>JANCRA010000004.1:25828148-28483753 GCA_024362935.1 Setophaga petechia | reverse complement strand
CGCCCCTCTCCTTCCTTCCTTCCTTCCGCCCCTTCCTTCCGCCTCCTTCCTTCCGCCCCTTCCCTTCCGCCCCTTCCTTGCCTCCTCCTTCCTTCCTTTCCTTCCTGCCCCCTTCCTTACCTTCCGCCCCCCTTCCTTTCCTTCCTTCCCTTCCTTCTCCTTCCTTCCTTCCTTCCCTTCCTTCCTTCCTCCTTCCTCTCCTTCCTTCCTTCCTTCCTTCCGCCCTTCCTTCCCTTCCGCCCCTTCCTTCCCTTCCCGCCCTTCCTTCCTTCCTTCCTTCCTTCCTTCCTTCCTTCCTTCCTTCCTTCCTTCCTTCCTTCCTTCCTTCCTTCCTTCCTTCCCTTCCTTCCTTCCTTCCTTCCTTCCTTCCCTTCCTTCCTTCCCTTCCTTCCTTCCTTCCTTCCTTCCTTCCTTCCTTCCTTCCCTTCCTTCCTTCCTTCCTTCCGCCCCTTCCTTCCTTCGCCCTTCCTTCCTTCCGCCCCTTCCTTCCTCTTCCTTCCTTTCCTTCCTTCCTTCCTTCCTTCCCTTCCTTTCCTTCCTTCCTTCCTTCCTTCCTTCCTTCCTTCCTTCCTTCCTTCCGCCCCTTCCTTCCGCCCTTCCTTCGCCCTTCCTTCCGTCCCTTCCTTCCGCCCTTCCTTCCTTCCTTCCGCCTTCCTTCCTTCCTTCCTTCCTTCCTTCCTCCGCTTCCTTCCCTTCCTTCCTTCCTCCTTCCTTCCTTCCTTCCTTCCTTCCTTCCTTCCTTCCTTCCTTCCTTCCTTCCCTTCCTTCCCTTCCTTCCTTCCTTCCTTCCTTCCTTCCTTCCTTCCTTCCTTCCTTCCTTCCTTCCTTCCCTTCCTTCCTTCCTTCCCCTTCCTTCCTTCCGCCCCTTCCTTCCTTCCGCCCTTCTTCCTTCCTTCCTTCCTTCCTTCCTTCCTTCCTTCCTTCCTTCCTTCCTTCCTTCCTTCCTTCCTTCCTTCCTTCCTTCTCTTCCTTCCTTCCCCTTCCTTCCGCCCCTTCCTTCCGCCCCTTCCTTCCGCCCCTTCCTTCCGCCCCTTCTTCCTTCCTTCCTTCCTTCCTTCCTTCCTTCCTTCTTCCTTCCTTCCTTCCTTCCTTCCTTCCTTCCTTCCTTCCTTCCTTCCTTCCTTCCTTCCGCCCTTCCTTCCGCCCCTCTCCTTCCTTCTCGCCCCTTCCTTCCTTCCTTCCTTCTTCCTTCCTTCCTTCCTTCCTTCCTTCCTTCCTTCCTTCCTTCCTTCCTTCCTTCCTTCCTTCCTTCGCCCTTCCTTCCTTCCTTCCGCCTCTTCCTTCCTTCCTTCCTTCCTTCCTTCCTTCCTTCCTTCCTTCCTTCCTTCCTTCCTTCCTTCCTTCCTTCCTTCCTTCCTTCCTTCCTTCCTTCCTTCCTTCCGCCCTTCCTTCCGCCCCTTCCTTCCGCCCCTTCCTTCCGCCCCTTCCTTCCGCCTCCTTCCTTCGCCTTCCTTCCTTCGCTTCCTTCCTTCCTTCCTTCCTTCCTTCCTTCCTTCCTTCCTTCCTTCCTTCCTTCCTTCCTTCCTCTTCCTTCCTTCCTTCCTTCCTTCCTTCCTTCCTTCCTTCCTTCCCATCCTCCCACTCTCCCTCGCTTCCTCCCTTCCTCCCTTCCCAGAAAATGTTGTTTCTCAAAATGTTGTTTCTCTACATTTAGAAACCATTTGAAAGAAGAGAGAAATGCATTCAAGAAGCAGAGTCAGCCCCTAGCAGTGGGGTCCTGACACAGGAGCTGCCAAAGCAATTTCCATGTCAAGTGACACCACTCTGTCTCAGAGCTGAACCAAGGGACCCAGCAGCTTCCTATTTCAGAAACACTTGTCAATTTACTCTATAGCTATTACAGGAGACCAGCCTGTATAATTTAACCTTTCTTGCCTCCTCCCAAGTCTGAGAGCTCTGAATTTTCTTGTGTTTCCCTGCCATCTTTGACCTATAAATTGTTGTTTTTTGTAACTCCACAAAAACTACAGAAAGCAGCAGTTTAGGGAAGACCCTAGAAGTATCAGGTTCCAACTGTGAAGGCACGTTTGCTTTGATGAGACTAGTTTAAGACAATAGTGTATTGTACAAAAGGGCATGAAAAGGGTTTTTTAAAAAAGTTACACATTGGACAGAATAGGCAAACCATTTCCAGCTCCTGTCTCAAATACACATCATTGCTTATTTCCTGTCAACTATACAGAAATATAACAGGAGAAAGTCCCAATTAGCCTAATGTTAGCTGCAGAGATGGCTGGATACTTGAGAAATAACATCCCTTCTGCAGTTGTTAGGCACCTCTCCAAATCCTTACAGCTTTCAAATGCTAAAAGGTCTGCATAGGAGCACTGTTTCTCCAAAGTGGATCTAAGTAAATGGATAGTCACATGCCACTGAGGGAAGAAAGAACAGTGCCTCCCTTCAGAGGAGGAAAAAAGTAACACTACCTATAATGCCCAATATGTTCACGTTGCTCAGCTTGCTAAGACCATCCTGTGACCTGGAACAACTTCTTAGTGGTAACTCTTTGCTAGAGGTAATCTGCCCAGTAATCTATTATGGGAGAGTTTTGTCACTGTTTTCCTCTTTTTTTCCCCGTTTCTCTCTGTTTGGCTTTTTCTTGTTTGTATTTTTGCAAACAATTCTGCCAAAGAGAGATAAAGAATCAAATGACATGTGAGCAAGCATATTTCCTGAGTTCTTGAGTCATCTTCATCTTACTGTTTTCACTTCATTGGCACTAAGTGTTTTCTCCTCCCCCTCTTTTAGCTGGTCTCACCATGCTGTGGTGAAGCAAATTTAGTATAAGATTCCTGCTCCAGAGATCTTCGTCTATTGGACACAAGCAAATACCCTGAAATAAGAAATTCAGAAGAAGAGAAATTTAAGTACTGTCAGCAGAGATCAGATATGACACTGACAAAATCCATGTATTGGGTGACAATTGAGCAAAAAACTACATAATCAGATAAGTGAAAAGAAATTAGGAAGATGAAAAAGTTATTTGAGTATATTTAGGATGTGCCAGAGCAGGAATCTTGTCTTAATAGAAAATATTTTTTCTGTAAATGATTTATACATGAGAAAAACCCAACACCAAAAGAGACTTCAAACAGCTAAATGACATCAGAAATTTAGGACACTGGAATCATTTGGCTAGGATTACAGTTGTTGTGTTTTTCTTTCATTTATACCATTAACAATTTAAAAGGAAGAGTCAGACATCTAGGAAAAATAAAAAGGGACAACATAGCAGGTTAAAAAGCCTTCTGTATTTGTGTCTGGCCTCCCTTTTCTACTATAAAAAATGGCACATCACAAAAATCTGCTATCAGAGCATTTAAATTTCTCCAATGTAATTAAAATCTATTTTAAACAAATTTGCAGATGCAGGATCTTCATCTGTACCTGACTGAGACATTTGTCTCTCCTCAGGATTCAATATAGTGTACATCATCCTGAAACACATTTATAGGTACCATAGTATTTGAAAGATAATTGCAGATTCTAATAATTTGATCTAGTTCAGAATTTTCTGGAAAGTATGCAGCATTCCATAAACAACCTATGAGGATTTGGGTCAATTACTAGTTTATCTTTTGTGAATGAAAGAATCATATTAAATTGTTGTGATCTGTAAAATAACTATAGATATAACAGATATACTGCTGTACTACATATTACTGCTCTAGTTCTTGACTTAAAATATTTTGAATATGGCTGAACTACATCAGATAAAAAAAACTCCAACAAAAAAGCAAAAAGCCCCAAACACAAACCCCAAACCAAACAACAACAACAAAACCTTGCACATGATAGATTTTCTGTGTACAGTTTGTTTAACTCAAAAGTTTGTCAAGAACCACTACGAATATTTGGCTGCTGTATGTCTTCACTTGACAGAAATTAATTTCTTTTGGCAACTAAAATTGATAAAGGATATCAACTTTAATGGAAAATCTCTCTTTTCTGACATTGTCTTTTATACAAATATTACATTCATTGCCTCTGTTCAAACCAAGCTACAATTTAAACTGCATGATAACCAAGATTATGTGAAGAAGAAATCTTGAATGCACCAGCTATTTCCTGCAACTCTTCTGACCAACCCGCATAATTCCTGTTAGTATTGGGTTTACTGCTAAAACAAGAGCATGACAGATAAACATACAGGAGATATGGACTCTAAGGTGCCATTCTAGGGAAGAAGGTTACATAACGTATTTGTTGCAGATATGATGCTTCTTTCAGACAGACTTTTATTACCAGTTTTTATTTAAACAACTATTTACAACTGTTCACCTGAATAGAAATATCACCTCTAGTTTTTTTTTTTTTCTTGTACTCTTCATGCTGTTGGCAATGTCATTTCCCATTTGATATCTTAACAGTGTTTTAAATTCTTTGAACTTGCAGTTGCATGGGACAAAAAGAATTGATCTGTGCTACCCTAAACTTCAAATGCTGCACTTTATGCCTAAAGTGCATTCTTTTGCACTGTCTATTTTTAATTCCTTATAGCTTTGTTCTTTCATGAAAATTAGATTTGATGAGGAGGTTAGGTACAAGCAATCAAAGTCAACCTGTCAGAACAACATTTGTGCCAACTGACTTGACCAGCAGAAAGTTCCTGACAGTTTCAAGACAGAAAATAAATTTATTTATTCTTTTACACTGATAAGTTCTCCAACTAGATGAATTTGTTCTGACAATTTCCACATTTCAGGGTGTATCACAATAGCATTAGTGCTATATATTTTTGCAAAACATTTAGCAGCATGAGACAAAGAACTTAATGAACTGGCAAAATTAATAAATAGCAACATCTGCTGTGGGTTTTTATGTTGGATTTGTATAAGATCTCTCACTAGAATTATAATCAAATGCATATGGTATTTTTTTATTTTCTTGAATAAATTTTTGTTGTCTTGAATAAATTCAACTTCTAGCAATAAATGCTTTAACTTACTACTCCTATTCTGCCTCTTGTTCTTTTTGTTTAGAAACTTCTAAGAGCATCTATCGCCTCTGGTTTTCATGATTTTCATGGTTTCAAGTCCTTAGATATTAAACAGACATGATTATAGAGTTCAGGATGATTATAAAGCTAAGGATGAGGGAATGATAAATTTACTTAGAAAGTTCCCAAAGGGTAGCAGCAATTTGTCCCATCATAAACTGTTTGGGTTTTAAATTGGTGTGGAGTAAACAGTCTCAAGAAGTCTCTAAGTTAGAGTGATCTGAAGATCTATGGCACAGCTCTTTCCATTCTTTCACTCAACACATCCCTGTAACATCCTAAGGGATGCTGAAGGTAGACTTACCACGCCATGTTTTTTATTCAACCCTAAGGCTTACTTTCAAAGCACAAAAGAATCTTTGTTACCACTTTGTAAACACTTACTTGGTACACATGTTCACCAGCTTGGTTGCTGGTATTCCAGAAGCATTTGGGAGTTGTCATGAAACAACAGAAGTAATTTTGGCGTCTTAATAGTTCACATGTTAAAAGACAATCAGAATAAACTAACCTGATTATTATCTCTGTGCTGAAAGATATTTGTGTAAGTTGAGCAGCTCCCAAAATAGGATTTTCGTATTGATTCCTTAACTGTAAAGTGAAATCAAAGACTCACAAAATTATTGAGGCTGAAGGAGGCCTCTGGAGAACCAACTGCTGCTAAAGCAGGAACGCCTAGAGCAGGCTACCTAAGACTCTGTCTTGTCAGCTTCTGGGCGTCTGCAAGGATGCAGATTTCAACACCTGCCTGGCAAACTGTGCTTGTGCTTAGTAAACCTGACAATATAAAGTATTCATATAGTATCCCCCGTCTATCTTGTGATCTTCTGCACCACTGGAAAGTGTTCGGCTGCATCTTCTTCTCACCCTCCCTCCAGAGATTTATATAGGCTCAAAACCCCTGCCACAAACTTTCTCTTCTCCAGGCTAAAGAGTCACTGCTTTATGGAATAGTCTTAGAAATTCTTGTCCTCTGCATTTAGAGGAAGAAATTTGGTTGGCATTTCTCTGCAGCCAAGTCAAGAATATCTGGCCTCCAGCCTACAATCTATACCCACAACAATAAACACAGCCTGCAGCTTGCTCACATGTCAGCACATCCCACAGGCCCTCTTACACACACTTTGGGCCTAAGCAGATGCAACGAGGGCTTACATTACATACTTGCCTGCATAATTTGGAAGGCACTTGCAGAAACATACAGAATGAAGAAGGCATCTGTATAGGTAAGATAGTTATGTATGAACACTAATGCAATTGCAGTTTTGTATGAACAACAATCAAATAATTGTTACATGACAAGAAGGAATTACTACAACTCCTAAGCAACACATTGCAGCCATATCATTAGAAAAGCTGATTCCTATTGGATAGTTTGATTAATATTTATCGTGGTAAATAGCCAGCAAGGTATTGACTAGCAGTCCTTTCAACCATGTATCTTCAGAAAAAATGTGCCATTTAAGAGAAAGATAGGAGTAACATACCTCAGTGCAGGTAAGTAGACTGAGAAATGAGGAAAGCACAAGTATACCTTCTTAGGAATCTTCTGGAGTACAAGAGAATTGATTCTAAGACCCCAAGGATAGGAATACCAGTATGGATTCACAGTCATGGGCAAGGCAAAATACTGAAACTATATAGAGTCATAGCTCCTGCCAGTGCACAGCCTCAAAGCTGAAATGGGACAAAAATACCTCACTTATTAAATGGTTTTTGATCTGGGGAAAAATAGGAGAGGGAAAAAAACCCTACAACTGGTCCGAGATTTGAAATGAGTTTTTTGTGAAGGCAATCAGCAAAACTGGGCTCTTTTTTTGCACTTGAAGACTGGAAACATATTACTAAAAAGCTGCTTCACCACTTTTGACTTTATCAGATTCCTTGAAGCACAAAAAATAAAGGGACAGGTTCTAGCAGGAATAAGATTCTATGGAGTCATTTCATTAAAGGAGTGTTTATAAGCAAAACGAGGGAAAAGAAATATAATTTAGGTACCAGAAAGAGCCTAATTTATAGTCATAAATTAGACAAATTACTTCCTGTGCAGAAAAAAACTCAAATGGATGAATGTACAATTATGTCCATCGATGTCATATTATTAGAAAGTGGGGGGAAAGGGCAAATCAGGGCCAGCAATTTTCTCAGAGGAAAATCCTCCTGATGACTTCGAATGGGCAGTTTGAGTCTTGTTAACTAATGTAATTCACACCAGTTGTTGTAGTAACTTTTTTAAAGTTCATTTCCCATTGCAAGCATTTTTTCAATAAAATAGAGCAACTTTGTTTCTAGTAAGAGCAAACTGCAATGAAGAGTAACTTGGCTAATGATAAAACAACCTCATCACGGGTGACAGAAAATATCAAATGCCTTCATCTATATTCTGATAAAGTTTAAGATCCTCTTGTAATGGATACTTGTGGCTCTATTAGAAATACTGCTTTCAAAGTCTTAACATTCATTTCCCCAGTGACAGTTTATGTATATTTTTATATATATTCACACATATTATACAGCTTAGAGCAGGAAAAACTAAAAAAGGAAAATTTTCAGCTTTCAATAATCTGTATTTACATCCTTGCAATTCTTATTTAAATATGTTGGTATATCCTTTGAATACAACTCCCTGCAAAAAGTACAAGCATCTGCTTTTTCACAGAATTAGCAATGAGTTATTTACCCATAGAGTCAGCCTTCCTTTGTTGTGGTTGCTGCTGTTAGCAATAAAGGCTGTCCAACAGCTTCTTGATTACATTATTCTTTGCAAAAATAAACCTCTACTGTAATAGCATGACCTGAAAGTATGATGTGAATTTGCTTTTAAACTCCCCAGTGAGTTTAAGCATGGTTACTTTGGGATAGGGAAAAGCATAGTATAAAAAGAGGTGTAAAATAGTAAAGACCATAAAATATTCCTCATGGAAGAGTGTCCTATGAAGTCTAATGATGGGCAAGCTAGCAAATTTTTATTTTCTTATTCCTACATTTAAAGCCCTGTTTTTCATATTTTTCCTCCCCTTACACAGTGGACTGGTTGAAGGGCACAAGTAGGGAAATATTGATTTTCTTATCAATGAATCTATAGAAAGCAATCATATTACACTACTCATTGACTAAGCAAACAAATTAAGTCTTTTTAAAACACCAGGAATGTATCTTACCCTTTTTTTGAAGCTAAATGAAAACATGGCAGTCAGTGCAAAATTTGATGCTATAGAAGCAATGACATCTCATTAGTGGAGTCTAAAGTCCCTTCTTGTCCCATCAGACTAAGCTAAAAAAGAGCAGGAAGACTAGTACTATAGCTTTAGGAGAATTAGCAACTTGTGGAATGAGAGGGCATGTAAGACTGGGAAAGGAGTTAAAAATGGCAGCAACTTAGCCTAGATCTCCTTAACTGTTAGGTTCCACACTTCAAAAGAAAACACTGTAAATCTTCCTCTTGAGAAAGAATCTAAGGAAGGAGAAGTGGGAAAGTTGCTTGCTGTGTTAATAATGAGACTGATCCCACGGAACTCTATGACCTTCAGGACTGAGAGCTCACGGGTGATAATTAGAGAACATGTCAACAAAGGAAATTTTGTTGTTAGTGTCTACTACAGGCCATCTGAACGGAGACGAGGAGTCTGTTTGTCAACCTTGGGAATCCTGCTTGCAGGCCCTGAGGCTGGTAGGGGACTTAAACCAACCGTAACATCTGGCAAATTGGCCCAACAAACTGCAAGTAGTCCAGGAAACAGATCCATTGAGGATAGCTTTCTAGAATGGGTGATGGAGACTCCAACCAAAGAACAGTAATTGTGAGATCTGTTGCTCACTAATGCAGAAAGACTTATGTGAAAGGCAGTCAGGGCTGCAGGAATCATGGCCTAGTGAAATTTTGTCATTGCTAACAGCCAACATGGCTTCACTAAGGGGGAAATGTGCCTGACGAATTTGGTGGCCTTCTACAGTGAGGTTAGAACATTTGTGGATGAGGGAAGTGTGACTGATGTCACACTTGTCAACCTTGAACTGTGCAAAGCATTTCACACAGTCCTTCACAACATCCTTGTGTCAACATGGATTTGACAGGGAGAGCACTCAGTGGATAAGGAATTGGCTGGTTGATCTGACTCTCAGAGGTGTGGTCAATAGCTCTGTGTCCAGGTGGAGACAACTGATAACTGGTGCCCCTTAGAAGCCTGCATTGGGACCAATATCTTTTAATAGCATTCTCATTGACATGGACAGAGGGATTGAGGGCACCCTCAGCAAGTTTGCTTCTGACGCCAAGCTGTGTGGTGCAGTTGACATGCTGTGGAGAAAGGATGCTATCCAGAGGGACCTGGATGGGCTGGAGATGTGGGCCTGTGGAACTCATGAAGTGAAACCAGGTAAGTGCAAGGTCCCAAACCTGGCTCAGGGCAATCTCAATCACAAATACAGGCTGGGCAGAGAATGAATTGAGAGCACTGTGAGGAGAAGGAATTGAGATAGCTGGTGGATTCAAAAATTAATATGAGCTGGTAGCATGCACTCACAGTTCAGGAGGCAAACCATGTCCGGGGATGTATCCAAAGCAGCATGGCCAGCAGGGCTCTGGTGAGAACACACCTGGACCAATGTGTCCAGTTCTGGGGTCTGCAGTGCAAAAAAGATATACCCACCTGCTCTAGTGGACCAAGAATAAGATCAGAACATCTACCATTTGAGAACGGGCTGGGAGAGTTGGGGCTGTTCAGCCTGGAAGAGAGAAGGCTCCAGGGACACCTCAGAGCAGCTTTCTGACACTCATAGGGGCACTACAGGAAAGATAAGAAGGGGCTATTTATCAGGGCATGAATTGACAGGACAAAGAGTAACATATTTAAATGGACAAAGAGTAGGTTTAAATTAGCCATTAGGAAGGATTTTTTTTACTCTGAGGGTGGTGAGGCACTCTGCCCACAGAAGTTGTGGATGCCCCATCCCTGAGAGTGTTCAAGGCCAGGTTGGATGAGATTCTGGATGTGAGCCTGGTCTAGTGGAAGGTGTCCTGACCATGACAGGCAGGGTGGAACCACATTGTTGTTAAGTCCCTACCCAATGATTCAATGATTCTAGGAGTCTAATTTCTTGCCAAAGTCAGAAGCAGATGCAAAGCACATGCTTCTAAACCGAACCCATCTCTCTAGAAAAACAAAAAAAAAAAAAGCTGCATTCAAGTTGTTTATGTTTCCCAGAAAAGATAAAACACCTGCGCTTAAGCCTTAATAAGGAGCAATAAGACCAAAGAGGAATGGATTTCAGAGAAAAATTGCTGGTAGCCTGACATCCACACTGTATGCTAGAGGAGTAATTTCTAGAGTCTAGCTGTAGTTTTGTTCCATGGATTACAGATTTAACTGTTGTGAACCTGCAGAAGTCACAAATATGCAGAGCAACTATTTTGGCATTGCTTTTTATCTACCTTTATTCACCATAGGCAGACTTTGAGAATGAAGCAGGAGCTTCCACAAAGCTTCCACTACGCACTCACATGGGCACGTGTCAATAATATCCAACAAAATGTCAATAAGATTAATGAAATCCAGGAAATAGTAGGAGAAATTTTACACGAATTTACTGCTTTAAGTGTTTATGTTTCATTTTAGTGAATTAAGTAGCAAAACTCACACATTTTTGAATAATCATGTAGGCATGCTAATACCCAAGGCAAAAAGGAAATACGATATTTGTATCTGAAATAAAGCTAGGCTTTGACAGGAGGCTTTTATGTACAATGCAGTGGTAATACAAGTAATGCAGTGGAGTTAATTATCACTTAGCACAGCTGCAGATTTAGATACCTACTCCTAATAGCCTCTAGTTCATATAGGTTTTACAAACTTAACTACACCTTACAAATTTTCAAAGACATATCTGAGTAGGAGATGAGATCACAAGCCTAGCAGGCTGTTAAAGAACATAAATCAATCTCCATTTTTAAAAATTAGATATTTTCTTTATTCTTTAAGCAAATCTCTTACAATCATGAGAGAAGGATGGTAGAAAGAATTCTAATTTTTCAAAGTTCAACCTTCTTTTAATGCTACTGTCATGATTCACTTTTCTGGAGATTTTCACACCACTTGGCATGCTTACATAATCCTTCTAGGTCAAATTCAGTTTTAATTATCTGCAGTAAATTATTAATAGTCTCTGCCTCAATAAAAATCAGTAGCAAAACTTTTATTTACTCATTTGGGCTTAGATTTTCATCTGAGTTTCCTTTACTTACATCCGCTGGAGGCACATCAGATTTAAAATCAGGTCACAAGAAGCAACTTAGCAGTTGTAGAAACGAACAGGTATCTGTGGTTGTATGCAGTGTGTTCATTCTGCTGCTCATACTGCAATAGCATTTTACTACTTAGTTGAATGTCATTAAATGTCGCCTCTTTGAACAACACAGAAAATAATTTATTTAAAATTTGAAAGAGCCATTTACACAATTAACAATTAACATTAAATAATCCATACATTTCTTATATGCCAAACATGATTATAATTTTCACCATTTAAACAAATTATTTATTAAATCAGAACTCTTGGGGGAAAAAACAATCACTGATGTAAAATATGTGATAGCTACACCTCTACAACTAAATATATTTGTGAAATTTTAAGAACTGCTTCTGCTTCAGACGAATGAAGTTCCACAAGAAGAGACTGAAATTATAAAAGATCATCCTCTGACTGTTACTAGGCCATCTACTTATTGCAATACTTGTACTAGCTTCAAGTTAGATTAACATAAACCAAATAAAATTACCTGCAGATTTAGTAACTTGATACTCTGTTTTAATCTTCTTTGCAAGTTTCATCTCGTATTTGTTAAGCTTGTAAAGATAATTCCAGAGAGACAGAGACACACTGATAGATTGAAAGTGAGAGATAACACATTGGCCCTCTGGGAGCAGGGGGAGGGACCAAAAAAAAGCACTGCCTAAGAATTTGTTCTACTGAGCTCCTTCTGATGGCTGATGGCATACTCATCAACAAATATCAGAAAGTGCCTTCTATTTCCTGGCTACTCACCTACTTTTACTGTGGTTGCTTCTTTATGAAAACTATCGCAGAGCATTTGCTACTTGCTCCCAGCAATCCTATGATACAAACAAGCCACAAACTGCCAACCTTTTCTTTCAGAGTTAATTCTATCTGTTTGCATTTAACATTTTTCACACTATACTAATCTTTTATTGTATGAGATCAAGCTACTTCAGCAGAGTAGCAGTGGGGTTGTTGAGAAAAAAAGTGAGAAACGTCTAAAACATAGCAACAGTTTTGGGCCTAGTGAAAAACTTTCTAAAATAATGGAGAGAGGAAAAAGAATTCCCATTGCAAAGCAGGAAAACAGAAGGAAAATTTTAACTTCCACTCAAGATCCAGTAAGAACAAAAAAGTAAGAACAAACAATTTTTTATGCCCCTTGGTATGAAGTTCTACCAACACACAAATCAGATAAAGTAATTTCTCTGCACAATCCTGAATCTACACCTTATACATTTTTTTTCCCTATCAAAAATAGTAGTTGGTATTATGTTAGTTTTTTGGTTTTTTTTTTTTTTTTTACTCTAGGCAATATATGAAGTAATTTCAATTATGAGGGTAGAAGAAATTCAGGGTTATTTTTCCTAGTAATCAAATACTGGAGTCTTAATCAAAAAGCTTATTAAAAATAGCTTTACATATTTTTAAAGTGATATTTCTCACCTGTCCATTGTCCTTTTTGCTACAATATTGCTCAAAGAGAAATATCCTCCCCTGATGCAAGAATAGTTGTTAATTCCTAAAGCATCTAGTCTCATTCAAGATTTATGACAGCTCAAAACATAAGCAAGACACAGTGTGCATATTTCCCAGGTAGCCACATCCAAGAGTGCTCCTAATTATGGCCAGAATTTTAAATTTTTTTCTCAAACACATCACACCCAGCATCCAGAACATTCAGGAAAGGATGAGAAGTAACAAAGTGATGTGTGTCAATGCCAGAAACAGAAAACAGTGATAATCATGTTCAGTAAGGAAAAGGTAGAGGAAATCTGTGGGCAATATTACTATTTCAAATCAGATCTTTCAAAGTCAGTTTCCCTGGTCACAGGTAAGAGGATTGGTAACGCTGCTCTTTCTGTCGCCATTAAAGCCGTTAAAGCCATTAAAGCCAAGGATTCAGGAAAGATCTGACAGCAGAGAGCATTAAAAAGGCATACAACTTGGAGTTTACAAATATCCTTCAAATGTGAAGTAAAATCAGATACTTAGGAAAAGGCATATATACCAAAAGGAAAAAAGCTACACAGATAAAGAAACTGTCTGGCATTTATCAAGTACAGCTTCCAAAATTATGCACCACTTTTGAAATCATGTTCAAATACCAACAAATGCTGAACACGAAAATCAATAATCCACAAAGACATGATCATACCTGTATTAAATGCACACCTGAAAAAATCAGAAAGACAAAAGCTTATAGATCATGATCTTTCACTACATCATCCACATAAACTTGCCACAAACCTCTCTTTATTTCTCCACAAAAATAAGATGTTTTTCCTTGGCAAAATAGCAGCATCGCATCTATATAATACACATATTTAAGAACATGCAGTGGTTTACCATCACTATCACAAAATTTCTATGTATTATGTTTTCTAAATGTTTTACTTGACTAAAATAAACTGTCCTTTACTAAGGCTGATTCTCAAAGCAACTGAAAGCCAATCTCCTTTTCATATTTCCTGCAAGTCCTAAATGTACTATCATTCACAATCAGAAGACGAGTGTAGTGTTAACAGCTTCTCTTAACATAAATCTGCAGCATTATTTGTGACATAGCGCTGCCCTCAGAGGAGAGTGCTATATCACCAAACAACCCCAAACCCAAACACAAATCATCTGCCTCCAGCATTTGGAAGAAGAAACGGAATTCTGCTGTAATCAATATTCTTATCAGTTGCTATAGTAATGCTTGGCAAAAACACTGCATGAGAAATCTCCCTGAGAGTCTGAGAGATGGTCTTTACTCCTTGGCTTAATTGGTTCTTTGGTGATGCTTCTTGCCTCTTAGTTTGACTTGGTGTCAGTTTTATGGCAAGCCAACTGTAACAACTGAGTGGAATTACTAACCCAGATATTGTCCTGTACAGGAGCCAAGGATATCCAGTCTGCAAAATTGAGAAGAGAGTATTTCAGAGTATCATTTTCCATGAGTTTCTTCTGATTATTGTTTTTTACCTCAGCCAGTGTTTTGGCCCACACATCCTTGTCTTCTCTCTAATATGAGCCCCAGGATTCATTAGGCTCAGTGTCAGGCACATCAGTTACTTTGTCTTGGCTCCTGTCTAGAGATAGTTCCTGCCAGTTCAGGTCACTGCCCCATCCAGTCATGAAGTCACACAATGTTAGCCATGGCATGCAGCAAAATGCTTGATCTTGAGGAAGGTGTGGGAAATAGAAAACAGAGGAAGAATACCCATTCTTGGCAGCACATCCGGGCGTCTTCTCAAGTCACATAGCTACAGCTTTTGGGTTCCTCTCTGGATCCCAGAAGGTGAGAGTTTATTCCATGTGTGCACAGTGCTTTTAGCATTTCAGGATCCTACCTGTCACATGTAATGAAAATGGGTCATAATAATGCTGTGTGCACACATAGAGCTTGAAAGACAGTGTCTTAGAGTTCTATAGAACTTATGGGCAGAAACTAAAAATATAATTACAGCACAGTCACTGCCAGCCTACTGCAAACATTAAACATGGGACTGAGAAAAGTAGGAAATAGGTGTAATATTAGAACAGTTCTGAGACATTAGCACCTGCTGTCTGCCTTCTTGCATTACACAGTATTAGCTACACTACACGGGGCTTTTGCTGTTTCCATTGCAGATATTTGTGTGCCAGAGGAGACTTTGCAATGAACTGTTCAAAAGACAAAAATGTCACTATTGACTATTTTTGTATTAAGAGGGTCTGGTCTCTTTTCTAAAAAAGACCTTTTATTTGAACATCAATTAGGAAGAATGCTTTTTAAAAATGGTATAAATCCTAGGATAAATAAGTGCAATGAACCAAATTAAATGACTTAAAGACAGAGATGTATAAACCAACTCCTTTTATGTTGCATATGAGAACTAGAACAGGATCCTAAAAGTTCCAGAATTCCATTAACTGGAAATAGGCTTACAATCTTTGGTTCTCCGCATACAGGAAGAAAAATATCTAGCAAACTCAGTATGAATGTTTGTGAAGTAACTTGCAAATTCCCAAATTATGAATTTGAAGATCAGCAGTAGAATCAGCCTACTGACTGAAGAGTTTAAAAGGTTTTGAGCTATGCCAGCACTAGTGTAGGAAGGCTGGCCTGGCATCCATTAAGCTCTATATAAACCACTAGAACAGAAGAGAAACAGGCAAAAGGGAATTATACTCGCTTTTTTAGATATGTTTTAAAATTTACAGTGTAAACTACCTTATTTACTGTGATTTGTTTGTCTTTATCAATACAGAATAAAGTCTCATCTTTCACATAGCTCTGGGTATTTTTCATCCACCTGCCAATGGTCTGAAAGCAAAAAACTCTGGTAACACTTTCAGGTTTTCAACTGCATGAATAGTTATCTGACAACTTCAGCAGTAGGAGTTGAGTACTGGTATGGTTGAAAAATCCTGTTGTCCAAGGTTAAATTTGAGTGGCAGCAGCAGAGTCAGAAAAGCTAAAAAATTTACCTAGGAATGCAGTTAAAAATAGACTGCTTTAACCAGACTAGTCAGACTTTGAGCCATTCCATTAACATCACATATATTTGCAGGGTAGCTCTAGAGAAATTATCTGGATGGAGCAGGAGGTGCCAAGGCCAGGTTTAAATAACAATTTAAACAGAAGAAGACCTCTGATGTGAACAGCGTCTTCTGACTGTAACATGTTATATGAGTAAGTCCTCAATAATGTAATTCTTCATCCAAATATAGACAGGAAAACTTCTGATGTTTCTCTCTCTCTGTCTGACACATATGCAGAACAAACCAAAACAATTCTGAACAAAGTTATTTTGAAAAACTAAATACAATATTCAAGAATTCACGTAAGTCCCTATGCAATGCCTGGGGAAGTGTCCATGACAAATTTTGAGGAAAAAGTGCTGATGTTTGTCATGAGTCAAATTGCCTAGATGCATCTGTATGAGAGATACACTGGGTCGGGAACCTCCCAGAGTAATCACCAGTAATTGTCAGTCCTGTGGGATTATCTCTGAGCAGTATTGTAGCCACCCTCCCTGCCCACAGCCTGTTGTCATGGAAATCACTGTTCTCTTGTGCTGTAGGAATTGTCTCACTGCTGACCTATCATTTGAATCTGCAATTTTCCCACCCCTGGGGAATGCTGTTCACTCTCACCTCCAGGTCCTGGGCATTCAAACCCTATATTATGACCCTGGAGTCATTCCTGCTCTTTACTTTGTTATTCTGCCACACCAAAGAGATGTCTGCAAAGAAGAAGAGATAGCATTTTAAACAGGCAGGGAACAGAAGTTCTGTGAACACTGACTGAAATTATGAGGCACCAGGCATACTGATAATGAGGAAGAAATATATATATATATATTATTAACAGGAAAGCCCAATGGGCCCAATCATGCCTTTGGAAATAGTAGACCTTATCTTTATTCATTTTTACTCCTAAGTAGCCTGATAGAGTGCATAGTAAATCTCCTATACAGCTACATTAAGAAAATAATAAATTTAGGTATTTAAATTTTACAAGAAGTGATTCTTGCTCTAAAACGGCTGTTACTGTCATGTAATAAAACAGTATATTAAATAGTCCTAACGTCCTATAGCCTTCTAAATTTCTGATCCAAGCAATGATAATCCCACTAAATTCTAAGCAGTAGTTGAAAGGTCTCATGTGAAAATAAAGGCAATGCTTGCAAAAGTTTTAGATGAATGTTGATTTCTGCAATTTAAAAATGGGAAAATTATGGTCCTCTGTCTTGACCCCACAACACTCATCTCCAGCTGAAGCAGAAGGCATCAGATGGGTGGCATTGCTTGACCTGCCTTGGCCACACAGACCATTTAGATGGCCCCAAAACTCCCAGTATTCTCACTGTTGATTTTTCTCTGTCTTGCTTCCCTAGAATCTGTAACATAATTATATCATTTGCTCTTCCTTAAACCTGGGGTGGCACTTGTTAAGTGGCCAGTAGCAATTTTCACATTTTAGGAATTTCCACTTGTGGTATTAAGTGGAATAATTTTCACTCTTTGAAGATTCAGCATTTTTTCAGACTGTTTAGACTAGTTATGCTTGAAGTTCAAGCCAGATAACCACTGAGTTTCAGGTGTGGAGTAAATGATGTTAAAATACAGCTGAATATTTTGATAACAAGTTCTAAAAGAGGATTAAGAACATTTCAGGAGAACAGGAACTATAAAAATACTCCTATCCTAAATCAGTTTTATGAGATTAGCAATTCTCAGGAATTTTTTTCCATTGCAAAAAAGCAATAGTTCCTGCTATTCATGCTGGTATCACAAAAGGAGATGGGGGGATCTGGGCTGGCGAGGGAGTTATGATCAAAAATTCTTCTGTAATGCAAAAAATCATAGTTATATATGCAGTGACCCCATCAAAATCCAAAGGTGAGGGTCAACAAATCTATAATTTCAGTTTCTCTTTTACAACTTGTCTCTTTCCTCTATTTAGCTGAAATATTTTGTTAGAATGCAGAACTATTCTTTAAATTAAGCCATTTAATTCCCAATTCTTCCAACAGTTAACATAACTGAATAAAGATTACCCATTTCTTTTAAAGCCCAGTAAAAGTACTGAAAGTTTAGCCTTGATGTTTTCATTATTTAGATAAAAAACATGGAGAAAAAGTCTCAAAATAAGAGTAGTAACTGTGCCACTTAAAATAAAGGATTTTACTTTAGTACAGGAAACTTATAATTATTCGTCTTTTTAAACTTCCAACTTAAAAATTTTGAAAAATCTTTCATTTAAAGTGATTTCTGCTTCAGAAGGGAGGCCTTATAGCAATTTCAGGTACCAGAAGGGGATCTACAAGAGAGCTGAAAAGAGACTTTTCACAAAGGCATGGAGTGGTAGGAGAAGGGGGAAGGGCCCAAAACTGAGGGAGGGTAGATTTAGATTAGATATTGGGAAGAATTTCCTCACTGTGAGGGTGAAAAGGCACTGCAACAGGTTTCCAGAGGAACTGTGGATGCCCCAGCCATGGACATCTTTAGGGCCAAGTTTGATGGGGCTCTGAGAAACCTGGTCTAGTGAAATGTGCCCCTGCCTATGGCAGGGAAGTGAAACTAGGTGGTTGTTAAGCTTCCTTCCAACCAAAACATTTTATGATTCTCTGATTTAAAAACAAGCAAACAAAAACCTAAAATACACAAACAAAACGAACAAAAAAATCACATATACAAACACACAAGCTAAAAAACCCCAAAACAAAACACAAATAAAAAATAAACAAAATAATAAAAACTCAGCAACTGTATGTTATCCAGCAGGATTTTAAATTTTTTTTAATAATAAGGAGAAGGAATTACTGTGAGCCTCAAAACTCACCATTTGATTTTACAATGAGGCACCACACAGGTAAAGTTTGTCAGATCAGATTTCTTTGATGATTTGCAGTGGGTATCCACTTCTCACATATTGCAAACTTTTATGTAAAACTCTTGGCCCATTTACAATTAATTGAAGAAAACTCCAGCAAGTAATTTCTGTCTGAGACTTCGTCACTTCTCATTTGACAAGTATTGCCATTCTGATTAATAGATATATTTTCTAAGTGTATATAAGCAGTCAAACGAGTTCTGCATGTAGTCTGGCTTCATTTTTGTGGAGCAATTTTAATGTCAGAGTTGTTGAGTGGTTCCTGTGCTGAGGAAGAGAGACAGTGTTCATATATTGATAACAGAAACAGGGTAAAATCAAAAATTGGAAGTTACACATTTGGGATTACCATTTCTCAGGAGAAGACCAGAAATGAGACTTTAAAAGGGCTTCCATCCATATGGATCAAAGCTAACCTTTCTGAAAAGGTTGCTGAAGTATTGAGATGTTTAATTCATCTCCTTGGATGCTGCTTTACATCAGTTTATTTTTCTGCTCAGCTCTAAGGGAGTGAAGATGTCAAGCTACCTGAAAAATAATAGCTGGACTCATTAAGTAGGGTTAGTATTGCTTTGGAGCATTTTAGGCAGCAGAACAGTTATAAGGTCACCTCTTTATTAAAGAATTCTTTCACCAATGCTTTGAAGCACAGGATTGCCTGTGAGTTACCATATCTTTCCAAAATGTTTAGAAGTGAATTAATATATGGTGTAAACTTTGACTGCCATATTAGTTTAGATGGGTATTGGATGAGTTACAATCCTTTTAATTTCATTTAGACCGCGTCCTGAAAATATCCTTCACATCTGCCTACAACTGAACTTACTACAGATCTCTAAAAGGACCTCTCATTATATTCTGGAAAGTGTTTCTTACAGACAATTACAAACATAAATTATCAGACTATTTTTAAATAATGTAAACATTACTAAAGGAAATATTCAAAAATCAATGACTAAAACATAGTGTTCATTTCTCATAAAACAAGCATTTAATAAAGATAATGGTTTGCATTGTATTTACAATTACAATTTACTGTACTTTTATTAGTACATTTAAATATATTTTTTTTCTGTAATAATGGTTGTTATAATGGTTAATTTAAAAAACCAAATCTACCTTATACTGCAAATGTAACAGATATTTGGGTTGTGAGAAGTCATTAACTCATAACTCATCCAGAGAAACAAGTCTGAGGAGGAGGCAGTCAAGGGAAGGAGAGAAGAGAGAAGGAGGTGGGAAACAAGTGAGGTACAGTCGGAGGCATAGTAATAAAATTTTTCTAAACATCTTATAAGTTACAAATTATTTCTTAATTATTTCTTAATTATTTCTTAATTAACCAAAATGCAGGCAATACTTATAATCGAAGATTAACAATGGAATTAATCAGTTTTCCACATGGAAGACTGCTCTGTTACTTGTAAAGCAGTACATTTTATAGTATGTAGCAGCTGAAACTCTGGAGCAGATGATGAAATCCCAGGGGCCGATCATAGAAAAGGAAGAAAAACAATTGAGAGATCTGGACAATATCAATGGAGACGACAAAGCAAGCAAAGACTTTGCTATCTACTGTGTGGGTGGAATTAGCAGGGTAACACCCCTGGAAGTAAAAAGTGAAGGACACCCTATGAGAAGGAAAAAAGAGAATGGAGATCTGAAGGGAAACATTCAGAAAGCAGGACCTCATTTTGGCAAGGCCTCCTTAGTGACCTTGATGACAACTGCTATAGCTGAAAGCAAAAAGTGGAAATCTGACTAAAACAGTTCAGCTGAAAGGTCAGAGAAGAGCCTTTTAAAATTGCTTTTTTATATTTAAAATTAAAAGTACATTTTTCATGTTTAAAGTTACTATTTTATTCAGATAGATTTATATTAACCATCTAAATCTAAGATTCAGTGAATAGGGACTGGAGAGTGCAGATCCACTTGACAAAACAGACAAGTTAGTCTTCCACATCTTACACATGAAATGTCATTTACAGATGGATTTTTTATCACTTCCTTTGAAATATGTTTCTTAGGATTTTCCTTGCTGCTAAGATCTATTTTTTTATCCTTAGTTACATGTGAGGAGAAACCTGGTTTTCAGGGCAGCTAGATGGCTGTATTAAGGGAATGGAAAACAGCATATCAGAAAGTTACCACACATCCCAGTAGACATGCCCTGAGCTTAAACCCTCTTTTCTCATTTTGGCTTTCAATTGCAGCAAGTATTTTTGCAGCATTATAAATGGAAATGAGTACATAATTCTATGTATTCATAGAATTCATAATTCATAATTCATTGACATGCTGTGACATTTTCTCTATCAATGTAAAATACGGGTCTTCGCACTTGGCTGAATTGTACAGTGACTACTTTGAGGACACCACATTCAGCTTTGGAACTTTAATTTGATCAAGGGCAAGGTGGTGGTAACAAAATGTACATCTCTTCCAGAACTACCATAATTGCAGAATGTAAACAGGGATCTTCACATCTCTTTGTTGAAGAAATAGATAATCCAACTTATTTTAAGTATTTAGGTGTTTTCACAGATGGGTTTGATCTTGAGGTCTTGATCAAGTGTCAAAATATCAAATTCTTTTGTAAAATGGCATTTTCATTTCAGAGCCAGAAAAAACAAAAAACCCACCCAGATATAAATCCTGGTGCAAGACACCTGGCCATCATGTATGGATCTGAAAAATGAAGAAGTGCTTAAAATTGTAGTATCATATAAGCAAAATCTTCTTCACAGCTGAAAGACTACACAGACTAATGGGCTTTCCGTTTCCCTCTTTAAATAGAACAAAACCACAACCCAGTAATAATTAATGGACGTTGGAAAGCTTGGGCTGCTAATGAAGGCAATCTGTTGTAATGGCTATTTTCCATCAAGTACAGCAGTTCCCTGGCCTATAACTCAGCAGATTAAGACACAGCTATGGCTATGACAGCCGGTTAGTCTGAGTATCAGAATGATCCCTTAAGCAGGATGGCTGTGAGTAGTTCAAAAAGAGAATTATCCTGGGTTACATATTAACTGAGACAGTCTTCAGCACTACTTCAGGAGAACACCTCAGGGATTTGCAAAGGACAGGATTCCTGTATAGCAAGTGAAAACTGTTCAGATCAGCCCTTTGCTCTTACTTCTGTCATCTGCTGCACTTCATGTTGCTCCTGTTTCTAATATTGAGTTTTCCCTGCACATATAATTTTTAGAGTATTCCTGGGGACAATCACAGAACTGACACACTCAGAGTTTTCTCAGTCTTCAGCCAAAATGAAGATATGCAGGATATATTTCTGAGGAGCTGCAGGATATGTTAGTTGTGTTTGCTGCTGTAAGTAAAATGAAAATTTGTTTGAGATAATTTAAATTAGGTTTCTTCCCACATATAGACTTCTGCAAGAGTTGCATATTCCTCTGTCTCTGATAGTACAAAAATGTTTCAAAGAAGCATTAGAGACAGTTGTTAAATGTTGAGCAAAAACAAAGGAGGACAATTATAATTTTTTTCTCTTTTCTTTCTACTCTATTAACTTCCTTTTCTTGCATATATTGATTTCAGCCAAAAGCTTTAATACATTGTCAACCCAGATACTACATGAAGCACTCAGAGCTAAAACTGGTTTCTTCACTGCTCCCTGTTTTCTCCACATACAAAATTTTGTTGTGAGTGAGGAATACTTCATCCACTTCACTGGGCTCTCTAAAGCTAGACAGATGTAATGGCATAGGATAAAAATTGTGCTTTAGAATTGATGTAAGAAAATGACAAGGATTTTTTCTGTGTAACAAAGGCAGTTTATAAAGGTAAAGATTTGTTCATCACACACCACTAGAATAAAAAATTCAGATTACATACAATTTTAGAAGTCATTTCCAAACATAGGTTTTTCTTTTAATGTCTTATGCTAAACCAAGATAGATATGTAGATTATAGATATAGATATAAATATAGATACATATATGTATAATCAAATTCAGCAAGCTCCTGCCATTTGGTTTCAAATTGGGCACAACATAATTGCATTAGTTATAGTACTGAAATCTAGGATACAATACAAATCTCTTCCTTGAAAAAAGTCCTTGCATCTCTCCAGCCTCTCTGCCCCAGAACATTTTTGTGCGCAGTACTTCACAGATGCTTTAAGAAAGACATTTATGCCTTTGAATGTTATGTTTCTTCCCCTGGGACATGAGTATCACAACACATAAAGTTATCCATTTACCTGGCAAAAAGAGAGGAGTTGCTGTAACCTTTATCTAAGTTCTTGGCATTATTGACTTAGTTTATATATACATGGCTTAATATAGCAGCAGGAGAAACACAGATAAAATTTCTGTTTAAGCAAAACATGTGTCATAGGTGATGGCCCTATGCTTAAACTATTTTAGACTAAGTTTGAAAAGTACACAGAAGTTATGATTAAGTGAGAAGTCTACATGCTTTGCATGTAATTTTGCTTGGTCTAACAGATTAAAAGGTTGTCATCAGCTTGATTCTCTCAAGGTGAAATGAATTATTCTCTCTGGTGTAGAACATTTCCCCCTGAGCAGTGAAAGAACTACTTTTGTGTGAAGTAGGACAGAAACAGCAAAAAATATCAAGAGGAAATCTAGCCTTTTGGTTACCTTTTTTAAAAGGTAAGCAAAGCAAACTGCCAGTAAATAAACATTTGCATCTGTGCTTCATCCCAAACTGTGATGGAATAAAAATTACCTTTAAACCACAATTTCCTTCAAACAGTAGATCAGAATCCTTATTGAAACAGAAGCATTATTTTTGAAGAAATTTTGTATCTCTGTTTCACAGTATATTTCCTGACGATAACTGTCTCTCAACAGGCCTCTCTCTACAGACTGAGAGAAACACATGTTCAACACTCTTGCCATATACAACTTGTTCTGATGTGAAGTGTTTCATTCTTGAAGGATTTGCAAGATGAAGGTTTTTTATTTGCAGATTAAATCCTTCCTAGCATATCAAATTGAATTTGCTATTCATTTGATTTATAAAAAGGTAATCTTACATGTCTGATGTATGTAAACCAACTAAGTATTTGAGATTTGTTGAGTCTCAGATTCTTCTTCAAATGTTTTCTTGCACAATGACTTTCTGTGCCAGACTTCCTGGTTTCTCCTACCCTTGATTCTTTTGCCTTCAATTTCCTACCAAGATTATTTGTTACTGTACTTATATATTGCAGAAGATTAACTTTTGACAATGAGGTGAAATATTTCTGAACAAAATCTCTGTAGATAACTCACCAAAATTTTTTGATCGTATGGATTATTTAAAATAATTTTAAACTAAAGCAAATTGAATTGACTTGTTTTTTCTTTTCTTTTTTTTTTTTTTTTCAGTATTTTGAGGTGGGGTGATATTTTTGGTTTTGGCAAGACTGGTTTATTTTTCTGGCAAGTAGTATTAGATTTATCACTGCAATTTCTGCAGCAAAACAAAACAAAAAAAAAGAGGTTCCCTTTTTTGGTTTTTTTTTCAATAGAGACTTGAGCTTTTAATACTTAGTCTGTATACTAGATATAAAATGAGGTTTGCTAGTGGAAAAACATGTAAAACTATATTCACAGCTAGGTCTTTTTCCTGGGCTGGCCCCTGTATCACAAAATCGCAAAGTCACTAAATGGGTAAGTTGGAAGGGACCACAGTGGCTCACCTGGTCACCACAGTGGCTCATCTGGTCCAACCTCCCTGCTCAAGCATGGTCGTCCCAGAACACGTGGCACAGGATTGTGTCCAAATATCTCTTGAAAATCTCCAGTGAGGGAGACTTCACATCTCTGAGCAGCCCATTCCAGTGTTCAGTCATTCATACAGTAAAGTTCTTCCTCACGTTCAGGTGAAATTTCCTGTGCAACATTTGCTTGTCCTGTTGCTTGGCACCATTGAGGAGACCCTAGTTCCATCCTCTTTACATTCTCCCTTCAGATGTCCCTTACAGGCATTGATAAGTTTCCCTCTCAGTTTCCTCTTCTCAAGATTAACAGGCCCAGCTCCCTCAGCCTTTCCTCATAGAAGAGATGTTTCACTCCCCTCATCATCTTTGTTGCCCTCCTCTGGATTTGCTCCAGGAACTGCATGTCTCTCTTTCCTGAGGAGCCCAGAGCTGCTGTTCAGCCAGTTTTTATTACACCTCACTGTCCACCCACCCAATCCAAACTTTCCAAGTTTGTCTATGAGGATGTTCGGTGAGACCACCAAAAACCTTGCTGAAGTCAAGGCAGACAATATCCAGGGCTCTCACCCCATCCATCCATGTAGTTGTTTCATTGTAGAAGGCAATCAGATTGATCAAGAATGTTTTATGTTGGTTAATCCATGCTGACTGCTTCTGATAACCTTCTTGCCATCCATGTGGATTTCTGAAGATCTAGGGAAGGCTTTCTAGCTGGTAGTTGCCTGGGTCCTTCTTGTCTTTATTGAAGGCTGGTGTGATATTTACTTAATTTCAGACTTCAGGCACCTTTCTGGATCACCACAACCTTTCAAAAAAAGATCATGAGCAGCATCTGAGCACTTCTGGATGCATTCATAAGGGCACAAGGATTTTTATGTGTCTGGTTTGCCTAGATGCTCTCTCCAGCTGAACCCAACTCCCCCTGACAAAGGGAAAATGTCCCTTTCAACACATTCCTTTACCCTGGTCTCCTGAGTCAAGGATTCCTGAGGGCTGATCCTGTCACTGACGACCAATCTAAAGCAGGTGTTCAGTAACTCTGCCTTCTCTGGGTCCTGTTAACATGGTCCCCTCTGCATTCAGCTGCAGGCCCACACCAACACTCTCATAGTAACCACTATAAAAACACAGAAACTTACATAATTAAAATGAACCTTTTAATGATAATTTGTCCAGATTAAAGCTAAGCAAGTGATAGGAATTGTCCGTTGAAGCCATATGAGCCACTTCAGATATGTAAGCTCTTACTACTCCTAGAAGTGAAGGCTAATATCGGCTTCACACCATGGTTTTACTCTACAAACATTCCTGTATCTTGACAGTGGTTTTGTATCAGTATTCTCAGATATAGTAGGAATGTTGGTTATTTTATATTTTCCCAGAGGCGAGATTCTCTGGTTTCTCATCATGATTCCTATTTCTTGTATAAATACACTATTGTGCTCTGCAGGCCAAGGATGAAATGGAGAGGCCTCTCCACAGGTCCTTACCTCATAGGTGAGCACTAAATCACAAATGTAACTACGGCTTACCACTGAAGAATTCTCAAGGGAGTATATATTTAATGTATATAACAGTGTAAATCTAAACACAGATGGGAGATGGGAATTTCCAAAATGCGTCTCACAAACTACCAGAAGATGATTAAGTAGCCCAGTATCCCATCATCACTAGAGCAGTGGATCTGTTTTGTCTAAAATATGATGGATTTAGAAGAATGCTACTTTGATTCATTCACAAGTGCTTGCACAGGCCAAAAGCAAAAGCAACTCCCTACCTGCACCCTTCATTATGATTTTTATCATTTGAGATATTAGTTCATTTTAAATTGCTTTAGACAGACTGATGAGCTCAGGAGAATTGTTGTCACATAACATTTTCAATTAATTATTATCTCTACTGCTCCTCTGCAGGCTTTGCCAGGAGAGGATGGTATTAGCCTTTGCCATCAGACAGACAACACGCACAACACAAACAAAAACTGCTTTCCAAAGATCTGGATGTTATTTGTGCAGCAGAAAGGTTACAGTCATAGATAGGCAAACATGAAAAAAGAAAACAGATGACAGGTCAAGCCAACCCTCCACAGTGTCTGAATTGCACAGAGAATCACTCATAGCAGCCTGTGTTTACTATTCCTTCCACTCTGCTGCAGTGCTGCTATATTACGAACTGAAATCTTAACCTTTGCAAGTGGAACAGTAATTTCCAGTCTTTCTAAGAAGCATCCATCCCTTTCAGCTCTGCAACTCTCAGCCCACATCAGTCCTGTTAAAGGTCAGTGCAATAGTTTGTCAAGTTCATAACTCAAATATGCAGTACAGAACATTTAAAACCCTGCTGCTGACTATCAAAACACAGACAGTAGAAAGGAAACTCAAATATTTTTGAATGAAGAGTAGAAAATAAACTGGAGAAATAATGTTCTGCTTCTAGACACTTGCTGAGCTCAATAAGAAGCTAAATTATAACAGAAATAATTTTAAAATAATTATCTATGACATTCACAGGGGGTTTTTTTTCAGAGCACGTGAAATGGGAATATGTAAACAACCACACAGAGATTATTTACAGCCTCCAATGAATCTGCATCAAAACGCATATGACCAAAGCAAAACCAGAATGGAAGAATATAAAAAAATGTGTGTTGGGAAACCACTGTCTAAATAAATCAAAAGATGCCAAATAATTGCAGGATTTTTAAAAATTCTATTAATTTTTAATGGAAAAAGAGAGAGTCACAGAGTCACAGAACAGAATCTGTTGGAAGGGATATCTGGAGGTCATCTACTTCAAACACCTCATTCAGACTGGTTAGATGGGCTGTGATCAGTCACATTCTGGATATCTCCAAGGATGAAGAATCTCTTTGCCCCTCTTCAAGCCCATTTTGTCATCCTCCCAGAGAAAAGCTTATGGATCAATCAGGATTTCTCTTCTTGCAAATTTTGTCTGTTTCCTCTCCTTTCATCACTACAGACCTTGGATACCAGGAGAGTATCATTCCATCTTTTCTATATTTGCCATTACTGAAGACTGCAATGAAATTTCTCCATTACACATCTCCTATCCTGGCTGAACAAACCCAGCTCACTGTCAGCTCTTCTCTTATGACAGGTGCCTTGTCCAGGGGGCCATTGTGAGACTCACTTCAGTTTTTTCATTGCCACGTTCCCCTGCACCATGAAATTCAAAATGGGACACAACAGTCCAAATATGACTTCCTATTTTAGTTTACAATCAATGTTTAGGTGATTCTTCTCTTCTTTGCAATAGGGCAAATGGAACTTAGTAATAAAGGAGTTTCTAAGTTAAAAGTTCACATGTTCTGTATTGCCATGAATATTGGCTGTAAATTGTTAATGCATAGGTGCTTGTACTGCATGAACGACTTTGGTTCACAAAAGTTTCTCTCAGTATTTGTGTGTACCTAAATAAGATCTTAATTTCATGCTTGGTGTCATCTTTGTTTTTCCAGAAGGAAATTTTTACAAGAGCATATTTTGCTTGTAATGTCTGTACAAATCATCACTAAAAATATCCATCTTTTGGGACATTTTCATTTGATTCCTCTGTCAGAAGTCTGTGCTTTTGCAATCCACTGTTTTGTTGCGGAGAGTGTTAGAGATATAAAAATTAAATCCAGTACCAATCATACATACCCTGTCATACTGGCACTCTTAAATTACATCAGAAATTGTGTACCTTTCTTTCATTACTGCTACTCTTAAATTACATCAGAAATTGTGTACCTTTCTTTCCCAGATAATCTGGAACCAAACAGAAAAGCAGAGAAAGTAATAATGAGTTGTTTTGGTTTTGTCATACTTCTTCTGTGCCAAGAACAAATTTAAAATAAAAAAGAAGCTATTTTTGAGGATCATTTTTAGCTCCTTGGTTCTGGATATCTCTAACCTGCAAGAGCTTTCAAATTCCTGTACATGGTATTAGGATGGTACAATTCTATTATAACAAAATAATTTATAAATTAATTCCTATTCCTTTTTGCACAGGTTTGGGTAGAATAGGACCTTGAAAAAAGGGATGGATGACAAGCATATTGTCCCACTGGGAAAGGAGAGAAAGACGCAGGGAAAGACAGGGAAAGAGAGAGAAATTTCTTCTTTTTCTTACTTTATTTTTTTTCTCCCCAGAGTAGCCAGAGTTATCCAGTTTGCCTGCCGTGGGTTTGCTTCCAACTCAATTCTAGAATCCTTCTCCCGTCTGGACTTGAGTGCACCAGACCATTTAATCCTCCTAAAACAAGAACAAACATGTTTTTGCAGAGGCTAATATTTTAATCCTTAGGAAAATCTGCATGAGTGATATAGGGTGCAACACTACCTCTTTCCAGCTATGAAACATCTGCGTCGTTATATGCGAAGATCTGTGCACTGCAGTAAGGAACATCTGTCAGAGCTCAGAAAGTGGCCTTTTACTTTGTGGACCATATAAAACATCTGTGACCCTTGTGCAATAATTGTAAACCTTTAATTTTTCCTCATTTATTTGAAGAGTTACATTTTAGAGAAATTTAGGACAATGCTTATACAGAGCAGTATCCATATTATTTTAGGTATCTCTTTTTTCTTAGAATTACAGATTATGAAACAATAATTAAAACAAGGAACAAAACCTCTGTAGTACATATAATTTAAAAGCAGTTCCTACCTTTTAATTTTGTGGAGATTTCTCAAAAAAGATCTGTCGTGCAGCAGTAATATTACAAACCAGTTTTTAAAAGGGAAAGTAAAGCTAGAGGTATTGCATTATGAAGCCAAATTAGAAAGTACATAAGGATAATTAGCCACCTAGAGATATACATAAGTCTCTATTTGACTTTTGATAGTCTCTGCATAGGTAATTTTGGGAATAAATTGAGATAATATGCCTTAGGATATTAGAAAGTTCTTTAGGCCTTGACCTTCATGGTTAGGCAACAATATTTACCTTTTTTTTTTTTTTTAAATCCATGAATTAATATTATCTAGAATATCAACTGCAATGACAAGGACCTCAAACAGTGTTACAGTTCAGCTAGATCAGATCCATTACTTTTCAGTGAAGGCAGGATAGTATTTTCAAAAGCTCCACAGTTCTACTTCTGAAGAAATTTCTGAACTTGAAAGTTCAAATCCCACTGAAATGTAACACAAGTCCTATTTAGTTCAGGAGTATTTGAAAGTTTGCTTATTTAGCTTCCAAATCTTCAGAGACACCCAAGTGCCTGTGTCTCACAGGTTTCAGTGGGAGATTGCTAGTCATTCAAATGGTTTTAAGCAGAGTGGTAGAGCAGGTGGGCTTTGCTAAAAATCAGATAGACTGCTTTGGAAACTTACATAGGTGCCAACAAGAAAGTTCCCCAAAGTAGTGTGAAAAGAAATAGTAGGAAAAACAAACTATTCTTCTGAAAGTAAGCAACTTAGCACCAGCTTCCGCACAGAGAAAGAAACAGTTCTTGTCTTTCTTGTAATGCTGAGCTGTGTCAGGACATCTTCAGTTACAGCTCCACAGTGAATTTACTTACACCTTCTACAAACAGCAGAGCAAAGGAAAATACTTAATTCATGTACATTAGCAACTGCACAGGTAAAAATCCCCTAGCAGAGGGAAGATGTGACATTTTTAATCAATTACTCAGTCTGTCTGGGGTGGAGTTGATTTTCTTCACACCACCTCCTATTTTGCTAGATCATGCATATGTGACCCTGCATTCTGAACAGCTTTGAAAACAGACCCTTTTTCTAGCTATTGCTAGAGTGTCTTAGAGTGCCAAATCTTTCTTTGTTTCCCACTCTCTCTCTCTCTCCTCCAGGCAAGTAGACTGAGGGTAGGCAAGAGAATGGTGGAGGACATACACAGGACAGCTGATCCCAAGTCATCAGAGGATATCTCATAGTTATATATAACATAATAAACTGAAAAATAAACTGAAAAGATGTTTTCCAGCATCACCCTTGTTCAGGGATTGATTGACCACCAAGCAGCTGATGGTGTGTGATTGTTCTTGCATCACTTGAATTTTGCCATATTTTGTTTATTTTCTCTGCTCCACCTATTAAACTGTCTTTCTCTCAATCACAAGTTTTCTTATTTCTGCCTTTCTGAACTTCTCCCCTGTTCTGCTGTAGGAAGGGAGTGAGCAGCTGTATGGGCCTGAGCTGCCTACTGGGTTTAACCATTAACAAACCAGATCATACTTTATGTTAAAAAATGCACCTTCCAAGGGGTACACCAGTATGGCTGCCACAGCTCACATCTTTCAAAGAGAAGTAAGTAACTTTGGAAGATGGGGGAGATCCTGACTCTTTCTAGTTATGTAGCCATTGCATTTAAGCCCTTTAATTAATTTTTTTTTTCCTCTTTCAATTCAGAGTGGAATAGTGTGACCATGGTCACAGGGGTTTTCAGGATGAGAAACAGACGAAAATGTTGACTCCATGATCAGAAGGCTTGATTTATTATTTCATGATATATATATAACCTTATGACTATTATAAAAAGAAATAGGAAAGAAAAGGGCTTCTTCAGAAGCTGGCTAAGCTAAGAATAGAATAGAAAGAAAGAAAAACAATGGAGCTGGCTCTGACAGAGAGCAAGAGACAGCTCTGCAGTGACTGGTCAGTAAATCCAAACATCTACAGGATACCATTCACAGGTGGACCTGTTGCATTCCACAGCAGCAGATAATAATTGTTTACATTTGTTGCTGAAACTTTTCAGCTCCAGCAGGAAAAATCTTAAGAAAGGATTTTTCACAAAAGGTGTCTGCGACAGAATAGAAAGCATCAAAAGGACAGAAATAAACACTCCTGTGATAATTTCTGTATAATTATGGAATCATGGAATCATTAAAGTTGGAAAAGACCTCTAAGACCATGGAGCCCAGCCATTAACCTAACACTGCAAGGTCTGCCACCAAACTGTGTCCCTAAGCATGCCATCTACTTACCAGAGATGGCAATTCCACCGTTTTCCTGGGAAATCCGTTCAAATGTTTGACCACCCTTTCCATCCAATCTAAACCTTCCCTGGTGAAACCTGAAGCCACTTCCTCTTGTCTTGTCACTTGTTACCGGGGAGAACAGGCCAACCCCGACCGGGCTGCATCCTCCTTTCCAGGGAGTTGTAGGGAGTGATAAGGTCACTCTGGAGCCTTCTTTTCTCCAGGCTAAACAACCCCAGCTCACACAGACACTCCTCACAGGACTTGTGCTCCAGACCCTTCATCAACTTTTTTGGTCTTCCTTGGACAAGCTCCAATGGGCTGGAAGAGAATTCTAAAAATTTCACAACAGATAATGCTTGCATGAAATATAAGTTTGATTTTAGAAAGTCATGCAGTCCAGGTAGGTCCTTTTAGGAAAGAACTAGTGTCAATTTAATCTGAGGCATCTTTAGCTCAGGAATAGTTACTAATTTTTTCCTCGGAGCCTCCTGTTTTCTGGAGATGGATGATTAAACAGAACTAGACAATGTAGGCAAGACCCATCACCTAAAATTAAGCATCAGAGTCTCTACCTCATCTCAGTTTGATAGCTCTTAGGGAGGAGGATGTGTGACAGAGAAAAATCTGAAAAACCACCCATGTGGTCATTAAAGAGGGAGAATTTTTTCAGATACTTGCTAAGAAGGAGAATGATGTCCTGAAGCACTACTTTTTTAACCAAACAATGGTGCTGAAATAATGGGTTAGCCTCAGGAGTTACCTTAGGAATTTCCTATTACATAGCCTGTGTCCAACAAATAATTTCCTTACCTTATGTGATCTGCTCTGATAGAGCTTTAAATCTTACATTTTCCTTAGTAGATCATAATTAAATAAATGTGCTATAATGCCTGTGAACTTTCACTCCACAGCAGCTTTAAAAGAAAATAATATGAGCACTTCTAAAAGTAGCTGATTTCAAAATTTATGCAAAGAAATGTAAGAGTGCTATCAGGTTTCTGCAAAAGAGTTCTCCTCAAGTGCAAAGCTTATTGCCTGCCACTTTTAGATACATTAACTATTTAAGTAAAAGCTGTCACTTCTTTTTTTTTTTTTTTTTTTTGTAATGCTTCCAATGACTTAAAATTTCAGTGCAGAACTGACCATTAAAGTTAATCTTCATTTCTGAAAGAACTCATTAATTCGCAAGGGGAGAGGTTTCAGTTCACAAAACTCACTGGGGGTTTTTTTACATATCTTTACTATTCCTTGCAATACTATTGTCTTCATGTAAGTGCAATAATTACAGTAGTGCATAATCAATTCCTTGATATCTACTTCGATGTCAATATATTTTTTTAAATGTCCTAGCACTGAGTTAAGTTGTAAAGTGGTGTTTTTAAACAGTTCCACATTGTTTGATCTCTTTCACCAGAATACTGTGTTTAGCCTAGTTATATGGATAAGGATGAAGCCTGACTGTATCCAGTTTTTCTTAGACTTGGCAATCAGGCCTGGGGGTTGTCTTAATTACCAAGGGTCATGCCTTGTACACCTTCTATACCTATACCATGCCTATGTACCTTCTATAAACTGTACGGTCATATGTGCATCTTGGAGCTAAGAATCATCTTCAGGTGTATCTAGTATGGAAGCAAAATGTATTAAAATGGGAATGAACTTAAAAGAACTGGCTTTTAACCTCCTTCACAGGAATGTGATTGCGGAGTTACTTCAAAGTGTGAGGAGGTAAATGCAGTGTCTGTCTTTTGGAACTGATAATTTTTTATACTTCTGGGCAAAGAGTTTTTTCAAGAAGTTAGATGATATCAGCCCTTCATTCACATTGGTACACAATCTGTATGGGAGAAATTTGCTTGAAAAATTAAATACACCAAGGCTAAAGTTTTAGAACATATTTCTGGACTTTTTAATGATCTGGGAAAGAAAAAGTAATGAAATATTTCAGTTGTTTGCCAGCTATATTGCACAAAGAATCTGATGCTATTTCTCACTTTGAAATTGAAAACAGAATTTAATTTCTAATACAAGAGAAAAGATACACAACTTTAGGAAAAGGTAGATGCTGTTAGCTGATGCTAACATATCCAAATACCACATGCATTACAATTAGGAAAATTTCCTTTTAAAAAACCCAATATGGAGGAGTGAGCTGAGATGTATTACTGAAGCAAAGTATTTTGCAGGGGTGGCAAAAAATATGTCGTATTAAAATATTTTCATTCTGCCCACAGAGCTCATAGAGCCAAGTGGCATGTCTTCCATACCACAGAGTCCTGTCGATGTCTTGGACATGACAGGCCACGGCAACCCCTGGCCAGCAGAAGTAAATGTTGCTCTAAGTAGAGATGCTCAGAGCCACTCTGCTCTGTGCCCTGACCATCCTGGGCTGGCCAGCAGCCCAGTCAGGCCATGGCACCAACCCCCTCAGCCTGCAGATTTACTTGCCAGGTATCTCTGCAGCACTGCCATGCAGGTCAGTGTGCCTGGGGATTGCCCCTTCCTGTTTCATCCCTGGCACTGCCTCAGCCAAAGGGATCCTTTCCTCCTTCTTGCCTAACATTGCCAAGACAGTGGAAACTTGCAGAAATGGAGCAAAGTATTTGATATTTCTGCAGTTTGGAATCACCAGGACACACATTCACATCAAAACCATTGAAGTGTCCAACTGTCCCACGTTGCTGTTCCTCACTCTCTTGCAGACATGCTGACCACAAGGAGACAAACTGACTCCACAAACAAGAGGATTTTCTCATGTCAGTAATCCAGGTCTCAACACACAAGTGGAAAATCAGAACAACTTGCTAAAAGAAATGCAAAACAGTCTCAAATTCTGTGTGTCTTGCTACAAACACATCTCCTGTTTCTGTTATGAATGTAATTCAATCAGGCCAGCCTGCATCCTCAACCTTTGTGCCATGAGATCTACTCTCCAAGTAACAGCCCCTTGCTGATAACTCCTGATCCCAAACCCAAAACTCCTTCTGAATGAAAGCAGATCTCATTGAGCCCTTGGCTTCTTCTTGCTTCATCAAAAGGCCTTGCTGTGAATCCAAGGATATAAACAGTGCAGTTAATCAGAACTCACCTGTTTCTTATCTAGACAACCAACTGGAACTTTTCTGTTACTACACTTTTTTGCATGTTATTGGACTTGGACGGTTTCCTAAGTATGGATGTTCAATAGAACTGGCATACAGATACTCAGGTAAAGCTGTTTCAAGACATGATTGACTTCCAAGCCAAAACAAAGTCCTCAGAGCTGCATTTTCAGAAGAAGTGAGTGCAGTTTATTTTCTAAGGTAGTTGCCATAAACTCCACAAACACCACAAACTCCACATATCCTGTGGTTTATTGTCTAAGGCCAAATGGCTCAAGCTTCCAACTTGCTGGCATATTTATTAAATAAACCAAACCAGACTAAAATAAAATAAAATAAAATAAAATAAAATAAAATAAAATAAAATAAAATAAAATAAGATAGAATAAAATAAAATCAATTATGAAACATTTCAACAAGCTCCCTTAAGCAAGACATAACCAGTGAACACTGTCCTGTCCCACTGAACCCAGCTTGAACTTTTACACTTCTGTCTCCACAACCAGAATAGTGAAATTATTTCTTCTAGAGCAGTGAGGCCAAGAAGCAGATTAGGAGTACAATCCTCTTAATTTCCAGTTCCCTTCCCAGCATCCAGGCTTTAGCTAATCCTGAGAGAAACATGTCCTGTCCACAAAACAGAAACAATCTATTTGGCTGTGAATGATATCAACTGAGAGATTATCAAAGAGGGAGTTCTCATAGTTGAGCCTTATTTACTAAGACAGTTGTTTCTTTACTATGTCCACAATATTATTTCTCTTAGTCATGTTTTGCCACACATGAAACATCAGTGTTCCTTAAGATTTTTTGTGGTTTTTAGAACAGTACATGTAGCAAGCTTGATGGATACTCCCGGCAGGAACCATTCCAACAGTACTGTTACTCTTCTGTTTCATATTTAATCATGTAAAAAATATGCTAAAGTACTAACTAAAGCCAAAACACATGAATACTTCTCACACAAAGGTTTCTATTACAGAATTAATTCATCCCATTTTGCAAGTATTGTGTTTTATAAGGCTAACTACTATACACATAGCTACATACAGTGGGAAGGAGAAAATGGATGAGGTTTAACTCTTCATTCAGAGGAACCTGAAAGCTGTTTTATCACAGGGAGATCATCAATATACAGTATCTTTAGCCTTTAGGTACTGTTTTTCTCAGAGTAAGGGAAGTGAGAAGAGCAAAATAGAATTCAGTGAGTCTGTCAGTGGCCCAGGATGTAGTTGGAGGACTCTCACTGATGGTGTCCCCAAAGGTTCCATACTGGGCCCAGTGTTCTTCTGCTTATTCATCAGTAACTTGGATGAAGAGGCAGATGCCTTCTCAGCAAAGCTGGGAGCAGTGGCAAATAAGCCAGAGGCCTGTGCAGCCCTCAGAGGGACTCCGACAGACTGGAGAGGTAGGCAGAGATGGGTGGATCTCATCCATATCTGCAAGTATCAGAAGAGAGAGTGCCAAAAGGATGGAGACTGTCACTTCTTGGTAGTGCCCAGGAACAGGACAAGAGGCAATGGTAGAAACTGATGCACAGGAAGTTACCGCTGAACATGAGGAAGAATTTCTTTACTGTGCGGGTGACTAAGCACCAGAATAGATTGTCCAGATAAGTTGTATAGTCTCCCTGGACATATTCAAGTACCACCTGGTTGCAATCCTCTGCAGAGTACTCTAGGGTGACCCTGCTTGAAGAGAGAGTTAGACCAGATGGCCCAGTGTGGTCTCTTGTAACATTACCTGTTCTGTGATTCCGTGGAAATGGAGATTCACTGGGCACCAAATATGAGATCAGAGACCACATTACATAAATCACTGTAATAAATGTCATTCACTGAATGCACTGTAGGAGCTGTGATCTATTGGGGAGTGTGCATCTCTTGCTCCCACCGCGTGTGAGCTTTCTCTTAATAGTACACTTAGTATAACAAGCAAGAAACAAGTGATCTAAGAGAAAGTAAACTGCTCCTAGTTAAGTCTGTTCACAGACACAGCTGCAAACCCCTGTTCAGTATTAAGCCATTTAGCAACAAAATGGAAACTGTCTTTTCCAGTTCATGTAAATAAGCCAAATCCCAAAACATGTAGTTTGCATTCAAAACCACCAATACCACCAAAGCAAGAAATATTTTCTGTGTAAGAGCACCTCTGCATCATCCCACTGCATGATGTGTTGTTTTTGGTTTTTTTACTGAAAGGTATGGTCTTTTCTCACATAGACATGTACCCTGTATACATACTACATCCTGGGGAAAAAAAAAAAAAAAAACTAGGTCTTTATATTCCCTTATATCTTTCCAACCCATTGCTCAATTTAAAGAGAATTTAACAAGTATTAAGAGACAGATTCAATTCATATACAGTACACATGTCTGAGAAAAGTTCCTTACTAAATATCTAGAAAATCCTGTGTAGTATTCTACTTCTGCAAAGACAAAATTCGCTGACTGAGGTAGCTCAATGAAAACTGGTTATAAAGTTTCAGGTTAATCTCAGGTCCATGACAGCTTTACTGCAGTGGGAAACAAAGACACCCATGCCCTTTAAATTCTACTCTTACAAAACAATACTCTATATAGAAGAAAGCCACTTGAAGAAAAGATAAGGAAATAAAAAGTATATATGTATGGACATTCACATTAGAGACTATGGTCTTAGAAGATGAGATATATTCACCAAAGTAGAAGATAAGTATGCGTATATATCAGAGTGAAACAAGTGAGTACAGTACACAGCGTTCAACATTGTGCCTTTTCGATCAGCATAAAGGGCTGAAACGGATTTATATCACAACCTTTCCCAGTTCAGACTAGAAAATACTGCTTAGACAAGAACTCTGGAAAAAGGAAAAGACAGATGTGTTGACCAGTCTTCTGCCACTGTGACAGAATGAGTGATGAGTTTCACTTGTAAGAGAGAAGTAGGAGTATGTTTATTGACATAAACCAGTGATTTAACAAAATACAACAGTAACTGCAACAAGTGATTTAACATTTAATGGCAGGCTAGAGTTCAACATTTTCTGTATAGAGGACAGGGCCAGGTAAAACTCTCAGTGAGACCTTTCCATTGAGTCATGAGATTCAGAAAGGACCCCCTTGCATTCTAAATTCCTGTTTCAGTTTATATGAGGGTATATCCAGACTTAGTCCTAGATGTGGTTGATGATTGATATCTGAAGGATTATATAAATAATGCTTTATAGCACTTAGTTAAAATCTCAAAGTTTAGCATGCTATTAATTACTTCCCAAGAATCTGTTGCGGCAAGGAATGTCTCAGCTACAAGGAGTAACTGAGAGAGACACCTCTGCTCAAGAAGCATGCTCTGGGTTTGCTCCAACTGGTCAATGTCCAGTCTGTGCTGGGGCCCCACAGCTGGATGCAGCACTCCAGATGGGGTCTGACAAATCCAACATAAGCCAGATGCTGCTGTCACAGTCACTTAAGCAGAGGTGAGGGAGAAGCACACCTCACCTGTCTGTAAATTTCCTGCCTTCCTCTCAGCAATTTCAGGGTGCTGTGGTGCAGGGACAAGAGAAAAGGTAGCTCCTGTGATTTGGGTACTCCTGCTGGCAGCTATTAATATACAGTATAATTTACAACCACTCAGCACTGGTTTAGAAGAGCAAATGGTCAAAATGGACTGAAATATGGCCAAACATCAGAATTTGCATGAGGATTAAGTATAAATGTTCTACATGCAGTTTCTTCCTTTCATCTACTCCTTATTTAGGTACATTACTGTCAGTGATATTTTTGCCCGACGTCCAGGAGGGATGATGAGGAGGACTCCACTGATATCAGAAGGCTAATTGATTACTTTATTACACTATATTACTCTATACTATATTACATTATATTACATTACATCTAAACTGAATCTACCAAGCACTCAACTGCACAGGCCCTCGTGGCTGTTAGCCGACAGTCCCGACACACACATGGATTCAATTGGTCAGGAAATCAGAACACTCACACCAATTCCCTTCAGGTAAACAACCTTCCACAATGCATTCGACTTGTGAAGAACAAAGGAGCATTAAATGAGATAAGAATTGTTTTGAACATTCTTTGCTTCTCTCACTACTTCTCCCAGGTTCAGAGAATCCCACATATTACTAAATGGCAAATATAAGGATCAAAACCTTGTGGTATTAACCCATGCAAACACTTCCCTGTAGTCTTCATTTCAAAGAGATGGAACCTCATTTCATTGATGGAACTGTCTTACCACTACTAACTGTTTCTTGGTGGAAGAAAAAAGACAGACAAATGATACAGTATAAGTAGAAAATGCTGTGTCCAGACCAAGAGCACCAACTCGAAATCTCCCAAGGACTTTCCCAAAATTATTGATTTGCCAAAATCAAGGTTTCTCTTACAAGAGCAGTCAGAGAACTATAGAACAATCTGTCCAAAATGTAAAACCACCCAACCTGCCCAAAATGTCCCCAGACAGCCTCACCATTGCAGCAGTCTCACAAAATATACATTTCAGCTCTCATATAAATGATTATTTGAACATAGTGAAGCATTTCTGCCAAGAAACTATTAGTTTACAGAGGAAATACCATGAGATTTTCTTGCTTCATTGTATTCACCTACTACCTTCCACTGTGCCAGTATGGCTCGCTCAGAGAGAGAAGGGTGCCTGTCAGTTTTCAGGCCACCTCCTTAAAACCAAACACTTATCTACTATGGTATAACTTTTCTTTCTGCAGAAAGTAAGGCTAAGAATGCCTTTTGTAATGATTCATGACTGTAAAAGGAAAAAAAAAGAAAATCTCCAATCAATAACTACACAAGAATACTGCCCACCCCCATGCCAAACAAATGAACAAAAATGAAAAAAAGCCTGCCATGATAGTCAGCTGAGATTTTTGTAGCTGTCAGTCTTGGTCATATTCGAATTAGACAAAAACTTCTAAAACCTAGTAGCTCGTCATCAGATTACAAGCATTATTCCTAAACACATTTTAAATGTAAATCAAACTCCTGACTGAGAGATATTTCACTTTTCTAAGGTGTGAAGTCTAAAGTCTAAAGAAAAAAAAACATCAGAAACTACAGCTGTGAGTAATCTGGAGCTAAAATACCTCTCACTAATATTTGTTAAGATTGTTTTATCATATTCACTTTCTGTGGGCAAATATATTTCTAAGTTGCAAAATAAACAAACTCAGAAGATTTTGCATTCCCAGGATGGTGGTGAATGGCTTGAAGTCCTGATAAGACATCAGTGACAAGTGGTGCCCATATTAGAACCAGTGCTATTTAATAACTTCATCAATGACATAGATAAAGGGATCAAGTGCACCCTCAATAAATTTATCTTTTCATATGACACCAAGTTGAGTGGTGCAGATGACACATCTGAAGGATGAGGTGTCATCCAAAGGGACCTGTACAAGCTCAAGAACTGGGCCCATGGGAATATCATGAGGTTTAACAAGACCAAGTGCAAGGTGCTGCAGCTGGGTCACAGCAACCCCTTGTATCAGCACAGGCTGGGCATGAGCAGATGGAGAGCAGCCCTGTGAGAAGGACTTGGGGGTGCTGGTGGGTGAGACGCTGGACATGACCCAGCCATGGGCACTCCCAGCCCAGAGAGCCAAACGTGTCCTGGGCTGCATCCAAAGCAGCGTGGGCAGCAGGGGAGGGAGGGGATTCTGCCCCTCTGCTCTGCTCTGGTGAGAGCCCACCTGGAACCCTGCAGCCAGCTCTGGGGTCCCAGCACAGGGAGGACATGGAGCTGTTGGAGTCCAGAACAGGGACACCAAGATGGTTAGGGGGATGGAACATCTCTTCCATGAGAAAATGCTGATAAAATTGGTGTTGTTCAGCCTGGAAAAGAGAAGGCTGTGGAGTAATTTAAGTTCAGCTTTCCTTCTGAAAGGAGCTTACAAAATGACAGAGTGACACTTTTAAAAAGAGCCTGTAGTGACAGGACAAGGAGGGATCACTTCAAACTCTCAAAGCAAGTAGGTTTACAGTAGATAGTAGAAAAAATTCCTTTCTGTGAGAGTAGACAGCTACTGGAACAGGCTGCCCAGAGAAGCTGTGGATGTCACATCCCTGGAACTGTTCAAGACCAGGCTGGATGAGACTGTGAAAAACCTGGTCTAGTGGAAGGTATCCCTGCCCATGGCAGGGATGTTGGAGTTAGATGATCTTCAAAGTCCTTTCCAATGCAAATCATAGAATGATTTGCATAGAATCATAGAATGATTCTATGAATAATTGCATCATTTGGAAAGAAGAGCAGTTGAACTAAGTACCAATAATCATAATTGTGTATTTTGAAAACTAAATAGTGTTATTTTAGCTTAAGGTAGTTTCCAATAGAAATCAATAAACAGATATCTAAATAAAATAAAACAATTGTTTTCTACTATATGTTAAAATACAGTCATTTATGTATAATATTCTGTGGTTTTCCCCCCTTTCTCTGAATAGCCTGCATGTTTTCTCCTGAGATATGCAAATTATTGTTTCAATCTGGTTTATTGCCATAAGGCACTGCTTGACAATTTAGTTTAATAAAGTACGGATGAATGAAAATACAGCAGATTACCAGACATATTACCTGCAAAAGTGTGAGTCTGTAACTGGCTCAATTTTTAGCATCTAGGAAGCCACTGCTTTAAAAAGAAAAAAACAAAACAATAACAACAACAACAATAACAACACAACAACAAGAGGTGGCTTGTTGGCAAATATTGCCAGCCTTTCAAGAAATTGTTTGAAGCGCTCAACACATATTCTTCCTGATTTTGGGTCAGATAACAGGTTATGGAAATATTATCTCAATGGTTCTTCAGATGCTGAATTTCCTACTTCATCAAAGAGCTACTGGCTTCCACCCTGAGACATGGCCAACAACAGTCTAGGTGTGCCCACATCCTCAGCTGATCCAATTCAGTGGAGGGCAATTTTAAAAGAAGATCCTAGGAACCAGAAGAAAGCTGTGACAATCCATGATTGCAAATAGAGACTGCACCTTGGGAAGTTCTGCACACTGCTGTGCACTCCAACATCCTACAGCCAGGCTGTAGCAGCCAAGCCCAGGATCCATTCTGCAGGGGTTGCAACCAGAATTAATGGCTTTTCAATTGCATCTCTTTCCCAAATTAGTTAGCCAATTTTAAATCCTGCTGGTTAGACAGAACAGATCAAAAGCCAATGCATGACAACATAGCCTGGCAACTGGCTTTTAAGAATTTCCTATTCAATAGGCTAGTCTTTTCTTTTCTCTTTTCTTTTCTTTTCTTTTCTTTTCTTTTCTTTTCTTTTCTTTTCTTTTCTTTTCTTTTCTTTTCTTTTCTTTTCTTTTCTTTTCTTTTCTTTTCTTTTCTTTTCTTTTCTTTTCTTTTCTTTTCTTTTCTTTTCTTTTCTCTTTTTTCTTTTCTTTTCTTTTTTCTTTTCTTTTCTTTTCTTTTCTTTTCTTTTCTTTTCTTTTCTTTTCTTTTCTTTTCTTTTCTTTTCTTTTCTTTTCTTTTCTTTTCTTTTCTTTTCTTTTCTTTTTTCTTTTCTTTTCTTTTCTTCTTTTCTTTTCTCTTTTTTCTTTTCTTTTCTTTTTTCTTTCTTTTCTTTTCTTTTCTTTTCTTTTCTTTTCTTTTCTTTTCTTTTCTTTTCTTTTCTTTTCTTTTCTTTTCTTTTCTTTTCTTTTCTTTTCTTTTCTTTTCTTTTCTTTCTTTTCTTTTCTCTTCTCTTCTCTTCTCTTTTCTTTTCTTTTCTTTTCTTTTCTTTTCTTTTCTTTTCTTTTCTTTTCTTTTCTTTGTGACCAAAAAGAATAGCAATAGCCACATTTTTTCTTTTTTTATTTTCAAAATGAGGTGTATTTCAAAAAACATGCTAGTAAAAATGTAGTATTGGAGTGTATTGTTACTTGAAGACTAGAACTCTGAAACAGATTAATTTTGTGGTCCATCTGGCTCCTCCCAGGAGTCTTTTCTAGCAGAGCTTCACTCTGCTGAAAAACTCACTTCAGCACAGAAGAAAGAAAATCCTTCACAACATTTTTACAGGCAATTGCTGCACTTTAGAACAACCTTTAACCTCAGAAATATCTTGGAAAGGGATTTCAGTGAGATCAGTCTAAAGCAGGGACACAAACTCAAGCTGTTTGAGCATGAAAAAGTCTGATAGTCTGGTCAAATTTCATACAAAAAGGAGAAGAAAAAAAGAAAATACGCAGGGAGGAAATGATAGCATGGAGTATGCAGGATCTTGCCTCAAAAGAGTGTGCAGGAAGTCAAACTATACTTTTGTGTCCTTCTCAGCTCAGCCATTAGGAGTTGAGGTCTTGGAGCACACTTCCTCTATGATGGAAGGAAAGGAGACATGGGTTTGCAGACTGTGGCTAACAAAAATAATTCTGTAGCTAGCTTTAAGGAGGATAGGATCTTCCAAGGCCTTTCATCTCTTCTCTGACTCATTTTTGGCCATGAATAAACTACTTCAACCTTGCTGTCTCTTTTCCTCCAGCTGTAAAATGATATCAATAATCCCTCCTGGCTTCTGATGCCTGCAGTGAGAATTAGGTTCACCCATTCCAGTATATAGAGCTACCCAGGTCAACCAAACCAAGCTTCATTTTTCTTTTTATAGCAGCAGTTTTGAAGAGAATGCAGAAGTTGCATTTGTGTTATAGGCAGGAAGGTGAGAGGAGGAAACAAGCAGAGAAGACATTTTGTCTATCTCACTTTGAGCCCTGAAAATAGCTTCTGCTGATACAAATCATACATTGAGATTTTTAATGTGACTGGCACTGCCTGCCAAGAAGGGGCAAACTGAGAACTGGTAAGCCTTCCTTCCCTCTTGCCAAATGGACACTCTTCCACTGCAGCAATATTTCTCAGTACTGACCACGAGTCTCTTTTCAGCCCTGTGATCAGTGTCAGTGATGTAAATAATGGGTCACTAATATATGCTGTATCACACACAATATAATTAGAGGCAGAGTTTAGACAACTGTATATTCTTACAAAGTATCTAAGTAATACCTATACCAGGAGCAACTGCACCTCTGGGATTTCCCAGAAATAATGCAGAAGGATTTTTCAGACAATCAGACAACAATTAACAAGTTCTTAGAGCAAACCATCAGAGCTTTCTACCTCTCCTTTTCACAGATACAGTGATCTTGCTGCAAAGCAGACTTATTTAATATTTCATAGAATGAAATAACGTATTTTGCAGCAATCTGTCACCTCAGAAGATAAGGGAATTAACTCTGTACTCACTTTATACCAGTCTTTTAATTTTCTTCCCCACAGTAATAGTGCTATCAGTTGCACCTTTTCATCATACCTCCTTGTTCCCATCAGACTGCCTCTTTAGTGATTAATATTTCATGGTTTTTTTCTAGGGTCAGAAGGGAATACATTTCAAAAGCAGACAGCAAACTAAGACTCAGAAAGTTTATCAGCTTCATTTCACATAGGATGTGACTAAGGACAATTCATTCTTTTTATTGTTAACATGTGTTGTCTTCCTCAAGACTTGCAGAACATTGCACACTGCATTTTTAATCAGTTATCATCACCCCCACAAATTCATACAGAAATATATATATATTTCCAAGGGGGAGGCTGTTTATTACTTACTTGAAACATATCCAATGTATATGTGCTTTACCATAAACATGTGGTTCAGGAAACAGAAGCCATTGGATCGTCAGTAGAACTCTGAACAACTGACCACCATTCTCCTGTACAGTATTTGCATGCACATCACTGTTCCTGAGTATAAACACACAAAACAGCAGGACCTCTCTGTCTATTCTAAATAGAAGAGTAAGTACAAATTCCTCATCCTAAACAATGTCTTTCCAGAGCAGCACTGCACGTAATATTGATATGCCTCAACATGATCAGATTGCTGAAGTAATATAATGCCTTCTGGGCTTCTTGAGATACACTCTATCTGTTACAGCATCTTAAGTCAAAGCCGCCACACAACATCTATATCCTCTATTCTGCAAAAAAGGTCTTCCTTGCACAGAAGTTTTTGTTTAACTTTCCTGAGTCAAACATTCACATACTAGTCTGCCCATCCAGGAAGAATCAATACTGTGCTCTTCATACTGACCTAGGTATGGAATCACAAACTCGAAGCTGACTGTCTGGTGTCAGGAGTCTGAAGGAAATCAGAATCTCTCAACTCCTGCATCAGCATCTTCCAAAACTGAATAGACAGCTAAGTTTATGTAATCTGCTGCAGCTAGGAAATGCAATTCACTCAAAAAATCCATCTTCAGTTCAATACACTGTTTTGCTGCCAAAGTAGCCGAGTTTAAAAGATTACAAAGTAACAGAGTTTGAAAAATGGATTCGCAAAAACATTTTTATCCTGCTATTTTTCTTACTGAATGGTGCACTGAGCATTCAGAATCAGCCCGCAATTAGCAGTTAAAGTGCAGCCATGAACATTCCACTCTTGCTGCTGCAGCAAGAATGGTACCTTCTGTGCATGGTACCTTCTGTGCATTGAAGTCTGGCCCTTGAATCCTGGGGCAGGTGTGCACTGTAATGCTGAAAACCTTGACAATTGCGATGGATGTCAATTTTGAAGTTAAAAAAGTGGAAAGAGTGAAAAAATATTTCTCAATGAAAAATACAAATCCAAGCATAGAAGCTGTGTGATAAATGCAAATAGAACTGCCAGAAACCTCCTGCTTCTATTAACACACATTCTCCCTTGTTCTCCCTGATTTTCTTCAAGTATTTCATAAGTGACTTGATTACTTATCTTTAAATAATTCTGTTAACATCATTATAGCACAGCAAAATTATCAAGTAGGTTAAATCAAATGTAATACCCTAAAAGTTGGTATATACATTTTTTCATGGTACCAGGGATTTCTAACTGCATTTCGTTGCCCATTGTTGAAGAAAAACAAGTACTGATCATATTTTGAGATGCAAAAAACTTCACACTTTTTCTGTGCACATAAAATGATTATTAACATTTGAACTTCATATTGATGAAAATTTATAGCAACTCCATATTTTTGTTACAAATTGCCATTTTAAGCCAGAGACTGTTGCTATAGGACACAAAAGAACACAAGCTCACACTGCTGTTCTCAAGGGGAAGAAAAAAAGGGAAGTTTATTTTTTGACTCCAACATTTATTGTTTTCTAAAAGTGACAGCAGATTGGGGGTGACAGTGACACCTCTCCAATGACACTGGTCAAACTAACAACCTATCAACTCTCTCCTCTTTCATAAAGGAATGCAAAACAATGAGTTATTTACAGAAAGTGTGTGAGAAAGTTCACTACAAGAATGTCAACATCAGAAGGCTTAGAAAATCTTAAGAAACCAGGGCAACAAGAGACCTCACAGTAGTGTAAGAAAATAACACAAAGCAAACCAGCTGGACAATAAACAGTGTTAAACAGCCTAGTATATCTCAAGTGGAGCTGTGAGGAAAAACAGAAAAAGAAGACACTTCGAAAAATTCTGTAACTGTTCCCCAGTTCAATTACAATAAGCTTAAAATGCCATTAACAGAGGCAAAAAAGGAACTGAAATAGCTCTGAGATATGTCTAATTCCACTAATGTACCCCAGGAGGAACTTAGCAATCAGCCCAGTTGCTGAAGCATTTGTACGCCCATGTAGTGCAGCACAACCACTCTCCCAGTGAGAACTGGTTCCAGTCCACAACACACCTGGGCTTCTTAGGAAGAGGATTCTTCAGGTCCTCTGACTGACAAGTAAACTCAGGGCTTCTCCAGAAGGACATCCTGAGAGAAGACTGAGGCTCTGTCCCTTGCAATCATTTCTTTAGTAATTATAGGTGATGCCAACATGATTCTCTAATTTATACACATTTGTGTAACTTACTACCTTTGTTTTTTGAGCAGCTGCTCCTAAGAAAAAGGTGTAAGGTAAAGGGATTTGATTAGCACATTTTCCTGTGAAACTCTTACACATTAAGAATTTTAAACCTTGAAAGTTTTTTCAATTTTACAGATTGTCTCTGAGCCTACCTTGACTGAGCCCACCTAAACCACCAAAAACGTAGGAGAGACATTTTTGACAAAATGTTTGCCATCAGCTGAAAGCCTATGGCCCATTTTCCTCCCCTTAACAACTTACTATTAAATAACTAAAAAAAAGTTTCAGACTTGTTCCATGTATAGAAATTCACTTTTTATCTGAGTTCAGAGCTACCTGAGAGACATCCATTGCTATTCAAAGCACAGTCATCAGGGTAACAGTTCCCGAAAGCCAAACTTATTTGCTTTGTTTGTTTTATCAGCAGAAAATAGTCCTGCAGTTCTCATGCTTGCAACTATGGATGCATCTGAAGTACTTTATATTCTTCGTGTACTCTCCATTACTCCAGTCTCCATGCATATAAAATTCATACATTCAGTATAGGAAAGTGAATACATGAAAACATAATTCCATTTAGTACAATTTTACGTGCAGGTCTCCATGCTGAAACGCCAGCAGCTGAGCAGTGAGCTACCAGCCAGAGCCAGAAAAGTTCAAAGAAATACAAAGGGAAAATCAGAAGCCTCACGTCCCTGTTGTGTTATCTTTGTTTTACAGCAGTGTAATTAAAGGAATTCAATTCTAATTTTATGATCAGATAAATAGTTCTTTGCCTTTGTCCTGGATTGTTAAAAATATGAAGTCCAAGTTAATAGTATTCAGAAATGCTTTCCTCTTTGAAACAAGATCATTATAGTCAGAGTGTTGACTGAGGTGCTACACAATGGTTAAGACACTCTGTGCGTCCCTGATAAGCTGGGATAGTAATCAGGAGGGAGTGTGGTGTCTGCCTAATCTTAGCCTCTTTCAGACCAATGTCTAGAAGTTACAATTGCCTTCTTCCAGCAAAAAAAATTTAAGAAAGATTCAGAATCCACATCTCATATTGAAAAATCTCTCTGTTATGTAAAACCAACTATGGTTAAGCAAAAGCATCAGGAAAATATATATTTGCTGAAGAAAGCAACTTCTTTCCAACAGAACCACAGAACATTATAGCAAAAGCCCTGAAAGACAGATGAAAATCCATTTAAACTGGAAACCTGTATGTAGGAAAGCTCTTACAAAGAGCAGAAAGCTCTTTTTGCAGAGCAACAGAAATAAACAGCAACATTTGTGCATTGTGCAGAACAACAGATTTTGAATACATGGTATATAAATGCCCATCATGGGGCTCAAGGCTTGTCGAATGTGGCTGCTATGTTATTGTCCATGAAGGCACTTTACTGAGTATCAACAAGGTTTGCACATGTCCAGTAAGTGGTGGTTTTATACCCCTTGAGAAGGTAGATTTGGGAATTTAGGTCCAGTGAAGACAGGCAAGTGAGACAGTATATTAACTATGACAGATGTAACTGTCCCTCCGGTTTTGTTAACATAACAAATTCCATGCCCTGTTACCTCACTGAAACAAAGCAGTCCACAGGCTGCTCTGAGCACTTCTAAGCTGAAAAACAGCAAGATTCAGGCATCTGCATCACCAGTCAATACTGATACACAGGACAAGGTGGAAGGGAAAACCTCATCACAAGTCCAATGTAACACTGGCACTGAGAGAACGCATATATTTTGAGGTTTATGACTCTCGGTACAAGTAAATACAACCATTAATTAAGATTTTGAGCGAATGAATCTTGAATCCAGCCAGCCTGGAAGGGGCGGTCCAAAAGATCTATCCACCCCACCTTTCCTTCCTGGCTTGCACAGGCTATGACTAGCCAGATTCCAACTGAAGCAGTTGGGGAAAGAAATATGATTGTCTAGCATCCTTCGAGAACTAAAAATCTTGAGGCAGATTTCTTGTCCTTTTCCTTCGGCTGAATAATTTCTTAGTCTAAGCTGTGTCACTGACTTGACAGATACAATAAATAAGATAAAACTGAATATAAAACCTGTGCTCTAATATATTTCAGGATGTGCATTCTAAAAAAAAGACCAATATAATGTTGGTAAGTTAACAGTTCCTTAAAAACAAATATTAAAATCCAGAAATCTGACAAACAAGATGAACAAAATTTAGAAGTTATGCAAAGTGCTGTAGAAGTAGATTATATGCTAATTTTGTGACCAGATCAAAACACTGGTTTACTCTGGCACAGGAATAGAACAGTCTTGGCATGTTACATGGACTGCAAATTCTTTCACCTTCCCTTTTTTCCTCTCAGAAGAGGCTGGTAATTTAAATTAGTCTTAAATCCATAGCACTGCATCTAGATGAAAATAGGAAGAAGAAATTAAGGTATACATGTGTAGTGGGAGGACCCTGGCTGGATGTCAAGCACCCACCAAAGCTGCTCTATCCTGTTCCTCTAGAAGTGGCCAGGGGAGAGAAAACAGAGTCCATGAATTGAGATAAGGACAGAGAGAGATCACTGCCAAATATTATCATGGAAAAAACTGACTCAGCTTGGGATATTAATTTAATTCATTACTAACAAAATCAGAGCAGGATAATGAGAATTGAAATAAATCTTAAAAACACCTTTCCCCACCCCTACCTCTCTACCGGGGCTCTACCTCCTCTCTCACTGTGGCACAGAGAAACTGGCAACAGTGTTTTTGCTCAGTTCTTCACAGGTCGTTCCTGATGTTGCTCAGGGAGAAGAGTCCCTGCTCCAGTGTGGGGTGCCTCCCATGGTGGACTGTTGTCCATAAACTTCTCCAATGTGAGTCCATCCCATAGAAACAGCTCTCCATTAACTGTTCCAACATGGGTCACTGTTCCACAGGGTGCAGTCCTTCAGGCACAGCCTGCTCCAGCACGGGTCCCCCACAGGGTCACAAGTCCTGCCAGGAGATCTGTTCCAGCCTGGGCTCTGTCCACTGGCCTTCAGGCCCCTGTCAGGAGCCTGGTCCAGCACAGGCCTCCCAAGGGCTCACAGCCTCCTCTCAGGCATCCACCTGCTGCAGCCTGGGGCTCCTGCATGGGCTGTGGGTGGATCTCAGCATCCCCATGGACCTCCATGGGCTGCAGGGGCACAGCTGCTTCCCCATGGGCTGCACCAGGGGCTGCAGGGGAATCCCAGCTCTGTCCCTAGAGCACCTCCTGCCTCTCCTGCTGCCCTGACCTTGGTGTCTGCAGGGCTCTTGAACCTCTCACTTCAGTCTTGTCTATCCACAATTACATCTGTGCAATAACTTTTCTTTTCCTTAAATATGTTATCACAGAAGTACTACCACAATTTCTGATTGCCTTGGCCTTTTCCAGTAGTGGGTGTGTCCTGGAGCCAGCCGGCACTGGCAGAGCTGGACATGGAGCCAGCTTCTGGTAGTTTCTCACAGAAGACAGCCCTCTAGCCCCTGCTACCAAGATCTGGCCAACACAGGAAATACAGCTGAAAAATTAGATGTCCTGCCCCTGCTACTTGCTACTTCAAAGAGAAAATTTGTAGGTAAATAAACTATATACCTCAAAAATCAGTACCTAAAACACAGTAACCCAGTGTGAAGACCAAAATTTACAAGCTTAAACCTAAGACCTGCATCTAAGTCTCAGATTATTCTGGATGTTCAGTGAAGGAGTATGAAAACAGAGTCTCTTCTCCATGCATCAATACATTAAAATACATTTTCAAAACATCAGTATATTCATATAAAATTAGCACAACTTTGGAAAGATGCTTTCACCTTAGGCAAATTGCATTCATTGCTGCTAGTGAGTCAGGTGTCCTATAAATACAGACCTTATTTTGCTAGTAAAATCTATCACATTGGTAGTTCCAGTAAATATTTGCATGTCTCTGCAGAGCATGTCCTGTCCATTCTCCCTCAGACAGATATCCAGATAAATACTGGGTAGTGCACATGGTTCAGGTATCCAGCTGCATGAACATCCTTTCCACAGACAGAAACAGAGACGATTGGAGCTCGCATTTACTCAGGCAGAAATAAATGCTGCAGGAAAAAATTTTTCAAGGGATCCTATCTTTACTCTCAAATTTGAGCTATGGCAGTAAAATTTATTCAGTTAGAGATTCTTCATACTGGAGAGCCTTCCTCAACCATAGTAACTTGCCTAGAGGGAGTCTGGGCCTCTATAATCATTTACTGCACCAAACCTCACCAGTGACAGATAACTTTTGACTTTCTGTTCCAGACAGATACATGTTTCAAACACAAAATGGGGAAGAATGCCAAGAAAGCAAAGTGACCCATGCTAAAATACTCTTGAAGACAACAGTAAGCCTGTGAATGTATCGCCACAGCAGAGACTTTTCTGTATAAAAAGCACATCTTTTTCTTTATTGGTTGAATTACAAGGTATGCCAAGACCATTTACAGAACACCATGGTCTAGTGATCTCTGATTTCCTCCACAGATTAGGTCTGTTAGTCATTTTAACTCATTAAAAGCTAAGCAACCATAATATTACTTCAGTGGATAAACTGTTCAAGAGCTGGGGCTATTGTTCCATCAACAGCTTTCCAGTGGATCCACTGCTCTTGAGCTAAGCAGTGCTCTCTCCAGGCCAATACCTCGTGTCTCGGTGTTTTTGAAAATAGAAGTTTTTTGATTGGCAGCTTGATCCTGCTCCATCATAGAAAGGCATCGTGTTGCTCCTAGTGGGACTTTGAGTAATTTTTTAAAGTTCTGATTGAGGAACTGCAAGGAAGTTTCTCCTCCAACTGCAGCTATGTGGTATGCAACAAAACATGCATGCCAGGTAACAGATCCACATTTCATAGGGTGTGCAAAAACACCTTTCCCAAAGACAAAAATTGCCTGCTATGAATAGAAAATGGTGGTTAGATTCACATAGTTGCTTACATATCTCTACACTAAAGTGTAAAGTAACTGTTCACACGTATCAGGGAATACAGGATTTTTCTCATCCTGTCTAAAGGTAGAAAATGGAGTTATCAGCAAAGATAAAATTAGTAATAAATAATTGGCGTGAAATGTTTATGTAAAAGATGCTACAAAACTACAGAAAGAGAAATATTCATTCAAAAGCAAATTCTTGCAGAACTGCAAACAAGAATACACAGAAAGTGTTCTTCAGCTTCACAGGCTGAACAGTATCTGCCATTTGTAAAGGATAACTATTCTATATTATGACCACAAAGACCTCCTAATGGCAAAAATTTGCAGGCTGAATTATTAGTGTGCTAATTTCAATTACCTTTTTCCACATAAGACTTTTCTGATACCAAGAAAAATGTTCATTCTTAGAGGATGGGTAGATAATTTGACAGGAATGACCGGCCATAGAGAAACACCTTTTTTTTTTTTTTTGTCAGAAAGACATTTAACTGAGCAAGAGGTTAGAGAACAGTAATTAATTGCTTAGTTGTTTTGAAAAGACAAACACTAAAAAGTATGACCTTTCACTGACACTTCGCTGCAATGGTACATTAATTATTGCTGAATTGCAATGGGTTTCCTGTGGGAACACAGGACATTCTCATTAATATCAGAAAAGTTTACCATGGTCACGACTTTTATAGCAAATGCCTAATGCTAAATTAAAGGACTATTTATCTTTTGGTTTGATATGCCCAGAAACTTTACAGAATTTTTCTCTGTGAAGGATTTCTTGCATTTAAAAATTAGTAATTCTCATGGCCCAAGGAGCTGGCAGAATTTAATTAAAGAAACATACTGAAAAAGACAAAATGGAGAACTTAGATGGACAGGAAGAAGTTGTTTACCTGTCAGTTATTTTTCTTCTAGGTTTTATATTATGACCACAAAGACCTCCTAATGGCAAAATAGGTTTTCACAAAAGCTTTTGCAAAGTTCAGCTCTTTAGTCCAGGAAAGTCAAGGAACAAGTCTTGAACTCTTGAATAAAAGAGATCCTGATGGAGATCACACTGCATTGTTTCAACCTGAAGACAATGTTGCTGAGAAGTAAAATGTGACAATGTGAGATGCAAAGAGATGATGTGACGAAGAAGGTGTGCCCATTCCTGTGATTGATTCATTTGGGGTTTTTTTCTGGTTTTATCCTTCAAACTTTACTTTGCTCTTTCTGCTCTAAATCAGCCACATCAGACTTGCCAGACTGTCAGAATAAGGAAGTTGCTCTGCCAAAGTGCTGGTAAAACAAGGTATCCACATACTGCAGGACCTCCTTTAGGAAAACTTTCTCTAAAAGTAGTCTGAGAAAATCTTGACGTCGACATAGAAACATTTTAATTGCTTATAGTTTTTTAAGCTGAAGGATCAGGAAAGTATGACATAATTCTCCATGTCCTCCCCTGCTCATTTGCACGTGTTCTCTGCAAACATGAGGCCTACGGTTTCTAGCCTAATATAGCAATAAGGATAATCTGTCCCTTTAGAGAACACTCATCCAGTTGGAAGGAGAGATTTGGGGTGGACTGTTAAAGCGCAGATGACACACCTCTAAACATGATATCAGTTATTTGGTCTGGTGCTTCTAAACATCACCCACAACAGAGCAGGCATTCTTCACAAGGACTAAAGCCAGTAAAAACTGTAGTCCCAAGTCTGGAACTCGCTTCATGATGTTCAGTCAGGGACTTGTTCCATCAACAGATGTTCAACAGGATAAGTTTGAATGGGTTGCTCTAAAGAGCTAGCTAAAAGGAAGAAAATATTACTAGAGTAGCCACAGCATCTTCTAAACTCCTGAAACAATGGCACACATTAAGTTTGCATATGACATACCTTAGGAATCTCTTCAGAAGACATGTGTTCCATCTGTATTTTTATTTTGAAAAGCTTTCAGATGCTTTCCTTACAGCATAATTTTTTTTCTCCCAGACAGCAGTATCTCACTGCAAAGCTGTGTCAAGGTGGGCAACTCTGCAGAGAGCAGCGTCCCCATAGAGACATGGAAATGTTCTTAATACTTGTTTTGAAAACCTCTTCTTGAATCATACACAGTTTCTCCAAGGCATAGCACAGAAGCCAGGATGAGTAGCCCATCTAAACAGTCTTCAAGTGTTAATGAATTTTACATGAATTAAGGAACAATTGCATGTCTTGACACAGTAATAAAGAAGAGTTTGCACTGGGATCCCAAAGTATCACAACCTGAAGGAGAACAGCAGAAGGTAACCCATGATCTCTGTGAGCAGCTAAGCCCTTGATTGGGCTTCTTTGTATTGCAGAGCAGGTGTGGCACAAGAGGAGGTTGGCAGAGGTGCCTATGACAGAGTAACAGAGGCTCTGCAGCAATAAGGCTGCCAGCCCACAGTCTTCCAGACAGCTGACCTCTCTACTGCAAAATAGTCACAAATTCTCTGTTTCTGTGAGTAGATAGCCAATTTTTGAATCACATCTTAAGACTCTTAATTTTGAGGTGACATAACCTGAATTCCATTTCAACTGTGAATCAGCCAATATTTTCCTGAATGTGCCACTTGTATGTAAAAGGCCCACAGGTATAAGGGCAGATTATTTTTAATTCTCTCCAGAATGAAAGGACCTGGCCCTTATCCATGACTAGTTTTCTTCTAGATAAATGCCTACTAAAAAGCAAAAAGGCATTTTTCAGTAGATATCAGTTCAACACCCTGCCTTCCTTTTTTTTCCAGAGAAGAGAAATTTAGCTCACAGGTTTTTGCACAAATCCTTTCTGTGACCAAGACAGCCAGCAGTCATTCATATGTCAATAGACCAGAGCTGCTCTTAGCACTGTCATCAATAATTTCTTGGGTACAATCAACATAATGCATCAAGGTTATTTAGTTGGTGTCCAAACTTTAATCCTTGAGGGTCCAAAAATTCATAATTTAACCAGAAAGTCTGTCAGACAAATACTTGCCTCAGTCTCAAGTAATCCCTATCTACTTCTGGTATTACTTCCCACACATTGATACTCTCTTGTTCTTTGTCTGCTACTTCTCTCATTTTCCTTATTTTTTTTCCTCAAAGTGGCTACTGCAAACCTTAGTAGAGCTGCCTCCACTGCCATAAGAAGCCCTTCTTGTGCAAAACCTCAGGGAACTATGTAAATTATTTATTATTATTTCCATTTCTGTGTTAAGAATGTAGCATAACAGTAACCTTCAGTGACAAGTAGAATGTCTTTTTGTAGGAGAAAATTTTTGACTGGATGATCAAAAATGCTCATTTAACATTTATTCAGTTTTATAAATATGGGAGTGCAACTGCTTTCAAGATGTCTTCAACATATTCAAAAATAATTTATGAGTCATTAAAAGACATAGATATAGATATAGATAGATAGATAGATAGATAGATAGATAGATAGATAGATAGATAGATAGATAGATATTAAATAAGTTACCAGCCCATAGCATGCTAAACTGGAAAAATCCCATCATGGGAAATGAAAGCATGGGAGAGCAGAATCTGTCTAGTCAGAGTCTTCTTAAATTGGGAGAGCAAACCTGACCCTAGAAGAAACAGAGATGTAGTGGAACAACATAGCTAGAGAAATGGTAGGATGGAACTTCTCCCAAGTGCATTTTGAGTTTTGGCAATATGAGTAATGAGGATGCTGAGTAGCAGTTATCCCCTGGCTTGTGCTACTCTGCCTGTATCAATGATTTATTAGAGTCACCAACAAAAAACATAGGCACATTTTATCCATTTTCTTTCAGCTTTATAAGCCATGTCATTCCCCAAATAATTAAATAGTTATGGTTAAACTAAGGTATCTAAACATAGCACTAGCTGTATGTAAACAGACATTTTAGCACTGGCTTTGAGGATGATTAGGCTATGAAATCCTACTCTCAGGGACAACAGATTGTGAGATCGGACCTTGCTTTGTGCTTTAGGAGATTAATTACTGGAAGTACTGACTGGATTTAGGCAAAGGATTAAACTGGGTTTCAAAGAGGAGCAATATCATTCCCCAGATATCCACGTCTGCAGCTACTGGTTCATGAAAAAGGTTTCACTAAAGTGAAAGCTTCTCCCTTTTAACCATGTAGAAGCAGCCATTATGATTGCTGCTGTTATAATAGGGGGCACCTTATCTTTGATAAATATGGCTGCCTACAGATTTCTCTAGTATTAATAACCCAGACCAACAATTGCTGGCTGACCTGCATGCTGCAGGTGGTCATGGCTCTGCAATGGCCTCCTGTCCTGCTTACATGGTGCTCGCACTTTGACCTAATGGCACTGCTTCAAGCACACATCAGGTCCTTAGAGAGGCTGGGTTAGTCAAAATCTGAGCAAAATATGAGTTGAGTGAACATATGTCCAACCTAGTATTACAGTTTATTACTGTTTATTAATTTGTTTCTCAGATTTCAGACAAAATATGCTTCACAACAGTCAGCATAGCCCTGCACTTTACAAATCTAGTGCGCAGTGCTGAAATACCTTGCATCAGCTTTATGCTAGCAGCACCACTATATATACCTACATATATGTAGGCATGGTCATTATTGAAATACAGAAGCATTATAATTTCCCAAACTGACTTTGTTCAACTCATTTAAAGCAAAATACAGTTTTGAAGTTTTTACTGACTGACTGCCTGCTTAATTTTTCAGTTTCAAGTGTTTATCCAGAGACACCCTTTTGTTACCTCACCTTTTAAATGACTTCATAGCTCTCACGCTGGTCTGCTTTTCCACCAACAAACACTTCACACATTATAAATGCTCTGCAGTAGATGTCACTTTGAGATTGATACTTTTTTGCCATGGTTAGGAGACATATAGAAAAGCTTCAAGCATTTCCAGCATTTCCATAATATGAGCCTCATCCTCTGCAATCACAAATGTTTCTTTATAGTTGTGTCACAAGCAAAATCTTCCTCCTGCTGTTTTAGGTTGATTTATTGTTAATTTTTTTTTTACATATATTCAGTTTTAGTCTGCTTATCATTATATACAGCAGTCAGTTTTATAAAGAATCCCCCTTTTAATCAGTATCAAGATCTAAATTTCCCACTAGAGAAATTCAGAGTGAATTTTTGGTCTGTCTCAGTAAATAACTAAGATGCAGCCCTTCTAACTTTAACGTTAGCCAGGGCACGAGGAGGTTTCTGGCAAAGAGACTTCTGAGTCTTTGCTGTTTTCCTCCCTAAATAAATCCCCAGATATAAGACTTGTTGGAGCAAGGCAAAACTAAGAATGATCTCTTAAAGAATACTAAGTCTATCAAGCTTGAATTTTGCATCACTTCTCCTGTAGAGATATGCATATGTCCCTAAAAGGGCTAAATAGGCATCAAAAAGTGGCCTTTGCTCAGTACCCAAAGAAAGTTCAGCCTGGGGCAGTCCTAACATTTTACATTGTCCTGGAAGCAGTGAACTAGAAAACTAAATCTTAAAACAATTCTTTAATTAACTGTACATGCATGGGACAGAGAAGAATTTAGTTATTAAAGCTGGATAGATAACAGCACCCAGGGATATTCCATGCCATATCGCACCAACTCAGATAGAGAAGGAAGGGGGGACATTCTTGAGTTCTCAATGTCTGCCTTCCAGAGGAACCATTATGCATGCTGAAGCCCGACTTCCCAGAAAGTGTCTGAACACTGCTGCTGATGAGAACTAGAGATTGACTTTTTTTTCCTCTTTAGCTCATGCTCCTGCAGATCTCTGCTTATTGCTTTCTTTTTAGGGGTGGAGTGTGTTGGTTTGGCACAGACTGGTATTTGGTAGTGGGGGACCCACAGAGGTGTTTTCTGTGAGCAGCTGCTGAAAGCTTCCATCATGTCCAGCAGGGCCAATGACTGATGGCTCTGAAGTTGGACATGCTGCAGGCCAGAACTGGGCCAACTACAGATGTTGGTAATGCCTCTGTGATAACATGTTTAAGCAGGAAATTAAAACAAAGTGGGGCACACAGTTTTTTTCTTCTAGTCGGAGAAGAGAATCTGGTGAGAGCACATGAGGGAGACATGGAGACACCAAGGTCAGTGGAGAAGGAGGGGCAGGAGCTGCTCCAGGCGCTGGAGCCGAGATTCCCCTGCCGGCCGTGGTGAGACCGTGGTGAGGCAGCTGTGCCCCGGCAGCCCATGGGGATCCACGGGGCATGCACAGATCCAGCCACAGCCCGTGGGGGAGGTGCCAGGGCTGGAGTGGTGGGTGCCTGGAGGAGGCTGTGACCCTGTGGAGAGAGAGGGCCCTGAACCCAGGCTGGAGCAGCCTGTCCTTGGAGAACGGCACCCCGTGGAAGAGTGACCCACGCCACAGCAGTTCTGGGAGGACTGCTGCTCAAAGATTGGGAGCCATGTTGGAGAAGTTCACAGAGAACTGTCTCCCGTGGGAAGGGACCCCATGGTCTCACAGGGGAAGGATTCCTCTCCCTGTGCAGCAGAAGAAAACCTCAGGTGATGAACTGACCAAAACCTCCATGCCCCGTCTCCCTGCTGTCGGTGGAGAGGAGGGAGGGGTTGGGAGGGAAAAAGGTGTTTTTAAGAGCTCATTTTATTTCTTATTTGTCCTCCTCTGATCCTGTCAGTAATAAATTCCCTTTTCAACTTTAAGTTGAGCCTGTTTTGTCCTTGGAGTATTTTCTCCCAGTCCTTATTAACTCTTAATTAATTTTTTTTCTCTCCTCTGCCCAGCTGTGGCACAGGACGGTGAGTGAGCAAGTGACCTTCGTGGGTGCCTGGAGTTTGGCCAGTGTCAAACACAACAGCTACAAACCTCATCTCTACTTTGGAAAGTTTACATCATCAAACTCACCAAACCATTTGTCTTGCCTCTCTGCCAGTTAGCATGCTGTAAAAATGGTTTAATTCCCATCAAAGCTAGTGGGATGAATTCAGAGTTGGTTTTTGTGGTATTCAAAAATAACAATAGTTTTATAATTTCAGCATTGGATTAATAGCATTTCATGTTTAACAGCAGTACCTTGCTAACAGAAAAAATAATAGTCCTTCTTGTTGTGAAAGCTACTGCCCATTATAAGTTACTGAAAGTAGCCTTCAAAATCAGTGAAACCATACTTGCAAGCTCATTTGGCCAAGTTAAGAAATGCTGGGTTATCCTTTTCCTTAATACACCTTTCTCTTACATGAGAGAATCAGAAAATTTGTCCAGATACAAAGATATAGGAAAGGAGCCCTTAAACATTGGGCTTGGGGAAACTAGTTCAGTCAAACACCAAGAAACTGTAGCATTTATTTGGTTGCAAAATAGAAAGGGGTGAAATCCCTTTGACATGTGGAAGTGTAGTTTCATAGGAGATCAGCATTTTGCAGGCTAAGTGAGTCTACCTCAGAGAGCAGGGTTAGCTGCCATGTTTAAAGTATGATACTGAAGATGAGAATGCATTTACATGTGGCTGCAGTTCAGAAACCACTAAAGACACACACAAGAAGGACAAAACAGTGGGATGACGGTGTGTGCCAAGGTCTTTTAAAAAGGAAAAAAAAAATTGAAAAAATGAACTTTAAAAATTGTCTTTGCCTAAGTTCATCACACAACCAGCTAATATCACTGTATGCCACAAACTGAGATCTAATGTTGCAGAATCCTGTTTACTTAGGGCCTGAACCTAATGAATTCTCTCTGCCTCCATGTGTTCATACCTTGCTAATCATCCTCTCCACAGGCAAAGGAAAGCTATCCTTTTCTGGATAAATCCAACAAATCCCCTGTGGGATGCTTTTTACCACTATTTTAACCAAGTCTCTTTAATGTGACAGACGCAACTTGAAGCTTCTTTCATGTTGGTGTTTTAGTTTTTTCTTCCACAATCTAATAGGTGGAAATTTTGATGAAATAAGCTGAGAAGCACAAACTGAATCTTTGAACCTACAGTGATGAACAGTTTCAAAGCTTTCACAAAGCACACACCTGGGGTATGAGATTAAGATCTTCTTTTGTAGATCATTCCTACCTCGGTACATCAGCTCCTCCTAATCATGCAGTATGTACATGAAATGTAACTTGCTGAGTCCTGTTAAAGTGGATACAAATAACATAAGGAGTCTTCCAAAGACCAGATGTAATATAGTCCAAAGGCTAGTATGAAAAACCCATGTAGCAAGTGGCAGGTTCACTGTAAAACTACATGAACAAATTATCAAGCATTCTTTTTAATTTATCACAAACTGGGGGGAAAGGTTTTACTCTTTTGCACAAACATTTGTAAGAACACTCAAGCCAAAGTTCTTTATTGAACAAGTAGAGATGTGGCAGGCCTACTCCTATTCAAGCATGAGCAGTCCAGCTCTGAAAACAGACCTCCATGAATCATTCCTGTTGCTTGACAAAAGTGTATTCCTGACCTGGAAGTTGATGCAAAAATCCAATAGATTTCTTTCATTGAGAAGGAAAGAAGTGTGAGTTTTCATTGTCCCCATGGAAAAGGAAAATTGGGTGCGAAGCACAGCTTGCACCAAAATAGTTGGCTAACTTCAGCTGCCAGAGGATTTAATGGAAAATGAACAATGAAAATGAGAACATATCAGATTGTAATCTTTTTTAAGATCTGAAGTCTTCAAATCATCAGTGTTTGCTGCATTCCTGTAAGACTGGAAAAACCACTAGACATAATTTGTGAAAGTTTACAATGTTTTATTAATGAAATAGCAAAGTAAAAATTGTTCTTCTGAGCAGGTGAAGAGAGACAAATAGGTATTTCCAGGAAGACTGAGCATTTTGTATAGAGTCAAGAACACATCCAGACAAATTCCAAAATAAGGATGACCAGTTCCCAGAATAATGGAATCATGAGGTAACAGGTTCAAGACTGAAATGCTTGCTGTGATAAACTTGGAGATGAACAATATTTTCTATAGACTTTTACTCAGGCATTCTATAACCTTTTACCCGTGTAGTATAATGTTCTCATTGCTGCCTACAGGTCAGAAGTCTTGTACTTAATTTACAAGTCCTCAGGACTGAGGATGGCCAGTCTTCCTCCAGCAAGCTTGCTGTTTTATTTTACTTTCTTCATCCAGTACAGCCATGACATTACACAAGTAGAAGTAACAAATCCTTACTTTCAATAAAACATGAAATTTCTGGCTCTAGCATAATGAGACTGTGTATAAGAATAAAGACCTGACACAAAAGGAGAAGGCCTCAGAAGTGGAGACACAGGAAGTGGCGTAGAGTTCTGAGGCATGGAATGGGAAGACATAGGGCAGGGCCTTGGCACTCATACCTCTTGGGTATAAGCAACACAGTCACAGAAACAAACACCTTGGACACAGACCAAATTTGGTTTAGGGTTATAAAGACTTGAAAAAAGAATTCTTGAATGAGGGCCATAAAAGCGTAAATTCAGACATAATCATTGTAGACCAATGACAAGATAGCAAAGCTGAAAATGCATGTCAGTAAGCAAAGAGTTAGTCCCTTCTCAAAGATAACAAGCAACAGGATGAGAGGTGATGGTGTCAAGATATGCCAGGGAGGGCTCAGGTTGGACGCAGGAAGAATTTCTTTACAGAAAGGATGATCATGTAAGAATGGGCTGCCCAGGGAGATGGTGGAGTTACTATCCCTGGAGGTGTTCAAGAAATAACTGGATGTGGCACAAAGTGCCATGGTCTAGTAGACAAGGTGGTAGGGCAGGTAATCAGACAAAGGTTGGACATGATGATCATGGAGGTCTTTTCTAACTTAAATGACTCTGTGATTTTGTGTAAAATTATTTCAAATGAAAGCTAGAGATAAAAAAGTCGCATAAAGATAGTATTACTAATAGTGAAAGACCTAGATACTGATGACTCACCACATATCACCACCAGGATGAAATTACCACACTTACTTCCAGGAGAAAGTAAGAAAGAATTTTTCACCAAGAAAAACTGTACAAAATTAAGAATTTGGCCTTAATTTATTTTTGTTCCTCTCCCCCCTACCCAATTATGAGACTCTCAATTGCATTAAAAATACAGCCTTACCTTTACAGAAAGTGTACTATCTCTTTGCCCATAGACAACATTTCAAGCCCAGCAATAGTAGATGCAAGTTTTTCATTCATTCAGGAATGTCATTACCACATGCAATATCAATCTCAAGCCAAGTTGATGATTGTCTCTCCTTTTATGTAGAGATGTACACCATGATGGAGGCCTTATTGCACAGAGAAACCTCTGAAGGCTGCAGCAATAGAGTGACACATTCAGATTTTGGAAGGAGGAGACAGCCCTGTAAATTCAAAGCATACACATATGCAGGACAGCAAAACTGCATGAGCCCCTTGCATGCTTTTTTCTGTGACAGTATCAGACAGCCTGGCTTTTAGGTAATGCTGTCTCCAGAAAGAAAAGACAGCACCAAGGCTCTGAATTTGGCAGGAGTCAGTGTTAGATTAGGTGGCCTCACTGAGCAGCATTACTCTTCACTTTTCAAAGTCTCCAAGGCATTTCTTATTCTCCTGCTTCTCATTTAAGACCCCTCCCTGCACACCTTCCACCTAAATCTCCCATAATCACAGCAGTGGTAAAGTTGTGTGCACATAATTGACAATAGTTTTGTGTGCCTGACTTTTCTCTTTGAAACACAATACTTCCCTGATCTAAAAAGAAATCTAAAATTATGTTTAGGAAACAAATTTGTGTTTATATATTTCCTGAATTCTGTTTTAATAGTAACGTGACGTCTAAGTCTGAAACATCAAGATTAACTTACAGGTTGCCATGACAACACATTCCCCAGACAGATTCAGTTAAATATAGAGGAGAACTGAGGAGAACAAAGAACAATCTGCAGATAATTCCTTTAATTCCAAACCAAAACAACCTATTCCAGGATTATTCTGTCTGCATAGTCCTGAATTTAATAGCAGTTAAAGCACTCAGTTGAGTTGCATCAGCTTCCACTTCTATTGTTTATTACGTTCCTTTGTTTTAATAGCACCTTTATTTTCAAGCCCAAGACAGCACCACAGTCTAATTTTGCCTGTTTTTTAGACTTTCTGTATCCTGTTTTCCCGTCTGGCATATTCTACATTTGTTATAGTACACTCTCATTATTTAAATTTCTGTGGGATACAGGTTCTAGGTTATACCCTGTAAAAACCATTTCACCTTTATTTTAGTTGAGCAATAACATCTAGAGTGAATGTGCCCTGCAAACGTGCCCTGTTGATAACTTAATGGTTTCTTCAAGCAGTCATTGTGGACTATACAGTGTATATGTTGTAAGTACAGAGATGAGTAAGGGAAAAGAAGCAGAAGCTGTGTGTTCTATGTTCCATTTAAATTACATTAGATAGCTAACATTTAAATAGAAGCAGTTTTATTGTAAAGAATCCTCAGAAACTTGCTGAAGCTTTGGAAGTCTTGCAGATTCACACAAAATACACTGCTACAGCAAATGATGGCACACATGTTGTCTAAAGATCTATAGTTCACCACCTTCTTCTACAGTATATGCCCAAGACAAGCACTTCACCTTTTCTCTTTGCTGAGTAAGTTGCAGTGTTTGAAGTGTTACTCTCCAGAGCAATTATCCTTTTCATGGCACAATCAGGCCACTAACTTGACTATATCTTATTGTTGTGGTCTTTTCCCTCCTATATGCCCTTTCTGGTTTTCCTGAACACAAGATTCTCAAAACACCAGGCAAAAACACAGAAGTAGAAGCAAAGCAAGTGAAAAAGTTTGAAAGAAACTGTAGAATACAATGATGAGTATTAAATTAAGTATTATTATTAAACATAATAATTGCTAATATTTTCCCTGTGCCCAGCAGAAATGAAACCAACAGTGTTAACTAAGAAGTAATATTCTGGTGCCCTACCAGGCCATATACATCCCCAAAACCTGGAGGTGGCTTTTTGTTCTCCTCTTCACAAATTTTAATCCTCAATGGGGCAATGAAAAATGCATCCAGGAAAGTATGCAGGAAAGTATGCAGGAGCCTGTTGTAATCCATCTCTCCACTACTCTTTTTCATTTTTATACAGAGCTGAGGGCTGCCAGAGACCAGCAGATTCATTTCTAGAAGGCCTTTTGTCCAATATCTGCACAACCTGGAACTGTCATTAACCAACAAGATAGCTCTCTTGCATTTCAGCACATTTAGAGTATAGATAGTACACGATATAACTTTTTTCCTCAGAAGGTCAGGGCCTTGCTGGGATGCACTGGGCATGCACATTTATTGCTTGCTTATTGCCATCTAAATAATTTGTCCTTAACTTGACTAAATGTTCAGATACTATTCATATTTGTATGAAGCTCAAAATAACCTTCATTTATGGTTATCTATCTTTGTGTATAGATACATCAGTTTACTGAAGTAGTGATCTGAATCTATATAATTTGTGCTTAATGTATTTTCAGGATTTACTGACAAAGTCTGAGCCACATATTCAAGTTACATTATCCAATTTACGATTGTATAAATGTCATCTTCTATAAAGTTATCAAACAATAGCAAGTTCACTATCCTCTCTGATAGGCTCTTTAAATGCTTCCTTATTCTGCTAGAGATTTTCTTCTTATTTTAATATTGAAATTGTCAAATTTCAGCTCCTAGCCACTGAATCCCATTATTCCTCTGTCTTATCAACTCCCTAATATCCTTTTTCTGCATTAGTACAAGTCACCTCTCAGCTTCCTCTGCTAATAAAAATTAACTGAGCATCTCAGGCCAGTTTTCTTGTCTTCGACCTATAGTAGTTCACTTAAAACATCACCCTGTAATCCTTTTCTTTAGTCATCCTAATTTTGGATTTGCATCTCTGCAAATACTCTGCTTCCAGAGTATTCTTCAGCCTCAGATGTGTGTCAAAGACAGTGCAAGAGCACCTGTCCTTTGAAAAAAGGCTGGAAGAGCAGGGGTGGTTCAGCCTGGAGGCAGAAGACTCCAAGAGGACCTTATAGCACTTTTCTAGTGCCTAAGGAGCCCACAAGAAAGCTGGAAAAGGACTTTTTACAAAAGCAGAACAGACAGCAAGTACAAGATCTCTCTTAGGGCAAAATCCAAGGAAAACTCATCCTCTTGGTGAGTCTCTGCAATTCTTTGTAGTATGTTTATCAGCACCTCTAAACTTTCAGCAGCTGACTACTTTGAACAAAATCCTCACCTAGGACAGTTCTGTTCCCCAGTGGCAGAAGATTGCTACTCAGCAGACAAACACTACATTTCCTCTGTAAAGCTGGCAACTAAAGATGTGCTTTCATATATATAGCCTAATCCTGAGCCTAAATGTACTGCACATTTTTCAAATGCTCAGTTTGTGTGCTCTCCTCTAAGGAGTTTGTATTTGTATTCAACTTTTACATTTTTCCTTGAAAATTACTGGGGGTTTGATTTTAACAGTTCCATTTGCCTTTGAACATAAGCCATTTCTAACAACCTTAGGTGTTGTATAAACCGGTGGCCTTTTCAGTTTCAACTACACCACAGTGAAAGGACAGCAACAATATTTTTTTGAGAAATACATTTCTCTTCTGCCAAAGTCTGCACTTACTGAAGTCCTAAACCAAGCTTAGCTATCAAGTTAAATTACTAATAGAAAAAGAGTAATAAATCTAAGTAAGCAAGACTGCATGATTGAAAACAGCTCACAGCTGACAGAGATTTCACATAAAAAAGAATCAAGCTACATATATTTCTCTCAGCTAGAATTTATACAGGCCTTTCCTTTTTGTTCATGAAGATATGAGACCATAGAATTTCACTCAAGGTTGTTCAACTTCTACGTCACCACAAAATACTGTTGTTTTATCCATTGGTTAATCTCAATATTATTTTCTCATTATAACAAAAATGGAGTTTTAACACAGATTAGAAATTTGGCAGGTATGCATCAGCCCTGACATGCTTTAAAAGTACTTCTCATGATTTATCAGCACATGGTGTTTTCAGATACTGCTTCAACAAAGATAGTCATGACTTAACAGAGGAATGCACTACGTATTATGTTCATAAATGGTAGTAAGAGGCAGTCATAAAATTGCAAACAAGACTTCCTTTGGAATTTTTTTAGCAACTGAAATTTAGCAAAATTGAAGGAAGAAGTTTGTCTTCCAAGTCCCAAGACACAGTTTAAAAGAAGCTGGGAAAAATGCTTTGACTAAACATCTCTAAAATCTAGCTTTCAAAAAGAAAATGCTATAGCCAGAACATTACACATATATTATTTAAAATTAATAAGTCTCAGATGCAGATGTTCTGGAACATAGCAGTTCAAAAACAAAATGAATAATGATGAAGACCTGAACACACACTCTACAAAAATCAAACAACACAAACTTCTCAAAAATCTGTATAATAGCTATATTTATGCTGTGAACCACATGCAAAATGTGTAGAAATCACAGCCATCTTAAATCAAGTACAGCACCATACTATGCAGTACAATGAAATATGTGCAATATATACATTTCATTTTTTGTTGTCAGTAATTCCACAGCAAGATTTATGTGGCAGAAATCTTGTTTTTGTAGGACTTAATTATTATTTGTGTAAAAATAAATGGAACAGGCTTTTAAAAGTTGTTTTAAGAAACTCCTGAAGATGGTCTCCCCATTAGCCTTTATTATACAATCCAAGTTCTGAGAAGATTTAGTTAAAGAGACTGGCATAAAAGAGAACTTTGTTCTCATTTGTATCAGTGTCTCCAGTAGGCAGTATAATCTAGATGGTATAAATACAAATGAAATTCTATACAGAATAAAGTGAGCAGAGCACAAAATTGGCTGGGCAGAAAGTGGGTGAGGATGGTGGGGAATCAGGGTATCAGTTCATTATATTGCACATGGGACAAATGGCATTCAGAAATCACAACAAAGGATGACAGACCTATGATAGTGGGGCCTAAAAGCAGCAGTGATTATTTGAAAGAGCTACATGCTGCCTTGTTTTTCTCTTCTGAGTGTTAATGTGGGGTGTACAACAGATGGGCATGAATTAACCTATGTCTTATCTTACCATTGCAGTTCTGGGATGCTGGTGTATGGGGGGAGAAGTAACCCAGTGGTTTGGTTGATTCCAGAGACAGAGGTTCGGTTGAATACCTCAACCCATACCAATCCCACAAGCGCTATTCAGTGAAATACATGCACAATGTGCAAAACATGCAACTCCATCCGATACAACACCATCCAGTTCTGAACCTTACAACACCATCCAAGACAGTACCATGCCAATACTCATGGAATACCATGAGTACCCCATGAGTCATTGCATACAAAACAAGGTATCTTGCAGTCCAATAAATAACAGGCAACGCCGTGCACACAGTACAAATTCATACATACCATATATACCATGACACAAAATGCAGCACAACACACGATATGTGCAATATAATACAACACCATACCATGCAGCACAGTGCAATATGTGCAATCCACACATACAAACAGCATCAATACAAATACAAATACAGAGAATTCCAAACACAATACAAAATACCACTCAGTCCATTGGAATAAGACATACACATGACTAAGAGACAAAGACAGTAAATACCACACAACACGCAGTCCAATATAATATGCAATCTATTAGCATACATGCTGTTTGGAATATATTTAATGTATTTTTAAAAAATTAAAACATTTATACAGACGTAATGAAGACATATTGCATGATTTGCATGGAATTTGTTTTATGCAGCCCTGAAAGCTGGAATATTAAATGTCTGTATAGCAATCCAAAAATACAAAAACATAATAATGCATTCTACACAAGAGATAAAATAGTAAAACTTTGGGAAAATAATGGATTCGAAAATGCAAAAGAAATATTCTGAATGTCAAGTCTGAACCTCTCCTAACACAAGTTTGAACCATTTCCACACTGTGCTACTGGGAAGAGTCAGGAAAGTACAGATCTGTTAGTCTAAACTCAGTTTCTGGAAAAATTGTAAAAATGTACTGTGTGCTTCTGACAGGAAATGCAATCATCAGCAACAGTCAGCACAAGTACACAAAGGAAAAGCCATGTCTCACTAATCTGGGATAAGCCTACCTGCCTTGTGGGTGAAGGGACAGGGGTGGACGTGGCATTTCTAGATTTTTGTAATTCCTTTGATCCTGTTCCTTACAGCATTTCTGGATAAGTTGCCCATCTGTGAGATGATCAGGTGCACGTTATGTTAGGTGAGGAACTGACCTGTGAGATTCAGAAACACCTTCTAACCAAGAGGGTAAAGTCAAACACTGGAACAGGCGTCCTAGTGAGGTGTTTGATACTCCATACCTGAGACTATTTTGAAAAGAGGCATTTGGTCAATGCCTTCACAATGCCCTATAACTTTTGATCAATCCCAGGCACACATTCTATTAAACTGTGTGTATTTTACAGTGTTTGGTATTGTATTGTACAATCATTTCTTTGGTACTGTAATGTATGTTGTCTCCATTTTTCTTCTATTTTGTATTGTGCTACGTGTTGGATGTGTTGTATAGTATTGTTTATATCACACTATACGGTGTGGACTGCACTGAATGTGACTTGTGGACGCTTTGTGATGTGTTGTTTTGGGATTTTTTTTCCACACTGCATTCTATTTTGTCTGCTGTATTGAACATACTAAATTTTTATGTGTTATATTTTCCATTGTGCTTTTTATAGTTTTCCATTGTAGATCCTTTTGCAATGTGTACAGCAATAGTGGGCCATATAGCATTTGTTGTATGGTTTCTTTCACTCTATAATATTCATTTTCTTCATTATATGGCATGTTCTGTACTATCACTGATTTGGTATTGTACAGTAATATTGTTCAGTGATTTTGCATTGTAGTGCAGCCCCCACCACAGCTCTGGCACCATGCATCATACACAGCAGGGTCACACACACAGCACCTGGCTTTCCTGTTTGGTACAGTATCATAAAATCATAGGATGGTTAGAGTTGGAAGGGATCCTAAAGATCATGTATTTACAAACACCCTGCTGTGGACAGGGACAGTTTTCACTAGGCCAGGTTGGATAAAACCCCATCTAACCCAGCCTTGAACACTCCAAGGGATGGAGCATCCACAGCTCCTCTGGGTAACTTCTGACAGTGTCACTCCAACCTCAAAGTAAAGAATTTCTTCCTAATATCTCCTAATACCTCTTCCTAATATTCTCATTTTAAGGCATTCCACCTCATCCTTTTACTTCATGAAAAGAAGTCCCTCTCTGTATTTCTTGTAGACTTTCTTCAAGTCCTGGAAGGCTGCACTTAGGTCACACCAAATCCTTCTTTCCAGGCTGAAAAAACTCTCAACCTTTACTCACAGGAGAAGCGCTCCATCCCTCTCATCAAAGCAGTGATTTTCCCCCAGACTTGCTCCAGGTCCATGTCCTCCCTGTGCTGGGACCCCAGAGCTGGCTGCAGGGTTCCAGGTGGGCTCTCCCCAGAGCAGAGCAGAGGGGCAGAATCCCCTCCCTCCCCTGCTGCCCACGCTGCTTTGGATGCAGCCCAGGACACGTTTGGCTCTCTGGGCTGGGAGTGCCCATGGCTGGGTCATGTCCAGCGTCTCACCCACCAGCACCCCCAAGTCCTTCTCACAGGGCTGCTCTCCAGCCTGAGAGGTATGTGTGGCATCATAAAATCACAGAGAGAGGCATGTGAACAGATCAGAAACAAGGTCCAAGCAGGAGGATTGAGGAAAGCATTTCACTTCCAGGCAAATTTCTTATGAGTAGTTATATCTTCAACTGAGTCCTGTTTCAAAATGAAGGCAACTGGATATATGTCATTGGCTGTATAATTTAACTTTCAATCAAAGAGAGCTTTTCACTTTTCATTCCAAGGTAATAGCAGCCATTTATAACCTCCACCAGACAGCTGGCCAGCATTTCCAAGGGACATCAAAAGCAAAGCACAACACTCATTCCTAAAACTTACTCAAAATTATAAGGAGACTGAGGGACCTTGGCCTCAGGAAGGTACTCCTGTACTGTCAGCACTTATTACCCAGGCTGTCCTAGGCTTCCATTCCTTGCTCAGTTAAGCTACCTTACCAAAAAATTTTGCATAAGTGAAAAATGATGGACCCCTATGCAGAATGATTCCTAGAATACCAGCCCAGCACAGGTTGACACTAAATGTATCAAACTAAATAAATGTCTGAATTGTAGCCCAGCTGAATGCTGTGAAAGAAGATCAGAAGTCAGTTGTTTCCTTTTATTCATTCATTGATATAACTAAAGATGAACTGAATTTTGCTTTAATACCAGCCATCTGTGTCACATATACTCTAACCTGATTAAGTATAATTGCCTTGGGTCCTGATTTGATTATTTCATCTCCAGAGTTATTTGTGAAACTGAAGTAAATTTTATATTTTATTCAGTTAAAGTTGGTAAAAGATGTACAAAGATTTTTTTTAAAAAGTTTTAATGTTTTGCAAATTAAAAAAATATAACCTTGATATGCCATAACAATAATATTTAATACTCTACTATTTGTTACTGTTCCATTCTATTGAATGGCAGCATTTAAAATGTCACTAGCTATTTTAATTTTCCTCTGTAAAACAAAATGCTCCAGGGGATTGAAAATATTAAGAATTTTTTGATCTCAGGAGGATTTTTTACAGAAGTCTTTTATTTATCTTTTCCAAGACAGCCTCTGCTGCAAAACAAACCACACAGACTCATCACTCTGGAGTGGTCAATACAATGAGCAATTCTGGCACCAGAGATAACTTATCTTACATTCTCTGCAAACATCATTTGTATTTGCAGGTTTCAGCAGCACAAGAAATATGTTGTGGTTTCTATCAGAATATTAGGAGTAAGTAGACAACTCAGCTTGCCAAATTTTACCATACTGAATTCTGACATGTAAACCCATAGCTGATGTGCCTAGCATAATACAGAGATTTGACTCTGTTAAACTGAGTTATTGAAACAATTTTTTTTTTAAATACATGTATAATTTATGAGCTGAAAAAAATTTCTACAGAAGTCAAATAATGTGACTGGCACCATTTTGATCGTTGTATTCATATATCTGAAACCATCCACTTTTCTGTCTATTCAGTGGTGTTGAGAGTTGTGTCACACACTGGTCAGTCTCGAGTAGAAGTGAATACAGAAAAACACTAGAAGCTGCAGTGTGTGACACTTCAGTCCCCCTGCTTTAGGGCTCATGACATTTCCAATAAGATTCAAAAGCAGGTTTTGGGAAGACCTCTAGCTAGGTTCCTACTGCATGTCCCACCAATTTAAACTTGGTCTATTAGCAAAGCTCACCTTGTAGATGTATTATGACTGACTGAGTTTACTCAGCCAGACCAGTTTTTAACTGTGAGCCAGTTTTAGATGCTAAAACCAAACAGAACAAAATTGCTGACAGCTATCACATAAGCATAAGCTTTCTATGCACATGAACAGGTGATGGCTGATTCTGTACCTGGTGTCAGAAATGCAAATTCAAGAGCTTTAATGAAATTTAAATTGGCACCTTGGAAAAATCAGAGAATAGTATTTTACATTGACTTTAATTATATCTCCTCTCAGCTAGAGTTGGGAGTTTGTGGTTAGACAGCAAAGCATGAGAACCAGCAAGAGCTGCACCAGGAAGGTTTTGTCTACAGTACCTTTGTCTGAAAATCACATGTGGCTAAAAAGAAGTGAGCAATCAGCACAGCTTAATTGCTCTCAATATATAGAATTTTCCCAGTCAGATAACAGTTGTTGAACTTCTGAACCTCTCTCTCACTTATCAACAGGCAAAGAGTCAAGCACCAATTTTGCTGGTTTATGTCTCAGTTTAGATACTTCACTCAAAAAAGATTTGACAGCAGCTGCTAGCTAGCCATGAACAAGAGCAAGTCTGGGCCTACTTCTCTGCTACACTGAAATCAGTAGAGATGCAATGCTAAGATAAATCAGTTCATGGAAGAAAATGAATGAAAGCAATACATGGCACCCCAGTTCTTCTCATCAGTATGAAAGTTCTTTGGCCCAACCATTTATTAGTGTCTTCCTGAAAGAAACAGGAGTGAAGAGATACTACAGCAATGCATTACAGTGGGAGGGAGTGGCACTTAACCAACGAGCCTAACGGGACTCTGTTTCTCACTCATGTCAGAGGTCATGCGAAAAATTTAGATTTCCTCATTTTTTTTTGTTCCAGACACCTGCAGAGCACCAGAGAAGACACTTTCACCCTTCATTTTTGTGCCCCAGCTGCCTGCATAGCACATAGCCCCACATAGGCTGTGTATTGTTCCCACATCCAACTATACTCCCATATTGGTATCAATGTCTTCTCAATTTTTAACTGTAAATTCAGATTAACAGAAGTCCTCTATCTTGATGCTTATGATTAGATTTGGATGACTGAAGAAATACATTCCATGATACTAAAAAAGAGCTTTGTGAGTGAAAGCCTGTTAGAATCAGAATTAAACCTTATTAATAAGATGCAAGGTAGCAGGATAGCTGTACAATGCAACAAACAAGGGACAATTTCCCCTTATCTCAACTCTGAGAGAGAAAAATCAGCTGACAAATTTCTATGCTGTGTGCTGAAATAGGAAATGCTGATGTTCCTACATAGGCATACAGAGATAACAGACCTCACAAAATCTCCTGATTAAAGCTTGTGTAAGGTGCCCATTCCAGCCAGTCTCCCTGCTGTGCAGGTATTGCTAATGTCTGAATCACCAAAATCCTGTTGGAGAAGGGACAAAGTGAATGATCTGCTGCTGCATTGTGTAAGGGTGCCCTGCCTGCTTCTGGGGATAGAAAGGGCATAGCTTGCAGGAGGGAGAAGGCAGAAATCTTCAGAACTGCTCCTCATTGCAAGCAAAAAGCATCTCTCGTGTTACACAATAAATTGGCAAGCAATTGAGGATGGACCCAAGGAATTAAATTATTGCACTTCCATAGGGAAGGTCTCAAGGCCTTGTTACCCAAAGGAAGAAACTTTTAATAAAGAATGTATACTTGGATGATGTTCCAGAGAGAGAGCCCAAAAATATTTGCTTCAGTTCCAACTTTTTTGGACACTCTTAAGAAAGACAATAGCATAAGCTATTAGCCAACATGAAAACACCAATAAAGAAAAAAGAGCTGCAGAAATGTGACAATCATTCAAATGATTTAAGAATACGAAAGATGAATAGGCTACAAGCTAACTGAGAGAAACAGCACTGAGGAAGTTTTACCCATGAGTCTGGCTTTCTCTTGAGACTTAATGCCAGCAAAAAAACCCAAAACAACAGCAAGACCAATATCAGTAATGAAATGCTATATGTTTAACACACTCAGATTCCTTTAACAATTTCAAAGTGCTCTGCACTTTCACAGCCTGACTTCAAGCCTCATCAAGCTTACAGCAAATTTCAATTTCTATGAAATTGCAAGCAGAAATGCAGTGCCCAGACTTCTTCCAGCTGAACTTCCAGCTGAGCCTGGTACCCAGCTGAGAGTCAGCGTGTGTCTCTACATCCAAAAGGGAGTGATTCTTCTCCTCAAGGTGTGAACAAGGGAGAGAGAAGTAGATGAAATGTTGAGTGCCAGGAGGAACTGTATCCAGGCATTCATGACTGTCAGACACTGGAGACCAGCTTGTCAGCACTGGAAGTGGGAGCAAACATTCCTGGAACTGCAGGGTGTGAGACATTGCCTCGGGCAGTAGGGTTCTTGCCACCCCTCTTCACTGTGAGGTAAATTTATCCTGGAAGCCAAACTACACCCTTCTGCCTGATTCCTTATCATTGTCAGAGGAACTATAACAGTGCTCAGAGATGTTTACACCAAGGTGTCACAACTGTGCAGCAAAAATGGATGCAAAGACACTCATTAGAGCATGTGGTTTTTTGCCCCTCATGTTGTTTCTAGCACAGGCTCTCTTGGCTTGCCACCTGTGGTTTTGCTTTGTTACCGTGGACTGGAGCCAGGCCACAGCACAGATTCCATCCTGCTCCTGATGGTAAGGGACAAAGGGAGTCAGGAGAACTTTCTCAGACACTTCCTCTTATTCCTTTCTAAATATAGGGCCTATTTCCCCAGGGAAATTAAAGGAAAATAAAACAACAGTGAAAGCTCATGAAACAAGTCTTTTCCTTGATTTGCCATACAGCTCATATTTTCATGCACTCACACTCATGTGTGCTTTGGGGGGAAATACTAAGCAGAAGAGTAGAAACCAAAGGCAAGGGCTGAACCATACCTGATGGACTAAGGTTAGTAGATATCTCTGGAAAAGGTTTAGCAAGTTCACCTCTACTTTCAGATGAATTCTGTCAGAGAAGGATTCACATCATACTTATAAATAAGCTCAGATTCTGCTTTCCATTTGTCCTGAACAGCACAGACCACCCCTGAGACAAAATGCTTAATTGTATTGAACTATTCTTTGGGACCCACATTCTGAAATCTTAACTCGGAGTCACACTATCTCTGAGATTTACTTTTAGGCATTCAGCTACACCTACAGTTTAGAGCAGCCAGCCTCTTGCACTAGAGCATTTACCTTCCTATGCAGAGCCCTTGGGCCAGCTAAAATCATCACTGGTAGAGCGAGCTATCACTTTAACAGAAAGAAAGCATACACTCCACACTTCAATGGGAACATGAGCATCCACAATCAAAGAGTGAATTTTTTCACTTGCATATTGGCCTGGGAGTGACAACTGAGGTGAAAGTATTTAGAAAATTTCACGAAAGAAAGTGATAATCAACATATGAAATCTTTACAAAAGTCTCACCTGCCTCCAAGAAATTACTGTTTGCTGTCTTAAAGAACTGTATCTTGAAGCACTTGGAACAGCTAGCTGAAGCTGGTTGCTGTGCTGACTTTGCATTTGGACAAGGGAAAAATAAAAGCAAAGAAAAGGAAGTAAAGCAATGTCAAACTCTTCTTCCAAGCGTCTCTGAACAGGACATGGTATGAGGGAAACCTAATTAACAAGCTACAGAAAAGAAGAATGGCATCACTGAATGTATACTCTGGAGAAGGACAGCAGCACTTCATGCAGTCTCCAAGTGATTGTGAGCAACAACAGCAGCTGGGAACCAATGACTGGAAAACAGCTGATGTTAAAACACCAGGCCTCAGAAAATGGCTAGCTGTCCTTAGAATAAGAAGAGAAAAAGAGTAAGGGAAGGAAGAGAAGGGAGGGAGGAAGGCAGGCAGGAAGGAAGGAAGGCAGGAAGGCAGGCAGGACGGAAGGAAGGAAGGAAAGAAGGCAGGCAGGAAGGAAGGAAGGAAGGAAGGCAGGAAGGAAGGCAGGCATGTAAAATTTTCTTTGATGGAGACAGAAAAAAGGTGAAAGTTCAGAAGAGCCTGTGCCACAGGGTTGAAGAGGTAAGTTAGAGCTCCAAACACTGACTGGGTTCCCTGTGCAATTCTGGTTTACATTAGGAGAGGAGAGGATTTTGCTGCACTCTGAAGGTGACAGAGGCTCCTGAAAGGAGGCTAGTCTTTCATAAGTAAAAATATTTGCTAACCAACAGAAGTTGCCCAGTCCAGACAGAAGACATCATTTCCTGAATTGCTGTCTCAAAGAATAAATCTGGCACAAGAAGTTTCCACTCCTTTTCTCTGGAGACTTGTCTACGGCTTCACTGAACTGTACCTTGAATGCTTTTTCACAGAAGCCAACTGGAAGTGGTTGAAATTAGCTGAGAAACAGTACTCAGAATCCTGAGCTCAGGCAAAGGATGAAGCAAACTGGTATCAAAATTTTAGGCTCTGACCAGGACATGGTGTTCAGCTAAACATATTAAAAGCAGTCTGGGCAGAGTAAGAGCACCAGGACAGAATCATTAAAAGAATTAATGTAAGCAGTAAATCCTTTCTTTCTAAAAATATCAAAATATTTGTATCACAAATCTTTAAGCTGACTTTGCAACTGAGGGTGGCATCACACAAATGGTGCCCTAAGACATACAAAGGGAGGACTGATAATATTATGTTGCTGAAATTCATGATTCTGTTTTAATTATGTCCATTAAAACAAAGCAAAACAGACTCCTCAGGCAGAACAGAATGTGGAGATCATGTAAAACAAACGTATAAACATATCACGTGGGGCTGCACATGCTCTGACAAACAGCACAGGCCAAGGAAATGCCCAGCATTTGAGAAGCAATACAGCTGTAAAGGATTAGGCACTATGTAACAGAGTATGCAACACCACCGCGTGGACAAAGGCGATGGCAACAGCACTCACTGTGAGGTCAGAGGAACTTTTCCAGTAGCCTGCAAGCAAATCAGTTCATGAACGTCCAAGTGACTGCAGGAAAATGTGCAAATATGGTGCCAGAAATACTGGTAATAGTACTAAGGAGAAGCTACGGAAATAGCAGTGAAAGCTAGAGCCAAGCTTCCTGAAACTAAGGATACAAGTTTAAAAAACACAAAACCTCAAGTACATTGCAATCTGTTCTAGCACACTCTGGACACACACACAGAAAGCCATTCATATGATTTTACAACCATGCATGTTGCTGTTCATTACTGCTCTTTGCGTGAAAAGCAGTAGGCAGGGAGCTGACCTTTTCAGAGGGCACCACAGGAAGCAAGTGGCACCAGCTTTGTGTTTGAGGGGGTGAGGGCAGACGGGGTGTGCTGTAACACAATGAGCCTCCAGCTGAAACCTGTATGGTGAACAAAAACCTCTCTGGCTCCAGGTGATTACTGAAAATCATATAACTTTCCTCAGCCATGCCTGAGGAGGGCAAAGAAAACGAAGAAGGGTTTGAAGAGAAATGAAGAGTGCTATTCCTAATTAAGGAAGGAGGCAGAGGATATGTTCATAGATATGGATCTAGATTTCCCAGGAGATTCGAACAATCTCTGCAACCAGCCCTCCAAAACATTTTTGTTGCTTCTCTCGTGATCCACACAAACAGTAGAGGTTACCTTTAGGGCAATAAACTCAGCACATAACTCTGATGTGCTGCTAAGGTATTCTTGCATTTAGGAACTAGGAAGAGGAATATGCAGGACTTCTTTCACCTGTCAGAGAGGGCCTGCAGACAAGACAGATTTCTATCCTAGCTGAAATACATCCAAGAGAATCACAGCATAAAACTGAAAATCTCATAGGCCATCTTGCTTTCAGCATTGATATTTCAAAGAGTTTCCATGTCCACTGCTTTTAAAAAGTCATTAAGAAGGCCATAAATGAGATAGAACTACCTAAGTGATATTTTCCTGTTTGAACTATTTCTTAATAGTTATATAGGAATACCATTTTCTTCTTTGCCTAATAAGCAGTTAATTTTCTAGGGATACTCTATGCATTAATGTGTCACAATTGTTGCTGTCCAACAATCATTTTAACTTACAGAGGAATAGTCAATCCCCCTGTTCCCTCTTCCCCATATTAGCAAATTCCCATTTTCCACTTAGAAATATTTTTAAAGTAGCAGCTGTAAGAAAAAGAAAACAACTGGTACCTTTTAAATTTAAAATTTCCAGCTAATACAGTATTCTCTGGAGTGCTTCAATTCTGTGGTTTTGAATGCCTTTCACATAGCAGAGATTAGTTACTGGACAGTGACTCACCAGGACACTTGGCAGCAGTATGTTAGATTTTGTAATGGGAAGGGAAATGAAGACATAATGTGAACTCTTTTGCTTTTTGCTTTATGCAATGACCCTCATTCTGCAACATTTCACACATGGTTTTGTCTTTAAATGGGAGAACTATACCTTATGCTGAATTAAGAGATATCATAATCATCATCAAAACTTGCGGGATGACCTTAAAGATCTCTAAAATAAGCAATGCAAAGAATGTCAATTTCATACCTGAAGCGCTAATGGCTCTCTATGTCCATGCACCCAGACACACAAAATATTTACCCTCTTGGCTCATACAGAGAATTCTCTGTCAGGGGGCTAGGTTTAGGGATGCTCACAATCCCTGTGCCACACAGATGCCCCAAAGGATCACTCTCAATATTGGCCAGGTTTTGGCACTGGTGAGACAGGAGCCTCCTTGCTTCCTGTCTTTCCATTTCTCACTGCAGTCATTTACACACAAGCCAAGGCTGCACAGAGAAGTGAGGTGTGTTTAACCCTTGCACTGGGACATGTTTTCAATTCTTCATTTTTGCACACATTTCTTGTGGACCTCCAGCGACACAAATGTGGGGAAAGTGCAGGTAGTAATCAATAACTGCTGTGCACCAAAATGAACTTGCTCCTTTCAGTCCCATTTAGCAAGAGCACAGATAACACTGCTACAAGATTTCTCCCTTCCAATGAGCTTCTGATTTGCTAGGGATGAAGAGAACTTACTCCTTACCTTTTCTATATTTAAGGTTCCTATATATACAGAAAACTGAAGCAGCCCCCAAGAAATTTTTCATTTTCCATTGTTTTTATATAAGAAATAAAAAACTGCCAATGCAACATCACCCCTTTTCCAGAGAAGAAATGAACTGCTCAGTTACCTCTGTTAATAGCAGCTAAGCAGAATCTGGTCTTTAATTCAGTCAGGAAATCTGATGAAGAAAGACATGCAAGGCCTGTGCCCTCTTCCACCAATATCCATTTAATGTATACATATGTGTGCATTATTCATGGATTTCTGGGGTTTATCAGGCATTTTTTATTGGTCTGAAGACAAATTTTTCCTTCTGCATATAGCATTCACCAGCAGAGCTGTTATGACCAAGATCATGTGTTAAAATCTGTGGCCCATGCAAATATTCATATATTTTACAATGCACTTACAAGTAAAGATTCCCAACAGAGCATTTCCCTGTCAGAGGCAAATATCTGAACAACACCAGAGACCTACACTTATGTCTGTTTCCCTATTGCTGTAAGGGATGTTAGGCAACTTGAGGAAAATAAGAAAAGGCACTCATGAGTCTTCACTAATGCAGACCCTTTGGGGATCATTTGTAATTTGCTTTAAGGACCACAGAGGCTGAGAACTAGGAGGCCAAGTTTGATCTACAACCAGTCAAGAATTTCTCAATAAAATTGAGGTTTTAGAGCGTTTTTGAAATAAACAAAAAATTTTATTATTTTGTAGTGCCCAGCAGAAGAGTTTCACAATAGATATACAACACACACATCAATCCATACATCTCTGTCCAAATTTATTTTTCCCCTAGGACACATGGTTCCTGCAAAGCTGCTGTAACATGGAAATAGTGCTTTACTGCTGCTTGTCATCCACTTGCAGACACTGGGTGGCAAATGAGTCCTGGCAGGCAAACCAAGCAGAAGGCTGCATGAACAGAACCAAAGGATACACTTATTTTTAAGTACAAACTTGATCCAAAATGCCTGCTAGCATCAGGCCAAGATAAAGCCTAAAATTCCCTTCAGTCTTGGCACAGAGTTGAAAGCTGATGAGCAGTCCTACCACTTAAAGCACTTTCATTCCTGTTCCAATGTCCCTGGCACAGGGCAGATGGCAGAGCAAGAAGTCACAATGAGTTGAGGATTGTCAAAAAAAAGAAAGGACAAAATTTCTACATGAATCATCTCAGGGAAGTGGCAGTGCATGAAGCTCCAGACCTTACCAAGTTTACTGTGGGATCAGGCATCAAGTGTACTAGATTACTGTTTTTTACAGATTCAAGCTGCTGACAAAACACAGAATTCATTATGCCCTCATAAGACAATATCCAGGTAAACATTTTTTGAAGAGGCATAAGCTCAAGTGTTTTTCCTTGAAACTACAACATGCTCTAGGATAAACTGCACATGTAATGGGGCCATCATCTTCAACTTTCAGCATAAATGTTTAACCTGCTTTGCAGGTACAGCAAAAGACATAAAGCAGTGCTGACATAAAAGCCCTCAAAACCAGCAAGCTTTTACTTATTTAACAGGTTTACACTCTGAATAATATCCTACATTGAATAATTAACTGGATCTTAAAAACATATCTTCAATGAATAGGTGTGAGTTCAAGATCTATTGTTAATTAATAGGAATTAAAGATATGTCCCTCTCTTTGGTCCACTTTAGAAAAAAATCTGGCTGTTGAGAAAACACAGCATCCAGCGCTCAGCAGCTTACAAAAATTACCACAAATATTTTAAGAGACACACATTACTGCAGAAGACATCCGTGCAATATAGTGCTTGGGAAGGAAGAGCTGAGCTGCACCTTCATGAAAAAGAAAGACTCATTGTACAATTTATGGTTTGGCAGCTAGTCACACTTTGCATATGACCTAGGACATGATGACATATATGCCAGAGGGCTTTCTCAAGGATCAAGACCAGAGTTAAAAATTTCTCAAACTTCCACCTATACAAGATAGTCCTTAATTTATTATTTTCTTACAATTTTTCACTAGAACTTACATGAAATATTAGGTATTAACTGAGCAAATTATGAACTTCAAATTACCTAGAAGTGTGATACAATGTTCTTATTCTTATGTCAGTGTTCATGCTACTTTGCACTCTGTTCTTTTAATGGTCCATATAGGATCCAGTTCTTCCAATTAGGAACTGTGTGCTGAAATCTTTTGCTGCAGCATCCCAAAAAAATAAATGTTGGCAAATTACATAAAACTAAATATGAATTTTATCACTTTGCCACAAACCAAGTCATCTGACATGGGCCAAATCTAGGCTTCAGCAAGTCAATTGCTTTACTTTCTAGGAGTTAATTACTGGGGGGCATCAAACAGACCCACAGCCTACTTTGATGGCAAAAGGTGGGGCAGACTGCCTAGTCCTGTGAAAGGGAGGATATTTCTGTCTTCTGAGAGCAGCAGACCATTATGCAGAACTGCTCCTCTGCTTGTCCATCCTGGAACACCTGTGATGGGTGGCTGCAGAGTTGCAGTCCAGCCTCTGGTGGGCTCCCAGCTCACTCTGCACCCCAAGGAAGTCTTGAGGTGGCTCAGAGCAGGGCACACTGTCCAACTGCACTCTCAACGGCATAAGCACTTCTAGTAGAAAATATATATTAAAACCCAAAACCAAACATAATTGGGTTCATTGTAGGAATTCCTCAGGGCTATCAAAAGCTATCACAGACTGAAGTGAAAAAGAGGTTCAAAGTTTTTAAAATCATCACACTATCATAAGCAAAAATAAGCATCTCCAAGTACTAGCTGCTTGAAGCCTAAGACTGACTGGAGAAGGCAGGTTTCTTTAATTACAGATTTCTTTGCATACTGTTCTTGTGATCCTTTTCTCGTTGATTTTGGGTATTCTTCCTTTGAATGTATTGGCTGCAAGAGCAGGTAATTGAAGAGAAAACTGCTTGAGATATGCAATGCTGGCTTAGCAAAGTAGTAAATAATTTCTGTAGCATAAAGTAGTTGCTGTTCCCTTTAAGTGTATTTGACTCTTGTTTGGATTTTTGCACAGGCTTGTACTTTTTTAATATTCATTCTCTTAGCTCAGAGAATTTTACTGAAAAGTAAATTTCAATAGTCAAATGAGAGACACTGGAAAAAAATTACATTCCAAAACCGACAGTTCCACAGATTTCGAACAGCATGTTCCTGATTAATGAAGTAGGAAATGACAAATGACTAGCCATGACTGTGCTGGATATACTTTTGCCTTTGACCTTGAGAAGAACTTTTCCAGCTGTAGCAGTACAGTAGGAACCTCTTACATGTGGCACTCCACAGAGAAGGAGCTGTCTTTTCTACTGAAGCTAATGTGACACATGCATAAGTGAAATTATTTTTCCATACCAACAATGGCTAAATGGATCTTGCAGATCCATTTTAAAAACAGACTCCTCCAAGATGTGATTGTAAATAATAAATGCCCCCAATAGTAAGTTTGTCATGTCAGTTTTAAACACAAGCAAAGATGACTTGGATAGCCAAATAGACTCCAAGTAAAATACATCCCAATCTCCCTTGTTTTCTTGTGCCTGTTCATTTTCTTTTTGCCTCCTTGGAAAGTCTGGCTAAAAGGAGTTGGAGAAATTTTACCTGTGTGGCCTCTATACCCCAAAGGTAGAAAATGTATGAGAGAGCAGAGCTGAACTCCCCACCTTGGCAGTCAGGACTTTGAGATTTGGAGATTTTTGTCATCTTTTGAAAGTTGCAGCTGAGGTGGCTGATGGAGACTGGCAGCATAAGCAGGTTCACAAAGGAATCTGTCACGGCTCTATACATCCACAAAGAGCTGTTACAGGAAACAGACAGGGATGTAACTTTTCACATCCCTAACTGAAAAACGGGATGGCTGGGGAAGTCAAAAGCAAGGAAGCATGGAAAGAGGTAAGACTTCCACATTTCAAGGAGCTATAGAGAGTGCCCTGGCTAATCTCCTCTTGCCTCCTTGTAGAGGAATACACTGAAAGGTGCAAATGACAGCTCCAGTAAGAGTGGCAGTGGTGCTGTCTTAGGAGCAGGGTAAATAACTATAAATGACAGACATACTCTGTGCTCCTCCCCAGAAACACAGTATCCCATCCAAGACTGGGTCCTTAACTGAAGGGGATCATGTAGATATCCCACAACTGTGCCTTCAGGGATGTAGAGGCAGGCCAAAGACAGGGGTATAAATTCCTTTCAACATGAACAAGCCAGAACTTTTGTCTTCAATGCTATTCCTTTAGCAAGTCTTTTCAGTGGCAAATATTCCAGGATGTAATAAAAGAGGTTCACTGCTTGCATCTCCACCTGCTTGCGTCACCACCTTACATGTAGGAAAAGAAGGCCAGGGGAGGGCATTCTGCAGATGCAAAACCAAACTTTTTTGTACAGGAAGGAAGGTTGCTATCAGAAACAGAAAAATTCCTTTTGCCTGGTCCACTGCCATGCCTTGAGCACTCAGAGCATCTGCAGTGAAGTCTTGGTGAGTGTACTTGGTCAATGAGAGAAACTCATATAGTTTTTGAATAACTTTTCAAAAAGCCAACAGGAAAATTTCAGAGATATTTTTGGATTTTTCATCCCTTTTGACTTTCCTACAAACCACATTAAGAATACACACCATCTTCCCCTTAGGAGCCATGGATGGATGTCTAAACCCTGTAACTATTACTGGCCTGAGGAAGCTTACAGCTACAGTACACCTGTCCACACCGAAGCCCAGATCCAATTTCCTGGCACTCAACAAATCCTGGCACAAAGTCCTGGACAGCACAATTGCAGACCAGTTAATTAGATTGGCTTTCATCCATTGTTTTATGAGACGATTTCAACCAGGAGTAGATTCTATAAAAGCTGTCAAAATCAGCCTAGAAGTTCCTTTTCCTATGGTGAACACTCAGTGCTTGTACACTGCCTATGGCACATGAACAGCAGTATTAGAGATATATAAGAGCTTGATTCACCTTCAAACACACCTGAGTTTGATGACACTGGGACACACAAATTTGATTCATTGACCCTCCAGCAATAATGGCCTTTCTAGGTCATTATTGCTGGAGGGTCAATGAATCAAACCTACTTTCTAGGTTTTTTACCTTCCAGTCTGGGTGATAGTCACACTCAGGACTTTATTCAAACTGATTCTTTTTAATTCTGTTAAAAGATGGTAGAAAAAAACAGCTCATCTCCCTTGCCCTGACATTCTTGGGCACATGAGTGGAACGTGACAGGGACATTAACTGACAAACAAAAATTAAAAAATTCAAATTATAAAGTAATTTTTCTGATTTCACAGCCATGACTTTCCCTCTATTAAATGTGATTGTGTATTTCGCAGAAGAGGAGAGGTTCTAGACATTTCTAGGGCTATACTTTTCATCGGATCTAAGAGAAAACAAAGTGCACATAATGTTCTTACAATGAGACACAGTCTGATTTCATTGCTCAGAAATTTTGGGTGCTTATCAATCTACATGTCTTTGCTTCCAGGCCTATACAAGATACTTGAGACATGTCACAATCACATATGTCTCCTTTGCCTTACACTGGCAATTTCAATGAAGGGTACTCTTCTACAACACAGGAACAAAATTTGGTTTTGACAAGATACCAGGAAGTCCAATTAGACCCTTTATGGCTGTGGATTGTCGCTACTTTTTTTTGTTGTTGTTGTTGTTTCTAGATTTATCCCCTTTTAAAATTAATTGTTTTCTTGTATTTTATTATTGTTACCTCTCTAAAGTATCCTGTGGTCCCCAAAATCACAAGCTGCAAATTAGCAGGTTGATCTCACTAGCTATTTCTAAGGAAACCAAGGTATGGAAAGAAATTGAGATGACTGAGAGAGCTTCTCTTTGTGCTCTTAAATTAATGGAGATTTACATAGGATTCCTTACAGCAAGAAAACTTGCTGTTAACACCAAGTTTTAGCCAGTTGATGACCTCTTGTAGGAAGATATTACACTATCTTACCATTCAGTATCTATGATGATAATTACATGTCTTACAAAAGCAAATCTTATTTTGCAATGGTGCTCAGAAGTGCTAAGCCATGTGCTGTGCACCACAAAGCATACAAGAAGATACTATCTGTCATGGTGTTTCTACTGCTTCCTAATACTTCTAACTCTCTTGGCTGTTGCCTTGGTGTCTCCAAAAGTATGCGGTCCCATATAATTCCTTTCCAATCACCGTAATACAACACAGTGATTTTGGAACATTGACCTTGGTCATCTTTGTTTTGAAGGAAAGCTCAGCTGTACTTTGGCAACTGAACAAGTTTTCAGCTCAGAGGAGTGAAGTTTCTGCTTCACGTCCCTCATGCAAAATTCTCTACGAAAGTTACTTTTAACTGCAAGAAGTCCAGCATTGATTGGTACTACTGCAGTCACTACTTCACATCATACTTTCTTCACAAGGAAACAACCAGCACGGTTCAATTTTCATTTAGCAATTTCAGCTAAATTTTTTTGCACTATTTCTCCTAATGTTTTGTCTCTCAATGAATACCAAACGTTTGGAAGAGTTGTAAAACATACTTGAATAAGTCAGGATTTATTTGGTTACTTTCTAAAAGATAAGGTTATTTTCCTGGTTCAGGAAAAAGATGAGTTTAAAATGTTGGACATTTATATTTAAATAATGTAAATTAGACCATTTAATGGTAATAGCTATAGACACTTGTTGGGATGTTAAAGAATTCTCTTTCTTTCATGAAGCTATGTAATTTTTTCCCCTTTTATGCATAAAATGAAGTTTGTACACCCAGCAATTTAAATTAAAATGCACCATTTTTAAACTCATAGATGATATAGGGTTATTGCTCTTTTTGATGGTGAGGACATCCCACAGAAGAGCACAGATAAGCTACATAAAGCATTACTGCCTAGAAATGTGGGATTTTTCCCCCTAAATTTAAAAATAGTGCTAATTCCTGAAAAAAACTGTCTACTCTGAAAAGATAATTTTTCATAATTTCACACACCACCAACAGCTTGTGAAGCAGTAATTTGAACGCCTCATTTTACCAGTTTGTCTCATCCTTCAGCTGCTAGGTCTCTCCAAGAGCTAGAAAAGTGAGTCAGACTTTGTAGTACAGATTCATCTGCAAAGTTTGCCAAAAATGAGACCCATTCACATCTGGTAATTTTGTCTTGGTTTCCTTAATGTAAATTCATGCCAGTGAATTGACTGAGACTGTCAAAAGATTTCATAAGGGCCACCGCTTGAATCAGATAGTCACCATGTCACTGATGAGATTATAGATTTAAAAGAGATAATTGTGACTATCCAGTCCCTTATAAGACCACAACTACCATCCAATGAATTTTTTACCCAAGTATCTTAAAAAAAGTCTCAACGAGCTCTTCACTGATTCAGCTTCCCATAGTATTTTGCAGAAGATATGTATATAAATTAATTCAGGCTTTGCAATCGAACTAAATACTGAGTGGTATCAGCACAAATACAAAACAACATTGAAGCATCTATAAATTATTAAGTCAGTATTTTATAGTAGTTCACAGAGCATCATAGAACTTCTCTCATTAGCAGACATTATTTCTGGCATGAAAACAACCAGAATGTAGGCCAGAAGCATGTCCTCTGGAAGGATCTTTACATTACAGGAATCTACAGATTACAGTACAAGCAAAATAGTACTAAAGTACAGTAGAATTCCCCTTTATTTCAAGTATTTCCAGATAAATAAGAAGGCCAGGGAAAAGTCTAGTATCCTTTATTTATATGATAGCAAGATTGGATTGCCAATCAAGCACCAGATACTCACCTGTGGTGAAGATGCAAGATGTATCGCTGTATTTTACAAAATGTCTTTCTCTCTATCCTTCCTAGACAGTACACTCAGCTCTTTAATGAAGTGGTGTGGGGTAGAACCGACACATGCCTGCTTTTATAATGTCAAATTGGGCCTCCTGTTTCAGCTTTCTTTTACTTTTCTGGAGAATCTTTTCATCCATAGTGAAGCTGTGTGTATTTTGCTGCACTGTGTCAAGAGAAAATTACTGAGACCAAACAAGTTCGTATTAATGAGCCATGGAAGGCAAATACAACAGCATCAGTTATTTCATGAGAAAGAATAATTTTGCTTTCTCATGCCTGCAGGCAGAGAGATGCGAAGTAGTAATCCCTGGAGTACATTAAATTTTTATTTCTGAAATTTAAAAAGTCTTCAAGGATTATATTGTAAGGAAGTGCATAATTGTACAGATAATGACCCACATATCTGTATTTCAATATGTGGGGTAGTTCAGCCCCAATATATCTGGGATTTTCTGACTTCCCAGTGCAGAAAAGAAAAGACTGCAGTATTAGATTCTCATAGATTCTCATCATTCTTCTACATTTCTGCCTTCTGTAACCGAAGACATGTTCCTCCTCCTTGCAGTTCTCCCCGATCAACTTCAAAGCTGGAAGCAAAAATACAAGAAAATTGTTGTCACAAATAGCAAGAACACACCAAAGATGACAAAAGAGGGCCCTAAATCAATGAGAAACATGAGAGTGCAGCAGAAAGAGCAAGCACTGTGTGTTGGTGTGAAGCTTTAACAGAGGGATCGGGAAGTCCCAGCACAGCGACCTGTTCCAGAGAGAAGGTAATCTTGCTTGTGCTCTGAATCTCTCTCATGTCCGCCACAATCAGATATCTGTCTCATAATATCCTGCTAAATTTAAGTTCTTCAAGTAACTGAGACTAGGGAGACACAGCTACAGATTACAGCCTAGACATAGTCCCAGGCATAATGATTCAGGCGGCTAAAGGTAGATAAAATAAAAAATCTCTCTCTCACTGGGAGGGTTTGAGCTTTTTCCTAGAGAAAGGTTATTTTCTAGAAAAACAAAGCTGTTCAGTCATTTCCCAGGTTTTGCTTGTGTCTTGTCTTGTAGGGGATACTTTACCTAAAAAACAACCTATGGCTATAAATTGGAAATTGGCATGACCCCACGGGCAATTTTCAGTCCATCAGATGAGGCTCTGGCACTGGAAGAAAATCACTGTTTGGATGAATTATTCACTCAGGTTGTACATAATATATCGAGAGTGGTGGCTAATAAGCAGCCAAGGAGTTTACTAGGAATTGAATGCTACATCCATGAAAGCAAATAATCTCATCTCCTTGTAGCATAGGTTAGGTCAGATGCAAATGCACTCTACACTACATCAGTGAGGGTTTGTTGTGTGTTAAAGGTTGTGCAGGTTTCTACCCTGTACAAATTAAAATGGGCATTATTTATGTGACACAGACCTTAGTTAGAGAGTTGGCACGAAATGTGTTTGGGAGAGAGCTTCAGAAGGCGCTCATGGAAACTCTTCCAGAACATTGACTATCAAATTAGACCACTGGCTTGTTTGGAATATAATTAGCAGATATTTATCGAGAAGAGGATTAGCCAGCCAAATTCTAATTCTGGACAGAAAAAAGGACAGAGTCTAAAGCATTCTTCAGGAGTTTATGAGCTATTCATTGCCATTCACTTTTTTTTCCTCATCATGTTCTAATTCGGAAAAATTTGCCATCTGAATGGGTCTACATCCAAGACCAAGGCTTTGCCTCTGCTGAAGTCAATGGAATAGCTGTTAAATGAAATCTAAAATGGCAAGAAAATCTTTTTCCTTACTATTCTGAACTAGAAAATTTAAGTTTTAGTGTTCAAAGTGATTTGAAGTAACCTACTGAAAAGCAAATAAAAGGCATACTCAAAAGCAAACAGAAGGTTATCTCTAAGGAGATAAAAACTGTCTTGATAAAACCCCTGTCTGTCTAACATCTTATTTAGCAACTTATATACTGATGAAGTATATATTAGGTATTTGTAGGTCTTCTTCTAAGCATATTTTAGGGCTGTTACCTTTAGCTCTCAATCTACCTTTCAGATATACAGATTAATTTGCAATATTCCTTGCTCCATCTCAAAATTCATGCTTTCCCATGGCTCACACCAAAGTGCATTAGTATCAGGGCACTATTACAGCTCACCAGCAGTTTAATTATGGAGCTGTCAGAAAAGAAAAGAAAATATTGAACTCTTGTTACATCAGGGGTAGAAAGTCAAATCACAAAAGGTACTACAGGAGCCTTAGTCACAGGAGTACAAATATGTTCAAAGCAATGGGGCTGCATGGATGTCACTTTGGAGGATGCCCCATCTCCCCACATACCTCTGTAAGTTACATAAAATGACTCTATTGCCCAGAATTACTTCAGGGCAAGTCCACTCACATTGACACAAACAAAACACAGTACAGTGCTAAAGCACCACTCTCTACACAAGTAACCCAACCATTTCAGCCTTGTTGGCCGAGTCTTGACTATAAAAGCTACCAAGGACACAGAAAGCACTTGGCTGTATTCAATGCAAGTGATTAGGTAGGACAATGTAAAACTAATAATAGCCCTTACCTTTTCACCCTACACAGCAAATCACAGATATAAGGTTGTTTTGGTTTTTTTTTAGACAGCAATATTTGCTGGGATTTGAAGCAAATAATCATATAGATCAGCTTGGAGACAGTGAGAGTGTCATTTTAATTTGTACCAAGACAAAAAATAAACAAAGTGCACCAGATTGGGTGACAACAAAAAAGATACAGACAGGGATGATGGATCCTGGGTCAACAGAACAAAACAGAACAAAAATGGGCTTAGATAACAGCATCAAAAGCAGTTGCACATTTTAACTTCACTGTGACAATCTGGTCATAGGCCAAGGACAGCCACCCTCACACCCTAAACAGCCAAAACAGCTGTGACTCTATACTGATCAGCCTATCTTTCCCATTCTCACAAGACTCAGAACACAGTTCAGATATATATTTGCTATGTGTCTGGTTATTTCCATAACCAGATGCCATGAACAAGCTCTGAATAGCATATTAACAGGGGACAATAAAATTAAAGAGCACTAGTGATGTTACTGGGGAGCTAAATTTGAGCTCCAAGTTTAGATAACTTGCAAGGTGTGGCATGATTAAGCAGTAGTTGATGCAAAATGTAGTATCATAATTCTGGTATCCATTAATTAAAGGCCTTATGACCTTAACTCAAAATGCCTTAAATTCAATGAGGAAAAAGAAAAAAAAACATATATATATATATATATATATATATATATATATATATATATAAGAAAGAAAAAAAAAAGAAAAACAGAGACTGGAAAAATTCTTAGTGAAGTTGAATCAGCTTTGATTTACTACTTGACTTTGACTTTTTGGTTTGGGCTTGGTCTGTAACATCTGGGCATGTGTTTTGAAAAGAAAAAGCCAAAGACAATGCTGTGTGAAGGACCATAGAGACCAGCTCATGCCTGAGGACCAGGTGCAAGGATGTCAGGAGGTCACCAGCCTTACACAGCCCACAGCCTCAGCCATCTCCTTACCATGTTGTATCTCCTTGCTTTTCTTATGAAGCTGAACTGAAGGGAAGTGATAGGAATTAGTCAGGAAAGAATGTTCCTGCCTAACCAGAGATGAGAGCAGCAATGGCAGTTTTGGAAGCAGAACCAATTGCCACTGTACCCAGGTTTTTGGAATATTTCTCTTCCATTAATCTACAGGCTCACTGCTGTAGTGCAGTCACTGTGCTGTTATGATGCTGTGCCTCATTGATCTCTGATAAGGCAGCTAGTGAGACCAGACTGCAAGTTTGGTATTAAAACAATTGGGAAATCTTATCCCTAAACCCTAATAATAGTCTTTTAAACTATTTCCTGCAGTGCAGTTGAGTTTATTTTGGGTACATGTCTGTGGTTTAAGGTAAAGATAAACCTACTGAGCAACTGCTGATATGCAGAAAGCAGTATTTAACGCTTGAAAGGACACAAGGAAGGATAAACTGGTATAGACTGGGAGACGTCAGACCAATGCACATGAATTACAGGTAAACTGGGAATTACAAGGAAATTTACTCACTAAAGGTCTTGGTGATGGCAGAAATCACAGGTCCCACTGTATACACAGAGATATATTAGCTTTCTGTTTCTAATTCACATAACCATCTCCTGCCCCCAAGAAACCTGGAGATAACTTTGCTTATAAGGACTGAGTGGTAATGCACTGAAGAATCCTTAACTGCTGAAATCCCTCACTTGACAGGCAGGGTAATCTCAGCTGAAACATCCCTCCATTACAGCATGTACAGAAAAAATACATTTGCAACAAAAAGCATGTGCCTAATGTTTTTTTTGTTTTTTACATTTTTTCTGTCAATTAAAAATTTGAGAAAAGTATAGCAAATAAAAGCAAGCATCATCTGGAAGACATTCAATGGGGTTTTTAAATGCAGCCTGGGATTTTTTTTCTAGAAAAACTCCATTGTTTTGATTTAAAGACTAAAGTGAAAGATTAATTTTACTTTAAAATTTGGCACAAAATATCAGCGAAAACCAAATGAATTCTTGAAATCTTTTGATATTGTCACATCCATCTCTTGTCAACATAGTCTCAGATGAGATGTGTTTCAATTATACATACTATACCAAAATGTGCAGTTTCACCTCCTTGCTTTCACCCACACAGTGACCTGCACAGCTGCAGAAGTCCCTTAACAGTTAACATATAGCCAAAAAAGTTTATTGAAAGCCTTTTAAAGAAAAAAGTACGTTCCTAGTGCCACCGCTCCTACTCTGAATTTGGAGATATGCTGTGATTTTTGAAAAATTGCATAAGCACTCTGTAGTGACTTTATAATTCCATTAGGAAAAGGTTTGTCTGCAGAATGGGTTAATATATCTATTTCTTTGTCAGGCACAGCTAACAAAGTGCTTCATCAAAAGTGGTTCAGCAAACTCTAAAAACTTCAGGAGAACATCCAGGCACTGTGTTTCAGGACATTTCTCTCATGGAAGATATCCTACTTACCACACTAGGCATAATGACAAAATATAAGTATTTAATGAACCATGGGATATTATCAAATTATATCAGCAGTGTCTATTTGAGAATTCAGTTGCAGCATAAGCTCCATCAGTAAAAGTTAGCTGTCACACAAGAAGTAACATCAGTGCAGCTACAGATTGGTCAAGGGAAAACAAAATATCAGAGCAGACCAGACAAATTGACAGGTTTAAATAACAGGCAGGAAAAGGCTTCTAGACAAGATATGACATTTAGTTTTGAGCAGACAAGTAAAGAACACAAAGAACACAATTATCTGAATCTAAAGAAACTAAATTATCCTCCACAGTTTTTCAACTTCATTTGTGTTATATCCAATGCTTAGTTATGAACGGCAAGTCCTGTAGAAATAATGCATAGACTCATGCATAAACTCAGAAAATTACTTTGCTTTCTGAACTATTACTTGATTATGTGTGTATTCTCCATTTCGAATTTAATTATGCTCCATTTTTTTAGCAGAATTTTCCTTGTTCAGCAGCAGTGGTCTGAAATACGAACCAGATATGGCTCACAGAAGGAAGTAGTTCATTGTAAAACATAGATTGCGGGAGTGGAGATATTTAAGAATTTGCTTTTCTATTTACTTTGTATCCAAACTTCAAGGGGCATGGCAGAGCATCTGGTAACAAAAATTGAATTCAAGAACTGAATGCAGAAAATTGGCAAAGTGTTTGCTTTGAGAACATGAAAGCTGTAGAGAAAATTAATTTATAATTGCTTTTGAATGCACATAAAATTTGTTGATTAAATTCAAGAATAGGATTTGATAGTTAGAAGATAAAACCCCGAGGTTAACCTCAAATACAAAATAACATTACAATCTGTACACAGTAGAAAACAATATAGCAATAACAGCTTTGATGTCTGCAGTTACTCTTATTTATGTAAAAATATGTAAGCACAATGAATCAGCAGCACTTTACTGCACAGAGTTCAGGTCTGTAGAGCTTTACTTTGAAGAACAAAAAATATTCAGTTTTGAGATGCAAAAGTTCAACAGCAACATCAAATTCTATAGCACTCCAGACAAAGTCAAGCATATTTTTAGAAGATTTCTGAACCAGTGAAGAACTAAAATAACTTTTGCCATGCTGTTTGAACTTAGTGCAATTTTGCTAAAGACATGAGAATAAAATGAAAAATAATGCTTTTTAAGGTTCTAAATAGAGAAGGCTTAATCCAGATGGAATATCAGCAAGCACAAAGTAATAGGTTGCATAAGCCTTCAAGAACAAACAAAGAAACAACAACAACAAAAAATTAATCCTGGCTGTTTGCTACTGACATTTAGTATTTTTTTTCTACACTTTGACCAAGAAGCAAATAGAGGGCCACATAGAGATTTACAACAAAGTAGCTATATTTGCTAGAATTCAGAGTATTTTATAATTTCATCCCCTTTTTGATACAATTTTAAGCTTCATTCAATCAATTGAAATAAACTGAAATGTAACAGCGGTTCTTAAAATCAGATGAGAAAATGTCTATGCTGACTTGCTGAGTTTTCTTCTCTAGTAAATGATCATCCATCTAATGAAATCATATTAAATATGTGTATCCCTACCCTGATGTCTCCTTGCTCTTTTTCTTTTTTTAGTGATGAAGCATACCAGCTTGGTGTATGTATTTGTCTAAAATTATCATAACTTATTATTATGAAAAAAATTACATTTACAGTATAATTTTCTGTAATTCTGTTGGTCTGGAGATAAGGTAGATTTTTCTAAGAGCTACCTTAATGAGAAAAAGTCCAACTTTTTTCTCTTTCTGGACAGTTACAGGGAGACTATGCAGACCCAAAAAGCAGCAGCAGTACCTTCAAATGAGTCTTTCCAGTTGCTGGACTTTTAATTTGATGAAGAAGCTGTTGTCCCTTATGTATTTAAACCTGCTGAGTTGAAACCGTAACTATAGACACACTCAGCTATGGTATTTGATGGTGAAGAAGGAAATGCACAGAAGCCTCACACACTGCTTCTTTTTCCTCCATCACAGCAACACAGCACAGACCTGCACTTTGGGGAAGCTATGGGGAGCTGGCTGATATTGTCCAGGGCTGATGCTTATTCAGAAAAACTATAGACAACTACCACATGAGGCCAGAGAGAAGCCACCCCAATCTACTCCTTTAGGATGTGTCCAGTGAATTCAGAAAACATCCAGAAAACACTTCATCCAGAAAATACTTCATCCTAGTCTCTGCTTTCAAGGATCCCTGTGGCTCCTTCATGGCACTGACTTGCCTTGACACCACTCCAAGGACATACAAGGGAAACAAGTGGGTTTGCTATGAGAGCACAGCAGCACACCCAGTTCTTAGGAGGCACTGTTTTAAAAAAACTGGTCAAATAAAATTTTCAGTAGCTATTTTCCTGAGAAATGCTTGTTTAATTCAAAGACTTAGGGAAATAACCATAGAAGTGTGAGAAAACTGTGAAAAATCTGAGTAGGGCAAGAGGGAGTTCTCCAAAACACCAAGGTGCTTGCCAAAAGGCCAGTGGCAGGGAAGTATTAAGTGCCATAGCCCCTTACAATTTTAACATTTCATTCTGGAATGAAAAGGTCACATCAGGATTTGGATTTAAACCCTCACTATCTGCTGTTAGAACCTGATAATCTCCTCTTCACCAATATTTCTTTTCATTTTGAATAGTAGAAGCAAAAGTTGGCAATATACTGTGAAAGAAAAAAAGAAGGAAAAAAAAGGGTGTGATAACTTAACACTGCATGGTTAATGCATTTCTTTTTCCAGTACTATATACCATTTCAAGCTATACAACAAAAGTCACCAAGTAATAAAACAAGTTATAATAGACTGTTAGGTAGCACAGGAAGTAGAACATAAACTAACTGGAGCAGCAAAGTAGGGTATGAAATTCTAAAATACATTTACCTGCCCTCTGACTGGACAGACATAAAATGGGTTTGTGATGTTTAACATTGTTATTACCAGAGAGGGTTCAAACATTTGAATGTTCCCCTCATTTTATTCTTCTACAATAAGTTAACAAAGATCTGGGGAAAATAAAATAGGAAAAGAAAAACCTATTTTTCAATCTGTTCTAGGGATTTGTCTTCCCCTTTCAATTATTCTCTTCATTTTTGTAGAACTTAATTTTGTCCTCAAACCACAGAAAATACAATCAGCACAAAACACTGCCAGCAGAGACCTGATCTTCCCTGCAGCCTCATTTACCTTCACTGATGCCATAATTCCCACTTGGTTATTTACTGAGGTACATGCTAACTTACTCCTGTGAGTATCTCTGTTTTGACATACTGACATACTTTGGGATATAATATCTGTGTTAATGTATTACCTAAGCAGAGCCTAGAAGGCTTTGTCCAAAGCAAGCTCCAAGAGCCAAAACCATGAAAATTAAGTGCAATTCCCTTAAGAACAGACCTCTTAAGCCAGGAATAAACAAAGTGCAGCAGAAGAAACATTTCATTCAGTTGTTTCTGATACCACTGGTAGGAAAAAAATTTTTGAATATTTTATAATGAAAGATTGCATGCAAAATTCAGCAACTCTTTGTGAAAACTAGCACATGAAGCAAGCCTTTCTTGATTCTAGATGTGCAATACACAGAGGGATATATACTATTCTATCTCTCACAATTTCAGCATTTTAAGGAACTCATCAGTAGTTTGGAGAAAGTTTTTTAAATTCACTCTGCTCAGGATTCTGCTTACCTTATGTACTTTTAATATTACTGTTCACCCATTTTTACTGAGATACTTTGTCATTACTTTTAAGCAAGTACTACAAACAGTTCAGCAAATTCTCAGGACTTATGTAAACAACCTTTGAGAGAAACAAATGGCAAGAGGAGGAGGCATATGGATCAGGAGAAGAAAATTTTTCCTAATTATTTTTTTCTCTATTATCCCACCATCTGCTTCCTCCACAGCTCCACTTACCTACATTTTGCACAGCAGTGATTCTTATGCATATGATCACTCTCTAGCTGGTAAAGCCCTTCTTTCTTTTTTCTTTTTTTTTTTTTCTATTTTTTTCTTTCTTTTTGTCTCAATTTCTCCTTTCATTGAAATAAAATAAAAGAAAGGATATGAGGATATGAGAACACACATCCAGCTAAAGACACTTCTCAGAAAATTGAGGAGTATGATGGCTGCACCTTGCTTACCTTGTTTCAGTGGTAAAAACTTCAAAATCACAGAATCTGCTCCAGAATGAAAGGATAGGAGGTAGAAAAAGGTCAGTATTAACTATCTTTCTTTGTGTTATTTATGGATACACAGAAAACACATCTTTAAAAAAAAGGCTTTGCCACAGACTGCAGGATAATTGAAAAAGTGAGATTTTGCCAAAACACAATGAAACCTCTGCTGAACACAAGGCAGTGTGTTTTGGGAAAGAAGTTTTTAAAAAAGGGAAAACTAATACATGAAGTTAGATTCCTCTCATGTCCTGTATTTCTCCTGTGATACTCTGAGCATTCTCCACCTTAGGAGTACAGTGAAAAGTAAATATATCAATAAATACAAACACATAAATTAAAAATTGAACTACTAGAGCAGTCTGTGATTTGGTTTCAAACAGCAAAATCTTTCAATGTGGAAAGAAAAAGGATTTTTAACCCTTCAAGTACTTGACAATGTAAAATTCCACTGCAAAAATGATACATCATTTAGAATTGAAAACAAATTTTGTTATTTTTATATACTACAAGAAAATAAGCCCTTTGTTTGAGCTCAGTTGATACATTACAAAACAAATTAATGAATCTTCTTCATTCATACCTAAAAGCCTCTCCTTTGTTTCACTGTTACTATATGGAACCTAAGTCCCTCACCACGTATACAGCTGGCACAGCCCCCTGTGACACCTTATCCCAGCAGGGAGCACAAAGGTTCTGGCAAAGTTGAGGAGATGTGCTCCCTTGCAGTGTGCTCTGCTAGATGGCATGGTCTGCCTGGCACTAGGGCAGCACTACAGCATCTCTTCACTCAAAGGAGGCTCAAAATACCCTCCTCACACAGGTATCACATCCATTAGGTGTCTGGGTATACCCATCGTGTTACACCACATGCAAGCCTCCTCTGAATTAAAAAAGGTCTTGTAGAAAATGCTGGCAGTGGGTTTTAAGGAAGCTTCAGAGTCAGTGCAGAGTTCTGCAACTCATACCAGGTCCTTGAAAGTCTCACAAAATGCCTGTCTCTGTCTTTAAACCTGGTGACTGTTGCCCTCTCCAGAGAAGATGCACAAGTTCTGGCTTTCTTGAAGACTCTGTAACAGGGGTAGGAGGGCTTAAAGCAAGGAACCCTGCATGTTATTGTTTTCTCCTTTGCTCAGAAACACCTGGAGCAATAACACCAGCTGGAAAAATACAAGAGCTTCACTAAAATGTCATTGTGGAAAGCCAGCCCACACAGAGATAAAATACTGAGATCAAGTCTCTCACAGGAAAGAATGTCAAGTTAAGAGAGGAAAGGAAAGAAAAGCTGGAAAGGAGGCATAACCACTGATAACTTCTGCTGTAAAATGCAAAATCAAGATGAGGTTTATCCTCATTTAAACTTGATAGAAAGTAAACACCCCCAGAATATAATTCTGCATGGGTACAATACTGGAAGACATGAATGGCTATTTTAACCTATCAGACAACAAAGGTGAGAACTTCTAAATTTCCTCCCATGAAAAAGTTTGACATCGAAAGCAGAGAAAGTATCTTGCACAAGAGAAGGAAAACAGCTGGGAAAAAAATCCAGAGGAACAGTATTTCCTTGATGTAAATAACCTTTGACTTCATTAACAAAAATGAAATGTAGGAAAAACAGTGGCGCAAAGCTGCAGAACTTGTTTCCAACATTTATTTTGAATGCTTTTTTTGTGTTTTCAAATATTCTTTACCATGGCTACAGAGGCAAGGAGTCAAGTGAAGTATGGTGGTTAGAAAAAGTGACTTAAACCTCTTTTCTTTTAGGTTCTGCTAGTGACTTCTCAGGTGATACAGGGTAGATAATTTATTTAGCCTCTCTGTGTTTCATGTTCTTTATCAATGAACTGAAGAGACATGTTTTATGAAAAGTAGAAGAGTTCAGCATTACTATTATCAATTTCTAGCCTTAACAGCTTTGAAAGTCACAGATGCTGGACAACAAGGTCAAGCACAACTCAGAAGAGCAGAATTTCAATATGCTATGCAAGACACTTAGATATTTGTCAGAAGGGCATTAATGTTAAGAAACTGATAAAGATGCACAGCACTCTCCCATGGTACAGGCAAATGCTGCTTCAGTCATTTTCAAAGTCAGGATAAAATAAATTACAATATTTTTAAATCAAAACAATTGCAATGCTGCATTTTGCCTACTTTCTTAAACAACATAAGGAGCAGAATTGTACATTTTCTCCGGAGAATTGTGAGGTTTTAGTAACAGTTTAATACTTAAAATCAATTCATCTCATTTTTGCAACTAATTTAAACATTAGATATTCTCAAAGTCATAGCTAGGTGCAGCAGTACAAATGGTAGGTATTTTTTTAAAAAATTAAAAAAATTATCTGCTGCCCATGAAATTAATGTCCCTGTGTTTTTAACTCCATTATAATACTTAATGAGAGAATTTAAAGAAAACTTAAGGGCTTTGGCTAAGGCTTTGCACTCCTGGAAAAAAATGAATGGGCCCACTCTAAGTACAATCAGACTTGCACTACCTACAACTGCAGCAGAGCAAAAAGCAAAAGGATTGCAGTCAGTGCCAATTAAATCAAAAAACGATTGATTAAAGGCTAGAACAATTGATTAGAAAAATAGTGCAATAGACTTGAATGGAAAGTAATCCTTCTACCAGCATAACCTTCAGCTCCTGAATTTCCTCATACATGCAAATTGCTTCCTGATTATAAATGAACCTTTTCATCTATAGGGATAAATGAACATTAGAGCCAGATTTTCTTTGTGTGGTTCTAAGATTTTTTCACTGAAGTATCCCAAAATTTACTTTTATATGCCACAGTGTGGCAGGGGAAAAAACCTTGAAGGAAACAGAAAAAAATTGAAAAGTCTGCAGAGAGAAGAGTATTGATCTTGCTCCCAGTGCAGCCATGGAAAAACTTCTCCTTCTCCTCTTTAAAATTGGATCAGGCCCAAGGACTGACTGAGCTTAAAAGAATGTTCCTATTTGAAGTACTTTCACAGTAGACAGCACCAGCTTTATCATCCAAACCACCTCTCAACCACTGCTAGGACCTCTGAATTCCAGTGACTGAAGTAGTTCACCACATCAGAGGAATAATAACATTAAAAACATCATGTTTTCTCCCTGTGATGGGAAGGCATGCCATGAGCCACCATATTTCCCATAGGAGCAAAGGAAGCTCTTCATCCAAATATTGCCTGTTGCCAATGCCAGATGTTCAGGTTGCCTCCTGACAGGGAGTAAATCTGTCCTGATAAAATGGGAAGGCATTCAAAATAATGGTTTTCATCAAGGATAATGCAGACCTTTGAACAATCACATCTAAGACATTCTGGGCGTTGTTGAAAACTATCTTCTTCTTCTTTATCTGTTGTTAATGTAGGCAAAAATCCCTAAATGCATCCTTAAATTTGAAATTTTTCAGGCCCTGGGCACATGTTTACTACTAAGTGCTTGCTAATCCACTTTACTTTCAATCCCTCAATAGCGACTAATACATCTTGGACTGAGATTTACATGTGCTCTTTATTTCTGCAGCTCATTCAAGTAAGTTCTTCATGGTTTTTAAAAAGCAGCCATATCACACCAGAGAAACTGTAAATAATGGCTATGCACCCCCAAGCATTAGGAGAACACTTCTTATGTCATCTCAGTCCCTCCACTGATTGAAAAGGATTTCCAGGCCTATGAATATGCAGAAGCTGTGACACAGCACAGATATTACAACTACTAGCACTGTAAACAATGGAGTTAGGATTATCTGAGCAGGATGGTATGCAAAAGAATATACAGAGAACAACAAGCAATAATTCCACCATCCCTCCTTGCTAATGTGGCATTCTGACATCTTTTCCCAGTGCATTCTTAGTGATTCTCACCCTAACATTATATCTCTGTGCCTTATCTCAATGAAGTAGTAATGTTGCCTATATTAAGCATAGGTATTTGTTTACTGTAAAGAAAAGAGTGGATGACAAGACTTTCTTTAAAAAAGATCTGACTACAATAACTCAGGAGTTTGAAAACCTACATATACTCTGATATAGTCAACTTTTCACGGAAAACTCATTATGAACTTTTAGTTTAGCATTACAGATCTCTAAGCAATGTCCAAATAACAATTCTAAGAAAAATTATTGTAAGTAAAAATAGCTGAAATGGTACTTTTTCCATACTTGAATATTTCTAGCTTTAAACTAACCTCCTTAATATGCAGATTATGTTTTACAAATAGGTTTTGAAAAATTCCACCTAATAAGTAATGCCTAATGCTTACATTGCACTTCATCAGTTGAATTCTCTTCTGACACAAATGCTGAACAGGTCCACAAAACCACCAGACAACAAATCACTTCTTCCCTCATTTTGATTTCTAGTGTAGGCTTAGGGTTATGTTCCATAATTATTCCATTATACACAATACATTATTGTTCTGCTTTATGTGTCTTTTACTGCTTGCTCTTCCACTTTCTAGATTTTAAAATTTTGTTTATTTACGAGAATATGTTTTTAAAAGTAATACGATTTTTTTAATTCTATTTTCTAATGCTTCAGAAGAGCTTGAAAAAAAAAAAAAAGAGAAAATATCTGAGTCACCATCTCTGTCTCACAACAATGCACAAAGCAATCTGGAAAACTCCAGCATACATCAAATATGTTTCATACAATTAAACATTTGAGTTTTCCCAAAAGGAAGGGAAATGGTCAGCTAACAATTTGGTTTTCACTCTTATATTTTCTTTCTGAAACCAAATGAGATGCTGGAGGGCAGAGTCTTTCTTGAAGGACAGGGTTTTGCCATGTATGTATTTATAAAGGAATCCATTCATAACGCAGCCTTCTTACACAGGTCTCCTATACACATACTCAAACACTAATAATGCTGAATGCTTCACAGGACTTAGCTCTATTGTGTTGGCTCAGACAGCTAGGAAACATCAGAATCAACCCTGAACATCTTTCTGACATCACTGTTCAAACAATAGAGGAGACATGGAGAAATTATGAAGTCAGAAAAGAGTAAGAGGAAGACCTTTACATTTTTGACCAGGGGCATTAATTATATTCCTTGAAATATTGAAACTGCAGGTGATGAAGTGTAAAGGAATACCACGAAACAGAGCTGTGTACAGAGGCGAAGGCAATAAGAGATTTTTCATTTCCAGGTCTTCCTAGTGTCAGGAAGTATAATATGACATAGATCATAACAAGGTTCAGGCAGAAAGTTCATTTTGGTGTGGGTAAAAACCTTTATTTTTTAAAAGAACAAATAAATGCAGCAGTGGGCATTTAGATAAAGCAGAGAATAGGAGCTTGCCTTTCCTTGCCCTCCCTTGCTTTGCCTTGCCAGCATTATCTCTGGGCTACCACGCAACATCCATAGCAGCAGTAGGGACAGACTTCAAACACCCTTGGAATCCCAATTGAACCCTCTCACCCCATCTTCCTTGAAATCCATCAGTAAATAGAGAAGTACATGAAGCATTCTGAGATTGCTAGCATAAAGAAATCCAAAAGTTGGACTTGATGATTGTTGTGATTCCAACTCAGGATATTCTGTGATTCTTTAAAGTAGACTTGCAGCTGAGATAGCAAACTGAGTGAGGAAAGAACAGAGACAGCCCCAGGACTCTGAACATTTCTTCATTGACCACTCAGGCACAATCTCTGAACAGGGGCAGTGCAAGGAAATACAAAACCAGAACCATGTTATTAATGTTTTTCCCTGCTGGCAGCTGTTCTGAGAGGTTTACAGTTGACAACAAGAAACTGTAACACATGTGTGTACTGCAGAAAAAGCAGGAGATCCCACACCACATGGCAGATTTCTCGTTGGGGCACGTCTCATGTTCTTCCTCTGTTCCCCTTGAATCTGCCTTCCACATGGGTCCAGATTTTAAAACAGGTACAGTCACATCTGAAAGACATTTCAGTTTGAAGTAGCTTATAGAAAGGGTGTATTTTTCTAGGCTTGAGGGAGTACACCCATCTTAGGAAGCAATTAACTGATACTTTGATTCACAAGATCCCTGACTGATTTTCAGGATAAATACCAGCAGAGTCTGCACCATGTCCTGCACTCCTACTGCTGCAGAGCACAGTGCTGAAGATCAGGAATAACACAGATGGACATGCAGCAATGTTAAGGAGAGGGAGTAATATACGTTATCCAAATCATACAGTTCTATAAGGCTCCAGCTCTTGAAACAAATACTGAGGAGGTTAAGGACACCCATCTTCTCAAACTCAGTTTATTTTAATCCTGCTGGAGCTAACATTTTTCTTCTGCAGCTTACTACGTGTACCATTTCAAACTGCTCATCAAAACACTGTCATGGATCTCCTGACCTCAGAGAATTGTCCAAAGGAGTCCTTCCTGCCAATTCTCAGCTGCTTGCTGCTACAAAGGCTCCTACAAAGGCCAAGACCAAGAAATGGATACATAACATTAAAGCAATCAAACAGGAAGAAATCTCCCTTGCCTGTGTGCTGCCATAATGCCGGAGTTTTTTCCTGTTAAAAAGTCTTCCTAAATCTAGGTATCATTTGAGGATGACATTCTGAGGCTTGCCTGCATAAGAGCAAAGATCCTCTCTCTGCATTACTGCTTTTCTAAAATATCAGCTCTGGCTCAGACTGTTGGCAAGCATTTTCTAGAATTGAGGCCTAGGTGACTTACTCAGGGATAAACAGTAAAGTAATACAGAGCACTGCCAGTCTTTTAACCCCTAGGTTAGACCTGTTCTATGTCAATATCATTGTGCTAGGAACCAAAGGCAAACAGAAAGATAAATCTAAAGGAAACATTTTTTTTTACTAACACAAAGAATTTGGCATTTTAAACACAAATGAAATTTATTCTCACTTTATTCTCAGATGCAACAGTCTACCAATGAATATTTATTATGCTACCATTTTGATGTAAGACAACAGCTGGCAGCACACCTCTTTTGAGAACTGCTGTACATTGCTTTGAGCAAGAAGTTCTGCCTGAAGACCTTTCAAGGCTTTGTCTGAAAAGAACTAAAAGGCAGTTCTGCTACTAAAATTTCACAAGAATTAAGAGCCAAAATTTCATTTCAGTAAACAAATAAATGATTCCAAGAAAGAGGAGAGATCAAAATTACCATGTTTTTTATCTACTGCCTTACATCTGCACAGCAGCCTACAGGGACCCACTTTGCAAGACATGACTTACTTTCTCTCCATCTCATCTCATTTTCTTCTGATGTGAATTTTTTCTCTGCCTGGGGAGTGTTCAGCACTCTGCAAAAGGCTCTGTAACATCTGCTGTAGTTCTTTATAATTGCATTTCCTTGTGCTGATATTTTAGGTCTAATTCTTTAGGTTTGGACTGAAAGCTGGAGGTCAGTTCTTGCCATTTTTAATTATTTCCTTTCACGAAAGATAAAGGAAGACATGTCCCTCTGATTTTATCATTACTGACAAATATTTCCTCAGCCCTTTCTTTGTTCTTAATATTTTGCACATTCCTAAATGAGTCTGGATCATTTGCACTGTCAGGCTTGCACATGCACACACACATACCCCCACACAGACACCTCATGGATAAGATCTCTCTTTTTAAATCTTAGCTTCAGACATTTTAAGCTGCACTTCACAGACTTTGCTTTTAATATTTAATTTGCCTGGAAATCATTAATGTACTAAACCAAGAATTTTACTGGTTCAAATAATAAGTGTTTTACGTTTCCTCTGTAAAAAAGTCTAGACAAAAGTCCTGGGTGATAAATCACACAGAAAAAGATCTCTGTTTTGTGTTAAATTACCATTGTACATGTTTCTCATGTTTCATCAAGTACATTTTTTTACTCATTACGGAATATCCCCCCAAAAAGTAGACATTTAGAATTATTTAGCTATGATTATACAATACATCTTAATTCACTGGAAAGAGCTCAGCTGGGAAAAGTTCTTACATAATGCATGCAATAGACACCCTTGCTGAACAGCATGGACTGTGATTGTACTGTAGTGGTAATTCTGCTTGGAGAGCAGGTCAGATGATCCAGCCATGCTGAAATTGCCAAACTCACCTTTGTACCACCAGGCACCTGTCGGGGAGATGCTATGGATGGTATGTCCACAGACAGTTTACAGGGACTGTAGACAACAGGGGAAGAATAGCTGGAAATGGAAAAGGGATGAAGGATTTGGGAATGCCACAACATATATGAGCACCAACATAAAGCCTGAGATATTGAGATGGGCATATGTAAGCAGGGCAGGATGCTACATGCAAACCCTTGAACATATGGTCAAGGAGAAATGACAGTCTGTATTTATGTGTCTTTGATGTGATCAGATAATAATAAGGATGAGTTTCAGTTCAGAATTCAAGTCCCTGATACTATTTATATTTACTACAAATGTATGTGGTCTATAGTTCCATGGACCACATACATTTAATGCACATTTCTGTTTTCAAACACTGTGCTAGTGCCCATACAACTCAAAGGCCAGAGCTCAAGCAACAGACTCCTGTTTTAAAACAGCAGGCCATTTTCAGGTGTTTTGATGGGTTTAAGAATGCATTGAGCTGCACAGGCCATTCAGCTGACGCCACAGAAGATCTTCTTAATGGCCAGGTGTGCCCAGCCCTCAAAGGTTACCATGACCAAGGCATTTAATGATCCCCCAAAGAAGAATCAGGGGTTGCAGACAGATGTGATTTGATGAGTGAACAACTGATTTTGACGGGGCTAACTACTGAAGGAGCAGCCCAAGCACTATGTAAACCATTGAAGGAGCAGCACAAGCACTCTGGGATGCAGCCACCCCCAGGTAAGAGCCCTGCAGTGTGCAATCTGTAACATCGATAAAAGATGGAAAGAAAAAGGATATGGCAAAAGATATAGTTGGGAAGATGAAATTAAACTATCCAGAGGCAAATTATAAAGTTGACTGCCTATAGAGCCTATAATTACTGCTGGACATCCCTGAAGTGCATGTTCATAGCCAACACTACACCAGCTGTTTACGTGTTTGAAATGCATTTGAGAGAGAGAGGAAATATCCAAGTTGCCCAAAATCTCACCTTAATGAGCTCAATGTAAGCATCCAGACTTTGAGGGAAATTGCTGACTCTTCTCCCAGTGTTACTGATGACATGACTAGTGATGCAAGGACAAGTGTCACAGTGCATGGATTTCGTGGGGATTGCAGAGACATACATGAGGGCAAGAGAAGAAAAGCATTAGTATATATGGTACATGTAGGACCAATAATTTTCAGTGAACTTTCAAAAAACCTCAATTGTTTTGACTGAACATATCTCAGAGTTTTTCTCCCCTTTTCTGTGGGCATTTGAAAACTTTATTGCAGCCTGACTAGTTTCTCTTGGATTAGTTAAACACTTTATTGAACACTTGACTTTTCACAGTCAACTTGCCAGGTGATGCCAATTTTTTTTTAATCATTTACAAATGACCAAGATTAAAAATATTTTGTATTTCAAAAATTACAAAGAAAGGCAAAGTAGAAACAGTGTTGGATCTTCTACTAATTTTATGCAAATATGAAATAAATTTAATCACTGACGAATTACAAAGGAACCCAGTCAAGGTTAAGAGGAAATATAAAACTCAGTTTAACAGTTCATGTCTGACTGGTGTGTTGTTAATCCTATACAGTAACTGTTCCATAGGCGTTCTAAAAAATGTGACTTTCCTTGGAATTTTTAAATACAGTTTAAATACCTTTTAAAATAATGTTTTTCTTTGCAAAGTGTCATAATTTAGGAATGGTACTACCCAATTCAGTTCTCCTACTGAGATTTTCCAAACCAAACTGCTACTGTCTCCCTCCCCCTTCCCCCTCTTCAACTCCCACCCTGACACATGTGGCCAGAGAGGAGACTTGGGGACATAAAAGGTGAAGATCATGAGTTGAGATAAGAACAATTTACTGGAAACAGAAATGAGATAATACAATTAATATTAACAGTAGTAATGTTAAAAACAAAAGTATACAAAAAGAGAGAATTCCTCACCTAGAAAATACTCACTGCAGATCCTACAACAACAAACAGGAAATGGAACCAGGACACATGTCTGAAAGATAGATGTTTTTCAATTTCCTTAGTGTGAAGCAAAGAGAAGAGCTGTAGACTTTATTAAACTGAACTTACTGTTACCTTTCCCACTGCCTGAGGAGCACCAGAGAGTTCATGAAGAAGCAACATAGGGGGCAGGAAGAATTATTAATTGACTTATGTGCAATATACTGGGAACTTGACACAGCCTTAGCAGAATCTTTTCAATACTTTTGCAAAAAAAAAGAGAAATAAAGCTTTGGAGAAGACTATTTTCCTGGTATCTTTTATTTTCTACCTATTCTGTAATTTGGTAGGAAACCTGAACAAGAAGAAAATAAAACCACGAGGACTTCAACAATTTTGCCTTAAAATGTGGTCAATGTTAATCCTGTGTCTTGTAACACACAATCCTGTATAAAAGATTGTTTTCTGAAAATACAATTTCCTTATTAAAAAAACAAAATACAGGTAAACATTGAATATTCTCTATGCTAAATATAACTAACCTAAAGCTTAGACATGTTTTATGTAAAATCCATGTGAAAAACGGAGCTACAGAAAGCTCCCTTGTCTTCAAAACTGAGTTCACAGTCATCTGTAAAGGTACCAAGGCTTAACAACCATATGTGTTGTTTTGCACCTTCTACTGCATTTTATCTTTGTGCCTTTTATGTGCTATTTTATGCCCACAGTGAATGCTCTCACTTACTTTAGTACTGGTTTCCAAAAATGTGGCTGGTTCTCACCAGTGACCCATTGTAGGCCTTCTCTTTTCCCACCCAAGCACTTGCAAAGTTTTCTAAGCAGCAGTCCTCATGTGCTGCTGTGGTGGCAGTCACCCAGACCTGAGGGACACTTCTGTTCATTGCTCACTCACAGACACAGGGATAATGTGCTCTGTGCACAAGACACATTCTGCACAGACGAAAACTTGACACCTTGCCATACTGGACCCCTGTTTTAATCTTCACACTGATTGAGGTTACCCATATGATCTAGAGACAGAATAAGCAGCCTGAGTACAGAGCCATGTGTGTACTGCTATTAAACTTTTGAAGACAGAATTGACCTTTTACTCCCACAGCACTTAACTCTTAATTAGCTTTGCACCTATTTTTAAAACTTATCTTTAATCTCCTGAAGGTATCTGGCAAAGGTTTTGAGACTTCAAACTGTTTTTTGAAGGACATGTAATCATTGCAAAGAGATCATGCTTTGTAGCGACACCACTTCTACTAATGCATCAGAATTGTAAAATGAAGCTCATATTTAATTTCTGTAGGTGGTCATTCGACGTGAAGTCTAATGATGTAGTAAACAACTAATTAAATGCTTTAAAACTGCTAAGCGATAAGGGAAACCATAACAAATAAACTATACAGGACATTAAGCATTAATTCATTTAGTGTTATCTGCAAAGGATCTGCTTCAGGATCCTAAATTCTTCTGAGGCTTCTATCCACTGCTGCATCCTTTCCTTTCAAACTTCCCTCATGTTGACCATTGTCTGTTGTCCTTAGCTGCTGTCCTCTGTCCTATAATATGTCACCTGCTCCTTGTCCTTATTGCATGATTGTGAGAATTGTAGCTGCTTTCTGACAGTCATCCTTGACCAAGCCGCCGGGCTACCTCTCACAGGGAGCAGAAAGTGGGCTGACTGAGCACTGACCAGATCCTCCTGAGCTGCACAACGATTCATAGTTTGAGGAAACTGTTAATGAAAGAAAGGCAATAAAAAAGAAATTCCTGATTTTCAGTAATTCAGCTAATTTTAATTAGAATTACTTTTTGCTTCATTTTAGGATTCAATAAGGGACGGTGTACTCTTTAAAAATTAAAAGATTTCTTTCTCCTGCTCCTCCTGTAAAATATGGAAATTTTGGGGGGTTGTTTGTTTGTTTGTTTGTTTGTTTGTTACGAGGACATCAGGACAAGGGAGAAACTACCTGAAGATTCAGTAACATAAACTGAAACTATTGAAGAACACTATGGCAAGACTATAGTTCCTGCACTTCTGTGCCCACATATGGGCCAGTACATGGCATTAAACATACTTCAGACAAGAAAAAATTAAGCTTATTAAATATTCATAAAGTTCATCTTCTTAGACAATCTATGGACTAATACTCCTAGAAGAAAACTCACATCACTTACAGCACAGAGGAAGCCTCTGCCACTCTTGGGTGGTCACAAATGAGGACAATATTTCTGCCTTAAGAACTTGGCAGCATTAAGACTGAGCCTCTTTTTGCAGCTGTGGATATTATGTCTGAGCTCCTGCCAAGCTTCTGTACAGTTCCTACAAAAAGATCCTTTCTTACATAAAGTATAGCTAAAGTTAATATTGGTATTTGATGCACACTCTGTCTGATGCATTGGAATGTTACGCAAGAATGAGACAAATCAGAAACTGAGAAACAAGGTTAAGTCACAGAGAATCTAAGACTTGAAAGAGAAAGATAGTAATAAGAACTGCTCTTTGAAATAACTCAATTTATTTTCTTATTATTATATAATTTTCTTTGGGGTTTTCTGCCTTAGTTATATACTCAGGGTAAGTAGGCTTTTAGAGATAGGAAAAGAGTTCATGTTGAAATAAAGATGTTTTTAAGTGCTACCTTGTATTGTTATCCTGGTTTTCAGTGCTCTGTGTCCAACAGGGTTTCCAAAGATTGTTCCAAATAATTTTATATTCATGGATAATAAATAAATAAATCAATCTTTTTATTGCTAGGCTTAATCTGCCAAATATCCCAACATGTGTCCTCTGTCCCTCAGCTCCATCTGCTAACCTGCATCTGCTCACACATCAGTTTTAGAACACTACAAATCCGAATTTCAGCCTGCTAATAGAGAATTAAAAATACTGCACTCTTCTAACACAATCTGCTATTTCATATTTGTTCAATGTCTTTTCAAATAATATGCTGTATGCAATCAGCCTCATGTGTTTTCTCAAAGACAGCATAAAACTGGCATGGAGGAAGTATAAATGCTCACTGCGTCCTCTGGCTAATCAGACTAAAATATAAACACAACACATGAGCTATATGGAATTGGTGATGTTTTGTGATATGTTTCTTCCATAAAGCTTACTGCTTCTTAGCATCAGGAAAACCATTTAGTATTTAACCACTTTTACATCCAAGTTGTGATCTCCAAAATCTGCCCATTCATAGCAATCTGTAACCAATTCTCTACTCCCACTTTCATCAGTCCATCTTCCCTTAAAACTGAAGAAAACTGAACCTAGAAACAATATGGTACCTTTTTCCATAGCTCACAGATAAGGAAGAATGGGTCTGGCATGGACTCTCTCAGGCTTCTCCTTAAAATGCAAACATACAGGTTTATAGCAATCAACATTTCCTTAGAACTGAGCTTTCAAGGTGCTTTAATTCATCAGAGGCCACTGAAGGAGAAAATTCTTCTCAGGTTTAAAGTCTAAATCATGTGGTTTTGTCCATAGACAGTCTATATTCTATAACTTAAACTCTGAAACTAAGAGCAGACCATGGTTTGCTGAAGGTGGTATTTCAGCTTTACGTTATTAATATCAAACTATTTCCCATATGCAGTCATCAGTAAGCTGACAGCTCACTCTAAATCCTGCTATTGTCTTGTTTACCCCTTCCTTGGCTGGTGCTCTCTAAGGCTTTTTCCATGGTGGCAACTTCATATCTTCCAAGCACAGATCCATCCCTCATCTTAAGTCAGGCCCTCTGATCTGAGAACTGAGTTAAAGGATGACATTTTAAGATTACTCAGTCAGTTCACAAGTAAATCCTCAATTGTTTTTATACTACTTTAACACAAACTAAGCTTTTGAAGAAAAGGCTCTGTTTTTAGGCACATTTCCATATGATAGCATCATGTTCTTTGTTGCTCAGACAAGGCTGCAACATATTAGGACAAATCAAATTTTTACTATACCATAACTTCACGAGCAAAAATTATTTATAATTTTTTGTCAGGTCTTTTGTTATGACAGTCCACTACATTTTTTCTCCTACATGTTATTTTTCCCCTTAATTTTTCTCAGTTTTCCCATTCTTTTTTATATTAAATATTATTTATATTAAAACATTTCTTAAAAATTATACTACAAACTTCCTGCTATGCAGTAATCTAACTAGGATGAGATTTGAATTTTTTTTAATTCCTGTATGTCATAATTATCACAGGGAAACAGAGAAGAGATTGGCTATATCTTGAGTTACAGTGGCTGCAGCTACAGGTTATCTATAAAAAGTGAAACCTTTGTTCATTCTATAAAATCTTCTGGTCAGGTTTTTTTTTTCCAAAAGCCTCCTAAAATCTTTCTGTGATCTCTTCGTGGTGAGGAAACACTATGTATTATACTAGTTTGAAAAAATTAACAGAAGAAAAATGGTTACATGGGTAAGTGATGTTTCCCTAAAGTTGAACTTGGCAGTGGTGCTCTGAAACTGCAGAACGCCCATATTCCATCAGTAGTGTTGCAAAGGGCCCCAGTAATCATCTTTGGGATGTTGCCTCTTTAACGAGTGCAGAAAATTTTAAGAACAGAAAATTTTAGTATGTTTTATTCTGCTACTTTCTTTATAATCTTATTTTAGAGCATGTTTTACTCTTCCCAAATAAATAGCAAAGTTAGAAGACTTTTACTTCCACTCACAGAGAAGTGTGTGAGAACAGAGGCATTCATAGAATAGCACTTTTATATTTCCTATTGGTGATGGACAGATGCAAAAATAAGTAATGATGATGTATCTGCGTGGGCATGGCTCAGTTATAGAGAAGAATTCTAAGTTTATTAGTTGCCAGGAAAAGCAATCTGATTCCACAGATATGGTTCTCTTTCTTTGCATTTTGTCTCATTGACAGTAAGTAAAAGTAAAATTTAAAAAAAGAAAAGTAAGGAGTAAGTAAGTGAAAAAAAACCAGACTTAAGGGTACTATTTGCCATGGCCATTAGAGCTATTTCATAAAGTTATGTTTAACTCATTTTTCAGGCCTGGCCACCTGGGGCTTATATTCTGCTTGCTGAGCATCTTTCTGTGCTGTGTAGAATGTCCTGACCGCAAGATGAAAGAGCATAAGCCCTAGTGCATTTGAAAATCAGCTCATGTAGCAGAATTTGCTTTCAACTCCATGGAACAGCATTCTCAACAGCTGGCCTAAAACTGACTACTGGGCAGGCCTTCCTGCTTTTCAAGTATGAAACAACAATTCTAATACACCCTAAGAGCAAAGAAGACCTACATCCTTATGGGTCAGGAAATTAGGAAAAGCATTCCCATCTCGTCAAGTGAGGGACCTTGAGATCACATTGGAAGTTCTGTGTCCAGAACTTCCAGTTCTGGCTTCCCCAGCACAAAATGCAGATGGACATAGTGAAGCAAGTGTGCAGTGCAGGGCCATTTAGATGGTTGCAGAACCAGAGTACCTGTCATGTAAGGAGAGGCTGAGAGAGCTGGGGCAGCTCAGATGGGAAAAGAGAAGGCTCCTGCGTATCTTTTCAAAGTGCTTTGAGACTGGGGAACAAATCTTAAGAGGAGCAGCTGAGGGAGGATAGATTGTTTAGAAGAAAGGAGGTTCAGGGATGGTGTTATCACTCTGCACAACTCCCTGAAGGAAAGGTGTAGCCACGTGGGGATTGGTCTCTTCATCCAAGTAACAAATGACAGGACAAGGAGAAATGGCCTCAAGTTGCACCAGAGGAATTTTAAATGCAATATTAGGAAAAAATTCTTTGCCAGAAGGGTTGTCAAACCCTAGCACGGGCTGTCAAAGAAGTGGTTGAGTCATCATCTCTGAAAGTATTTAAAAGATGTGTAGATGGGGCACTGATGTGCAAGATGTGTAGATGGGGCACTGATGTACAGGGTTTAGTGGTGGACTTAGTGATATTAGAGGACCTCTCAAGGACCTTTCCAACTTAAACTATTCTATGATTCTGCAGGAGAGAGGGAACAAATTAGTTTATTACACCCCTTGATTGAAAGGAAAATCATGCCCCAGAATGACCTACCACATGAGCAGCACTGCTTCCCAGTTACAAGCTCCCACATACACTGCCATGGTGCCTGACTGCTTCTGAGGATGTCACTTGTCCACTTGTTCAAAAGCTTTGCAGGCCCTTAACTCCCTCCCCCAGGCCCTCCTGGGCACACAGAACATGTGGGAGAGAAAGGAGAGCAGAGGGACTTCCCATTTCTCTTCCAACTGAAAGATTTGGCCCAAGAATTGGCATTATTTGAGTTAGCATCCTCATGTGGTTCTAAAAAATAAAGACAATACAGCAGCCAATCAAAATACCCACTTTCTTTACAGAGATTTATTGGGACATCACATAAATTTCCTTAATCTCAATTTTACATCAATTCTTCTGTCCAGCCAATAACTGAAAGAAAATAACACTGCCTTTCAATCCTCCCAACTACTTCAGTCTTTGAAATTGCTGAGAGATCACAGGAGCAGATCTATCCTTTCCTTTCTTGCCTTCTATCAGCAAAAGCTACACTTTATTTTACTTAATGAATATATTTTAAATATGCCAGATGAAAAAAAAAAACAGCACCAACTCAGCTAGGTATGGACTTCTAGAAGTACAGGTTGAAAAATAATACAGGATTTTTTCTCATATTGGCAGTCTATCATATGATCCCCATGGATCAATAGTGGGTACCACACTGTTTAACATCTTCACCATCTTCTTTAATGATTGGGATGATGGGATTGAAATCACCCCCACTAGGTATGATGATGCTAGACTGTGTGTTGAAGTGGACATATCAGAAGAGAGAGCCATCTTACAGAGAGATCTGGTCAGGCTGAGAGTAATACAGCAGGCTAGCAAGAAGAGAACTGCATGAAGTCTAACCAAAGCAAGAGCAAAGTCCTGCACCTGGGTATGGATAACCAAAGAGCTCAGTACCAACCACAGGATCCATGTGGCTGGAGAGCCACAGTCACCATTCTGGGGGTCCTGGTGGACAATAAGCTGAACAGCAGTCAGCTGGGTAGTGGTAAAAAAGGCAAGTCAGATCCTGGGCTGCATCTACAGGGGCATTATTAGCAGAAAAGCAGCCATGGTCATCCTAATCTTAGCACTTGTCATGCCATTTCTGGAGTGCTGTGCTCAGTTCTGGCCCATTCAAGGAAGATGTGGGCAGACTGCAGAAGATGTGGGCAGACTGCAGATAGTTCAAAAGCAGAGCCATGAAGATGACCAAAGTGCAGGAGAAACTGGTCTGTAAGGAAAGATTGAAGGATTTTTTGCACTGAGAACAATCCTCCACTCCAGGCAACAATATCCTGGGATGTGGTGGAGTCCTCTTCATTGCAGGCTTTCAAGATGCCATTGGACAGGGTATTTTGTAATCCCATCTAGGCTTCCTTATCCATGAAAGGTTGGATCAGATGATCTTTTGAGGGTTATATTATGATTCAAGGACAAGAATCATGATCACAACTAAATCTGTTTTCAATCATTTCTGTGAATGAGCCCAAGGATGCAACATGACATTTAGGATAAATTCCAAGGTTTTGATTACACCATATACTTACAGTTGAAGCGATGAAATAACATATACTGCTGATAACTGAAATAACTGTACAGATCTGAACTTTGTAAAAGCCAAGATAAATACAATATTGATGAAAATAAATTGGGAGGGCTGAAAGGTATTACTGGAAAGTAAGATTATTAATTCCATTTGATAAAATTTAGCAAGGAAAAAATAATCCAACAGTAGTCTTGACATTTGGGGCTGAACATCAGAAACCTATGGTCTCAAAATGAGAACCTGTGGCCAAGGCATCCTTTGGGATAGTAAATACATGAGCCTCATGTAACAAAGTGGAGAAAGGAAAAGAGGGACCATTCATGTTCTCTGCTCCATACTGTATCTTTAAAATGGCCCAGTATTCAGAGTGAATGCTCTAGTCTGTCCTAGGTCACTATCAAGTTAAGCACAGATTCTCCAGCAATCATGGTACACTTCTCCTTCAGAGTTAGTGTAGAGAGATTTAGCATTGGCCAGTAAGTTTGCAGAACGACTGTCAAACAATTTTAAAAGCTGCTGCCAATAAAGGGCCAGAAATACCTCAAGAAAAAGTATATGGCAGGTGTTTGGAAACCTTTCTGGCCCCACAGAAAGAGGCATTAAGAGACTATGGGGAAATGGGCATTGGTAGAAGGAAAAGTTGAAAATTATCCAAGAAAAATAAATTTAAAAACCCAGATCCCAAATTCTGCTGTTAGGCACCTACATCCATCTCTTAGGTTTTACTGATGTATTCAAAATTGAAGCTTCATTCCTAGCAGTAAGCTTTAATTGTATGGTGTCTGCAAAATTATAGCAAATCTATATTTCACTTCCAGAAAAAAAATAAATTTAGATCTCAAAAACACCTTTAACTCTGCCATCTAATCAGATGTTTGCCATTCTTTCTTCATGTAGGTGACATCATCTTTTAGAGATAAACAGATTAAAAGGCCAATTATTTATTGGAGATAAATACAGAATTATCTATTAAATGAGATTGCCTCCCTCATCTTTTCCTTCTGTCACCTACAATGCTTCAGACACTTTAAAATGCTTCAACTGAAAAAAAGGTGCAACAGGTACAGGTTTCATTTCAACTTAGGAAATAAATTTTTTCAAGAAAGATGTGGGCAGACTGGAGATAGTTCAAAACAACAATAAAATAAATAAACAAATAAATAAATAAAAAACACCACTTTTATAGTAGTTAACCTTTCAGGGATAACATAAGACACAAACAAATACATCTTCAATCTATGCTGTTGATGGTAGAAAATGGAACAGAAAATGCATTTACAAATGGAACAGAAAATGCATTTACAAATGAAATGTCTTTGGAAGGAAATCTTCACACATTTTACATATAATAGAAAATATTTTTTTTAAAAATAATGCTGTAAAGATAAGGAAGGTACCCATCAGGCACACTATTATTACAGAAATTGAAAAACAGCTTTCATACAGACAGTGTGGAAATAGCTGAATAAAGGATATTGTTATTTTAGGAGACAGCTGTTAAGAAAAAAAGGAGTTGGTAGGAACCAGCACTAGACACTAAAAAAAAGAAATGGGCTGATGTCAAAGTACTCATAGCTGCATCTTATACTTTCATATGAAATGAAAACACTGACAAAAAGTACAGGGAAGGAAGATTATGTAAGTTTATGTATTTGGGGGGAAAAAAACCAAAAAGCCAAAAAAATTATGTAGTAATTCAAAAAGAAAAGAAGAGAACCAAAATGATATCTTCTTAACTCCCTACTACTAAGCAGGCACAGATAGAATTGTACACCACTGTGCACTGTATGATGAACAGCAATGTGAAATGTACATTGAGGTGATTCGGAGATCAGTGACTTCAGAGCAAGTCTGAAGAATGTCTCTCAAGAACTATATATAACCTTTTAAATCTCTTCTGACAACTTTTTTATAGTTGTGCTGTCTCAAATCAATATATAAATGCATGCAATAAAATGTGGACACCTGATGAGAACAAAGAATATATCCAAACAGTAAAAGGTAAAAAACCAGCCCAATGCAGGAGCTGAGCATCACTACATAAAGCCCACATAGCCTCTGGGCTGAAAACTTCTGATCAGAGGGGTTAAGGTACAGAAAGACTTTCTTTACAGGAAGGCTGAAAGTGGCCTCTTTTTATTAGACTTACTTTTCTATTTGATTTTAATTGATTATGTTTGTTGAACTCATTCCTTTTGGGGACAATATACTATCTTATCCTTCTAAAAGGCATAGAAATTAGTTCAAGACAAAATAATCACTATTTTGCAATGATAGGAAATAATTGCTATAATCTTCTAGCTTACTACCTTTTTCAAGTCAAAAATGAATACTCAGTTCTATCAACTGCAAGCTGCAGATGCAGATGTAAGAAAATCCTCACAAGATTCAACTATACTGGTCCACCTTTCTTACTGACAATATCCTGCTTTTAGATAAGAGGATGCAGGCACGCTGCAAGATACACAGCTGAATGAAAAGCAAGTTGCAGCAGAGACAAGCTTAGCAAAAGCTCCAGCAGCTCCTGGTGGCTTGGGGAGGGATAACTATCAGCAGCTGACAACAAAGTTTTTGCTTGGTATTTCATCTGTGGTAATACAAAAAACCCAGATAGCAAATCTAATCTGAAATTGAGTCAACACATTTTGAGGAACAGAACAGAGAGCACAAGCACAGAACTTCAACTGGGGCTTTCATACGAGATGCTGCAGATAACTGCACCCACATCCAGAAAATACTCTCATCATATTTGGTGTTGCAGTGAAGTAATTTAAAATCATGATTTTAAAATTGTGAATTATCTTCTAGTAATTTTCAAATGCATGACAAATACCTCAGACTACTGTAGGAGAGGCTTGGAGTCTTTTATTGCTATTGTAGTATATATTGTGCTATATCGGATGGGACTCCCAGAGGTAAATACTCAAGTTTTTGAATCGTCTTATGAATTCTGAAAGAATATGCCTATTTTCACTGAAAGTAGTTCAAAAAAGCAGAGATAAGAATTTATCAAAATTTAACAGAATTTACCAAAAAAAAAAAACCCAAACAAACCAACAAACCAAATGAAACAGCACTGAAAAGATTTTTTCTACTGGTCTAAGAAGAAGAGGCAGTGGTGCTGCACAATGTGTAGCAAATATTTTTTCAAGAAAATGGTAGGCAATGTGCTTGAAAAACAGGTTCAGAAAGCCATTGGCTTTCATATGAATATCTTGGAAGCACACCCTTGCATACATAATCTGACCAGAAACTGCAGAGAAAGGCTGATTTACTGATAACTTTAGCAAGTAAGGCAGGGTAGCTGAATAGAGGATTTTTCCCTCAAAATTTTTTACAGTCCAAGACAGGTTTTCTTGGGCAAACCACGGCAGAACCAAACTTCATGTCTGAGTGTTTCCTCCCACAACCAGCTAGTTTTCAATCTTTCTCAATTACAGAAAACCAGGTTTAACAATAAAGAAGAATAAAAAATTCAAAACATATGCATTTGCACTTGAAACTGGTATCTCAAATTCGCACAACACCACCTTGTAAAACTGTGTTTTTCAGATAGGTGATTCAAATCAGCCTGATGTACTCCAGCTTTCACAGTCTACCATAAGAGGAGTCTCTGATCAGTGTAAAAAAATATCTGGATCAGTCTAAATTGGAGTTTACTTATTTTTAGTGTTGATTTTTAGAGTTTCTGTTTTCCAAGGAAAATATTTCTTTTCAACCCCAAAAACCCTGCTCATACAATCAGCAGTTGTGGGAGGTCTCATCTTGGCCAAGTATGTGCCCTGTCACTGACATTCATACAGCAGTAAATCTCACCAGGACTTTGGAAGGGAGATCTTTACATGGTCTACAGCCTGTGAGCTTTCTGTATTTAGACAAGAGAAAGGCAAAACCACAGATTCAACCTCCAGAAAGAAGCTGGGAATGTTTTGGCTCAAACTGTCTAGCACTCCAGTCAGGCAAAGCAGGAGTGAGTCATAGTGATGCGAGCTGTAGTTGAACAAGTAATCTGAAAGACATCGTTACTAATAACAAAAAGCAAATACTATCAAATGAGTTTTCCATGGCAACTAGCCTAGTCACAGAAAATCCACAATATTTCAAGTTGAAATACAACTGAGCCACAGAATACACTTTTACAGTGAAGTCTAGGAAGTCACAAATAGGTGTAGAAATGCACACAAAAGACACAGAGGATTCTGAACAGTTCATTAGAAACACCAAACCACTTCTGTGGTTTGGTCAGTAACCTCCTTTCTTCTAAAGCTGGAGTATCTTTCCTCCAAATATACTTCCTGACAGAAAATATGGGAATGAGGCAATGGGAACAAGGCAAATGCAAGTGAGCACACACAAGTAAACCAAAATTTACAGAATTTCCTAATATCGCTGTTCTAAAATGAGGTCAACCAAAAATCGCTGCCTCAAGCACCCTACACTAGAACTCAGCAGTATTAACTCCCAGCATCATGCAATTACTGCTTATTATTCTGGTCCTCTTAGGTGAAAAATCTCATGATCTAGTGAAATGTTTTTGGAGTCTACTTTCTACCGTTTTTCATAACCTTATGGGTTTACTTTTATTTTAAGTTGAAAACTTCACTGTGGACCTTCTTCAGCCCCTTTTACTACAGACTTGCTTATGGCTGATCTGTGCTTTTGAGAGAACTGATGAAATCAGACTTTCAGCTGACTATAAGGACTATCAGTGTTCAAGATTTCCCACTTCTTTTCCTCAAGTTTGTCTTTCATACTTCTCAAGTTTACTTTTTTTATTTGATTTTCTGTGTTTGCACCCACTATTTGGGTTGTGGATAATCTTTCTTCTCATACATTTTGGCATTTCCCACTGGTAGACCTACATAAAGAATCATCATTTAATTTTTAAGACAGTGGTCCAAGATAAACATCCTAATTCATCATGTTCTCAGCCTACCATGCTGATTTGCTTACAAAGTGCTTAGTGCTTTATGTTTATGTTAGTATTTATTATTCTTTCTGTTGTGGTAATTCTATGCTGTAGTGTGTTCTGGAATTAGCTGTCAGTGAAACAGGATTGTAACTGTGTCTAACCCCACAGTCAAGGCAAATTGCAAAGCAATTGCAAGTTTTGCACCCTAAGTCTCAACCTGTCATCACTGCTGTTCTTGTCATTGTTTTTCCTTTTCCCTTCATTGATAAGTCTGTTGGTATTGCAATTTGAGATTTGTACTGTTCTCTAAGGCCCCCCATCCATACCCCTACCTTCAAGAACTAAATGCACAAACAAATGTGGAAACAAAAGTAGAGTCATCATCAGACCAAAATATAAAAAGCTAAAAAGTCTAATCCCAAGTCTATTTTGGATTTATTCTGGACTCTATGTTAGGCCCTTACATTTGTTTCTGGTCCCTGGTCTATAAAGGTCTAAAAGATTGCTTAAAGTCCTCTTGGAGCTGAGTGAATTAACATTTCTAACATTATTTCTCCCTTTGTTCTTTTTTACAAACTGTATGCAACCAAATCTATTCATTATTCAGAATGATTCACAATTTCCTTCAGTGACTAATTCTTAAGCAACCCATAAATCTCAAATACTGAAGGAATAGTGCTGGAATCAAATGTGTTGTCTGGAAATCTTTTCCAGGTTGGCTGACTCTGTAAGCCAATCAATAAGAAAAAAGAATCTCAAATTTTATAGAATTTTTTTGGTGGAGTGTAAGATCAGAATGCTGAGTTTTTGTGGCATGACTAAGTAATTAGTATATTATTACAATTCACTACAGATATGATCCTCCTTTGCCAGACAGCCTCTACTCTAAAGCAAGGTATAAGATTTTTTGGTGAAATTTCCATCTGAAAATTATAAACCCATGACACTTAATCTTGAAATTAAATAACTGAAAGTGAAAACTACATTGATTCCAACCAGTATTTTTAGAAGAACACACCTTCAGGAACAAACCAACAGATTTATTCAACACAGCATTTTCCCCCTAGCCATCAATGAATCAACTAAGGCCAGATGCTGCAGTCCTGTCTTGCTCCAGATCAAGCAGACACCATTCCACCAGCCACTAGCATCCCACCAGGTTTCTGAAAGTATGCTGCTTTCTAAGATGATGCTAAGATGGAATCTCTACAAGTCTGATGGAGGACAAAGTCAGAATTCACAATGACCTTGGCAGAGAAAAAACACAGTCTCAAGAAAAACAAAAAAGAAAGAGAGGATGCAGTTCATCAGTTAGTTTATTGTACCACTCTGTACCTTGGGGGGAATAACCATTTTCACAAACAGGAAAAAAACAGATGGCAAAGGACTGACAAGGTAATAGATCTTCAAGACAGATCCCAGGAACGATAATAGACTATGAATTGCAGGTGAATGAGCAGTGAGATACCACTAGAAAAAAAAAAATTAGAAGTCAAATATTAGACAAAAACTTAAATGGCAAAAACATTATCAGACACCATAATTTTCCCATTTACTCAGAACTACTAAAACTAGAGTTAAAGTCTAATGCCCAGTTTTATATAGTGCACTTCAATAAATCGTGTGTATCAAATTGGAGACAATCCAGAGCAGAGAAAAAAGAATGATGAGGCAACTGCAAAACACAAGCAATTCAGTAAGATTGAAGTAATTTGGTTTATTTAGTCTAAAGTTTAAAAGATTACATTAGCCAGGGGTGCTGAAGGGTGGAGAAGGACAAGGCTTGAGAGAAAATGATGACAGTCCTTAAATATTTAAGAGGCTTCTTCAAATGGGAAAGAAAAAACTCATATACACTCTTGTCTTTGGTGCCCGCAACAACAACAACCAAAAAAAAGCTTCTGTTGTAATAAGAGAAACTGAAATTAAATTTCATTAAAAAGAATTTATAAAGTTAAAAGAGGAAAGTACTATGACAGATATCAAAAGGATAGGATTTCTAACTGAAAAACTCTAGCTTTTGAAAGAACAAATGAAACCAATACCAGAGTAAATGAACTTCTTCAGTTCTTTACAGCCTTTTTTTCTCTCACCATGATCATCTGAGATCTGTGCTACAGATAATCTATGTAGCTTCAAAAACTGACTTCACTACAGTTCTGTGCCTTTATTTGCAAGTATTTAGCTACTTATTATGCCCTTAGGTCAATTACACTTAAAAAATAATTTTAAATGTAATAAAAGAAATGCAATATGTCTTTCTGAAGAAAACAGGAGCATCAGCTAATTAAGTCAATGTTTAAGACATCTACTTTTATTCCCTTTGCCTATACAGTTATCACAAATTGCATGCTATGCTCAGTCTGTAATGAGATTTGTAATAAGGTACATTTCTCAGGGTGATTTGACATATGAGCATATAAAACATAGCCTCTTACTTTGACATACTAGCACCCTCAAACGTTCATGCCTCAGTAAGTCTTTCATCATAAATGAATTCTCAATCCACTCCCATACCTCCAGAAAAAAAAAAAAAAAGAACCAACAACACTTTGTATGGAAAAAGCCACCTTTCTGACATTTTTAACACATAACTCTTTCCTGAGACAGATTATTATTTACTCCTGTATCAAGAAAATTTGCAGCGGTATTCTTCATATCCAGTGTCATGCAAAGACAAAGTTCAAGGAATAGAGAAGATATTACTGGCTTGAAAAATTGTCATGACAGCCACCAAACACAAATCTTTTATCTGTTTCTTAACAGGGATACGCTGGATGGAAAATATAGAAAAGAAGTCTCAAGCGTCCAATAAATCTTTTATAGTATGTCAACTAAGTCACCTTGGCAAGAACTGAGATCAGAGCTCTATTGCTGATTCTGACAGCAATCAAACTATCTTGATCAATATCCTTCACAGCCCTGCTTTTCTTCTTGTATTTCATTAATGCAGATTACACAAATCCATTGGAATATTTTTTCTACAGGTCTGTAAGTGCCAAATCAGGTTAGTTTTGACTTCAGCCAGACACTGCAGTAAGGCCTGAATAATTAATAATTAATTGAATAATTAATTTTATGGTATACAGAGATCCTTGTGAAGATGTATAAGTAGTGATCTCCAGTGGATACCAAAAATTAACAGCACTGACTATTCTTTAAATCAAAAACAACAAGAAAATGTCAACAAACACAGTCATAACTATTTTTTCAGAAGATGGTAATAGATCAATACTTATTTTACAGATACTTGTTAAGCTAATCTGTTTACCATCATATTCATTAAGGAATATATATTTATCAGCCATACAGGAATGCACTACTTAGTAATACTCAGTATATATGATATGTTCTATATTTAATTTATAAATTGCTTCTTTTGTAAAGCTATTTGAAAAAAAAAAAAAAGAACAAAAAAAGAAAAATAAAAGAACCTATTTGCCAGCAACTTTTAGCTGTGATTCACCCCTTGTTAGGGAAGGAAAACACAAATAGTCATTGGGAAATACAGAACAGCGGCTTCAGGATCTGACAGACTGAATAAACCTGCCACTGAAACTGGGAGCTTGCACAAACTTATAAAAGACAAGGAATTCCCCATTAAAGCTTAAACTCTTTTGCCACATGAAATTGTTTCAACAAGACATAGCCTGTGACACAGAACAACACACAATTTTTGATTATGCCCTTACTTTTGTTTGTACACTTGTCTTAATTCTGAAGAGGATCACCATTTATCCTGTAGTTTCTGAGGTTAAGAAACTGAACAGGTTTAGAGTATCCACTGCATAACTTCTCTTTGGAGCCTCCCACTTCAATCTGGTCTGCTGGCTTCAGGGCATACAGAGACATGTTCACTGTTCTTTGAATAATGACTTTGACCATCACAAGTAGAGTCAATAGAAATAAGATCATCTTTCACAGCTGCAGGCTTAGAGCAAATGCTGCTTTTTCAGCCATCCCTATGCTCTCTTATCCTCAAGCTGCCAAATAAGGTCAGAATTGATAAAATAAGAATAGCTGCCTTCCTCTTACAGCCACCAACTCATGAAGACTATACAACTCAAAGGATTCATAAGATGACAAAGAAATAATTGGAGGGTTTTTTTCTGGAGGAAGAAAATGATACTTTAAAAAATTACAGTAAGATATTCTTACATTTTTTTAAAAAAGTAATTTTTCATCTTTTTGAGAAGTTATTTCTTTTCAGTGCTTACCTTAGTCCTTTTTTACATTAGATTGAGGAAGAAATTACATATAGAGGCTTTGGAGTTGGGTCAATGAGACTGAAAAATTCCTGCCAGGCTGGAGGAAGTAAGGGCTCCATTTTGAGTTCTATCTCCTTTAATTCGACGTTTTGTGATGAATTCATAATACATTATTTTTCTAATTCCTTCATGCACTTTTTTTGCCCCTAGTTCTGCAGGTAAGTTACAGCTTCTGTGAACACATATTAGTCAGGACCAGAGCCACCCCCACTCAATCTAGGTGATTTCAATTCAATAGTTCAATTCCAAGTGCCACTCACTAAAAGGTCAGGATAATAAGGTGCATCTAGATAATCTAAGAGATATAAGTATTAGATCCTAAATACTTGATTTCTTCTCAATTCTTGTAATTTATTTGTATAATACTGTAGGTCTTCTGAACATTTAAAAGTTACATGGTTCTATTGTATCTTCAAGGTATAGAAAAGTGACTGGCATTCTCTGTTTTTGTAACAGCCCTCATTGTGACTTTTACTGTAACTAATATGATTGTTATCTTATTTATTTCCATTAGCATTGCTTCTAATTATTATTTGTCATTGCTTCTAACAGTACTATTATTTGACTGCAGTTGTTAAATAAATCATCCAAAAAGTGCTTGTGAAGGAAGGCAAAGACAAAGAAAAATAGAATTTCACTCTGGACCATACAGAATTTGTAGATCCCTTGGAAAAAGCTTTTGATTTAGTCTGGATTCTTTGGTTTTTTTTTACCTCTGCCAGGGTCAGGATTGAAGGCCCTTGAGATGATAGTCCATGTTCAGACGCCAGTGTTTATTGTTTCTCATCTATGTTACAGCCTCACAGCTGTGTGTTCTGCAGTCTTTCATTAGAAGGCACAAAATGGCTAACTATCTCTTCTTACAAGGTCTTTTAAGACTAAACTATCCAATTAAGAACTGACACCAGATTATTTTCCCTTTTAACCCAATAACTGATCCCTCGAAGACTGCAATGCAGACTTTTCGGTCCAATCACAAAATACTACCTAAATCTGTGAAGAACAACATGCCTCTGCCCTAAAACCTCCATCTTGCTTCATATTTATTTCTATATTCTAAAACCCCAAACTCTAAGTTTTCCACCCTGTGGTATTACACACTTCTAACCATAATCCCCATATTATTAATACATTTTGGAAGCCTTTTCCACAGCCTCAGGTCAAAGACAGTGCTCTCTTGTGAGTCTATGCCTCTCAGCACAGAAAGTTTAAAAATTCTCAGCATCCAGGGTTCCAACAATTTAGTATTTGTACAACAGAATTTCTGCACAGTATACCTCTGCAAGACACTCACCCCGAGTCTTCATAAATCATGTTCCCCGTTATGTACAGCATGGAAGATGAAAAGAAGCTTCCTTGCTAATCTAAACAGCAGAGGAAATGTCCACAGCATCATGAGATAAAAACAGCTAAGTGACTTTTTCTACTTGAAAGTTTGCTGCCATGCTGAGTACCTACAACTCTGGAAACACAGCCATAATGTCTGTGATTAAACTGAGAGCAAAAAAGGAAGCAAGAGCCAGCTGAAGACACTGAGAACCTTCTGCTGGGTGATAGAGACATGCACAGTTTGACATATTCCAGCCTTAAGCAGCCAAAGACTGCATGCAGGCCAGCATGGAGAAATGTTACATGTTGACAGAGCACAGTTCTTCAGATTTCATCTCAACCCTGCTAAGCAACTGAGATCTTGTAATGTGGGCTGAATAGATACGTTTGATCTAAAGGAGAATACACACTTGTGAATAGAGGCGTTTAAGCCAGAAGAACGAAATTCATGGGCTATTTCCATTATCTCTGTGTATGCTCTGTAAGCTGTTGCTTATCAACACCCTCATCAGACTTAGTCCACCTTAAAAACAAACACCAAAATCTACTTGGCAGAAGTAAACACATGTTGATATCTTTGAATTTAAACTGTAAGCCAAGAACTAAATATGAACATTAAGAAGCAGCTTTCATTAATTTGTCTATTTAGAGTACTTTGTGAACAATTCAACAACCCTAGTATTAAAACTCTTTAATAGATCATGCTTCAGTTGTAGCTTTTCTCAGCCACTCATCACAGTTCTTTGGACCATTTCATTTAACAACTTAGCTGTACTCAGCTCACTTTTAAATTGCTCATGGAGCTCCTTCTATTCTTGCCTTCAGTTTACAACAAAATTAATTTTCTGTTCTAATTGCAGGAAATTTAGTGTTTCTTTTACAAGCATTAGTATTTCTGCATTATAAATATCAAAAAGCACACAGGACTAAAGACCAGACAAGATATTTCAAAAGTCTCAAGAATCTGCAATGTTGTGTTTTCATTGGCCTCTCTAAACCATCTGAGCCAACAGTAAGATATTCTAATGGATATTAAAAGAGGAATCAGATTTCAGATGTACCATTAGATTTTATCTTGTTTAGTATTCAGGCCTACGTTTAAAGCCTAATCAGCATCAGGATTTGTGTTTGGCTTCAGCAGAATCAAAACTTTACAATGGTACTTTGAAGTTTTGCAGTTAAACTTGTGGTTTAGCACTGTGAAAATCTCAGCTCTGTTCTGCTCAGCTCAACTCAATTCCTGTCTGAGCTCCAGCAAGCCCCTGAGCTGCCCTCTACCTTGGCACACCGCCTGGTTTGAAACAGAGTCTGCCTTGTTTGTTCAGTACAAATTCCTAAAACTCAAGATTCCCACTGTGTGTTTTCTATCACAAGGGGACCCTAATGTTGGTTGAAGCCTCATAAATCTAAAAAAATGCATATACTCCTGAGCACGGAAATCTTACAGACATGCTGTCCTTGTAAGGTATTAGCTTAGAGTCATAACCGGAAAAAGACGTCTCACTGAGTCTTAGTTAGGTACAAGTAGAAATAGAGTGTACATGAAGTAGAAATAGAGTGACTATGCAACCAGAGATATGAATCCCTCAATTCAATTGAAATTAGGCAGGGGGCTTACCTCTCAAGTTCCCAGTTTAGAATATTTCTATTTTAAAATGCAATCTTTCAGTACTATTGTTAACTAGACAAGGAACCACATTTCTGTCTTATAAATATCACTTGAAGTGTGTGTTACTAATTTGGAAAAAAAAAGGGGGGGGGAATAGAAGAAGGGAAAAAAAGCAACCCAGATGTTTTAATTTTATAGTGTTAAATGTAGGTTTGGGAGGAGGAAAAGCTACAGCCTCATTGATTATGTTTTTAAGACGCCATATGTAAGTGATTATAGCAACATATCCTGAAGACCATATCCTCATTAAAAAACTGTTCTCTGCTTTTAGCCTGTTTCAGGTTTAGAACACCAACAATTTCCTCTACAGCTGATAAAGCCATGGTTTCAGGATATGAAGAATGAAAATATTCATTCAAGAAGGTAATATATCTAAATTCTTCATGTTGGAATTAATTAAAATTGTAAAGTAAGAGGAGGAAGTTGATAGTAAAAGTAATTCCTTGAAGCTAGCACTGAAATTCAGACTTTGTCACTCCACTAAGTCAGTAAAAACTTTCTGATACACTTAAAGGAAAATATACTGTCTGAAAGTTGAAAGACTAGCAAAGGCGGAAATAATCACAATACAGCAGGAAGTAGATCCTCAACTTTTGTGGATCATCTGTAAACCTCTTCAGTACTGCTATCTCCAGTAAATCTCTTAGTAAATGTCTAAGTAAGGTTAATCAACTCAGCCAAGGCTGAGAAGTGTTACATGGAGTCCTAGGTTGGAGATAAACACATGACACAACACCATGGATCATCAGCAAACAGCAATGAGTTTAATGTGGCTGCCCTTTTATAGGCACTTTGGATTTCCCAGGCTCAGATGCTTGATTGTTTGGGACCTCTCTCCACTCTCTGCTCAGTGGTGTATTAGGGTTGGCTGGGGTCTTTGCTTGGGTTTGAATCCAACCTATCCCCACTTTATCTGGGGACTTGTTTTCTCCTAGGTTGGTGGAGTTTAGGGGGCAGCTTCAGACCAGCTGCAATACAACAGAGAAGATGCAGAAATAGGCTTTATGGTATCTAATTGTCTGTCAGCTAATCTATACATTTGATGTTATATCACCTTAGTTGAAAAATTGCCTGAGACCACTGACCTTGACAGAAAACACTAAAGTTCTCGAGAAGCATTTCAAAGCAGCCTTCACACTGCTCTTAGGTATCTTGAGGATGCCATGGCAAGAACCTTAAGCACTAGAATTTCATGCCAACAAGTTAGACTTGTGATAATAATGATAAAAATGTAGATGGTTACTGTCCAGGTTAGCTGAAAAAATTAGCTCAAGTACATGATGTCTACCCAGCTTTACTCTCAGGGCTGTTAATTCTTTAAGTTTTCCTTGGCAGATAGCCTGGAGAAGCACAGGGCTCAGTTCCCACAGCAAATTAATGTCTCTATGATGCATTTGTGGGGATGTTACTGGAGTATCTCAACCAAGCAGTTGAGAAAACCACCTCACAAGTAAAAGAATAGCTCTAGTTTTCAGCACTGCAGAAGATGCTGCACTGAACACAATGCTGACTGAGTCATTTCTAGGAAATCAAACCCAGAATATCTGGCACCATAAACAGCAGCTCAACAGAAGTTCACACAGCATCAAACATCTTTCAGTGGTAGCCTTAATCCTGACTAAAACTTCTGGACAGTACCAAGCCGCCGTAACTGAAAAGGGGTATACTCCTCAATAAGGCAATATGGAAAAACCTATAGGAAACTTCGTGAAAAGATAAAGCATATGAAAAGTCTAACAAGAGTTGGAATTAGATTAAATTTGTGGCAAACCATTCTTTGTGTCACAGGGGATCATCAGTAAGGGATCTTGATATCAGTGATCTGTATGCTGCTGATTGAAAGAAATGATGATTGGAGTAGTTGAACTACTCCAATCAGTCTAAGAAAAATCCAAGTGCTAGAAAAAATCCAAGAGCAGACCCATCATGGAGTTGCCATCTGAGAGCCATCTTCCTTGGGCTGAGGTTCAACTGACTTCTCTATTGCATAAAGGGCCTGGTAAGCTTCTGATGGACGTGACAAAAGTGACCTAGGAAATAAAATAGCCAACAAGGCATCTGTGAACTGTGACCATGACTGTTTTTGCACAGCCACATGGCGGCAATAAATCATTGCATCAATGTAGTCACCAGTTAACTTCGTACCTACTTTGCAGCGGCATTTCAAATCTCAGCTTAAGAGTTTTAACACTCCAATGGGTAAAGGGAAAGATTCAGGCCTTTTTCACCAACCATTTTTTTGCATGATTACTAAGACCATTCTCTGTGACACAAAAAGACTGTAAATGTAATTCCAAATGGTGAAGAACTGAAAAGGTTGGAGAATATTTGCAAATCTAAATTTTAAGCACAATTAAATGAATTGGTTCATTGGGCTTTATTACTAACAAACACCTAAATACAAAATTGCTTGTTTAGGCAAACAAATTTAAAAGGCAATTAAAAAAAAGAGGAGAAATAAAAACTTATGACTGCACATTAAACACCTTCCTCCTAGTCAAAACAAGGATGGAAATTACTCTGCAGTTCTTTGCATAGTTTCACTGGCCCTAATTTTTAATTAGGTAGTTTATGCTTAAGTCACAGTATCTCCTTCCAACTTACATAGCAGTATGTCTGAAATTTCAAGAATGCCATTTCCTGCTGCTACTCCAAGTTGCAATAGGATTTTTGGTAGGAAAATATCAAGATGCATTAGAAAGTCAATGACTTACCAAGCAAACTCACAAAATGCCTTCTCCACCTGCCTACACACATGGATTAATTTTTATTTGCTTTGCTGCTCCTATTTTCTTGTACATGCATAGAGACTACACTAACTGTAATCTAGCCTTTCTCATTGCAAATCCTGTAGAGGCAAACTTCTGAGGTGAGGGAAAAAAAACAAGCTTGAGAATTTTTGAGACCACTTTTTAAAATGTTAAAACCATTTCAGAATTTTATTTCCAACTTATTGAGAATGGTATGAAAAGAAAAAAAGTTACAAAACTATGCCCAAAGTTAATTTGCTAATCTGTGATATATGTAATCTTTGTTTCTCTCTGTGTCACCTAGTTATATAAATTAACAGGCAGATCTGACTTTCATGTCATTTTCTGCTCAGATAAGACAAACCCCTTATTGGAAGCTAAACATTTTCACTACTCACTTATGAAAGAGTGGGGGAGGAAGAAAAGTAGATTAATTGTAACAGTGAAGGTGCACTGGGTGCACTGGCACAGAAGGTGCTTGAGACTGACTGCGCCCTCTGATCTTGACAGCACAAGTGGGAGTTGCTAACCCTTTCAATCTCTGGTTAATCTCCTCATAGTAAGGCACATGTCATCACCTGCATGTATGTTTCAGAAGTCTGCCTGAAAATTCTAGAACTTGAGGGCAAAGGTGCTGTGTATGGACTGGGGATGAGGAACAGTCGATTTAGACTAGGATGGTTTTCAAATTTCTGCGACCTCCCTAGGAAGTCTGAAGTATCAGAGTGAGAATATCAAACTAAGGATGATTGCATTTCTCCTGAATTTGTATCCAGTTGTAATGAAGCTTTCAGAGGCACCTTCAGGAAGAAGCCCAGGATTCAAAATTGTCTGTTTTGACCTTCCAGTTTCCTTCCAGAGGTCACAGTCAGGAGCCCTCATCCATGAAGGTTTTGGCAACCACAGAGGAATACCTCTGAAAAGATATGCTTTGCAAAACTGCATGTGTCTTTCAGAAACCTTATACAGTCTCAGCTTCACTGCCTTGAGAAACAACTCAGGTGTCCCTCAAGACTGCACAGAAATGTTAGTTATACAAGTACCTGGCCAGATTCTCCTGTGAATGAAATTGCAGTGAAGGCAAAAAGAGAACAATTTAATTGCTTGTCTGCTAACAGGAAAGGAAGGCTGAAAAGAGAAGAGGAGGCTGGATAGTGATAGCTTTATGTTTTCAAGAGATGAACAAAAGCAGAACAAGCCTTCTGGCCTCTGAGCTTCTGAGTGTTTCCCAAGGTACAGAGATCTCACTGAGAGGAGAACAGGTGAAATAAAGAGCCTACCAGACAGAAAACCAATGAAAGTCATTTAATTTGTTCAAAAATTCTGCAGATCAACTATTTTATCTTAAAACAAATTATTTTGAAATGCAAAAGAAAAAATCAGGAAAAAAGAAGGCATTTAAATGGAATTAAGCTACCACAAGAGTTTGAAAACCATGAAAGATGGCAAAGCTCAGAAAACTCTGCAGGAGAAGTCTGTCAAACTGCCGTGATGAATGGAAATTGAACTTTGTCTCTTGATTCCAAATATATGATCCATCACAATCCTGGCCTGTCACCTTAAGGTCAAGAGTCTCTGCTAATTTTCTACCCCTCTTGGCTTCTAACATGACTTTCTTGAATCGATGCTGTGTTTACCGATGCACAAATGATAACCATCAAAACCTCTTCATTCTGATGGGTTCATGTGTGTGATATGGAAGCCTAATTTGCTGGAAGTAAAGCTGTATAAAAGCTAACATTTAATAAAGTTCTCTTAGCTACGTATAGACTATTAATATATTGTGGCTTCTGGGAAAGTGCAATCAAGAAATTAACAAAATGGGCTCTGCTCAAAAAGGAACAAAATGCTCATAATTCAAACGGGATAAATTGTTGTAAGATATAAAAAATAATCTTTTCTGAGCCTAAGTGTTCCAGCTGATTGCAATCTTGTATGAAACAGCTTTACATGGTGTATTGGGATTTTGTGGCAAACCTTTTGTAGCTATAGAGGTGGATTCTGTGAGAAGTTTCCAGGAGCTTCCCCTGTGTCCAAGACGGACCCATCACTGGCCAAGGTCAAGTCCATCAGCAATGGTGACAGTGCCTCCAGAACAATGTACTCACAAAGGGGGAAAAAACGTGTGCAGCAGCAGTCACAGCCAGAGAACAGAGGAGTGAGTGAGTACACATGACAGCAAGAGCTCTGCAGACACCAAAGTCAGGGAGAAGGAGAGGCAGGAGGTGCTCCTGGGCTGGAGCTGGGATTCCCCTGCAGCCCCTGGTGCAGACCAAGGTGAAGCAGCTGTGCCCCTGCAGCCCATGTGGTTCCACAGTAGAGCAGAGATCCACCTGCAGCACACGGAGGACCCCACTCTGGGGAAGATATATGTGCCTGAAGGAGACCGTGACCCTGTGGGAAACCTGTGCTGGAGCAGGCTCTTGGCAGGAGCTGTGAAGAGAGGAGCCCAGACGGGAGCAGGTTTGCTGGCAGGACTTGTGACCCCACAGGAGACCCACTACAGAGCAGCCTGATCCTGAAGGAAGGGATTCATGCTGTGGAACGGACTCACACTGGAGCAATTTGTGGAGAACTGCAGCCTGTGGGAGTGGCTCACACTGGAGAAGTTCATGGAAGACTGTCTCCTGTGGGAGGGGCCCCACACTGGAGCAAGGGAAGACAGTTAAGAATCCTTCCCCTGATGAGGGAAGAGCAGCAGAGACAATGTGTGATGAACTGACTACCACTCCCATTGCCCACCCCCTGTGTCAAGGTAGAGAAAAGCATGAGTGAAGCTGAATCTGGGAAGAAGGGAAGGGTGGGGAGAAGGTGCTTTAAGACTCAGTTTGTACTTCTCATTATCCTCTGATTTGATTTGAAATAAAATAAACTAATTTCTCCAAGTTCAGCCTGTTTTGTTCCAATGGTAATTGATTGGTGAGTGATCCCTCCCTGTCCTTATCTCAATCCACAAGCCTTTGGCTCTATTTTCTCTACCCTGTCCAGCCAAAAAGCAGAGGGATAGAGTGGGCTGGTGACTAGCCAGGGCCAACCCACTACATACATGACAAAATAATGTTAAAACAGACAACTTAGTATTATTTTAAATAAGTAAATCAGCTGCTCGACAGTAGCAGGTACATCAAAGAACTAAATAACAATGGCATTTTAAATTTATAAAATCTCTTATGTTCCAGAGGGTCTCAAAACACTTGGGGAGCATTTGTTTGTTACAGGAGCACCAAGGAAACCTCATATACCCTTCATAAATAGCAACAAAGAAAACAGATCATAAGCAATTTCTGTGTATTTTGTAAATATTGGCATGTTTAGTTCTAAATAGCTTTAGTTGCACAGCTGTAAATTTAGTAAACGCATCATAATCATGAAATACATAATGAGTAAAACCACTTAATTAGTATATCTCCCTCAGAAATTATTTACCTAATGGGATGTAATTGCAGTGAATGCTGTTTAATTGGAACACAATTAGCATATGTTCCATACCATGGTACTTGCTCATTACCAAGGACATTCTGTGGTGGTTAACCAGGTGTTAAAATCACTGCAAAATTTTAACTTTCGACCAGCTGATAACACAAGTTGCCAAAAAAGACAGTTTATGTGAACAGAATGTGATTTCTGTTCTTGCATTTCTATTCAATTAAAGTATTTTCTGTCAGTCTTTTTTTCTTAATTCTAAAATCAGAGACTTAAAAACTGAATGCTAGGAAGTATTTGTAATTTCTTCCATTTGGGCAAACACTCTAAATTCCTACAGGCAATCACAGAACTTATTCACACAGTCATAAAAATTGCACATGCAAATGGAACACGGGTCTCTAGTCTTCACAGATGATTATTCTCAAAATATCTTATAACCACAAAAGCCACTTAATCAGGACTCCAGGATATCGAATTGGATTTCCCAATTACCAAAATAAAAATCTACCCCAAACCAGCTGTAAATCTGAGGGGAAAAAAAGAAACAAGATTGGCAGGCATGTTGCCTTACCCTCTCTGCGCCTGCAGCTGCTTTATGATGAGCTGACAGCTGAGCAGTGCCACTGTTCCCTTAGAGGACTGTGATGGAGGACACGAGGTGATGGTGTCACCAGTTCACCCAGTAAGGGGGCAGAGGCGAACCAGGCAAACACAATCCTGAACTAACAGGGCACTCACTGACAGCTGGAGGTGACATGTTTTCTTGTGAACTGCTAGAAGTTTAAGGACACATTGCCTCCAAAATGCATTTTGAATTCACATTTATTCATTTAGAGACAGAATCTTAGCCCATTTCTATATTTGTACCATCAGAATAAACATGCAAGAAACTGCACCGCAGGAACTGCCAAGTTGAACCCACTTGCCCATTCTCTCTGTTACACTATATGGTGATCTCAAAATAGTTTTCCAAAAGCTAAATGGAGCTGCCAGAGCTCAAATGACCCTTATCTAGCACTGGGACCCATATGGGTGTGTCTGTGCCATGCATCTACTGCACTATAAACAGTCATTGAGGACTCTCAAAGCAAAATCCTCACCCACATTGTCATGGCACTGGAAATCACCAGGTGTCTGGGACAACAGTGCTCCAACCAGGTTGCTCTGAGAACCACTGAGGTGCATATAGACCACTACAACACATCAGCTGATTATTAAACAGTGACAACAAGTAAGACAACATGGGAAAACCTTGACATATGAATTCTAACTTCACCAAGCTACAACTTTGACAGGGAGCATCAAGGGCAAAGGTTGGCATATTGACAGATAGACCCCACAGAGGGCTATTGCACAGCTGGAGCAGGAGGTACATCTGTGAGCCCACAGAAACAGAGCCACCACCATTGCCCTCATCTCACAAAGTTCTTCTGTCACTGTTCAAAAATAAGGATAATAGGTCCATGGGATGTCAGCATCATACCTTCAGTGCTCCTCAGACCACCCTATCCACTTCATGAACCAACACCTGAAGTTCACACACATGGCACATTCCTCTTGCAGTTTCACTTGGTGTTTGTCCCTCTCCATCATTCAAGGTCCACAGCCAGTACTAGTGAGTATGCAGGCAGCCACTCTGATTGAGATGACTTCTTGGGGCCAAGCGCTGGCTTGCACTGTACCTTCTAGATGAAAGCAGACAGAAAGGGAGGAAAGAAGGCACAGGCTTGGCACTGCCTGCCCTTACATTGAGAATGTCTATCATCCATTTCATAATCACCCCTACATGCCAGGAAAAGAGCCAGATTTCCTAATCTAATTTGCAGCTGAAGCAGAAGTCCCCCATCCTTGTACAGGAACATCTTCAAAGTGCTCCCATAGCAGTCAAGTGAGACTGCTGTAACAAATATGTCTGTGGGAAGGAGACAAAAGTTCCCTTTATCTTCAGGATAATTTGGATAATGTTCTCTCCTGGATCAGGATGTTCTGAATGCACATGGTGATTGTTCACTATATCTAGGACAGGCCTTGCCACAGAGGGAATTATGCACTTCACTCATAAAAGAGAAGCAACAATATACTTAATTGATATAAAGCTGTGAGTTTACAAAGTGCAAGGTTAAATGCAACACTGGTTTAATGGCAAGGCATACTCAACTATTTACTATATAGAAAACAGAGTCAGATAAAAGTCTCAGTGAGTTCACAGGTTTATATGTGAGGAAACACCAAACAGCGGTTATTGCATCTATATTTAAACATTTCAAAAAGCCAGATCTCATATGACTTCAGCCCTACACAAATGAAAACTGAGGACTGACTCATGATGTTAAAAGCACTCCTGTGTCCATTGGGTTGCTTTTTGTCACCCAGGAAGAACAACTGCCTGGACAGATAGCCTTCAGATCATTGCTTTAGGGCCTGAACTGGACTACATACTAAGACAGGAGACAGTCTTTTCTGCCCATCGTGATTTCTACATGATAGCAGGACTCTAGAGTCCTGCTATCATGTAGAAATCTTCTTTGCTCACAATCCCTGCAAATGGAAAACTAAAATTTAATTCTGTCATGAAAATGAGGAGTAAAATATTCTTTTGGCACAGGTTGAGTGTGTATTGCCTTTATATCTTCATATGTGTTTTGCCTCATGACAAGGTGCTCTGGGGGCCAACACAAACTGCCACACCATCGATCTGCAAAGGATTTTATTCTCATACTTCCAGTGCAGTAGTCTTAAGCCATTTTCCCAAGGCATGTCAGGTTCACCTGCCCTCCAAACAAGAACTTCTTCTGTGGGAGCACTGGGGTAGGTTCCCATGTCTCTCCACTATTGCTACAACATGCTGGTAAATTTGAAGCCCTCAACAAACACAACATCCAACAGACCTTACATGTACTTTATTTTCAGGCAATCTAAATTATGTGTGTTAAGTAGATAGCTTTTAGTAGCAGCTGATAACATTGAACAGGTGAAAAACATGTAAAAGCCTATCAAAGCACAGAAGGGGCATAGTAAAGAGGTAGTAAACATGTATTTGAACGATTACCATTGTTCTCTGTCTTCTGTGCAGTTTTAAGGACCCACAGCAGTCACACAAAATGCTAATGGCTTTAGCTCTTTTATCTCCTGGGTTCATGTCTCTGGCATCTTCACAGTGACTCTGCCATCCCTTCTCCAGTGACATCCTCCACAAAAATTACTTGGGTATATACTTTCTGATTTGACTATGCCACAAAAAGCATGTCAGAAATCTCAGACTGGGAAAAATTTCAGAAGTGTTTATATTTCTGGACTGGCAGCTTTCCAAGAGTGCCTGGGAGCACTGTTTCCAGAGAATGAGAAAAAACAAAACAAAAAAAAGGAAAATAGAGAGAAAGAGAACTGTATTATACAATACTCATAATCTCATCCTACTGTGTTGTCTGCTTGCTTATCAGTAGCAAGTTTGCCAAGCAAGGAAAGTGCACATTAAGAGAACCTTGCTCAAGTAACAACCTGATTTCAAGTTTCAATTCTCACAGGCAAGGAAACTGACTGATATGAACGGAGTAAAAGGCACACACAGCCATTTTCAATTTGGAGATACTTATAGTCCACAGGATAGCAACAGGACTGGCAAAGTTCTACGAAAAAAAAAAAAAAACACCTCCATTGATTTAGTGCAAATTTCCCAATATTACTTGCTTTAATAAGACTGTAGCAGTACATCTGAAGAAATACATTTTCTATCAATGATTTTCCTGAAGAGAAAGTAACGTAAGCCACTTGAAGCAGGCAGAAATATTGGAGAATTTTGTGTTAAGTGCAGAAGATGTTGTTAGCTCCACAATGTGTAAGTAAAATCCTAAGCACAACACTGAGTTTCTTTGCCATGAGTTTTTCCATTCTTCTTGCAGGAATACTGATGCTTACAGAATTGCTAGCCTTCTTAGAATTTGACATACATGATTGAATCGCCTGACAGGTGAGGGGCTAGAACAAAATACTAGAAATGCTTATTCACTGAGTTTCAGAAAACATTGATATTACACATTGCAATATTCCAGAAGTCCATTTAAAACTGTTTATCATGAACTAAGAAAGATGTTCTCTGTTTTTTAGGACTAGTTAATGAGATTTCATCCTTCAAAGCTATGATGTGGATTTGGTTTCTAATGAAATTAAAAATAGACAGAATTTTGCTCATTTCAGTCTAAGATCTTAGCTGTGTGAATCAGATGTGCTCTGGAGTAAATTCTGTGTTTAAATTCAAAACAATTCTGTATTTAAGACATAACAAAGGCGTAGGGCTTAGTAAAAGAAGATCGCAATATACTGTGTTCTTATTAAAATAGCATGATAGACAAGCAGAATTTAAAAAAAAACAACAGGGTTACTGCATTTATATTATGTTAAATTACTAGTTTTTCCTCAATACATAGAAAAACAGTTCTAGGAAGAAGCCTCCAAAACCAAGAGAGTTGTGTAAGCCATGTCTACATGACACCAAGCATAGACAACATTGAGTGAAAACCACACTGGCTTCAGAGGCCAATACAGGATAGCTGCTGTAGCACATTTTATTCCACAAGATGCAAGAGCCATTAGCTTGGGCACAGTGCCATGGTAACACATGAATAGGAACGAGGTTTTACATGCAAGACATTATATGCTTTCAGGAACAAGGCACTATACCTAAATAATGCTATGCTGCACTTTGTGATCCTCATGCACATTTGAAATCTTTATACCTTTATACACAACAAAGAAGTTTGTCCCTAGGGGGAAAAAAAAACCACCAAGGTAGGCTTCAGACCATTCATTGGATGTTTTTATTAGAAAATACTGTGTTGGGATAGATGGAACAGTGTTTCACAAAGCTGCAAATGTACATTAGCCCGAGGAAAAGATGCCCTCATTTTCCAGCACCATCCAAGATTTTGTTCTCTTGTGGATTCAGTAAAGAAACTGTTGCAAAGAAAAGACTAATCATTTGGGGAGATAAGATGCACTTAAAATTTAAAGTGAGCAGGAGGAGCAGTCAACTACCTGCTGAGCCATCTGAGTTCAAAGATAAAAGCTAGTACTCACCTAGGCTTTCTTCACAAAGCAGCACTGATTCCTCAGCAAGCTCATTCTTAAATAAAAGCTAGTAGCAACAAGGATCTCAGCTTCCAACAGAAATGGAAGCAATATCAAGCAGAGGGAGCTCTAATAAGGGGCCATGAATCTGGGAATTTTTGTTAGAGATGTATTAGCAAATGGAGGCTTACACAGAAGGTCTATGAAGGAACATTCTCTCATGCCTTCTGTGCTCTATCTGTAGCAAGTGAGACAGTGATGTAAGCGCAATTTGTTCTTTATGACTCTATAGCTTGCTGCCTTTACAGTTCAAGAAAAGTAAACAAGTGCTACATATATATGTTCATATACATACCTATGTACACACATATATTTATAAACTGATATGGCTATATAAATACCTATATTAAAAGATTTAATATATGAATGCATGCCCTGTAGACATGCACACAAAATGTAACTCTTCATAGGAATATACTATTCAACTGGTGAAGTTTTCAAATTCCAAGTCTGCAGACCTCCATATAAAATATATGTGCAAGTTTAAAAAATATTCGTCTTTTTTTTTTTAATAAAATGTAATTTGGAGACTTGGAGGTAAAATCCTTGCAGAAGCAAAGAAAAAGATTATCATATGTCTCGCAATCTTTATATAGTAGATTCAAAACTCATGGAAACTACACACACTTGTCTCATTTTTTTAATCAAATGTGAAGTATTTTCCATTACTTGTATAGCAGGACAAAATTTCAAAAATTTATATCACTTATGGGTGCCAAAAAGATGTAAGATACAGTCCCAAAAAAGAAATGGATCTTCAACATGCAAAATTCTTGATTTTTGTTATGACATTGTTTTGAAGAGCTAGAAATAGAAATTTTGAAATTATGATTTCGTTCTGTCAGAAAGCAGAACAACCTGCAGGTCTTTAGAAGACATTCAGAGTCCTCTTCTCCTAAGTATCTCCATAGGAGCCAAAGTATCTGCTGCTAGTCACAGAAACGGAAAATGCTAATATGAATGGGAATTGCTAATGGGAATTGCTAATTCATATTAGTGTAGAACTGCCATAAGGAATCTGCCGTTTCTTATAAAGAATATACAAGAGAGGACAGTATTAGATAGTGTATGTAGATTTCAGTGGTTGACCAGAAATTTATGATACAGTTTTGTTTCACTATTCATTCACACTGCTACCAGTAAATGGGCTGATTACACTCCCATTCTTCTTCTTGGTTAATATTTAACACAGTCCTACAGAATAAGCATTGTGTGGTTCCTTAGGCTGGTGGTTTCTGATGAATGAGTATTATATTAACCCACCAGGTGTGCAAACAGTTCTTCAGCTGGCAAGAACACAACATGCCCTAAAGCCAAGACAGGAATTTGAACCCCATTTAGGTTTGAACCTAACCCCTCACAGAGCTGAGATTCATCTCTGCTGAGAGCAGAGTGGGAGTTTTCAGGATCTCCATATAGCCACTTCCATTGCTGCAGAGGTAAATTCTCAGCTTGCTGTCATGAGACCAGAGGACTCCAATGGAAGACTGGGTGATTTCAAAAACAAAGGACGCCAATCATTCAGTATTTCAGCCAGTCAATAAGGCTGCTACATACGCTTAAAAACAATGCAGACTAAAATACCATAGGAAATTTATACTCAAATTACTTCTTCCCATGGACACGTGTATCTGAAAGCAGCCTATCTGAAATGACCCAGTTGTAACATCACATCGCCATGGATGTACCCCTGGAACACAGGCCAACATTGTGCCCTTGTGGCAAAGAAGGCTAATGGAATCTTGGGCTGCATGGAGAGAAGAGTGGCCAGCAGGTTGTGGGGCAGGTAATCCTGACCCTGACCCTCCATTCAGCGCCAGTGAAGCCACACTTGGAGGTCTGTGGCCAGCTGTGAGAGTGACATGGAGCTACTGGACAGAGTGGAGTAAACAGTCACCAAGATGATGAAAGGACTAGAATATGTGTCCTTTGAAGAAAGACTGAGAGATTCAGGTGGTTCAGGCTGTAGAAGAAAAGGCTCAGAGGAATCCCCTGATATTGTACACACTCCTGAAGGGAGGGCACTAACTCTTTCCAGTGGTTCTCCATGACAGAAACAGAGGCAACAGGCCCAAATTGAAAGACTGGAGGTTCCATTTGAACAGTGGAAAATGCTTTTTTACTGGAAAGGTGACCGAGCTCTGGCAAAGATTGCCCAGAGATGTGGTGGAATCTCCATCCTTGAGAGATGTGGTCTTGGGCAACATATTCCAGGTCTCCTTACTGGAACAGGGAAGTTAAACCAGATGACCTCCTGAGGTCCCTTCCAACCTCAGCTCCACCATGATTTTGTATTTTGTTCAAGGAAAGTAGCAAAAGTAACCACATGAGAAGTTTCAGTTGAGGAAAAAAATCAGAAGTAAAACTTAGGATCATTAAAAATAGCATCATATTTTTCAGAGTTCTCAGTATGCTGACTGGAAAGACGCAAAAAAATTGCAATATTATATTACCAGAAATGGCAACATATATTGAAAAATATTTATCAGGTTCTATTTCTCATACTAAGAGAAAAAGAGAACTTGTACATGATATGTAGATGAGTAGAAAAGTCTGCTTTCTCGACACTATTTATCATGCTGTTCTGTATGTTCTGTACCATGCTTCTGAACTATATTCACAAACTCTATACAGGTAAGGTTATACAATGTCTAATGACATATGAAGACCACTTAGACCCAAACAAAAAAGGATTCCTGAAAAAAAAACTACAAGAGATGTATTTCTTCATTTGACATGGTCACATGTTTCTGAAAATTAGTTCTCTTAATAGAATGGCTATCTTGATACATTTTTTGGTGGCTAAGAAAACCTTCAGGACAAATCATTTCAATTAAACAAATTAATAAGAACCTCAGGATATGCAAAAGACAAAATACCCATAAATTTATACTTGTTTAGTGCAAAACATATAAAAATGGTCTTTTGTCAACAATCTCATGACAATGTTATTACCTACTAGCCTACAAGAGACAGAAATTTAACCAAAATGTAAGAGATATAAAGGAAACTGCAACTTGTTATTTCCTTTCTAATAATTCAGTATTCTCAAATATCTTTCCTGCCAGCCTGTATGCATCATACTGCCTTATACCACAAAATGATAAATGAGCAAAGTCAACCTCTTACTTTTTGATCTGTCTCTTAGGAGAAACACATAGGCTGCTTTGGACAATAAGGTCATAATTCAACTGGAGTCTTCAAACAGTTTCTGCAATTCAAACACAAGTGAAATTATTATGCCAAGAGGTTAAATTCCAGCTCTGTTTAGATAAGTCTGGATATCTCCAAAAGAGCATCTGTTAAAATATTATAGGATACATAAATTATAGCACTGCCAGAAAGAATCCATGAAAGAAAATCAAGAAGCTGTAAAGATAAAGTATGAAAAAATTGAAAAAGGGAATATGGAAGTAAACCCCAATAGATTAAAAAAAAAAAAAAAAAGATATAAAGTAATGGGCTGACATTAGTAAGGAAAAACAGAATTAGGGTCACTTTCACTGCGCATTAGCTAATTCCTAATCTAATATCTCAAAGAAGGCTGATACTGGAAAGGAAATCGGGCTCTGCAAACCAAACACTCAACTAGTTCTCCAGTATACTGTACTCACATTTGGTCCAAGAGATGCAGAACTGCAGTCCATAATCTAAACTTGCATCAGATTCAAATCAGAATACAAAAGGTATTCTACCTGACTTTCACAGTCATTCTCACAGAGTGCATGGTATCTGTTCAGTACTAATGATCAAGGCAGCAAACTGTCTTTCACCAATGAACAAAAGGTTTCCATTCTTCTGTTTAGGTCAGTGCTGGAGACAAAACAGTTCACTGGCTGACTGCATTACAACTAAGGATAGATACTGTTGTAAAACAGACCGGTCAAACACAAAGCTATGCCTATTTTTCCCCTGTGTTATGTAAGTTTCCAGAGGCACTCAAGTCCTCATCTTGACTTACAGGAAGGAAAAAATCCAATGAGACCACAAACATTTGTGGATGCGCCTTTTAGGTCCAACACACCACAAAAAAATGTAACTGTATTTGATAGTAAACAGGAGTTAAATCCAGAGGCTGAGAGCTCTGAGAGTACATTCCCAAATGCCCTCCCAGACACAAAACTCTTGTAAGTCCAGACAGTCCACACCTGCTACAGCCTAGAAAAACTTAGACACACCCTGTGCGGATTTCCATCAGCATATATCCTTGAGGAAAAAGAAGTCCCAAGAGCATCCATGATGCCCCCAGACAGGACAATTCAGGACATTTCATAGGATAAACTATCTTGAATAGTTTAGTTTTTTATAGTAGATAGATAGATAGATAGATAGATAGATAGATAGATAGATAGATACATACATACATACATACATACATACATACATAGATAGACATGTATGCATACATAAACTATCTATGAATATTCTTAATGCAGACAAGACAAGAAAAATGCAGGAGAAATGAAACAATGCAGAAAAAAATGAGGTGAACCTTCATAAATCTGTGAAAGATTACTGACCTTCACATTGTTTGTGAAGCACATGTGGTATGGACAAGTCATAACCAAAACTGCAAAAATACCACACAGTTGTCCCATAAACACCCTGCAGAAATTCTCTACCACTTGGGCACTGCACTGGTGTTCCTCACTGAACACCACAAGACTTTTCTCTGGGAAATATTTAAAGTCCAAATCCTCAAAAATACACCAAAAAACAGTTGCTGCACTAAGTAGGATGCTAATACAGGAAATAATTGTCCATGACTGGAAGAACATCAGTTTCTTCTAAGTCCCAGGTAGCACTTTTTTCTCAGTAAGCGTTTTAAGACCAATTTATCTCTCAGTTAAAATATTTCAGACATGAGAATTTCACAATCTTTAACAGCAGGAATACAGTAAACTTACAGTAAACTTGTAAAGTTTTATACATAATAGAAGAAGGCATACACAAAGGCGAAGGAGAATTATGTTATTAAACAGTCTGATGTTTCTGGGGGTAAATTAAATGTCTATATTTACTTAGATGTTTATAAGACATAGTATCTACTACTCCTTAGCAGCCACAATAAAATTTTGGTCACAAATTTTCATTATGCTGATTCATCCATAGTGGTCTGGCTTAAAATTTTCAGTCTCAGTCTTCTACTGCACACACAAGCAAACACAATAACTGTAATGGGAAGAGAATCCATATCATAGTAACTAGAGATGGACACACCTAAAACACAGAGGTATGGGGTTTGAACAGGGAAACATGAATTCTTGAATAAATCAAGTTTACTGAGCTCTAAACCACTGAGCAGCACTTACAGCAGGAAGCAGGCCCTTTTGCTCTGTGCCAGTACTACCATAGCAGCAGTCTCTCCTTTGCATGTATGATTATTCTGCAAAGAACTAACTCATTTTGTCGTATTTTCATAGCGCCTTTAGAAACAGAAGAACTGGAAGCTCTTTGGTGTACAATCTTTGTGTGCTGTCCTGACTTCCATTTCATTCATTCATTCATTCACACATGTACAGGATTAAAATATGTCGTATTCTTTATGTTAGTCAACAGTCACATATTTTTACTAGATTTCTTCTACAAACTACAAGCTCTCTCCTTCTCTTTCTCCAGAAAGATACATATACCCAGCATGTACTTCTGAGTGCATGCCACAGACGTTTCTTGCTGCTGATTTGAGGACAGTGGAATGTCAGTATTTGGGTGGTCCCCATGCCAATGCAGTCTCCTTGCAATCTCTGGGTGGTCAACACAGTGCCAGATTTCTCACCTGTGGTGAAAATACTGATTTGCTCCAGGGAAACAGACAACACAGTAAGTCATATAAAGGCTGCCACTGGGAACAATTTGTCTAAAAATTGAGATCCCATAAAATATTTTTTCTTAACACGCAAATCTCCTAGGCATACCTCCAAGATGATTTTCCACTGCTTTTCTAAGTACCTTTTTTCCACTTACAAGCAGCAGCAACACCAAAATTAATTTTCTACCCCAGTGACAAATCCAGTACAGTTGCATTTTCCTCATAGTGGAGGACTTTAAAAAATCCCCAAACTCTAGTGTGGAAACCTGGCCTCAGCAAACGGGTTGGTGGGCTAAGGTCTCCCCCTGCCGGGCCCAGCAAGAGATGATTTTTAGCACAGCTTCGGAGCTGGTTTTCCTTGTGAATACATTTTTCTCCTCCAGTTGTGTTCACTTCTCCTTAAACCTGAGATATTTGAACAATAGTACCACCTTTATCTTATATCAAGTTCCCAGAACTCAAAAGGCATATTTGGGCAGTGTTGAGTTTTGGTGGTCACAGATTCTTTATGCAGTTTGCCATAGTGGGCAAAGCCCTTCAGTGGTCTTTCTATTGTTTGAGACAAATATGATTTTTAAGGCTCTTACACTATGAAGAAGCAGCATACATGTTCCTAGTTTCATGGTGAGATATGCAGATAGCCCTCATACCATGGCCAGTGAAGTATCCCAGATAAAATTTTCCTAGTGCTGGAATAAGCTGGTTTATTATATTGTGGAAATCTGGCCGTCTGAAGGTTGTGGGGACACCAGCAGTAAAGTGCAGCACAAGAAAACTTAGAACATGTACGGGCTGACTAGGACAGGGAACATTTCAACAACCTAGACATACACAAGTCCACGGGAACTGACAGGATGAACCAAGTAGTGTTGAGGGAACTGCACAATGCCACTCCATCAGTCATCACAGCAATTAGAGAGGGTGTTCCTAAGCACTGAAAGAAAGAAAGCTGTTATTCCTATTTACAAGAAGAAGAAGGCCTAGACAAACCAAACATATAAAGGACAAGAAGGTTATTTTGGAGCAGTCAGCATGGATTAATGAAGGTGAATCATTAGTGAACAACCGTATGGCCTTCTATGATGAGATGAGCAGCCTGGTGCATGGAGAGAGAGGAGAATGAGAGAGGTTGCTTTACCTTAACTTCAACAGTGTGTTCCACAATGTCTCACATCCCAGACAAATTGATGAAGTACAGACTCAGTAAGTGGCAAACAAGATGGATTGAAAACTGACAGATTGACAGGCTCAGAGAACTGCGATAAGTGTCACAAAAAGCAGCTGAAGGCCAGCTGTCCACAGTGTACTCCAGGCATTGATTCTGGGACCAACACTGCTTGAAATCATCATTAATGCCAGGGCTGAATGCACTCTCAGAGAGTTTTCAGGGGATAGAAAATTACAAGAAATAATTAATATTCCTGAGTGCTGCCATCCAGAGGGACTTTAGAAGCTGGAGAAAAGGGTAAACCTCATGAAATGCAGCAAAGGGAAATGTAAGGTCCTGTCCATCAGAAGAAATAACTGCAGACACAGTATATGCTGGGGGCTGGACAGCTGGAAAGTAGCTTTGTGAAGAAGGATCTCAGTCCTAGGGAACAAGCTGAAAATGAGCAATGCAGTGCATCTTTATGGCAAAGATGGGCAGCAATTTCCTGGAAATTTTTCCAGCACTAGGAAAAACTTTGCCAGCAGGTCAAGCAAATTGTATCTCCTCTTTTCACAGAGCTGGTAAGATACTTCTGTAGTTCTGGGTGAAGATTTGGGCACTCCGTACAAAAGACATGGAAATACTAGAGAGTCCACTGCAGGACCACAAAAATGTCAAAAGACTGGGGTATCTTTCACAGAACACCAGGCTGAAGGAGCTGGGTCTTCTATAGCATGGTGAAGACAAAGCTCAGAAAGATCTCGTGCATTTGTAAAAATACTTGCTTGGTAGAAGGACATAAGGATGATAAAGCCAAAATCATCTAAGCAGTGTCCTGTGACAGGATGAGGAGCAATGAGAATAATCCAAAACACAAGAAATTCCCAATAGGTGTAACAAACCCTCCTTTTTATTATAGAGGGGATAAAACACTGTCACAGGTTGCCCAGAGATGATGTGGAATCTCCATCCTTGATGATATCCCACACTCAGCTAGAGATGGCTAGGTGCAACCTGCCTTAGTTGGCCTTTTCCTCATGCTGGAGGATTGTCACAGACAATTTCCAGAGGTGCCTTCCAACATCAGTGACTCTGCACTTTACTGTTTCACACTTCTTTCCTGTATAAAGGATAGGACTCACAGCATGCTCAAACCAGGTGACAGGGAAAAGGGCAGGGAGCTGAGAAGAAAGAAAGTGGCAGGATAGATCTTCATTACCAAGCCCTTACATAAAATAGCATCAGGCTAGAAGTCCACAAGCAGCAAAGCTTCAGCTAGACCAGAACTTCTCTACCTTTTTCTAAGTCTAGCTTTAAAGTAGCATGATAAAAAACATGAAAATACACTATTTTTATCCAGACGAATAGCTCAAAGTTATTTTAACATGTGAACGAAATATTTTCTTTCACACTGCACAATGGATCCTGATTATCTGCTTCCCCTACGGTTACAAAGTCACTTTTATAATTCAAAGTGTATCTAAAAGGCTTCCCTGTCCAAGCAGGACTTTTTACACATTCTTCTTTCTAAAAGCTAAGCCCTTTCCCTTTCAAAAGCAAAATCCTTTTACAGAATAATGCAAGGATACAGAGATGATAATTACTCCCAAAATTTTGAAAAATATCAGGTGCACATTTTTCAACACTTCTTCAAGTCCAAAACTATGGTCAGCTTTTCCTCACTAATAATTAGGTTCTACTTGAGAGTCCTTGTAGTTTTATTTTTCAGGACAGAGCTAAAAAAAAATTAAGAAGCTAAATTGAAAAGAGCATTTGGTAAGGGTTGGTTGTCAGCATGGAACAGACAGGATGCACTTCTGTATCTCTGCATTGTTCTGAAAGCATGAAAAGAGAGCTCTGTCCTCCAGCTGAGTGGAAATACTAAGAAGCTCAGAAAATAATTTCTTGTCTATGTTAGATAAGATGTAGAGATGTTTCCAGGATCATGCAGACTTGAGGAATTAAAGGCAGTTTATGCTGATATGAGACAGGCAAAAAAAGTACATGGATTTTGCTAGCAGGTAAGATCCAGATGTAGCATTGTTTTTACTCTATTTTTCTGGTTTGGAACAATAGTATATTTCTGAGTGACCCTTCCTGAATTGTAAGTGACACCCACTGCAGCGGTTCGGCTGTCGAGAAGTGGCCAGGGCCAGCCGGCCAGCAAACGCCAGTGCACCGGGGGGCACTCGGCCCGACAGCCGCGCCTCGGGTCAGCGCCTCGGGCAAGCGTCCGGCGATATGGCCGGCGACGCTGCCAGGGGCGGACCAGGCCCAAAGCAGGCCGCGATGGACAGGAAATAAAGAGCGCTCTACCATGGGAGCAAGTCCAGGTTTTATTCTAAGTCCCAAAGAAACCAGCACACGAAGAGCAGAGGGGGGGTGTGGGGGTCGGGTGGCATTACACGGGGTTATAAAGGGAATGGGAGATAGGGGTGGAACCAATACAAGAACGAATGGGGGTCCAGGGGGGAGTGGGGTACACACGACTGACATTAGGGGAAAACCAATGGTAACAACATGAAGAAATGGCCCCGGCCCCAGAACCAATCACCCCAAGCCTTGGAGAGAAGTTTCCGGAGTAGAAGGTGGCGGCTGTGAGTGACTGGCAGGCAGCCAGGGAGGGATTACAGAAAAGATACACTGGGTTTCTAGGGGAACCAGGGAGACAGGCATTTAACGAAAAGAGGAGGGAGAACTGGGGCAGAACCATTACAACATGGGAGGAACAGAACAATCACACTTAAGCAGGGAAGAACAGAACAACACAACACAACAACCCACTTCAAGTCATGCTGTAGGTATAACTTTCTTAAATCATCATGATTTAAGAGGTTCTTCACTGTCTTAAGTTTTCCACACACAGAAGAAATTCTATTCTATATGTGCATAAAATTACACAGCATGTGAACATACACAGGATAGTGCTTAAGCTGGTAGAAGGCTTCCTACGACATCTTGACTTGTATATCTCCCTGCAGCTCTAGCACGTGTTTTATTACAGAAAAAAATGACTAAATTTAGAAGCTATACTTGGAGCATTTTTTCTGGAATGATCTACACTTATAAAACAAAAATGAAGTATGGTTTCGTACTTGATTCATTTTCAGCACGCAGTCTGGTTAGGAAAACAGTGAAGGACTAAGCTTTTCTGCTGTTAAGACTAACTTGAAAATACATATATATACACAACTATTTACTGGGAAAAGCTTATAGAGGCAGAGCAGATAAAATTTACGAATTTCGGAGAAACAAAGTATTCAAGACACAACCAACATCCCAGCAGAGCACAGCTCTTCGCAATAAATTGATCTTTACACAAATTCACCTCAAGTGCCAAAAGCAATATCCACCTTTACTTTAACATATTTCTGTATCCCACGATGAAGCTATAATTCCTTTTTGGCATGAACTTCAAATCTCTACTTAACACACCAGGATAAAATTCTGCAGAAACTACTCCCACACCTGACATTCAGGCTACAGTTTAAATGTAAATCTAGTCCCACTTCTCTAGACTGTGTGTAAGCAAGGAATTATTTAATCTCCTCTCTCACATTTGTTGCTTTCCTAAGCCTACTTCATTTGTTGCTTTCCTAAGCCTACTTCACACCAACTATTACATTACACACAAAATCTTCTTACACCATATTCATAATATGCCAAATAATAAACGCAAATATCTATTTATGCAACAGCTGATCCATACCAGAGACTTATTCCTATCTACTTCCTCATTAATTGGAGATAATAACTGCGATCCCAAAGTGTTACCACAGGTTTTATCTGCAGTCCTGAAGGACACTGTTACCTTAGATACTCACTTTGCAGATCACAACTCCTGTCTAAAGCAGTGTTGGAGGAGGGCATGTTTGGTTGTTTTTCTATTCTCTTTTACATCTTTGGAGGCAGCTGCTAACTGACTTGCCTAACAGAAATTTCCATGCAGCTTCCAATTACAGAGAATTATGCAGGAAGAACAAGGAGATGAGAACCTCTATAGATACATAAGAGCAACCAGACATTCACAAGCCCCGGTCCTCATGGGGAACTTCCAACACCCCAATAGCTGGTGGAGGGAAAATAACGAAACCAGGAAGTCCTTGGAATGCACTGATAATAATTTCCATCTCCAAGTGACAGAAGAGCCAACAAGGAGAAATGTTATGCAGGACCTTGTTCCTACCAACAAGGAAAAGGCTGGTCTGGTATGTGAAGCCCAAATACAGCCTTGGCTGCAGTGACCATTTACCTGCGGAATTCAAGATACTTAGGGCAGCAAGGAGGGCACACAGCAAGCTCACTACCCTTGAGCTCAGGAAAGCAGATATTGACCTCTTCAGGGATCTGCTTGGTAGACTACCATGGGATAACTTCTTCTCCTAGAGAGAAGAGGGGCCTAAGAAAGCCAGTTAATATTAAAGGAGCACCTCCTCCAAGCTCAAGAGTAATGCATCCTGAAAACAGAAAGCCAGGCAAAAACTCTGGGAGGCCTGGATAGATGAAGCTTCTGAAAAATCTCAAATGCAAAAAAGGAAGGACACAGAGGGTGGAAGCAAGGACAGATAGTCTGGGAGGAGAACAGAGAGATTGTCTGAGGAGCCAGGGATCAGCTTAGTTAAATCTGGCCACAGACATCAAAGACAACAAGAAAACCTTTTACAGATATATCCATGATAAAAGGATGACCAGGGGAAATGTGGACCTCTCCAGAGGAAAATGGGAGTCCTGTCTACCCAGGATTTAGGTAAGACTGCAGTACTCAAAGACTTTTTTTTCTTCAGTACTGGTGAGTATTCTGTGTCATGACTCATCAGTAAGGAAGGTGATGTTTGTTATAAATTCTCATCAGGCTGTTCAAAGACACCAGTCCACATAATAGAGAACTCTTGTGGTTTTATTATATAGTCATCTCAACTCTGGAAAGTAATCCTCCATTTAGTTTCAAAAGTGCTGGTTAGCAAGCTCTTGCTTTTACAACATATTTCCACAAGTTTCCAATTCCTGCAACAAACTCCAATACAGGATAAGTGGTAGAATATGATAGGTGCACTTTGCCCAGACAAAGCAAGGCAGGAGAGAAATAAAGACATAAAGGAGACGAAGAGAAGAAAGAAGTTTACCAGTCTGTAGTTCCACATTGATTCTGATCCACAGATAGTCTGGATTTGGGATAGCTAGACAAATAGAAAAAGAGGGAAAAGAAGTGCAGGCAGGACCAAATTTTTATAGTTAGCCTGCTGTATGCCTCTTTTGCAAACTAATTTTTTTGTACCAGTTCGGTCACCCATGAGCATCCAGACCTCTAGGAGGTGAGTCAGGATGGGCATCTCTAGGTGGAAAGGGAAGCTGGCTTAGAACTGGGCTGTCCCACCTCCACAGGATCTTTCTTCCAGTCAGAACTTTTCTTTCACAACAGTCGGAATCTGAGATGTGTCTGGTCCTCACATCTAGCCACACCAAGCTGCAGAAGGCAAAGGTGGGAATGGGCAAATAAAGAGAGCAGATCTGATTCAAAACCTCATCTAAGAGGTCTGAAGGTGCAAAAGTCCATGGGACTTGATAAGAAGAATTCATGAATCCTGAGGGAACTGCAAGAAGTGTCTAAGCCCAGATTTGTGAAGTAGTGACAGTCTGGTGAGGATATCACAGACTGGAAAAGAAGAAACATAAACCTTCATTTTTAAAAAGAGAACAAAAAGATCCAAGTAACTGCAGGCCAGCCATGCTCACTTCTGTCCTAAGCCAGATCAAGGTGCAGATCCTCTTGGAAATTATGCTAAGGCCTATGGAAAATAAGGAGTGGCAGCTAATACAGCTTCACTAAGGGCAAATTGTGCCTGACAAATTTGGTGGCTTTCAATGACAGGGTTACAGCATTGCTGGACAAGGGAAGAGTGACTGATTTTTGCAAAGCATTTGACATGGATCCACACAACATCCTTGTCTCTAAAAAGGATTTGAGAGATTGACCACTCAGTTAATAAGGAATTGTCATGCACAAGGACCTCAATGAGCAAGAGGAGACCAGTGGTGAGTGCTGTCCCCAGGGTTTGACACTGAGACCAGAACTGCTTAACAGAGACATGGACAGCAGGATCAAGGGCACCCTCAGCAAGTTTGCTGGTGACACCAGGCTGTGGGGCGGTGATGCCATCCAGAGGGACCTGGACCAGGAAAGGTGCGGTTGTGTGAATGTCATGAAGTTGAACATGGCCAAGTGTAAGGTCCTGTACCTGGATCAGTGCAAGTCCAAACACAAATACAGTCTGGATGGAGAACAAATTGAGAGCAGCACTGAGGAGAAGGACTTTGGGGTATTGAAAAGAAATGGGACCAGCAGGTCAGGGAACATGATTGTCCCTTTCTTCTCCTCTTTCATGAGATCCCACTTGGGCAACTACATCCAGCTCTGGGGCTCCCAGCATAAGAAGGATGTGATCATGTTGTAGTGAGTCCACAGGAGGCCACAAAGATGACTAGAGGGGTGGAGCACCTCTCCTATGAACACAGGCTGAGACACTTGGAGTTGTTCAGCCTGGGAAGAGAAGACTCTGGGAAGATCTCACAGCAGCACCGAAGAATCCAAAGGGAGCCTACAAAAGAGCCGGAGAGGGGCTTTATACAATGGCATGTATGACAGGACAAGGTGGAATGGCTTTAAACTGACAGAGGATAGGGTTTAGATTAGGTATTGTGAAGAAATTATTTACTGTGATGTTGATAAGACACTGGAACAGATTGCTGAGAGATTTCATACATCTTGAAAGTGCTTTCTTGAAAGTGTTCATAGCCAGGTTGGATGGTGTTTTGAGCATTGGAATTGGATGATTTTAAGGTCCCTTCCAATCCAAACCATTCCATGATTCTGAGATTCTATTATACAGCCAGATTAGCCCTGTTTGTGAATTCTGAAAACATTACCATTCATATTTTTTCAGCTGCTGTCATGTAAACTTAGGAATAGGGGCATTTTATAAATTATAACACTAATTTTATTTATATTGTTATCCATAATTTACCTCAATTTTAATCTGGAAGTAGTAAAAAAATTTTCAGGATGTATTAACTAAAATAAAGCACATTTAAGGTATGACGTGTCCTGTCTAAATGGCAAGAAAATGCAAAAACTGGATAAGCTATGCACCAAATTATTTTGTTGCTATTTATTGTAGCATGCACATCTCCACCATCAAATGCAAGGAAATATAAATTGGAAGTGAGATTATTTTTAGCTTGAGAACTCTCAAGGGTGTGTGTAACCTTTTAAATCACAATGACTGAAAACATTAGAGGCTCAGGTCCATGCACTTTGTTCTTTGAATAATTCTAGAGGTAAAAATCCTGCTCATAAAATGAAGAGCACCTTAAAAAAAGTATTATGTTTTGGAGCATCCTGGTTCCAACTTCTGCAATTCTTTCAAATGGTATTCTCAATATTTCTGAAATTAGCATAATTTCCTTGGTCTGCATGCTATAACAAAATGGGGAGATTTCAGGCGAAAAAATGTTTCTGTTAATACAGGGAAATCATCTTCTCACTGGGCAGCAGAATTTGAGCTACAAAGAAAGCCTTTGTTTCACCTTTAATAGTAAAATACTTATTCAGAAAGCAGATGAGGTATTCTCTCATTCTTCAAAAGGATGATAGGACCTAAAGCAATCACACTCAAGTGTGCAATCAATCCCTCAGCATCTTGCAGTAGATAAGAGTAATAGGAAGAAGCCAAGGGCAAGTCTTTAGAAACACCCTTAGAAAATGTTGATGTCTCTATCTAGTATTCCCCAAGGTGCTAACAGTACATGCTATTTAAAGCAAAATGAGGAAACAAGACTGCAGTGTTCTCCATCTGGTTTTGGATATCTAGCTGTGAAACTGGTGCAGGCTGGGGGTTCACGTGAACAAGCTGAATGTGAGACAGATGATGTAAGAGCACAGGATGGATGTTAGGTTGGTGTGTCAGGTCAGCAGCTTCAGCTGGCAGCCCCACCTGCTGATACTGCCCCAGCTCACACCTCAGCCTCCAAGCAACACCAGCCTTGTGTTGACTCTACAGAGTCATAGCAGCTGGAGCAAAGCCAGCATCCTGTTCCTGAGCTGACTTATAGGTCATTCATCTGTCTCTCTGCTGGAGCTGGTCACAGGAGGATGGGCACTGTAACTAAACCACTCAGAGCTGCATGCCTTATGTACCACAGCCAAAGAAGTTTATCTGAAACTGTAATAATGGCTTAAATTGTTGTCTACAGATAGTGGCAAAAGCCACATAAACACTCACAAATATATATAAAGATATTCGGAACCACCGGCATGTACATATCAATGTGTTAAAAGGGTTCTCCAAAATGTCTCCATGTGAACAAACCTGATTCAGGCACATTATTTAAGAAAGGTGTGAGAGGATGATCAAATAATATTCTAACATCAGATAACCAGAAAACACTTCAGTTAGGTATAACAGAACTAGTTATAATCTAAAAATGCTGAAAATTAGAAGGACTTGGGATGGGATGAAATGCAAAAAGGTGGCCAAAATGGAAAAAAGGTGGCCAAACCTATAATGACAGACATGCCTGCCTTTTTCTCTCCTTTATGTATTTAAATACAGTTGATCAATTACAGTTATACTCACTTTGGTGTTTAAGTAATATAAGAAGGCCTGAATGCAACTGTGACTCTCAAACCTTTACATCATCATGTTTAATAGCTCCAGAACTGAATACAAATTTTCTCACTCAGAAAAATTATTTTGAAGATAATTGGGATTTCCTAGTCTGACCACACGCATGCAGTTGGCAACAGTGTGAGTTAGAAATCCTTGACAGTTTTTCATTGCAAAGATGGCCTTAGCAATGTCCTACTGTCACATTCTACCAAATGTTAATTTTTCAATCGTATCTAGAAAGAAATGAGGAAATATGCATATCCTCATATAAACAAGTATTTCATCTTTTCCCAACACTCTAATACACCCACCCTATGAATGAAAAGGAACCTTATAAGCTCCCATTTTTGGCTGAAGGAGAGGTTGTTTTTGAGACTATGTTTCTCCCCATTATCCATAAGTAAATCCACCTTCCATAAGATAGATTACTGAACACTGTAGTTTAATATTTATGATATTTATGATGACTCCAGCATGTGCTCAAAACAAGGAATTTACATGCCCCACACCAAAATCTGCTAAGTTCTTTGCCTACTCTTCCAACTTACAGGTGTATGTTGCTGCAGAGCTGAAGTTTCTGGCATAACATACAATCCAGCCAACATAGCTACATTATTTTTTTATTATGCAGTACATCAACAATGTTATATTAACTTTCAAAACTGTCCAAAATGCACTACTTGACCTGGCATCACAAAAAAATACTATTTTGAAGGAGCCTGTTTCTGTATGTGGTAAGCTGCAACAGAGCTTCAAAATACACTACAGTACTTCAAAATTCAAACTTAAAGACTGCTTCAATGCACCTCTGTAATAACTACTTTGCCTATGCCAGCCACCTGGGTCTTTGTCTTACCAGGCACAACCAGACAACATATGCTGCACTTAATTCTCTGCCTCCTATCTGCACAGCCAAGTACAGAGGACTTGGGTAGAGCTGCTACCACCTCTACATACATGAGAAGGATCAAGGTGGATGAGGCCACAGTCTCTCAAAGAAGAAAAGCTAACTTTCACATCCTCCGAAGCAGCATCCAAAGCAGGAAGCGCAGTTTCTGAGCTCTCAGCTGGCCATTTGTCCCAAATACTTGTTTTGATACAGCTTTTTTGTTGTGTGGTCTTTATTATTGGTTTGGCCAGATTCACACTGACATTGCTGAGAAGCCTGTAAACAGTCCAGAAAGGTCAAAGTGGAATAGAAGAGAGAACAGGACAAATATATGGCTGCAGCCCATCAAGGGAGCAAGAACATACTGAGTGCCCTGAGTGCTGCTTGTAGAGGAGAGAAAGACAAAAGAAGGCAATGGTATTTCTACTCTTCCTCTGCCACTTAATGCCATTTTAATTTTTCAAACCAGCCACCCTCTTGTGCAGGTATTAATGCTGTTCATATTCAGTAAGTAAATGTCCAGCAGAGAAAAGTGAGTCAGTACAAGGTGACTCATGTGAGCACTATCTGCAGCCCCAGCAGGTTCCATGAAATATTCAGCCTTTTATTATATTAATGTGACTATTTGTCAGATGAAACCTAAACTGAGAATGGTTTGAAATTTGATACAGCAGTGCCTCAGCATGTATCTGTCAAATTTAGAGAAAAATTAAAACAGCAAGGGTCAGTAAAAACTGCCAACACCTTTGCATTCCCAAATAAATATCTTTTAAGAACCTCTTTCATTACAACATGTTTAAAAGGTACATAGATTTACACCTTTTAAAAGCCTTAAAAGATATTTTCCCTTTACTGAAAACCCCTCAATTCTTATAACAGTTTGTTTTCTAAGTGTAATCTATTCCCATAGCAGAAGGAATACTTTGCCAAGGCAAACATGCTTATGATTACATTATCCATAAACCTGAAAGGAACATTCTGCCTAAGATCAAGATTCAGACCCAGCACAAAGCTACTCCAGCTGCACAGATAATTACAAGCTGTGCAAAATTTGCACATGGTCGCTGTCAGAGGATTTACACCAGCAGGAATGCACATGGGCAGACATTTCTGCTAGAGCTTACATGGGCATTCTCTCTACACAGCATTAAGTTCTTAGTGCAACACTTTGGAAATAACAAAAGAAAAACTGCTACTTCTTATCCTATTAAATCCTTGCCCCATACTGCTATTATCATTACATCATTCTTTTATGCTTCACTGATATCTTTTCAATTCCAAAACACTTTAGAAGATTAACACAAACTATGCCCAAGGAAAAAATCACATATCCCCAAAACATTTCAGGAAAAGCCCAAAAATAAATTCTATCAAAAGATGGCAAAAATCAAGAAGAGTACAATTTTCCAAACTAATTACTTGCTCACTTACAACTGCACAGAGATTAATACAAGTTTTGCAAAAAAAAAAAAAAAATGGGGATGTTCTGGCCACAGAAAGGTCTTTGAAAACCACTGGAATAAAAAATGTATCCAACAGTGGTAAACGGGCTGTTTTCTTTATTGGATCAGACCAAAGGCACCACAGTATCTGCTGCACTGGTTAACTACTGACAGAAACTCTTTGCCTTCATGCCCTTTTGCAGAACTAAGCTATAAAATTTTGCAAGTTCTGCTATGCGTTTACTTCAGTACCTGAGCATGGCTTAGGTCACTCAATCTGAGTTGATCTCATCACCATCAGGCAGCACTTCATACACTCTCCACAGCAAATTGGTCCAACCTGCTCCAACAGCCATCTGGAGGGATTTTTGTAAATTGCATGCCTGTTCATGTGGCAGAACATCAAGGAATAAACAAGTTTTCATTTTTTTGCTGGATTTCTTTCAAATCATTTGAAGTGCACTTACTCATGTCATAAATAATAATGCCAAAACAATCTAACTACTTAACAACCCTCTGTGAACACTAAAGGCAACCAATCTAACTATATTCATTAAACTATTCATAGGTGTGTCAGAGGTTTTGCTCTTCTGTGACAGAAGGCAGGTTTTCCATTAAGTCATTATTTACTTAGAGGGTCTGTAAAATTCCATTTTATAACTGTAATCTTTTATAGTCTTCAATACAGACTGTAGATTACAGCAGTAAGATAAGCAGTTTGTGCAGTATGATAGATGCAGTTTACTCATATTGATTGTGGCATGAAAAGGAAAGGACTGAAATCAGGATGCTCTCTATAGCTTCACTATTGAAGATATATGAAGTGGGGGAAAAAAGTACAACTGCAATTTTAAAACCTCCCTACTACCATATATTGGATGGAATCAAGAACTACCACAGCACCTCAGAAATCATACTCCTTTCTGGTTTTCACTATATAGGAACAGCAAAGCTACACCTAAAAAAACCATGCACTTCTTTGTGCCCATTTTCCTAGTCAAATTGTCTGAAGTAATTCTATCCATGGCCTACTGGGGGAGACAATTAATTTGTTTAAGGTTCCTTGTGTTAGTGAAGAGAAGCAGTTCTTAATGGAAAGATTCCTTGGTGACGGCTTCCCTTCTTTTTCATAGATGAACAATCCCTGTGTCCAAACAATACTCCACAAACTGCAAGTCTTGTATGTAGGAAAATGGTATTAGGAAAGTATTTAAATACTGTTAACTTCTGGGGGCATTTGGCAGCTAGATAATGAAAAGGAGAGTGATCAAATTAGCCCTCCAGAGAAGATTATCCCACAGGAGATAGCAATGCTGGATATCCCCCTTCTAGGAGATAGCAATGCTGATATCCCCCTTCTAGTTATCAGGGAAGCATGCTGGAGTTCCATTCATCAAAACCAGGAAACTCTGGTCAGCACACAAGTTTTCCTTTGGTAACAGCAGTGGAAAGAGGAAACTTTAGCTTCATAAAGATGCTGCAGAAACATAATCCGATTTCAGTTTTGTATCAATTCAAAAGGCTGAGTTATCTTTCTGAAAGTTTAGTTCCATACTGTACAGGATCTTCTTTAATGGTAATGTTGCTTCATCTGTCATCTAAATAAGCAAACATTCCATTCTGCAAGAGTACTGTCACAACTGGCATGTACGGGATATTCTTCCATATTCTTCCAAATTATTCTTTCCTCTCCTGTTTTGGACCTGTGTTACCTCAGCCACTGTCCTTCTTTGCCCTCTCTCAGGGCCTTTCTTTCTTGTAGCTGCCTGCAATTTCTTCACTACTTAAAAATCTGACACTTTTTGGACTTCTCCTAAAGTCCTTTTCAGGAAAAATAGGAAAAATAAATCCGTTATATTCAGTTTATAGGAAGCAGATACTGATTCAAAGCTATTTTCAGCAGTAAGGTATATTTCTGTTTATACTTTCATGATCTTGCATTGAAGAGAGATCTCTGAGACAACTCTGCGTTCTAAACCATTCAAAACCAAACATATGCTGGCCTGATCAGCTACTTCACTGCAAATCCATAAAGGCAACTTACTTCTACTTATGTATCATCACAATCACAGCACACCATTGTGTCATTAGCAGCATAAATCTCAAGGAGCATAAGTTCACAAATACCAGCAGCAGGTCTATTCCAGTGGCTACCAAGAGAGTCCTAGAGGTGCTTTTGATGATAAATCTTGCCAGAAACCTCAGGATTCTGCAGCTGTTTTGTAGAAAGTCTTGAGAGCTGTTTCTAGGAGGTTACTGAATTTTCAGTCACAGAGGGAATATCACTGCCTTGAAAAATCATTAACAGCTGCAGTTAGAACTTACTTTATTTCTTGAACCAATGCTACTTCAGACACTCAAACGCCTTCATATTTTCTGCTGCATTTCTCAAGTTCACACTCTAATGCACTATAACATCTGCTTTGGAAACATGTGACAATAACCCATATGAAAGCACTCTAAGTAGGTAATTTTAAAGGAAGATTATTTTAAAAATAGTCCAGATGGGGAATAATAAGCAAGCTTTTTCTTTAAGTTCATCTCCAGCTCAGAGGCTCCCAGGCTTCAAAGTCGCACATTCTACCTGAAAGATAGGGGGAGGGATATTTATAACTGTCTTCCAGCACCTGTTACTTACACAGTCACTGATACTGGGGGTGGGTTTTTCTTATGTTTGGTAGAGTGGTTGATTCAGCATCTCTCCTTGATACGACCACACTTGCAGGAATGGGTATCAGACTCTGTGTTCCCCAGTCATGCAGTAAATGTGGTCAAAAAGCACAGGGATGCATTGCAAGAGAATACAGAGTATTCTCTATGTATGTGAGAATGAGAAGGGTAGAAACAAGTAAGTAAGTCCTAACTTAGTTTGGCAACAGAGTGTGCACCAAAAAGAGTGGGGAGGCTATTTGGAATACTGGGTTGGGACTGGTGTGAGAAAACTGGGACAGTACAGTTCTGTGTCTGACTGCTGAATATTTTCTTTGTTCTCAAGTCATAGATTCTTAAATTTTTCCACACACAAAGTCAGTGAAGACTTGGTTTTCCCTTTTATTTCATACTGAACTTCAGTTGCATTTTGCATTAAAATTCAATAGTGAATGAGTAATTTTGAAGTAGGACACAGACAGAAGAAAATCTCTTTGATGAGCTAGTCAACATAGTGCCTCAAGAGTCAAGTTATAGAAAATGTGAAATTTTGCACAATACTGCAAAACATCTTTCCTCGTTTTTTAATTTCAAGATTACAAGGAAGTAGGATTCTACTTACCCTTTCATTCAAAATTTGCACAATTTGAGAGAAAGATGAAAGAAACCCTCATGAGGTACCCATCATGAGAAAGTGTACATCATTCCTGTATAAATGCATAAGGCACATAACCTTTCCCATTCCAACATTACCCCACTGAAAATACAGTTTAAAAGAAAGTTGCTGGCTCTTTTCACCATCTTTTTTCAGAGGAAACTATGTAAACTGAAAAAATAGAACAGATAATAATGTTCCTTTGAGATTTTCAAATTACAGCATTACAGCATTTGTAATATGCAAATTGGACATGATCATTTTTTCTGACCAGGAATTCCATACACATAACAACTGTTACAATGTCCTTCTCTGCAAGAAGTCTATTTTTGGGCATATACATGAATGGATTGATGAGCCTTCTCTATTTTAAAATAAACTGTCAAAACACTTGAAAATATTGCCCATCAAAAACAAGGACAAGGTTGTATTTTCTTCTTCTACCCAGCATACTACATTAAATCTTCCAGAGATGGAATTAATTTTCCCATAGCAGAGCTCATGGTGCTGTGCTTTGCATTGGTAGCTAGAAAGGTTTCAATAACACACCAGTGGTTTGGCTACTTAACCTCATAAGATGGTAAAATGGCAAAAGCTTACTTAGGATTCACAGATGGATCTTTGTGTTTGCAGTGGAAAACCTGCTGGGCAAAATTTAGCCCCTTCATTTTCTGAGTCACTGCAGTAATCATCACTCAGTACTAAATTCCAAAAACATCCCGAATTGGACTGTGAAGGTGCAATGCTTCATGTAATGTTTCTATTGTCACAGCATGATGAGGAAACCACTGTGAATTATAATTATTCTTATATTAAAATTAAGGATTAATCATAAAAATGTATTATCCACACTAGTATGAGGCTTTTTGAGGAGAACAAATAGGCTTGTCTCCTTGTGCTTCATTCACAGATAAGTATTCTCCCGAATAATTTTAATTTTAAAGTTTAGTTTTATTGATGGAATTTATTGTAGAACAGCTGTGTTTGTCAGAATTATGCTCTACAGTGGATATTATTGTAAAATTTAAAGGGCTAAATTATTTTACACTGCTCAAGTATCATGCTTTTTTTAAGGCTCCCAGTAGAGCTATTTATTAAAAGAAATCTAGTTCATAACTCTAGGTTCAGAAGAGGAAAAAATTTAATGCCATTGAAAACCTGGATTACACATGAATCTTTACTGGAAGAAAGTGCTCAATCACGTAATTTATCAGCAAAGGGAGAAGAGTTGTCAGTAGTGTTGGTGATGCAATTGAGAATTTCACAAATTTGTTCGATGCTTACAATTTTACCCTACCGGTAGTTCTTCTACAACTATGTGTTCTGTATCAAAAGTAGCTGTGGTTTGATATATATTTGTATGATCAGTCAATGCTCTCCACACAATTGCCATACTAAACCTTGTTCTAGAAAATGGTATCTAGAAAAACCAGGACGCATGCCCTTGTTTTTCCAACATATATAGAAAGGCTATTATGAACACCAACAAGACAAAGTCATATTTCATAATGAAGATTACATTAGAAACCTGGATTTCACTCATGTGACATATTACTTTTCAGTGCAAAGGAAAATTTAGGGTATTTCAAAGAACAAAATTTTAAAATGGTACTCATTCTAAAATACATATTAAATGCCTTAAGTTATCATTACCCTTTGTATCTCTTGACTTACACTCATCTGACCTTTACCCTTCTAGAAACAAGCAGCTAAAGGCAAAGACCAAATCCATGTCTCTTGTGGCAGACCTTAAAGAAATTACTAAAAATAATAATTAGATATAGTCAAATATTAAGTATCCCTTGAGGTATCTGCATAGTCTGTAATATCACTGCCCATGTCTACATTGTTTCAGTGATCTCAGCATTAAAGTAGTATTAAAAAATACTAAAGATAGTCTAAGATAGTCTAAAGATGGTCAAAGGTTGCCGCATGTCAGTAGACAACTCGAGGTAAACTTCACTAAGATTTTTTTTTCTATCTGCCAAGATACCATAGCAATAAAAAAATTCCTAACAATAAGGCAAAAATACATACATATCATTAGCTACCAGACAGATGTAGGTCTACAGTCATTATTACAACTCTCTCTCCAAAATCAGCTAAGAAGTGTTCACAAGCACAAGCCCAGTTTCACTGATAAAAATTCTAAGAGATGTGGTAGTATGCCATTCACAGGTGTTTTCTTTCTTTAACCCATTCATGACTCCTGTTTTTACCACTTTAAATCGTAAATGTTCATGACAAGTACAGCAGGACCATCCATGCACTAATCTGTTCACTCACTTCACTGAGTCACAGTCTCTTAAAGACAAACCAGATATTTCTCTGCTACTGGTCTGATACAGTGAGCTAAAGAAACCCGTTAGGAAAACTCCCAAGTTCTCTTCTCCATTTTGGGATATCTTTTGCTTTTGCCCAGTCCCTTCATGATATGACCTTGAGTCTTAGTAGAAAGCACACTACAGTTCTCTATGCTTTTGAGATGAGTTTTCATATGCCTATTGGCATGGAAAAATTCTTTCATGTCACAATCACAGTGGTAAATGACATACTAAAATAAAGGACCTTTGGGATGGGATCCTTTTCCGGAATGATTTTTTCAGTCACGCTGATTTGGCTCCTCATCTTGCTGAAGAAGCCAGTCATTTCTCACTCACCTGTTCCTCCAGCTCCAACAATTATGTCCTTCACTTATGTAAACAAAGAGAGTTTTACTCTCTCTCAAACCCTTATGTCTTATTCCCCCTACATTGTCATGGGTCTTTCCAGTTCCTAAAGCCTGAATACCACAGCTACACAGCCCTAGTGAAATTGTGGTGCAGACTTCAGCCCAGGAGAGGTAGTGATGAACAGCCTGGGGATAGGAATTGAACACCTCCCTGGACAGCATTTTACTCCACAGAAACACGTACCCCTCACAGACAAACTGCAAGGGAACGAGTGCCTTAGCCTCCTTGCTTCCAATATCTAGCCCATGGTTTCTTTGTGAGTGCTCCTAGACACACAGCACTCTCTGTAAATTTAGACATTGAGAGAAACAAGCCATTGGAGGGCGCAGATTTGCAAGTCTACATCATCTCATCCAGTATAGGGAATGGGGGTGCTATTATATACACAGACAATAAATGCAGTTTCAGCTGGTATTCACAGGGATTTATCAGATTTATGATGACAAGAGGAGAGTACCTAAGCCTCTGAAAGTTGATTAGGATGTTTTCCTCTCTGTCTAAATCACATTGCTCACCAATCAGATGCTAAAGCAGCAGATGGAAAGGCAACCAGAAGTTGAAGTTTACCTGGAAACAAACATCATGCATCAAACTATAGCAGCTCAAAAACTGTCTTGTATATCCATGCAGCAAGAGCAGAGTTGACTCTGGAGGACACAAACATTTGTTTTCCATAAGAACCTTAGATCAAGCCTGGATCCATGATGTGTTGAATGTCTTTTGGGCCCTTCACTACAAGAAAAACATTAAGGTGCTGAAATAAGTCCAGACAAGTTCAACAGAGCTGGTAAAGGATCTGGAGCACAAGTCTTATAAGGACCAGCTGAGGGAGTTGGGGAGTGTTTATTCTGGAGAAAAGGAGACTCAGAGGAGACCTTACCCCTCTCTACAACTATCTGAAAGGAGGTCACAGTGACATGGGGGCAATTCTCTTTTCCTCAGTCACAAGTGACAGGATGAGAGAAAACAGCCTCAAGTTGCACCAGGGGTGTTTAGACTGGTAATTTTTTTTCTTGGAAACGATTGGCAAGCATCTGATGCTCAAAGACCAGTAAGGAAGAAAGGGCCTTTTTCTTGGAGTCCATCTGGTTTCTAGATGTCTAAAAAGATTAAATACGCACAAGCAAAAGAAAGGCAATCCTTTAATCCTTTTCTTACAGTAATAGAGAGCATGCTGAACTCTTTCAGACAAGGAAGTGCCTGTGATCCCCACACAAGTAGTTCCTTCTCATTTGGAGTTCTTCCTCATGCAACACCTTATCATTTTAAGGTCTCTCATATCTGATTGCGCCTTGGAAACAAAGCAGTACCTCAACAGTCAAGAATCCCAGAAGCTTTTGGAAGACAGATGGATCTTGACCAAAATCCCACGTGAAAGCACCCATAAGAGCTGCAGAAGTTCTGATGTAACCAAAAACATTGCTAAGCTCTACAGAAGCAGGGAAATTTGAACAGTAAATAAAATCAGTAGGAAAACTGGGCATGTAACAGATGATGCATACAAATTTCTGTTTATTGCTAAGAAAAAGAACTACTAATTGTCTTTACATTTACACTTCAATGGCTGAGATTCTACTAGTGGTTCACAGGCGCCTGTTAACTTCCAGCCTCATCTTAGGTTTCACAGAATTAATAGGTAAGTCACTGACACCCAAAAGCAAGAGTAAATAGAAGACAGAAGTTTAAAATAATTTCATGTTCTATTTAATGTTACTTTTAAAGATATTTCAGGTTACTATATCAGTTGTATTCACCATCAACTGCTGGGGTTTGATCCCAGCTCAACATAAAAACACTCCACCATTGAGGTTATAACAAAGGGACTTAGCTTACTAAAATCAGAATCGGTAAAAGTTTTGTTGTCAAAGCTGATAGATGCATGTATAATTATACACTAATAGCACTGTATTCACCATCATATAAAGGATTCTTTCAGTAGGGAGAATTTCTTGCTTTCCAAATTGTAAGACGAAAAATTCAGTATACATAGGCCCAAAGAAAGACAGTGTTTAGAGAATAAATGCAACTGAAAAATATATTGGGATATTTTGTCTTTGGCAATGAAAAATCCCAAAATCAATGAGATCAAAGGCAGCCTAAATAAATGTCACCCCCTATATGACATTGTATCAACAGACTGGTGTCAAAATGTAGAGCCTTCCAACAGAATATTGTTTTCCCTGTTATATTTATTTCTGTAGCACACCTAAAGAACACAACCAGTTTATTTTACAGAGATCTCACAGTATACTTGAAAGAGTATTGTTCTTTAGTATTTCTCCAGAGCTTTAGAGCCTAGAAGTTAACAGTCAATCTCCGAGACAGACACATGCCTGTCAGGCATATGCATGCTGGCAACTTTCTCCTTACACCCTGCCCAAACAACAGGGAATTACTTTACATGCTGAGAGACAGCCAGATTGTACAGCACTTTCTAAAGGCCCTTAAAAGACTTCTGATTTACAGGAAGATGTAATCAACCCAAGAGTAAAGCAGACTCCACCGCTCATGCATCTTTCCCACTTTCTATCTAGCTGAAGCAGCAGATGTTGTCACTACCATCTTCAGTAGACACACTTTTTCTTGGAAGACACAGAGAGAAAAAGGGCAGATTTCTGCAGACTAGATAAACATGCAGCTTTTAAGCGCAGTAAAGCTTAAGCTAATTTGAGAGTTCTAAAGAATACAGCTGCTTGTTTACAATTATAATGCTTTAAGATCATTAAAAATCAAGTTACTTTGGAGCAGACCAGTATTCTTTGCAGTTACAAAAAGTAAGAAACATACAGTAGAGAAAATTAAACTGATCCATAGCCATGTATCAGTAGATCTATTCTGTATGTAAAATTGTTTTTGAGATATTTAGACTCCTCCTTAAAAATAAAGTAATTGTCTTTCAATCCCCAAAGATTATTCATTTTGGAAAGTGAGCACCAGAAAATATCAGCTGAAACCCACATTGAGCAAGAACATTAACTCTAGATATTAGGAATGTTAATGCCGTTGGGAATTTTGCCAAAGTTAGTGCTTCCATGTGCACAGATCTTCTCAAGGCTCTTTTTCACAGTTTCCTCTTCCACAGTGATACAGAAATCTTTCACAGGATTTCTGTATCACTGTAACTATACATGGACATTGATAAAACACAGGAGTACACAGGTCATACTTCAAAGACCTAACATTTAACAAAAGAAAATTGAGCCCAGTATTTATAGTATCTACATTCTATATTGCAGGTTTTGGATAATATGAAATAAATGCTTTCACACAGACTAAAAAAGTGAAATCAGAAGAAGCAATAGCTTATCATAGTGATTTTTCTGTTTCCACACCACTCCCATACAATACCAGGAAGACTGTCCAACACACTGGGAGCTGACCTAAAGCCAGTTCTAGCAGCAAACACAGGACTGGACCACCATCCCTGCAACAGGGAAACAAAATTTACCAGCATGCATACTACCTTTTCTTTCCATAATAATAGTTTCTTGATTTGCAGCAAGAAGTTCCTTCACTTCCACCTAAAGATGAAGCACTACAGTGAATCCAAGATTTTGTGACTCTAAGACACATTTTACATTTTCTAGCTGGTTATGGTTACCTTTCAGTTGCAGATTGCAACTCTGTAAGTTCACAAAAGGTTCGCAAAGCTGGAAGGTCTAAAAGCAAATGAGTCAATGGAAAACCTGCAACTCACTGCAAGCAGTAAAATGAGTGGACAAAGCATATAAAGGCCAAACTTAAAAGAACCACTTTGCTATATATTTTAGGTACTACTGGTGATGCCCCCAGGGACAAGATCTTGGAATTTTACAAAAGCATGCAGTTGAGTATTCAACTTCCTTCATGTAAGGGAGGAAAAAACTTGAACAAATGTAAGAAGTTTCAGGATCTTGCCTAAAGTGCTTCAACAATTTGGCTACTGCCCTTAAATGCATGCAAAGCTTCACTTCATTGTTGCTTCAGTCTTTTACAATTCTTGAATGCAAAAGCATATGTAATCAGAAATGATGCTATGCCAATTCATAGCCTTTGTTTCTTAACCTCTCCCAACGTCAAAATACAAAGACACAAGTCTGCTAAGTAGATGGCAAAATACCTCTAATAAACAATTAACCCCCCCAACTTTCAGAACCTGACACTTTGTAGTTTAATTTGATGCCCTTAGGGTTCTTCATTATGTGAAATAGGTAGTATTCACATCTTTGTATATTAAATCATTATTTTACCGACCTCCATCTCCCTACCAGCTTTTTGCTTTCTTCATGTACAGAAGCAACGCTCTGCCTTTGTTCATCACTGTTGATTTTATTTTTGTGTTGTTCAAATCTTCCCTTTTGTCTCAACTGCAGCTTTCATGATATGGCATCATAATGAAATTATATATTGACATGGTGGTTTTTTGTGGTGCAAGTAGAGAAAAAATATTCTATTTTAGTTTTTTTAAACACTACTAAACAACACACAAAGAAAGGCAATATAATTTCAGGACAAAAATCATCACTTCGAAAACAGAAGGAAAAAAGCAGTCAGAAGGTAAATGTCATGCTTAATGTAAGATTAATTATGAAGATTTGTAATATGTCTGAAGAGACATTACATTCAGTAGGTCAAAATATCTTATTCAAGCTTATAGGCTAGTTTTGCAAGTGGACTTTAGGCATTGCAATATCCAGCTCATAGATCGCTAGTGCCCAGTTTCTTTTATGTTCCTTTTATGTCATATATAGGTAGAGTTTATAGCGTAAAACATTATCTTTATTGAAATCAATACAGGGATTCAATCTGCTCCTTGAACGTGTTGGACATGCTAAGAAAGAGACTGTAATCCCACTCAGAAAGAAATTTCACAGGTCTAGCCATAGACCAGAAAGAGGTATTGTCTTCTGTTTGGGATTAATGGCTGCAAGTCCATGCAGTCGAGTTGTATAGTCTCTTTCCTCTCTCAGGAATACACTGCTGCAAAATGTTGTGGATAGCTGAGGCATATTAAAACACAAAAAGAAATTGGACAAATATATTGGGAGAAAAGTTTAAGTGGAGGCAAAGAACCCCAACTCATACTTTTTCTGGGTCAGAAAGTCTACACTGGAAAAATATATTAAGGAAGTATCACCACATCTCTCCCTCCCTTTCTTTATGTTTTCACAAGCATTGACCACCTTCAGAGGCAGAATACACTGATAACAGACTATTCCAATGCTTGAAACTATAAATGTATCCTGAAAAGCTTTATGGGCTTCTTGGCTGAAGAAATGGCACTAGAAAAGAACAACCCCAAGAAAGATGGAAAAAATATGACCCTACACACAGTTCTTAGATGTGTTCAGGATACCTAGGCAAATTGTTTAGACAAGTTTAATGATTCTAGTTTCCCCAAAAATTGGGCAAGACCAAAAAATTGGGCGAGATCAGAGTATAGAAGACACTCTGTGCTGACTTCAGATGGCATAATTTTCTTCACAATGACTGGTAAGGAGCAGTTTTGGATTTGTGCTGAACACAGGGTTGATAATGGAAAGATGTTTTTGTTATTGCTGAGAAGGGTTTGCAGAGCCAAAGCCTTTTCTTCACTGCCACAATGGCAAAGAAGTTGGGGGTGCATGGGAGGTTTGGAAGAGACACAGCCAGGACAGGTGACCCAAACTGACCAAGGGGATATTCCAGACCATGTGGCATCATGCTCAGTACATAAAGTAGAGGCAAGAAGGCAGAAGTGGGGAATATTTGAAGTTTGTCTTCCCAAGTAATTCTTACTTATGGTGGGGCCCTGCTCTCCTGGAGATGGCTGAACACCTGCCTACCCACAGGAAGCACTGAATTAATTCCTTGATTTGCTTTGCTTAAGTGTGCAGCTTTTTTTTATCCTTGTTAAACTAAACTGTTGTCCTGGGTTGGCTGTATGATGCATTTATCCCCAATCGTCTTGTTCTGTTCATGCTGAATAGTAAGTTTTGCACCTTTAAGACTTATTGCAGAGAGTGAAGGGGGAGAGAAAATGCAGGTTTTTTCTTTCCTCCAGACACTGCTCTCACTCCCCCACATTCCTCCTCCTGGCCTGTTGTCTGCAGAGAGACGGCGGACAGAGCTCTTCTTTTGCTTTTTAGTTAGTGTCAGCTACCTGAGGCAAAGAAGTTCCCTGGACTGTGGTTTTTTTTCCTTTTCTTTGGACCTCTTGAAACCTGCTCTGGACTGAACACCCAGGGGAGCACCGGCAGCTCACATTTCTGGCCCACAGGGGCCGGGCCCGGCCTGTGACAATTCCAGCATTGGAGGGACTGATCAGAGACTGAGTGAGCTGCAACCCGGGGATGGGGTTTTCTCAGTTTGTCATGTCTTTTAGAGTGACAAGGGGTCTCATTGTTTGATATTGTTTTAGTTTTATTGTTTAATAAACAGGTTTTTGCCACCTTTCTCCAAGGAGGTATTGTTTATTTTTCCTCCCGGACCAGTTGAGGCGGGGGAGGGGCCAATTGGATCTGTTTTCCCACTGGAGCTCCTTGTGGGATTCTTCCCCAAATTAACTCTAAACCTGGACAACTTTCTTTATCTCAACCAATGAGTTTTCCAAATTTTACCCTTCTGAGTCTCTCCCCCATCCTGCAGGTAAGGAAGTGAGCAAGTAGTTCATGCTAATTGGTTCATTAGTGGTTAAACCATGACATTACCTGAAGAGCTGCTGTAATATTCAAAGAAAACATTTATAGGAATGGAGATCAGGAAGGTATCATTGAAATCTCAAATGGTCTATCTGAAAATAAAGCAAGCAAACCCAGTCTGGTTCACATTTAAGTCATACATTTCAAGACACTGAGGTCAAATTGGTTTTATTCATATTTTTTCATAAAAATAATGAGTCATGTACATATACGAATCTGAACTTGTGAAATATCCTTTCAGAAAAACAGGCACAACACAGAGATCAGAAAAGGGAGGGTTTTTTGCTGTTACTGTTCTTTTCTGTTCGATGTTTGTCAGGCACCTGGAATTCACACTAATTTGTTTTTACACCTGCAGAAGTTGTTTAATTAGCTATCTAAAAGCATTGAGCTATTGAGTCTCTTACTTGAAGTGTCCTCCAGAGCAACTTGCTGGCTGCAGACTAATTAGTATGTATGTCAGCACACCAGCAGCATGGATGAGGAGGGCACACTGACCTGAGTTGCAAGCCAGCATCACCATACAGACGTGTCCAGAGAAACAAAGCTCAGATCACCTACCCCTCATAAAATCAACACCCTTTTGTCTCTGCTCGCAAATAGTCTGCCTATTCCATAAGACAGAGAGAACAGGTAACAAGCATCTTATTCTTGCTCATTTTGCATTTCTGACAACACACAGGAGTCAATGATCATGCAATTCATTAGTGAGCCAGAGCTATCTCAACAGAAAACAGGCAGAGCCACTGCAGTTCTCTCCCTGCCAAATTCTCTCTGTGGGAAAGGCAAACCTCATATATTCCCTGTCTCCTATTGAATCTGGTGTCCAAAGAAGTTGTGGAGCATTGGGCTGAATTTATAGTCTCCTAGATAAATTATAATGAATATTGTGCAGGACATAGGAACAACTTGCAGAGTTGTGTAAATTACTGTGACTTTTACAGCCTTATTTTTTATAGTTCGATGTCAAGACTAGCAACAATATAGTATATCACTAGAAATAGAAAAACTGTAATTAAAATTTGCTGGTGACTATTTGTCCACAAATGCAGCTATGTTGCACAGGAAGGTACTATTAGTTCCATCACAGGTTGCATTGCTCCCCCTACATGTAACACAAACACACTCTCTCTCTCTTTACAAATGCATGTAAGGTGTGGCCATCATCAGTTCTCAAAACCCCTCAAAAAGGACTTTTGTCTTTGTGCCTTTATTACTGACAACATCAGAATATCATTTCAAATGGCCAGACAATAGTTCTCAGTGAGAAGTCAGAAAATCATTCAATCTTTTCAACCTTTGCTTGGTTAACCTTGTCCACACAAAAATACTTATCCTAAAGTCAAATTCTCCCACATGTGTAGAGACACCAGTGAAAATTAAGCTTATTAGGGCTATCTTTGCAAGGATGTCAGGAAACCAGAAAGAAGATTACATCTTCCTCACACTTATTCAGCAATTCTCACTTTCAATTACAAAGTATAGCAAGCACAATATGTCTCCAGTATTATGCTCTTTGTAAAATATCTTAGCTTCTTTTCCCTCCTTCCTAGCCTCTAAAAATTTTGGTTTCTGCATTTCTGCCCATCGTTTGCCAAAATAAGGACAAGTATGAAAGACATCCTGCTCATTTCAGCTGAGGGCACAACACCTAAGACTGTTCCATGAGTCAAATGAAAATTAGAATTTTTCTTTTATGCAATATGCTTTAAAAAATTTTGTCTTCATTCAGAAATTAGGTCCAAGGAGCTACAACAATATTGAGAACCTAGCTTGATTTAGCACATTTCTTTCCTTTTGAATATTTGCTTTATTACTGCAGCTGGCAACTGAGACACTTTCATTTATATGTGGTTCGACCCCATCTTGCATCAGGCAAACTAGTGATCTAGAACAAATTCTGAAAGGTGAGACATAATCTCAAGATGTACAGTATATTACATTATTACTCCCTGAGGCACAAAAGGAAAAAAGGCTAAGTGACACATTCTTTCACACTGCCAAATGAAAGCAAAAACCTTCACAATTATGGAACTACCAAAGAAATCTGCACTTTAGATCTACTCAGAAGTTCCTAGAGGTCTTTGGAAAATAAAATTATCTTTTTTTTTTTTAAGCATAAGGGTTTCTGAGGTAAAACTACTCTGACATTTAAAGCTTCAAAACAGAAAGGCATTTCTTTCCTTTTAAGTGCAATTTGGTTTAGGAAATACACATTTAGTAGGACATGCACATGGATGCCACAGTCAGTTCTCCTCAAAGGAAAGCACAGTTCACTAGTTCTTCCAGATCTCTGAAGGAAAAAAAACAGTGAAAGGACTGAAAGGACTTTCATTTTAAATAAGGGAAGTAAGAACAGATAGGGCTCAAGAAAATAACCAAAGCTATTGAAATGAAAAAAGTCAAGTAAATAGGGTAGAGTATTACCCAGAAGCAGTCCCTGTGATTGATCTTGCATTGAAATATTTTACAAGGGATTAAGATTTCAATCTAACCTGAACACTAGCACTACTTCACCAGTCATCATCTAGTCAAATAGTGACTGAGCCTCTAAGAAGCAACCAGGTATTCATAATGGCAATGTGTACAGACAGACAGACAGATACCATCACCCTCTTTCACTGCACACTGTACAAACATATGAAGAGAGATAGGCCCTGCTAAGATGGAGTTAAGTCCAAACCACTATGGCTGGAGAGGATGCAAAAAAAGGATGGTGCAAATTAGTCAAAATCCCACACAAAACAAAAGGAGAATATTAGGTTAATTCTAGTTTACCCAGCCATGTGCCCTGATCTATCAGACAACAGTGCCTCTGTCCCGACTCCTCTTATCAGATTAAAGTTTTCACTTTCTTCAGAAAAAAAACCAGGAACCAGGAAGCTGATATAATTCTTCCCCCTCCCATTCTGCTATCATCCAAAAGATAATTCACTTAATGGCAGACACAGTGACAAGGAACATACAAAACAAAAAATTAGTCTGAAAGGAATCCACAGCCTATGAGTAGCCCAACTGATGGAATCACAATGCAGTGAATCAAGCATTATGAAAACATTGTCTACTCAAAACAAGCTTGTCCAAGTGCTATACAGAGGTACTTGGACAAACTCAAGAACTGGGTCCATGGGAAACTCATGAGGTTTAACAAGGCCAAGTGCAAGCTGCTGCAACTGGGTCACAGCAACCTCTGGTACCAACAAATGCTGGGGCAGAGCAGCCCTGGGGAGAAGGACTTGGTCCAGCCATGAGCACTCCAAGCCCAGAGAGCCAAACAAGTCCTGGGCTGCATCCAAAGCAGCGTGGGCAGCAGGGGAGGGAGGGGATTCTGCCCCTCTGCTCTGCTCTGGTGAGAGCCCACTGGAACCCTGCGTCCAGCTCCGGGGTTCCAGCACAGGGAGGACATGGAACCGTTGGAGTGAGTCCAGAGGATGTCACCAAGCTCATCAAAGGGATGAAGTACCTTTTCGCCCAGGACAGGCTGAGAGAATTGAGATTGTTCACTCTTGAAAAGGAAAAGCTTCAGGATTATCTAATTGCAGCCTTCCAGCACTTGAAAGGTAGAGATGAAGAGACTGTTTACAAGGACATGTAGTGACAGGACAAGGGGCAATGACTTCCAACAGCATGAGAGTAGGTTTAGATTAGGTACTAATAAGAAAATTCTTTACCCTTAGGTGGTGAGGCACTGGAACAGGTTGCACAGAGATGCCATGGATGCCCTGTCCCTGGAAGTGTTCAAGGCCAAGTTGGATGGAGGTCTGAGCAGCCTTGTTTAGTGAAAGGTGTTTTTGTCCACAGCCAGGTAGTTGGAACCATATGGTCTTAATGTCCCTTCCAACCCAATCCATTTTATGATTCTATGAAATCTTTTCATGAACAACTAGAGAACAGATGAAAAGTAGGCTATAACTTGTCATCTTGACATTGCTTTACCAATAACGTATCATCTCATGAGTCTTAATGGTCCTATCTCACTCCAGTATTTGTAGTTTTTACAGAAATAGGAAATTACATGGGCTTATATAAGACGTATTATTTATGGTCTACACTTCGGGCAAAAGTAGCAGTATGGTGCCACAAGAGTCTCAGACATTTAAAATCCTGGAAGCTCCCCTCTTGGCCCATCATCTGACCTTCTCTTCTGCACTGGCTCTGTGTGGTGAAGATATTGCAGGAAGCAAGCAGGGTAAAAAACATGTATTTTAGTGCTGGCAATAGCAAAATATTTTACCCTAGTCACCTCCTAGTTCACTGTGCAATGGAAACAATGTAGTTACTAGAAAAAGAACAAGAAGGCACAAAGAGGGGCAGGTAAAATTTGTGACAGTTCAGATAGGCAACAGCTTTAAATTGCTCTGGACTTGTACTCTCAGCTGTACTAGCACAACTGTGGTACCCAGCACATGACATGGGGCACATGAACTGTTTGTTTTGGCTGAAATCAAATTTCGTAGCTGTACCTCTAGAGTGGGTGGTTTTCCCTAAAGAACACAGAAAATCTAAGTCAAACTTAGAATGGCCATCTCAGAGACTAGACACCAGCTCATTAGAGCTTTTTTCCCTTTCTTCTGCATGATTGTCCTGCTTAAAAGACTCATCAGCGGTAGTCCAGGCACTAAGTTACACACTGAGAAGATCCGTGAAATGTGGACATGGCAGATCCACAGAAAATGAAGGTTAATGTAACACAAACTGAGATGTCTTGGAAAATACCTGGAAGAAACATACATGACTGTAGCACTTAAAATTAGGAAGCAAATAAAATGTTTACAATAATTGCTTACAACAAACTGAATTCTCAAGTGTGCCCCATTGTTTCCCAAATCTCAGCTAATTCACTACTGGAAGATACCCAACATCTTTTAGAAGATTTGAGTGGGATAGTGTTTTAGCTCTCTTCAAGTATTTGTCATTGGGAACATTTAAAAAACAAGCAGCAGTTACATTGTCATCAGCGGTATAAGAGCACCTGTGAGTAAGGCTAGGGTGAAAGCTTTTTTGGCTCCACTAACAAAAATGAAGCACAGGAAGTCCTATGACTCTACCACTTCTTAAAAGTCACCATGCCATTTCCTGTGTTGGAACACTATGTCAAAGTAACCGTGAACATCAGTCCTTGTCTGAGTTCCTAACATTTCTGACTGATGTTTCTCAAAAATGGCTCACTCCCCTACATTTGACAGGAGGACCACAGAGCCATGTTAGGCTCACTGAATAAATGTGAAAGAGTGATTCTTAAGGTGACTGTGTTCTGAATGAGTATTCCTTTCTCTCTGGGAGAAGATGCTGTTGGATATTACAGATGCACCTTAAAATCTCATCAGTTTGAGTAGGACCAGGTTAATGTTACAAAGAATCACCCCTCAACACAATTACCCAACATCCTCTTACTTTCTTTTGCACAATTGTCTTTCTTAAAAGACTAATTTAATTTTTGTGTTAATTGGATAACTTGCAACTTCTCATGAAACACCAGATTTTCTAAGTTGGAAAAAATGTGGAACAGTTTACAATAAATAAACAAATAAATAAATAAATAAACAAATAAATAATATATCTAATTCATAAAAAATCTAAGCTCACATTCTGACTTCAGTTTAGGCATAAGACAGAAGACATATTCAAATCTTAATAAGATAGTTCATTATTTGTGCTCATTTTAGAGTTTCCATTTTAAGAGGATTTCAAGTGATTTTAAATGTGTCACTGTATGTTGGACCACTTCATGATATCAAAAATTATCAGCAATGAAAAAAAAATTACTTCTGAGTTTGGTCTCCTGATTGTGAGCAAAAAGACTGTCCCCATGGAAGTAAAATAGGGGTATGCAAAACATAATGCAGTCAAATTCTCATATTTATAGTAAGAATAATGCACTGAAAGGAATATCTGACATTTCTGATAGAAGAGTCATGGTAACATTCTCAAGATGCTTATATAACTGAATTATTTATTAACTATCTATCACTTACTAACCATCTATCTATCCTAACCACTTATTTCCATTTTACAAAAACTCAGTTTAAAGGCACAAACTAATTACAGAACTCAGGTGATGGTTATCTCTTTTTTGTAAAGGATGCCAAATTTTCCGTAGAGGAAAACCAGGATATGAGCTGAAATTACCTTGTGTCAGTGGAGGCTGACTCTGTTCCTGATGTTAACAACATACAGCCTTACAAGGGGAAATAATCCAGATGCAACAAAACAATCATCAGGACATCAAATCTATTTAGCACAATAAACCAATAAACATAATTCTTACAATTACACATTGGAAGCCAAGGGGACTGCTTCAACACCTTAACTAACAGAAGGAGTTAGGAAAAAAAAAACATTTGCAGAATTCTAGTGTATACTGCTCACAGAATTGGATCACAAAACTAAGGCAGTTCATTATAGTGGGTTCAGTACAAACAAATAACCACAGTCCATGGAGCCTTCAAAGTAACATGCCAGAGGGATGAGACCAGCTTTTGTCTAACAGTGAATTTCAGTCTTAGGATGCTAGGAGTATAGCTGAAATACTGATAAACAAATGTTACTCTTACTCCCATAACACTAAAGCTTGTGTAATTATTTTATTTATTTCCACCTTGAGATTGCACTATGTATGAGCAATCAAGAATCAGCTCTGCTTCCTGTGTATTAATTAATTTTCAGGAAATACTACTAACAAATTTTCATATCAGAACCATACAGTAAACCTGAGTTTTAATGTTTTATTCATCACCTTTGCCTAGTGCTTTCACTTGTGTCTGTAGAAAAGCACCTGTCATGATCTATCATACAGATAGAAAGAGTATTTCCCTCAATTATGGAACTCTTTCATTTCTGCCAGTATAAAAAGGGAATAAATTTCTTCCCCAGATTAGAAAATGCAGTTGCCATTAGACTTCCTGGAATATCTCAGTCACCATCTCTTTTCTTATTATCACTGGACTTCATTTACAGAAATGTGCTTTCAGACAGTTGCTGTCAAAACGATGATAATCCAGGCAGATACAGGGTGACCCTAGAAACAGAGCAAGATGAAGTTCAGCTCCTCTATGGCATGATGCAAAATTGTCCAAAATGTAACAAAATACACTGAAAAAGGATGTTAAAATTACCTGAGAGCACTTTGCAACCTTCTGGTTCTCTGCTGTTCACCAGGGATTAACAAGGACCTCCACGAATTAGATGGCCTTTGTTCTCAAATTAGTACCACCAAGCTGCTCTAACTGCTGGTTTTTAGATCAGAGTCTGCTCATGACATATGTTTCCAAATCCCAGCCCCACCTCTGGTTCATCCCAAATGTTACTAGATGGGATACCTGCATAAACTACCTTACAAGGACATTTTTCAGTCTGACACAGGCCTCTACATGCTGCCTTGAGACTTCCAATCACTACATTGAAGCCCAGAGGAATTTGCTCTTTCTTTTCCTACTTTTTTAGTGGTAAAATCTCTGAACAGATAGCCAAAAACAACTCACCTCTATAAACAGACTGGCAAATTTTCACTGACACTACATCACCAGTGGTAGTACACACGTTGAAACTGAAGCATTGACTAACTATTCCCTCTAATGCTTGGGTATATCAGGAAATAGCATAGAGAAGCCTACATAAATATATTTTTTACATCTAGCTAACCAAAATCTTTCAGTTAAGCTCAATTTTCTGGCCAGTATCTTTAAAATACTCCAAACTAATTCCAATTATATAAACAGAAATTAGCAGTGAAGCAAGTAATATTACGTTATGTACCTGGATTTCACAGTAATACCAGATACTTTGGTGAATAAAGATACACTAATGCTCACAATAAAGCAGCAAAAGAATAAATAGAAAATAACGCATAGCTTTCATGTGTGTTTAAGGGTCCTATTTAAAAAAAGCTATTTGCTCTTTTCTGGAAAAAGCAGCAATAGTTGCTGCTAGTTGTAATAGACAAAAAGCCATAACCTTGCTAACAATCTTGTTATTACAAGTCTCTAACTTTCACTTAGAAGCAAAACATCTTATTAAGCTAATTCTGCCTCCTTTCTGATCTCATTTCCCTGTGGTGAGCTAGTATTATTAGGGTGTTGGGTATTTTCATGTATTATCACAGCTACATTCTGAATATCCTACAAAGAACTTTTCTAAGCTCAAATCACTTTTCTACCGGTAAGTGCCCATTTTTTGCGACACTTTTACAGATGTAGCCTCATAAAAGCTGGCAACAGGATATGAAGAACAAAGCCTATTTTATCACAGAAGCACTCTGCCGTATCTAAATACAAAACTCATGAACCAGCTAATAGCTAGATATCAAAATTACCTCAAAGGATAAGGACCTACAAGGATAAGATAAAGTATTTTATATATTAAAATATATACTGAACCCAAAGGCTGCCTAGTGAAAAACTGATTCTTGAAATTATCAGTCAGTAATAAAAGCCCACCAGAAATACTTCCAGTTTAAAATAATTTTAATCGGACTATAGGAAACAGTTTCCTATAAGGGAGTAAGGCTTAATACAATCCAAGTTCCTTGATTCAGAGCACACTTAAAAGAACGTCAAGCAGTGGCAGAAGTCTGGGGAAAGAAAAGCAAGTCTGGTGTCCTTAAGTTTTAGCTATGAACTCTTGAAACCACTAGAGCACAGACAAAGTCAGGGCTTTTCAAAAATGAGACAGAAATGTGCAACAACATGGAAGCTTACACATTCCAGAAAGACAGAAAATAGATCTGTGACTTTCTGACTTACTTTTCTCATAGGAGAGAAGCAAGAACATTAAGCAATCCTTCTTCAGGTCAGCACACAGAGGCACAGCCTCTTATGACTCTTCTCTTTCCCAGATTGCCAGGCATATCAAAGCTACATTGTATTTCCCCAGGGATTCAGTGCCCTTATAATGCTTTAAGAAGTCCTAGAAAAATTAAAAGTGACTAGATTAATTTTCCACTTCCCATCTCTCATCCATTCTCTTCTCTGTAAAAACATAAAAATAAACTGAGCGGCAGCTGAACAATAATGTTTCTATTAGAGGGGTCAAAAGTGCCAAAGCTAAACCAGTACGTTTTTTGGGTTTGTTTGTTTTTTGGTTTTTTTCCAGCAGCTTGCATTTAGTCAATCTGAAGTAAAAATCACAGGAAGAAAATACAAACAACACATTATATTTGCAGTTAAGCAGCTTATTAAAAAATATGTTCCTTAGTCACAGACAGTACTTCTAATACATTGACTTCATTCTAGTACTACTACAAAGCTGAGGACACTTGAGTTGACACTTTTCCAGCTAAGGCAATCACATCCCAGATGTACTTAGCAATATGGTGGGAATATTAGTCCATTTACATTTTTGCTAATTCTGATACATGCTTGATTCTGTCAGACTGACTTTCCATACATTATTAATTTAAGGATTAAACTCTACTCCCATAAATGTTCATAGAAGGCTGATCTTTGCTGTATGGGTGATAAAATCATGCAAGTATCTAACCTAGCCTGTGAGAAAAGAATATTCTACTGAAGCACAGTCATATTCCAAGACGACTTGCATATTATAATGAGAAAAAGCAAGTACAGTCTTGTACCATTTCAGATGGGCAATCACAAGCTTCAGGTATGAACCTGAATTGTTCCCAGCAAATAACACAAAATCATAGTCTGGGTAGCTGTTAAAATTAGAAGGGACCTTAATATGTCATTTAGTCCAACCCCCATGCCCAAGGCAAGGACATCTTTCACCAGATCAAGCTGTTCAAAGCCTCATCCAACCTGATCTAAAGATTTCTAGAGATGGGGGCATCTGCTTCTCTGGGAAACCTGTTTCGGTGTCTAACTGTAACCAATCTTAATGTAAAAATGTCTTCCTTATAGCCAATCTAAATCTACCCTCTTTCAATTTCAGAAAGCCTTTTTCTGTCTTTTGCTAACTCACCTCCTTCATATATTGAAAAACTGCTGTAAGTTCTGTCTGCAGCATTCTCTATTCCAGGCTTAAACAACTCCAGCTCTCTCAGCCTTTCCTCACAGGAGAGATGCTCCAGCTCTCTGATTCTCTTTGTGGTTGTCGACTGGACACACTCCAAACAGGTCCAGGTCTTTCTTGTACTAGGGACCCCAGAATTGGTCACAGTACTCCAGATGAGGTCACACAAGAGTAGAAGGCAAGAATCATCCCCTGTATCTGCCGACCATGCTCACTTTGATGCAGCCCAGGATAGTATTAGCTTTCTACACTACAAGTGCAAATTGAGAGCTTACACCTCTAATTTTCCATCTACCAATACAGCCTAGTCCTTCTCTGAGGGCTACCATCAATCCAGTCGCCTCCCAACAAATACTGATATTGGTCACTGCCCTAAACCAGGTACAGGACCTTGCAGTTGGCCTTGTCTCCATCTCTATCTGCAAACTTTCTGAGGATGTACTCACTCCCACTGTCTATGTTGATATGAAGATACTGAACAGTATTGGTCCCAGTATGGACTCTTGAGGGACAGCATTCAGTATTTCTATTTGGACATTGAGTTTTTGGATTAGCAATTACATCTGCTAGTTGCCTCAGGACTCTTTCGGAATGTATCACATTCTGTCCCATATTTTTAGGTATTCTGTCCCATATTTTTAGGCTTTTAGATGGTCTTGAGCCTGACCTCTTATGGTAGATGCAACTACATTCCTCTGGCTCCTCCCTTGACATACAGGGACTTGACCGCAGCAGGAAGAGAATTATCAGCAAAAATTCTTGAACACTTCAGTGTCTACATGTCAGTTGTCTCATTTATTGGGGTGTGTGGAGTGGTGTCTTTCTTTTCTAATGCACCTGTGGAAGCTCTTAGTATTTCTCACACACTTTATAAAATTAAGCTCCAGCTGGGCCTTAGCTTTCCTGATCCCAGGCATCTACTTGCTCTGGCAAGGAGCACAGGGCTCCTGCATGCGTGGTAGACAGACCTCTGCATCTCCATGGATCTCCAAGGGCTGCAGGAGCACAGCTGCTTCACCATGGGCTGCAGGGAAATCTCAGCTCTGGTGCCTGGAGCACCTCCTGCCTCTCCTGCTGCCCTGACCTTGGTGTCTGCAGGGCTCTTGATCCTCTCACTTCAGTCTTGTCCGTCCACAATTACATCTGTGCAATAACTTTTCCTTAAATATGTTATCACAGAAGTACTACCACAATTTCTGATTGCCTTGGCCTTTTCCAGTAGTGGGTGTGTGGGTATTCCTAAAATATTTGGAATTACATATCAAAAGTCTTTAAAACAATTTACCCCTTGAAAGTAGTGTTCTCAAAATTATTTTGAATTGGATACAAAGATTCAAAAAATATATACTTCTCTACTTCATTTTCACATTTTCAGATCACTATCAGCCTAAAGCCTGAAATGAGATTCATACTGTGTAAAGGGTCTCATCTGGTTTATGATTAAATTAGTAGGTCCTATGTTGTTGGTTTCCATGTTCTAACAACAGCAATGTACAGACATGCACGTATATGCAGCTGCTAGGAAAAAAACATTGAGAAAACAGATGTTTTTCTTGTAGACTGAAAGGGATATTTACAGGTGATGAAGCAGGGTAACTTGAAGTAAAAGCCTTCTCATTAGTTTCCACTACTTATTACTACAGCTATTTTAGAACTGCAATGTACATTTTAATGTGCTTTCTATTCCAACATAGTTCTGCAGCTAACCAAAAGGTAGTGCTACTGGATTATTTTTTTCCCCCAACCTGGATTGATTTATTCAGCAAAATATATGTTCTTGCAAACAAACAGGTGCCTCTGACTATAAGAATATTCAAGGTCCTCATCTTGTGAGATGTCGGGTGTTTGTCCATGACATACACAGGATTGGTTCCTGCTTCAGTAAGTTTTTGAGGCATGCATGGCATCAGTTGCAGTTTAAATGAAAACATATGGAAGGAGAGAATGGGTGAATGAGATACAAGAATCCCACTTACAGGGGAAAAAATATTACAGAAAAACAAAACAAAAAAAAAAAAACCAAAAACAAAACAAAACCAAGAAACGCAAGCAAGAAGAACCAGTGAGACTCAGAATACTCTTGACATTTAGTATTTGGCATTGCAGTCCCCATTTTGTACTTTAATGCTCCTCCAAACTGCAATGCAATTCACCTGAAGAGTGATTTTTAAAAAGTGGTGTTTTCAGTAATGTTAAGTGACTACAGCATTATTCAGTAGAGGCTTTTATAGTATTGTGCATAAATCCAAAGCATTTCTGAAAAAAAGATTGCATTGTTATATAATTACAGCTAAGTGGCTGTTAAGTTATTTTGAATCATTACTCAGAGATTTTTCAATGACCCTTTTCCACTAAAGGTTCTCATATAGTTCTAGAAATGTAATGATACACTGCAACAATCCAGTACTTGTCTGAATCATGAGACAACAAAGATAGAATTTCTATTGTAAAGAGTTATGCAACCACCTATGTTTTATGTCCCTGCAGTGACTATATAATAGATGTAAAGATAAGTTTTTACACATGTCATCTTCAAAATATGAAATGTGTGTCCTCTTTGTAGCACTTACATTAATAATTTTTGAGAAGAATCCTCCAGAAACATCAAGTTTGTATAAACATGAGTGTACGTAATGAATTCTCAAGGGCAATCAATGCATGATGCACAAGGACACCAGCAAGACTTTTTTCCTAAACTAACACACTGCAGCTCCTAAGACTGTATTCAGCTAATTAGCAGCTAAAACTCTGAAAAAAGGCAGTCTAAACCACGCTGAAGCGACAAATGCTGTTTTGCAAACCAGAAGCAGCGCGCATCAGAGGAGAAGCCATTTAAAAGCCCGCAGCACCTCTCTTTGTTACAACTTTTGCCATCAGCATGCAGGAGCCGCCGCGCCGGAGGGCAGAGCCCAAGCGCGCTCCTGGGCTGCCCCCGCGTGGCCGCGGCCGGGCAGCGCAGCGCGGAGCCGGGCTCGCCTCGCCCGCCGCTCCACGGCAGCGGGACCGCGCCCCGGGAAACACAGCGACAACAGCGCTCCGCCGCCGACACCTGGGTGAGGCGTTTTTCACGGCACCCGCCTACAAAGCCCATGTCATTTTCAGTTACAGAACGCACACTAGAATCAGGAAGTCTTTCACTGGAAAACAGTATTCTCACTACTGGAATGATTTTTCACACATTTTAATATTTTAATATGCCCTGGTGTAGCCAGACAGGACATGAGGAATTTTTACAAGTGCTCAGAAAGGTCTGAATGGATCCCACAGAAATCAGTGTAAATTACAAAGGTAAATGTCTGTAAAGAGCATTTGAAAAACACTTCAACAAAATACTCATTAAAACTATACTTACTGCAATACCCAGTACCTGGACCTGAGGTCTTGTTCAGTAATCCATATTTATTTAATTTTCTCTCAGCATCCCATTATCCTGTTACCTGTCTTGAGATTCACCTTCTTCCTTTCCATTACACTTCATAATTATTAAATTTGTGATTGTCAAAGTCTTTCTCATTCTATTTTGTTCAGTTATTCATTGTTCCATTTACAATGGACCAAATTCTCAAAATTCCATTTTGTAATAACCTCATTTTGTCATATCACTTTTGAAACACATCAGATGCAGTACATTTCATAACGGTCTAGAAGTCTAGGATAAACAACTAATAAAAAATGTCCTTGTGAAAGCCTAATTTAGAGTTATTTTGTTTAAGTCCATCCCAGTGTTTTTCAAATGGGAGCTACAAAAACTTCAGACTGATCACAGCAAGTCAAAAAATGTAGTGCTAGCCATCAGTAACTTATGTTTTTTAGGGAAAGAAAAGAGGACAGATTTTAATGTCTGGCAGCCACAAGTACCCAGTCAACTGCTGCATGTCACTTCTTTCAGGGCTGTGAAGATAGTTTTCAACATTTGTGCTCACAAAATACTGTCATTTTTCTATTCCTCAATCCTCCTCTATTATTATTTCAAAAGATAGAAAAATCTAGTTCACAGAGGATATTTTTTCCTGTTTGATTACATCACAGTACCAACTAAACAAAGTAACTCATAAATTGTTGCAAGATTTACAATATTGGCAAGTATGTAACAAGTACAACTTTTCACTTTTTTTTACAAGTTTTCACTGTTTCTTATGAAGACACAAGAGGACTAAGATCCAACCAAAAGTTCAGGGATTGGAGCTTCAGAACTCCCACAGAACAGCTTTTTGTTTGTCTGTAACCACTACCAGACAGTTTATTAATACAATATCAAATTAATCTGCTTTTTCTGAGTTCACATGAGAAGTAACAGGGGCTGACTAGCATCCCAAGATAGCCGCAAATCCACGAGGGAATGCAAGGGGGGTAGGAACAGATTCTTCATGCTTCTTTTAAAATTTATATCCTATAAAACAAGAAACAATCATGCATCTTTCAACACAGAATATCCAGTCTGTTCATAACTGCATAAGAGCTCTAATTCTCCTTTGTTCCATTTCTTTGGGTTCTCTTCTCTTTTTTTTGTGCTTGCAATAAATGTGTTCCACATTCTGATTGTTTCCAGCCATTGATTTATAATTAATTGTGGCTAACAATGTGCAGCTTAATATGGCTTTTCTCTCTGCCTCAAGACAGAAGATATGTCATAAACTCTATACAAATGTATAAAGTCTCATTACATTTAAATTTCAAAATTACAGGATTTCAGATACAACTAACTCTTCTTCCTCACATGTTTTTTGTTTCAGTTCTGTAATTTTGACTGGGTTTTTTGCCTTATGGCTTTCTTTCCATCACTTTATTTTTACTCTTTGTAGAAGATTATGCTGCTGCTAATGGAACCACAGAACAATGTTGGAAGAGATCTTTAGAGACTCTCTAGTCCACATTTCTGCTCAGATGAGAGACAACTTTTAAGTCAGATAACATTGCTGAGTCTTGTCAAGTTTTGAGCATCATTTGCAGTCTCCACAGTCTCTCTAAGCAATCTTCTCTAGCATTTAACCTTTCTCACCATGAAATCTTTCCTAATATTCCTACTCAGAACTTCACCTGCTGCAACATCAGCCAATTGATTCTTACCCTTTCCCTCTACACCTCCAAAAGCCTGAATTCCCTACAACCATCCATTAAAAAGCTGCAGAGATAAAGCCCCCTTCAAACCATTCCCTCTTCAAAACAAAACAATTTCTCAGACTTTCTTCAAGAGTCTGAATGTTTGAGAGTCTGAGAGTTTTGAATATTGTGCACTTCAGCAACTGTCTCAGTGGATCACCATTGAACTCCTTCCTGTACGTCTGCATTTTTCTCATACTAATGAGCCCAAGCTGCACAAAGCACTCCAGGCAACACCTCATAAATGCTGAATTTAGAGGATTAATGAATTCCCTCAATTAAACCATTCCTAATGCTGCACAGGGTGGGCTCAGCTTTCATGGCTGCAAAGGGAATCCTGCTGACTTGTCTTCAACTTTTTGTTCACCAGACTTCTGAGATTCTGCTTTGCAAGAAAGCTTTGCAGCCAGTCAATCCCCAGTGCAGCTGCTGTATGAGACTGATCCCTTCCAAATGCAGGGCTCAGAACCTTTGTTGAACTTCAAAAGGTCCCAATCAGTCTTTTCTTTCAACTTCTCATGCCTCTGAGTACCAGCCCTGACATCCAGCTTATCAATCATTCCCATTCCCAATTTTATGTCACCTGTGAATGTTGTGAGGGCAAACTCCGTCCCATTTTCTAGGTGATTGATGAAGACAGTAAACATCAGCAATTCAAAAACCTGAGGAATGCCATGCCTAACCAGCTACTATTTGAACCCTTACCCTTTAAACCATTAAGTCCAGCCAGTTTTCCACCCACCTGGAATTCTACCAATCCAGTCATGTTTGTCCCCTTCAGATACAAAGAGGCTGTGTTCTCTTTTGTTCTCTCCACACTCTCACTGTTAATCACATCGTTGTATGAGACCATCAGGTTGGTCAGGCACAATCTGAACAGGTAACTCTGTGCTTGCTTTTCTTGATCACCTTTTTCTGATGGGTGTAGAAATTATTTCCAGGAAGACTGCTCAATGATCTCCTGGAGACTTCAATTAAGCTTGAAATTCCCCAAATCCGCTAGCTGTGATGCGTGCCTTCTTCTAATCATAATGTAGTTCACCCTGGCATTGTAACTGTTTAAATGCCACAGAGAAAGGTTTCACAGTGACATTGATCAGTATCCTTAGTAGCACTGGATGCACTTCATTCAGTCCCATGACCTTCTCCAAAAGTCTAGTTTAAGTCTTTAACTCAAGCTTTCTATGCCATAGTCCAAGCCTGGTCTCTGTGTACACAGTCTTAGGAGACCTGATAGCAGAACTTACCAGTAAAGAAAGAGCAAAAAATGCTACTCAGCCTTTTCTATTTCCTATTGTGTCACTAGGTCTACTACCTCATCTTTTCATCAGGTCTACATGTTTATTAGACTGCTCTTGCTGCTTAGACAGCCCTAACAGTCCTTGTTGCCCTTCTCATCTATCACAGATTTCAGTTCCAGCTGCACTGGGCTCTTCAACAACACATGGGAAATGACCCTTCCTCTCTTCCTTCCTCCCTCCATTTCTTCCCTCCTATCCATTCCTTCCACTGGTATAGAAGTGGTCTTTGCACTTGAGTTCAGAGTTGCCCATTCAACCATGTGGACCCCCTGACACATCCCCTCAGTCTGTGAATATCAAAACATGCTGTTACTGTGCCCAAAGGAGGCTGTTCTTGACAATCAAAAAGCTGTCTTAGACTTCTCCACAGCTACTTTTCATGGGATCTCATCTACAAGCTGACTCAAGAAGTCTCTTCTTTTATAGACAAGTATCATTATTTTGCTACATTTCTTCTTTTCCAGCAATAATAACATGGATAAACTCAGGAAACCACTTTCTTAACATACTGATGAAGAAGTAGTACCACTAATCATAACCAGTCTAAGCTGAAATCTCTTACAAAGATGAATGTGCTGCTGTAAAGGTCTGGAAGAACTTCATAAATATTTTTTATTTCTCTCCAATAAAAAGGACACTCTTCTACTTATGCAGATGGTTTCTGTAACACACATGGCCTCTCTTTCAAGTCTGAAGATAATGATAGTAAAGATGACAGATGTGTAGCTCAGCCAGATCCAAAAACCTCAGACAGAAACACCATCCTTGACACACAAGTGCTTTAATGTCCAAGGAACCAATTTGTTTGGTCTCGTTATCTCCAGAAAGATAGTGTTTAGTCTGTGTTTACCTGTATTTTTTCAAAGAGGACAAGTTTGATTACAGCGTAACTCACACACAAAGTGAGATGTTACATACTATCACCTCAGCAATATCAGGACACATATCACAGAGTCAGAACTTTTTCTCCTTTTAATTAAAAAGCTGTCCGAAGGAAAACACTAATTATCAAAAAATGTCTACCCCTGCATCCTACGTTTAGCACTTAAAGCAGTCACCATATTCTATCCCAAATACTGTTACTGTGAGATAGACAACTTGAGCTTCAAATACAGGAATATAATTCTACACTCTTGTTGTTCCCATCTTCCTTTGCAAAACATTAGCCTGATCCTCATGTTAGTGTTCAACACATCTAGACCAGAGTGATAGTATTTTCCACATTTCTCCAAGCTAAGCTTCACTGAATATAAATAAGCATTCTAAGTACTGGATACAGTCCAATGGATCTTGTTTGGCCATGAAGCTGAAATTCCATTCTGTTTGTGCAGAAATAACAGAGGAAGGCCCTAGGCTAGCTTATGACTTAAAGACAAGTGGAGTCTCCAGGGAGACCAAGATGAAATCAACAAGGTGTCTCAGAGCAGAAAGTGAACTGTACCATGACTCTCTCTCACTGCACATCTTCTGATTCAAAACTTGAATGTTGTCATGTCACAGCTGGAAAAGCAAATGCATGTTTTTTCTCTACTGTGAATAAAAACAGAAGTAATTTCGTGGATGCTGCTGTGCTGCTAAATGACAGAAAACCCCACAATATTAAGAATCAAATGAGGTTTTTCTAACTACAAAAAAGGCAGTAATGAGTGATTAATTCCATCAAGCATAAACCAAACAGTTCTAAATAAACTAAGACCCAAACACAACTGACAGGATATAGCTTTAGGACTAAAAATTAAATCAAGTTAAATCCTTTTCCAGAAAATATTATGAAGATAAAATAAATAATATTATTGGAAGTAGCAGTACAACTTGCAACTTAATCACTGAATGCATTCCAAGTATTGTGATGTTAGGTTTGTCACCATAGCTCACCAGAACCTCAGGTCTGTGCAAGAGTACATAAATGTTATGGACAGGTGGATAAGTTTTGATGCAAATCAAGGCACTGAGCTTCCCTTAGCTTGCCAAAAAAGTTATCTCACAGGGGGACACCCTACCTAGCATGGAGCTATACCATGAAAGAGAAACCATTCTCAGGAGCTTCACTTCCGGATTCCTACACCTGAGCACTTAGCAAAGTACCCAGAGAGAAAAAACAGAAATATACTACGTCATGCAATAAAATAAAGAGGATTTTTCCTATAATCTCTACTTCTCCTTTTCCCCACAGATATTTTCTTCCTGAAATTGTGTTTCTAGAATTGCTATTCTATACATGCCACACACTGCAGTTTAGATCTTACTCTAAGAATAAAACAGAAGCAGTATATAGGGATATAAAGCAGTATCTCCACTCTGCAAGGATAAATGACCTTGTAAGAGACTAAAGCCTGTGGGTCCAACTCAGATGCCTCAGAAAGTGCTAGCTGACATTGTCTAAAACACTGATCATACTTCCTTACATAAAACAGCACTTAAAGACTGGCACTCTCAGAGAAGAAAAATAAAGCACCTGAAGCAGATGCGTATTTCATGAATGAACTGACAGACCTGTTCCTATTTTGCAAGAGGATACAACTCTGGGGGCCTTTAGAGCTTTCTACAAAATACAAGCCATAAAGCAAGGCAGTATGTTCTCCTTCTCATCTATGACCCAAAAGGATGGGAATTTTCCACATATAGTGTAGATCTTTCAAACATCAGTAAGATGTTTCATTAAGTTTCTAAAAAATTTATTATCTTCTTCACAATAACAGAATTTTTACACTGACAAAATTCAATAGGCCTACTTCTCTTCAGCATCTTCATAAATGTCTTGGACAGAGGACTCAAAGGAATATTAAGTTAGCCAACAACACTAAATTGGGAGGAGCTGTCAAGGCCCTCAAGTACAGAGAGGGAGGCTCTGCAGAGACTTTGACAGAGGGCTGGGCAATCAGCAACCCCAATCCTATGAAGTTTTACAAGGGCAAGTTCCATATTCTGCCCCTGGGATGGGCCAACCCTGGGTGTATGGACAAACCTCAGGACAACAGGCTGGAGCGCAGTGCTGCATAAAGGGTCCTGGGGATCCTGATCAAGTGTGTGTTGAACACAAGTCAGCAGCACCCCGGCAGCCAGGAGGGCCAACTGTGTCCTGGGGTGCATCAGGTCCAGCATCAGCAGCCAGGCAAGGGAGGGGACTGTCCCACTCTGCTCTGCACTGGCAAGGCTTCACCTTGACTGCTGGGGGCAGTTTTAAGTGCCACGATATGAAAAAACATGAAGCTGCTGGAGAGCATCCAAAGCAGGGCCACAAGGATGGTGAAGGGTCTGGAGGGGAAGCAGTATGAGGAGCAGCTGAGGTAACTTAGTCTGTTCAGCCAGGAGGGGAGGGACTAAGGGGAAAGCTCAGTGAGGTCTTCAACATCCACACATGGCAAAACAGAGGGGCAGGGACCAATCTTTTCATTCGCATGACCAGTGACTGGTCCTGAGGATATGGCATGAAGCTGAGTCACAAAACATTTAGGTTGGATATCAGGAAAAGATCTTTCACCAAGTGGGTGGCTTGGCACTGGTAAAGTAGTCACAGCACCAAGCCATGTTCAAGAAGCATTTTAACAATGTTCTCAGGCACAGGGAGCGATTCTTGGGGTGTCCTGCACAGCACCACGAGTCCATGATCCTGATGGGTCCTTTCAAACTCAGAATATTCTATGATTCTGCTCTATGAAAATCTGACAGAAGTACAGATACCATGACAACAAAATAAAAATCCCTGATTGTTTTGGAGTACAATTATTCTCAACTATCTTCTCTGATACTGAAGTCTGTTGTAAGAGACTGACCAGTACTTCATCTTCAAACAAACCAACACTACAAATCCTTCACAAAAAAGGGGTCAGCAACTACAACTCCAGCCTCAGTTTTTGTCCCTTTATCTTTCACATCCTAAGAGCGTTCTCTCCAGTAAGACTGTGTTTTGAGCAAGTTTAGCAAGACTAAATTAACCATGTTCACATCTACTCTGTAACACATCAGAATCCAAGACCATCATGTACAACAATCTTCATAGGTGTTGCTAGGTTTCCAACATACAGAACACCCGCACTGGCCAATACTTAATGTTTTTTATCCCTTGCACGCAGAATTGCCAGCTCTTTTTCACTTTTACCACAAATAGAGAAGAGGTGGTCTCTTTTTTCTGGAATCTCTCCATATTTTTTTCTCTCAAGATCTTCTGTTTCTCAGGACAATTTGCAATCTTGAAGCTTCCCAATCAAAAGGAGTATTTCTCAACTTTCCTATCACCAAAGAATCATGGTCCTAACCCAGTTACTAAAGCAGTGACTTCTTAAATCATCACTCCCTCTTCAACTTCTACTTAAAAGATTGAATTTTAGTTCAGACTTTGCCTTAAATCATCACTCCCTCTTCAACTTCTACATAAAAGACTGAATTTTAGTTCAGACTCAAGTTTTTTCTCTCACCTGTCAACCCTGTAATTAACCTAAATGTTGTGTGTAACCACATCACAGTCCAATGAAAAACCACATTTCCTCTTCAAATCCCTGATGACAGACAGGTATAGGGCACATACCTAATGGCCAAAACTGACAAACAGCTCTGCACAACACCATTAGCCTAGATTTTGATTTTCCCCCAGTTCTTTCAAGTTCAGCTGTGAAATAGCTGGAGTACCCATAGTTTCTCAAAAGGAAAGAAATTATTAACTGGAAGTGACAATAAAACAAGATAAAATTTTGCCAGTTTACCAGACATTTCCTATCTGTTAAGAAGGAAAAAGAATTGTTGCAATGCTGGTTCCCCCCCCGCCAGTAACTGGAGCAGAAAATAAATGAAGACAGAACTTGGTATTTAAATCCATAGCAAACATAAACACAATCAACTAAAATATCAACACACTGCTCCTGAGAGAAATGCCATAAAAATTGAGTGTGGTCCACAAAAATGAGTTCTAACACACAAGAAAACAGCAAACAGAAAGGTAAAAATAAGACAAATGTAGCCTCAGTCAGGATGACTTTCCAAACCTGCAATTGTTACTGTCATGGGATTTTCAAGAACTCCGTGGGTCCATGTAGACAGCTTGGCACAAAAAGACTGGACAGTTCAATACCCAAAAGAATGCAAATTTTCACACCCTAGGAAGTGTTACTTCAAACTCAGTATCTGACATTTTAAAAACTGACATAAATTTCACACACGCAGTGTAGCTCTCAGATAGTCAGGTTGTCTCTGATTAACAGCAATGTAACAGATTATCTGGAAGATTAGACACAAATTCCACCAGAAACCAGTACAGCTTACAGTAATAATGCAGTCTTCCTGAAACAACAAGCCACATTAAAACTCGTTGTTGCTTCCTAACAAATTCTCTACTGCATTCCTCTCTGATAAACAGGAAAAACCTCCTGATACATCAGGGAGTTTACAGAGATTAATGTTAGATGTTGCCTAGCTCAATCCTTCCATTAAGTGGACACAGATTATACATCAGCCTGTACTTAAGTCAGGTAAATTGTTTCTACCTTCAGCCCATGAAGATTATATACAGGTGAAATCCTTGGATTGCTCACAGGCTTTTGTCATTTAACAACATTTGACTACTTGAGAGATCAAGATCTTCCACTGGGTGTTTCTGATCTATCACTAATGTAGAGTAAAAGGACATGTAGTTTAACTACTTTCTTATGCCCATTGCCCTGGTTTTTCCTAAGATGAAGTTTGCTGTCTCCTTGTGATGCAGTCAACACATCTCTTTGTTAAGCGCCCTTAGAAACCACAGACTAGCGGTACTAGAGTCATCACCTTGCCACAAAAGTAAAAGCAATGCAAGCAGAAGAAAACTGATGACAAGGAGGTTGGTCTGCATTTCAGCAACAAACTGGAAAATGATTTTGAGGCAGAAGGTTTCAGCTAATGCCCAGTTTTCCCACTTCCTACATGCACAAATCAGGGAAGAGTTTTCCTTTGATTTATTTTTCCCACATGAGTACACCATGGTCTGAACTCAGAATCATTTGAGCATCAATCCAGAAAGCACTCATCTGAAACCTAAGCACAATTAAATTGGCTAGCAAGCTGGCCTCATGGCTATCTTTGCAGGATTCATGGTTCTGCCCTCACTTCGAAGTCTTTTTACCTTCCCAAAGCACGTATCTGCATAGATCTGCAAACACATCACCCAAGATTCCAAGTAAAGCAACAGAAGTTTTATAGTTACTTTCATACCGTGTTCAGCTGTGAAAACTTCACCAGTCACGCTTCAAATCACATATGCCAGTGTTGGTAAAAAGGACACATACAACAGAAATTAGGGAAGTCAAAGCAGTACACATATGTTACATGTGCTTTCCCATATGTGGATGCCAACAGTTCATCTCACCATCCTCAAGGGCCTTCCATGAACTCATTCTGATAGCCAGTTTGCCAGCCACAAACCCTTTGCACCCCCACTGTGTCTGCTTGTGATACTTCATTCTTGTGATATGCATTCAGCTTCTACTCAGGGATGCTGTACCTCTGGGGTTTGGGTGGTTTTCTTCTTTACTTCTATGCAACTTAAACAAGAGAAGAGCCATTATGCTACCACTAGAGAACCATGTGCTTATTCCTAACTCAACTATAGACCAACCTCCTTCAGAAGCACCAGCTGATTTTCCTTTAAGTCACATCTCAGGGTAAAACTCTGAAAGCTCAGAACATTCTGAAGTACTTACAGAGTATTTTCTGGTTGAATGAACTCAAATGGCTTTACCAAACTTTCAAGTTATATCTGAAAAGAAAATAAAATTCACTGCCTTTATGTGTACAGTCTTTATACACACTCCCACATTTCTTTAACACTTATGATGCTCACAAGCAACCAGCTTTTATCAAGGCATCTGAGGCTTATAGGTATCTTGATCATAAAAACTAGTCAGTTGTGACTTAATTTTATTAGAAAGAACAGGTGCTCTATTTTTACACTGGCAGACACATCTGTACTCCCAACTTCAAGAAAATTGAATATTGTCTTGGAGATCTGATGACCATGTTGCATGAACAACTGTATGCAGCAACAGAAAAAGTACTATTAACTGAAAGATTTGTTCACTAAAATCTGGAATCTAAAAGATACATATATACATTTTATATCATGTTGCTTACATGCCAAGAAATGCCTTGAACATCTTGTAACAGTTCAGTATTTTAATTTCAAGTCCTCAATTTGATCAAAATCACCCATGCACTACAGAACTGTAGCAGTTGCCATTAAGACTATGAATACCGATTCTCAGTGGAAAAATGGAGCCTCAGAATGTCTGTTCCCAACATACTGTACTGGCGCGGCCCTGAACAGCATGTTTGGAATTTCACTTTTTAGAAGTTTCAGCAGCAGCCTACACTGGCTTTACAAATACTTACATACCACATTCTAAAAGCTTAGATTTCTTCCCAGAAGACATTAAAGTCTGATAAGTGTTTGCACCTTTAGATTTTGAATGCCTTGGCAAATCAGTACCTACAGAACACTTGTTAGCAGACTGAAACATGTTTTGTGCTTTAAACTTCAGAGAACATAATTTCAACTTCAGAAGTGTTTCCATCAGTAAGACACACCACACAGAGATGTTCCCACATGCTTAATCTTTATTGTGCGAATGTTGTTCAGAGCATTTATTACCCTGTGTAGACACACATTAAAAAAAAAACAATACACTAACAGTGGCCAGATTGATGGACAACATATTAAATCTATTTGGTGGTAACTTGTATGCATGCAGTTAACTCCTGCAGTGTACAAATCTCAGCCAGGAGGCCAGCCCAACTGGCGACCACCCAGAACATGGAGATGCACGTGATAGACAGACTGCCCACCCTCAGGCCCTTCATTCACAACCATCCGGAATCCATTGGTCAGGCCCAGGGTAGCAGCACACTTCTTGCCAACAATCATTAAATGCCCGAGAAGCTGGAGGAGAAAGAAAAAAAAAGAAAGAAACAACCAACAGAAAACACACAAAAAAGGGGAAAGGGCAGGAAGGGAAGGAATGAGAGCAGAGAACCAATAAGCCAGTAAGTTAATTCTCAGAAATTCAGCCATTGCTCTTCAAATTGTTGCCTGCCTGCAACTGACACTTTGCAAGAAAAACTATGAAGACTGCCTATGCAAAAATAGAAGTATTGATCTTTCTCAAGCCAGGCAGTAACAGACAACAAAAGTGTCATAGAAGCTACATTTACTTCATGGTTAAAGCCTCCACTACTTCTTCTGAACACATATATAATTCTGGTGGAGAAGAAACTTTATCTTACCATGTAAAGCTTACAAAATCTTTGAGCTTGGTATTTTTGGTTACAAATGACTTATTCAGCACCTCTCAGCTAACCTTCCTTTTCTTCATTTCTGACCTGCTAAAAACCCCCAAGCCCATATTAGAGTAAGTACTGTTGCATGCAAACAGTGAAAACAGACATCAGGATTGTTAAATAACAAATACCAATTCATTTTGCATGGAAAGTACATGCAGAGATATATTTTGCTTTCTCTGGCTAATTTTACTGAAAAATCTTAACTCCATTATCCTTTAAGCTAGAGGACAAGCATTAGAGTATCAGAAAACTACTTTGCCTCTTTGAAATGTCAAGAGGAAAAGGGGGACAGTCTAGTACATCATGAAATAATGAGACGCACAGTTTGGTGTACAGAAAACCTTTAGAGTACTTACAGATTCATCAGAATCTTCTGCTTCAGACAATCTGACAATTGGTTTCTTAGGAATCACTAAGAAATGTGTTGGAGCTTGGGGTGAAATATCATGGAACGCGAGGCACTGGAGGAACAGAAAGCAGATAAAATACAGTTTGTTTTGGAGAAAGGGAAGAGTTTCAGTAAATCAATATACCCCACTAAATACATATTTCAGCCAGATATCCCAAACATAAGCAGCAATGTTAAATTTTCTTGAGTGATGTATTATTCTACACCCTTTAATTTCTAAACACAAAACAATATTTACCAAGACCCATTAAAAAAATCACTGCTTTGTAAAGTAGTGTTTAAAAGCTACAGCCTTCTCAGTAAAGCAATAGGCAATCACATTCAAGATTTGTTACTGCAACACATGCACAACAACTAGTAGAGCTGTTGGCATGCATACCTACAAAAAGTACATTAATGCTTTTTTAAATTTTATTTTATTTTAAAATTTATTTTATTTTTTAATAAAATAAATGTCAAAGAGTTGCTAATCAACTTCCAGTTATGCCTGAATACTTCCTTGGTCAAAGACAACAAGGCAAGTCCAAAGATCCTGAAGTTATGTGATTGAGACCATATTAGACCTCTGCTCTCAACAGCACAAAGTATTTCAGAGTAATGCATTAAAACCAGCTTTGCAAAAGAAAGGCGTCACTTTTGAAATACAAACATCTGTCTGTAGTGACTAGCTGAATCTTGACTAAATACCAAAACTACAATCAATCATACACAGCATGCATCACCTAAATATCAAATTAGGAACTGCCAGTAGGCAAGAGAAAATTAAGCTGTGTCTCCTTGTACAAAAGTCCAACCATAGAACTGGGGCTTCCAACTGGAACCTCGACAAATGTGCAGATGCACAGGATTACTCTCTGCCAGCATTAGCCCAAGGATATCTCTGACTTTCCCATCACGTTCAACAGCATAATACCTGATAGGAATTGGTTATGTCACAGACAGTGGATACTTAAAAACACATACCTACATTCTTCAAAATGCTTATTTCCTAGATACTTTTCTTTGTGAATCAATAAAGTTAATTTTCTGTGCAAATATACTTCTTTTTTATTCTGAAAACACAATCGCAGAAATTCATGAGTGCATGGGAAACAAAACTTCATTTCAGAAAGTTTAGACTCACTGGAGAAACAGTGATGAGGCATAATTCCACAGAGACTTTGTACTTTTCAGTAGTTCCCTTTCTCTGAAGGTCAATTATTGATTATTTCCTTACCTTTCTCCTTTTAACACTTCCAGCCATCTCTAAAAAGACCTCCATAAAGCCAAGCAAACTAATTCAAGATCATCCACCAGTCAACTGAAATCCAGAAGTTCTACATTTCAGCGCACTTTGAGGTAAAAACCAAGTGGTGCACTGCAGGTAATGACTCTTCCAGAAAATACTCCCCCCAAATGGCTGTCAAAGTCGTTTATACACTCAGCGAAGTCAATGGCCTGATTCTTAATCACGCAGTGCGCAGCTTACTCTGCTGCAACCACCGCGGCTGATGAAAAAGCTCCCACAGGTTTGACCCGGCTAAGGAAAGAACACACACCTTCGCATAATCACAGAGCAGTAACATAAGCACGATTTTCAGAAAGCAGTGAACATTTCTAATATTCTTCAGAGCATAAGGCAACTGCAACAATTCTGCCATCTATTAAGAAAACTCTGGTTTAAGCTATGCATGATTTTTTAAGCACATAAATCTGACAAACTGCATCCTTAGCGAGTCTCTACTGAACACTGAGAATAACCCCTTTATTTCAAAAGCAAAAGCCCCTCTTAATGGGGCTCCAGTATTTCAATCTGAAGGGCGCGGAAAACAAAGAGCAGGAGATCGTACACTAAGTACCAGATGGATTTTGGGAATAACCGCTGCATTTCTTCTAAAGCTAATTATTTAATTTCAGCCCTAACGTGCTGCGATGCACCAGCAATCCCTCTCGGAGGTTCTCTGCCAAAACCCTGAGGCAGAGGGGCATAACCTCTGTGAGGCTACTGAGAGACACATCGGGACCTGCACAAGCAGCCAGCTGGGGTGCTCTGCTCCGAACCCGCAAGAAGGCTGCCTGCAAGGGTAAAGATTTCACCACTACCCTCCCACACCAGCTGCGAGAACCCTCGACTCTTGGCAAGGAGCCCAGTGCAACTCCGGGGAGGGCGCAGGGAAGCGTGGGGGCGCACAGCTCGCCCCGCCGCTCTCCCCAGCGCCTCCGCGGCGCCCCCAGTCCCTGCAGAGCGCGCACCTGCTCGTCCTCGTAGATTATGTTGGCGGGGATCTCCTTGCGGATGATCTTCCCGAAGATGGTGTCCCCGCCGGGACGCGCCGTCTGCGCCTTGCTGATCTCGTCAGCCATGGCGGCAGCTCCCGCGCGGCTCCCGCCGGCCTTCAGCCCCGCCTTCCCCCATGGCCACGCCCCCTCGGCACTCATTGGGCCGACGCCGGCCCCTGGCCATGTCCGCCCGTCTGATTGGCGATTTTGCCTGTCATTGTCCCGCTGGGCCCCGCCCACCTCACTGCCGCGCCCTCGCTGACCCGGGAATCGCGGAGGGATCCGGGGGAAAGAGCTACTGCAGGTTCTGCGCAGGGATCAACGCTGCGAAGTGAAAGGCGACTCTACAAAAGTAGTGCAGTCCCGGGAGAGGCTGTTGTGGGCAGAAGTATTACTTATCAAATCCAACCCGAACATCTGTGTGATTTCTTGGGACAAGCTGCTGCAGAGTGCACCAGGCTGGGCTAGGTTAGCTTTTAAAACGCCAAAGTTTGCAGGTGTTTCGCGCTCCTGGAATCAGGTCCTGCAGAAGGGCAATTTCATGTGCCAGCCCTTCGGCACATATAGGTAATTTCGTGCTATTAAACAAACTAATCAGTATAGACTAGCAGTAATTCAGAGGGCAACACAAAGATACGCAGCTGTACATCTAGTTGCAAATGATTTTTTTATATGTATCTGTAACACCAGTCATCAAATTGGAGAAATGAAAAAGCAGGGGGAAAAAAGCCAACACAAACCTTAAGGAGTATCAACAAAGCTTCATTTTCAAGGCCAAGTACGAGGTCGTGCACCTGGGTCGGGGCCGCCCCTGCTATCAACACAGGCTGGGAGATTGAGAGCAGCCGTGTGAGAAGGACTTGGGGATGCTGGTGGGTGAGAGGCTGGACATGACCCAGCCATGGGCACTCCCAGCCCAGAGAGCCAAACGTGTCCTGGGCTGCATCCAAAGCAGCGTGGGCAGCAGGGGAGGGAGGGGATTCTGCCCCTCTACTCTGCTCTGGTGAGAGCCCACCTGGAACCCTGCAGCCAGCTCTGGGGTCCCAGCACAGGGAGGACATGGAACCGTTGGAAAGAGTCCAAAGGGGGGCACAAAAATAAGCAGAGTGACAGAGCACCTTTTCTATGAGGACAGGCTGAGAGAATTGGAATTGTTCACCCTTGAAAAGAAAAGACTTCAGAGTGACCTAACTGCAGCTTTGCAGTACCTGAAGGCAGCCTACAATAAAGATGGAGGGAGATTTTTTACGAGGGCATGTAGTGACAGGACAAGGAGGAATGGCTTTAAACTGCAATACTGGAGGTTTAAATTGGATGTGAGGAAGAAATTCTTTACTGTGAGCATGGTGAGGCACTGTAACAGGCTGCCCAGAGAAGTTGTGGATGCCCAATCCCTGGAAGTGTTCAAGGCCAGGCTGGATGGAGCTCTGACCAACCCAGTCTAGTGAAAGGTGTCCCTGCCCATCACAGAGACATTGGAACTAGATGACCTTTAATGTCCCTTCCAACCCAGACAATTCTAGAGTCTATGATTTTCTCAACTTCACCCAAAAAAATAGATTGATTTGTCTGAAGATTTGTCTAGGCACATATTAATAGAGATATTTATATATATTTGTCTCTAGACAAAAGTGTTACAGGAAAGCCTTTTGGAGGGAGGCAGAGAAAAAATATTGCTAAGTGGCTTAAACATAATATGATTCCGCAGCTGATTACATGAACATGTTACGAAAAGAGCAGAATTTGTCATATATTTCTAGTAACTCTGAAATAATTAATCATGAAATACCCTGGGAAAAAAACTCTGATAAAGTACATTAAACAATGAAATTTTTTTCTCTTCCTTAGATGATGTTCTGGGATTTAGGTATTCTGACATGTATGTGTCCTACAGATGGTATTGGAGCTTTATGACAATTAAAAGAAGTGCTTCAGGGACAAACTTCTTTGAATTATATTGTTGTCCAACCAAGATTATTCAGCAAATATATGAACAATTCGGGTGAACACTGCTGTGGATTTAATTAGAAAGTATATTTCTATGTTAAGAGAAGATATAAAGAGACAAGTTTAGAAGTTTCTCCAAAAAAGCAAAACCATTTTTTTTCATATAGTTGACTTCAGCATATATTTTTGTCTCACCATGAAAACAGCAAATTTTATTATTTTGAATAAAACAATGAATGAATTAGACCCTCTTTTCAAAGATCTATTTCATTCACATCTGCAATAATTATTCTTGGAAATAAATTATGAATAAACATCACTTCTGCTAACAGATCAAGTTTCTTTATGAGTTACATAGTAAAAAAAAGTATTAATAGATGCTTATAAGTAAGTATTAATAATAAAAATATTAAAATTATTGAGTAATAGTTTAGTGTTCCCATATTTTAATTAGCTTACAATGTAACTGCTGTTAAATGATTAAATAGACTGTGAATTGAAGCTAGAGGTCTAGTGAGTAGTAAAGATGATTGCACAAAAAATCCTTATGCTGCCTTTAGCTAATGCTGAATGATGTGTTAGTGAACCATAAGCCTGTTTGTCTTTCAAGACAATGGTAATTCAGTTTTATAGTTGTCCCTGGAGTGGCCATGATGTGGCCAGGCCCAGGCTGGGTTGGTCAGGGTGCGAGTAAGGCAAGCCAGGGCTGTGGGGAGCTTGATGTGAGCAGCTGAGGAAGTGACCTGACTAAAGAGTGGAAATGACTGAACAGAAGAATACGCCTGTTGGATAATACCAGCAGAAAAAAAGCCAGCCAGCTTGGCAGTTGTGATCCTGAGAACCAAAAGTGTCCTTGAAAAGTGCAACTAGCCTCTTCTAAGTACAGCTGGATACCTAGAAACTGGAGACATCCGGAGATACTACTGATAAGCACAGAAACAAGGAATTGTAATCACAACTTTTCTTCTGAAATGGTGAAAAAATAGACTGGAAACGAAGATATCACCCCAGATAAAGAAGGATTCCGAACTGCTGGTGGTTGTTCTAACTGCAAGAGCAAGGAAACAGTCTGGCAAAATAAAAACTGAATTGAAGAAGCAGCAAACATCATCATTTATTGGCCATTCTAGGTGTCACACAGAAACTGATGGCTGTCCAGTTACCTATTTAGAACAATTATAATTCTCTTCAGAAGAAGGAATAGAACACACTGGTCTCTGGGCAATGATGTGCAGCCCCTGGCAGGGGGTGTTGGGCACGGAGCAGCCTCTCATCCCCACTGCGGCTCCCCTTGGAGGGCAGGGCTCCCTGAGCCACTGACCACTCCAGTGGAATGAGGAGCCTGTGGGCAGCCCTGCCTGCCTGCCTGCCTGCTATGGATCCAGTTCAGCTCCTCCTGCAGGCAGTGGCAGCCTCCTGCCAGTCCTTGGCGCACCGAGGATTGGCACTGTCTGGATAGCCCAGGAGGCCAATGGGATCCTGGGATGCATTAGGGAGAGCATTGCCAGCAGCTGAAGGGAGGTGATCTTGCCCCTCTGCTGTGCCCTGGAGAGTGCTGTGTGCAGTTCTGGGCTCCTCAGGACAAGGGAAACATGGAGTTCCTGGAGGGGGTCCAGGGGAAGTCAGTGAAGATGGGACTGGAGTGTCTCTCTTTTGAGGAAAGGCTGTGGGAACTGGGCCCCATCAGATTCGAGAGAGCTGAGAGGGACCTCATCAACGTCTATGAGTATTTGAAGGAAAGGGCCCAGAGGAGAATCCAGGCTGTTCTCAGCCGTGTCCAGCAACAGATAAAGGGACAGTGGACAGTAATGGATGTTTCTGAAGCAGGAGGTTTCTCTGAACACGAGGAAGAACTTCTCTACTCTGCAGGTGAGCGGGTACAGGAGCAGATTGTCCAGATAATTTGTGGAGTCTTCCCCAGTGAGGACGGAACTGTCAGGATACAATCGTGTGCCATGTGCTCTGGGATGTCTCTGCCTGAGCAGCGACGTTGGACCAGATGGGCCCGTGTGGTCCGTTCCAGGCTGGGCTGGAAGTCCCTAATGCGAGTCCATGAAGGCCGCCTCAGCCCCGCCGGCCACGGCAGCGCCGCGGGGGTACAAGGACTGCTCGGAACGGCGGCGGCGGCGCGCAGCCCCCGGGGGACAGCATTGGCTGCGGCACCGGCGCAGCGCGGGAGGGTGCGGCTCGTCCCTGACGGGCACTTCCGGCGGCGGGGCACTTCCGGCGCGGGACGGTGCCGGGCGCCATGGGAAGCCGGGGACAGGCGAGTGACAGACACGCAAACACACACGCAAAAATACACACGTACTCTGTCCGTGCTGGGAGGTTGCAGCTTTGTAGCTTTTGTCGAGCCAAAAAACACACACTTTCAGGACAAGAAAGATAAAAAAGCTAGGTAAAGGAATGTAGCGGTTTGCGCTCAAAGGCCATTGCGGGAAAAGAAAGCGAGAAGTGTGATAAGCAGAGGGTAAAATACATCAGAAGCAGGTGAGAGTAAGCTAGGGAAAAACAGGGACCTAAGAATTAATATGCCCTTTCATTACTGCGGTGTAATTTCCTGTCAGTGCCTCTTTCGGAAGTGTCTTGAAGCCTAGTTTTGGGAGTGCAGCCGACAGGTATTGGCGGAGCTCTCTGTTAATGCAGGTGGCTGTAGAGGTCAGAGGTGTCTGCATTAATACATCCTGATCAAGACCATCTAATTCAGCTTTTCACCATTGTGGCTGGCGTGGTGAAAAGTTTCCAGGAGGGATTTGGAGAAGTTGAACCAGAGAATATCCTTGGTTAGAAGGTAGCCACAGAAATGATGGGAGTCCAGCCCCTGGTCTTGCACGGGACCATCTCCAGGCTGGTGCACACACCGTGTGCCTGAGGGAGCTGTGCAAAAGCCTCCTGAACTCTTGTCAGGCTGGTGCTGGGACCACTGACCTGGGGAGTTTGTTCAGTGCCCAGCCACCTTTTGGGTGAAGAACCTTCTCCTGATACCCAGCCTGAGTGTTCCCTGCCACAGCTTCAGGCCGTTCCCTTGAATCCTGTCACAGGATACCAGAGAGGAGATTGGTGCCTGCCCCTCCTTCTTCCCTTGTGAAGAACCTATAGACTTCTCTATGGGTAGGAAGATGCCTGAAAATCACTCACAAATTCTTGAAAATAACCATAAAAAATTTTAGGTTTTGCCATACATGTGTTCAACATAAAACCGCATGTAATATTAATCTGCTCTTTGAAAAGATGGCAAATATACTGTGGGGAATAGAAATTTTAGGATATTAGAATATTTGCTAAACAAGAAGTTTATTTGTTGAGTTTTAGTTCTGTGCATTTACCTTCCACAGATTCATCCATCTAGGGAATGGTGCAGTTAAAGGCAACATGGCTCTGTTCCTTTGCTGGGCTTTTTCTGAGTTACAGCCCTGTGTTTCTTCTATGTCCTTCTAAAAAATACTTGGAATACTAATTGTGAGAGAAGTATTATGAAGTACTTGGAATTGTGCCCTCTAGAGATGCCGCAACATGATAGGAAGTACTAGAAGGAGCTTCAAAAGGCATTTTGTTTTCAAGATTATGTTTTTCTGGTGCTTGTCAGAGATTCTTTTCAGTCTGTGACAGACACCAGAAAAGTCTCATAAGGATTTGAGAGTTTCTGTGATTCATTGCAGTCTGTATGAATGATCAACCAAAACCACATGGCTGTGAGCTGTGATTCTCTGGGGGTTTTATTTTCATACATATTCGGGTGTGTCTTCTCTACACTGTAAATCCTGACTTTCTGAGTGTTTGCCTTTACTGAAGTGTTCATTTGCTGACCTGGAGTTGTATTTAGGGGAAGGACTTTGCTTTGGTTTTGCCACACCACCTGTAGAAGAATTTCATGTGAGGATACTTCAGCCATTTCTTCTTCTATCTTTTTCAATAGCTAGAGAGTATGCACTGATGTAACCTTGATAATTCCTTCAAGTAATTTGACCTTTAGAGTTATTCCAGTTCTGTTGGGTTTATTTGACATTGGCACAATAAATAATGCTTATGTCCATGTATTTTCAGGATTTTATTTCTATCATGCCAAATAATTATTTAGGCTGTGGTGCAGCATTTTAGGGTAATTTGAAATATCTAGACCTGTCTAAGATTTTGATGACATCACATCAGCTTTGGCTGCAAGTGTTTTAATCAGGAATTTAAGTAAAATCTCTTAGATATTGATTCTGTATCAAATTCTGTACTGAATGAAAAGAACATGAAATTTAAAGCACAACCTTTTCAATTGTAACATGTTTATTTTAACTAACAATCCTGCTAGCAAATAAGTTAATTCTATTGATGTTGTATTGACAGGTTTTGAAGCTTTTTAAGTTGCTACACAGAACACGGCAAGAAGTTTTTAAAAATGATACCAAAGCCCTCGAAGGTGAGATACTTGTTTTGTGTGGTGTGTGCTTATCTGTATTTCATGGAACTTTCATCTTGGAATACAGAGAAAGATAATTCTTAACATAATCTTTCTTCAAATTACTTCCATAATTGTCAAGTAACAATTGGAAAAACTTGTGTGTCCATAACAAGATATCCTTTATTTTGAAACAAAAAATAGTCCTTATATTCAAGCACCCAACATATATTTTGGAAGGGAAACATTTCTTTTTAAAATGTTCCTGATCTTCTTGGGAGATATTTTTCTTTCGGGTTTTTCTTTTAACTTCTTTTCAGTCCAGCCAGAGCATAGTTAGCTGTACTAATTAATTCTCTATGTGTGATTTTTCCTCAAGGGATTAATCCTGCGTTTTTAGTACCTTGTGTATGCAATACAAAATGGTAAATTGGGAATCTTATTTTATTTGTATACCAGTCAACTTAAAATGTGACATCATGTGAATTATATGGAGGTCTTTCATTGAAATACTTTGATCAAAGTGCCCCAAGACTGTGCCGTAAAGGACATAAGATTCTTAACTTTGGGGCAGTGACAAATTCAAAATACAATTTTTGTTCACTCTTTAGTTTTTTGTTTGCTTTATTTAGCTGCAAGACAAAAGATAAATGAAGAATTCAGAAATAACCGAGATGAGACATCTGAAGAGAAGATTAATGAGGTATTTTATTGCTTTCTGTTGTTTGGGGTTTTTTCCCACTTCACATACGAATATTTAGAAATTAGTTTTAAAGAATCTAAACCACTGTAAACAGATTGAGACATAATGAAAACCAGGTTGGTTTAGAAGGGCTTCTACATGGATCTTTGTTTATAAATATGTAGATACCGCCAATAGTATTAATACTGTATTACAGAATCCTGTACATACAAAAGTACATAAGTAGAAAGTGTGTTCTGATAGTTCAATATGATTATTTCGAAGTTTATAATAAAATTTTATGAGATAATGTATGAAGTAGCAATTTTCCTGTAAATATTTTATACTTTGCTCCTAATACCTATCTGTACTGTGGTCACTTAAATGTACTCGCTCCCTGTTGTTTAGGCAAACAGAAACAGACAAATTAAACAACCTGCTGAGTTATTATCACAGATGACTCAGCATCTTTGTGGAAGGCAAAAACCAGCAAAATTATTATGATTTATTGTAGTATAGTATAGATGTAGTATATCTTAATTATACTACAGGGATTTTTTTGCTTCTTCTTTCCTTACCATGCATTAAAAGTGGAGCATTCTCTTAATTCACTAAGTTAGTTACCTTTGGCTTAACATTTTTTGCTGAGTTTTTTCTTACAATTGCTCTGAATTGAAAGGGAACTTCTGTGTTTTAGATAATTTTAGCTATTAACATCCATACAGACTGAATAACTTAGTCCTTGTCATTCAGCCTTTTATCAGACTGTCCTTACGTGGTCACTGGGCACTGGTTGGAAGAAAGTGCCTGCATCTGTCCCTTGAAGAAATAAAATGTAAACCTTTTCCTCATGCCAGCCACAGAACAGTAATGTAAATAGTTCTGACCTTTTAGTTAGGAGTTCCTGAATTTCAGCTTGTTGTCAGCCTCCTGTAATACTCAGTGTTTGTGTTACCACTGTCTGATTAGCTAAGTTTTATGTTCAGGGTTGTTTGTTTTTTATAGATGTACAGGAAAAAGATTTGCTGCAATTCTGAAATCTGTATTTGTTTTCTAGGCAACCTACAAATTACACATATGCAACTTTTTAATATGGGATAGTTGATATTTGATTAACTGTGTCAGTGAAAGAAATACTAGACTTCCATCCCAGCTACACACTCCTAGAACATCACACAGAAGCTGTCATATTTATTACATGTACACACTGAAAAGACTTAGTTGCAGAGGAACTGAACCAAGTTTTATACAGTACTTGAGAATGTTTGAGCACTTGCTTGCATGAATGTGATGCTGTTAATGTTCTGCTTTGAATGACAGCTAAAAAATGGAGTATTGACCAGCCAGAATAGAAAACTACAGTGTATTCTAATATGACAACAAGTACTTGTATCTGTATGTACTTGTACATGTCAAGCTTGCAGCGACATAAGGAGATGGAGGTAACTGTCTACAGTATCAGAATGAAAAATGTGGTAGCTAAATCTAATGCACCAGTTTTTGTTCAGATCAGGAGTGCACTTAGGAAGTTACCTTGGTTGGTTCCACTTCCTGTGACTTTTCTTGTTATGTAAAGTGTCAGACCAACTAGCAGAATTCCCTTAAGGTCTATGTGAAGCTGTGCTTCAGGAGCATGCAGCCTGCCTGCTAATGGGCTCTCAGCAGGGGGAACTGAAGGATACCTGCTCCAAGCCCTTAAAAGGGAAGAGCATGAGAAGTGCAGTGTGGATGGCACGTATTGAGCCCTAGCCTTTGCAGAGATCCACTTCTGTTGGTACACGCTGCTTCCTAGTGTGAGCATGTCTCCTGAAATGTCTCACTTGAGCAATTTCATTACTTCTGACACAGATATCAGGCAAACAAGTATTAGGCTTCTCTTAATGGTGCAGCAAAGCTAGCAAGGGTGCTGCAGCTTATCGTCTTAGTGAGAGAAGGAATTCTAGGCCTTTTGCCAAGTACTAATACCTCGGGTAGTCTTTAGGTAGTGCCTTGTTTCTGCACAGTTCTACTGTGAAAACTCAGAAATCTTAATTCTTGTCATGTTTTGCCCTTGTTTTTGTCTCCTTATTTCAGGAGCAGTAGAAAGAATGAGATTGCCCTTTCACTATGGGAAGTTTAATGTTTTTGAGGCATGAGTGAGTGTCTTTGATCATTGGAAACTAGTTAATTGGTTTTGTAGTTGCGTTTCACCTTATTCATTTGCAGTTTTAATTGGGTTTGTAGATGTATGTACTGGTGTATGTTACTGAGCCAGAGTTTCCCTCACTGTGTGCTCCATGTCAAACACGTCAACCTGTAAGTTATTCCAGGATCCCCAAGGCAAAAGCAATGTATACATTGTACATAAGTAACTGAGTAGTAAAACCGAATGATTTTATTATTTGAATAGCTGTCTGGTATGGAAAATATCTTTAGAATCAGTCACATATAATTCAAATTACTCTCTTGTTCCTCTCTTCTTATTCCTTATTACTAGCTTCTTAAAATTGCTTCAGATGTTGAAGTGATTCTCAGAACTTCTGTTATTCAAGCGGTTCACACAGATTCTGACAAAATAGGTGAGTAAGCCTGCATGCTAAAAATATACTTCAATATGTTACAGTTTAGAAAATAAATAGAATGTGAAACTAAGGAACGGAATAGTGAGGCAAATAGCCTGTTATTCTCTGGCAAAATTCTTAATGTAAGCTATTCATTAATGTCACTATCTAGAACAGGTGAAGGTTTCAAAGGTACAAAGTTTCCATATAAATATTTTGAGGTATGGAGGCTGGTAGAAAAGAGGCAGTGATTTCTTTTAATGTCCCTTAACTAGCTGTAACTATTAAGAGGGTCAGCAGTTAGATAGCTAGTCAGCATGCATGTACAGGCTGATCAGTCAGCCTATGTCCAAAGGCAGTAGCCATGGTACCTGTCTGTAGGTGTTTGCTCTACCAAACAGGGAGGAGCTGCCTGAGGAGCATTAACAAGTGCAGTATATACACTGACCATAGAAAAGCTTTTTCTTTGAGGATTGAGTGTTCATTTTTTTCCAACAATTTCACTTTCAGGTTATACTGTGTAGGATTTGTGACATTACCTCAATGCAAAGTCTATCAAATTTTGAAATCCTGATTCCTAGTTTAGAAGTTCTTTTATCTTGCAGTCAAAAAGAGAAGTTGTAGGTAGGCTCAGCATACAGCTGTGTGGTAAGAGAATACAAGAAATCTTCAGCTGTGTACATTGTTTCCTTTTCCTTCTGTTTAGTGTTGTCTGGAAAGTTTTGTACCAATTTTCAGTTTTAGGTTTGGTAAAACATTAGCTTAAAAACAGCAATTATAATCAAGGCCAAAGATAAGTCTGGACAAGTGTCAAGTCTTCCACGATGATTCCAGGCAGATAATAGTTGAAGAATAGGAACAGACAAAGTGAATTTGCACCTATTTCAGCTGTTCACACCTGGCAGCACTTCCTGAGTCAGGAATGTTTTCTGGTTTAATTATCTTCAGTGGGCTTCTCTTCAATTACTTTTCATTTTCATCAAGCTGTTCATAAATTTTTAAGTCCTTTATTGCCTCCTTTTTGTTCATTTCACCCATGAAACAGCTCTCAGAAACAACAGGTGAAAGCCTGTGATTATTCTTGCTATTCACTGCACACTGTGGGCAAGGAGGCATTTTATGCACACAACAATGGCACAATAATGTTTTCTCTTTCATCTTCGACTGGATCCCTGCTAATAGTCGCTGCTAATTCTAAATTTAATTTTTGGCTGCCAAGCATACACATTATGTACTTATTTTTACAAAATTGTACTCATTAAACTCATCAGAGTGGTCATAATTATTAAAAACAATGGGGATGTCCCCAATGTTCCAGATGGAGCGGCACCAGTTCAGTGGGTCAGGTGCCCCCTTTTGTCCTGTTCTTTGTCCCTTTGGATTGGTTTCTTTTTGGATCCTTCATTTGCATGAAGGTTAAGGCACCTGATTGGCCCATTAAAGTTCTGTCCAGGCTGGCTTGTTTCACTTGGGGGGTGGTGCTCTTTACATAGGTGTCTTATGGTACTGTTGAGTACTGTATTTCTTATAACTACCCTTTTAACCCATAACCAAACTAACAGTACATGCTTAACAATTATGGCTTCTTAATATCAAAATTTTCAATGCTTATAAAAGAAGATGGGAAAACATTATTGAAGCCAGCTGAAAGTAAAATCTTAGTATGATTTTGTCTTGGATAGCTAGATGCTAGATAGATGCTACTTACCACAAGTTCGGATCCTCATCTTAGTAACTGAATATTTTGTTTGTAAATGTAAAAACACCTTTAGAATTTGAAATAGTATTTTCCATAAAATTATAGTCTTACTGTTTTGGTTTTTTTTTTTTTCTATTTCAGTACTCATACCCAGGAAAGATCTGCTACAGGACAACACTCCCTACTTAGATAAACCAACAAAAAAGCAAGAATCCTGAGGAAATATTGTTACCAGGAAAAAAGAGACTGAAATCACCTCACTGATTTTATTGAGTGCTGGGATATCATCATGCACTTGTTCTGTGGAAGATAGTAATACTTTCACAGAACTTAAAAGTACACTCATGAATTGTGTTACTTCAGCCAGGAATGTTTCTGATTATGACAGCTCTCAGACAGAGATTGTTTCCCAGCAATCCAGAGTTTTTCAAAACTATATAAAAATTAAATTGAGTGCTGAATACTGATAATATTTATTGTTAAGTTTATTGTCAATCATAAGCTTCTTTGAAGTAATGAAAATCATCTTGTGGTATTTAATGTTAAATTTATGCTTTGTACCAAAAGCATGATTTCTGAAGTTGTCATTAATTGTACACTAGTATACTGTGATGCTTGAGAGCATTCTTAAAGGTTTATCTGAATAAATTATTTGTGTTTTACAGATGGGAGAACATGTTTAGTGTATTTTTTCTCCCAGACACTGTGGAATGAGCCAGAATGTTAGGGTTTGAGTTCTAGGGTGACAGCAGAAGAGAACCTAGATACAACATAACCTAATGATGTTGGTTAATGAATTTGTGGTTTGTGTTTTAACGGGTAATCATTGAGTGACTGAGGCATTTTCCAAAGAAAACGGCCTTGCTGTTTAGTTGCAAGTGAACTCGCCTAGAGTGAATGTATGAAAAGTGTGATTAGTAAGCCCTAATAATTTGCATTTTTAAAGGATACTTCCTTGTTTCTTGTGGGATTCACTGTAATGATCCGTTCACTTCCATTTTAATTGGAAGGAGGTACAACTGCAGTGATACATAGAATCTTTTCTTCATTAAATTGAGAGCAGGCACGACCCTAGGATCTAAGTACCTCACACAGGGGTGAGGCAGTCTGACAATGTCTCACCTCATGAGTCCTGCTGTACCTGTTAATCTCAGTCTCCAAGATGTCAGAATTGCCTATCTACATGTGTACTGATTAGGCTTGACTGGCTGAATAAATCAGAAAACTAGTGCCTTCATCCAGTCTCTTTTTCTCACAAAGCATGTCAATGTGACAAGAATTCCTTTCTTTAAAACTCTTGCCTCTGGCTGTGATGGCCTGGGCAGCCAGCAGGAAATGCAGCTGTCAGTAACCCTCTTTGAATTGCACTGATACTCCCTGCACTGTAGCTAAAAGGCACCAGGCACATGATGGGAGATAGAATTAAATGACTGAAGTTCTTGCCATTTGTTGTATTCTAGTGGCTACCACTACAAAACAAATGTCTGCCTGTAGGGGATGTCCTGTTCTAGGCCCCTAGTACTGTTTACTTCCCTAAGGACTATGTTCTATGTCTGGTTTCCCATCCTTCTGCAGCCTGCCTACAATGACTTTTTTTTTTTCCTATAAGGGGCATAAGAGAGTCATGGGCCAGAAAGAGAAAATACAAGGTAGTGGCAACTGTAAAGAGAAAGGAGAGCATTGCCTCAGATGAAATGACTAACTTTTAAGCAGAAGTAATTAAACAGGGGTCTGGCATGACTGGGAAATTATATAACCATTAAGGTCGACATCCCATGGCATGTTGGAATTGGGGGGAATTCACCTCTTATAGCCACTGCCTTAGGCTGTGGGTGTAGTCTTGGGGATTTTATCATTCAGATTGATTTTATAGAACTGATGCCTGGTAAGTCTTCACTCTTTCACTACAAATGTAAAACCATATTGCCCATTACCATGCAAAATAGGTAGTAAAAGACTTCACTGATATCAGTGGTAGATAGTGGTCTTCTATATGCTTTTCAAAGAAGCCACAAGTGGGGAAATTTCTCATGTGACTATTGTTTTGGTATCGTTCTGCTGTCATGTGTTCCAGGGTTTTATTTTTAGTAAGAACACATCAGTAGAAATACAGTAGGGAAGTGTCAACTTACAGGATCAGGCTTGCGATTCAACAGGCATTTGTGTCCCTCATCTAACATATATCTTGAATACTCAGAAATACAGAATGAGTCACTTGAATAACATACACAACTGATGAAAATAAAGTACCTTGTAAAAATAGGTAGTAAAGTTTATTGGTCTTCAGAATTACTGTTTTTACACTCCTGTGCAGTATCTTTATGGTGTGTGCATTAACATTCCACATTTCTGCTGTCCTTGTGCATTCCTGGCAGCAAAGACAAACCAAATTCTGCAGTGTTGAGATGAGGAAAATCAAGATGATACAAAAAAGTCTATTGACATAAGAGGCTGACAGGCCTATTTCTTGCTCTTATTCGATGTGATCTTAAATAGGAATCCACGGGATATCTAGACCAGGGTAAATGGGAATCCAAATATGTTACTGAGCCTAAAAGTATCTCAGATTTTGTTGCTGTCTTGGGCCCGTAGGTGTTCGCTTTCTTCAAATTTAACTTTTCAGTCTTGAAAAAATCTCACAAACCTGCATAATGAGCAGCTGCTTATTAGGGTAATTAAAGGCTTCTTCATGCTAGTTGGTCGTAGTGACTAGTCCTCTTCCCCTTATTTCATGCTTACCTGCTGGTTTGCATTCCAGAATCCAGCCATCACTCCAGTTTTCATTTCCCTTTTTAATTTCACTCTGGGTATGAATCTCTTCTTGATACTGCTAGGATTGTGTTCAGATATATATATATATATATATATATATTTATTTTTTTTTTTAATACAAATAAAAATAAAAAGGAACTATTGTTGCAATCTCTCTTTGCAAATGTTGAAGTCTTAGCTGAAACTTTTCAAGTCATTACAGGGGTTTTCACTTAATGGCTTAGGAGGGGAAAAGGGTTTTCTGTTTATAACAGAAACTGTAGTTGAATAGGCTCACAATAACACAATTCAATCACATTTGATGGAACAGCAGAGTTTTAAAAAAATGCATGTGCCTTTCCTTCTAGAGTATATATCATGAATCAAAAAAGATAAGCCTTAAAGGTAAACAGTTCCTTAAACTGTAGTTTTATTATGTCTGTATTAAAAAAAAAACAAAAAAAACAACATAGAGCTGTTCTGCAGGCAGACAGGAGGTGCTCTTGGAAAAGCCTCGGTGGTTGTTCAGATCTGCTAGAGCCCAGCTGCCAGAGCCAAGAGGTCAGCGTGGTCTGACCAGCTCACGTTGCTGTGACCAGCAGGGGTGTATCCATGACCTGTACTGAGACACCAGCAGTGCTGCTTAGCAAGACCTGGGCTTGTACAGGTGAGTTTCACGTCTGCTCGAGGTAGTCACATGTGTGCAGAGTTTGGCAGAACAGTTGCCACCTTGATGATTCCATGTAGCACAATTCTTCTGTGCTTCAGCTTTTGGCTTCGGCTACCAGAGGTGCAGCTGTTGGAGCCTTCTGCCTTGGTATTCTCTTTTACAAAGTGTTGACTTCATGTACACTGTAGCTTTATTGAGGGCATGAAATACATCTGAAGAGTATTTCCAGTTTAAACACTAAGTTCTGCTCTTGTGCTAACCACCTTTCCCTCTTCTTTATTTAATGGTTTTAAAATAAAAGGTTTCTTCAGTCGTGTTTTTCTGCAAGGTTAGGATAGGGATCAATCATGGTGTTAGTATGTTTTCTATAGCCTGATGTCCATAAAACACAGATGATAGATTTAATCTATTAATTGATTTGGTTTCTGTGGGTAGGATTTGTGTTGAACTCTTAATGGTTTCAGGTAAAACAAGGTGTTTGTTGTAACGCAGCAGGGGAAAATTAATCCCCTTCTCTACTCCTGTGCACTTTGGTAAAGGAAGCATTTAGTTGCTAATTTTACAAGGGCATGCTTTTAAACCACAGTGTGATTTTACAAAGACTTGATCTGGAAGTAGCATTAAAAGTTTAATATGGAAAGGTGGCTTGTATCTCCCCTGAGGAGCTGAGTTCTGAGTTTTTCAGGTAACATGAGATCAGCAAACCTGTGGCAACTTCAGTGACATAAGCATTTAATCTTTTTCTTAGAGGTCCTGCCAGCGGAAGGAGCTGAAGTAGTCTGAATGCTGCATAAAATTATCAGCCCTGTTTGGATATCACACTGGACTTGTAAATACAGCTTCAAGTACTGGCAGTACTTTAAACTTCCTTTACAAAAGGAAAAGAAATATTGACAATTAAAAACTAAAAATAAAGGTTGACCAGCTTACAGGAAGAACTGAGACTTAATACTTCCCAGCTTCAGATAACTCTTTCCAAACTACTTGCTAAATTCAGTCCGTACGTTTGAAGTTCAGCAGGCTGTCAAATCTTTGATCTTTAGTTTTATGGGAAGATAATTATTTAAAACAAAGCACAAATAGGAACATAAATTTATTATTAAGGTTGATATTTGGTATTAAGGATATTGAGGTGCTGGAGTGTGGCCAGTGCAGGGCAGCAAGGCTTGTGAAGGGCCTAGGAAACTTGCCTTATGAGGAGTTCCTGAGGTAGCTGGGCTTGTTTAGTCATGAGGGGGCCCAGGTGAGACCTCATTGCTCTCCACAAATCCCTTAAAGGAGGCTGTGGAGGTTGGTCACTTCTACTGTTCCTGCAGTGAAAGGACCAGAGGAAATGGCCTTCAGCTGAGACAGAAGAATCAGATTAGATATTAAAAAAAAAAATCACTGTTAGGACATGTCGGGCATTGGAATATGTTGCCCTGGGAGTTACCATCCCAGGTGGAGTCACCATCTCTGGAGGTGTTTAAGAGGCATCTGGATTTGGTGCTGGGTGATAGGGGTTAGTGGTTTAGGGGTTACAATGGAAGTGCTGCATTGATGGTTGGACTTTGCAATCCTAGAGGTTTGTTCCAACATTGATGATTCCATGATTTTACAGTTATACATGTTTGATATTTTGATAGTCCAAATACACTCATCTTTGAGAGTAAATCATATTTAGCTTCTTTGAGGGCAAATCTGTGGCATAGATATCTAAATACCTAATTCTGTTGAAAGACTTCACTAGTGAAGCTTTTGTGTCTTAGCTTTTTTTTTCTGCCAGCAAGAATAAGTCTGCAGAGAGGAAAAGAAGGGAAGGTCATGTCTTTATACTTTGAAAAATAGCAATAAGTTTAAATAATTTGCTCTTTTTAGAAACAAGTATTTCCATTTAGTTAGAGCTTCAGTAATCTGGTGTGCCTCAAGATTGTGGAGTAAAAGCACCTGCTTTTCAAGTTATGGTTTCCTTTTGCTTGTGGTGTGTCCTTCAGGTTTTTCATCTCATCTACACAAAAGGCCATGTCTTGAGTCCAGGATTAGTCAGGATTAAATAAACAGCTGGTGAAATGATGTGATGGCCTCTTGAACCTGGGGGAGAGGATGGCATGCTTTGTGTTGGGCCATAAAAGTGGGAAGATTCCTTCTGTCACACCTGCTGCTGTAGCAGTGGCTGCCCTGTTCTCTGAGGCCAGTGGCTGTGGGTGAAGGTTGACTCAGCTGCCCTGAACCACCCTTTCCAGCTGAAAGTCATCTCCGTAACTGAGCACAGGGATTTTGTCACTCTGCTCACTGTGCACTAGAACTGTGCTAGTCAAAACAAGCAGTGACCTGTACAATACTCTACGCTTTCCCCTGTCAGTTTCTAAAGGAAAAAAAACCAAAAGGTCATTGCAATGCTTCCTTACTGTTCCAAGTGTGCATTTATTAAGTGTTCTGTTGCTGTCCACCTGCACATGAGCCAGCACTGCTGTTGCCTTGAGGATTTTTTATCTGTCCATGTGTGTGTTCTGACCTTGGGAAGGACACTATCCTTTGCTTCAGATTTTCTCCTAATGCTCAGAGATACAGTCTGAAGTCAGTTTCTCGGAGGGCTTTTGGCAACTCAGCACAAAAAAAAAGTGCTTTTAAGGACAAGGGAGGAACAAACCTACATTTTTCTCACATAGCTGCGTCTATCCGTGTCACAAGGGGAAGAGCGTGGCTTTCAGGCTGAAAGGCCCCTGCATAATATTTCAAAGGCTACATAATATATATATAGTAACCTTTGTAGCAATTTGCTTTGTTATTCTCTAACATGTTACACCGTATTGGCGGAAGAGATCTCCAATATAGTACTGAGAACGGACGAAGAAGGAATTCTTACCTACCTTAAAAGCGCCCCTGAAGGAATTTCCCTTTAATATTAAGAATATGCCAGAATTTTAATTTTTTGGTCCCTATTATTTTATTATGCATGTGGTTTCCTCAGTAATTTTTCCTCCAAACTGCTTTGTGGAAATACAAGCAATCAAGTGGTCTTACTGGACCCTGCAGTACTGTCCAACAGCAGCTGAGGTAAGTCTGGCTTTTGTCAAACCAATAAATAAAGTCCAAAATGAGTGATCACAGAAACGAGAGTAAGAGCATTAAAATGCATAGAAGAAAGAGTAAATGGAATAAAGGAATATTAAAGACTAATTCTGCATGAGTGAAAAAAAAATTCCATGTACTAAGTGGTTCTTTAAACAATTTTCCTCTATAGATAAATGTCAGATTTTCATTGTTTAGTTATAGTCTGCAGTGCAGGCTGGAGATGGAAAGAAGACTGATTATGTTCGTATTAAAGAGGAACACAGGACTGAATATAGAAATAGTAAAGGCAGAGAGTATATTAATTTGTGCTTGGTCTTATGACTTAATTGCAGTCATAATTAGAACTGCAGCATGTTCAGAAAGTAATTTCTTTGAGCAGAAAGGTTTAGGGCAAATTACCTGTTTTGCAGTCAATTTTTCTGTGTAATATTGCCTATTTCTTCTTCATTTCAGGTGCATTCAGTGGGACTTAGATAAACAATTACTTAGTTGCAAAGTCTTGTGGAGATTTCTGGCTGTATATTTTATTCCTTCTGGAGAATGAAGGAAGAAAATTTCCCCTCTAAGAGAAAGAGGACTATAAACCTCTTATATGTTACGATGAGGAAGATCATATCAAGTCTTTACCCATATTACTTTCTGATAGTATTGTAGATGTCCACACATTAGGTAGGAAACTCTCAGCTTCTCACAATTTCATTAAAATATGGAAATAAATCATTGTAAGCTTGTTAGGTATGAGAAAATGAAACATTAATTTATGTCAGACTAACAGTATGAACAAAAAAAAAGGAAAAAAGAGGACTCTAGAAATTGTGAAGTTTCTTTTGCAGTGCCTTTAATGTGTGTTCAGAGGAAAAGCCATGTAGCAAGGCCTCAGGTGGGCAGAACTGTGACAGGTGTGCTTCTCAGTACTGCTTTGCTTTAGCTGCCGTGCAAAAGGCAAAATTGAGGGCATCTGTGGCTCCAGTGACAAAACACTTGACACATAGCTGTAAAGGGTGCATTACCCGCCTTTGTCAGATGGGAAACATGTTATGATGCATCAGCTACATCAAATGATGAATCATACTTTAAAGCATGCTGTTTGATGTACTTCCCATTGCCCTAAGAGAGATTTGTTTGAAATTCTGTTTTAAGATGCAAGTTGCAATTTCTTTCAGTATTTTCTAAACCACATTTCAATGAGTATTTCAAACTACAAACACTTAAAATAAAGAACAAACATGCAAACGTCGGCATATGGTTTTTATCCATTTCAGGGCAGAACACCAAATATGCAGGCGAAAAGGAGTGCAAAAAAAGCCCCCAAAACCTGGGGAAAGAGTAAACAATGTCTATATCTGTGATCAAGACATCCAGTAAAGCTTGCTGCAGGTTTCATAATTTTGTTCTTGTATAATTCCATTTATTTAAAACTCACTTTTCTAAAGGTGAAGTAATTTATCAAATATGCAGTAACTAAACCCACAAAAGTTAAGTCATATGGTCTCTCAGGGATTTCTCCTTCTGCTGTGTTCTCTACTCCATGTCAAAGAAGGAAAATAATTACAGAAAGACAAAAGTTTAAAGACACAAACAAAAAAAAACCTGCAATAGCACTTGAACTGGATAGCCTTGGACCAGATGTAATATCTGGAACAGATTTGAAACTAAAATCACATTGACTCCTAAAAAAACTCACCTTTTTGGAAGTAATGGGGCTCGGCAAATTCTAGCAACAAGAAAAAAAATTAAGAACTTTTGTGTTTATTTTATTTATGTATTTATTTTTGTTTTCTTTAGAGGACTGTTTCATATATTGAAATTGCTAAGGGCTGCTAAATAGAGGTGGAAAAGCTATCTTAAAAGTTATTGAACAGGTGAAGAAATAATGTTTTGTGTTCATTCCAATCTGAACTTAGGAATAAACTAAGATAAAATAAACAGTTTAAATAAATCTCCAAGACAGTATCCATATACATAGGGAAATTAAGAAGAATGAGCTGTAGTGCTGGCTGGTGTAAAATAGCACACTTACGTGCCATGATTACTCTGCAAATATATGCCCTCAGAAGATAAGGTGAGGCTGGGACAATTTAACAGCTATAACCAGAGGAAAAGAGGAAAATACAGACAGAATATCAAGAAGAGCATGGAATGCAGCTCTCACTGATGTCAATTAGACTGTGATCAGTGACTTCTCATGGTGAAGTATTGTCTCCTGTAAAGCAGATACCCTTTTTGTTAGGATGTTTGAAATCTTAACACCCACAGTATCAGAGCATATTCAATAGAACCATTAAAAAGAGTAGGAATGAGGATTCAGATGGAGGCTTGGAAAATAATGAGATACACCAGATATATATGTGTTAAAGTAATTTAGAAGCAATGTGCTCAACCACACTAAGGGCAGCAGAAGCTGAAAGGGAAGGAAATTCCTACATCTCCACCGCTGCTTACAAGAAAATGAGGAGACAAGGAGAAAGAGAGAACAAAAAGAGATGCTATGTTGCACTTGGTGGGAGTATACCTATACCTTTCTAGCCCATGATCTCTACAGTGACAAGTTTTCCTGCCAGGTGAAAAAGGTGAAAATCCAATGAGATGCTGGTCTTTTTTTGTCTTAATGGTTTTTATATGAGCATTGCACATTGGACCTCTACCTGTGTGTGGTGGGTTGACACTGGTTAGATGCCAGGTACCCACCCAAGCTGCTCTACCCATCCCATCCTCAGATGGACAGGGGAGAGAAAACACAACAAAAGGCTTGTAGGATAAGGACAGGGAGGGACCACTCACCTGTTACCATCCTGGGTAAAACAGGATCCATGTCCAGAAAATAGTTGAATTTATTATAAATAAGATCAGATTAAGATAATGAGAAAATAAACCCAAATATTAAAATACCTTGCCCACACCCTTCCCTTCTTTCCAGACCTGTCTCAGTTTTCTCTGCCCCTTCCCAATGGTGCAGAAGGGTAGAGAATAGGTTCTGTTCATGCTTTACTGCTCACACTCTTCACTGTGCTCCAGTGTGGGATCCCTCCTATGGGACACAGCCCTCCACAAACTTCACCAACATGAGTTTTTCTCACAGACTTCACTAATTACTCCAGCATGAATCCCTTCCACAGCGTACCATCCTTCAGGATCAGGCTGCTCTGTAGTGGGTCTCCTGTGGGGTCACAAGTCCTGCCAGCAAACCTGCTCCCGTCTGGGCTCCTCTCTTCACGGCTCCTGCCAAGAGCCTGCTCCAGCACAGGTTTCCCACAGGGTCACGGTCTCCTTCAGGCACATTTATCTTCTCCAGAGTGGGGTCCTCCGTGTGCTGCAGCTGGATCTTTGCTCTACTGTGGAACCACATGGGCTGCAGGGGCACAGCTGCTTCACCTTGGTCTGCACCAGGGGCTGCAGGGGAATCCCAGCTCCAGCCCAGGAGCACCTCCTGCCTCTCCTTTTCACTGACTTTGGTGTCTGCAGAGCTCTTGCTGTCATGTGTACTCACTCACTCCTCTGTTCTCTGGCCGTGACTGCTGCTGCACATGTTTTTTCCCCCTTTGTGAGTACATTGTTCTGGAGGCACTGCCACCATTACTGATGGGCTTGACCTTGGCGACAGGTTGGACCATCCTGGAGCCAACTGGCATTGGATCTCTTTTTCACAGAAGCCCCCCAGCCACCAAAATCTTACTGGGCTAAATCAATGCAGCACACTCTTTATGAACTCCATGCAGAGCCACTTTCACAGATATTGTGGAGTTACTGGCTGTTAACACTGTATTAGCATGAGTTATTTAATCCTTACCCAGCAAATGGATTCTGAGCATACTACTCCTGAAATGATAACAGCTAAAAATTATTTTTAGGGACTTTCCTGGTATTTCCACTAAGTTGAACATGAGAAAACTCAATCTACATGAATCAGTGGGATTCCATTGCTCCCATTCCACATTTCATGTTCATTCAAAAGCTATTTAGGAATGTGAGAAGAATTTCTTGTTAGTATGAAGTTCTAGTTCTGCTTACCTATGTAATGTTGGCCACAGCAGACTCTGATTTGGGTACAAGAGTCAGAACAGACTTAGATTATGTACAGAAAAGAGTGGTTTTTCTTATATTTTCTGTCTGTTGGCCCCTATCTGTCTTGTCTTTTTTCCATCATGATTTTTATTGTTTCTTGCTGAAAACCAAAATTCTTCTTTTTTTCAATATATAGGGACTGATGCTAACCATGTACCAAATACCTCAGATGATTCTTTTTGAGCGAATAATGTTTCTGCTACCCCTGAATTATAAGAAGAGTTAAAAGCAGCCTACTCCATGTCAGATAGCTGTATATGCAACATGTAAAGCACTGTGGATATCCTGAGTTCATTAAAACCAGTAAGGCTGGTGATTCTTGTTGCCTTGTCTTTGCTCATCAATCTCACAAGGAAGAAGAAAGGTGCTGTATGGAAATACAATTTTAAAGCCCCCAGTTGTGTGGCCCTCACCCACACCATTACTGCCACAGCAGTGGGAGAGGGCTTTCAGTAAGGAGTGTCTTACTTCCTTAAAGCATGCCTTCATACAAAAATTTCAGCTGTGGCATAGAATTTGAACTGGGCAGCATTTGAACAAATACATGCTTCTGCTTATATAAACAGCCTAATTAAATCCACTGCTTAAAAGCTTGCAGAACTGGCAGTATGCTTTATGAGGACAGTTTGCCAAGGAAATGAGGAACTTTGGAATCAATTTTTTTATGTCTTTTGTACAGGAGCAATGTCATTGATTTCACCTTCTTACATAAAGCAAGCAGAATTTGGCATAATCTGCATGCCTTTGGGAATTCAGTGGTCTAAAAGCAATACAGAAATCAACAGAAAGAATGCATAACCTCTCATTTTATTTCTGAAGCTATTTGAAATTTTACCATGGAAATATCTGTATAGATCTTCAACATGGTGATTGATGTGCTTTCAGAGAAAGTAGCTCTGTGCTTCATGTCTTGTGTGTTTTATCTCTACTGACAATGTGGCTGTTATCTAAGAAGTATATCTAGTACAGTTAAATATATACATATGTGTGTGTAATGTATCAGCCCAAAAAGATAAGTCATAGAACTAACTGCAGAGAGCACCAACAAAGCCCTTTTCAGGCCTTCTAACCTGTTTGCACATGGCATTTCAGTGGAGGAACAAAATTGTCCAAGAAACTTGACAAAGCTTCACACTACAGAATGCTTCCACAGCTGTGCAGCTGTGGACATGCTGCTTCAAAGGCAAGTTAGACACTGTAACTTTCCTCATTTGTTATGCTCATCTTTATGCCTTTACATATTGCATATTAATGCTTTAACAGGTAGCACCTGACTGAGAGGGTATTTTGAACAGTGTGTTTGATTTTATGAACTGTATATTTGACACAATAAAGTATTCTAGTTTTCTGCCCATCTGTGTCCCTGAACAGCCTTTGATGGACACAAACACTAGCACAGTTGTTTTATGGCTTTCACCTGTGCTCTTGGTTCCTTTATTAAATGTAATAATATGTCCTTGCAGGAAAAACAGGAAAGCTAGAGACGTGAATGGAGAACTGATCATTGGCATTTTAGGTAAAAGCCTGATTCTGCAAGAAGTGCCTTCTCAGAGTTCCAAATGGCAGACAGTACTCTGGCCTATTTCCAGCTGACCCTAAGGAGCCCAGTGAATGAAACAAGGTGAGGAACAGTTGGGGCAGTCCCCGTGGCACTGCTCAGGGAAGTGCATGGCATGGGAGCAGGGAGAGATACTTGTACCCACACTCAGCCCGCAGCTGCTGTTATGGCACTTGGGAGTGGGTTGTGCAGGACTTGGGAGTGCTGCGCTTTTCACAGTCCTAACCTCCTTGCACAGTCATCCCCAGACTTTCGGTATCCCAAGCAGTGCTACTGTCATGATAGCCTGTCTCACAGTGCAATGAGCAGGACTGGATCCTGCCAGCATCACCTAGCACCTCGGTCAGTAGCTGGCCCCTAGCTCTGTTGAGCAGGAGTGGTTAGCAGGGACCAGCCCCAGGGTCACTGGCCATTCCCAGCATCTGAGCGTGAGCAGGGGGAGGAGCTACTGGGGAAGGCATGGGGGTGATTGGTGTTTTGTGGGAGATGGACATCGCCCCAACATGAAGAGCTGGATATGACAACACTGCAGAGGATTTCTGAAAAGATCATGATGCTCCTCAATGGCTGCCTCCAGACCCCTGGAAATCCACAGGGTTTTTTTAGCTCCTGTCAGTAGCATAACAGCTTCCTGCCTGGAATTTCCTTGTCAGCTAGGCCAGCTGAATGCAACAACCAGAGGAAGAGCTAGGAAAAGCAACTTATATTGGCCACAGAAACTCTTCTCTTTGGCTAAAATTTTTCTTCCTTTAGCCAAAGAATTCAATGTGATCTAACAGCTTCTGGGCCTACAGAGCTCTCTCTTGTTGAACAGTCTGTCAGCAGCAGGTACTGCCTGTAGCTGGACTGTTTGCAAGCCAAAATCAGCTCAGAAGCCCAGATTTTTCCCTGTTATTTCATTAGGTGTAGACATGTATTGGTTTTAGGTTGCAAATATTATATAAAAATGCAGATTACATTTACATTTTCATGCCAGTATAGAGGCTGAGGACCAGTTGCAGTTCTAGAATACTGAAAATTTCTTCATTCTTCCATCTTGCTAGGAACAGTACTCTAAGATAGACAGTATTTTGGTTTATCTTTTTTCTTTCCTTTTCCTTTTCCTTTTCCTTTTCCTTTTCCTTTTCCTTTTCCTTTTCCTTTTCCTTTTCCTTTTCCTTTTCCTTTTCCTTTTCCTTTTCCTTTTCCTTTTCCTTTTCCTTCTCCTTCTCCTTCTCCTTCTCCTTCTCCTTCTCCTTTTCCTTCTCCTCTTCCTTTTCCTCTTCGTCTTCCTTTTCCTCTTCGTTTTCCTTTTTCTTCATCTCTTCTCTCCGGTACCCAGGGACAGAACCCAAGGGAATTGGGTTGTGTCAGGGGAGGTTTAGGTTGGATATTAGAAAAAGATTCTTCACCCACAGGGTGGCTGGGCACTGGACAAGGCTCCCCAGAGAAGTGGTCACAGCACCAGCCTGACAGAGTTCAGGAAGCATTTGAATAATGCTCTTGGGCACATGGTGTGATTCTTGGGAACATCCTGTGCAAGACAAGCAGTTGGACATTATGAACCTTGTGGGTCCCTTCCAACTCCATATACTCTGTGATTCTGTGTGATTCCATGATTTTCATGAAGAAAAGAACCCAGAGGTGTTCAGAAAAAGACTGAGGGCACCTCCAGAGAGAGAAAACCATGATGTGAGGGTAGCAGCCTGGTTGTGTAGAGGGTGAGAGGCATCAAAGGCTGAATTCCTAGAGGGGAATTCTCAAGGGTTCTCACTTGTCTGGGAGATCATAACAGCAGCCTTGAGCTAAAGGTAATGAAGAAGGTTGACAAGGCCAGGTTTATAAAAGTTGAATAGTTCTAAGATCTGCTTTATAGATTAAATGGCAATGGGGAGCCAAAGAGAAAGAAGTTTTAATAATCATGGTAGTAGGTTGTGGGAATACTCATAGCTGGGTTACCAGAACAGCTGAAAGAGAGCAGGTCAAAATCTTTTGTAGAAAAAAATATTTTGTGTGTTGTTATTTCTTCATATTCTGATCATAGCAATCAGTAGTGTTTAGTATAAAATCTCCCTGACCTAGCAAGGATAGAAATACTGCTCTGGTTGTAACATAGGACTGTTCTGAACAGAAAACAGGAAATTAAGCTCTGATTGAGATCTGTTTCTTATCACTCTTGTCCTTCTTTGAAGTTCCCGTGTCCAAAGTATTTTCCCTGCAAGCACAATATTGTTTTCATAGTAATAACTCCCCTCCTTTCCTCCCTTCATGAAATTAGCTGTTGATTTCTTTACTTACATATCCTGTCTGAAGAAAACATCTGGAGCCAAGGCAGGAGTGAGGTATCCACGTCAGGGTCTGGGGTGTCCATCTGTGTGGCAACGTAAAGGCAGCAGGGAGTGTAATGAAACCTGCCCACGCTGCCTGGTCCAGAGTGAAGAACAGGTCAAATGCCACTGAGCTCCAGATGTCTGGCTGAGTGAGCGGATGAATGTTGGCTGTGTATCCACAGTGCAGTAATGGCCCATGCATTAAAGGCAGCTGAGGGTAAAAAAAGAGATGCTGTCAGCAGAAAGGACTACAGCAGGTTATAGCTCCCAAGGGCAGAGAAAGCTAGAGAGCCACAGTCGGGTTCTGCTGTCTGCATGACACCACAGTTGCTTTTCAGAGTGACTGTGTCTCTCTTTTCTCTTCTGCATTTAGCTGCAGGAACATGGCCACTGCAAAATTCAGCAGTGTTGGGCGTGTGTTTGCATGCACAGCATAGAAGCAGCAGGTTGATGAGTGTGCACCACAGTGACTATACAGAATAACCAGAGATTGCTCTGGTTTTCACCCAAATACCCTGTACAATGTCAGGGCACACAGGCAGGATTGGGTGAGAGATAGTCCCAGGAAAAGTGAGTATGAGTGATCAGCATCTATGCACATAATCACAACAAAGAGGACACTCCTTCAACTGGAACAGAATATGTAGCATGAATAGCACCACCTTGCAGCTGGCCACAAACAGACCTGTGAAAGGGGGCTAGGAAAAAGAGAAATGTTATAGTGGCATTGCAGAGTTTCCTTAGGGGGAAATGTGTCCTCCATATTAATGGAATCAAGAGCTTGGTCCTCCAGGGCACCAGAATAAGGGTATCTATTTAAAAGTGCTGGTTTTCCTTATGCAATCCAGGACCTGCTCATGCACCTGGGTGGCCTTCTCTGCACAGCTTTGTGAAGACATATCAGCAGAGGCAGTTCTCATTTCTCATCTTTAAATTAATTTGCCCCCAAAGAGGAAGGCGTGTGAAATAACATGGTGGGGGTTCACTAGTTTGGTAAGAAGCAAACACACCTGCCTTTGCCTCTTTAAACCTGTTTTTCCATGATATGTCAGCAGACCTAAAACTGGCATAAAAAAGCCTGGAGGAGAGGCAAAGGCCTGTGACTTTGGATAATGTTGTGGAGATCAAGTCCTTTTTTTCACGGCACATGTCCCAGATGAATGTAACAATACTGTTGGGGGAGAAAGGTCCTGCTTGTACAGGTTATGTCTGTGTTATTTTAGTCTACTTACTGTACAAGTAATGGTACCTTGTCTTATTCATCTTGTAGTGCCCAGTTTTAGAACCCTCCTCCCTTATATGAGGAGACTGATACCTATGCATGTGATTTGCATGTTTGTGTATGCACTCACAAACACATACATGAAAAGATTTGATAGCCCTTATTGTCATCTTGTCATAGGTCAGGCTTGATAGGGCTGAGAAGTTACTTTCTACTGGTTTTTACAGTGAAGCAGTAGTAGTTTTTAGGCTTTGTATCTGGAATGGGAAATCTGGGATCCGAAGAATACATCTGCAGAGACCAATACTGCTCCAATTTTTCTGCTTCTCACACTAGGAATTTTCATCAGAAATCACTCCTTAAAGTCAATCCCAGGAGATGTGGTGCAATACTACAATTCTCTGATGAATTACATACAGCATCACTGGCTACAAAATATTTCACATGGAATGTATTTTCTGAGCAATAATTATCTGTCAGACATGCATTATCCAGAATAAAGTGGGGGAAAATTTGCTGGTGCCCACAACAAGATAGGAAAGATTATAGAAAATTTCTGGAAGTTTATAAATCACTGTAATAATTGTTGTGTGTGCTTGTGTTTGATATTGTACACTTCTACAACATAAAGAAAAAAGACAGCCTGATTGCCTTTAGCTTTTCCTAGAAGAAGCTCTGAAAAGTATGATTATGTGATTAATAAAATGCCTGGATTATGGTGCATGATCTTGTATGCTTGCATGTTTGTATATAGGTAATGCTTGAATGTCTTGAGCCATCAGGTGAGACATAGGTCATGAGGCTCTGACACTGCCCTTGTCAGTGCTGAACTCAGCTGAAGGTGTGAACTGTGTCTGTGGGTTTCCTGCTCCACAGCACAAACTGGACATTGCCTAAGTGTAGGGTTAGTGCTCTTGCAGGGGCACAAGGACAGAGCCAAACACCTCCTGCTGCCACATGCAGGTTTCTCATGCAACTGTAATGGTTGTGTTTGAAGCTGGCTTAACCAGATGCTGACACCGGCAGGCTGTATTTGACAAAATTACACTTCAACACCCAAAATACTAAAGGAATTTGCATAAGGAAACGCTGAAGACATAAAAACAATTGGTTCTGCTCATGCAAAATGTGTTCAAGACACTTTCTTAGCTTGGGTTAAGCTTCTGACGGAATTGCACTGAAAAGGGGGATTGTGCCTTGGTCTCAGGAACATGTTCTCTTTCCTATCAAAATTAGAAAATTTTTGATAAATGAGATAAGCTTGTAGATCTGATTGAAAACTGTGCCTTCAAGAAAGAAGACCAGAGAGTTGATGTCTCATGGCTGAGGGACCCCTACAAACGTGCAAACATATAGCAAGCCTGAGCAGCTGGATAGCACAGGGGAAGCAGATTTGCTTCTTTTAACAGCAACAGGGTGTAAGATAGCTCAGGGTGGCTCTGAAACCACACCCTCACTCAGGATCAACTCAGTGCCACTCCTGACTTTTGGGGAATAATGGAGCACCTGGAAAAAAACAGCTACTGGCCTGCTTCATAAGGAATCTCTGGTTTGGATTGAAAAAGATCTTAAAGAAGCCACAGACATTTTATACCTCTGCATTTCCTAGAGAGGATTTCCAATTGGACGTGACTCTCATTAATTAAATGTTTTTTTGGTTTGGGTTGTTTTTACTTTCAGTTATAGCTGGGGATATTTGCAGACTGGCTTCAAGTCCTCTAAGGTACTAGTAGTCTTTATGGAAATTTTCACTAACTGGTACTGCTGCATGTTCGTTATTGAAGGAAAACAAAGGAGGAAAAATAAATGAAAATTAGATCTAGGCCCTCTCAGCAGCTGTCACAGCTCACACTCCCATTTAAAATTATCTGAGCATATATTTTTGTGGAGCTGATGTCTTGCTTTATGATCTCTGCCTGCCTGGTCCCAGAGAGTTATTATGGATATCTATCACATAAAATTTCTTCATTTACCTTGTGGTGAACAGCATTGAACAAAAATAACCTTGTGTCTGCCTTAGTAACAATATGAACCAGTTTGTCTTTTTCACACTGTAGACAAGCTTGTTAAAAACATTAGGTTTTATATTATTAGCACGTTTTTGGTACCTAAAATGCCTTGGGAAAGGAGGGATTTCATGGCTTTCTAAAAGCTGTACTCAGAACAGTTGTCAAAAGTAAACTGATTCATAATCAATGTTGCTAGGAAGGCATGCTTGAGGCAAAGGAAGTATGTGGGCAGAGGAGTAAAATAAGCACATTAAAGGAAATAACAGCTGCCTCCATATACAGAAGTTGCTGGTAATATATACCAATAATATTAAATTTAGATCAATTATAGAAATGAAATGTATTACTCTGATGACTGATACATTATTCTTATTTTCCTCCTTTTCTCCCTTCCCTACCATAAGGTACTCAAATAAGGCCTAGATTGTGCTATGAAGATATTCCAGCTATTGCCACTTGTGAAAAAAACAAGTGTCCTTCTAGACAGAAGGACAAAGCCTTTGCACTTCTGAATCTTGTATCCCTTTTGTTTTGGATGTCTAATTGAGTGGTGGAATTGAGTTTGTACCTTGGAATTTCCCATCACTGCTTCAGATAAATTACGTGCTAAGAAGTGGGGCTCATAAAGGCCATCATTAGTAAGCTCTCAGCACAGAATTACATAAGGAGAAATCTAGTGCCAAGGTTAGCCTATTCCTTTCAGCTTGGTGACTTTCTCTTTCACTGGATCTCCAAGGAACTAGATATCTCTCCTGACTCCTTTCCATAAACAGCCCTCTTGTGAACCATCCTTTTTTTGGTTTAAAAAACTGGTGAAATTTAGATGCATCCTTTATTCAACAGCTGTTAATCCCCTAGTGTTGCAGCACAATGTTATAACATAGCTCACAACAGCTGAAACTAATTGCTAGTGTCAGAAAGCCTGGCAGTATTTTAGGAAAAGGGAACTGTACCATCAGTTAAATAGCTCTTGAGAAAGAGCCTTGGGAGGGAAAGGGAAAGAGAAGAAAAGAAAAGAGAAAAGTGAGTCAGGAGAACAATTCAGATTGGCAGAGTGACAACTACCCCTTTTCAAGATCATTTTCCACTTTTCCCAAATGCTCCATATATTTATTGACTTCAGAAAATCTTCAAATTGAGAGTCAAATTGTATACATACTAAAAATTATGTTCCTTTTCAAGATGCACAAAACAAACAAAAAGAAAGCCAGACAATTTTAATAGATTAAAACCCTTGGGGGGGGGGGGGGGGGGGTGGAATTGCTAATATTTTTACTTTGGGGTTTCTAAACGATTCTCTGTCAGATTAGTATAGGAATAGGACATCTGCTAACAAATCTACCTGTAAAATAACCCCTACACCTACAAACCTATGAGGTAAATTCTGCAATAAAGTGATTGTAGGCCTCCACCATAATATTGACCTGCAAAGTAGCCACAGACAGCCAGCTGCACAAACCCCCAGCTCAGACCAGGGTTATGTCTGTCCCTCCTACTGCGCCAAGTCATTCAAGGCCTGGGCAGTAACACCTGACTCTTGAGAGACATTCTGTACTCACGAGTTGCAAAAATACTTTCGTAGTAAAATGTAGCTGGTAAGCTTGGTAAGTGTTGCCATTCTCCTTTGACAGGCGGAATAACAGATATAGAGAGGTTAAGTGGTTTATTGAAGGTCTCTGATAAAGTTGGTGGCAGAGCTGAGAGTATTTCAAGAAGACTAATTCTCATTACCTCGATCTAAGTGACAGTCTTTGGAAGGCATCTCATTATTCATGCTTTTTTTGCATAATAATTATGGGAAAGGAGAACTATAAGAAATGGTAAATTATGAGAACAAGGCTAAAATCATTAATAAAACAGAGGAGGACATTCAGCACTGAGAATCCTATGTTGAATAAACTGGGAGCATGAACACTACTAGTTCTGGCTTCTGCAAATAGAATTTGTTAAATAAAAAACTTGCACAAGTGATCTTTTGCTGCATTTCCAGATATGGGCTTAGTTTCCCCAGGGCTGTCCTCCATGTATTCATGTTTTAAATCATATAAACTATGACTTCCTGAAAATAAAAATAGCTTTGTTAAACTTAGACTTTTAATAAAGTACGTCAGCTTACATGAGGCAGGAAAAGTATTTCTTTGCATAATAAAAGCTTATGGCTAGTAACAAGACATTTTAAGACTTAAAACATTTGCAACATCCTGTGCCTCCTCTCATGTTCACCAGTTCAGCTCTGAATGGAATGAATGCTTCTTCTCTCCACAATTAATTTTCTCCTCATACTGAAGTCTAAAACAAAAATAAAACCCTAAACTCTTAATCTGAATTGTTCTATCAGACAGAGAAGTGAAAAAGCATAAAACAATATCAGCATTTTGTATTTTCTTTTCCATGCACAGCAGGGCATCAATTTGCATTCAAATTTTTGAACAGTCTTACTGAAGGCAATGCAACTATCCCCATACTAGGGGATAAAGAAGAAAAATATGCATTTTTAGTTTGTGAGGCAGATTGTCACTCCGGAGTTATCCGCAGGCAATCTGTAAGGCAAAACTGCAGCTTCTGGAGGTGGACTACCAGGTCATGTCAGCAGCATTTAACTGCTGGGCTACCTGCACTCCCTTCAGAACAGGCACGTGGTGAGTGCAAGCAGCACAAAGCTAGAGGAGCACAGTGACAAGCAGTGTCAGACACAAGTGGCTTAGCACTTTCAGACTTGTTAAATGAATGAGACAACTTGTCTGCATGAAGTTTGACATGGATGTGTGAAGGGCCAAGGCCTTAGCAATGTATTAGAGCTATTGCAATTATATTTCAGGGAAAATCTAGAAGAGAAAGCTAAATCCTACAAATATCTCCTGAGACTCAAAGACAAGCAGTGTACTATACCATCTTTCTGAGTTTGTTTGCAGGCCTGAATCACAGAGACTTGGTTGCATTGCATTTTGTCTGTTTACAGTGTTTCGAGCAAGTTAGGGAATTTTTTATTCTTTTTCTATGGTTAACAGATATGGGGACCCTTTGCATCATCAAAGAATGGGTGTTCATGCAGTCTAACCCAGTAAAAATCATAAGCCAAGGAGATTATTCCCTTGCTGAAGAGGATCCTGAGGAAAGGGCCCTTCTTCCACGGGCACTTTCATTCCTCCATGCCAGTAGCTCTCTTTCTTTCATTTCTGCATTGCTGCAAGAGGTTTATAACTGTTGGCAATTGCAAACCTACTTCACCAAAGACAGCAGAGAGAAGTGACAACAGGGAAAGATGTGTAGGAGAAGCAGCAGCTAAGAACACAGCTTTCTATAGCACCCTGCTGCCAGCCTGAGGAGACATTACTTAGCTATTCACAACATTTTCTGCAGCAGTTATTTTATCCGGGATAATAGAAGCACAAAATGATAAAAAGTCAGCTTACAGAATTAGCAGCCTTGCAGTATTGGCATATTGTGACTATATAAAGACAGCAATCACTGAAGTTGCTTCAGTTTTTTCTCTCCAGATAGCAGGATTGGCAGTGACTCAAAAATACAATATGAATTGCTGCAGAACCACTGATCCAAAAGGGAATAAACAAGAACAATGGGGATGCTTTTAATCAACCACTTGCTCTTTTACAAGCAGTTTTAAAAGGTTATTTTTATGATTATTTTGTATTTCTACACTGTTTTTTGCAAATGTGCTCCTGCTAGTACATACTCAGTTTGGAAGGCACATCTCTATTTTTTTATATCCTCACAGCAGTATGGGGTTGTTCAAGCCTCATGGAAATGGTTCTTTCTCTCTGTCAACCATGCATGCATGCATGTGGATTTGATCTAAATATTTATTAATCCTCCATAGAGAATATAAATACAACAATCAAACAGTCCTTGTATGGCCAGAGCCTGACAGTCTAAAATTTTGTAGCAATATTGAAGTGAAATATTCTATGCATAGCAGTCCAGTTTACATCTTTTATTGTACATCAGTGAATTCAAGTGGCCTAAGTCAGTTCTTAGGGCACTCTACTATATTTTCAGATCTCTGTATCATAACAGGTTTATCTGAAACTTAAACAAGTATATTAAAAGAGGTTTATTTTTGTACTGATGAATGACGATCCAGCATTAGTTGTCTTTTTCAAATATTTTCTGAAACTGAATCTGTCTTGCTCCTGGATTATAAATTTACATGTTTAATGCAGAGGTAGTTCTGGGAAGGGAGGGATGAATTTTATAGCTTCAAGAGGAGGGTTTGGGGTTGTGTGTGTGTATGTGTTTGTATTCTTTTTAAGTCTCATTTGAGAGAATTGGTAGTAGGAAATTTGTAAAGGAAGACCAGAGCATATTTAGTTATTCTGTTCCTGCATCAGATTGTCTGGGCATAATAAATGGACAATAAAATAAACATAACCTCATGTCTCTTAATTTGATACTTTGAAAGTCCCCCACTCTCTTTTTGCCTAAGGTCGATCACTATTCTGCTATTAAAGTTCCTTTATACTACTTAAGCTTAACCCAGGGCCCACTGAATTGTTAAATTGTTAAAAGGGGAATTGTTAAATTTATTTCACTGGGGACAGAAATAGGCCTTTAGGATATATCCTTCCATTGCTACTTATTTCCTTTTATTTCATCACATTATGTCATCATAGTACATCTGCCTTCTTGAGGAAGTGGCATGGGAGATAAAGAATTTTATTTCCCAGGAAAGGTCACATTATTTTCCAAATCTAGAGCTGGGGGAAAAAACTTGGAGGACCCTCCAAATCTGTCCTGTAACCCAAATTACAAATTAGTACTTGTTTTTGTTTGAGCACCCATTAACACATGCCTAGGTATTAAACGTGATTTGCCCTTGCAAATATCTTATAAAGTATCTTACAATACCAATCTGTAAACTTCTGCTAGAGGTTAGAAATATTTTTTTGTCGAAAAATTCCAACCTTTTCTGAGTGGTGTGAATCTGCTGGTGTAACATTACATGGAAAGCTCTGGCAACTATGTGGAACAGGTTTGAGCAGCGCTGGTTGCCAGCAACATGTCTTTGCTGTTGCTCCCACTCGTTTTCCACATTTCTGAAATTGCTCTAGCACTGGCAGCATTCAGGTTAAAAAACATCTTTGAACAAAAGCTCAGTGCCTGAGAGGATTTAAATAGTTTTTGAACATGATCCTACTCAGCATGGGTAAATTGGGCTATTTTCCAGCAAGATTGTGATTTAAACAGAGATCTGGCTATCCGCACTTGAAGTGCCATGGGGACAGGTTCTTAAAATGAAACTACAATATATAACCAGCTGCTGACAAATCTGTGAACACTGGGGGTGGCAGTTATGAAGGAGAATACCATTCCCAGTCTTACTCCCACAACTCCCTGGCTTTTGGTGTCCTACACATTCTCTTCTACCCAATAAAGTCCTCAACAGCCTGTCTGATACTCCTTGATGTTTTGAATTCCTTGCTCCTGGACAGGGCAATGCAGTGTGTCAACAACGAGGATGTCACAGCCAGTTCTGGTTTTGTCCCACAGGTAGGCTGCAATACCCTTGGTGAAGCAAGTGGTGATTAACTTCTTTCCAAGCGTGTATTTGGACCAGCAAGGTTAGAGACACCAAAAAAAAACAAAAGGGAAGGAATCACATGGTGGAGACAAAGCACCAGAATACCTACTTGCCAAAATGACACATCCTTATATCTTCCAGGACACAGTCCTATTAAGATGTCATTGCCACGGGCAGCTCAGCTGTGAGCTGATTGAGCAAAAGACCTTTTACACTTTCGGTCAGGTATTCAGCACAGAAATCTTTGGAATGCTTTCCTAAATATATAATTGAGTGGGATATTTTATACAGTTGTTCTCTGTTGCTGTCCTAAACATTTTAATTATAACTCTTCTTATTTAGTTTTGTTTGGTTTGGTTTCTTACATGCACTGTAATCAGTCTCTTTGCCAGGGATTTCTAAACTGGAACACAATTCAGCAAGAATTTGCTCGGACTAGTTTTGGGAGATTTAAAAAAGTATCATTTGTGCTATTTAGCAAAGGATAGCCTGTCAAACTGCTGAACCTGGTCTGATAGAATACCTAACTGGTTCATACACTAGTGTGCTATGTTTACAAAATAAACCATACAGGATTGAATAGATGAAATCTACTCAGACACAATAAAAACTCAATTGCTTTTTAATATGAGATGTTCCTGAAGTTGCTGTAAATTTCAATGGGAGTTCAATATCTGGAGAACATCCAGATCTAATTTAGAACCTGAATTATATTACTATCCATTTAAAGCATAGATTGTTTTTAAATTTGTTCACCCAATCTTATTTTGCTGTGCCTGTTTTTCCTTTGCAGTTACTCAGAGTCCACCAAGTCCACTCAAATTGCTAATTAGCAGGAGCTGAATGCTTCTATTTAAAGGAGAAAATTAGGTGTGCATTCCTTCACTTTTTTTTTTTTCCCATAGAAACTAAATTGTATGAGTTAGTGTGGTTGTTTCATTACTTTCACCTCAAATATTTTCTTTAAACAGTTCCAGAACAAGATGGAGGTAAGACCTCTGTGATACAAGTTGTGAAGTCTGAATGTTCCAAGATTTCTGTGAGTGAATGGAAGATGTTTCTCAGCACTGCAATCACGTCCTGCTGTGCTACTGTTGATGTCCCACAAAAAAAAGAAGATTCCAGGAATACTTGCAATAAAACAGAGAGCAATAAATATCAGTTAAAATAACTTTTGTGCCATTTGAAGTGTTTGTTATCATAATAAAATTTATTTAAAGTCTTGCCTCACTGAAGGAGCACCTGATACGAATACCACGGCAGCAGGAAGGAAGCTTTGCTCATCTCACTCTCATTACACCAGTACCAGTCTACTGCACTGCACCTGCTGCCGGCTGCCAGGGAGAGCCCTGAAGGCACAGCAGCAAACTGCTTCCACTGAATGCTCACACTTCTGAAACCCACTTCCTTTGACACTTCTCAGGAAGGCATAATTGATTATCTTTTAGTTTGCAATGTACCGTTTAACTCAAACAGCTGAACTGTTTTTCTTCCAGCACAATTTCCGAGGCATTAAATTCCCTTAGTTTAGAAACTAATACAAACTAAAACATACAAATTATAAAATACAAAATAATGTTTGTATTTTCTTTTGTTCTTCAAAATAGTAAGATGGTACTTAATTCAGGTTAAATATCATGATGCTCTTGATATATTAGACAGAAATGTTGCTACTGAGAAATCAGCAGTTACAGCTGAGGAAAGCTTCCCACATTTTGCATGATTTTCTGACAAAAGGAAATAAATTAACTATATAGTAATGGGAAAGAAAACAGTTGATTAAATGATGCCTTCTTAACTTTGTGCCACAGGGGAGAAAAGGCAGTTGCTCAACACACAGAGGAAATGGAGTTTAACAGAATGTTTGGATTACAGTAGGATTAGATGGCAGATCTTATTGCCATTATATATTGCTACAGGTATAAAGCTGGAAAAAATGTATTCTGGCTGTCTATGGCAGGTGTGATTTTCATCCTATCAGTTGAGTAATTGGATAGACCCATTTTCTAGGCCTATTCTCCCAAATGCATAAATGTGAAAATAGAGATTTCTCTACAGCTATTTTCCTCTTATTTTATTTGCTCTCTTTCTCATTTTTGTGCTAGAGTTCCTCTTTTTTTTTTTTTGTGTGTGTGTCTGCATAAGTAAGGCTCTTAATACCTTAGTTCAAATTGTACATGCTGTACCTATCTGTGCATTTATCATAAACAGGTAAATTCCCAGATTTGTAGACTACAAGTTGAGCAAAAGAGGTGGCCCAAAATATAAGAGAAATACTGTCCAGGAGATGGAAACCAACACAATCTTGTTTCCCTTTATTATACTGTGCAGAAATTACATAGTAGGGACTTACTGGATGTCTCCTCTGCAAGAAATACTTCAGTCATTCGGCATTTTACCACACACCGGGGAATCAATCGCGTGATAGAAAGTCTAAGAAACTAGAATACATGGGTTACAGAATTCATGGAATCACTGTTCTCTTATGAATAGTCCATCTTGGTCGTATTTCAACCTATATGCATACCTTTGTCTTCTTTCGTACTTTTGGCACAGACGGAGATATCTCTTCCCTTTGCAAATCGGAGACTAGCATTCAGAATGGATACTAATATCCATTTCAGCTACAGGAAAATGTTCTCTTACACCATTGTCAATGTTATTTGCCATCAGTGGGCTGGTTTGGTTTAGGAATGAAAAGGCAGGTGTTTGGGTGCAGGCCTGTGCAGACACCCATGCCCTGTTGTGGCAAATTCTGTCTGTCTGGCAGTGCAGCTGGACGTGCAGAACTGCACCTTCCCCAAGAATGAATCAGGTAGGCTGATGGCAAATGATAAAAAAACCTCTGTAACTTCACACACACATTTTCTGGGGCATGGACAGCAGCTGAATTTAATTTTTGGGGTGACTTCTCTGGCTTGACCTGAGATTTTCAGAAAGACTCACAATTCTGCTAGCAGTTAGTAGGATTCTTGTTATGGGAAAATCTAAGCATGGTTTTCCAAGCACATCAACTATTTCTGTTGTGAGCCCCACTTCTTTTGACCTGTACTGTGTACATGAAATAAACACCTCTACTCATCACTGTCTGACATTCAGTTGAAGTTCAAAGCATATGCTTCAGGCTTATAGTCACTGTTCAGATGTTGAGGGCAGTTGTTTTCTTCTCATGAATATGAATATCCTGTTCAAAATAAATGTTGGCAATCTGTAGTGGACTAGGACTGAAAACAATTCCAAATTAATCTAGCAGGTTGTCAAGAGATCAAAAATACCATCAGTGTATGAGCTGATGCAACTTACTGCAAGTTACATAAACCAGGAAGGCATCTTAATGGAGTGATTGATGGCACAGCAAATACTACTGTGAGAGGCTTTTAGAGTTAACCCATCATTCAGGTTACCTTTCCATCAGCTGAGTAAGATTCTATTCACCTGCCTAACATTAAATAATTAAACTTAACTAGCTACAATGAACAGTGTAGGAGAAGAAAAAACAAATCAAAGATACACTGTGTTTTGTAAGGTGGGATTGAACATGAAAGCCCCTGGTAAAAACAAAAAGTACCCAAACCCATACAGCCCTCTGTTAAGACCTGAAAGTTTTTACAAGCTGAAAAAACTGTTCTCACTGAAGAGAGTGGTATGTCTTCCACTAAGTCATTCAAGTTTTAAGGTCACGATCGGACTGAGGTAATTCCCTGTGTTTAAGAACCAGGGAACATTTAATGGGTATGAGAGAAATAATGAAAAAAGCATAAAATACCCCTGACACTGGATACACCATCCTATTTTACTTTTTAGAAGTCAGAAATAGAATTAGAGTGTACAGGGAATGCTGGTTTCCTTTTGATGTTCCTCTCATTTTGGTGATGGGGCAGAATGGGTTCAAACAGCTTGAAGTATGAAAAAGCAATGGAGGTTTATATTGTTATTAGATGAAGGCTTAACAATTTGTTGTCAATCCTCAGTTACACTAAGTTGTTTTATTGCAGGGACAGGCAGATTTAATAGTGGTTAGAATGTGAGTACACCTGGTTTGCAGTTCAGAACAGGGTTGATGCAGTTGCATTGAATAAAAAACCACAAATGAGTGAAAATTCAGCATTCGTGAAAATGGCAATTAAAAAAGAAAAAAAATGTAGCAGGAAAATTAACTCGAAGAACTAAATCCACATCAGCTTTCAAGAAAAAAAAGTGCTGGCTGGATGCTAAAAAGTCAGAGGAGTTTTTCCCAGACAAATACGTTTCCTTGGAAAATACTTGAATCTAGCAAGCACCACTAATGAGATAAGTCTGTAAAACTCTCTGTGCCTTTAGCATGGCACTAGGAATATTAACAGCAAGAAAAAGTAGATGTCACAAAGGACTCCAGAGTGTTTCCTCCTATTCCCAGATTATCCTACCTGTTTTTATAGTAGCATGTTGCAAAGCCTTTAAAATACAAAGACTGCTCTTTACTGTGCCTAATGGAATGCCCAGTCTATGGTTAACCCAGCAAAACTGTATTTTCATAAACAGGAAAACGAAGTTAATCCCTAGAGCTTCAGAAATAATAATGATTTTTAAAAGTGTGGAAACATTTATAATTTGTATCACAATAGCAAGTAGAGAAGCCAAACAAATTATGAGTTGCTTAATACTGGGCAATGTGCAAACATAGCACAAACATCACAGAAATATGCAACCTAAACAGACCAGACAGCCAGAGGGTAAGAGAGGAAACAAAGATGCATGCTAAATAATTACAAATTTCCAAAGCCAGAATAAAAACCAAAGGAAGTTACCAAAGAAAATATATTAGAAACCTAATTATCATCAGGGTTCTAGCAAGTGTAAAGAATGCTGTTGTTCATGGAGTTTCATTTCTGTCAGAAAAAAAGGACAATGAATGAAGGTATGCAGATATTTCATTGCAGGCTCACAATGAAGCAACTATATCACTGCAGCTACTTAGCAAAGTTCCTTTCTGATAGAAACAGTACTATTATCTGAGAAAATCCCATTGGATTTCCATGTGGTGAGTTTCTTTTGTTTAAGGATCTTCATTTTATTATGCAGAAAAGCTCTGAGCCACTTTGCCAAGTTCAGGTCTTTACATGTTGAGTGAGAAGTTACTGAGTCAAGAGGACACACATTCTTTTCCATTCTCCCCACAATTTTTTTGTCAGTAATAAATCTGCCTCACACTGCTTGGTGAAAGAGCACCTCAGCTTGTGTTTCATTTGTCTGGACCTAATTCAGAAAAATAAATATACTAGCTATAAAGACTTAAAGGAGCACACATGGTGCATCAGCTTCCACATGGGTAGTTATCAAGCCACATACTGGGACTTGGATGCAAAGCACAACATTTTAAGAGAGTTTGTTGGGACTTCTAGAGGAAACTTCTGCCTCTTCTGGAAAAAAAGCCCAAGTTTTTTCCTTACCCTGGCTTGTTCATAGAGAAGAACCAATTAGAGGAAACAGTGGAAAGTGAATATCCTCAGCAGCTTCCTCTTTTACCCTAAAAGGAGACAAGCAAGGAGTTAGCCTTTCTGCTCCAGCCCCACCACCCCCATTCACTGGGCTGAGCTCCCCTTAAGACTGGGAGCTGTGACTGCAGCCTCCTTCTGCACTGGCCACAAACAGTCCCTTGAAATAGACTGTGCAGTCAGAGCATCACACATTGCCTCTTGAGCTACACTTACAGACTGCACTTCTGGTTCCTTGCCTCTGGCAGCTGCAGAACAACGCAAGTTTGCCTAGGCTGCCATCACGAACCACAGATCAGCAATCATTTAGTTTGGAAAAGACCTCCAACATCATGGAGCCCAGCCTTTGACTGATCACCACCTTGCCAAAAGCACCATGGTACTGATGCCATTCCCAGCGGTTTCCTGAACATCTCCGGGGATGGTGACTCCATTACCTCCCCGAGGACTACATTCCAGTGTTTAACAACCCTTTCCATTAAAAAATTCCTTATGGAGGTATGAGGGTAGACAGTTGCCACAGGTGAGAAATGCAGCTATGGTCAGCCAATGGAACTCAGTGAGTAGCTATCTTGACAACTTTTAATTGCTGATACATACCTTCACTGACATGTACATGGCTACATCAGAAATGGAGGAATCCATTTGTGTTCATGAGTGTTATACCCACACACTACTATTTAGTCATAATTAGTGTGTATGTTTTATTGTTCATTCAAAAAAGCAGACAACACATTTTTAAATTTGGAATTATAAGATTTTTTTCCCTTTTAAAATCAATCTTTTATTTTTTCACACATACCATCAATCCCAGTAATAATAGATGCTTCTATCTGGTTTTTTGGTGTGTTAACTAGCAAACATTCTGGAACACAGAGTGGGAAGAATGTCATTTACCATGAAAGGTTCATATAAATGTTGAATTATTTCTGCCTGACCATTTCTTTCAGGCTTTGGCATGAGGCTGTGAGGAGAGCAGGAGAGGAAGAGGATTCTGAAAGATAAATATTGTCTATCTTTAGATACCTTTGGATATGGGAGAGTAATTAGTAATAGTCAGTAATACAGGTAAGACTGTCACTGAAGAAAGAAATCACTGAAGGAGAATTGTCAGTATTTAGTCAGAAGGACATGAGATATTTGGAAAGTGGTAAAGGCACCCTGACTGCACTTTTGAGGAACTAACCATAATAAAACAGAATAAAAACTGTTGGTGAGAGCACATTTGTCCAACACAGTTCAATCTTCTGAAGGCTTGAGTTCACTTCCAAGCACGGCTGGGTCTATGCACAGTTTATTCTCACACACACCATGATTAGTACTTTGTTAGCAATGATGGCAGCTGAATATGTACCATTACTGCCAGAAGAAGCCTGGCACACGACTGTCCTCTGACAAGCATTTGGCATATGCTCTCACAGTGCAGATGAATCTTCTGACTCTGCTGCTAGGCCTGGTCTGAAGGGGCTGGCATCTTACAGGTTTGTGCTGCTGGCTACACAATGTCACTTTGGGCACACCAGTGGAGACACATTACAGTGGAGAGGCTTGAAACTCTGGAGTGGTACCAGAAACATCTAACACAGATGACTGTGGATGCACTTGACATATCTCTGTCACTTGAGAATTGCTGTGGGGAACAGCTGAAACTGTGTGTTATCACAGTGCTTGATGAAAATGTCATAAGTCTTTAGAATATAATGGTACTACTAATGTAGGCAGTCCTTCAGGATATCATTACTGTGCTAGCAGTTTTGGCCAAAGATTTTATGATGTTTCTGCAATTCACCTGCTCCTGCATGAAATGTAACCAATAAAAACTGGAAGTTCTTACATCTCATACTTTAAATGTACAATATAGAAACAACACATTGCATGGTGTTCCCCTTATTGGTTCATATGCTTATGAAACCAGATATTTCTGCTGATGTTTTATGTGTAAATTTGCTTACTCTCAACATTTCCATGTAAGTACACATTATTTTCTGCACAAATTCAACAAAATAATTCAATTTTAGCATGTCTTTTTCAACATTTCTTTGCTCCTTCTCGCAAGTTTCTCATGAGTGGAGTCCTGAGAAACAGAGCTTGAGAAAAAAATGAATTGGTGGTTTTAAAATAACTGGATCTGCACCAAAGTTCTGGATTAAGCTTCTGGTTTTACCACATACTATATATATATGACCAGAGGCAAGGTATACTGTCTCTTTATTTCTCATCTTGAAAGCAGGGATAATAGTTTCTCTACGTAACAGGATTCTTATGAAGTAAAATTCATGAACAGTAATGAAAATTACTGCAGCTGTTCTTCACAGACATAAAATAAGGCCAAGTGCCATGTCCTGCAATTGGGTCTCAGCAAACCCCTGCAGCACTACAGGCTGGGGGGGACAGATGCTTGGCAAAAAGGGACTTGGGGATGCTCATTGTGAGCTGGCTTAGTGTGAGCCACTGTGTGCCCAGCTGGCCAAGAAGGCCTGAACCAGAGCAGTGTGGCCAGCAGGACAAGGGACATGATCATCCTCCTGTATTTGGTGCTGCTGAGGCTGCACCTCAAGTCAGGTTCTGAGCCACTCACTTTAATAAGGACGCTGAGCTGGTGGAGGAAAGGGCAACAAGGCTCATGAAACACGTCTTATGAGGAGCTGCTGAGGTAGCTGGGTTTGTTTAGTCATGAGAAGGCCCAGGGGAGACCTCATTGCTCTCTACAGCTCCCTGAAAGGAGGCTGTAGTGAGGCGGGAGTTGGTCACTTCTACTGTCCCTACAGCGAGAGGATCAGAGGAAATGGCCTTCAGCTGAGACAGAAGAATCAGATTAGATATTAGAATTTTTTTCACTATTAGGACATGTCAGGCATTAGAATAGGTGTGCTGGGAGGCGGTGGAGTCATCACCTCTGGAGGTGTTTAAGAGGCATCTGGATTCAGTGCTGGGTGATGTGGGTTAGTGGTTCAGGGGTTACAAAGATAATGCTAGGTTGATGGTTGGACTTGACAATCTTAGAGGTCTCTTCCATCCTTGATGATTCTAGGGCTCTAAAATAAGTGTGTTCATCTTCTAAACACACACAGCAAAAACACCATCTGCAGGGCACTGAGCTGAAACTGGTTTTCAGTGACTGACTCTTGAACGAAAGATCAGTGTCAGGGTATGCCTGATGGAAGCACTTCTCACAGGTATGTCCTTCTGAGGGCAAATTAGACATAAATATATTGGTGGGCATAAAGCCCTCTCAGAAGAATATCCAAAATTGTAAAAACACAGCCTGGAGAAATAATGAACCATAAATATGTTGACAAAAAAAAAAAAAATAAAAGAATCTGGCACGTTTTTCACTTTAACTCATGACACCGAATGAGTGGCATGACCTGCAAAACCAGGAAAAGTCGTGCACAGGAGAGATGGCAACCTAAGTCTGGAAAGAATTGCTTGGGAGCACCATGCTGTCACCAGGTGTAGCTTCCAGCCATAATTCTGAACCTAGCAAGGAATATCCGACATTGCAAGTTCATAGCGTTTCATGTTTGAGTCATGCTTGCCACCTTCAGCATTTTCCCCTTATTTTTCACTTTTAAAAGACAATGTATCATTTGTTGGAACGGAGCGGAGATAGCTCTCTTTGAGAGTCGCAGTGGCACCATACCTATTTTGAATCAGTAAACCAGCTACAGGTGCGGACCACCCATGATGGCTCACCACCTCTCTGTGAGCAACTGAAATGACTGCCGGGGGAACGGGGGATGTAGGACGCTGGAATTTTACCGACACGCAGAGTGGGCTTCTTACTGTCAACAGCTGGGGGTCAGAAGATCCCCCTCTCATGGCCTTGTCCGACCACAAGCACACCAGCTTTCGTGACCTGCTTTCCGCCACCCCTTAAGGCCGTGGCGATGCCAGCGCATTTTGGCTCGGAAGCCTCCATCAGCGCTGGGGTCCCTGCGCTGCGGTGGGCAGCGAGCCCCGGGCGGTGGGAGCGGAGCGGGTCGGGCCGGGAGCGCTGCGGCGCGGGCGGAGGTTGGACGGCGCGGAGGCGGCGGAGGAGGAGCGGGCGGCACAGCGATAGCGCTGACGGGCAGCGGCAGCCGCTCTTTGTCCCCTCCCCTCCCCGGCGCGCCCAGCCCAGCCGGCAGCGCGGAGCGGAGCGGGCCGGCCCGGGGATTCCCTCCCCCGCCGCCGAGGTCGCCATCTTCACCCCCGAGCTCGCCTCGGACGCTGCCGGCCGGGCTCTCCGGGAGCCGCCGGGAGCCTGCGCCGCGGCTTCCCGCTGCATGTGACCGGCGGGCGGTAGCGGCCTCCTCCGCGGATCTCGGCTGCGTCCTCCTCCGCCCCCGGCGCGGCGGGGAGGGGGCGCGGGGCGCCCGGCAGCGGGAGACGGAGGTGCCGGGGCGCGGCGGGCACACAAAGGAGCGGGCGCCGCCGTGGGCAGCGGTGAGTGGCGGGGCAGGGCTGCGGGGTCCCGCGCTCGCCGCCCTGCCCTGTACCTGCCGGTGGGTTGGGCTGCGGCCACTCCCTTTCCCGGGGGCCCGCTGGGAGCGATGGCGGGGGTTATCTTGCGCCGCCGCCGGGGACCGCCGGCGTTTTCCGCACCGCCGGCGCCACGGCCGGGCAGCGGCGAGCGAGGGCCGAGCGAGGTGCCCGGGGGCGGCGGGGCCGGTGCTGGGCGGGGCGATGCGGGGGAGGCTCCGGCCGCGCCGCCTCGGGAGCGGGCAGTGCCGCGGGCGCGGCGGGTGATGCTCAGCCGCGATCGCGCTCGACGCTCGGACAAAGAGGAGCGAGCCACATATTTTGTGGTGGGCGATTAAAAAAAACAAAACAAAACAAAAAAAGAAAACAAACCAGAGGGGTTTGGGTTTCCTGGATTTCATGGGTCTTGTTTTGGGGATTTTTTGGTTTGTTGTGAGGCTTTTGGCGGCTGGGCTGGGAGGGTTTTTTTGGTTCTCGTTTAATGCCGTGCGCCCCCGCCCCGTCTCCCGAGCGTGCGGCGGGAGGGCAGGTGCCGCGGCGGGCCCGGGGCCTGGGGTCGGGCTGCGCCCGGCGCAGGGCGTGGTGCCGCGGCGGGGATGCCGCGACGCCTCCGAGCCTCCCTTCCGTGCCCCGGGCGGCGTGCTGAGCCCCGCGGGGCCGCGGGAGGAGTGTAAGGCCCTCCGGCTGGGGAAGGAGGGAGCTGGGGTGCGACAGAAGTGGTTTTCGTGCGCGTCTAGAGAGGTAAATTAGCGTTTAACAGCTGTTATTTGAAATGTGGCGCTTGTCTCCTGGGGTGAGCGTGTGGTTTTCAGGCAAATACTCAGTGTGTGTGACCCTGTGCGCTTACCAGGATTGTAACTCTTCCATAGGAGAACGTTCCAGGAGAACGTGAAGCCCTGTGACATTTAACTCTGAAGCTGGATATGCATTAAACTGTAAGTTTTCCAGTTTTGTTTCTGAACTTCGACTGATGAATGGAGTGATTATTTCATGTCTGTGACATAAAAACTTGAGAAGTAATTTAAGTTAGACCCTAGGCAGACTTTTCCCATGCCTGTTGTGTATATATGCCTCTTCTAGACTGCAATAACTGGTTAAAAATAAAAAAGTAAAGAAAATCTGGGAAAAAGTAATGCCTTAAATGCTTGCTTTAGGTATGGTTGTGGTGATGGATCTTGCTCAGTCCTCCAGGGCTGACAGTCACCCTTTAGATGTAAATCAGTGTATGGGAAATACTGGTATGTGTGACTGAAATAACTGAGATTAGATGCTGCTTTTTCCTCACTCACAAGGCATATTTAGTCAAGTATTTTACTTAGGTAATCTGATTAATAGCAGCTCGTTGAAGGTATAGATAGATTTGTGAGCTGTTTTTTACATTGTTAAAATATAGATGCATTTTTGAAAGATGTAATCAAATATTAAATTTCTACTGTAATACTGTAATGGGGCTTTTTGAAGGGTGAAAAGGACTGATGTAGATGGAATTGCAGGAAGTGATCAAGCAAATGACTACAACCACTAATAAAATAACTAGCAGATCAACAAGCAATGAGATAATTTAGTATATACATAAATTCATTTTATGTCAATAGCTGTATCACTGCTCTTTTAAATTTGGGTTCTCCCATTAGCTTGAGTGAGAACCTGGAACCTGGATATAACTGTCTGGGCATCTAAAGTGATTTTGCTAACAAGTATGAGTTATTCAGTGTTCAAGACACTGGTGAATTTTCTGTATATCTAGGCCAGAGTTTTATAGCTTAAAAATTACATCACACAGTCCATATAATGTTATATGGCATTTGTGCACCAGAGGAACAAAGCACTCTGAAACTGTTGTTTTGTGTAGCTTGTACATAAATATTACAGTTAAATTATCTTTTGTTCTGTTTCGCAAAAAAATAATTGTCAATTTACTTGTGCTGTCGTATAACCATACTAAATAAATTTCTTTTGAAGCTTGCTCGTAATTCTGACACTGTGAGTGTTTTGGAAGTTCTGTGGTGGCTTGGTGTGCAGTGTGGTGGTCTGTGGGAAGTCTTGACATGGTGGCTGATCACAATAGGGAAAAGACAGAAATGTTTCAAATATCCCATCAAGTGAAAAAAAAAGTTGAGTTGATTTAGAAACAGAAAAAGGAAATGAGAAATTGAGTCTGTATTCCAACTTTCTTTCTGTATATTTTACTGTGCCTTTTTTAACCTGTATATCAGAGGTTTCTTTGCAGTGATAAAATATTAGCCCTAAAATGGTCTCAAAAAATCAGATCACGTGCCATAGATTTGTTACAGCAAAAAATGGAGGATTAAATGTCTCATTTCATCTCTTTGCCCAACAAGAAGTTACTTTTCTAGGGGTAGTGGTTCTTGGTGGTGAAATAGTGCTAATCAGCAGTTGTTGCTGTAATTGATTGTCCACTGCAGAGGAGTCCATGTATCACCCATTAGCTTGAGCAAGCTTGCCCAAACCCTGAAGATACTTCTGCCAGACCTTTTGACCCTGAGGTGGAGGTGAAGGGGCTTCTTTTCTTGCCTCTTGAGTTTCTCCTCAGTGGAATTACAGTACACTTTTAGAAAAATACTTTTTCCTTTACACTATTGACAAGGAGAACATATTTCATTCTGTGACATATCTTTGAGGTGACAGTTTTCCTGAAGTTCAGGATTATATTTTCAAACTATTAGGAATAGCACTGAGATACTTGCTCTGCTTCATGTGATTTATAGACCTGCCTTTTAGGCATGAAGCATAATGTGGAATTAAATGACAATAATGGAAAAAAATAACCCTGGTGTTGAAGTACTCCCTTGAGATACTGCCCCTGTTGAGGTTTTTTTTATTGTTGTTGCTTTATTTTCAGTGAAATTAGCTTGACAAATTAAATTAGCATACCATAGTGCTAAGGAAGATCTTGTGCCAGTCTGTTTTGCATACTCCATCGTGTTTCGTTTTAGAAACCTACTGGGTTCTGGTCAGTGTCAGTGAGTGCTTGGATAGAATTCGAATGAGACTAATTTTCGCTTTTGAGTGATATATTTTGCCTATTCAAATCAGTTTTCAGCAGCTCAGTTGCAGCTCCTGATTACACTTGACAGCCTGAGTCCAGGTAGTGAATAGCAGTTTATCATGTAATTCATTAGTGCAATAAGTGTATTTCCTAGCTATGATTCTAGCAAGCATTACAGACTGTTGCCTTACGTAAACAGATGTAAGCACTTATCTCTGGTCACCGCCTTACCCCTGGGTGTGTGTTTCTCGTCCTACGCCTCTGTGTGCCTGTAGATAGAGAAGGTGGATGAAGGCTAGTGTGGACCTTGTTCCCTGTGCCATGTTCATTAAAATGTGTTTGTTGCTACCATAACTGTTTAATATTAGCCATCTTGTGTCTCCTAGTTTTAATACTGGCCTTGTATTGTGTAGTGCCTAAAAGAGTTTTAGAGGAACTTACGGTGTTGCGAAAGTGTTCATCACTGTTTTCATACTTTAAAAGTGGGAGAATTGCTTTCTAATGTGTTCTGAAGGTATGTAGACAATTGACTGCTGAAACGTGAATGCTTGTCTCCCAGTCCAGTTTTATCAGTGCTCAGAGTATACTTAACAGGGTTGACGTGAAGGAGTTATTTTTTATATTACAGCTGCTGTATTACTTTTGTGTTAAAAAGTACTGAAGCAAAGTGTTTATCACTGCACAAATAAATTATTTTATTTTTTGAATAAGCTAGACGCAGATGCACTAGAAAAGCAGGCACATGCTGTTCTTTTCTGTAGCCAAGCCTTGGAGGAAAATGAAGGAGAGAGGGGGTGGAGAAATCCTGCTCTGGAGGATGCTGATCTTGAGATGGGTGGATTGGATTAATTTTTCTTTAAAGGAAATCACTTGATCTGAAGAGAGGCTTTTGAGCATTCACAGTCACTTAAAGATTTCATGTTATTTTGATGAAGCAAGTCTGTCTTGCATGATGAGCGTATCATTTTATTGTAAGACTAGCAATAATAAGAATTGATGATGAATTCAAAGAAGAGGCAACCTGAGGCAATTGAACATGGGTAAAAGAGCAATCAAACAGCTGCAGTGAACACGTTTAAGTGGGACTTCACATAAAGGGCGGATTGAACAGGAAGTTTAGCAGCGAGAAGGCTGCCGATTAGTAGCAAAGTGAATGTAGGAAAATGAGGCTGGTGAGCGTCCTACGAGAGGGTTCTGGCTCAATGCCCGTTAAATAGATGGGTGACTCTGCCTGAGGACTCCTTTGGTCTTTCTCAAATTGAATGTTTTCTGTGTGGTTGGAAGTGGATGTGCAAGGTGGAATTACTAGACCAAGGGTAGTCGTAAGAGGAACAGTAGTTTCTGTTGAATGCTTCACCTCAACAACAAGGGGAAGAAGAGCTGCCTTGTCCATATAGAAGGCAAAGTTAAGGGAGTGCAGACCTCCTTCAAAGCAGCCTCACATATTCTTTGTCAGTTTCACATGAACAGAATGTCTTAGGACAGGGGTGTAAGGAGGAAGACATAAGATAGGTGTAAATGAAATTGTTGGTAGGTTTTGCAGGCTTCTTCCTGAAACATAGCTGAACTATATTAATTTCCTGTTTTAATTTATTTAGTTTTCTGTCCAGTCAAATTTGCAGTATTTGTTGTGAGACGTCAGAGGGAGAGCTGCTGGTGTGACTCTTGGGGATGTCTTGTGCAGGGGCTAGGAGCTGGACTTGATTATCCTTGGGCATCCCTTCCAACTCAGCATATTCTGTGATTCTGTGATGCCTTCTGTCTGCACGTGCATTAGTGCATGCATGGTGCATGGGAGGAGGCAAGCTGCTGCTAACTGCACTGCCTGAAGAGCTAGGAGCTGTTATACAGCTTGCTTCTGTGTTATGGGCTAAACAATATTCAACAAACAACTGAAATGGGTCTCTCTTGTGTTCGAAGATTTACTTATTCTGGTGATGTTGAAAGCAGGGATCATATTATATAGGCTGACATCATGTCAAAAGTCTATTGAATTGCAGTTACCTGAGCCCTTGATCTGACACCATACTTATTAGAAAACAGTTATCTCAGTTCTTCACTGGGCAGAGTTTGAATCCTTTCCCCACCATATACAGATTATAACAGACGTGTGCTGGCCTGTGATGAGGGTTTTTTTGCATTGTATAAGCTAGTGCCTCTGTGTTGGGGAAGAGGTGCTGGAAGAAAAATTGCAGTTCATCTTTATAGAAAAGATGAAAGTTTGTTCTCAGCAGTAAGGGACTTGTAATGCTGGGAGGGTATTGCACATGAAGATGACCACTCTCATCTAATAACTTTTCACAGCTAAACAGTTAGAGTTGCAGTTTAGGCGAGCAGAAATAAAATATTGTGTCTCTATCCATTTAGGCTAAAAGAGAGAGCTATTTGTTTTATCAGTATATGAACAGTACAAGGGCAAAACTGGGCATGAACCCAGTAACTGATTACAGACTGCATCATGGTTCGCTGGGTATTTTGGAATCTTGTACTTTTTTACAAATTGCTGTACAACTCAGCCTGTTTTTTAATAACTGTATGTGCCTTGAACTTTATCAGTTATTACAAAGAGTTCGAAAATGTTTCCTTCAGAAAAATTTATTTTCACAGACTAGAATGTGTGTTGTCACCAAAGCCTCCCCAGTTAAAATCCCAATTGTCCTCATAGAAGAAATAAATATGTGCCTTCACAGAGGTTTGTGAATTCTGTCTTAAATTTAGTACCTTTTCTGTCTTAAAGTTCTGGCTTATCATTGTATGCGCTTTATATATTTTTCCCATGCTTGATTTTTGGAATGGGGCCTCGTAATCATCTTTTTTGTACTCACTCACTGAATTTGGAGACCAGCTGTTTAAATCTCTTGCAAAAATAGGACTTTTCCAATTTGCAGCTGGCTTCCTTGTCAAAACAGTCATGCTGCTTAGTACTGAAATATTATATGCAGAAAGTGTCTTATTACATTTATTGGTTGCTTTTATCTTACAGCTCATATTCAGTAAGTCTTGTGCTGTCTGATAACACCTCTTTTAATTAGCCCCATGTGATGCAGCTATTAGCATCAAACATCAGTTGATAGAGGAATTCCACCTACTCCTTTAAAGCTTCCTGAGAACAATTTTTCACTTGAGCTCAACTACCTATTTCTTCTCTTAACCCTTCAAGTGAATGGTATCTTGCCCTGGTATATTTGTACTGAAGTTCTTTTCTAGTAAGCTGAGTTTTACAAGGTTTGTTCTGCCTTGATATCGTTTAAATAAGCGATGTGAGAATGTAGTTTCAAGTTAAGTAGTCCTGTTCACTTGAACTGTATAAACAGATTTTGAGATACATTAGGAGTTGTTTCCTCCAGCCAAAATTAGGTATAAGTATTTCAGAAATAGGAGTTTACCCATTTTATTTGGTGTAGACATTTTCAAAAAGTTATTTTACAGTGGACTGGAAGAAAGGCTTAAAATGTGTATTTTAAGTAACATCTAAGGGGAGGAAAAAGGGAACAGGGAGTAGTCTTCACCAAATTACACCAAAGTATTATTTTTGGTGTTTCATGCACTCCTTGCTCATCTGATTTTTTTGGTTTTGCCCTCAAGCATATGCAGGGAGTAATTTGCAGAGGTAATAGAAAACTAAGCTTTGGTGCATTCTGTTATTTTATTTCTTTTTGGTTGGTTGGTTTTGGCCTATCAAAAATTCATCTTGCACAACTTTTTAGGTGATGTCCTCACAGTAGGAGCATGTCACTGGTACAGTCATGGTTTGCTATGTAATCAAGTCTTTATTTCAGTGTTGAAATAGGGACTTTTTTAAAAGGATAAATCTAGGTGTGTTCAGCTCTGCTGTTTCTTATAATTGTACCTGGTTTTCTTCTAAGCTGTCTTGTATATGGCAAAGCCTTGTGGTACTCTTCAAAAATCTTAGTTCATCTTGAGGCTGTGAATTCACTGATGTGAATTTGAAGGGGCAGTATATGAGTACAGACATTTTCACATGTGGACCATCCTCTAGGGTCTACTGTATCCAAACTTCCTGTAAGCTTTTTCTGTAGAAGAATCTCTAAATCCCTGCACTGGTGCCTTTATTTTCCATGAATGATTGCAAAATGGTGCTTCCACTTAGCACCACCTTTTCCCAGGAGGTCAGCAGGAGTGATGACTCCTTTTCAGCTCTAAGCATTGCAGATCACACCCTGGCTATGACTGAATTAGTGGTGAAGCTTTCAGTGAGATCCTAAATTCATTACAATTTAAGGTCTGCAGAGCGAGTTAACTGCATGTCTGCAAGAATGCATTTGTGAGAGTGATCCTGACCATCGAGCAGCAGTTATGGTGGAGTTGTATTTCTTCAGTGGAATTGCACATAGTTCTATGCAGAGGTGCTTACAAACCAAAGTGTGAGCATTATCAGTTTGTATACAGAAAAATACAGGTAGTGGAGGTTGTGGTGAATTTGTTTTTTAACATATTTATTATTTGATTGGGACACAGTTGTCACCTTTGCTCCCAGTCCTTTGTCCTCTGTGTTGTCAGGATACATATGTATTCATTGTAAGATGATCCTTAATTCTTAAGATTATTTTATTATTATTTTGATCAGTTGAAAATTGTAATAGATAAAAGGAGACTGCATTAAGAGTGATCCCACTTGGGAGAAACTCACAGCAGGCACAGACCTGTGATAGTCCGAATAAGTGTGCATTTAAGTGAAATAGTATGCAAATTAAGAATTCCATTAAAGAAAATGTGTTGTTCTGAAAGTGATGCTTCCACAGATCAGAGAGGTACTCAAATATTCACAGAGGTAATGGATGATTCTAGATAATGCTTTTTATACTGTTTATATGCTACCTCTTTTTTCATATTCTTAAAATGTGTTCTTTTTCTTTCAAGGACAGAAAGTGTGATCTGAAAGCTTTGTTGCTTTGTTTCCACTGGTTGAGCTCATATTCAAATATTTTTGTCAGTGTTCTTCTGTACAGACAATTTTATCAAACTATTTGTGACTTAATGTCTTCTAAAATGTAACTTAATTTGTGTTTGCATCTATTCAAAGATGCTGAGGTCAAATGCTGTTCTGAAGTCCCAGGCAGCAAATTTTGCAGATCACCATGGTAATGTGCGTGTGTGCTTGTGGGAGGAAGGCTAAAGTTGGAACCTGCCTTAACAGAATCTGTTAATATTACATATGCTCAGTGGCACTAGCACTGCTTGTTCTTTGACATGCATGTTCTTTGACTGCATGTTCTTTGCTTAATTAAAAACAAAGTAATATGATGGAATTAAAAGCCCCTATTGTCTGATTTTTAATCTTTTTTTTTTCTATGTGTATGTGTGTTTCTGAAACAACTCTACTGAAATAAAATATGGGTAATTGTGGAATCTTCTTTTTGTTCAGAAAGTGGCAATGATGATCTTGTAAAGTAGCAAAGAAGCTCCATGATTTCTTTGTTCCCTCTCTGAGAACTTATGGATAGACTTAAAAGTCATTGTGTTACCTACCAAGAACGCTTGCTACTGACAGTGCATGTCCTGGTGATTTCTGCCAAAGCATTGTGAATGTTTTAAGTTGCTTGATTTTGGGTAAGCATATTTGGATTCTTCTGTACTTGCTATTGTTTTCTCAGATACAGAATTAGTTCTGAAGCATCAGAACTAATTCAGTGCTAGTTTATTTGTTTTCTTTAATAAAGAAGAACTGTTCTATTCTGAAACTGATTCTTAATTGCCCTTATTGCTGATTACAGATAAACTTATAAATACCTATGAATTTGTTGGAAAAGTCAACAAGAGAAAAGTTCAAGCTGACTTTTTTTGTCTCTTTGTTACTGTAGTCTAAATAGACTTGGAAAAATTGGAGACTTGGATGAAGAATGATTTATATTCCCCATTACTGTATTGATTCTCAAGCCTCAAAGTAGGAGAACAGTGAAGACTGTGAAGGGTGTAGAGGGGAAGCCATTCAAAAAGTGGCTGAGGTCACTCAGTTTGCTGAGCCTGGAGGAGACTGAGGAGAGGCAGAGACCTCGTTGCAGTCTACAACTTCCTTGTGAGGGGTGGAGGAGCAGCATTGATCTCTGTGATGACCAGTGGCTGGACCTGAGGGAATGTGCTGTGCTAGGAGAGGTTTAAGTTGGATATTAGGAAAAGGTTGTGTGCTTGGTTCCTGGAAAAGGCTCCCTTAGGAAGTGGTCACAGCACCAAGCCTGACAGAGTCCAGAAGTGTTTGGACAATGCTCTTGGGCACATGGTATGACTCTTGAGGCTGTCCTGTGCAGGGCCAGGAGTGGGATGATGATCCTCGTGGTTCCCTTTCAGTTCATCACATTACGAGTTTATGAAATTTTAATTACTTGCAATAACTTACTAGTTTAAAAATACTGACCCACTGCTATTGAGAATTGTAGGCACTGATACGGGTTCAAAATGCAGACCAAGTCATGATGACTTTTGTTATATGGCCTGAGAGAGTGGGCTTCTTAACTATATCATTGCATAGGTAAACCTTATAGCAAAACAACCAAGAAGGGTCCAAGGGGAGTTGAGATGCTCTTGCTGCATCAGAGTTCAGATGAGTCAGGAGGTTCACCAGAGCTGCCTTTGCCACCAGTAGAGCAGAGTTGTTAGCCTGGCGTGACGTGAACATTCAGACTGTTCTTAACTCAGGAGGTCATCCAGAGATCTCAGCCATCTGTGTGTGCATTCACATTACTTGGTGCATTTTGTTTTTACAATGCTATTCACTTGTTGTACACGATCTGTCATAGTAATAACTCTAATTACTGTGATATTTTTCCTTCAAAATGCCAGGCCTGCTTTTGAGAGTGCAAGTGTGGGAAGTGATGGCTTTGATAGTCTTTGCCTTAGGAAAACAAGCTGCTTTTTCAAGGCTGTTTCTGCGGGGGCTGAACATCACTGTGTACGCAGTGTAGTCATTTGTATATCTAGTGACTTGCTAGGTCCTTTTCTGCATTTTGAGGAGAAAGATACTTACCATCTACTAGACTCTCTCTTTAAATGTCTTTAAAAGACAAAACTTGTGGGTCAGTAGGACTTCAGACAATGAACAGTTGTAATTTTTGGTGGGATTTTTTTTTCATTCCATCATTCCCTTGACCTGTTTCTGTTATGTACAGGATCTGTAGTCCCACACAGATTGATTGTCATCTGGGTGATTTAAAGCAGACAGATTTTTCATATTAGATTTTTAAGAAAAAATTCAAGTAAACAGCATCCTTTATCTGATGAATCAGTGAAGTTACTTATGTCAGGTTTTCAAAGTCTGTATTGGCAGGTGTGAAAACAGAGTACCTGCTCTGAAAAGCATGCTACTAAATGCACCTTCCTCCCACTGTACAGAAAAAAAATAAAAGCTTTTATGGTAGTAAAAGAATCTTGAGAAAGAAATATTAGTACACGGGTACTTCTTGCACTTTAGAAAGGTTTAGCCTCTCGGACTTTTTAATACATACTGAGTTTCTCCATACTCAAAATTCAGTGTGCCTAATTGAAGTGAAATACAAGGTTTCACCCTTTATGTAGCTGAATTTCTGCACTTTCTTCTTCTTATCCCAGAGTATCTTTCAGTCTTCTCCATAGTGTGTTCATACAGTGTTATGTGTTCATCTTCTAAAGCAAGCATGTGTGTGTCTGAGCCAGGGAATTTCATTAGAAAAAGGAGAAATAGGAAAGCCTGATGCCAGTACAGACCTGGACACCAGTCTTCTGAGTGTCTGAGCCGTACTAGTTTCTGGGAGAATTATTTGCCTTTTTTTTCCAACTTGGGAGGTTTTCTGGAGACCACCCAAGATAAATGCAAACATTGTAAAGTATTGAAATGTCTTGGTGTTACTGTCTTCTAAGGATCTCTTGAGAACAATATTTGAGGTGAGGAAAAGGCATTCTGAGGTAAGTTTAAGTAGGCTACTGTCCCAAGTCCTCTTGTAGGGCTAAGTTGGTGAACAGAAGTATCTTTCTCCTAAAGAAACAGAGTGTCTTTCTCCTAAAGACATACATTAAGTGTAAAGTCCATCTCTAGTTTTCTCTAAGGAGCTCTGATTTTGAGATTTATATCCCTCTGATAGGAATGGGAGAAACTAAAATGAACCTTCTCAATTGTTTTCAGCTTATCTTTAATTGTCTCTTTTGGTGCCAAATATGCCCAGGTCTGAATTCACTGATGTTTTACTGACTCCATTCATTATGGTTCTGTGTAATTAATTGCTGTACCAATTACAGGCTTTATAGTGAAATAATAAAATATGCTCTATGGTCTGTCTGTAATTTCCTGTGTGTATGTGACTTTGCCTTTGACTAGAACAGAATGAAGATTTTAAACCTGTGTATACATATATGGTGTATGTCTACAGAGATAAAAAAGACTTAGGTGCAAAGTAAATAATTGATATTTTTTCCCTTTTTGTTTTTAATAACTTTCAAAATGATGAAAAAGTTTTTAATAACTTTCAAAATGATGAAAAAGTTTCAAATGAAGACAGTGAAACCCAATGCAAACTTTAGATATTTATCTTTTAATGGATAAAATCAGTTAAACTGCTGAAGTTCACTGTTTTATTTTCTTCTGCTGAACAGGACTGAATGTCTGCAGATTAACTGTTCATATATTGTAAATTCACAGGCTCTTTAGCCTGTGAATCTTTTTCTTTATGGTATGAATACATCTTTAAAGTTTACAGTGTACACGTGTTGTGTTTTCGAGTTCTGTATCAAATTCCAACCTGTTTTGTATAATTAGAAAACAACTTAGAAGGTGTTATGGAGCTACAGTAATGATTTTACTCTCTGAATTTGATACTTAGGAACAGCAGTACTGATTTTCTCAATTCTTTTGATGCTTATGATGCTTTTGTAGCTGTTCCACTAAAATATACTTCTTTGGCATTGAGGTTCTCTAAAATAATGTCTCTCTTCAGTAGAAGCACTGTACTAATAGATACATTTCACTTTTCTAAGGGCACCCATATCCCATTTTTTCAACCTGTTGATTTGGTTTTTGTCATCTTTGCTTTCATACACAGGTATTATAGTGAACTCCTCATAGAATGCAAATGTGACTTGTAAGCTGGGATGGGCTAAGTAAAATAAGAATTCATCTGAGAGATAATATCAGGATGACAGTGAAATCACCTGTTAATGTGATCTGTTAATCACTAATGCAACATTTGTGATTTTTTTGTAACTGGTTAAATCAGTAATGGAATTATTAGTTAGAAATACAGGCCTGAAAACCAGGCTTCAGAGAAGCATACAGCTTCAAATTCTCACACAAATGATACCACTTAGACAAATGCTTGTTGTAACTGGATTTTGTAATGAATGTGATGTGGGCAAGTCTGCAGTAAGCCCTCCAGAGTTAATAGAGAGTTGGCACTGCTGGATAAGTAGTGTGCATTGGCAGTACCTGCACACAACTACTTTTTCCACTCTGCTGTCATTTAATAGCCTTTCAAGCCAAAACTCTACCATTTATAGCAATGATTTTATTAATTAAATTGTCCATTAGGTGGTATGTTTAGTCTCCAGGACTCATACATCTGGAATTCAAAATAGCTGTGACATGATGACTTACAACCACTGGTCCAGATCATCTCATTTCTGACTGACTTTTTAAGATGTTGTTGTACAAGGATGGCTTTCTTTGTTCTGTCCTGCTGCTCTTACAGCATGTCCCAGGTTTCTAATGATGAAGTTTAGGAAAGTCTTGAAGTCTTTTTTTATTTAAGGAGAGGGGTGGAGGAAGACATTTGGCTTAGAGATTGTAAATATAGATATTCTTATATCTACTGTTACCTCATTTGTATAAATGTTATTACATATTTAAATTGTTTATGCAGAATTGGTCTCGACATGCTAAGGATGTTATGTGTGCTTTTAATGTGTTCTCTTTGCTAATTTCTCATAATGCAGTTTTCTCTCAGTAAAATTTACTAATGTAAATCTTTCTCCACTTTGCTTTCAATTGCTTTGCATTTGAGTGAGGAGGTCTGTGTTTAACTGCACCTAAATGAACTGTTTCTCCTATCTATGTATCAGCTATTGTCCACAGTGTCTTAAACCTGTGGTAGCTAAATTTCAATGACACTTCTGTTATAAAGTTGACATCCACTCTAAAAAGACATGATTGCCTTTCTGGCTATAAGGATTTTATTTGCTTCATATTGGACTTTCACAGCTCTTGCCATGCAATGCCATGCAGACAAGTTTATCCCTTTCCCCTTTTCCTTCACAATATTTTTATTTTCAGCAACCATTTTTCTGCATTTATAGTCTGCTATACCTACTCTCATTTGCCTTAGCCCTTCATTCCTAGTTCATAATTTCTCTGATATCTTTTCTGAAAACTACATGAGTAAAGATAAAAACTCCCTAATTTTACATTTAAAATCTGTCTTATGTTAGTCTGAGAAGAAAGAGAAGACTTGATTCCCTAGTGTGTGGGCAAGGAAGGGCTCAGATAGGATAAAAAAGCCCCCAGTAGAAGTCTGCAAGCAAATGCCTTGCCATATAGTGTGAAGGTTAAAACATTGGGGATCTTAAGTGTAGAAGGGAGGCAGAACTTTTTGTCTGGGGTGTTGTTTTGCTCTGTTTTGGGTTTTTTTTTGGTTTTTTTTTTTTTTTTTTTTTTTGCTTATTTTAGTGAGATCTGCAAAACATTGCCCTGTCTAACACAGGAGATGTACAAAATTTCATTTACTATCACATTTACATTATTTTTATATGCACGTTTGAAGTGTGAACTAGAGGTTTTGATATTTTCAGCTTTCCTCACATCTTCTGTCTGTTTTGAAACCCATTTCTGATATATCAGTGCTTTCATGACTATCATTGCAGGTGGATGCTCTATGAATACTAGAGTCTTCTGGTTTGTTTGGGTTGAGCTTTTTGAATAGAGGTTTAACAGCACTAAATATTCTCCTGCTACTTCAAGTAGCAGTGATTCTTCTTTTCACTCAGAGCCAGCTCTTGTGAGTGTGTTTCTTTTATCGCTTGCAGTACTTGTAATACATCCTTCCTTTAACTGAGAACTGCTGAACTCGTTAGCAGATGTCATGGATGTGGTTCAGTAAAAATCTTGTTTGCTAAACCTCACACACTTCATGGCATTTAACTGCCATGTTACATGTTATTATTGGGAACTAGTACACAGCAGTTATTCCTGAATGACCTGGTATTGCCAGTGAGTTGAAATCTGATCACTAGCTGTACTCTGGAAGAAATAATGTTGGAATGTACATGCAATTTCCACACATCCCTCTAATACAAAAGTCTAACCCTAGCAAAGGAAGCAGCCAAAACTAAGTAGGTACTGCTTTTTGTACCCATGTTCCTTATTTACTTCATTTAACTATCAAACATATGTGTGTATATATATAAATTTATGTATTTTAAACAGTGTATAAACATACTGGGATATAAGGGTTAAGAGGACCTGAGAGTGCACAAGTCAGTGAATGTTTCTTTCAGCAGTGCTGTAAACAAGGTAGTCGTAATCCTTGGAATCATTCACAAGTGGAAGTAGCTCAGTTATTCTGACACCTGCGGTGCTGTGCAAAGGAGGAGCCTTGGAGGAACTCCTGACTCTCCCTCTTGGTAGCTGTTTTTTTCCTGGAACCATGAAGTTACATTGCTCTTCACTGTGAATATTTTGGATTAGGTGCTGTAACAGATAATAACTTAATTCTGTTTTTTTTCAGTTTTTCATCGCTCTCTAAAATTGGGGATATCTTCACTGAATAACTTGCTGCTTAAAGAAAGTAACAGAAGTTGGGAAATTCAGGTAGGCAATACTTTTGGTTTACTATTCACTTTAAATGTTGATGCAAATATGTATGATAGATCTATAAATACTCATTGTACCAAAACCATCAAAGCATGATACAGATTTTAACCTTACTAAGACTGAATGTGGTTTCATGGCACCTCTTGTGAGCACTAAGCAGGCCCTGATAAGAAGTCCAGCAGACTTATGATATTCAAGTGTTCTTTGTGCTCATAATAAAAATACATTAATGTTCAGATCTCATGTGATAGGAGGTCCAGATACTTTGTAATGTTCAATAAATTTAACAAACGATTTTTGACAAACTATTGTCTTGTTGCCCCAACAGACCCTGGTGTTCATGGTGTGTGCAGCCTCATACACTTCCATTTCTTTTCCCAATTTTCTTATCAAGGAAAACTCTTGATGGATTTGCTAATTACACGCATTTCATATTTCACTTCCTTTGTTTCAACTAAGGCTTTTGTAAAGAGATATGCAATGCTTAATACCAATATAAGATGACAAAATTCTTTTGGCATTCTTTGTGTAATAACTTTCATGGCCTTAATAATTTAGTTTGCAACTTGGTATATTACAGAGTTGTTTATCCTGGTTTGCTCTGATTTTAAGGATTCATCCAACTTTAATTCACTACTTTCTAGTTTTTAATTCAAGTACATGTGCGTTGGTGTGGTGTTAAATAATGTGTAGGAATGGACAGTAGTTTTAATTACCTGAATTTTCCTCCGCCAAAATACTCAGATAGATCTGTTCCTGTTTGACTTTGCTCATTGATGATGATTGTAGCACATTTTTATGGGGGGTCAATTGCTGTGGATTACACTAACAACCAATGAAACAGTTAAGCCCTGAAACTGTTGCTGATTTCTTATGACTTCAATTCCACATAGCAATTTTAATTTTTTAAGCTTGTAGTTCTCCTTCAATATTTTTCTTTACTGTTTTCATATTTTACTTTTTAAAAATCCAAATGAACTCTGTGGAAAAGAATCCTGTAGGATATCAGTACCTTAGGAAATGTATGTAAAAATCTCTTGCGCACGTTGTTTCCCCAGAAAGAGATGCACCTTGTGAAACATATTGCAAAAACTCTCAATATAGTGTTTTACAGGCTTTGTTATTGATTTCTTTTTCAGGAGATAAGTGCCTTTCTATTTTACCTTACTCTCTGCTTCTAATCGCCATTCATGCAGTATGTAATTCAAGTACCAGTAAAAATCGATGCTTTACCCTAAAAATACTCAAAGTATGTTGAATTTTGTTTAAATACAGGTAAAATTACATTTTAAGATACTGGTCAGTGTTACATTTTCTGTTTCATTCTTTCTGTCTCCCTTCCCTCAAGTTCCTTTGAACACTCTTGATGTGTTTTCAGTATGACTGATGATACCAGACGTGTTTGGGCTTATCCTTAGTGTTGTGCACTTCCTTTCCATTATCACCTGATCTTTTTAGCTCTCATTTCACTATTGTAAAACGTTTCTGCCAGGGAGTCTGGGGAAGAAAGTCTGCACAGGAATTTACCCTGGAGAAGCATGTGACAGAAAGGTGATTGTATTATTAGCATGAGAAACTGAAGTGTAAATGGCATCCCACACTGGGAGCAGGAGCTGCAGTCCCTGTTGCTGACCCTGCAGCTCCTCCTCTGGCCTGCTGCTTGCTGCTGAGACTCAAGGATATTCCCAGATGTTTTATGTGCCCATCATGTGAAAAAATGTTTCATTGCAGAATGGAAATGGGCTGTGCAGGTGGGAAACTCTGTCAGGAAAGGGGAGAGAGAAAGAAACAGTAGCCCAGCTGTAGTAACTTGCCCAAATCTAAGGTCATTTTAAAGTAGTTTTATAAACTGCCAACCTCAAAAAAATTCAAAACCAGAAAAATACTGTCCTGTGAGGGTGGATGGAAGAAGGAAGGCAGGCAGTTGGGTAGCATGTGTAGGGGTGATAAGGATATGCAAAAGAAGATGGTGATGATATCTATTTGAAGAAGACAACTCAGAGGAAAAGAGCAGTATTTGAAACCAGAGTGGAGTAAGTGCTATACTGTAAGCAGCAGCAGGAGGGTACAGGGATGGATGACAGCTGGTGCAGGAGGGCAAGTGGGGAAGAAGCAGAGCTTCTGGAGCAGAGGTTCGGTGAGTGGTGAACCACTGGAGCAGGAGCAGACAGGAAGCAAAGAGAACTCACAGTGCAAAAATATGTGTGTTTCATTCTTGTGCCAGAAACAAGTGAAGTGCAATGGGTGTTCCCAACCTGTTGGCTGGCCTTTCTGTACAAGCTCCAGGAGTGTCTCCAGGAAGCTTCAATCATAGACCAGGAAGCGCAGCCTTCCTGAGTTGCCTTGCTGGCAGCTGTGATGTTGGTGATGGTAAAATCTCCATTAAAATCTTATAATGTGGCCTATTCCAGATTAAAAAAAAAAAGCCTCAGATCCTAATATTTTTCTTCATTTTTCTTAAGGTTTTGAGGTTCAGAAATTGAAAGTATGTAAGATAATGATGGACAGTGCTCTAGTGCCATTTCCTGCTGCCTATTTGCCTAGAACCCTGCAACTTTTCCTTTCCCTGCTTCACTGCAGTTGTGTGGTGGACTTTGCTCACATGCCAGGGTTTTTGTCGCATGACTCTGACCATGTGCTTTGTGGATTTACTTCCAGTCATGTGAACTATAAGTATTTGGGCTTGTGGCTCTTCTTCATAGTTAGTATATTCCTCATCTGGCCTCACGATACTCTTAAACATACACTTTCCAACTGTTAAGAGGAAGCTCAGAAAAATTAAAAAAAAAAAAAAGCCACATTGAAAATGCATTTTCCTCAATTTTTCCATTCTCTAAAGTTCTAGAATACTGGGATGAGGGAGAAGATGGATAAAAACCTCTCTCTTGCGAAGACAGTGTCAAAACTGTAAATTATTGAAGTTTGACAAGGAAGCCTTTGTTCCATTCATGTCTAGAACTAAAAGCTGGTGCAATGTTTCTGCATTACTCTTTGCATCCAGAAGTCATTACCCTAAAATGCTGGTGGACTATTCATATGTTGTGCACGCATCTTGATGCCACCATAGGAAAAACACACAACTTCAAAATCTCAGATATGTATTTTATGTTCTTGTACTTTTTTAGTATATGATTTTCAAATTGGGTCTCCATGGGCTGGCTTTTCTGTGCAAGATTTTAGTTTCCTGAGTAAGGAAATGTTTAGACTTCATCCACCACACTTTCATTAATTCTCTATTATTCTAATTTTCAATTTAATAGTTGATTCATTAATTTGAAGCAATGCCAAAAAAAGAGAAATTTTAGTTCATTTACGTAATTGAAATTTAGTTCAGTGCTTTTTACTCTAAGGGAAAGGAAAGAAAGAAAGGAAAGAAACTCACATAAGATGTTGGATCGCAACATTTTATTTCATGAAGAACTTCTGTTTTTCAGTGTAGCTTAACTACCTTTAACTTCTAAATTCATATAATCGTATTAATCCTGTAGAATAATTAAAGTAACACAGGTAGAAAACTGTCCTTCTGTTACTCCATTTCAGATGCCCTTTTGTGCAACCATTCCATTACTGCTGACTCTTGTACCATCTGTATTTGTATCTGACTGTCCTCCACTTCCTCCATTGTTAAACTTGGGTCAAATCACTGGGGTGCAGCTGAATTATGTGACTGATCCGGCTTCTCCAGTGTTCAGAAATGGTTTAGTTTTTTTTCCCTGAAACATTTTATTTGTGTTTCGAGGTAGAACATAGCTGATCCAGCTGAACTATATTAATGTGGAAGTCCATGGTCCTTTTGCTCTCACTTTTCACAGTGTGTGGAACATGAAATACAAATTCTTTGAAGCTTTGTGTCATTGGAAACCATAAAACAGGAAAGCTAGGAAACTAAGTTTGTCAATAGGACAATTGCAGTCATGGTAACCAAATTCCATTATACCTGTCTGTATGCAGAGAATAGTAAACAAAAAGAATAGAATAGTGTGTAGGGAATATTGGTTGATGTCTAAGTTAGATACTTAAACTGGTTTGTCATCCTCTGTGCTGTAATGGGGAAGAGAAGGAAAGCATAACACCCCAGAGGAATTATGCTGGGAAATATACCTGTCTGATGTCCAGTTTCTGTAATTTGAAATATTGAATATACACCTGAGAGATCTTTCATTTTTGGAGTGTTTTAATTAGACTTCTAATTCGCTCTAGAATCCACTTTATTTTACAAATCCAGTAGTTCTCTTCTATAAGACTTTTTTCATTTCTGGAGGTTGTATGTTATAATCTTCTCCTTAAATTGGCTAATCTTATGTGCAGTGGGAAATAAGACTTCCTGAAAAACCGGTGTTCTGCCCTCTTACACTGTACTTTGCAACGAATGTTTTTAAAAAAAAATATGTGATTTTATACTGGAAAAAAAATCTGCCATTTTGTACTTATGGCACAAAGTCTGAGAAGCTTAAAAGTATAATTCTGGCGTTTTCTACCTTGAATAATCACATGTCCATGGAAAATGCCCCAAAGTCCATTCAGTACTTAATGTTTGGGACAAAGTGCTCTCTGCAGAGAGAATGCCACTGACAAATGTCTTGGGTGTACTTGAACACTGACATCCTGTTCCTGGGAGAGCCTGGGCTGAGTGTTTATAGTCCTTGCTGTGTTCAGTGCTCACTGTAGGTTTGTATGTGCAATACTATGCTAAAGCTACCAGGCAATGCCTTGGTGTTACACAGTCAGATTAGATTGCTATAGTTGTGAAATTATTAAAGACTCCTATTCTGCAGCATGAAGTTACTTGAAATACTTAAAACCTAGTAAATTAGGTGGCTCAGAGGCAAAGAAAAACTCCTGTGAAATCTAAGAACTGGCTGAAAGTGAGCACAAGCAGGAGAGATCTGTTTGTTCCATTAACAATGTCTAAATGTTCTTGAGTTCTGGGTGGAGCTTCTAATCATGCAGCTGTCCATTTTCTTGAAAGGAAAGGATCCTGTTCTGTCCCGTATGAATGATCTAATATAAAGACGGAAAGCATGAGTAATGAACAGACTTGTGCTAATAGCAGGAATTAATTCTCAGGTTTGTCTTTGCCACACAAAACAGTCTTCCAGGCTGTCTTTTGGACCAACAGCACGCTGCAGGACACAGAATGGATTTTGTTCTAGCTTTGTTCTTAACATTATGTGCAGCTTACATCCTTGTTAGGAAAAGCACTTTTAACCTGTGCCCCTTGAAGGAGCGGTGTGTTCCAATATGCACTTGGTCAGAGTTTTGCTCATAGATTCAGAATACAGTCTTGAAAATTTTAGTAACATTTCTGTTTGGAGGTGCAGATTTTACAGACTTCTTTCTTCCTTTCTGTCACTTCACGGAGACTGTCTGTGACATGTCTACTGATGTTCACAGTTATTTGACTGGACTGTTTGTGTGCTACCTTAGGTCCAGAAGAGACTGATCAGTTTCTTGGAATATGCTTCATTCATATCATGTTATGCTTTGCATGGAGATCAATTAGTTATGTAATTTTCTTTGTAAAATACGAAGAGTGAAGCAATTATCTCGCTGCTCCTGCCCCCTTTAGTATGGAGTAGTAGCTTTAGGTTTTTCAAGAATCTGATTTCTTCTTTTGACCACGGCAATTCAAAAGAAACCCGTCTTGTCTTTAAATCTTTCTCTGCATTGAAATGTAATTTCAATTGCATTGAAATCAGTCTTTAATCCTTCTAGTCTTTCTTCATTCCCAGTTATTAATCCTACCAGGAATGCTTTCTGTTACGGAGTAAATTGGGGAGGAGGGGTAAGTAAGCCAGTGTTTCCATTATTCCTGTTGCATAATTGATCTGCCTCTCTGTGACTGTATTATGCATGCCTGACCTTCCGTTTGGGGCTGGTTTATTAAACTTCATGTCAAGTATTTGTCAACAGTTACTTTGTCAGTCATGTTGGGCCTTAATTATGGATCTCATTGAGAGGCTGGGCTGCATTTGTACATCCTGGGCATATTCACTCCTTGGTGCACAGTTGGAGGACCTGTAAGAGTGGATGGCCTCAACCTGGAACTTCTTCAAATCCCACTGACAGGCAAATGAGGATTGCTGCTTTTGAATTGTCTCAAGCCCAAAAACAGTGGGGAGTTTCAGTACCTTCAGTGGGTTTTTGTTTTTTTTTAAATTAATATGAGTGAATTAAAAAATTAGGATAGTAAGGCTACCCTAACTCCCTTTAAAGAGTGGTCTGTTCAAATTAGTGCTAGTATTGTGGGAAAGATGCTTTTACTGTGGTAAGGAGGAAGAGTGAATTACCTTCTCTTAAAGAAGACTACATGGGTGGTAGTTACTTGTTACAGCATATATATCTATATAAATATAGATATATGTATTATATCTATATTTATGTATACATAAATTACCCTAGGCAGAAGAGGGATGGGAGGCACAGAAAAGCATTGTAATTAATTATTGGGAGGCAGGACGAATTGTTTGATTTACAAAATAGCAAGCTGACTCTGTAGTTGAGTAGCACCTGCATCTCAAAAAAATCTGTCAGGTGTTGAGTGGAAACTGCAGGGCTACATGACACTTCTGACAATCTCACAATCTGACTTTCCATCTGAATTTTGAGATGCTTCTAACATAAAGGCCCTAACTTGAGAAGCCACAAGAGACTGCTGTATTGACTTGTCTTTTAATGGACTGTGACTTAACAAGTAAATGAAAAACCATGCAGTGACATGAGTCTCTGGTCCCTACTGATTTTAGAGTGCAGATCCCCAGAGCTGTTTGTATATAGGTGTTACTAGTTGATTTATTTGTTGTAGTGAAAACAAATTCATCGAGGTTCGCTGAAATTTCTCATTGTTAACAGAATAAATTTTTTATTTATGGAATAAAAACACAACTTACTGTCAAAATTTTATTTACCTTCAGATAACCCAGTCCATAGAATGATTTTGCCAACAAGTGCTCTCTCATAAATACAATGGTTCCTTTGTTTCTGTACCCTCATTTTTTTTGCTCTCCATCTAGCTCCTTCATATCTCCTGCAACTATCTTTGCCTGTGAATATTAAGATATATTTCAGCAAAGCTTTTTAATGTGGTAGGTTATCTCTTGTGCTTTTACTTTCCAGTCTTCAGATTTTTTTTTGTTTAAAATGAAACAAATCAACCCAGTTATTTTATATCATATGTAAACTTCAGACCTGTTTCCTAAGTTTAGTTTCTGTCTCTCTTCTCTGTTCTGCCTTGCTTCTCCTCTTCGTCTCTTTCCCCCGTTAGAACATCAGCCTTTCCTGTTACCTCCAGTATAGCACTAACCCTTCCTGTTACCTTTGTGCCTCTTCCTTTCTGCTGCTTCTATTTCAGAATAGCTACAGAGGTTGGTACCACTGTGGTGATTCTGTTAGTTTGATCCAGAATTTGAAGGCTGATGGATAGCATTACATCATTAAGTCCTTCGTGGTGGGTGGTACAGGAGAAAGACTGTATGTAACTATTTCTGCTTTTAAAGCCCAGGAAAAAGTTGATAGCTTTGCAAATACTGACTGTCATGCCATTTATGGGGAAGGGACTTGGTATGTGTTATAAATTGCAGAATGGTTTGGGCTAAAATGGATCTTTAAGGTAGTATTGGAGACTCATGGACACTCTTTGTTAACCTATGTACTGGTCCTACATATTGTTTTTCTGTGACTGGTAACCCCTTGCAAATAGATGTCTTAATTCCCCAGTGTGAAGTTTTGTGGCAGAAAAATCTGTGTCCCAAAACAAACTGTTAAAAAGCACATGTTTGTTCCAGTCTCTAGAGGTTGATCTACTTTCATTCCCATATGTGTTTAAAGAAGTCACGTAGCATTTACTCACCGGAAGCTTTACAATAGAGTAGCACTGCAGCTATTGCTAATTTGGTAGTTCAAGTTGAGCTCAAGTGTGGAAGTGGTTTTTTGTTTGTTTCACTGCCTTTTTTTTTTTTTTTAATTTTTTTCCTTTTCATATAGCTGAGAATCCTCTAGAAGCAAGATTCACATATATCCAGAAATAATAGCTTGTTTTGCAGAAGCTTTTGGTATTCTGAGGGTGTGTTTAATAACACAGTTGCTAGTAACATGCAGCTACAAAAGGAAAAAAACTCCATTTCTTGACAAATTAGGAGCAGTAGCTTTTCAGAAGAGCTTCTAAAAGACTTCTCACCATCTCATTATTGTGCTGTTAGTATTGGTACACTTAAAGAGCATTTAATTTTTGATAAACTGCATTTTCAATATTACAGTAAAATGGGGTATTCATCAAGAAGTGAAAGAATGTATTTTAGACTATTGTTTTCAGAATTTTTTCAAAAATCCTAAGCACTGTGCCTTTTTCCATCAAAATACCAGTCTGTATTTGTCAAAGTTGACGACCAACATGCACTGACTGTTACTGCTGTTGTTACCAGTACTGCCTAAATTTTGCAGCTGTCTGGGATACCAGTACAGTACAAAGCAAGTTAAATCAGTATTTTTTTTGAGAGTGATAGGTTTGTGCACATCTCACTAGAGCAGCTGAAATGCTTGAACTATCTGTCTAGCTGTGTAAAAATATACACACCTGCTAGTTATTTCCAGATGTTCAATAATGGATGTACTAGTGACATAAAAAGAAGGTTCACTCTCTTTTGACAGGTGTCAGCATTATTCACTACATTGCATGTTGAAGAGCTTCAGTTATTTTAGCATCACTGTGTGTTATTTTACTGATCCTCTCTTATCCTTCTTTATTTTTCTAGTTACTTCTGCCTTGTTGGCTGCCTAATGTGAAATACACGTGTTGTTTGTGGTGTTTTTTGCCTTTTTTTTTTTTCTTGGACTCTAACTGATGTATGTCTTTAACATGGAAATTGAAGTTCTCTCTCCTAGTTGTTCTATCATCCGAGTTACAGAGCTGTGCAACAGGAGGGGGAGACAGAGATTTGAGATAAGGCTAGATGAAAGAACAGGTGGAATCAAATACTGAAATACATAGTATTAAAAGCAAACAATGGTACCTGTACCATTTCTTGATCTTATTTTGTTCCTACTTTAAATATTTATGATACATTCTCATGATGGAAGAAAGCCCACAATGTAGGGTAAGAAAAAAAATAAACCTTTTGTTGTACTAGAAGTATTTCACTCAGGGTCCTTGAATAATACCAGTTGTATTCTTCAGGATTAGATACTTTACACAGAGCTGAGACAGATAATTGTAAATATGCTGCTTTTTTTGAAATGTGGACTTGTATTTCGTTGAAAGAAGTGTGGTTTGCTCAGCTCTGCTTTCCTCGTGCCCTTCAGAAATAACAATGAGGCTAGAAGGCCTCAGTTGAGCTACCAAGGGGAAACCCATAAGGGAAGATCTAACCTGTTTCTCAAAAATTACCATGGACAAGACTGGGCTGTCCTTTATTAACACAGAGTGAAAACAGCATTCTTCTGCCCATGGCCCAATTGTCAGATCATGGGACAGGTACCAGCCTTTTGGTTTCAGGCTGTCTGGAAGTCATCACCTCCTGACTGTTCAGGAGTACAGTAAGTGCACAGCCTTGCCAGCGTGCTCTGGTAATCTTACAGGCAGGAAACAATGGAATTCATATTGCCTTCTATGGAGACTAGGTTTCCTCAGAGCTGGCACAGATCCTAGATGTTTCCTTCACTGTCCACTGTAGTAAAGAAACAGGCCTTCAGGAGCAGGACTGCTGATTTGATGACATTAAGTGAAAAACTGGTCTGGCCTTTAGTAAAGGCATAGATAAACTGTGATTTCCTTTCCACCTTTTGCTGTGTGATTGTCTGGCACCCTGTGTCGGAATGCTTTTGTACACTAATCAATCTCTGCATCTGCTATTAATGTAGAACTGATGATCTTTAAAGTGTATGTGTAAGATGTACATGAAATAAATATTCTGTTTCCATTGTAAACTACTTGTACATAGCAAAAAACCCCATCTTTAATGAGATACTGTGTGTTGCTACTCAGGATTCTCATGAAGAGTTAATATCTTTCTCTTCTCTAATAATTTTCTGCTCTTTAGCAGTGAATTTTTGCCCTGAGAAAGGGAAATCCAAAATGAAAATAATTAATTTTGTTTTCTTTCTTCTGACACCAGAAATGCTAAACAACTTCCTTTTAGGAAATTGATGACAATATTCTGGCATTTAAAATTAACAAGATACCAAAACCTGTCCAAGAAATAATGAATTTTTAAATATGTCTAATTTTATTTATTTAGCTACATTTCTTAAATGAAAACACTGCCTATAGCCCTCTCCTTCACAAGTGTGCAGAATGAATCTAGCTTTTAGTGCCAGCAAATATTTAAATTAAACCATGGGAGGGTTCAGTGTGAATGAACAGTGCTTGAGAGCACAGCACAGTATGCTCATTTGGTCATTGAATCCTTTCCTGTTTTCTGTCTTCAATCTGAGAGACAAGGTGGCTTCTCTTGAACAGAGCTTTTTCTGGAAGACTGGGTTTAATAGGAGAGTGTTCTCGCTAGTTTTAAAAATACAGATCTTGTCTCAGTAGTTCTTAAGTTGAAGTGCAGTGTGAGCTCCCCATCAAGTCCAGATGAGTCAAGACTGGATCATAAATGAGCAGGTTCTGCAGTGTGTCCCTGGGAGGGGGGGAGCACGCTGGTGGTGACAGGCAGCTGAGCAGGGCACCGTGCCTTCTGCAGCTCCTCATGGCACTGGTCACGTCTGGCAGAGGCTGGCCTGCCTGCTCCTGGCGGGGGAGAGGGCGGAATGCTCTTATCTGGCTGCTGGGAGGAGCAGATAATGAAACCCTTTGTGTCCCCCTCTGGAGACACGAGCTTCAGCAGCAATGAGCTGTGCAGCTGCAGCCCTAGCAACAAGGGCCTGGAGAAAAGAATGAGGGCAGCTTCCCAGCACAGGATGGCCAGGGGGGTAAGGATGAGCAAATTGAATGGGTAGCATAGTATTTAGATGAACCTGTGTGCATGTTATTCTTACTAGGAATATGTACTTTTTGGTTTAATTTTGATGCTTAGACTGAAATATAGCCAAGTGTCTTTTAGTACATCAATAAACCAATGACTAAGGACTTGCCAGTGTCTTTGTTGCTTTTAAGAGTCTTGATAGTGCATTTTCTGGAGAATTCACAGTGTTGTTTGGTACAGTGCAGACACTTCATTGTCACCAGTTAAAGAGCATGAAAGAAGTCAGTTTTGATTTTTGTAGTGTAGGTGCACAAAATCCTTAAAGATGCAATGGTTTAAGGAAGAAATTTCTTTTTAAAAGTGAACTAGTTCAAAGGGTTTTTTGCATTGGTGCTTCAGAACTGATTTTGCTTATTGTGACAGATGATTTCCATTGAAACTGATGTTAAATACTTCATTTTTTAGATGGAACAATCTGATCTATTTCCATGGGAAGTTCCATGAATGAGTTGAGGATAACTCTACTGATGAGAATGCAATAGGCTTCATTAATTACCTTGCTGTGGATAGGGATTCACAAGCCACAGTTTGGGCTGCATGTCTGGGAGAGAGGGGGAGTTTATTTGAGGGAGAGACTGAATAATGAATACCTTAAACCAAATGATCTGTGTCTGAGTGGCAGACAAAGAGGGCTTTGGAGCAGTGACTGATTATTCCGTGCGAAAGGACCACAACCATATCTGGCCTGCATGCTAAATCTTGCATGTGAGCCATCACTCCTTATTTCTCCAGAAATAAGAGAAATAAGAGAAAAGGGGGAAATCAAATCCGCTTAGGAAGCAAGTGCACCTTGCTGGTAAAGGTGCAGTTACTGACTGCGTGATGCTCATCTAGTTACTCTAATGAGGAAATTTTGGTTATTTTAGTTCTGTTTTCCAGTCTTTTGTCAAATGCAGTAGACATTTTTTAAGATGTTATGTACAGGTCTTTGTTTGTTCTCCGTTACATTTTCATGCCTCCTAGATGCAGTCTGTTATATTTGTCCTACAAGCTGATTGTAAGTCACAGCCCAGAGCAAATGGAGCATCAGATGTGGTGATTCCTGGATGTTTTTTGATCAGGCCAAAATGCTGACCTGAGGCAATTGCAAGTCCAGGACCAAGTTTACTTCCACTGAATGTGCTACACAGGCACTATTGTCCTGCACAGGAGGTGGGTGAAGAGCTGTTATCCCACTAAACTGTTCAAGCAAGATTTAATGAAGCTTAATGGTAGAATGAATGAGTTTCTGATTTCTTGGCTTCCCTTTTTTTGTTGCCTCTTGACCTGAGCACTAAAGGTGAAAGCTAAGGAGAACATGTTGCTTTTACTAGGTATATTTGTTGACTTGTTAAGTGCAGAGGGAAAGGTCAAGTGTTAAAATATTTGGAGACACCTCAATACTCAAGTTGTAGAATTCTCTGTATTTTTTTGTGAGGGGCAGGAAAAATGAGGGCAATGTTTTGGTTTGGGAGAGGACTTGAGACTGTACTTAAATACTTAATTGAATAATTATATCTTGCACGCTAGAAACTAGAAGTTTCTAGTGAAATCAAAGCTACAGATTTAAAGTTTGACACCATCTTTAACACTCCTTTTCCTTTATTTGAGAAGGAAAAACATGTTCAAGAACAACTGCAACTTTTATCTAAGCGCATACTTCTTACAACTTAATCTGAACTTTCAGATAAAAACTGTTATCCCAGGCAAAGGAATTGGTGTATGGTTTTTTGAGTTTTTGTTTCCAAATATACAGAGTGAATCTTTGTCAGCAGATACAGGAAAAATATCTCCCACCCCACCCACCCACAGAGAAAGAAAAATGAACAGTTGTATGACATTGGGAGAGATGGGACCTTGTTCAAAACAGAGAAACTTTTTATGGTAAATTGAATTGTCACCATGCAACTGTTTGACAATTTAGTCAAGGTAAATTGCTTCTTTCATTTGAGTTTATTTACTTGAGTCAATTACACATGCAGATTCGATTGTACCCTCCAGCAAAACTCTTACGACTCAGCAACAGATCTTTCACTGGGATGGATTATATAAATGAAATACTGTTATGCTAGTAAATACCTCAAAACAAACAAACAAAACCAGACACAATTAAGACAAATGTGAAGGCAGGAAACACTTTCTTTTTTTCTGTGATAGAGAGGCTTCCACTGAATTTTACAACTTAACTTGTCTGATAATGGAGTTTTGTACTAGTTCTGTAGTGTGCAGACTGAGCACTAAAGCAAACCTTCAGTATGAAGATATTTACCAGTTGTAAATACCAGTTGCATATTTCAGAGATACTACAATGTCTTTTTCAAAAGTGTCTGCAAAGCTTCTTAGGAGGTCAAGGTAATGGGAGATTGGGGGAAACATCTCCATAGAGCTGAAGAAAATAGTGCCTCTTCTCTCAAAGTCAAAAAATCTCTCATTGTACCTCTTTTGTAAAAGGCAGTGTGCTAGTTTGGGCTATTTTTGTCTTTTCAAAACTTGTGTAATGCCTGTTTTGTGGTCATTTGCCAGAGTAGTTCATGAGAGAAAATGAAGCTGTTGTATTAGTCAGTGGTTTCTATCTCTTCATTGCTGCAATGAGGGCATGGGACCAGTTCTGCTGTGTTAAATGAGACTTGGTTTCTGTTTTGAAGGGGAAGCATGTGCTGACCATGGCAGCACCATGGATACCAGTAAAAGTAGTGGATTTGTATATTAGGAAATTCTTATTGTCTTGTCTCATAATAATAATTGGAGCCAGGAAGATGCTTCTGAATGTACTTTTACCTTGTGGTCCAAGGAACTAAATAGTCACCAAGAGAAATAACTTAGTTAATAAGTTAACCTGTCAGAAGAGTAGAATAAGATGCCAGATGGTGAGAATAGTGTAGAAGCTTCTGGAAAAGAGTTTGTTTTCTGGGCTTCAACTTGAAAGCATCAGAGATGAAGTCCATCAGGAGCTAAGCCTTGTAATTTACTGTGCTGTCTGTGGCTAGTTTGGGTGTTGAAGGAACCTGGTAGTCCTTCCCAATACAAAGAGCCACAGTAGTATGGCTCTTTGTATTGGTAGTTGTCACTACCAGTGGTAGTTATTACTACCATTTTCCTTATGACTTTGTCATGTATGTTAGAAAAAACTGCCTGTTGTGTTGGCTGTCTGAAAAATCTGTAGCTGATCGTGAGTAAAGGAACTTGTATTTCCCTGTTTCAAGTGGGTAAATGGTTTTTGTGAGATGTGAGAAACACTTGAGTCTTCATGCTTATATTTATTGAGATTCTTACTCAGTGTGGAAGCAGCATTCTTTTCATAGTGAGGCAGCACAAGTATTGTACTTCACATTTGCTATTCAGGAGTTTAAAGTTATCAGCAGAAGTACTCCATGACTTGTCATTGTTTTGGCATGAGAAATACTATGGTCAAAACATTGTTTATTTTTTAGGCTTCACTTAGGGTTTCTGCTTAGGTCAGAAGGTTGGGGACTAGAGGGAAGGGTGTTGTGTATTTCATTTGCCTTCCTTACCTGTTGGCAAGCAGGTAACTAACTGAAATAATGCAAGAGAGATTACTTGGAGACAGTATGCCTCTGATGTGTATCACTGTTGTTGATACTGTTTTCAAATATGTTTTCTTACAGATAATCTAATTACTCCCCTTTCCTCCCTACCAAGCAAAGTCTTCTGAGTGAGGTCTTTGTACTTGAAAGTGTTCATTCAGTGTGGATAAGCAAATATTGCCAGGTAATGTGATCACCAAATTTAAGTGCCCACAACAGGGAGAAGAATGTAACTTCATTGCTGTGCCATCTTACAGCAATAAGATTTTATTTCACACTGATAACACCTGCTGGAAGTAGATACGATTTTTACTGGTACAGAAATTAATATGTAATGGATAATTTTTCCTTGGCACATGTGTTTAATGGAGAAGAACAGCTATTCTTGGGAAAGAGGAGAAATGAGGAAGTAGGTAAGAGAAATGTCTGAAGATTGTGCTGGGCTAGTGTGGAGACCTGGACAACATGGAGCAGAAGCAGAAAACATGGTCTCCTCTACTAACAGAAGTTGTAGGAACATAAGTATAAAAGGACTTGGTAGCAAAAAGAACCTAGTTCTCTTTCAGTGGCTGTTTATCACCATCACTGCATAAAGAGCTGAACACAGCATGGCTGCTTGACTTGTTCTTTCTATTTTGTTTTCTGACTTTTGGCTCCTACCTTACTGTCCTCAGGATCTAACATGCCTACTTCACAGTGCAGAAAGGGAACAACAGACAGCACAAAAGGAAAAGCACTAGGAGACTGAGAATTGTGTAGCTTGATACACTTTTAGGGTTATTGTTTTGTTTATTTGAAGCACCAGCAGAAAGATAAAAGTTGCACACAATTCTAACATTAGTTTCAGCCTTAACAGCAGCGTACTAGTGCAAGTATCTTGAGGAATATGCCTAGTAGTTTGGGGGTTACTTTTCCTAAGTTCTGCATTGTCTGTCACTCTGGTATCTTTATTTCTTTGAGATTTGAGCTGTACCAGTTTGATCATCCTACAGAAGCTAGATACATAGACAAGAGCAATAGAATATTTACTAATTTTTTAAAAACCCAAAATATATGGAATGCATTCATGGCAAAAATGTCAAGGTAAATTGTGAAATAGGGAAAATTACTATAAGGCCTTGATTAATTTATTCTAAAAGAAAACAATGTGTGTTTTATGTCTTTACTTGGGATGTCATTCATAATGAAAATAATAGTAAAAGGCTAGTGATGCACTAGTTCCCTAATGTGCACACTATTCAGATACTTCTTTGTCCTTCTTCTAATAACTTCCTAAGGGCACTAATGGTTACTGCATCACTTCTTTTCCTCAAATGGCATTTGAATTTTAAAAAAATTATACAAATTTTTAAAAAAATTATACAAATGGACTAGAGGTTCAAGATCTTCAATTATTACTTTAATGTCTCTTTGTGTAGAGTAGTGGTTAATGGTGTTGTGGAGGCCTTTTCAGATGGGAAGCACACCTGTCCATTCATCACTGTTTCTGTTTGCAACTAGACAAGACAGGTTACCTTTAATCAATCTGGCATTTATCTACACAATGAAGTTTCAAACTTCATTGAAGTTTTTTTCTGCTTCTTAGTTTACAAAATAAGACAAAACTCTCAAATATGAAAGAAGAAATGAATATTCAGGTAAATATGAAGCAGTACAAGCATGTTAGTGGCCACAAATTAACCAATGACTTTATTATATATTTGTTTTTTTTAAAATTTACATCCAACTTAATAATGCTTGGCAAAGAGCAGTTATGCAAAGAAATGCAGTTGTAGCAAATATATCAATCAGAAAACAGGATGTTACTAGGTTTTTTGTAACTTCCGTAGGTCAGCATTAGTAACCAAGGTTTCTTTCCAAACTGTTTTTTTTTTTTAAACCTGTTTTTCTTCTGTGGGTTGTCTCACTTACAAGGCTTTTGACTCTTGTACGTAATCTCAAGCTATAAGTATAACATCTGTATCTTGAGAAAAAAATGAGGCATTTTAAAATCCTGTTATGCCATATGAGAACCCTTTCAAAATAGAATACAAAATTCTAGTGACTTGCACAAACCCTTGTATTAATAAACAGTGGGAAATGAAGTGTTAACTGGCACAGTTACAGTCCTGTATTGTTGCAGGAAGAGAACAAATCTTCTTTTCCGTTTTGCTTGGTGTATATCTGGCAAGTGAGCGTTGACAGCTCTAACAACTGTGTATGTGTTTTACTAGTGTTACCTAAAGAACAGACTCCCTGTATCCATTAGGGGTTTGTTAGATGGTTTTGTAAAAGAGCTGCTGAGGATACTGCAGAGCTTTTATAAATACACAAGTTTGACATAAGGGGAATGACGCTGTTAAGAGTAGGTAAAACTTGATAAATATATACTCTTAACTCGCCTGGTGGATACTGTAATTTTGCCCCCCTAGTAAAAAAGTAGTTTCCATGGACACTGCAGCCACTGCAGCATATTCATATTATATATCCTTACTTCAGTCAATCTTTCCACTTTAAGAAGGATTAAACCTGGTCTTCTCTGAATATTATGTTAATTGAGAAGCAGTGTGTGTTACTAACAGACATGCAGAGGACCACTTGTTCTGTTTGTTCTGAGCAGTAAAACTGTATAACTGAAAAGATTCCCTTTAAAAATAATGTGATTTTGTCATGAAATGGTCTGAATATTTGAAATTCAGACAATTCAAAAATAATGTGATTTTGTCATGAAATTGTCTGAATCTTTATAGTTGTACTGCTAGAATGCAGTGAAAACAGATACCAAGGCAGATGTGTCAAGTTCTTGTTAAATACATCACAGATAATCAGCAGTGCATATTCAGTGGGGGTTATTTCAAGGCATGCTATTCAATGAACTGCAGAGTTCTGTGAGCAGAGTATAGAACAACTTCTGCTGACGCATATATGTGCTGCTTTCTAGGAAAAGATAACATATTTTACTATTAGTATGTCTGTTCATAAAATTGTAAAAGATTAATACATAGAGTTTAAAAAACTAGTAGGTATTTGTTGGCCTGTTGAAAGGATCTCTGTCTTTAGCATCTGTGAGCAGTTCCAATGCCTTATCTCTGTGAGAAGATACACATGGCAGTCCTTAAAATGGTAGAAATGTGTGTGCTTAGAACAAAGTTGATTATGAATGTTCTTGGCTGCCTTAAAGTACAATTGTTGCATGCCTTGGTTTCCCACACGCATAAAGAGGAAGAGGTCAGACTTCCTTAAAGCCTATACCTGCCATGAGCCTCCTGTTTATTTGTTATGTTTTGGCAATTAAACTAATTCCTGTTAAATACTAGAAATAGAATTCATGATGATTGATTATGCTCAAAAGTCCTTATATAAGTGTATGATTTTTTTTTTACAGTAACTGCTAGCCTTTGCTGTGACAATTCTATCTCAAAATAGACACCACAAATTATATCAAAGAAGTCACTGGTTTTAAGATGATGAATCATGCCCGTTCAGGGAAAAAGCAAAAGCTGGTTACTTGCTTGGTACTATTTTTCAAAGTTTTGGCAAAGTCTTTGATTCATTAATGAATTAACTTTTTTTTTTTTTTTTTTTACTTTTTGTAAGGTAGCTTTTTAACATACATAAGAACCTTTTTTTTTCTTACCCTACTGAGTAATGGGCTGAAACTTCAACTACTTGCCTACTGAGATGTTGTACAATTTAGAAAAAAAACCTCCAGGAAATGTATTTTGGTAATAGCTTTCTGTTTTTTGTCCTATACCATTTAACTTGATTTAATGGATAAATTGATTAAGTCACTGTTAGAGTAGTAACGGGGGCCTGGAGTCTGCATGTCAGAGTAAAAAAGTGCTGTTTTACAAACCTGCCTTAGAAAGTAATAACCCACTTGTAGCAACAATGTCCTTTGTGTTTTGGACTTAATAATTATTTTTGTTAAATATTTTTTGTTTAATTAAAGTTCTGTTTTATTCTTCCATCTTTCATCTGAAAGCATGACCATGCAAATAAAAACCTCCTATGTTTGATAAATAAGCTAGATAATTTGATCTTATGTTTATCCTTTGTAATTTAACTTTGATTTTTTTTTTATGTATTGTTGAAAACACTGTACTGGTCTCTTCATTGTTCACAGTGATTAAAAATACTCTGCTAACAAAGGACTTTCTAGCTAGCATCAATTAAATGAGAAACCCACGTCTATGCTCAGTTTAGGCACCTCTGTTTCCCTTCAGAGCAGCAATGTCTTTCTGTGAAATTGACAGACAAGTGTCCTACAATGTGCCTGACTTGGCAACATGCTCTGAGCTTGGTTGTGCTATGCAGTAGCTATTGACAAGTAATTCAATACTTTACAATAGAAGCAATTTATGAGCATAGTGCTACTGTAGAGCATTTACTTAGGCCAAACTCAAGATCTTTTAAGTACCTCTTTTTGTTGTTGTTACGATTAATGGAAATAGTTTAGTTTCGACATGATGTAGCTCTGATTTCTTTGTGCTAGATAGCAATACACTGCATTTTTCAGGAGAAGAAACACTTGTCTCAACTAATTTTTAGCTAGGCCATATGGCATGACTCTGCTTTGCCATTATCACATCTTAATAAAACAAAGTTAGATTTAGCTCTGGATGCCCAGCTGTCAGCTGTACAGGCCACGAAGGGGTGGATGTACAAGAATGTGTGAGGGGCAGGGAGGATTTTGGGAGAGGCTCTGCTCTGAGGCTTGGCTAGTCTGGGTTGTGTCTGTCTGTGGGAGCTGCAGCAGCTGGTCCAGGCTCACTTTCTGTAGTCTGCTCCACAGTTCTGTCTGGTGTAGCTAGCCCTGCTCTGCTGGTGCAAGTCAGCTCCCTCATGGCCACACCTGACACCTCCAGAGGTGCCATCATGGGATGTGGATGAAGTGTAGTGCAGTGATTATGCCTGAGGTCACATCTCAGGCAGCTAAACACCTGCCTCTTCTGTGGGCATAGTGTGTCTATCCACGGGCGGATCTAGCCTCGTATCCAGTGTGTTCCTCATTGCCTTCTTTTTTCCTCCTTTCCAAAATATGTTTTCTGATTTCTTAGTTAATAAACTGGTCTCTAACCTGTGAGTTATGTTAAGAACAGACATTCAAAGGCTGAAGTTTTTGTGTGGGAACATGAGTAACTGAAAGCTAAAAGGAATTAAGCGGCACATGCTGTCTGGCCTTGAGCTAAATAATCAAATACCCTTATTTGGGAGCAGGGAGGATTGTGATGTGGTTCTTTGTGGGCTCTTTTGTGTGTTAAAGATTTTTTGGGAACATCTTACATTGTTGTGATAGGTCATTACTAATTCAGAATAGAGCTCTCTGATCAGTCCAAGAACATGAACCTGATAAGAAGAGCTGGACACCTTGTTAATTTTTATTAAATGAAAGCGGGGTCTAATTAGGACTCCAGAACCGTCTTTGGCTCTGCATTCAGAAGATCTATTTCTTAGCACAGGGTAGCAGGATATGGAGTTTTTCTAATTGAATTTAATTGAGAAGCAGGTAACTTTGTTGTGAGTTAGGTTTTAGTATACAGGAAACATCTTCTATCAACAATAAGGTTAACAGTTTACCTTTACAGTCCCTGGATTGATTTTTTTAAAAAATGTGTTCTTTAAATCCTCTTTAAAAGAGGTTGTATTTAGTAGCTGTCATGACTCAGCTTTGACAATGTCATGTTTGCCTGCAGTGAATATAATTCATATTGTGTGATGTGAGCTTAATCTGGAATGTATTGGGAAAAAATAATAGGGTGTTTCTGGTGCAAAATATGCTTAAGAGCAAACAAAATTCATTTTTAAGGAAGAGAATTAACAGCAGATGCATGATCGTATCAGAGCCAGCTAGCTGAAGTACTTCTGTGGTCAGAATGAATGTGTAAATGTAATTCAGATGAATCAGATTTTGTTTGTGGGGAGAAAAATAAAACCTTAGTAAGCTACATATCCATCTGTTTTCTCCTTCAGCTTTTAAAAACATCAGCTACCTGCACTGAGGGTGCTTGCAGAGGTAGATACCATCCCCGAGGCTGTACGTGGGGCTTGGAAGGCTGTGTGAGGTCCCTGACCCAGGGCTTGCCTCCCGGGGTGAAGTCTGGAGCCAGCTGGATGCCCAGTGGCTGCCCCCTTGGTGAAGAACCTGCTCCACATCTTGCCAGGGTACCTGGGTGTCGTCCCCTGCTGTGACACAGCCCAGATCTTTAGCAAATCAAATGCTTCTGTTTCACTGAAAAGTTCCAAGCTAGTGGTGAAATAGACACAACCAAGAAAGTTGTTATCTTGAGAGCAGGCAAGAGACCATGTGCTGAATTCAGATGTTTCGTGGAAAGTTTCTCTAGTTGTGTTCTGAGGAGTAGAACAAGAAGTGTCCAGGTATAGTGTCTCAGTCCTCTTATGCTTATTAATAATTTAACTTACAGAAAATACTTGGCATCACAGAGAACAGAGGGTTCTTCAGTTGATAAATCATATTTTTCACAATTTATTTCATAGGAATGTCGTTTTGACAGTTGATGAAATTGAGGTTCAGTTGATTTCTTTTATTTTTATGAAAAACACTCCCAAAACTCAGAATGTCAAAGAGCAGTCTTTTATGCTATGAAGCATGTTTGAATGTTTAAACACATTCAATTAGTAGGCTCTTGGATAAGGTAGGAGAGTTTGTGATGTGGGATAATCTGCAATTTATTAGTGTATTGTGGGCAGGCTGAATTTACATCTATCAAATTATATCCTATCTGTGAATATGCCTGTTTTTTAAGGGGATGTTGCTTGTATTTTCTGTCTATTATATGACAGTACAGTTTGGAGTTGTTACTATAACTAGAGCTCACTGCAGAGTTCAAATAGTGTCATCCTGTGGTTATTTGGTGTCAGAGTATGCTTTTCACATTACCTATTTACTTCCTTATAGTGAGAAGCTAAGAATTGAGAGACGTGAGATTGCTGCCATATTTAATGAAGTACTGCAAGCTGTCTCTGGCTTTGTCAGCAGCTTTTGGTTTTGGGAGCTGAAATGAATCTGTTTAAGATTTACTGGTAGGAACAAGCTAATTTAAAGCTATTAGAAAAAGTGGCTTGTAGCCTTGACAGGTTTATTCTAGGTTTTCCTTTCCCTGGGTGCCTGTCAGTGTAGGTAAGCCATAGACCACTGTTTGTGGGTGTTTCCTGTGAAAGTCAAACTGTTTGAGGTTTGCAGTGGTTTTTTACTGGCTGTAGAACTCCTGGTGAGTTTTACTCTGCCACTGAGATATTACTCACAGGACATTTCCCAAATGGACATTTTTAACAGCAATGACCTTTTTGTGGGTACACAGGAAAGCGAAGTCAGTGTTCCTTGGCAAGATAGGCAGCTCATTTCTGAGGAGACCATCTAGTTTCCTTTGGGTTCAGATTGCAGAACAGCAGTAACTGTTCTGCTGAGAATATGTACTTTGTTAAAATGTTTCTGGAACATTTTGAAATTTCCTTTTTTGTATAGCACTTTGCTTCTTAACTAGGTCAATAATTCTGGTATCTTCAATGAAATTGCATTGAAGTGTTGAAAATTTGTGCATGCCGTGTTTTTATTTTAAGCTGACTGAATGTTCTTAGATATTTTTCTGCATATGTAGGAAAGATGTCATGGTGTCTTTTGGGCTTAAAACTAGATGTCACTACTTGGTTTTCTGTTTTACTTTTCTAAATTTTAGTAAGTTATTTTTGAACTTATTTTGGTAAAGCTGTTCATATTGTCTTATGTATAAAATGCCAAGTGGCAGTTGTACTTACAGAAGTCATGATTATAATGTTAACTAAAAGGCTTTTATTAGTGATTACATGGTGATCAAATTACTGTTAATCACTGATTGAATGGAAATTAAATGGTAATCAATTAAGCAGTAATTGAATGCAAACTGAGCAGTGATTTAACCAAATTTTCAAAAAAGGTGAGAAGGAGTGGTAACTACAGGCCTGTCAGTCTCACTTCAGTACCTGGTATGGTGTTATTGAAAACATCATAAGGACAACACAGTCATTGGTCACAGCCATCATAAGCTCATGAGGGGAAAGATCTGTTTACCAAACTTAATTCTCTTTTACAAGGTAACGTACTCAATTGACCAAGCAAAGCCAGTTGATGTAATCTTTTTTGGATTTCTGTAAAGCTTTTGATACTGTCTCTCTCAGGACCCTTCTGGAGAAAATGTCCAGCCCATAGCTGGATAAACACATCATGTGATGGGTGAGCAGCTGGCTCATGGGTCAGGCACAAAGGGCTGCAGTGAATGGGGTGACATCAGACTGGTGTCACCTGTCACTAGTGGGGTTCCGTGGGGCTACGTCTTAGGGACAGTGCTTTTTAGTGTTTTAAGAAATGGTCTCTGAATGCAGTAAAGTAAATTGTCCTACATGAAGTAACCTTATCAATTATACTAAATTAAGAGTAGCTGTGGACTCCCTTGAGGGTAGAGCAGCCCTGCAGAGAGATTGGGATAGACCAGAGAGCTGGGCAATCGCCAGCCATATGGAATGTATAATAAGCAAATGCCACATTCTGTGTCTGATCCAAAGTAATGCTGCTTGAATATGCAAACTGGGGAGCAAGAGTCTGAAAGGCAACCATCCAGAAAGAGAGTTGGAAAGAGATCTGGGGCTTGGTTTTTCTGGCAAGTTGAATATGAACATAAGTGAGCAGCGCCCTGGCAGCCAGGAGGGTCAGCCGTGTCCTGGGGTGCATCAGGCACAGCATCAGCAGCCTGGCAAGGGAGGGGACTGTCCCACTCTGCTCTGCACTGGGGCAGCCTCACATTGAGTGCTAGGTTTTGGGTTACACAATTTAAATATCTAAATACCTTTATATCTAAAGCTATTAGAGAGGGCAGCGTGACCAAGATGGTGGTAGGTCTTGAGGGCAAGAATTCTGAAGTGTGGTTAAGGTGACTTGGTTTGTTCAGCATGGAGAAGATAAGGCTGAGGGAATGACCCCATCACAGTCAGCTCAGGCTGGTTCTGTTAGCTTGTGGTAGGACATGGCCTGGATTCCTTAGTTCCTGTGAAGATATGGCCTAGCAGAGTTCTGCACAGCAGAACTGACGTCAGTCAGACCTTCTTGTTGATGATGTCTGTCTGGATCAAAGCACTCTTCACTCAGAATGGGTTCATCCATCATGGACTTGCCAAAAAACAAGATTGCTAAGCAAAAAATTAGTAAGCATCTATCACAAAATTAAAGTCAGTGAGGATTTTCAAGATTTTGTTTGTAGTTGCATTTTTTTCATACTCTGTGGAGGTAAACATTTTTATCAGTGTAAGCAGCAAGAGCTCTCCGTGATCAAGTACTTACTTTAAAGAGTAAAATAAATACTCAAATTCAACTCAATATTAAGGATCATTTGCAGTGAATTTCAGTTTAGGAAAGGGGGAAGCAAAGAACAGTAACTACTCCTTTTAATTGATGTGCATTTTATTAATGTGCTTTATCTGAATCAAGCTGAAATTTGAAGATTAGTTATTACCAAAGAAGATATTTTGGAAATTACAGTATTTCTTCTATGATAAACAACCCTGTATGGGAACTGCTGTTATTGCTAGTAAGGAGGTATAACTTTGTGCATGTGTAATGCCTGAGTGAGAGCAACTGTGTGTATAAAAAAATCTGAAGAGTTTCTGGTTTTTCTCCCTTTTCCGAAATTCATTCTCTTTTGAAAAACAAGTGTTCCTTCCAGCAAAAAAAATCAAAATGTGCTGTTGACCTGAAAACTGTTATTTCATACTGACTACACCTCTAATATATGTTTGGTTTTTTTTAATTAGGTATCCCTAGAAACTTTTTTTTCAATTGGTAGTTGTACTCCTTAATACCAGCTGGCTATCTGAAGTTTGTAGAGGCAAGAGCTTATTAGCTTTCTAGTTGGTGGTTTTCATACTTGCTGGATATAGCATGAGAGCCTTAGCCATAGGAATGAAATACTTTATGATTACTGCAGTTACTAATTGTAGGTTGTGTGTGTGGCTTTGTATGAACATGTGTGTGCACATGCTGTCACATTATTTAGCAGGTTTCTTGTGTGTAGAAGTGTCTGAAAGGAGTTTTCTGTGCTGTGGAAGCGTAGGAGCTCTCTGTGTGTGCTTCTTGGGGGGCTGTATTTCAGTTCATTGTTTTCTTTGCACTTGTTTAAGTGTTACAGAATTAGGACACTGTTACCTGCATTATGGCATACTTAATTATGGTACTTGGACCAGATGTTTTTTGTTGCTATAGGTATGTCTAGATTTTCCTTTGCCTTAAGTGACTTTAAGAAATGTCACTTAAGGCAAAGGAAAATCTAGACATGCCTATAGCAACTGAAGTCTGAAGGCAGGGGGGAAAACCACTTACTGCTCTATACTGCTAGGAAAAGGTGAAACCTGACCCTCCTGTCTAGGCATCACTTTGTGCTGTATGTTACACATTAATGTGCTACCTAATCTCTGGCTATTGATGGAGAATAGGAAAAGGCCAAACATTTTACCAGTTTTCTTGTCGACATGGTGTGGTCTGAAACCACACAGAATTTTTTACATGATTTTTACATGAATGTGGGTTTCTGACTAGAGCATTCTTTATGAGACTTGCTTTGTGAGTCTACTCGTGCCACTCCCCATGCTTCTCTTTAAAGTGGAATCTAAGCAAGCCCGGTTAGCACTTGCCACTTCTCACAAGTGCTAAAAGTTCTAAAATTTCTTTGTTTTCTGGCTCTGCCATATGCCTCAGTTACATCCTGCTTTTTCTGCCAAACTTGGGTGATATTTCTGTACCAATTTCTGTCTGAAGATGGACTGCATGTAAAATGAACCGAGTGTTCAGTATACTTTTCTCAAGGGTCTGGTCAGGAAAAACTGATACCACTTCAGACCAGTCAAAGCCTGATTTAGACTTGTGTGTGTGAGGTTCTTGTGGGAGTGCTTTTCACATGAGCAAACAGTAATGGGGGTAGACATTGAAGCCAAGAGATGTCACCTGTATTAAGCTGCAGAATGGTCATGTAAGTGAGTTCTGAAAGTACACTGGGCAGTGAAAGAAAAATGTACTACTTCTTGGGAATCAGTACATTTGAAAAAATGACTGCATGAACTCACAGGCCTCTGCCTACAACTTCTCTTGAGTACCCACTCCAGAAGTCCTAAATTGCACTTTTACTCTAGAGTGACCCAAAGTATCTTTGAAAATGTGATTTGTCTTAGCTTTTAAGTTTCTTTAAGCCATATCCCATGTGCCTACATGTAGATCTATATACAGAGCTCAAGTCATCTAAACAAGCTTAAATTATAGCAGATTAAAAATACCCAGTTCTGTTGCATTTTTAACAAAAACCTCTTTCTGTTTTGTTTTTTGCAAGCTGTGGAACTGAAAGTTAAAGCAGGAACATCCTGCTGATACATTCTAGCCATTTGAAGCATGCATTGTCCATGCTGAGGAGGACTTGAACAGAGAAAATTCATCTGGCTTTTCACATGGCCCCGTGTGAATCCTGGGTAGTTTTATGGGGTAACATTGACTTAACCAGTCCCACAAAATGTGAGACTGCTTTTGCTTACTGCACTTGGTCTCATAATTGTTTTGCAATCAAGAGGGAGGTGACGTGATGTCCAGGTATTAGATAAATTACTTTTATGTAGAATGGCCTTGTTAAGATTTAGGCTTTGACACTCTTCTGTGATCGAAGACCCAGGGGGAGGCTGACAAAGCTTGGGGAGAAGGATGTACCGCTGATAGTGGGACAAAAACAAAGCAGAATTTATGTGCCACAAGGACTTTTGGCATGACTCCTAAGATAAGGAAGAAACTAATAAAACAAACATAGCAGCAACTGTACTGAGACCAGCTCCAACTAGTAAAAAGTAATTCTGGCAGAGGGAGATGGGGACCACCGATCGACAGCCCATGAACTAAAGAAACCTACGGACTCAGGAGAAAGTCTGAGCGTGTGAACTACTTAGCATGAGAATCATTTAACCAGTAAAAGGTGTAATACTAGTGAAAGATCCCTATGTAACTTGTAGCCAATGAACTGTGATTTCTTTCTTTGCTGAAATGTATAAATGGTGTAAAGTTTTGGTGACTGGAGAGCCAGCCTTTTGTGGGTTGTCACCTGGCTCCCACAAAATGCTTTGCACAAAACTAGAATAAAAAAATAGGAATACCTTGTGTCCATGTGTAAATTGGCATTGTGCACCAGGCATTTGGGACAAAGGAAATAGCAATAATTTACTGAATTGCATTAAAAGGTCTTTAGGTACAATGTCAGACTTGTGTTGCACCACAGTTTTTACAGGTTTTACAGTGGCTGGTTAAAATCTGAAATAGTGGTATGCCATAGTGATATATTTTTTTTATATGGAACACTTCCTGTACCGTTAAGAGTTTGCCTCTGTGAACTCTTGCACTTGAAATGGCCTTTCTTCTCTTGTTCACACTTACTCCTTTCCTCTGTCCCAAACTTCCCTTGGATATTGCCCTGATGTGTTAGTTTCCTGTTTTCCCTGGAAAAAAAGAATGTTTTAAATGCTGTGAGTAATGGTCTTTATCTGTTGTCATACTAAGAATGGGTGAGGGTCCCTTCAGTATCTTGTGTGGTCTGCCATGTAGTATGTTGTGAGCATAGACTGTTCCATTCTTTCTAATGCTGCACTGTTTTTAAAATTATGGTCTCACTGGATGCCAATGTTGAGGATTCCCCATCATTACTGTAGAATAGGGCAATAATAATAACTGGGCATTCTTCAGGAATGTTAGTTTTTTGGGGGGTTCCTTTCTTTCCATTCCTAACAGAAGTGGTACGCTGTAGATGGTTTGCCTTGAACCATTACTTTGCCCTGTTCATTTTTTTCCTCCCTGACTGGTATTACCTGTTAAAATAGGTATATATTATATTTATATATATATATAAAATAGCTAGGAGGCTAGCTGAGAAAAGCATTGTTTTTCCTTCTATAGGACTTGCCACTTAAGAAGAAAATGTTATTGACCAATTAAAACTTTGTCTTACAGCATTTTTTTCCATGCAAATAGGAAGTCAGTATGAAATCAGATTTTCTAAACCATTGGAGTGAATTCTCAAAGGCTTCTCACTTGTTCTTAGCTGGCTGTTTTTGGAGGTAGGGCAAAATATGCCTGGACTATGTCTTAGGTAGGACAGAACATATTTATTAAGTCTGTGGTTTGCCTTCCTGTTATTTAGTAAAAAAATATGGATTATTAGTTGTCTGTTAGTCTTTCTATAGTTTCATAGTGCAGAACTATTAGTGCTGAGGTTTCAAGTGAAGTAGGTTGCTGTGGGCATGTCAGTGTGGGGAATAGTATGAGCTATGAATTGACTGTTTCAGAAAAGTGCATTGAACCCATATATATCAAATGTAGTTATTAATTAAAGACAATAAAGGAAGCATTGAAAAGAACTGGACATGAAGAATTTTAATGTGACTAAGTGGTACTATCTCATTTGTTGGTTCTGTGCCCAAAATATTTAGGACATTTCAAGAGCTGGATCCCTCACATGAAATAAATAAATGTAAGTGAATGGCTGCAGAATAAAACTCAGGCAGCTGCAGATAGGAGTGTAAAAAAAATAAAATAAAAACGTTTAAAGCCTTTCTGCTTTAAGGTCACAGCTGGCACTTGCAAATGTGTTTAGTGTCACACTTGGTGAGCTGTACTTTCCTTGACAGAATTGTGTGCTTTCCTGCTGTCCCCTTCTTTACAGCTCCCTCTTATGTTATCAGCAACCTGATAAGGAAAACCTAGTATTTCTCCTTAGAAACTTGCTGTGGTTTCCTTCCTGTATCTTTTGCTGCTCTCCCATGTATTATGCCAGGTGGATACATTTATTGCAGGGTCCTACAAACTGAACGCGCAAAAACTGGAGGTGTTCAGTGAAAGATGTGATTGTTCCTAAAGCTAGATTGTGTACTATTAGCAACAGCTACGATTTTAGAAAATCACCCCATCTGTCTCCTCTAAGTAAGCTGTAAATAGTACCTTCATGCTATTGCCCTGTTTTCAACAGTCTTTCAAACCTTAAACTCAGAAGAAAATTGCTCTAATACTAGTAATTGTTCATGGCTGTTGGTTTGAAGTACAAACTATTTCTAAGTTGCTTAAGGAAATATACTAGTGAAAACCATTTCGGTATTAATAGGGGCAAAAAATAAGAACTTACTCCAGATGACCAATAATCCCAAAATCAAGCCCTTTTGCCTTACCACTTTACTAATAATGTGAAAAATTGTATCACAAAGACATGAATAAAAATAGCCTTTTTACAGAGTCAGGACATACGCATTTAGGGTCTAAAAATGCACAAGAAAGCCTAAGTCAGACTTTGAAGAAGACTGTTAAAAGTATTGAAACTAAACCTTAAGGGACTTGGGAGGCACTAAGGCAGAATCAATATGGGAAGGTTGAGGAAATGAAAAAAGAATTTCAGCCTTATTCAGGCTATGTTGATGGTGAATGTTGTCTTTTGTGTGGCAAGAGTTATTTGCAGCTCAAGTTTCTCAGAATTTGAAAGTGCAGAAGACAATTAAAATTAAAATCAGTGCCAAAGTGTCCAGAAATGTCTGTTCCTGTAGGGGGGAATGGAGGAAGAGTGCTTCTTTAAGTTCAGTGCCCTGATGAGATAAAGTTTTTGATACAAAGTTCACGAATAGAAGCAACTTTCTCTGTAGGTTGTATTTGTTTAAAACGTCTTGCTTCTTGTAGATGGTTTGTTTCAAAAAATCAGGCTGGCAAGTGAAAACATCTCTCTCTTCCTTTGAGGGCTGGAGAGTGTCCTCTGGTTGCTACAGCTGTAGGTGTGTATAAGTGTGCACCAGATCAGCCTCTCTCTTGGGTTGGACACATCTTAATCCTCTTCCTCCTTCATTTCTGGTTGCCACATGACTCTATTTAGTCATCATCAAGACAAAATAGTGTGGCTACAATAGAAATTTAAAGTGCAAAATGTGAAAGAAGTCTTAGAAATACATTCAGAAATTATCATTTTCTACTTAGAGCTTGCAGGATTGGAAGAAATTATAATTTTTCAAAGTCTTTAAGGCATAAAAAAACAAATCAAAATACCCATGTATTCCATGGGATGAATCTCCTATAGTAAGAACAACTGGAAGGTTTTTTTCTTATGAAGTACTTGAGACTAAAATACTATTAGTGGGCTTAGTTGTGACTTTGTGCCTACATATGCTTATTATGGCACATCACGTTGTGTCGGGGCATACCATGGCATGGCATGATTTTCGTTCATGATTTGAACAAATTTCCACACCCCCCACCCTGTTCCTCTTAAATAGTATTCTGAGCTTTGGAGCAAGCCTGGTTAAATTCAGATGCTAACACCTGTAATTTTTTTTTCTCTTCCTGTGGTTTTATTTATTTCAAGTCAAAGAGCGTTGTTACCACATTTCCTGTTGAAGCCACAGTGAACAGCATACAGTCAGAGGATATCAAAAATTCATCCTTAAAAGGATGCCTTTTTAAAAAGACCAGGCTGTTCTCAAGCTGTATATTTATTAAGTAGTTTTATTCTAACTGACTCTCCACAGCATAGTGCATATTCCTGTTTGGATCAGTTAAGGTAAATGCTGTCTAACCTGTTCTATATCAATAAATATGAAAAGCTCAGAGGGAAAATTGATGTCTTAGTTTACCTTTCCTCCTTTCCTGCTCTGTATATTTCTCACCAAAAAGCTAGTGCTGCTTTAGTAAGAAAAATTGGTGATACTGTAATAAAGTGTGCTTTGCCCACTAATCATTAATGCAGTGCTTGCACTTCTTGTCTTTGTGGCTGGTATTTAACAATAAGCAGTGGTTTTGGTTTTTGCATTAGACCAGCCACTCTGAAATAAACCTTAGAGTGAAGAAAATTACCTTATTGGTGTTTCGTTTTAAATTTTAAACAATGTATTATTTTTAAAATCTTGATTCCTTTATACTTAGAATTTCTAGAAATGTTATTAAATTGATACCATAACTAAGGTATAAAGGCCTTAAGATGCAACAGAATCGTTCAGCATGATAATCCTGAGTGTTTTTGTAGTGTGAATCATCCACTCTAAAATAACTTGCACTCAGAGTTCAGAAAGTTTACGTGGGAAAAACAAATTGGTGTTTCACCACTCATCACTGATAAATTTCTGGTTCAGACAGAGTAATTGTCTTGTCTTTTCAGTGTGAGCTCTACAAGGTGTTCTGCCACTCTGAGCACTACAGACTGAGCAAAGAGCAAAACCAAAGGGTGGCAGAGCTGTTACTGTGAAGTGTGTTCTTCAGCCTCTGTTGTGCTCTTCATCGGGCTAGTCTGCTCTGACAAATGCAGCAACACTGCAAACTGTGCCATCTTAGGGTGGTGAGACGTGGGCACAGGTTGCCAAGAGAAGTTGTGAATGCCCCATCCCTGACAGTGTTCAAGGCCAGGTTGGATGGGGCCCTGAGAAACCTGGGGCTGGTGGAAGGTGTTCCCGTGGAAGGGAGGCTGGAACAAGATGATCTCTGAAGTCCATTTTAACCCAGACCATTCTATGGTTCTATGATTCAAATCTATTTAATCGTATGAAAAAGGGGGAACTAGATGTGAAATACTGCATATATTTTGAGGCCTCATTAATTGCCACTAGGCTTGGGGTGCAGTTCAGGCTTTTCATGAACAGTTTCCCACAAGATTGCTAGTGTGCTAATGTTAGATAATTACCTGACTAGAAGCTGTAGGCCACTATGATATTTTTTTCTCTTTCTTTCCTTATAACCAATAATTTGAAAAAGAACTGCGGAATTTTCTTGTTTCAACTTGATCTTTAAACAAGCAACTGACAGTGTAAGAGAAGTTTTAGTGTGTTGTCATTAACATCACCATTAGCACCAATACACCTTTTTACTTTCAGCTTAATTGCTTTTTCTTTCCATATTGGTGCAACAGATTTATACCTGATATTTCTTTTGACTTGATTCCTGTAAAAATCATTTGTTTAGCAGACTGGGAAGATGTATGAAATTCCAGAGCTCTGAAAAGTAATGCTAAGCATTCGTTTCCTTTTAAGAGGTGCAGTTATTGTCAGTTTTTTCCAGACATACTGATTTGTCAGCTGTGTGTTTTAATTAAAAGTCAACAGATTGAAAAAGTGTTGGTGATTGCTGAACCACCAAACTAAAGGCAAATGTAGCACTTTACAGTCTGTAGAATTGAAAATGCCTTTTTAAGAATAAACATGTGACAAGGTAGACGGGAGACTTGTTCATCCTCTAATGCAGACAAATCTCAACTTTATTGATTAACAGAACTACTTTTATAATCACAGTAATAAGGCTCATGCATATTGCAAAACTAAAGCTCCCTATTGGTCAGCTATAAAAGTCAGTCACACCTTTTCTCAAGATGTTTGTGGCTTCTTTTTTACCTCCTGTTATCACATAATTTACAAAACAACTTCTTGCTCAAAGAAACCATGTCCTTGAATTAGGCAGCTGGTGTTTTCTTAGATGCTCTTTCTCACGTTACTTTTCCCATGGACTGTGTCTCAGTAAAAAACTATCCACAAACATGTAATCAGAGATTATTATTTACAATCTTTAGCTTGGCTTTGTCATTAAAAAGCTTTAGATCTAAGGCAGGGAGTCACTTTTGACTGTCCTGGAGGTCACAAGTCCTGCATGCAGAGTGGCTGTGTAGAGCAAGAATTCTGCACCCTTAGGTGTGCTGTAACCAGGAAGAGCTTTCCAGGCTCACGGGTGCCCACACAAAGCCCTTCAGGTTAGCTCCCAGGGCTTCAGCTCAGCAAAGTGCCCAAGGCTGCAGTGAGCTGGAGGAGTGTGCCAGCTATGAGTGAGCAAACACAGAAGCAGATAAACAAAAAAAAAATCTCCCTGCCCTTCAGAGTGTGTCTTCTGTACTTGGGTGTAACACACAGGTCAAAGTTAACCCTCCGTGACAGTAAGAATTTGATATGTCAGTTCTGGACTTAGTCAGAAAGAGATTGTAAGGAAGCAACAAGTATCATAGTTTCAGGAGTGACGAATCAGAATATTAGGGTACTTGCACAGCAAGAAAAGCTCACTGTGCAACACCCATTCCTTGCTCTAGAGCTTAAAATACATCAAACTTGAAAATGCTAACTTTGAGTGTTTGATTTCTCAGTTCCTCATAATCTGAACCACTAGCACTGGGGAGGGGATTGCTGTGTTCCAGAAAAACTTCATGCCTGTCTTAGAAGTAAATTAACCAGCTCTTATGGAGACATAAGCTGTACAGCCACAGGACTAGAAGTATCAAATATTACATGCTTAACAGGAATTAACTGTATTTTACTTCTGATTTTTTAACATACTGAATTAAATTTAGAAAATAATTGTGTGGTGTGCAAATTCTGAGCGTGTAGAGATCAACTGAGTATTTTTCTGTCAAGCTTTTCTTTGTTACTCTTGCTATTTAAAGTTAATGAAATTTTCAGTCGCCAGAATAATTGAGAAAATGGGTCTGAAGCCACCTAAATATGGAGTGAGAACTTCTGTAGAGATTTCTGTTTTCATTCTTGGGTTTTACACTACTGGTTGTTGAAACCCGAGTTTTATTGCAATTTCGTGATCCATTAATGGGATTTAGATGGTGATCTTTAAACCAGGAAAAGGAAAGGAAAAACATCATTTAAGTAGTGAAAATACATCATGTTAGCACTGTTCTAAGACCTTCTTTTCAAGTGTCTGACAAGCAAAAGGTTGTACAGAAGTATTTTTGTCAGAGCAGGGATTGTTTGCTGGTTTATGTTTCCTTCTTGCCCTCAAGGTATCCTGTTTAATAAAGTTGCTTTGTTTTATGTGGTGTTAGCAACAGGATAACCTAGCAAAGCATATACCCCCCGCTGCTTCCTGTTCTGAGCTTTAAAGAAGGAATGTAAGAAATAAGCAGATAAACCTAATTTTGACAGTATCAGTTGATTTTTCAAAGCTAGGAGATGAGAGTACTTTAGATGGGGTTTTGCTATTCAGATGTTACTGCAGCATGCATTTTTTTCTCAAAGACCTTCAGATAGTGTATTAAAAACCAAGAAATGTGAGAGCTTCCCAAAAGCTTTGGAGATCGTGTGGAAAAGGTTCTGCTGTATTGTTTTTGTGCGTGTTGTAGAGAGTAGTTGTGGAAAGGACATGGCTAGTCACGGCCACGCAGTGCAGTGATTTGGTGTGTGTGTAATAAATGAGGCACAACTTTGCTCATGTGCTTGGCACTTAGCAAGCTAATGAAGATGGTAGCAAAGTGGACCTGCTCTGCCACAGAACATGTATACTGATATATGCCTAGTTTCATGCATTGCATGGAGCCTCCAAACCACTTAATACTGTGAGTAATTGCATAGAAATAGAAATTGCATAGTTGTGCAAACATCTGTGTGTAAGTGAAGATGCAGGCATATAAAGAATTGTTAAGGAGTATGCCAGTAAAAAACTTCTGAATATTCATTACCTCGCTTTCTCTGCAAGTAAAGTTTATGATACGTTGCAAGATAAGTGAAGTCTCACAGGAATTTTTATTGCACTCCTACTGAAAGAAACCAGAATGGAGGTTTACCAACAAACATTATTTGAGCAAAGGAATGGTTGGAATCTGGAGCCTCATTTGTTCCACTTGAGGAGTTATAGAGGTTTAAGGAAACAATTTCAAGGTCTACAACTATTACCCTATTTTGAAGTAAACTGTAAATGAGGCGTAGGGTAGAAGAGGGTGGAAGGAAAGAGAATACGTTGTGTTGACCAGGTCAAGCCATTTTGCAAATATTCTATATACAGAAATGTATTTGTTTCCTTGACATTTAGGAGAGCATGCCTTTAATTGACAATTGTGTAACAGGGTTGAGGTAAAATACCATGTAAATCTCACACTGTGAGTGTATAATTAGAAGTATGTATGCATTGAGAAGTATGACGTGTTAACAGGTGCGATTCTCTAATAAGATAAAGGGGTGTATGGGCAATTATCACTTTCTGAAAGTTAGAAACAAGCAGAGATATCTGCCAAAAGATTGGATACCAATTCTTGGTATCACTTAGTCTAACCGAAGCTGGAATGTATGTCTCATATGGATTTATGTTATATGCCGTTTTTGGTAGTCACTGTAGAAAAAAGCTCCTGACTTGTTTGCTAATGTCTTTGAATCTGTGATTCAGGGTATTACCAAGAAATCAATGGTGTGGGTGGCTGGCTTGGAGCTTGAGATTGTTTGTATTCTCTCTTTTTGATTCGTGTACTTCTGTTTTCAGGTTCACGTAACGCTAGGGACCAAAGAAGCATTCATAATATTTCTCTGGTGCTGGGATCAACCTTCTGGAAGAAGACTCTAAAATAACTTTTTGCCTTCAAGTTCTTTGTCCTGGGACTGACTTGTCTTTGGAGAAGAGCTCATCAGAAAAGAAAATTTTCACATTGGAGCCATTAAAAATAAACCTGTTCAAAGAACAGGCAGACTTACAAAGGTTGTGTCCTGCTTTTCAACTGTGTTCCCACTTCAGACTGTAAACAATGAGTGAGTTTTGGTTGTGTTTCAACTGCTGTATTGCAGAACAGCCTCAGCCTGTAAGTATCAATATTTGCACTGCTTTGTTTTTATATAATTAACTAAATTGTTAAAGTTTGGCCAACCTTGTTGAGAATTAAGCAATTAACTGATAACCTGCCTTGATGGGGATCAAAAAAGTCTGTTCTAAACTGCTGTTACTTTCCTGTCCTTTGGACTGAATCTGTCCAAAGTCTTTGGAAAGAGCCTATATTTGTTGGAATTGAAAAGGAGGTGAAGGGAAAAAGGTAATGAGGATGTAAACTGTCTTTCTAGAGTAAATAACTTTTTAGTGGATGTGTAGAGATGTCCTCACTTCTGTATGAGTTGAGGCCTGCCTTTGGGTGTGGCTAGACAATGATGGTAAAAGAAAATGATTACATTAAAAAGTCCAAAGTGAAATCCAGTCCTCTACCACCTTAATTTAAAAAAGGATTTAATCTTTAACTATTTGGTTAGTTGTTAGATTAAATCTTTGAAGAATGAAAGGATGCATTCATATAATAAATACTTCTAAAAAATAGAATTTAAAATGGCTGTTGTGTGAAAAAGTATATAGCAAACTGTTACATAAAAGAAAATTTCGAAGCATATGTTAGGAAAACGGAAAATACAGAAATATTATTTTTTTCATATATTTTTAAGTACCTTTAGAGTATGTTTCTGAGTCCAGTACTGTTGGCAGAAATTCTGCCTGTATGAAGGTGGAATTAACCAGGAATATGGCTAGGACTGTGAGAAACATCATTTTATGATGTGGCATCTAGATCAAGCTAAGTGAACATATAGAAATTACAGTGGTCATACAGTAGTTTTGCAAACACGTTAAAAAAACCCCAGTTACTACTGGTAGCATTACAGTAACCAAGAGAAACCTAGAGGGAATAAAGAAACCTCACATTAATATGCTCAGCTGCTAATATTTGGCTGTAGGGAAACTAAAGGTTGCAAAAAAGAACCTCACATTAGGCATTGTCCTTGCACAAAGCCTGAATGCCAGACTGATGGCGTGCAAATACTAAAGTGTGACCATTAACATTTTTAACTAATGAGTGCAATTTTATTTCAGTCTTAGTCAAGCAGAGTTGTGGGAGATGAACTCTTAAGATACCAGCATGGGAAACTGTGATCCTCCTCTCTTGCTTGAATACCATGCAGTCTTTTAAAGCTGTACTCATATGGAGTCAAAGTTATTTGTCTCTTTTTTTGAACATATATTTCAATAAGATGTGACAGTTCAAAGTATTTCAGATAGCAAAATGGCATATTCTGTTTGTTTTTGAGAATCCCAAGGCTCAGTCCTTACAAAATCTTGAGTTTTGTGATCTGTTTAAGTTGAAATCCACATATGTTAATATAGTGGCCTGTGAGTAATGGCTCCCGAAGCAGGAGGAGATTGTACATGGAAAGTGAAGGAAAGGGAAGCAGCACACTTTTTCTGCTGATACAGTGGTGTGCATTGGCTCGATGATTAAAACAATCCTTGTGTTTAAGATCCTAATGGCATGTTGTTGAGCACTGACCTAGTTTCTGGAGCGTGTCTTTCAAGTGTTGTAGGAGACTTGCTTGTTACAAAGTGCCAAAATTCTTCAGTTTATGTCTCAAAAAAAAGAGATGCCTGCCCTTCTTGGCATGCTTGATGAAAGGCACTTAGTTGTCCTTTCCCCGCTGTTACTCATCTCATTTTGCTGTGTTGTGTTGTACAGCACTTGTTCTGCCATGCTCGGTTGCACTAAGTGGAGTGTTTAATCAGACACTTATACCTCTGAGTAAGTACAGGAATATTTTCCATTTCTGACAAATAGCAAAGCGTGTACTGTAACTCTGAGGTAAATGAGTCTGATAAATGAGACAAGTGATAAGCATGCAGTTTTCCCTGTCTCTGCAGATGTTGTGTGCTTGCATGTTCAAAGACTTGCTGGAAAACATGCTAATTTTCAGCCCCAAAATACTGTTACATATTTACCCATTGTATCATAAACTAAGTGAAACATGCAAACTTGGATGAAAGTTATGAGTGTGTCCCCTGCTGTGCACTCAACTTGTCAGTTGAGTTCAGTTTCTAAGGAGAAATGCCTGATCTGCCCAGACTTATTCCTTTCATGTGCCTTCTTTCGTTTTAACTCCTGCATCTCAACCACTTCCATGGTCTGCCTAAGTGTCCCAGCCACTTCATGTTCAGCCATTGCATGTTGAGTGGCCTTCTTCTGGGGAAGGACTGATGTGGTCTTGTAGCAACACCAACAACCTCCAGCCTCTCAAAATAGAGGAAGCAGGAAGTTAATTTGCTAAATGTTCTGATCAATGTTTTAAATGTTCCTTCTATTTTTAAACTTCTGTTTATTATGGAATATCCTGAGTCTGAAGTGACCCAAAACAATCATGGAGTCCAACTCCTGGCCCTGTGGAGGACAGCTCCAAAATACACTCAGTGTGCTCAGGCGTTGTCCAAATGCTTCTTGAACTTTGTCAGGCTTGGTGCTGTGACCACTTCCCTAGGGAACCTGTTCGAGTGCCCAAACACTCTCTGGTGAAGAATCTTTTCTTATATCCTGCCCACTTTCCCTGATACATATTCATGTGTTCCCTCGGGTCCTGTCACTGTTCAGCAGAGAAAGGAGGATCAGCACAGCAGGAAAACCTTGCCCACATCATCAGCTGTCTGTCCATCCTGTCCAGGGCCTCGTGCCTGTTGTGTAAGGGCACTTGAGATGATGAGGCAGGCAGAGAGGGAGCTTGCCTGTCACTGCAAGCAGCAGTAACCTGCTTCCATTCTGCCCTGGGTCTCCTGGGTCCCCTCCATCTGCCAGGGGACATGTTCTGAAATTATCATTTTTTCTCAATGTCTTTGGCAGATGCTGATATCTGAGGCACCTTTAATGTCATGGATAGTGGCGTAAATGTTAACCCTCCTTGCTAGAGGGGGAAGTAAAAAGAAAGTCTTAATAATTGGATGTTTCTGTGGTATTTTTAGCATCCGTTGAGCTAAGGAATTTCATTCTCTCTTGAAATCCAGGATGCCAGAATTGTCCCTGCTTTCAGAATTTTGCTGGCAAAATTCTAACATACTACATTTGAAATGGTCAGATAGAGCATCTATATTCTGTTCAGCTATAGTGCACTTAACATGAGAACTGCACATGTATGAGTCCAATAAGAACACGTTACTTTGTGAGTAGCATACCCCAGAGCAGAGCAATAACAATGTTGCAGTTATATACTAGTGTTCTTTGTGGTTTCTTAAATCAAAGACAGTGTTCAAGTATTGCCATCATCTTTTAGTGAAATGTATCTTGGCACAGCTTTCAGTCTTTTGTCAGTGCTAACTGTATGCACCATGCTGCTGTGAAATAAAACACCTGTCTTGGAAAGCAGTGTTCTACTCTCTCTCTCCTAAGTGTTACTTTGGTTGCTAAATATGTCACTTGGTGTATCCTAAACAGCAGTACTCACCATCGTGGAAGGTACACACACGTTGGAAGCTCTAAGCTTCTCTGAAACAGAGTGATAAAATGAAGAAAGCAGGTATTCAAAGCAACAAAACTAATTAGGGATGCAGCTGATAGTAGCATGTTCCTTGTGGTGGCTTCTTAATAGCCTGAAGTTCTTACCACAGTAGAATCCAAACAAAAGCCAAGGGAGAGTGTTCTTGTATCACCCTCTTAAGTTTTGGGTTTTTTTATTCATAATGTATTTTACCACAGTGAAGACTGTAGATAACAAGTTGCTTTCATATCTGTTTTCATGATACCAAGGAGGAGATACTAATCTGTTAATAACTATGCCCAGATTTTCTTGGTGTTTTAGGTAGCCTGAATTCAGTTTCTTGTGATCTGACCTTTGTTTTGGGAAAAGTACCACTTTCTGTGATTATAGGTTCTCTTACACCTCCCACTGATATCCTTTATAGATTCTGTATCCTAGTGCAAGATCAGTCATTTTTCACATGCTTCCTCTGTGCTATCACCTCATCCACTGCTATGTTTCACTAAACTCTGCCAAATTCCCACTACCAGATGCATTGCTTGATAACAGAAGCTTAGAAATCTCACACGTTTTTAGAGGAAGTGTTCATGGTTTCTTTCTTAGGCTAAGCTTGTCACCTACACCAGGAATCTGTTATTTTCCTATACTGCTTTCTTCCTGGTCATCCATTTTTAACTTGCAAAGTTAATTTTTGGTCTGAGAAGCCTTTGGTCATGATCTGGTGGACTCCCACCTGACTGGGGCCAAAGCTCAGTACAGGTGAGCTTTGCAGTTTGCTTTGACCTCGCAGTAAAATTACTGCTCTGCCACAAAAGAATAAACTATGCTCTCTTAGTTCTGACTCCAGGCTTCCTTCCCTAGTTAATTTGTTGATATTTTGTTGTTTGTCTCTTGTTTAGATGATTTCCATTTTGTGTTTTGTCAAGGGCCTTTTACAGTTTTGTTGCATGCTATGCCATAAATGTTTAAAGTGGTCTGGAAAGTGAAGTTTGTTTACTGTCTCTTTTGATGTATGAAAGAGGATCAACAGGTAGGTATTTAGAGTGGGAAGGCCAGTCTTAAAGAGAGGCAGGAAAAGCCCTGTGCATACTGCTGTGTAACTGACTGCTGGATGCTTCAGAAGACATAAATTATCCTAACCCTGGTTACCTAAGGAAATTATCCATGGATGGGTGTTGTCAGCCTTAGCTTCCTTTCTGGAAAAGGAGTCATAGGTGCAGCTAAGGATACATCTAACACTGTAATTTATGCAACTCTTATAAAGGAGAATTAAACATTCATTCATTAAACATTCACAAGGCACATTCGTGTGCCTTATAACTGCAGAATAGATCACCCCCCCAGCAGGCACACGTACCAGCTTGCTGCTGGAAGTACTGGTTCAGTACGGGCCCAGGGCTCAGTACAAGTGCTCTGTGCAAGTGCAGCTTCTGGCTTAAAATACCTAAACCTCAGGCTTTCTTTTTCATTAAATTCAATAATTCTCCTGCATTCAGTAATCCTAGGAAAGACTCAGTAAAAGATGACAACCTTAGAGAGCCCTCAGATTTCAGAGTTACCCTACTGAGTTACGTTTTGAACTGCCAGTTTAGAGGCTTGAAATTCTTTCTTGTTCCTATTCAGTGCTGTTGTTAGAAGTAGCCTGAGGGAACACCTTATCAAAGGGGCTGGAATCAGAAAAGCAGCAAAATGCTTGGCTTTTATTTATAAAACCTGATCGGCTTGTATGGCTTTAAGCCTGATAGAGCTGCTCTAGATTTTTCTTTTACCTTTAAATTAACCACCACACATCTTAAAATATCTTTGGAGATGTTCAAGTATTAAACTGTTCACAAAGAAAACAGAGGAAGTGTTTTGTGTTTATGTATAAATACCTGAATAAAATTAATGGAATGTTTTATGTTCTTTTATTATGGCTGTGAAATTTTTAGCCCTTCATTAGCTGCATTGTTGCTATTTACTTAATACGATACTAGTTGATGACATGGAAAGTAGCTCTTTGAAGGATGTTAGAAACAAGAATTATGCTGGCTTTCTGTTGTTGATAATGTGTCTTGCCATTATCAACATACTTGAAGAAGGATGTAATATGCTTTTAATATCTGCAGGCTCCACGGAGTTTAGGCTTTCCACTTAAACATGGGCAGGAAGTCGACACCACTGCTAGAGCCCTTGAATTCCTTGTTTCTTATTTCTCTTAAATCTCCAAATTTTTCAGTGAGAAGACATTTTCAAGAGAAAAACCCTGGTATGAGTCACTGACAAAAGAAGCTTCCACAAGAACTAGTTGACGCTGCCTAGCAAAAGTTGATAGTGTTGCAAACACCCTTGGAAACTGCGCTGAAGCATTTCCAATGCAATTTTTTGTAATTTTTCTGTAATTTTTCTCATGGAACTTGAAGCTATAAAGCCCTGATGTTTTTTGTGTGCCTTAGTTCTATTGTTTGTCAGTTCAGTGGTTTTATCCCATTCTGCCTTTCTCGTCAGAGCAGTGGAGACAGGGAAGCATGAAGATTTAGGGGCATTTCTACTTGCTAACAGCTAGAGGCAGGAGTAATCTGGACATAGCCTGAGAGATGTGCACTTTCACTGACACTATTTGGAAGTAGGCTTTGTGTTAGTGAATAGAGAAGTGAGTCGTTGCCCTGAAGCTACGTGTTCAGCCTTTTGGCTTTGACTGCTTTTGATATGAAAGGGAGTATTGAGATTAGAGACTTCCTCTGCTGTTATCTTACTGTATTTTTATTGTAACTTTTCTGGAATGGATCTCAGATATTCTGTTGGTGATAATTCTTAAGACCAATGTGCAACTTAGAAAATAAGTATTTTTAAATTGCGGTTTTAAAGATCTTTGCCTGCACTTGCATTTTCAATTCCCAGCATTAACATTTCACAATGCTGAAAGTTTTCCTTTTTCAGACTGTTCCTCAAACCTCTGGTTCTGCATTTCCTGTCATGACACTTACTTACACAGGAGATATGCATGATACCAAAGTTCCCATTTACTTACAATAATGCTATTCTTCACTGTTCTCAAAGATCCCGAATTTATGAGGTATCCATCAAGTCAGACTTTAATAGGTAATCACCTGTAATTATTTTCTTGCCTTTGTCTTCAAAGTGGCTTAGCTGATCACTTTAAAATGCTGACTGCTGTAATTCTGGGTGAATATCCTGCCACAGGAGGATATTCTCCAGAGTGAGGAGAACAGAAGAGTGGAGGCAGGGCAGAAAAACTGAAGCTGTCAACTGCACTGGGATGTGGATTCAGGAAAGTAATGACTCTCTGAACCCATTGCATATTTTTTGTTTGTCAAATAATTTTAGAGAGTTTTTTTAGTTACTTGGAGGTATCCCGAAGAGAGCTGTAGTTAACTGTCACCAGGGAAAGATCCCATTTCTCTTTGTGTTTAGTCTCTCAAATGAATGTGTAACACTGAGTGATTTGTTAATAAGTCATGCTCTGAAAGTGACTTGACATTAAAAGGGATGAGGCTTACATGGAATTTTTAAAAATAGTTTAAACTATATTATCTCTCTTATTACAATTGTAAATTCAGCTCCCTCAGGCTTAGAAAATACTCTGGGTTTATTATATGTTGTCCTTAGTATGGACAGGGTTTTAATTTCTTTTCTCTGGCTTGTGGTGTAACTTCTTTGGGGTTAACATAACCACCCTTGATGCTTGAGAGTGTATTGTAAAGGACTACTTACTTCACAGTTCATGTTTTGGTACTGGGATGCTCTCAAATCAGACTGTTTTAATTTTGCCTTGTCTTCAGCGCATTGCAATTTACGTGTTTTTCATCTGCTCAAGGTAGTTTCAAGTTGGTATGTGGCTGCCTTATCTCCAGAGAATGAGAAATTTAATTGAGCCCAAATTGTGATTTATCTTTTTAAGTTTGCCCAGACCAGCCTTTCTTTGCTGACAGAGGGTGGCATTTCATGCTCTACTGTTCAGCCACCTGGAGTTTTCCGTCTCTTGAGCAGACATACATCTCATCACAGTGCACAGGAGGAAATAGTTATTACTTGTTGCTTATCAGTGTCTGCATGCCCTCTGGTTTACAGCGGGCTGAGTTGGATATGGTGTAACACAAAGCTTTGTACTTTAAGTTTGTTAAAATAAATTGTGACCTTGAAAAGTATTGTACTTACTTAAAAAGCAAAACATTTACCATGGGCAGTGTGTCATGACTGCTGAGTGTAGGTAAATGCTCTGGGAATTTAGCATTCTTTTATTCTGGTGTCAGACAGCTCCAACTAGGTTCAAATCTTGCCTTTGCTGAAACCCTTCAGTTCTGTCTCTGGTGCCAAGTTCTGTTTTCTCCCAGTTCAGGCTTGGCTCATTTGAAGGTTCAACATTGGAATTCTTGTTTTACAGCTGGAAAATGTTAAGACAGGTTACTTGCAGAGATGCATCATGGTCCATCAGCAGCTTCAGAACCTGTGACCTTAAATTAGGAAAGAACAGAAAAATTGGGACATACAGGATGACATAGTGAAAAATTAATCTAATTTGAATAAAATGGAAGAAAGTACTTCCTACAGGATTTATGAATAGATGTTAATTGGAGATTACAGCAGAATGATAGAATTTTAGAGGTGGAAATGATGTCTTGGGAGGCTTACCTGAAACAGAGACTGGAAAGACCTAAAGGAATTAAGTAGGTATTTATTAAAAGGCCTTAATGGATACACCTCGGGCAGTACAAGAGCCCCACCAGGGCTACACCTGAGATGGACCCAAAATGGTCACAAAATAGATAACTGGTTGCAAGGTCTCAAACTTTTATAAGTTTTGATCTATTGGAAAATTGGAGTGAATTGTCCAATTACAGCTTCAGGTTAGGAAGTCCCATCCTTGTTTTCTCTCTTCAGTGCACTCTTAAGATTTTTAGGACTAAAAATTCTGAGTTGCCCTTGGTCTCAAGGTGGAAAACGATTGTTTTGTCTACCTACTCTGTGAAGAGAACTTACTTACATTTATTATGAAGCTTAGAGCTAGACACATAGGCAGTGCAGAATCTAAAAACTATGAAAACTAAAACTTAAAGCATCATTTCCCCCCTTTAAAGGGAGGAAATAAATTTTAAGAAAGACAGTTGCACAAAATGTAGTTATTAATCTTCACCTCATTATGTATATTTGCATAAAACTTTATCTTTTGGGGTGCTTTTGTTTTATTTTGTGAACTGAAAAGCTGATGCTTTCAGGGATTAAATTGCCTAAAGATAGCTCATATATCTGTGTTCAACTTGGAATTGGAGTTCTGTATCAAAGGAGTGTATTAATTATGGAAGGAAATTACTCTTATGATATTCTAAATGTAGGTGGCTTACAAGCTAAAATGCACTTCAAGATATTTCTTGAAAGACTAGAGTAAAATCTATACAGGACATGTCCTATTTTACTCTATTTGGTACAAGTATTACTTTAAATACAGCTTGTTGTATTGCAGTTACTAAAACCCCATTTAATCCCTAAACTCTCGGATGGTGGTCAAATAATGGATTACTGTTAAAATGGGAGAATAAATCTTGCCAGGCACAATTCCAGAGAAATATGCTAGGATATGTAAACACACATGCACATACGTGCACGTATGCAACCTACTGGATTGCTTGTATTTGTGGCAGCAGCTTGGCATTGCTGAACTTGTGAGGCATGGAAAAATGCCAGTACAAGAAAATAGGCATGCTGATCCACAGAGTAGCAAGCAAAAGAACTCACAGGCCTTTAACTCTCCATGGAAGAATATCAAATGCATGTTTTCTCTTTTTAACATTGGAACTAAATTTTGAAAATTAAATTACTTCTGGGTTAATAATGCAAAGAAAGGAACATATAGGGGAGGAAGGAAAAAAGCTTCAATCTGTATAGTTCAGGGCATAAAGAAACAAGATTTGTATGTGAGCTCCTTAATTATTGCTTTTAAAAGCTATTTTAAAACCTTTAAAAGATGTGGTTGTAATGAAAGCATGGATTAAACTGACTGTTGGAAAACCAGAAATGATGCAGTTGAGGCCTCTTTGCATGGTACTACCCCTAAAGAAACAAAACATGTGCCATGCATCTCACATCACTGAGATTCAGCTGCTCTTTTCATCTCAGGAATAAAATGCCAATATTTCCATTATTAAAGGAGATTAATGTTCCTACACAGAGAAGACAATGAAGAGGAAGTTCACACCTTTTCATACATACACACCTAGATTAAAAGCAGAGAAAAACGTGACTGAGGCACAAAGATAGTTGTGTGTTAGCTGATTTAGTGTTTAAAGAGCTGAATACTCTGGGGATTTCTGCTGGCTGTGAACCTCTGGTTCTTCTACATAGCAAAGACATTTTTTCTGATTTGTGAAAATATTTGTTGTATTATGGGTTGGATTTTGCTGTTTAGTTGTTTTTTGTTTGGTCTGTTTTGGTTGGTTGGGGCTTTGGGGGGTTTTTGGCTGGGGTTTTGTTGGTGGTAGTGGTTGTTTTTTTGTTTTTCTGTTGCTGGGGTTTTCTTGTTGTTGCTGCTTAGTTGGTGGGGTTGTTTTGTTTGCTTTGGGTTCTTTTTTCTGTTTTGGGATAATCTGCTGAATTACAGCAAACCCAACTGCCAGAGTATTTTTCTTGGTGCTTCCGTGGGATCCTGCTGACTGCAAAGATACTCTTGGAAGCTTATTAGTAGTTTTTATGGGGCATGTGTATAAACATCATGGTTTTCTTTGAAGACAGCTCATCTTGGGTGCTAAGGCAAAAATTTATTATAGCTAGATTTTAAAATGGATGGTGCTAATTCTGGATTACATGGTTTGGTTCTGGTTTTTGTTGGTTTTTTGTTTTTTGTTTTACTTACTAGATGTTCATTGTAAACAGCTTTTTTGTATCTAATCAGATTATAAAACAGGAAGATTTTCTGACAGGACCAGTATTCCAGGACCAGTATTCACCTGACATAAGTGCTGCAAAACAAATGGTGTAACACCTTACGAATGTGAGGGTGTCTTGATCATCCCCCGAGTCAGTGAAATTATTCTCCTTGTAAACTAGTAGCATGTTTCATATCACCAAAACCATGTTTTGCAATATCTTTGTCTGTTTCTCAGTGCCTCTAGACTAGACACCTGCATAAATAAAGTTCACTTTGTTTAGTAAAAGAAAACAGAAGAGTTTAGACTAGTCTGATCTATCTTTATTTTAGGAATAATGACCGGGTACCCTGCAATACCTTACATTACATAACAATTTACGTAATTTAATGTTCTAGAATTAGTCAGCTCACATTATTCCCCAGTGAAAAAGAAAGAAAAATTATAAAGGGAGTGAGATTTTATTTGGTATTGGTGTGTTTGTAACTTTCGTCTAAATGACCAGCAAACTTTTCCATTTGAAGGATGCTCCGAGACAGCTCAAAAACCTATTTTACCCTAAAGTTCTTTGTTGATCACTAAAATGTACATCTAGTGGTTGATTTTGACAAGGAATCACTCTTGAACTTCCAATTGCCAGCTCTACAAGCTCCCACTGTGTTCAGAGAGTCAAGCTGAATCTTTTTCCCACACTGATACAGAAAGCTTTCTGTGAACAATCCCCCTGCTTCAGCTCACTGGAATTTAGCAAATAATTTGGTCATGCCCAAGAAGGAATAGAATTCAGCTTAGGTTCTTAGCAATGTTGGCTCTGCAGGCATTGCAGGGGTGAGTATTACTGACAAAGTATTTTTTATGCCCAAACATACCAGACACTTATTTTTATTATGCTGGAGACAAGAAATTCTGTAGGATACGCAGACTGTGGTATGGTTTGTACAGCCACATGCAAATAAATTTATGTGGTTTAGTTTCTTGAAAAGAAAATGAACTGTAACTATACAATTCCTGAACCCAGAAGAGTGGTCTGAAAGTAAACCTTGCTGGGAAACAATTGGGAAGGGCAGAAAGGTTTGAATTCCTCAGTATTTTTATGTAGTAATCCCTAAGAGGATATGTTGAGTCTCATGAAAATGCTGAATCCTGATTTTTTTTTTTTAGCTTTGCAGCTGGAAAGCAAACACCTTTGTCGTGTTCTTAGTGGAGAATATTTTTTTCCCTTGGGTTTTGACAAATACTATATTCAAAAATTGTACTCAAAATGTATTTGTATTTTCAGTATGCATTAAAATGACCTTCAAGGCTTAAGAAATGACATTTTAAATTCTCTGTAATGATGTTATAGAGAAAACCAGAGTCAATTATTGTTCTAAATTACTTTGATGTAATATACATCTCTCCATAGTCTAAAACTTTACCACAGTTGAGAAGCCTTGTCAATGTCTACATGACAGCAGTTGTAGTTGACTACTCTGAAGCCTCTGATCAAGGACATTGACAGATGTTCAGGGAAACCTAGTGAGATGGTGAAGCAAGGTTTAGGCATAGAAACCATGCAAGAAATCTGGGAAGAGAATTCAATTCTTGAAAATTCTGTGCCTTTATCATGGAAGCGTGTTTCTGGGTGTATATAGCCTGATGACATTGTGGCTAAGGAAACTCCTAAAATAATCAAATACGGTCAAGATGTGGCAGTTGTCATGCTACCAAGCCAGTAGTTCAAAGTTTTTTTTTTAGTTGGTATACGTACCATAGTCCACTGAAAACCTGGGTGTTAGTAAAGGGTACCTGTCCTCTTTCAGCTTATGAAACACAGAGTGGTGGTGATAATATTTTATCTTGGTTGTTGGTGTTTTTCTTTAATTTAGGAACAATATCTATCTTCCTACCAAAAATTACTATTAAATTATGTATTCATAATTCTCGTTGTTGGGAATATGGAGTTATGTTCTGTCCTTTTAGATATCCCATGGTTCCATTTGCTGAAGAGTAAAACGAAAAATACTTACTATAAATAATGTACAGGTATTATTATGCAGCCAGTTTAAAAATTCCCAGCCAGCAGCTCTTCAGAAGACCTGATTTTGCTCTGTATGTTTATTGTTCTTTTCTTCATTCTGACTTTAACTGCCAGTCACTGCAAATCTATAGCCAAAAGCTGATGTTGCGTGTATCTTGGTTTTGAGAGAAACTGACTACACTTGTGAAACTGGGATGCAGTTGCCCTGAAGTTGCCAATAATGCATGAACCTGGAGAAATCTTAGGTTTATCCATGGTGCTTAGTGTTGCAATGCTAAAGCTTCCTGTGCAGCTGTCAATAGGAAACCATGCTTTCCTATTCCTCCTGTCATAAGAAGCTCCAATATTTCATTTTAGTCTGTAAGATCACTAGATTTGACACATAAGAAAACCATACTATATATTTCCTGGATTTCTACAGTGAATTCAGCCTCAGAATTGTCAATATTAGGCTGCGGGAATTGTATGTGATGGTATCAAAAAATATGCAAGTAGAAGACATAGAATAGAAAATCTGCTTTTGCAGGAATAAATTTATCATGGATAACTTGGTGCAGAAAACCTGCAAGATAAGGAAGGATAGGCTGCCACAGAAATGGATTAGTAAGCAGGAAGGTTCTCCTTAATAGTATGAACAGCCAACACTATTGCTAGAGATGATGGTGTGATGTTGATATTTCTTGTGAGTGTAGCAGTAAATTATGACTAGTGAATGTCCTGACTTAACAAAATTTCTGCAGTGCAGCTAGTGGAACAGTAAGACGCTCTTTCTGCTACTGCTCCTGAAAACAACTTTTCAACAATACTGAATTTAGAGGAGTAGAATGGGACAAGTAATTTAGGAATATGGGGTTCTTCCTTACATGATGAAATTGAAATAGTAGTGATTGTTTACACTCAAGACCTGTGGAATTGTGGCATGCCTCAGCAAGACTACACAAAAGAGTCTGTACATGTCTGGAATGGGTGCTTTCCTTTTGATGGGACACTGGACAAGGCAGTAGAGATTCCTTTGTTTTGCCAAGGAAAACAGGACACTTCTTGAAAGGACTTCCTTTTTATGTTCCTTGTTGTAATAAAATATGTGGGCTTACAGTGCTTGACTAGTTTTCCTACACAATGTCCATTTGTCTTTATTGTCTGTCATTTGAACCCACCGATTTTCAATGGCACACTGCATGGCTCCTCCTTTGCTGCCATGCTTCTGTTGGAACTTGTTAATTGGTTCCTGAACAACTTCCCTTCTGTTGTTTGGGGGATATTAGCCACACATCAGGCATAGGCTTTTGTGATAGTTACTATTCTGAATATGTCAAAAGCTGAGCAGAAAGCTAATCTAAGTCTAAGCACAGCTGCTGATTTGAACATTCCTTAAGACTTTTTGGTAGACTACTCTTCCAGAGATGCTTCTAGCCATGCTGTGTGTAGGCTTGATGTGTAAGGATCTGTAAAATACCTACTGGGCCACCCCTTGCTAAATTGTCTTGGCTGCTTATTGTAGTGTATTTTAATAATTTTGTGTATAGTGTCACCATTTCAATGTCCACTAGTAGGATCACGTTTCAAATGTGTGACTATTTTTCTTAGTAAGGGAAGAACATGGGAGGCTGTTCCTCCTGCCCTTGTGTAGGTTCTTACTCCTTTTTGCTTTGATGCGTCAAGCACAAGCAAAGACAGACTGTCACATAATAATGTATTTTGGGATGTATTTTTTACAAAATGGTTTGCCTAAAATTATCTGGATGAACAGACTGACAGTCAAATTTGGGAGCTTTGCAGAAGTCTTCACAAGAGCAAGAAATGGGATTGCCACTGAAGGACATTTGTGATTCCATGCTTACAAGTTCTCCCCTACTGCAGATGGGGGTATCCAAGGCTATGTGACAGCACTCATGCTGAACATAACCGATCAGTTTGCCTTTGGAGCAGGAGGGACAACCCCAAGACAGTGCTGAGGTCACTCAGGTGACAAATAACTTAGCAAGGAAGTGCCAATGGCAGGATCTCCAGAAAGGTTAGCTGTTAGGAGTGTGTCTCAGACTGAGACACAGAAAGCTGTAATGGGATCACTTCCCTTAAAAAGGGATTTGTACCAAAAAAAAAAAAAAAGAAAGTATCTACATTTAGAGCAAGTTCATTTTGGTAAAACTTCACAGAGAAGTAAGTAGTACAGTATATTATTAGAAAACTAGGAAAATATTCAGGTATTTTGTTGCATATATATGCATATATACGTATACACACATATACCAACAAGAAGCTGCTGCTATCGGGGCAAACTAATGCCAGGTTTCTAAGATGATACTCACAGAGGTGTTTTAAAACACATGAATTCACTACGTGTGTTTTTGTTGATTCCTGAGGATATTGCTATTAAATATTGTGGCTTTGTCTTTGCCTGTAGCAAAAGTACTAGATCTTCCACTCATTAATCCTACTGCTAAAAAATAAACAGTGCCATAACTCATGAAAATCCATTCCCAGTGAGGGAATTACAGTGAATTTCATGAAGAGATTTTTTGAAAATACCATGTTGTCATAGTTAAAGGTGAATCAGAATGTGCAGTCTTGTGAGAACATATGGCAGTGCCTTTAGGGGTATTACCTTCAGTGCAGTAGATACTTTAGTTGGTCCAGAGGAAGTGTTAAGCTTACTAAGGGATTGCTTTTATGTGGTGAGTGTAAGGGTCCTGTGTCTGAGAGTGGCTATTACTTGTTTAAGGTAATATTTCAGCTTATTTTTTGTTCTTTTAGTTTTCTGCAGTGAAATTTTGTATGTGCGTATCATTGTGTTGGAGAAGATGCAGAGTGTACAAAGGAGTAGAGAAGGCTTGCATGTAATGTACCTTGTGCAACATGTGTGCTTCCATCAAGATGCAAATGTTTTCAGATGCCTGCACACACAAGACATAACAAACATCTTTAGTCAGCTAGCTCTAGGAAGTCTTACTGCAGCATGGAAGATAATTTCTTAACAAAACTGTTTCAATGCTCAGTGTTCTTAAGCACATCCAAAGCTTTTGTTCGTGTTGTATCTTGGAAGTAAGGAGACATTAATTTGACTGAGCAAGAGGGGCTACATGTTATAATCCTGGCTACATCATCTAGAGAACTACAGTTCTCATCATGCCAGATGATCTTGCAAGTATTTCCTGTGTTCTTGTTGGGAAAGGTCAGTAAGCAAATGGAAAGAAAGCTCAACGTGATAAGGTTCATGGCATGCTCTTATCAAGACTTTGTGATTTGATTTTTATAAGAAGCTATTAGAAGTTCCCAGAAAGTTTGTGCTGTGGTGAGTTGTTATATCATTCATTTAACCTCTGGTTTATGTTATTATCATTTTTGGTTATGGGGGGATGTAAGAAAAATACAACATGGGGAGAATATGCAGGAAAGTCAGTTGCAGCCTGCTCTTTATCACCCTCTGAAGCTAGAGGCTTGTAGTCTAGACTGCAAGACACCTCTGGATGCCATCTGGTGCAGTGCAGCTGCTCAAAGCAGAACCAGCTAGACTTTGCAGGACCAGTTGTATTCTGGGGATTTCAAAGGATGGACATGGAGATTCACTGGGTTTTTGGTCCAGCGTTTGACCACCTACATAAATGTTTATTGTATTCATATGTTTAATTGGTGTTTTCTATGTTGTAACTTTGGGCTGTAACTTTTCAAACTGCCACTGTGCACCTTCATGGCTGTCTGTCTTCTGTTCCCTCCTGTATAGGTAATGGAAGACCATTAAGACCACAAGGAGATGTCTCACTTCTTACAGATGAGCAAACCCAGTATCTCAGTCTCTCTTCCTATGTCCTGTACAGCAGAGTTTTTGTTTCTTACCTATGTCATAGATCTGGATTGACTCTGTAGTTTCAGTGTTTAACTTTTCATTTTCATCTGTGCAGGCTGATAATGCGCCCTTAATCCACGCAACAGCTAAACTATTGGAAGTTATTCAGCTGTAAGGGTAGAGTTAATATGGTAATACTCTGATTTTTGCTGAGAAGCTAAAGCTGGTGTTACAGACACAGATGCCTACAAAGGCTGGGAAGGGACTTTCTGCAAGTGCAGCTAGTGGTAGGACAAGGGGGGAATGGCTTTTAAATGAAAGAAGGTAGAATTAGATTAGATTAGATATCAGGAAGAAATTACTTGCTGTGAGGATCGTGAGGTACTGGAACAAGTTGCACAGGGAAGTTACTGTTACCACATTCCTGTTAGGAACTTGGAGCAGCCTGTTCTGGTGGAAAGTGTTGGGAGGGCAGTTGAAACATGGGGGTCAGATGGATGGTCTTTAAGGTCTCTTCCAATCCAGACTGTTCTCTGAGTCTAGGATTTGTTGCTTTCATCGTGCTCTACTGTCCTTTGATTGATTACCTATTAATCTACAGTCAGACTTCACAGTTTAAAGACATTAAACTGTACTATACATACAGTATAGTTACTGTAGTAAAAAATTGGTGTGATTCTTTTAGATTACTGGTATTTTTTTAGTGCCTTTTTAAAAAATATGTTAAAGAGACATTAAACCCAAAGTAATAACAATAAAATTATTAGAAGGATAAGTAAATTTGTGGACAAAGTGAGAGCCAAGTTGAAAGTTGCAAATGTCAACTTAAAATTTTACTAATGTATTTTTTGAAAAGGATAGTGTTTTCTAGCTAATGCCAAGGAATAGATTTGGATTTACTGTGTAACTTAAAGGTGGTTCAAGCATCTGGAATGAAACAAATTCCGTTTGATGTGTGAGCTAAACACATTTCTTAAAAGACCTATTGTCTTTCAGAGTCATTTGACCTCATCTGGCAATTTTTTCCTGTTTATTTAGAAAACATAGGCTGCAATTGCCAGTTTTGTCATATGATGACCAACATCATCATAATATAATGGAATATTGTGTAAACAAACAAAAAAACTTATACTTCAAGAGATGCTAGAAGGTGGTGAATTTGCTAAAAAAAGGAGCTGTTCAAGATTATATGCAATCCAGTTTGATGTATAAAGTTATGAAATAGATTAATTTGATGAGAAATTGAAACTTAAATTTTTGCAAAGATTTAATGATGCCATCTTTGCTGACATTTCAGATTATTTTATTTTTCCTTTAATTTTGCTTTTTTATATAAATGAATGGAACTGCTAGTTGTTTTCCTGAGGAGCTCAGACAATCATATTTCATCATTTTTTTCCACTTGAGTCAGTTAGTACGTGCCAAGTGATTTTGCTGTAAAAGCTAAATCCAGTGTACACATGATAATCAGCTTATTAGATGCTAGTTGTGACAGCTCACATTATTAAAAAACTTACCTCTTTTCATTCCCTAGTCTCAATTCCCTAACTCCTTTAGCTAGAGAAATCATGAGGCATCATGGACTTTTGGAAACTTAATGAAAGCTGGGTGTGCTGGAGACCTGCTACTTACCTCTGTTGCTTAAGAGCTGGCATGAAAGCCTGTGCCAGTTTCCTCCTGCTTCTGTTGTGATGAAGCCATAGTTTGTAAGATACTTAATCAGTCAGGAATCTTTAAACAATCATCTGCTGAAAACTGCCCAAGTAGGAGACTTGGGCAGGAGAAAAATGTGTTTTAGTGAGGGCAGTGGCTTTGGTATCTTGTTGATGGAGATCACAGCATTGGTTAGAACATCGTTATGCTGGGCTTAGATATCAGATGTTACTGCTTTAGAATAAATCTGTCACTGAAATTCAGTGGTTTGGAGGCAGTGTCTAGCATTTCAATTTATCTTGCACATTACCTTAGTTGTGCATCTCTGTTTCTTCTGTGTGGGACATGTTTTGACATGGGGCGTTTGAAACTCATAGGTCTGCTCATTGAGAGAGTATGTAGGCTCCTACACTTAAATGCTCATTGTCACTTTATGGTTCAAAAATTGAATTAAACACTGAAATGTTAAACATATGCTATTGCTGACTGGAATTTTAATATTACTCTGTATGCTGTCTCTTTCATCAACTTTTATATAGTACTTGGAGATTGTATAAATGATGGAGTGCAGTCTAACCTCACAGATTTAAAACAGCTGAAAAAAATCAGAACACCACCATTTCCAGGGAAATGTTTAGGGAACGTGCAACCTTTCTTCTTCAAAAATATCACACTGACTTTTTGATGATCCTATACATCCAGCCATTGTTTTCACAGTGTTAGTTTGCTACCCCATGATCTAGTTGGTAGAGATGGGCGTTAGCTTCACATGCATACATACTTTTTGTTGGTTTTGACATGAATCTATAGGTTCCTAGTTAGGGTGTAAAGTGTGAAGAAATGCATCTTAAACATTCAATGCACAAAAACAAATGCAAGGTATACTCTTGCCCTTACAGCCCCCTTATATAGAGTTTGATGCAAGATGCTACAACCCTTTTAGGCAGTTTTGATGGGTCACTATTGGGAACTGAGACGCATCACTCAGACCACAGCTTGTCTTGAGACACATTCAGATGTTCTGTCTACGAGACTCTTTTGGAAGTAGAACGTCATGTGTGTGGGAGGACAGAAAACTACCTCTACAGGGTGAACTGATACTTCCTATTTTGAGCAAGTACCTAGTCCTTCCTGTGTGTTAGTGTCTAGAGGATCAGATGTGCTGGAACAGCTTGCTCGCCCAGGGGAGGGACCAACTAGGAACAAACCATATTCAAACAAAGTACAAAAAGAGGGGGGGTGGAACAGACCCTTAATTGGTACAAAAAACCACAAACCCGTACAATTATTGAAATAAAAAACGGACGCACCGCAACACAGATGGGTGCCAAAGCAGAGGGAGCCTTGCTCCTGGTATTTTTCAAGAGCAGATACAAAAAGTATGAAGAGTCAAAGAAGGAAAATAAAGTGAAGAGTTTCAGTTTCTTCTCTGACCATCGAAATTCTCCATCTTGAAATCGTTGACTGTCTTGACTATCTTTGATTAAATCCTTCCCTTAGCTTTCTGCCTTGGGATTCTTTTAAAATCTTTGGCCTGCAACTGCTTTTGAAGTTTCAGCTGAGTTTGTGAATACAAAGCCAGTAAGTAAATGGCTCTGTTTCATGCAGTTCTATCATTGAAATGTCCTCAGGGGCGCTTATCTTGATTGATAAAAAGAACCTAAAGGGAATTTGCAGATGAAGAGTTTGCTTTTTGCATTGGGTAATCATGAAATTATCACATCTACCACAACTTTTTTGGAGAACTTCTGTTGTCACTTCTTACAGAATAAGTGGTAACAGAAGTTCTCCAAAAAAGGCTTGCTAATTGAGGGTTATTTCTGAAACATCAAACACAATAGATGTGAGAACCTATAGTCTGATACTTCTTATTTAATTTTAAAAAATCTATATCGTATCTGTATTATCAGTGTCTTGATAGTGCACCCATATAGTGTGAAAGCAAAATATAGTGAAAACAAATATAGCAGGTAGATACAGAGGAAAGCCAGGAGCATATTCCTTCTTTGCATTTGCCCTGTCTATCATAAGAGTAGCAGTTGAGTGGCTTTACTGGGATTTATTTTGCTTTAGGAGAGTTTGGGGTTTTGATTGGTTTAGAATGGAAAGATGTATTAGCACTAGATCTCCTAGTGTTACAAAGGGTTAGATGATGTTAAAAGTTACTGTATTTCATTATGTTCTAACTACCATACTGTTACTTAAAAGGCAGGCTTGCAAGGAAGTATCAGAGAGTGAATTGTTTGTTATTGTATTTGATGCCTATGTAGTGACTGAGCTAGCAGTCAAAATTCATCCTCATGTTGTGGAGACAAGTATTAAAAGCTGTGTAGCTTTCTAGTGTTTATGAGTGCACAGTCATTTTTTTGCTTTTAAAAAAGAAAACTTTTTGGAGGCAATGTTAAGTGATTATTCCCTGACCACCGAAACCCATTCTGCAAAGCAACTCTTTGTAACATGCAGATGGATCATTTAGTTCTCTACTCACCAGGGAGAGTTTCCGTGGAGGGAGTTAGCAGGTAAATTTATTAAATCTCAAATAAGGCTGTGGAGAGGAATTAAATCTTCTTTAGTTAGCATTTGCCAAGAGAGATAAGCCTGTTTTGTGACTGTATTCATTTAAGGAAAGGGGAAAACTATTTTTTGGCTTGGCAAGGTTGCTGAGCCTGCCAGCCAACAGTAAGCATTGCTGTCTCCATGAAGGCAAGCTAGCAGGTGAATGGGGCCCGCTGAAGCCACAGATGTTCCTGCCATAACCCACTGAAATGTGGAGTGTTACTAATACGTTGATCTATGCAGCCTCTGCTCCTTTTATTTTTTTAATTGTCTGAAATTAGAGAAGAAATTGATACAAGACTGGAAAATTAATCTTGGAAGCTGATGTTTTTACTCTGTATCAGTTGAGATGCCAAAGCATGGTACAAAGTTTTGTTTTTTCCTCATTATGTATCAAGTCAAAATAACATGTCATTTAAAATAATTATGTCTTGAAGAATAAGGAGCAATTGTGACAAATTTGAACAAAACTTCCTCTTCTACAGATAGTTAAAATGGAAGACTAGATAATCTTGATTAGAAAAAGGAAGGTACATCACTTGGCATTTTATGTATGGAACACTTCATATTGATTTGGATCTGGTTGGAAACATATTGCACAAAATCAGACTAGATAGATCAGATCAGCATGTTATTTCCTTTCTAATGTATTGTACTGTGCCCTGTACTTTTGGGACACAGATAAATATGGAATGACATAAAAATTTCTTTAAATGCATAATATATTAATATAACTTAAGCAACTCATAAATATGCTATGTGCAGTGTATTTTTACTGCATATGAAATAAGTAAAAACTATATGTATAAAACGGTTATTAAAAATTACTCATAACATTTGAGTAAATGCTAAAAAGTTGGCAGTAGGAAAGTTATCCTTCCCTTGTGATAGCTTGATGATATTAACAAGTATTAATTTAAAAAAAGTTCTCCTCAATCCAAACATAACTATGTCTGTGTTAGTTTTAGAGAAGAGTGATTAAAAGAAGGATTTACTACTTTTGACTTACGTACCAAATTTTGTTGTTCTCAAAGTGAGGTGCAAAGATCCAGCCCGTCCTTGCCACTGATTTTTTGCTCATGTAGACATTGAGGACAGTGGGTATTCTGTTGTCTGGTTTCTTACAGTTTAGTTTACTGAGATCCTAAGGAACAAATAGCCAGGACATCATACAGCTGGATAAAGAACATTTCTCTGTGGAAAAAAGAGTTGGCACTTCATCTTGTTTTGTAAAGTGGGATAAATTAAATGGGTAAGCAATAGGAGAAAGATGCCATATGTGTGAATTTTAATAAAGAAGCATTATTTTTAGTGATTTTGTATTCGCAATAAGGCCATAATACATCATCCCCCCTGAATTTCTTCAGTTTCTACCATGTACTTTAGTGCACATTCCTCATCTGCACCTGCAGTACCCCTTTCATTTGAGGACTGCCTCCTGCAGGTAGAATCCACACAGACTTTTGTGTTGTAGGATCCTTTGAAATGCTGTTGTCATTTATACTTCACTTAGACTTGGATTTCTGATATGTCTGTCACAGCCATCTCAAAATATCTGGTGTAGAATTAGCAGAATGTGCTCTTCTGGAGCTTAACAGATTGCTTTGCTTTTGATACCCACCAAATGTAGGCTGGCACTTGACTTTGGAATATCTTTGTATGAAATTTCATACTGAAGTTGACTTCACTTGCATCTTCAGCTTCTAGCAGGAAAGTAATTGTCAGCTCCCAAGATCTAAGTGACATCACTTAATTTTGTTTTTTTAATATGTTTGAGACTGCTGTTACTCTGTGTCTTAAACTTTTTTCTTTTTTTTTTCCGAGAGGACTTCTCATGAAGAGCAGAGAGGAGTGCATTACTGCATGAAGGAGAAAAAATTCCCAAACTTGTCTTTTTCATACAGGCAGAGAGCTTGCCTAATTCAGAAGTGTTGCCATCACTTATGAAAGGGCGTGAGCTAAAGAAGCGCAGCCTGAACTCTGGACAAAATCTGGAGATAGTGAAAAAAGATAACTTCTTCCCTGAAAGCCAAAAATACAGGAGAATAGAAAGGAAATTTAACATACTTCTGGACCCATCAATATGTTTAAAGAAACAAATTACAGTTTTGAATTTCTTGCCATAAGTAGTCTTTGGAACTGTGAAAAACAGCATTTCAGTGAAATGTTTGTGGCTTTGCTGAAGGGTGGGTTAAATAAATGGTATAATTAGTTAAACTTTTTAGGCAAAAGTTTAAAATTGTTTAAAGTTTCAAGAAACTTGCAGGCTTAAAATATTTTGTGTGATGCAACTATTGGAGGCTTTCTGATTTCTAATCTCGTATTTTGAAGGAAATGCTACTGTGTGGGTGCAAAGCGTCACTTGCAGGTTAAGAATAGAAAAGATCAATTTTTACTTCATTTCTATGGTAACTGAAATGTGATCCTGTTTCATTGCATCTAGTAATCAGAACAGGGCTTCTTCGGTGGGTCTTCACACTGTTTCCATTCCTCTCAAGACATTTAACACGCAAGCCTGCATCTCTTCTGCTTCAGTTTCAAGATCAGTTTTTCTTTTCATGATGTAAAAATTGCATGGTATGTACTTTGCAATCCAAATTCTTCACCTTTCTGTCAAGGGAACAAATGGAGTAAAGTCATTAATGATGGCACTTCATGGTATACTTCCAGGATCCTTTTACAGGTCTTCTCCTCTCATCTCATCTGCCTGGAGGCAGGCAACCAGGCAATCACTCCTTGCCCTCCTAGTAAAGGGGAAGTGCTTTGGCGCAAGGCAGAGGGGAAAAAATACTGTAATACAGATTTTAAATGGTTTTTGTCTGCTGATACCGAGTGTTTTAGCAACTTGACCTAAACTGTCAGGAAAGATAACAGTCAAGTTAGCTAATCATAATATGAACCTTCTTCTGTTTCCCTCCTGCTAGGAAAAAAATCCACAGGGAATGCAAATAGAGGACACAGGATTCATTGTAGTTAGGCTGACATTTAGTTAGGTTGCGGCATTTATTTCTGTAGTCAGAAATATCTTGAAAACAAAGCTTTAGATGGTACAAATACTCAGGGGTGTGTATGTTGAAGTTTTTTGCACTAGTGTCATAAACATTCATTTGTTTTATAGATGACTTTTAGTCACATTTCATTACTACTTATTACTAAATCAGTGGTGTGTAGATGTATTCTAGGGGCAATTACTTATGGTATGATGTCAGGCAGTTTGAGGTATGGGTGAAGCCTAGTGGCATTAAATTTTGCTGAGCCCTGTCAGCATTTTTTATTTCTTTTTAACATGAAGTATTTGATGTGTCTTTCCCTCCTGAAAGTCATGGTGATTATGTCAGCTGATCAGTCACAGCTTCTATGGCCCTGGAGAAGACAGGGGCCACTTCCATAGCAGTGCACTTTTAACTCCCAGATCACAAAATCGGTCCTTCACCACAACAAATCAGTCATGTAAGAAGGGTTGTGAGTGGCACAAGGAGAGAACATGGAAAACCACAGAGGTTAATGAGCATAACTATGTTTAATTTCTTCCTAAGTAGGGGATGAATGTGCTGCTTCTTTCAAATTCAGTTTACTGAAAAAAATCAATCTCATGTTAATTCTTACATTAGCATACATATGTTGTTATGCATATATTATGACAGATACAAGACCTCAAAAAATACAACCTCAGAACGAAATCCTGGCAAAGCTTATATTTCTAGTGTCCTCTGTAAAAGCTTTGTAACCTTTTCAAGCATGTTTCCTGCTGCTTTCTCCTTTGTTACATGCCTCATAAAGAGATTGTTTTTTGCAGTGCTCCCCATGTCTATACACATTCTAATTGGTCAGTTTGGTTGTGGCTGAGACCATGTGTACAGGAACAGCACATTGTAGTAGGATCAGCTGTGTAGGACAGCAGAACAGTTGCTGGGGAGTCATGATGTGTATTAGGTGTCTTGTGATCTACTCCAGCCTGGCTCATCTGGTTCATTTACCTCAATGTCTGATAGCAATGGGAGAACATCAGTTAGTCTTCTAGTTCAGCTTCATTTTTTAAAAAGTGTAATTTTTGCACTCCGGGGTTAGTCTAAAATTAAAATTGAATCATGATAAGTGAGAAGTGGTAAAGTTGCTTCAAAAGCATTCTTGGGATCCAAGCTAAAGCAGTAATGTAAATGCAAGCTGGGTACTCCTGCAGGGAAAAAAAAAGTAAATGAATTTTTTGTTCACTTTCACAGTGAACTATTTTGTGGCACTGCATTTAAATACTGTTCCACAGCTTTATGGAGCTCACATCAGTGGGCATATGTCAGGCAGATGTAGCAGGCTGATGGCCTCTGATAAGGAACTCAGTTAAGATAAGAGACATGGTTGGGTGGCAGTGCAGTTTAAGTAGTGGTTACTGGTTGACTACCTGATGATTAGTGGAGAATCATTTACAATCATTCACTAGATCCAGCACTTGTTAATGGCATGCCAGTGATCTTAACAAGTTAAAGTTACTTTGAACAGAAAAAATAAATTTTAATTGTCTTAAAAACTTATAAACAAGATAAGAAAAATCTAAAGTCTATGAGTTTGTCTATATCTTCTCTGCATCAAAAATCTATTAAAATGAATTATGGGTGTATTGTGTATATACATACATTTGGTTGCTGTTTTTTTAAAAGAGGGAGAGAGGCAACTGCTGCAAGCATTAAATAATTTTAAGTGTTTTAATTAAAACAGTGTATTTTTATACAGCTGTCTAGATCATCTTTCTATGTCAACATTACAGCATATTACAGTAGAGGTTGGTGTAAATACAACTTTTTTACAGCTGGAATATTTTATTTCTTCAATTGATTGATTTTGCAAAATTCTTTGGAATTAGAGAAAACTAGTAGTTTTAGCTTAGATCAGATCATTGTATTTAGCTGTTCCACAGAATTTTATGTGTTTCTCCTCATCCCAGCTATTCATAGCACACAAGAAGGTACTGAAACCTACTGAAATCTCCTTTTGTAATAGGGAAAAGGGGCAGGACAGGACTAAATGTGTTCTGTACTTGCTGGCTAAACCTTATGATGTATTCTCATAGGTGTGGACTCTGATTCATTAAGATTTCATCTGTAGCTATTGAAATAGTAGTTAGCCCACTTCAGGCATGTACCTTCGTGCCTTGAGTCTGTGTGGTCTTACGGCCTCGTAGCCAATTAGAAATAAGGATCATTAAAAACAAGACCGAATGAACTTTAAGGTAATAGGAAGGTTTCGCTTGAGCTCAAGTAAGTTTTTAGCTCTTAAACTCTAATTTGTACAACATACCTTAGAGTGAGATATTGGAACTGTGTTTCGTGGCTTTTTTTTTCTCCAAATGCAAGCATTTTTCAGAGTATGGGCATATGGTGACTACACACTGCATGAATTGCTCCGTGTAAGCTCCTGGCTCTGGCCTAAGAAATGAGGATAGGGTTTTCTTGTTTTTATCATTTAAATGCAGTGCTTAGCTGGAGGCAGGCAACCAAAGCAGCTTTAATTAGCGAAATTCTTTACTGCCTCTAATTTTTTTACTTGCACATTATTAGATTACTAAAAAATGAAGCTGTGACTCTGAAAATTGGGAAGCAGAGTTTAAGCAATTCTTGCCTTCTGTCGCATGGTATAGGAATCAGAAGAGTCCCTGAGCTGGCATTTTGCCTTAGTACTGCACTGCACCCCTTCAGCTCACAGTCGAGAATCATGCAGACTGGAAGTGATCTTGAGTGTATGGGTTCAGAGTTCAGTAAAGATACATCTGTGACTAGCCCTGATCAAACTCAAGGCACTGTTCTGGACATTGCCATGAAGTATATTGCAAACAGTAATATCAGGGCATGCAGATAAGAAATTCTGTAAGTTAGTGGCTTCATAGACTATTCTAACACACTTTAATCATTAATTCTTGTTTTGAATTACTCAAATTTGTCTATCCCACCATGATTTAAATACAAATATAGGCAGAAGTTACTGTATGAAACATTGCAAATACTGATTAATAAATACGGAATTTATTAAGGTTATTAACAAGCGTTTTCTTGGCCTAAATGCTGGAAGTGTTATCCATGCTTCTCGGTACACATCCTCCAAGTGAAAAGGACAGTAATACTAGTGTCTTGGTTAACCTCATAATTTGGTCTCTGTTTTTTGACTCTGTTAAAATACTTTACAGTATATGCAATATCCTTCCTATAGATGGATAACTTCTGCCTTTATGACATGTACAGTTTTTGCCTTTTCAGTGAATCTCAGATATTTTCTTTACCTTCCTTTCAGAAAAGACGACGGCGGATTGATCGAAGCATGATTGGGGAGCCGACAAACTTTGTTCACACAGCTCATGTAGGATCTGGAGACCTGTTCAGTGGAATGAATTCAGTAAGTATGAGTGGATGAGCATCATTTCATATTAGACAGAATACAGGAACACTGTATTTGTATGCTGTAGATGAAGCAATGAGTTTTCAGCTATAAGAAAGCATTGGTATAAAACTGAAGAATGACCTTATAGCATTTTAATTCCAAGTCCTAAACACTAGCATTCAAGAATACAGATTATTTTTTAATTCCTATATTTATTGATAACACATTTTAGATGCTGTATAAATTATATAGAATACTTTTTAAACTAAAATTTCACTCTGATTATATGTATGAACCAAAACAGATGTATACTTGAAAATATGCTCATGTATTATATAGAAAAACCCAAGTGTCTTATAGTTAATTAGATTTCTTACCTTAAATGCCTCAAGCTGTTTTAAATATAGTTCATGTAGAACTCTAACTTACCTCAGTTTATAGCGCAAACAAATTTATGTTTGGGTGTTCTTGCTGAGCTTTTTCTATGTTCTGTAGCCCTGTTTGCAGTGAATTATTTCAAGAGCAACCAGTGTCACAGTAAGATTTTGTAGCTTTCTGTGAAAGATGGCTGCAATAAATATTTTTAGCTGTCTGAAAGTGAAAAACGGTAGCTGAGATAAATAATGAAAATAGCTTTTGGAGAGAGGTGTATGTTTTAGACCTTCAAATTTCTGTGAAATATCAATCTGTTTCTAAGATCAGTAATATAAAATACAGTAAACAGTTCTATGTAGATGAAAAGTACTTCTTGACTTTATAGTCTTTAAAGGAAAACATATTTGGAGATGACAAAGACTTGTTGACAAAAAGGAAAAATCTCTGTGTCTGTCAGAATTATCAGAATGGAAAGCAGAGCTAAAAAAGCTTAAATGTAAGCAAGGGAGTTCATTTGTAGTTTCAACTAGTTTAAGTTGCTGTTATTGAGATCACACAAGAATTTTTTCGAACTTGGCATGTAATGAAGAAGGATATAGCTAGAAAATTCAACATCATAAAATGTTTTTCATAAACAACACAGCGGGCTGGAAATTATTTTTAGTAAAATCTCTGTAAGCAAGTTAAATGGCCAAACACAAATTCCACTTGATAAAGTTCAGTTAAAGCTGATTCCTCATTTAATGTGATATATATTACATTAATATTTAAAGCCATTATAAATTGAAATAATAGACTAATGTGACCAGCTTGTTTGATTACTTTTTTAAAGTGTGGCTTTTGCTTTTTCAGTAATTGTTGTTTCTCCTGAGGGAACCTTCCTCAGTCTCACAGCTGAGCTGCCTCATTTGAGATTTGTGTAGGTGTCCTGAAGGTTTATTTTTGCCTGTTTGCTCTTATCCTTTTCTTGCATAATACCCCATTTATCCCCAAATAGTAGATATTCATTATTGTCTCTCTACATAAACTTTTTTTGTTTTGAATGCTCCTAAGTAGCTCTTTTTCTCTTTTTTCTTTTTTTTTTTATTTGGATAATGTGCTGTCTCAATGACCAGCAAGATTTTTCTGATCCTAGATGGAAAGTATCTGTATTGAAAAACAATCATTCCCACTCCCCATGCTTCAGAGGCTCAAATCTCTGTTTTATCACACTGCATGTTTTCTGCCTCTTCTGTGGTGGTCTCCACATTGATTCTTCGCAGTGTAAATTCCAAGATTACAGTGTTAACCTCACATGTTCTTCTGCTGCATAATTTCCTTTATAGTATGGACATTACATTCCCTCAGAAACCTCTTTGTGCTTTTGTTTTTTTGAATAACTTCGGTGAATACCTACAATTTATGTACTGTTTTTCCATTTATGTTTCGTTCTTTATTCACTTTCTGTCTGTCCTGTGCCTTTTTTCATCAGCATTATTCTTTGTTATACATTCTCACAATTCTGACTGAATAGTTTTTTGACTATTCAGAATATTTCTGAAATATTTTGTGGTTTTGTTTTCCTTCTCTGTAGAGTGCCTTACTTCTTTGTCAGAGGTGTGCTTAAGCAGCAGGAACCGTCTGTGCACTGTTTCTTGTTCATTTCCATCCCTTTTTTCCCTATTTTGCTTTCACAGTACATGGTGAAATTTCTTTCTTCTGATGCTTCATATTCTTCAGTTCAGTCTTTGATTTCATGTATTTCATGTAGTTTTCCATTGTTTTTTTTTTTCAAGATCTGTCAGTGCTGTTTCCTAATTCAGAAAGGGAGGGTAAAAAAAAGGAAATAGGGAAATTTAATGAGATGCATAAGCAACACAACAGTTTGCATGACCCTTAATGGGTACAATCCCCTTTCCTTTCCAAAATCTTTCAAATCCTTAAGTCCCATCTAAATTAGACATAAGAGAGAAGAACCTTGCTCTTGCATATCATCAGAGAAAGGCAATGGCATCTTTGGGAAAAAAAAAAAAAAAAAAACAAAAATTGCATCTCACAGTGCTTGTTCTTGTTGCTCAGCCTCAAAAGGAGGGTGCTTCAGAGAGAATGCCACCTTAAAAACCTATAAATGTTAGACCTTTTTGCATAGCAATTTTAAAATTGTATGTCTCCTACAAAGGTTTTCATATACAAAATAGCTACTGAAATGTTAATGCAGACTAGTTCCATTTGTTGCATTCTCTGTTTTAAGGGCAGTAGTCTCTGAATTTAAGACTGATACTTCCTTATCCAGGTACTCATGTGTGACTTCTGAAATTAGTCTGACTTTTAGAAATACTCATGAAAACCTATACTTCAGTCTTGCAATTTGTGTTGATTTGCTGCTCTCCACAATTTTCAAGTCTTGTAAGCAAGTTTTTAGGTGGAAAGGTGATGTGGCCTGGAGATTTTTTTAGGTTTTTTTATGCTGGATTCAGAGTTCATTCAGATAAAATTACCAGCATCCTATATTCACTCTTGTGAATACATTACATTTATGTGTAGATTCATTATTTTCCGAGGAAAAAACTTGAATTCAGACTTTGTTTTTCTCCGAGGGCAGCAAAAGATGCTTAGTGAAGAAGATGAGCGGCTTGGTAAAATGTGAAAGTTCTTAAATGCATCCCCATGCACTTCAGCACACTCTTTTACTGAGTTTGTAGTCTTTGATGTCAGATGCTCTAGAAAATTGGCTCTGAACACTTTTCCTTGAAGAAAAATAAGATGGTAGTATTGCTTTGCTGCAGCTGTATCACTTATTTCAGCAAAAGGCTGAAGTATAAAATGGTTTTACATTGTGCTGCTTAAATACACAAAAAACCCACAGTCCTTTGCATAGCAATATGCCATTTAAGATACAGATCAATAAAACAGGCTCTTTTGTCACATAGGTTTGAAAAACTGTGTGGAAGAATGAATTAACTGGTGTATTCTGTGTATGTGTTTTGCTTGCTGTGGAAAAGAAAATATATTTCTTTCATCTTCGTAGACAGGGAATTTCATGCAAGCTGCTTGGAAATATTTCTCCTGCGCTGTTTTAATACAGCACAGTGATATTCCAGTGGTGTTTTTAGGTCTCTGTGAAGGAAGAGCATAGATGAAATAATTGCAAGCGGTGCCCTGCAGGCATAGCTTTGAATGAATGTTATTTTCCACTCTTTGTGTAGTTGTTATGTATGTTCTGCAATGCAGAGAAAAAAGGGCCAAACCTTTAAGATTCAAGTTGTCTTCCTGCAGGCACTTGGCCATGATTATTTTGACTCATGCAACACCAGCAGGAAAGAACTATGGGTTTCCTTTTCTGTTTGGTGATAGAGGCAGTGAAAGTCATAGCAGGATGTGCATGTGTTGAAACATGAGGCATGAAAAGGGGGGCATGAAGATTTATATGCATCAGACTAAAAATACCTTCAAATAAGCTATGTTCAGGAAAGTTCAGATTTACTGTGGTTTAAAAAGTAAATGTTCTCCATTTAAAGGATCAGTATCAATTAAGACAAGCATTGTATATTGTCACGTAAACAGATAAATCAAAAATGTTCCACAAACCAAAGGTCCGTTTTTGGATTTAGGAAATCCTGGTTTAGCGCTGTTTTAATGATCTGAATTAGCCATACAGATATTTGCAAGTTGGATATTATACCTTTAATATAATGATGTTTACTTAGTGATAATGTATGGTTCATTATACCTGCCTGAGAATGTTTTCCATATAACGAGATAAATTTTAGTTTGTCAGGTGAGTCAAGGCCAATAAAAGATTTTTTTTTTTTAATTAATCAAGTGGGTCAGTGAAACCATGAATCAGTCAGTTTTCTTTAAGAGAGAGGAAAAACTTTTGCCTCAGCACCACTTCTTTGATCTTTTCTGCTGAGCTACACGCTGAAGTTAAAATTTCAGCAAACCTTGGATGCACGTGTCCTTGTGCAAAAAGTAATATAGCTTTACCGGTAACAAAGGAGAACTTGGAAACTAAACCTAGAGACAAAATTAAATCAAAAGCAAGAAGATGCTGCAACTCATTGTTCTTCTTCTTTCCTCTACTCCTCTTTTCCCTTCTATCCCCAGGTCAGCTCAATTCAGAATCAGATGCAATCCAAGGGAGGCTATGGAGGTGGCATATCTGCAAATGTTCAAATGCAACTTGTAGATACAAAGGCAGGATAACCTTGGGGATAACTTTCCTGTAAGTATTTCATTCTACTTCTTAGGCGCTATTAGAGCAGTATGAAAAACAATCATACTGTTTAATAATTATCTCCTTAATAAAAATCTGTGTACTTATGATGACCAATTTTTAAATCCATTTCTGAGTAAAAAACTAGCTATCTTGTAAGAATGTTACTTTTACTTTTTCACAAAATGGAGTGCAGATTGTTCTGACTGTGTCAGTCTGAAGTATGTTTTAACTAAAGGTGATCTTGTGGGCCGATCTCCGCAGGTGAAGTTAGTTGTAAAACGAATCTCCTAAGAAGTTTGTGATGTGATTATGGTGCCACTTCTGCAGTGCTTCCATAAAATGTATGGTGTTAAGTCAATGTATATATAGCAGTATTGCAGTTGGAAAATGGTCGAATGCGCAAAACTTGGTTTAATGCATGTTTTCTGTCTTTTAGGTTTATGTGAGTTCCTGTATCTTCTTTCCTGTGTCCTCTCTTTTGCCTTGGTGACTGCTTTCTGTGCTCATGACAAGAGAAGTGATGGCTCATTGTTCACCCTTCGTGATTAGTCCAGTGAAAAGTTGCTGTTCTGCTCTGATGATGCCACTTATGAGATTGGTCCGACTGTGCCTTTCAGTGGCATGCACGCATTGGCCTCTACCAGTATCATGGACGTAGAGCTGTTTAGGATTGGTTGTCAATTTTTAGTTGTTCTAAGGCACATTAAAGCACCAATCTTAGCTTTCCTCATTCCTCAGAAATACTAATGCAAAACATTCTGTTGCTTTTTAGTCTTTTAATCTTCTCTCCACTCATATAGCTTAGAAATGAATGAGTTTCCACTAGTGTCATCAATTACCTAATGTTCACTGAATTTTTTAAAGGTCTGAGACCTGCAAGCACAAATAATTATTTCATACAAAATCAACAGAGTAGATGACTGCATGCTTTGTGAGGTTGCTTTTTATGGTGGCCTGCTTGGTGCTAAAAGAAAAAAAAAAATTGCTTACTGCAGATGTGAAAAATTTTGCTATGGCACCAAGTCATGCCTGTTTCTGAAAAAGGACTTGTAACTTAGCTGCTTCAGTCATGTCTTTATTTTAGTTTTTATCCAATTGGTCTTGAAATAATAAAGAGAGAGCTTGCATTCATGAGGCATTTGTTGTAAATGTTCAGTATATTTATTTTGAAAGAGCTGACCTTGAGACTGTAACCAGTGTAGTACCGTATCTAAGTGTTGTGGAATCGCTTTAGTCTATTCACACAGAAGAGCAACATGTTTGGCTGCTTCTTTTTCTTCCTACAATTAATTTCAACCTGTACAGTCATTTCCAGTAGCAGCATGTCAGACTGCCTGCAATATTGGCTGAAAAGTTTAGTAGACCTTTCTAAGTAGTTGGCAGTATCTGTGTACTAAATATTTAGGGCCATGGAAGTTGCTAAGAGCGACATACTAATCTGGCAGAACAGGTGCCAATGAAAACAACATACAGGGTGACTTTTTACTAAGTCAGTAAAATGCCTTTTGCTCAGGTTCCAAAGCATGTTTCTTTCACATGTTGTGAAACTGCATTTTGATATTGCACTGTTTTCAGATTATCTCTATAAGTGGTCCCTTTTTTGCTTCTTGCTGGTGGTTTTAGAGAAGTCAATTATTTGAGGCCTGGTTACATTAGATTTTTATGAGGGAAGAAGACCCAAACCATCTAAACAAATAAGGCATAACTGATCCTAATCAAATCCATTTCTATGTGCAAATATGCATGTAGACTACTGTCATAAATGATTCTTTATTCTCTTTCTGTTCTTTCCATGATTTCACACTGCAACAGCTGGTGATTTAAATATCTATGAATCTACCTAAGCTTCTCTCTCTGTTTGCAAACAACACATAAAATACACAGCTATGGAGGTAGTTTGCCTTCCCTAGATTGTATTTCAGTGGTAGATGTCACTTACCTGGTTGAATAGTTCAAAGTAGGTTGGATAGTGTTCGCTGATAAAGATTCTGATTCCTGATGAGATGTTCAGTTGTCTGGATGCATAAGTACATGGCGGTGCAGTGATACATATATTTTTTTTAGGGGTTAGCATTTCCAATGCCACTTTAAAAATGACTCTTAAATATGCTACAAAATTATTACAAAATTATTTGATCTTTGTTATTGGTAATAGCTTAAATTTGCTTGCCAAAACTATCTTGCACTTGCCAAAATGTTTTCAGCTCAATAGCCAGGAAAAAAATTGACATATTTTTATAACAGACATACTTTTTTTGTACATTGCGTTCATTCTTGAATAAAGTCAGTTCAGTGTTGGCTTGTAGATATTGAAAGAAAAGTATTGACTTTGATTCAATAAATGTTTACTTTCAGTTGGTGGCCTACCCTTTTTCCTTTTCATAAATTATATTTGCATTAGAAAAACACTTGCATCTTACAGACAGATTTGTGGTGAAAAGAGTAACCTATTAGTGTCAATAAATAAATTGCAGGTTTGAGTTTTTTTCATCGCACTTGACCCTTCTGTTGCTGTATGGATTAACCCATAATTTTATCTATTATTGTCACATTGATTTAACATGTATGCCAGGGGCTTCTGCAAGAAAGGGAGAGTGTCCTAAAAATACTTTGGAAATCTTTCCTTTTGGCTGCAGCTCATATGTGTGTTACTTTCCTGATTGTGCTGCAGGTTTCTGTGGTGGTCAGTACAAGACTTGTCACCATAATATACTCATCAGCGTTAAAAGTACCTGCAAGGCACAGTATTGCCTACTATTTGGGTCAATTAATTTTTATATTTTATATTTTATACCACTCTCAAAGTTTATTCCTTAAGGACTAACAATACTTTAAATTTCATATTACATTCTTATGAAGACTGATAATGAATTCTTTAGCTCATGCCAAGTCCACTAAATTGCCAGTTGAGGGGAAAAAAAGGCAGCTAGAAGGAAATAAGGTTTTAAAGTAAAATAAAGATGGAGATAAATCCATGCTATACCAGTCAACTAAAGAGTTCTTTTTTTTTTAATGCTGAGGTAATAGACACTTAAACTGTCTACAAAGGTATATTTTGAAGACCAAATGTTCCACTGTATATGCATTTTCAGTGTCTGACATTAAAGGTGCTGCCAGTAATTAGTAGGATTACTTCAAGGGCCACCCATGAAACTGATTTGGACTGGTCCCATTTGCTGACCCTTACAGTCCATGCTAGTGCTGACACTGATTTGGCAGCTAACTCGTGGATGCTGACCTCTAGGAAAGGTGGTATGACCACATTGGTTAGTTTCAACCTGGATCAGTTTCCTAATGCTTTTTCAGAGTAAGCATGGGAGCATGGGAGTGAGTGTCATGGGATCAGAGCTAATCTGTTACAGGGAATATTGATAATTTGGCCATGGAAAAACATCAAGCTTTTTCTGTATTAAACCACCCAAAACAACAAATGCAAAAAACAACAGCCATCCAACAAGAGACAAAACAGGAGATAAAACCAACACAAACAACCCAAACAAAACCACAAACAAAGAAAACCAAACAAAACCAAAAGGAAAACCCACCCAAAACAAAACATTCAGGCTTTGTATCCTGAATGAATACATCTATTGGAAAGACTAATTCCACATTTTCAAAGCTCTTTTTCCATGCACTGTTCTCACCAGCTTTGTCCAGAGTATTCTTCTTGGTTTGGGGGCACAGAGCACGTTGAACATGTTCCTAAAAGAGCAAGCACATCATCACCAAGAGTCAGCCATCCTCATGCAGTATGATTTGTTTCTGCTCTCAGTAGTAATTCCATCTATCAGCACTGCGCAAGAAATCACTTTCTGCTTTCACACAAGACAAGAGAAATTACAAGTTCAGATTTGAAGCAAGTTTTCTATTAAGCCTGGAAAACTCAAAGTGCTGGTTGAGTTGGCAACAATTGATGAGTACCAAACTTGCTTCCTTCTATATGATGCAGATGATCCACTTATGAAATAACTAAGTTGTCATGCAAAAGCTCCATTCATTAGTAGCTATTTCAGCATTTGTGTGAGCTTATAGCATTCATTGTCTATAGACAAGTGCATGGTTTGTCAGGGGTGTTCAAGAAATTTGGTAGTGGGTTTTTATATACAAGATAGTAACAGAGCCTATCAGCAGAAACCAACAGTAGGGTGTTACATTTGATTTATCAGTTCTTTCAAGTGAACTGAATGTCACTAAGCAGTAAGAAAGCTTTACATTGATGTCAGCATTCTAGGAGTACTAGTCTTCTACCAGTGCCCTCCATGTCTGAGTCTTCAGCATATCCCTGTTTCCCAGGAATATGCTTTGTATACTATGCCTCCAGTTCCAGGAAGGGGTTGTTGGCTTTAAGTTTTTTAAGTCTCTCATCAGTCTTTGTAGGTCTTAATTGATTTGAAATAATCTGCCTAGCCTAATTAACATATATCAAATGTGTGCCCTTCCTGCTGGGAAGCTCCAGGTGAATGACTCCAGTTGATGGGGCAGTGGTGTGAGGAACTCTAATGCACCACAGAGGAGCCTAGGTTTATATTTTGCACCTGCTGTCACTCACCATGGTCCTTCATCCAATGTGTGTGGTTGGTTGGCTGTTGTTGTGCAAGGCCAGGTCTTAAAACATTGCCTCAAGGAGGAAAATGAGTACTGCTTGAAATTAATTTTGAAAGTTTTTCAAGCTTTCTTGAAATATGGTATCTCTAGGGAAATGGCTAATCTGAATCAGTTTTGCTTAGGAAATCATCTTTACACTCTCAATAAAACTTTCAAAGAGCCATACATCTTGGAAAAGAGTACTATTTCAAAGTGGTTGATGCTAATGGACATTCTGGCACTCCACAGATTTTTTTACTTGTCAAAATTCCACCTTCTGCAGCATTAAAAATAATCTCATGTATGGTATATGCATTAAGCAGTAGAGTAATGCATTGATATGGGGATATTGCACAGCATTTCGTTTCACATTTATAATGAAGAGAAACATTTCCAAGGATGGAAATAAGGAATAAAAAAATCACATTTCAGTAAGCAGTATTGGTGTTGGAAGGATGGAGGACAGCAGGGAGGGCAGATATAAATGATGAGTGAGTGAAAAGAAAGAAGATTAAGTGGAGGGGAAGGCTAAACTTTGATAGATGACCAAACACTGTATGTATTCTCCATGGCATCCTTTTTGAGAAGGAGCTATTGGCAACAGCTGCAAAAACCAGAGCCCAGTGCAGCAAGGTTTATTAATTTTTCACTGTTTTAGCTAGTAGGTTCCAAGACAATTACTCTAAGTTGCAGTGCTTGTTTGGTTTCCAGCTGGCATAATCAGGATCTGTCAGAAAGGGCAGTAGAACAGCCGAGGGCAACAGGGCTGCGTGGTGAACAGAGCTGGGAAATGAGACTCTTATTGACAATTTTCAAAGTCTGTATTAAATGGAAACTTTTTCTTACTGTGAACATGCATAGGATGGTGAATAGATGGCCAGGTAGCTTCACATCTCTTTAAAAACTTATTCAGAAATCTGTTTCCAAACTCATTTACTGGAGCTGGACAAAATCAAGATGATACTTGGACTTACTACTATAGATTCAAGTCCCACTAGAACCACTCATTTCTCTATCTGCTTACATCTAACTGCAATTGCACAGATGCTGTTTTCCTCAGGGACTGCCAAAATGCACCCAGCCCAGTCTATGGAAGGGAGCTAAATTGCCATGCTATGATCTGATTTAAGAGCTTCTTTGCATATTCTCTGAATTACAACCAGAGCACTGGAAATACTGTGGCTAAAACAACAGCTTTATAAAACCTTGAACTGTGAAGTTATATGACGATGACTGCTTTCTAAAACAATTTTAAGTAGGATTTTCAGCCTCTTACAACACACTTGCATATCCTCATAGAGCAAAATTAAAACTTTCTGATCTATGTTGGTGCAATGGCCCATACTGTCTGCAATGTTTGTGCCATAATGGGACATAATAATTCTGTCTCTAAGAGTGCCTAGCAATTTCTGAGAGCACAAGGCACTTCTCAGTTGCTGTCTGAGAGTCCTCCTTTTTGGAGCAGCACTTCAAGCATCCACAGCAATGTGGAGGCCAGCACAGCACTGATAGGACAGACATGGTATCCCAAGCTGAAATGCCAAAGCCATTTGGTGCAAGGAACTTGCAGCTATTTTTGTGAGTGCTTGCAACAGGTAAAACCCTGCTCAAAGGGCAGCTGAGGCAGCCCAGACCCCTCCAGCCTCCCGACTTACTAAATGAGGCATTTACATCACATTCCTGGGCTGCACTGCTGTCTTTCCGTGTGCAAATTTGCACAGTACTGCACTAAGAAAATCCTTTCCAAATCACATTTTCTAAAAAAGGGCACTTGGTTAACAATGTGAAGAAAGTCAGATCCTCCTGCTCACTGCCCCATATAGCAGGGTTATGCCAGCAGAGTCAGCTCATGGAAGGGCCACTGGAGCTATTTTCAATACAATAATCAGAGCTGTCACTGCTTGGAAAACTGATCAAGTATGTGCCACTGCTCGTTTGAATAGCTTTCTCACTGAGGAAAGCTATCCACACCCATGATGAAAAGTTCTCCAGGGAACAGACATGCCTTCTAAATTTAAGCTCTCTAAGTAAGAAATTTCCACAGCCCTGTCCAACAAACCATGCCACAGGGTCCATAACCTTTCCCTGCCCTGCCCCTTTATTTGCAATATTGATGTTCACATTACTGTGTTTAAAAGTTTTAATAAATATTTCAGTAATTATAAAGTGGGCACTGGCCTTTCTGGATGGGCAACTGCTTTAGATTCTCCATTGTCTCAGGGTAACGCCAGTTTCACAGCACACTGGACTATTTCCCAGTTGAGAAATCTACAGTCCACCTGCAAATGAGAATGGCCTTTTCTAATCAGACCAAGAGAATCCGGAATCAGAGGGCTGCAAAGAGTTTAGAGGATTTTTACAGAACCAAGAATACTTTTCTGCAGTTCAGGATTTCAATGCTTTGCTTTTTTCTTTTAGAACCTTTTGCCCAAATTTCAGGTACACCACATCATCTGCGTTTTTATTCCTTCACTGTGTACTGCTTAAGATTTTGGGGCTCCTGAGAACTATTTCTGAGGACACTGTGTGCTGTAGCTGCTTCTTGTTTTGCACCTGAGAAATGTCTTAATTCTCCCACCACAAATGGCATCACAGCCATTGGTATCTCAATGGATTGTCAGGAATATACAGCCAGAGCTAATGAATTTAAGAGAGACTTGAAACAGCAAACATAGGAGCACTGCCCCTAAATATCTACAATGCTCCTCAACCAATCGCATCAGCATTGATTTGAAATTTCTTTGGGGGTTAAAACCTTCTAAAGGGTGCCATTACTGCTTTTGTAACATAGCATCGAATGACTGGCATCCCATGCCTTACCCTCACTTCATCAGTAATACTTATTGTAAGATTACTTCAGAGCTTCCTAGTGAGGTGCACAAGCACACAGGGCATAATAGACACTTTGAAAAAGAAAAACTCATCTATTTTTTTAGTAATAATTATATAAAACCAGCCGTTTTTTCCATAATCTAATTGCCTTGTCCCTTGCCTGTGTTCTGTAGTCAGAAAGATAAGACTCCTGCAGAAGCAGCAGGGTAACAAGAGAGTTCTCTGCTGCTTCAAGCAATTACTATGACATAAGAAAACATAGATCCTCTGAGAAAAGTAAAAAGGGTCACAGTATTCTTTTCAAAAAGCCTCATTTGTTGTAATAAAAATATTTATTTGAACAAGGACTGCAGGAACTAAGCCAGGATACGACAACTTTTCTTACCAGAGGTCACTGGAACTTACATTCACTGTGTTAATTTATGTCAGTAAGAACACTTAGAATCACCTGGTGAAAAAAGAAGGAAACTTCCACTACTAATACAGCTTCAGGTACAGCTTTTAGTGACATCTATCTCAGTTATTCATTTGTTGGGACACAGGAACAAGATCTGTCATCTGTCAAGCTTCTGCAGAGACTGTCCTGTTACTGACCTCTTGACACAATGAAAGAAACACCAAAACATAGTGGGTAAGTCTCAAGAACTCACGCAGCTAGATGGGATACTTCTTTTTTCTATACTGGAAACTTCTGGTTCCTATAAGCAACACATCCAGGGAGAGAGGGAAGAAGAGCAGGAGGGTGGCTGTTGCAGTCATGACTGCTGCAACTGAGAGGTCTGTCCACAAGGGCTGCTCATCTGGGATTTTGCTCATAGTGTCACAGTATATCAGCAACTCTTTGCAAGACTCAGAGCTCTCTGGCTGTGCAGCTTTGCATGGTTTTGACAAATATTTCTGGCTCTATGCCTGCATATGATCATCAGAGAAGTCGTTTACAACAGTAAGACATCCTCTTAGTCAGCCCCAATGACACAGCATTGTCACTGATGTAATACCATCTTCACCTCTTATTTCTGAGAACAGAGGTGTGAAAAACATACCCCCTGTTCTCCTTACAGAGTGATTGAGAAATGCTTTTGTGAACATGGCACCATGTACTCATCAGAGCTAAAAGCTTCAATATTGATTTTGATTGTTTGAGATTCCTTAATCAGCAAGTGGGTTTGATGTTTGCATTCATGTGTTATGGGAAGCAACAGAAAAATCCCAGCCTGCCTGGAGGTGAAAGTACACTAAAAGGTGTGTGTTGCAGAATCAACAGTTCTCCAAAAAGCCACCCACAGTGAGGCTGTCCAGCTGCTTTGAGGCTGAGCACAGGTCTCAAAATAAAAGCCCACAAATACAAGCCAACTTTGGCACCAGTTTTTAAGAGTGAAAAAAGGAAAATACAGCAGCTACTGCACTTCCAAGTTCCACTTTCTTTGGTCAGGTAAAACTGCCTAGATAGAGGAAAATGGGAAAAGTCTTTGGAGTGCCACACCTGGTCCCTGAAGGAAAGAAGCCTTTTGGGACAGACATCTTTTCCTTCTGGACTAACAAATGGCAATCTGGAAAGTCTCAGATGACACAACTGTCAGCATCAGGACTCAAGGAAGATGGCAGGCTAAGTGACAATTTCTTTAATCTCACAGAAAACTGGAAACTGACCTTGAACAGCAGCAGCTGCCTTCAGGAGGAGCAGTGATGGGTTTGATGCAGAAGTGACTAAGGTGAAAGACATAACAACAGCTGCTGATGAACTGAAATACTTTGACTCTTGCAGGAGTCTTTTCAACCGTGATTAACCCATCAGGTTTTCTCACCTTGCCATGTAGTCTGAGGAATCATAACGTGGCAGAACAGTTATATTGTCCAGCTCAATTCCCTCTACTTTTGACCCTTGTGTCAGTTTGCCAGCTGTGGTGGGTTCATCCTGGCTGGACACCAGGTGCCCACCGAAGGTGCTCTATCCCCCCCCTCCTCAACTGGGGAGTGGAAAAAAGCCAAAAAGCTCTTGGATCAAGAGAGGGTCAAGAAAGGATCATCAGCAATTACCATCACAGGCAAAACAGATTCAGTTTGGGGGAATCAGTTTAATTTAGCTAAGTCGTTTTCCCAAGTTTAGCTTCACTCCGAATTCTCCTTCTCCTCCCCTGCAGTGGCACAGGGGGACAGGGAATGGGGTTATTAAATCATATGTCTCTGCTGCTCCCTCCACGCCAGCAAGATGAATTCTTACAGTCTTCTCCTGCTCCAGTTAGTGGTCCCACCCATGAGAGACAGTCCTCCATGAACTCGTCCAACATAGATCCTTCTCACTGGCTGCAGCTCTGTGAGAGCTGCTCCTGCCTGTATACCTTCCAGAGGGTGCAGTGCTTCAGGAGCAGGTTGCTTCAGTGTGGTCCCCCGTGGTCCCACTGGTCCTGATAAGACCCTGCTTCTGCATGGGCTTTCCAAAGAGTTACAGCATCCTTTGGGCTGCTCTGGCATGGGATCTTTCACAAGCTGCAGTCAATACTTGCTCCACTCTGGACATCCTTGAGGGGACAGCCTGCCTCATCATAGTCTTTGCCAGCGGCAATAGGGCAGCAGTATCTCTGCTCTGGTGCCTGCAGCATCTCATTCCCCACCCTTCTTCGCTGACCTTGCTGTCTGCAGAGTTCTTTCACTCACATATTTTCATTCGTCTCTCCCAGCTGCTGTTGCACAGTGGTTTTTTTTTAACTCTTTCCTAATTATGCCATTGCGTAGTTGCTACCAGTGTTCCTGATGGACTCAGCTTTGGCCAGCAGTGGGTGCATCTGAGAGCCAGCTGGAACTGGCACTCTCTGTTGGGAGCAGCTTCTGGCATCACCTCACAGAAGTGATCCCTGCAGTCCTCCTTTTATCAAAACCTTGCTGCATAAACCAAACAACCCCAATACACCCCTGTTATTAAGCTCTCCTTTACACCTGAGAATTTCTTTGAAAAATATGCTGGGCTAACATTATCCTCTTTTGGACAAGGTGAACTGGTGAGTGCTAAGCTTCATTTTCTTCACAGCATTGCATGGAACAGGTGATGTAAGATGTCTGCTACCAAAATTCATATTAACAGGTGACCTACCTCTGAGAGTATAATGGTGATTTTAACTGGTGCAGAACCTCAAGGGTTCAGAGGTCCTCTGGCATACTGCAAGTGGTGGGGGGAGGCACCATGTAAGTCTCTGTGGTGTGCTGCTGCCCTTGGCCCTCTGCATGTCTCTCTGGAAGAAGGCACCTTGAACATGTGAGAAGCACACTGACTTGGTTGGTATGTAGGTTTCTCATTCCAAGAAAATAACAAAAACACATGGATCAAGACCAAGATGATAAAACCCTATATGCTTTTTTTTCTGCCCCTTTACTTTGTTTTCTTGCCATTGCAGAGCAATTCTCTGCAGCTTCACAGAGAATTGTCACACACAGGGCAACCCCATTTATCACTGACCATTTGGTTGTCTGTCTTAAAACGGTCTAAACCCCTGAAAAATCATGTAAATTAAGAAAAAACCCAGTGTGACATTATCCAGTTGATAAACTTTTGCTACAAATCAACTTACAGTGGGTGGTTCAGCTGAGCTGTGTGAGACTGGGACTCCTGCCGTGTGCCCATCTGTAATGTGAGCCTCTCTTCCTCTGGGCTGTGCCTTTCAGCAGCGCAGGCGGAGTTTAGCACCCACTATGTTTAGCTCTCTGATGACATTCACGGAACCCTCAGCTCAAAGGAGAGGCAAAAAATGCAGCAAAGTTCCCTTCTAAAAGGTAAAACAGAGTTGCTTGTTTGACACAGTGCCATATGTGCCATATTGCTATTGGCTCTAATCTTTCGCTTCACCTAAAGCTGAAAATCCTACCTGGAGCTGCCAGTGGCTTTCTGCTGGCAGTCCTATCTCCTGTTGCACTGTCTGTCCTTACTGTAGCTATGAGCCTTGCTCCCAGGCATTTTAGTACCAGTTCCACCCAGAGACTACCCATTTCCCACCAGACACACTGAAAAGAAACATTTTACTGCCCTAATTTATTTACCACCTCAGAAATACAAAAGCTTCTCTGCATGTCCCTTAAGACTGTTCCAAACCTCTGAGGATCAAACCAAAGAAATAAGTAGTGACTATGCTTTTTCCTCCCTCCCCCAAAGCAAGAGACGAGTAAGTTCTAATAAATATGTGCACAACCAAGAAAAGTGTTACACATTTTCTGTTGCATTTGGTTCTCAGAAATAAGTCCTGGTTAGTACAAAAATATGGATGAGGCAGAAGAAAATGCATTATTCAAAGTATGATACTATCATTTTCCAACAAGACTGGCTGAATTCTTGATTTCTTGTCTCATCTTAAACCTGGCAAGCAGCTGACCTGGCAAGCGCTATTGAAACCATTGTTGGTTTTTGACATCTTTCATCTCCATTACTTCCCTACAGATAAATTCAAAGAGCTGTTTGTGCAACCACCTTTATTCTGTCTAGGTGGAATAAAGGCAATTCTGAACTAGATAGGAAATATACTGTTTTTGAAACAAGCTGTACAAGAAGAGTGTACACAGGACCAAGCAGTACAGGCATAAGCATGCCTGGTTCTCAGGACATGCTACAGTCTGGTATTGGTTTTCAAAGCTTCATTCGCTCTAAACTGCTTGTGAGAGCGGTTACATGAGTTGTTACTAAGTAGTAAAAGAGCACAACTAGCCTTCCTGCCTCAACTCAGGTCTTCCTGCAGTGCTTTTTTCTCACATCCCACTCCATCTTTCCTGTTCTAAAGCTGATCCTAGCAGTGTAGGATATGCAGGACTAACATGCATGAACAGCACAAAGCATAAGGAATGAACCCCACAGACAGCACATCATATCTGCTGTAATCCTAAGGGGCCTCATGCTGCTCTGATACTGCCATTTCCCTTGGGAAAGCTCCAGTCTCTCCACTAGGGAATGGCAGAATGACTGAGTGTTTCCCACTCTGGGCCTCTAGATTTGCTGTGCCTTGAAAGGCTGCTCCATGAGGACAAGCTGGCTTCTAGCACCACAATTCCCTATCAACACCAGGAAAAGAAAGTTCCCCATCCCTCAGCCCTGGGAATATACGTTTTGTGCAACAGCAAAGCTCATATGCATGCTTCTCCAAATTGTCACTTAGGATAAGAAACAGCTCTGCAGACACATGAAGTATTTTAAGAGCAGATATTAAAGCTGCCAAGGCAATCTACAGGGCATTGTTGCAATTCTTCATGAAGCCATTTACATTGAAGGTATTATTCTTTTCAGCTACAAAGGGAATAGCTGCTCTGTGCTTCATGCAGCTCTGCTATCTTGGCTGTTTCCTGTGCACTGAAAATGGTGGCAGTATGACTGCTGGGTACATTGCTCCATTGCTCCAAGAATTTACACATAGCCCAGTTTTCCTCTCCATTCGCTCCCTGTGTCTGCACACCTTGGATTGTTAGAAGGTGTCAGATACATGTATCACACAGATAGGGCCTGTCTTCCCCGAAGTAAAGAAAAAGTAAAGTTAGCATTCTGTAATATAAGAACTAGAGCAAGGTACACTGCAAGTATAGGGTATGAAAATTGTCACACATGCATTTAATTTGCCTATAAAACCCATTGTCTTGTGCCCATCTGTAGCATGAAAATCTTCAAGATATTTGTGCAGCAATTGGTTTCTCCCCCAGCCTTCTACTTGTTCCCAAACTCCTCATACACTGAGAAAAAAAGTCCAATCTTCTCCTCAAGCTGCATTGAACAAAATGTGACTGAGGAGGCTTGGACAAAAGCACCAGTACTGGAGCTCTTTTAAAGCTCTGCTGTAATCTGAATGGGAGCTCTGAGCTTGGGTCAGCAGCATCAGAAGGAGCCATTTATCAAGTCTCCTCTCCTCACAGATCTGACCCTGTGGCCAAAGCTCTGGCTAGTCTGCTACTGCTGTTACCTTATGCTATTTTTTCCTTGTCTCCATACTCTAATGTTCCCTTACTTTTTCACCCTCATGCTTTTCATGGTGAACCTCTGTTTGTTCTCTTTTTGTCCTATTTTATTCTGGTGTTGTTGGAGAACTTTGTGGTGTGTGTCCCTTTTTCTAGTTCCTCTATGCACGACCACAAAAGGACAGTGCAAAACACAATTCTATTTTCTCAACCTTTGACATAGAAAAAAAAGAGGAAAAAAAAATACCAGGGGAGAGGAGAAGATTAGTAAATAAGCATATGAGCAACACATCTGGAACTACAATAATAGCACATTGTCCCATAAGTGTGATAAGCTACCAGCAACTACATACTCTAGCAACTCTTGCGCTCATATAATTAAGGTTCTTCATTATAGCAATGAAGCATTTGGCAAAAGCTGCTCTGCAGAGAAATATTTCAGCTACTAGAACACTTCAGTCTTTGGCAAATGTGTCGATCTTTGGTGCAATGTGTCTTCATCTCTGATGCTAGTGTTATTTACACAAATCATCATCTCCTGTGAGTAAGCTTCTCTTGGGTCCCATCTACTGTAAGGGAGCATCCTCAGGCTGGCAGGTCTCAGGAAGTGGTGTATATTGGGGTGGAAAATTAAGGGTGCCTTGATTACCCATACTCAATCTTTGAGCTTTTCTTGAGTAGTTAAGAAGTGGTTATACACTTGAGGAAAGATGCAAGGAAGTTTTAATGTTAAGAGTTCCCAAGTCCATGACAGAGCACAGGGCCTGACAAAGCAATAGCACTGTAGATTGCACATTTGCACTTATACTTCAAGTATGCTCTGCAAAGTGTGTTGATTTCCTCAACTCCTGCTGACCTCTTCTGCAGGCAGTAGTGAAGGGAATGGGCCTGTTAGAAAACAACCTCCTAAGTATACAGTCAATTCTTTCCTGTATTTTCTTTTTGTGGTTTGATTCCTTAGGTAAGAGTTTTGCTAGGGATGAGGAAACAGCACTCCAGCAGTACATCTCATAAGAAGGAATAAATGAAGCACAATGTAGCAAGATCGCAGGACAGCTGTGAACTCAGCTGTGAGGCTGAGGGTTGTGTGGAGCTAAGAGAAAATAGGGACTAAATGCAGCCTGTAGCTACTAACAACAAAAATTTCCAACCTTCACAATGAAAACCTATATATAAGGACTCAAACAAAAGGAAGTAAGAATGGGCAAATGCCATCAGGGATAGTCAGGCTTCTCTCATTTTTTTTCTGTCATTCATATATGGGTGAACTGTTTTAAAGTAGTTTTGTCATGGTAAGCCAGGATTGAACAGTTTGGGGAAAAGTATATACTCATTGGCCAGTAGCTGATCAGACACACAAGGCACCTATATTTGGTATTCCTCCTTTTGGGCTCTCTGTCTTTAACAAAATATTCTCCCTTTGCATTTAAGTAGATCAAAATTAATCTGTCTATGTACAATATGCATATGTAGGCAAGCAATTGCTACCAAAAGGAACTTGGCTGCTGCAGTTTTGGAAAACATGCTGGATCACCCATTCATTTCTTTTCCATGACTCATAGGAGTAAATGCAGTAAGAAAGAAATGCATGTGATCTGCATATCCTCTCAGCTGTTGGTGCTCCCATAAACAATGAATCCTAATTACAGACACTCTGAAAGTGTTGCACACCTTTTGTGATGTTTTTGCAAGAATATGCTGACAGAAAAGTTGAGCTATGTCAAAATAGGAGCCAGAGGGTCAGAAAAATAAGTGCCTCCCAAGAATATGAAAAGTGTAATTTTGGTTTATTTTTTCCTTTCCTTAGTAGCTGTTAGGGTTTTGGGGTTTTTTTACATTTTCAGTACCAGGTTACATATCTGTTTTAACAAATATCTATAGTTATCAGTCTTGCTAAATTAAGTAAATCATAACCATGTGCAAGCATGAATACTGTAATGTTGGCTTTAAATTAACAGCAGATTGAGAAGGGGCAGTTATTTTGAAGTGAAACTTGGAGACTGTTTCTTGTTGACATTTTTGGGGACTGTGGAGGAAGAATTATAGGACAAAGATTGAGAGGAACTGAGTCAGGTCAGGTCATTCTGACCCCTTCTGTGTTTTTCCACTCTTCCTTTCTACTTAGAAGCAAACGCAAAATACAAGAGCATAGTGTCCCAGCTAATAATGGGGTTGGTACATTTCTGAAGTCTCTGCTCAACAAGTTATAAATCTTTATTAACTGCTCAAGCCAACTAAACATTCAAACCATGTCATAAGAGTAGGCTGATATCCTGACTTACAAGCATGAATAGTGCATGCATTCCCTCAAGGACAAGTAGCAACCAATGGGACAGAGAAGTGTATTAGCAGCAGTCTTCAGACTACATCTGCAATGTCATGCTTGCTAAATAATTAATATACTTAAGATAACTCTCAAGGGAAAACAAGGGCCTTCGGATATCTACAAATTCATTGATGTAGTGAATTTGGATTTTTTAAAATTTTTTTTTAAATTAGAATCATGCCTAGAGGCTCCAGCTCTGCCTGAGAACACAATTTTCAATAGCCTCTGGATAGTCAGTTTAGTCAGTGTAAGCTCTCCAGAGAAATCTGAACCAACAAAACAAGAGATAAAACATCGTTTTTGGGAGTGAGATCAAAAATACAAGGAATTTCCCTTTTTCAACCCCAAAAAATTTAGTGCCTTTAGGTTGTGGCATAATTTCATGAAGGAGATAACAGGCCAACTTGGGAAGTATTTATGCAGAAATAGTTTGTGATTTTCTTTCACCAGTCCTGAAAACATGTGAAATATAAAGCCTTTGTGCTCCCTTTCCATTCTATTAAAAAATATAACTGATGCCCACAGTGAACAATAATTGCTGGATTAAAAATTTTAACATCACCATAGCTTTTTCTCTAGGTGATAGGTGTGCCAGTCCAAGCTTTGAACTTAGTGCTCTTTTTTTCCATAAGCCAACTTACAGTAATGAAAGAAATACAAGCCAGATGGCTTAGTACATTGTAGGTGGCATCTGATGTAATTAAATGCTAGTTTAAAGGAAAACCACAATGGTTTCTCTATCATTTCTCCTAGAAATAGCTCTTGGGAATCCTTCCCAATGAAAAAAATTCCTTAGAAGAAAACTAAAAAAGTAGGAGTTAGATGAGGAAATGTTCTTTCCAATGCGCTTTCTCATCTGAAAATAATCTGCCACCTTCAAAAGTGTGTTATCTGTTCGTATCTGGTAGATCTGATGTACATTTCACTTATAATTTCCTTATGTTTTCTTTCCTTATTTTACTACAAAACGATGTTAGAATAACCTCACAGCAAACAAGCCAAATCTATTTTTTCTTATTCCTTGTCCCCTTACATCAAGAGATCCAGTGTGTCACGTTTCTCTTGTTCAGAGGCATCAAAGCATTTCTGCCCTTCCAATCCCTTTACTAAAGAAAAAAGTGATCTTTGTCTAGCTCAGGCAGAGCCATCCATGCACAAATGGTATCAGTAAGGAGTTTCTTCTAGAAGACTAAATGAGGGAAACTGATATTTCATGAGCCCCAGTCCTAAGGCTGAAGAAAGTCTCAATAAACAGTCATATGTAGAGTTTACTCAAATAATGGAGTATATTTACAGAAGGGCAGAAAAACATTCACTTAGTAAAGGTTTTATTTGTTTAGTACCTTAAGTCAGCTGTTCTGTTGACTGGCAAGTTTTTCACAGGCTGAAGCAAGCCTGTCTGATGCTGGACCTCTCAGTCAGCAAAAAAAAAAAAAAAAAAGCTATTGCAAACAAGAGATTTAATTACTCTCATGCATGCAAAGAGATATTTTCCATGCCTGTAAAAATGCTAGATGAAAGCACACTGGGTAGGTTGCTGAAACACAAGCTTCTCCATATTTTCAAATATTTGTCTGACAATACACAAATACATGCAGAAATGTACTCATTTCACATTTGTCAGGAAAATCTTCAGCAACTTTGCAATGGAGAAAATGTCATGAATGTCAAATAATTTGTTCCAAAACAGTATATTAGGTAATTCACAAGTGTTGCGTATTCAGTATAGCAGTTTTCTTTTCAAATCTGTAAGATTAGAAAGGAAAAAGCAAAAACAAACAAATAAAAGACCTTAAATGAAACCAAAACAAAACACCCCAAGCCAAACAATTTGTTCTCTAATTTTATTAGACAAAATTCAGAATCTATTGAAAAATGTGCATTTTATGAACATCAAGAAAACAGTTATAAATCTGGAAATAAATTAGATCATAAGATTCATTGCATTCTTAGCAGCAATCGACCCTGTGGAATTTGATGAAGAAAGAAAATGTGAGGAACCAGCTCTTTGGGTCCTATGTTGCAGTAAAATATTAAAAAGGATACAGATCAGAGAATCCAAGCAATAAAGGAGTTGTTTATCTTGATGGACAAAGATATCAATATTCTGGGCTGAGATCATGCTCACCAGTGATGGAATTATGACATCATCCCACCAAAATGTGTCCTTTCTTACTGTGAATTCCCAGCAGAACTGTTAAAAACTGAGCACTAAATTTTAGCATGGAATATTAAAATGGGGAAACGAAATGTTTCATCCAACAGCCATTCACTCTTGTAACCCACATTTATTGTCTTCCAAGAAATGAGATATGATTTTTGATAATAAATTTTTTAATTGCCCTGAGCAGAAATTTCTGATAGTGAAGGCAGCAGATCCTTTGTTTTTCTCCATGCACAGATCATATCCAAGGAAATCTTCTACAACAGAATTAAATCTGTTTTCTGTTTTGCTAGCCAAACATGACACATCTAAGAACTAGCAGAAGCTGATGACTTAACGGAGTATTGAGGAGGGGACAGGAAATGGGTTTACTCCAAACAGCCTAAAGCTACAGAGCAAGTTCAGCAGGTAGCAAGAACTACCTCTTCTTTGTAGAGTTATTGGAAAATAAGGCACGTCACTGCATGGAACATGTACTGGAAACAATTTCTCATGTTGCTATTGCTCCAAAGCAGACAGAAAATTGGGTAAGTCTTTGAAGGAAGGATAAATGCAGGTTTTAAAAGCATCTGACTTAAAGCATCAGCTTGTCTTTGGATGGACTACAAGGGGTTTTTTTACTCCTTCGCATTTCTTGATTAAAGAATCTGGCCTGGTGTGAGGCAGGAAGCTCGGAAACAAAGAGGGGAACTTTGCATCTCAACATGAATATATTTAGTCCCCAAAAAATTTATGGCATCTGCCTCAATATGGATTATTATTATCTGCCTCAATATGGATTATTAACCAAAGTTAATAATCCATACAGAACGAGGATGATAAATTTGAAGAAAAAGGCTTAAACCATATTTTCAGTTTTGAAAAAGAACATCCTGGAATCTTATAAAAGAAATCAAAATATAATTCTTTAATGAAAGAGATAAGAAATTTTGAAAGCATTACTGTGTTCTATGATGAATAGTAAAAGCACAAAATGTGGGCTGGGTATTAGTTACACTGTCCTTTTTTTGCCTGAAGCTACCATCAAGGGGCTTCCTGGACAATCATTATATATGCCTTTCCAAAAGCATACACATTTCAAACATTCCACTAGAGACTGAGACACTGACAGGGTGACAGGAAGGCTCTTGCCAAGCAACAGCTGGAAAAGATATGCCAGAAACAATGGGAGAGCTACAGGAGCAGCAAATCATTGTGCAGAAGGAGCATATTGCTTTGCATGGGAAAACAGTAGCAGCAGGAGAAAGAAACAGAATGAGATGTCTGCCCAAGCAAACCCCTTTACTTTCAGTTCCCTTTTTTGACACAGACCACTCACTCTCATTTGGCTTCTGAACGTCTCTATTACTCAAATACCCTCTCCTAAATCATTCTGAGGAAGTAAACCTCACAGAACTGCAGTTTGTCAACCTCAGGCATCAGAGCGATAAAAGCTACAAAATATATTGTTACACTGTTTAGAATTATACAGTCACAAGCCCCAGGGGGTTTTTGCATTAGAGGTTTCCTGCTGGCAGTAAATCTCAAAATACTAAATAGTAAGAGTACTCTGCTGACACAGGAATTGAAAAAATTTGGGGATGCTTCTGTAAGGCCTTTGACTTACTGACCTCAGCATACTTGTGTCTTACAAATACCAACCTGTGAGACGTTCCTCTAGTTTTCCTGGATTGTCAAACCAGTCACAAATTTCCAATTAACCTGCTGACCTAGCACTTGCAGATAGGTTTGAAATGCTGATCAGATAGAGGCTTTGTCCCAGAGTAAAGATTTCTCTTGTGTGACCACATATAGTGTTAGTGCTAACTCATATAACACTCATTCCTTGTAGAGATAAATCAAAACTCTGGGCAGCACTGTGAGTTAGGAAGGCCTGCTACCTAGCTATTGTATCTTAAACTGCACATCCTGGTTAATTTCTGTGGTACTTCCACATGACAAGATTGTTTCCTGCCAACAAATGTGGAGTAAGCACTATTCTACCCTAAATACTTAGCCACCAGCAAAATAAATGGACAATATACTGACTTAGCCTGGCAATGGTTTGCTTAGCAGCTGTAAAATCCTCCTCTTCCCGTGACTCACCTGTAACCCATTTTTTGATAATTTAATGGTTAGCTGCTTTTAGATGATGCAGAAATGGGATTTTTTTCTCATGAGTATTTGCATAGAATGTGGCACCTTCATCACCTATACAATGTGAAGCAGCAATTTAAAAAGCCAATGTGTCTAGTTAACATGTACGCAAAGCCAGGAATTGTCTATGTTTATCCTCAATTATATATAAGCACAATGTATTATGCCCTGCCATGCAGGCCAGATAACAAGTCCCAGGAAAAGAGCATCTTTCTGTAAAAGCACCTCAGCTTTGACATAACAGACAAACTTCACAGATACACAGGTTATAGGAATCTGGCAGAGGACCCTGTAGTTCTTTATCGACCAGGGCTCAAGGTCTCAGGAATAAAGTTAACTTGCTTAAGAAAATTAAAAGTCATTCCATCATTACAATGAATTTCTAAAAATCAACCTGCTCTTTCTTCTCTAATTTTTTTAAATTAGAATACAGTGATATGATTTTTCAGCATGGTTGAGTTTTTTTCATCGATATCTTTAGGTCAGTGCTGATTTACGTACTGATAATGAGGAGCTTAACATTGAAATCCTAATGATGGTGCTCAAACACACAGTTTATGAATTCAATATTCTAGTTTAACACCTAGAAGACACTTGTGAATGGGGCTAGGAAGATTACCAAGGTATTCTGCAGAACAGCTGACTAGTGACACAAATTGCTATACACTGCTGGGACAGTTTATCCTTGAAACAAATTATGGAGTTCGCATGCTGTCTAGATAGACATTATTAAACTGTATTTGCAGTAGGCGCAGCTGCAGGCACAGAAGACCTCCTGTTCCCACAATCAGCATTGTTCCTTGCCCTGCTGCTGGCTATGGTGACAGAGCTAAGTTTTGCTCTGTCAAAGTTTTGCAAAGTTTTGCTTCCTGGCAAAACTAAAGCCAACAGTTCCTGCCTCCCTGTCCCCTGGCATCTTCCCCCTGTCATGTCCTCCCTCAGTTTTGATGGTTATGAAGTTGGTGAGACTGCTTCTAAAGCCACAATTGACAAAACCAAGGAACTGACTAAGGTTAAAATTAACTCTTAAATAAGCAAATTTTAAAAAGTAGCTTTGCTCTGGAGTCAGCTATTCATGGACTCATCACTTCTACAGTGAGGATGGCATACTCTTTACAGTCCTGCTTCCACTGCTTCCAGCCTGACATAAATAAACTGTTGATGACCTTAGTTTATATTATGAACTGAGGAGAATAGGGAGAAGATATATATGTTTGCACTGCATGCTCCTGCAGTGCTGGGGTCACCAGTCTGTGGGGAAGGCTTGAGGAAGGAAAATAAATCAACCACCAGCGTTGAAGTTCCTTGTGATGGTGAGTCAGCATCCTTGAGCTTCAAGTAGCAGTGTGCCTCTTATATGTTTATTTTTCCTTTTCAGAACTAGAAGTATTAAAATGAAATTTCAAATTCTGGAGTGCACTTTTGTAAGGGCTTGCCTAGAAGGCCAAGGAGAGTTGCTCTGTAAATTGAGTAGGAGTCTGTAGTTGGTTGTTTCTGCAAATATTTTATTTCCTATCACTTCAGAATAATTCTAACTTGGCACTGTGTAGTTTTTGCCAGACTTTTCCTTTAGAACAATGAGATCAAATTTATCCTAAGCCATTCAGTTGCAATTCTATTCTAGTTTCAATACATTCAATAATAATCAAGTAATTATTCTTTCTCACTCTCATGACTAATCAGGAATCTTTTTTTCCTCATGCTTACCTTTACATTAGAGACTTTGGTCACTTATACATTTTTCAGGCATCAGAAGTTCCTGTTACTGTCCATAGGTAGGTCAGCAGAATTCCCTTTTGGAGATACCATTATATTTTCTCTTGTTTCTGCAGGAGATGAAAACTTGAGAGAGAAAAGAAAAGAAAAAAAACATATTTTTGTCCACAACATAACTTTCTATTAAGCACCAGAAGATTTTTCATTAAGTAATATACAACCCTTTCTATAAAACCTGATGCTTTTAATATAATAAAGTATAACTTTATTTTTTGTGAAGAACTGTTATCTAGTTTTGGCACATGTAAAATACATAAAGAAGAAGGAAAAAAAACCCCGAATACTATATCACACTTCTATCAATAACTTAGTAGTTTGAATAACTTACAAAAACAGATGTCATTTTTATAGGAAGTCAAGTGATACCACTAATGAATTTAAGGTTCCAGATACTACTACTGGGAGTGCAGCATAAAAATGAACATTTCCTAATGCATACTAAGCAATAACATCAGCTAATCATTTTCTGCAGTCATATAATTGAAAAGGAAGGCATTCACTAGTTGATTCTGGTATATTAATGACATTGAACTGCTTTCACTTCTGTAAAACTCAATCTGTTTTGACAATGTCTCCAGATTTCCCTCTGCTGGGATAATGAGATCATTGCTCGCGACTAATAAACCACAGAAATAAACCACTGTGATCTGTTTGTGATACTTTTGTAGGGAACACCCTTGGAAAGCTTATAAATGTAGAAAGACAGTAGAGCTTTCCTTTCGTATGTGCAGAGAACTGCAAATAATCAGACTGTCTCTACTAACAGCTTAGATGGAATCAATCACTTTAGTCTTCCTGCATGTACCTGGCTCTTTAGGAATTGAGAATAAATGTAACAGAGGAGGTGCTGGGAGAGGCATCTCAACGCTGCTACTTCTTCGAGAATTTTAGCTTTATATGTTCAGGCAGATGTAGCATTGTCTGCTGCCCAGTAAAACATTAAACCCTTGCTATCATGACCTTAGCCTCCAGCCTTCCCTATTTCTTGACCTCCCATGGGTAACACTTGATCTGAAAGCCCCTTATTCATATCTATACCAGCAGAACTGGCATCAGCAGCTCTGTCTTTCTTCCCCATTAAAGAACATCACTACTGGTACAAGAAGGCAACATTATGCATCAAAAGATTGATTGATCTCAAAAAAGCCTTACCAGGCTAGGCCCTGTTCTGCTTACTGGGGTTAAGGAGAGTAGGGTAAAAAGACATAGTGTACATCTTTGAAACATAAATTTGTTTTCTGTGTTGGCACACAGGGTAGTTGATGAATTCAGATGAGTGAGACTTTCAAACTTTTTTGGCTCAGCATGATTGTTGAGGGTCTCATGTTTGAGAATATAACTGTGTGGGATAAGGAATAGCTAACAGAGTTTTTTAAGACTTGTTTGACAGCTCCCAGTGAGAAAAATTCTCACTTAAAATTCTTTGTGCTGTCATGAGAGATCAAAATGACTATGCTTTAGACACAAGATAAGAAGCTGCTATAAAAATTAAATATTAAATTGGGACCTCTACATATATTCTTCAGGTTACAAAATATTCTGCTTCACAATAATTTGCAGCCTATTTCAAACACTTTTTTTTACACACACTCTAGCATTTTCTCCACAAAAACATGTTGATCACTGACAATTCCAAAGAAATCAGCATTTTTTAGCTGACCTCACTCATGCACCAACTGGAAAGTTCCTCTACAGCTCTAGGTCCCCAGTGCATACTGTGGTCCTGGTTTGCTGAATGCAGACTGCATTTGCATTTCTTGGGGACTATTTCAGTGTTCATGCATATGGACAGTATTAAGTTTGTACAGCTAGATAGCAATTTGGTCCAGATAGCACCACATTACACATTTCTTTAGTTGCTTACCACAATAATTTTCCCATGTTTTTGGAGCTACTCTCAAACAAATAACAGAGTTCACTTGGTTACAGTGTGGTACATTTGACTCCAGGATATGGATCTACTCATTCTTCCCTACACTTGCAGCCTGTTACACAGCTATGCTACTCCAAATAACATAAGTAGAAAACATTATTTACAGCTAATTTCTCTCTCCTTTAATGGTGTATTCAATTTATAGGCTTAGACAAATTTTTTGGATTTTCTAGGAATCTAATTTGTCTGAACTGCCAGGAAGATTTATTCTTTCACAAGGCTAGGAGATTGGAAACGGAACCAAACTAGTTCAAGCAAAACTTCCACCACTGACTCACTGTGGTATCATGTCCAGCTTGTGTATTGGGTCTGTAGGGGGTAGACTTAATTTTTTCTACAGCAGTCTTGATAATGCTGTACTTTGTATTTGGAGATAGAAGGGTGTTGATGACATACCAATGTTTTGGCTGCAGGGCTCCCACAGCAATCAAGGATGCCCTTCACTCAAGGCTGTCCTTTGCTCAAGGATGTCCTTCAACAAGGACAGCTGAGACAAACTGACCCAGGAATAATCCACAAACTAATGCATCTGTTCAGCAATAAGAGATAAGAGAAATGAGTGGGAAGCATTTAGAACACCCATTAGTTCTTTAGATATATTTGTCATCTGGACCAAGTGCTATGTGTTCTGAAGCCCTACTTGATTGGTCATAGCCTCCTGATGAGATGGAGAGAATATATATTTTTTTGTCCTTTGCTACCATGCATAGCCTTTGCTCCATCTTTATTAAACTGCCTTTGTCTTGATCCACAATGTTTTTTCATCTGTTTTTCTGTCCCACTACCCTGCTGAGGAGAGGAAGTGATAGAACAGCTTCCTGGGCAGGTTCCTGAGTTATATTAATTTTCCTGACTTGCTCATTCTTTCATCATTCTTCTTGGGTCATTCAGGAGGTTTTACAGCTCAGGTGCCTTGCTCAGGAGAACTGAGTTTGCTCAACCTATTCAATTCATATTGGTAGCAGGGTTTCCCAATATCACTGGTTACACAACATCAACACCTACCTATCATAAACTCAGCCAGACATACCCACAAAATCCTCAGAACTGGCACTACATGGTCTGCTCTGGATCTTTTACACTGGTTCACAGTTCTGTGCTCAAACAGACTGAGAAATATATTCCCTGTTTCCCAAAAACTCATTCTCTACAGACAAAGACTCATTATAGTTCAGCAAAATTTCTTTCAAATTGTGTTGAAGTGTTTATTGAAAAGAATCCATACTGCTGCAGTAGGCAATTAATTTCTGGTTGTAAGGCCTAAATGCATTCAAAAGAGTCTGAAGCTCTGTGCTCCATCACACTAAGTGGACGTGCTTTGCCAAGAATGGAAATGTGCCACCATATGTAACATGAGAAAAAAACCCCTAGTCTGATTCCCATCTATGTTGCTTAAACATCATTACAGGTCTAAGGTGAACAGGATTTTTATGTATCGAAAACCTAATTTTCCCCATTTAAAATATATGTACAAAGAACTACCTCTACTCTGCCATAATTCATGTGAAACTGCCTAGCTTGTATAAGTATGGCTTACAAGAGCTTGTAGTAACAAATCATTCCTTGTAAAGAATCCTTTTGCCCCTGATCTGACTGAGGAACAGGGAAAGAGAGCTATTTTTTTCCCCTGCAATGCTAAGAGATCTCCTGTAGCACAACATCACCATGTGTGATCCTGAGAACTGAATCTGAAGCAAAAACATTTGGACAGGGCTATAAAAATTCAGCATTGTGTTGTAATACTTTCTTTTTCTCCTTCATTATTTGAAAAAATCCCAAATGGCAGTCTAATTTGTCGCAGTCATCTTTTCATTAAAAGTTCTTTCTTAGGATTTTTCTTCCTGAGAAGCTGAGAGGCTTCAGGAACGAAATGTAAACAATGGTTATCTGCTGCTGTGGAATGCAACAGGTGCATCTGTGATTGGCCCATCTTGGATGTTTATAATTAATGGCCTATCACAGCCCAGTAAGCTTGGACTCTCTTGTCTGAGACACAAACCTTTATTATTCATTCCTTTCTATTCTTACCCTAGCTAGCCTTCTGAGATGAAACTTTTCTTTCTATTCTTTTTAGTATAGTTTTAATGTTTTGTATATCATAAAATAATAAATCAAGACTTCTGAACATGGAGTCAACATTCTTGTCTCTTCCCTCACTTGAAAACCCCTGTGACAACCGTCACACTAATTCACTGGCATTAGAAAGGAACTTTACGATATTAATTAAAAAGTTACAACATACCATTGTAAATGTCCAGCTTTTCATACAGATGCCTGCACCCAAGAGTTGCCTGGTATTTGAGGAAAAATTAGTTTTTTGAGAGAGAAGTGGGCAGACTGGGGTTTGGGTTTTCTGGTTGGATGGCAAATGGATCTGAAATATACAATTCTTCCTGCCTGCAGGGGATGCATCAGGTTCAGCATAAGATTGGTACTCCACATAACATATAGCAGTACATAGAAAATCTGTAGTGCTACACAAGCACTCTTTGAAGCTTTTAGACTGATACTTACAACCAACAAAGCTGTTATCTGAGCATCAATGGGAATGGCATGGGGCAGGGACAGAGGAGGCCACCATTTCAGATTGGGATTTTCTTGCCACAAATAGATTCAGGAAAAAGGCATTTCTTACCTACTAGTTTCATTATTTAGTTACTTTTAAATGGTTTTAGGTCCAGGGCTTCCTATTTGCTCTTCCCATTTTCTATTCCTTAAGCTTCTTTTTGGTCTTCCTTCTGTGCACCTGTGAAATGACTAAAGAATGCAAGTATTAGAGTGCTTTCCAAACTGGGCAATGCGAGGCTTCAGAGTTTAGTGTCAAGTATGGGAAAGATGGAGACAGTAAAGGATTCAGTAAAAATATGAAGTATCAAAGAATATTCTGAGTTGGAAGGGACTCACAAGTCCAACCTTTCCCTCATATCCAGCTTAAACCTCCCCTGGCACAGCTTCAAGACATTTCCTCGAGCCCTGATACTGTTGCTCACAGAAAAGAGATCAGTGCCTGCCCCTCCACCTACCCCCATGAAAATGTAGAAGATCACAATGAGGTCTCCCCTCAGTCTTCCCTTCTTCAGGCTGAACAAACCAGGTAACCTCAGCCATTCCTCATATGGCTTCCTCTTGAAGCCCTTCACCATCCTTGTAGCACACCTTTGCCCCTAATTACTTCTTTATGTTTTGGTACCCAAACCTGCCAAAATAGAAAGCCCCAGCACTCGAGGTGAGGTAGCCCCTGTGAAGAGCAGAACAGGACAATCCCCTCCATCACCCTGGCTGGCAATGCTGTGGCTGATGCACCCCAGGACAGGACAGGGCTGCCCCTCCAGGCTGCCAGGGTGCTGCTGACTCTTGTTCAACTTGCCCTCGACCAGGGCCCCAGTGTCCATTTCTGCAGTGCGGCTCTCCATTGTCATTCCCCTTTCTGCCAGTTCATCCAGGGTTGCTCCCTCCCAGATGCAGAATCCAAAACTGGCCCTTGTTGAACTTCCAACAGCTGATCATTGTCAAGCCCTCTGATTTGTCAAGGGCTTTCTGCCTTCCATCTGCAGACTTACTTAGCATTCCTTCAAGTTCATGTGTATTTTATGTATTAAGAAGTATCTGAAGATAAGGAGCACACAATTGTAACCCAACAGGTGTTATTGTCTTCATTTTCATTAAGAAAGAACATTTGTAGATTTTAACAGACACCTGTTCCTGGTTTATGTGACTAGTGGGAAAAAACACCACATGCTATGAATAATGAAGCAGGTTATGAATGTAGCAACTAAAATTGCTCTATGTAACACATTGTGAGCTACAGAACTTGAGAATACAGTAGAAATTGCCCAGATTTATTTTTGGAAAGGCAAAAGACACTTGTAAAAAAAGTAAAGTGCTGTAAAAAAAAAAAAGAGTCAAAATAAGTAAATCTGCTGCAAAATAGTGAAGACTGAAGAGCTGAGGGGACAGTTGCAGGACGCCCAGGGTTACATGTTGCAAAGTGGCTTTTGATGAGAACAGCATGGTGGCTGGGAATTCCCTGATGCTCCAAGTACGGCAAATTTATTGTAAAATGCAGCTTCAAGATGTACATAAAATACTGGGAGTATCAACTCTAAACTATGACAGACAGATACCTTGAAAGTCTATGTGAACAAGTGTGTGTTGATATCTTTTTTGCCAGGAAAGGAAGAAATACCTAAATTTAAGGATCAATCATTTTCATCTGACCAAATAAAGTCCTTAAATAAAATATCTTTTTGGAAGAAAGTAATTAGCATAATCTGTGATTAATTCTGTTGTTTTCCTGCATCAGGACATTGAGATGCTGCAACTGAGGTAAAAAATGGGTCCTGTTACTTACCTCCTTTATATATTTGTACTAGGCAACTGAGTAAACTCTTCTTCTTGGACAAGAATTCTCTCATTTTCTCTTTCCACTTTCCACAAATACTATAGTAAAAGGAATTAGTAAGCAGGCCAGATTCCAATCTATTAAAACATGGTTTACTTGGAATGGCTCCACTGTGGCTGACAAAATCTATCTGTGTTTGCACTTGTCACCAAGATCAGTAGCTGACTGCTGACCTCAGAGTTTTTGAGAAGATGGAGCCTGAAGTCAGTGGAGTGAGGTTTGCACACTGGCAGCTAAGTACCTGGTGTTTAGCTGAACAGAAACATCTTAGGAGACTGCCAAAACCAACCAAATAAAAAACCAGGGAGAAATCTAGAGAAGAAAAACAGTTGCATCACTTCTCTTGCCTTCTGCCTTCCACTGTAATTTCTGGGCAATCTATGTGACATTCTATAGCTGTGTTACAATTTAGGAAATTACTTCACCACTGAAGAGCTGAGTCATCTTTGCTGAGACAAGTCTGTAATATAATGGTGACATAAATTAGGGATCTCTTGAGTCAGCATTTTAATCCATCCTTTTATGCGGTTTGCCTAGAATAAATAAGGTATAGAGAGGCAGCCTTGTTTCTTGCAGTACCTTATGCTGTGGATTATGCATTAAACAGGACCTACAGTACTGTGCCTGGTGGGAAAGGACATGTGTAGTTTAGCCAATAATCCTGAGTTCATTCTGTGTAGAAAAAGAGCCTGAGTCATCAGTAGAGGCTGAACACACAATGTGAGATGGTTATGTTTGTTTTATCAGTTACTGCCTCTACAGGCTTACTAGTACCAAAGAGCTCCTCACAGATTGCTACCAAAATTGACAATGTTCTTTCTGAGGGAGTATTTTGTCAGCTCAATTTAACAATTACCTGTGAAAACTGAGATAGATAACAGACTTACTGACAGTTTTAAATCTTCATCTCAGAGGGACAAAGGTTAATTAAATACTGCTGCAAGACAAAATTAAATTTCAGCCAAATACACTTTCAAAACCTGCATAGGATGGAAGGCTGACAAAATACCCCATGTGTATTTGGAACTCAAGAAAGAAGAAGGGCCTCCAGGTCTGCAATGCAATAAAATCATAGTTTTGATAATTTCTCAAAGGAATAGGCCAGAGGATGCAAGGATGATCCCATAGCTTTTTTCTGTAATAGCTGAAAAACTACTAAAAAGTAGGATTTTAACTAAAATTCTTCTCATTTCTTAGCTCCTCTGAAGCCTCTAGCATATCTTCAAGCTTACTTTGTCCTTCATAGAACAATTTTACATTAAAATTTGATTTTGGACAAAATACTTCTAAAAACAAAATTAAAAGCAAACAAATAAACAAGAAGTACAAAATACACTCCCGCCCTGCGCCCAAAAAACCAAGCCAACAAACCAAGAAAAATCTCAATCAAACGAAGTAAAAAAATACCCAGAGGTTGGAAATTGGTACTCTAATCTTTTCAAATCAGGATCAGACAATCATCCATGATCATTCCAGTGTTTTCTTATGGCAGTAGGACTTTCCCCCTTGCTTAGAGGCAGCACCAGACAAGGTGGAAGAAGAATGCTCTGAATTCAGTCTGTCATTATTATTTTGATCTTTCAGTATCTACAGAAATTGATTTGGTCCTGTATCTTGCTTCTTGATGACAATATTCACCAGCACCCATTACAAAAAGAGCAAGCAGCAACAACCCATACAGGTTCACTGCTTTTGTGCTGGCAGAATCCTCTTCCTCACTGATGCCTGCGATGTATATCCTGGTTTGATTTGTATTTCAGGGTGTATTGCTATGCTGCACTTCATTCATTTGCTCTCTGTGCTTATCAAAGGAGGTAAATAGGACTAAGAAGATTTTTTTTTGTTACAGTTCCAAAGTTCAGGATTTGGGAACAGTGGGAGGATGTGAAGGTGGACCTCCCTATCACAAAAAGTTTCAGAAGAACTGATCCTGTAGTTTGTTGTAATCCCCAAATATTTCATTCAACAGCCTTAACTGGCCAGGCTTCGCAGTTCATTTCAACACACCAGCTGAGCCATTGGCACTACAGCATTCCTTGAATGCACATTCTACCTTCAAAGTATTTAATTGTGAAAACATCCAGGTGAGGTCAGCTTTTCACTTACACAACATTCAGAATAAAGAAGGCACTGGATTTTCTTGCTGATTTCTTATGTCTTATTTTAAATGCAATGGAAAGCTAAAGCATAGACCCGTGGGTTGTCCAAAAAGTTAAAACATTTGAGATCTCTGGTTAAAGAGAGCTCAGTGGTAGGAGAATAAGCATTTATCTTCTCTTTCCTGGGTTTGCATAAAGAAATAATAATAATGAATCATTCACAATGTACAAATGTAAACCATTTTACTAGTAAAGGACATACTGTCCATGAGGACTTTTTAAAATTTTCATTTTCTTTTTTTTTGTTTTTGTTTTTTTTTTTTTTATTTAGAGATCTGACTACAAGTTTTTAGTGACTTTCCCAAAACTACCCATATAGAGATTTGCCCTTCCTCCTCTTCCTGAAGAAGTCAACTGGGCAAGACAAAGCAGAACTGACTCTGTGACACAGACATTTTGAGAGGTGTCTAAAAGAAGAAAATTTTTTTCAGCTTCTGTTCTGGTTATGAATGAGCCTCAAGAGGCAGAGAGTCTTTTATTTTATGCAATCACTTTCAGAAATCTAATGCATTTCTTCAAAAGCAGCATTGCACAATAATAAGTATTGTAAATCATGTCTCTTTAACAAGTGATAAAAAGAACAGAAAAGTTATATGGACAAATTAAACTGGAATGATTTGAAAGGAAGTTCACAGTACTTTTTAATTATGTTACTGGTTTAAAGATAACAATTCCACTATCTTCAAAGGAAAAAGACCATGACATCTGAGGAGTTTGTTAGCTCTACATAAAGAACCAAATAACTTCAAAACTATGCAACTATTTAAGTCTAAGACACAGGACAAAACAATGGCATCAATTCTCTTTTCAGAGGAAAATGTATATAATTTAAACTTACAAAAATAAGTGAATAAAAGCAAATAAGCAGTGAATTCAAAGAAGTGTGCTAGCAATGCAAAAAAGGATGACTGATTGTAGTGGCAGAAAACACTACTTATTTATTTAAAATTGTCCCAGGACAGAAATATTTCAGAAATACTGCTGTTAATATTTGAAAACATTGTGAAAATATACTGGTATGTCAGATAAACAAAACTATAATTTTCTTTTTGTATACTATGAATACTACGAAAGCTTGTAGGAAATATATCATGAGTGGGTATTTTTCTTCTCACATTAATCTAGGAGGCTTATTTCACATCCTTGAACACCTGAAAGGTAAAGAGAGTACAATGATCTAGCTAGCTCTTCTGTGCAAATATTAAAATTTTGCATTCAATATTAAATATTTTTTCTGCTTCTTTAGCATGTGAGTACCTCAAAATTCTATGATGTATCATACCAGAGAAATAAAATTTCTTGCACTTCTTTACAAGTGAAGTAAGACTGAGACACTTAGAAATATTCATTTGTGCTGAGAATCCAACTTCATTCTCCTGAGTTCCGGGTTAATGCTGCACAGTAATGAAAAGTAGTATCACATACACAACAAACCTTCTTTTATCTAACATCAACATAAGGTTAAAAAAGTCATCAGTACTGTAAGAAGGTACTGCACTAAATATACATATTTACTATGCTTGAAGTCTGAAGGCCTTTAGAGAAGAGCAAAAATGGCTGGAATCCTTACTTAAGTTTCTGCTGGAGTCTTCCCTAGTTTAAGAAATGAGCATACATGACAATCTTCAACCAGCCTAAATAATCTGCATAAATCTTATTAACTAAAATTCATCTATTCCACTTTAATTTGAACATCTGCAATATATTTATTTGATACACTCCAATATTTATACATCATTACATTTCACTGCCAGTCTATCTTTGCAGTTTGGCACCTTAACACTAGAAGATGTCCTGGTTTGAATATTTAATATGAGCCACTGCTTGAAGGTACTCTTGACAAGCACTACTCCATGAAAATTATAGTTTTTAAGTGCTGTTATTCAGAGGCTGTTTCACATACTCTTTCACATTGTGAAACCATATGTCCTAGAGAGAAGAACAAAGTCAATACTATGACATAGTCCTAGATATTTCTGGCACATAGAAAGCAGGGATTTATTAGAAAGAATCTGAAATACTTTGATAATGTTCTCAGTTGGAACTAGATACTGGATGGTAGCTTTTGATTAACATTACAACATTTAAAATAGCCACTGCTATTTTCCCCCTGAATCTCAAAGATCATTCTGGCACAACGGGAGTCGACGCTACAGGAAGAAATCACACTTCCCTGCAATAAGCAGAAGCTTCTGACTAGTTACAGATCTATTTTTCAAAAATCTGTGGGAGTATAAGCTTGGCATTTCCATGCTAAACAGGAGGAATACTGTACTAAGGAGGATAGAAAAAATTGCATATGGATTAGAAGGAAGAGATGCAAGAACTCCAGAACTTCAAAACTTACTGCATAGGCTAGTCCACTCTCCATGATCCACTGTGGCTCAGTGCTTAATTTCACCCTATGCAACAAACTACTTGTCTAGGTTGAATGTATAAATAATCAACTAATCTAGCCTGAATTTTTTTCCATCAAATGGTAGAAGATATATTCTGACTTCTATCAGTCTTAAAAAAATTGCTGTACTCTGTCAGCAGAACTAAAACATAAGGCTTAGCAAAGTTTCTGCAAAACTGCAAATATTGGGAAATTCAGTTGGACAGACTAAGGAGGAAGTTGTGTTTTGCTTCTTTTTTTTGCTATCGGTGATATGAAAAATCAGATTTTCTGATTGTGTTGATGGCAGTAAATAAAATTGCAATTATAAAACCACTGATCAGAGAACACTTCCTCTTGGTCCCACTTTCTTGTCATTAATGATAAAGTGGGGAAGAAATGGTAGTTGCACATAGTGGAATTACAATTAAGCCCAGTAATACGCTGCCCACTCAGCACTATAAATCTGACTTCATTACTGCCCAAAGAAATACTGCTTTGACTTACACTTAACACACTTTCCTACTGTGTTAAGTATTTCAGGGCAACAGTTGGTTTCTCATCAGTTGGTTTCTCATGAATTGGCTATGCTTAGGACCAACTTCTGCTTCCTTGTAGTTGGGCTGAAAGCATGGCAATTAACCAAAGGGGTAATACTTAAACCATACCATGTACATCCAGTTGAGAGTCCTAGCATAGCTAAGTTGGATATAGTAGCAGGCACAAATTCTGCTGAAGCTTCGCTCCTTACTTAATGTCTATAATAATGTAGCTGTCTTAAAGGAATAGAAGCAGCCATGACCCAAGTTGCTGAGCTGGATTCTGCCATCAGCTGTTGAGGGGTCCAGTTCTTATCTCAGTGAACCCTAGGGGACATCGTCAAGGTGACATCAGCAAGGGTTATGGTTGTGGTGCTGGTTGTGGAATTCTCAGATCCTCATCATGGATGGACAAATTACTAGACAAGGAGAGGGACATCTCCTAGTATATTTGAAACTCTAGGGAGATCTAGGGAAATAAACCTCATGGAATGACAAAGGAAACATACTGTTTGATTATTTAGGAAGAAAGCAAATGACACATCATATCATTGCACATCATATGACAAGACTGAACCATAGCTGATCATTCTCATATCTCCTTTCTGAAATGCTGAAGAGAACTGGATTTCACCATCTTTTACTCATAGGAACCTTCAACCCTGCTTAAATGATATTAGGTTATCATTAAACCCTAGTATTTAAAAAACAATTATATAATTTCTATGTACAGTACAGCAGCCAAGAAGTTGTACCTGTCTGGGGAGTAGAGAGATATGTTTTTTATTTCCCATCATCTTGTTCTCCAGTAACAAGTAGATATCACAAAGGCAAAAATAGTGAGAGTATAGTTGGGAGAACAGATTCAGTCCAGAAGCACTTTAGAATATCTGAGTAACAAAAGATTTTATGGTTGAAGTTTTCTGAGGACATGCACTTGAATTTCTCTTCCTAGTCAAGTTTTATACATCTCAGTTTAATTTGTTTTTCCACGGTCAGTTCAGCCAAAACAGAGAACAAGCATATGGTAAAAATGTCCAAGAATATATTCATCGATTTTTTGAGTATAACAAGATTAAGTGAAATAAATGTTTCTCTCAATCTCCTCACAGAAGGGATCTGTCACATAACTCAGAGGTGATTAAAATTTAATTTGAAATTGTTGTGGTTCTTAACATTCAAGCCACACCTCACAAGAGATACACAACTGTTATATAGGCTAGATTTTCTGTGCTTAGAACCTATAATCTTAAATGAGATCATAGGACACTTAAAACACTCTCTGCTTCAGATATAGATATTTTTTCAAATCTTCAGAGCTATAATACTGCCTTTTATGACCAGTACATGCATTCGAGTGGACAGAACACAACAAAGAAAATTGAGTAGAAGAAGAATCAACTGTTGAAGTCTTCAAGCATCCTGCAGTGATCACAGGATATTGTATGTTTGGCTTCTAACTCAGCTAGCAAACTGCATGTGTAGAATATGTACTACCTAATATACCAGTATGTACTACCAGAATAATGTAAGGGATAAACCACTGTTGGCCCATGAATCTTGGTTGTCACACTGACCATGTCAGTTTGTAACTTTTTTCAGCAGCACTTTTTCTCCATGGTGTGCTAGTGAAGCAATAAAAACATCTTGAAGTGTTTAAAAATAAACATTATTTTACAAATATGTATCAAAATATATATCAAAATAGTATCTCTAAATATAAACAAATTCCATACCAAATATCACTTTTGATATCTATTAAGTGTCCTCAATTGAAGGATGCAATGTGTAAGGGTATTTGCCTGACTGTAAATCTTAGGTTTACACCTATTTCATCAAAGAATTAGCACAACTACTGATTTTAACAAACTAAGAATTACCCCCTGAATATTACAGTTCTGTGATGTGTTTGGACACACAACAGGGTTTCTGAGCTTTTTCTCCTTTTGACAAGTCCTTGCTCCTTTCAGATTGTCAGAAAACGGAATGTGAAAGCCCTGCCCTGCCCCACCATAGGTACTTTTGCAATATCTCAATAGCCAAAAGGTGTGTCCAAGTTGCTCTTAGATAAACCTTAATAGAAAGTCCAAATAAAGGACTTTAAGAGTGATAATAAAGGTGATTTAAGAGAGTGAAGCATTTAAGAATTAGACATCAACTAATTTGAGCTAATTATCTTCTATCAGTTCATATAACATCTACCAGGTTAGTATACTTGAAACAGTATAATTAATGTTTTATTCCTTCCTGAATTTTAGGTTAATGTAACAAGAATTGTAGAATTTTATTGAAGTGCTCAAACTCATGTAACTTTTAACCACTATAGTTTCAGAAAGAAACAATTTATAATAATTAGGAAGGAATCTAAAGTAGCTTTCAGAAGAAGATATTAATACATGCATATTACCAAGTTCCATTCACAGGATGCTATTCCCAGCCTTGACATCTCAGATGAGCATGCATTACTCTTTACAGTGCAAATCTGCTCTCTAGTGGCCAAAATTACCACAACAATTTTATAGAAAAATTCTTAGTTAATCCTGAGGTAATTCAGTAAATTCATTGTTGTTTTGCAGAGTGAGTAATAAGAAAAAAAAAAATGAAATAGATATTTGAGTCATTGAACTTGAGAGTACATAATTCTGTTAAGATCTGATCATTCCAGTTAATTTTTCTATCAGTGCTAGATCAATCTGTTTTAATATAGCTTAAAATACAATTGAGGTATAGTGGAAAATCATAAGAAGAAATACAACAAATTTAAAAAAACCGGAAAAGCTAATGTACTATTGGCATGAATGGTGATTGAGTTTAGCAGAATTGAATCAGCAAGCTTGAAAGCTTGTAAGATAGGAATGTCAATTGTCAATGCACATGCAGGTTATTACCTGTCAGTAACATTTCTTCCTCTTCAAACTATGAAGTAACCATAGAAATAGGAGATAACAATGTCATTAGATCATTTCAATAATTTCCTAATTACATCTTTCCTTGCAGAAGTTTCCAAGGGAGACCTGTGGAAGAAAGACTGCGAATACAACTAAATTTAGAGTCTGCCCATTACACTATGAAGACTCTTACACCTTGTTATTAGTTTCTGACATCATGACTGTGTTTAGATTAGACTGGGTAGCACAACCCTTTCCAGCTTGTCAGCTACTTTATTCTTTATTTTAGTACTTCACACATGGATGTGTGCTTACTTATGAACACCAGTAGATTAAACTGCAGCAGAATAACTAAATTTACCACAATTTCCACAAGTTAGTACCTGGCTGAAATAGATACATGGGTGAGGAATGAACCACTAGTTTCCAGTCCAGAAAGTAAGCACTACCCAACACCGGCCATTTTAACATGCAGAAATTCAGCAGCAGCTAAGTGTGCATTTTTGACTGGCAGAGAAAAGTGGGTGATGACTGATTCTGCCACAGCCATAGCCTCCAGGGCATCTGATATTTGAGAGCATATTGGCAGAATAAAATTGAGCATATTGGTTGGATAAAATAGAATTTTATAAACAGTAAAGAGGATTTAACTGTTCTAAGAAATATTTGGAGTTCTCCTTATATCAATGAAGTTGTATTGATATTTGGTGGGTTTCTCAGATGTTTAGTAAAAGAAAAATAAAAAAGAGTGAGAAAAACAGTGGGTGAATACAAAAAATGAGGTTGCGCTTCATAACCATCAGAGATTTCATAGAGCATGCTGACTTTCTTAATTGCTAGCCCTTACATTTGGGAAGGAAGACCAGCAGCTTTTGAAAGTTCTCTTTTTAAGCACTGCAATAAAAGGTTTATATAATCTGAAGTCCTGACTCTTGTTTTGCAAAAGAAAAACTAATTTCTCATTTACATGTGTAAAGGCACAAAGATGCCTAACCCGTGCAACTGTCTACCAAGAACAGCTATAAATAGCTGATCCTTTAGCACTTTCCCCTTGATATATTTCTGCACTGCAGTACTGCACATAGTCCTTTGCTGCACACTCCTTATAATATAATAAGAGAAGACCACCAAATAAAGCCAGCTGATCCCCGTCCCAAACAGGTAGCAATCTAAGGCACCAAAGTGTCAATTGCTGAACATAATTACCGGGGTGAGAGACAGAATGGTCTCTATAACCAAAATCATAACAGAGCAGCAGCTGCCTAATTAGCAAAAACATGCTATGGTGGCACAGTGTAGAAAATGCTCTCCCTGGAGACTTAGAGGAGGCAATAAAATTGTTTCATGTTTGCATAAAACTCCTTGCATTTTGCAGTACTTGCAGATTTCTGTTATGACAAGGCAGCTGTACAAAGCTAATCAAAGGCCTGTGTGAAGAAGACACAGGTACTTTGTTTTGTGTAATGAAAAAAAGTAGTTATGGCAAACTAGCTCCTGGGGAAGCAAGCTGTTCAACTGTGTAAGAACCAGACATCTTGCTGTTATCTCCCAGATATATCTTAGATGGCCACTGTCCAAGTGTCTGTTGCTATTTCCCACAATATTATATTTCAGCATGAAAAAAAAATTACCAGCAGCACTAAATTTAAACTTATCATGGCTCAAAGCTATACTGTAATATCAAAGGATACCAATGAAACTTAAATACAGAAATATTTACATCAGGATGGATGTTAAATTCAAAGACACAAACTTTTAATACAGTTTGAGACTTGAAATTAAAAAAAAAATCTGGAGATTATTTCCTGTGGAACACGGCTACAAGACAGTTCAGAAAAGTTACCTTAATTTTCTGATTGGACTACCCAGGACAGTTAAGTGGTAAGGAAACATATGTATCTGCAGTTCCCTGGCAGATCTGTGTATGTACACATGGTAAGTGTACAAGGAAACCTCATGCTCTGCACTCATAAGGTGACAGCATAGCTTAGATTTGAGTTATACACATCACCTTTTGTAATTAACCAAGGATTTCCACTTCTACTCACTCTCTCTGACAATGGGATATTACCACTTGGTAATTTTTCTTTTGCACAGTATTGTTTAAAAGCACTTGCACAACAATAAAAGATTTGCATTAAGTATAAAAGACTGTCCTTATCTAGTCAGTTCAAAGCTCATACATTTGTAAGTCACTGCTTGCATATGTACTAATATAACTTGATGTTTTTAGGAAGCATTGGGTCGGACCTACTTGCAGCACTTCTAAAGGAATTGAAAAAATAGAGCCACAGCACTGTTGCTCACAGCACAATGGAATACAGAAATTGTTATCATCCTGGGCTAATGTTTTGCTAGAGCTCAAAGAGAAGGAAGATGGAAGACGTACATATATGCAAACTAAGATTTCCATGTGGAGATCAAGCTGTAGTAAGACATTTGTATTAAACCTGAGAGAGTGAGCGGTGATCACAATAAGTAGAAACATTTAACATTGAACAGTGGAGAAGAGAGGGAAGACCTCATGGTTAAGACAACATTCTTCACAGGAGGATAGTCAGGAGCAAGTGACCAGCCACAGGAAGAATCTAGGATAGTGTATCATATACAGAAATTACATTTTTTCCAGTGAAATAGTGTCAACATTTAAACGTTTCTGGCTTGAAATTTTACACAGATTAGTTGCTTTTTGGTTTTAATCTCTGATAGAAAAATTGCTCAACAGCATAATATAATTGGCAGTTTAAGCAATAACAAGAGATAATCCTTTGAGGGATATTTATTGCCTTAGAACTTGCATGTTTACTGACTTATAAGAAAATATAAAATATGTTTCACAAGAATAGAAAACTGTCTTTACTGTCTAACAGCCCAAAACGGGGCCCAGAATTATATTTGGTTTTCCTTCTGGTGTCCACTCAATATTAAAAATGAAATTTGACAACTGCAATCTTTTCCTCACCAGTTAAAATATTTACTAATCCCTTGACTTGAAATAGATCAATAATGCTAAAAGCAAAAACATCAAGCCTCTTTTGTTCCTATAAAAACTCACAAACTCCTCCCCCAAAAAGCCCAGCAATGAAAACCAAGAAAAAATTTTCATTTATATTAAATTTAATTGCATTAAACGGCTAATAAATGTTTGAGGGCCAACTGCTGTAACTTGAATAATAAAAACCAGGTAATGGATTATTCATCACATGTTAAGCTCCCCCTTCAACAGTCTATTTCCTAATAATCCTAGCAAAAATGTTTTCTGCAACATCAGTGTGTCTTTCCATTTCAGCACTTGCAATCCCCCTCAGAAATTACCTAAGGACCACTTTTCTACTGCTTGTGTTTTCTCACTCAGCACCTATTCCCGTGCTGTCTGAGCTTCTGCTAGGGCTTAAAACAGCATGGCTAACATCAACCACATGTTGTTTGTACTTTCATCCTTCCCCCAGGGAGGAAATGTATGTAAAGAGCTCTGTTTTCAAGGTGGTTTGCTTTTATTGTTATTGTGGGTTTTTTGTGGCCCGGGTGAAAAATTATCTTATCCGAGATTTGGTCCAAAAAATGGAAATTTTTTTCAGATTCATCCTGACAAACTGAGTCAGCAGTGTTCCCTTGGTGGGTGGCAGAGCGCAGCTCAAGGGTCTTCCAGGTGCAACTACAATATTACCTTCTGGGTGGGAGATGGTCTTACCCCATTCACAGCAGTGTCAGGGTCATAAACAAAGCTCCAATAGCCAGAGTTTCAGGTGGAAACCAGAGACAGAACTACCTATGGACTTGGTGCAAGGCACCAAGCAGGGAAATATTAGATTTCTGAGCACTGTTAAGGCTAAGATCTATGTACAGTGTGTATGGTATCCTAAATCTGTGGTGTATGCATATTTTTTCTGTCATTAATACACTAAATCATAGATACAGCCTAGAAAATAGGGGATGCATGCTATTCTGAGCCTTTTCCTACACTCCTTTGTGTTTTGTGGGTTTTCTGTAAGGTTGCTTGGTTTTTTTGTTGGTTTTGCTGGATTTCTTTAAACAGAGCCAGTCCATATAGTTCAGAGCTGTGATATATTTTTCACATTTTTTCTGATCTCCATGATTATTTTGATTTATCTTCTTTGAAATTGCTCTAACTAGCTGAGCTTGAGCAGCTCCTGACTGCTACAATATTTTCATCAACAAAGCACATGAGACAATGTTTATAGTTGTTTCTAGTGAACACACTGACAATGTGCTGCACTCGGAAGTCAAAAAATATTTCAAAAACCCCTTATGACAGATATGAGCAACACAATTGTATTCAATATTTCAGTTTTGTCTTTACAATACATTGTCTGTTTCTTAACTTTTAGACTAAAGGGCCCAAATTAATAGAAATACTCTTACTGATCAGAAATGCATTTTATTAGTCTCCTAAAGAATAAAACACCATAAATATAGAGAAATGTATGTTTGAAAGAAGCTTCAGCAGCTGTCTAATGTGTGGTACAGATTTTCCAAATGGAAAACTAACATAACAGTGTTTCATTAAAATTACTCAACTAAAAATAGACATGATATCAAGAATAAATAGTACTTTTTTTCCCCAGTGAAATATCACTGTGCCCCAATCTAAAATTCCCCTAACAATTGCTCTGACACGCTTTACATATTGAACAGATTTTAAAGAAGTATGTTAGTATTACTCGTGCCTTTTATTCATTGATGTATTTTCTAGGTACTGGATCAAGTCTGCTAACCAATCCCACACAAGCTCCATATACTTTAAAAATAATTTAGTTGCAATAGTTGGTGACATCTGTAACTTTTACTTTCCTTCAACATTGTTACACGAACTCAATGTTCAAATGCCTTCATGCGCTGCCTCTTGCTGGCAGCAGATGTCCCCTTGTGCCCAACATTTTGCATTTGTAAAAAAGCCTAGTTGCAAAATGGCATGCTTTCATCTGCGGAGCAACAAAATGTCTTTACTTCACTGATTTCCACAAAGGTCTGGGAATAGGCCAAATGTGTTGGTTCTATGTTTGTGTAAATGTAAGACTGAAGGATCAGGAGAAAATACTAAAATTCTGTGAATCTCAAATCAGTTTTCATTTTATGCTTCCAAACAAACATACAAAAAAAAAAAAAAAAAAAAAACAAAAACAAAAAAAGAAACCCAAAAAAAAAAAAAAAACCAAAAAAGAAGGAGGATTATTCTTAAGTAACTTTTCCAATTTGCCACAAAAATAATGAGTCAACCTTCTTCCCTGGGATTACTTGGTTGGTATATTTCATGTCTAACACAGAACCTGAATTTTTGTAGTTGATCCCCTAGAAACCCATCCTCACATCCTGGTTTTGGCAGATTAAGGATCCAAATCAGAAAGTAAGTACAAAAATTGGAAAAGTTTGGATTTTATGTCTTTTACTTAACCCTGCATTTTTGAGAGTAGCTAAATTTCCAAGTGTGCACGACTTAAGTAAAGAAAGTTTTCCACTTCGAATATCAGGACACTACGGCTCTTCTAAGATAGTAAGAGCAAGAGTAATCCTCCTGAGTCAGTGATTGGAGACAACCACCTGCTAGAGCTACTGTTAGCTGCTAGAGCTACTTCTGTGAGGTTCTGGAAGTCCACAGCACTCATCAAGAATTGCTTTGTTGGTGAGACCTCAGGATCTACCCAACAATGATATTCTTTCAAACTCTGCTTGTTCTTTCAAACCTTTAAACATTTGAATGGTTAAGGGCAGGGAAGAGGGGCAGTGACTAGCCTTGTTTCTGTAGCTAGCTACATATGTCCGATTTTGGTCAAAATATTTAACAGAAAAATCACTTGGAAAATGTACTGTAATTGTGCAAATGTTTTTAAGAAGTTTTTTCTCCATATGGAATAAAGAAATGTGTCTGGGAATGCTGGTGCCACAATTCCAAATTCTTATTGTCTCACTCACTTCCTGATGAGATCCATATACAAAAAGCCTTAAAATGTGAAATGACTGTAAAAACTCCTATTGCAAAAGCCACCCGTTCATGATAAGACTATTGACAATTAAACAATGTGCTATTCTTCTTTCACCAGCTGTGCTTAGAGCAGAAAGAAACATGGGCAATGTTGCAGCACCACAAAACTGAACATGGAATCTTCAGGCACTACTTAAATGCCACAGAATTTAACAAGTGGCTTTATTTTCTTTCTTCATAACTACAAACACATTCCAATGAATCATGCCAAGACTTTTTACCTGCCAGGTACAGAAGGAGCTAAGATTTGCTTATAAGTACCTCTAAATGTTATCAATTGTTTTTTGGTTTTGATGAAATGTAAATGTTTTATAATTGGAAAAATGGGCAAGCTTAGGAAGACAGAAAGTGATTGAGTTACTTTACTTCCTGGTTTTGATAGCAATTAACAGAGCTGGTAGAGCCGATCAGCTTCTTTGTATGGAAATTTAGCAAAAAGTATCTTTTCCAAGGGTAAATAATTTACCAGACATTTCTCCAAATTTTTTGCCTCCCACAAAGGATCAACTATTTGCATTTGGATCAGTCTGTGATCCCTGTTACAGACACTAGTTGAAGAAAGTACGCTCTCATGTCCCACACTTTTCCACTTGTGAATTGCACTGAGAATGAACAAGTTTGTCCTTTCCTGTCTTCTGGAAAAATCAATCATTATATCTGGAGTTGTTCCATTTACTATGTTTAAGCAAAGACCAACTACTTATAAGCTGCGTTTTCATCTTACATATTAATTAAAACTACTGTTGTCTTTTAAAAGAATCACTCAGAATCTAATTCAGCAGTATAAAAATAAAATTTGCAAAGAAGAATTAGCAACTGTAAATCAGCTTGCTCGTTTTCAAAACCAAAAAGACACAAGCTAAGTGAGCTCCAATACACTGTGTTCCTCTGAACACTATTCTAAGACATCAGCAGTCCTATTTTTAATGTGAATTTTAAAGTGAAACAATGGTATAAATGGGAATTTATATTGCATATATCCTACCATTGGAACAACAAAAATGAAGCCATTTTCTTCAAGAGAAGGGGGGAAAAACTCTGTCAGGGTAATTCAGGAATAATTAGGAGAATATTCAGATGGAGCACAAGCTATGTTGTGACAATTTTTTAACTTGAAACTCTTTACTAGCTTCAGCTACTGGTATAAATAACTGCATACAGCAAACGGTTTTCCAAATATCCTACAGAAATGAAGCTATAAACCCACTGTTTTGTGATGCACTTTGAAATTCTGAAAAGCTTCAAAAAACAATATATTCTTCTTTGATTTCAGTAGACTTAGGTTTTCAGAGGTGTCAAAAAGGTAAGATTCTGTCGTATAAGGGCACCAACATTCACCTATTTACAAGGACTTCATTGTTGTCTCAATACCCTGTTCAGATCTCTCTGAAAGCTATATTTCAACATTTACTCTACATTTGGAAAGTCTTTGGAGGGGTTTTTAGTCACTTTGTTCCCCAACATTATAATTTTCTCTAATTTATTTTATCTTTTAGATTTTGACAGCTTACAATTACTTAGTTTTGTGAAATACCTGGGGTGACTATGGAGAACAAAGATATTGTATTCCACTAATTCACTATGAAACAGTAGTTGAATGCAGAACTGTGCTTTTACTCAGGCCTTGCTCAGGTAAAATCATATGATTTAAAAGCCAGGTAAGAATATCAATGCTTGAAAGGGCATTGGTTTATCAATTAAAAAATGTTTTTAGCCACATCTGGTCCGAATTTGTAGATGTGGCAACTCTCTGAGTAAAAAATATATGCAAGGTGTTGCCTGTCCGACCAGACTAACTGCCAACACACGCACACACATTTTACCTATAATCACAAAGAATTTCAGCTAGTGCTCTGGTATGCATTACATGGACCTGCAAACAATACAGTGCTTTTCTGCGATTCAATATATTGGCAACAATGATGATCTGGCAAAGGAATACTTTGTATTTCTATGGATGAAATTTAGTTGCCTCTTCCACAGGCATGTACCTTCAGGGAAGCAAACTCTCTGGTGAACACTGTGCATTAAAATGTTGAAGCTTCCATGACTTTTCAACTTCTCTCTACTCTAATAACATCACCTGAATGCTGTTATTTCTAAAATCAAATATGCTAGTAAGACACTGCAGACAGCAATTTTACCATTAAAATACAGAGCCACCTAAACAGCAAAGGAGCTGAACTGAAGAAGACAGAAAGATAAAAGTCCCACCATTTGTAGAACGTGTCAGGGAATGCATTAGTAATTAATGCTTGCTTTAATCAGCACAATGGTGTTACTGAGAGCACATTATTCTGCCTACCTCAGTGGCAAAACCCAGTCATTATGGAGAAAAAGATTGTGTCATCATCAACAGCTTTGTCTACTCTCAAAGCTCCTGGAAAGGGTTTGTGAAGATTTACAGTTTGCTTAAATGATTAACTTGAAACAAACATTTAGACTGAGGGGGTTAAGAGAGAATGGGATTCTAAAATGCTTCAATGCCCTGCAGTGTTATATGGATGTAAGAATCTACCAGATATTGAGCCATGTGAGCCACAATGAAGGTATGACCAAAAGCTTATTTTGCATTTAGCAAAATCTGCAACTCTCTGCCATCTTTCTTATTTTTCCCTAGGCAGAAAAAATAGACACTGCACAGAGCACAATTTCATCCTGAGTTCTGCAATATTGTAGGCCTCAAGAAGTTCAATAGTTCTTTATCTATTTTTCATCACAAAGATTTGCTGTCAACTAACTATGGCAGAATGAGAAGGCTAAATCTATTGTTAGTATTTAAATGTGATCAGCTTACTGAATTAATTTAACATGTATGTCTGTGGTTCCTGAGCCAAACCAATTCACTAAGACTGGTCCTGGAAGATAGGAATCTATTGCATTTCTGTGTATCAAGAGGACAAAATCACCACTTTAATCTTAAAAATTCAGCTTTAAACCCACACATGGTTACCATGAGATTTGCTACATCTGAACCACACTCAAAAGCTAATTTTAGGGAACACTTACAATCTTGCAATCACAGTCCAGTACAGGAAAGAGCTTGTCTCTGATATGGATACCACCTTTCACAGACTCTGTAAGTTCTCTTTTAACTGTAATAGGATGTAGCCACTACCTATAATAATATGATTGTGCAGTTGGTTATTCATCTTCCTATTATTTGCAAACAAAATCTACAATACACTCTGCAGCATTTTTGAAAAAAAAAAAAAAAAAAAAGAATTATCTTGCTTCAAAGGACACCTGTATCTGACAACAACAACCAAATTCTCACTTCATCTCACCTTATTTTTAGAGTATCCTTCTCTGAGGCGTCTAGCTGCAACTATGTGAAGACTGCATGCATCACATTTTCATGTTTCTCACTACAGAGATTACAGGCTCTATGCCTCATAAAAACCTTCAAGCAATGGTTCCAGTGTTTGTTGTTGCAGAAGAAGTCATTAGAGACCCCACTTTGATACAAGAGAACAAGTGGATAGCAGTGCTGTAAAAGTAGAGGGGTTTGCACAAACCCGTGTGACCTTCATGTAAGCACACAGAGGCTAAAGGTCTATTTGGGTTCCATTAGCACATGGCTTTTACCTAGTCAGAGCATCAGCAGATGAAATACTCCTTTGAAATTTCTACATCAAAACCGTAAGTATGGAAAACACTGATGACAACAGAGTTTCTAAGACACTTTGTATGAGGAGTCAAATTCTTCGGGTAAATAAGTGTAATTGATGCAGGATTGATATCCCTTTGCTTCTCTTCCAGTTTCATTCTTATGAGAAGAGGTCTGCATGGCAATGGCTAAAAGATATGTAGAATATGAAACTTCGGAGCCAAACCTCATGAGCTTCTGTTGCACACTCTACTGACAGTTAGAATTTATGCCAACTGTGGTTTTATTTCTCATCTTGCAGGTCTCAAGCTCTACCTTCCCTAGAGTGCATGTTGCATGTGTTACCCGAAATTCATATCTGATTAGTCCATTATACCACTTAGAAATAGCATATGAAAATTACTTTTCAGCCTAGAAAACCCCAGTCTCATGCAGACACATGATGTTATTACTTATCACTCTGCGTATTGAATCTTGTCAGTTTGGACATTTTGTATGTGATGAGATTGACATCATTTCAAAACATGCTACATTATTTATTTTGGCTGAATTACTCTTGCTGTGGTGATCTTGACTTCATTATGGTCAACCTGTTTTAACTGCATCAAAATGATTTTAAGTACAAGTCTGCTTATAATGTCTGCTATGTTTCTAATTCAAATGTGCTAAGAAAAACAGTAACAAGTCAATTTAGTATAAGCAAAAGTGGGATAAGAAGAAAAGAACACAAATTTGAAATTTTCTATTAATACAACACTTATATTTCTAAAATATAAGCGATTAGACTGCACAACTTGGAGTAAAAAATGAGCTGTTTGGACTAAGGTTTTGAAGTAGAGTGGACAGCAGTTCAGTTCCATAATGAGGTGAGAGAGAGAAACAAATGAGTCACACGTCTAGTGTGTTCTGCAGCAGGGACAACCAACCCAGGTGGAAGTTCTGGCTGCAAATACCAATCTGAATATGTCTGAAGTTTTGAATGAGAGATATGTGAGATCTAACCACACAGGATAGAAAATCTAATTCTGCAACAGAAATACTGCAACACCACATATGGTAACTGGTTCTCTGCAAGGCAAACATTCTCATTTAAAACGTGTATGTTCTGTCAGTGGTCCCCACAGCTCTTACAAATTCCTAATACAAGTTTTCTTTAGTTATCACTGAACTAGGCCTACCTAGTGTAAATTCCATTTTAAGATGGTTCGTTTCCATGTACTGGAAATTTCAATGCTTAGTCCAGTGCTGCCAAGCCCACATGGAGAACAAGCATTGAGAAGAGGTGTAGACAGGAGGGAGACTGCTATGCCTATATATCCATCTCTCTGACAAGTGAGCTTTTTATTGCAAAGGTCCACCTTTGGCTAAAATACTTTAAAAGGAAGATTCTGGTCATTCTTACATAGTTCCAGTAGTCATTAAGTCCAAACAGTTGAGGTTAAATTTGGTCCTTATGGTATGCCAGGAAAACATTACAGCAGTTTTATGCCACTTAGTCACTACAGTTGTTCAAGGTGCCATGAAAGACTTGAGAACAGCTAGAATGCATGAGTGCTTTGACCATTAGGTGTTCTTATTCTTACACAAATCTTGTGTTAAATATGAGATCTCCAGATGTTTCCCATGCAGACCTGAGACAGGTTTCTGCTTCCTAATTTAATAATTAATTCAGAGCTAATTCACTATAGAACTTGGATTAACCACATTTCTAAGATGCAATAGATTTAGATAACACAAAGTTTATCCTGTGCTCTGCTTGCCTTGTGCACAATTTCTCCTCCACATATTGGGTAAATGGCAGAACCTGATATTCCAGTTTTTCTTGGCACTTGCACAGTACTCTTGCAACATCTTTGGGCTTCCCATTAGGAGTTGGGACACAGTTTCTGGCTTAACTGACTTTGAAAGTTTTCTGTGCTTTCTGCCAGCATCATCTCAGTGGAGCATCAAGTTTCAAAGACTAAAAAAGACTAACTAATATTATCCTGCTATTCCCCTTGCCATTTTGGGATTGCTTTCCCAACACTTTCTCTTTATTTATTTATTTTTTTATTTTTATTTTTTCAGGGTATTCACAAAGCCAACATTTAAGTCACAAAGCCTAGCTACAACTAGGCACACTAAACCCACAATAATCTAAACTAAGCTTTCATCACCTAGAATGTGTCAGAATAGCAGCAAACACTCCCTTTATGTCCTTAATCCCCAACACCATTCTGTGTGTGTGGTTGGAGAAGGCAGGGGAGAAGTAAATGACCCTCAGGAACTTCTTCCACCTATTCCCACATTTCTCTGCCTACCATACACATATCTCTGACACAGGAACACAATTAAGATGGCAGCAAGTACCACCATCCCTTTACAGTTATGTGCCACTTCCCAATGCCATTCAACTCTTCTCAGCTGATACCAGATCAATAGAAGCTCTGACTCTGTATGTCATACTTGACAAAAGAAAAATGAAGAAGCCAAAGGAAGAACTATTAGAGCAAAGAGGACAGAAAAATAACTGGCACTGGCTACATCTGTGATCGGAAAAAAATAAAATTCTTAGCCATACTATGTCCTATTTTTCAGTTTCTGGAGTGACTAGAGAACTACAGCAGATATCTGGAATTCCAGTGTTGACCCAGGGAAACTGAGCTGGGGATTCAAAGTAGCATGTGAGAAATGAGTGGGTTGGTGAGGAAGATCCAGGATAAGAGTGGTTAAGAAATACTGTGCAAATGGACAATATGGGGGGAATACGAATTTGAAACATACAGACCAGAAATTCTTATAGGGCACTATCTCAATAGCTTTCATCAGGTCTTTAATTTCAGAGATATTTTTCCTCTCCCCTTCCTTTCTGTCATAAACTGCCACTGTGAAGGACTTATCCCTTTACCTCCCTCGCTTTATTGCTGTCAGAAGTAAAGCGGCCTTAAGCGATTAGCAGCAGAATCACTGTGCTGAAACAATGAAACTGCTGAGCAATAGGGATAGGCTTACTATTATGCGTGGCCCAGCACTATGATAATCCAGACCAGGAACTCTGAATCCACTGCCAGAACAATTACTGGTTAGTATGTTATTAACATCACTGCATTTCATGCTGGAAACAATTTATCCAGTTTTTCACAAATCAATTTCTTAGTCTCCCAATGGTACATACATATGTCAAATACTGAAAGTCAGAATCTGATGAGAACAGAGATGTGACTCAATCTGCTGCCCACCAAGCAACTCATGTGGCCCACTCTTCTGGGGGCAATTTGGGACTCCATACCAGACACATTTTTTGAGGCTGGCAGTAGCAGCCATCTCCCAAGAGTCCAAGACTCCAGCATGACACAACGGCCACAGAAGTATTAAACAGTGAAGACAAGAGTCTTCATGCAGCTAAAAGCCAAAAGAAATATTTATTGTCTCCCTTGACTTTTCAGATAGATTCAAACCATATATTTATCTTTATTGTGCAGAGATTGGAATTTGACAAGTATATCATTAAGTTCAGAAACTCAGGGGGATTAACTACTGTGCATTTCAAGTAGTATGAAATTCACTGATTTTGACTATCCACTACTGTAAAATTGAAAGCCACTGTTTGCCTGTACTTAGCAACAGCCACAAGGTTTTTGCTATCAACTGTTTCATCAACTGTTGCCCCAGGTTTCTCTCACCCAACCACGGTGAAGACTTGTGAGTGAAAACCCAAGGGGTGTGCTTCCATTGTGTTGTCCAAGATGACCAACAGAGACAATCCACAGCTGTGTAGCTCCACAGAAACCATTCTCAAACATTGCCTTTAACAGCTACCTCACTTCCCAAGCAGTCTTCTTTCCAGTTGCTCCTCTTCTCCACTGACTTTTAGCCAGTTGCTCAGGTCCTGCAGCTACGCACAGTGACTTACTCATCTCCCCACACCCAGGTGCATCTGTGGGGAGAGTTCAATACTACTCTTCTTCTTCATGGCATTTATCTCTCCCCAGCAGTCTTTGGCTTTTAGGGCCGCTCACTTTGGCAAGACTCTTAATATAGTAATTTCTGCTCTTATTTGAACTTACCCATTATTTCCACTATACTCAGGTTTTAGTTTTGCTGCTCCTTTCATTAGCCAAGTATCTGAGCAATTGTTCCTTCCAGCGATGAATTCACCAGTTACTGATATGGAGATGTCAAGCATAATATTGTGGATGAGACACAAAAGCACAGGATGTGCCCCTTGCCCCATTCCACCTAGGGCAGTGTGGGGCTGAGGAAGCCTGTGTGTGTGGAGGAAGCAACACCAAGCTAACTCCAGCAAGTTCAACCAGGCTTGAAATGTGGTGAGGAAGTACATATTAATACATCCATGTTTATCTCCTTAGACAAGTTCAATTTGTAGCTAATTTTGTTTAGTCAACACTGAAGGGTGCGTCTACGTACATAAGTGTTTAAAGAGGGTGACAGAAAGAGAATCAGTCAGGCTGTTCTCAGAGGTGCTGAGCAACAGGACAGGAGGCAATGGGTGGAAACTGAAGCACAGGAATTTCCACCAGAACGTGAAAACTTTACTGTGCACTGGAACAGGCTGCACGAAAAAGTTGTGGAGCCTCCCTTATTGGAGAGATCCAAGAACTGTCGGGACACAACTCCATGCTTTGGGATGGCTGAGCTTGAACAGGGAGGTTGGACCAGAGGGACGGCTGTAGTCCCTTCCAATCTGACCGATTCTGAGAGCCAGTGATTCTCTGATCTTCCCGGTGTAGCCTCGCCCCCTGACGAAGCTCTCCACAGGACACAGCAGGTCGGAGCGATGGCGGCCCGGAACGAGCAAGGCAAGGCCGCGCACGGAGCCCACAGGCGCCGCTCCCCTGAGGGCAGCCGGGGCCGCGCCGCCCGCAAGGGGGCGCTCTGTGCCGCACCGGGCCCGCCCTGGCGGGCGTGGGCGGAGAGGCGGAAGCGGCGGCGCGGCCATGGCGGCGGCGGGCGTGGGGCAGCAGTGGGTGCTGGTGGAGATGGTCCAGGCCTTCTACGAGGTGCGGCCGGGCAGGCGCCCCGAGCGGGGCGGCCTGAGGGTGGCTTGGGGCGCAGGGAGCCGAGAGGTGTCGCCGGAGCTGCCCCGGGAACGGCGGCGGTGGGCGGTGCTGGGTGGTGAATCGGGGGCTGGGTGCGGGTCGGCGCTGCGGGTCGGGATGCTCTCGCTGAATCGTGGGTGTGTGCGAGTGCACCACGGCTGTATATTGAAAATATACACGCACGTCTTGTTTCTCCAGGTTTATAAAACGACATTTAGGGCGTGTAGCAGAGCGTGAAGCCTTAAAGTTCACAGGATTTTACTGAGGTCAAGGCTTGTAACTTAGAAATGTCGTTTGCAAAGGAAGAAACGGCGTTTAAATCTTTGGGCTTGAGTTCTCTCCTGGAAAACATCAGCTGTGCGTGTTTGAACCCAGGCTTTGTTTCGTGACATTAAAAAGGATGTCCTGATGATAGGCGGTGTTTTTGTGTCCCTTCCTTAGGCAAAGGGTGGTAACTATTAAAGAATGTATGCTGATTTGCAGTCCGAATATAGAAGTGCTTAGCTAATGGAGCAGGTAGCACGCTCTAGTGCACTGAATCTAGGATAATTGTAGGCACTGAAAAGCACAGAGACTTCAGTGGGAGTATAATGTGTGTTCTTTAGATGTTGTGTCATATGTGTTGTGTACGTGTTCTTAATATGTTTGGTAAACAGAAACGTACTCTGCAATAGGTAGCATTTGTTATTTGCAGTTTGATATGCCATAGGACTCTTTACTGGTTTTAAAAGCTTGCATCCAATTTACTTTAGTTTCTGGATGTATGGTGAGTTCTGCTTTGTTGGCAGGTCAGATACCTCCAAAAGTGTTGATATGTGGGAGCAATTCCCCTGACTTGAAGAGGGAGTGTGCTCGTTCGTGTGCAATTTTAGTCTCTTAAAAATAATAGACAGGAGCCTTTCTGAAATGGAATAACTAAATTCATCATCAATCTTCACATCTACTTCAAACTAGCTGTGCTGCCAGAGCATACTGGTTTTTGTCCCCCAAACACCAAAAGAGTGCTACCAAGAGGATAACTTTTAACTTGCATCAACTCTGATTTGCTTTGTGTATTCCCACACTTTGTGTCCACACAAGAGAGTAAAGGACACAAGGACAAAACTATTTGAGCTGACTCAGTTGTTTTAAACCTGATCAAAGTGGCTGTAAAACTGACAGAAGCTGCCTATAAGAACAGAATTGTCTTTCCATGTAAATACTGGCTGTCCCTGCTGGTGGACTGTAAGTTACAAAGATGGAGATTTGAAGTGGCTTTGTATGGATGACACAGACTCTCAGGATACTTCTGCTTGTTTTGAAGGCTGCCTGTCTTCACAGGTGCTGGCTGGTGCAACCTGTATGACTTAACGGCCTTTACTCTTGGTATTCAAATTATGTGTATGAACAACAGACTAAATCCATTCAAACTTAAGTTAATAGCTACAAGTAATAGCTGAAAAACATTCCACTTTCATATAGTTAAAATTTTTACTGAATTAGAGATATATCAGCTGATGATCAACTGTGGGTTTTATCTGGGTCTGCTAGTAGGGACAAAATGGTTGTGTTGTGTCTGCTTCAAATTGAATTCTCTCTAGACTAATTGTTGTACTTTTGTTTTCAGGCTCCAGCTTACCATCTCATCTTAGAAGGAATTCTAATACTATGGATAATCAGACTTCTTTTCTCCAAGACATATAAGCTTCAAGAGCGATCTGATCTAACACTTAAGGTATGATGAAAAAATATTTCTCTTTAGAGAAACAGTAAATAGCAATTGATGTATTAGGTGTTGAACCAATACTGCATTATAAATGGTCCTGCTTTTTTTTCTTACCTTCCAAGGGTAGGCTTACTTTGGACTCGGGAACTGCTTGTTGCTTAAACGTGTCAGTTTGTGCTTTTAAAGTAGCACTGTGTTTGAGAGTCTGAGAAATAAGAAAACTGATATGACAATGACTGTTAAACTATGAAAAGCTGTCATTAGCTCTACTCAGTGGAGGGCTTTATTTTAAAAATGAAAGAGCTATGTTAAAAACGCCCACCAAGAAAATGAACTATAAAATTGTAGATGGTAGGAATAATGCTCAAGCTGTATATGTGGTGTCTATGAGTAATAACTCTGAGAGTTTACAGTGGGTTCCACAAAAATTGTAGTTTAGCAGCAGTTTTCTTCTTTTGCAATGTCATCCTGAGAAACTAAAAAAGCCATACTTGTGAAGACTGGAATTTCTTCTTGACTTCTGGCTGTAGACTATCACAAAGAAGTTTGTTTTGAAGATGTCCCTGGACTAGTTTCAGAGTAGTGATATCCCTTATAAATAGGGTAAAATACTGAAATTTCTTCATGATACTGAAGAAAGTTTGTGAAAGACATTTATGGTTGTATGTAACTCCTTTCTATATCATGTGTTTGCATGCTTTTTGATCTTATTCTCACTAATAGTGTACATTAAGGATTTGCACTTAGTGTAATTCATCAATGAACAGGATGATGCAAGGACTGTAGGCCCAAGTCTATAATTGTGAGCAAAACTGCAGGCAGTGTCCTCATTTGGGGAGCACTTATTAAATGAGGTTAGAGTGTTCTGGAAAACACTTCACCAGGTATTTAGTGAGACAGCCAGCATGGCTTCACCAAGGGCAAGTCCTGCCTGACTAACTTAGTAGCCTCTCTGTGATGGAGTGACTCCATTGGTGAGCAAGGGAAGGTGAACAGGTGTCATTCACCTGGACTTTTGTACAGCGTTTGACATGGTCCCCCTTGACATCCTTCTCTCTAAATTGGAGAGAAGTGGATGTGATGGTAGGTGGATATGAGAGCAGTTCAACCATCTCACCCAAAGGGTAGCAGCCATTGTCTCTGAGTCCCAACAGACGTCAGTGACAGGTGGGGTCCCTCCAGAATCTGTACTGGCATCACCGTTATTTAATATCTCAATTAATATCTTAATTAGTTTAATATCTTAATTAATGGCTTAGATAATGGGATCAAGTGCACTCTCAGCAATTTGGCACATGACACCAAACTGAGTGCTATGGCTGACACACTCGAGGGAACAGGACAAAAAAGTGGGTCCATGGGAGTTTCATGAGGTTTAACAAGGCAAAGTGCAAGGTGCTGCACCTGGGTCAGAGCAACCTGTGGTATCAGCACAGGCTGGGGGATGAGCAGATGGAGAGCAGCCCTGTGGGAAGGACTTGGGGATGCTGGTGGGTGAGAGGCTGGACATGACCCAGCCATGGGCACTCCCAGCCCAGAGAGCCAAACGTGTCCTGGGCTGCATCCAAAGCAGCGTGGGCAGCAGGGGAGGGAGGGGATTCTGCCCCTCTGTTCTGCTCTGGTGAGAGCCCACCTGGAACCCTGCATCCAGCTCTGGGGTCCCAGCACAGGGAGGACATGGAGCTGCTGGAGTTAGTCCAGAGGAGGCCACCAAGATGATGAGAGGGATGAAGCACCTCTATTTTGAGAAAATGCTGAGAGAATTATTTGGGATTGATTAGCCTGCAAAAGAGAAGGCTTAGGGGTGACCTAAGTGCAGCCTTCCAGCTCCTGAAGGGAGCCTACAAGAAAGATGGGACACTATTTACAGGAGTGTGTAGTGACAGTACAAGGGGGAATGACTTCAAAGTGGCAGGTTTAGGTTAGATACTAGGAAGGAATTCTTTACTGTGAGCATGGTGAGGCACTGGCACAGATTGCCCAAAGAAGTGTTGGGTGCCCAATCCTTGGAAGGTGCTTAAAGCTGAATTGCATGGGACTCTGAGCAATCTGGTCTAGTGGAAATTGTCCCTACCAATGGCAAGGATATTGGAATTAGATGGGCTTTATGTCCTTTCCAACCCAAATGCTTCTATGACTAGAGGCAGGAAGTGAACTAAGCAGGAATCAAGAATGGCTGGTTCAGTTTTGTGCATGGAAGAGTTTGAATTGATCATGGGGGGCTTGAAGTTTGCTATCTTTGATAAGAATACAGAGGAGGAATGAATGCAAAGGGAGCTCCAGTGTGGTGAAACACTGAGTGCACATATCATCTAGGAAGACATGCTACTGCCTTAAAGTAGGCCCAGATTGTCCATCCAGAAACTAGTATAGTTCATCTACTAGTTTTTGTGCATCAGATGGTTTTCATTTCTAGTATTTTGGAGGATACTTTTTTTTGGTTTTAAGAGTCATTCTCTCTGGAGTAGAAGGCAGGAAAAGGCTCTTTGCAGCTCTTGGATAATTGGTGACCCAAAAAAGATGAAACCTGTCTTTTCCTTACAAAGTAAGAAATTGGCTCATATACCTCTATATGCTTCTTGGATTTTACCATGCAGTTGCAGGTCATCATCTTAATTCATGACTGTCCATTTTTCTGAAGCTGAGGAAAGTACGCAGACAAATCTGTAATAGTGCTGTGTGGGGAAGAAAATTGTTCTGTGTCTGTTTAGCTGAGGGCAATAAACAAATGGGAGACTGCACATGTAGCCAGTCTGCTACAGTGGAAGAAAAGGTTTAGAAAGGTGTCAGGAGGAAAAATGTGGAAATTGCTAAAGCTTAAATAACCTTACTTTTGCAGGATGACATTTATCCATAGTATTAGTATTAAAATTCTCTGTCAGGACAGCTGTTAACAGGCTTTCTGAAAAATAGAAGCATGCAAATATGTTATTGTTGTGATAATTTTGTTGAGATTTATAAAAGCTTTCCTGATGTTAAAGGGTGAAAAGGAATGTGAATACTAGTAAAATGTAACTGGGCATCAAGAATTACCTTGTATATACACTAGATACATTGATTCACACTGCGGATTACAGACGCAAAAAGTTAGAGAGTGCTGTAACCCCCTATGACAGTGAAGGGTTTGACTGTGAGACGCCGCTGTCTTGTTACCTTTATCTTGATGGGGGGAAAAAAAAATAGCATGAGTGAAATACTCTTTGTTCTGATCCTTTGTTCAAATTGGCTAGCCCTGAAGACAGTGCAAGTTAGAGTAGCTGACTCTATCACTGATCTTTGAAGATGGAAGTAGTGGTTGCTTTAGGAAGAACTGTATTTGGAAGGGAAAGTCTTGTCTACAGGTTCACTGAAAGTAAGCTAAGTGCAGCAGTGTGAATAGTGTGAATACATCTTCTACAATTGGAGGAGTTAAGCAAACTGATACATCAGAGTCACAGAATGATTCCATTTCTTCGTCTGCAGTGTAGATAATGTGAAGAGAGCTCATGTATTTTGTGCGGGGGAATAGCTGTGAACACAGAGACATGCCTTCTCCTTAAATGTCATGAAAAATCTACACCTAACTGGCACTCAATCTGCACTAGTCTGTGTTGTAGATTAACCTGAACGCTGCTCACAGAACAAAGGAAGAGTAAAAGCAAGAAAACTTGTGAGTGAATGTAGAATTATTTAATAAGCAAAGGAAAGTTTAAGAAGACAGAAAACAAGACAAGTAATGTCACAGTCACCACCTCCAGTGGATGGACCAGTATCAGACAGTTCCCAAACAAAAGGTGACTGAATTCCTTAAAGCTTTTCTTCTCCTTTTTATTGCTGTGCGACATCATACAGTATGAAATCTATTTTTCATTAGTACAAGCCTGATTTTGTTCATTCACAATATGTCAGGCATGCACCACTCTATTCACTGTGGGAAGAGAGTGTGGACCGTGCAAAGGCTGTTCAGCAAGAAATACAGCTTTAGTGTTTTACCAATATTGTTTTGGCCGCAGCACTGCATGAGCTGCTGTGAAGGAAATTCCCACCATCACAGCCAGACCCAGTCCAGTCTGGTTCATACAATACAGGATCCCATACAGCCAGACTTCTGTGTGTGTATTCATCTACAAGTAGAAACATGCCAGCTGTTCAGCAAGGAGACTGCAACTGGTTTGCTTTCTGTCTCCTTCTAGTTTGAGTCATGGTGGTGTCCAGGTCTTTGCCACACTGGAAAGAAATACTAACTTACTCAGGTACAGTCACTGGAGACAGGCCTGCTCAGGTGGTAGAGCACACACTACTTTTGTGCCAGCCACTCATGTAATGGTACTGGAAGTTTCTTTGTGAGTTGTTGTTGGGAATGCTGCCAGAGCAGAGCTGGCTCCACGTAATAAATATTAAAGAGTACAATTACTGCCCCGCCATCTTAGTGATCTGTTAGGACAAGTCAGTCCTGGGGAACAAGAAGGAAATTATATATTGTGCAACCTAGTGCACTTAGGAGTCATGCTTCTAAAATCATGAAGAAATCCACCCTGAAGGTGGATTCTAGGCTCAGTTAAATGTGTAGCAAGAGTACTGTGAAATCCAGTACAGAAATCACCTTTCAACTGGCCAACTCTTATGCTTTGATAATAGTGTTTGTAAGTATTCCTACTGCTTCTTTTAGAAAACATTATTTCCCAAATCTTTAACTAAAAAGGTGGAGTGCTTCTTTGATACTGTAAGTTCCTGATAGTTCAGTGTTTTAGGAAACAAAAATAAGTCTATGGCTATACAGGTGCTAGACATAGATTCTTAGAGGCTTTCACACAAAGTAAAATGTGTAGAAAGCGACAAAGTGACAGTGAGGACTGGAGTGGGCTGTAGAAGTTTGCATGGCAGCATTTAGCTATGTGTGAAAGGAAGGTGCCTTATAGATCTATTTGTCTTTCACTCTGCAATAAATGATAATGTTACTCAGCTTTTCTCTCAAAATCTCTGAAGTACTAACTAAGAGTCATATCTTCCCATTTGCAAATGAGAGGAATAGTTTTTTTCTTTGGTTTTAGAATTTCCAATAATAATTGCATTAGTAGTGTGGGATGCATTTTATTTGAGTGATACTAGTCAGGAGGCTGGAAAATTGGAGACAAATGTTTAATGTGTGGCTGAGAAATACATTGACCTTGAGAGCTGTTTTGCAGGTACAGCATAGACTAATCAGATGTTGTTCTATAGGGAATAGCAGGGGCATTCTGCTTTTGTTAAGGTTTTCAGTAAATCTGAGCCAAGACTCCCTCGGTAGGTACAATTTCTCTTATGTATGGGCATACATACATACTTTGAAAGAAAGAAATTTCTAACTCGCATGCCCATTATTTGTGCCAGTTTATCCCATTTTGTAACATGAATCTAGAAATACTGTGAAATTAAAGACATATTTGAGGACCAGTAAACAAAAAGTTTTATTAATCTTTTGATATTAATGTGGATTATGCATGTGTGATATCATTTCAGAACACTAATGCTAGCTAAGAACTGTTTTCATAAACAGAATTGCTACCTTTTCTTAAGAACGTGGGTAAACAAGGCAACTTTTTAAAATAATTTGGGTTGAATGTGTTTGCAGCCTAATATTTTCCTTACCCAAGATATATGGCAATTAAAAAGTAAAATCCACAGTAGAATGCAACCACCCAAAACAATTGTATATGTATGTGTGGGTATCTGTGTGTATTTAGAGAAACAGATTGTAGATGTTTTTATGTGAAAATGTGCACAAACGAATTCAAGATTCTACTACATGTAGGGTTAGGCTTCAGAGAGCCAGAAAGTTCAGAGTCCAAGGGATACTGGGGCTGGAAAAGTCATGCCTAGGAGATCACAGCAAGGTACCAACGTTGTTGCCTCCACACAATTCTAATACGGGACACCCATGGAGGTGGGGACTTCAGCCTCTGCACCAAGCTTCCATTACGGTTAGGGTTCAGAGAGCCAGAAAGTCTAAAGCTAAATGTATAAAAAGGTATGTATGTTGTAATTTATGAGATATAGTTATAAGCATTTTAGAGATTATATTTTCATGTTTTTTATGTATTAGCTATAAAATAAAATACATACAATTTATAATGTTATGTATATTTTATTTATTGCTTATACAAATTAAAAGTAATTATAAAAGGGCAAGAGGAAAAGTTGGGGGATGAGTTCGCGTACACTGCAGTCCAAGAAAGTGGAAACAGAGTTTTGAGTTCATTCTCTTCATCAGGTGAATGTTTTCAGCGCGACAAACTAAGGAGAAATATGCAAATCAAATATGTATTGAGGACATTACAATATGAATTAAAAAGATGGTTTCTCTCTGTGTTTGAAAATTAACTTTTTTTTTATATTGGTGTGAAATTTTATCTGTTTAGGAGGTAAAAGATAAAAGTACTTTGATGTTGGGTTACTACATGAAAGTCTGCTTCTGCCCTGTCTTTTTGTTGGGAGGAAGATGGTCATGTTTACCCTGAACAGTCAGAAGGGCAGGCCAGTGTAGTGAGGTATTTGGTGAATGGAAGGAGGAAAGGGTTTGCAGCAGCTAGTCTGCAGTGGTGGGTGGCTGGTTTAGATTGAGAGCAGTGCTTATTTTAATCATCAATGTCTCCAGTCCCCTCCTCGGCTAAGAGCTGGTGGAAACAGATGACATAAGATGTGAGTATGCAAATGTTTGTCTATGTCCATGAAAAAGCAAAATGCTGTGTAATGGATGAGGAGAATGAACCTGAGCTAGAATTATTGAAATGGTGTTGTTTGAAAGGACAATTACATTTCTCCTGTATATTCTAAGAGAATATATAGTCGAAGAGAAAAATTAGGATGTTGCCATGTCTCATCTGTGGCTTGTAACCTGTGCTGTTCAGTTTGTGTGCAGCAAAGATTTTAAAGGGAAGAGTAGAAACTTCTTAGAAATGAATGTGAGTGGGGGATAGGAATACTAATTAGGAATTGCTTGTTATTTTTATGTTCATAGATCTTAACTGTAATTAATGTGCTAATTTATTGTAGTTGCAGTGTCCATCTATACATACTTTTTTTCTTTCTGCTAAACTCCTTGACAAAAGTATTTTAATTGAGCTTGTATCCTCAGCAGCTAAACTGTTTGATGATATTTTGCACACTTAGCTCAAAAAATTGACTTTAATGAAAAAAGCTAAGTACATGCTTACACACTTTTAATTCTGCTTTCTTTGAAGAAAATGAATTTTATGTTGGCTGCTCTGCCTTAAAGCTATTAAAATGTTCTGTGTTCAAGTCCCAAACAGAAGAAATGCCACGTAGTCCTGAAAGACCTGAAGTCTTTCCCTCTAAAGCATTTGATGTCAAATAAAGCTTTTCTTATTTATTCTTCCATTACTGACAGGCAGGCTGCACCCACTTCTTACCTGATTTATTCTGCTGCCTAATAAAAACAAAACTCAGTAAATCTCCCCTGCTAAAACCCCAAACCAAAATGAAACGCAACACCAGCCAACAGCCCTGTGCTCCAAAATGAATGCAAAACTCTTGGTTCTAGATACACTATACATAAGGGATTTGGGGCCTTTTGGCAACTACTGCAGGAGAAGAGTGAAGGCTGCATGAGCATACGTCCTGCTTTTTGATTGTCAGGAGTATTTTTGAGGTCTTTTGGAAAGGTATAAGATACTGCTGGGCAACTGCAACACAGGGCGTGTTTTCCCAATATCATCAGCTAGTCTAGGTTGCGATTGGGACTCTTGTATGTTCTAGTTTAGACATATATCCCGTCCTGCTTTTGCTGACTTAGTTTTCATCTGGATCTGAATGAGGCTTTTGTCTGTTTTTTTAACTGCTTCTGCTAGCACAAGAAACAGGAATGTTTGGATGGGAGAGGACTGCACAGTAGTAGCTGCTGGCTTGCAGTGTGGTGGATTAGCACCCTTAGTGTAAAATTATGCCTTTGATTTTTTATTTTCCACCCAGACAGTCATATGGTACGGAGACACCCACTAATGTTGTGAGGATGTAATTTTCTTTCTTGGGCTATGGTTGTGGTTCCACTGTAAGATTAACCTGAATTTTGGTAGTACTTTGAAAATTAATGTGACCTCAGTATTCCTCCGTGGTTAGGGGTAGAATATGTGGTTTAGTAGTTGTTGTTACCTTTTCTTGAGCGTTTGACAGTTTTTCTCCAGTGTATCCTTCTCACATATTTGTTACTTTGCTAAATATTTTTATGCTATTATTCTTGAAACAGCACTGTTGAAGACTTGAGAATGTAAATTGAGGCAATCTATATAAATTTTTTATGTAATTCATATTCAGTTGCATAAACTGTGGAGGAGTATTTTCATATTTAGCAGGTTGAATAGAACAATATTGGTTAAAATTTGGCAGGGATGTCATGTTAGTATTTCATCTCTTGATTATAGTGTAAGATCTTTAATACATCTGCTCTGTGTTTCTTTATATCTTACTCCCTTTCTGATTTCATAATTGTGAGCCTCGCATTTAAAGATTCTGAGATACTAGCAATTTTAAGTGTCTCACAAAGATGACATGTACTACTATACATGATTTTTAATACAATTGTTATCAACTGTTTATTAATGTATAATGTATTTTCAAGGGGAATCCCTTCTCAAACAGTATTTCTTTTCTCCTGATCAGGAAAAAGAAGAGTTGATTGAAGAATGGCAACCGGAACCTCTTGTACCTCCTGTGCCAAAAGATCACCCAGCTCTCAATTACAACATTGTTTCAGGGTAAATATAACCAAAATAAATTCTGTTTACTGATTTCGACTCAAATACTTGATATTCGTATTCAGCAGCATATCGCTCATTAAGCATCTCCATATCCTTAAAACCTTTAATAAATGAATTGGACTTTGAGAGAGCAGGACTGAATTTGCCTCTGAAGAGGTCTTGGTTTTGTAACATTATCAAGAGTATTTACTGAGAAAATCTTTCTTACTTTAAATGTTGTCTTTGGTTTGTTTGGTTGTTGGGTTTTTTTGGTCAATATTGGGGCCGGGAGAAGGAATGTTGTGTCTTTGCCTTCATTGTGGTTCTCTATTCTTTAGTATTAATTTGTTTCATATTTCCTGAAAACATAGACTTAGACCTGCAAAGGTGGATACTACTTTTTTGCATCATCACTAATCACTTTAAAGAAACTCTGTGTGTAGCCACTTGGCACTTTTCTTTGGTTTAACCCCAGCCAACAGCCAAACCCCATGCAGCCACTCACTCCCCCACAATGGGACTGGGTAGAGAACTTGAAGGGTCATGAATTGAGATGAAGAGTTTTATAGGGAAAGCAAAAGCCATGCAAACAAGCAAAGCTAAACAAGGAATTCATCCAGTGCTTCCCATGGGCAGGCAGGTGTTATCTCCAGGACAGCAGGGGGGGCCTATCACATATAACAGTTACTTGGGAACACAAATGACATCACTTGAAACGTGCCCTCCTTCCTCCTTCTTTCCCCCACTTTATATACTGAGCATGTCATGTGGATGGACCCTTTGGTCAGTTTGGGTCACCTGTCCTGGCTGTGTCTCCTCCCAAACTCCCATACACCTCTAACTTCCTTGCTAGCATGGCAGTATGAAAAGTAGAATAGGCCTTGGCTCTGTGTGTAAGCCTTACTCAGCAATAACAAAGTCATATCTATATTATCAACCCTGTGTTCAGCACAAATGCAAAACACAGCCCCATACCAACTGTCATTGTTAAGAAAATTGACTCTACCCCAAGCCTAGCACACACTTAATGAAAAGCTGTTTTTCTTTGGACAATCAGAATTGGAAATGCTGTATGGTAAAGCTGTTTTGTGAGGAAATTTATGGCTCAGTGTTGCTTTCTTGTGTTACAAGGCTTTTAAAATGTCTGATGACTTAAGCAAGAGTCACATTATTTCACAAATTACTTTGAAGCTTCTTTTTACTATCTTCAGATTGGCACGTCACTAGCTTTTAGTTTGTAAGCATTCATAATATCCTTCTATTTACACTAATGATTTGAAATGATTTAGTGCCATAGTGAGGTCCATTTTGATGGTTCCACTACCACAGAAAAGTGCCAAGGAAAAGTGATGTCTGTTTTAATTAACTGTGATATGAACAATTCTTCTGTTATTTTTCAGAATTTTGAAACAAGCTGTACTGTAGAACTAAAGGAAGTGTCGACTGTTTAAAAAAATAGAACAAATATGTCTTTTAGAGTGATTCAGAAAATGTTTAAATTATTAGAACTTTCTAGTGCTTATAGCTAGGAAATTTATTGTGACAGAATGTTAATGTGTTGTGGCTATTAAACTCAACAGTGGCTGTGGGGAAGACTTGACATTTGTCTTGTAATATTTAAGCTGCCAACTGACTACTTCCCCACAAGTTGCTCAACAGCTGTAGACTGTAGCTTTGACTGTAAACGTAAAACATGTTTCAGAGTTAATACAGGAAGAAAAATGATCCAAATTTCATCTCAAGATGATCAAGAGCATTTCCCCTTTTTTTTACCAGTGTTTTAGGGAGATCCTATCTATTGAGGTAGTCTTTTTTCAATTCTTTTCATGTCTTAATGTCTATAATGAGTGGTGATTTACAAAAATCCTGATCATAAACTAGTTTATATTTGAAGGAGCCTTTAAAGGTTATCTCATTTCTACTGTTGCCATTTGGACATCTTCCACTAGACCAGGTTGCTCCAAGCCCCAACCTGCCTGGTCTTGAACACTTTCAGGGATGAAGCATCCACGGCTTCTCTGGGCAGCCTGTTCTAGTGCCTCACAACTCTTATTTATCTTTATAATACTGTGTGTGTACGGTAATATTAGGGGAGTATAAAAGCTCATAAGCACTACAGAAAAATGAAGTATTTCAGTAAAAATTTTGACTTGCTGTGTGTGTGAGGCAGATTTTCTCCTCCCTCAGCAGGCTGTGCATTTTGTACCCTGTGTTCATATTGTCCTTTCTGCATAGTCAGGTAACGTTGCTAAATGAAGAGGAAAGCCAAAACCTCAGACATGTCCTAATCAAAAAAGTGATCCATCTTGAACCAGTGCTGAAGAAGGTACCCACAACAGCTTTCAGCAATTCAGAAATTAGTTACTCCTTGTGGTAGCCTTTCTCAGAACTAATCCATGCAAAATAGCTTAGTTGTATCAGATCTCACTCAGAAAATGTAAATCTGTTTTGTAGAACAATACATCTGAAAATTTTTCATGCTAATTCTTCTTCTGCTTTAAAGTAGAACTCACATCATCAGTACCTTCATAACTTTGTTTTCTTCTGTGAGTGATTTTTTCAATATATGAAACACTTAAGTGAGAGGCCCAAGAATAGTGGACATGCTCTCAGTCCTTCAAAGGCAATTTCTAAAGGAGTAGCTTGCATGTTTTTTGAATATCGCTTGAAATGATATTTTAATTTACTGTTTCAGCTGGATCATTCAGTATCTCATAACTATTGTTCCTAACTATGATACCTAATGTGCTATTACACTAGGGGAAGGGAGATACATGCAAAGATAAATTAAATGGTTCAGGGTTTTCCTTTTCTGAAGACTTACTCTTGTTGTAAGTCGGGGTTTATGATGTGGTCAATATCAATGCTTTATATAAATTATTCACTGAAATACCCTTTTCCATTTATGTTTTTGTTGTTGTTTCTTTAGAAGTTGGGGTAAAATTCTGATAGAAAGGGGTGGCCAAGTTTTCATGAGGGCTACAGCTTTATAACAGCCAAGTTATTGGGGAGCATTGGTGTGTTTTCTAGGTTTGAGAGATGGAGCTGTGAGGGAAATTGTTGTAAATTTACTAGATTTGATAGTATGCTGGGAATATACTGAATCTCATGTTGTTGATAAAATGTATATATATGTACAGGTCTGCTCTGGTGAACCTCTGTGAAACGAAGTAATTATTTCACTCATTAGGACATCCAGACTTTGGTAAAGCTCATAGATGAGCTAGACAGAGGAACAGATCCAGGTATATTTTTAATGGCAGTCAGTTCCCCAAGACAGTTTGCTGCACATTTCTCTAATGCTACTACTGTGCAGAAGATGCACTGCTGTAATGCAGGACAGCTCCTTTGTGGGGACAGGTTCAGCATTCCAAAGATGAACATGCACTGTGTTAGTAGAAAGCTTTGTAAAGCAATGTAGTTAAACTTTTGCAATTGTTTAGTTGAAGCAACATGTGCTGAATTTTGTCAAGTGAACAGTAACAACACAAGATCGTGGAGTTTTTAAAGTGAAGTTCATGCAGTTCAGAGTTTTTCTTAACTTGCAGTGAATAGCTTGGACTTAAAAGTTATTTGCTCTGCACACCAAATGTACCCATTGAAATATTATCAGCCACCAGATTTGGAACAGCTGTGCACAGGCATTTGAGATTGGAGCAGCCCTGTTTAATTTTGCTGAAGAAAATTGCCCAATGCTAGTTTTCCACACGGGAAAAGCTTGTGGAAATTACTGTGTCTGAGGAATAGCATAGAATCTCATCTGTAATGTTTGACAGCAGGTATAGAAATGGGCAGACATAGGGTTTTGTATTTGGCTTAGATTTGAGACTTCTTAACGCTCCAAATGATTAATGGAAATTTTTTAACTTATTGTATTGATGTGTATAATTGCCAAAGCAGGTTTGCTTATGGAACACAGTACACAGATATGTTCCTTGTATTTAAAGGGATTAATATTTTACTTATTCCAGTTTTTTTGTTTGTTTGCCTAAATCCCAATTTTTTTAGGGCAGAAATTTTTTGCCCTTTGCTTCATGTATATTATACTCTTGTTCATTTGCTAGTAGTGTGTGTTTTCAGACTTTCTTTGTTTCCTGATTACATGAATTACTCAAACCATTCTAGATTAAACTGAATTTGAAACTTGAGATGATAACTAATACAATAGTTTCACCTGCTTACAGCTGCTGCCTATATTTCAATAGCCATATCAGTAGAAGATAGGTATTCTGGGGTTGCTTTATGACAAAAACATTGATTTTAAATTAATTTTTCATTTGGAAGTAAGAGCAATGATACATCCTTTTCATTTTTAGTACTTCTTGAAAATAGATATCGCTTTGCTTTTAGAAGAGAAGTTTTATGTATCTCTTAAGGGGTCATCTTTCTATGAATTAAGTTTTCAACAAGGAATCATTAAATATCTCAAGAAACTATTTACAGTTTCTTTATTAAATTACAGGAATATAGGTTTTGTTGAGTATGTTTGTGTCTTGACATTGAACTTAAATACTGTTTGGCAGCTGCAACAGAAGTCATAGAAAGAGGGAATCTTGAAAAACCTATCTGCCTTCTATTGTTGAAAACAGAACTCCTGTATTAACTATTTATGAAAATGACTACTCTTCATTCATAACAATAGGTCTGTAATTTTTTTTTCAGTCCTCCCACCCATGTAATCACTGTTAATGGCAAGGAATGTATAAACTTTGCATCATTTAACTTCCTTGGACTTTTGAATAATGAAAAAGTTAAGGTGAGCTCTTCCTTCCAGTTACTCTATTTGTGTGATTATTCCTCTTTCACTTTGTATGTTATTTCTGGATAAAGAATACTGAAAATTTGAACTTCATCAATAACATATACTGCTAAAGCAGGAAGTAAGGTTATAAATCTCATAATGTTCTAGTCAAGTTTTGTTTTTACTGACGTTTAATCCGGTGTACTTACTGCACACCTAGATGACTATCAAGTTAGATTAATATTTAATGTCCTTAAATATTAGAATTAGTGGTGCTTGAACAGTCATCTAAAGTAGTTTTCAGGTGAAATTAGTTACAGAATTCAATTACTATACTTTCTATGAAGCAGGTCATCTTACATGATACAAAAAGTCATCTCTGTACATTAGTGTAAAATTGTCAGTGTGAAGTGTATAGGAAAACTAATGCAGAAACATTTCACGTAATTTTTTCCTATTAAAGAGTGCAGCCCAGGCTTCTCTGAAGAAATATGGTGTTGGCACTTGTGGACCCAGAGGATTCTATGGTACTTTTGGTGAGTAACTTTCTTTGATCTGCCTTTAAAGATATTCAGAGTAGTTTGGTAAGCCAGTCAAAATAGTCCAATATATAAGCAAAACGTTATTCCTGTTGCTCTGAAGAACAGTTATCCTCAAACACACATTTTACTGTAGTTGTTGAGGATTGGCAGCGTTTATTTTTTCTGGCTTTGTTTCTTGTTATTTTATCTCTTTTCTTACTCTTTCTAATGCTGGTCTTTGTAAAGAATTGCAAAGTTTATAATCTGTTCTAGTTCTGGTAACCATAGTAGAAAGAGAAAATAAACCTATTAGAATTTATTAATTCACAGTGACTGGAAGTGTAAATGTAAGCGCGAATTAAACTTTCTACGGGCACCACAAGGGGGCAGTCTGATTTCTGTGATAACTACTGTGACCACTTCTGTGACTACTAATGCTGTAGCCTGGATGAAGTTTTCCTCTACTGATAGCCTGTGCAGGTGTTACTAAGGAAAGTGTTTGTTTTCGTTCTTTTTAAGAAGTTGAAAGTTCTTAAGTATTGGTTTCTGGACATAGTTCTTCACAGGCACTTTTATTTTTAAATATTGCATGTAAACCAAAGAGTTAAACATTAATTGCTACACAGTTACAGGCTAAAACCATTGATTTTGTGAACTTTCTAGTCTCTCCCCAGAGATGATGGAATTCGGAGGGGGTCTATACTCAAATTATTTCATAGAGTTAGCTTCCTATAGCCTTGATTTGAATTCAAGACAAGCTTGAGCTTTTCTGGATTAGTCAAACTAGTTCCACAAGTGATCAACTAGTTACTATGCCTAATTCAACGTGGTATAAGTCTGTCTATCAGAACAGAGTTGAATCCTGATACCAATCTAAGAAATTGTTCATTAGCTTAGAACCATAATTTGTTTCTAATTGATATACTGGTGGCCCCCTGATTACTACAGAAAGAGCTTATAGGAAACTAGATTCCCTCAGTGATCACAGTTCAGCAGTGGTCTGTTGGAAGTCATATAGGCCTTTCCCTTCCCTCCAAAATGGTGAAGTGCTCAAAAAACCTTGTGGAATAATAATCACCTTTTGAATCCAAGCTGATTTTAAATTTTATGAAGTCTTTTAGTTAGTTTGTTTCTAGTAATTATTTGAAGCAGACAGGTTGACTTTGATTTTTTTTTCTGATAAGTGAGAAATTCTTCGGGTTGTTTCCTGCCTTCTTTGGAAGGCTAATCCTAAAATGCGAACTATAGCTTTTGCTATTCATTGGCTCCTGAATTTTTTCAGTAAGTGCTCCATTTCACAAAGCAAGGAATCTAATCTATGGCGTTACTACTTGACATCAGTAGAGAGGAAGTGATATTATACTTGCCCATTTGAGGTATCATCTTTTACACAAAAAATCATGGAGGCTCCATTTTAAATGGGAGACAGACTCTTGCTCTGCTTGTTCAATCTGAAATTGTCTTCCTGTTTTCACCTAACTAAACATTTAGTGTGGCAGTATTATGAATCTCTGAGAAGAAACATCATTGTGTCATTTTTTGCATCATTGTGTGCCTTAAACATTTCACACATTTTTTCATGTACTGGGACTTTGGTAAATGGGTCATGTTCTGTGCAAAACTATACACAGTTTCCTCTTACATTCCTATGTGGAAATTAACTGATGGTTGTTTGTTGTTACTGCTCAGATTTATCCCTTCTTTGGAGCCGATATTTCATGTAAATATTAGAGATCTCTATTTGAAATGTAGATACTGTGTTATAATTTATTTTGAATGGAGATTTGGTTCTTCATATCTATGCCACTTTGAAAGTAATGGATAGATTTAGTGAGTTCCTTGTAAGACATTTTTTATTTTGTCCAGTATCCCTGAAATATGTATCTGTGCCTTTATCCTGTAACGAGCATGAAATATTTGTATGTTTACATATACCTGCATATTTGTGGGTATTATCGCCGTAATTTTCATTTCTTTTCTTTTTGACTTCCATGTGAGCATACACTAAACAGGCATTAAAGAGGCATTTCATAACAGTTATTAACAATATTAGCTTTATTAACACTTCATAATTGCACAGAAAGCTGTTTCAGTGTTGTCTCCCTCTATGCAAATGTACTTCAGGTGGTGTTTGCAGTTTCATTTAAGCTAGGCTAATCGAAGGGGAGTAATCTGACTAAAGCAAATCATTGCAATAAAGGAGAGTCAGATAGTATTTGGATTTTATCACAACGAAACCTTAATATTGTTTTAGCACTTTTCAACCTCATGGTTGAACAAAGCATTCATACCCTTATGTAATGATAGGCCAGGTGCATGTCATTTTGAACTTACGTGTTCTTGTCCTTGGCAAAATTTACTTAGGTTTGCAAAACTATTTTCTGTAGCACAAACCTGAATATATTCATTAGCTGCCCTTCCTGACAGTACTTGTTTTGCCCACTGTTTTTTACCTAGACCTTGCTTAGGGTAATGGTGGTTGTTCCTTAGTAAGTCTCAGTGAGATGGAAGTTCTGATTTTGAACAGTGGTCATCTTGTCATCTTTTTCACTTAAATTATGTTAGTGGTCACTCAAAACATTTTTCTTCATTAGGTATCAATAGCCGACCTCACAAAAACAGTCGTTCAGTTCTTATTTCCCCTAATTTTTTATTCTCTACTGATGAGGCTTCAAAAAGAAACACTTTGGACTGAGTGTTGTTTATATTGCGTATTTTAAATGCTGTGTGGCCAATGTGTATTTTTCAGAAATTTGTTACTGGTGATCTTTGTTGGACTTTTCTTTCAATAAATCAAAGGTTATCCCACCTGTTTGGAAGCCTGATTGAAGATTGTTTATTGATTCTTAAGTCCATGTAGACATGACACAAGAAAAAGAAACAAATATTCTGGAAATGGACTATTTGCAATCTCAATCAGAAAGAAGATGAGAATTCCAGTCAGTATCCTACCTTCGGAAGTCTTTGGAGAAGAAAGGCTATTCTTGATATACCTGAACATTTGGTATATCTAGTGTACCAAAATAATAGAGTGCAAAATAAAAGTTCCAAATAATGAATGGTTAACTGTTTTCATTTAAAAGCAGTGGGAAAACCAATTTCTTTCTGGTCCATTTTTTAATGCCCAGATAAACATTAGGAAAAGATTGTGAGGATTTATATTTTGCATGCTATGGATAAAATTGTTCTTGCTGTGGTTGGAGGCTCTTGTTTGAATAAATACCCTTCCCTTTAATTAATAAATACGACAGACGACTGTGTCCTTTTGGGGAAAGATTATGCTAGATATGTTTAGTATGGCAAAATTGGGATTTATACAATATCCTTCCTTTCTGCACCTTTTCTGTTGGTGTCTGGTCAGAAAGAACCAACACTGACATAACCATGCCCCAGAGTCTCTTGGAAGAATCTGTACATATAACCAATATTGCTTTATTTGATTTTAGTTTCAGTAAACTTCCAGTAATTGCAAAAAGGTAACACTTGGCCACGAGTGGTCTTTCAAATCACACAGTAATTATCTCTATTTGCATTTTGATTTTATTTATTTCCAGCTGACAAAAGGCATAATTATCTGTCTATTGCTAGCAGAAGCAGATAGTGGCAAGAGTGTTAGACAATGAAAATAACAGTTTGTCTGATACAGATTATTTTGCTTAAGCAGAAAAGTTAATGTTGTGGTTAACTTTCTGCAGCAACAATCCAATCACCATGTGGTATTACAGTTTTTAGTATTTTAATTTTGGATATGCGTCACTTTGACCAAATTGGTTTGGGAAATGGTGTGTGTTTGATTGGGTCAATGTATCTTAAGGGTGAATAATCTCTGGCTTGGAGATGTGACCTTTTCAGTGGGCTAGAGTGTGTTCAGGAAATTGTTTATGAGTTGTAGTCTGACAAGAGCAGTATTCTGTTATAATGATAGCTGTGTTTATGTAGGGGAAGCATCAGCTTGGAAGGACTGCTGGTTTGCCAACAGGACCTCATTAATTGCTATAAATTGCATAATTTGTTTCCTGACTGTACTAACTGTGCTGTGTAGTTGCAGTCCAAGAATGCTGCATCATTTTTGATCTAGTCGCAAGTAGATTTTAACAACTTTGGTGTAAGAACATTAGAGAAACATGTTGCATAAATATTTTCAGATCTGTCAAAACTTGTGATTAATAACAAGTAACTTGTCAGTTTAAGTGAAGCTGGAATGGTTGCAACCAAGTTTTGGGAAGTTACTTGTTTTAATACTATTTCTACACATAAATGTTCTGTTTGCTTCAATTGGATGATTTCTAAAAGTAATGACAGATTTTTTTATATGAAAACAAGCTAGCTATCTAATAGTATTTTGATTTTTCTCTCAAATAGATGTGCACTTAGAATTAGAAGAACGGCTAGCAAAATTTATGAGGACAGAGGAAGCTATTATATACTCATATGGATTTGCAACAATTGCCAGTGCTATCCCTGCATATTCAAAGAGAGGGGACATTGTGTTTGTGTAAGTATTGTTTTCTAATTGTTTTCTACTTATTTTAATGATTGCTAAACATATTGTTGAAAATTTTAAAATATTGCTGGTTTTGATCAAGTAGTACATTTTGTAGTACAAAGTTCAAATATTTTTTCTGTGACAAATATTACAAATTAGTTAACTGCATTCATTGTGAAAGCTCAGATGTGGGCTTTCAGCTGCAAAAGAGGCAAAATAACTTGTGCATTCAAATGCTAACATAATTCTAATAATTAATTTTCTTCTTAAATTATACAGTTACACTTGCTTTTCTCCTGTCTACTGCTGGCTTTTCACCTTTCTTCCAGGAGAGCTGGAGGTGAAAAGCCTCTCATGTCTATTTGCAATGGAGTAGTAGTTGGATAAATATTGTTGCATATTAAAATAACAGAAGAATAGCTATGCAGATGCAAATAAATGATTTGGCAGGTCCAGTATCTGGTACCTAAGAATAGCCAGTCATGATTTGACTAGGGAAGATTCAATAGCTGAGAGAAACAGTGTAACAATACTCAATTTACTGCGCCAAAGAGGGTTTGCATTTAATAAGAGTTGATGGATTTTTCATGTACTCTGATTCTTTCAGTGCCTTAGGTCTTTAATATCCTCAGTGTTTCTATGACATGCAAATGGTTAGCTGAACATTTTATGAAAAACATGAAGAAATACCAGTTTCAAATATAATACCTACTAATTTCTATCAATGCATTTGATTTGTTTCGAGATCATCGGCCCTTGTTCTTGTGGGTGACTTCAACCTACCAGACATCTGCTGGGAACTTAATACAGCAGTAAAGAGGAAGTCCAGGAAATTCTTAGAATGTATGGAGGAAAACTTTTTGTTGCAGCTGGTGGGGGAACCCACCAGGGGAGTGACTATGTTAGATCTGCTGTTTGCAAATAGAGATGGGCTGGTGGGGGATGTGGTGGTTGAAGGTTGCTTGGGGCAGAGTGATCATGAAATAATAGAGTTCTCAATATTTGTTGAAGTCAGGAGGAGCACCAGCAAGACTCTTACACTGGACTTCCGGAAGGCAGACTTCGGCCTGTTTAGGAGACTTATTCAGAGCGTCCCTTGGGAAACAGCCCTTAAAAACAAAGGAGTTCAGGAAGGGTGGGCATACCTCAAAACAGAGATCTTGAGGGCACAGGAACAGACTGTCCCTGTGTGCCGAAAGATCAGTCAATGGGGTAAACGTCCAACCTGGCTGGGCAGGGAGGTTTTGGAGGAACTTAGGAATCAAAAGAGGATGTATCAACGTTGGAAGGAGGGTCAGGTCTCTAAGGAAATATTCAAGAAGGCTGCTGGGGCATGCAGGAAAAAAATTAGGGAGGCCAAAGCCCATTTTGAACTTAGAATGGCGACTTCTGTAAAGGATAATAAAAAATGTTTTTACAAATACATTAATGGTAGAAGGAGGGATAAGATCAGCCTTTGTTCTTTATTGGACAAGGGAGGCAACTTAGATGGAGAGGAGAAGGCAGAAGTGCTTAATGCCTACTTTACCTCGGTTTTCAATGGGAAGATGACTTGCCCTCAAGACACCTGCTTGCCTGGACTGGTGGATGGTGTCAGGGAGCAGAATGTTCCCTCCATTATCCAAGAGGAGGCAGTCAAAGAACTACTGAAATGCTTGGATGTTCATAAATCTATGGGACCAGACAGGATCCACCCCAGGGTAATTAGAGAGCTGGCAAATGAGCTTGCAAAGCCTCTCTCCATCATTTACCAACAGTCCTGGATCATTGGTGAGGTTCTGGATGACTGGAAGCTGGCCAATGTGATACCCATTCACAAAAGGGTGCAAAGGAGGATCCTGGTAATTATAGACCAGTCAGCCTGACCTCAATACCTGGCAAAATAATGGAACAGTTTATATTAAGTGCCATCACACAGAATTAATTTATAGGATGGCCAGGGTATCAGACCCAGTCAGCATGGATTTAGGAGGTGTAGGTCATGTTTAACCAACCTGGTCACCTTTTATGACCAGGTAACCCGCCTAGTGGATACAGGGAAGGCTGTTGATGTTGTTTACTTGGATTTCAGCAAGGCCTTTGGCACTGTCTCCCACAGCATACTCCTAGACTAGCTGGCAGCCCGTGGCTTGGACAGGAGCACTCTTTGCTGGGTTAGAAACTGGCTGCATGGCCGGGCTCAGAGGGTGCTGGTGAATGGTGCTGCTTCCAGCTGTAGCCCAGTCATCAGGGGTGTCCCTCAGGGCCAGTTCTGTTTTAATATTTTTATTGATGACATGGATGAGGGTTTAGAGTCTTTCATTAGCAAATTTGCGGATGACACTAAGCTGGGAGCGTGTGTTGATCTGTTAGAGGGATGGAGGGCTTTGCAGAGGGAACGGCTGGATGGATGGGCAGAATCTAATGGGATGAAGTTCAATAAGTCCAAGTGCCAAGTCTGCATTTTGGCCACAATAACCCCCTGCAGCATTATAGGCTGGGGACAATGTGGCTGGGCAGTGCCCAGGCAGAAAGGGACCTGGGGGTGCTGGTCCACAGCCGGCTGAACATGAGCCAGCAGTGTGCCCTGGGTGCCAAGAAGGCCAAGGGCATCCTGGCCTGTGTCAGGAATCGTGTGGCCAGCAGGAGCAGGGCAGTGATTCTTCCCCTGTACTCAGCACTGGTGAGGCCACACCTCGAGTGCTGTGTCCAGTTCTGGGCCCTGAGTTTGGGAAGGACCTTGAGACGCTTGAGCACATCCAGAGGAGGCAACGAGGCTGGTGAGGGGCTTGGAACACAAGGCCTGTGAGGAATGGCTGAGGGAGCTGGGGGTGCTCAGCCTGGAGAAAAGGAGACTCGGGGATGACCTTATCACTCTCTTCAACTTCCTGAAAGGCAGCTGTGGTGAGCTGGGGGTCGGTCTCTTTCTCCAGACAGCAACTGACAGAACCAGAGGACACAGTCTCAAGCTGCACCAAGGGAGATACAGGCTAGAATTAGGGAGGAAGTTTTTCACAGAAAGGGTGGTCAAATACTGAAATCATTTACCCAGGGAGGTGGTGGAGTCACCATCCCTTGATGTGTTTAAAAAAAGACTGGATGTGGCACTTGGTGCCATGATCTAGTTGAGGTGTTAGAACATGGCTTGGACTCGATGATCTTAAAGGTCTCCCAGCCTAGAAATTCTGTGAGTCTGTGATTCTGTGATTTTTAGACAGGGATTTTCCCCATGCATTTTTCCCCTGGAAGCAGGGGAATGTCAATGTGGGGCTCAGCTGCCTGCTGTGGTTAAATTACAGCACAATGATACTTTTGTATTTGTCTGCCAAAATCTCTCTTTGGTGCTCTCTTTTCTAAGTGCAAGGCTTGAAGCCTATTTGACCTCTTTACAGAAGTTCTTTCACAATTTAATAATGTTTTTTGATTGTCTTTTATAATCTTCGGGATCAATGTTTTTGGGACAAATGCCCAGATTGTGCTCACACTACTCAAGGATGGCGCTGTACCCTGGATTTAATTTTCTCATACTGTTTCAGCTTCTCATTGACAAAAGATCTAACTGTATTTGAAACCAGTTGAAATTACTACATTTACAGGTTTGGTTTAGTTGCCACTTATACAAGATGAATTCACCTAAGCAACTGTGAAATTGCATACCCCAGCATAGTTGGAAATTTGCTGTTCCAGCACTCAAAAATGGGGGATAGTTCTTTGGATATGGAGATATTATTTCTCAAAGGACATTAAAATGGACATTTTGAGTATTTGGAGGACTACAGTAAATGTTACAGGCACATCTTTGCACTTTTTTTGTAAGACCCAGAGCAAAGAAGTGAGAGATTTCTGGGCTGATTACTGGGGTATTCTACATGGTCCATGGAATGCCGTGCTCAAACTGCTGTCACATACAAACAAAAGGATGAGTGTAGATTTAAAAAACAAAACAAAAAACCTGCTGGCTTTCTTTTAGTGTCTGTAATTCATATAAAATTTAGAAGCTTTGAAATGAGTTTTCAAAACGTCAGTAAAATATACAGTGCTTTAAAACATCTGGTTTTCTCTACACCTAAGTACAACTATCTGCTCAAAAGAGAGACAAGTCCTAATAGCCAACTTTCTTTGAATAATTGCACTGTGTTTAACAAACTTAGAAGGGTTTGCTATATTTACAGAGATGAAGCTGCCTGCTTTGCTATTCAGAAGGGATTACAAGCATCTCGTAGTAACATCAAGTTATTTAAGCATAATGATATGGCTGACCTTGAACGACTGTTGAAAGAACAAGAGACTGAAGATCAAAAGGTACCATTCCTTTGAAGAAATATTTGTACTCTTTTGTGCCACCTCCCCCACATTTTTTACTGAGTTGTGTAATTGAATGGATGTAGTGCTTAAAGGCAGTTACTTGGTTTTCATAAGTCTCTATTGAGCAGTTAATGTTGCTTATTTAATTATGATAATTTTTTTAAGGAAAGTATTTATTTATTTATTTGCATTTGTCTTCTTAACTCTTTGAACTGAGCTCACAGGCATTAGTAGCAGGGAAATATCTTTACAGGCAGATGACTGATGTGAGATAATGTTTTTCTTTTCTTTAAAAACTATTGAAGAGGGTTTTTTTGTATCTTTCAGAAATTTATGTAACTGTATTTACCTAATATGTCGTGCAAGTTAACTATCACTTTGAATGCCACACTGTAAAATCAGCACAAAAATGACTAGTCCTTTATAGAATCAATATGGTTGATTTTTTCCTCAGTGCTCCCCTATCATGCATTCAACTCTTAAGAAGTTCTCTCTCATGAAAAATTTGACTCAGTTTGATGACTTTCTTCTCGTTCTGGTAGTATTGCAAAAGGATGTCCAAAAGCAATTACTAAGATCAGGATCAGAAAGTACAGATAACTTGATTAAATGAGTTTTAAAAGAATTAACTGAGTAGCTATCATGATTGTATGGTTTGTTTGCAGAATGCTGGCAAGTTACCGACAATTTAAAGAATGCTGATTTTGTGTTAAGACCTAGTAAAAGTAAAGTAGATAAACTATCCATCAGCTTTACATCAGTGTAAATCACTAGTGCATCTGATTAATAGCAGATTTATAGATAACATACTAGTTAATGTACCTTAATGGAAAATACATTTTGTCAGATAATCTTTACATGAGTTTTTAGATGTGGTTTTCAGACTAATTTGTGTAACACATTTGGTTTGTTAAAGCAGAGTGCTTTGAGTTAGCTACATGGTTAAAGTTTCTTACTGTAATTAGCTGAATGTGAACATATAATTGGTAGGCATGAGCTTAATACAGACCATGTGTGTATAACTAAGACATACTGACTAGAAAAGGGTAGGTCATATCATTAGAGTTGGTAAAGCCTGTAGAGCCTACTGTGACTAGTTTGGTACCTACCATATAGAAAAGTTAAATAGATGTTTCTGGATCTTTTTACAAGAACTGAAAAATGAAAGAAGTGTGACTAAATATCCTTGATCAGAAAATACTAATAAGATTCAAAGTAAATAATAGAGGAATGGCAATTTAAAACAGCAAAGCTGAAATTATACCAATTGAAATTCAGCAGAAACAAGTGAGAGATATTTTAATGGTCTGTATTGTATCCAGAGATCAGACAAGGACTTTGTAATATGAGTGTTATAAATACTTTTGCGTTGTGTTTTACAAAGGCAGTACTTCTAAGAGGTTTGGGGTGCATTGTGAATCCTGGTGCTCAAAACACTTGTTGAAATGTCTTTCAAATGCTTAGAATAATGATGAGTATAATAGGGACTAAGATTTGCAATATTTGTTCTGTAGTTACAGTGGTTGAATTTTATTCCTAAAGTTCAAATGGATTGGTTATGATTTGTTGCAAAACAAGTCCTCTTAAATCATGTGTAGAAGTCAAAAGCTTTGAAATTATTACACAATAAATAAAATAAAAGACAAAAGTAGTCCAGTGAGTAATTTCAACTTCTTTTACAGATGAAAAATACTAAGTATAAATTTAAGTAACAGCTTATTTGAAAAAGTTGCCATTCCCTCCAGAAAAATCTTCCCTATAAAAAGATATTTAGAGCTTTGCTTATTTAGTAACAATTAATATAAACTAAAACCATATCTTTCCCTGAAGAATCCTCGCAAGGCCCGTGTTACTCGAAGGTTTATCGTAGTGGAAGGATTGTATATGAACACAGGAGACATTTGCCCTCTTCCAGAGTTGGTAAGTGGTTTTAGTTTGCCTTTTGAACCACATATAAAGTATGTGGCTAGTGAAATAGTAGTGTTGCCTACATAGAAGAGTTCTGCGTCAGTTTTTTTGTTTGGCTTCCTGCTTTCTCACACGTTCATGAAATGGTGATTCCAAACCTTAACCTTGTTTTGAAACTTCTAATTAGGATACTGAAGCTATTGACACTTAAAAATAATGTCTGGCTTTGGTCTTAATTTTTATCCTGTAAAATTTAGTGCGTTTTCAGCTACACTGTATGATACAAAGAAACCTTCACAGAAACGTCAGAAATAGTGACTTCAAGGAAAATATTTGCTATTCAGCTTAAAATGGCTTTTTATGCAGGCTTTATTCTTGCAGATGATGGAAGAAATGGTGTAAGAATGCATTGTCTTGAAAATACTTGAGAATCTATTAAAAACAGGAGGATTTTTAATATATGAACTTTTATGAAATTTATTTTAGTATTACATGGTGGAATAATTTTGAAGGCTTTTAAAATGTCATAATGACAGAACAGAATTCTAGAACTGATTTTTATGCCGTATTCAGAATGCTGTCCTTGTCTTTCTTTATCTTATCTCCCCCATGCATTTTGTCACCAAATTCTGAGTTGTATTCTATAAAAATTCCTTTGTTTTAGATAAAATTGAAGTATAAATACAAAGTTAGAATATTTTTGGAGGAGAGCCTTTCCTTTGGCGTCCTTGGAGCACATGGAAGAGGAATTACTGAGCACTTTGGAATAAATGTATGTACTTTTTTGTTGTGAATGAGAGATTTGTAGAGAAGCAAGTTGTCAATTGTTTCCTAATACCTGTGCCATTAACAGATACTTTTGCAGTGTACAGTAAACATTTAAATATAGGGAGTTTTAAAATCTGTATATATTTAAATATATTATTTTTTTAACAGCCCAGAGCTTTCAGGTCTTGACAGTCCTTCATGTGCTTACTTGAAATAGTTTTACTTATCTTTAGTGACAAAGATAACAAACAAATGTTTACAATGCATAATTCTATCCTTTTTTTGGACACTCCATGAGATAATGAATACTCTCTTTTCCAGCTACTTACACTTGAAAGTGTCACTCTGGCACAGAAATATTTGAGGTCTTGGAGTAAATAAGAAAAATCCTTGCAGTGTATAGCCATCCTATTTTGCTCTATTGCCTTTTACTCCAGTGGGGAAAAATAAGTTAAAACTTCTGATGGTTCTTTGAAAGGTGTTATTATAGTACTTTACCAGCAGATTCAACCAAACTATTTTTCCAAGGGTCTACTTTTCATGGTGGTTATGCAGCTGAGGAGTACTTTGGAAATCCAAAATGGTATTCCTTGCAGCTGCTTACTACCACAGTCCCCTGGGCTGGGAGAAAGGGAGAAATGCTTTTTGTTTGCCAGTGTTTGAGTGTGGAGCATCTTTCACTTCATTCTCACAGTGTCTGTATTCAGCTTGGAAGTGAAACAACAAATTCAGAAAATTAATTCTGTCTTCCCCTTTGTCCTGTTATTTTCACTTAATACCAAACTTGGAAAAGAGAAATTTAATTTAGAAAAGGAAACAGTGCTACTGTGATACATGACAACTGCTGTCTGATTAGCTGATAGCAGCTAAGTACCTATGTTAGATCCTTTCTAATTAATTGACTTTTACATTAAATTCATTTGCAGACAAAATCTTTTGAAGCCTGGCAAAAGAAAATATTTGCAACTAACAAGTGAAATAACACAATTGGGTCTCTAATGTTCAGACTATTTTAATTAGATTTTTGCCTAATTTTTATCACATTCTACCTCCTAATGACTACATGGGGCTACTTATACTCTTGAAGGACACTGACGCACTGACTGCATTGTGGAATTGTCACCTGCATCTAAATAATTTGTTTTATCTGTTTGTGTGCTTCACATTGCAATGCCTGGAAGAGAGAGACCGTATGCATTTTATTTACAGATCCATAAATCTCAATTTCTCAAATGTCCTTTCTGTATTGATTAAAGTGATTATTTCAGTTGTACTTTCACTTTATCATGTCATGGTTTGGATCTTCTCTAGTATTCATGGTAATATGAAACAAGATGTATCGTTAATAAATTAACTTACAGTCTTGATGCAATCAAAAGCATCTTTTAATAATTTGTTAATTTAACTGACAGATTGATGATATAGATCTTATTAGTGCAAACATGGAAAATTCATTGGCTTCTATTGGTGGATTTTGCTGTGGAAGATCTTTTATTATTGACCATCAGGTAAGACTGATCTCTTTATAAATAGTCTGGCACTATTAGTTACTTATATGTGAGAGTTAATAATTAATACCCCTTTGCAAGTAGGATATAGATGATTATGCTGTATTTGATTCTACACAGAAACTGGTTCCTGTGAAATATTGTAGATAAACTGGGGACCAAGTTTTAAATCCTTACATGTACCTGTAGGTGTGGAGGAGAGGTTTTTAATATGTACATGAATTAACTTTTAAAACATTGTCTACATTATAATATATTTTTTTTCTTTTTCTCCCATAGCGATTGTCTGGTCAAGGCTATTGCTTTTCTGCCTCCCTACCTCCTTTGTTAGCTGCTGCTGCTATTGAGGCTCTGAATATTATGGAGGATAATCCAGGTACTTAATTCAGGAAAATGTTATCCTTCAGTCTTTCTTCACCCCAAACTGGTATCTTGTCCTTCTCCCTACTTTTTACTCCCACCTTTTTACTCTGAAGTCCTCTTACTTTTGGTAATGAATTTTACCTGCATGTTTTTTCTTAATGTTATTTCCTATTCTGCTTTTCTTCTTCAGTGTTTCCATTTCTTTTCGTCTTCTAGCTGAAAAGAAGAAAGTTATTTGAGGCTAAGAGGGACACAGATGGTTTTTGAAAAGCAAATAAGACATTTTTATTCTGCTGTTTAGATCAGTGATATGCCTCTTTGCCTCTTCCTTAAAAACATATTCCTTCCGCACAAATGAAGGAAGAGAAAGTTAAATAGAAACAAATGATAATATATTTTCTCAGGACAGAGCAACCCTCTCCTTTCCACTTGCACTACATAATTAGGGGTTTTTTCCTTCTCTAGTTAAGCATTCAGGCAAGAATCTCAGGAATTATCAGGGTGCAAACTGCCTCTGGCTTGCAGGACCAGATACAGGGTATTTCTCCAAAGTTGGCAGACAGAAGATTCTGCTCTGGGAGTCAACTAGAAAAACCCTTAAAGATCATCTAGTTCCAACACCCTTGCCATTGGCAGGGATACCTAGACCAGGAGCTCCATCCAACCTGGCCTCGAAAAATCTTTTTGCTGACCAGGAATTGAGGCCAGACCACAGCAGTGCCAAATCCCAGCCACTAGAACACCTAGTGGGAAAGAAGTTTTTTGGATTTGGGGTTTTTTAAGGAATTGGAGGACATGAGGACAAAATTGGCCAAATTATGAAATTGTGTGAATTCGATTTTAACCTTCATTTGCATCAACAAATTGGAGGACATTTGCAGAGATAAACTATTTAATCTGTGACAAATAAATAAAATTTACTTGGTAGCCCATGATCAGTTATCTGAAGTGAAATAGAATCAAGAAAAAATTAAGAGTAAGTTAAAGGACTGTTAGGTGTAGTGGAAGGTTAGACTTCTCCAAGGAAAAGAGCCACAGTTTGGAAATCCAGGAGTCAGTTTTCTCTTTAAGAATGACCATGAATTGGGAAAAGCCTCAATGAGCAGAATCTGCATGGCAATAGATGTTTATGGATATTTATAAATTGGACCTGCCATTTCAATCCCATTACAAAGTGTTTATGTCATCCCTTCCATATGGTCATGAACAGCAGCAGCTCCATATGCAGCTGGAGTAATGAGATAAAGGGAAGTAGTGCATTTGTCAGGACTTAAAAGCTTGTTGTTTCCTGGCAGAAATAGGAATCAGGAACATTAAGAAGAGCAGTAAAGAGACTTATTAAGTTCAATGGATATACATACTTAGTTTGGTTCCAAATGCTGTATTTGAAATCTTCAAGAAATGTAAAGTATTAACAGAAAATCTAAGCCTTTTCTTTTTCTGTTTTGTTTTTGCGTTTGGTTTTTGTTGGGTTTTTTTTTTGGGTTTTTTTTTTTTGTTTGTTTTTTTTGTTTTTTTTTTTTTTTGTATAGACATTTTTCAGACTCTCCGGTCAAAATGTGAACGGATTCACAAAGCTTTACAGGGGTAAGTGTGGGGTGTGGGTTTTGGGGCTTTTTGGCTTTTATTTGGCTATGCCTTTATAATGTGAAATTTAAAGAAACTCTTCTTGCCCAAATCTGTTTCTGGTTTTACAGATGCTTAGACTGAGATATATACACTCAATTGTGTATGTATTAAAGGAGAAAAATTACTCTTTCCCAACTGTCCCTGTTGTGCTGCTAAAAAGAGTCCAATACCTTAAGGCTGTTGAGGAAGGCTGCAATCTCTTGAACATTAAAATTGTTGGGAGAGTGTGATAGCTCTCAATGATACAAAGTATTGATAAGCATTTTGAAAATAAAATAAATAAAAGCATTTGGGATGAAGCTTAGCAGATACTCTTTCAGAGAACTCAACGCACCTTTCAATCACCTTAAACACAATACTGTTCCTACATATTTGATTGAATGTTAAAATGTAATAAAGAACCCATTGTTCTGGAGGCACAGAGAAAATGGCTAGAATTTATCTGAAAAATAAGGTTTAAAATTTCCTAATACTTCATGTTTTAAATGATGGCTATACTCACTAAGCTTTTTTATCTGTCAGATTTTGTGATGTTCAACAGCCGTTTAACGTGCAGTAATAGTGCAACTGTATTTTACAATTCTTCTTCCTCAGCAATTTTGTGTTACATATTAAAGAAAGTAATAACTTTCAAAAACACTCACACAAATCTCTAAAGCATGATAGATTATATTAGCTTCTTTGAAATGATACTACCACAAAATAAGTCTGATCTTCTTAAAATATGTATTAGGCAAGCTTATCAAAGTCCAGAAATCAAAATGACACCTGATAGTTGATATGTATTTATGTGACCTGTTAATTTTGGGGACCAGAGGTCTTGCTTGAATATTGAATACAGATTTTTTGATGGGAATAACTCAATCCTAAATGTGTGTGATGTGTCAGGACAATGACAATCAAATGTCAGTCATTCAGTCAAATTCTAGAAACCCAGTTAACAACTGTTCCTATGTACAGATAAGGGAACAATTATAGTCCCATAACTAAATTTAGAGAACCATCTGACTGACAGATGATGCTGTAAAGTGTTTCTACAAGAAATAATATAAAATCATAAATCGTGGCAAATCTTGCAAAACCCCCAGCAGAACATTTGTTCTTCATTATATCTGAAGTGATAAAAAGGTGACTTGACCCAGCTAGCTGGGTTTTTATCAGTAAATTACAGGCCTAACAGACATTTCCCTTACATCTTCATAAGGACTCTTTAAGAATTTCTGAGTTATTAATTCTTCTAGATACTAATCCATTTTGCAAAAGGATGAGTAACTACTGTTATACAAACTTACTGAAACTCCTTAGAAAAATATTTGCTTGACAACTTTATGTAATGCAAGCTGAAATGCACATATGTTTTGTCTGCATTAGTATCAGTAAAGTGAAATATCCATCTTTTATCGGCACCTAGAAAGGAGAAACACTTATCTAGAATTTCAAAATGTCTTCAAGTAGGATGTACATCAAAGGCTTTTTATTTGTTTTAGGATTTCTGGCTTAAAAGTAGTAGGAGAATCTTTTTCTCCAGCATTGCACTTACAGTTGAAGGAGAGCTGTGGATCTCGAGAAAATGATGTGAAGTTACTCAAAAGAGTTGTGGATTATGTAAGTGTTGCCGTAGTAATTAAAATATATCAATGGCTTTGAATGTTAATAATGAAGAAAGGGTAGGGAGGCTTGTTGAGTAACTTGTTGAAAGATCTTGCAGGAATGCTGCAAGAAACTTAGTTTCTGTGCTGATTATATGGCTCTGTTAAAGATCACCTTCTAACCATTTCTTGCCTGACTACAATTAGGTCTGTAGCTCTGGGTTAAAATATATATATATTAGACTATTTACTTCAGGAAACAGTTATTTCCTGTTATCTGTTTTAATGCTCAAATCTGCATATAAACTGTTGCATAAACTGTTGTATAAACGTTTATGTTAATAAGAGGAGTGTTCTGGAGGTGCATTTTAATAATTTAAAGTCAACTAACTTTTGCTTCTTAGTCCATGAATTTGCTTTTTTTATGTGTGAACAATCTCATATTCTATATATAGTGTTTTTCCCTTTTTCAATACACATTGGTTATTTTTGTCCCACATGAAGAAGTGAGGGTGGATATATCTTTATATATCCGTTGGCAGGTAAACAAAGCTACACTACAAAAAGAAATTCAGAAGTTAACTTCCTTGAAAATATGCTTGAATAGGATTTAAATGCCTGATAAATCTGGTATGTTTGCCTGATTACATGGAGGTGAAAACTAAAGGCACTGCATCCTAAACTGTTTTATGTGTTAAAGCTGTATTGAAATTAAGAGATGATTTTGCACAACCTTCACAACCTCCATTCGGGAAATAACTTGCATTTATCTTGACACCAGATTAATAGAAGTTAGTTATATGTATTTGGTCATCAAAAGGATATGTTATCAGAAATTCCCAGGTTGACTTGCTGTATTTTTTTTTATTTGTAGTGCATGTTATCAGAAGTTCCCAGGTTGACTTGCTGTATTTTTTTTATTTGTAGTGCATGAATAGTGGTATTGCATTAACACAGGCTCGCTATTTGGAGAAAGAAGAAAAGTGTCTTCCTCCACCCAGGTTAGCAGAAAGAAAACGTGTTACATGCTTTTTTTTTTTGGCTATGGTCATATCTTTTCCATACAACGATAGGGTTCTGTTCAATAGAGTGGATTAAATAGTTGATTCTTGGAAAAATGGAAGAGGCTCCAGTTTTGAGATATATTTTCAGTGACTCTTACAGGATGTTAGTACCATGAACTTACTGTATCAAAACTACCTGTATCTTGGGGATCAGCATGTAGCCTGTTAGCAGGCACATTTCCATGAGGAAAATTACTCTTACTCTGTAGGTAAAAAAGATAAGAGATCTCTGCAGTGTGTATGGTGGGGTGGCAGGGTGGGGGCAAAAAGTAGTCTGATCACATCTGTTTAGTCATATGTCTTGTTCCCGGTTGAATTTGAATTCGTAGTAATTTCCCTACAGATAGTGATCTTAATGTGTTGAAATTAGTACAATACAATTCTAAGTGGAAGGTTAGGAGTAAAGTTTGCTCTCTGTGTTCTGGTTTTCTTTTTCTAGTATTCGAGTAGTGATAACAGTGGAACAAACAGAACAAGAACTGGACAAGGCTGCATCACTTCTTAAGGAAGCTGCACAATCTGTGTTGAATTAGACTGCTGTTTTTGGATTCTTCTTTCCCCACATTATCAGGATAAGTGTTTTACACTGTACAATGACTTCCAGATTCTTCCACTGATGGCATTGAAAGCTGACTAACAAAGTTGTTCTAGAGTGATACAAATGCAGTGAGGGGAAGAATGCTGAATTTTGGAGTTAGTGAATGACAGTGTTGTTCCAGTTCAAACCCTACCATTTACTCACATTACTTAAAATGGGATATCACTACTGAATTCATGACTCTTTCGTAAGTTAGCATAAAAAGTTTTGAATTTATTTCCTCAAACCCTGAAACGTTCTCAAAAATGTGTATAAACATTCAGTTTCACCCCAAACCATGTAAAGTGTGTTTTCTCTCCATTTTCTCAGAATGTGGGAACTTCAAATAAATTTCAATTATCCCTCCCCACCTTCCAAATGAAAATACACTGTTCCTAATATTACCAAAAGGATAACACATTAAGATATAATTTTGTGCTATATTATGTCATTTATTATTGAATTATAGGAGGGAGGACCTTCAATTCTTTTTGTTTATATATCTTTCTCTAACCATTTTTGGCAGCCAGGCTTTAAGAAAGCCTGGGCAGAGATTAAATTCATATCAAATACTATTTAATTTTTGCATTCCATATGTAATTATATGCATGTTTGATATTATGGGTGAGGTTTTTCATACTATTATCTTTAAAATATCTAAATTCAAATGTCAGAATTGTGAAACTGCTGTAATTCCAGTATAGTGTGTTCAGATAAGGGTGCTTTGTACCAGTCTTGAATAGGACTAATAGGCCACATGGAAAATGAACCAAGGTTTTGAAACAGCAACTAAATACTAGCTTAGTCAAACTACTTTAAAGCATAAAATTGATATGTGCTTTGTTTTATCTGTAAACATTTATGCCTTAGAAGGGAAGACTCGCATACAGCTACTAAGAGTTTAGATGGTACAAATACTACTTAAACACAAGTCAATCTGTGCACATACAATTCCCAAGTAATTTGAAAGTAATGTTTGGAGGTTGTGCTGTCAGGTTTTTAAGTAAGCACAGATGGACATTACATATATGGACACTTTACTTCAATCAGGAAACTGGTAAGGAAGTACATATCTTTTTATAAAACAGAAAATACAGCTTTTTATTTCACAATTTTGCTTTAAGAACGCCTGTCTGAAATTTTTGTATTCTGCCTAATATATGTTGAGTTGTTTTGTACTTATGTGCCTTTTTGGTTGCTACTACAAGGATTATATAGGACTATTTTTGAGAAACATCATTGTTAAATATAATCATGTTCGATTCAGATTTTTACTTACACAATTGGATTTTGTAGCATGGTCGACCATATATTGTTAAATATTCTACATTAGGTAAGCATAGTCTATGCTGCCTCCAGTTCACAGAGACTGTTTCTATGCTGGTTTTCAAATTTTTTCATCTGTGTACATTCAGATAGAATACCTAAAGTTGTGTTGGGGCGCTTCTGTGATTGTTGCTTGACATTGGAAATAGTCAAATCATTATCTGTGTAATATAGTAAAAGAAATCCCAGTGTGAAAGAGAATCTCTATTTCAATGACATTTATGTTTTCTCTGTTAACTGTGAATAAAAGCCAGTGAGAAGCCAACAATTTAGAAGAGAAAAAAATGTGCAGAATGAGACTGACTCCCATTTTACAGACTGGAACTGAAGGGCAGAATAGTCATCTTGAGGACCCTCAGAGACTGAAAGAAATGGAAATTAAATGTTATGGCTCTGCTTTGAGCTTTTGAACCATTTTTGGCTGGATAATTGAAACCTGCAAATTCGAGTGAAGTCAAGCCTTTGATGTATAAATTTGGAACAAATGAGGTACTTTGATTCCAGTGTAGCATATTAAATGGTTTTGGAGTTAAGATAAGCCTGGGAAGGTAAGCAAATAACCATTGGCATTGAAATTCTAAGTTGCAGAATCTGTATTTAATTCTCTCATTTTATTTTAGGTTATCTGCAAATGGGGTAGAATTTTTGTTGTGCTTAGAGAACTAACAAAAATTTTTATATACATGGATTTGTGCTGTTATTTTTGTTCTTGGTTTGTTGGGGTTTTTTTGCTTTTAAATGAAGTGATGACAACTAAGGTAGAAGCAGAGTGAAATTTCTAGCAATTTCAAATCTGTGACTAAGTAGTTCTGATGAAATAAAAGTTAAAAAATGTTGCTAAGAAATACCATAATCTGATTCATTTGACAAACACATACCCACCATTAAAACATTGGTAAAAATGCCTTTGTCCGTTTTTATTGTTTACCAGTATGTAGGAAAGAAACATTTAGATCACAGTAAAGTGAATACCTTGGTTGATAGCAGCTGAAGTGCTCTTGTAAAATATATTTTACTGACAGGTTATATGCATGGTCTCTGTAAGAAATTAAGACACTTATGAGATGTAACTGGTGGAGAGGGAAATCCCTGGCCAGTTTAAGCATATCTGGCTCCTCTTCATTTTGACTGTTTTGATAAATATCTCTGTCATGACAAGCAGATGAAGAAATGGGTGGCTCTGGGGAAAAATGTTGATTGGGGTTAGGGAGACAGCAGGTGATTCTGATTAAACTTCTGACATTTGAAAAATCAGAAGCCTGTTAAGGTGCTTAACTGCCCAGTGCTCTTGGCTGATAAATATATTAACAAATCTGTGTTAGTTGCTTTGTAGTTACATTTGGATGAATTGGTATTTTTCCATCCATTTCTTCAGATGTGGGCATGAGACTGGAGTTCAGTGTAAACCTATTAAGTAGGATACTGTGAGATGAATCAAACACAAGGACTTTATCCCAAACTTCAAAGTATCTTTTGAAAATAAATTTTGTTTCAATTAATTTATGTATTTCACTTTGCCACATACTTGGAACAGAGTTTCAGCTAAGTAGATAATAAATCCAGTGTTTTAAATAGTGAAGAAAAATAAATGCTGTTAATTTTTTTAAATAGACTATTAATATCTGATAGTTGAGAAGGAGGGCATTTTAACTGTAAAACATTGGTCATTTATTGAAATTGTCTTGATGAAACCAATTTTTTACAATATATGAGGACTGGGGTGGACTGGAAAGAATTTACACTTTCAAAAGATTTTATCTTGAAGAAACATGTCTACATGATATATATATTCATATTTTAAACAAAGAGATTTATTTTCCTTGAATATTTAAAAATAATTGATTGCTATTTGTGTAGTTTCATGGTTTTTATAGGAAAAACAACAGATGCCTTTTCTGTTTATTATAGTAATAATTATTTTTGGATAGGAGGTGAAATGCATAAGGAGAGTATTAAGAAAGAAAGAGATGTATGGCTGAATAACTTTGATTTTATTTTTTTTTTTCACTTTTGAAATATGAACCCAGTCAATGCACAGAATGGTGTACTGTCTCCTTTCTGTCACTCCATCTGGACTTTATTATTTTAAACAGGGTTGTGGAGTGTTGGCATTCACTGATCTATGAAGTTGCTACCACAGAAGTGTCTTGCATCTTAAGATGACTAGAGAAGTGCACATGTAAATGTACAGAGCTGTAAATGCTACTTAAACAGAGGAAATATTTACAACTAACACAAAGCATTGTACATTAAACTGTTTCAGTGTCCTAATAAAAGGAAATGTCTGGATAACATTTCTACTAGTGTTTTTATGTTCTTTGGCAGTTTTCATGGTAATAAGGTAACAGGCTTACTCTGTCTCGCTGTTGATAGATTTTCCAGATTTTGGTTTCCTGTCCATTATGTACTAGGTAGTTGCAAAATATGCTTAGTAGAAGTCACAGAAGCTACTAAATCTGCTAAAGAGTACCTATCAGGGAAGGACAGTATATACATGTCCAATTTATAAATTTTGGTAGCACACACTTGCTGAAAACCGCTATTGCATGCTGGATACTGGACCAAATACAGTTTTGTTGTGACTCAGTAGAGAATTTCTGGTAATCAACAAACTGGAGTTAGGATGACATATGCCCCAACTTTGAGACACTGTTACAGAATAAAATACTGCAATTTTGCCTACCATATTTTATGGATAAGATTTCTCTATTTTCCTCTGCTATTAGAGGTGTTACCACTTAGCTCAGTATGCTGTTTGTATAATGGAGTTGTATTTTCTAGCAGAGGATTCTAAGCTGGCTGAAACCAGTATAAGTATTGGAGTCAAAGGAACAGCTTAAGTGGAATTGGAAATATGTAATCCACTGTTTAACTTACATTTTATGTAGGCCAAAAATAAGTGATTGTCTCACTCTAATCAGCATTTGTCAGACTGTGCTCCTGTTCTGGTATCCATAATTCAAGGAGGATAAGGACAGATTGGAGAAGGTCCAGAGGAGGACCGTAAAGATGACCAAAGGGCTGGAGAACATGCCCTGTGAAGAAAGAAAAACTGGAGGACAATTTTCCAGTTCTTGCAGAGTGTCTACAAAGATGGCAGAACCTCTCTTCACAAAAAGCCACATGAAGAGTGGAAGGGCAATAGAATCGTAAAATGGGTTGGCTTGAAAGGAACCTTGAAGATAATTTTAGTACCAACTGTCATGAGCAGGGATGCCTTTAGCTAAACCAGGTTGCGCCAGCCCCCATCCATCCTGGCCTTCAACAGTGCCATCCGCAGATTACATGGGCAGTATAATAGAATAGAATCATTAAGGTTGGAAAAGGACTTCAGAGATCAAGTACATCCTTTGACCAAACACCACCATGTCAGCTAGACCATGACATTAAGAGCCATGTCCAGTCATTTCTTGAATGCCTTCAGGGTTGGTGACTCCACTACCTCCCTGAGCAGTCTGTTCCAATGTTTGGCAACCCTTTTCATGAAGAAGTTCTTGCTGATAGCCAGCCTGAACCTCGTCTGCTGCAGCTCTTCACCAACTTGGCAAGCTAATGAGCAAAGAAAGATGCTTTTCCTCTTGTCTGACAGATGGACCCCATGAACCCCTGGTTGACCTGGTTTCTCAAGGTGAGTCACATGGAATCTGTTATGTACAAGTTGCATGGGGAAAGGTTTCATCTTTTATGGTGAGGAGAATAGCAATTACTGGAAAACCACCTCCTCATGGATTATGGGAGATTTTCAAGATGTGGGTGGACAGGGTGCTGGATAATTTCATCTAGGCTTCCCTTCTCAAAAAAGGTTGGACCTGATGATCTTTTGAGGCCACTTGCAGCTTGGCCTGTTCTGGGATTCTGCACTGTGACTGTAATTCTGATTCTGATTCCTGTTCTGTGACACTCAGAACAGGAAGTGGAAATAATTTTTCACACTTTGTCTAATTAAAATTGGATTTTGATTGGAACAAGCCTTTTGTTGATTACCAGTGTCACAGTAGGTGTTGAGAGAGTGCATGAGCAAGACAGTTAGTACAAGTTAGGCTGATGACTGAGAGGATAAAAAAAGGTAATGGAATACCAGCACTTCCTGATAATCTGAGTGGTGACTTTGAATTCCTCTCATAATTTTTAGTGGTTTGGACTCTTTCTGTTCTTTCACATGAGGCAAAGAAATAGCTGTTCTCAACAGGTAATTGATGAAAGGTCAAAGATTTTTTTGTTGTTGTTTTAACTTTGTCCAGGATTATATTTTTTAACAAACTAGCCTCAGTTCTGTGTATCATGTTTGTACTGAGTTAAGATTTGCCTTAATGTCAATAGTGAATTCACATTCACTTTAGTTACACATCTAAACAGGCAACAATACTCCTTTGCCTTTGTATGCAACCTCTAGGCTTGAAGCATGGGAGTGTTTAAGTCACCTTTAAAGCAGCTGATAGTAAGGAGTACTCAGTGATAATGGAATTCCTATCTATGACAGTTCTGATCAAATATTTTTTTGGTAAAAGACTATAGGTCTATTTTTTTTCTCCAGCTTTAGATTTTCAAAGACAGGCTATATACAAAGAGTCACTACTAAACAGTAATCAGCATTTGCAAGAATAAATCTCCTGACTTCCTTGTGGATAAAAGAATTTGGCACGATAATTTCAAAATTTGCTTATTAAAAATCTTTAATAAACACAAATACATAACCTGCTCAACTTTAAAAACTACTTAACCTTGATTGCTATTTTGAGAATAAAAATTTTAAAATGTGTAACGGATTTTAAAATATTAGAACTTTTAAACAGATTGCTTTCTTGTTTCTTTAAGCTTTTGCTATTTCCTTCATTTTTGTTTTCCAATCATCTTCCTGCTTTTTTGCCTTCATTTTTCAGGACAGACACCAACACTAAATGCATTGGTAGATGCTTGAAATTTACCCAAGTCGTGAGTGTTTGCTTTAATATGATTGTACAAATTTTATTTATTTGATGATGCCAATGAAAATATAGTGACCTGTTTCCATAGTGCTGGTGAATGCTAAGTGGAAGTTGAGGTCTGTGGAAACAAATACTCAAGGTGTCAATGATCACCTCTAGGTACAGAATATTTTAATATTTTTCCCATTTTGAAGACATAGAGTTTAAGTGTGGGTAGAATATCACAGCTGCATTGTCAGTTATGCTGGAATTACAGGTCAAAAATGTAAACATTTTTTGAGTACTGTGAGATGAATATGGTGGAAGATGGTGTTTTTTACAAAGGTGAAATTTGATAGTATTTGAGGAGCCTTCAATTTGAATACAAGGCACAAATGCTCATTAGAGAGTAGTAAGTTGACTGCAAGGTGCTGCAGTAGACCTGCAGCAGATTTTGTCTGCAGAATTGCAATTCTGTCTGCAGTTCCTTGTCCAGAATTGTTGCTCACCCATTGTTGGTCCCTTCAAAGTCTAGGAGGTAACAATGTACATTGTAGAATGGGGAGCTTGTACTGCAAATTGTCACATAATCAGAAGCTGTTTGCAGGATAAAATAGTGTCTTACCTTACAGCAAAATTAGATGCAGCTGCATCACAAAGAAACTAGCAAATTAGTGAAGTTATATGTATATTTTGCAACCTGGGGGAAGAATTTGGTGTATGATATCAAGGGGAATTAAGTATTCATATATCTTTCTATAAATACATTTTCTATGCTGGGCTGATAAAAAGACACCACAGAATCACAGAATACCCTGAGTTGGATGATACCCACAAAGATCACCTAAGTCCAACTCCTTGACTGCACAGGACAGCCCCAAGAATTACACCATATGTCTGAGAGCATTGCCCAAATATTTTTTGAGCTCTGGTCAGGCTTGTGCTGTGGCCTCTTCCTTTTGGATCCTGTTCACCAGCCACCCTCTCAGGGAAGAACCTTTTCCTAATACCTAGCCTAAACCTCCTCTGATACAATTTCAGGCCATTCACGTTCTGTCGCCGGTCACCACAGAGAAGAGATCAGTGCCTTCCCCAGCTCTTCCACTTACAGGTCTCCTCTCAGCCTCCTCTTCTCCAGGCTGAACAGACCAAGGGACTCAGCTGCTCTTTGTGTGGCTTCTGCTCTAGATTCTTCACCTTCTCCATTACTCTCCTGTGGACCCTCTTTAATAGCTTTGTATCCTTTTTATATTGTGACACCCAAAACTGCCCCCAGCACTCAAGGTGAGACCGAGCAGAGCAGAGCAGGACAATCCCCTCCCTTGCCCAGCTGGTGATGCTGTGCCTGATGCCCCACAGGACACAACTGGCCCTCCTGGCTGCAAGTTGACTTACATTCAACTTGCCCTCAACAAGTAACCCTAGGTGCCATTCTGTGGCGCTCCTTTCCATCATCCTGTTCTCCAGTTTGTACATCAAGAGTTGACCTCTCCCTGGAGCAGAATCCAGGACCTTTCCTTGTTAAATGCCATACAGCTGATGATTACTCAGTCCTCTGATTTGTCAAGGTCTCTGCAGGGTCTCTCTGCCTTTGTGGTAGTTCGCACCTCCTCCCACTGGCAGACTTAGTGTACCTTTGAATCCTGAATGCAAGCTGTTCATGGAGATATTGAAGAGAGCTGGGCCTAAGGTGGAACCTTGAGAAACCCCAGAAGCGGCCAGTCATCACCCTGGTGTAACCCCACAAAAGCCGTTGAAAATGGTTAGACAAAAAAACCTCTCCATAACCTCCTAACAGTTTTGACCAGAGATAAAAGTTGGTATCAAATGGCAGGGTTTGAACAAGTTTCGTCCACTTCAAGCCTTAAAATGGAAAACCCCTAAAAGTTCAGCGCATGTGTACTGCTTTAGCCAAAGAGATTCTTTTTGCAGCCAGCAGGGCAGAAGAAATATTTAGTGACCTAACTCATGGATGAACGAGTTTTTCTTGCAATGGGTGATAAAATGGCAGCAAAGCACTTGCCTTCAGTGTAGTTTACTGTGGAACTGTTCTTGAGCAGCATCAAATTTGCACAATGCCCAAGCTATTTAATGTTTTAATATCTTACTTGGTGACTGAAGGGACCAAATGACACAGCCCTTTACTTTCAGTGAACAAGAGTAGTCTCAGAAGAATCTTAACAGTTTTGTGTGTTTGTCTATCACCTCTTAAAGGGAGTATGGATGGATATAGATGAATTTGAGGAGACAACTGGAAGAAGAGGACATAATGCACCCATGAGGACAGGCTACGTGAATTCACACAGAAGTACTTAAATTAACAAGTTTGGTTTTTTGGCTGCTGAATGATTATGTTGATGGTGTTTCCCATTTGTTCACATTCAAATGTCTAAGCAATATACTCAGCAGCTAGTATAGATATTTTGGTCAGTTGAATTTACTCATTTTTATAAATCCTGCCTCTACTTGAAATGTCTCAGCTACATTTTCCATGCCATAGAAGTGACTGGCATGGAAATATATATATTATTACTTTGAGGTGGCAATTGTTATCCTCCCTAAAGCATGGCCTATTAGGAAGAGTGCTCTGCGGCAGAAAGAATATCTTTTTTGTGTTAAAGGAAAATATTCCACTGCTTGTGTGAAGTAAAAATAAATAGAAATGCCTCTATTTATTTTTACCTCTCCACAAAGAAATTCATTTTCTTTGTGGCATGAGAGAGAAAATATACCTTTTCCCCCTCTTACTGCATCTCAAGTTTTTTTATACCAGCAAAGATTTATCATGTGAATGACACCCCATGCAAATATATGTTTAGTATTGAAGCAAATGCAGTTAAACACCTGCAACTGCTTTTTTGAAGACACACATCTTCAAAAGACATATGTGTATTTTGTTTATGGCTCTACAAAAAAGAAGCACACAGTCTTGTGTATTATCAACAGATGAAATTTGTGATATTTAATTTGTGACATTGAACCTACATCAGGGATGTAAGTTTGCCAGAGAAGTCCTTATCAAGTGATTACACTGATCTAGCAGGCTGTCAGCTCAGTCATATAGGGAAAGAGAAATTTTAAAGCTTGTAATGAGATCACATGTTATTTTCTTTGTATTTACAATCAGTTAAAATAAAAGGTATTGTGTTTCAATTTTGAAAATATACGTCTATTTAATATTAGCTTTAATTTTGTGTTAAAGCTTTTAAAAGTACTAATATAGACGAAGTTTATCATTATCATGGGAGAATCTTTAAAACAGAATATAAGGGAATATTTTAACATTCTGAAAGAGTTTGACTTTACTGGTTTTTTATGTGTAAGTATATGATATTTGATAAATGAAATAATTTTACTCATGCTTGTATCATTATCTTTAAAATTTAGATCATGGATGGGTTTCTGTCTAGCACAGGGGTACTGTTATCCAGAGTTTGTGAAGGGTCATATGATTCTTTGTGGCAGAACTTCATGAAACTAGTAATTTGCAGAATGTTTTTGAATTAGACAGAAATATTTTGCTCATTTTCAGTGATAGCCAAGTAAATACTCTGGCACCAGATCTATAGAAAGCAACTGAATTAGGAGGTATGCCAGGCAAGTTTGGTGTGCTGTGTAATAACTCTGAGTATGTAGAATCCCTGCTTCATGGAAGTGACACTATTGGTTTCCAGTAAAACACCAGTTTCATTGGTTTTGTGCATTTATTACTGCTGATACTCACTCCATAAGGGAGGTAAACTGATGATCTCATTGTGTGCCTAATTACTATATTTAATCTGTCTGTACACCCTTTAGGTAAACCACATACAAACTTAACACTCTAGGATTAGAGCATTTTTTAGTATTCTAATCCATAAACTGTATCTAAGATTAATTGTGCTGAGCACTGATGTTGCATTTTACCATCAGTCTAATGTGTCTAATTCTGTGTCTAATTCTTACTGGGAGGTGTGAGCATTCTTGGCCAACTGAACAATGCTGAATCTCTCAAAGTTTATCCAGCCTACTTGTTTCCTTTTCCCTGGGTTTTGGTCCTTTATAATTATCATCCTGAGTTGGAATAGCTTTTTACTCCTGTAAACAAGACAAGATTTACTTTTATAGCATCTGTCAAAAGATCCTGAGAAACTCGAAGGATAGGAACAAAATGGTGTTGAATATTTTGTGCAGTCCTGCTGTTATTAACTGCTGCAGTGGTTGCCTTGAAAACTGTAGTATGGGAGGCAACTGTAGTATAACAGTAGATCAAGAAAGCAGTTCTTTTACCCTCAGGCAGGTGGTTGTGTCTTTGACCCAATATAGCTTCTTTAATCATTGGGCTACACAGCAGATCTGAGAAGGCTCCAGATGGAGACTGAACCTACGACCCCCTGACATAAAAACATCTATGATACCAATTACACCATCTGTTGGTCATAAAACCACATTCTCTATCTTTTCTTGGCTCTTGTGTCATACAAAAGCTGAAGGGTGATATTTGGAGCTGTTTGAGTTTATCCATGCAATTTAATGGAGAACACATTTTTTCACAGAGAGGGAGAACAAAGCACAATAGCACTAAAGTTCAATTTACATTCTCAGTCAGTGAAAACAAAAATGAAAATAAAAACCAGTTGTCTGAGTCATTATTTATACCCAAACTATGGCTTCAATTGTAGTATTTCCACAGTACTTGTGATTTAAAAAAACCTAAAGAATAACTTCTACCACCATTGTCCCAGCTCCTGAGGGCCCTGACTTGAAACAAGATCTGTAATTGTAAATAGGAAATTATGGCACAAATGAGGAATATGCAGATCACATTATTAGCCAATATGTGCCTAATAGTATCTTAGGGATTTGTGTTGGGTGGTAGTGTTTAGAAAAGTGTATTATCTGAGTGTGGAGTACTGGAAAATGGGAAATTTAACCAGTACCCACATACCACTTCACATACCCTCAGAATCCCACTGGATATAAGTCTTCCCTGAACTTTATGCTCTGGCTCATCAAACTGTTATTCTGAAATACTTTAGAGACTTTGAAATGGCATCTCAAATTTTTTCCTTTTATTGGTATAATAGTTAGCTCTAGGGGATTTATTGTAGCCATCAGAATAAGAAGCGAGGTACTGAAATACAAGGTGTCATGTATTAGGGATAAAACTAATGTCATAGGTCCATCAAAGCAAGGAAATGAGAGGAAGTTTGTTACTGGTGCAAAATGGGTAACTGTGATGAGGTAGGATTAACATCTTTGGAAAGTATAGAAAGCTAATGCCAGGAATACATGGCCTATGCATTCTGGTACCATGTCTGACAGATGGTTCTGTGCTTTGTGGTCAGTGAAGTCCCTACAACATTGCTCTTTAAGAAACTTTGTGCTCTAATACCATCATTTATCTGTCTAACACAAAAGTGAATTTTTGCTATATTACACCAGTAGTCTAGCTACACAGTAGGCAGGGAAAATAAATCTTAAAAGAAAGCCCAAAATCCCCACACCTGGCCAGTTCCTTTTATGTTATGGAAGCTGGCTTCCAATGATAAGAATGAAGCAGTGAATAAAGCAGTTGACTTTACTGTTACTACACTGTTGATTTCTTATTATTGCACCATCATTACTTTTTAATAAAACATTACTTTTTCTTTAAGAAATAATAAATAATCCATATAAATGGAAGGGAAAGAGTTGAGAACTGGAACTAACAAGTTTCTGTAGAATCTTTGCCATAGGTTAAGCTGACAAAAATATTTGAGTTTTCTATTTGGAGATATTCTTTTTGTGGACGTCTCCATAGGATATATCACATCTTGGCAAATAGAATTGGCTGTGTTGAAGCCAAAAGGAAGAGGAGAAAAAGTGACAAAAGCACAATTCAGATGTACTTTTCCTCTGCCATCAGAACATTTGGGCATCCTGTCATCAGAACCTTTATCCTTGGTTAGTATTAACATGTCCCTTAAAAGTTATTTTCATGATTTGTGATAGAATCTATACTTGATGGTAACATGTAATGATATGAAATAAAAATAATGATGATTGTCATTAGTTCAGACTTCATTGTATTCATCTTCATAAACAAACTTTGATTCTTCACTGTTTGTTTACGTCAGTGAAAAACACTTTTCTGGTGTTTTACTGTTGGAATTTAGCATTTCAGTGTGGTCACAGAGTGATTTTATATTTTTTTATATATATATTAACAATAAGACCCATCTTGCTGTTTTTATAAAAATTATAAGATCCTTGGAAAGGATCTCAAGAGGCCCTGTAATCTGTTTTGAAGCTGAATCAAGTACATTGTCAGTAAAGTCTAGTCTTAATCTGATACTAAAATACTTCTGGTGAACATAGCTTATTAAAGACTAACCATACTGGATCCAGGTCTATCTGCCTAGGAGCATATCACTTTGCTGATACTACAGTAGACTAAGGAACACCTATAAGAAAGATGACTTTAACCTCATCTTAAGAATATGCTTTCTGCTTCGTAAAATAATAATCTTAAATAATCTTAGTCTTAAATCTTTAATAATCTTAAATGTACAAAACTACATTTTTTATTAGTCAAATCCTGCAGTGCTGGTCTCATTTCCTTTACTTAATATCGCTATAAATAATGCAAAATATGTTTTACTATCTCAAATACCCTTCTTGGAGTTTTGTGTGCAGATGAAGACCAGTCTTCTGAATCACAGATTGAATATCAAAGTAGTATGCATTTTAATATCCTGATCAGAGATGCAGGGTTTTTTACTATTATTGTCACAATTTCTCTAAAATGTTAATCAATGTTCCCATGGATTCTTCATTTTTAAAAAGTTGTTAACACAGTTTCTTTAATTTTGTGTTGTATATAGTCATGTTTTCATAAGACTTTGAAAACCTCTCAACCAATAAGTATAAAATATTTATTATGACACATATTTATTTTCAAGTCCTGTGTCAGCTGTGTAATTTATAGTACATCTTTAGATCTCTTTTGGAAAGAACTGTTTCATCTGAACTCCTTCATAACTTCTGACAGACCTGTCTGAATATCAAATTAGAGCAAAATTGATAGTAAAACTTTAAATAAATTTAAATATTGCAGATTGTGGTGTTTATGCTTATCAGTGTATGTATTTTAGAGAGAAGAATTTCTCATAAGGTTTAAGAAGACTAAATAAAGGTAGATGGAATAAAGATGTTAGAATATTGTTGTGTGAATGTCAATGTAAATACAGATTTCACAGTGGAAAATACTGAAAAATGACCTGATGAACAGATATATGTTGGAAACTATTTTGTTAATTGGCTGTGCATTTTTCTCTAAGTTTAGTGTCATCAGATTGCACCAAGTATTCCTATATATGGTAGTTGTAAAAAATGTAAACTGCAGTATTTAATCCCTTTGTTGGAAGATACTCATGTTTTTGTTTAGATGAATTTGGTTGTATTGCTTTTGTTAGGCGTGTCTGATTAAAATTTGCTAAGAAGGTTGCAGAATAGTTCCCATGTGGATACTAAGTTTCTTTTTATAACATTTCAGATTTTATTGTTTCCATAAGTTTTCAACTTTATTCAAACCTTTGTTTCATGTCTTCCCAACAAATTTTAGTTATGATTGTTCAAATCTTCTTTGTAATATATTGCATCAGATTTTAAAGCAAATGCTGACAGCAGCAGTATTTATGCCCTGCATACCAAGCAGATACCACATGGTTTGAATAACGGGCACCCCTGCTGAGTGTGGATGAAATCAAAATCTTTCATAGTCATGTAAAATGCCCTGATAGAAATCTCTCTTTAAATGTGCCTTCTTATTTAAAGATTAATTCTTTTATCTTGACGCTGATGCATGTATGTGATTCCTACAAATGCTAATGAAACCTGAAAAAGTTGTAGGCTTCAAGTAATCTCAGAAGTCACCCCAACCTTATATATCACTAAATAAACAAAATAAACTCTACGGATTTTATTGTAGGTAATAGGAAGGCTAACTTTAAAGCCTTAAACATCACAGTTCTTTGGCTGTTATCAATGCTAAAGACAGGAGTTTTTCTGGCTAGGTTTTGCCCCAGAATTCTTAACACCAGTTGCTTCTTTTGTTTTACTTAAAATATTGAAGTTGTAACTAAAAGTAAACAGAAAAAGTCAAATTTCGAGGAGTAGGAATAACTCAGTCATATTGTAGATGAGGAAAATATTTGTGTTCCAGCTATTTTTTATGGGAATTTTATTGCCTGGGAATACAATAACAGAATTTTATAAAATTCTGAATGTAAACAGAAACTGGTTGTAGAACGAATATATGCAGAACTCTGTTTTAAGTTATCTTCTCCTTACTGCACTGTTAATGCTATCTTCTTCCTTTTGATTTAATGGCATTGTTTCCCAAGAATTTAAACAAAAAGGGAAGAAATGTGGGTTTAGGATACTGGTGGTTAGTTGCATTAGAAAGTATTGTAAGATTCTTTATTTCAATAATATACATATCAGTATAAGACCATGTCTCTGATACATCATTAATAAATACCCAGTATATGGTCTGTGTGTTCTAGGACACATTCATCAATGAGGTTAATACCCGAGGAAAGCTGTCAATTTCATACCCATCTCCACTGGCTGCAGTTTTGCTAAAAATACTAAGCTACACACACACATACACGTATTTTACAGGAAAAAAATATTTCTCATTATTCCTTCCACCAGATATATTTATTTAGTTGTTTTTATTTCCATTGCCAGGTGTGGCTCAGAAGCCCTCTGCTCCACTGAGGTTCTTTTCATTATGAGCAGCCCTGTAAGTCACAAAAGAACAAAATCTTCCACTTCCTCTCCTACCCTTTCAAAAGTGTATATATGTATATGCTGTCTTTCCTTATTTCCTGTTGAATTAAAAGCTGTGCAAGGCTAGAAATGAAGAGGTTAAATAGATCACCTTCATATGTTTTATGTTACATACTAGAGCAAACTTTCTGCCAAATCAGTCTACGCCTTCTTGCCTGATTTAGCTGCTATTAAATACCAAGTACTTCAGAACAAACCACACAGAGAACTAATACTACCCTCCATTGTCTTTTGCTTTTCCTATTATCCACAACTTGCAGGCAACAGAAAAAGTGCTGTTCAGATTCTTCACATTTATTTTTGACATTCTCAGAGGGCTTCAGTTCAGAGTTGGAAATGAGCTGTCCTGTTTCTCCACTTGGTATTTTTCTTAGTGGGGTTGATTCCCACACTGCTTGGTAGTTGCTGAGAACCTGACAGAAGACAGTGGTGCACAGGGTCTAATTTTTGCTGGGCCAGCATTGCCTAATGTTAGCTGTTGCACAAGGCAGAGACTGGCACATACTGGGGACTTTTAGATGAACTCCTCTCCACAAAAATTACAGTGGTGTCTCAGAAATATCATCAAGTCTATGCAATAGCTCAGAGCATCTGAGTCTAATTTAACTGTGCTATTTAATATAATTACAGTTTTGTTGCAAGAAGTTGGCTGCTGCTGCTATGGTTGGTTGGGAAAGAAAGATATTAAGAAGTGTTCATTTGAGAGGCTTTCTAATAAGGCAGATAGACATTTGTGTAGCACAGCTGCTGACGTGGGGCAAGTAAGATAAGCCTCTATCAAAATCTATGATATAGGAATTTCTGAACAGCATAGAAACTGAACTAAGTTTTCTCTCCTTCTTGATCTTGGTCAAATTACAGCTGTTGGGGACAATGGTAGTGAGTGAACAGATAATCCATCCTTGCCTGTTTGCTTAAAGTGGGGATGTTGACTGATGCCAGATGACAGGTACTGATCCCTGTAAGCAGAGCCTCATATTAGGCAGAAATTCAGTTTCAGAGCTGGGACTTGGACCCCAAAATGTATTCTCACAAGTCCTGAAGTGAAATAGAACATGGTGTCATCAAAGTATCAGACCAGCTACAAAAATATTGATTCCCTAATAAAAGGTGAAAAACGTACCAAAATGTCTTTTCCTCTGCCTCTTGTGTATGGAGATAAGACCTTTGCACTCAGGAGAGATCTGCCCTTAGGTTGGGGCAATTGGCTATCTCCCTTGGTAAGTCAGACTGAGTTTGCAATTAAATGTAAGACAAAACATAAATCATTTTTCTAACTATGACTTGTTGTGTCTTGTTTGTGAATGAAGGATACAGAATGTAAAAGGGATGATGATAAGATCATGAAGGAAAAATATATTTAGATAAAGTTTCTCTGCTTTTACACAGAAGAGATGGGACAATTAGATATTAAAAATTCACTTCAAGGAAAACAAGGCAGTTCTAAAAGCAGGCCAGAAAAGGAACAAACTCCTTTTTGCAGTCGTTTAGCAACTACCTATTTAGATTTTTCCAATGCCAGTAAAAGGAATGAGAAGAGGTAGAGAGCCTCTTTAAGTAAACAGAAATACCTCACTTTACTGTTTTGTTTTGATGGATTTTTTCTTGTAAAGTCTTATATATTTATGGGATTGGTGCACAGATGAAAAAGAAGGAAAAAATACTATATAGAAGGTGGTAACACTGCAAAATCAAACCGATTTGAGAGAAAATTAAGACACAGTTAAACCTTGCAATTAGAAATAATGAAAAAAGTGAATTTTAAAATAATTTTACTAGTTAGCACTATACTGCTTTTAATAGAAGTGAACCTCAACGATTCATGTAGGAGCTGGGAATGAAATGTTTGGTTTTGTTCCAGGTGATTGGCTTTACAAATCTCTCTGAGGAGAAAAGTTGTCTTTAAAATGTTTTAAAAGTACAATCCAATATAATCACATATGCTTTAGTGTACTTCAGTGCAGTCTTTATTGTCTATATTATTAACTAGTTGCGTGTGTGTGAAGCAGTTTTATTCAAACTTGTAAATCTATTTGAACCCGTCACCTATAGTTTCGTATTCTTTAGGCATAATGTACTGTGAACACTGTAGAATACATTATTAGCATATGGTATCCCAAATATTTTAATATTCATCAATAAATCCACATGTTTTGGAGTTCATACTGTTGGTAAAAGAAGGGAAAAATGTTGCAGACTGTCTTTGTCAGGATAGTTGGCTGAATAGAAAAACCTGGGGAATGTGTACTGAGAGCCAGCAGCACTCACCTGCTCTGTGCCACAGAATACAGCAGCACAGAAGGCATTGCAGTTATATTCATGTTCCTGTTCCTGTTTGTGTGCTCTCTTCAAGGCTCTTTCTGTGGCTGCTCTTGCTCCCTTATGTTGCATGCAGTATGTACCCCCAAGTCTGGGGGAGAAGAGGGAAGGTCTTTGTTTTACTATATGGCTGATCCCTACTGCAGTATTGTACTGTGTTTAGCTTGCCTCTGCTAGACTGTTTATTGTCCATTTGGGGGCCTTTTTGGACTCCAAAGGCAGAGGAATTGCAAGAAACTTCATATCTGTAATGTAAAAAAAAATAAATTGCGATGACAAAAATAAACTGCTTCTGGTTTCCTTACAAATTTTACCTCTTTCTCAGGTATATCCATCTGTCTGTGGGCCTGAAACTCCATGTTCCAATCCTGAAGACTTCCTGTTCCCTAGTTAAGACTACCTTTAAAAAGTAAAACAATAACAAAAAACCCCAAAAAACAAAACAAAAAAAAACCTGAAAAAGCCCACAAACAAACAAAACCCACACAAAAAAACCCCAAAACCCAAAAAACCCACCACAAAACAAACAACAAAATGCCCCCAAAACTAGACCACATTAAATTAAAAAAAAGAAAAAAACCAAAAAAATCCTCAAAAGGCACATCCAGGCTCTCCAAAGAACATTCTCCATAGTCAATACTCCTTGGATGCTGACTTAAATTCTTGGTTTAGTTCAGGTTTTTGACACCTTCACATCTGTCTGGATTATTTTTCAAAAAGGAATTATATAAGCTTTGTAATGACTTGCAAACATCTGATGCATTTTTAAATTGAACTCTATTTTTATCCTACAGGGTGTATAAATCTTTGGTATAGGATCCACTGACATGGTTGTGTCTGTCTCACTGACATAATGATGTATTTTTAATCTTGCCTTGTAAACTGCAGCACTTGGCATTCTATCCCAGTACTGTGGGCTTGGGTGGTACATTTAAAGTTCTTTATGAACTCTGGAAGTAACTAATGATGTCAAGGATGAATAGTCAGCCTTTTTTACTCTGCAGTCAGTCAAATGTCTGATGGTTGGTGCTCCAATCTGACAGCCAAGATTTGCCTGGGAGTTTACATAAATTAAATAGCTACAATTTTAATTGTTCCCATGCTATTTACAACACTGTAGCATGCTAGTGACATGGGATGGCTGACATAAACGACTAATATAAATACACATAAGTAATTCAGTACAACTAACAAGATGATAATGAAAACTGCATGATAAAAGAAACTTGGTTTTATTTTTTTGAGCATGAGTCTAAATGCCAAGATCACCCTTTACTGTAATCAAAACAATTTCAAGGAGTACTTGAATCCTAAATTAAATCAAATCATACACTCATGTTCTTGTTTAATTTATATAATGAAAACCTAAGCCCCAGTCCCTATTCAGACTTTTATCTTCAATAAGTTATTCTGTAACTGTTTCACACGTTGGAATAATAGATACAGAAAAGAGATGCAGCTTTTTACCCCTTTCAGTTTTTATGACTTTGAGATTTGAGGGTGCATGAGTCTGAAGACACTGCAGGATGCTCAAACCATTGGGTGAGTGTGATTTTACAAGTTAGGGCAATTGACTCTGTTTTTGGGAGCGTTGTCTGCATCCTGACTTATGAATCAAATGAAACACTTTATTTATTGTTTCTTGTGGTTCTAGGCATGAGAAATATCCTTGGTGATCTTCTTTTAATAAGAGTGTTGATGGTATGAATGCTTGCAGATTTGTTTATTCTGGTGGGTTGGCTCCTGTAGCAGAACTACTTGACATGTTTGTGTATGTTGACCTGGAAACAAAAGCAAAGACATAGTTCCTAAGAAATGGGTGAAATACCTTTCTCCTGGTAGAAATGGGTTTTACCTTCTGGAGGTAAATATATTTCCTTTAAAAGTTTTATTCTCACCCTTTAATACATACTCACACACACACACACACAGAGAAATCTCTCAAAATCATGTATAAGAAGCAATGGTCTAAAAATGTGGATCAAAACCTGATTTTTTTTTTTTTTTTTGTAGGAAAAGATTTTCTAATGAGTGTTTTTAAATTGTGTTTTATTTTAATATTTACAGTAACTTTGTTTTATTTAATATTTGAAATACTTAATTATTTTAACCTACTTAGTAGGTTTGGTTCATCAAAAAAAAAAACAAACAACAAAACAACAAACCGCAGAAATAGGCAGGTAGACTCTAAACATGTAGTTCTTTATTTGAATAGCTGCTCCAAACTAGTTTCTTTTTGTTTCACCTACTGTAACATTTATTAGGCGACCAACAGTCTCGTCGAATTCCTACATTATGCTCAGTGTCTGAACAATTCAGCTGGGCTTTCCCTTGTGGCTTCCCACTTCCATCCCAAACTCTCCAGTTTGTTTGCATACAATGACAGACTCCAGTAAGTGGAGTAGAATGTGTCCCACTCTTCTGCACAGTGTACTGTGACCAAGTCATTCCCTGAGGATCTAGACGTCAAGAAAGGTCAAGAGCCCAGCTCTCCATAGGTTGGGCTGGTATTTGCTGGGCTGATACGTAGCACTGAGCACAATCACCTCAGTTCTCTTTCAAAATATGCTTCTGAAGACAGTGACCAAAACTGTATGTGTGGTCAGAATCAGGCACAGTTAGCCAAGAATCTCAAGTGCTGTAGCAGGAAAGTTTCTGGATCTCTGTGGAGGTGATCATTCGATTGCTGTGGCTGGGGCAGTTCTGAACATGCATAACTGATCACACAAGGAATGTTTACACCTAACAGGATTCAGCTAAGAATGAATATTCAAGACTAAACAGGTGCATTTTTGCATTACAAATTTGGACTTTAGTGTCTGAATCCTGTGTTTTATGCCCAAATCCTTTTTCACTTTTGGCCAATCTATGTAATATATCCTAATATTGGAGAATAAAGCCCAAGAGTTGATCCTGAAATTGTGAAACATGTAGGTAATGTCTTCTGTGCTTCTTTCATCACAAGAATAAAAGGATCAGGTGAGGAATTAATTTTTTTGCTAAAGATAGTGTACCAATTAAAGTTTATCTAAGCTTGCAGGATGATTTTAGACACACTGAGACCTTCAAGTTGGAACCACATTTAATCTTACACTTTCTAAAAAGTCACTTTTGTTATATCTATTATGAAAGCGGATAAAATCAGCATAGGGAATCCACCCAAATTCTGTCAGGGATTCCCCAGGAAGGTCGTGCTGAATTCCAGCTTTGCTTGTTGCTTTTAACTGCTCCTATCAGGCACATACCATATGGTCATGCAAACAAATACGTGCACAGCTTTTTTTTTCTCAGCTAGTGACAAAACAGTTTGAGGCCATATGCTGCACAACACGTGATCTCTCTAATGGCTTATGTGAATTGGGGGAACCAGCTCAGAACGTGCAGTTGTTCCACATGTCTGTCTTTGCTGTACATGTTTTTCTACAATACAGAGTGAGAATTTGTGCTGTGGTTTCTTCACTGTAGTGACTTTACTTGCAATGTGAAATATGAATAGCAGTTTTTGTGGTTAGTGACAAAATAATTTGTGGGACTGAAGATGACTCAAATTCTCAGTAGCTAACTTGGCCAAGTCATTTAACATTCATGAAACAACCAGTTTCCCTTCCCAAGTCAGAAAAATTATTCACAATCAAAGTTTCTATCACATGCTAATTTATTCCCAAATCCAAAACGTGGGTCTATATCCTATCTATATCCTAGTTATTTTGTGAGATCTTTCAGACCCTAAGAGAAAAAACCAAAATATTATTTATTGTAATGACTATGCAAAATGTAGACAAATTTATGCAGACACTTTTATTTCCTATTAGGCTGGAAGGCAAGTAACACAGCTGTACAATCATAAATTTCAGAGGAATATAGAATTTGAATTTTGTACTTTACTGCAATTGTTGCAGTTTTTTAACCACCTAAACTTTGTTTTAAAAGTCATAGCACTGTTTCTGCTTCAGTTTCTTGGGGACACTTCTTTACATTGATTTTATTTATCAATGTGCAACCAAATTTTTTTGTTGATGCAGAGCTAAATGTTTTTAATAAAAGAAGGTGCAGAAGGAACTGATCTTGATGAACTGAGCTACAAAAAAGGGGGGTGGGGTGGATTAGTGAGGTCAGGATTTTGATGCAGGTCTCTGCTGTTATACACAGGAAATTATAAAGAAAGAGGGAAGTAGATTTTCTAACACATCATAGTATACCTATAACTGGCCAGGTACTGTAAATCACTGGTATGCATCAATCTTTTCACCACAGAAAAGAAATTAAAAGTGCTCTAGTAGAAAAAGCATCTCCAGCACTGTGTCGACCTGAAGCCACTCATCATCAGAAAGATTAAATCAGACTCCCAAAATTTTGGAGGATTGAGGGGATATTCAGTGTGCCAGGAAAAAGGATTAGTGTGACAAGGAGACACATAACTGATCATTTCAAAGGAAATTAAAAGATTTAGGTTTTTTTAGTGTAACAACATAAAGGTTGAGGCGTGAATCTGTCATTTTATGTCATAGAGAGGGGAAAGGGGAAGGGTGGTAGTGGCACAAGAGAGAAGGAATATAAACTCATCTGAATATATACACTCTGGAATCAAAGAAGCAAAGTCTGGAGCAGCCTTTAATCCAAGGAATGGAGTTTATAAAAAGGATCATCACTACTTTTCTCTTAGGTTTCATAAGTTTATGAAAGGGATTTTAAAATGTGTTGTTGTGATGGCAAGGGGCTGAATCAGTCAGTCCCTACATTCCTGCCAAAGAGGGATCAAGACCTCCTTTTGTCATTCTTAGGTGCCAGAAGAATTTTCAAGATGGAACTGAAAACTTGACAGGAAAGAAGCCGAGTGCAAAAGAAGGAAGAAAGAATATGTTGTAAAGTGCCTTTGTTTGCATTAAGAAGTAAATTTAATGGAAAATTAATTTCACTAAAATTATTGTGAATTTAGGGCTTGATTTGGAGAAGAACTTAAAGGGATTTGTATGTATTCAGCATTATTCAGTATCAGATCTTTAGAAATGAAATCTAAAACAACAGAAATGTATTTGCAGTGCAGACATCTAATTAAATGTGCTGTTAAATTATAACTTTAAAAACGAAGAAATTAATTGGCTGAACTGTATCCTTGGAGCTTATGAGAGGCAGTTAAAAGAAGTCTGCTGACCGTTCTGCATTATCTTGGAATACTGATTTCTTTGAACTGCAGACGCAAACCAGGACAACTTCTTCCCTCCTTCCCCCCATCACTAAAACATCAGCTCGAAAAGCTTACTTAAATTATGCTCAGAATGTTCTTATTTCTGGTAGTAAATAACTTGGAGACATTTTGAAACTTTTTGAAAATATTTGGAGATATTTTGAAACTATTTCGAAACTATCAGCAGAATCTTTTCTGCCTGCTGAAGACAGAAAGCAAACTTTACTTTTGACACCCCATCATGAGAGAGCCCCTAGAGCACAAAGAAGGTCCCAGCCGCACTGGTTCTTGCTTCTTCGAGTACGTGCGACGGGGCTGAAGCCCTTGGGCGCTTTAGGGGCAGGAGAAACTGCGTCAAATCCACATTTTTTAACGCTGCAGGCGCGCAAAAACTTCACTTGTGCAGCGAGGAAGTAGAAGGCAAAGGCGAAAAGCCGTAGCGGTTTTGGCCGATTGCCTTTCGCCCGCTCCTTTTTGTTTTACTGGGGATTTTTGTGAGGAAGGTTGCAGGCTCCTGAGGCTTCTGGGAGCAGGACTCGCCTTTCAGAAGGGGCCCAACTCCTGCTGGCTCCTGGTGACCGTCGAGTGCGGAGGGAAAAGTGTGCGCGGAGTCGCCCGGGCCCGGGCCCGGGGCCGAGGCTGCCCCCGGCAGAGGGTGCCGGAGCGATGGGACTGTCCCCATCCCGTCCGCCCCCCGGCGCCTCTCCCCTCCCCTGTGTCGAGTCCCGGGTGACGTTCGGATGCTGGGGAAGGAGGAGGCGGAGGAGGAGGAGGGGAAAGGAGCGCAGCTTCCTCCGCCCCCAGTCGGGGACGGTCCGTTAGCGGGAGCGCAGGGCCGCGGCGGCGGAGCCCGGGACGAGTTTGCGGCATTGCCACCGGACCCCAGTGCGCCCGCAGGCGCTGCTCCCTGCGGCTCCCGGCAGGATCTGTGCCGCGGCGGCCGGGCGGGCAGCATGGACCCCGCGGCGGCGGCGGGACGGCGGGGGGCGGCGGGCCGCCTCCTGCTCCTGCTGGTGGCCGCCTCGCTCCTTCGCCTCCGCGCCGCAGGTAAGGACCGGCACCCCTAGCTGCAGGGGAGGATGCTTCTGCTCTTCGACTAGGGGTGTATGGGAAGAGGGGAGGCAGGGAAAGCTGCTCCTATTCCTAGGAGAATTGCGCGTATCCATTTGGGAGCAGCGGACCCGCCAGCATCCCCAGGTGGTGATTCATGTTGGCTACTTTATCTTCCTTTCTTACCTTTTTGCTTTTCTTTTATTCTCCTCCCCCCCCCCCCCCCCCCCCCATTTTACTGTTTTCCTTACTTTCTCGCTTTCTTTCCGCCATCCTTTTTTTCTTCTTTTTTTCTTCTTTCTTTTTTTTCCCCCTCGGTTCTTGGCACAATGGAAACCTAATGTTGTGTTCTTTACGAGGGGGCGGGGGTTGGCAGGAGGCGAGGGCAGCTACAATTTTTACCCCGAGCGCATCCCCGCGCCCCTGCCCTGCTCGGGGGACAGGCGCTCCGTGCCTCTTTTCGGCCGGCTCAGCGCACCGAGACTTGTTGGTAGCCGCTGAGGGGGGGCAGGGTGGAGGGAGAAAGAAGGAGAAAACAAAGGAAAGTTCGGGGTTTTGTTTTTGCCGAGGGTGGATAGAAATGAGAGGAGCTTCCTCCTTCACTCTGCCCGCCTTCCAGCCCTCTCCTCGGAGTGGTTATAATAATGCGTTATTATTTGGGACGTTGAGTGTTGCCAGAATCTCAGCGGGAGCCAGGAGGGGATTAAAGTTGAGCGGGCGAGGGGGCAGCCGCCGTGCTTGCAACTCATGGAGACTCGGCGGGGTTTCTTTCTGTGTGTTTTTGGGCTTTAGAGGATCCCATTTTCCCTGTGTACCTGGCCGACCCTCAGGGACTGAGGAGGTCAGACTCTGGGCTCAGGAAACACTAGGACGCGCGGTTCAGTGAGCTCCGCGGTTGTTTTTAGGGCTGAATAAACTGTCCCTATTAACATCTGACCTTGCGCCGCGGCAGCAGCGGTGCGGCTGCTGAATTGATGCCAGTTTGTCCGGCATCTCCGAGAGTAGCGCCGTGATTTAGAGGCCTTAAGGGAACGTGTGGGGTTGGAGAGCCACGATGGTGTAAGACAGTTCCTGTAAAAGATGCCGCATAAACTTTTTTTTTTAATTTTTCCCTCCTCCACTCGCGCCTGAGTTGTGTGGGGCTTTCAGAGCAGGAAAGGGGAGGCTTAACGTTTTCGTTTTCTCTGGGATGTGAAATGTACCGTCGAGGTAGGAGCTGCCGGATCCAGCTCTTTGATCTTTCATGAAGCCATTCTCTGGAAAATTGCCCTCTCCCCCTCTGCAGCAGATAAACTTTACTCTCAAAGTCCTTCCCGGGACTCTTTGCCCAGGCACTGAGGAAGCAGATGACAAGGCTGCACCATTTCCATGCCAGGTTTGTAACCCTTCCCGTTCTGTCCTCACCGGGCAGCGCGGGAGCTCGGCGGGTTAGCAGTGCCTTCCTCCCCCGCCTTTCCTGGCTTTAACTGAATTGCACCGACGTGCTGGAGGAGACCGATGATGTCTTTAAGGAAAAACAGTGATGCTGCAGATTAGAGGGGACTTGTTAATCAATTGCACGTTTTGAAAGAGCTTTTCTTCCCTTTGTTGCTTTCGCTAATCCATTTAGCTCTCCCCGGGAGGTGACAGATGCCTATATTTCCTGTTATTCAGCTCCGGGGACCGAGGTCTTGCCATTTGTTGCTTTGCCATGAAGGGAGAGGGTCAGCAGAAAGCTAGAGGTCTGGGAGCTTTCCGGGGCGAGAGCAGGAGGCGGGCATGTTACAGCTCGCGGATTTGGGGTCAGTTCCCGTCGCCTTTATTTTTCCTAGAGCCTTTATTGCTCCCTTTGAAGAGGCTGCCCCGCTGCTCTGCCCCTCCTGCGGGGTCCCGGGCTCCGGGGGATCCCCCGGGGCCGCAGGGAGGATGGCCGTCGTCCTCCGGCGGTTGTGAGAGCAGATGCCGGACTGTCCGCCCCCGTCCCCGCTTCATCCCCTTTTCCCCGAGCAGCTCGCTCTGTTTTCCGAATGCAGCGGCAGGGAGGTGTGCACAAGCGTCCCGTGAGCTTCTTTCCTTTCTTCCTTCCTTCTCTTGCCCCCCGCGGCTGCTCCAGAACACGATACGGCTGCCTCTCCACGGCCAGACTGTCTCTGCTTTCCCAGAGCCTCCCCAGGGCTTCCCGGGGGGCGGAGGAGTGCGGGCTCCCGGGAACCTCTGGAGCTGCTCACGGGCGGAGCGCCTGGCGCCGGGAGAACGGGCCGGAGCGGCGCTGGGAGCGTGGCCCCGGACCGTCGTCTTCCCTTGTGGGCGATGTGCTGCACCGTCCCGTGAAGGCACTGCCATGCTCTCAGGAAACGTGTCAGATTTCAGCTTTCTCGGAGGCAATATGAAATCATAAATTACCATTAAAAGAGTATTTCGGGTTTATAATTTTCTTTTGAGCGCTACCTCAGAAACAGGCGTGTGATAATCGTCTCAACCACCTGTGGAAAGTGTGGATTCACTCTGCTCGATGGACATGAAGTTTGAGACACCATTTTCTTTGAATAAGCAGCAGTGGTTGAGAGTCCATAATCACAGCAATAAATTCTTGTGTACTTCTATTGTTGAGGGGTATTCGTCTGTTTAATTAGATTTGCTTAATGGTAAACAGCGTATTTGTTAATGTACATTTAATTTAAAGATTTATTTTTGAAAATGTTATTTCAGCCTTCTCAGTGCTTACTTTTACAATATGGCCAGGTGAGAGGCAACGTTGAAAATGGTGATGTACAATGGACCCGGCTTACAGACTTTTGCCCCCTTGCCATTAAATAGGAAGGGATGTTTAATCAACTGGAAGTTAATGCTCATGTGACTTGAGAAATATGCAGAATGCAGCGTTTAAAAAAAAAACAACCAAAACACCAAAACTCTGTCAGCAGAATGTCTAGGCATGAAAACATAATGGTAACTCATGCCTATGGTTTTGAGAGCCCTGAAGTTTGTAAACTTCTACCTAACTTAATAAAACCCTCTAATTTCAAGTATTTTTACAATGTTTATGGAGAAATTAGTCCAAGTATGGATTATTACTTCCGAATGCCTTTAAACCCTGAAGTAGAAAAAAGTTGTAAAATACTTAAATCTTCAAAGTTGCGTAAGATTCAGCCATAGCTTCACCCTAACTTTAATGCAAGAGATTCAGCTCTGGAAACTGTACACAAGTCATCTGATAAAAGTCAATCCATCTTTGAGTACAAGGAGTTCGCAGATAGCTTTTAATACATTATATTGACCACAGTAACTATTTGTAGGTCAAATCTCAATCAAACCTTTCTGGCATTAATTAAGTTGTTAGTTTAGTGATGAAGTTTATCTCTGAGTCAAGAGTTGGCCCTGAATTTTTTTTTCCCCTTGAGTGTCTCAATTAAATTAAGCATTTGTACTGGAATTGCACTTTTCCCCTTAATGTCTTTGTTGCTGTAAACAGCACATAAATGCAAGATGCTGGAAGAAAAGGACAAGATGAGAGACAAGGCAAATTAATCCTCTTTACTGAGTTTTCAGTTGTTTGCAGAAAAGCTGATCTTTTTTCTAAACTCACTGCACTTTGTCTAAGGTGTGAATAGCTTGCAGGCATTGGCATGGAAATATGTTTGACCACTAATTAGGAAACTGACAGTCTTAGTCCACCAACCAGTGAGAAGGAAGAGTAAAAGGAAAGAATGATAAGAAATACTGGGTTTTCTTTGATAGCTGTGAGAATCTTCTGTATAGAAGACTTGTGGAACTCTTTTCATAACTTATTCTCTGAGTCTTAGATTCACATTTTAGACTCAATAAAAATATCTTTTAGTAGCACTTAGCATCTCAAGCTTTTAATCATACTTCTGATTGAGATAATTTATTTTAAAGGTCTCTTTGTATTTTTTTTTAACATTGCAGATGAAGAAAAAATATTAAGCAAACTTTTTTTCATTTTTTCAAAAATAGTTCTTTCTATAGACATTCTCTGTTGCCTTGTGTGGTTGCTCAGAAGGAAGAAATGCTACTTACAGTATTCCATCTAATTTATAGCATCTGTCACTATGTTCTCTGTGCAAAGAATGGTTTGCTATTTAAGTTTGTTTATTCATTGTGAGGCTGTTGCTTTATAAAGGAAGTTGTCATTAGGCTCAGCATGTCTGGAAAGCATGCAAGCCCTCAAGTCTTCTAATCCAGTGACTACAAAGTAGTTAACGCTTCAAAGAGAAGGAACGACAGGATTTTGTTGCACTGAAAGAAGATGCATTGTTTGTTAATCCTACTTTAGTCGTTACTCTACTAAAGACTGCTACAGCCTCGCTAGTAATCATTTGAGGCAAACATGGATTTTACTTGAATTACTGTCTTTTCTCTTGGTTTTGTCTAAGTGTAAGTAGTGACATGTCCCTTACCAGCTTTTCGCATTTACTTTTTCTGGGCCTTTGCCATACACCAGTATTCACTTGCAGCATCCTGCTAGATAGTTTTGCTGATGTTTTCCACAGACTTGACTCACAAACAAGCTTTTTCTCTTGACATCTGTTTGTCCTCCTCGGCCAGCTTGGAAAAGGACTTCCTCTTCCAAGTGATGCCAACTGGTGATCTTTTTTTAAAAACTAAAAATGTCTGTGCATGACTTTCCAGGCCATAAAGTATACTTTTCAAAAAGTCAAAAGGTGATCTCTTAGTTATAAATTGTCACTTAGTCTTCTGGATGGCAATGGGCAAAATCTTTCACTTAAGAACACTAACAAATCTGCATTGTAGTATCACTGAGAACAAGAAATCACACTAGAAATACATTTCACTAAGTAGTGCACTGATACTGTGATGGGCATAAGTAAATTAATTCCACCAGTGTTGAAGACCCTGTGTGAGTATCCTACAGACAGTTCCATCCTTCTAAGCAGGTGTTAAATCAGTCTGTGTGTATCTCTGAGCCATTGTGCGCATGCATCAGTAGTAGTGTGTGCTGTTCATGAAGCACAGGGAACATACTCCTCTGTGCTGATTGAATTAGCTGTCATGTATATTGGTGCCTTCTGGTTTTGCTGTAATGTGTGCCTGTGTTTGATGGTGAAGAAGGGTGCTATAATAGCTGAGGGAGAGGAAGGGTATTACAGTATTACTGTTCTCTAGAAAGTTTTTAAAGAATGAGTGTGCCTGTCCCTCTGAGTCTAGAGCAGAGTTCACTGTCATCTCCTAAAGAGAAGGCTGTGTGGTTGGTGAGGGCACAGTTTCACAGACACCTGAAGCTCTTGGTTTATTGAGCTAAATCAGCAAGCTGACTCCATTGCAAAGAAGCCATAGAGAAGTGGAAGAACACATGGACGGAGAATTAGCACAAGAGATAAGGCACTTCTTTCTTCCACTGTAATTATTTTTGTTGAAGCAACAGAAAGGTGTTTTGTCTGGGTGCAGCTTGCAGAAACAGCAAAGTGAACTGTTAAGGGTCACAGTTTACCGAAGTTTGGTTTGCAGGTGTGAGTAGCTGAATCAGGAAATTTGATTGGATCCCTAATTTGCCAATTTTTGCCTGAGTAATCCATCAATATCCCATGGGAGACACATCTAATGTACCTTTTGGATTTGAAATTTCTATTCAAGGTGTGATTTTAAGACAACAATAGAATCAGTATTCTTTCTTGACCAAAAGGCACCACATGTATATTGTCATGCCTATGAAACCTCTACTGAACTTAAATTTCTGTCTTGTACTTTCTTTGTTAGACTTTCTTTTGTATGAATGGCATAAACGTTTTATTCTGTAACTTCAGGTTACTTGTCTTCATCCCTTGCCACTTGTCTTCATCAGAACTGCTCTAGGGTGTTTGTTTAACAGTTCATCTGGTAAGTATGTTTTCAAGATGAAGTAGTTTCTATAAATTATTTTCCTTGATTTTCACACTTTAACACCGTAACATTATTTATTCCCCCTTGGTATTGTCTGTGTAAGAAGAATGGCTTGACTAGTTGTATAAAGAAGAGGTAAATTTTGTAAGAGTTCAAAAATTCTGAAGGCTTACTTTTCAAAACAATCTACAAAATTGTCTAGTTGAATAATTAATGAAACTAACAATGGATTGTTCTTACCAGAGCACTAACACAGTCACATATACAGTTATTGTGTAGATAGAGAACAGAAAATGTACCACAAAATACAGGAGGAATTTTATTAATGTGTCTTTAAGTATAAAAATTACGGTTTGAAAATAATAAACTTGGTTTCTACTGGTCAGAAACACTCTCCTAAGTCAAATGAATAAAGAGGAAACCAAAAATCACAGAGCTCTACTAAAGGCAGGCTAGTGAGAGTGGCAGGCTGTTGCACAAATGGAGGAGATTGGTTTCTTCCATGTCTACAACAGAATAGATGGATGTCATATATCTTAACTTGGTTGTAGAGGAGACACAAAAGATTTTTTTGAAGAACAAAGTTCAGGGGCAGAGATAAGCAGCCTAGGGAAGTCCTAGGAGCAGGCTAACTCAAAGCACACACACCTCAGGTGTTGGAGCCATATTTCACAGGAAGACTTTAACATTGCACATTGAGGGACAGGAGGTCTGAGATGCAGCAGTGCTACCTCAGATGAAGATGTTGTGGGACCTTGCTTACTTGTTCTTCTTCGCTTTGGAAGTAGAACAAAGGTCTGATTGTATAAGAATAAAATGTCTCTGGAGGAAAAAAGCTAAGAAGGACTGTCCTAGAAACATTAATTCACTTTTCTTGGATGTGAATGAGAAATTATTAATATATCAAAAGTATTGTTGACTAGAGAAAGGTCTGAAAATGAGAAAATAGAAAAAAAAAAAGAAATATGGTATTGCTTGGCAGTCTTGGACTACGGCGGCTAAGTAACTTTAAAGTAAGTTCTGTCAATCTCTTGTATGAACCAATAATAAATAAAACTGCTTGAAAGCTTAAGATGCCCTAACAATGTATAAAATTTTCTGTGTCATTCATCATCTGAAAGTTTGCACATATTCTGGGTGGTATGTAAACAAATGGCTTTGCTGTGCTTGTTTCTAGTTTGGAAAAGTGACAGAGCAGAACTGTGTTATAGAAAAACCCAATAATAACACTAGACCTACTAATGTTGCAGCAGTGTTAACATATATAATAAAATTTCTCCCTTCTTAAAAATCCAAAAGTATAAAAAGGCAAGTGAAGGCTATAGACAGAGAACCCAAATATAATATCATATGTACTCTTTTATGTCAGGCAAGAACAGTTCTGTTCTGGTTCTAAATATCTGCTGTTGTCCACATTTTACTCACAAAGTAGAGGAGCATTTTTAAAATAAAATATCCTTTTGACATGTGCTGCCCTGATGCATATTTTTCAAATAATACAATACCTTGGAAACTGCATATCAAAGGGCTGACTGGACAAAAATTAGCTGTGCAGGATCCAACCCAGTTCTGGCCAGGCTCCCTGAATTGGCGTCCGTCCAGTCCTGTGCATCCCATACCCACCAGCATTGGTGTGGAGAAGAGATGATAGATGGCTGGGAGGGAGAGCACCTGGCAGCCCTGGCAGAGCAGCTTAAATTGCTGTGGAACTTCATTTTTGGAGGCAGAAATTGGATATGCAAAAGTATCATCATTATTGTGGGAGCTAGAAATTTTAAGAGACAATTCCACAATAATTATTGTAATTGATGGCTGCCTAAGATATGGATTGTGCAGAGTGAAGCTGAACCTGTGCAGTTTAAGTTAGAAAATTCTCACCCATCTCAAAAATCTAGTCTGCAAACAGGTGTCTGATTAGTTGTCAGATTCTCACCACAAACCGCCTTGGCCGTTTGTCTTTGTGTTAGAACTCTTGAATCTGCAGCAGTTGTTGCTTAAGCTGCATTTTAGGAGTCCACTGAGTTTTTCATGGCATTATAGGTAAGAATAGATGAGCTTTGAAATTAAAGGTCTTAATAAAACAACAGAGTTTTTTCAGTACAATAAAGAAGGAAACGGACAGAATCTGAGTTTTGTGAAAATTTAGAAGACCTACTAAATCTTGAATATTCTGTAAGTTGAAAATATCAAGAATCTTGTAGCATCTATCTGTAATTAGTTCTTTAAGTCTTACAACTCCTGTACAGAAATACAGATCATGCTTCTTTTGAGTAGATGTGAAACATTTCTTTCAGCAAGTTGAAAAGAAAAAAAGGGGAGGAGTCTATGGCAGAAAAAACAGAGAATTCCATTCATATGAGAATTTTCTTTACTGGGGAGTGGGAAATTAAAATAATTTATGATACTCTAGGAACTTGGTAGTTGAAGGATGAACTTAAATATAAAAAAATGTTTTAAAAATTGTAGTTACAGTAGTGGTTAATGATGACTCCTTCCATGGTAGACCAGAATACCTTACAAAGGGAAAAGTGGTAGTAGTAGATAAAATTGCAAGCTTGAATAGGATTTGAACCAAACCTACATGAGAAAAACATATCTGTTGTTGTTTAAATTTTAAAAATAACAGGGCTTCATAGCTCTGCCTGGAAACAATTTAATACAACAAATTGGGGTTTTTTTTAAAGTATTTCCAGTCAGACCAGAAGCAGTACTTAATAAATACCTTGAAAGGGTGAGTCTGTTCTTTGGACTTGGTTTTGCAAACTCAGTGAATTTGGATGTTTATATCTGAAATTACAGATAGTAATCCAACACATTTTTTCTAAAGCTGATCTCTCATTTATCTTTTTCTCTCTGAGTCAGTGTAGAAATATGATTCAGAAATCCATTCTCTAACGGAGGTAGTAGAGAAACTGTTACAAAGTTCATGATACTGTGGTTTTCAAAGCAACAGAAAAAAACCCAGCCATGGTTCTTTCAAAGGTTATGTGTAGAGAGCTTTTGGATAATGCTGCTCTTGAGAAAAATACATTTATTTTGCTAGTGTTTTATTTAAGAACGTATCACATGTAGAAAATGTTTTGAAGAGAATCGTGCTAGTCAAACGCAAGGGCATACAGACTTAGGAAAGACAGGTTTCAGAAGTTACTCTGGTCTGTAATCAAAAAGCCAAATTTAAAGTCAGGAGCAACTTTGATTCTGGAACTTGAGGATGATGTGTTTACTCAGGAAAGAACTGCAGGAACAAAGGTGTTGATTTATAGCATATTTTCAGAATTACAAAACCCGGAAAATGTTATCTCACATTTACTGAATACTTACTATGTTCACAGAGGTAATTATTAGAAAATCTTAGTTCAGTGTGAAACTGAAGAGCAAACTAGATGCAGTTTACTTCCTGCAGGCAAGGCCTTATTGATCAGGGGAATACTTGTAATGTCATCTTTACTGGTACTAAATCATATTGCTGTGGGATCTGTCATTTCTAGAAGTAGAGAGAAGTCAAACCTCAATACTGTGGCATTAGGCTCTGTAGAAATTTTTCTAGTGCCTTTACGTCTGTTATATTTTCTAGGAAGATCAAGGTCTTCTTTAACCACAGTATGAAATAGGGGGAAATGGGATCTAGAAGGACTTCTAGAGGTTGGATTATTTATTCTTCAAGACAGAGTCAACTTTAGCTGGCATAACCTATTCTCCAGAGGTGACAAGAGCAGAGATTCAGTGACTTCCACAGGCAGACATGCAGGCTTGTGATTACTTACACTTGTTTGCAATCCAAGTGCATCACTTCCTGTTACAATTTATTCCTCTACTTTTTGCAATTGTAGTTGATTTTATTTTTCTGATTTCTGAAATAGTTCCTCGAACTTTTACATAAATTCTTCCCAAAATTATCTTGTCTCCTTGTAGATATCTCTCTCAATATTCTCTTCACCACTACTGTGTTCTCAGCCTTTCCTCTTGCATCATATTTTCTGAATCTCATGGTTGTGCTCATTCTTCTCTACTGGACCTTCTCCAAAATGTCTTTCTTGAAGCGTGCTAACTAAAACTGGTATATTCTAGCTCATGCTGTACCAGGAACAGCTGAAGGAAGATGATTGTTTCCTATATTTACTGGATGACGTTTTATTTCCCAGATTGAAGCCTGACTGTTTTGTGGCAGGGTGGCCTTGCTCAAGCTCTGATTCACTCCAGATCTTTCACAAAGAATTGTTGCCAAGTCCCTGTTTGGTACCAGTGAAATGGTTTAAGCAGGAAACTTTATGCCTCTCTTCAGTCTGTTGCCTGTCTTTATTCCCACCCTCTCCACCCCACTTTTTTTTTGCTGGTGTTTGATTCCATTTACTAAGACTAGTATGCTGGCAGCACATAACAGCTTGGTGTTGCCTATGGAGTTCAGTAAGGCAGATATCCATAGCACTGAAACTTGCAACTCTCCATTGTTTCATTAACCACAGAGACTTAACTCCAGTGGTTTTCTAGGGAGCTGTCATTTGCCTTTGTATAAAATTTCATGTTTCACCTGTGAGAATGTCATAGGGAACAGCTCCCTCCCCACTAGAACCTTCAGGCTATCATTCCATAGGGGATAATAGATGTCATATTGTGGTCTTCAGGAGCTAAACTTCCAGCAGCAGAAGCTCTTGTAACATGTGTAAGTCTTCTTCTGTGGTTTCTTCTTTAATAACTTGGCTTTTTTTAACTTTCATTTCTATAACTCCGGTAATGTACATTTTCATGTTGTACCAGATTAATCAATTTTAAAGACAGAGAGTTCATACCTGTCTATTTTGAGAAACTGATTTTTGTTTTCAGAGTTCATGTAAAGCCCATAGAAAATTTTGCAAATGACAGTTTTCTCTCTCTCACTCTTAATATCATGCCTGCATCAATGTAATGGACTAAAATTGTACCCTTTAATCTCACATGAGGTAATGTATTCCTATTTCTTTTACTTTTCAAAGTCCCATGTTGAGTGAGTAGTTGCATGTTGCAAGACCAAGGCAAATAACTAAAACTGCTCTAGCTTTGGAAACATACGATATAAATTAATTTTTAAGCATTAATACTTACATGAAATAAGTTATGGGTTTAAAATTCTGGAACTGATGTAAGAATAAATAAATGTAGTTGTCATTGTCTTTACAGGATTCTCATTTCCTCTGCATCATCCAGTCCTCTTCCTTCATCTTATTTTTCTGTTCCTTGATTTAATAATTTTCTCTATAGCATGTTTCTTTCTGGCATTTGGGTGTTTTGTTGTTTGACTGTTTTCTTTCTGACTCCCACTAAATAGCACTTTAGATCTTAGGAATTCACAGATGTGCTATGGTTGCCTACTAAGTACTTCAGTCATCCACAGTTCCTAGCTGTCTGGGAAAAAAAGTCCCTGGTCAGCAGGTAGGAAAAATGCCTCCAAAGAGATGATTTTCTGTGACTGAACGATTAGCATGCTCCTTTGTAACTCTTGTTGCTTGAGAAGCTGCTGGTATCAGCACCTGTACTTAATTTAACATGAAATAGAAGACTAAAGTTAGGAAGGACTGGTATGGGAACAGGTGGTGTGGATGGACATGTCTGAGCAGAGCGTCTGGACTGTGATCCAGTTTATGAGGAAAATAAGTGTGTGGGGGGGTATAGAAATGGAGTTAGGGTTGTAAGAATGTGTGCCAGCAAATTTAGGGGAGTTTAATGTGCTCCTGAGAGTGGAGTGGCAGGGAATTGGAAACGTTAGCTGCGGCACCACCACCATGGCTGCAGTGCCGTCTTTGGGAAAGTCCTACCTTATACTGTGGTTACTTTTTTCTTTTTCAGGACATACAGTGCAACAATGCCTATGTCTTTCACCCTGCTTGTACAGCAAGCTTTGCTTACGAAAAATAAGAGAAGTGAAATTGGGCGTGCTGTGATGGCGAGGCTGTATTTCAAGTACCATCTTGAATTTGAAACAAAGTGAATAGAGGTGTGAAGGAAGATTTTATCATCAGGTTCTGGCCCTTTGGGAACCTTAATAGTGTAGAAAAACCAATGGACTCTGTTTATTTAGGAAAAAAACCACGCTTTGTTTTTCTGCATGTCAAAACCATAGTTTTGAAATAGTGAAAATCATTACATCCTTTATTGTTGTACATGTCTAATGTATAAAACTGTTTGTGGTTTTTTCCCCCGTCTTTGCTACTTTTCCTAGTACAGGATTGATTTCCCCTAACCCTTTTATTTTTTTTTCTGCCCCCTTCCTTTATTTTCCCCCTTTTCCTTTATTCCCTACCCCCTTCCTTTCCTTTCTTTCCTCCCCCTTTCTTTCTTTTTCCCATTTCCTTTCTTTCCTTTCTTTCCTTTCTTTCCTTTCTTTCCTTTCTTTCCTTTCTTTCCCACCTTTCCTTCTTTTTCTTTCTCTCTTTCTCTCTTCCTCTTTCTTTCTTTCTTTCTTTCTTTCTTTCTTTCTTTCTTTCTTTCTTTCTTTCTTTCTTTCTTTCTTTCTTTCTTTCTTTCTTTCTTTCTTTCTTTCTTTCTTTCTCTCTTTCTCTCTTTCTCTCTTTCTCTCTCTCTTTCTCTCTTTCTCTCTTTCTTTCTCTCTTTCTTTCTCTCTTTCTCTCTTTCTTTCTCTCTTTCTTTCTCTCTTTCTTTCTCTCTTTCTTTCTCTCTTTCTCTCTTTCTCTATCTCTCTCTCTCTCTCTCTCTCTCTCTCTTTCTCTCTTTCTTTTTCTTCTCCCTTTGAACTGATGAAACCACTCTCTTTGGTAATTCTGAGTCAGTTGGGTCTGTTCTGGGCTTTTCTGTGCAGAGACTGCCAAGATTTTAGAAAATATGTGGTGGTTTAGGGATTTAGTTATATGTCCAAAAGGGACAAGATTTGAGACCTCCAAATGTCTTTAATTTAAAACCATAATTTGGAAAGGATCTTTCCTGAGTCCCAAGAGAAAAAAGCCAATACTTTCATTTATACAATTACTCATCATTCTCTTCACCATTAAGGTTATCCTCCCTCCTGAAAAGGCTACAGTTTATTTTGCTGCCTTAACAAAAATGAGTTCAGTTGATTTAATGTTCTGTTTCATGATGAAGTGTCTTATCTAGGTCATAGTTTAGCTGTTAACAAGATATTTATGAAGTGGTAAGAATTCTCTGCTCTGTGGTGAATTTAGTCTCTAGAGTGGGGCAAAATGCTATTTAACTAGCAAATAAAGCAGTTCAACTTCAAATTATGTCAAAGTTGACTGCAACAATTTTAATCTTTTAGTAACCTCCTAAATATGTAGAATGTCTGGAACTGCTCAAAACTTCAGTAATTTGATCCCTGCTGTAGAAAAAGCATTTCACATGAATTAATATTGTAAGTAGCTATCCAAGGAAGGGTTTTTTTTTTGATTTAGAAACCGAGTTAATACTTTTATAGTATGTGCAGACTGTAAAACACAGCTAAAGACTAAGAACATATTCCTGAGCTCACTTTTTTGGTACCCAAGACTTATTTTACTGGATTATCAATTGCTGGGCTAAATCCTTGTAACTATTTGAAGCTGGTATTTGTGATACTTGCTTGGGATTGTTTTGTCTGCCATGTAACAATGTTGTCAGCAGAGATTTCCCTAATTTCTGCATAGTTTTTATTGGTGTTTAACATAATTACAGCCATAGTGTAATGAAGGCACAGGCAGTAGAAGTACGAGTTTTCTATGTGTTTCCCAGACATTTACACACAGTGTAAATGGGGACTTTTTAAAAGGAATTCTGTATGAACCACTGCTTCACCATAAAATGCTTTGAGAGCAACTTGTTTGATATTTCATTTATGTCTACTGAAGCAGCAGTGGTATGTTTCTGTGTCTCTTATGTTTACTAAAATAATTGTATGTGAGCCCTTCTCTCTTCAGCTGTGTATCAGTAGTTTTTGCAATACATATAGACTAGCACTTATGTGATAAGTGAATAATTAGTGACTTACATCACTAATTCATTGACGATGTTTCATTAGCTCTAGAGTGCCACCCCAACTCTGTGTAATTAGTTCTGATTGGATTCTCAGAAACTTAATTTTCCTTGTATTTAATTTACATGAACAGCCATTTCTATGGAGTCGCTATTTCTAGCTTCATCTAGACAGGCAGATCTTTGTAGTGTGTAACATAGAATAGAATAGTTGCTTTAATCTCCTTTCTTTATGTTTTCATTTGTATAATTATACATATGAATGAAAATAAGTCTTCATGAAGATTTGATTTCCTGACTAATGTGTATTTTTGCATGAAGATGGTTTATAGTTCAATGTAAGTTTATGTTGAACTGGACAACAGTGAGTGAACCTGAACCATCTAAAGACAAACTTGACTATGACTCCATGAGACTGCTCGGTTAAGGAAGAATGTGAGTGATGAATTGTTCAAACCTAAGATCCCACAAAACTGTGCAAAAATCTATAGACTGTTCTGCCACTTCTCCCCCAAGCAGCTGTCTGCTGGGATGAAAGATCTTCAAAAGATTTGATTTCATGAGCATATTTTCCATTTTATTTTACTTCTAAAGCAGTTGTGTTCCAGAAGGACAAAGCCATTCATTTGTCTCTCAGGTAGTGGCGTTATAAATTGCATAAGGAGCAGTGCTGTTCTGGAAGCAGTCTCTACCTTTTCTATAAGATGGATAATTAAACTTTATTAATTAAGATAACATTTTTACCTCTTTGAAAAAAGTAATTATGAGTTTGTAAGAGTAAGTTTGTAAATTTGTAGTTTCTTTCTCTGTAAGAAACCATATTCTCTTGTGAACATGAAGTGGTTTTTTTTTAACCTGAATAAAAGATGTAAAAAAATAAAAGGTCAGACCTAAATGATCATAGTATACCTTTGAAAAATTTGAACTGAAAAACATTTCACTTGCCAGATACGCATTTTTGTGTTACTTCTGCACCCATTAGTGTTCAGCATCTAAAACGGAACAGGGAGTCTCATTTCACTGACGCAGTCATAGCTGTTGGTGGTATCTTGTTTTGTAGAGTCAGTAACACCTTCTGAAACTCCTGTTGCCACAGCCAACAAAATAATGAAAGCTATTTAGTTTTAAAATTATAGGAGAAACTGAGATAGTCTTGTTTATCAGAAAAATAGGGCAGAAGGAAGTGTGAGGTGTGCTGAGAGCAGAGAAGTTCTAGTGAAAGCAGGATTTTCGGTACAGCGTGTCCATGCACACGTGGCACCAGATGTGACTGTGCATTTGCCATTAATAATGGTGTTTAATGGAGAACTTGCAAAAGTCTGTGAAGAGAAAATGAAAGTTCAAAATGCTAAAATAAAAGCAATATGTCAGACTACTTGGTTTGGATTCAAGTAGTCAAGTAACTAGCTTGCTTACGTTTTTATCCAAGGAAAAATAAAATTTAAGCTCTTACTGAATTTACATATCCTGGAATACACATACCCTACTGCATTTAAGTAACTTTGACTAATTTCTGTGGTTCATTCAAAATGATTACTTGTTAAAAGGAGGGAACAGACAACACAGCATAAATGGCAAAAACCTAACAGCATTTTATGAGCAAGTAGTGTCATGAACAACTTATTACCAATCAAAAGTGTAAAGAGACATATAAAAGTCTGTTTCTAAAACAGAAAGTATAGAAAAAAAATATTGAAATGAAAATTTCATAATTGGATGGAAACCAACTGTTCTAAAGTGACTGAATCGCGCGTCATCTCTTGATAAAATGGGTTTATTAAAATATAGGAAAATGTACATTAACAGTTGAATAATTCACTTATGGAATCATCGTGACTTATGCTTTTAGTATATGTTTAGAGAAGATCAGTATTTTTCTGATTTATATCAGTGAATAGAAAGTTAAAATATTTTATCTACTAGGTTTCCATTAGTAATTATTCTATATGCCATCATTCACTCAAGCAGGTAGCAAGCTTTTAAAGTGTTTTTGTGAAGGACAGACTTCCAGGCTTCAGAAGACATTGATATTTTTGTAGACTTAGGAGAAGGGATTTGGTCTGAAGGAAGAAATTGAAATAGTGGAGAGTTTTACTGGGACCAGAAAGCTGAAACCTCATCCAGACACTGATGCTGTAGAAAGAACTTGGCATAACTGTGTATAGGGTTTTTTGGGTTTGTTCATGGTAAATTTTTTTTTGGAGGGGGAGGTGTTGGTTGATTTTTTTTTTTTTTAATTTGGGTTTTGTTTGGGTTTTTTTTCCATTTTATTTTACAGTAGAAACTGCACATCTTTAATGGAAGAGGTGGAACAGTTCATTTTCTCAAGTGAATTTTAAGATACTGCTGATCACAGGAGTACCAAACACTGCCAGGGCATTTTGTCTGCAGTTACTTTTTCCCCCTCATCCTTTATCCTTTTTTATATGATTGTAGAATGCAAATGTTGATGCTGGCTATAAGGTAATGCTACAAAAAGTGTAATGCTCATCTTCAGGTCTTATAAAATGGCAGAATTCTGTTGCAGTGAAGCTACAGTGAGGGTATTGTTAAATAATTTAGACTGTCTTAGACTTGACTGATGATGTTTCTGTGTCTTGAAGATATTTTAGTTTAGAAAGTCTGTGTTCAGGCAAATTGGCCTTCCCTTGAAACATTATAGTTGATGTAAATAGCAACATTCCTCTTGCTTCTTGTCAAAATACAGGAAAGTATTTAGTCTTGTGCTTTTGCATGTCTTTGCAATTGCTTCTTGTTGGATTTCAAGATATCTGTTGGTTTTGGTTTCTTTTGTTTTTCCCTTTTTATTTAGTTAAATGATGGCTGAATGATATTGTTTGGATTGCTTGACTGTAGTTTATAGCCATTCACTTTTTTTTTTCCCTCCAATGGCAAATCAGAAAGGTGGGATATTTTAGGCCACTAGTAGGCTAGAGATTCTTTCTGAAGTCAAACTGGTTAAAATGCAAGAAAGCTTAAAAGTTTTGCTTTGTGTGTCTAATTTGTAGTACCTTGATAGATATTTTAATGGATGTGTATATTTTTATGTATGTAGAAGTGTATATAAATGAAGTGTAGTCTTCTCTGAAGTTTGAAAATTTTCATTTGCCTAAATGTTTTTTTCCTGGCTTTGTTTCATAGTGTGTTGTCCAATCCTATTGACAGAACCTGATTTTGCTTTTTATTTCACTGGATCGAGTGTCCTTGGAAGTTCTGCTCATAAATCTGCTTTAATTTGCAGCAGTTTGCTTTTCTTCAGGTAGATATAGGTATTTTTACTGAGGGAAGGGTTTCTGAGAGTGTTGGAACAGTCAATACACAGCCTAGCCAAAGCCAGGTTTGTTTGAAAGGCTGGATGACAGTGTGGTCATCCTGAAGAGACTGATGTTCAGTTGTGAGATGGATAATAGGGCAAGGAATGACAGAAAATGAAAAGAATTGAGCATTAGTTAGGCTGGACACTGAATAGGAAAATGAAGTGGAAATACACACCATTTGGGGAAAATTAGGGTTGGAAGGGACCTCAGTTCCTCGTGGGATCCAGGCCTCAAAGCAGGGCTAACATTTCTGTGGCTACTCTGCCTTTTAACTTACCTCACGAAAGAAAAACAGTATCACTAAGACATTTTTAATTTCTTTTGGCAGTCATGTTTTACACTGTCTTTCACATCTCCTTTTTTCTGACTCTGCAAGAATTGTGTCTTGAATTAAAAGAGGTATGAGTCAGATTTCAACCTGTAATGCTTGACTGCATGAGGACTGATTTGACAGCCTGAGGTTGCCATCAGCATTTTATTTCTCTCTATGCATAATAGGAACGATACTCTGAGTCAGTGGGGAGTGGAGATCTTGTTTAGTGCTTTGAAGATGAGGTTATACAGCTGCAATTGCTGATAATACCTGACCCTTTCCCTTTAGCAGCCAAGGCATCATTTTGTGTTATATTTTATTTGCGTTGTATACTTTACATTTGAAAAGGAATTGTTTAAAAGTGTTGTCTGGCCTCAAGAACTCTTGTTCTGTTTAAACAACTGCATTTTCTGATTGCCCTTGACCAGTAGAATCTGAGCTGTCATTATATTTTCCTAATATAATTTAGGTAGATGCCCTAGCTCCTAGCTCCTGTGTGTCTCTGACAAATTTGAAAATGATTCCAGGTATATTACTCTACTCTTCAGCCTTTCAGAAGAGTTTTCTTCTCCCCTTTTTCTGTGATCAACACACAGTCTGTAAAGTTGTGCAGTTCAGAGTGTAAGAACAAAAGGGAATAATGACTTCTTTGCATTTCATTAAATGTGTGGTGTTGTGATTTGTGTTGCATTTTGCAACAATTTGAGAAGCAACGTTTGCAAATTTGGGAAACACTTGCATTGTATGCAATGGTGAAATTTGGCCAAAATTTTCTAACTTGGATGTTTGAAGTTGCTTGTAAATTTTAAGTAACTCCAGAAATACAGAGTATCTGCAGATTTCTTCAGAAAAAACACATGCTTTTTAAATTTTAAAGTATTTTTTCATGGCTTTTAGTCCTATTGTGACATACCAGGTACAAGAAGAATATTTCTGGTAGAGGACTGTACTCTGCATAGGAGTCAGCATTCATATTCTCCCTTCAGGAAGATGGCTCAGTTCCAATATACTGTTGTAACTGTGGCAAGCATGTAAATTAAATACAAAATATTCATTTTTCGTGTGTATTTACAGTATCATTGTTCTGATATTGATTTTTCAACTATATTTTGCAACAAGGCCCTGGATTTTAGCCTTGAGTATTCGGGCTCACTTGGAAACCTGTCTTGTGGATTCTTGGCCAGTTAATAGTTCCAAGTGGATGCAATTTAATAACCCTTGTGCTGTTTTGATTTGCCTCCCACACCATCTGGTCTATGTCTTTCTCCTGCTCTTTTTTTTTCCCCTGTCTTAAAGGATAGTATTTTTTCAATAATTCAAACTTTCAGGCATGTCATCTGAAAGTGTAGCTTGCTCTGAAACTTCCCTGTGCAATGTGTATTCCCAGAAAGAGGGCTTTCTGTATATACAGGAAAAAGAACATGAACAGGAACCTGTGGACAGGTTGGAATGGCAGGAATGTAGTGCACACTAAAGATGTCTGTTTCTTCACACTGAAATATTGTTTGAACACATTTCAAGAGTTAAATTATTTCATGGCTCCAAGGTCTCCTGGATGGCTCTCTGTATTTCTCTCTAGTGGCCTCCACATTTAATTATTTGAAAGTGGCAAGAGATGTCTTCGAAATACAAAATCACTCAGCCTTTGCTGAGATGAAAGTTAAATGTTGTGATGAAGCTTGTAGTCTACTAACTGAGCTTATTTGTACTTGATTTAGTAAAGATAACTTAGAGTAGTGCTAATTAAGCTTAGCTCTGTTTGTTATAATTTGAAAATATTGGGTGAAAGATTTGTTCATGTAGTGAGAGGGTGTAAATTCTTGACAGCATTTTTTCAAATTTTGAGTGATCATTTGTCTGCATAGCCTGGGTGCTTTTCCTTTAGCCTTTATGTTTAAAAAAGTTCCTTTAGCCAGTGTTCAGTTTATTTCTGATTTATGCATTTTTTTTTGTTGATCTGATGTCTGTGCTGTGTAGACTGGAAAGACTGAAGGGGTGGGCTGGGTTTTACTCTGCCCCACGTTGTGCATGTTGGCTGGGAGTAGTACAGGTGAAGCACCAGGTGGCCAAGCAGTGGCAGCAGCTGAGGGCTGAAGGTGTCCATCTTGGGTTTGATTTGGTTTGTGTTGCTGTCTTCACAGCAGTTCAAGTTCAAATTGCACCCTTCCTCAGACAGGTGACAGTGGTGTCTGGCTCTGGGGTGGGGGGTGGCCCACAGCCCTGTGCCCAACTGTGCCTGCTTGGTCTGTGCCTGATTCAGGTGCCTGATTCCCCTGGCAGAGAAAGTGAGCTAGGTGGGTCTAGGTGGCCTGTGAGGCATTGAATCCTGCCACCTCAAGGATTTCACTAACCTGTTGCCCCTTTTGGCGCCTCATTACCTTAACATCGGGTCTGTATTTCAGTACTGTGACACAAACTCTTACCTTACACTTTCCAGCCTTTCTCCCCTTCTCTCAGAGGAGGAACTGGCTGTTCTGAAGTAAGATGCCCAGCAATCCCTTGTCATAGATGCTGATATTCGTGAGATAAATTTTCAAGCATTGCTTAATATTTTCTTTTTTCCTAATCATGGGTGCTGTACATATTTCAGAGTTCTATTTGAAGATGTTGTTCCTTCTCGCAGAACTGCCCCTGTGATGGTGGATGGTGATCTTGGGGCAGGAAGCCAGTGTATTTACAATCTCCATTTTGCCTAGCAGAATGACACTGATGAAGTCCCTTCTACCTTTCCCTGCCTTTTTCTTCTCCAGCAGCCTGGTTTTCTTCACCAAAAGTAAGTTTTTTGGTTTGCCAGAGTAGTGTGTCTGTCTCTTCAATCACCTCGTGCAAGATGAAGGCTTGACTACCCACTTTGGCTTTGGTGAAGTTAGTTTATCCCAAAATGAGATCCATAGATGCCAAAAACTGCATCTGAGCGTGTGCCATTTCTGTAATTTCACTGAGACATAGTACAAATTGTTTTGCCATTGGAATAAATTAAGTATTTTATTTAACCTTTTGTATAGTTCATGAGTTTTAGTATGATACTGTTATTAAAAAGAATTAATGATGCAAGCTTACATATATGTATGTTTTGCATTTTATCAATTCTATTTATGTGCAATCTCTAGTAGATACCATGTATCTAGTAGATACCATAAAAGAATATCTCTAGTAGTTATTCTTTTATATCCAAAAGAATAAACAACCCCCAAACCTACATAAGTAATGGATTTTTTGAAAGTCTGTGCTATGTATTGTTTCTAACAATTTTCTGCTGTACTGAGTATTATAATTTCAGCTTTTCTGGGTAAAGAACACTAGTAAATATTCCCAAAAAGAGGTCTGCTAATTGATTTGTCTTGATAGATTTCAAGAATTACTCAGTCTTAAGGAAAATGAGTGTTTGGTTTTCATTTTAGAGAGAGAGTGAGTTAGGATCTTGGGTTTTTTTTTCTGGTGATTTTTACACTCCTGGTTATCAGAACAGTGGTTTGATTGACATTTACTCCATATATGTGACCTTTGGAAAGAATTCATGAAGAGATTCTTTTTCCCTAGTTCTGTCACTGTTTCATTTCTCTCTGTTGTGCAGTAAATGTTTAACTTAAAATATATGGGAACAGTGTGTTTGTGCAAAATAGCATTTCAGGAGAATCTGTGTTGCAGAAAGCTCTACAGTCTCACCTTAAAATTTGACATCCCATTTTCCATAAGTAGAAATAGACCACAGCCTAGTTAAGGTTATCTGAATTTTCAGCAGTGCAAATGATTTTGTTGCCTTTTCCTTTTGCATTGTTGCCTTCAATGGTTGTTTATTGTACCTGGCAGCAAACACATTGCAGGACATCTGTGTTCCTTCTGGTCTCCTGATGTGCCTCTCAGGGTGCTTTGATTCAGTGTCGGGATCAGACTAGATATGTACTGGTCGAGTGTATTTTGTTTCCTTTTGGAAAGGTTGTTGGGCAGGGAAGAAATGAAGATGTAGATGAAATTTTGTGCTCTGCTGACTCGAGGTGCTCACAGCTGCAGAGTGTTCTGCAGAGCATTCATTGCCCATGATGCAGAGAGATCATGCCTCCCTCCTGTGTATCGGGGCTGGGGCATTTGTGTTGTCACAGTGAGCTACATAAACATTTCAGGACCCAGCTAAAATAAAGACATACTGGATATCGATGTGTGACTGTGGCACTATGTTTCTCGTAATTTCTGTGGATGAAGCTCTTGCAGCAGTGGTCTGTCTTCAGAGCTGGAAAGGAAAGGGATGCAAGTGAGCAAAGGAACCCTTGACATCAGATGCTGATTTTAAAATCAGCTGTTTTTCTTGTTGCATGAACTTCATTAGAAAAAGTGTGACTGACCATTTATTAATGCTCCATTTTCCACCATCTTCCCCGTGACAGAGTTACTGTCAGGTTTTTATCACCATGATAATCAGATTTCTTTTCTCTTAATGAACTTCTAGCTACAACTTTTAGTTTCAGTGGAGTGTATTACATAGCAATTGATCAAGTTGTCCATCACCATAACAGTGAGACAATTTGAAAAGAAGATTCATTTTGTATATTCTGAAGCACTTGGCTTGCTGAGGCATGCAGTACTCTACAGAAAACAAAGTATGTTGCTGTGGTGTTTTTGTGGTGGAGGGCTGATTCTACTCCCCAGAGACTGTCAGGCTCTCCTGTTAGTAGTGCCGGAGATGGAAGAGTGCCCTTCTCTCTTGTTTGACAGGCCATCATTTGAGGCTGGGAGTTTTGCCAGCTTGTGACATAGTGTATCCAGTTTCTAATTTGGGTGAACTGTTATTGAGAAGGTGGTGGCCTGACAACTCTGGCATTTCCTGGGGTTCTCATATTACTGTGACACCATGTGATTGGTTTTTCAAGTTGAGTCTTACTTGAGTTGAACCATTTTTACTGCTTGTTCTGCTAGGAGTTTACATGTGACCTCCAGACTGAATTACTTTTCTTTAATTGTTACTTACCAGTTTTTAGTTTTGTTGAAGTTTTTGGGAACTCAAGAGGATATGTAGATGCCTACTACCTTACATTCTGAAGAAAGCCTTAGAGGAAGACATTTAGGACTGCTTGCCTTCTGGGAGCTCAGACTTTTCTTCCACTGTTTTTTGGTTTGAGCAGTACATATGGTGCACTAGAGGCTTTTGAAGCATGAAATTCTTCCATCACCTTTTGGAACATTGTTGATGAATTATATAGGGTCATGATGGAAGGAAATAGATTAATGTTTCTTTAAGATTAGGTCTAAATGAATCCAGTTGTTGTGTTTTGTTTTACTTTTCCTGAGGATGACTTGAAAATGGAAAAAGTTTGTAGGTGGCCATCCAAACTTACTGCAAGGATGTTTCATGGTATTCCTGTGGCATCTTCTCTGGTTCTACCTAAGCCCTCAGATGATGAGCATTGCCATCCCTTCAGAGCAGTCTACAAAATAAGGAAAAAGCTTGTTGTCAAAAATCTGGAAGCAAAGTTTTTTTTTCAAGAGAGGTGTTTGGAATTGGTGATGATTCATGCTGACTGTCAGTCTGAGGCCAGACTCTGTCCCTGGGATTTAAACATGTTATAGGGAAGATGATCTTGGGTTCATAACCTGCTTGTTGCATTCTTGGCTGTAGTACAGAAAATATTTAACAGAACAACAAAACATTTTTTTGCTTAATGTAACATTATTTAGCTTAATGTAGGTAGCTTTTCTCATTTTTTAAAATCCATGATCATTACCTGTTATATTGCAAACTCTAGTTTCTTTTATATTTCACATTCTTGTGTGTTAAAAGTTTTCTTGTTCTGCTTTGGAGGTGTTTTCAGCAGAATTCTTATCAAGTTTCATTGAATTCAGGGCAAATATAATGGATCTTTTATTCTTGCCTTTATTCACCTTTGCTTTTTTATAAATCTTGTAGCAAAAATTAGCAGAAATTGACTCAATAAAGTTAGATATCTAAGTTGCTTGGCTGGTCCTACTGATTAGGGTCAAACATCAGGCTTGGAATTCTGATAATTTATCTGAACAAGAGCCGTAAGGTTTATCTTTAACTTGAGTAAAAAATGTTATCTTTGTCAACAAAGCAAACAAAATATTAAAGATTTTCTTAAACAGAAAGAATTGATGTGTGCATTGATCTGTTTATGTAATCAAATGGAAATAAATGAATCTCCATTTTCTTATGTTCATAAGTATTTACAGTTGCTTAACAGTATTAGAAGTAGGTTTGTTTTTATTGACTTGTCAAGGCAGAGAGCAGTTTTCTTATTCTTTTTGTTTTCTTAAGGACAGCCTGTGATGTGGAAAGGCTGTGATCAAAAGAGATTTCCATTCGGCACCAGACTAAAGTTTGGCTTGCCAAATATCGAAGTTAGATTGTCTTGGAAAGCGTTGCTAGTAATGCTGCACATGTAAGGAATGGTGAGCTATGTCTTCTGTTCTTTACTTTGATACAAAACCTGTATGAGGAAATGAATGTGTCCCATCCTGAGCAGTCTGTATGACGTGACTCAACACTCCTCTGTTTGTTCAGCTAGCTGCTCTGTCTAGTGTGCAAACGAGGCACCACCTATACAGGACATGTGTGGCTTACCATCCTTTATGCAGGGGGAAGAAAACCTTTAGAAGGGACATGTGCAACTCAAAACCAAGAGCTCCTTGTTTCCATCTCTGTTGCCCGGAGGGGGCTTCTGGCTCTGCTGTCAACAGTGTGTAGTGTCAGTTTTATCTGTTGCATTATTCATGAGATGTGCATGCTTCTTCCTGTTGCTGATGCATTTCACCTTTTGTAGCAGAGGCAACATACAGCCCGAAGCATATTAGCCACATGTTTTAAGGACTTCAGGCTCTAGAGCCATAGAAAAAGGATTTCGTTTCCTCTAATGATTCTCATATATTTTGTTGGAAAAACATTACTCAAAATACAGTTGTATAAGAAACATTCAATTTATTGATTTGTACAAATTCTTAGGGAATTATTAAATTTCTTCCTCTGGCCCTGAATCTCAGGAGGGGAAAGCGTTGTGTAAGTGTTAGCATGAGTAGACTCTAAACTTACTTTTTTCTAAGCACAAAAATACTTCATGAGAATTACTTCTGAGATGGATCAAGAATTTATAAATATTTCAAACTGATATTTTTAAAATTATTGTTATGCAGAAATAGAATTATGGATGATTTGTTTGTAAAAATCAAAGCTCCTGAGTAAATCTTGTGTCTAATATACTCATCAAAACATTCTGGTGTAGAGCAAAAAAAAAAGGATTAGTAACACAGTGCTTATTCATGACTGTGAGCATCCATTGCATTTTCAGCATGTGACCTGCTGAAGGTGTGGATTGTTTATGCGCTCCAGACTGGAGCACTTTTGTGGAATAATGCGAAGGATTATTATAAAGGCAGGGTCACATCATAGTCTACTCCTGTACAAATTTAATTTACAGTTCCATTGTGTTTGGTTTGTTGTGTTTTGGTGTTTTAGGGGTTTTTTTGGGGGTTTTTTTGGTTGTTGTTTTTTTTTTTCCAGCCACCAAGGCAGTTGTTTAAGGCTGTTCTGACTATGACCAGTATTTTCAAAATTTCTTCCTTAGAGTCTTTCTCTGAGTCTTGTAGCTATTGTGATGTATTTTTATCTATGTGTCTTGGTCTAATCTGAGATGAAACAGCACAGTATCATTGAATTAGAACTAATGGATGCTATCTCATCTGCAGTGGAACAGCTTTCCAGAAAGAGAGGGAGGAGATGGCAGAAGAGGACATTTCTGTTACTTTTGAAACCTCTGTGTAGAAAACAGATGTATGGTCAGTATTCTTCTCCAGAACAGTGAGCATGTTCTAGTTTCAAGTTCAGGGTTTCAGCTTGGAGGATGAAAAACAGAGCTCAAAAATTTCACAGAATTTAATATGTTGCTGCGATTAGTGGTGCTTCATTTAAAGTCAGAGGAAGAGTGACTCCTTTTAATGGATTTTGGTTCAAACCCATTGGTGTAGGAAAGTTAAACATAGGTTTAAGTATCCCTATTCTCTGAAATGGGATTTCTTTAATTTTTGTTTTTCCCTTAAGTGTTAAAAGACTTGCTTTCTGAAAGGATGTGCTTCTGCATAGTGATTCACCATCCATGGGGGTATTTAAAAGATGTGTAGATGTGGCACTTAGGCACAGAGTTTAGAGGTGGACTTCAAAGTGCTGGGTTAACAGTTGGACTCAGTGAGCTTGAAGGTGACTTCCTACTTTAGTGATTCAGTGATTCCATGATGTATTAGCTTAATAGAAAAATATATGTGAATCTTTTGATTTGCCAGTGGTTTGGTACTGGAAAATTACCTATGTTTGCTACTGGTGGTGTTGAGCTGAAATTTCAAATAGTCATATTTGTTGCAGAAGTAGTATTTAGACTAGTATTTATCTGTTTGTTTTGTAATATTTTTTGTTAAAAACCACATAAGAGTTGATGATCCTGAAAAATAATTGATCATGGAACATACTCTTGAGTTTAGGCATTTTAAATAACAAAAAAGATTTCAGGCTGTAGCAACTGATTAGGCAGACTAAAGCTTGGTTTTGCAGCTGGTTTGGCCCAAATTCAGATTGAATGAGAGCAGTATTTCTGAATGAAACCAGAATTCTGCTTATGCGTTAGTTACCCAACCTCTAATTTAAGCCTTACAGAATAGTGAAGGTTTGAAATGAATTATGTTACCCAAAGGAAAACAGGTTATGCAGAGAAATGATGTGTAGTAGAGCACAACTGTGTTTGCTGGGGCTGGGCCAATCAAAAAGTGGATACATGTCAGGACTGATAAAAGAATTCCATATTGTAAGAGTATGGTATTTTAGGATGATAATGGAAGGATGAGAAAATAATGAAAAGAATGCAGTTGGACAGAGCATTTATTTTGTTTTAATCAATTCTAAGTCTAAAGAAAAACAGAATTGCAGTAGGATTAAAATAACTTTTTTTTTTTCTTTTTGTAAAAGACATTCTTTCAAGTTAGTATAATTTAAACTCGAACTATTTTAAATTATATGGTATAGTTTTATTTGCCTCTTACACGAAAATAGCATGGTAGTGGAGATGATGGCGATGGGGGAAATCTGGGGACCATCTGAAAGCAAATACTAATTTTTTTTGTAATTATGCGTTCTCTGTAATAATAAAAGACTTTAATATTCCTGTATGTAAAATGAAAGCAGCTGTCAGAAACAAATTCTCTTTAAAAGAAGCCATGAGTAGTATTATTCAAAACATACTTTTCGTAGGAAAATTAGAAGAACTAGACCTGTGATTACAATAGAGGTGTTACCTTTGATTTGACATCTGCATTCAATTCTTTAACTATCCTTGGGAATTTTTTTCCTAGCAAATTACTCGTTTTTAATATTTGTTCCTTCAATACAGGTAACAGCTAACATAAAGCAAAACAAAACAACAAAAATAACCAAAACCAAATTATAAAAAAAGGAAGCATTTTTATTTATTACTTTAAAGGCCATATTTACTGCCAGTCATTCCAAAGGGTTGCAATGAAAGTTTAGTCTAAGTTCAGAATTAAAAATTTTTATAGGTGTTTTTTGCTGAATAGGGAGGCATAGTTAACCATCCTAGGAAGAGCATGTGTTTCTGTGTAAATTAGAATACTGTGGAAAACAGCAAACCAGAAAAGAAACCAGTTTCTCTTAAATGTATTTTTGAATATTTTCTTATTAGCTAAGACAGCCAGCATACTCAATTCTGTAAAGTTTAATGCTTTCAGAATGCCAGTGCATGTAATTTTTTCTTCCTTTTTTGTATACTTTGAAGAGTTTGGTCTGTGTCTGTTCCTCTGTAACAGAGCAGCTTCTTACATTCACTCATTTGCTGCACTGTTTTTCTTACTATCAGTAGTACCTCAGTGAATCCAATGTCTAAATGTATCTTTCTGCTCATGATCACTTGGAAAAAAGGTTTTCCAAATACGATCCAATTATGTTCTTTCTCACTGTAAGTTTGAGAGTTTCAGAAGGAAATTGTATTGGTTATACAATGACGCAGGATTTTCTTTCCTTGCTGTATAGATCCACATGTTTTTTTTGTTTTCTGAGGTAAGGAGTCTCCAGCCTGTTGAAGGGTGGCAGTGTCAATCCATTGAGCTCTGCACCTACCTTGCTATGCTGAGAGAAGGTGCTGTCAGTTTCAGAAGCTGTTGTGGGAGCTGTGTGCCAGGCACAGGTACTGCTCACTGCTGATGTATAGGTGAAAGCTCTCTCTCTTTTCACATTGAATGATTACATTTCCAAGAACACAGCTGCTGCTGGAGGAGAATGGCTAAGACATCTTCCCAGACAATAGATACCTTCAGATACCTTCTTTGTCAAGTGATGCTGCTGAAATACAGTTTACAGTTGTTCTCTGAGCTGCTTCTTTAATGCACCACACAAACCAGGCAGACTGATGCACAGTGGTGTTGTTGCTACACGTTGTGAATTACAGCACTACTAGTCAAATACAGCTGCGTCCAAAGTCTGCAGAACAGTGTTCTAAAGGTGGTTTCTTCAAAACTTGTTTCACTCCAGATATTAGAGGGGGCAGAGCGATGGGAAGAAAACAGTGTTGGGAACATTGGTCCTTTATTTCATTAACAACCTTGTATGTAAAATCAAAAACAAGTCTGTAGGGGCTGAAATGCTGTAAGCATTATTTCTTAAACCCACTTGAATATCACAGTCCGTGTTTTTTAATAGAAAGTCCGTGTTTCTTTAATAGAAAGTCCCTGTTTCTTTAATAGAAGTTTTTTTAATAGAAGTCTGTGTTTCTTTAATAGAGAATTTCGCATCTCACTTTTAAATTAGTATGACTTCTGTGATTTTGGAAACCATCAGCAAACTTTCCGTCATACACTTACATCCTGCATTCTGCTTTGAAATATTCCTTTGGCAGGATTTTAAATACAACAGGAAATGGAGTTACAAGGTACATTCCTGAATAACTCTATTACAGCTTGCAAGCTATTTCAGAAAGTTAACTGGGTCTGGGAAAAGGGATTTATAAAACTCCTACAGCTTGCAGGCAGTTGTCAGTATCAACTGAAAAGTGAATAACTCACTGTTCTTGGGATATAGGAGTTGAAGTATGGTCTGGAAACTTGATAGTATGCAATTAGTATATGTGATAGTAGATTTCATATATATGTATATATGATATTCGAATGTATATATGATAGTGTAGAAACATCTGTGTCATTGTTTAAATGCTATCTGAGGTAGAGGTAAAAACATTTATGATCCTCCGTGCCTACAGTAATTTTGAAATATGTTGAAAACGTTAATTGAAGCTGAAGTGCCATGGACTTATTTTATTTTATTACTTAAATTAACTTATTTTCTTAAATGTAATTATCAACCTGATTTTGACCCCATTTTATGTAAACAATGCTCATTGTTCTTTCATACAGTGCAAATTTGCATAATTTTCTTTTTGGTGGTTTAAAACTAATTAGGTATGTTTGGTTTAGGTAGTTGACAAAAATAATTTTCTTTCATGATGTAGCTTTTTATTTTGAGTAGATGCTCTGTCCTTGTAAAATCTTCAATAAAATTTTTGCAGAGAGAGTATTTACTGTTTTAGAATTTTAAAATTTTTCTTAATTTTGCAGATTCTTCTTTTCAACATATCAAACTGCTTTCTTCTAAGCATGTCTGCCTACCATATTTTTCCATGTAAGCATGGAAGACCATAAGAATATTTTAACCTCCACATTGTTCATAGCTAAACAGACATGTCAGCATGATACAAGTATTTCATCATATATTTAATGAAATCAATATGTAATAAAATCCCCTCCAACCCCTCTTCTATTTTTTATATGAACATTTCCTTCTGAATACCTGCGGACTAAGAAGCATAAATACCAAAAGCTTGCTTGTCTGAGTTGATTGCCATAGAGTTGATCATTCCTGCACCTAGTAAAAATCATAAAAAATTTTTGCCAGTTTGTTTGTGGTGTGTGGTTTGTGGATATTAGCTTTTTAAAAAATTTTTTGTTTTTTTTTTCCCCCCAACCCAGAAGACCAGCTTAGTCTTGAAGTGCTAAGAGCTCTAGAAGATTGAAACCTACAGCATATACTTATAACTCATTTTCTTTTCAGTTTGAGAGAAACCTTAAATTGCAGTTTTGAAATGCTGAATGGGTTAAGTTTGATCAAGAATCAACTGTACATGTCTGAAGGTAGAGAAAACATTTTTGGAGGTGGATTATGGGGGACGGTGACTTTCTGTTTTCTCAGTCTCATCACTTTGTATTCCATAAATGTGGGCACTTCTGGTGGATGATGGTGTCCTAGTAAAATTGCAAACATTACTTTTGTCTGCAGGATTTGCAGGAGAAAGAGTATCTGTGTGGGTGAGCTGGAAGTTGTATAGCTCAGTACATGCAGCTGCCACATGCAGGATATTGACATGCTCACAGATATAAAAAAAATTACTGGGCATCTCTTGGGTGTTTCTTCTTAGATAGCAGCTTGAACTCTCTATTTCACATCTTTGCACACCTTTTGTAAACAGTGGGAAATTGACTTGGTTCATGGTGGTTTTACTGCCGTGTAACCGCGTGGGCTTTCAGGCAGCAGTTCTAAACTTTTTAAGACTCTAACTGATAACTGATATTGCAGCTGTGAATGTGGGGTGCAAATATTGCATTTGTTTTTTTGTAATACTACCTTTGCAACCATAAGACTGAAATTTTGCAAGCAGAAGATGAACAGAGAAGGAAAAGGCAATACACTTTACAATGAAAGCACAAAATTTTCAGGAAAAAAGAAATACAATGGGACACCCTCCCCTTTCCCCACAACAAATACCCCAAACCCACAAAATCTCTCAGCCATATTTTCTGGACTTGATAGGATGTTGGTTAATCTTCATTCATAATTGATGTAAAGAATTTCTAAAAAAGAAGATAATGTGATTCCCTCTTTTAAGGAACTGGGCCTTGTTTGGGTTTTTATCCTTTAGCTGCTTTTTTTCTCAACAGTGCATTTATGTTTTCCATTATTGCACTAGAAGTGACTTTTTTGGACCAGTCAAAGATTTCTAAGTGTGTTCCTCACTGCCAACTTTCAAGGCTTCTTTCTTCTGCTAAATGAATCATTAAGGCAGTAAAAAACCCCAACCAACCTTTCTTTGCTTCTAATCCAACGATTTCTCAACAAATAAAGGTAATAACAAATTCAAATGTAATTGTAATATTTCTTTCCCAGTTCACTAAGGATTTTAAAAGGCAGCAGACAGAAATTTATAATAAAAAATATCAAACCAGACTGTTAATACTGGACAGTTCTTTTTTCAAAAACAGTTATGGTAATATGTAAGAAGTAGGATGGGAGAATTAAAAACAGTAGGGATGTTCAAGAACATCTCTGTCCTGATTATTTTTGAGAATAAATTGTCAGCAACTTTTGGTTCAGACTTGCCAGTTTTAGCCATTGGTCCCTTTTGCTTCAAATCCAGCATTTCATCTGCCTGTTGAAAACAGTATTTTTTATGCATCTGGTCTGGTGTGGTGATGTTTCAAGTGCAAACACCCATTTGATGGTTGTTGATACATCTGGTCAGGGATAAGTGTCAGCCTTTAAGCAAAACTGAGAGGTAAAGTAAGGCGGTGAAATAGTGGAGATAATGGTCAACTTTGCTTTGTAGTGTTTCTGCTAAATGATTTTTAGAGTATTCCATAAAAGACAAAATTATATATGTATGCAATAGTTTCTACTCATGGGTGAGGGAGGGCTGAGTTTTCCATATCTTTGATGTGTTAATCTGCTAATGCTTTGTTAGCCTAGTGAGTTATCAAAGATTGCTCATTGGCATCTCCTCACTTATTCTAACTTTACACTTCTGGACTGTGTAATATGACTTCTATCCAAGTAGCCAATATAAGAATCCTTCTTCTACTGACAGACTCTGATATTAAAGGAGACTAAAGAGCAGAAGGTGTAAGTTGTTGCTTTGTGTTTTGGACCTAGCATGTACTGAACACAGTGTGTTCTGCCACATAATAACTGATGAAAAAGATTAATGGAATTCTGCTCAGCAGCAAAACCTTCATTAGTGATCCCATAATACAAATTCATTGGACAGAGGAGGAAAAAACAGTTCTAGTTCTCATCTGTGTTGTCCAGCCCTGCACCTCCCTCATCTTGAAAAGTATCAATTGGTAAAGGATTGTCACGCTGGAAAAAAGAATCAATATTTCAAGTGTCCACTTTGTCTTATTTTAGGCTGTAAAATAAATTGCATGTCAGAAAGTAGGAAAAGATGGCTTGTATACTGCATTTGGCATAGTCCAGGCAATGTGGTCCCTGGGGAAGAAGAAATAATCTCTTTAATGTAATTTTAAGTGGCATCTCTGGTCTTATTACTTTAGGAGACAAAATGAAAGCCAATTTGTCAGAGGTGATTTATAGCCTGAGCTCTTTCAGAAAGCAATTACTCCAAGGAGCATGTAGCTAAAGAGCAGTGCAGTGCTGATGATGTGCTGAGGATGCTTTTTGACGTGGCTTGAGGCAGCTGTGCTCTAGTGCATAAATTGTAGTTCCGTTGGCAATTCCACTTTTGCTCTTGTTGAGAAGAAGTACTTCTATTTGATTGGGGAAAAAACCCTGTGAATGTCAATGGAAACTTTGTAGATGCTGTTGAGAATGCAGAGAGCATTTCCCCAAGAAACTGTTTACAGACTTAGAACCTTATTACCTCAGCAGATATTAATTATCTCAGGATTAGGAAGGTAACTAAATGCATTTGTGTAACAGACGCTTTCTTCAGTAGAGTTCTTTTACAAAGAGAGCTCTTTCAACGTGTAGGGACAACATAAATTGTAATTCAGCTCTGGATATATTTGAAATGGTGGTCATGTTTTATTTTACTCCAGGAAAAAAAGAATAGATGGTGAACTGTACTTGTAATGGTTCAGATTAAGTTGGTATTAACTGAAACTTCCCCACTGCCTCAAATAATGTAATAGTTAGTGGCAGGAACACACTAATATGAACAAGGAGAAGTTGGGACTGCATGGAAGCATAGGAATGTATGTTAGTTTATATATTAATCTTTCCGTATAAACAAAGAATGTTGGTATTTTAAAGTGTCTGCTTTCCTGATAAGGAAGCATGCTGATTCTGGTCTTGATTCTGTACGACATCACACAACCAATAAAGTCCAGTATTTGGATGTTGAGTTATTCCAAAGCTGGTGTGCTTTATCATGAATGCTTGCACTAGGAAAAAAAACCCACTGGTATGCTTGAGTAAGTCTGTATAAGACTTTTTAAAAGAGTAGATTTATATTAAGATATGAAAACCCTAAATGCATGTTCACATTTTTAAAGGTACTAAGTGCTTAATAAGGTAAAACTAATTACATATGTGATGTTTGGAAACCTAAATTGTAATTGTAAAATTCATACTGAAGATGCGTACTATGAGAGTGACTGTGTAGCAAATTTGATAGCATTGTGTGATATCCTAATTGTTAGTTCAATGTGATTTTTCTTTTGCTAATTTTTGTTCCTGTATCTCAAAGGTAGGAAACTGCTTAAATGCAACAAGTACCTGTTGCTGTGTTCAAAGATTCCATTGAAAATAATACAAGTGAGTCCTCAACAAGTTTGGTGGCCACAGATCTGACTCTTGCTTGGATAAATACTTTTCCCCAGGTGCACCAAATATTATGCAGACCAACACCAGCTTTCATTTAAAATCTACTCTGTAACTATAGCCAGAGGCAGTTCCATGGTGCCTGAAATAATGCACACCAGACTGGTCAGGGGAAAAAACCCCAAACCAACCAACCAACCCCCAAAACGCAACCAACCAAAAAAACCCACCACCACATAAAAACCACCAAACAAATAAAACCCCCAAATAAACAAACAAAATAACCCCTAAAAACCCACCCATGCCCAACCAAAGGGTTTATCCAATCTGTAATTTGAATCTGGAATGTTTCATTCAGAAATGTTTTCAACTCAGTAACTAAACCTGTTTTTTTTTATTGTGATATTGAAGTCTCAGAAACTGTCTCCCTGCTAATTAAGCAAAGAAGGTACCAGCTACAAGCCAGACATGATTAGGGAAACTCAGAATGGAATCTCAGTGTGATGATTGTGGATGTTCATTGTTAGCAACAGTTGCTGCTACTTACAGGAGGAATGAAGCACTTGTGTGTTTTGCAGGGTCTGCCCAGTGTCCTTGGTGCATAAATCTTACTTACTCTGTCCACCAAGGCCTTTGTGTCTGATCCTACCATTCCCCCATATTTAGGGAACTCTCTGTGATCTTAGATTATCATTAGTGGTGAGTTTTTTTCCCTGTTTTCTTTCCCTAGCATCAACCACCTTTGAACAGCAGCTTGGGCTTCATTCTTACAATAAACTACAGAGGATCTTTTTGAATCTTGGACACCAGTCTGCAGTTTACTGGGGAGATTTCTGCCATGGTTGTGGCCTGTGGGTCTAACTGTGGTGCTGCAGTCGCATGATGGAGAGGAGGAACATATGGCAAGGTGTGTTCCCAGGCTCAGCTTTGATGTGGCCAGCCCCTTAGGGGGTGAGAAGAGAGGTTGCAGAAACACAGACATGACATCACTGCTGTTTTATTTGTCCCCAGGGCCAACAAACTGTCTCTGGCCTTTTCTGCCTAGAAAGATCCAGCCTCTGTTCAGTTAGAATACATTTGGTACACCCTATTTGTGTTTCCAGTGGCTTCCAAATTTCAGCTCTCAAATTTATTTCCTGCTCTGTCTCCTATTTGTGTATAACACCTTGTGCCTTTCTCCCGAAAATGTCCTAACCCCCTAGTTTGTGTCACTATCGCTCCATTCTTTCTAATACCTCCTGTTCGCCTGTCCCTACTTCCAGGCTTCCTTGTACACCAAGTCTGTTGGTGTATCCTCCCACTTTGTTCTGCTAAAACCATGTTCTCCCTTTTCCACCATGTTTTGAATCCTAATACGTGAGTCATTTGGGTTATTGCAATATTCAGTTCCTCGAGAACATGGGTGGAGGTGGACTCCTGCTTCAACTTGCTTCATTTTCGTGGGTTAAAATACAGGCAGCCTGTTCACAACTTGAAAAGTAGCTGTGTCAGTAGAGAACAGTCCTGCTGCAGTTTAGCTGTGTTTTGCTTCCAACAAGGCTGGAACTTTGCTTCCAAGTTAGGGCTGCAGTTTACTGTGGCAGTCCTTGGACTTGATAACGGGTGTTAATACAGACTGTACTCTGAGGATGCTGTATGACATGTGTCAGACAAGGAATGAAGGCAATATCTTTCCCTCCTGGTATCAGTCCCAGCATCTTAATTTGTAACCAACTTACTTGGCATATTGAGGTGCTGCTGGCCCTCCAGAGTTTCTGAAATAGCATATTAAAATGAAAACGTTTTTCTTGCGAACAACTATGTGTATAGTTATGCTATTGGAGCAAAAGTCAAGATAATTTAAAAACTGAATAGCTATATTGTAGGCAATCCTGTTAAACAAAATAAGTGTGATTGTGTGTTTCTTTAATTAATTTCTCTAGCGATACTAGTGCAAATCTTAGGAAAAAACAAATTTTCATTTGTCAGTGCTTTAGTGGTTTATTATCTACAGTTGTAATTGAGAAGTCACATGTCTGGCATTTTGCCTCCAAAGTTAACCCCTTTATTTTCATGTGTTTTCTTGAACAGGATTTATGCCTGATTAAGTTACTGTCTTTTATCATAATTAAAGAAAAATGTTGTGGAGGGAGAACTAAAACCTCTGTTCAATGGAAAACAGATTGTTGTGCCTGCAGTGAAACAAAAGGGACCCTGTCACACAAAGTGGCTTTTTTTCCCCCCGTCAGAATAATCAGCAGTCAGAAAGATTTATCTGCTGTGAGAATGATTCAACTGTCCAGACTAAGGGTGTGCGGGGGGAGGAAATGTGTTTAAGCTTTTCAGAAAGGAAGCAACATGCTTCAGAGTTTGCCTGAGATCACAAGAATGGCAGCTTTAGCAACAGTGCTTATAATCTGTATTTGTAAACTATATCGCCTGTTTGCAGTTCATGCCAAAAATGGATTAGTAGATTTTAACAATCTCTCTCTTCAGGACTGTAAGTGAATTAATGTATACAGTGTGCCCTTGATTTATAAAAGGTTTCTTCTTGTGGTGCCTTAGAGTCTCATTTTAAACAGCATGGTGTGCTTGCAGAATTTTTTATTTTTTAATATATATTCCTGGCAGAGAAAACTCCACTGTTACTGTCAGCTTTCACCTATTTGAAGTTACTTTCAAGCAGTAGCACACCGGATAAAAATTTTTAAGAGAACATTAAAAGGGGAAGAGAAAATGTAAGCCAGTAATGGCTAGATTATTCTGTCCTTCTAGCAAAGTGGTGTACTCTGACAAACTGTAATAGAACTTCCGTGGTTGATCACTCTTTTTGGTAATTCAGAAAAATCTTGTGCTCTGCTGATTTTAAAAGTTTGAAATAAGTTTCTAATTTTAAGTTTGATATAATTTCTATCAAAGAAAAACTGTTTCCAATTATAAAGTCAAGGAAGAGCTGAGCAAATAACAGATTCCTAAGTCTTTTTGTATGCAGCTTTGGCTTCATTATTTGTACTTACACTACCTGGAAATTTAAATAGAAATAAATACATGTCTTACACATTTTCTCTCTTTATATATATCAACAGTGTTTGATAGAGATGCAATATGGCCCAGACCATAGAGGATGGTTAGTGTCTATCAGGGCTTTGTCATCTCCTAATGCTGTGAAGACAACTACACAGTATTTCTCAACACAGTGTGAGCTAATTTACCATTCGAAATTACAGATTGAGTCTAATTGAGCAACAACATTACCTTAAAATTCCTCTAAGAAATAATAACCTCTGTTTCTACTCGTGAATGTGCAAATCTGTATTGCCATGTGCACACTTTTGAAACTCTGAAGTAAGAATAGTACAAGGCTAATTGTGAGGACCACTTCTGATACTTTTTTGTGGTTATTCCCCTTTCTACCCTGTCATAGGTGTTTGGTACATATCTGACAGCAGGATATTCCAGTTCGTAATTCATGTACAGATCAGAAAGTTTTTCCAAAAAAGCACGTGTGAGACAGATTAGATAATGTTTTTTCAGTATTTTTGAGGATTTATCTTTGGCTTCAGAGGAAAGGTTTTGGTACCTTCAGTGTTTTCTTCCTGTAGCAAGAGTGGCAAATTATTAGTAGTTTATATTTGATTTGTTCCTGAGAGTTTGTATGGCTGAGTGTTTTTTGGATGCAAGATGGATTGATCTGGTAGAAATGTATGATTTAACTCATCTGCTCGCTTATCTCTTGGAAGTTTAATGTCAGAGATGGTTCTTTCTTCCTCAAGCAGTAACACCCTACACTTGCAATTCTGTCGTTCACCTGAGCTGATTTTATCTTCTTTTCACCTGGCTTCCTGGCAGCAAATACAATATCTGTTATGCTGATGGTGGTGATAGATTTTCTGTCACTATGGCAGCATTTTGCTTATCTTCATTCTTAATTTTTATAAAAGGATGAAGTTCTTCAGTTTTATGATTGGGTTCCAATTCAAGTTTACAGAGGAGGAAAGTAAACTGAACTGATTGCTTTGGAAATCATTAAGAAAATAACCCTGGAATGAAGTGATGCCTCTTAGGAAGTTGCCCAGAACAGAACCATAATTCGTATCAAAATGAGAAGATTTAAACCTCCTGTTCTTGTATTCCAACATTTTAAAAATGTGTTGCATTTATTGTTTTTCTTGTTATCTTGCTCTTTAAGGGTTTACAAATCTGAATTGTCATTAGATTTTTGCAGGAGTTCTGTCATTAAAAATATTTCTTTCTCCATCACATGCACAATTTTAATATCCATACTCAGCTTTCATTAATGGAGAGTGACAGATCAGCTTTAGTTCTCAATTTGACTGAAAGACTCAATGATATTGATAGCATTCAATGATGACAATAACATTCTTTTACAGCTCATCTGTTTCGCATTTACCAGAGAGTGTATGTACTATTTATGAGATATTAAAGTGGGAGTTGCAATGGAAATATATGTGCTTGTCTTCTTATGAATTAATTGAAAAGCAGATCTCCACCAACATCAAAGGAGCTCTGAGCCATAGAGGGCTACTCTGATCATATTGGGATATAACTGGTAGTAATTCAGCAATGAAAGATAATATTCTGTTGGTGATGTTTGTCATGATGTTTGAATTAAAGGTGTTCAGGATTTCTTTTTAATTGTGTATTCTCAGTCTCTGATATGATCCAATGCAATAAAATAAGTCAGTTTTGGGAGAAGAAACCTTTTCTGGCTTATCTTTGGCTCAATGTGTAAACACAGAAATTGCATAAATAAAAAGAGAAAAAAAAAGAAAAGAGAAGGAGGGACCCTGATTTTGTTCTGGTGTGGGTATGAAGACAACTGGCCTCTTTCCCCTGCAGTTCAGGAGTATTTGACTTAGAAACGGGGTAATTGGAGTTTCATTTGGACTTGCCTTAATAAGCATGTAAAAATTGGTATCCTATTAAGCTTTTTGCTTGGAGGTGAATGAGTTTCTGGAAGGAGGTGGATAGAAAATTAAGTCTTATTTCTTCTTTTCCTCCTTCTGTATCCCTTGTTAACTGGTTCCCAGTCCCAAGCAGATTGATTCCCTTGTGAACAAAGGGAATAAGGTTGTCTTCTTCCCCAAGATGCCCTACTAGTGACTTTGGGGTATGTTTTCTCTCCCATGGGCTGTGAAATTCTACAGCTCACTATTAACATAAGTTTCAGCTGCTCATCACCAGAAGTGCGCAGTGGCTTACTCAGCTGCACAATGTCTTCACTGGCTCTTTCCTGCAGAGAGGGGAATTGCTCTGGTGAGACATAATCAGCTTCAGTCCCTGCCCAACTTTGAGGGGCTACAGAAGTCAAGGCCAGACAAACCTGAGTAGTTGAGGTGAGGCACAACTTCAGCATTGGTGGCCATGCACAGCAGCATCGCTGCTTGACAGCCATAGTAATGTGGTTGCACATGGTTCTGGAATTGGACAGAGTTTGGCTGAAGAATCTGGGGGTTAAGTTGGATTTCTTTTGTATGTTCTTACACTGGCATCATTCTTTTGTGGCTTACATAGTGGTAGTAGCTTAGTAGCCATCTTCACCACATTAGAAGATGAGACATCTCCATACGTATGGGCAGCAAATACAGAAATAACTTAAAAAACCCCCAACTTCACTTATGTTTGCAATGCATAGCATGTCTGCAGAGTTAATTTTTTGATTAAGAAGGGAATTGTGCTTTTAAACTGTCTAGTACAGACTATGGTTTGGAGATTTGTAGTTTGAACTACATGGTGCTATCAGATGTTAGCAGACAAAATGGTAAGTAAACGATTCATCTTGGGGAAGGAAAGAGAATATGTCATCATTTCAGGGTTACCTACTCTGCAGAAAGCAATTATTCTAATGTTTATTGAGTGCTCATGATAGTGAGATAATTAGCCACTTTGACAAATTAGATGGCTAGAAAATCTGGGCTAAAAGCCAGTAACTTGAAACAAAGCAAAGCATAATGATTGCTACCATGTAACACCCACACATTTATGGAACCCCTTCCTTCTGGGTGAATAGTAGAATTTTCCTACTGAAAATTTTCTTAGTGATGAATTAGATATGTACTGAAAGTCTTGTACTGGCAGTAATTTTAAAGTGGATTTATGTGGGTAGCTCATCATATGAGATTAATAAGTTTTTTGAGGGGGGAAAGGTTTCCTGTCCTCAGATTCGTGGAAGGTTTGTATTTCAATTTGCATGTCTTAGAAATAGACATGCTTCAGTGATGTGTTTTCAGATCGACATCCATGTTCTTTTAAAAAATCTCACTGGTTTCCAAAGAAAATTCTTGGAAAACATTTTATAAGAGATATAATGTCAGCAACTGAGAGAAATTAACTGTATAAAAAACAGTGAATGGTAGGTGTCAGGTCATGTGTTTCCTTTTCTGTCTGTCCAGACTGTTGTGGAATGTGCCATCATGTAGCTAGACCACCCGTTGATCAATTAGACATGGAGAAAGTGTGCTTGGGAGTACAAAGAGCATATGTGTTTCTTCATGTTTGGATCACTTGGAAGAAGTTTCCTAAGGTTAAGTAGTAGCATAGCAGAAACACCAATTTTTTTTTTTTTTTTTTTTTTTTTTTTTTTTTTTGCAACTGCTGTTATTAGGATGGAAAATATAGAAGTATTAACTAGGTTGTGGAGGAATCTGCTGTACCAACCAGGTAGTTTTGATAGACTAGTCCTGTTGAAAGAGAACTTCTGTTAACAGGAAGATAGGACAGAACCTAAACAGACTCAGGTTTAACTTATTTTCTTTGGGGATAATGCCTCTGTAATAATCATAGAATCTTTGCTACGCTAGTGAAAGTAAATTTTTTGCAAGGTTCTCAAGCTTTTTGGAGAGGCAACCAAAATACCAGAGTGATGCTTATTAATGTAAGTGGAGGTTAAGTACCTTTAGATACGATTTTTTTCCTATCTAATTATATAATTCAATTTTGCAAATTTGTAACTGCTTATATAGAAGACAATCACAGTTAGTTAATTTCTGTTTTACTACTGTAGGTTGTATTATCTTGTTGTATCATTTTATTTGTCAGTGAAGAAATTCTGCATTGAAGACACTAATATTCCACCATCCCATTTTCAGATAAAAGTCTTAGTGTCTTTGCACTTCTCCCTAGTCCATGCAAGCCTGCAGTTTATGACTGAATGCATTTTCTGAAAATAGATTCCTGTGCTTAAACATTTTTTTTCAGTATATTCACCCATCTTCTTCCAGCTTCATGTATTTTCTGCTGCAAAGATGAACAGAGAAAACTAAGTTCTGAAATTAACATGCTCATTTAGGTCTGCTTTCTTCTCCCAGATTAAATCAGCCTCTGGACTGTGACCAGAATTTACTTTCATCTCCTGCCAGTAGGAGTTCAGGCCTAATCTAGGCTCAGTGGGTGTCTACAGGCGACAAATGCATATTAGTTTTGCTCTTTTAGGTAGGGATAGGGAATGAAAGAGACAACAGATTATTGTGTATTGAAAAAGACACCTCTTGACAGCACCTCTTTAACAGCTATTAAAGCTGAATTCAAGCTTGATAAATCAAGAAAGTCTACACAAGAAGATCGCTGTCTTCAAACATAAGAAGGAGACATTCCAGGTTGTTGCTTTTGTTTTAAACTGCTTCATGTCTCTCTAGGCAGCACAAAGACCCTTTTACTGATTGCTTTGCTTGTGTCCTTTGAATGAAAGTGATACATCAGAGTGCTTTTCTCTAGGACCTGGGAAATGGTACCTCAGACCTGTCAGTTCCACAGGTCCCTCAGATTATCCATAGTTGAGCCCTACTCTTTCTGTTACCTTCCTTTTCCTGTTTTTTCCCTTGCCCGTGAGATGGCTACTTTGTGTCCAGCAATTTTTGCCTATATCTTTTCTCTGTCTTCCTTCAGTTTCAAGAAAAACATAAGTAGCTGTTTAATTTCTTTCAAACTTTTTCCTGGAAAGAGAAGGTTGAATAAGAGAATAATAATTAGCTAGGATTTTTCTAGGAAGGAACTTTAAAAATATTAGGAACTTAAACACCTTATTGTAAAATAAAATTTAAGAAGTATTGTCTGTTCTTCACAGAAATTTCAGTTGCAGGATAAAAACTACAAAGAAGTAATTAAAGGTTTTGAAAAAATGAAAGTTTAAAACAAACAAGAGGTGATGTTGTTCAGGCTTATGTTCTGTTCAGTCTTTGTATACTTCAAAAGCAAGCCCTCACAATCTCCAGAGAAGAAACTGTGTGTTCCTTTGCTCACCTGTCCTCAGAATAGCTTATCCTCTCCTGGTTTCTAACCCAAATCCTCTAGGCTGCAAATAGCCTTGATTTCACCTTCTTGTTCATACAGCAGAAATTAAAATAGATACTTTCTTGTATTCTTTATAGTAACCTTTTGTACAGTGGACGAATGCTTACCTGTGTCTTTTTTATGCTTAGACCTAGTAATGAATTTTTTTAAGATTCATGTTCCCTGTTTGCTTTTGGAGCTGTCAGGTGATCATAGCTTTTTTAGTGATTCCCAGAGTTGGACAAGGACCTTGGCACTTAATCAGGGGAATAAGTATTTCCAGTTCTCGTAAGCATCTAGTAGAACAAAGTAATCCACCCAGATACCTCAGTATGATACCTTAGTAAAATTTATTGGGTATTTAGGTCTTAAGCATTTACAACCTACCTTTCTAGTTTCTGCAGCAGCCAGAATTACTCTTTGGGCAGACAGTTTTTCAATTTGCTGTGAGTCCACCTAACTTATCTTCCTGCTTGTGTTTCTGTTGCCTATTTTGAAGAGAAGGCCAGAAGCTGTGCTACTGAAGATATATTGCATGACTGCAATTCAGACATCCTTCTGTATTCTGACATCCCCATAACCCTGTAAAGGTGAGGTCATGTCCATTGTATGAGGTGGGAACCTGGGGACACTGCTCTCATCTGATGGGCCCTTAAGAAGGAATCTCATGGTGCCGGGCATGACAGATCAGATAGAGATAATGACTTGACAGTAACTTCAGTTTGTATACCATTTGCTTATTGAAGCTTTTGATCATATTCCTTAGTTCAAAACACAGCTCACAATCAGTTTTTGAAAACTGATTGAGAAATCTGCTGTTTGAGAAAGCAACTTCTGCCTCTATATTCTTATGTTTCTTTTCTTTCCCACTTAATTAGGTACCTTAATTTTTATGTTTTCTTTAAACGTACAACTTATAGAGAACATGCTTTTACTGTCTTTTTGTATCCATGCAACTCTAACTCATTGTGTGCTTTGGCGTTTCTGATTCTACCCATATGTGTTTATGTAATTCCTCTATGCTATGACTAATCATTATCACAGGCCCATATTTTTGGACTTTAAAAAGAATATTCCTTTTATATTTCCTTGTTATAAAGAGGCCCTTACATAGCTGCATTGGTCCCATACTGTGCTTCTTGTTTCTTCTTTTTGGGACAAATTCTGTCTTCATTTTGTTCAAGATTTTCATCACCAGGCACTTAGAATCCTTAGAATGCTGTTCTGTGTGTTTCTGAATACAACATTCCTTATTGTATCAGTTTTGGAGGTGGTTTTGAGGTTTGGGTTATTTAATTTTTTTTAATTTTTAAGAAAAGTTTAATATATCTGTCAATCTTGGGGGTTTTTTTGTCTCCACAGAATAACAAATTTGTCATTTTATGACCACTAGTTTGATTTCGGTTTCTTGACTCATCTCTCTTTTACTCAGATTTAAGTCAATCTCATGTAAAAATTCTCCTCAAATATAATATTGGATTATCTGTATATTCTTTTTTGTCTGTTTTCCTCATCCATGGATTTCTCAGTGAAGACCCCACACTATCATCTGTTTTATTCAGGATGCTGCTTCTAGTTACTTAAGGGATAAGCATAATGCATTCCTGTCTCTGATTAGTGATATATAGCAGATTTTCAAGAACATGTGATTGACCTCACTCGTTTCACACTTTGTATTTGTTCAGAGATACTCAGTAATCTGCTTCACAACTCCTTCTGAACTTCAGAGCAATTGTATGTGTTCTTGATTAACAGTATAAGACCTTCTCTGTTTTTCTTCAACCTCATACCAGCAAGTTCATTTCACCCTTCCTCACCAGCTTTGTGATTTATCCTCAGTCTTTGTGAGGTGGATTAAGTGGCAATTTCTGTTGATTCTAAAGAGTTTAATGTTATTCCTGTTTATTCTCCTTATTTCTCATGTTTCTGTATCAACATCTCAAGTGTTTAACATGTTGCCCTGTTACTCTCCCAGCTGACCGTCCTATGATTCTCAGACAATATTTTGTCTGAAGAATCTAGTTATTTTTGATACTTGGTAGGGATACTTCATAGGAAGCCATTTTCATGATGTAGCTTTTACAAAACTAAGCTTTCCTTAGAATATGTCCCATTGATTATTCAAATATGGAGGTGTGCAACATCATTAGTTTTGAAATTAACATTTACAAATCTGAAGTGAACTCTAGTTAATTTTTTAAATGTTAGCTTTGTTTTTTGAAAAGCATTATAGTTCAGGAATCCAATGGCTTAATTTAGTGTAAGTCAGCCCAGAAGCAGAAGCTGGAGTTTTGATAGTAATTTATTTTGATGATTATTGGCTCTTGAATGTCTTCTGTGGTTCAGAGCGTATGATTTGTGTACTATGATGAGTTTTCAGTTACTGTATTATGATTAACAGTTTTCTGGAGTATGATTTTGAATGTTCCCATGAAATGTTTATGGTGACTTTCCAGCCAAGGAGACTCAGCTAAGCCAGAGCGGCATAGGTGGGGCTCCAGTGGGTGTAGCTTCCCTTCTGGGTAAAAGACAGAACTCTTCCAGGGGATAAACAGTAATACGCCTACTGTGTGTTTTCTGCTGACTTAATGTTCTTTTCTGGCTTGTTTGTTACAGATTATTGGAAAGCAAAGTTAATTGGTTTGGTTTTTTTACCACTTTTTTCTCTCCTCTGATGTACTCTTTGCAGGGAAGTTGCTTGGCAGTGCAAGTTAAAGGTCCAGTAAGCAAGTAGGGATGGGTGGAAGAATGAAAGCCAAAGGGAAGTGGTAGAAATCCAAAAGATTTAGCTACATGAAAATAATACTTCTGCCAAAGGGCAGTTTTATCCTTTTTGTTCATAATAGCAGACTTTAAGTCTTACTTATGTGGATGGATCTGTATGGAACCTGGAAGTGATTACTTAAATGGGAACATAAAAGGACTATATTTGTGCTTTTTTTTTTAAATAGAAAGAAATGGAAACTTTGCAATATTTATAGTAGCTCCTGCCAAGCGGGCTTGTCATCAGCCTAAACCTTTTAGCTTTTTTCTTTTCTTTATTTTTTTTAACTAAAGAAGATTTATGAAAATAGGGATTTTAGGATAAATATCTGTATGGAATAGCTGTACAAACACAGTTGTCTCTCTAGCCTGTGTATTAATTCCTTTATAATAAATACAAGTTTTAAGTTTTTGTCCCTTTTTGATTTTTTTTTGATGGTGGCAGTTATTTTTCAAAATGTTATTTACTAACACCTTACCTCATTTTCCATATGAGTGATTCTGTCATGGTGTCATGATTCATAGAGATATACCTTTGTGGTTGTCAAGGACAACTCAGGATGTCTGACTTGATTTTCAAACACACGGTAACAAAATTTGGTTGTATATGGATTTCCTGTTCCAGCTATACTTTCATGAGGACCATGCATACCTGTACTTCTTTGCTCAGAAATGCCTTCTGAAATATGATTGCCTTCTCTTAAACACCATCATGTACCATTTTGGGACAAATTCTGGGATGAAAAAACGCAAAATTTTATCTGCTGACCAGACTTGTACAGGAATCAGTGATACATTATTTTTTTCTCTGTTCTTTGGATCTCCAGTGAAAAATATTCCCATTTCTCTTTGTTGATCTCCGAGATGTATCACTTTACTTCTGCCATAAAAAGAAGTATGAGCAGTTTTGTTTATGAGCAGTTTTGGGGATTTTACAAAGAGGAAATTAATACAGAGTAATATAAAGAATGCAACGAGAAAATAAAAATGTGAATGTGCAGCTTTATTAAAGGCATATAGCTGCAATATGCAGTGTGTGGGGTAGATTAAAGCCTCAGTTTACAGAAAAGGTTCTTGGCTCTTGCAATGCAATTGGGAAAGCTTGCTGTAAATATGTTATGCTTGTGGTTCCTTGTTCAACCAGTGGCGCCAGGAATCAGACCAAAGGCGGGGGGCTGGGAGATGTTTTTTTGTTTTGTTTTGTATTTTTCACTAAAAATTGCTTGATATTTTATTACATTCAAGTTTTCAGTGTTACTGTTCCATATTTGCATCATTTTGGGCTTTGAGATATGCCTTGCTTATGAGGAGTATGGATATCACCAGGATCCTGCACAGTGGGATTTCTGTATCTGTATTTTAATGTATTTTTTGACTCTTTGCCGGTGATTTAGTTACAAGATTTTCCTCTCGTACTGAAACAGAAGTTAATCTAGTTTCCACTTCAGATCACACAAAGATACTTCACCTCCTGTAGTTTTAGTGAAGTGCTGTAAAGGATGTAGCAGTATTTGAGTGGTTTTCATTTATACACACTTCTTTTGTTTGAGAACATAATATCTGTGAATATTTCATTTGCAAAAGCAATTTACAGATATGAGGTCTGTATTTATACTATCAAAATTACATAGACCATATATCCACTTCTTGAATTTTGTTGTGTTTTCTATCTGAAATGTAATTTTTGTTCTACACTTCACACTTTAAAGAAATGTGAAGTTGTGTTGCTCATTCTAGGCTCAGAATATCTGAGACATCAAATAAAGCTGCTAGGAACCATCTCCTACCAAGCAGGAGATGTGTCGTCACACGTCGGTAGAGGTTGGAACCTCTGTTGAAAACTGTCACCAAAGTTGAAAGCTGTCACCAAAGGATGTTGAGAATGTTATTTGCCAAAATGCAGTTTCAAGTGAAGCTTTGGTCATGATTATGGTGGAGAAATCCCTTGAGGGTTACTGAGAACGCATCCACCTCAGGAAGTTTCTGAGACTGAAAAGTGTTTGAAGGCGGAAGACTTAGGAAAAAGTATCATATATGAACATATTAACCTGATTTTCCCTATTTTTGGACACAGGGCTAAATGTTCATTTGATCTAACTTAATATGGCCAGTTATATGCTTTCATTCTTTGTTAGTGATTTTGTTTCATAGATATAAACTGGAATAAGTTTTACCTTTTGTTCCAGGTCGGCACATTAAGGACTCTCCAGAATTTCCAGAAGCTATTAAACAAGAAACCATATTTAGCACAGAAGCTTTTCAGCTGTAGACAGCTAATCAATGTGAGAATGTACTGGAGATGTCATTATAAACTGTCTTTTATTTTTTAATACTCCTTTCAAAATAACTGCTGTAGACTACTAAGGGAGAGAGGATATTCTAGGACATGGATCCTTTGTCTGACATGGCCTGGCCTTTAAGGTACTGGAGTGTACCTGGGCAGTGCCTCAGTACCTCAGCAGTGATAGTTGTGTGGGTTTCAGGCGGGTTCAGCAATGCCTCTTCTTTGTAGTCCATAGTACAAAAATCTGATTTTTAATTTTTTTATGACTGAAGAGCATCTTCAGACAGGTTTTAGGATCTTCTGCAAAAAAGATCAGCATGTCAGAAACTGCATGTTGTGTACCAAAGTGATAAGATGCAAAATTTGATGGAGTAAATGCTTTCAGAAAGAGAGCAGTTTATGTTGCACTGTAAGAATCCATGTCTTACATTGGATTAATGGTCACTTTCTGATGAAAAAAATTCTGTGCATGTGCAGTTACCACCTGCCCTCCATGTGAAAGAAGCTGCACTATTACCTAGTGATATTCTTTCTGTAGTGGTGAATCTGTTACTCTTCACTGTAAATAATTTATCTGTTAACACCAATCATGAATGCTCGTGCACGGGCTGAAGGAGAAAAGTATTCTAGCAAAAAGAAGAAGCATTTATTTGTATTCCTGGTGAAAGTACTACTTCTTTCCCCTAAACATGGGGAGCCACCTCACAACCAACCTCAAAAATGGTTGTGCATGGAAAAAACAGTTGCAAAAGGGAGAAGTGATGTTTCCATGCCCTTTTCATCTTTCTTATTGAGTAACAGGGTCTGGAATGTTAACTTCTTATCTATCTCTCTTTTTTTCCCTTCCCTCCCTCCCCACCCCCCCCCCATCCCAAAATTGCTTTATGGTTCTTTCATTGCTTCATTCCTTGTTCATCATCAAAAAAACCCTTCTGAATGTTCTGAATATTAAGTCTTTGCTCATAGTCAGGGTATAAGGGCCATGACCCTCAATATGAGGCAAAATATGTTAAGAAAACAATACTAACTTTGCAATACTTGCTGCAACTCAGTAGTGAGCAAATCAGCAACACAGGAAGAGAAGAATGGCTTCTGAGCGTCTCTTATTTCTGACATGTCTGAAGCAGTGTCCCATTCCCTTGTCTTTATGAGAGAGCTGTTGGAGTTGGTATAGTGTGGAGGTTTCACAACACCGCACTGCTGGCAGAGGAGTTCTTTGTGTCCCTTGAGTTCCTGGAGGTAATGATGTGAAGTAACCCTAGTTGAAGCACTGACATGTGTTCTGGGGTAAACATCCTGTCCTTGTCCTTAGTACTTAACAGGAACTGCCTGACAGCTGCAAGTAGGATAGAGTGAATTTTCTGCTATGTCACTCAGGTCAATAATTCCTTGCACAATTTGGTTCAGATGTGTATGTTTTCATAGTTACCAAAGCAAAGCAAGTAGAATTAGCTGCTGTGTAGTGCAGTTCCTATGCTCACCTTATACAGATGTAAATCACTGAGGGATTTACATCTGTATTTCCAGAAATGGATCTCCAGTTTCAGACGCTATGATTTTTTTTCTCCTTTGAAAATACTGTCCCTGGGAGCAGTGCCTTTGAAATTGTCCTCACCTTTTCAAAATTTTTCACAATTTTTCAAAATTTTATTTTATTTTGTTTTGAATATACAGATAGGCTCTTTTATTTTAAAACTGTCATACAGTTATTTCCTTTCTGTGCTGAAAACACTATAGTTTCTTACTGAACAGAGAGGGCTTTCAGGGTGATTTGGGTGTTTTTTAATATGATACATTTAAAGCTTAGAAATTAAGTTGTATCATCAAGTGAATTCGAAACCAGATATTGCTTTTCATGTAATCAGGTTTGGGTTGGGAGGAACCTTAAAGATCATCTAATTCCAACCTCCCTGCAATTGACAGAAGCATATTCTGTTAAAGTGGGTGACTTGAAGCCCCATCCAACCTGATCTTGAACACTTCCAGAGAAGAGGCATCCACAAATGTGCAACCTGTTCCAGTGTCTCATCATTCTCATAGTAAAGAATTTGTTCCTAATACAGGGTCTAAACTTACTCTCTTTCAGTGTAGCGCATAATATAGAGAATAAAATCTTCAACTTATTTGTGGTAAGTTCTCAGTTACATGATAGATGGCAGTCTGATAAATCAAACTAGAAGGCACAAACTTACAGCTTCTCAGAAGACAGTCCTCACTTAAATATGGTGGTACATTATAAAATTCTGTGTTATAAAATGACATTGTGTGCAAAAATACAGAGACTCCCCTGTCTGGCTAAATCCAAGGCTAATACAAGGCACTACACTAAACAAGGCATCAGGACTATGACGACTCTCAAAGGAATTGACTGCTCACAGTTTCCATGTGTAATCATATAAATCAGTGCAATGGGATAATCTCTGAATATCCAGCCGTGTGTACTCATTGTTTCTCCAAATGCATACTCAATTCTTTAGTTGTGATAAAAGTAACAGAAATTACAGTAAAGTCTAAATTAGCCCTAAGTATAAGTCATTGCAAGATAGTATTAAGTTCTGTCCAAAATGTTTCTTTAAAAACGGACTTGTGCATTGAAAATCTGTGCTCTGTAAAATGCTGTTATATGTACTTGTCTTATGTTGTGTGTGCACTTGCACACACATGCCCACACCTCTGCCATCTTCTTACCTGCGGACACAACAGCACAGACCCCCTGGTGCTTTCCCATCTGCAGACACACCTTTGCACCTGCCTGCATACCCACACCTATGCACACACACTTAATTCCTAGCTGCTGCACCACACACCCCTAGCTGGACACAGGCCTGTGTGCATCCCCCTGCTACTCAGGCACATACATGCAGCTGCATATCTTGTACACCAATCCCTTCACACACTCACAGAAATAATTCCACAGTCTCACGTACACACACATAGCTCTACATCCCTCCACTGACCCAGGAACCTCCATGCAGTGTTACAGACATGTACACCCCTATACCCACACATACTTGCACATACACAGTTACAAATATTCACCCATCTATACTCCCTCCTACGCATAAACCCTCTCTACCTCCCCAGCTGTGTGAATTCAAAAACACCCCAACCAAAACACGTGTGAACATCCCACCACACACATATGTGTATGTGCATGTGCAAAGACGCACAAACGTCTATGAGTTCTGTGAGTTGGACTTGGATTTAGACTGAAGCACAGGCTTTACATTTCATATGCTGTTGAGAAGGGTGTGTTATGCTACAGCTGTGTCTGTATATTGCCACTGCCTTTAATGTGTAATGCAGCTTTTACTTATAACCAGGTACTCAGTAAATATTTGGTGGGCGTTGAAAAAAATCCATCTTCTGTGTTGGTTTTGGGGGACAGCTTGAGCTCAAAACGAGAGCTTTTGTGTTCTTCACCAGTGTGAGGGGACAAGTCTGTGATTACATCCCTAGAAAACACAGCCTGAGGCGATGCCATACAGAAACACCTCAGGCAGCCCTGATGTCCGTGGGCAGCAGAAGGCTTTCCCTGCCCTCTACCAGAGTGAGTGATGCAGTGCCAGGCTGTGCGATTTTTATACTGGCCACTGTGTTGTGTTATCTTACAGGTATGTCTTTGATCACCCAGTGAACTAAACTGCTGAATTGAAGTCTCCTCTGTGCTGTTGGGGAAATCACAGATGCTTTTCTTTTAAGGTTAGAGCAGAGCCATGCTTAAATCCTTTCTGATAAGAGACTGTAATCAAGGGTGTTCATCATCATACATAAAGAGCCAGACCGAAGCTTTACAATCAACATTGGAAAAAAGAGAACAGGATACAGGGAAATTACCTAGCAAAGGATTTTCAGTAAAATTTTAATAGTTATCCTTGAATAACTTATTTTTTTCTTACATTACAGACAAACACAGTACAGCTTTCCAGAGGACTGTGCAATTTAAAAGATAAGTATTTATATCTTGAACACAAGTCCAGAAATTTTCCCTGCTCCTTCATGGGTGCAAATGAAGACTGGAAAGTAGAGGAATAAGTCCATGTATTCTGAAAATCCTGAATGCTGTGGCTTCCTCCCCCCAGTTCTCTGTAGTGCAGCCACCTATTTTAGGAGAGAAAGTAGAATTAAACTGTTTTTTCAGTTCTTAGTGGTGTTTTATAGATGGTAGTTGCCTTTTAGAGAAGTCCATAACTCACTATAGGCTTTTCAATAAGAAAATTAAAAGAACTTGGGAAACTCCAGAAATATCCAAGGTGTGTTCACATAAGGAGATCACACAAGTAATGTAAGAAGGAAGAAGGGGATTTTCAATTAAGAATGCTACATTTTTCTTCAAGGAAAGAAATGTTCTTTATAAAAAGATATAACTCAAAAGGCAGCCCTTCTTCAGCACTTTTGCCACTTTTTGCATGCCTTTTGCCAGTAACACAATAGCTTTCTTCAGGATTGCTTATGCTTTTAATTTTTGCTGGGGTAGTTGAAAGTTATCAATATACAGTTAAACTTAGCATCTCTTGTTTGCATAGTATGCAAAAATGACTATTTTGTTTGCATTTGTTCTCTTTTACTGCTCTTTTTGTCTTGCTGCTAGATTCTGAACTTCACGGTATTAAGACATAAATATGATTGCAACTAAAAGTACAAAAATTTATTGGGCGAATTTAGGTCCCAATTCTTCAAACAATTGCTTTTTTTAGCTTTGCATTGTGAATAGATACTGGAGGAGAAAGGCCTTATTATGTAGGGCACGCTGGAAATTAAAATAAACAATTTTTGGTTAAAAAGAAGTAGTTTAAATCCAGTTCTAAATTTATTCTTCCTTTCAGTTCCCAGCCTGTTCTGCCACCAAAATAAGAAGAAAATTGCTTATGAATGTGAGCTTTATTTCCAAAGCCAAAGTGTGACTGAAATTTTTATGGCAGAATTTTGCTTTTCTATCAAAAAATAATTTTCCTGGTCCCAAATTATGATGTTGATGATTTCCAAAGAAAGAAGAAAGAAGTGGGATTAGGAAAGACTACTTGTACTCTTTTCCACTGTGATTTGCTTGAAGTTATATATATTTATTTAGAGGGACTACTTTCTAAATTTTTGTGGGTTTTTTTTGGAGACCTAATTATATATGGACTATCTAGCTCAGGGACCAGGGAAAACTGGGGGATATTGGGGGAAGACAAAACAATTCAGATGGGAAAGAAATCATATTTCTGTGTTAAATTTTCCCTGTAAGTTTATTTATTGTGGAATAGTTGAAGTGCTCTTTAAAGACATACAAATTGAAACAATTTAAATGATTTGAATGTTCAAAGGGTTTACTATTGTAAGGAACTAACCTTGAGTTGGTTCTCATTTTAAATTTGTGAAATGATACCCTTTGCAAACATAAGTCCCAAGGAGAGTTTTACGTTTCTTTTTCTAGACATCAGCCCTTCAGAACTCTGCAGAAAGAATTCAGCTGCTGTAGTACAAATAAAGTCTTGTGTAGGAAGATCTCTTTTCCATGAAGTTCCTTATCTGTACATCACCTGGGATTTAAGAAATCTGTTTCTGTAAGAAAAGCAAAAATCATCTTTTCTTTCAGTGCTTCTTTATTGTGTGTTCAGTGGATTAATTGGTGATTCCATCTGCTGTGAAATTGTCTTCAACATCACCCAGTGTCACAGTTTAGCAGTGAGACTCTTTGGCTAGAAAGATTATTGAGGAAGGTCAGGTTTTATGAATTTGGCATAAGCCTTGCTGAAGTCAGTAGTCAAGTGTCAATACACATTATCCAAAATGTGGAAGGCATCTCTGTCTCTTTTGCTTCTACAGAAGTTCACTGATACAAATGCACTTCATCATGCAAAAAAGCCAGCTGGCATTGACAGTGTATTTATTAGATGCCCAAAAGGTGCACTGCATCTTTTTATCTTGTTGTAGACCTGCAGGTAAAGTTGAGTTGTGCTAAGTGGTGTGCATGGTCCTTCCTTCATCATTCTTTGCTGTCTCCATCCTTCTTACTTTTTCTCTTTTCCTTTTTATGGTAAGATGCCATTATAAAAGAAGGTTCTAAGAGTATTTACATCTGAACATGATGTAACTGTATGATCTACTGGGATACAGAGTTTTAGAAGCAGCGTTTAATATTTGACAAAAGATCTGATGAATTTTTGTTGTGTGTGTAGAGCTCTCTATTGAGAGTGGCGTAAGTTAGAACTTTAACTTCCTCCCAAAATGAATAAGCAGACAATGAATCTCAAGCTGCTGTGATCTCACAGGCATCCTTGCTGATTAATGAATGTGGTTGATGAGTTTCACTGGTATGTATCCTCAGCTAAACAGAATTAAATAGTACATAATAGAAATGAAATGTAAGTTAATTTTAAAGACAGTTTCTTAATTTCAGAACCCAGGTAATTTTTTTTTCCCTGTCAGAAAAGAAAAAGAAAATGTACCTTTGCTCTCTGTGGAGTTTGTAAGTGCTGTATAGCAAGACTTAACAAGAGCTTAATCAGAGAATCACTGATTCATTTAGGTTGTAAAAATCCCTTAAGGTCATTGAGTACAATTTTGAACCTAACCAAAATAAATCCACCATGGTGCTGCACCTACTACATGTCTTTTAAATACCTCCATGGATGATGACCCCTGTGCAGCCTGTTCCAGGGCCTGTCAATTTTTTAGTGAGGAAATTTTCTCTAATATCCAATCTAAACGTCCTCTGGTGTAATTTAAGGCCCTTTCCTCTCATCCTGTCACTTGTTACCTGGGAGGAGAGACTGGCTCCCTCCTGTCTACACCCTCCTTTCAGGCAGTTGTGGAGACCCCCAAAGTCACCACTCAATCTCTTCCAGGCTAAACAACCCCAGCTCCTCAGGTGCTCTTCATAGGATTTGTGCTCCAGATCCGTCACCAGTTTTGTTGCTTTTTGTTGCTTTTTGGACACGCTCCAGCACCTCTCAAATGAACAAGCACTACCTTCGTAAATTTATTGAGTATTTTTTCCTTCCAAGCAGTTATTTTTCTACTGTCTTTCCTAGGTTTTGAGTAGCTGCCCTTAGGCTAATATTTACGGACTCTGTGACATAGACTGTTTGTAATGGAAACTGGGTTGATGACTGAACTATAGACCTGAACATCATCTGGATATTCCTCATACCAAGCACATTAATCACAGAAATGATAAACTGCTGTCATAAAGTGATACATTTGAGCAACCTGCAGCTGGGAGGAATATATATGAATGTGATGACTCCCCTGTGTAATACAGACATTAAAACAAAATATTTATATATATGTTGTTACAGAAGTTAGTTTTCTTACAAAAATTGTTATTCCATCCACTTGGGAAGTCTTTAAGGTGTACAGCAATATCCTGACAATTGCTTCCTGCAGGAATCACATCAGAGCTCTGTAACTGGGAATGTCAGTGCTTGACTGGAACAACCAGCAAGCTCTTAAAATATATCAGTAAGAAGCTGAGATTAAAAACATAAGATGCCTATAACCACAGATTTCTGTAGTGGCTCTGACTTTACTAAAGTTGTCTGGAGAGCAACTGAGGAGTGAGAAGATCTGGAGCAGTATTGTCAAGATTTTCAACAGCAAACATAGCCACATTGATGTCAATAGCATTTAATAAAAATAAACGAAAAATCCTCATGCTTCCCAAGACTCTGTTCAAATACTTTTGAAACATTTGATTATTTTCCTAGTTAATTTCTAAATATTTTTATTTGGCAGTACTGTTAGTATGGTCATCAGATTAGATTACCACTGTTTCCTGAATGGAGCTTCTGGCATCTCTTATGGCTAATTTGCTGCTCTTTACAATAGTCTAAAAAAAGGTCTTATTTTCTTCCTTAAATCCTTATTTCTCTTCACAGCCCTCATTCTCTTCCCCATCTCTTTACTTTTGTCTTTGTTTCCTGCTCCTCCTCTGCTCACATTCCACATCTGTTGTTACATTATCTCTTTACAAGGTGCTGAATTTTAAGATTATAATGTTTTAACCTTTTTACTGAGTTCATTAAGAGTCTTTAAAAATAGATTGATTATTCTCTTTACCTTAAAAGCTCTTCATACACTAGAGATACCCTATTTTTTCTGTTTTTATTGTCATGTCTTGGAAATTTATTATATTTCTGCTGTGGTGGTTTCCTTTCCCCCACAAGTGTATTTTTTGATATATTTTTGTCCCTGTGCTTGAAAAAGTCTCATTTCACTTTGCCTAGTTATTCTGTATGTAAACCTTCTAGAAACACATGGCTAATGTATTAATTCCTATGACAGTTGAGTCTTCTTTTGGTCTCTACATCTTCCTTTCTGAGAAGATACTTGTGTCTTCCGCTATTAAATCCTAAATTCCTTAGGTTAAGACTATAACATGTCTTTCTTCTACAGACAGTCTTTTTACTCAAGGCTAATTTTTCCCTGTTCTTCATTTGCAATAATAAGATTTCTGTTGCAAACAATTAAAAAATTCTGGTGACAACTGAGGCAAGATATTGTCAGATGTGTGCCCAAGCAAGGCTTGATTTAAAGTAAGTCCTTTTTCTATATAAGAGTGGCTTCCCAGGGGTAGTCTGCATTACCAAGTTGAATAATGCAGAAGGGCTTGTGAGCAAACAGTTTAAGCCAAATGAATGCCTCCGAGTATCAGTTTGAGAAGGCTGGTATCTGCTTGTTAGACACATCTCTCAAATGTCTGTTATGTCTTTGTTTTACTTCAAGAATGTGGTGTTTCTGGTTGTTGGGGTTTTTTTGTTTGTTTGGTTTTTGTTTGTTTGTTTGTTTTACTGGTGCTATGTCCTTGTAAACACAGTTTTTATAAATCAAGGTCAATTCTGTAATTTGACACAGATTTGGCATAGAGATATTCTGATTCTTTTTGATTTAATGCATCTCTGGACTACTTCTAATAGTGTTCTCAGTTCTGAATAAATTGTTAATGAACAGTACTTTCACATGTCTTTCTGCAGCTGTAATAAATCGTAGGAAGTGTTTCTTTCCAGGGATAGACTTCCACATCTGCTTCATTTGTGAGCAGTCAGAAGCAGAGATCTAAAGAGCTGTGACTGTGGAAAGCTCACTTGCCTGCTTTCCCTGCTGAAACTACTGAAATTGCTGAAAGCTTTCTAATTATGCTTGTTTGCTTGGGGTTTTTTTGGTCAGACTATGAAGGTAAGCCTCGCTACCCTGGAATTATTTTAGAAGTTGATTCTGATATATAAAAGGCTCTCGTTTTTCTGATAGATAGTTATTGATACATTTAGATTCATATGTCCAAATCTTGTTTTTCTTTGTAGAAGTTCGTTTGAGCTGTTTCCCTCTCCCTCTCCTCTACTTAGAGGAGTTGCTTAGACATTTCAGTGCATATTTTCGAAGCTGTATTTTGTGATGAATATTTCTGTTATCCATCACTCTTCTTGCAACTGTTCTGGCAGTTCTGCCCAAAATAATTCTGCTCCAAAAAGTATCTAATAAAACATGTTCAGGCTCTTAGGATGCTGACTCCTAAGAGTCAGCTGTTACCAAGAGTTGAAGGTGTTCTTGACGGTGGTGGGGGTGGTAGGTTGGACACAAATGTGTCACAGGCTGAAATAGGAGGGGGCAGTAGTGGTGCCATATCACTCCTGGGGGGCCCCATGGGTGGACCACATGGAGCAGGACCCCCCAAAATACTGCAACCCACAGCCAGACCAGAACAACCCATGATGAGGCAGGAGCACTGAGGAACAGAAGGGTAGAAACAATAATGGGAAGATGAAACAAACTATTTACCATCTGGCAGCAGAAATTCTAAGAGCAAAGAAGCAAACTAAATCTGTCATGTGCAGCCCTTCAACCTCTTAGACTGCTTTTTGCTTCACTAGTTCCATGTGAGTGGGTTGAACTTAATCTCTGGTGAAAGTCAGGTAAGTTGGTACTGGGGAAGGAAGAAGTTATTTCATTACGTAAATGTAGTAGTTTATGTTCTTGCTGTCTGAGTTCAAGTCAATGAACAGAGATTTGTGTTGCATGGCAATAAATTAATTAAAGTACAATTCCTCAACTGCAGGTAGTTTTGCGTGTAACAGAATTTTGTTCTGAAAACACCTACTATTTTTTTTATCCAAGTGAAAAAGTCAGTGTACAGGTAAAACAATAAACGAGGTGTGACTGTGTAGCACAATTTCTTTTTTATTGTAGCTGATGATTACATAAAACTTTCAAGCACAGAAGTATAACTTTAACACTGTCTTATATTAGATTTTCTTCATAATTCCTCAAACCTGGACAATTCCTATGAATGCACTTAAAGTATGTAGCTTAATGTTGAGGTGCTTTGCTTTTGGGTGCAGGTCAAGGGCATAGTTTAATTTTAGTATTCACTCCCTTTGTTGGGGTGTGGGGAATACTGGCAGCGTGTTCCACCACACGTCTGTGCCACGGGTGCTGCGTACTGTACTGCAGCAGTGCTGCTTTATAGTAACTCCCTTTTGGGAGGAACAGATCTCCTTCTCCTCATTACAGTGCCATGGTACATTGCAATACTTTTGCCACTTACAGCGATGGTTTTACATTGCAGGAAGAATCAGGAAGTATCTTCTGCAGTAAGGTACAAGGATTTTACTTACAAGTAAGTAAGTGACTTTGACAGAAAAAGAAAAGATGCTAGTGTTAACGCAGTATAGGAGAATCAAATCTGCTAGTGGTTTCATTTGTATTGTAGATCTTATTTTGATTTGTATGGAGATGTACTGAGGTAGGTGTAAGAAGACAAGAAAAACAGAAGGATAGTGAACTATGCTGTGTGTTACTGTAACTTTCTTGTTTGTCTGCATGTGCTCCCAAATCAGCATGTTAGGTATGGTAAAATATAGGACCAAATCTTAATCATAGTACCATTAGCTGAAGCCTAAACTTAGTCTTTGAATCCTCCTTTTTTAGCCCACCCGTAAACAGAGAAGTTGTGCCAGCAGACATAAGGCAGAGCAGCATTCTTGGGTTGAACTGGAAAAGCAATCATTTCCTGGCAGAGAACAAACTTGGTCAAGTTTTAAAGTGGTTTCACTTGAACAGAGCCCGTGCTATCAACTTTTATTAGGGTACTGTTTATCTTGGGCCTTGTGGGAGTAAAGAGAAATGGAAATTTTAGGTAAACGCTTGTGCTGCATCTAAAGGTTTTACCTTTATGAAGTATGGGACTGGGGAGAAATGTTTCATTTCATTTTGAAATCTCTTTCTTGTCAATTCAGAAATTGCCTGTTGACAAAAAAATGTGTTAGAAATATAGAAAATGAAGAAGAGTAAATCAATTTTAGAAGCTCACTGCTGTTTTGATAGATGAGCTTAAGAATTATGTGATGCATTTCTCTTAAAGTTAAGCTACGCACTTTTGGAAAGAGAAAGGGCCTGTGTACAGATTTTATTACAGCACTAAAACCCATTACCTATGTGCTCTACAGCAGCGCTTGCTCTGGCCTAACTGAGGAAAACATTGGTGCTTGAGATTCACAGAATCACCTTTTTCTTTAACCTCTTCATTCCCAGGCCCAAAAGTCATTACATCCAGCCAAGGCTTTTTATCCTCAGATGTGCTGCATAGATCTGCACTAGGAGTGCTGAAATCAGCTTGTAACCTCAATCACACTGAGCTGTGACTTTCCAGAGAAGTGTTTGGTTGTCTCCAGATGACATACCCCAGAGCACCAGTGCTGTAAGCATGGAGCAGAGCCACCCAAGCTGATGGTGCCCTGAATTAGCCCACATTCAGCGCATGTTTAGATGTTACAGTTGATCTAATATTGCTGCTGCTAGAAGGGGCAATCACATTCCCTCTGACCCCAGCTGTTTTGCTCTTCTGCTGTTTTCAGAGCAGTATTTTTCTAGAGTCTCATATGAAACAGGACCCTGTGGCTGGGGTGACACGCTCGTCACCTTCTCAGTCGGGAAAGATCTACCTGGGGAATATCCTGCGTGGGTCAGTCCACATCTGCCGGATGAAGTGTGAAGTGGATTGCTGGCTTCTTATTTCCTCCTCATTCTGGCATTAATCATTCTGGTTCTTGGTGGTCAAACTCTGTACTGTCTCAGGAACTCCTTTTTCACAGCCAATAAGTTGTAACAGGGATCAGCTGGAAGGGAAAGAGCAGAAGTCCAAATTCTTTATGAGCTGTTGAACCCAAGGGGAAAAAAGCAAGTTTCCTAGCACTACAAGGAACCTTTTGCATCACTGAGACGTTTTCTGCTGTTGAAGGCACTGTGCCATATAGTTCCTTCCTTAAACTTAATCAAAGTCAGTATGAAAACCAGCAAGTGTTTTCATGCCTCTGCTACTCCCATTGTAAAGGCTGTCCTAGTATTAGATTGCTTTAACAGACAGGAACCTTCACTTTTGAGCAGAAGTTTATCCACTCCTCAGTTTATCTGTTTATTTTTGTGCAACCACTTACTCTTCACCCTGTGCTTACCTTCCCTGAACTTCCCATGAAGACCAGATATGAGTTGTCTTTGGTTTTGTTTTGCTGTGGGAAACAAGCAAATCTGTTTTTTATGTACTCAGTAAGTTCCGTCTCTCAATTCCTTTTTCTCCATCATTCTATTTTCTGTTTAATTCTTTAATGTATGTGACATAAATTCAAGGATCTATACAGAACTTCTACTTGTTCTGCAGTGTTGCAGTGTTTCACCGGATATGTTTAAGAATTTTATTTTTCTGTTTTACATGTTACTAGACCATTTAGACCAGTCCTTAATTAGATTAAATTATGAGCTCCCAATAAATTGTGAAATTTTATGTTACTCCGTAATTCATTAATCTCATTATTTTGATACTGATTCATTCATTTCTTCTGATCCAGATCTCAAGGCCATTCTTCTTAGGCATTTTGTTAACCATCACTGTGCAGTGTGATTAAGTTATTTCACATCAAAGTTATGATATTTCTTCTAGCTTTATCACTAAAAATATTAAGCAAGGTTGGGCCGAGCACCAGTGAGTTTTGGATCTCTCTAATGATCTCCTGCCAGTCATCTAATCTGTTACTTGTTGCATCTATTTTTCATCTTGCTCTTCTAGTACCTATCATTCATCTGACACTGAATATAAATTTCCCTTTGTCAAATGTTTTACTTAAGCAAAAGTAGGATATTGTCTATAAAATATAGTTCTTTTATTAGAATAGGCTACCCAGTAAAGTGGATAGAATGATTATAGATCCTGTTAGGATTTGTTTTGTTTGCAATTGATCTGCATATTAATTATTCTTTACTTGAAATTCTTCTCTGAAGTCTTGCCTATTAATGAAGCCCAAGTCTGAAAATTCTTTGTTATCATATTTCGTTACTTCATATTGTTTACACCCTAAATCCTAGCTATAATATCAGACATAGCACTCTGAATCACTTCTTATGCATACCTGATTGCTTTTCTCATCAACATTAGGACTTGCTTTCTCTTCTTGACTTACTATTTTATATTTATTACTGTACTCTTATCTGTCAGATTTACCATTTATTGTGTAATAGGTGTAGAAATCACAGAGATATATCTCAACCTTTTCCCCTTTGTTTAGTGTAAAGCTTCTCATGTCAGTCATGTCAGCCTTCTTAGAGAAGACTGTATCCCCAGGCTGAACTGAGCCTCTTCTCCTGCTCATGTTTATGTAATGCCTAGCTTTCCAAGGCTGGCTTCCTGTAAACACAAAGGTAATCCAAATTGTACAAAAAAATGTAACTTCCTGTAGTATTCAAGCCTCTATAACGAGAGAATTGCAGAACCTCTCTGCTGTTCAGCCTGTTCAGAAAAGAAAGGATAGGAGTTCCAAAATAAATTTGATCAGAGCAAGGGTTTTGTTGTACTGTGGCATTGTCTGCGTTTTGTCTTTTGAAGCAGTCATTTGAAGACTCAGCCTGCTATTTCTTGAATTGCTGTTTCCTTTCCCCATGTCCTTCAGGAAGGGAAAGAGGGTGCCTGGAATGCAGGTAATGCTGTGAAAACTGCAGAGCAGATTTTCACTTTCTGTGTTAAGATAAATATAATAATAGAGGAGGCGGAATTTTATAGTGCATAAATAAGAAGCTGTATGCAATGAAAATTTCAGGTTTTCCAAAGAATATTGTCAAAACATGGAACAAGGAGCATAAAGGGAAATGAAGAAGCTACCTCTGCAGGATCAGCAATGATACCTTTGCAGTATTTTTTAAGTCCAGATTTGTCAGCGGTAGGATGTGTTAGATCTTTACTAGAGGATTCCTCCTGCACATCATTAGGTTCATAGCTTTTGCTTTCCGCATAATACAGGTGAAAGTTTGCAGCAAGAACAGGCATATATTTATGGCATAGTCTACTTTGTACTCAATAATCATGAAGCTCTTTCCATAATATTCTGTCATCTTTTGCTGGGTGAGGATATGTCATGCCTCTACTACCTGCCAGGTAAGATATTGCTGTGTGCTGTGTTTGCATCAAAACTGAAGGTTGTTTCAGCTGGTGCAGAACAGAGTTCTTTAATTCTTGGATATCAGTCTTTCATTTATGTTTGATCAAGTTGATATTTTTTTTGTACACTCTGTGAGTTCCTATAGTCCTGTCCTTTATTTTTTAACTTTTTAATCTCTGATTTTGACATCATTGGATTAGACATCTGGCTAAAGCAAGACTTTTGATTCCACTGCAGATTTAGAATCAGTATTTGTTCAAATTTACTTACAATTGTATACTTTAAAATTGCTTGAAATTCTCTTCTTATAAATACATATTTTTTCAAAGATCCTGTCAAGGAAGTTAGATGTTCTTGAATGAGTGTGTAATAAAGTTCCCTTAGTCAGAGCAGAATTTTGATACTTCTCAACTGCAGAAAGTAAAATGTTTTGTCACAGTAGTGAAATGAATATAAAAACTCATAGTAGCAGAACTAAAACTCAGTCACTAACTTTTGGGGGCCTGAAGCGGAGAGATGAAATTGTCCTTCTCTAAGTGAAAAGATGCTCAACAACAATATTCTATTAAAAATAAAATTGCTAATATGAATGGTGTGGAGTTAAAAAATATTCAGCTTTCTAGATAAAGATGATACTTTGTATCTTGGTCATGTTTTCTGGTGGGAAGGACAGTCAATAAGTTCAATTAGATTGAGAATTTGGGTGGTTAAGTAGTCTCTGATCATTGACCTTCATTTGGAAGGCTGTGGAGGAAGGGCCACAGCAGGAATTCTTGTGAGGGCCCTGTAGTGAGAGTTTATGAGAATACAGAACAATGTGTTGTTAAGAGTGAAATGAAAGCAGAAAGAAACTAAAAAAAAAAAACTGATGTAAATGGAGAACATAGTGTCTAGAGACCTGTGAAAAGAGGAGAGGAATCTGGCATAAGGAATAAGAGGCATGTCAGGAAGTGTGTACAGAGTAGCTGCCAGATGAGGGCATGAGGTAGAAAGGGCACTGTCAACTGACCACTTCCTGAAAGACAGTGTGTGCAGGTGACTTCTCCTTCTGGTAGTAAATCTGTACTTTGTGTGACTTCAGCTTACATTTTTAACCTTAACGCAATGAGAGAAATGCGAAGACCTCTAGGTTCTCGGGTCTTTCTCAGATCAGATTCTGTTTTATTTACTGAAATTAATTGATCCAGTGTGAATTATTATAGTTTTGGTTTCCTATCACTGGAAGAACAATCTCTGCCAAAGTTTTGCTGTATCCAGTACAGTCCACAGACACTTGGACCAGAAATTGCATATAAATATATAACTATTTTAAATGAATCCATGGGAAATAGTGGAGGGGTTGTTTTTTTTTTTCCTCAAAGTTTTTGTTTTGTTTTGAAGGTTATAGTTATTAAAAGATGAGGTTTTAAGTGAACAATGTCTTTTTCTCAAAGTTGGGATATTTCTAAGCCATTGTATCAGTGATTCAGCTTGCATGAGCATAGCTGAAATGCCTGGAAAATATTCTGTGGAGAGGAAGGATAGAAATTCTTACACTAACTTTACTGGCGGTTGAAATATACTGCCTTATTCTACTTTTAAAGATATACATTGCTTTATTTGGAATGGAGAATAAAAATAGACCTGATTTAGCCAGTATCTCACTAACACCAACGAGTGTTTCCTCGCACTTCATCACAGCACAGGACTCGCTGGGCAGGCGATGATGTGCAGCTCCAGGCACTCCCTGCCTGGCAAGAGGTTCTTCACAGGAAGACTGTATAGTTTCATAGCTATATCCTTTTCTGGCAGTGCTGCTCTGCACTACAGCCACTGCTTTCTACTGCTTATTCCAGTCTCTAGAGATCACATCATCAACTGGCACAACAGGGTGTGCAGCCGTGCAGTGAACTGGACTGGAAGACTGATTTGCATTAAAAATAACTTTTTAATCTTTTGCTGTGTTATTTTTAGCCTGGTTACTTGCTTGACCTAAGTCACAGCATGGCTGGATAAACTGATACACTGCTGCCAGCGTCCTACTGGGAAAAAGGAGTTGGGATAGAGGAGATAAAGACTCCCCTGAGAAGGGCTGGGCTCGCAAGCAGACTGTACAGAAGTGTTGTAGGTTGTTGCAGATGTGAATGTGCCATTAATAGAGAGATCTTAATATGAATTGAAAGAAGCTTGAAGAAAAGCAGCAAAAATAATCAGATCTGTGTATTTGTGTACAAGTGCATGAAGGGGATTGGTCTGGTGTAAGCAGCTGGAGGAAGTGAGGGTGGCATAGGAAGGTGCAAGTGCAGAAATACTTGAATGGTGTAAGCATCATCGATGACAAGGGCAATAGTAAAATTAAGGAAAATAACAATAAACTTAACTGGGTTTGGGTTTGGTTGGTCTGGTTTTGGTTTTGGTTTTTTGGTGTTTTTACTGTCAATGCAATATATCATAGTATTGAAGGTTTCTGTTTCTGTCAGAAATTGTGTCTTAAAGGAAGTTCAATTTCTTGGAACTCATGAGGCTGAGTTGGATAAAAACTAGAAAACATACTGTATGAAGTAATTCTGCATTGGCAGAGAGATGAATGACTGTGATCTGTTACACATTTACACCTCAGCAACTATGAATCAAAGGTGGCAAATGCTGTTGAAGACCAAATCTGCATTTCAGATGGGAAATTCAAGATGCAGAATATGCTGTGCAATCATGTTTTTGGCCATACCTACTACCTTTTATCTGCTTGCTTGCTCTTACTCCTTTGTATATCAAGAATTCCTTTGCAACGGTCAACTATGAATGAGATGCTGGGCTGGATTCCAGTGAGGGTTGAATTCACTTCAGAGGTCAGAGTGTTGTAGTGAAGCTACACTATCTGCTTATAAAGCAATCCTCTTTGTGTAGACAGAGTTGCTGGCAATTGGAATATTTTGAGACAAGAATTTTTAACTAGTTTCCTGCACAATGGTGAAATGGTTTCTAGCTTTTATAAAAGAGTGGACATTCCTGGACTGAACCAGGAATGAAGATTTTCTCTTCACTGTGGAGTACCTTCAGTCTTGGTAGTCTAGGACTGTAAATGTCTGGTAGGTATTGACTGATCTTTTTGTGCATGAGGGACATACTGTAATTTTCTCCTTTTTCCCCCCTTTATTATGTAATGAAAACATTTAAAAAAAAATCACAGCTGTAAACACAACTAAAAATTCAGTTCCACGTAATGTCCTTATATTTTCAGTCAGGTTTATTCCTGTCATGTACTTAATAATATAAATATTGGAGAAGAAATTGAAGGGCCAAATGGAATGATACTTCACCTGTGGTCTAGTCTCTAACCAGCCCAAATCATGATTTTGATTGTGCCTGGCTTTAATTACGCTGAATTCCTGGAAGCTGCTATCAGACTATTTCATTCCCCAATGGTAAAAGCATCTTGAAACCAAAATATCTTATAAGGTTATGTCTGTATTTGAGTTGGTAGTGGAAAAATTAGATTGTATTTGGTTTCTGGATGAAACTCTTGCTTCCTTCCTGGCACTGAAAAGGACTAGGTGGTAGGCTTGCTTTTTAACACATCTGTATTAAATATATAATATGGAGATATGGTTTAAATGTAATTGGTTATGGTTTATGTGTAGCTATGGAATTTGAGAATCATCTAATGATTTTCTCCTTAAACAGACTTTTTTACTGTACCAGTGTGGTATGCTTGAGGATTTTATTGTTTTCAAGTCCTCCCTTTCATCCAGCCTATTTCTCATCCTTCTTATGTGTTGGCTAATTCTGACATTTTCTTAATTGGAAACCTAATCCATGACATAAGTTTTAAGTAGTCATGTGAGTAATTCTACTGATTGTAACTCAATGTGAAAGACTTTTTCAGAGTCAACTCTTTTGACTCTGTACTCTCATGATCATTTTCTTTAAAATGGATATGTATCAGTGGTGCTGTACAAGAACAACCTGTTTTCTTCTTCTTGTGGTTACTTGTTTCTGGCCTAGCTTGTAGGTGTGAGTATGAAAGGAGAAACGTGTTGGACTTGTCCTGACTTTGATAGCTCCACCAGCACAGGTATTCCTAGTCTCATATATTTTAAATTTCTTCTGATTTCTATAAAAACTGAAAATTGTGCGGCTTATTACAAATAGTTCCTGTAAGAGATAAAACCACATGAGTTAATTCTGCTACTACTGACTGTGTATCTGGTGCTTGTTTTTGACTCAGTCGTCTTTCTTTGTGCTGCAGTGAAGAGGCAGACTCTAATAATTGGATGATGTGGACAAGAAATAGTGGTTTATATTAACTGTTAAATTAGGTTTATTCTAATTCTCTTTGGATGCTCTCAGCCATTGCAGGACTGCACTCTCTGATATGAGAGAATCAGTCACATGGTAAGGTTAGATTAAGAAACCAACTATTTTATGCTACATCTTCAGTTCTTACTGTACTGAATTTGTGAGCCACATAGACTTTAAAGGGTGGTTTGAATGGTAAATCAGTAATCCCATAAGACCTTTCTCTTAGACTGTAGCCCTTTTCTCTGCAGTTTGTTTATTTTTACCTTTTGTATCCAAGGATTTTAAAGTAAGCACTATGGTTTTAATTTCACTGAGGAATAGAATCAGCCTGCTGAAATACAAGCATTGTTTACAAAGGTATTTAATCTTGTTATATTTCTTTATTCAGTGCTAGTTCTGAATCCAACATATTCCCTAGTGTTGTAGTGGTGTATTATGAATAGTCCTGAATACTGTGTGTGGTTGAGGATATTTTCTATGTGTTATTCCACTGTTGCTCATAAAAGAAGCAGTTTATGAGACACAGGTTGATAGATAAGTTAACATCTAATGTAGAACAACAATCAGTATTTTCATGTATGTGTGGTATGTCATGCCATGTGTTTCTGAAGGCTGTATTGATTTACTCCAGGAGGATATAGATTACACTTCTGTCAGGCACAAAAGAATGTTTTTCTGAGATGTCACTTCGAATGCATCATTAACTGGACAAACACATGTCTTGGAGGGTCTTAAGAAAAATACATGTCTTAAATAACTAAATGTCTTAATGAAACAATTAATGCAATGAAATTTCAGATCAGCAGGGGTCAAGTCCTTCCCCCTGTTCAGTGCCCTCGAAGCTATGTTCAAACCATGTTCCAGAAATCTTCTTTCCCCTTTGTGAGGCTTCCATTCCTTTTCACAGGTTGCTAAAAGCTTCACAATTGCATTCTGCAGCCCTCTGGATCTAAAGCACATCCAGTTTTTGCAAGGGAAGGCAGATAAACTCTTCCATTTAAGGGGTTTTTTGATATATATGTACAGGAGCCTACTGTTTGGCTGGGTTGTTATTAAACATGCTAAGGCTTAGTTTTAGTTATACAGACGGGGAAAAGAGAAACAACCCACTTCTGGAAAACAGCCTTCAATAACCTTTGCTGCCAGAATAGCCCACTAACTAATTGCAAACACATGGAAATATTTATAAAGAGCAGGGCATGGACTCAAAAATGACTGATCTGCTGCTCCAGTTTAGCATATATGAATGACAGCCCTTAGTAACCCTGCTCTCTGTCAAAGCAGGTCTGCTTTATCACACTGTGACAAAGTGCAGCTGCTCTGCAGGCAGTGGGGACCCCAAAATATTTCAATGAAAATGGCTCATGCTAAGAGGAAAAAGATTTTGAAAAGCAGTTGCCTTGCTAAGAATTCTTGCTGAGAATTAAAAAGGACAGTTTACTTCTGCTTTCTACCAGTGCATTGTCTGTGTTTCAGGAAGTTTGAGGAGAATTCAAAAATTTTGTGTATTTCTGTGATCTTTTCAGTGTTACTGGATACTTAGCAAGAATAAGTAATGGCTGTAATACAAATGTTGGCCTATGCACAGCAGGGCCCTGACATCACAGCCTTAAAGCACTGAACACATAGTTCATTTTCTCTTCCCCTGTGAACTGTTCTCCTGCAGAAGGGTCATGTTTGTATAAACAGAACATGGGGGAAAAAAAAGGGACTGTCAAGTTTCTAGTAATTTTCATGTAAATATCGGTTTATTCACTGTTCAGTGGCTGGAGGGTTTGTTGTTTGTTTCTTTGTGTGGTTGTTTTTTTATGTGAAATGATGAGCAAAATATAGGTGTATAGTTACTATTCCTTTGCCACAGCACTGCTGAAAAGTGAACACAATTTCCATTTTTATTAATCTCCAGTATATCCTGAAGACTATTTTCATTAGCTTTTGGAGAAATATCATAGTTTATTTCCAGTAATTTCTCTTGTAACCAAGTACTCAGAATTTGGGATGTTGTCATGAGCAGCAAGCCAGCCCCCTTTTGGTGTCTGTGGAACCAGTTTTGAAATCTCTGGAGGATTAGAGATTTTGAAACAACACTTAATGGTATTTGGCATTTGTTCATCTACCTCTCTCATCACCAGAAAGTACAAAGTTCCTTACACATGCTTAACAGAAAAAAGGGGTTTGAGAGTTTCAAGCTGTTGTTTTAGTGAGGGTCATTTTATTTTATGCTTGATGAAAAGTCTTGACTATTTGGGCTGAATTTCCTTACAGTTAAAAGGCAAGTGGTATGTCTCCTGTTTTACATAAGATGTGAGTGTATGCTTTCAATCAGAAATATGAGTGACTTATGAATCAGCTTGTGTTTTGGGCATTACTTTCTTCCTTGCTGTTATTTTTCATCATGTGTGATGCATATGAAGAAGCAAAGCCCACATTTCCTTCAGGTCTGAGGTACTGACAGAAAAATGGCATGCAAGAGCTTGGGAAGAAGGGAGTATAACTGTCTCTTATCTGAGTCCCAGAAATTCTGGCTTTGTGCTGCCTGCTTTCCTGAGAGTTGGATGTTAAAGTTTCCCTGTTGTGAGTATGGATTGAGTTCTATCTGACTTCAGGCTTGGTACTTCCATTATAATAAAATGGCTTCCGTTTTCAGAGTATGCTACTTGTGTTTCTACAAAGTACAGAATTTTAATGCAAATCTGTGGACTTAATTTAATCACTATCTGCCCAATCTTTGTAGTGTACTTGTTTTTCTTTTAGTGTTTGAAGTAATACTACAGTATCAGGAATTTTGGTGTCCCATATACTGCCAAGTCAGTAGTGATTATTTTAATTTATTTCATAATGTTGTTGATTTTAATTATTAATATTATTTATTATATTAAGTATTTTCTACATACAACCAGGAAGTTCCTCACTGTCTTCAATGCCTTGGTTTCTGATCTGATGCATTAAAGAAAGCTGGAAGTTGTGGTAGTGTAACAGACCTTCAGAGCATTTATTGGTGTGCTGAGCTATGTAGCATTCAGAAAACCACAATTTACTCTGAATTTACTGAAAGTCTGATAATTTTTCTGTTTATTTTGACTTTTGCTGTTGGATATACAGTGACTAAATAAATCAAGCATATAGGCAGAGAAAGAGAAATAAATGTTTTTTACTCTTTGACCTTGTAGAAGAGAAAAAATACTTCATTTGTTGGAGGAGAAGCTTGGGACACAAATCAATTCCCAACACACAGCAAACTGATTAAGGGAGATGAAAGCATAGTTTCTAGACAAATTAATAAGGGAAAATAACAATAAATTTCATTCCATTAATGTTTTGGAATTAATTAAAAATGAATCTGTCTGAAAAGGGTTGACCACTGCATTACACAGAGTAGAAGAAGAATTCCTGATTGTTTTCCAGCATGCATACCTTTTCTGTGTTAGAACAAAAGTGTTGTGGTGGCTCCTGCTCTATGCATGGGTGGGATCTGCGTTGCAAATCCCCACTTACATGAGGGTCCTCACCAACACAGAATGGGAATTATTTAATGTTATTTTAATTTTGATTGTTTTGAACATATAACTTCCGAATATTTAACTAATTTATCTGTTTTTCTCCTACATTGCAATCCCAGTCACCACCATTAAATTACTACTATTAGTTTACTAAAAGTTGTTTCTATAGTGAACACTTTCAACATGCACGTAAATGTGAGGCCCTGCCTAGCAAGATTTTTTTTATCACATCATTCATAATTTATCAGTGTTGTTTTCATTTACCACCTGCTTCCCATTATGTCTGTTAAAATAGGCTAATGTTTTTCAGGATTAATTTTCTCATATGTAAAAGGCATAAGGTTGGAGGTGAGAAAGCAGAACATGGAAAATGTCATCAATGTGTAATGTACATATATCTTTCATATTTATTTTGAATTTCTTCTGTTCTAACTTGTGTCATTTGTCTAGTTCAGCAAATGTATAACTATTGCAATAAATAAGAAACTTCTCCCATAACAAGTGTCTCTGAGGTAGGCTGTGACTTTAGAAATAGCAGTATTCAGATTTTTAAACATTTTAAACATATTTAACCTTTTTAAGTTCTGGTTTTTAAAAATATTTTATAGCTCTTCAGGAGTGAAAGAGATATTTCATTTGGGAGTCCACTTTTCTGAATCATTTTTACTTCATTTAGGGACTATACTTAAAGGAAGAGGAAGGTCTATCAAACACCTATGTCGTCAGAAAACTGGATCAGTGTTTGGAAATATGATCAACTTTTAAATTATTCATTAGGAAGAATACTCCCAAATGCAGATGAATAAAGTTTTAAAATATTATTCTTTACTCTTAAGTCACATTTGAATTTCAGAATGGGCAGCTGTATTAGCATTGCTTGATATTATCTCTAGCAAATTAAAGTAATCAGCCAACCCAACCCAGTTAAAAACCCCAAGCAATGAATCAAAACTAATCATCCAACAAACAAACAAACAAAAAAAAACCCTAAAAAATAAAGAAATTTCCAAATTATTAAGTAAAATGAATTTATTTAGATATGGAAGATTTAAGAATTGTAACACTAAGTTACTGTTGTAACAGTGTTTGTTACACACCTCAATACTTAAGAATTCATTGTTGAGAGAGAGAAATTCATACACATTTTTGGTGGCATTCTTGGAAAAAAACTCAGACTTCAAGTATGACTGAGGAAACTCTGATTTCTTTTTTTTTTTTTTTTAAGGGACTTTCAAAGACTGGATTCATTTAGTTTGGCAAAAGCCACAAAATTAATATGTATTTAAAAAAGCAAAGACTTAAGTGATCACAGCTTTTGGCTCTTACGGAGAAGGAAATGCCTTTAAAAATTCCATATTGCGCCAAAGTTCATTCTCTGCCTCCCCCTCTTTCAAGCCCCTGTTTAATGTTGTGTGGAACATCTGTTTGGGGAAAGTAAGGCTAGCAACAGATTTGTTAACCCTTCATGTCATAGATGTACAGGTTTATTGTGAGTGGGTTATTTTCTTCTCAGACTGCTGTGTTTTGGGTAGTTTTAACTACTTTTTTTTTTTTTCCTGCCTCTTTCTCACCACCTTGTTGTTTGTTGTTTGTTGTTTGTTTTTGTTTAATATAGGAAACAAAACAAGTAAGAGCAGAAAAGCAAACATGGCATAGTTTTTCACTGCTTGTAAGAAAACAGAACAGAACATAAAGCTAGTGAGAAGTAGGTGCATTGATAGCTATACCTTATTGTCTTCATTTGGATATAAAGGTCTAAAGAAACTTTTCTGCATCTCTGAATGATATTTTTGTGAAAAGGTGCCTGCATTAAAACACACTCTGCCTCGTGCCTGCATTACAAGCATGCTCTGGATTCAGTGAACGTGTAAGGGCAGAGACAGCAGGGAACTGAAAAATGAGGCTGCAACTTTGTTTACAAAAGCAAATTTGTTATAGGAGCAGGTCATATCCAGTGGATAAGCATGAGGCAACTCTTGAGTCTTGTAGGTTGTTTCACAAATTAAAGGGCTGAACTGGATCTGCAGTCTCAATCTGTTCTTCTAAACTTAGTGTCTTCACAGCCCTTCCACATTTTCAGTTACACAATTGTTTTTAACCCTCTTCTTTTACAGAAGAGCTGGCTCCAGTATTTCTTTCATCATTTTCTGATGCCTGGGACTTGGCTACCTTTTGCTGGGTGTCCATGCTTTGTCTTTTGCTGCTGCTCAGGAGATAAGCCTGAGCTGGCCAGAGCCTCCCCTGCCTCAGACACAGGGTTTTCTTTTGGATCCCTACAGATGTTAGCAACTGAGTGCTGCTGTTCTTGTCTCACACAGGGTCTGAGGTCCTCTCATCAAATGTTCCCAACTGTGAATTATGGGGAGCAGAGGTGTCTCTGAGGTACCTGAGTCACCAAAGATGTCACTTTCACAGAAGGCTTTTCTTAAAGCACTTTCTCTTTATTCATCCGAAACAGCTGAAATCTTCACCTACTTGCTGTGCAGTGCTCCAGGTTTTGTTTGTTTCAGGTGATTCTGCTTACAGAGTTGTGGAACAGAACAGAAAGCCTTCAATATCAAGATAGATGCTTTAAGTTTTCTTTAGCTCAAGGTCACTTTTCCACCCAAGTTTATAGCTATTGTTGATTGACACTGAAGATTTAATTAAGTTGATCTTTCTGAGACATAACTAATGATATAAGGAGAAAAAGATGGATAAATGGCATGAAAACTCTCTCTTTCCTCATATTAGTCTAGGGTCCTGGCTTTGGATTGTTAAGAACATTTCTAATGTGTATTTGGGATGGATTCTCTCAAAATGTCTGCCTAGTAGCATAAGAGTTTACTGGTTTGTTTCTTTCGTTTCTGTCGTGGGTTTATAGGAAGTAGGTTTTCTGGGATTGGAGTGGCCAGAGGCCAATAGGTGTTCAGATTTTAAATTGACACTAAGTTTGTCCACTGAGGGTGGATGCGCCTCTGAGAACCCAGGGGTTAGAAGCAGCACTCCCTTGGGCTCGCTCTCTTTTGATTTCCGGCCAGCAAAGAGGCAAGGCCTCCCCTGCCCGGCTTTGAGCTGGGCGGGGGAGGGGAAAACCTGCGGCCCGGCAGAGGTAGGCCTGACCCCTCAGGATGGAAGGGTGGTGGGGACACCAGAGGCGTTGGGCAGCCCCCCAGGAGAGAGATGAGAGAGAGAGACCCCGAGAAGATTTGGGCAGCTCCCCCCCCCCCCCCCCCCCCCAGCTAGAAGATGAGAGAGGGAAAGCTGCTACGGGCCTGTGGCCTTGAAGTGATATCGGCTGTGAAGAAGGAGGGGGAAGGGGGGAGCGCAGCAGGGAGGGAGCCTGGCCGCCTGCAGAAGTTTTTTTCTAACCCTTTTTCTGGACAATGAAGACCTCACAGAGCATTTGGACCTTTCCTGGAGGGAGATGGAGTGGATGGTAAAGTGGACATGGGCAAGAGAATTATAGTCGGAGTAGTGAGTGAGGCTGCGAGAGTGAAGAAGAGGCCGGAAGGAAATGATGGAGTAGCTGATTGCTGGACGCTTTTTGGTAGCCATTGGACAGAGCCACGTTTCCTTGTGATACAGAGACTGCGTCCAGGGGGAAGCCAGGCCTCAGAACCAGGAGGGTTCAGTTTTGGAGACCCCCCGGCCCCAGGGGGTTAATAAGTATGGGGGGGACAAGAGGTCCCGAGATGAGAGAGAGACTGTGCCTTTTTGGAGTGGGACGTTGTATCCTTAAAAAGACAACCCTCGAGCAGCTCTTTGATTTGTGTTCCAGCGGTGAGAGCGCTGGGCATGCAAGGAAGAGGTCACCATGGCCCCAAGAAGGACTCCTTTCCTCTTGATGGACTGGAATTGAGTATTTTACTGGGTGATGGATGGAGACTTGAAATTTGGAAGATGTATTGGAAATTTGGTAGATGTATTGGAAATGTGGTGGGGGGAGGAGGAAATGTTCTTTTGTGGAGTTTTCATTTTCCAGGTGTGTGTGTGTGTGTGTGTGTGTGTGGTTTTTTTTTTTCCCTTTTGTAGTTTAGTTAATAAACTTTTTTTTCCCTAAGGTAGAGGCCTGCTTTGCTTATTTCCTGGTCTCATCTCACAGCAAACACCAGAGAAGTATATTTTCATGGGGCATTGGCATTGTGCCAGTGTCAAACCATGACAGTTTCACAGAGGTAGTGTAGATTCATAATGTTTTGTTAGGTCTTTAAAAAATAGATGAGTGGAAATATGCTTAAAATTCTCATTAAAAATATAAAGTAACAGAATCAGTATTTAATAATGATGTTCCCAAATAGCCTGCTCAATACTTTTAAGAATCTATGTATCTAATAAATGATGAGATCTTTTTAGAAAGATCGCTAATAAATTTTCTAAAATTGTTGAGTTACAGTTAAAACACATTTCAACCACCAAAACTCTGTTTCTGTCTATTGAGATTTCTTGAGGTGGTAGAGTGTTAAAGATTCCAAAGCTTGTAACTACCACATATCTGTGCTAAAGACAGCATTCAAGAATTTTGAAGAAGCTTTGCTCAGAATATAGAAACATAAATCAAAAAAACCAGAGGCACTGTTGAGTACAAAATCTCCAAGAATCTTGGTTTAGCATCAGTTTGAGCCAATAAATCCGTATTACACAGCATCATTAGATCCTCCAGCTTTTATTCTGAACACAGATGCAGATGCAGTGCATAATTTTACAATTGGAAATAAAAGCCCTGTGGCAAGATTGCCATATTCTCAATTCTGAGCAGCTGTGAAAATGGAGTTTAGTGAAGCTGACTTATTTTTAAAGTCCAGCCTTTAGCTTCTGCAGTGTTTACCAAGGATCAAGTTTTCATTTTTGTGTTTTAAAACATCCTTTTTAAATAGAGAAAGAGAAAATAAGTCTGCTTAACTAGATAGTTTGAAATCTGTAGTAAATACAGTGAACTGAGTATATTTAAAGTGAGTTCTAGTCAGGTCTTCTGGATTGCTGTGGCATGTTCTGCTTGAATGACAGAAGGTAGATACTGTGTGATCCAACATTTACGTTGTTGGATCTTGTATTTACCATTTTTTTACATAATGATGGTGCTTTGCCATTTCTTTTCTTCCCCAGAACTGCGCCTGCTTGGTTAGTGCAATTATAATTATATTGTTGCTGCGGCATAATTACAGTGCTGCAGGGTTTGTATGCTTAGAACCTACATGCTTGGCAAAATACTGAAAATTGAAGTGTGATGGTTTACTGACTGTTAGACCAGTGTGACATCATTGTGGACCCTGTCCATATGTTAAGTCATGGCCAGTGGTCACTGCGAGAAAGTACCACATTTATAAAAAACCCCATATGGATAAAGACATTAGTTGGTAGAATGTGTCACAGACATTTGTATTACAGCTCAAGTGTGATGTGATTTTTTTGTGTGTGAAGAAGGTGAAAGAATGCATACTGCCTCAAATGCAGGCCATGTAGCCACAGTAATGAGAGTTTAGCAGTATGTGTCTGAGCTATGTAGGGTCTGGGATTAGACAAATACTGGTATCACTTCTGATTTGTGTTTAAAAAAACATGGCTGTGTTTCTGAACTGAGTGTGTAGGGTTTATTTCATTTGTACCCAGCTGGAGATGACTTTAACCTTCCCATCCCAAACAGCTTTTGGCTGTTGCAGGATCAATGTTTCCAGATACTTCTGCTCCTTGTCTCCTTTTTTCAGTCCAACAGAAGACCGTTTCTGTTGTTATTGTTCTATGTCGGATATTGGAGAAAAAGGATGTGTCTCTGGGTACCAGAATGAGGGCTGTTCTCCCTTGCATCCAGCTCCAACCAGTTGTAGCCATGTTCAGTTTTAGGTCAGATGCTGTGTCATCACTTCTCAGTGCTGTGACCGTCATGATTTTCCCAGGAAAGACTGGGCAAACCTCTTCCCTAGCAAGCAGAGTAGGTGCCCAACTCACTGCAATATGTTCTTGTCAGCCTCTGGAACCCAAAGGTGCAGGTAGCCACCTTGCACGATACTGAAGGTGAATAGGAGAGTGAGGTTCCTATGTTCCTAACATTATTGCTGCATGAGCTTAAGTAAACCAGAGTTTCCTGACTTTGATGTTCCATCTGCTCAGCTTTTGAGTCCGAGGAAGGCCGATGCATAGGTCTCTGTAAAGGAAGATGAAGGGAAAGATGATTATGAGGGGAAAGCAAGCTTGGGGGCAGGGGAAAAGGTGAACAGGTGGAGTTCACAGAGAGCATCACTCAGGGCTTTGCTAAGCTCTTCTGTTCCTGCATCCTCTGCCCCAAAACACCAGTTCTAGTGCTGAGCCATCTCCTGCCCTAGTGGAGGTTAATGCCTGGTGCTGTGCAGTGTCTGCAAAATGCTTATTACTGGGAGCAGCCACACTTCTTTGAGGTCAGCTCAATTCATTAGAGGATGGTGCTAACAATGCCAAGGTCACAGACTCAATCTGTGTATGAGTCATTGACTTAAGAGCTGGACTCAGTGATCCTTGTGGGTCCTGTCTAACTTGGACTATTCTGTGGTTTTTCTGTGATTTTAGTATGTACTTGGGTCTCATGGTAGAGCAGAGAGAAAAAGCTTAGAAAGCCAAAAAAAGAACTTTTACTGCTGTCATACTGCGTTTATCTTTCGTACAGTTTTGTATGTCCTCAGTTTCCTCTTTTGCTGATCCTGTGAGCAAATAGCTGGAAAACAGGGGTGGCTACCCATTGGCCACCAGAATATCTGTCAGGGCCACTGGTACCTGAGGAGGTCGTGGCTACAAATCTCTTTATAACAGTACACTCTTATCCATTTTGCAACATTTTTACTACCTGATATGGTATCAGAGCTCAGGCAACTGAAGCTAACCAAACAGGATCAGCTTCATACCTTTCAGGTAGCTCATTCTGGTTTGTGAGCAAATTAGACTTTATAAGTTTTTTGCTTCTCCCTGATAACTTAGAATTGTTAAAATTTATGCATACATGATTGTAATAAGCAATTGTATATGATACATACCTATATTTATGGCTCAACAACATATCTAGAGAGTATATTTACAGTAAATATAGCTTTGGTGTTTTTTATTCTGCCTTACCAGGTGGCTGTCTGTATGGACTTTCTTCATTTGAATAGAAATAACTTTATCTTAAGAAGATACTGAAAATTTTCAGTGGAGCTGATGGAAATGTATATAAACTGTATGATAGAGATATCACATGCTATCACAGATCAAAACTGTGAGAAAAACCTCTTGTTAAATAAGTGCCAATAAACAGTACAACAGAATAATATGTTCAAATTTTATACCAATCAGTATTAACTTGGAAGTGAATTTTGGCGGGGGAAAGCTTGATTGAACTGGGAAAGTAGCTGGGGAAAAGCTAGTACCTTTATCTTTATGCTGTGGTTTTGGTCAAGAACACCTACATTGTATCACAACATACTATTTCCATTCTTAAGCAACTTACATTTTGCTTAAGTGATGTAACTGCCTGGTTCAAATATAGACCTTAAGACTGGGATCAGGCGTGCATCAAATTAACTGAGCCAGTGATACAGGTTTTTAGGTAATTACAAAGGTGGCTAAGCTAGTTCTGCTTCTGCTGATGAACACAGCCGTAGCAGTTAGATGTTTGTACAAGAAAAAAGGAAAAGAAAAAGGAAAACATTAGTTTCATTATTTTACATTAAATGGTTCTCCTAACATGTTTTCTAACATTGATTGATATCAGACTCTTTGAATGCTAGTGCCAGCTAGGTACCTGGCCCATACTATCAATTTGAAGTGTTCTGACTTCACCTGGACAACTTGACTGCTGCAGAAAACATCTCTTTGTAGCCTAAATCAACCCTTTCAACTCCCTCCTCATTTTAATTAGGGAAAGATAAGATGAAATCCTAACAGTAAATGACTTAATTGAAAGCAACTTGATGAAGTCTTTTCACTGTCCAATCTGCATAGTTATGGAGGAGTTGTTTTATATCAAAGCAGTTATCATGCTCCTACCCCAAGGCTTTAAAGCAAGTGAAGTCTGTGGCCTCAGATGTAGTAGGTAGGCTGGTGCCTCTCTTGTCACTTTTAGTGATGTATTTCAGTTTTGGGGAAACTCCCTCTATCATCCTGCCTATACTATGCCTTGCTGTTAAAAGATGAAGTGAAAATACTTCTCCTATACCATGAGAAAGGAAACAAATGTGTCTTAAACCAGAAATGAGCTCTTTTTATTTTTTTCAAGTTGAGATAATGGAGAGGGTGGTGCAAACTTGCAAATTGCACTGTCAGCTCCATGCTGCCATATTTTATTAAAAGACGAAAATGAAATCTTGTGCCGTTCAGTCTCCAAGCAGTGTAACACATTCCCTTTTCCTCCAGGTTCTAGGTAATGAAAAACAGGGTGGAAAAAAATTAATATAAGTGCTTCTGACTATAACTGAAATTGGAAAATTGGAAAACTGTTACTTTCAACAATCTTCTTTTGTATTGGTTTGTTTTTGTTAGGGTAATATTTGTTGTCTTTGGTAATTAAAACAGTTTATAGGTTTATGAGTATGTTACTAGTATCCCTTTTTTCTGATGGGGCAAGACACTTCATAAGTAGTATGGTTTAATATACATTTGTTATGTTTTCTCATTTCCCAAGATTTAAACAATGTTAGTATAAGCATTTATTATCCATTGTTGTGCTATTTGTATATAAAAAAAGGGTTGGAAAAAAAACCAGTAAAATGAAATCTCTTTAACATTCATATGGAAGAGAAAATTACTTTCCTAAAATATGTTTTAAATTTGAAACATATTGACTTAGTAGATGCAGTTTTATCTGTAGTAGTGAATTGAACTGATTGTTTCTTGTTACCATGGACTTTGAGATTTTAAATCTGGATCTCAGCTGCTCACCTCATTTTTATTCATGGATTGTAAGAGAAAAATAAGGTTTCCTGGCTTTTAAAATCCCAGTTGGTTTTTCAGCTTTGAATGAAGTAGTTGAAATTTGGAATGAAGCAAAAACACACAATGCACCTGTGGAATAGTCTGTTTCTGTCAAAAGCTGGTTTAGCATTTTAGCTTATTCTAGTTCCAGTTCCTTTGTCTTTGGTGTCTGTTTCTTCAGAGGTCTGTTTTTTCTTAACTATTAAATCACTACCGAATATTTTTGTAGCTTAAATTAACTGTTTTTACTAGGTTACTGCTATGCACAGAATAAAATGTTTTCATATTTATATAGAAATAAAGTATTTGAAAACAAAATGTTTTAAAATAAAGATCAGAAAAAAAGCTGTATAAAAAAAAAATATTACCCTTACCAGACCCCTCAGAGATGTGGGAAAGTGTCATTTTGTAGGAAATAAATTGAATAGAAAGGAATAATAATTTTTTCTGCTTCAGTAAACATAGTTCTGCTCATCACTTTGAAAGCAGACAGATGTGGGATGGAATGTAGTTTTATTCTGTCAAAGTGCCATTTATACAAGAGAATTGTTTTGTATGAAATATAAAATAGATGTTCTAGTTGGGATTATTTTGTGAATGACTCCTGCTTTCCCTTAAAAGCACAGAGCACTAAATACACCACGTTTTTGCTCCAGATACATGTTTAAAATAGACATGTTTCATCAAAAGTATATGATCTTGGCTTTGTATACAAATAAACAAGTTTTGCCATGTACTGCAGGTGGTACTGTTTCCCTGTCAAACATTTAGGGAGCTTACCATTGGCAAGGCAGGTCTTATTCCAAATACCATGCAGAACTCTTAGCTCTTGTGGGTGAGGCACTGGTTTTAGTGTTAGGCATCTTTACAGCCTGTTAGAACAGGATGACAGGCTCCATTTTCTTCTGCAAAATAATTCCAGCTTCATATAATCTTGCTTCCTTCCTTCACAGTGTATTTATGAAATCCTTATCCTTTGATCCAGAGTATAGAAAACTCTTTCAAGATCTCCATTGCTAGGTAGGGTCTTTGTATGTTTATGACTTTTATCACATAATTTTTCTTTTAAACTCTGTGCTTGCATAGAGGCAAGCTGGAAAATTGAGTGATTCTAGATGGCTGTCTGACAATCAAGGCAAGGTCATATTTTCCAGCAAGAATATCAGACCTATGTCATGTGTGATTTAACCAGCAGTTTCTGTGTGAAGAACAGTGTTCACTTTGTTTACTGGAAGATGACTGAAAATCCTATAATTTATTACTAGTCTATCAGAAACAAACTTTGGCTGATTTAGTGCCTGATTTGGAAATGAAATGTACATGTTTTTTCTTAAATGGTGATTGTTCTGTTTCTAGTCCTACATTCTAATTTTGTGTAGAACACAAATAGCTTTAGTATATGTTTTTGTAAAATGAAAAACTGTATTAATGAAAGAAGATGCTTTGAAGCACACTGCTATGGATTTAAATATTCTGTCTACTTATTGTAAAGTTGTTTTTCAAAAGAAAATAACTGGAGTGTGAGGTTATTATAATGGATGATGAAGGTTTTTAGTCCTTTTTCACACATAAAACTAGCATGTGTAGCTTTAGAGATCTGGGCTGGTTGATTTAAAAAGAGTAAATACCTGTTTCTTACATCAGTCACAACTCCTTCCTCTGTGTTAAGTTGTGAGTACAGGCTGCTAAGGATTAAAGCCATTTAAAGTTTCTGCTTCCTTAAAATCCTGTTGTCTTCCTTGCTCTCTGCTTGCATTTTGGTTACATGGTATAAGCGAGACAATTAACTATTGTGTCTACCTGGCTGTTTTATCCAAAACAATGCTTTCAGTCTTTGCAACAGCATAAGCTCCATTTTTCTGATTCTGAACCAACTGGCTTCTGTAGGTCTCATGAACTCGTAGACTACAGCTAAAACCCTTCTTAAAACTGAGGCAGATACATTAACAAGCATTTTGACTCGAGTGTCATTTCTTCTGTGTGCAGATTACATTTCCTTGTGACAAAGGCTGAGAGATCAGATAAAAGCCATATGCGGTTTCCCCATTCCCTGATTCTGGTTCTGTTAACTGCCAGACTGTTCTCAGAAAAGAGTGGCTGGGAAAGCTTTGGGTTGGCTTGTATTTCCTCACATGTGCTACCAGGAGGTTGAATGACTTATAGAATTAGCAAGCTGTTCTTTTAGAAACAGGAGTTAATGATGTGACTCAGTCTGGCACTTAATGGCAATTTACAGCTGCAACAAATGAGTTTCAGTTAGTAGCTTTTCACAGATATTAAGAAATTGAAAAGCTCCAGGAAGAGGATTAGCCATTCAATCTTTAATTGTTTTTGTAGTTAAAAAGTATTTTACCCGAACATCTCTCATTCTCATCTATAAATTAGACTACTAGTATATTCTTCTAGAAGCCATCTCAATGTTCGTGTTCATGGAGATTCAATCTTTTCAGCCTGTGCTTAAAAGTAAAACAATGTACACTTCAAATTATGAATGTCTTTGTGCAAAGAAGTTGTGCACTTGATCTATGTCTTATCCATCAACAGCTTTCTATTTGTGACTCCAGATTATATTTCAAATGCCACAGTTTATTTTTTCCCTTAACCCTTGGTTTCATATATTTTCTAAAATGCTTTCCAAGACTTGGGTTACTCTTAGCCTTCATGTCTCTGATATGTGAGAAATGGAAGCTCAGGTGGTATGGTTAAAGGAGTTTATGTTGTACTAGGCATGTGAATAGGTGTTCTGCTTAGAAGTCTGTTTATCAGCTGACTTGCTGTTTTTCCTTGATGGAACCTTTTTTCCCTCTTCCCATATATCACTATATCTGACCTGTTCTTCTTGAGTTCTGCAGTCACTCCATCCTGCCTGTCTTTTTGTTCATCTCCATATCGACTTTTCCCCTTGCTCTGTTTGGTTTGCCAGAGTGAAGTTGCAGTACGTGCTGCTGGACAAGGAGTGTGGCTGCTCAGCCAGATGTGGACTTTACAGCTGGCATATGTGCTTTTCCTCACTCAGCGACCAAGCTCCACTAACCCATCAGATTTACCTGCTTTGTGATCCTTTGGCTAAACACCACATTCTACCTCTCAGTGGGGAACGGCAGAGTTTTAACTTTCCCCACATGTGTTGTAGTTTTGATATGTGTCTGTTGACTTTGTGAAGAAGCAAGTGAATAAACAAGATGCCTTTAAATACTGCAGATGATTTCTGGTATACTTGGCATCTGGTTTTACTGTCTTTGCCAGTATTAAATATTTTGACAGGGAAGCTGAGGCAACATGCATCTGCCATCCCACCAAACTCAAAACTCAAACAGCTCTGAAAAATATACTGTGCTTTGTGCCTTTGAGAGTGATTGTTCCAGAGCGAGCAAATTGGAAAAGAGTATGTTGCAGTGATCAGAGCTGTTGACGGTGTCAGCCTCTGCAGCAAAAATGGATGCAGTGCTACCTTGGGGTGCTACCGTCAACTCCCAATGCAAAACTTCACAGCTGGACTTTCTTCCTCTTCTTTCTGGCCCAAAGATCAGCAAAGCTACGGGTGCCATCTCTGTCTTGGTTTGGTTACACAGGTCCCAGTCCTCATCTCCCCTCCTCCCCCCTTCTCCACACCTCCTTTCCTGTGCTTCCACAGAAACAGACGTATTGTCCCAGGGGCAGGTTCTGTGTTTGCGTGAGTTAAGAGTGCAAGTCTGATGTCTTGGTTCATTAAAGGAAATGGAAATCCCATCTCACCAAGGTCATAAACACTCACCTTTGCACGAGGTACATGGTCACTACCAGTGTTTTATCATGAAACCCTTAACTTCTTGTAAAGTGCATGTAAGGTCTGAAATGTGGAATCCAGAATGCTGTGTTATTAATTTTTTGAGCTAGTTTTCAGATAATTACTCAAATTTCTACATTGTTGAATATCTCCTAAAATGTGCATGCTTAAAAGATACTGGAGGAGTGGGACTGCAAAAGAAAAACCTCTGAATTAATATTTACTGTGTGCATATTTATGCACGTGCAGGTTGTTCCTACCTATGTTAATGCTGTCTTTGCAAAGTAATACTGACTTTCATTCACACATTGTTCAGATTTCCAGTTGCCTAGAAATAATGATCAATTCTCCTGATGCTGTCAATTTTGAAAGGAAACATGCATTGAAAATCTTGGAGATAAGAGATGTAAGAGTTTCTACTTCTGTGGACTCTTGAATCATCAAGATCAAAAGGCTCCCTATTTGAAAAGGTTCAACCATTTCTATTTTTGAAGGTCTGCAGAGCACCAGTCTCAGTTTTAAGTTCAGTTAGGAGATTGTTTAGTGTGTAGGTAATAACTCTTTCATAACACGTCTCCAGAGCTGTTTATACATGAGCAAAGTTACACATTTCTAAAAATGAAAGGACAGTTGAAAATGTAGCAGTGTCTGTTTATAGATTCAAAAATGTTAAATCCTAGCAGTCAAAAAACATGACTAGTGGATGTGAGAAGTACATGCTTTCCTTGCAAAAGATTTTATGGAAAAATATTTCACTCTTATGATAGTACTGTTTTAGTTCTACTTTCTTTGTCGAGGAATCTTGATTTCCTTCAGACACATAAAATGCACAGCCCATCTCTGCATAAATGCACAATTCCTAAAACAACCCAGTTACTGTTTAAACAGCTAGTATAAATAATGAACCACTCCATTACCAAGAATATAAATAAATGTAGGCAAGTAAGGGTTCTCTAGAGCTGAAAGTTTAGGTTATGCAAAAACTTCGACAGCTGTAATTTGTAGGTCCTTGTAGACTGAAGGGTGTGAGTGATGTAAACTCTAGAAAGCTGACATTTAATGTATGTCTATTTTGTCATTTTGCCAAAAGGCAGGTCTTGACTGTTATGTTTCTTTTGCTGTGTACAAATTTTGAATAGGGCAACATCTGGCAGAAGAAATTCCACAAAATGCCTTAAGCTTTGCAGTAGTGTAAACAGAGCCCAATGTTCTACTGCTTGATGAGTAACAAGTCAACATTTTAGAGAAGTCTGGTCATAAACATCTTTTCCCTGGATAAAATAGGAGGGGAAAAATATTATTTGAAATTTATTTCTTGGCATGTTAATATTTAAAATTAATTCTAAAAACTAGTTGAGTCAGACCTATGCATCAAATTAAATCCTAATATAACAGGTTTGTTCTCTCTTATGCTTTGTAGATTGAAGGAATCTAAGACCTTTGGATCTGAGTCTAAGGACCCATATCTAAGGACATGAAAGGAGGCAGACCTCTACCCTAAAATAATCACATGCATACCTGTTGCCCAAGGGAAGCACAATAGAAAATGGCTTAACCATACCTTAGAATTTTGTTGATTATAGTGAGAACAAAACTTCCTGTGTCAGCAAACATATATATTTTTCTCTGTGGTTAATGCAACTCCTTTGGCTTAAATTGGTGAAGTGAAAATGTGAGGAAAATCAAGAACATTCCTTGGGTGGGAGGAAAAAAGGAGAAAGAGTGGGAGGAAAAGTGGGAAAGATGGACAGAAAGGGAGAGAGGAATGACTGTCCATGAGCCTACCAAGGTGAAATGTATCCTTACCCTTGGGAATTTTGTAAATACACAGAGAATGGTCCATTTTTTATGGCTCTTGTCCAGAATATTTACAGTAACTCAGATGTCTATAGAAAGAATTATAGAATCATTTAACTTGAAAAAGACCTTCAAAATTTAGTATAACTCTAAATGACTGAACATCACCTTGTCAAGTACACCATGCACTGAGTGCCATGTCCAGTCATTTCTTGAACACCTCCAGGGCTATAAACTCAACCACCTCCCTGAACAACACATTCCAATAGTCTGACGACCCCCAGAGAGTGAAGAATTCCTTCCTGAGGTCCAACCTGAAGCTCCCCTCGTGCAGCTTGAAGCTATGTCGTCTTGCTCTATTGTACCTTGCCTTGGAGAAGAGGCTGACCCTCACCTGGCTACAGCCTTTACTGCTGATTAATCTGAAAATGGCCATACAAGCAATTCTAAACTACCAAGGTGCTGTGCTGTGTTACTGAGAGAAGGTAGAGAATTAAAGCAGGCTGGTCACAGGTGGCCACAAAGCTGATCTTCTCTTCCAGTAGGAGGGACTTGTGGTCCCCCAGTACTGTCTTGTGTTCTGTGGCCTCAAGAGTTGTGGGAAGAAAGGTTGCCAGTGAGCACTGAGGCTAAACATTTGTTAAGTTACTTAGCCTTCTCTTCCTCCATTGTTACCACTTTATCAGTCTTGCTTACCAGCGTTGGGGAAGGGCAGGGGGAATGTGTTTTCTCTGACCTTCCTTTTCTGGCTCACACGCTTGTAGAGACCCCTCTTTTTATTCTTTGCATACCTAGCCAGGTTCAGCTCCAGCTTTGCCTTGGTCATCCTGACTCTGTCTTTATGCAACTGGACTGCATCCCTATACTCTTCCCCAGATACCTGCCCATGCTTCCATTGCCTGTGCATTCATTTCCTACCCCTTAGTTTGACCAGAAGTTGCCCCCCTACTCAGCCATGCCGGTCTCCTGCCTTACTGACTTGATTTCCTACATCTGGGAGTCAAGAGGTCTTGTACTCTATGGAAGACATTCTTAAAGATTTGTCAGCTCTCTTCTGCTCCCTTGCTCCTCACGACAGTTCCCCATGGGTACTATTGACATCTCCTTGAAAAGATGGAAGCTTGCTTACTTTATGTTCAGGGTCCTATCTTTATTTTTCATCTGATGTTTGCCATATATCTCATGTTGGCAAACTCCACATTCTATGATCACTGCAGCCCAGGCTGCCTTCAGTCTTAATGTCCCCAGTTAGCTTGCTCATGTTGGTGATGAGTGGGTCCAGTATCTCACTCCCTGTGGCAGGGCTTTCTATTACCTGGCTCCAGAAGTTATCCAGGAGGCTCGTGGATTACCTAAAGCTTGCTTTGCTACTTTCCCAGCGAATGTCAGGGTGGTTGAAGTCTCCTTGCAGGACTAGAGTTTTGAGTGTAATGCTTCCCATAACCTGAATAAGAAGACTTCATCCATAAAATGCCCTGGATCAGATAGCCTGTTGTAGAGCTATCCACAAGACTCTGATGCTTACCTTCAGGCTTCCAGCCTGCTCATGGCTGTTCTTCTGAAATGTCTCTTCACACTCAATCCACCTCCTGACATTGAGAGCAAGCCCTCCAGCTTTCCTAACTCTCCTCTCCCTTCTGAACAGCCTGTAGCCATTGATAGCTGCACTCAGGAGCCAAGCATGGCATTTGTCCCACCAAGCTGCAGTGCTGACTAATAGTGAGAGCTTTTCAGCACCACAATGGCTTCTAGCTCATCCTGTTTGCTGCTCATGCTTCATGCACTGGTGTAGAGTCACTTCAGTGGCCATGTCAGCTTTGTAGAGAAACACCCCTTTGATTTTTTGGAGATATTTTGCTGATGTCAAAAGCTGCAACACTTTGGTTGTGACCCTAGTCACAGATTCTTTTCAGTCTCTTCACATTTCTCTCTTCAGTGTTTGTTTCTCCCAGTGCTGGAACGCAAAGGCTTCACCTAATATTATTAATCTGTGTTAAATGCTCCTAAGCATTTACTTTTGAAAGTTTAGTCACTGGAATGTGGGAAAGCTAAAGGTATTTTAATAATATTTGAATTCTGTAATAAAAGATTTTGCCGAATATACCTCATTAGATGGACTTGCAGTGAACTGACATATCTGGACCTTATGATGATCTGACTGATACAATGATTGCAGCTGATATGCTAGCACTTGGAGGTTAGTGTTGAGTGCTGTGCTCATTATTTGGAAAGCAAAGTGTGTATGAAACTGTTTGGTTATTGGTTTGCTTGTTGCTATTCAACTGAAGTTCTATTAATAATATTTTTACAAATCTCTTTTAAAAAAATAAATTGAAGGACGTTAGAATGCAATAAATCAGAATGTGCTTTAGCCTTTTTTTACTAACTACAGCATCAAGGGGCTGTTGCTCATGTCAAATTTCTCCATGAATTTTAAGTCCACTAAGGATTACTGTTTTATGACTTGGGCCAATAAGGTCACTTAAAATCTGCTTAGAAGCCTTGTTACAGTAACATAATACTGCCTGTATCCTACTTCTTTTGTATATGAAGTAATTTCACAAACTCCTGCCAAGCCTAATGCTTGAAAGTTTGTGGTAGCCTTTGTCTCATGGTAATTGGTGGGTGGGAAAGTGGATTATGGTAAATTAATTCAGTCCTTCTGTGACTACCAAAAGTTGAGTGGCAGTGCTGTGGCCAGGATATGTGTTCTTCAAAGCTGAATTTTACAGTCTGTGAATGTCCTTCTTCATAATTGTAACTTAATCTTACTTTTACCGTTTGGTAGACCTTTCCCTGGAAACCCAGAAAAGTGTTTCATGCCAGTTAAGGACTTAATCTGTTATTGCTCTTTTCTCAAACTCCTGTTAGCAGTTATAAACATGCACTAATTGCAGTGCCAAATACACAATTCTGACTTACTTTCCAATTTCTGCATGTGGTATGAAATTCGGATTCTTTCACAGGTTTTTCAGGGAAGGCTGGGGTTTTGTTGTGTACTTACTTTCATGAAGAAGAAGAGAAAAACAGGAGGAAGAAACATATATGTAATGCAGTCCATTTTGTTTCTTCCATACGCATGAAGTTTTTTCATTCATTATATTTAGGTTGCCATGTTAAGTTTGCATGCTCAAGTTCACCACTGTGTTAGAGAGGCAAACACAAAAAGAAATGGAGTTCATTTACCTTGTGTTATAAATAAGATTTCCTTCAGTTTGACTAGCATTTAGTATTATTCAATATAGTTATGTTTATAAATATATAGAGAATTTTCTTTTTTGATGAATAAATTAATTCACCATACATTTTTCCCAGTAGGAGAAAATAGAAATAATATATAATTTCATTGAATCAATATACAAAAATGAAAAGAAATAATCAGAGAATATGTTTTATGTATTGCTTTCATTGTCCTGCAAGGAATTGTAATAGGCTTTTCTAATTATATTTTTCTTCTGAATAGTTATGCTAACAAAATGTCTCTGCTGTGTTGCATAGTCAGTAGTTACCTATAGACAGCCAAGTAACTGAGCAGAACACTTAGTAACCAGTTATCCCTACGGTGCTTACTTTATCAAACAAGAGAGGTTAGATATTTCAGATTAATATATACAAAGCAGAATACAGAGACAGAGCAGAGCAAAACAGACTAGCCAAGAATGACAAGGTCGAGGGTAATATATCACTCGTTTGGCTCTCTAGGTCACAGTAGTTTTAAATATTTGAGAATCCATTCCAAGAGTAATACAGAGTTCTTTGTTTTGTTTTAGATCTTTGACCAGATCTTATCTACATTCATGGAGCTGGACTGTAAATCACCCAGTCTCTTTCAAGCTGGCTGCTTTGTAGAAAGTCTGAGAGGCAGTAGGTAGTGGACATAGTAGAGCATCTGTAGGAGCTTTTTTTTGCACTGTATTCTTAATTTCATATCTACCAACAGAAAGTGTAGCACATGCAAATAACCTCTCCAACTTTTCAAAGATTATTTTCTTCAGTGCCAGAGCAGACAGCTAATGGTTAGGTTGTGGTTAGCATCTCACTTCCTGCTTTGAACAAAATTTCCTAAATGTTTTCCCAAAGCATGAGAACATGCATATGTACCAGGAAAAATAACCTTCCATACAATTACTTAACACAGTAACTGCTACCTAATGCATGTACACCATCAAGATTTAAAATTTTAGCTGTAGTTGAATTTTTTGTAGGAGGATATATATTCTCACAAATCACATAGTGAGGGAGAGAAAGTATATGCTGGCAAAAGAAAAAATTGCTGAAAATATCAAAACATTTTTAGGAGGTAAGTGATGAGAAATGAATGCCTGACAACATTAGAGAAGAAAAAGCTTTTTTTTCATTAAACTGATGAGCATGTAATAAAGTCCCTCTGTCTTACATAATATGACAGATCACTCTGACCACTTAAATAATGGCATCACTGGTCTGCTAGCAAAGATAGTGGTTGCTAATTTTTATGGTAGTCTTTTGTCATGTAAAGGTTATTTACCATAAGTGAAGCAGAGCGCCCCAGGCAACAATTAGATAACTATTTCCATTGCTGTGACCCTTTGCCAGGTTAAACTCAGGTGACTGGTCTTATTTTTTATCAGGCAGTCTTATACTTTTGATAGGAAACAACTGTTCCCCTTGTATGACTTTTGACTTGTGTGGGCAGCAAAATGGTCAGATGAATGACAAGAAATGCACTCTGCCTTCAAGTCATCCTGCCAGCCAGCTGTCTTGTACTGTGGTGAGTTTCTCTCTTCCATCCTGCTTGGCTGGGCATGCCACTGACTCTCCTACAGCTTAGCTCCTCCCAGTCTTGACTGAGCCCCTCAGTTGTCCATGGTGAGCTCAAAATGCTGTCCTCTCCATCTGTAGCTGTTCCCTCTCTGGATCTGCTGCTGTGCCAAATACCACAGATCACAGCCTGCACAGGAGTGCAGAACAAGCTGGTGATTATCTGATGGGCTCTACCAGCCAGACCTGGGAAATTCACAGAGCACAGACAAAGTGGTTTTTCCTGCATGTAGAATTAACTATTTCCATCATTCCTATGCATTTTCCATAGGAATGATGGAAATAGTTAATTCTACCTTTTTTTTTTTAAACAGAGAAAACCCACTTGGTATTTAACAAAATATCCAGTATTGAGAATAAAGAAGAGCATGTGCCATTAAGAAGTTGCCTGTTAAGCTTAGAAGTGTTCTTTTTTTACATTGTGCAGTAGGTGCCAGCTTTGCAAATGTTACTCCCATTTACATCACACAAAATGGGATGCTTTCACTGAAGCTTCATTATCAACAAATTCTCAGATTCCTAAAAGTACCTAAAATCATGTAATTTCTTAATGCTACTCTCCATTATAATTGCTGATCTGACTGTTGTGAAATCAGATATTTTGCGTCTAGGAGCCTTTCCTTCTTACTAGAATTATCATTATGGCTCAGAAGTGTTAGGAATTAAGACCATCATATTTGGCAGTTGCATGCAGTTGCTGTTGTCTTCTGTGCACTTTGCACTTTAGGGGTGGATCCAACCAATTTTCCAGTGGAGCTGCTGCTGCTGTTTCCACACAGCGTGTTCCACTCCCATCTATGATCATGTTTGCATGATCAGACGTGAGCTTTTTGTTGCATTTTTTCAAAGTAAAAGGCTATCATTTCAAGTGAGTGCATTTCTGAAAACATATCTAATGATACCTCAGCTGTGGTTGTATGTGACTTTCTGACAAGTTTTTTCAATATGTAGGCATGAATTTGAGGTCATGGCATTGGACCATGAGTTAACCTTACAATGTAAAATTGCTTCTCACTTGCGTGTCATGAAAACACGTGTTTTACAGCCACGGTATTTTTTATGACATAGAAGGAAGGCTGACTATGTGATGAACCAAAACCAATGTCAGTCTTGCTGTCAGAGTAACAAAAAGGTGGCAAACATTGTAGGTTGCAAAATAAGAGTTTATAGAGGTAAGATTTAGAGCTCTTTGATGGAGAAGATAAAACTTTGAAAGTGCACTGCACTCTTACCCAAGTGTTCCTTTCAGAACATTAAAATGGCAGCCTTGGATATTGCAGCTGAAACAAAATACTAATACAATGGTTAAATCAGATCTTGTGACCAGTTACAGTTATTAAACTGGGTAGTGAGCATGATAGTGGGTGCTCAGGAAATTCCTTCCTGGTATAGGGAAATCAGTGAGTTGGGTAGAAACTGCTACGTGCTTTGAGCTTGCTTGCTGATGGGTACATGCCTGGCTTATCTGCACTGCAGGGTTAATGAAGCTGTTCCTTGCTTTGCTTTCAGGCAGGCACAGCAGAAAGGGGTTCTTGTGCACCCTTACAACTGTGCTAGCTGTTGTCAGCGGGACTTTGAAAACCCAAGTGTCTTTCACTGTCCACTCACTGACAACAGTGTATATCCACATCTGGAAGCATTCTGAACACACTCTTTTTCACCTGAGGGGTCTACTCTTGTTTTATTATTTGCCTTGAGAAGAACGTAAGCAAATAATATGCTCTTTTTGTCCAGAAGACTGTTGCTTAGCTCTGTTAATTAAATAACAAAGAGGAACCATATCAAAGTCCACCTAGCATCTGAGCTTTTTTCACTCCTCTGTAGAAAAAAGGTATTTTAAACAAAAGCCGGAAGAGAAATGGGAGTTTGTTTCAGAGCAGACAACTACTATGACTTTATTGTAGGCATTCAGTTGTAATCCAAGAAGTCAAATCAATGCAGTAGGAAGAAGATATTTCCAGTATAGACTGGACAAAACCTGTCAACAGAAATAATCGGTGGTTTAGATATCTACTTTCAAATTAAGACCTTGTAAGTATTACTTAAACTTTACTAGTAGTGTTATTTAAATAAATAACCCCATACTGGGAAATGTAGCAAAGCCTACTAAACAAATGAATAACATATCTTAAAACTTCCAGTTAGAATAACTGGTTTGCATTTTCCAATGGCTAAAGTATAGATCAGGTGCTTGTTTCTTTTACAGCCTGGCACACTTTCTTATCATTTTCTTCCCTTTTCTTGTCACAGAGGCAAATATTCACTCATGCACATGCACATGTGCACACAGTAATGTTTAGCCACGGCAACACTTGATGTGGTCAAAAGTGCTGGGAGTGCTCACTTGTGACCTCCCTGGCCACGCCAGCTGCACATCAGCTTTCTCTCTCCATACTTGCTCCATGGCCATCAGAGCTGTACTGTTTACTGGGGGAGAGGAACTAATATTTTCTATGTATACAGACTATAGCTAATTACTCATTATGAAGAGAACTTCCAGTGGAAAATTGTGCATTTTAAACTCAAAAACTAAAATACTTTCTGAGGAAGAGAAGTTTGCCCTCTCTAATATTTGAATCTGGTATAATTAACTTTTTTTTACTGGCCATGATCCAAACCAATTGTAAGAAATAAACTTTACTTGTCATCAGCTCCTTCTCTCTGAAAACAGTATTTGATGTTAAATCTAGCAGTGCAATTTTGTAAAATGCCATTCTGCTCTGACTTAGGGCAGACAATTACCTAAGTAATTAGGTAAAGCTGCAGATAGCCAGTATAGTGTTCTATTTGGGTCTTTAAAAAATAATTGATGCTTTGTGATAGGAAAGACCATGGACATCTATTTGTGATAGTCGGTGATAGAAGACAGCATGACCGTCTATTTAATTATTTTATTGAAGGATGAATAAGGCCCTATCACTGGTTCACTTGCCAGTCTTGGTTTCTTAAAGTATTGAGAACCCAAATGTCATGCTCAGGTGCCCAGGTTTCTCAAATTAGTCAGCTCCTAGTTTTTGAGAATTAACTATTTTTTGATTTTCATGGTATCCTTTTGGTCAGGGAGATGTTTATAATGCTTACCATAAAGAATATAAAAAGTGCTCTGATTAATATGAGCAGGCTATTTACTCTCACTATTTTCCAGAGAGGAGGGTGGCTAGCTGTAACCTCCCTACCATCAAAGACTGGTGCTGCAATTCCTGCTTTTGAAGTACAATTACAGAATGGAAACTAAATAACCTGTAGGAAGGTTTTTTTCCACTTATGACAGTTCCTCTGCTGTTGTCAACCCAGTCAGATTAATTCTTAAACCAGGTGATAAATTCTGCTATACTCTGTTACACTTTATTGTGATCTGTGCTATTTTTATTTTGCCTCTCAGGCCGAGGGAGATTATTATTGTTGCTTTGTTTCAAATATAGGAAAGAATTTAAGAGGCTGCTTAGAAATAAGCCCATTTTCAAGTGTTTTTCTGACTTGGGTATTTTCCTGAACTGAAGCGTTAAATATTTCAGCCTAAGGCTGCAGACAGGACTGGCATTTTTGGATTCTACTTCTTTTTTTTTTTTTTCTTTCAGAAAAAAGAGCACTGTGAAAATCGTTGATTATCCCAGTTGATGGAGTGTTATACTCATAAATCATGATTATTTTCAAACTTTTGGCTGAGATTATTTTGTTTTCACAGCCAGAAGCAGTAAAATAATCAATCATGTAATAATGCCATGGATAATTATCATGTTGCTTGGTGTTCTTTGAGCTACTGCAGGTGTGTTCAGAGCCTCTACTGGTTGTGTTTAAACTGTGACTTTACAACTGAGGTGGTGAAGAACTTTGGAATGTACTCACAATTGCTTTTTTTTGGATTTTTTTTAAAATCTTTTTCCCCCAAAACCTAACGCACTAGCAACAAATACCACTCATTATGAAATCCATAATTACTTTTGAGGTTTCTTTCCTTTGATTCAAAGCTTTTATATGCTGCCTGGTATATTGTCTCTGAGTGTTCAGCATATAATTGTACAGAAAAGCTATGTTTGTGATAGCTAGTAGACTTAGTTACATTTCTGCTAAATTAGAAATCACATTGAAATCCATTTGTGGCTTAAGAAAACCTCAAGTATTTTTCAGTGTAAATATCATGGAGCTAATTCTTACTTATTAAACACTCTGAGCAGTTTTATTATTTTAATTTGTTTCCAAAGAGTGCTTTATGTTTTGATTTTCTTGCAAAACGAGGGTTCTGGGAGACTGGAGTTCCTCTCTCACAGATTGTCTGAAATTCTGTGGTGAGTTGTAGTGATATAAATCACAAGAGTCCTCCAAAAAACCCTCTTCTTCCTTTCCTCTGTCTTAGTTTCTTGCTTCCATGCTTCTCCCTTTTTTGTGCTGACTGAAACACTTGTGCAGCTGCACTGGGAACCACATCAGGGAGCTAACCTTTTCCCCTCTCAGCCTCTGGGCAACTGAGGTACAAAAGATTAACGGATATTTACTGCAGACATGAGATTCAGGTGCCCACATGCTTTTGAAAACCGTGGTAGACATCTGTCTGCATCTTTTGGCATCAAATTCTTTACTAATCTGGCCTATGGTGACTTGGCCAGGACTTTGCAGGAAGTGCTAAGAATTGAAAATAGGATTTGGATATTCCTTCATCATGTAGGCTGTTTTCTGTTAAATGTTCTCTGCTTTACATTGTAAAATAAGAGGACCTGGACTTTATTGTAACTTTATCAGAGTGTTTTGGCTGTGAATTAATAGAATAATTTGTAATCCAAAGTTTAACATCCTCAAAACTTAGCTGCACACTGAAAATATTGACTTGAAATAAGTATCTTCTTTTCCATGGGTTCTGTCTGTTTCACTGTAATATTTTGACAGCTGTTAATGAGGCTTCTTCTGTGACTGAAATCAGAACAAATCTTTATCTCTGGTTTGTCTCACTAGCATTTCTGAACTCTCATTTTAAGTGGCAAATAGGAGCTGTAGGAGGAACAATCTTAAGTTATTTAATAGCTAAGCTCTATGATGGAAGTTGTGCAATGAAAGGATAAAGATTGACAGTGCAGTTGAAAATGCAGCTGTGTGGTTAATGTAAAATATGTTTTAACAGTATGAGGTGTTGAAATAAATCAAGGTATTCATTGAAGTCTGCTTTTGAATCCCTGTTAATAATATTTTAAATAACTTATCTGATTTCTTTCTTCTCACACTGACTTCATTGTACTTTCTAAGGCGCCTGGCTGATGATTAAGAAGATAAACTGCATCTTCAATATACATTTTTCTGTTTTGAGGGTTTGTTGCAGCTCTGTGTGAAAATCAAGAAGCAGTCCATCTCTATAGTTCTGTTCTGATGACCATCTGATCTTTTTTTATGATGTTTTAGAGTGGTTTGATGGAAGAATTAAATGAAGAAGTTCCTGCAGGAACATTATGAAATTTATAAGGTGTTTTTTTCATTATTCACTTAACAACAAGTGTTCTGAAAGAGACTACTAGTCTGTTTTGGATAAATCTGTGAACAAACATTCACAGCAACAGAGGTTAATGCAATATGTGGATTCCTTCTTTATGCCTTAAATGACAAAATACAAAATTTTGAATCTCTCTTAACACGTGTTTGAGAAATGAGTCTTCACTGTCCAGAATGAAAGTGATTTAATGTCTATGGCTTTTTAATATTTTATTCAAAATAGATGTATTTTCCATCCAAATACTGATACTTTTTTATTGCTACAGGTCATAAACCTTGTGTCTGCCTTTTGTCCTGTAGTGTAGTTCCCACACTTTGCAGTAGAATGTTTTTCCTCATACTTACTGAAATGAAAACATTTCAATATAGCTATTAGGTAAAATAGAAAGAAGCTTATAGAGGGAAAAATCCAAGCTAATGAAACAAGATGTTTTCTTAAACAGGGAATGCTTATGAATTATGGGAATGTATAAGTCAACCCTGGCTTTTTTAAAAGGTTTCTTGTCTGTGTTATATACCAGCTTTCTGAAGGTTCTCTGACTTTTAGGCTGCTATTTCTTTTACTTTATACTTTTTAAATGTTATTTTGATATTATAACAGAGCAGGCTTAGAAGAACTTACTCCCTTTCTAATGGTCTCGTAGTGAGAACGTTTTATTGCTATGAATTTAGCTGAAAGAAATTGGAAGAGTTTTGGATGGCCAAAGCACACATTTAATAAGTTAACATGCTAACCTATGAACAGTATGCTTTGTGAGCTGGTAACCAGCTAAGTGACTGTTTTGCAGACTTCACCGTTGTCTCAGTAGAGCAACTGCAAGAGAAAGTGAAGGCTATTCTCCCCACCTTCAGCTTTTTTTATATGAAGCTGCAACAGTTAAGAAACGTGTGCTGTGAAGGTTCTAATCTGCCATCACTATGAAAGGAGCGCACTGATTTTATGCTACAAACTGCATCTTTTGTAGCCTATTCACCACCCTTTACAGGTCTGCCAAGCCCACTCTGCAATTGGTTGCCAGGGGCTGCAGATGTTGGAAAAGAGAAATTTCAATGAAAGACCCTGATTCAGCAACCCAAGCAGCCTGCCTCCCCCAGCCAAAGTAATCAGATTGGCAGCTGAATCAAAGGGTACAGTGGGCCCTTTGTTTGGGAGCTCCAGAGGCTAGTAATTGACAGAAGGTCAACAAAGTTTTATGAAGAAAAGAACAGAATATTAGAGGGTAGAGGCTGAAGAGAGAGAGTTTGGGAGTTTTGCGTTATTGGAAGAAAGTTAGAACTTGACTAAAAGGTTACAGCCGCAGGAAGCAAAGGTTGCATATTGATGTTTAAATCTGAAAATAGTTTCAGCTACAGAAACAGGATTATTGATGAGTGGAAGAAATGTCAGAACAAAAATCTGCAGCTTTGCAAACTGTAGGGCTGTGCAATTTTTAGTGTTGAAGGATTTATTTGTAGGCTTTGGGATTTAAAATATAATGGTAGAGGGATGCTTCATTCATAGAATCATAAGATTGGAGAAAATCCTAAGAAGTCCTATTTCATCTGGGAGAAGAAGCCTCTATTACCTGTGCAGTATCATATGCATTAGACTGTTGCCATACTAGAAAATTTCGTCTACTGAGACCTCTGTGTTTGAAGAATACTTGTTCTCATAGCTTAATCTTCTTCAGACCAAGCAGGCTTAGTAATCATTATTTTTTTGATTTTCTTAATCACATTTTATAGACTGTCTTCATGGTGCTAGCAATCGTATTTTACTTCTATTCATATCTATCTTGAAATAGAACTCAGAAAATTGAAGAAAGAAGTCTAGGGCCTTACTAGCCTTGAGTAAAGGGGGAAGATTACTGCTTTTTATTTTTGAAGTCTGCCTTGTTTGCAGTACCTTGCGATTGTTGACTTATGTCTGATTCTAATCAGTGTCAGCCAAGTCAATGTTGGCTTCTATTTTAGTTATTACTCATCTCTCTGCTTTATCGTAAATGCTTAAAAATAACTCCTTTGTTCCATTATTTTTCCAGGAATTGAAGTTAAGCTGATAGCTCTATAATTCTCTGGCACACCTTTTTTACCCTTTTTAATAAATAATGGGAAACACTCATGCGATTTCTCATATTTTAAGATCTCATCTGTACTCTGCAAATAATGAAAGACAGTTAATAACATTGCATGGTATTGCATCAGCCAGCCCCTAACTGCTCTAAATCAATCAGGCCCACTCTGTTTGAAAATACCTGAGTACTGTTTTTCTCTTTCTGTGTGAGACTGAGGCCTTGTTTTGTTCCTGGTATCAATTATGGTAACCCCCTCCTTGTGACTGGCTTTCTGATGAAGATTAATGTGTTGTTTTGATGTCTGCTTATGGCCATGAGCATTTTGGAATCTGTTTATTGCACTTACTGCTCCAGTAATGAATGATCTGTGAAGTCATAACCATTTCAGAGGAAAAAATCAGTTATTTTATGATAAGTGGTGTGTGCCCTGTGAGTTGATACTGTGATCAGCTGGCCAACTTAGTTTTCAAAAGTGTAAAAGAAGACTCCTGCCCCAATAACTCTGGATATTTGCTTCTGTATTTCGTTGGTCATTGGTGCATAAAATGGAGCAGTGGGCCTACCTGTGTTGAATCTTGTTGGTAAGAGAGTTGTCCTCATGTTTGCTGGAGAAACAAAACTAAAAAATAAGTGACAATTATTTATATACATGTAGGAAAAGAATTTTCTGTAACACCTGTTTCCTTGCTACAGTTCACTGTGTGAATCAAAGGAAATGAATGCATTTTTTACATCAAAAATAGAGATTATTATATTATTTTAAATATGGGTTTTCTTTTGGAGTGGGATTTTCCATAAGTTGAAATGACTTGCTTTAGTGCCTTGAAAAGTTAAGAAATAATTTTTGTGTGGGTGAACAGTTTAAAAGAGTCACTATTTACAGCATCTGCATTTTACTTAGTTGTGTGTTCCATGAAAAGAGGATTAATAAGGTATTCCTTAGTATCTGGCAAGTGGCACATCTGGTCATTGGCATTCAGGCTGAGTTCTGGTTCTGTTGAAGTCTTGTCTTGTCATGCAGTGTGGAAGGAGAAGAGGGCACTCATGATCTCTTCCACCTCCCACTCCCACAGCAAACATAAATTAAAGAAGTGAGTCTTTAGAAATTAACTGTGGTACACTTAATGTCTGTGGAGAAAACATATGCTAGTGAAAAGTGTGAGAATAACTATACAGGAGCAGATGAGAGATCTGTGCAGTTCTGTGTCTTGGCTCTGATGGCAGCAAAAAAGTTAATACTGAAGTAAAAGTGTAAGAAGAGATCTAAGCACATAGTACTCCTTTGTGCTGGGTATTTACTCAGGCTCCAGCCATTTTTAACTCAGGGACTTTAATATGACCACACAAGATTTCTGAGAGAGGTCTCACTGAACTTGTCCAGTCTTACCTGTGGGTCATCTGAACTCTGCACTCAGTCCAATTGCATCTCCTCTGAGAAAACGTTACCTTGTTTTATCTTTGTTTTGAAGTTGATTGTTAGTATTTTTTCTAGCACTGCCATTTTTAGCAGGAGAGTCCATCCACTCTGTAGACTCTCATGACTCTGTAGAGCTTTACAGTCATTGAACTCAGACATCTCCTTCTCAAAGCAACAAATCCTAGTAGCAGTACAGAAACTGGTTTATGAATAAATATTTTCACTTCCCTGAAACTCTTCCAACTCTTCTGTACCCCTTTTGAAGTAAGCGAGCCTCAATAGCACACAAGAAGACCATACTTACTGCCAGAGGGAGTTGGTAAGACCACATATAAAGTTCAATTATTGAGCATTTATTTTCTTACCAGTTTTTAATTACAATTGTATAGTGGATTGCTGCTGTTCTTTCAATTTTGTGTTTTGTAAGTCTACCTTTTTTCTTAGTGTTGTATGACAATGCTGCATTTGTTATAGATATAAAAAACAATGTGACTGTCTGGTATCTTCATGACATCTAAAACCAGTTTAGTGAACAATTATGTTTTTACTAGTACTAGTTTTTTACTGATGAAAACTGACAGTGAAAACTGGGCACCTTAAATTACTTAGTGGACCTTTTTTCCCTTCAGGGAATGCAACAGCACATAAATATTCTTCTAGGAAAAGATACCGGAAGCAGGAATAAAAAAGCAAAATGGGATACCCTTATGGAAATATTGATTAAACAAAGTGAGAAAATGGAGTTAAAAATCAGGAGTAGACAGGAGCATAGTTGGGTAGGCATCTTCAAACAAGAGTAAGACTGCAGAGAGTTGATGATGGGACATGATCATGTGTACTATAGTGAGGAAAATTGGGGAAAAAAAAAAAGACAGAAATTGCAAGCTGTTGAGGTGAACAACATGGATTCACTCCTGGCAGGAAAAACATACTGTGTTATTAGTGCAAAATCAGAAAGCAGTGAAAATTATAAAAAGAAAATACTATGCAAGAGGGGTACACAGCTCTAAGTTATTGACTTCAGAATATTTAATTTCTGTCAATACAACACGAAAAAGATTTTGTTATAGTAACTTGCTGGTTGCCTTTATAGTGTTAAAAACTTAATTTTTCAAATTGATAATTTTTTTGTGTTTTCAGTTGTGGTGGAGAAACTTTAGGATTAAAGCTTAGAATTCATCATAAATATGGTTGAAGTGGAATTTTGCAGTTTGCAGAAAATAGACATGTTTCTTTCATAAAAGCAAGTTTAAGTGACAGATCTGATTTGTATTTATTATTTGCAAAGAATGCAAAGGATTTTAATTTTAACTTTGCTTAGTACTGGAGATTTTGATGATAGGTGTGGCATCTATGGTTTGTAATTGTTCTCTGGTCAAGCACATATGAAGATTGATGTTTTTTCCAGACAGAAGCATATCAAGTACAAGAGTGAATCACATAAAAGTATTTTTGGAATTTTTCAAAACAGCAAATGCTTTTGTTTCTTTCCACCTTTGTTCTGAAAAACTTAAAAAGATTGAGAGATATGGGCCCGGGAAGGAGAGATGAGAGAGGAAAACATCTCTGTGCTCATTTATCTGAACTTCTAATGTCTTTTTCTGTTGTAAGTCCCATGAGATTACTGAAGAAATGGAAACAGTTATTTTAAAGTTGAAGATGTGGTATTAAGCCAAAACTGCCACTCAGATCTCAGGCAAGTCTGGATAGCTGAGTGTTAAGCAATCAAATAACCTTACTGACAGTTTTGTAATAATGTTCCACCCTGTGAATGGTGGCGGATTATGATCACCAGAATAAGATATGAGAGGTATTTGTGGACTAAAAACTGGTCAGTTTTCCTCCTCTTCTTTCTGCTCTGGCTGCCTCATCTTGGATTTGTCTTTCTTGTGGCCAGTAAATGCTGCTGCCCCTTCTAAACCTTGTGTGACACAGAAGCTCAAGCAAGAGCAAGGGATAGAGGTGAACTTGTCTTGCTGCCCCTTAGTAAGAACAAGATGTGATGTATCTGCTGAAATTTGACAGAATATACCTGTCATGCATTCACCACTTCACCCTGAATCAAAAAGATCAGCAAAGGCTCTCTACAGCTAAAAGTCTGGTGCTTAGTCTGTACCAAGCCTGCAGGAGTATGAAGACACACCATATTGGGATTTGCCACGGCAAGGTTGGCAGTAGCCAGCTTGGCCACCCATCTCCATTTCTCCCTCCAGTCTGCTGGTGGATATTATCTATGATTTCGACTGGACAGTGCTGGGTGTGGCAGAAGATGGAGAATGTCTGCCCAAGCCTTAGCTGTTCCAAATTGAAAGAGTGTGTTACCGAGGGTACAACACCATCTTCAGCATCACTCTAATTGTGGTGTCTGAGAATGAGCACATAATTCAAGTAGAATCTGTACTGTTGCCAGGCAAAGAATCTCAAGCAATGGGAGATAAAGGTAGGGATGAAGTAGTGACAAGTGACAGTACTGTGATGAAAGAAATACTTTCAGATCCAGCCTGCTGTAGAGAATATCTCTGATTTCTGTGTTTTACCTGATAAAGGCAAGTTAGCTGAATCTCTTATCAAGTAATGGTTGACAAACAAACAAGTGTCTCAATTATTTTCTTCTTTCATAATATGGTGTAAAATAGGGATAAGGTTACTTGTATTTTACTTGCATTCAGAGTGGTATTGTAGTTTGAAGAAAGGGTAATGGGGACAAAAGGAAGAAGGAGAGTCTTTTCTCTAGCTTCATTTCACCTAAAACAATACCATGAACACCCCTAACAGACCTGCAATGAATCCCAGATCTTTCACTTCAGATCTTGATGACCTCAGATTTACATATCTTTGTGATATGCTAAGGATGTAAGGAATTTGGATGACTCAATATAAATTAGAAAATATTAAAAAAAGGGGGTGTCATTTTAGAAGCTTTTTTAGTTAAATCACATCTATACTGTTATCTGAGTTAGAACTTCAGTTCTGTTCCTTACCTAATATTTTTTAAAGGGAGAGCAGACAGGTGATATATAATGGTTGGAGTTTTGCAAGACCTGCAAATGTGAAGGAACTTCAAAGTACTGTCTGCAGTGTGCTAGCTTGTACTGATATATTAGATAGAAAAAAAGGAGTGCATACAGAAGATGTCTGTCCATTTCCTCGCACTTCGAAATCCTTAGAAAACAGTTATTATAGTTTCATTTCTAAGGATGTCTTTTAGGGATGAGACTGAGAGTAGGATAAGAAAGTCAGTAGCAACGATGAATCTGACCTCTGGAGATGGAATCTGAATTACCATAGCGTAAGTTTAAAAGCAAGTTTATGTCATTTTGTAACTGAGGCTCAGGTACTGTTTAATTTTCTAAGCCACCATTGCTTTCAGGAAATGTTTACATTCTTTGTAAAAATGTGTGGACTTTATTCTACTAAGAACTGGAATCTAGTTTTTAATGCTTTCTATTTTGTCAAAAACCAAGTAATCCACAAAGTAGTTATTGTAGCATTTTCTAATCTGCAATGGATAAATCCTGACCTTGTTGATATGTGTTTCCTGTGTGCTGTGTTTCCCATGTGCAACTCTGGAGGCAGAATGTGGACTGGGAGAATGTACTGAACTCACTGTTAAAATGCTGTTCAACAGAAAGATTAGCTTCAATTCCCCTTCAACAAAATCTTCTTTTCTTTGTAGGTGAAATGGAAATTCCAGATTCAAATGACCCCTTAGGTCATATGGATGGACTTGAGAGACCAATTCCAACACCTAAAGGTAAAATGAATTGTAATTTCATCACCCTGCTCAAGTATAAACATTCTTCAGAAATGACCAACAAAATCCTTTTATAGTATGTTCCCTATATTTGTCTATTAATACAAGTCTGTAAGGAAGGCAGCCTTCCTTTTGTGAATTAGCACTTCTGATTCCAGGCAGTGATAGCAAGGTTAAAGGAGTCTATAAAAATTAATTTCGAAGCATGTTGAGTTCCCCCACATGGAGGTGTTAGATGTTTTAATCCAAACACAGTGTGCTATTATTACCTTCCTTGCATGTTTTATTTCACATTGTTGCCATGAAATTGATTTGATTTTATACAATGCCACACTTAGCATCTCCAGGTAAATGTTAAGTATTGGTGTCTTTAGTCTGAGATAATTAAATCTAGCCCTTTACAACAGAAGAATACATACTTTTAAAGTAGCTCTGAGCATTAATACTTTGTTTTTTTTAAACTGATTGTAGTGTCAGGATTTCTAGTTATTTATTAGTTAACATAAATTTTGTGATACTTCACCACTTAAAACTCTAGATCCAAATGCTATTCTTAGATCAGAAGATGCACATATTTACTGCAAATTTTGCTTCCAATTGCAATTTGGTGCAACTTTCTAAAGCAGGAAATTTTCAGTATTCTACCTGAAGAACGATATTTTTTTCAGTTGCATACTAAATTTATATTTTATGGATGCATTGCTATAGTAATGTCAACTCTTAGGCTAAAGAAAAGAGTCAGATAATAATGTCAGCTGCATTAATGAGGATGTTGCAAGCTACGGAGCTGTGGTATTGACCAGATCTTCTTGCAGTTTGTCTTAGGGGAACATGAATTTTTGGGGTACTTTGGAATATAGTTTCTCTTCTTAGAGATATCCAAGATTATCTAATCCATATTGTCTTCCTGAATATTAGTTAGATTTCTTACCCTAAATGTGCATATTGGGAGGTTTTTAATGGAATCTTCCTTTAAATTTGGTCCATAAGTCAGTAAAACAAAGATGTGTTTCTGTTTGCACATGTAACCACCTTGCTGCTAATTATCAGCATGGGACTAAGTCCCTCCTATTTGGAAAGAAGATCTGGTACATTCCATTTCTCAACTCTTCACTACTTTCTGAAACTGGTGAAATATTTTAGAAGTTTAGAATTTGACATCTATTCTGGAAAAAAAATTGTAGTAGTATTCCTGTCAGTAGCACTGTATTGCTACCAGTTGTTTTATTCGCACTGAAGTACACACTACTTTTGATGAAAAAGGGCCATGTTTAATTTTTAACTGCATCTGATAGGTTTGTTTGCCTGGCAAGTTGGTCGCAATTCTCTCTTTTGTTATGTTTGAGCTTTTAAGGCTACAGACATAAAAGAGAGAGGGGTTTTTTTGGTTTTTTTTTTGGTTTTTTTTTTTTTGGTTTTTTTTTTTTTTTTTTTGGTGTGACAGTGCTTGGTTTATTTCTTGCTGAAAAAGGAGTTCCAGTTACTTCCTTCCTTTGCAGAGCCACAGGCAGTATCTGTCTGAGGAAGTAATTAATCACATCTCAAACATTTCTACGTGGTAAGAACTGTATATTTCCTTCAGAAAAAAAGAAAGGAAGAAAAAATAGATCCCCATGTTCTTAAGTTATTCACTGGTATACAATCAATTGTTAGTTTCCAGCATACCTAGGAAATGGCCTCATTTTCTCTCATTTATTTATTTCTTTTTTAATGCGGGCACAAAATTCTCCATAGAAGCAAAACTAGTTGGAATGTTAGCTCAGGTGTTTCTGTGTCATAGTAAGGCATCAGGTTTTGTTACAAAGAACCATTGGACAGTTCTGCTTCAAAGTTTGGGCATATTGTTGACATCATTAGAAACAGTTCCTAAGCCCTTCCTTCCCATCAACCTTCTTCTTTCCTTCAGACATCTTTAGTTATTTTGATTTGCTTGTAACCTCCTATTTTTAAAATTTTTCTTTTGGAATAGACCCAAAACAGGTATGGGAATAACCAGCTTTAATAACACCCAATTAAAAACCACATTAAAAGTACCAAGTGTATTAGTCATCCTCTTCTCTAGAATCTTCCAGAAGTCCTGAGAAATGATTCTGTCTCCAATGACAAAACCAGCTTAAGCAAGGTGTTATTAATAATGCTCATTTTACAAAAATGTTGCAAGTCTTCCTACAAGTGAAGCTAGCCTTTTAATAGTTGATGAGAAGGGGCAATAGCTTGGCTAGGCCTTTGAAGAGAATTTATTTTCCCTTGTTTCCTTTAGGTGAGCACTTGAATGACTAGAAAGTGCTGTGTCTGAGCAGTGTTTCACTGAAAACCAGTGCAGAGCAGTGAGTGTTTGCTGGAAGAACTTAGGGTCTGCTTTGGAATAAAGTAAAAGATTCGAGCACAGTCCAAGTCCCCTCTCAGTCCAGTCAGTCTTTGTGAAGTTGATAGTTTCACCAATCTTACTCTCAAGTAAGCCTTGCTTGGTGTCTTTCACTTTTTCACAAACATGCTAACATACTCTCAATGGGTCTTAAAAACCCACTGATTTCAGAGGAGAGGACAATGTGCACATTGTGACAATGTTACAAAGCTAATACTGCTTCATTCCTGGATTGGCAGTTGTTCATTCCTTGTTCCTAAGGTAATTTCAAGAGAATGTGAACCAAATCAATTTATTTTACATGTTTCTGGATGGATTTTTCTACCTTAAGAAAAAAAATAGGATGAAAGATGAGATGCAAATTGGATTAAATTAGGCTGTAAAGGTATCATTTCATCTGGAAATATTATGTGGTATGTATAATAGTGTAGTTTCCTTAGCTACTCATGTGTATTTTGGGAGATCTGCCAACATCCCTTCCATTTTCTAATGTGATTCAAATAAACTGTAAATCACTCATCTTTGTATCAGGATTAAATAAAACAGAGGATGAAGAATTAGGGAGACTGTTTTTTATTTAGGAAAATGTTCTGTGCAAGTAATCGTGAGTCTTAGGCTTCAGTCTACCCTCCTTAGTGGGATGATATTTCTCAGTTTATTTGGAATTCTGATTTGCTTGTGGAAGGAGTCACTTTACTGGACTCCCACCACCTGCCAAGATGTTACAGTGCCATTGATGTCCTCTAAGCTCAATGTTGTCATACACACCTTTACAAAGACATAATTTGCATTTCAGCAACTTTCACATTCATTTTCTGTTACTACAGTCTTCAGTTCTTTCATAAGCTTAGGAAACTGTATCTCGTGGATATTCTTTATAGATTACCTGTCCATTTCATGAACGCTTTATGCTTAGTACCCTAAATTTTACCATAAAACAGTAAATTTTGGAACAATGGTGTCTTCCTCAGCGTTCCATAAGCCAAAGTATGTATCGTAGGTGAAAAATTATGTCTTCATAATGTGGGAACAATGTGGGAAAATGTGACTTGCTTATGGTGGAAATATCATTAGTTTAATTACTCAGAATATTGCCCTTAAACCCTTTTGTGTTGGATATAAATTTATATTAGTCTAAAAATGCTAGAGCAGAAATTTGCCATAATAAAGAGTTGTGGTGAGAAAGATCATGCTCTTCTATTTATACCTAAGTAAAAAAGATTGTTTGAAGACAAAAATGGAAAAAGCTGGGAAGGCATTAAAAAAGAAAAATAAGATAGCTTAGGAAAAAATCCTGCAGTGTTTTTGACACAAAATCATAGTATATGTATTTTCATAGAGGTTTTGAGCACTGGAAGTGTTTTATTCCATGAATCTGAAAATTATCTAAATTTATGTATTTATGCAGAAAAAAATATATTTGCCCTTTTTTTTTTTTAACAGGTGATTTTAAATTCTGAGTATCTCAAACTGAGACTCTTGTAAACTGTGATGTGTTCAGTTGGCTTTATGGGCTTTTTTGACTATTGCATAAAGTCAATTAAATAAATATTTATATCTTATGGAGAAATAAGTATTCTAAAAAGTGATTAAACATATATACAATTATTACTACTTGGTCTGAAAATACTCTTGTATCTTCAGGTATCTAGCCATTTATGAATCAAATTTTCTTTTTTTTTTCTCAAAAACTGGGTATTCAGTGTTGGTGTTTCTTGTGGAGTGCAGAAAGAAAGGTGAATCCACCTGGATAGGAGCCAAAGTGGATGATTATCTCAGAGCGTCATTGTCTCAGGAATACAAAAAGATGTGAATCTCAGTGTAGTATCATCGATACTGACACTTAGTCTATGTGTAAATTGTCAAATCACTTAGACTCCCCTTGCTCTACTTTCTGCTTCTGGGAAATAAGTGTGATGGTATCATCCCATCTCAAGAGACTTCAATATTCCTAAATGATTTGGGAGTTCTGAGATGAAAAGGGTTAAAAAATTGTTACTAAGTACTATTCATGGTTGCCATATTGAAGCTTATTTTAAAATTACGAATGCATAAATATTTTTAAAATCACGTAGAAAAAAAAGAGTAAAAGCAATAAAAAGTGAACAGGAATTAAAACTTGAATTGAAAACAATTAAGCCAGAATTTACATAATCTAAAGAAACTAAGAAGTCTTAAAATATTTTTTTAGAATGAACTTCAAAATCACAGCTAAGATCTTAAAATAACAAAAGCAGAACAATAACTTTATATTGTGTTTATGCCAAGAATAACACATATGGTTTGAGCCAATAACTTGGACATGTAAGTGCCAGAATAATGTAAATAAAACTAAGAAATATAATACACATGTGAGGTCTTAGTGATAGCTGCACCCTTTGGGTTTTTAGTTTAGTATCTATTCTTGTGCATATCTTGACAATGATTTGACACACTCTGGAAAAGCTTATTTTTATATTCTTGCCAAAACATGAATAATAGACCTGTCATCTTAATGTTGATTTGCTTTGGGATTCTGTCTGATATATTTATATCAAATCTATTCAATTTAAAAATATGATGTACTGGCAACCTAACAAAGGTTTTCCAAATATGAAAGAGTTTTGCTGGAATTCATGTCAACCATTTCCCTAAGCTATGTTATACATAGAGTACATAGAATATGATAGCAAAACATAATATATAGATTAAGTTGCATTGTCCTCTCATAGCTTCTTGACAGAACAGTTTTTAATCTGTTCAACCAAAATAAATACTAGTATTCGTTGTAGACTATGTTGGAAACCATAATGAAAGAGAAATTTAATTTACAGGATTTTTGCCTACAGCAAATGCAGAAATATCTACCAGATAGATTTTCCTTTTGACATAGTTGAACCATGCCAAAGATCACTGAAGGCAAAGGAAGCATTTTCCTTCATTTCAATGACCCTTGGAAGCAAGCCAGAGTATAAAACCCCATTATATAACAATATTAATTTCACAACACAGGAAATTTCTGGACATTTTACTTGTATTTTTTAAAGAAATTATCTTTGTTATCCATCTCCCAAATAAAATATAAATCTTTATAATATGACATTTACAATAGGACGTTCACAGATTTGGCAACATGTTACAGAAACAAAGTACTTTATATAGAGTATTTATTCTCTGTTTCAAAATTACATTAGTATTAAAACAGATTAACAGTTCTGGTCCAGTTTAAAAAAGTTCTACTTGACTACTGCTTAACGCAAAATACAGGACACAAGTTAAATACAAATTCTAGCATTTTCACATTTCATTTTTCCTTGTACCTGTCCAAATTAAGATTTGCTAAGGCAGAAGGAGAACTACATTGGGAAAAAAATTGCTTTGCACATTGTTGAGGTCCTAATTTATCCTGAGAAAATCTGTTTTTTCCCCAAAGCATTCTGTCAAACTGGCATCTACACTGTGTTTGTGGTGTGACGTACATTACCAAAAAAGTAACTGCTGATTATCACCACAGAAATTAAATAAAGAAAACATTCTTTAGAACATGGTTGGTTAAATTTTCCACTTTGTTTGAAAGAATTGCAATTATGGGTTATCTAAAGTGGACACCAAATAACAGAGCAGCTCAACAAATGGCTGCCTGCTCTGTCATAGAAATACTTCAGAACCAGTGAGGACATAAACATCGCTTCTCAAAGAGGAAATTAAACCAGCAAACAGAGGGTGTGCAGTTCAGGTTGGACAGAGGCAGAGAAGAGGTCCTGAGCTGCCCCACTGCTCTTAGGCTGCTCTGGAGAACTTTGGAAATCACAAATGCTTCGAAGTTCATTAGGTTAAAGTATTTATTGCTTGGTTTGTAATAACAAGGTAATATAAAACACTGCAGAAAATACCTGTAAAATTGGCAAGAGTAATGATGAACTAAAGCTGAATTTTGACCTGCAGGAAATAGATGCAGTGTTGCTGACTTCAGGCAAAGTCTATCTAATTGCACTGGGTCTGAATTAACCCATAAATCTTTGGCATTGCTTTCCGTGGTAATAGTTTTGCTCTTGTTGTTATTAGGATCAGATTCACAGATTCATATGAAATATTTTGGGTGGCTTAAAGATATGGATCTAATTACTTCCTGCAGTAGTTCTGTTTTAATTAGTAAAACAGGAAGTTCTAACATGGATTTAATCCTGAGTTAATAAGTCCTAATGAATAAATTTACTATCTGTTTTCATCCAAATGTATTTGAATTTAATATCCATGACTATCCCAAAAAAAGGACTCCACCCAGCTCATTTTAAATCAGAAAAAGTGAAATAATGACAAGGTTTGAGCGAGGTATAAGCTGATCAGTGTCACAGGAAAAATGTAGCTCTCTCATGTACTTGCATGTGAAGAGCAAAAAATATATCAGCGAGCCAGACAAACCACAATCCCTGTTGGTCATCTTACAGGACTTGAATTGGCCTCACCTTTTAGACAGATCTCCACTTCTTTCATTTCTTGGGTATCAGAAGCATCTCTGAGCCAGAAGAATGTACCTCTGTGCTGGCTCCATGCTCGAAGCAGCCCAGCTTCTTTGCAAAAAAGGTCTTGAAACTATTTTGCCTCCCTTGTATGAGCACATTTGGCCTGTCCCCATGATTGTTGAACCAGAGGCCCACAGAACTACAGAACATTCTAGCCTGGGGGGCACCTGAAAAGATCATCCAATCCAACAATTCTGGGGAAAGAAGGCTTAGACAAGACAATCTAGTACTCTGTCCAATCATATTTTCAAAACCTCCAGTGATGAGGACCCTACCCCATCTCTAGGCAGTTCATTTTACGGGAAATGATTGTTCTCACTGGAAAAAATGTCTCTATTCTATTGAAATTAAACATTTCCTGGCTACTTTCACTTGCTGCCCTTTGTCTTCTCCATATAGCTCTTTGTGATGAGTGCCTCTGTTCTTTTTGTAGATGCCTTTTAGGTACTGAAAAACTGTGATTATGCTCTCCTGGCTGTTCTCTTCTCCAGGGAGAAGAGACATAACTACTTGAAATCTTTCCTCATAGGACATGTTGTCTAGCCCTTTGATGATATTGATAACCCTCCTTTGAACCCTCTCCTATCTTTCTGTGTTATTTTTGAATTCTGGGGATCTGAACTGGACATAACACTCCAAGCGTGGCCTGATAGGCACTGAGTAGGTTGGGATTGTGGTATCTCTGTCTCTGTTAGGTAACACCCCTATGGATGCTGCCCAGTTTCTCAATGGTGCTCATGAGAATAAACTACATACAGACTATGAAAAAATGGTGAAATAACAAGCTATGAGTGAAGTAGCCATAGAAAATTCTTTTCTAACATGTGGTAGGACTGATCATGCTTTCTTTCATGTTGCTAGAAATGCTTATGTATGTAAAATGTTGGCTTAAAGAGAAGTTTCAATCAATGGCTTCAGTTGACTATATCAGGAAGTAAATTTACTGGTTTTGTTTTCCCTGCCAGAATGTCAACATAGTATTTCTATTTTTTCAGCTATGAAATGTAGCTAAAAACATAATAAATTACACTGCTGTGGTGTGGCATTGCTGAAAGCGTTAATGTACTTTCTCTCCCTTTTATATAAGTTATTTGAAAACAAATATCGTTTGTATTCTGTCAATGTCTTGAAGTCTGCTAAAGATTTCAAATTAAAAATAGGGAGAACTAATATAAAATTAAATAACCAATAATTTATTATTTCATGACAAAAAAGAATAAAATAATTTTCCTGTAAATTTTCAATATTGTATGGAGATTTTATATACTTGGATTTATTTAATTTTCTGTTTAGACTTATTCTAATAATTTTCTATTTAATGACACACTAAATTTGCACTTGCCTACATTGTATGTTTACATTATTCATTATAACATGATTTCTTTTGAAAGGCCAGTGGTAGAAAACAATGTAACACACAGGAAAACCCAGTTTTCCAGCAATATCTGGCTTGTACATGTACTGTATTCTGATATTTCTACTGTTCCCTTCTCCATTGTTACACTTAGCTGTTATAGAGGAGCTGATTTTCACAGCCCTGTCAAATATAAATCAAAGCAGAACATCAATTTTCTTAAGGTATTTCAGCAATTGGACTGTCAGTGTAGATAATTTCTTTACTAGTGTTGGATTTGTGTACAATAATATGCTATTACTTAATTAAACAGATGCAAAATAATCTGAGTGATAAGAAAGGTCTACATGTGAGCATCCATCAAAATTATTTGATATTTGTATCCACCTGCCATAAAAATAGAATGTAATTTGAATTCTGATGCTTTACACCTAGAAGGTCTAAATTCACTGGAACAAACACATGAGCATGACAGCTAGATACTTTTCTTACCTGTTTTGTAAGGTAATATAACAGCATTATAATTTCAGTGGAATTACATATTGCCAAGCTTTCAGTATGTGATGTGTATCAGTTGCAGGACTCCTAACACCAAATTAAATTTATAAATAATAACCTACAAAAGATTTGATTGTCAGGTTTTGACAGTGTTCTTCATCAGTTCTTTGTTTTTTGTCATCCCTAGAGATCACAAATACAGCCTTGACAAGCCCTTTGCTTTTAACAAACCACTAATTAGGACTTGTAGTTTTCACTTACAAAATAACTACAAAATGTTATTACACATTATTCATACAGATGTTTCCTTGGCCATATATTTTGACTTGATGTAAAAATGGCAGGCTGTAATCAGCTTATGGGTCCCCTCTCTATCACAGTTTACTTCTGCAATTGAGACATTTCTTTAAATTGAATGTGAGACATATAATCTTGAAAACTTATTATAATATAAGCCTGTCCAAATCAACCTAATTTTAAGATTTTGTTGAGTAACTAACAAGTCAATATCTAAAAGTAATTTTTACAATTGTAGTTCTTTTTGAGACAAATCTGTGATCATGTAAGAAGATTATGTGTTAAAATCACCATGATATTCCCATATGGTAACAACTGGGATTATTCTTTTATGGAGCAAGGGTTTTTTTGCTGTTGGAACAGAACAGCGCTGTATGTATGTCAGGATGTTAGTATTTTAGCATGTCAGATGGAGAAAAAGTGGCTGCTGCTTCAAATAGACATCAGGAGTGTAATAGTATCAATTCATTATTGACCTTTGAATCTGCATACCCACCTGCACACGAGCATGAAGTCAGCAAGGAGACATAAATTGGAGTGTGATGCTGTGGTGTTGTTAGGACAGTGAATTGCATTTTTTTTAATCTTGAAAGAAAACTGAAATTGTTTCCAGGGTTCTGTCTTAGAAAAGAACCTTTGAGCAGGCTTTTACCTCAACCCAAGTAAAGCTTGATCTTTTGTGACCTATTATCTTCTTAGGTTATTTCCTGACCTTCTTGGAACCAGTAAACAATATCACTGTAGTCCAGGGGCAAACAGCAATCCTCCACTGCAAGGTAGCAGGAAATCCGTCCCCGAATGTCAGATGGCTAAAAAATGATGCTCCAGTGGTTCAGGAGCCAAGACGGATCATCATCAGAAAAACAGATTATGGCTCACGTCTAAGAATCCAGGATCTGGATACCACAGACACAGGATACTACCAGTGCGTGGCTTCAAATGGGATGAAGACAATAACTGCAACAGGAGTTTTGTTTGTCAGGCTTGGTGAGTTCCTGGCTTTTATGACTGCTCAGACTGCTTTATGGACTAGGTATTAGTTTTAACCATAGCATAATGAGAAATGAATTTAATGTTTTAAGAAAAATTCTCAACACAAAAGAAAATAAAATCAGTGCCTGGGGCCTCTCTCCCAGCACAGAACTTCTCAGTTGAACTTGATGCCCCTTTAGTGGTAATAAAAGAAAGTAAATACAGATGTAGAGGTCTGTAAATACACAGAAGAAAAAAAATTAAAGAAGTGCTGGTAAAAAGTACAAAAAGGTAACATTTCATTGCCTCGAGTTTTCACTCTACTGTTGAATTCAGTCTGTGAAAAGAAACAAAAACTGATGAGAAGAATGACAAGCGGTTTTCTGTGTGATGTTTATAGTTCTGGGACTATCCTGGTGAATATCAGTTATGTACTGCTGTGTGGAGCGTGGCCTCAAATTCTGTCTTTTGACATGTGAAGGTATACCACACCTTTGAACAAGTGCTTATATTACATTTTGGAGACTTAATAGTCCAATCTGGAAGCTAACCTTGTATTTAGCTTGCCTGTGGAGCAATGGGAGAAAAAATTCTAGATGGATTTTTTAAAATTTTTTCTTATTTTGTAATGTAAATAATGGATTCCACAGTTCAGTTTGTAGTTATTGAGTATTGAAGTGCTGAGTAGTGACCCTTGCTGCTGCTGTTGCAAAAGTTGATCATCCCCTTACCACATCCTAAATTCTGATAGTAAGGCACAGCTGGGGCTTATTAAAAGGTAAGTGATGTGTTAAAATAACACGTTGTCTAACTACCTGTGTCTTTATGGTGGAAAATACTTTATGAAAAAAAACTAAGTCCATTCAGGTTGCTGCTGGAAGAGACAGTAGATTCATGTGATTTTTATTTGTGGCTTTGAAAATAACAATATATAATTATGTTCAGGAATGCAGAAGGTTTTGTTTGGATCTTGAGATAAACCTTCCTTAAAGAGACAATTTCCTTTAGATTGCTATTGACTTTTTTTATTATGTTGTCCTTGAGCTAAACTTGTCAGCAATACTTGTTTGTTTTATGTTTGCAGGTCCAACAAACAGCCCAAATCACAATCTTCAGTAAGTACTCTTTGGAAAATTACTTAACGTGCTCTGACTACTTTTGTTCTGTCAGAATTTAGTTCATAAACTCAGTAAACATTGCCTGCAACCACAGTGTTCTTGCTAAAAGTATCTAATTTGACCAAAAACTCTCAGAATGGATGCAATGTTTTTAGACAGAGGCTACAATGGGTTTTGATTTGATTGACTATTTTTGAGCAACTTCTGCTTGCTTATTTCATGTTTTGAACAAACAAATTACCACAAAGTCATGTTGGAACAGTAATTGTTTACAGGGCAAGTATGGGCTAGAAGAGTGGTTAAAAATGAATGGTAAAATGCTTAGCTTTCTGTGGTTGCAAATTTACCCATGTTATATGATTATAACTTGAAGAGCCTGGTAAAACAAGACTAAAATCCTGTAATTGAGTAGCTGTTTGTTAGTATGATTTTTGACTTGAGTGGTGGTTTGGTGATTTCTGCAAGATGCCTGGGTTTACCTGCTGATTCAGTTGTAAGGATGAAAAGAGAATCATAGAATGGTCTGGATTGGAAGGGACCTTAAAGTCACCCAGTTCCAACCCTTCTGCCATGGGGAAGGACACCTTCCACTTTTTCAGGTTGTTCCAAGTCCCATCCAGCCTGGCCTTGAACACTTCCAGGTTTGAAGTATCCACAGCTTCTCAGAGCAACCTGTTCCAGCTCTTCACCACCCTCTGAGTAAAGAATTTCCTTTTAACATCCAATCTAAACCTGTCCTTTTCCAGTTTAAAGCCATTGCCCCTAGTCCTGCACTATGTCCCAGTATAAAAATCCCCCTGCTTCCTTTATATGAGAACCTTTTAAGGCTGCAGTGAGATCACTCCAAAGCCTTCTCTTTCTTCAGGCTTAACAACCCCAGTTCTCTCAGCCTGTCATCACAGGGCTCCAGCCCTCTGATCATCTTCATGGCATCCTCTGGACCCACTCTAAGAGGTCCACATCTTTTTTGTGCTGAAGACAACAGAGCTGGACCTAGGATTCCTGATGGGCTGTCATGAGGGCCACATGGAGTGGTAGAACCCCCTCCCTCACCCTGCTGGACACGCTGCTTTGCATGCTGCCCAGGGTACAAGTGTCCTTCTGGGACACATTCTTGGGTTACTACCAGCTTTTCTTCCACAAGAAACCCCTTCAAAGGGCTGCTGTCATTGACTTAATCTCCCAGTCTGTGTTCATGTCTGGGATTTCCCCAGCCCTGGTGCAGCATTTGGCTCTTGATCTTGTAGAACTTTTTGAGGTAAGTGCAGTTTGCCCTTATTAAAGGATGTCTTGTCTAATTTATTTGGGGAAGTCATTCCACTTGAGGAAGTCATTAAGTAATAATTTTTTCACTGTATCAGCCAAAATGTTTTATTTATGTTAGTAGTCAAAATGTTTTATTTATGTTAGTATATAACATAGTGTGTTATATACCAGCTGTGCTGGCTGCCTTGGGTCAGCTTGTTGTCTTTTATATGCTGTGGGACTTCTAGGAGGATCTGCTTCATGATTTTTCCAGGCACACAGGTGAGACTCACCGGTCTGTGGTTGTTCACATCTTCTTTTCTCCTCTTTTTAAAAATGGAAGTGATGTTTCCTTTTTTTCAGTCACCAGGGAGTTTACCTGACTGCCTTGACTTTTCAAATATGATGAGGTTGTTTTGGCAACAACATCAGCCAGTTCCCTCAGGATTCTGGAACATAGTTCAGCAGGTCCCATAGACTTGGGTCTACTCAGCTTCTTCAAGTGATCCCAAACCTTCACTTAGTGGGAGAGACTTCTCTCCCCTATACCCACACGGAAGATCATGGACTTTAATGGAAAGGGTGACTGCCAGTAAAGTAATTGAATAACTCATCTTTCTCCCTATCAGTCACCACCAGTTTTTCCTTCTTGATTATCATGAGATACATTCTCCTTGGCCTTTCTTTTCTGGCCTATGTCATACTAATAAGCCTGGGAAACAAGTTTTGCATTGATTCACTTATGTTATAGAAAAAGTAATTATTTTTATTTCTTTTGGCTTCCCTAGTATTTTCCAAGTGCTTCTCCTGTACTAAGAATGAACTTGTTAATATTTTACAAATTCCAACATAAATAGAACATTTTGATCGATACAGTGAAAAAAATAATTACTTCATGATTTCCTCAAGTAGAAGTAAATTAGGCTTCCCATGATGTCCGTTATCCTGGGTTTTCCTAGGTTTCCTTATCCTATTTTCCTAGGTTTTTAATGCTTTGCTATGCAACCTTTGCTAGTTTGGAACACTAAGTTAAAATAAAAAAAAAAACTAGGAAAAAAAAATTTTAAATCCTTTCATTTGCCTTTTGACACTTCACAATGGGTCTTGTACCATTGGTATTGGAAGAAGTAGTGTGCCATCATTGTTCTGGACCTGCCATTAAAAGGTGAACTGAAGAGTATGCTGCTGGTAGATTATTTTCTTTTTAATATCCACTAGATTGGACAGAAACCTGAAACTTTGGAAAAACGAGGTCAGGTCAAAGGTCTAGTAAGAAGTCATGAGGGTCTTATCATATGAGGCCCAGGAGCTTTCAGGGATTAGGGATCTTTGCCTCATTGCATGCTTACTTCTGTTTCAATTTTCTAAAAAATCAGTCCTTCAAATAAAATGCCATGTTTTGGTGGTAGAATTATTTTGTTTTCAGAAACTGACCCTGATTTTTAAAAAATCGAATATTTTGCATAAAATTGTGTGGGTCAGTTTGTAAGCCAGAAAAGAGGAAGGGTGGAAAAAGGCAAAAGAGTACCTAACTGGTTGGAAGGAGGTCTCATGGAACAAAGGACTCTTTCCATTCACTGTCTGCACAGTGCAGCTCACACTGAGCCACACGAGAGCCATTGCTGCTGGTATTAGTGCTTCAAAAAAGACATGCTTCAGTGGAAACTTGAAACATAAAACCATTGTAACTTGGTTTAAGATTATACCTATTGAATATTAAGGAATAAGAAACATTATCTATGTAGATATAATCTAGCAAGGTATTTTTATGCAGTTCATGCTGTGGATTCCTAGAATTAATTGGCAATTAAAGATTGCCAGAGAGAAAATGTGTGTAATGCAGTCAGACTTGCCAGTGCAAAAAAGCATCTTGACCTTCAGGTAATGAAGTTGAGGCGTTTTCATAAAAATCTAAATGTAAAATCTTTCCACCAAATACAAGGTCTTAAATTGCTGTGGATTATTTGGAGACATCTTTATTTTCTGTTAAGATCCACATGTCTAAAAATTTCCAAGGATTTTTCTGGAGAAATTGAGAATTACAATCTATCTTGTTTATCAAAAGTATTAAAATTACCAAAAATAGTAATAGATAATCCAGATTAATTTACAAAGGAAATAAATTCAAAACATGGTCAAAAAAGTAGTTTCTGATTAGCCTTTGCTGTCCAGAGGGCTATGCTACTAAAGGGTTGTTTTACTAGCAATCCTTTCTCTCACTGCATTATGCTTTTACTTTTTCCATAATTAGTATTTTTAGTTTTTCCTCTCAAAAGAGAGACATCCTATCTGTTCAGAAAGATAAAAGTGTGTGGATATAAAATAAATGTTTAACAAATACCAAAGAATGTTTTTTTTACCATTATTTAAAACAAAGCAATGGGCATTAATATCTTGGAGTCTAAGAGCAGAAGGGCAGAAACAGTTGTCTTTCCTTCTAGAAGTGTTGTTCTTAGAAGATAACATTATTCTAAAAGACTACATGTTCTCTAGTCTTAATATATTTTTCTTTTGCATTGAATGATTAGATCAAATTTTACCCATTGGACAAATTCCAGATTTGAAGCAGTTAAACGATAGTAGTGCCATCTTGAAGGGAGCTTGGGATGGAAGATATCTAATATTCAAATATTCCTTTTATTGGCTCTTATGGGCTTCTGGAAAATTTGATGAGGCCTGCGTGAAGTGAGGAAAGCACACAGAATGCAGGCAGAAAGAAATTCCCCTAAGTTCAGCCAAGTGTATGGGAAACAGCTCTGTTGTCACTGCTGCACTTTTCCCTATGTGACCTTTCTGAAATCTGCCTAGGATGCGAGGAGCTGAGCCCTGCGCAGAAGAACTGGGTTTTTAAAAAACTTTGAGAAGTCCCTGTTTTATTGAACTCTGACTAAGATCTGTTATGAGTTTGCAACTTTTGGTGCCTGTGTATTGAATGCTTAGGAAAAATAGGTGAGAAGAAACACTGCCACCAAATAGAAGCAATCATTACTTTGTGGAGGAATTTTTGAGATATTGACGATTCAGAATAAATTTGCCTGTTCTTATGTCTGATTTTCAAGTAGTTTGGGACAACAGTAATTTTTTTTAAGATTCGGGCCAATGAATAAAATTGATGATGAAACTGTAGTTAGGAAAAAAACAGTTCTTTCAAACAGTGGAAAACAGAATGTATAAAACCAGTAAGGTGGCTCTGTTAAAACTGCATTGAGGAGGTTGGGTTTGTGAGCAATTTATTCTCCATGGTCTACATATCCCAAAGCACACCTTTTCTGTGACCTCAAAAGGAAATTTCTGCATGATGTGAGGGGCACTTGTATATATATCTTTATGATGGAAACAAACTCATTTTCATCATGTGATGAATCTTCATGAATCCCAAAGCTCTTTGGCAAGCCAGAGGTATCTAACATCATACCAAGAATAAAATATGCTTCCCTTACAGTCAAATAGCACCACCACTTATATCTTCTTCCTTTCCTTAGGTGGTGTGGCAAATTTCTTTGGTCTGAATGTAGTTTAGCCACAGATAACATTGTTAATCTTGGAAATGATACAAGATTATCTTAAAATTCGCATAAACAGATATTTTTTTTAAACAATACAAGATTGTTTCAACTCAGAAGTTACAGTGTTTATTCAGGCCCATAAGGACCAGGTGTTTGATGATGTGCTTCCTCCAGAATGACATGCACGCCTTTTGTTTCATCAAGATACTCATGTGGCTGAGACAACCATATTTGAACTATGTATGTTTTTTTAAGATGCTTGTGGTAATATGTTGAAGTTACAGAATAAGCTCATACTTGTGTTTTCATTTCCTGTTTTAATCAAGGAAAAAAAAGAATTTTGTGATTAAAACACAGGACTGTAATTTCAGAGGTCTGGATTTAATTTCTCACTGTACTCCTGTCTCTGTGTGTGATTGCAGCAAGTTGTTAAACCTTTGTCTCTCCATGTTTTGTACATCAAATGGAGATGGTGGATCTTGGGAATTTTTTGCCTTCTTCTGCTATGGGATCAGATTATTTCAAAGTGTTTTGGGTACGTTCTTCTCCCCATAAAGTTTGGAATGTTATCCTGTTTTATGAGTGAGGAACTGAGGCACAGATTATCTTGGGCTGGTCTACATTAAACAGCATGTGTTTGTCTTGGCAGATTTCCTGACTCCCTGACAATCCAATTTGGGGATCTGGCTGAAACATGCTGCAATTCCCTCCTAGCCCCTGTGTGTCAGTTTCCTTTTTTTCTTTCAAGGCTGAGGGGGAGGCCGTATTTCACCCTCCTGTGGGTTTGGGGCTCCTTTCAGGGGATTTTGATCCACAATCTCAGATCTACTTTTGACTTCATCATTTTAAATGTCCTTTGACAGTCCTTCAGGCCAAGACAGGAAATTTGGAGGAAGGACAGAACTAAAACCAAGGTTACACTAAATTTTTTTCTCTTTTATCTATTTTAGAGTGCAATTTTTCCATTTTTTCTCTAATTATGTTGGATACAGCCTAGAAAGGCTCAGATGTTTATGACATCACAAATTAACATGTAACTAAAATTTATACTCTATTCTGCCTGGAGATGTAGGGTGTGCTCAGAGGAAGCTGACAGTCTATCGTGTAGTAAAACCCGATTTTTTACGATTTTTTAATCTAATGTTACTCATGCATTTCAAAAATTACTTTTCGCCCTCGCTCTTTTTAAACCCCAGAACATGTGTAATTCAAGGCAGAGTTAAAGAGCAGTGGAAATACTGTTTTGGCTTGTTTTGCACCACACCAAATCATAGCTTCTTCCCACGTGACATTGCTTCTTCAGCTTGAATCTTCCACTTAAATGCTTTCTAATTACAAGAAAGTAAATGATGAACAATCTAATGCATTTTATGTTATTTAGTGGATAGAAGTAGAAAGTCAGTGTGCTTACCAAGTTGATGAATTTTAAAAACCAGATGTGTATTTAAACTAATATACATACTGTCTTGGAGTAAACACAAGTGACTGTGTTTCTGCCACTTTTTGTCTGGGGAAGCTATTACAAGTGGTAGGTTTTCTTCCTTTCTGTGAGAGGGAGGGAAGAAAAAAGATGTTTACAGGGAATATATAGGGAGAAGAAATGATAATAGTCTGCTTCAATCTGTTATGCTTACTAACCCATGTTGCTCAGAACTCCCCAAAAACAAAAGAAGCCAAGCATATGCACAGGTGATTAAAAATAAATCTTCATGAAAGTTTTACCCTCTTTTTTGGTATTGTATAAATCAAATGCCCTTGTGTGAATTGAACTGTAATGCAGATGCACTGCTTTACTGAGAGAGACTGGTGTCAAAGACAAAAAAGCAACCCTATAGGACTTGACCTGTATTTGGGCAAGGTTTCTAAATACCTTAGGAAGAAGTAGTATTTAGTTACATTTCGTATAGCTAAGCTAACTTAGGGTTAAATGTCAGAAGTGCTTGCCCACTTGTTATTAGCAGTACTGTCAAGATACTTTTAAATACTTTAAAATGGGTTGGCTCAAGCATTGTACTGAATGTAATTCATTATATGTGGGCTACAAGCATGCACTGCACCAAACAACACAAATGCTTCCTTTCCTGAGGGGTTTTTTTTTCAAAAATTTAGGCCTTTAGCTTGTATATGAATATTTAAGGGAGTTGATGTTTTCTGTGGGTGAGAATTCTGTTTATTTGGAGAACCTGCTTCCTACTCTGCAGAATAGTGGCTACGTTTTTGGTAGCCTAAAAAGCCCAGGCTGTCATATCAGGCAAGCTGTAAGGTGTGATTCATAAGCTGTGCAATACATGGCAAGGAGCCAGTTTACAGCTCTTTGTAAATATGTGACCCCAACACGCCCTCTTCCAGCAAATTCCAGATCAGCAGCAGGTGCTTAGGTTTTAGCAGCTCAGAAAACAGTTTATATTAAACTATCAAAGGAGTTGCAAGCAAAGTTAAACACTTCTTATTCTCTTTAAGGATATATGTAAATTGATATTCAAAGTAGTAATGGTCCTTGGGGTTTTGGCAAGTAGCTACTGCAGCTGTTGGACATCCCTGATATAACCACCAATCTTTAGTGTGTTTAGATTTTACTTCTTTCCCTCTATTCCTCTCCTACTCTCATTTGTTCAGTAGCTTAAATGGCTTTCAAAGTATTTATTGTATGTCTTACAAAAGGACAGTTATATGTCCCTGAGACTTCCTGTAGGCATTTGATGCCACATTGAGTTTAATTAGAGTTCTTTAGGATGCTGAATAGCCTTTAAGTGCATATAAGGAAAGGGTGAATATTGTAGTTAGGCACAAAGATAAAGGAACACTATTCTGATGAAAAGTAGGTAATTTAACAAAATGAGATAATGCTGGAACACCGCACCATAAATAATCCTTTCAATTTTTATAGCTTTATGGTTAGATTTTTCCCTACTTTTGTATTATTATGTTCTCTATTTCAGTTTGAAAGAGACAAAAAACCTAGATGCAGCCAATCTAGTGTACTTGAGAAAAAGTCAAACGGATGGTACAAACCAATAATATTTGAACAATTCTACTCAAAACTAAATAGCATTAACAGTGATGGAGGGAATTGTTTTTGGAGAAGGTGAAAGAAAATTCATTAAGAAAAGTCTGTTCTTTTAAATTGGTATTGCTTTGTTAAGTCTAAAGTCTGAAGTATTTGAGGTATTACTACTCTAAAAGTAGGGCTGCAAGAAGCATGTGTCATCATCAGTTTCCAGTACTCCTCAGAAAGCTTAATCTTAACTAGTAGAGGAGTAAACACACAGAATAGAAAATAATATCATAAAATACAATACAATAAAGTATAATACAGAGCAATACAGCTCAATAAAATACAGTAGCTCCAGTTGACTGGTACCTACAATGATCATTTGTTCCAGCTTCCTGATCACTCCATCGACAAAAGTTAAAACCCATTATTAAGACCATTGTTCAAATGCCTCCTTTTAAGGCACAGGGCATTGACCACCTCTTTAGAGAGCCTGTTTAAGTTTGACCACCCTCTTGGTAAGTAAGTGTTTCCTGTTGTCCATTCAGAACCTCCCCTGAGGCAGCTTTGAGCCATTCTCACGTGCACTGTAGCTGGAAGCCAGGGAGAAGAGACCAGCACTTCCCCCTCCTCCCCTTCTTGGGAAGCCGTAGAGAGCAGTGAGGTCACCCACCAGCCTCCCTCTCTCCAAAAGCAGCCAAATCCAAAATCCTTAGCCACTCTTCAGGTACATAGCTTCCAGCCCTTCCACCAGCTCTGTTGTCCTCCTCCGGACCATTCCAGGACCTCCTTCCCACCCTTCTCAGAGTGTGGGGCCCAGCACTGCACACAGGGCTCAGGGTGAGGCGCACCAGGGCTGAATCCAGCAAGATGATCCCAATCCCAGCTGGTGATGCTGTGTCTGCTGCACCCCGGGATGGGGTTTGCCCTCCTGGCTGCCGGGCACACACTGCTGGCTCACCCTGAGCTGCTGCCCGCCAGCACCCCCAGATCCCTTTTGCAGGCCTGGGGGCCTGCTGCATCCCTTTTTCTATGGCTTTCCCAGCCATAGAGTCGTTTAAGTAGGAAAAGACCCTTAAGTTCATTGAGTCCAACTGTAAAATGCTGCATTATATGAAGGCATACTCTCAGCTCAAATATCTGTTAAATTATGCAGGAATTTGTAGCATGGCACCTCTACAAACAGGCCTTAGTAGCTGAGGCGTGCTTGTAGATGAGACATGTTACAGAGCTGAAGCAGTAGTCACTTTTCAGGTTGGGGTTGCCGTGGATTTCTACTCATTTGTAGATAGCTGCAAAGTAGCATTTTTACACTGCACTTGGTAATTGTAGAAAAGACAACCTCATTGTGTAATGAAGTTTAGCTGCATATTTTTTTACAGGGTTGGGGAATAGAGAGAAAAGTGATAATGTAACACAACATCAGTAGTTTCAGGATTCAGATACTCCATCAAGAATGTGCTGTGAGTGATCATTGTAGCTTTATATACTCTGTGGCTCAGACTGACAGTGTATCAATATATACAGGATCTCGCTTTTTAAGCATTAAGAACTAAATGCTGAAATATGAAACTTGGGGAAGCATTTGTTCTCCTAATTGAGTATGCCACATGTTTTGATTTGGGAACAGTTTATTAATGTTAAACCCAATTACATTAATTTACAGAGCTGTGGTTTTGGCACAATTGCTACTCGCAGAGTATCAAGCTAATGATGTTTGCATAGCATCATGGATGTGGCATCTGAAAATAAATTAATTCTGACTTCAGAATATGAGCTATTTTGTCTGTGGAACAATGCAACCAGCATCCACTATTATGATGCAGAAAGATTTAAATGCAGAAAGATTTTAATGGAAAAATGTGACTGTCAGGATTGTTTGTACGCAGAAAAAAAAAAAAAAAGAAAAAGAGGAAAGGGGTCTTTAAAATACAATCTGAGAAACATTCAGTGAGTAATTTCAAGTCCAAAGGAAGAAATGTAAGGGGGAAGTTACTTTTGGCATTGTGTCAAGGCTGGACAAGCACTCCAACCTCTCAGCATTTTTGGGTGATTCAGGGCACTCAACCCAGCTCCAGAAAAGGCAAGCTACAGACCCAAAGTTTGTTCATTTTCACCCTCTTCTAGTGGCTGAAGCAGACATGTGTCTGTTTATTTTTAGTGTTTGAGAACTCTTCAGGCCTTGCTTGAAACTGTCATAGAATTTCCTGTGGAGAAAAACTTAATTTTCCTAATTTGGAAAAAACCAACAAACGTATTATGTGAAATCATAACGACACACCAAAATTATTTGATGAGTTCTGGATTCCTTAGCCGTGCTAGCCAGACCTCGGCTGCTGGGACAGATGACAAGTGGATAACACTAATAGTAGACTGCTGTCTCCAGTGCAGACCAGCCCAGAGGTGGAGACACATCCTTAGTCATCCATTGACAGGCGGAAGTGGTGAGACACAAAAGTTGTTAGATTTTGCTCTCGATTTGAGGGAGACGTGCTCCCCTGGTGGCAGCCATGGTATGCATCGCTGCCCTGACTCTTCATCCCGCCTCACAGTCCCTGTCCTCCAGGGCCCAACGCAAACTGCTCATGGCAGCGCCTCAGTTAACCTTAGGAGATACCCGTGGGTGCCAAGCAGTTTTCCTGTGTCACACGCAAAGGGTGCAAAGCCTGCTGTCGGCACAGTGTTTGGAGAATAGCAGGTGCACTCCAGGCTTATGAGTGCATTTAGGTGGAAATTACATAAAGACTGGACAAATTCAGGCAGTGTTTCATGGGAAGATACAATGTCTTTTCCATGTCTCATGTGTCTGCTCAATAGCAAGACAATGTGACAGCATCACAAGCAAGTGGCTGCTCCTTCTACTAGTAGTGGTTGTGTTTGGGGGTTTAATTTATTTTTTTTTCTAAAGAGAAGCAAAACATAAAAAAAAATTCCATGCCCTTATTTTGTGAAACATGTAACAATTTCCCTAAAGGTAACCAAAACTAAAAAGGCAAAAATTATCTTTTGACCATGGAAAATTTAATCTCAAATAAGCCATGTTGAAGGGAAGGTATGATAATTGTTTGTAATGTTAGGAAGTATTCATAAACTCTAACTTTCTGCAGTTTTGCCTAGAATTATCTCATATTGCATCCATAAAAAGTAGCAGACAAACTAACAAATATTTCATATTGTCACCTAGATGTTTTTAAAAACATAATTTAAAAGATGACAACTTTTTCAAGTAGATAGAATATGCTAATTTTTCCTTAAGACTGGAAAACTGACACTTCACTATTATATGTTCTTAAATACTTGATGTTTCTGTGGTTTAAATGAAAGTGTTCTGCAAAAGACGTTGAAGATACACACTTCTACATATAATTATATAGCAAATTTATAGCTGATGCTGTGATCATTTCTAGCTGTTTTACAAAGCTCTCTGCTATCAGATGTATAATCTCTGTGGTAACTGAGATAGAAAATCCATTTTTGTTCTGTTAAAAAAAAAAAACAGAAGAAAGAAGAAAAAAAAATATGTCAGTACAGTTGTTTTCACTTTTTCATGTGCTCATATTCTTCCAGAAATGATCACATTTTTAATGGCATGGACACTTAAAACATTTAATAATGAGTTTTGACTTTTTAACTTTTTACAAAAATGTTCTAACTTTTTAACCTCTTATAAAAAGGCAGAAAGTACTTTGTAGAAAGATTATATTCCCCATAATTAAAAAAAAAAAAGATTAAAAAAAAGCCAACTGAAATGAAAAGCTTAAAGACATTTCCACAGGATTTAATTTTTATGTTTTAAATTATTCCTTTGTCCCTCTTTTAACCTTCCCTCCTCTTTGGATTTTAATGACTTGCAATTTTCAGCCATGCTTGCACACGCTTTTCTTTCAAGATTTTCTACTTCCTGCCTGTCTTCCTGGCATATGTATATAGGTCTATCAGTAGATTTAAATCAACTGAACTATAGTAAAAAATTGCTGTTTGTGCACAAAATCTGCTTCTGTAGGTAAATCACAATGCATTAAGGTCTACCTAAAAATGTAATGGACTTTGTAAAAGAAAAAAAAAATTACCATATTGAGCTTATCTCTGGTGGCATTCAGAGAGTTGGGTGAGGATCACACCAGACAAGGTCAGAGTAGCCTGGTGGGAGGTGGGCTGCCCTTCTCTCACCCATTCACAGCGTGAGAAGGGACCCCAACTCCCAGGCCAGTTCCCTTTGGTCAGATATCCCTTCCCCCACTCTCTCAGCAACCCAGCCATCAAAGTTCTTTTCTCCTTCTCCTGCATGGCTTTCCTGTCTTCCCTGGTAGCTGACACGATCTCTTAGTCGCATCCCTCCCTTGCTGAAGCCCAGCCACCCGGGTGGACTGCCTGGTCCCCTGCACTGGCCCCAAGGCATGAGCAGCCCCAGTGCTGGAGCCCCCTCTGAGCTGCCCAGGATGGCCCAGCTGGGTTTTTTTTTTTTTTGCTATCTGATACGGCAGCTGTTCGGAGGTTTTCAGCTGGTGGACTTTTCTAAGACCTTTTTGGAGCTTACCTATGTGTACTCACTCACTCAGGGTGGCATGGCAGGATGAGGATGGATAACAGCTAAGAATTTTGCTTTCCTCTGTCAGCAGAGGGAATAGGGAGCTGCTTGTTAGAGGCTCTTCAGAGAGGGTCTGTTGGCCCTGCTCACTTTCCTTGGAGATGTCAGAGAAGGACAATTTATTAGACAGTCATAACACATTGAGGGGGATAACATGCCTTGAAAAAAAGGGGTGGGGAAGAAGGCTCATAATGGCTTCTTTGGTGAATGAGAATGTGGAATGCTGCATGGCCAGGTTCGTGTTCCCATGTGTTGAAATTAGTTTTCTGAAGGTTTTTCTTTTCAAATTTTTACTAACCGTGGTTGTAACAGAAATGTTTCTGTTAAAAGTACCTGACATTCAGCAAAACATATCTGCAGCCTTCCCTGGACTGCCAACTGACTCATGTGATTTCAAGATTTCATCCCAATGTGCTAACACCTATGAAAGCAGAGGGAGAATTTACAAAAATGTCCTTTGAGTTAACTGAAAGAGGGAGTTTGTAGGCAGAAGGTAGAATGTTGTTAGTAGAATATTAGATCATCTGTTTGAAGTTACATGTGTTAATCAAGAGGATTGTGGCTGGTTATACAGCTGGAGACAATCCTCTATTTCTTACAGAAATTCAGAACATTGATGTCCTTGTTTAGTTTTGCTTCCCCGACTGTTTTACTCAGGTTATTGTAGTAAAAGCAACCCTGCCACCTATGTCTTTACTTCTCTATGTGCTGTACTTGGGAACTACAACATTTTTTGGTACACTGAAAACTCTTCTAAAGGTGCAAAGCAGTAATAAATACGTGCAGATATGATACCAAGAAACCTTAGCAGCGTGCAGAGTTACATAATGAGCAACCTGCCACCGTTTCACATGTTTATTTCTCTTGTATTTGTTTGCCTGTGAAGGCTGTTTTTCATGTTATAGGAAACATAGCGGGTGAGTGTGTGAAAGAAAGGAAGGCAACACCATTTTCCTTTGGTTTAATCCACTTAAATAATTGAACGTAGTATCTTTTACCAAGGACCCAGCTCAGCTAAAAGTGCTGACACCCACTTAAGGCAATGCCCACTGAGGAGACCAATTTGGGTCATGAGTCAGTGAAGGCCTATGATTAAACCCTATTGATGTTCTCTCCCTTTCTTGTCTCTAAATGATTTTTAAATATTTAGTAGCAAAAGACTCCTTCTTCCACAATAATGTTAGAAAATATGTTTAAAATATTATTTAGACTATGTTTCAGAGACAGACTTTGGAACCTGAGTTTTGTATTTAAAGGTACTGATTTCATAATCCATTTTGGCAATATTTTCAGTAGCCTATATATTAGGTTGTTTTTAAAGTTTACAAGTTGGTCTTTGACAAATGTCTTCTCTTTAGTTTGTCTCAAACAATAGTTTCATTTGTAGCTGTGTTTTTACTGATGACATTTCAATTAGTTCCTTTATCAATAAGCTGGCTTAAAATGCTCTCTCTGGTCTTATGATTAATATGAACAAATACATCATCTAATAGAAACAGTAAAATAAAGATCAACAGTTATTTTTTACTGATTTTTGGCATTGAATATGGAGTTTCAGTTCACACTGTATTTTGTAGTAACTAGTAGATAAATATCTAAATCAAATGCAACACAATTGTTCTGTTCAGTAATTGGAAATTTCAGTAAATTCTTTAAGGGATTCTGTGATGTACTGCTTTTCAAATGACAAGCACAAAATGTTTGTCCATGTTGTGTGCTAAATGTAGAGGGAATCTTTCTTTTGGGGCTTGTTGTTACACTCAATAACCATTTGGTAACAGAAGTCACGGGCCATATCCATTGTGAGTGTAAATTGTCATAGGCCCATTAACTTCAACTGAGCTATGACTATTTATACAAATTCCCCTGCCTGTTAGGTTTTTATTTTTAACACTAGGCTCCCCTTTTTTTCTGGTAGTATTTCTTAGGTTCCTTTAGTGCAAAGGAAAAGTTTTACTCTATTCTAAATATTTCATATTCTAAGTCTCTCTTTGAGGAGTTAAGTACATCAGTATGGATTTCCTGATATCCCAGGAGCACTGATCTTTAGACACAGGTGAAGATGTGCAAACAATGATTTTAATTGCTGGAAAGGTGGGTTATTTGCAAAAACCTTTGGTCAGAGGATGAAACTGTTTGGTCAGAGGATGGATACAGGTAGGGCAGGAGGCGTGTGCTCTTCTCCCATGATGTGGGTGCAGGGTGGCCTTCTTTCAGGCAAGGGCCCAATACAGCTGTCAGGTTGTCCCTGCCACCTATTAGTTTCTTGGCTTCAGCAGGAAGGGTATAAATGTGCATGTGTGGAGTTTGGGGTGTTTTATGATTTGTGGGTATGGGGTTTTTTTGAGGTTTTCCTGTACACCTGGGTTTTCAAAATAACACTAAAAGCAAATACCTATTTGTGTGTGTTACTGAATTTCTGCCGTGTTATGGCTGATGTCAGAAGCACCTGGCATTAGCCCAGCCCTTCAATGGATAGTAATATTTCAAACCATTCTTTCTAAAAAAATTGTATTCTTTTTCTCCCTCAAATATTTACACGTCAATTCTATTGCCTTGAATGTCAGTAGTAAAACTTACATTGATATTCTGTGACAATGGGAGGCCTATGAGAATGAGCAATTTTAAAGCCCATTGTTTAAAAGACAGCATTTCTTGAAAAATTTTTCTTCATGGTGAAACAAGAAATTGTGTGCTGTATTTGATATTTTCTCGAAGGCAAGTATACAAACCTGACCAGAAGGTACCAAGTATTTTTCTATGATAACATTAATGTATATTCACTGTTTTTAAAAGGAGACAAATCCTGTAGATGCAATATGGCATATGACAAGGGTAGTATGTTTTTTTTCTCTCAACTTTCATCTGTGGCCTGTTGGGGGAGGAAATATGTGGGGATGTAAAATAATTTTGACCATTGAAAAGTGATCCTCTTGTGAATAGGCTTTACTTCTCAGCACTATGATGTGATATGATACACATCAAGACAAGGGGTAACAAATTGCAAAAACGGTAGTTCAGCATTTTAAGATGTCCTGATTTTGAGATTCAGTATAAACAAACCATATATATATATATAAATATATATAGATATATATATATATGTAAAAACCCAGAAATAACTTTTTTTTTACTGCAGCCCTTTATAATGCTCTTCTCCATCAGAGAGATTTGCCTCTCTTTGATTAAACATAGACCCTTTATTCCTTTATTCTTTTATTCTTTTCATGTTGCAGGTTAAGAAATTTCTGTGATATGTATTTATGAAGTAGGCACACACTAGGCTGAGTAAACTCATAATCTGAAATATGATGCCTATCCTTTTTCCTCTGATCTTGCTGTCTGTCATGATCATTCTCTTTACACAACTTCTGACATTAGTTACCAAGTTGTAACTATCAGAAATCCTGAGACATCCTGATAAGATGAGCAACTGTATACCAAATGTTGTATTTCTCTAAGAATAGCAAATAGGCTGACATATATAATTTGTCTTTTCCTTCATCTATCATAGTCTGTGGTTTTCTGTGCATTTGTCCTTGCTTTGCCATTCTGTTTATAATGAAACATTAGTGGGAGGTCTCAGTATTTAACAATTCTTGATTAAAAGCTGCTTAATCCCTGGACAGCATGGAAGAGGGTCAGAGTTTCAGGTTTATTTGTTGTGGGAAAATTTATAGGAAATTTTGATTGCATTTTGTTTGCTTGTGGGAAGCTTCTATAACAAAGTTTCTACTACTTTTTGATAGTTAACCTTTGGAATATACTATTATAATCTATGAACTGACTAATGTTGTTTACTTTGGTATAGTGCAGGCTGAGAATATGTCTGTCCATGTAACTGCTATGGTAGGTTGGTAAGGTGTTTTTAAATGAGATATTTTCCAATGTATTAAATTGAAAAACTTACTCTTCTTGAATTTTCTTGAGAACTTCTGAGTTTCTTTCTATGTCTGGTGCATGGTGTTTTGTCTTTTCTATTTTCAGGAAAATTGTTTTAACATATAAATTTCTGTAGTCTTTGTAAGTGAAACTTGTGGTATGCAATCAGAATAAAAGTGTCTCACTAGCAAATTAATATCTGGTATCTCTCAGTTCTATGTTCATAATTTGCTTTGTGAATCCTTGCTAAAAATAGAGCTTCATGTGTTTTCTCTATTTCTAAGGAAAACCACAAGTCTGCATTTACTGTGTTTTCAGGGGCACTAAATACATACTGAAAACACGCCTCAAATTCAGGTGCTTCAGAAGGCCATTTTAGTACTGAACAGAGTTTCCATGGTTGCCTTTTTTTTTTTTTTTTTTTTTTTTTTACTGTGGCTTTTTTGTTTCTTATGCCCTCTAGTCTGTTCAGCTGTGCCAGTGGCAAACAATAGGAGGTGTTACAGAGATAACATATAGTGTATTGTGCCCAGACATATTCTTTCCACATATCAAATTTTCCATGAAGAAAAGCATCTTTGTTGCCAGTGTGTTTCCTTTTGTAGTATTTTGTTTGGTATGCTTTTTGTGTCATATGCAAAATTAAAGTAATGCTTAATGAGAGGTTGGGGGTAGTGATGTCCATTATGTTTTTTTCCGGGACATCTAAAAATCCTTTTATGTATTTCTAGAGCAGATATCTATCTTACAGAAGAGTTGCATGACCTCCATCTAGAGAGTTTTGTATTCATCATGCTAAGTTTTGGTCCTCTTCAGAGGCACCTGGTTCATCCAGTTCTTCCTTTATAGACTCATATGTTCCTGGAAGTTGTAATTTCTAACAATGGGAGGAGTAGTAATGTATGATTGAATCTGCATCTTTCTTCTACTCTGCATGCTTGGTTAATTCTCCATTTCATATGGACTTCTACCCACAAACCTGAAGGCAAGCTGTATTTTATGAGGTGTTGCAGTGCATGTGTGATAAGGAACTTGTAAATGCTTATCAGTGCTTGGTTTGTCAAGATGTTTCCAGACCTCGTACAAGTTCCGTGTTGTACATAAAAATAGTATCAATGTTTTAGTTTTATTTTTGAGTGACTGAAGTAGTAGGTTCTTCTACTTTTGCTTTTGATTAGAAACCCTAGTTCTTAACGGAGTTGTTCTGGCAGAAGGTTACCTTTTGGGTCTGGAAAACTGATAACACTGAACCTGAGGTATGGAAATTGGGGTTTTATGAATAAAGGTCTGTTTAGTCATATTCTTTATAATTTTATATTTAAATCCAAATTCTGGTCAAACATATGTTGAGTAATTGGGAGGAGAGTTCACTCAGTAAGAGAATACCTCCATTCTAACTGATTGCTGAGAAAATTCAGTTTTCAGGTGCAACATAGTTGATTCAACCTTCCAGCAAAGGTGCAAAAAAGACCAACACTTAGCACGTGTCTGACTCTGTTTTGTAAAAAAACCCAAAAAACCCCTTAAAAATGGAAGAAAATCACCAGAGAGAAAAGTTAATGCTATTTTGAAACATGTGCAAACTAAAGAACAAAGGTGAAAAAGTACCTATGGTGGATAGCTTGTAAGATTTCTGCAAGTGGAACAAGTTGAACTATTCTGGGTTCCTTTTGTGGAGTCAGATTTCTCTTTCACCAGGGTTCTTGGTCAGAGCAGACATTATAGTCCAAGCAGCAGGAAATTGAAGAGTCAGTATTTCTGTCTGTTTTCAGCAGCTTTTAATTAACACTCTGATCAGCAACTAAATTGCTGGCATGTTGTTCGGAGCATGATTCAGAGCCACACATGGTTCCAAGGGCTCCCATTTGAACTGTGCATTATACCACTCCTATGTTGTTCTGTCAGACTCTCCACAGGTTGCTTTTTGTTGCAGATTTTTGCCATGTCCCAAGGGTACATATAGCTGAAGGACAGAATAATCTGTCAGGAGACTCTCACTGCTGCCACTTTGGCAGCTGAAATTAGTTTTTTTCCTAAGAAGACTAATGTAATTTTGTTCACTCAGTACCCCTACTAGTCAAACAGCATTCACTGAGTTTCTTGACCTGACAAAGATGCATGTAGAATAACAGCCACACTTCTGTCAGAGTTAACTGACATCAGGTTACTGTTTACTTTTGCTTGTGTCCATCGTAATGGTCATATCTAGTTTAGTACAATCAGCAGTTGACTATAACATGGGAGAGGGGAGCATATGTGCATATTTATAATATCTAAGCTGTGTTTTAAAGTTCTTGACAAAAATAAATAAACGGAGCTAAGTAAGAGGTCACACTGCTTTTGTCCCCAAACCCCTGCTGTTTGGAGTGTGCTTTTTTTTTTCTTTTTTGGTATTGGCAAGAGAGCCCTGAACTGAGACCTGAAGTGTGAGATACAGTTTCAGTAAGATACATTGCAGACTTTGTTCTGCAGGATAGGGGTTTGAATTTACTCTTTAGAAAGAGGTCAAATAGAGGTTTCATATTCATTCAGCTCCTTTTGGGAATTGCTGACTTCCTACTGAGGTGGTCAAGGATCATAAAACAGGCACAGACAAAATGCTTTGATATTTTTGTCCCTTCAGGCATGATGCAATTGTTGCAAAATTACAGGTTTTGTTGTAAGAATGAAAGAATGTCACTGCAGGGAGTAGTTGATCCTATGACTCCTCCTTTACTTCATCCACCCTAATCAAAAACTTACGTATCTTTGAGGAAGTAGAACTTATTTCAGAGTTTGTAGAAAAAATTGTGCTTTATGAATATTTAAAAATAATAGTGTGATAGGAAATAAAGGCCATATCTGGATAACAACTGTCCTATATGCTTTATATCCATGACTTTTCAAGAGTCCTGTGAAATCATTGTCTTTTTGGGAGGCAAAGAAGAGATGCAGCTCAAGTGGTGATTGCTAGTTCCACCTTTTGGCTACCTGTACAGACAGTCCTGCCCAACTTTCCATGGCCAAAGTGTCAGAAGTATAGGTACCATTCCCCTGAAGAGGTGGGCTTTATCAGGGAGACACAGCAGAGGAAAAATGATTCCCAAGACAGAGTAAGGTATCAGTGTGAGGGGCTGCAGTAGGCACAGGCAATGTTGGCTAGCTGTTGTCAGAGAGATGGTATTCATACTGATTCCTCACAGCTAAAGTTATGAAATTTTACATGTAGTCACTGACAGTTTTTTCCTACTCATGTGGTATCCAAAGAAAGGGTGGAAGTATTTGTAAGGCTATGGGGAACCTACATGACCATAACAGGAGTTAATATCCAAAGATAATAAAGTAAAAAGTGCAGAGGAGCATCGAAGTAATACTTCAAATGTTGTTGGTATTGGAGAGGTATCTCAGACTTTTGAATCGTTACAAAAGCTGAGTAAGTTTTTAGATGCCCTACTGTAGAGACACATTTTTTTTTAGATTTTTTTTTTTCCTATTTCTGGTCCATCATGCAGTACATGGCATGATGTATATAACCATCGGTTTAGTGAATCCTAGCACAGAGGCAATGCCATGCTGGAGGAAACACATGACATACTGGGTATTTATTCTGAGAGTGCTCTCTCTCTTCAGTCCCATTTCAGTGCCCTGACAGTTACGATCTGCAGATTGGCACTGCATTATTTACAGGGGTTTTGGGGATGAAGTGCTGAACCACTGAGCCTTTAGGCTAGGGTTTTTGTGCCAAAATATTTATGTTGATGCAAGGGAGTGAAAGGCCAAAAGCTTCATTGAATTGAAAACTGTATTGAAATACATGTTGAAAGAGAAATTTGGCACTGACTTTCACTAGAGAGAAGAGGAAAAGAGGTTATAGCCTTGATTACTCTTATTCCATGTTTTAATTCAAACTTGGCAAGATCTCTTCTGCTATCCACTACAGGAAATGAAGAGGGGGAGAGAGAAGTGGGAGAAGAGCACAAACTGCCTAATTTTATGGAGTACAGCTGTATGCCAAAAATGCATGGGGACATGTAACTAGATCTATGTTGCTGTCTCAGTCTAAAGGCTTTTTAAGAGATCCATCTGTCAAATTCCAATATTAGTTTATTATATTAAAATTAATGTTGGTTTTGTTTTCTTCTTTCTGTAATGAGCGGTATACAGGATCTCTCATTAAGACTTCCAAGGTAAGAGAGAATTGGAGGAAAAAGCTGCACCTTAGGAATGGGACAGTTTCAGGTTTACAGTATTTTGAGTTTTTTCCACTTTTATAAGAATATGTTTTGTAAAAATCCATTGGCAGCAGAGAGACATCTGCATATGAAATCCTATCGTGTCTTTTGCAGAGAAGATTACCATGAAGATGGGTTCTGTCAGCCATATAGGGGAATTGCGTGTGCACGGATCATTGGAAACAGAACCATTTATGTGGACTCCCTCCAGATGCAAGGGGAAATTGAAAACCGAATTACTGGTAAGCTTACACTTCTCTTTAGCAGGGAGAAAGAAACATTCATAGATGTATGCAGTTCAGGTAAAAACAGAGCTATCATCCTTTTCGTTTTGTCAGCCAATGATGAAGACGTCTTTGTATTAAGGTTTTAAGGGGGTGAGCCTGTTTCCCACTTGAGGAGCTAGTAAAATTTAGAGCAAGGAAGATGAGTATCTGGGTAATATGTAAAGCTTCTTCCATGTCCTTAAGTGAAATGTCAGAGTAGTGAATTTTTAACAGTTCTAGTTTATACTGGAGCTTTTTGCATGATGGATTCAAAAAGAAGATTTTGATTTTTTAAATGGATTTGTGATATAGTGAAAAAGTACTAATCTTTTATTTTCTTGAAAAAGCGTATGGTGGCCTTTCCCTTGGGCTTCTTTCCTTTTTGCATAATTCTGGCAGAGTCTGGATTTCACATTGATTTATATAAAACAAGAGTTGACCTTCCCGTGTTCTCCCTATGTTTAATCTTTCTCTGAACATACTTTTTGTACAGAGTTGCAAACATGCATCCAAAACCTTAATGATTTTTAATGGCCTGTACGTCAACATGGGTTTTCTTCACTAGATATCAGCTAGCTGACTTTAGCAGCTGTGACTCTGATGTACACAAAGTAGTGCAAGCAAAATGAACCCATGAAATAGAGCAAACTGTTTGTCATAGTGTATAGCAAATTAGGTCAGTCCAGCAGGAGCTGATTTGCATCTGGCCAGATACAGCTCACTAATGGATTCTCCAACTTCAGCATAACTAGTTGCCAAAAAGAGTTTAACTTCACTTGTCAGCTCTAACTCCCTAAAGACATTACCTTGAAGATTCATTATTAATCCAGGAATCCAGTCCTTTTTTTTATCCTGTTCTTGAAATGGCGACCAGATTCTGGGACTGGCAAAATCCAGGTGCTGACCTTTACTTACGCTATTACAACACATTCTCCTCCCGCCTTCTCCTGTACTCTGTTGTAACTCCAGCCTCTTTAAACATTATCTTATAAATTAATACATATTGATACTTTTTTTTCTTTTTTCACCAGCTACATAATCTCTGTCCTGTTTGGATGTTTTTCAGCAATATGGAAGTGTTTAACTATCTGGAATTACTAAATCTCTAATTCTGGGAATTAGGTTCATAGTATTCTCTTCAAAAACCAAAACCAAACTCAACAACAAAAAACTGTGGTATTACCCAGAAAATGTTTATTGATTAAGCTGTACTTGTTTCTGGGATATGGAAAATGGGCACTGACGACCCGGCTGCTGGTTTCCTAATATTACCAATTATCTGTTAGATTTCCAAAGCTAGGGTGTTGGAACTCTCTGTTTTGCAGTTGAGGAGAATTCCTGATGGAATTCCTGATGTTCTCTTTCAGGAAGGTGCTGAGAACACCATGTAGAGCTGCCCAGTGCCTAGCTAGCCAGTTATGACAGTCTGTTAATAATATGGCATTTTCAAACTGTATACTGTTGAAGGTCATACTAGACATTTTATGCAAAAGTACCCTAAGAATTTCATAGCAGCATTAGTTCTTGTAAGCGATATTATATGTAAAGCAGGTATTGTGAGACTGGGTGTTCTATACCCATATGACAGGGTACTTTTGAAATTGCAGTAACTTGTCAGGTAAAGGAAATAGTTGAAAAAAGCTGAATAGTTGCTGCTGAGATTTTGCTGATAGTTTTGCTTATACCTCCTAACTGCAGTTTTTGATGGTGTGTTGCAATGTGCATGGGATGTGGGGACACCTACTGTCCAACTCAAGAAGCATTTAGCCAGGTTACATCTGTGGGGAATTTTCATTCTGGAGTTTCATTTTCCTGCTGTACTCTTGTGAGAAATATATATTCTTTGTCTCCATGGCCCCTTGTGGTCCTGGCCATGTGATTGGGTGAGAATGGCAACCTTTGGTTAAAAAGATAATTACATTTCTGGAGAAAATCTTTATCTGTGGCTTGGAAGACTGGAAGGCCAACAATGAATAGCACACAGAACTGGTGCCTGATCTGTCTATATGTGTTTGGCTAGCAAGGTCTCAGCTGTGCTGTTTAACATCTATTTAATAAATAAAATATAAACCCCTTAGATGCTACCACACAGTACTGCTGGCTTTTGCACCTTCCATCAAAATAAAGATATAATAGTAAATTGTGCACTCTTCTCTCACTATGATCTAAATTCTGTAATGCAATGCCTTCACAAAACTTAGTGTGAAGTTTCAAACAACTGATAGTGACTGCTTCAGTCCTTCAGTTTTATTTTTTCCATTTTAGTCTTTGCGACAAGCACATGTTACAACTATCCTTTGAGGCCTGATGGTCTGCTTGCATGCAGTGTTCTCAGTATGACTGATAAGTGATTGTATTCCTGCATTAATATTTTTGAATTAAAATAAGCAAAGGTGGAAACAGTCTAAAAAGCTAGATTTGCAGCTGCTTGTTGCATATTTGCTGTTCAGGAAGAGATTCCGTGGTACCATGTGTCCACAGGAAATAGATGATTGAAAGGAGAGAGCTGGACAAGAGAGAAAGACTTTATTTGTAGGTTGTAAATAGACTGCTGAATGGCATTTCCTCTCTTTTTACAGTGTGAGTTGGTGGAACATGCAGTCTAGCAACTCTCACTCATGAATGATGCTTTACTGGGGGAGTGAATGTTCCTACATTTAAAGGTTGATTCAGCAGCAGATACATGATGCCCACACACATTTGTCTTTTCCTTTGCAGTGTGCAAGAAAATGTTGAGCTAAATGTTAGCATGTAGGTGCTGAGAGCTGAAGGGAAGAATTACATTCCTAACTCGTTATGACATTCATCTTAATGTGATCAGCATGCTGAGACTGATTACATTAATTTTCCACAAAGCTGCTGCCTGTTAGGCTTCTCATGTCAGTTTAAAGCTATGTCTTCCCAAATATCAATGATACACTTCTCTTTGCCTGACAAGCCTTGAAAAACACTTACTTATTTATCAAAATATCTACAGGAAGAAGAAGTTAGGAAGAATCCTTGTTCAGATTATATGTAATTAGGAACTTTGGAACCCGTATCCTGTCAGGTGTATCTTGCCTTTCTTTGCTTTTGATCCTTATAAGTTAAAATTAGCCAGTAGTCTGAGCACTGGTAATCATGTGGGTTAGTTTCTGGGAACTGAGGCCTACAAGCTCTGTGCAGATATCAGAGGGACACTGGGATGTTAGGTTTTCTTCCTGCATTTGTCAACTCTCCTTTACAGCAGAAATTACCTCATTTGCCAGTAGGCTTTCAGACCCTTAAGGAAAGAATAAAGATGTTCAAGGCAAATGACATGAAAATTAAACTTTTTCTCATGCTATGAATCAATACTCGTCTGTATTTTTGTTCCTCTGCAGCTGCATTTACCATGATTGGCACTTCGACGCATTTGTCTGACCAGTGCTCGCAGTTTGCTATACCTTCCTTCTGCCACTTTGTGTTTCCCCTGTGCGATGAGCGTTCTCGCACCCCTAAGCCACGGGAGCTGTGCCGGGATGAATGTGAAGTTCTGGAGAATGATCTCTGTAGGCAGGAGTACAACATTGCTAGGTCAAACCCCCTCATCTTGATGCAGCTACAGTTGCCTAAGTGCGAGGACCTCCCACGACCAGACACCTTGGAAGCGGCCAACTGCATAAGGATTGGGATCCCTGTGGAGAGACTGAGCCGATGTAAGTCCATGTGTTTCATCACTGGGAAAAAGTACAGCTTGATGTTTCTCTTGATTGTGTCTGAGAGACAATACTTTATCAGCCATTGCTTTTGTAAAGAAAGTGCTGAACTACTCATTTTTATCTCGTTAATACTGACCATAATCTTGCAGTGTTGTGGAGTTAGGATGGCAAGGAAGCCTAAAGGATGCTGATTGTACAGGAAAATGTGGTATATCGACCACCCAGGGCTATAAAACTTCCTGTTCACCTGGCTGATTTGATGCAGATTTTCAGAGTGTTGCCTCCACCTGGCTCAGTCCTTGCCTTTTTGGGTGAGCCTCCCCATACATCTATTTAAGAGTTTTGTTTACCTATTGATTAACTTCATATAGTTTGTTGAAGCATCACTGGAAGATCTGTCAGGCAACTAACCACCTAGTGTTCATTCTTTCTGTATGGGAACTCACAGGAATATTAATCCTGTAAATTGAACATGGGATGCAATTATCTTCCTTTACCCAAATGGGATGGGTGAAAACATTGATGTTGTATTGATCATGAATTTGTATTTACATCCAAAAGTAGAAGGGCTGTTCTGTTGTCACTAATTGTATGCAGTCTTTCTGACTGCTCCATTCCATAGGAATTAATCACAACCCCCTACATTGTTCAATAAGAAAACTCAAAGGGACCAAAGATACTTAAAGTACAATGTGTAATAAGGTTATTCTCACTGTCTGTGGATTCTGTCTGAATCGACAGTTAGGAGCAGGAGCCATGGCATAATGGTGGACATAAAAGACTAGTTCTGTGCTTTTATATAAATAATGTAGTGTAGTTGAGAAACAGAAGTAAGTGAGAATACAATGACAGAGACAAATCAGACAGGGAAGAGATATCAAGCAAAAGAACAAAATCAGTAAAACATCTGGTGAAAGTTGTCCGTGATTCTCAGAGGCAGTGGTGCTGCCACTGATGGAACAGCAGCTGCAACTTGAGTATTTGTGGGGTTTGAGAGAGCTGGATTCCTGAGTGTTGGAGAGGGGAGAACAGAAAAATGGAGAAGGTAATATTGCAAAAAGACACGATTCAGCTCAGATGATGCATATAGAAGACAAGAACTCAAAAAGTATGAAGAGATGATAGCAGCAAAACAAAGAATAAAGATGTGGGTCCAGCAAATATGAAAATTATGCTTCTAAAAAGAGGAAGATCCTGAATCCTTTCTTTCTAAAGACGAAAATAAGGAAACAGAGGCATGAGGCCTTAACTGATTTCTATAGCAATTGATCAGTGTGAAGAAAATGGGAAAATTATGAGAAGCAAAAGTTTTCATTTCTGATATCTGGAGACTTTTACTGAAGGGAAACTCATATCTCTGATTTACTTTAGCTTACCATGTTCTGTATCTAAAGGTCCATACATGCTTCTTAGTCTCCATTTGAATTCAGAATTGAGAATACTCATGTGTGTACTGTAGAGCTGAGACATTCCAGGACATAATCCAGAAATAACTGGGTGTAAAAGTACAGATACATACAGAACTGAAATTTCAAAGTGAACAGATTTAATGAAATCTCAAGGTACCTAAATTTAAGTACTTGTTTGCATACACATTCTGGTAGACTTCAGCTGTTTTGGTCATGGTGTCTCTTGATTGTTTTGATTTTTCTAACATTTTCCCAAACCCTGTGTTTTAGATCATCAGTGCTACAATGGTTCTGGAGCTGACTACAGAGGGACTGTCAGTGTTACCAAGTCAGGCCACACTTGCCAGCTCTGGGACTCACAGAGTCCCCACAACCATGATCTGACAAGCACACAGTTTCCAGAGCTAGGTGGAGGACATGCATATTGTCGAAATCCTGGAGGTCAAATGGATGGTCCATGGTGTTTTACAAAGAATAAAAACGTACGCATGGAACTGTGTGACATACCTTCTTGTAGTATGTATTCTCTTTCTTTTTTCTCCTACTACTGTTCTGAATCCTGTGTAATTTTGAATGTTCCTGGTTATTATGAGTACAATTCATTTAGGAGCGTTATACTTCTATATGTTTAACTTGCAGCAACTTTGTTTTGTGTTGTAATTGTTTAATGTTTTCTGGAGAACGAGTTTGTAAGATATTCTGACCATTTTTTGTTATATACTGGAGGCTTAGTCTGAACTAGGGCTCAGTTTGATGCTGTAGTTTTTATTTTGACTTGTCAAATGACAGATTTCATTGCAAATCACCAGTACGTGCTCGGTTTGCTCACGCTGCTCCAAGGGTACATCCTCTTGCTCTGTGTGACATCTTGCAGGCAGCAAAGATTTTCAAATCCTATAGAGGGAGATATAGCACCATGGCTGGTTGGAAAGAAGCAGTTTCAAGTGCAGAAACAAAGCAGTTTGAAGTGCATAAAGCAGATGACCTTATCAGAAAAGTCCTACACTAGCTGCTAGTGGCTCTGTACAGCACAACTGTTGGCAAAAATAAAAAATACAGCTCCCATAGAATGTTCTGCTCATTTTCCCAGTGTTGGTGTACACATATAGTGGACTTCACACATTGGTAATTGTGTTTGGATATGACAGTGTCTTTGGATATAACAGCTAATACTGTACTTCATTAGGAAGAGAAGCATGCTTCCTGCAGCAAGATACAGATATGTTGTGGAAGCCATAAAAGTGGATTATGTGGATCTCTAAAACTGCTCAGAACTAATACAAAATTTTTTAGTTACTTCACTTTTTTGCAGTAACATAATTTGACATTTATAATAAATTTCTACATTGCATGTACCATAGGGTAAAGATAACACTGGGATGTGGTTGTGGTGAAAGCAGCTGCCACAAATAGCAAAACCACAGGTTACAGAAAACATCCCAGGCAGTTCCAGTGAACATTTTTGACATCACTGGCCTTTCCTGAAGTCTCTAAGTATTAAGTGAAAAAATCTTTTAGGAAGATTCCAGACGTAAATGTATCAGTGGCTCTTTCATGTCTTTCTCACTGTAACATAAAAGCTCTGCAATTCTATCAAGTACAGAACAAATCATATCTCTGCCAATGAGAAATGCAGCTTATTTTATTCTGGGCAGAAGTAGCACCAGTCGAGGTAAAGAATGGACCAAGTGTTGATGAAATGACTGACTCTATGAGAATGGGTCAAACTGTGTTGTTGTTCTGGGTCACATTGAACTCACTATTTATATATTATGATAAGATTGCTCATTTGTTCTTTATACCCTGAACAGGATAATGCAGTGATATCTGGTCTGTATTCTATGGTTTCCTCAACTGCAAATCTCAAAAATAAATTAAAAATTAATCACATACTGTTATGGCCCACACATTAAATATGACTCCTGGTTTATCTTCAAGCTGCCAATTGCTATGTCCATTCAAGCTTTTTTGAAATATATAATGGCAAATTATGAAGAAAGGGGAGAAGGTAATGTGACTTCTGTTTTCAGGGCATAGTTTACTTTTGATTTAAAATATATTAATAATTATTTGTGTTACTATCAAATAGCTTAAAAATACTTACTGTAAGCATTTCTGTGCTTGACAGGTCCACGTGACAACAGCAAAATGGGAATCCTCTACATCCTTGTTCCCAGCATAGCCATCCCTCTGGTGATAGCCTGCCTTTTCTTCCTGGTCTGCATGTGCAGAAACAAGCAGAAGGCATCTGCTGCTACACCACAGCGCCGCCAGCTGATGGCATCTCCCAGCCAAGACATGGAAATGCCACTCATTAATCAACATAAACAGGTATTTCTTACACAGTTTGCTTAGGCCCAGGTATTTTCAAAGTGCAGTGATTTTCAGCATCTCATGTTGTCTGCGTTCAAATTGAGCCATGTTGTCGGGGTCCTAATTTTCATCGTGTTGAGGCCATCTACTTCAGGGAAAACCATGTCTTGCACTTTGTAGGTGTCTCTAGAAATCCTGACCTTGGACAACAGCTTTCAGTACACAGTATTTAATGGCATTTGTCCTTACCCATCAATTGCCATTCTGCCTGTTGTCTGAGTGACTGGAAAAGTGGCCATTTCTGATCCAGTCTTCAGCCTGCAGCTCATTTTTACTCCTGGTAATGATGTGGCCTGTTTGCCTGTTTAAAGCATGATGCACCCTGGGTTTTCTTGTTCTAATCCTTCAGCACAAGACCTCTGGTGTTCTGATTCATATGTGAGTTGAGAGCTGAGATGGCATGCAACATGTTTCCAAGGCTGTGAATCACAAAGGACAGTGAAAGGAAAATGGCTTCAAACTCATGTCTACATATGTCAGCTGCTGCATAGGATTTTCTAGGTCAGCGAATTAAACTCTGAACTAAAATCCTGTTCGGAGCTAATGTTGAATTTTTGATCACAGCATTTACAAGATGCAAGCTCTAAAAAACAATGCTTACTTTGGAAGTTGGCAACATCTGTTCAGGAAACTGTAGAGTATTTGATGAACATTACCAATTGTAACTAATTGCGATGATTTTGTGAGTTAATCTGATCATTTGAAGGAAATTTTCCAGCCCAGTCTATGGGCTGTTGGACACTAAAATCAGAAGTTGCTCCCAAATCACCTGCTAAAACATCTTCCCAGCCTGCTCTGCTCCCTCATGCTGTGGTGCCCTGTATTTGAAGCTGAGCCAGCTGCACCTCATTTGGTCAGGGTCTCCTCCATCCCATGCTGGTCAGGACAGATGCATTACATCACCATCACAAACTGCCTTGCTTTCCCTTCCAGCTGCAGAGGGAGGGCTCTGGGGATTTCCCACTCTTGGATTTGCAACCTTTTTCTCCAAGTACCAAAAAGAAATTCCTTCTCCTTTCTTCTCCAATTCTACCCCCGTCTTCATTGAAGTTAGCTCAAGGTTCCTCAGCAGTGGTACTGTACACTGCTGCCCATGGGCAGGGGCCATTCCTATAGTGAAACAAAGAAAGAAAGGGCATTATCTGGTACTGCGGAGCTGAAAGAGAGAGATTTTGTTCCTCCTTATGCTGGAAAGGACGTTTCAGTTCACTCTGAGACTGCCACCTCCTCAGCCTCCTTGCTTTTCTGACAGACATCCCCTGGGCAGCTCGGGTCTGGTCTGCAGGCAAAGTACAGCTGCAGTTAATAGATGTCATTGCTTGCCAAATTTACTCTGAATCCAGTATTCATTTAGCTTTCAGGAAGTGTGGCCACTCCTTTATAAAAATAATTCTATCCATTATCCTGCAGTATAATGCAATTTATACTTCTGATAATAGTGTAACTCATTTCAAGGTTAATTGTGAAATCAATATACTGATGTGAATACACAAAAAACCAGAAAAATCCCTTTGGCTCAATTTTTGTTCCATTTGGAGATCTAACCACTGGGGATTTTTAATAAGAGATCCTGATGTTCAGAAAATGTTCTGATACTTTTTACTGACTGTCTTTTCTTCATTTCAGGCTAAGCTTAAAGAAATTAATCTGTCCACTGTGAGATTTATGGAGGAACTAGGAGAGGAGAGGTTTGGAAAAGTCTACAAGGGGCATCTCTTTGGTACAGCACCAGGTGAACAGACACAAGCTGTTGCCATTAAGACACTTAAAGACAAAGCAGAACTGGCTCTTCGGGAAGAATTTAAACATGAGGCAATGATGAGATCACGATTACAGCACCCAAACATAGTTTGTTTGCTGGGAATAGTGACAAAGGAACAACCCGTAAGTATGATATTTAGTTATTGTTCCCACAGTGATCTCCATGAGTTCTTGGTGATGAGATCTCCCCACTCGGATGTTGGCAGCACTGATGATGACAAGACAGTAAAATCCACTCTGGAACCAGCAGACTTTTTTCACATTGTGACTCAGATAGCTGCAGGAATGGAATATCTTTCTAGCCACCATGTTGTCCACAAGGACTTGGCCACTAGAAATATACTGGTGTTCGATAAACTGAATGTGAAAATATCTGATTTGGGCCTTTTCAGGGAAGTTTATGCTGCTGATTACTACAAACTGATGGGAAATTCCCTTCTTCCTATCCGGTGGATGTCCCCTGAGGCTATTATGTATGGCAAGTTTTCTATTGATTCGGATATATGGTCATACGGAGTTGTGTTGTGGGAAGTTTTCAGCTATGGCCTGCAGCCTTACTGTGGTTATTCCAACCAGGATGTCATTGAGATGATCAGGAACCGACAAGTTTTGCCATGTCCCGATGACTGCCCCACATGGATATACACTTTGATGTTGGAGTGCTGGAATGAATTTCCCAACAGAAGACCAAGATTTAAAGATATACATAACAGACTAAGAACGTGGGGGAATCTTTCTAATTACAACAGCTCAGCACAAACTTCTGGGGCAAGCAACACCACACAAACAAGCTCTCTCAGCACAAGCCCTGTTAGCAATGTCAGCAATGCTAGATACATTGGACCAAAGCAGAAAACTCCAGCCTTCCCTCAACCTCAGTTCATACAAATGAAGGGCCAGATGAGACCAATGGTCCCGCCTCCTCAGCTCTACATTCCAGTCAATGGTTACCAGCCAATGCCTGCCTATGGTGCTTACTTGCCAAATTTTTATCCTGTCCAAATTCCAATGCAAATGGCTCCTCAGCAGATACCTCCCCAGATCATTCCCAAGCCAGGCTCCCACCACAGTGGGAGTGGATCCACCAGCACAGGCTATGTAACAACAGCACCTTCCAATGCATCAGTGGCCGACAGGGCTGCTCTGCTGTCAGAAGGCACAGATGACACACACAATGGAACAGAAGATATTGCCCAGAACCCTGTCCAGGAGGAGGAGGAGGAAGAGGGCTCGGTGCCTGAAACAGAATTGCTGGGTGATAATGACACACTTCAGATGGATGAAGCAGAAATTCAATCAGAAGCCTAAGGAATTTGGCCTATTGCTAAGAACTCCACGTCGCTTCCATGCACGGAGACAGTATTATCCTTAGGCTTAGTAGAGTGATTTTGATCTGACTCAAAGAAACAAAACTAAAAAAAAACAACAAAAGTGCAGCAATAATGACATACCAGGTCTAATGACCATTGCCACCAGCAGATTTTTCAAATATGGTGGTATAAACTTGCTGGGTTTAATCTTTTTTACTGTCCTAGAGTTCTTGAGAGGAGCTGCTTTTTAAATATGTACTGTTGCTGTGCAACATGTTGCAGAGTAGCATTGCACATCATGTATATCATGATATATGAGTGTAATGTTAGTGAATTATGCTTAAGTCAATAACACAAAAAGGAATCCAGCTATGGTTGCAGAATTGCTCTAAGCATAAAGAAGTGCCCTGGATGTGATGGACAGCTTAGTTTGTAGTATTTATCTTTTCAACATAATGAACTCAAGATTGTTGTTTGCTTTTTGAGTCTGAAGATCTAAGTTGAGAATAATGATCTGTGTTTGTATTACAATAAGAAGGAAAGGAGGAAACTGAACATAAAATTGCCTGTGGTGAGTAAGACCACGAGTCCAGCCCAGTAGCATGTCTTGAAAGACCATCGATAATGCCTGCCAAGGGATAGACTGCAGAAATTTCCCAGGGTATTGGCCCAGCCTCCAGCAATTTGTGGCTAAGGGTCTTCCCACCCTTGGAATTTTTTTTTTTGTTAAATAGCCTTTGATGGAATTTTCTACCGTGAATTTATCCAAATGATTTTGAACTCACATAGAGCTAGAGTATCCACAACAGCTTGTGGAGTAACATGAGAAGAGAAAGGATGGTTTTCTTTCATCAGTTTGGGTGACTGACAGAAGCTTCCAAATGAGATCATCTGACTGCATTTGTGGATGAAAGTATTCCTTCTCTGCTGTGTATTTTCAACAGCAAACAGCCTTAATACACTGTTAACCAAAAATGGGGATATTGTAGGGGATATTATAGGTGTGCACTAACTTAATAAATCCAACTTTAATTGGTTATCAAGTATAGAAAAGGGCTCCACATGTGTGTTCCTACATTGTAAAAGTGTTGGGTTTTGTGCGGGGTTTCAGACTTACTTGATTTACCACAGTTACTGGTGGATTGCATGTGATACCATGTTTTTTCCCGACTTTTTAGTAGAAATGATCTCTGAACTTTAGAAGACCAAAATAAGCAGTAATATACAAGGTGCTGTTTTTGTGCTTCTATTTGCAGGATGAATTGTGTACAGACCTTTAAATGTAATTTATGTTTTACTACATTTTATATACATTTTTTTCATTGAAATATTTGGACTCTTGAATGAATGACTGTATAACTTAACCATTCACAATATTCACATGTGGCGCAGTTTTATGGTATTGCTGTTCCGTTTTGTTAAACATGCAGACAGGTCCATTCATTTCATGACCCCTTTCTGTAATACAAGCGGTACACATTCTCATTGTAGCATTGTAGCCAATACACACTATAGCTGTAAGTTCTACATCCAACTTATTGGAGTATTCAATAAAGTATGCAAATGGTATGATGAAGTATGTTATCCTACAGGCACTGTTTTTGTTATGGTACTTTGTGGAAATAGAAATGGCCTCAATTGCTTAAGTTACAGGTTTCACACTTTAAACTACAAGTTTTTATTTTATGACATTGGGATTCACTTGTAAGCCATGTATCATTGTGATCTACACCCTGTGTTCAAGGTATGGCAGCATTACTTATTTCCGGCATTTCACCTGGACTTGGAAATGCACTGGTAGGAATAAAATATGAAAGCTTTATTACTTGTGTTAATATAATGCAGCTTTGGGTGCTTTTACTAAATAAAGGATAAATAAAAAAGAAAAAAGGTGACATTTATTTACATGATGTTCTTTGTTTTTTTCTAGATTTCCTTAGATAAATGAACTTGATTAATCAACTACACTATCTTTCTTTGTTCCTTTGCTAACTTACTTCAGGGTAAATGGAGAGAAAAGGGTTCAGTTATACCACAGATTTGTCAGTGAGAGAAAAGATAAGTAAGCAAATGAATGGCAGTCAGTGGAAGCTTCTGTACAGTGCTGTCTGAAGTTCAGCCTATTTTTAGTAGTCAGCATTATGACTTTGTGTGTTTCAATATTGTTTGGGAAACTCCTAATTCTCTTCTTTAAGCTTCATAAATTCACTACAGACAGAAAAAAGGGTCCGATTTCTATACTGATTTTCCCATCCCTCTTAATGTGGTTGTGCTCTCAAAAGAGATGGTTGAGGAGCAATACATAATTTCCTAGGCCAGCCTTGGCAATACACACAGTACTGGAGAGGGATATTCCCCCTCTGGTGATGTGGGTGGGCTCATCTGAGCTGCCAAGATCGGAGCCATGATGGCATGCAAACGCCTTCTGTGCACTTCAGGTGAGCACCTCTGCACAAGCACAGCCACCAGCATGTTAGTGGCTACTCCTAAGTCATATGGATTGGCAGTAACTCCTTGGTCTGCAGCTTCCCAGACTAGTCTCACCTGTGATATGTGCTGCACAGTCCCAGCCAGTGTCAGAGTCTGCCTTTCCTCCCCAAGACTTGGAAGCAAGGCCAAGGGAGATCAGGGAAGGGATGAGGAGGTAAGTGGATGGGACAAAATGGTAAGGCTGCAATAAGTGAGGGAAGGGTTGGGGCTGGGTCCAAACAAAACCAGCACAGTACTACCCACTTGGACTTGCAAAGGTACTTCTTCCTGGCAGGTCTAGCAAAGCTGGAATTTTTCTTGAGGGCAGAACGGCTTCTCTAGCAGCGTCTGGAGGATGAGTAAAGGGCAAGGTGTTTTTGAGAAGACTATGAGATTGGTACAAAAGTTTTCTCTTGCTTCTAGTATCCTACTCTGTCTATATGATTTTCATAAGAAGACTGGTTCTGACATTAGAAAAAGTGGATTGGGTGTTGATACTGTGCACAGCAGTCCACTGGTGAGGCAGGAAGGTCCCTGTTTGGAAAAACATATAGGGCAGATGGAGAATGGACTTGCAGTCACAGGGCAGGAAAACAGTAATGGTTCCTAGTCTGAGTGGGGAAACTGACTATAGATGTGTCACTAGCTCCAGTTTGCCTTCTGTTCTGATACTGTCCAAGATCTACACTATTGCAAGGTTTTCTTCTGTTTTATCCATTGAGACTGTAGGGAAGGAAAAGCTGTAAAGAGTGCAGTATAGGCAGCTGTATAAAAGAGGATTCACCCACAATGCTAAATACAAACAGACGTTACTACAAACTTTGATAGGCAGGTTCATTCCTTCATCTAAACATCACTACTCTTAGTTTCATCTAGTGATTTCCCTAAAGACTCATCCAGAGGAGCAAGCTGCCGGCTGACATATGAATCCTTTGCTTTTGTATTTTTCATGGCTGTGAACATCACAGTGAGTCATAGGGAATTTTCCTCATGGCAACAGTACCTCAAACTTTTATTAGAGAGATGAATTTGATCTTTTTTTTCTCACTTACTGTCTAAGGAGTTCATCAGATGTCCCTCATTGGGTTTGTGTTCAGAGGAATCGTGTCACTTCACCTATGTGGGAGTAAAGGGAAAAGGTCTGACACTTTGTGGAAGAGAGGTCAAGAATATTTCCTGAGTTGGACAATCTCAAAAGATGTCAGATCTTGAGATGTTTGACAAAACAGATGTAAGGAGAGAAACATCCAGCTGCATGGAGTAGTATCTTCAAATAAACCCTAAGTCATAGCTTCACCATGGGTAGAAAGTAATTCTGTTTCTAGACAGGCAAATGCTGCTGCAAGCTGTACTCCAAACAGTTTCTAGTTTTTCAAAAGGGACCTTGTATAGTCTTTGTTTTGCACAGCTTCCAGATATGACAAGTATGGGCTCCTTCAATCACCAATATGAATTCTAAACAATCTTAGGACTGTTAAGAAATACTAAATGTGTTCACTTGGCACGATAAACCAAGTCTGTATTATCTGGGTCAGTCAGATCTTTCTCTAGACCAAAATGTACTGTGTCTACTGTGATAAAATGTAGAAAAATTGGTTCAGCAGGATTTCCTTTCCAGAAAAATGCTGTAAAAACCTTTTTCACCTACTGTTCCTGGCTTATGCTATGATTGATGTTGTGAAGTTGTAGTCTCTGGACTAACAATTTCTCCTTCTTAAACCCCCACACAGTGGGAGTTCCTAGCACTAGGTTGCCACTGCAGAAGACTGGCCACCTGGCATGTTTTGTGACCTCAAATAAAAGGCAACCCCTGCATGTGCTTGTGTGCACACATGCCTGATTTTGCAAGAAAACATATCTGGAATATAAGGCCACAGCTCTGTGTTCAGCATCAAATGAAATTAACAAACATATTTGCACATGATGTGCTGTTGTCCCAGGGCTGTGTGAGATCTTGTGCAGCTCTGAATCCAAATCCAATTTCTCCTGGTGTGTATTGGCTTCCACTCAGTCACACTCCTTAAGGCTGTGGCAAGAGCAGGACAGACTTTAGTGAGGAATTCTGTAGCAGCACCCATGGAGCACTGCCTCCGTGTAGAACTGCTGAGAGGGTTTCCACTGTCACTGTGTCCCTCTTGTCCTATCCAGGCCCCATTTTTGATTAAAATTAAAAAAGAAAATTGTTCTAAATCTTAGCTGAATACCTCAAGATTGCACAAGCAAGGGGAAGTAATGTAACAGAGGTTATGGCAGGAGCTGGAAATAGTATGGGGTTCTGAGGGCTGTAAATCTCCAGGAGAGTCGGAATTTAAAATAATAAAATACTGAGGGAACGCAGAATCCCATGTAGCTACTTCTCATTTCTATTGATCTAAAAGAGGAACTTTACTTTATCTCGATTACAGTGTACCTGATGGTTTAACTGTCCTTTTTAAAACCTCTGTCTAAAACTGAAATAATCCATCTGTTCAGTAGGTTGTTAACTTTAAAAGCAGTGGAATTAGAGGGGGGAATTTAAATTAAAATTTTTACCTTAATTTAATTGAATGCTTATTCCATACACCAAGTAATAAAAAATCATAATGTGGAATTACAGAAAGTTCTTGTTACTCCATATTTTATATCTGTTACTGAAGAATAATTTTTTTGTAGGAACCATCCTCCACATAGACTTCTTGCATATTTCTTTTCAAACTAATAAACTAGTCACTGGAGATGTTTTGTCCTGTTGTGGTTTTGATTCATAACAACCAGTGTTTAAAATCTTATCAAGAAGTTTAGTTCTTAGTCTGCTTTCAAAGTAGCTATTTGATAACCACCAGCACTATGAAACAAAAGAAATTCCTTCCAGAATGAAAAAATAATTAACAGGGTGGTGGATGGGAAAACAGCGAACTAAAGAAGTGAATATCTAAGTAACTTAAACCAGAAACGTTTAAGGTACAATAATTTAATTTAGATATAATATTACTTCAACTGAGGCTGATTATTCTCAAATGTATTCTGAGGCTTTACAGTTATGATAAAGATCATTGCCTTGCTCTGTTGTTAATCCTACAGATACATTTTCATAACTTGATGTGGTTTTCCATTTAATTACTTTCATATCAGATTTAAATATTTTTATGAGACTTAACCTGAGGTGGTGGAAGAAATATCTTGCAAACTGCTAGCAGCCATGTGCTTTTCTTACCAAGGAAGCGATGCTGTGCTCCATTTTTGTTCCATCATCTTGTGTCCACACCAAATGCAGGTCTCCTCAGAGAATTCTTCTCTTCCCAGCTCAGCTGATAATTTTACAACAAAATACTGAGGAAACCTTTCAAATGGTTTGCTGCTAACATTGAGAGCACTAGGAATAAAAGATTTGTTTCTTTGTGAAGGGGAGGTACGTGTTTGAAGATACTTGTTTCTTTATGAAGGGAAGCATATGTCTTTGCTTCCTCTGTTCCTTATACCTTTACTATATCCCTCTCCCTTGTCCTCACTTAGATATTTCTCTGAGGACAACCACAGCATTATTCACCATTACATCTCCTCTACTTGGAAATACTGTTTTCTTAAGGCAGACTAAAATAAAAAATTATATATTTATAAATAGATATGCTTATGAATGGACTCAGTCCTGACATTTTGAAAAGCCAGTGGAGTAAGAATTTTGTTGTTCACTAACTTGTAGACTCAAACATTCCCAGTTGAATGGGTGTGTGGATCTTTGCTTTTCAGCACAAGTTTGCTCCTGACTTTGCTGTGGCCTTCAATTTTGCATCCTATTAAATGTAAGTGCTGGATGTTCATTTATGTTTTTTCATGTCTTTCCTTATAATTAGTGACTATTTTTGTGATTTTTTACCTGTTCTTTTATCCACGTATCTGCTGTAGCTTTCCTCTACTGTTGATGTCTGCTACTTTTGTGGAGACAGCTTCCCCAGTTTAAAAGAAGCAAATCCAACAAAACCAATGAGGAATTCATCTCCAAAACAGATGGAATGCTTTGATCTCAGGGCTCCTCCTGCTCTGGGACACCCAGCAAAAGCCACAGCAAGGAATGGTGTGAATACTCCTTACTCTCCTCAGCCTCAAGCCAGTCGTTTTGGACGACTGTGTTGGAGGTGCTGAGACACTGAGTGTTGCATGAGGGCAGGGGGCTGGGACTGAGTATTTTTCCTCATCATTTTTGTTCGAGGAATGGGATTAATTCTGGACTGAATGCCCATATCTGTCCCTTGGCACTGTGTGGGACCCCATGTAAGTTGTTTAGGTTTCTGTTGTTTCTCCTGTAAACAGAAAAAATGTGGGTGCTTCTTTCTACAGGCGTTGTGAAGGGAAACACATGGGATACAAGGGAATTTTTACTGCAGGCAAGATCAGCACCCTGATGGTGGATGAGGCTTCATGCAAGACATGACACAAAGGCATTAGGAAATGCATCTTCTCTTCTCCAGGAGATCAGTGGATTAAGAGGCTGCTGGCATCCCTGGGCTTGGTGCAGGCTGCCTGGCTGTGGGTGCATCATGTGTAGGTGTAGCACTTCCTCTGGGGTGGGCTGGTCTGAAATGTGTGGTTGCATCTTGTAATGACAAATGGTTTTGAGGCCTGAACCAAAGCCAGTTGAAGTCATTGGGAAAAACTCTGCAGCTTCAAAAGGAATTGGATTAAAGCCATAAGAAATTTTCACTTTGTTTTTTTAAATAAACACTCTCCAACTTGTAATTGACATTGTGCTTAAAGCATGCTTTTAAAAATGTTATTTTGCTTTTAAAGCTTCTATATCTGGTGGTAAAGAGGGTATAATTTTCTGTTAAAAAGCCTGGGGTTTTGGGGGTTTTTTTGGGGTTTTTTTGGGGTTTTTTTTTTAGGTTTTTTTTTCATGTGGCAGTGTGACATTATAATGCCTTAAATTGTTCTGTGCATACCAAAAAGTACTCATGGTACATACTGTAATTTCTTGTAATCATTTTGTTCACTAGCCCATGCCCATGGGAAAAATATTTGCCAAAATAACATTCATGAAAACCTCTTTTTTTTCTGACTTTGCTTGGAAACCCAGTAACCCACATACATATTTGCAATTATCTGATTTTAATAAGTGGGAGTTAATATACCTGCTTTGTTCATGCATATTAAAATATGCTAACATAAGAGGGTCTTTTGGAGGAGGGGGAGGGAGAGTTGGAATTCTGCCTCTTTGGAAGCAGTCCACCTCCAGTCTGAGGTGCAGCTCTAACAGATTATGCCCAAGCAATGGAGATAGTAAGGTTTTGCTTTGTCCCATAGCAGCATTTACAGAAAACAGACAACATCACAGGGGAGTCTGTGGGCCAGGGAGCCTGAGGGATAAAACAGTGGCCGCATCTCACCCACCCAAGTATCTCCTGCCAGATTTGACCCACCCCCTGCTGGAGGGGGAGTCTCTAGAGCCTTTATACCTTCCTTCCAAGGGCCTGATACCTGGTGTGTGTCCCCTGGCACTGGGAGTTGAGCACTGTGAGGGCACCGTGTTTGTGTGGCTCCAGGGAATGCGGAGGTGGGCGCTGACGCTGCCCAGCACTGCAGCAAGGCGTCCTCTTGGGTGCAGGGGATACAGACCCCATCTCAGAGGCTCCTGACATTTCACCCAGCCCTCTCCAGAAAATGCACCCACAGTAAGGAGATACTTGTTTTCCTCCTGTCAGGAGTCTGCTCTGCCAGCAAGCTTCAGGGAGGGTTTTTGGTGCTTCCTCTCTCCAGGACAGAAGTACAACCCTGCAAACCCACTCCTGCTGCTCCGGCACTTCTGCTTCTGGAAGGCTCCTGAAAGCAGGGAAACATGCCACAGTGAGGGGAGGAGACACTTTCTGGGGTCCCAGAAGACATTTTGTGCAAGTAAAATGCAGGGTTTAGATGAATTGATGATTTTTAAAATAAAAATCTGTTAATATAATCTTTTTGTGGATTTAATACACAAAGTTCTTAGGCAAGTGCTTAATGTGGACCTTGCATTTGCCTAGGTTATTATCCTTGACTTACAGTTTTCCAAGACACTGTAACCAACGTGTGGGCACACATTCACTTAGTGTTTCTTCTACATAGGTTTTGCTGTGAATACTGGGTTGCAAGTCAAGATTTTATATTTCTGGTAAGCCTTTGAGGAAATGCTAAACCTCTTCAATATTTTTTCACCAAAATTTTGCTAAAGCCAGGATAATTTTAAGTATGAACCTTGAAATGAATTGACCACTAAATTCTTACTTATTTCGATTCCTGCCTTACACATATGCATGCACATAACTGTGCACTTTCACAGGGCTGAGCAGATTATTGAATGAATGCATACTTGCAAAACTGGCCAATATTTTAAACTGTTTTAGAAGCGGTATTAAAAAACGGAACGTAATTCTCACAAAATGCAGTCCAATACAATTCTGTTTTGGTAAAGGATGCACTTTCAGCACTTTCTGAAAGGAATTTTAAAACAAATGCTTTTAAAAATTTATATAAAAATTAAACAATGTCCCTGGAAAAGTTTCTAGGAAAAGAGTGAGCTGTAAGTTTCAAGAAGGAAATCTAGTGAGCTATTGGCAAAGAATTTCTTGTGCTTCGAGCAGTATATTGACATTTCACCTGGCATTGTAAATTCTTATGTATTATGGAAATTGTAAACTTCTACCTTGGCCTTTTGCTTTTATATATCCTAACCTCTCTTTTCAGTGTAGTTTTCTGCACTGATATTGAGTAGAAGATTAAAAAATCATATTTAGGAACCAACCTCAAGAATAATTTTCTTTTGTATTACATTGTTTTGCTTATGCCATGGTCTCATCCCTGCAAGGAGATGCCAGTCACATTAGACAAAGCATGTGAGAAGCAACAGTGAACTGTGCTGATAAACTTTGCCAAAACTGTTCTGGTTTTGTTGAATTCAGGGAGAGATGCTCTACCACCAGTTCTTCAGAGTGTATCCTGACTGTCATGAGGTTCGGCACTTCTGGTCAATAAGATATAATTTGAAAATCTTCCAATTCTGACAGCTGACTTTCCTTTACAAGAAAACAGTAGAAAGAAGCTATGCTGGTTATTTTTATTGTGGTTCAATTTCCGGCTGGTAATGAAAATCAAATAAAGGAATATCAGTGTAAAACTTGGTTCGGTCTTGTACTCTGACCTTGCCTCCTTCCTTGTCTTGGCTACAGCAGTACTTCAAAATACATCTTTTGTAAAGGCCCACAGTTATTAAGACATTGTCCATTTCAACCCTACAGATGTCCAGGTCCTATAAAGGTCTTGTTAGGTAAGAGAAGTGAGATTTTCAGTTTGTGCTAAACAGAAAAAAAATTGGCATATCAGACCTAAAGTAACCCTAAAAGATGTGATAAAAGGCTCTTTAAAGACTTAACCTTGATGCTCCACCAAAACCCTGTGTAGGTCTCATTTTTCCAAGAAAATGGATTAGGATGAAGGAGATTCCTTGTTTTTTTGACATTTACTCTTTGTTATTCTTTTCCATATGAGCCTGCATTTGGTAAGACTTGCAAGTATATGTTTAACATAAGAAGAAAAATTAGATATTGGTGCCAATTCTTGCCACAAATTCTAAACACAATCTTCAAAATTGAGACCTGTGATGAAATGAGAGGGGATAATATCCTAAGCATCCTGTTAAAAAAATTAATTTTCTCCATTACCTTGGAATGTTACTGAGCATTACTGAACATTGCTGCCCGTGCAGAAATTGCATCTCACTGAAGGTAATGGCCATGCTTTCTTGCTCTTCCCTGTTTACTGTGTCACAGGTGGCAACATGGGTCATTGGTCACATAAGCAAGCAGGGGGTAAAAGATGTGTAGCTGGCAACAGTAACAGCCTTTGTAGCAACATTTTATTTTTCTGCTGGCATCACTCGAGGATGTGATTGCAATCATTAGTGCAACTTTGACCTGTGACTTTTTTGGCTGGAGAGGATAAGTATTTTTTGCTTATCAAATGAAGTAGGAATGTGGGTGTCTCAAAGTAATTGCTTTTGAAACATTAATATGCAGTTGTAGCAACAAGGGAAAAGTTTAGCTGAAACTATTTTTCATGGAAATACAGATAGGTTTTGGACATTGTTATATGTCTGCAGGGGCAGATTTCTGCAAGTGTGCTTGCAAAAGGACGGTTTGGGTAACTGTAGAAGCAACGAAGAAGATGTGATTCTAGAAATCATGAATCACAGAAACACTTCTAAGAAATATACCAGCTCTTTTTGCAAGTGTGAGATATGATAAGCAAGATACATTGTGAGATGTTTCATGGTTGTACTTTTGAAATTCAGTTGGCACAGGTACTTCCGTATAATTGAGAACTTAAAATACCATGCTCCATAATGGGATAAAACCACTTACATAATTGTGCATCATTGTGCCTTGATCCACCAGCAGATTCTTGGTAAATTTTCTAAGAGACCAAAGTTCATGCATTTTTCTCAGAAGCTTAAGCCTATTATCAGTAATCTTGAAAGCAGACACTGTTGGTAAAAACAATTATATAAATGTTTATTTGTTGTCAATTGATTTCACAGCCTTCATAAAAAAGAACACTTGGAACCTCTAGGATTTAATAAAATGAAGGGCACTGAACAAGGCAGATGCTTTTTGGAATATCCCAGAGTTGTGATAGTAAGACAGATTTGCCCATATGTTTCATTTCACACTTTCTCAATGATTTTTATTGATTTGGTTAAAGTGTTGTATGAGCATAGCATTGCCAACAGCGGAGTATTAAGATGTGTTACCCATGATGGCACTGTAACTATGAGTTTATTTGGAATCTTTTGTTATGTAACAAAACATCTTGTGTTGACAATTGCATGACAACCTTATGGAAAACTAGGTAATTGTGTTGATCGTTTACTGCCTAGTTTCTCTCCTCTATAATGAAGCTCTTTCCTTGGGTAATACAGTTGCTTGAGCAGTAATTCTGATTTACCTGTACACCAGTCTTCCAGTCTCCCACCTCTGCACCTTGTCTCTCATGCTAGTGGCAGTGGTCTGTTATTGCAGATGACACTTTGATATATGTTCACCTTTATTGCTAGTCCCATAAATTTCATTAGCATCCTATGTAAACATTTTACAATTTACTTATAATCTATTATACCTGATGTTTCTTCTGCAGTTTTCCTTGTATCTCAATTAGGTTTACTTAAAAAGCATATTTTTACCATTTACTTCTGTTTAATTAAAGAATTTGTGTTTCTGCATCTTGATGATATATTTTCTCTGGTGACAAAGGAACATTCTATTAAGCCCTTTCAGTACACACAGCGTATATAACTAAAATGCTAAATTCAACTCAACTAAATAACTAAAATGTAATCCAAAAGAACACACAGAGATATCAATACCCATATACCTATACAGCTGGTATCTGTGGTTTTTATTTTTTATAAATTGAAGTACACTTTCAGCAGCATCATATTCACTTGTAACTCTTGGTTTAGATCTGCCTTCTTGCTGAAATGCAGTAAAATAAGTGGAATGTTGCTTCTTTATATTCATGTCCTTTTTAGTTTTAGAAAAGGTCACATTTACATTCACATCAGAGATAAGTGTGCGATGCTCCGTTTTTTCAACATAGTCATTAAATACCATATAATGACCTTGGTGACACTATTGCACAGAAACATTCCTCTTCAGCATTATCACGGTCAGAAATAGTAAAGGTGCAGTGTTTGTCAGCTTCCACAGATGGAAGCTTTAATTAAAGTACTTATCTGTTACACTAAATAAATCTTCCAAATAAACAGATATTGACTCATCAATGTTTTCTGCAAGTATAAGAATTTTTCATGCCTACATTCACAAAGCTTTTATTTTTCCCATTATCCATAAATGGGTCTTGCATTTAAATGAGGTAATTCTCTAGAGAGGGACAAAGGAACTTAACAAACTTTGTTTTCTTTTATGCTCCATCAAGTCAATGTTTTCCTTCCCTCCTCCCTCCCTCCTTTAAAAAGCAAGTAAATGTTTATTTTGGAGCAAAATGAAGGCAGCCCCTCTACCACACTTTTTTTTTCTTTTTTACTTCTATTTTTCTGGTGCATAGGGTCAGGGGCAGCAAAGTTGCCTTTTGGTTTTTTGTCTGGGGTCGTAAAATACTCATTTTGTAGACCTTTGCCTCATCAAGTAGGCATAAACCAGCTAAGAAAAACAAACCTTTTAAGAGTTTGCTGTCTGGACTCTGTGCATTAGTATTTTGTGCTTGCTGCTCTTGACCATGAAATGTCTGCTCCTGTGTAGAAAAATAAAAAAATAAGGGTGCAGAAGAATTAACTCCACTCTTCCCCAAGCCTTTTTAAAAAGAGAATACTTAAGGGAGTTCACTCAGACTGAGGAAACATTTTGGGTTTTCATGGAAAGTCTGTCAGTAATTCCAAAACTTCCCAAAACTTTGAAATTTCAAAAACCAGCTGGATAAAAATTTTAAACTCTATGGAGTCTAAAACCTTATTGAAGTCTAAGAATTTTCTTGCATATTAAATTTAAATCTAGTTAGTGTGGATTTAGATAACTTTTGTTTTGCATTCTGTTTTCTATATGTTCAATAGATCCCCTTTGGTTAGCCTTAGCATATCTTTTACAATTAAACACTGAAGCTGCTTGCAAAAAAAATGCTTAAATTTACAGTTGCAGGTTTGAATCTGTCTATTGTGTATCAGTTTCTTTAAAATAATTCTGAATAACTGAGAGGTATCTAAAATTTAATTTGTGTTGTATTCCAACATTTCACTGTAGCATTTCATTCTCAGAAATTGTTTGTTGTTCTGACAAAATTTTACAAAATTTTTACAAACTTTGCTTTGCAGGCTTATATTTTACTTTCATATTTTGTGTAGTAAAATAAAAAAAAAAAAAAACCAGCCTAGCAAGTGCTAGAAAAAATAGATGAGTTGAGCAGAGGCAAGTTCCTAAACTAATCATAATAGTGGTCTCCAGGGTTTAGTGTAGGCCACTGGATAGTACCTCCAGATAGCTGAGCATTTAGCAGAAAGACTAATGTTAGAAGCCTCCTACTCAAGTTCAAATCCTCTGAACTTTGCTTAAATGTGATTTAAAACTGTACTTGAAAAAAGAAAGTTATGTTTTCATAATTTGTAATTTCCCATTTCAGTTTGAATATTCTGCATGGCAGCCCAGATGAATAGCTTGGATATTTAGCCTGTTTGCTTTGCTTTCTGACATTGCACTTAAGACTTGCAAATATCTATATGGTTATAAAAATCAGCAGTCTCATATTCAGAAGTAGTTTATTCCTTTTTCTTTCTCATTTCAAAGGATTGGATTTTATCAGAAAAGTAAAGTATAGTTACACACTGTAACTTCTGTTATGTGCTTCATGTTTTATCTTTTAAGGTCTCTTCAAATATTTTGTATGTTTTTTACAGGTTTAATAACTATCTTTTGTGTATTTGGTGTTTTTCTTTTCAATATGAAGACGTCTTGGTTTTACTAGAAAGTGCACCATATTTGCTTTTCTTCATGCATGACTGGCTTTTTGTCTTCTTAAACATAATTACTGGAAGTTTTACAGTGGTATAAGACTGGGACTGTAGGTCACTGCTCAAATCTATAATGCTTTAAAAACTTTTTTTATAATATGAGCTTAATGCATAAGTTTAAATTTTAGCAGTGTTACAAACTTGTATGCTCTCACTATGTATAGACTTGATAGGGGAGTTCCACACAATTCCACAATTTTAATACATACCTAGAGTTTTCTCAATTCTAAAATGCATTTTCTGTTTAAATGAATCCTGCTTTGATGCATTAATTTCTTCCAGTGCCTGATTTTGAGAGTCATATAAGGATGATGATTTATAATGAAGTTCATTTAATGTGATTAATTTCTTAGTAGTCTCGGAGCACTTTATAGTTGGAGAATTATACTTCAAATTAATTTAAAAATTAAACAGTAAAGTAGTGACAATCATCTGCTATTCATCAAGTACAAAAAGCTCTCATCTAAGAAATAATTTATAACTGTCTGAGAAAGGATCACCAAAACACTGAGTAAATATGCATTACTGTCCTGTCATTTCATAGGCTTATAAGAACAATTATGTTTAACTTTAAAGTTGACACCATTTCCACTGCAACAGATAAGGGCATTGTGGCCTATGTCAAATCTATGGGAACATAGGTGGTCATATCCTCTTCTTTATTCACACAGTTTAGACACCAAAGTGAGTTGTGACTCCTTGAGGAAAGAGCTATAGAGGAGCTATATGTCACCTCCATGTCCTCTTTGTGGCAAGTGATGACATTTTACATGCCACCATAGCTTTATTTACAAAGAGATTAAATAGAAGAAACAAAACATGTCAAAAAGAAGTGCAATAATGAATTGAAAAGGAAATGCCTGACAACAAATAAGAGAATAGTGAGGAAGAGTGAGGCATTGTTAATGAAAGCAGTGTGAATATGGAAAATTGGCAGGCTTTCCAAGGCAGAATTAAATTTGTAGTACTTTCCGCTCTGTTAAACTTATACAACCAACACAGCTGGGAGGGTGGAATCCAGCTCTCCTTCCTTTCTTCCCTATCAACAAAACAATTTGGCAATTTCCATCTAGGTCTGTGTGTGTGCTCCCTCTGACGACATTGCAGTTGCACAGCCACTACTAGTGACGTAATCTGAATACCGTGGTTCTATTTACATGTTATTAACCATCTAATTTGTCTTGCAGAATTGTTATTACTGCTGATTATGTACTTGAGTTCCTTGAATAAGGGTCCATTAACATAGCTACCAAATTGTCCTTTGACTCAAGCTGACCTCAGAAATCTTTCACTGTGTTAAGAGTACTTAGATTTAATTTTTAATGGGCTGTGGGAGCTACAGTTTTAACAAGTCTCACACATAATTTCTGGCAAAATTCTGAAACCTGAAGAAAAGAAACTGTACCTGAAGAAAAGGTACTTAATCCTTTAAAGACAGCTTGGAAGACAAGATTTAACAGGATTTTCAAACTCAGACCCAAGAAAGTTCCCCTGAATCAAATTCATTTTTTCAACTCTTGTTTTCAGTGGTTAGTGTTTCTGTATGCTTAGGGCTATCAACACAAGAAACTCTAGGCAGTCAGTTCTCTTACCCAATCCATAAGCCATCTGAGTCCATGTGGTCAAGAGATGGATCCGACGTCTGGAAATTATGCTGAGTGCTGTAGGAATCCTCAGCATGGATAGATCTGGGGCCACATCTGAGGCAGGGCAGAAAAGTTTCTTCAGGAGATATCAGGAATAATGTTATGACAGCAGGTTTTACTATAGTACTTGAATAATGGGTGAGTGATTTTGACCATAAAATTATACTATGTGCAATGGATGTACAGTAGCAGCAAAATATGCAAATAGGAAAGCATGCTTATGTGAACCCTTCCTACAAAGGAACATACATGACACATTCTGAAAGGAAGAGAGCATAATCTTTTGTACTTTGTCAGCACTTAATTTTATAGTGTCATTAATTTTTATGTGACTGGAATAAGACTTCACTTCTCCTCCTATTAGGAAAGAAGTCAACAATAACCGCCTACAACAAGTCCAATTTTGATAGTGACGTGAAAGATGGTACTGGAGCAAATATTTCCATAGGCTTCTGTTATGGAGAACAGTGACCCATGTTAAGAAGCAAATGATTTGTGTCAGAGTAAAACTGACTCATGTCAGCTCTTGAATTAGTGTGACTTGGACTAGACCTGTACAGACAGTTTGTAATTCAACACTTTGCTGTTTGCAACTTTGTGATTGAGATCACAAACTCTCTGGAAACAGCAGCATGCAATAAAGGTGGTGAGAGAACTTGGGTAGGAATTTAAGGCTGTATAGTCCTCTAATGTACCACATGCTTGAGACCAGGATAACAGGGGCTGAGACACCACCTTGTTTCTTGTCTGAGACACTCCCAGCACTGGGTTAACTGTTGATGCTTCTGTGTTTCTTCCTATTGTGACTGACCTACATTAAATTAGAGCTTAACACAATCAGAATAACTGCTCTCTTCCACAAGAACTCTTCCAATGTCCCACTGAAGAGTCCACTGTGCTTTATAGCAGAGGAATTGCAGCAGCATCAAAGCCCAAAACAGCATTTAAGAGGTCAGAGGAATTTAAATACTACAGTTTGAAGGAGGTCTGTGCAGCAATATCTTAGCAGTAGCTTGCACGTCAAGTGGCTTTTATTTAGATAAACGCTCAATTAGTTGGTCTTAACATTGTCTGTAGAGGATTCTTGACCAATTGAAATATAATGCAGAAATGTAAGAGAGCAATATCTACTCTAGAAAGAGTCAGAAATGTAGCAAAATGGCCTGTTGCTTCTGAGAGTGGGATGGAGAAGTTACTGAAATGTTTGCTGGATTAGATTGCCCCCAGGCAATTCTAATTTAATTTCTTTTGCAACGAGTAAATGGTGCTGAACTCCATTTCTTTCCTAACATTCACATGCTGAATGATATCAAAGGATAACTAAAAAAAGGGAAATAATTCAAACCCTTGTACACATATTTTCAAAGTGGAATATAGAGATTTACTTTATTGACTCACATTAATGCTAAAAAGAGATGCATGGTTAAATCCTCAAGTATTACTGTAATTCCACCACACACACACACACACACACACAAGCTTATCACCTGTATTCTTCTGTGAATGTAGTTTAGCAAGTGGTTATAGATCAAAGATATGGAATCTAGAAAACTGTTTCAGTTTCCTACAGCTGAAATATTATAGCTGGAGGGGAGAGGACAGAAAGAATATTCAGCCTGTGTTTCAAATTCTCGTGGACTGCAAGTGGACTTAGAAACCAAAAGTATCCAAACCCCCTTGTAGAATAATACCCTATCACCTTCTTCTGAGCTGTGTATGAGGTAACTTGTTCCTTATTAAGTTTCTGTGACAAAAGCTGTTTTCAGATTTCTTTTGTGCTTTCTCATTTTCCAATTATACTTAATTGACATTGTATTGGATAATGGAAAAAGTTAAATCTGATCTTTCATCATTGTGGTAATGTGTTCTTTTTAAATTATTTTCATTAGTTTGGGATTTTAATTTGCATTTTAATAAGTTTAATTAAGCAATCAGTGAATATTTATTTTCAGAACACTCAGTTTGTGATTTTCAAAAAATTACTGGGGAAAAAAACCAGATTCAGCCAGCAGTCCAGGTGAAAAGAAATGCTTCAGCTGTCCAATGAATTTTAAAAGAAGCACAGTATCTTTCTGTGTAAATGTGAGCATGAAGGAAGATCTAAAAATAGTTTGTATGTACAGTCCATACAGCATACAGAAAGATCAGCCACTGAGTTTAGGTCGACCAATTGAAAATATTTGACTATAAGACATTACCGAACTAGATTACTACTTCATAAGCAGCAGACTTTTTGGTGTAGGAGAGAAAACTGTCTTGAGCCACATTCCTCAGGTTTCTTCATATACACAACTGTGTGAAATACTCAAGATTGTCTTGCAATTAATAATTTTTCCACGAGATGGCACAAGAAATCAATCTTTCTCTACCCATACTAGGAGAGTTAATTCCTGTGTTTTGATTCTGACAGACAGGTATGCCCTAATAGCCTACTAAACAATTACAATATAATGTTCCCAGCTGAGAGTTTGGAATTTGTTATTGTACATTAATAACTGAGAGATAAGCATGTGGTAAGGGGAGCACTTCTTATTTGTTGATGAGGGAACACAGAATAGTATTGCTGTAGCTGAATTGTTTTTAACTAATATACATAAATATTCATGGAACTTACATGAATTAAAACACAAAGGCATCTGTTACACCATGAGGGACTTAGTGCTACAATGGGCCCTTAATGCTCAATTAGAAAATGACATCTAAAAAAACTCTCTCAAACAAATCCCTCTTCATGTGGCTAAGATACTAAAATTTGTAATAAATCCCTAGTGGAGTCTCTGAAATATTAAGCATAATAAGTTTATACATAATAAATTTATGAGGGAATAAAAAAAATTAAGGCATAGGTAGTACCGGTTTCAATCCAAATTCTTTGTAAGTTCCACTGAAAGATACTTCCTTGGCTGGCTACAATGAAATTTCTTGGTTTTCCTTGTCGGATAAAGTTCGAAGGAATAATAAAGAATATGATAAGAGTACAATTTTACAACTGACAAACTGTAAGCATGGCCTAAATGACAACAATGAGAAATCACAGTGAGTATTGATCAAGCTTTGTCCAGTCTTTCTGAAGTGGACAGTCTGAGCCTTCTCTTCAGAGACAGATAATCACTGGGCTATTTGCTGCCTTGCAGGCTGGTTTTCACCTCTGCATATTCCAGGTTGTGAAAGGACTTTTTTTTTTTACAGGAAACACTAAAGCATCAAAGTTTTATTGTAATTGTTCTAACTAAAAAAAAAAGTCATACTGGCAAGGGAACAAATCTACCTCCCTTTTGTTCTGTGATCCAGGAGCAAGCCATTTTATTCTTTTCCAGTCCTGCTGGTATTGCTGGTCTGTTTGCAGAGTCTGAATGGGCTGCCCATGCCATTCCAGTGCACACTAAAAATGCATATCTCTCTAGAAATTAATTTTGTCATGGTTTATATCTGGCCACTATGGTGTCATATTTTGAGGTGTATGAGTAAAATTTAAAAGCTTCATCTTCTAAAGTGTAATAATTCACTTACTATTCCTTTTTTGAAATAAGAAAATTTAGGCTTTAGTCTCCTGGTGAGAAGCATTACCATGTGTATTATTACAAATATACTCAGTTATGCTAGCTTTAGGTAAATTGCCAGTCTAAAGAGGATTTATGAGAAAGTAAATGCAGGACATGCCTGAACAAAAGCAAATGCAGTGAAGTGTTTCAGTTTATTAAAATCTCTAGATCTTTTGAATTCCTGAATTACATTACGTTAACTGCAGAGTAATTAGAAAAGTTTTGTTTTATTACAAATCCTGAAATTCTTTCAGTTCTTTAGACATAGTCTTTTTGTTCTGATAAATTTACAGTAAGTAAATATTAGCACTGGACAAAAAAACCAAGACAAAACCATCTTGCCACAAGAATGGCATTCAGTGCTTAAATTTGTTTTAAATTATCGTTGTGGTGAAATTTATTTTCACTGCAGTTTTATACTATTGTAGTGCTTTGGACTTGGGTGCCTTATCCTATGTCCTGGGATCTCAAGGAACTTTACAGTTAAACCTTGGGATTGGGAAGTGAAGTGTCAAGAGTCACAATAAATGTAGATGGATTCATTTGTCTTGCTATAAATGAAAACATCTCTGTGTGTCTTCCCATAATATTTGCTGTCTCCTCCTGTGAAGGGGATGGCTTGAAAAACACCTTTTTTTTTTTTAGCCATACTCTACAGAGTCATAGTTAGCTGTCTTACTCCTCCTTGCAGTGTAGTGAAGATTTTAATTTCTAAGTACAATTTATAACTTTTTTTCATCAGGATTTTTATAACCTATCAAACAGATAATGTTTATTGCATACTTAAGTGACTGACAGAATTTTCTAATACTTCAGAGCCATAATATAGTCTTAGTGAACCATAGTTCTAAGAACATACCAATTGTGTTTAAAATAAAGACTGCTTATGTTATACAGACTGCTTATTGGTTGACTACAGGTCAGGCCCACTCCAGGTCTCATTTTTTCACCAAATTGCTTTTTGCTATGCTTTCTCAGGTTATTTAGATTTTTCTGCCTTTTACCAACTCTATTCTTTAGTATGGAGGGCATGTCACTGCCCCTCAGACCTTCCCCACTGCATTTATTACACTGAAAGCTGGTTTTCTCCAGCCACCAGCTTCTGACTTCTTTTGGTTTGAAGATGTATGGGGCGGTGGAGGGGTGGTGGGATGTTTTTTCCCCTCTTTGTTCACTCTAATAGGGAGTTGCTGTGGTGGCTGAGCTTTGGTGCATTCATGCTGAACTGTGCTCTACTCCCCTTATAGGGGGTTTGTTTACAAAAGAGGGTAGTTAGACTATAGATGTGAGATTCTTTAATGGAGAAGACTGGCCCAGGCTTATGAAAGGATTTCACCACATCTCTGAACATTTTTCTTTGTTGGAACCTGACTAAATTTTATCCAAATCCTTCCTTCCCCACAGATTTTGCCATTTCTTGACAATGATGAGATACAAAACCTGACACTTCGATTATTGCGACAGATCTTTTTTCCCCCTTCACTAAAGAGAAATAAGATAGAGAGAGAAATGAATTTTGAGGAAATGATGTGAAGTGAAAGCAGCAGGTTTTGCATAGTTAGGGTAGGAGCTATGTTTGTCAGGCAAAAATCAAAAAAGAGGAACTCAAAGTGAGACAGAGCAAGCTCGCTGGAGTTGTAAGTTACACTTTCTGAGAATAAAAATATCCTCAAATTTACCAGTTCAGCTTACATGAACAAGTACATGAACAAGGGGATGTGTGTGTATGTGAGAGAGAGAGAGAGAGAGAGTGTGTGTGTGTGTGTGTGTGTGTGTGTGTGTGCAAACCCACATTCATTTATTCTTTGTATTTGGAATGTGTAACCAAATATATCTTTTCAGTGTGTTCCAGAGATAAGGAGTGCATTTTTCTAGGACCTGCTTTCAGGGACACAATAGAGCACAAGAGTACTTCAGAAGTCTCCAAATATTTGAAGACTTTACCCAAGACTGAACTAGACTGTCTGGAATATGTCCACGACCAGTTAAAGCTTTAGTGAAAGAGATTAGAAAATATATGTCTGTGTTCTTTGTGTTTTCAAATGAAAATACTCTCCAGTTTTCCTTTGTGCAGGAGTGTTTGGCCAGAATACTTAAGGAATAACTGAGCAGCCAAATCACATGCTAGTTTACTGAGATACTACTAGGAGAATGAATAAATAATGGGTAGATAAATAATTGAGTCATATGTTTTTGGGGTTTTTTTTGGGTGATGTTGTAAACAAAGATTGAAGGTAGTCATTGGGGAAATCCTATCTTGTACTTGGGATTCATTCCATTAAATGTATTTTCTTGTGAAGTGACTATATGAATAAGAACATACAGACTGTGTTAATTCCATCTGTATTTCAAAGGTGTAGATCATGCAAGCTGGGTGTTGTTCTGCCTGGACACAGAATATCCTGGCTCAGGGCATTTGTAAACATTAACCTTTCATCCAGTCTCCCTATATGCCCTTTTTAAAGTTTTATAAAAATTAAATGAGACTAACATGCTACTATGCTCCAATACAGATTAATATGAAATTGGTTACTTGTGTAACATTCCAAAGTCTGAGAGCAGAACTGGCAGGAAGGAAGCGCTGTGTGTTAGTGCATGCACTGGTGTGAATGACCTTAGCAGGGTGAAAGGAAGTAAGGGTTTGCTCTCCTCTGGCCTTTCCCCTCCGCATTATGACAAAACTGAATTCTTTTGTGCTCCTTCCCTTTCCACTATAAAGGACAGGAATAATGAGACCTGCTCCACCTAGCATCAAGTTGCTCCCCGCCTTGTTGTGATCTATGGACTGACCTTCATCTCCCACAGCCCAGTGTGGAGCTTTCACCTGAAGTCTACTCTGAACTGATTTTTTCTCCAGATGCTGCAGGAAGGGTACTAATCAATATTTAAATATTCCTGGGCACTTTGTGTTAAAACACATTTAAGATCTGTTAGGTAAATTTCTTTACACTTCTCTTTTAATTTTATCAGCTGGCACAATGAAGATTAGATCTTTGGGATCAGCTTTGGTGGGAGTGTTGGCCCATCCTATGAGAAGGGGACCATAATTGGAGTGATGACAAGCTGTGGTCTGACCTGGTTACTACCCAGGTGACTCTCCAGCACTGCTTGTTTGTAATCTCTATGTCACATCACAAGACTGAGGTAAACCCATAGCCCTGGGCATTGTGTGGGAAGAGATTTTACAAGCACATTAGCTCATGATCTCTGGCACCCATGCTGCAACTTTGGCACCCTAAGCATTGTCCAAGCTCTTTTGCTGTTCCTGAGCCCTGCAAAATGTTGCAATGCCCTGGGAGGATGTACAACAGGGCTTGCCTGTTGTACTGCCATGAGGTCTTCCCTACACCCATGAGGTGAGGTATGTGCACTTCTATTTCCAATTTGCTGTTGCCCTTTACAGAAATGCTACAAGGGAACAGCATTTGAAAGTGAGGAAGCGCACTGATACCCAGGTGTATGTAGCTAGTAGGCAATGTCGTAATTTCCTAGTCCTTTAATTAATGACAGGTCATTTAATGATGGCAAGAGGAAACATATTCTTGAGTTTCAGAGTCTGCAGTGTACTCTGTGCTCAAAGACCATGGCTGCTCTTTCTTAAACAAAAATGTGGAAGTAAGAGTGAAAAAAAAAAAAATTGCGAAGCATTCATGCATTCAGTGGGAAGCAGTTAAATATACACTGATATATGATACATACATGTGTGTATGTCTGTTGACATGTGTACATATAAATACACACTGGTATAGTGTGTGTTTCAAGCTGGCCAATTGCTCACCCAGAAGATATAGTACGTCCTTTTTAGACAAAACATTCTGAAGCAGAACATTGCTCTTTTTAACTAGAAAGAAAACAAAATTCTATTTTGGAACAGATTTGACTTCTTTTATCATTCACTTCAGAGTCCTTGCTCTCTTTTCTGTGTAGTATTTGCTACTCCTATTTCCATCAAGCATTCCTCATCACAACACAACTGGGAAAAACTTGGAGGAAAGTCACCAAACAGAAGCACACTTTGAGGCAAAAAGAACATTAAAAGTGTTACAGTTTCATCCTCTTTGAATAAAATGCTTATAACAATGTGTTTGGAAAAACTATTGGACTTTCAGCGCTCAATTTCAGGAAAGAGACAATGTTTCTTCTGTTACTCACATTTATCTGCCAAGAATCTTTTATAAAAGATCACAGGAGACCTTTTTTTCCAAGGCTGTAGATTACACAAATAGATTGTTTTATGTAATTTTAGAGGTGAACTAAATAGGAGCTGAAACTGCTGAGTGTCTCTGAAAATCATGCCAATTTTGCTTAAGTAATTCACTTGCATTTTTTCACATCTGAAACTTTAGCTTGGATCTTAAATATCTTGAGAGCATTTATACAAATCTGAATCTGTGTCAGAGTATTTTTTATGGAGTTTTTCAGCAGTATATTTCAGGTTATCTCATCATTCATTACTTCAGCATTTCTTGAGAACTTAAGCAGGAACAGCATGTATAAATTGGATTTTTACATCTGTCTTCAAAGTGACTTGGACTGAACACAGTGGATGTAGTGAGATGAGGTGAGTTTCAGCAAGTGCAAAAAGCATTCCTTCCTGCTTATACTCTTCTCCCTCAGTATGCAGGTCATGTACAATGCATGGTGCAGAATCATTGATGTAATTTTCAATTCCAACAACATGTTATGATGATCTGTAAAGATTCAGTCATAAGAAAGCATTCCAAATAATAGCCCCATTTTAAAACACAGGAGAGTCAACACCATTTTGTTATATCTACAGAACAACAAATCTGCATGGTTGTGGGTTCACTGAAAATTAATATCTTCCTTTGCAGAAAGAAAGGGATCAGTTCACAGGACATTAAAGCAGTACGAACCATTTCTTTTTGCAGATAGATTAATTTAGATCAATAAGCAAGCACACTTGATGTAAGTGCTTTTAGTGTTTTTGGTTTTGGTAGCTTTTTTGTGGGTTTTGGGGTGTTTTTTTGTTTTGTGGGTTTGGGGGTTTTTTGCCTTTGTTTGTTTTTTTCTAAAATAGTAATATTGATTTCTTCAAGAATATTAAATTGTTGTTGTTTGGTGAGAACCTAAACATTTTTATTATCAAATTAATTAACTTAGTTTTGAGATTTATATAGAAGGTTAACAAAAGCCTAATTATGCACCTGTGCATATTTATTTAACAGTTTGTAGATAATTTTGTTAAAAATAATCAATGACACATTTCTAAGTTACTCCGTGATTATTCTTTTTTATGACTGATGCCAAATTGCTTTTGAATAGAGCAGGAATTCACTTAAAATGAGCACAAATGGTGTTTAAAGAAGTATTTATATTAAGTAACAATACTATCATAAATGTATTGGTTATGTAAAGAATTTTTCTAATATTTAATTATTGTTTAGACACTAAATGAATGTATCTAGTCAAGCAATTAAGTGGTGTGTACAGAAATGAAAATTAAAGAATTGTTCTTATCACCAAGATCTCCTACTAGAAGATCTAAGCCTATTTTTTCAATAGCCTATTTTTGTAAAAACTGAAAAAGTTCTAGATTGTGGTGTTGCTTTTTTCTTAGTGTCTCCTTCAGGGTATCAGTAGTACTGTGCATTGATCTGAATTTGTTGGATAAACTGAATAAGATGATCTCTTGTTATTGGAAGAAAAGTTTCTCACCATCCCAGTATTACTAGGGGAACTGCCTGGCTCTGCATTTGTTTTTTAAAACCTTGGTGGAAAACAGATCTTGTTTCTTACTTGAGAAAGGAAATTTAGTGAGCTTAAAGGTTTTGTGTTTTAATTTGCAAGTCTTTATAGGATCTTTTGATCCTATAAAGACTTGCAATTTTGATATTCTCTTATATAATTTTATAATTATATAATTATAAAATTATATAATTATACAATTATTTTTTATAATTATATAAATTTTGATTTTCTTTTATATAATTTTGATGTTCTCTTATATAATTTTATATTATTATATATAATAATATAAAATTTTATATTTTGATAAATATAAAATTTTATATTATTATATATAAAATTATATAATAATAAAATTATTATATAATTTTATATAATAATAAAATTATTATATTTATATAATAATAAAATTATTATATAAATAATTTTGATTATTTTGATATTCTCTTATATAATTTTAATTTTGCAATACAAAAAAGCTACCTTTCTGAATATGGGCGTGCAAGAAATTAATTGTTTTGTCTGATGTAAAATTGAGAGTAATCTGTATTAAGTAAAGTTTAAAATTATTTCATATACTCTGGGTTTCATGCACTTATAAATCACTTAAATTAGAGAGACCTGAGAAAATAATGAAGTTGCATACATTTTCTGACAAGTATAAGTACCTTCTCTAGGCATACCAATCACTTTTAAGTAAATAAATGAACATTAGATAAGATTTAGGCTTTTACAGAAGTAAATTCTGAGTATTTTAGTGTATGTGTGGCCTTAGAAGTTTATCTTGGTAGTATTCAGGTTGTGATGAAGTCGATTCTATGTAGTTGTATGCAAATGGCTCCTTTCAACTTTGCCTATAAGCCAAATTCCACAGATAATTATTGACTCAATTTTATGTCTGGACAAGGTAATAGCATTGATTCTTATTAAACTGAAATATTCTTTTTGAGAATATTTTTTAAAAATGTAATGGAAATTAGAAAAGCTATTTTTTTTCTCCAGATAAAACAATTAAATGTTGCATTCATTTAAAAAAGGTTGAAAATCACTTTGATATTTGGTATTTGTTATGCTGGAGGTCATTTGCACACTTATCATCAATATTAAATGGCATTTTTCAAAAAAAAATCTGAAAAACTCTTCCAGTTTCTTCCTGTGAAGTGCACTGTATTACTCTACATTTATTTGCCCAAGGACAGTTTACTTTGCGCAAACAAACAATGTGCATGGGATATTCTTTGTATTCATAGATGCAAAGTTAGCAAACATGCTTCAAGTCAAGGACAACATAAGTGCATTTAATTTGGAAATTTTGTCTCATTTTTGCAACATAGGAATAGCATGGGAACTTTCTTGAAAATACAAAAAGAATATTTCCTATTAAGTAGGCAACAAGATAAACAGGAGGCCTCTTTTTTAGAGCAAATAGAACACTGGCCTTTTGCATTTCCCCTTTACCAAGAAAATATATAACCTACTTGGCATCCTTTCATGATTATTAATTTACCAAGCATTAGTATGAAAGGGCTAAGCGAAGCCGTATTTAAAGAATTAAATATGTTCTGATGAAAAAATGCTTTTGATGCCTTCTGACTGCTGTGTTTTCAGCAGTTACAGAAGTGCTGACTTTTGTAAGAAAATATACATAATACCTTATGAAATAGGACTTCTGAAGAACAGAAATTATATGAAAAAATAGCATGAAAATTAATAACGAGATAAAATACTCCTTTAATATAAAACAGCTAATTAAAAGTGATGTTAAAGTATACTGTGGTTTGCTATGCACCTGGTCCCAGTATGGCATGAGGACTGGGGGCCTCTCTATCAATAGACTGAAAACTCAGCTCACAAGAATCTGAGAACTGTTTCAAAGCTTGCTTTGGTGTCTTTCACCCCAGTTCTGCTTGCTTGCTACAAGTTGACTTCTGGATAGCCAAGATGGGTTGAATATTTTCCATGCTCCAGTAACAAGTAGCTACCAGAGTGTGGTCTTGATCACAGGGCATGGGAGCAGAGAGGACGCTGCTGCTGTGTCTGGGGTCTGGGATCCTTGACAAATACATGCAACTGCATGGATACTTGCCTGAATGAAATGTTGTTCTTCACAAAACAAGGAAACAGAGGAAATGCTGGTCTGCAGCAAATGCCCAAGAAGTAGATATTTTTCCAGAATAATCTGTGGCTTGCAGACTATTAGTTGTTTTGTTAGTTTGTCTGATAGCATCTTCGATCATCTCCGGAGAGAAGACCTTCAACCACTGAACTCATACATGTTGGATGAAGAAGCATTTTCTCATGTTTGCTTTGAAATTGCCACCTCCTAACTTCATATGAAGTTCACCAGTTTTTAAACAGGGAATTATTCAACACATTTCCACTGCTTGTGATCATATAAAAATATGATGTGCCCTATTTGATCTGTTACATACTGTATCATAAGCAGGCAGTATTGTTTTTAATACCTGGACAAATATATGACCCTTAAATTGAGAACCGGTGTAGGAATCAGTATAACCAACACAGATTTGTTATATCTTTGCTATACAAGTACCTTTCTGTGAATTAAGGAGACCGAGAGCATATCTGGAATTTGAAATTTCTGGCAGAATACGTGGGTATGTGACAAGTACCATCTACCACATTGGTTAAAGACATTAATACAGAAAATTTGCTAACTTCTGCCTTCAGATTTGGAAACTGGATGTCCGTGTTTAGTGACTTTGCAATTGCCTCAAATTTAGTTCTTTTTTAAGTGACCTAAAAGGGGTGTGATCCCCTGAAAATTCCAAAGGTTATTTGTATTTAGTGAGTTAATGCTTATAGAAATGTGTATTATGTAGCAATAACTGTAATTATTACATCTAAGGACTCAGGAACTTATTTTTAACATATTTTCCAGATGAAATTATCATTATGCAATCTCTACTTGTCTGTCTTTCTTTTTTGCTTAAGAAAGTTGAATCTGTTGACCAATTTTTATCAACTTTGGATTAGACATCTCAAAGGACTTTTCCTTTATTATCTGTTGAAATTAGTGTCTGAAACAACATAGGAGGAAGGTGGGAAGAGACTCAAGTCCCTGTAATAGGTGAGTTTTCCCTACAAGGACACAAAATATTTGGCGGCAGTGCACAGCCATTCCAGGTGCACATGTAGGTGGACTGGTACCATGAGCACACACTCAGCTCCCCCTGAGGAGTTGCAATATGCCATGTCTGTGACCTGTCAGAAGAGACGAAGGAGAGCAGTGTGGAAGAAGAGTCTATAACAGGTTCAAAGTTTTGGCTGGTCTTGGCAAGCTGGATTTTATTCTTTCTATGGATTACCAACTTTGAGGGCTGAAAGCCAGTATTATAAAGGTCATTGTGAGACATGGAAAGAAGAGGTGTTAGAAAGATCCCAACAACAAAAACCAAACAACAAGAAAACCCACCTGCATTAGCAGGGAAACCTGTAGGAGAGTTCTGGTGGATCATCTCAAGAGAAAAATTTGGTTTAATGAAGATAATGTAGAAGTTTGGGTTCCACATACTGAATGTGCCCATGCTACAGAATTCATAACTATTTTTACAAAGTCAAAGGTGTGTATTTTTTAAACATCAAACCACATCACAAAAATTTCAACTGTACAGCAAGGTAAGTTCACTAAACTGATCTGCAGCAATATGGTGAATATATATGAAATATACTATTTAATCTGCAGAACAATAGCCATAAGACCACATTTTGCTAGGAAAAGAACTATTTTAAAAGATATTCCATCCAAACACCTACACTACTTTTCTTGGGGTGCTATGTGAAAGAGCAGCCAAGCCTAGTGCTACCCTAAGCATTTCCCCTGCTGCTGTGGACAGGACACATCCTGCACCACGGCTCACAAGACAAGCCTGATGCTTTGCACATGGAACGTTAGAGTGTTTAATGAAGACATAATGGAGTTGGACAGGAAAGTCTCTTGGGATTACTGTTTAGACACCTAATCTGTGGCTGAATTACTGTACAGTTCATCTCTTACTGGATATGGCCTATAACCACAATAAACTCTTTTGGTGCACCTTTAAATACAGAGGGAGCAAAGATGATGACGTTTTTCTACATCCTGTCATTTCCTTCCCTTTCAGACTTAAGGTTTTCCTAAAAGCTTTTCAAGGGCAAGTGAAAGGAGTCTAAAATTATACTTTTGGCGAGAATCACACACACAACTATTCAGATGAAATTTTAGTTGTATAAGCAATTTTTTTTTTCCAGTCATGTCATGTCCATCTCAGGGACCAGATGAGAAAATATTTGCCCATCCTGTGTTCTTGATATACAAAGCAATTTCACTGCCAGTGTAAAACAGGTTTAAAATGAAGTTTCAACTTTTTTTGTATGGTCTGCCTTCTTTAAAATGTGTTTAGCTTTCCCAGGCATTGCTGTTTGTATTGCAGAAAGTGAAGGCAAAAACTTCAGTGTATCTCTTTATGGAAATAATAATTTTATAAAACCTATCCCCTTCACAAAGTGTTTCAGCAATCCCTATGTTCTAAGTGCCTCAGAAGCACAGTCATGTACAGTTGATAGCAGCTGAAAATAGTTCCACATATCCTCTTACAGTTCTAGAGTTAATATCTCAATGATGTGTTATAGATTTGAATTTCAAGAAGGCAGTTATTTTGTCATGATAAAAACATTACTGGACAGGATTATGGAACATAAAATTCAGCTCAGGATTGTGTTGATATATGATGCATATAAAAAAGTAAATCAAATCAGGTTGATAATTTCTTTTCAACATAAGTGTTATAGAAAAGGGGAGAAACATTTTGCTGGGAAAGACAAAACACACTGCGTTTCTACCTTTCATTCTTCAACACAGATTGCTGAAAATATAAAATGTGATTTCATAGTGTTATATTCACTGCTTTTGGAAATGCTCATATACTTCACAATATTTGTAACCACCAAAAAATTCCATGCCTATGCATCCCAGCTGTACTTCAGTACATCCAGCTGCATTTTATAGTGTGAATTAGAATTGAGTCTGTCTCATTTTCATCCATGTGCTAAATTGTAGTCTGCAGACCAAAGCTAATCCACAAACATTTATTTTGAAAATTAAATTCACACACCAAAACCGAAAGGGTGAAAATCTACGCCACAGAATGTTTAAATATCATGTACTTAGTCAAAGGATCTCTGACAAGAGGCTGGTTTCCAGCTATGTGCCTAGATAGATACATAGACTTCAGTATATGCCTGATCCACAGTTCACTTTAATATGTATGATCTGCTTTTGCCACATCTTGGTTATACTTGAATTTTTAAAAACATGTTCAGACTTTAGGGCATGTATGAAATATGAATGCTAGCAAGAATGCAAAACCTTTTCTTATTCACATTTCCTTTCAAAACCAGCAAGGTCACTGATGTAGAATTCAGTATAAAAGAAGGGATAGTTAACACTGGACTATGAAATTCTTTTTCTCCATGGAGGTATGCTGGTTAAGACACTTACTGAGTTTCTAGTAAGCGCTGGGCACTAAGGGTCTGTAAAGGTCTTTCTCATTTAGGACCCTCTTTGCCTAGTGTGTCTCTAAGAAGATGCTGTTCTGCTCTCCTGATGCCTGTGTTTCAAAGTGGCCTAGGGGTGGCTTTCACTTCTAAGTACAAATCAAAGTCAAAGTTTCTTTGTTTTATGTGAAAACTGTTTAATGCTTCTGCCGTCTAACTCCTTGAGCAAAATTTTTGGTTACATGATGTTTAAAAAAACATAGCTTTTATGTCATGTCTTCTCTTAACCAGCCACTGTGGAAGAATTGCACAAACATCATGCTTAAAGTACTTGGTGCACTCTGTAGCAAGCTGATAGTGACTTTCATAAGCTCTGTCTCATAGCCCTGTAATATCATCAGGTTTAAAAACCAGCTTTATTTTATGCTATAAAGTTAATAAGACCAAAGGAAATAAAAAATTGTGTGGAATTAAAAAAAAAAAAATCAGGTCTGAATTCTTTGGGTTGCTGCTACCCTTGCTCTGGGTTCTTTGTTAATAAGGTAATGCCAACAAACATCATCAGTCCCATGGGGCTGGGGACAACGACGAGCCAAAAATCACTGAATGGTGCAACACAGAGGTCACTTGGCAGGGTCTTGCAACATCAAACACTATGTCTCTCTTGCAAGTCAGTAGTATCTGGAGAAGAAACACTGATGAGATAATGCTGACAAGCATGACAAACCTTTTGCCAAGCATCCTTTACAAAGGATGTGGCTGCTGTCCCGTCCCTGTGCACTCCTTCTGTCTGTTGGAGGAGAAGCTGGAGAAGCTGGATGGCACTGGCTGGAAAAGTAATGCCTGGTGTTGCTGGCTGTGTGTAGGCAGGAGTCAGACACAGAGAGGTATGAGGAGAGGATGGACTATAGGTAAGCCAGGGAGCTCATCTTAGGCTGACATGTGGGAAGAAGAAAAGCTGCAGCAGATGTGAAACACAGTCAGTGAGAAAAATAGGCAGGTCAGAAGGAGCAGCTGTGAGTGCACAGGGACCATGTGTTGCAACATTTGTCAAGGGCCATGAGAAAGGCCTGTCAGTGGCTGAGCGGTAAAAAATAGGCCAGACATAATTTTTAAGACTGAATAGGTAGGAGAAAAATGTTTCTATGTAGTAATAATATCATGTAAAAAAACTGAAGCCAAACTGTAGGTATGATTAACTGGAACCAGATTTCTTGCTGGTCATTTCACTTTGTAATACAAATGTTAGGTTGTCTCCATATGAAGCTCACTGCATTTGAATATGTTGAATATATTGAAACAAAATACAATAATTATTATGAAAACGAAGATGTCTGTAGAAGAGGTGTTGCTGCTAATGAAGCTGTGATGTGCAAAAGCTCAAATAAGTCTTAAAATTTTTGTCTTTTAACAGTTTATATGTATCCTTCAACAAGGTACTTGCCATTTTTACACCATATACGATCCCCCTATATTTTTAAAAAGAAAAATTAGTTGAAAGTATTGATATTTGTCAGTATAGGATCTGTTCCTCTCAAATTGTGTGACTAGGACTTCATTTAGAAAGTACATAACACCTCTACAGCTGGAACAGGTGTGAAAATATTTTTATTTTGGTTTTTCTCTTCTGGAGCACAAAAGGAATCAGTTCTACTGGAACCTCTGTGGGACTGGCAACAGGGAATGGCATGATTCTTTGTTACAGCCAGTATCCTAGCATACAGCTGTAATTCTATTATTTCTCTGTCACTTAGCAGCTTTTGTTTGAATTTGAAACCCAGCAAATTTTTAAAAGGTATAAATTTGTTATGGAGCTTTAATATTGACTTGTGCAGTGTAGTTCTAATTAAGTATTCCCAGAAATGCTCTAAAACGGCATTGTGTTTGTTGTGTTCCTGGGTTTGCTTGTTACTTTTTTTTTAAGGGAGAAAAAAAATCATGGCTGCTATTTTCCAGTCACCTAAAAGCTCTTTTGTGATTATAATTCATATTATTCAGGCTCATACTGACCACACAGTAAATAATGTTTAATTGCCTTTGATTACAAAGAAGAAAAAAATAACTCTAGCAATTATGTATTTTGTTAGCACTGCTGTAAAATACAAGAAGAGTACTTGCTGATTCCCTAATGACTTGGGATCCCACAAAATGTATTATTCTTCACCATGTTTATCAGATCTAAATTCAGTGTTGGACAGGGAGGAGGAGTGGCTTACTGGGAAAAAGAATATTTCAAGCAGGAGCAATGGTATTTTTTTCCTGTAATAAAGAATAAAGAATGTGATGCAGTCTAATATGGTAGTTTTTAAGAGGTGGGGAAAGAATGAGTGAAGTCTGGAATCACAGGTCTGGAGAAAAGTGAGAAGCTAGAAAAACATTTGGAAGCTTGAAAAATTATTTTCCTTGTGCAGACATTAATGTCTCTACATAAATTTCAAGATCCCTAGGCACCTCTATTCAAATATCCAGAGGAAGGATTTTTTTGACTTTTCTGTGAATATCCAAGGCAATTTGTAGCTCTGGTGACGTTTTAAAATAGGCAGGTCATAGAAAGTTCAGTAGGAAAAATCCAATGCTTTTCAAACAGCCCTTTTCTGTGGGAGACAAGCTCCAAAAAGAATTAATGGTGTCCTCTCTTTCTAAACACTGTTAAAGGTTTTCTGTAAGAGAAGCTCAGTATATAGATATGGAGAATATCAACCTGTTCATTTTCATTTTATAATGAATCCTTTTCATTTAGTACTTATCATGATGGGCAAAAGGTGACCAAAGATTCCTTTGATGGGAAGCCTAGCCTTACAAGTACAAAGTAAAAAATCTTCGGAAAATGGAAATATTTTCCTGATTCTCTATTCTGGTACAAGATGGTATAAGCATCTGTATGATAAACTATAGTGTCCACAAGGCAGCTATACAGACAGTTCAAGATAGAATGTAGAGAGAAGGGCAGTACTTGTATGTTCTCTCCACTTCCTATTTTGTATTTGATTTTGAGATCAAATTAAGCCTTTTCAATTTTCTTTTCCAAGTAAAGAGGAAAAATCTATAGGGGCAGAACTTAATGGGGCAAAGAAGAAAACCTCAGCATAGGACATTATCTAGAAAAAAATAATCCTTAAAAAACCCAGCAATGGATATGGCAAAGAAAAACCTGTTGGCAGCAAAGACAGATTGTGTAGGCCAATAAATTTTACTGTTTTGATACTGTTATTCATTTCAAGAAGTTCTCCTAATGATAATGATTTAGAAAGGCAGATCAGAAGTTTTTAATACTTCCAGATTCACATAAAATAAAAGAGTAGGATCTTATGGTTGCATATATTTTCATTGGTCCAGTCAAACAGAGGAAAGTATGCTTATTTATGCTAGGTGATCATTTCAGCCTTAGTCAAATAATCCTGTTCCCGTTTCAAGGTCCTGAAAGAATCAAAGAATCATGCACACCCAAAACAGGAACAAAGGTAATTCAAGTTAGAGCTCGAAAGAGTTTTCTCTTAGATGTAAATTATGACAAGCTTCTCCTGTAAGAAGCTACTGTCTTGATATTTTCATCAGTAAAATGGGATGATGAAAAGAGCACCATTCCCCAATACCTAAGAGGCTATATTTAAGATTATTTGTTTGTAGTGCTAGAAATATGTACCACTGTATTTTATTAAGATATAGATCACTTGACTAAACACATTATTTTCTCCTGATACACTATAAGACTAAATTTATGGGTAGTCACTACTCTGTGAATACACATCCCCTGTAACAAATTTTCATATTTGCTTTTAGCTGCAATACTTAGAGTTGCTGCTTTTGTATATATGAAAAACGGTCAAATTTCATGCAGCTGCCAGAGACTTGCTTGTTCAAAAGCATAAAGCCAGAACATTTCACCTAGATGTAGCAGGAAGTCTTGTGTAGGAAGTCATAATTCTGGGAATGGAAAATTAAACGGCAGATGAAGTTGTCTGGCCAAGCACTTGTGGATGCTTCAGGAGCAGGTTCAACATGCAGAGGCAGGGCTTCTTGCTCCCATTAAGCATTTCAAACATCTGTCCCCAGTGCTGAAAGCTCTCTGCTGGCACCAGTTGAATAGCAGATCGTTTGCAGGGCTGCATGTCATGGGCTTAGTTCATCCCAGTTTTGATAATCTCTTTATTCCCTGCATGCCTGACATGATTTGAGATTTGATGATGCAGGATTTCTGTGGTTCATAATATGTATCTCAAGACAGAGAACGTGGCTTTAGGGCTTGTACTTCTTAATACTTTCTTGTTTTGAACTTCATTCCCACATGATGAGGCTAGAGCTTGACAGTTGTTTTGATATTCAAGAACTTTCTGGCAAATGTTATAGTTACTGCTTACTCTTCAGTGTATGGACATAAGTTTCCAAATGCTGTTGTGGGACTCGGAACCAAGAATGAGTAATCTATAATTGTAGATATCATCAATGTTATCCATGGATTAGGCTTGAAATGTCATGTTATTGTATAAATTCTACCCCCACAGTCTCCTTCTTAGTAAAATAGGCGTTGCATCTCATGAGCATTTTGATGATCTGATTTGCCATTTTTGGATATGAAATGTTTTTTTCATCTGCTGGACAATAAATGTCACTTTTATATTGAGATAGTATCAGACCTCTGATCTTCAAATTCACATGCTTGTTGAATATTTTGACTGTTTTCCTTGGATAGGTTGCTCAGAGATGCATGAAAATGTGTCTTTTAATATATTTCTACCTTTATAACCTTGCTTAAAATCTTTGTGCATTCTTATCTGATTTTGTAATCTTTACTGCATTCTTAAGCAGCCATTTTATTAGTAGATTAGTAATCCTGAGCAAAAGACTCTCACATAAACAGAAATTCTCTTTAATGTCCCCTGGACCAGTGTGCAGCCTTTTCGTGTGGCTTAGCTGTATGACCTACTTAGTGAGGGAACTTTCTGATCTTATATATATATATATATATATATATATATATATATATATATATATATATATACACACACACACACACATTTCTCTTGGCAGATGAGGCTTTGTGGTATACATTCCTAGACAACAAAAAGTATCACTGGGAGGCTGGGGGCAGAACATGTTTCCTTTTACTCACATTTCAGAGTCAATGACTAATTGTCTTGCAGGGTGTTTCCCAAGCCAGGAAATAGGTAACAAAATCCTTGACTGTGACTCCTAGGACAATGCGAAAAATAATGGAAATTAAAAAACATGAAAGGGACATGACTATTAGCTACAGTCTGAACACCACAAATTCAAGAAATTCAGGCTTGCTCTTTAGATGTTCTGTAGCAATGTCCCAGGTTTGTGATATGTTGGAAAAAACTTGAAACACTGCTGTGTGTTTCAAGACTTGCTGTTGCAAAGCTTACTAAGACCATCACATTTGCAATTTACCCTATAACTGCTCTAAGGAAAACTAAGTTAAAAGACTATAAAATAGTTTGTCTGGCAGAATCCAAACATAGGTCATGAAATGCCAATGGCTACAGAAGCAGAAGGAGGCTAAAATAGACCCACTATTAAATTAGATCCAAAAGCATCCTTTACTTGGTGTTCTGACCAATTTTTGGTTATGATGCTTTGCACTTTCACAACTTATTCTGTGGTTCTGAGGTCAGTGCTTAATCTATTTTCCATGTACAAATGGTAGAAGGAGTTTGGAGATCATGGGTTTTTTTGGTAGTTATCTGAAAGTATGCTATGTGCCTGTAACAAATTCCAAGGTAAAAGTAAAAAAGTAATAGGTAAAAGTTTCAGAAATCCAAACTACTTAATGGTCCTTCCAGGAAAATCTTAAGGATTCTCAGATAGGTGTGGTTATTACCTGCCCATTTAGTAAACGAAGTCAGTTAACAACTACTCTGGTATAGGTTTGATAGTTAATGTATTGCAAGGCAGAAAAGCAGAAAGAATTTTTTTCTGGGTGTGGTAGTGTTTCAATGCCAAAATAAAGCATTTTATATATTGTGTAAATGTACACTTCCTAAATGTTGTTTTTACCATTAACTGATCTCATTATCTGAATGTGATGAATATAACATACCATGTGGTCTTATGCAATAGGAACCAGTGCTTAACTTAGGAGTAAATCAAATTTTCCACACCTACTTCTCACCTTTTTTTGAAGGCTATTGTAACAATTCCTGACTTAGAGTCTGCCATTTCTAACTAAAAGGAACATGTTTTTTTGCAAATGTACTGATGTTCTGTTTATGTATTTGCCATTCTAAGAATAGAATCTTTCTCAACAATTGTATGAAATATGGGAGAGAGGAAGGAAATGCAGTAAGATGGAATAGATAAACTGAGGGGCTGGGGCTAAACATAGGTGTAGGGGAATTAAAAAGAATTTGAAAGATAGGCCTCAGTATAAGCAAGCAATTTGAATTAAATGGGAGGAGAATGGAAATGAAAGGTAATAGAAGAATATATAGAAGAATAATTAGAAGAATAGATACCACTTTGAAGAGCTACATAAGAAAAAAACCCAAAGACTATGATAAAATGGAATAAAGTTGGAAAACAAAGCAATCCAGTAGGTAAGGATGAGAATAAAACAGGGAGATGGAAGAAAATGAGCACAACATGGGGGGAAAAATGAGAAAAACAACAGCATTGAGTTAGTGTGAATTAATTCCTTTCTATAGAATGTTAAATGTTTTTAAAAGTACATGGCAGTAAGGCCAACAGAAGAACCAAGACAATTTTTTCTGGACATGTGAAAACTCACATAGGCTCCCAGCAACGTGGGACTTCCATCTGCTGTTGCATTTAAGGGTCTGACTTCAGAATGCTAAGTGGAGATCCTGAAAATAAGTACAGCAAATTCTAAGTAGCTCAGATGAGAGAGCAAAAGAAAGTCTTCCCTGAGAAACTTTGAACAACCCCATGCTCTAGTCCCTATCATTGATCCAAATTGTTAGGTTATTTCATTTCTTATCCAGCAGGAAGAACTGCAGAAGGGTGTCTGAATGAGGAACCCTTCCATCCCACATTTTTCCAGCAGAAGCAATAGGACCATGTTGCTTGTGCTGAAAGTTGAGGTGATTGAGCTGGGGGAGTGTAAGAAATCAGTTTGTCCTTCCAACTCATGAAAGTCCTGGGCTGCCTCTTTCTTACACGAACATGAAACATACCCTTCCTTTCTCCATCTCCCCGGGCTTTGGTAACTCATCCATGGTTTAGGGGCTGATCACCTAGGAGCTGGCTCTTTGCTCTAAATGCTGATCTTTTTTAGCCACTACAGCATTCATCTAAAGCCATATGTTTGTAAAGAATTGAGTGACCTTTCTCACTCCACATGACCCACCAGGATGTGGAAAACTTATGAGCAGGTCTTTTCCGTGCGGCAGATATTGACTCTTCTCATCTATTTCTTCTTTGCAAGCCCACACAAACAGGATACAGGTTTTCACAGAGCCCTGAAAGCTGGTTTATTGAAGAGATCAAGGATGCTGCATGAGCCTCCTGCTGGTATTGCAGCATTGGGCAGTGAGCCTCTCCATTTTGCAGGTAAGAAAACAATGTATACACCTGCCCACAGCTGACACACATAGGAAATGTAAGAAATACAGTGAAGAACGAGGCTGGAATAGGATCCTGGGCCCTGCCAAAGCAGCTTTTCCCTTCATATGTGGCCACAGAGCAGGTCAGTCTGCTATGGTATGAGGATGTGAGCATGTGTCTGGGAGATGTATGCGTAGAGTTTAGACTAGGAACTTCGAAGGTCTTGCTAATAATGGAGTAGCTTCTGCTAAGGATTAATCAATTTCTGCACATAAATATCCTGGTAAATTAATTCAAATAGGCAAACATTTTCTAAAACCAAAATTAAGTTGTGTCTGTCCTGTAATTGATGGCTGAGAAATGTCAAATCATCCTCTGTCTGAGACTAAAATATAGCAATGAGCCTCTATTTTTACTGTTCATTTCATACCACAGACTATTTAGCAAAAAAAGGGTGAAAATGACATTGGAAACTGAGATCTAAAGTTGGTAATTCTGTAGTTTAGGAGGAGAAACAGTGGGGGTGATTTTTATATAAGCCGCCTTCCCCTCCTCAACATAGCTTCATCAAAGTGCTTTATTATATTATCGCTCATGCTTTTTTGTACTGTTTTCTAATATTGCACTGACTTGTCTGAATCACTTTGAAAATTAGGGCTGCCTCCTTCTGAGACAAATCCAGGCCTCATTAAAATTCATAAACAGACAGCCAAAAGCTTTGAGCACTTCTCCATTGATGCTGAGAAATGGAATTGTCTTTATTTATCCTGATAGCATATTATTTCAAAGGGTGTCCACATCCATAGGAAGCTGGATTTTGATTGATAACATTTAGGGCTCACTGTGAAAGAAACGGATTTTCATTAAAGACTTCTGTGACACAAACTATTCAGTGGTATTGCAAATCGACACTGTTTTAGTGTTTAATAGCCTTCTTTTCGTTCAAAAACCTTCATGTTCGCATTCATAGCAAACCTGTGCTCCCATATAGCACTGGTGTGATTTTTTCAGGTAGCATACATAAAGACCTGGAACTCTGTTGTATGCTGTCACTGCTGATTGTATCAACTGTCCCTCATTTTTGAGGAGCAGTGGGGGAAGAAAGGAGATAACCACTTGTCTCTGTGGCTGAGCCCAGCTGAGCCCATGTGACACAACTGAATTCTATTTGTGAAACATATTTGGACACTGTATTGTTTTTCTTCATCTTTCTGCCAAATATGCACTGAGAATAATGATATTTCTCCAAAATATTTCTCAAATTTAATTAGAAAAAAAATTGTTTTAATCAAAGACAAAAAATTAAAAAATTTGGCACAGTATAATTTCAGAAATACAAGAATATATATATAGCAATAGTCAAGCATACCAATGATATCCAATCAGTAAGCTTTTGCAGGACTTTGATATGGAAATAATCTAAAACTTCAGTAGATAAAATCAACTGGATAACATGTTTATTTGGAAGTTTGTGTAAATGTCTATGTGGTATCCACTTCATTTAAAAAAAGAAAGACTCCATTAGACAAACTTAGCAGTTATGGCTACACTGGATAAACTATTAGTAATTGACGTGTTTGCCTTCAGTTTAGAGAGGCCCCTAGTAGCATCACACAAATATGACATATACTGTAGTTATCAATGTAACCTTTCCTTTGATAAAAACTGACATTTTTCTGAACCTTAAGGCTTTCCTAGAAGAAGTGCCTTCAAATTAAAATAATTCTTGCGTTTAATCTGATTTTTTTTTATCCAGAGAGTGGGATTTTTTTGTGCAATGGAAGATTTTTTTTCTACTATTCACTTAAGCTAGAGTAGATTCTGGTGAGTCCTAAAACACTTTACTTATCTACAGTGGGATAGCTTTCTAGACAAATCATTTTTAAAAAATAGGAAAATTTGTAAGATCAACTAGTTTTATGATATTGCCATGCTTTGGGTAATATGACCTACATTATAAAAATGAAATTATGTATATTTGCATTTGGTTTCAGCAGCATGAATCCAAAAGCCCAAGTCTAAATGCTACTTCTGCAATAGTCAATTAGATCTCTGGAGTCTACCCTGGTCTTCCATAATGCATTGTATACACACAAAATGTTCCTTGCACATCCTTCTTTTTATGAAATCTAAGAGGTAACAAGTGAAAATTGTTAAAGTAAGCAGTTAAAACCACTGTTGTTCATTGCAACTTTGCTGTTTATATGCACTGGCAAAATGCAATGTATAAAAAGGGAATTTCTATTAAAAATTGATTTGTTATTAAATCATTTTTTTATAACTAGACTCAGAACAATCCCATTACAGTAGTAGAGTTGATGACGGCTTCCTTTTATAAAGAAAACTTTATAAAAGGATACAGATGAATTCTATTATATGTGTCTTCAAAATAAAGGTAAGTACATGACACAAGCACTTTGTATTTGGAATCTCTGTGCCTTCTAGATTTAATGTATGAATTAAACTCCACACAGTGAATTTTTGTAAACTCGTGTTTAGAAAACCAATATAAAGATGGTAGGAGCTTTTAGTAAATGGGTTTCCAGACAGTTTGCCATACAGCAATGTTTACTTACTTACTTGTCATCCCTTTTAGCTAAATTTGTTCTGGTTTTCTGTCACAAATTTGTGACTTCCCAAGGAAGTCTTGCTACAGTCTATGAATCATTAGAAATATGTGATTTTTATTTTTAATATTAAATGTTTAAAATTAAATCTTTACAAATTCTCAGCATTTTACCTGAGTTTGTCTAGTTCTTTCACTGAAATACTGAAATGCATTCAGAAGTCAAAACAGAAAAACTCAGTTCAGAAGTTCTGGACCTGTCTCAAACACAATACTCTTAAAAATATCTAGGCTGGTAAGGAACATCCTTTGTAGTATTTTTCATACTGACTGGCCACAAAATGGTCTGAGATCTTTTGATTTGATATCTGGGTTGAATAATATCCATCTTAGACCAAGCAGATTGCACATTTTCCATGTAATACAGCCTTGTAAACAGAAGTTATTTTAAGTCAATTGTGTATTAGCTCTATGAAGTCAGTGAATACTTGATGAAATGCTTTTTCCATACTGAAATATTCATGAAGCTAATTTTCAACAATCAACAAAATCGAGTCATGTTTTTGAAAAAGAAAACAACATCTTTCCATATCTGCTTGTTGAATACAAATCAAAAAAACTCCTAAAATAGAAGTGATCAAATTCGCTTTTTGTATTTGCTCCTGATTTGATGAGAATTTCAAGTCCCAATCAGACCACAAGTGAATAGCTCCTTTATTATTATTTTGATTTCAGTTATCAGCCATCCTCTTTTGGGAGTCAGTACAAAGTACTAAATTTGATAATTAATCTGAAATACAGCCCTGACCTTAGTGGGCACTAACATTTCAATGAGGGATTTAATTTAATACAATTCTCTAATTATCAAACTCTTATTAACGTTTCCTATTTCTCACACACACACGCGCGCGTGCGCGCACGCACAAACACACAGAGTTTAGCTGCTTTCTACACAGTGGTCTGCCTAATATTTTATGCTTTCTAGGGTAAAACCTGAACTGGTATTTACCAGCTTTAAGTCCACTGAAATCTGTCAATTCACTGCAATTTGGTCTAATCACTATTTTAGGGATGGTGGTTTTAATTGTATGATATATCAAACTCATTCTAAGGAGAAGTTTAATTTGTTAACGATTTTTCTGTGTGTCATTTTTAGCTTTGAACTCAAGAATGTATTTTGACCTTTCCTAATAATGAAATTCAGAAATGCCTTGAGGATAAACCTCTCATTTTAGCTGAGCAATGTAGAGACTGATACAGCTGCGGTTCTAACGGAGAAGGATGCACAGCTGTAACTGCATGGCTTGGTGTGGAAAAATGCACAATGGCAGCCAGTCAAATGAGTGGAGATGGAAGAGATATGGGATGGTGATCTTCTCATCCACCCGGCAGTGAAGCTTGTCTGGCCTAGGAAAAACCACACAGGACTTTACATAATGCATATAAGCTCTCTAAGATCTTCATGCTGAGAAACAGGCAATTGGAAGAACTACCTGGGGAAAATTGTAGCCTTCCTACTGAGTGACTTGCCTCCTAAAACTACCAGAAATGTTCACAGAAAACAAGATGCTGGAAATCCTAACCGGGCAGGGAGCAAAGGCATGCTGTTTAAGCACCTACTTCATCCGTTCCCCTCAGATCCACAGGTTAGGCTCTCTTCAGAGAAAAGTGATTGTTTAGAAGGACTTGAAACTTGGATGGAGAAAAAGGAAGATGGTAGCTGGGCTTGCCTTAAACGTAGCAGTCAAGTGGTTGGAATGTTCTCTTAGGAAACAGGAGAGTGTATGTACTTACCCTACTCAGCCTGAGGCTGCCAAAAACCTTATCTCCTACCTCTTTTCTATGAAAGTGCTGTCAGTACCAGACTAGTCCTGAAGTTGGCTAGAGGCAATCCCCACCCTTCCTGTGTAAGCTTTTCTCCTGCAAAACAAGAAATACAAGAAGCATTAGGAACAAGACAAACACTGTAATGTGACTGGTTGCCAAAGGTTAGGTGAGCTCCAGGAATGCCTACTGTAATGTACATCTCACAGAAGGCCTGGGCAGAAGCAGAGCTTATTCTTGATTTCCTATTACTTTGGTCAGCAGCTAAATTTGGCACCAAAATCATGGGTGGTTTTGGCCATCCACAGTGTTACTGCTGTAGGTACTTGGAAATGTGGGAATCAGAGAATGCACTAGGCAGCTCCAGGCTTTGCTGATGCCTGACTTGAGGGGTTCAGAGCTGGAGCCCCAAACTCTGGCATCTTGGATGCTCTGCCTAAATCCTGAGGCTGTTCTCCAGTAGTCTAGCTTTTGAAAAGTTGTTTGATTATGAAGTCATTCAAGTGAAGATGTATTTTAAAGAAAGGGCACTTCATCTCCCTTGTATTCAAACCATTTTTGTGTAGAAAAAGCTAAGTTAGAATATAAAACGCCTTGGAAATAAGAAAAAAATACCCAGTCTACAATGAGCCCCCATTAAAAACAAAAAGTCAGGTGTGAAATGGTCATGTTACACAAGTCAAGGGTAATGCTAGCTTGTGCCTCTTCAGATGAACAGTTCATACATGATAGATCTGAACAGGCCTGTGTGAGGGGGGTATACTTGTCAACTTCGCTCTTTACTTAAATGGATGACCTTTTTCTCACTTGGCAGGATTTCCAGGTATCATTTCTTTGTGAAGGGAAACTGTTCTTTTGGCAAACTTGGCTCTTTAAGAACTGAAATATTTTGGAACAGATACTGAGCACAACATAAATGTGAGCATGCCATAAATATAAGTGTAATTTATGAAAGGCACTCCATGTCAGACTGAGTCAGCAGCCTTTTAGTATGTTAACTGTGTCAGTTCTCTAGTGGAAACAAGCACTAGACATTGGCATGTTAACATAGAGCAACAAGAAGGAATGATGTGTGTCTTTCAAGTGGCAGTGAAAGTAAAGCAAGAATCTTTAAACACATTCCTAAAAGAAAACTGTCCCTCTTCCATGGAAAGGGCTGGGGACTCTGGGGTGTCCTTTGTCTATTATAGATTCACTTTAATTGTATTTTACTGAGTTCACATCTGCAGTGCAAGATGTAACCTGTGTTCCACATGCAGACAAACCTGTTTTTGTTCACTAACAGGACAGTGAATCGCTTCTTCTTTAAGCATGTTTTGGGTGGGGTTTTTTTTTGGGGGGGGAGGTGGGGGTGTTGTTGGTTTTATGTTGGGTTTTTTTTATCCTGTATTTTGTTATCATGCTTTTCTGATACTGTTGTTACAAACATATGGGTATAAATGTCCTTATTTACTGAATTAATGTAGGCAGCATATGGAAGTTAAGGAATACAATAATGGGTCAATATACTGCCTTGAAACTTTTCTGTGTCTCTATCATACTCATCTGTCCTGCTTACAAGGTTAATTTTTTGCCAGGAGGGCCATGTCTATGACCTGGAGGTTATTCTATACCATTTCATGTCTTTGCTAGGAGTCAAGGAGAAGGGGAGAAGGGGTTATGGTCTGGGCAAGTAAAAGTGGTGGATGGAGCCATCCATCCTTCTTCTGTTGTCAGAAGATTACTTTGAATTGCTTCTTTTCTTGTACCCTCTGTCATTAGTATTGTTTCTGTTACTGTTCATTTTCTTAGCTCATTGCTGTTTGTTCTTATCCGTTATGTCTTTGCCTTCCTGTGCTTCCAATTCCCCTCTCCAGGGTGCTGCAGGGGAAGCAGAGGGTGCAGCAAGTAATGTGTGGTTTTAGTGGGAGTACTAAATTGAATACCATTCCTAAACTGCTACAAGCTTATTTGCCACACAATGTGTGGCATGAAGGGTTAAGATAACAATACATCTGGTGGCTTTGAGCTAAGCATTTTCTCTGTTAAGTATGGTGCCACTGGTCACAATGTTGCTTGGTCTGTTCATGCGGGTGCTCTACCCAAAGCTGTATATATTCCTGTTCATGCCTCTTGTGCTGTTCTTTTTCAGAGCAGGGAGAGGGATCAGGATTGCTTTGTTGCTGTACCGTGTGTGATATCAGCTTATAACATGATACTGTGAAGGGCAATGAGGGTTATTTGGGATGTGTATTCAGTGTTCTTCTCTGTACCTTTACCTCACGTGTTACCTTTGCAAATACTCAGTCTGTAGGGGGAAAAGGGGAATATTATTTTCCCCAGCTTTTCACCCCCTTTTTCTCCCTCAGGCCTGTTACAACACCCATTGAGGACTTTTCATTTACCTTGGATATTAAGGAAAGCATGTTCTTGTTGCTGGGTCTGCCAGGTCTCCTTAGTGCTGTCCACACCATGTTTAGAGTTACAGAAGAGATTTTTAGGGAAGCCTTTCAGAGATCTTCCTTGAGGACTAGTAGTCCTGAGTGGCATGAAATGTGAGAGGACATGGATCAGTATTTCGAAGACTTTCCTCCAGTGGTTTGGAATTCACCCTTGAAAATCTTCAGGATCCTGTGTCAGAGCCTGGAGGGACGGATGTCTCTACATATTTTGGGATGCCTGTGTTGGGGCCACGGGGTAGGTCAGGCCTTCCTCTGGTTAGATAGTGAACTGCCCCACACCCCACATCCCCACATCCCCACGTCCCAGAGCCTGTACCCCAGCCCAGCAGAGCTGCTAATCACTGGCACACTGGAGTCAGTGATTAGCACTCTTCCCTAACCCAGCTCCTCAGGGAAGTCTCTAAGTCCCACCTGGAGGTAGGGCCCATAAAGTCCCAGGGGTATTTAAGGGCACCTTGAACCTATCTTCCTCTTGGAGTTTTTCTCTGAGCACTGCTGGCACCTGCACGTTGGTAGCTATGTGTGTGCTTTCCCATATCTTTGTGTCTTTCTCTTCTTCTAATTCCCTCTTCATGAAACATTTTGAGTACCTTAACATTAAACAGTTTTAAAGTTTGCTAATTGAATAGAGCAAATTAATGCTGTGAGAAATGCTTTGTGTTGATTGGATGTTGCAATAAACCTTTTGCCAAAGTTCCTTGATTTTTCTATAGTTTGTAAGTACACTTCTCTTGAGAACACCAAGTCAATATTTCTCCTGTGTGTTTAACCCAGAGAACAGGAAGCACTATAAACACCTATTGAGTGAGTCATTTGGGGCCTTGCATCCTGTTGGACTGATAAAAAATGGGAAAGAAAAATGCTGTGGTATCTCCAGAGAGGGGCAAAGTTATGCAACATACTGTGCCCTGGTTACTGTATATTGGACACTGCTGAGCACTAGACAGTACCCTCATTGGCAGAAGGAAGGAGACCAACAGGTACCATGGCCTCTCAAACATGGCCAGAGGAACAACCTGTGCTGGTAGCAGCTGTTCCTAGACAGAAGAAGAAATTCAAGAACAGATTGTGTGGTGAGCAATGAAGAGGAAGCAGAGCCCTCAGAACAGGAGGAAGAGGCAAGACCAGAGGTAATCACCCTATCTCTAGCCCTGAGTGATCTCAAAGAGATACAAATATATTTTAGCTGCCAGTTGAATGAGCCCTGAGTGATCTGGCCACCCTGATGCTGGAGTATCATGGCCCCATGATATGAAACTAGATGGTAGTGAAGCCATCAACTGGGGTTTCTGTTCTGGCATGCAGACATTGAGAAGAGAATTGGGAAGAGGACAGAAACTCTCAGCCTTTGGAGGTGACTCCTGTCAAGCATGAGAGAAATGTATTCTCTCAGGGGTGATCTAATAGTGCACCCAAGATGTTGGAGCACCATGGAGAAAAGTACCCAGTACCTGAGAGAATGAGCTGTGCTGGAGGTAATCTATAAGGATTCAAATAATGAGCAGTCCCTTGTAGATCCAGATGAAGTCCAATGTACACATCCATGTGGCAGAACTTTATAAAAAGTGCACAATTTTTGCACACCAGCTCATTGGCATTGATGTCAATGAAAGAAGAACCTACAGTATTTCAAATGAATACCCTCCTCCAGAAATATGATCATCTTTTCTCCTCCCTAATGGTGTGCTCCTTAACTGTGGAAATACTGTCCAATGCCACAGATAGATTTGAAAGTGTCAAGCAAATTTGAGAGAAAATGTCCCACGCCCCACCAACATGGACTAGAGTCTCTTCCAATGGGAGCAAGCACCCCATGCTTGAGAAAGAGGGTCCATGCCACAAAATAACCTGTGGTTTACCTACATGACCCGGGACAGGACACGAGGAAATGCAATGGAAAACCCATCTCTGCTCTTGCAGCATGGGTATATGAGTTGAAAGGAGGAGTTGAAAACCATCATGGGAAATTCCGGATAAATGCCACTCCAGTTTCCAGTGGGCGAGTCCTCAGACAGAATAGGAGGGCTGATGTTGCTTAAAATCCTCTTGAAGGGACCTGAGTTTGTATTTACAAGGAGTGAGCAATGAGTGCCACGACCAGGATTAGAGGGGCCCTGACTCCAGCCAGGTTTCAGAAGAAAGGGCCAATCAGATCTACTGGACTGTGTGGATCCAGTGCTCTGGCACATCAGACACCCAAGAGTGTAAGGCTTTAGCTCACACTGGCACATGATGTACTCGGATGCCACCAAGATATGTGGGGACAGAATCCATCTCTTTCTGGGGTGCCACGGGGATCCCAACAGCTGCCTGCACTGGAAGGTGGAGGGAGCATGACTGGAAATGAATGGCAAAAACACCCCACTGGGACTGGCCCAGAGGCCCTGTGCATCTTTAGCACAGGTTACCCCAAAAGAGGGTATTTCAAGGACCCAAAAAGGCATTGTTAGGATCTATGGGATAGCTGCTCTGGAGACAGAGGAAATGAGACACCTGAGTATCTTGCCTGGTCTCTCAGAGGACCTCTCTGAGAGGTCCTCAGGGACTGCTGAGGGTTGAAGAACAGCAGATGCAATCACTACCACATGGCTACGGCACCAGGGACAAGACTGCACCATCTGGGACTTTGTGACCCCCATCCATGAAATGATCTGGGAACTGGAGAGGCAGGGAGTGGTCAGTAAGACTTGCTAACCCTTTAACAGTCCTATGTGGTCAGTCTGTAAGCCCAGGGACCAATAGATTATCATGGCCTGAATGAAGTCACACCACCACTGAGTGCCACTGTGCCCAACATGCTGGGACTTCAGTATGGAGTCCAAAGCAGTGAGGTGGTGCCATCATCAGCGTGGATAGTTTTTTTTTTCTCTTCCTTTAGCAGGAGAGTGCAGGACACAGTTTGCTATCACCTAGAGAGGTGTCCAGTACACCTGGAACTGTCTGCTTCATGTGTATTTGCCATGGGCTGATCCAGACTGTACTGGGAAATGGTGAGGCTTCAGAACACTTGAAACAGATTGTTGGCATCATCATGCCAACATGTGGGAAAACACAGAGGAGGAAGTTTTTTGTGAAAGGGGAGATGACAAGCCAAATCCTCCTGAAGACTGGTTTTCCTATAAAACTAAGGTCAAAGGACCTGCCCAGAAAATTCATAGAATGGCAAGATGGACATTGTCATATTCCAGTGGACATGGTTAACAAAATAGTACCTATGTCTCCACCAATCAGCAAGAAGGAAATACAGGCTTTCTTAGAAGCTGTTGTTTTTTGGAGGATGCGTATTCCAAATAAGCTCTATTAAGTTCTATCATGTAGAAGAAGGATGATTTTAAGATTTCCTGAACATCAAAAAGCTTTTGAGCAAATTTAAAAGGATTCACGCAACTGCCCTTGGGCCAGTCCAGTCAGGACAAAATATTAAAAATGCATTGTACCCTGCAGTCACAAAAAATGGTCCTTCCTGGAATCTCTGGCAAAATATACCCAGGGAGGATGACCCAGGTAATACTTGAAGATGACCCCAAGGGGTTCTGGAGTCTGGGATACAAAGGATCTAAAGTGTGCCACATACCAACTGAAAAAGAGATACTGGCAGCTTATAAGGGGATTCAAGCTGCCTCAGAAGTGATTGTGACTGAAGCACAACCCTCCTGGTGACTGAAGTACTCCGTCTAGTGCCCCAAATGCCAGTGCCAGGTTGGACATTCAAAAGTAAAGTCCTTTCTACACATCATGCCACTGGTGCTACCTGGAGTAAGTGGATTGTGCTGATTGCACAGCAAGAAGCCCCAGGTGTCCAGGGATCTTAGAAGGTATCACTAACTGGCCTGAAGGTGAAAGTTTCAGACTGCCATCATCATCAGAGGAGAAGGTGGAGAAGATGACACATGTTAAGGAGGCCCCACCATAAAATCAGTTACCTGAAAATTAAAAGTGATACACTCCATTAAATGACAGTTCCTTTTGCATCACAAGGACAAATTCTGTGTGACAAGTCACAGAAGCTATTGAAGGAGAACCTGGATCAAGTCAGGTTGCAGAGCTGAAAGCCATCCATTTGGCTTTAGGTATCACTGAACGAGAGAAATGGCCAGCAATCTACCTCTACACTGACTCGTGGATGGTGGCAAATGCTGTGTTGGAGTGACAGGACTGACAGAAAAAGGCCAATTGGCAGTGTAGAGGGAAACCCACCTGGGCTGATGAATCCTGGCAACAAATCCCTGCTCTGATCATGAGATGCACGTGTGCCCAAGAGTCAGGCTGCTGAAGAGCACCAAAACAATGGAAATATGGATCAGGCCACCAAGATCAAAGTGGCTTGGGTTAATCTGCACCGGCAACGTAAGAGCCAATTATTTCTGGCACAGTGGGCTCAAGATGCCTCAGGTTATCAGAGAAGAGACACAACATCCATGTGGGCTTGTGACCAAGGGGCAGACTTGGCCATGGACCATGCCTCTCAGTTACCATAACTGTGAAACATGCGCTGTGATGGAACAGGCCAGGCGGGTAAGGCCTCTCTGGTACGGTGGGTACAGGTGGCTGAAACACAGATATGGGGCAGCCTGGCAAACTGGTTACATCACACTGCTGCAAACCCACCAAGGCAAGTGATACAAGTGCTTACAATGGTGGAAACAACAACTGGGTGTTTGGAAATGAGCCCCGTGCCTCACACCAAGGCCCAAAACACCATTCTGGGCCTTGAGATGCAACTTCTGCAGCAACATGGTACCCCAGAAAGACCTGAGTTGGACTAATGGGACTCATTTCAAAGGAGCCCCACAGACACAAGGGCCAGAGAGTACAGGATTGAGTGGGTATAACACATTCCCTATTGTCCTGCTTTCAGACAAGGACAGGGAATGCAGTAATGTTTTGCAGTAGCTGGGAGGAGGCATGGCTAGAACCCAGATGTTATTTAGGACCACATCAGGTTGTTGCTGAAGGTGGGCAGAAGGGACTCCTTGTGTTCTGGGAGCAAGGGCATGTTTTCCGGCCAGGAAAAGACATGGCAGTATTGAAGATATTGTAGAATTCTAGATAGAAGAGGTTTGTTGGCCTTTCCATGTTGACTGTTGCCATCACTCCATTGTAGAAGGTCACCAGATTGGTCAGGCACAATTTGCCCTTAGTGAAGCCGTGCAGGCTGCCACAGAACATTTCCTTGTCCTTTATGTGCCATAGTGTATCTTCTAGGATGCTCCATGATCTTCCCAGGCACAGAGGAGAGGCTCACTGGTCTGTGGCCCACAGGTCTTCCTTTCTCCACTTTTTGAAAATGGAAGTGATGTTTCCCTTTGCACAGTCACTAGTGACTTCCCATGACTGCCTTGATTTTTCAAATATGATGAGATTGTCTTGGCAAGAACACAAGCCAGTTCCCTCAGGACTCTGGAATGTATCTCCTCAGGTCCCACAGAGTTGGGGCTATTCAGCTTCAACAAGTGACCCCATGCTTTTCACTTGGTGGGACGGACTTCACTCCCCCATACCCACACAAAGGATCAAGCACTTGAGACAAATGGGACGAGTGACTGCTGGTAAAGACTGAGGGAAAGAAGCAATTGAGTACCTCAGCTTTTTCCATCTCAGTTGCCACCCGTTGATCCTTCAAGCTTATCAGAGGGGTACATGTTCCTTGGCCTCTCTTTTGTCACCTGAGCACTTACAGAAACCCTTGTTATTCTGAAAGTCCTTTTGCAAGTCCTAGTCCACCTTTGTCTTTCTTTCCTGACATTATCCTTACACATTCAAACTGTATTCCTGTACTCTCCTTAGGTCACATTCTCTGCTTCCACTGGCTGTGCATTTCTTTCTTACTCCTCAGTGTGAGAAGCAGATCCTTGCACCACCACGCCGGTTTCCAGCCTGCTTTATTTTATTTCCCACACACTGGGTTAGAGAGAGGGCTCCTGTGCTCTAGCTGTCCCTAAAGAGCTGCCAGCTTTGGTCAGTCTCTCTGTCTCTGAGGACAATTTCCCAGGGGATGTTATTTGCCAGCTCATTAAGTAACTGAAATTTCACTCTTCTGAGTTCAAGGTTCTGGCTCCTCTCCAGGCTCCTGCTCTTTGAGATCCCAAACTCAACCAGGGCTCAGTCACTACAGTCTAGGCTGCCTTCAACCTCAACTCCTTTAATGAGCTCATCCCCCCTGACAAGCAGCAGGTCCAGTATCACCTCACATTTGGGTGGTTTCTCTAATACCTGGACCAGGAAGTTTTCCTCCAAGAGTCTCTTAGATCACTTGCAGCCAGCTGTATTGCTTTCTTAGCAGAGGTCTTGGTGATTGAAATGCCAATTGAAATTGGGATGGAAGCTTGACAACGCAATGGCTTTTTTATCCAAAGCAAAAGATCTCCTCAGCAGGCTCCCCCTGATCAGGCAGCCTGTAGTAGATCCCCACCACAAGATGTCCATTTTTGGTCTTGTCCTTGGTTGCCATCTGCAGGCTCTGAACCCATTCCTGTCTGGTTTGTAGAGACAGTTCTTCACAATTTATCCCTTAAACTTAGAGCGTAATGGTACTGCATCTCCTTCCTAACCTACCTCTTCTGAAAAGTTTATAACGCTCAATTGCAGTGCTCCAGTCTTGTAACTCTTTCCACCATGTTTCTGTGACAGCAATTAGGTCATAATTTTCTAATTGTATCACAGTTTCCAGTTCCTCCTGCTTGTGACCCATGCTCATTGGTGATAAGACATTTCATCTGGGATGGCAACCTCTTCATCGTTTGGGAGGAGTTGTTTCTAATTCCTTTGGGTTGATCTACAAGTATTTCCCTGCTGTTCCCCAAGATGCTGTTGGTTTCTGGTTCCTCACAGACACCCACCCTTTTCCTGCTAATCTAGTTTAAGGCCTCATTAATGAGTCCTGCCAGCTTGCTCCCCAGAACACTCATGCTCCACTGTTCAGGTGTTCCCCATCTGCTAACATCCCTGGGCTCTTGAAGGCGTGTCCCAGATCAAAGAACCCGAGGCCCTGAACAGGCACCGGTCTTGTCATTCACTCTATCCACTTGTCTAACTGCCTGGGTCCCAGCCCCCCACCTAGGAAGATGGAAGGTAATACTGTCTGTGCTCCAGATTATTTCAGCTTCTTTCTGAAATACATGAAGTACTTTTTGATATTTTGGAATCTCTTTGTCATGGCATCATTTGATCCTACATGAAAGAGTAGGAGTGGGTGATAGTCCTCAGCTTTTAGCAGGCTTGCTATCCTCTTTATAACATCCCAAATGCCAGCTCACCTGTGTTCTGTAGGCAGCAAACTGCTCTAGAGAGGTTATCCAGATGAAAAATGGCCACTTCCATGCCTGTCAGTCAACAATAACTAATGCCCTCCATGATTTTTTGGTGGTACTTGTTCTGACTTTATGGGGGTTGATATTTTAGGGTGGAATAAAATATTCTGGTTTACACATTTCAATCTAGGCTGGTTCTCACATTAAAAAGAAAAAAAATGATAGTTTGGCTCAATTTTACCCCATTTGCCTATAAAATGGCGTCAGGAAGCCAAATTACTAGTGTAATCCTGATAGATTAGATCTATCTGCTAGTACACTAGCTTCTGCAAGGCATGCCTAATTCTGTTCATGTCATCCTCATTCTGAAAAGATCTCTTGGTACACCCCAGGGTGGCTTTACCTGTGTGACATGTCAGGATTAGATTTTGCTATTAACTGCATCTCCATGCTGCCTGCCTGAATCCAGTTTACATTCCACTGTTGGCTTGATGCTGCAGCTTCAGAACACTATAAAGCACAGGATTTCATCCTTTAGTTGATTGTTTTATGAACCTTTGTTAAAAATCAGCTATTTATGTCCTGATTTAGAGTCTAGTCCATATTCTGCATATCTTCTGCGTAACTCATGCAGAGGATGTACTGTAGCATTGCAAAGAATGACTAATTCTTTCTCTGTTGTGATGACTCACTATTTGTTGTTCTAAGAAACAGACTTCTCAAATGATGTCTCTCAAAGTTCTTTTTCATTCTTTTTTTTTAATCTTTTCATATTTACTATTTATCAGTCTAGGCAGATAAGCGACTCCTAAAATTTTTATATAAATTTTCCTACAGTATCTTCCTTAAAGTATTGTCTGTAGAATTTTTACCTCCTACATGAACATTTAAGAAAAGATCATTCAAGTATGTAATACGATGAATAATTTAACATTTGAAAGACATATTCTCTCAATGCTACAATTAAAGCACAGTTGCTCCTTACATTTATATGCAAAGAAATTTTCTCTCTAATCCTGTTGATTAATCATGTCTTCCTTTTTTTCCACTGACTAGCTGTCTAAATTTACAAGCTTTTTGCAATTACCTTAAGCACAGACCTATAAACTTCTGCTCTTATAGTTGTCTATAGGTAATTAATCAGAGAAACAAACAGCTAGACGTCGATCATTTAGTAAAATTTGGGTAATTTATTTCTGTATTTTGTATTTTCTTTGAACTGTTTCATGGCAGGGGCCTGCAGCAGAGATGTTTAAGTATGCAGATTTTTCTTCCTTTAAAAACCCTGCAGCTCTTCCTCCATTTTGTAGTACACAGAGAAGTTTACTGTTCACTAAGAAAATGTAATAAAATTATTGTATCTTTTGGCAGTGTCAGCTACTTTGAACAATAGAACTCCTTTGAAAACACCAGCCAACAGAACATGCTTGTGGCGCATGCTTCAATTTTGTGAAATGATTGGTTTTGTTTACTTTGGGTTGGATCGGTGATTGTAAGTACATTTTTTAAATTGCCTTGTCATAACTTATTTTCTTTAAATCATTGCATTTTTAATGTCTGTGTGCCTTGTGATACTCAAATTGGCTGCATCATTAACTTCTGGTGAAAAGAACTGCAGATTTTAAATGTACTATGTCTTTCTGTTAGATGGATGTTGGCACGCACTTAACTTTGAAAATCTACCCCCTTGGTAGCTATGACAACTTGTGACAGATTCTGGGGTATTACAAGCAAATATGAAAGGTGGTGAATAGCACCGAGGCATAAAGAATTTCTCTTCAAGGTTAGCTACTGTCTGTTACCCCACTGAATTCCTTTACAGCCTGGATAGTGAAGGCACTATACAATGTCTCAAGCTTGTTTACAAAGCAGATGCCATGTGCAGGAGATTGCAAAGAAATAGAAGTTAAAGAATATAAATATTATGTGCAGCAAATATTTTATTTAGGGCCCTTGTTTGTTTTTCTGTATACACCTTCATCTTTCATGTGTGAGGCTCTCTTTTTGGTAAAGGAGTGAAATGTGGACTGCAGGCTAAGGGAATTTCGCTGTTCATGTGAGCATGTATCTCCTTCCTGCTCAGCTCCTATTCAAGTTCAGGAATTGAAGATGGAAATAGCAATCACACAGTCTTGCAGACTGCTAATGTCCTTCATGTGTTGAAAAGGAGGAGGAAAGCTGTCTTGACCTCCAGCAAGTGACCCAACGTTTTTCTGGCATTTATCATCATGGAAAGAAACTGCAGAACACGAATTACCCACTAAGAAAGCTCCCTCCACAATCCAGATATTTTCTTGGGATATTTCTGGTCTGGAAAAAAATAGTCTTGTTGCCTGTGCTTGTTATGAAGACCAATTTCAGCTGCTTGGGAAGAGACAAGAAAAACCCTAGAGGACAGATCAGCTTGGCCTTCACTTCCCTCCAGAACAAACAGCTTCATTTCTGCTATTTAGAAACTTACTTCTCAGGCAGTGCTTCAAGAAACAGGAGGAACAATTTAACCTTGAAATACAAAAACATTGTTTCACATGTTTCCGCTGGACATCTGAAAATCAGAAGGAAGTACCCAGCAAGATGGAATCCACTGCAAAAAGGAGAGACAGAGGAAAGAAGAGGAGAGAAACAAACAAACAAAAAAAAAGGAATGGACTGGCTTCTTTGAATAAATTGCTAACCTGTAAGCAGTGTTTATCAGCTGAAGAAATATAACTTAGTGTGCTAGACCTGTTGATAAGGCAAGACCATTACCAAGTATGTCTTCATTAGCTGAAGCTTAGACACAGTAGTAGCAAGGCAGACAAAATAAAATGGGCCAAGTAGTCTCAGTCTGTGGAGTCAGCCACAATCTGGAGTCACTCTAACCACAGGAAATCACCACATGAAACTGAATCAGTAGTACCAACAGCAGCCAGGGCCTGTAGGTGTGTACAGAGGACTGGGACTAGGGGTCAGGTAGGTGCAAGGCAGCACTGAACAGCATGATATAGGATATTTATTGCTACAAGCCCGGTAAAGGGAAAATATAAGGAGAGGGGTTGATTAGGATAATGGGGATGCTTAGTAATAATTCCAGAGCCTCTTCTTGCCCTACAAGGGCTACAATGCTTATAAAAAAGTTGAGAAGAGGAATTGGTGCAGTTTATATTGTGATCTGTAAAGTTGATTACTGGTCGTGAGCCTTCCTAGTGTACTGAGAGCAAACCTGCATGGCCAAAGTGCTTGTTGCCTGTATGCTCCTGTCCTTCCAATTCACTCTTCCTAATGGAGAGTGCAAAGAGCAAGAAAAAATCTGCAAAAAGTATCTTGCATATCACTCTCAAGTGTGATTTGTACAAATTGAAGCTTGCACTTCCTGGGAAAATACTAGGCTGTACAGATGACAGAGTGACTTTGTCAGAAAAATTCTGCTTCTGCATTTTATGCTGCCTTCTACAGCATTTAAAAATATTTAGTGAGCTTAGGAGGCTGAACACATGGAATAAACCCAAGGGTATGAGCACTTCAAAATATTTCAGTGGAGAAAGTATAAGATGTAGACATGCTTGGTGAATGCACTGGAGTTCTTTGAGTGCACTCCAAGTTGGCTCTAAGAAGTGAAACATCAACAATCTTATTTGGAATACAAAGGTGTGAACCACAGAGGAAAAAACAGGAACTATCTTGCAAGACCAATAGCTATTTTTAAAACAGGTGTCTGTTCCATGTTTAACTTCTTTTTTATTCTTTTCCCTGCACATTTCAATTTTCATTAATGAAATAATAAGATAGAAAAATAGAAGCAAAATAATTAAATAGTACTGCTTGTGATATTAATAATATTTTTATTTGTAGCATGCACCAAATTCTAAGATTTTGCTTCTGTGTTTGGTATCTTCTTGGCAGCCCATTTTTAATTGAGTTTAGGATATTTCAACATAGCCCTGGTTTACTATCTTTGCTCTCCTCTGAGTCAGCTCAATCTGTGTCTCAATACTTGCTTAGGTTTTGCGTAGCATGGATGTCATCATGATATCCCATGTGTTTAGGTGCACTGCTGGGTAAATCAGTTCTTGGTGTACTGCACATATTTCTTCTGCTAACACGAAATGATTCCATATGCCCACAACAAAACCCCTCTTGCTACCTTCTCATCAAAATACTGGAGGAGGTCTGCATTGCTCTGATATTTTTCCTTCTCTAGAAGAGAGCTTTGAATTGCCATCTATGTATCCAGGTTTTCAACATGCATGCTAAATGTCCAGAATTAATAAAATTTGGCTTATTACTCACATTTTGTTGCTAAAGGCATTTCTTTTTATGGCATATACTCATGAGTCTTATTATAGCATTAAATTCAGGAAGTGATAATTTTATCTTTTATCCAATATTGCATCATTTTATCATCCAATTAAAGTCCATATGGCCTGGTAGAATCTGCATAAAATTTACCTACCTTTCAGCCCACACTGTCTCTGATAGCCACATGATATAGTGATACACATCTTTGTGAATTATGTTGAAAGAAGAAATTTTTTTGGTGCTTCTAAATTAATAATTTTAATTATTTTTTTGCATTGCTAGAAAAGAATCTTGTAGAGAAAGCCAACCTCCTTCACTTTAGGGGTCCAAAACACAATGGGAATTTTCTTATCAGAAGTCTTTTCCCTACTTACTCCTATAATTAACTTTCATCTCCTGTATCAGGCTTATTAGGTTCACTGCTGTGTTTTGAAATTATGTCCATGGTCCTTTCACAGAATTAATTATCACCTCTTTGCCTCTGCATGTGGTCTGCAAACTCTACCCTTTCTTTGTGGTTTGAAATAACAGCATTTTAAAATTAATTTTATATAAATGCTTTGGTGATATCTCAAAATCCAACCTTCCCTTAGTTAATTCTCTTCTGCTTTGGAGCGCTGATTTTTCCCACTTAAGAAAAAAAAAAAAAGCATATAGTTATTTGGGACCTGGGAGTTGTTCAAAAGGTTGCTGGACCCTGGGACTAAAGTAAAAAAAAAAAGAATTTTTATTACAATTTGGGTTCTGTATTTGTCTCATTATTCTTGGTCCTCAAAATATTGTTTGTTGAGTTTTTGTGTGTGTTTTTTGTTTGCTTGTTTGTGGGGTTGTTTTGTTTTGTTTTGTTTTTTAATATGAAGAACAACGCAAAAACAATCCCTTCAACCATAACATTAAAAAAATAAGGTAAAATACTTTACTCTAAGGTTTTTCTTCCCATTTCTCAAGTAAAAAATTCTGGATATCTTCATTATGTCAGTGCTAGTACTTTTCTTTATGAAAGAACTAAAGGGTAACTAATATGTTTGTGTTTTAACTTTAAATCTTACTGAAAATTCATTTCTTAATGCATGACTTTCAGCGAAGTTCTTAACTTTGAGGAGAATTTCAATTGAAATGCAACATGATTTTAAATGAAATTGGGAAAACAGAGTAACTTTTATCTCTCTGTATAAAATGATGGAATTTTTAGAGCCTAATGGAGTTAGGCAGAAAATTTAATGGTATCTAGACACTTTAGTTCATTTGGTTCCTCTGAAAATGCCAGTTAATACTGTTTATCCTGTATGAAACATTTAAGGACTTTCTCTACCAGAATAGCAGAGCTATGTTATTTGTATTTAGTTTAGTATGAGTTCAATTGGTATCTCAGCCCACCTCTCTGCGTCTCACAGATTATGGGAACATCTTGAAAATGCCATAGGGTGGATTCTCTTGTTTCTTAAAGCAAGGTAATCAAAAACTCTTTAGTATCTTAGCAAGTGTTCAGCATTTTCTTTGCCCAATTCTGCATTTATTTTTGCTGCTTAAAAATACTTGGGAATATGAGAAAGATATGATCGTGGAGACAAGACTGGCTGCATGCAGCCAAGATGTACTTGCCAGATAGTAGATAAGTTAGTCAACAGCGCAGTTTTGTATCTTGGATATCATCAGCCTAAAACAATATGGAGCAGTTCAGCCATGTGAGGTGTTATGGTTGTGGACACACTTGTGTCCTTTGCCAGCACTCTAAAAAAGGTAGCTTACTTATTCTTCAGTGTTAACCAGCTTTCAGTCTGCTATTAGTAGATATTTGTCTGTAGATTTTTCAAAACATTAATATAACATACCTGTTATGCCTGCATTGGTGCAGTAATCCATTAATCTGGTTTAGCTAATTATTGTTTCCTTATTTATCACTCTCGGGATCTGTTGCACTTGTTCTTTTCTAATAGATTGAAAATCAGAGGTGCGAAGGAGAGGTCTATGTTGCTTACACGTTCTTTCCAAAGTGTACAATTCTTCCTTCATGCAAAATGGTTAGCCTCATCTTATTGCTGTCCAGCTGTTCAGATCTGCTCTTTCTCCATTATCTGTCATGCTTATAGTAATTATCCATGTAGACTGTAACAAAAACTTTTACAGCATTTAATTGTGTCACTCTCATTCCTTTAACAACTCAATCCATAAGCTGCCAGATGTTATCCACCTGCCAGAACTTAAACTAAGCTGATCTCTGCCAATCAAGTGCTTTATGCAGTTTTCTAATCTGTTTGCCAAATTATCTGTAGGTATTTTTTGTATTGAAATATCTTGGCAAATGGCAACAGGCTCAGTGGTTTATCTTCATTAAAGGTGACAGCATTTCCATCAGATTCATTCAGTTTTAACTGCCCTTGACTTCAAAAACATCATTAAAGATTCTAAACAGCTTAAAAGATGATATTACTTCCAAAAGCTTAAAAATCTCAGTTGGGAACCCATCTGTGCCTGTAGGTTTTTTCCTGTTGACAAATACTTAATTAACTGGCTAATTTCCTGATGCAGAATTTCTGTCTCCTGTCTAAGCTGCTACATCTAACTTGGATGGAATTCTCCCATCAGGAGTGATCCAGACAGGTATTTATACTAGTGGTAAAAAAATGTAGTCTTTGTACAGCTGTAAGTTTAGTCGGATGGCCTCAACGTTAGCCCAATTTTTTCTTGTGCTGGACTTTTACTTAAGTTTCATTTTAAAGTTCTTAACTGCAATTGTTTATTCCTAATCTGTCAAATCTGCTTTATTACTTCTCCTAAGGTGCTAAGAAATGTCCTAAGAAATGTCTCCATGTGAATAGAATGAGAGGCTTGCTTTCAATACTTTTTGATGTCGCTGATCAGTTTTGCTCTCTTTTTTTTTTGATTGATTCATCACATCAAATAGTAAACAGCCATTTTAAATGATGACTGTGATGGAATACTTGAAACGCATTGCTTGGTGTCTAAAAATAACATCACAGGCTTTATTTAGAAGTAAAGAGAAACCAAGCATGGATAAACTGAAATAGAGTCATATCTAGTTTTAGAAGTCTAGTTTACAACCTGCATGCAAGTGGTAACTATCAGGACTGTTAAAACTAATTCATGGACAAGTCAGTGTGAGCTATGGTATCTGGAGCATAGGTCTCTATTGCCATTTTGGGCAATGTTTCTTCACAGACAACATTCTACTGTTCTGGGCTGCAAAAGCTGGCCAAATTGCCCATAACTACGGTGTTTCATCTGCTTCATGAGGAAAGGAAGGATCAGAGAAGGTAAGAGTGAATCCTATTAAGCTCCAAGGAGTGCTGTGAGTCATGGCTATTTCATTGTGCTTAGCAAAGTGGTTGAAATCTTCCACTAGAAGGTGGCACTAGAATGAAAACTATCCAGGATGAGTTCTGGTTCCAGTGTTTGCACATTGTATACTGAGAGAACAGTTGTATTAACTTGTAGTGATCTTATGGAAAATAAACCCAAATACTGAAGTTTTAAATGTGAAAGGCAACATCAGAAATCAGTGATTTAAATACAGTCTTCCAGGATTTCTGAGGATTACACCAAATCTTTGGAGATTTTGATTGTGCAAACTGTGATGCAGGAAGACTGGCACTGATCTGAACATTGCTGCTCTAGCCTCTGCCAAGAGAACAGAAACTAGAGAACAGCTTCAAGCATTAATCAGATCTTTCTTCGTTTCTTCCACATCTAAGAACTGATTTGTACTTGGAAGATGAGATGAAGAGATGGAACTAACAGCCTGCACACCAGGAGATATAGCATTCTTGCATTAACCTTTTGTGTCCAAAGAATGTGGATGCAATTAAAGTATTAAATGGAAGAAAACAGTATACTGTAGCTGGGAGAATTCAGTAAATGCTTCACAGGTCAGCTAATCTTTCTTTTATGGCTGACTTCAGTTATCTCCTTACATACAGGTACAGTGAGCTTTTTCTTCCAAACACCAGTGTTTTCAATAGTAGACTTAATTTGCTTTGAGTAGTAACTGCAACAACACTTTTGTTTTTTATAATAGTTCTAGCATTGCTTACCAGGTTTGTGGCTGGACTACAGCATTTAGGAAGGCTGAAGATTCCAGCTGTGCCAGAAGGAGAATGGAGTTCTCTAAGCCACCCCCATCGACTGGGAGAGTGTGTGCTCACTGCAGCACCAAACCTTCTTCTTCACTTCTCTTGACCTGCACAGATCAGGGAGAGTGCTTGGGTGCTCTACCTGGGGCACTGCAGTTGGAGCCATGCATCTGTAAACACAGCTTGTGTGTGCATGCATGCAGGTGCACAGAGATCTTATGGACATTACAATCTTTCCTCATCCTCATTTTTCACTTAGACCTCTCTTTGATTTTGTCTCAAAATAATGAACTGGTAAGCTTTTGTCCCAACATCTGTGTGAATCTGCTGGCTTTTTAAGTTGGTCTCAACATGCTGTTGTTGCCCTTGATTTCCAGAAAATGTCATAAATTGTTCAAAGAAGAAAAAGAAAGAAATTTCCCAAGAAAAGTATAAACATTCAGCAGAAATATGCTGTGGCCTCTTTCTACAGTGAAGTCAGAGGGAACTGGGATTTCACCCCTCTGACCTCTTTCAAGGAAAAAATGTGCCCAACCCATATAAATACATTTTGGCCTCAGTCTTTAAGAAAGTTTTTAAAAAAGAGAGTCGAAGATAACCTTCCACTTCCCTGTAAGCATGAGTTTCAATTCAGAACAGGAAAAGAAAGCTGGTATCGTTGTGTCATCATCATATGAGAAAGAAATATTTTTAATTTTTTGAAGTTTCTTCTTGGAGGCATGTAAATATGACGGCCTATTTTAAAAAGCCCAGCAGGGAATTTTCTGAATCCAAACACCATAGTTAGTTTGCAGGAAAACATGTATTTCTTCTAATGCACCCATAGCTGTATTTTAAAATCTAGATGCTAAGCAGGCATGAGTGTTCCACCAGGAACATCTTGTCTGTGCTGCCTGCTCTTAAGGTACAAGTGGCACAAGTCACAACACAATGAGATTCCAGTCCCACATGAGCAACTGGTTTCTGCCTAAATAGAAATATGCTGTTAATTTTCCTTTGTGACAACATTGCTACGTTGTCATCCCACTTGACATCTGATACATAACCAGACAGACTTAATGCTTTAAACCACTAGACATTAGTGAAAATAGAGGCAGGGGTGGTGGTAGGGACAGGGGGGTGGGATTGACAGCAGGATGGCAACACTCCAAGATCTTAAGGCCAGTCCCTGGCAAACAGTGAGCAGTTTTGTTACAAGACCAAGCAGAACAGCTCTAAATCATGCATTTGTCTCCTGGAGGGGCAATGAAGAAACTCAGGTGAAGGGGGCTGTTTGGGACAGGAGGAGACGCCTCTGGCATCTAACATGAAGATGCCAAATTTCCTAAGTTATAGAGCAGCAAGCCAATGCGGAGGCCAGCACTTAGTGGGGCAAGGAACAGGCTAGAGAAATGAAAAGGACAGCATGAATTCTTTAAGGCAAAACAGTGTGTTGCGGTGGAGATCCATCTTCAATGCCGTGTGTCTAATGGGCCACTGTGACTTGCTGTTGTCTTGAAAAGTGGTCAGGGACAAAAGATGTCCATGCCAGAAATAGTATGGTATTGAGGCAGAGTCCAAAACATTGGGACTTCCTCCATGGCCTTGGGATGGGGTTGTACTGCTAAAGTGTATCTGCTGGCATACAGCAAATTGTAGGACTAGCCCCTTCCTGAAGTTCTCCTCCATGATTCGAGAGCAGAGCTCATTTTAAACTAGAGTTGCCCGCAAGTTGTTTACCAATGTAAATAAGGTCAAATTTTGAAGGATCAATCAAAATTCTGTGGCTCAATTATCCCTGCTCTATTTAATAATATCCAACAATAGGCGCTTTAATAGTACATGAGAACTACAAGTATATGTTCTGGAGTTTGCTCCCCATTAGCACAGATGTCATTTACTTCCTGACTTGCCTTTAAACTTCAGCATCATTTATAAAGGGTGTGGAAAAGCCTCAAAACTCAGGATCTTTGCTGAAAATAGAATCCTTATGTCTTTCCTGATAAGGAGATCTTAAAAAAAACAGTGTAAAAGTTTACAATTGAAAGGCTGTGTCCCCAATGAGATGGTACCACAAACCACAAATAATAATCCTAGAGAATAAGGGAGGATAATAATACTTTCCATGCATTTCTTTCTGCTTTCCCTTTGTAGGCTGATGTCATCATTATGAATTGTCAGTTCCTGGGATTACAGTTAACGCTCTGGTGGTTTTGTTAGAAAGATAATTCATGTAGTGGCAGAAGCTAATTGTTCTTTGGATTTGTCCTTCATTGTAGAATTTTATGAATAAGTTTGCAAGTGAATTTGAACCTTATCTGAGTCACTTGGGTTTGTGCCCTGGTGTTGCTAGCTTTATTCCCAGGTTAAAACCATCCATCTAATAAAAGTCCCTGCTTCTAAAATTAGCTAAAGGGCACTAAGAAAAGCATTTGACACTGTAAAATAAAGAAGGAAAAGTACAGCAGAGGCAGCCTTAGGTTCAGAAATGCTTTCATTGTATTATCGTCAGCTTTTCCAAAGCTGCAATAGCCTCTGATGACCTGTCTGCAAACAGTTCCACTGCAAAGAATAATAGGTGAGGCCATCCTTTGTCCGTTCTCTTTCAACATGCGCTTAGAAAAATAGCAATGTCTCATCAGACAAAATAGAAGCAAGGAGAAGTATAAAGGAATGTTACCAATAGGCACTAGTGTAATAGTTGGACAGGGATGATACTGCTTATAATTCTGATTTTCCTGCAGTTGTCTTCAATCCCAGCAGCCTCATTTTCAGCAGGATCCAAACCTAGTGCTATTCAACACTTTTCCCTTTAGTATACGAGGTAATTTACCATTTCAGTGGCCTTGCAGTGACTGAAATATTTAGGGGATTTGTGTGGTGACAGAAATAGATAAGATGTTTGAAGCAAATGGCTTAGCTCTCTTTAGGAAAATCTCAATGGGATTTAAGAGGATGTGTTGATGTAATACAATTGGTGGTTTTATTAAAATTCTTTCTGTATAACATGTAGCATAAAAGTATAGCCTATTCCCATTACAAAGTCCTCCCTATGTCATAACCCTTCCCTTAATACCCTTCTTGAATAAATTAGAAACCTGTCTAGAGAAGCAAATAATGCAACAACAATGAATACAGCAATATTTTGAAAATCTATTTATTTTCTATGTATAGTTGTTCATAGCTGTGAAAATTGCTAACAACCTGATTCTACAGTGTAACCAATGCTTGAATCACCTTCATGGAAACATAGAATTATTTAAATTGGGAAAGACCTTTCAGATAATTAAGTGCAATTATTAACCCAGCACAGCCAAGTCCAACACTAAATCATATTCCTAAGTGACGTGTCTGCCACTGCTTATAAAAAATGTCAGAAGCAGCAGCAGATTATCTTTGGTTTGTATACTGTTTCTGTCTTGCTTAATTGCAGTACACAAATGAAAGTAAGAATGGTGACAGTTAATGCAGTCCAATATTCCAGCACATCTGTGTCTATGTGCACTTGTCAGTATGAACGTCTGCATTCACTGATATGGATCCACAGTGCCCACACACACTGGTAAATGATTTATATTATTATTATGGATACAGTCAAAAGCACTTAAAAAGCTAGGAAATACCAGAAAATGAATTTTGGAACAATCTTAATTTGGTTTCTTGGTATGTCCTTACTGCAAAGGGAGCTCTTTGGGAATTTTCTACACAAAGTTTTTGTCACAAAACTTCAGTCTATCAAAACAAAGACACTCATGGACACATTCCAGTTTTGACCTAACTTTCCTGAAGTTCAGACTGGAAGTTTTACAATTACAATTAGAAATTCAATTTATGGTTGGTTCAGACCAGTTTTGTAAACTTGGATTGTTCCAGAAGGAAGTCCTTTCTTAAGCAACATCTAAGTGACTTTCCATGCCTGGTCATTATTTTTTTCCCTCATATTTCTTGATCTTCTGACTTGAAGTCTGTAAGACTGTGCTGTAGAATGCTGAATGCTCACAGCTGCAGCTGTATTTAGTGGAAGATGAGCTTTGAAAATACAATGCTAAATAATCATTGGAAAGCTTGCAGACATTTCAAATTGCTTACCAGATTTTAATGTCTCTGCCTCACTTCTTAACCTGTGAAATGATTCATTAACATTTGTGTATCATTGTGAGCAGCACTGTTATGGTAAACACCACAGAAAAGCCCTTGAGGAAATTTTACGTGGTTTTATTCAGAGTAGGCTCGAATAGTGTTAAATAAATAACGCATTAGGCAACATTGTACTGTATGAGGAAAGAATTAAATATTAAAAACCTACAGAGCACTGTCCTTCCTAAGTAATTGAAAGAGGCAGAGGTCTTGTAAGAAGAAACACTATGTGACTGTCTCACCATACATGATGACAATACATATGTGCCAGAGGTTGAATTAAGATTGCACAGGGAGCCTTGATTGCCAGGATTTCCTAAATCCCAAATGCTTAACATTGTTGTCTTTTAGAAGAACAGTATTAAGGTGGGCTTTAATATATCAGATATATAATCCATAGAGAAAATACATAGTAAATGTTTTACCAAAATATTTTATTGGGATGAGTTATTGATGCTTATTGAAGTTAAGTACAATGATCTATGCAGGAGCTGGAGAACAATAATTTTTAATTGATATATTTTCCAGCTCCCCAGTCCAGTGAAGATCTTTCTTATACACAAACATAGTCCTTACCTAGCTAGAATGACTGTCTATTATCTGCTTGCTGAAAATTCTCACCAGCTGTGGCTTGCTTTGAACCTACAAAACTGCAGTGGAGTTCAGGGTTGAGGCATACAGATGAGAAAAAGGCAAGGGTAGTCCAGGAAGTGGAGGTGCCTTTTAAATTCAAGAATCAGTGGCTCAGTCTCTGAAATTTGACACCTATCTGAGAAAATCACATCACTGATGACTTATGAGTATTTGTGTAGCATTGATAGAACCCTCTGGATTTGCTACCAAATTTTTTGATATCTTGTGAAGTCCAGCATTCTCTATTCTTCTTATGACTAACAAATGAAAACTTCCCTTCCTGTCACTAATGAGGAATGACAAATCAAATTCTAAATACAACTCTGTAGTGCTCTGATGCAACAGAAAGGAAAAAATACATGAATTCTCGTGTTCTGAATCGTAAGATTCACTCAGCGCTGTAACAAAACTATTTCCTTTTTTTTTTTTGCCAAAGTGTTCAGTCAGAGACTGATTTGAAACTCTAGCAATGGAGCTCCTAGACAGCCCATACAGATAGTTTTTCTATGGTATGTCCAGATCCCTTCAACTATTGTATCTTAAAAATGCGTGCCAGGATTTTTCTCTAAGGACACAGCCTTATGCCAGCCAACCCCAGACTAATATTCCTTCTTTTATTTATTTAGTAGAAACACCTTCCAAAGATGAGCAATCAGTGTTTAAGCATTTAGGGTGGAGTGAAAACAGAAGAGAAAGAGAAATGGTGTTACAAGCGTCATCACCTCCAGTACTGCAGCCAAAGCTCTCCTGAGTAAATGGACGCTGTTATGAAACAGCTGTCACAGGCTATGAAATGCCCCTGTTACATCAAAGTAAATATGTTTAAGAATGAAGTGTCTTTATTCAGTGGAGATCCATTATAGGAGATGAGAAGGGTTTCTTTGTCTTATGTGAAGTCATAGATTACACATTACCCTTTCTGGAATGTCCATGAGAAAGTTACTTAATACTCTGAGCAATACTTACAAGGGAAAGGGAAGAGAACTGTTATCACTTGGGCTGACCCCTTGGGGAATGCTGTGATGATAACTTTCCTGTTTAAATTTGGGAAATACATAGTGTACAAATGAATGAACTTCATTGTCTTTGAAGTTTCCTATGTGACTCATGGTGAAGACTTTACATAATTACATTAACATTATGGGGACAGGAATCAGCATGCAAACAGGCCACAGGCAAACATATAATTACATGATTCTATCAGCTATACAAATGAAAATTAGCTCTCTTTCCATACTACTTGCCATGCTTTCTGTAAGTGTTACATAAGTTAGTGATAATATCTAAATATGTTTTCAGAACTTAGAAAATGCTTGCCAGGAGAATAAATCACTGTAAAAACTTACAGAGAATTTGCTGAAAGCCAGTATTAGTAATTCATTTAACATCAGATTTGCCAAGCACGCCTATTTTGGGGAGCCAAATAGAGAAGCTTAAGCTGAATACCTAACAAAAGCACCTTTTTGTCTCTGCTCAGACAACCTGCGCTGGCTCTCAACATTGTTTTCACATTTCCAGATTAGCACAGGGGCACATTAAAGACGGTGGTGAAAGAGATTGCAGAGTGACTGGGATATCAGCAGGCATTTAGAAAGAGCTTGCTTGAGGTACAGAGTTATGAATACCTCTAACAGAGCTTGTCTCATTCATACCAGTGCTACAAGGAACCTGAGCAAACTCAGGTTGTGCTGTACACTTTCACTGCTGACTATTGGAGTGCCACTTCTGACTGTTGGACAGCTGCTAAGTGTTATCAATGGCTAACAAGAGCTTCCATTCAATTAGATGGAATTTGAAGGGGAATGCAAAATTTTCATTATTATCAGAATGTTTCTGAAGCTCGTTGCTACCTGTCATCCCAAGCATTTCTCTCTGTGGAGGGTTAGAAGGAGGGGGCAGACTGAAGGAAGTCTTGCAGAACAACCTGAGAACAAGTTTCAACACTGACCGTTGCCTCCTAGTTCTTTTATTTATTGCTGTTTTCTTTTCTTTGTTATGAAAAGAAGTCCAAGTCTTTCCCTGTGGTAAAGTACATTGTGTTTTGGGATGGGCAAGTGGAATGTCTACTAAATTAACAGTTTTTCAAAATCACTTCCTGGTGTTCTGCAACCTCTCTCAAAATGCAAGCAAAATAGCAAATATTGAAGTATAAAGGACATATGCATCCTTATTTTATCTTATAGATGATTACCAATAAATAACACAGGATTTTCAGCATCATTTCTTCATGTCAGCAGACCAGAAAGATTTTCCAAGTGCTGTCATGTTCCTTTTCTAGAATGACTTCTAGCTCTGCTCTGCTTAATTGGGGTTGCCTGTGTTGCAGAAATAGCATGACCAGAATTTGTAAGTTGACGTGGCTAGAGCCAGTATCCCCAAGCCCATATTAAGGCATCCAAAGAAATGGTCTGATTTCCAAAACTGCTGAGCAGCCAGCAGCCCTAATTGGAGTCCATGGGAACTGTTGGATATTCAGCACATTTGAAAAATCAGGTCACTTATGTAAGCAACTAATTGTTGCGGTAAGAACCCAACTTCAGCACCTAGTTTTACAAGGGCTCAATGTTGCTTTGCCTGGACACCTTTCCAGACTGGGCATCTGTCTTGCACTGGCTGTGGACCTGAGTGAAGCCTTATCTGCTGTTTTTAATTACCAGCAAAGCCCCTCTGGCAGACTGGGGTTTGCTTCTTCTGCCTTTTTAACATGTCTTAGGGAGGTGAGCAATCTGGGGCTGTGGGTTTGCATCTACTTGCTGTGATTTGGAGGCAGTGGCTCCTCCAGGCTGCAGTGAGAGCTGCCTGAACCTAGGCCAGCTCCCTAAACCTCAATGACTGCCTCTGAGAGACCAGGGACTACCAGATTTCAGTTCCAGAGCCCCACTGGACCTCTGACATGAGAGAGGGGACACTTTACAGATCTGGCTCATTTAAATATTAGTCCTGGAAATTCAAAGACTTTACTGGCTTTATTCTGTTCCCTTTAGAGAAGTTAAAAAAAAATTGTGGAAAAATTCTACAGAAAAAGACCCTGGTTTTGACTGCAAGACCATTCCCTATGTGTCAGCAGGGATCAGCCTCCAGGTCTGCATGACATGCTGCTTGCTGAAGGGTGTGAAGCAAGTATGGGACAGAGAGCACCATGAACTATTTCAGTGCTAAAATGAACTTTGTGTAGCAAACACAGGGAGGCTTAAGTTCGTTTGGTACCTAAGAGGGTAAGTTTGCAGAAGTTCTTGTAAATCCCTATTGCACAACAAGCTCAGCACGACTGCCATCCTGAAGTAATAGATATTCCTCAACGTTGTGAAACTAAAATAGGTGTCTTAGTCTGACTTTCCACATCAGCAAGGATCAGTGCAGAGTGTTTTCCTCTTTGTTCTTATGTTTTAAATAGTACACAACAAATGTAAGCAAGTTTCTTAACTCCTGGGTAGGGTCTGGTTTCCTAACTCCTGGTGCTGGGCCAAGCACTAATCTTGGGCACACAGCATACATAAACATGTATCTCAGCAGACATTTCCAGATACATGGCGCTGCTTACAATTCACCCGAGATTACAATCTGACCTGTCAGTGGAGGATACGAGACAAACAAGTCATGCAAAGGAGCAGAGGCAGCAGTGGTGTTCCTCAGGCTATGAGCCCCAAGTACTGCTAGCAATAACAGGCCCCAGCTGATGATTGGTAATTTTCAGAAACAGTGTCTTTATGAAGTTCTGCTGGTATTATGAAACATTTGCATCCCTTTCATTACAGCACCCTCACAAAATTCAGAAAGTAGGGCAGTCTGACGGGCAGCATTCAAAGAAATATGCACTGGGTGTAACGTCAATACCGTCACTTTAAATTACAAAATTAGCTGTCATTGTTTAACTTAATTTAGCAGAGACTGGGAATAGCTGATTGATTGTCAGCCCCACAGATTCAAGTCACAGGATTATGAGGTGCTTCATGCGCTGGGTCTGAGATAGAGCCAGACATGGCTAAGAACTCTGGTGCAAACACTGGCATAATTACAGCAGATCCAGTGATCTTTCTGCTGAAGGCAGCGTTGGATCAGCTCACTGAACCAGCACAGGGGCTGATCCACCATCTGTCTGAGCTGCTCACTGGCCAGCCCTGCAGCTCCTGAGAGCAAAATGGGTTACGAGCAAGAGCAAGTGAAAAATGCTGGAGAGAGGATAAGAAGTAGGAGATCATTTGAAGTAATCTCCCCATTGCATTCAGCAGACTGTGGTGTGAAACTGCACATCCAGCAAAGCATTTGGAGCCAAATATCCTCCTTGCTTCTCCTGCACAAACCCCTTCCTGTTTGTGAGGCATACTCTTTATCTATAGGTAAGAGCACTGCACCTTTCTAATTTAGGTCCTATATTTTGAGTAGAATATTATTTCTAATTGTTTGAGATTGTTATTTCTTTATTACACACTCAAAAAGGCGTTGTTTTATAGTACTGTTCTGTTAGTAGACTAATATACCAGCATGGAAGAAAGGAGGCAATAAATTATGTAGGATTTGTCCAGTCAGCCCTATAGGTTGAATCACATTTGTTGGTGTTTTGATATAAAGTTAAAACACAAATTAAAGTATCATTAAAGTACAAGTTGGTCCCTGTCATTTCTGGGTAGCTGTTGGTAAGAAACTATCCTACGTTAACATCTTAAAGTCTTAAGATTTAGGAGTTAAAATCTGGTATTAATATAGCTGTTCGCCTTTTTCCTTTCCCATCACAAAATGCAACCTCACCCAGGTTTTACTGACTGTTTTACAATGTTGCAGTCTGTTCTTTGATGGAGAGCTGTGGATGAATTTTGTTCACAGGAATAAAGACAGAAATATGTTTTTATGCTTTCTGATAAATGCAGATATAAGCCTACACCCCCTTCCTTTTCTTTTTCATGGAACATATTGTCATTTTGAGATGACGCAGAAATGCATCATCACAGAATATCGTGACTTGTTAGGACAGGCATCGCCTCTAGCTTTGTTTTAATGTCTGAGCTACAACTGAAACTTAAAAGCTGCCATACTGATGGTAGCTAGCAAATATTACTGGTAGTCAAAGTTACAGATAGAAAGCTGGCAAGGAAAATCATTTACCTTCTCAATATCAAAGAGTTGTGCCTGTGCCAGCAGCAGTGAGACAGTGCCAGAGCAAATGTGTTGCAGTAACATTACACATTGCCTTTCTGTGCAAAAATACTGGACCAAATTCAGCCCTTGGTGTAAGCAAAGGCAGTTCCGCGAACATTCCTGGTGCCATGCCTACCTCTTTATACTCACGTGGCCCACAATTAGATGTATAAATTACATTAAGTGATTAAGAGGAATTTGCTTAAACAGCTGCAAACAAAGGAAATACAGTTCTAGGGCCAGCGGCGTAGCTTTAAGTCACATTGCTGGGGCTGGGGTGTTAAGGGGCAAAATTTGACAGGCTAGACTCCAAACAAGAAAGAAAGGTCAGAGCAACACACATAATGTGGAATGGAGCCCTTTTACAAGCCAAAGTTGCTCCTCAAGTGCCAGGTTATGGGGGAAGCTCCTGGCTCCCTTCAGCTGATGTTTCCTTTCCCAGTAGGAGCCAGAAGGGTGATCATACACAACTTCTCAAAACATGGTGCCAAGCATAAGTGACCTCTAGGCCTCCTTCTCCCTAAATAGCTGCTCTCACCCTTTCTGCCTGAGTCTGATGGGCTACAGGCTCTTCCCTTCCAGCTGTGTGCTGCTGCATGATGCCACTGCCCTCAGTGCTGTTTATTTCCAGCTTTATTTTATACCACAGTTTTTTCCTCTAAAATGTGGTTTTTATAAGCCAGATAAAACTATTATCATGGAAAATAATGTGGTAAGCCAGTGGGGCTGCAAATTGGTTAAACCTGAATGTAAACTTTCTCTAACGAATACTGCTGGTATGCGGGCAATAACCCTGAATAATTTAATTAATTAATTATATGCCAGTAACTTTTTTAAAAGGGCATATGATTTACACTGTAGGCAGTTGAACATGCTAAGGATGTGTGCTATTTTGTTGTCGTAAACTCTGTGGATGCAAGTCAAAATACACATTATAGCTCCAATTTACATTAGAGCTACAGCTCTTTCTGGAGACTCTGGAGCAGTAAGACACATGGGTTTTGATAAAGGCTGTTTCTATGTCCAACATAAATACATTTTTCCTGTATTTTCCACTCTATTCTAGAAGAAGGCCATTCCACATGCTACAAAAAAAGGCAGGTATGTCCATATATGACTTCACTGAAAAGACAGCTTATGAATAAGAAAGAATTACTCTTAAACTGTAGAAATATTTGATACTACTGCAGCTGTTGGTATCATAAGACTAACATGCTTGTTTATTGCAGGCTGTCACTGCTTGTCACGGTTGAGGTAGTTTTGATGACCTTACTGTGAATTTCTATTAGCATAAATTGAACTTTGAATTGTGAGGGGTTTTAATGTTTGTTTTGGGGATAATTGCAGTATTCTTGCAATGGTTATTTTCTCCACATTTTTAATCTATGCTCTCTGTCCTAACTCTGCTGTTAATATAGTCTTGGCTTGGGAATACTATACAGTAGGTATAATGTAGTAAGCCGTTGACAGCTTTGCATTAAGATAATATATTGTTGTTTGGTGTCTGCACTGAGACAACTAATGGCAGCACTGGAGCTGGAATTGTTAATACCACACTGAGCACACCTTAGGTATGTATTTGCACAGCAAGTGCCAAAATGTGTTGATATTGGCCTTTCAAATTAATGAAGAGCCAGAAGAAGGAACACAGTGAAAATTATTGCAGCAAAGAAAAAAGTATTAAAATGAAGAGAAAGAACATTGCCCGAGACCTAGGCTTTGCGGGATGTTCTAGAGAGTACCAAGGGGAGCAACTAAAGTAGCAGGCAGTCTCTGCATTAGTTGAAGAAAATCTGTGCTGCATTCATCTTACTTTATTTCATTATTCTAGAGAATGTGTTGCAAGACATTCGGTTCATGCTGCCAGTAATAATTTGTACTGGGGTGTTATCGTCACTCTGGTATCCTCTCAAACAAGCTTCCCATCTAGGTCAGAGTGTGATGCCCTTGCTCACTGAGGAGTGTATCAGAGCCTGGTCCCTCATCAAACCTGCTAGCAGTTGGAAGACCAATATAACATTCCCATTTTACTAGTGTGCCCTTAGCTCATCTGCAACAGGTGCTCAGCCACTCACTTCATCTGACCTGTACTTTTCTGTCCTTTCTCTAACCTTAAGGGAGAAAGTGTAATGAAGCACAAGTCAGGAAACTGCAGCTTTTTAAGGAGCTTCTTGTGTTCCTGGACACATAATGATCTTGCCAATCAGTAGATCCTGCTCCAAACCAGAAAACCAGCAGCTGTTCATCTATTTTACAGTTAGATTACAGAGGGGCTTAAAAAGTTACTTTTCAAGCATTCTAGGCTTCATTCTGCCCTGCTTTGTCATGCTGCCTCTCAGAGTAAGGAACCAAGCTCATGGTGCAGGATGTGACTTCATCCTTGAGCAGTTATATGATGCACAGCTTTTTGTAAGGCTCCATTTTAATGTGCATGATCTTTCCAAGTGATGAAATCTATGGATTGAAGAGAATTGTCCTGAATTTAGTTTCTCGCAGTCAACTCAAACCTCAAAGAATCTCTGACTCTTAACTCCTTACAATGTACTCTGGGGTAAGGGAAGAACCCAGAAAATCCTGAAGTCCAAGTTTTGCACTCCTAAACATTGTTGCACTTAGAAGGCCATTCTCCACCAGGCGGTGGCATGACTTTCTCCACCCTTTCCTCTGCAGAAAGAATACAAGAGGACTGTGCAACGCCTTCTTAGTTTACCATTCCAAAGCCATGTCAAAGAAAAAAGTGTAAATGTCAACATCATGACATATACTCCTCTGATGTAAATATTGTATTAGAGAAGTGAATTTGCATGTGAAGTCTGCTAACGTTGAGTTGATGAGAGCTGACTTTTTAGGAACTGGGTGGGGTGGAGCAAATGAAATAATGTGTGCCTGCCTACTGGTGGCTACCAAATCTCAGCCATCATTTTCACAGAGGGAGCTTCCCAAGCATCCCCTAGTAATTCTCTAGTGAAAGTTACTAGCATTATATTAGAGGACTAAATACCTGGAAGCATGGTTGTTTATAATCTTTTGACTGAAATTTACAGCACAAATGTCAGCTGGATCTGTAGAATTAAACATGCTCATATGTAATTGATGTTTTGTGGCTGCTCTGAGGCATATGATTTTGGGGCAGGATTTGAGAGGCCAAGACTCTCAGTTGCAGTTCCTAGAAACAAGTTTCTTGCCACCAGTTTTAGTTATCAGAAGATGCTGTATAAGTTTGTCAGTCATATGTAAGGAACTACAGAACATGAGTGGCTATAAAAACCTCCACCAATTTTTACATGCTCAGTAGATAAGCTGAGGGTTTTGTGCAGTAAGGCTGCTTTCCACCTCTACAGTACTAGAGTGCAGGCTTTCAAAAAAGGAAGTTGGTTATATGCAAATTACATGCAAATACCTAATAAGCTTGTTAAATAATTGGCATAGAATATCACACATTGTGCAGCATCAAACTTGGCAGCTACAATCATCCCTACTGTACTGCTAGTACTTCACTGGTGCTAAACTGGTTTGTACCAGCTGAGGATCTGGCCCACATAGCATATGGAATTTCCTGGATAAGCTACTACTCCCTGTCATACTTAATCACTGATAAATACAGGCCAGATTTATATTGTTATGTATATGCTGAATCTGTGGCATGATCTTTCTCATTTCTGCCGTCAGTTCGAGCAGTCCATTAAAACACTCATTGCAAACGACTGTGTGCTGGAATCAGAGCTGATCACATGCTGGCATTTAGTTTTCTTGATAAAGAATAGAGGAAATAACATAAACAAGTATGCTTGATTACTTTCCCACCCCCGTTCATCCATTTCTGAATCATGTTGGATTAACAACACATTTGAGACAAAGATGCTGAATTTTATTAGCATTGCTTGCTCACTGATGTCATTATTAAATGCTACATTATTAGCTACTCGGGTATAGTATATATTCTTCCTGTACCATTCCTCAGAAAATAAGCAAAAGCCAAATTGTTTTGTGGCATACTGAAACCAGTGCTGACTTTATGCAGCAGATGTTCATCTAGCCACGCATGTAGATGATTTCATAGATGGGGCGAGTGTGCTCACCAATCACACACACTGCTTTTTTTTTTCCTCCAGCACTGAATCATCATCTCTCCTTAACTGTTTTTTATTGTTGGTAGGGTTTTTTTACTGGAGAAAGTAGAGCACTGTGCAAACAGTCATGACCTTTCCCGTCTTTAGCCAACATTTTTTTAATGCCCCAATTCCAGGCTGACCTCCTTTTCCAGAGCTATCTTTGGAACTCAAATAATACTATGAAAATACATTTGTCAGCTTCACGATGAGTGCTTTAATGGTGATGTTCTTTCACTGCTTATTTTCCCCCTGCTGTTCATATTATGGCAATTTTATTTTTATGAACACAGAAAATGGTAAAAGAAAATCCAATTTATTTCCTTAAATTTACTTCTCTTTTGAAGTAATTTCTGAGGGCTGCACTTTATATGTGCTTAAAACTAGAGAACTTGCAAGACTACTTGAAGCTTTTGTTTGGTCTAAAGGGAAGAGTAGGAGTTACTTGCTTAGCTGTCACTATCTTAAGCCGCTTCAACAGCCCTTTGCACCTAATCTAGCCTCAGAACTAATACTAATACCACTTGGTCCGCAGGAAATCACCATTAGCAATATAGCTACACTTGAGACATAGAATCTAGAAATATTAAACTGCTTGTGGTGTGAAGGTCAAAGCTACTACCAGACCCCTTGTTAGAGGCAGGAGAACACACTGGTATGTTGTGGTATGTTGTGATATTGGTATGTTTTGATATGTGTATTGATATGTTGTGACACTGGTATGTTGTGATATTGGGCTATCACAAAACACAACTTTATACAAATATTTTTCGAGTTTCAAACCTAACCTCTGTCATCCCATGGTGCTTTCCCCCACTAGAGTTGAAACAGCCATGTGTAAAAATGGCAGTTTGTCATTGCAGGGGGTTTCTGAAACATGCACACCCTTACATCAGTGTCCTCCCACTGAAACTGGCTCTAGGATACTACTCACCAGCCAGGTTAGGTTTGTAGAAAGCACACTCAGTTGCAAAGGGCTGCATACGCTTGGAGCTCCTCTGTACAGATATCAATTACTTTGCAGGTTTGTTGTAGGCCAAACAGAACCAGTGAAGTTTGTGCATGCATGCTTGGCCTAAGAAAGGCTTGGTTTGGGCAGGGTGTGTCACTGGTGCAACCAGATGTAGAGATCTCTTTACACCCTCACAGTTGTTTTTGACTCCACCTTTTTCCTTATTTTTCTCTCCATCATCCCACTGCTTTTCAGTTTTTTCAACTATTTAATTAGACCTTAATTTAAACTTATATCAAACACACAATATTTGCAATGTAAAATAAAGTTTTTAATGTAAAACTAGTGTAATAATCCTTATTCTTCAAACATTTTGCTGAAGGTCAAGGATGAAATATAACTGGAAGAGTGAAGAAGCTGAGCAAACTGATGAAGAGGCAAACTGGAGAGAGTGGCCTGAGTGGCCTAAGTGACCCTTCAGGATTCAGTAACTCCACCTCAGTGGTGAGGACCACAGACTGGCTTTTCCTAGCTGGGCATCTCCTTGCAGTGCCTAATACTGCCTGGAATGAGCCTTATTAAAATACAGATTCGTGCTAAGGCAGCTGTTTGCGACATCCCATCTTGCTGGGTGCCTGAGGTGCCACATCCTACCCACAGTGTGGCACTGGGCAGGAAGCCATTTGACCCCAGCCCTGCACACCACTCAGGCTCTGCATGCACCTTGGGTTCAGGAAAGAAAAGTCTTTTGGCTAGATCTCCTTGCACATGCCAGTGTAGACATCCTCACAAAATTGAGCCCAGCACAATGTTGAGCTTTGTCAGTGCAGTAACAACTCTGATACTGCTCAGCAACAGCAGCAAAATGCTTTGAAAGTGAATCCTGTATGATTTTAGGAAACATATGTCAGTCCTTGACAAAGATAAACCTTTTTCTTGGAGATTTTTTGCCAGTAATGTTAATGCATGTAACTGCAGCTTCAGCAGCAAAACCAGACGGCTGGTAATGACCTGATTTGTTTAAGCATCTTGCAAAAGGAAATAGAAACTGTTGGCATCTGTGCATAGGTGATGATCAGATACTTAAACAGAGCCTGGAAATGGAAATACGCACCTGATACTGCTCTAGAGAGCAAATAAAATGGTCGTAAACCCATGTTATTCAAAACGATGCATGTCCTCTATGAAGAGACAGGATATAGAAGCATGGCAGACAAAGAATGTGCCAGGGAATGCACGTTGCTGACCCTAGGTGCTACAGAGGTTTTTCTAGCTGCAAGTCAGAGGCTAATCTGCTTCACTCCTCAAACCAAGGACTGGATTTCCAGACACTGCAAAGTTTGATGTGAACCTGATAGGAAGCTGGATACTTGTAACTCTCTTAAATTTGGAGCAGCATACAGATATTTACATGAAGACTGGACAACCTTCATCTTGATGGTCCCTTTCCCTGAAAATCCTGCTGGTGAACCATAGACAGATCACCTGCTACTCATCAAAAAGATAAGTAGACATGGAATTTAGGATAAGTGGTATCAGATAGAAAAAGAAAGAAGCAGGAAAACTTGTTTCCTAAAAAGAAAGAACTAACACCAAATTGGCTCTGTTCCAAAGTCCAGCTGCAGTAAAAACACCAACAACTTACTAGCAGTGAAGTAACACAAATCAAGCATTATTTTATGGCCATGCAACCCACAAAGCATTTGCTCTAGTGGGCCTGTAACATAAAAGCCTTGGTGCTTCACAATGGGAAATTTGAGCTCACTCTGCTCTGCTGTTAAACACCTACCTGCTCAGCACATAACCAGCAGTGAACATACATATTTTTTGGCTAGGAGAGACATGATCCTGTGTGCAGAGTGTAGCCATTTCAAGCAGTAGCATGGAGCACTACAGCTTGGTTTTAGCTAAGTTTGGGGGAGTAGGAAACACTCTGTGCTGGTGCAGTGGCCACTGCATAAATCCCCTTTAGCAGTAAAAGCATGAAAACTGGCAGTATTACATGGACAAAATGTGTCTGAAGGTAGGCATGTAGAATGCAGTTAAAGCCCCATCCAATTTACATAAAGTTAGCTTTCATGGGCTTTATTTCACCATTATCTGCCAAGAAATGTGCAAATCTCAAAAAACCCACATTTTGACTCTTTAGGTGTGAGGTGTTCTTGGAGTTAAACCTTTAAATATGCTGTTGTATAGAGGAGCCTGCCCTCATTTCTTCCACTGAGAAGGTGAGTTGTTGCTCCGTAGAGGCCAGGAATCAAAGAAAACTCCTGACAAGAATGAGAGGTTCTCTTCTGCAGTCAGAAAGGGTGATAGTGAACTGAAGACTAGCAGAGCATGTTCCTGGAAATGGATGACAAATCAGTCACTGGGGTACCTGGGCATACCCATGTCAAAAAGATTTGTATCTTCTGCAAAAAGGAAGATTTCTCTAATGTGTACTTCTGAGCCATCACAAAGAGGAGCATAAGATATTTCTTTCTCTCTTGCTTCTGCATCCTGTGTAGAATAAGGTTCAGAAAAAAGGCTCCATAGGAACAGTCAGTTAAATGTTCACTTGGTTGGTAGAGTCAGTGAGGGCAGAAGTGTCAACACTGGTAGTTTGTTTGGTTTGTTACAGAAAACTGTTGTGTGAGAAACATCTGGGGCTTATTGATGAAAATAGATTTATTTCTACTCTTAAATAGAAATAAATATTTCTATTTGTAAATAGAGAAAGAAGGAAGGAGGTTGAAGAGAATGGCAGAAAAAGTGATTTTATGCTTCTGTTAATCTTCAAGGTGAAATAAAATAATAATATAACAAATGGTATTTCTACATCCAGCGATGTGGTTTGTTACTAAAGTTTGGGGCTTTTATTTTTTTCAGAATGACTGTGCCTAATTCTTTTCAAATTACAGAAGGATATTTAGGCAGCATTTATGATTGGAATAAACTGGATCAGTTTAAGTCATGAAACACATCTGTGAAGAGAGAACATGTAAAGAATATATCAGTTCCATACTAAGAAACTTTAACTGAAAACTAGATTATTGTGCCCCATTATCTGAGGTTAGCTGTTAACAAAAAACACCTGCAGTTCATGCTTGGCCACTGTTTAGTGGCATATGGTTCTTCTGTACCATATCTTTGATATTTTTATGACTCCTGCACTCTGAAGACTGGACTGGTTCTCACAGTCAGATTCTGTCTTCTGCAGCTTACCCAAAATAATGGCATTGGTCAATGTCATTCAGTCCAGCCCCATTAATCTTTTCACCCAGTTTGCTTCTGACATCTTTACTGACCGTCCTAACCTCTGTTTACTCATTCTCCTCCTATGCTTCCTTCCTTGTTTTACTACAATCACTTTCCTACTTACTGTAATTTATTAATTTAATTTTAATTTTAATCTTATTTTCACTTTTTTTTCTTATATTTTTATTTTTATTTTTGTAAGATTACCTCTTGGTTGTGTCATCTATGTGCAGGATTTCCTGACTCCTTTTCCCATTAGGTTCTTGATGTAGGCCATTAACCCCCTGATCATATTAGTCCATAGTATGATTGTTTATTTGAAAGTATGTTTCTATTAGAGTCACAATCTGCACATTGATTCATGCATTTACTTGCAGTTTACAATCTTTACACTTGCAGTTTCTCATATATCTAGCAACCTTATGCTGCTACCATTAGTCAAAAAAGCAAGTTTGTATTTTTCTATTGATGCTAAATATCAAGCATAACATGTTCTTTAGCCCTTTAGTAAACTAAATTTCTTTTGAGTTATCAGAATCAACTATTCTCTTGATTTTAACGTCCAAGTGTCTTTCAAATGTTATTTCACACAGTTCCACTTCTTCTCTCTTAAACTTCCATTTACCACTGTTTTCCTTCTTATGTAGTAGTGGCAAGGTTTATATTGCTTGAAAATGTATTTTCCACCAACTTGTGAAAGAAAAAATGAAGGTTTTGCACCTGAAGATGTTCATTCCATATTTTAAAAGTATGCATGCAAATGTGTGATTTTTAAGAGAAAGGACTGCAGAGAGTATTATATAGCAACACGCAGGAAATTAAATAAAAAGGTCAAAGAGCTAGCAACACTTTCACATTGTAGGGCAAATTTGGATTCTGCAACAAGAGATTAGCAAGAGCTGAAGAAAACAAAAATGAGAGACAACCAGAGAAAAATTACCCCTTCATCAAAAAATTGGTCTTGGATGAATTTGAAGTCCAAGATAAGCACTGATGGACAAGGGACAAAATATCATCTGTTAATTATATCATAATAATATCAGTAGAGAAGATGAGAAAGCCCTGAGTCTTCAGAAACATCAAAAACTCTCTACCTTAAGAAAGCCTTTATAACATAAATGTTTTCTTTCAGATATATATTTTAATTGTCAGACCAATAGCTTCCTCACTTTCCTGAGAAAGAGATATTTGACCTCAAAAATAAGAGCCTGAAAATCCTTGGTCATAAAATCCAGTAGGGAGTTTGTCACTGCTATTGATATTACCTCTGAGTAATTCAGATATTACTGATAACTAGTTGGCCATAGGTTACTATAAATGTGGGAAATATTATTATCATTCAGTGGGACATTTCTGTTCCTTCTTCCTTCTAATCCCAGCAGAAGGATAACGTAATAGTGATGAATTTTTTCTTGATTTTTCCAATCATGGCAAACACAACCACTGAAGTAAAATCCAAAGTGGTAGGAATGGAAGAGAAAGGAAAAATAAATGTTCCACAGCTAATTGGATAGGAATCCTTGAATCCTCGAATGTTCCTCAGATGGTCCAAACCCAAACGCTCAAATCTGAAATTCCACAGATTTCAGTAAAACAAAATCTGTATGTGAACTTTGTGACTTGGCCCTCTCTTAAACCCAGTCTATCTCATGACTCATAGATGCACAAAAGGGAAGTAGAATCATTACATGCTCTATAATATCTTAAAATAAATGAATGAGTTAAACCAAAACAAAAAACAAGTGTGACAGGCTTATACTCCTCTGGGTTTCCTGTGTGTCAAATCCCACTTTGAAATGAAGGGCCTGAGAATAAGTTCAGTTTGTCAGAGCAAGCAGAACCTTGTTGTTATTCTCAAAAAGACAGGGATGAAAGCAAATAACATTGGCTTTTAAAATGTTTACCAGGCACACTGAGGGAGAGGGAGGCAGGGGGTGGGTGGGAAGGCAGAGTGGTAATGTGAAGCAAGAACACAGAAAGAAGAGCAGAGAATGGTATGAGTTTCTTTTCTTTAACCTGCATGCTTGCTTTGTTTTTCTAATTCAGCAGTTCTAGTGCCTGTAATTCATAATATTAAATTGTAAACTGGAAGCAGGTATGTGTGAGATGAACTAACCTGAGCAATGCAATTCATATGTATGAATATTTGTGAGGTACTTTAGTTATGCAAAGGACTTTTTGTCTCTGTTTGCCTGCAAAATATTGCTCTAATCCCAAACAGCCCAGGCCCTGAGTCCTTTCCTGTGTTGCACTCTGCCCTTGCTCATGACAGATATGGTGGAGCTTAGCATTCCTGGAGGGAAGCACTTACGCTATCGTCGGCATGAGCATTTTGAGTGGAAGACATTGAAGGATCATTGCAATTGGGAATGCTGCAAATGTGCAGCCTATTGTAGACAAAGATAGTCAGCAATCTTCCAAGGGAACACTATACCCGCCCTGAAATGCTGATTAATCAAAATCAGAACATTCTGTGGGAATGTGTCTGTTTTAACAAATATTCTGACAAAACACGGGCACATTTCCAAACTCGCCTGCCAGGCAGGTTTCAGTCAAAAGCCTGCCCAGTTTCATGCCAGCTTGCCAACCCAGCTTCTTAGCAGTCTGCCCAGCAGTCTGCTGGGGAGAAAAAGTGCCAGGCCTTCAGATTTTCCATTGCTAGGGCAGGCCATTGAATTAAGTACCTCAGTGTTGGGCGACCCTGGGCTTGCAGGCTGTTCATCACAAAGCTAGAATGGTCATCAACCTTAAAGGCAGGCAAGACCAGAGCTGCTGGCCTCGAGAAGGGAAGAAAGATGTTTGACTAGGAGTTCTGTAATGGGAGAAGTAAATGAAGGGTGAGGAGGAGTCAGGTTGCATGAAGGACAGTGAAACATCCAATTCTACTCTAATTAGTATCAGACCTGCAACTGACCCCATTTTGGGGGAGTTTCTGTTCTGGATCCAACACCCATTGAGAAGGTGAGCAATAAATTGGCTCAATTACTAGAAGACCCCCATCAATTAAACTGTCTGTGCATGTAAAGAAGTGTTTTGACCTTTTTTTCTCTCTAGGTTCTGTTTAACTCTTTCCTTTGTTGGGGTGGATGGAGCAGCAGTCCCTTTTTTGTCATATGGCGTGTTTGTACCAAGCCCAGCTTACTGATGTTTACTGCAGAGTGACTTCATAAATATGGATGGTAGAACAAGTTCTTTCCAGCACAGAGAATTCACCGTGTTCACAGATCTGTGATTGCCACAAGAACCATCTAGAAGGTCAGTGAAAATTCAAGCAAGCTGTCCCAATTGGCTTGTTTTGTTTTGTTCTGTGAGGGTTTTTTGTTTGGTTTTTTGGTTGTTGTTACAGTGGTTTTGGGTAGGTTATTTTCTTTTGCTTGTTTGGTTTTTCTGTTCTTCAGAGTTTGTGGGTTTTTTTAATATTGTGTTTTGCTTTGTTTTTGTTCTGTATTCTTTTTTCTCAATAAGAACTCAGAAATGCAAAAGGGAATAGGAAATACATTTGGTAAGGCATTTGGTAAGTGGTAATCATAGCGGTAGTCTATCTTTACTGGTAGCTTTGGAGTGTCTCACTGTTTTCTTCATCCTTTAAAGGATGTGCTCTTGTCCTGTAATGGAAAAGAGCATGAAGGACCCCTACAAAGGCTAGTGAGTATCAGTGTACTTCCGTCAGGTCTCAAACAACACATTTCCCCATCATCTGCTGCTTGCTTGATCTCAAGTTTTCTGTAGCAAACCAGTTCACAAACTGTGTAAGCATGTTACCTGTAGCCTGGGTTAGGAACAAAGGCTGACACCCTGCAGCTGAGAAAATGGTCTTGCTAAACACTTCTTTAAATGATCCTTTTTAGTAGGTGTTATTGTTTTCCTTCTGTTTATGAGGCAATATATTCTATTCTAAGAATAACAGCTAAGGAACAGTAAACAAAATAGCAAATTGAGGCTTTGGATGACAAGTGTTCTTGACCATTTTATTGCATTGCTGTTACTGGGCACTGGGCTTAACTAACACCAATTCATCTCCATGAGAATTGTTGACAGAAAACTAAAACAGCTTTGTGTTAGAGAATAATATGTCAGTCTGGAAGGAATTGTCCATGTTTATTCTTCTGAGACTTGACGATGTTCTTTCACGGCTAATTAGCCCAAGCAGAATTTAGCTCAGGTACATAGGGCAGGAGTACAGCTGCATCAACTACCATTTAGTTGACGTTTGTAATGAAATGTGTTTCTAAGCTCCCACAGATTAAGGTGGTCTGTGTTGTTCCTTCTAGAAATATACTCATTTTAAAAGAGAAAAGGCTCATATTTGAGAAGACTATTAATATCAAGGAAATAACATTTTACTTCTCAAATGTGTTTGGAGCCAAACACCAGTAGAATCATTGTCCATAGAACTTGTAGATTATGGAGGCAAATTCTATGTTTATTTACACAAATTGCATGGACAGCACTTGAGACTTGGCCTAGATAAAGGAATAATCTCTTACTCTTTCCATGTTTGCTCGCTGTTAAATATTTTCAGGAAGTCTTGCTTTGCTGATCCCTTATTTTCCTTAGACTGTTTTCTGGGGATATTTGAGAGAATATTTAGTTTATGGATCTTTTTGTACTCATCACTACTAACAGTGGAAGTCTGGTTCCCTTAACTTAATTCTGGACCATGGCCCTCTCGCTGCTCAGTAAGAAGCTCACAGATAATATTTCACACTTCAGCTCAAACCAATGTGGCTACAACTGCTTTTGCCCCTGGACAAACATCAACACTTCCCAGCTCTGTCATTCTCCCCTTCTGGTTTCTCCTCTGTTTGAACATGAGGAAAGGCACCTCAGAAGCTAACTTAACAAATTTCAAGAAAATTTTCCTCCAGGATGTGTCATCACTAGCAGACATAAGGAACAGATTCTGCCAAGTTCTGAGGGGATTGCAAGGGTGTGTGTCATGCGCAGGCAACAATAATGGGATAGCAGGGAAAAAAACTCCATCCCTTCAGTTTGTTGCATCATTCCCTCTTGGTGTGGCACAGCTCAGCTTTTAGATCTAATTCCAAGGACTTTTCTAATTGCTTAACATAAAAATATTTCACTAACAATACTAGGTAAGCCTAGCTTGCCACTAGCACTATGGACATTTTGAACCATTAGTCAAATTAGTGTACTATTTCCAACCTTTGTCCTGTGTTGATGACAGCTCAATCTAAAAGCAAGATTACAGTCAAGTTTAATGTTTTCTTGTGTGTTTTCTTTCCCATATTACTCTTGTTAGCAGCAGGTCTGAAGTCATAAATGAATTAATTTTTTCTGTAGAGAAGATACTTTTAGCTTTGAAGTTTGCAGCCACATAGGTATATGCAACACTAAATCAGGATTTCCTTTTCTCTAGTTCCAGCTTAATTTTGTAATAAATTTTATCCATGTCTATATGTTCTAACATAAGAGATGTCTTCTGAATATTCTTGATGTACTGGTGTTTAAGCATGAAGAATGAGAGTATGATTGTCAAAACAGATAAAGAAACTATATTTCCATTTTCTATCTAAAGGCATTCATAGGCATTGAGACATAAGGTGCCCCTAAAATAGCTTTGTTTAAAGACTTCTGAGCCTGAATGGCTTCATTGGACCACATATTCTCCAAGCCTGCTCTCTTACTACATTTAACTATTTTTGCATTTGACATTTGTTTCTTGCATGAAATACAATGAAGAAAACTGTGTACACATTATTATGTAAGTCTCAATCATTTTTTGAGAACTAATTTTTAGCCCGCTAGTAAGTAGGCTTTTCCATGTGGTGCTCTATGAAGGAATAAGGGTGGTTCAGGATATGTTTGGACAAATGTTTGTGGGTTGGACCTAGATGATCCTTAAGGCCCCTTCCAACTCAAACCATTTGTGTTGGGTTTGTGTGGCCAGGTTTTGGGGCTTCACAGGTGATTGCTGTGAGAAGCTGCCAGAAGCTTCCCCCATGTCAGATAGAGCCAGTGCCAGCCAGCTCCAGGACAGACCAGCTGCTGCTCAGGGCCAAGCCAGTCAGGAGTGATGGTAAGGCCTCTGTGATAACACATTTAAGATGTAAAAAAACCCTTAATGGGCAGATTGTAATTGGTGTCAAAGAATACATGCAAGGAACAACTTTGCAGACACTGAGGTCAGTGGAAAATGAGGGCAGGGGGTGTTCCAGGTGGTGGAGCTGGGATTCCCCTGCAGCCCCTGGCACAGCCCATGGGGAAGCAGCTGTGCCCCTGCAGCCCACGGAGGTCCATGGGGATGCTGAGATCCACCCACAGCCCATGGAGGAGCCAGGAGCCTCAGGCTGGAGCAGGTGGATGCCTGAGAGGAGGCTGTGAGTCCTTGGGAGGCTCCTGGCAGGGACCTGCAGACCCATGGAGAGAGCAGCCCGTGCTGGAGCAGGTGTCCTGGCAGGATTTGTGAACCTGTGGAGGACCCACGGTGGAGCAGGCTGTGCCTGAAGGACTGCACCCTGTGGAACAGTGACCCATGTCGGAGCAGTTAATGGAGAACTGTTTCCATGGGATGGACTCACGCAGGAGATGCTGATGGAGGACTATCTCCTGTGGGAGGGATCCCACACACGAGCAGGAGGAAGTCTCTTCTCCCTGAACAGCAGTAAGAACATCATGAGATGTACTGACTGTAACTCCTCTTTCCCATCTCTCTGTCCTTTCTCTCGCTGGGAAGGAGGAGGTAGAGCTGGGAATGAGAAGGAGTGGAGGGAAGTTGTCTTTAAGATATATTTTACTTATCCTGCTCTGACTTTTTTAGCATTAAATTATATTACTATCTCCAATGTGAGTTTTGAGTTTTGTGCATGATGGTGAGTGATCTCACCTGATCCTTATCTAACCCCAAGAATCCTTTGCTATACTTTCTTTCCCATGCCCAGTTGTAGAGGGGAGTGATAGAGGCAGAGGGGGCTTCAGTGGGTGCTTGGCATCCATCCAGGGTTACCCACATACCGTTGCATGAATCCATGGTTCAAGATCCATGATGTCTGACTGTTTATTACCACAGGTACATTTATTAACACAGGACAGGGTTAGGGTCCATCCAGCTCAATGCATAAACTGCCCTGTAAGTAATAAATGCTGATACCCTTCTCCCATGGTGAGTGTCTTGATGGCTATGCCACAAAAGGCAAGCTCACTTTTGTTCTTTATGTCTTTTCTTACATATCAGGCCACTTTCTACCCACCATTCTGTATGCTAGATTTACAGCTCTGCAGCTCAAAAGGTAGGAAGTGCTGGTGCAAAAGAGGTTTATACCAGCAGTGGTTGGTAGATGTTTCTCCAAAAGTCTGTCAGACAAAGCCCTGCTCTGGACTTGAATTGTAGCAGTCCCAGTTTCTCATACCTCTAGGACCCAGCTGGACTCATTGGCAAGAAAGATACTTCCCTTCTGCATTCATAGAAGGAAAAACTTTAGTCACCTGAGCATGTTGAGGATGAAAACGAATTACAGCAATGTAATGTCTCATTCTCCTATGCTACCAAGCAGCAGAGCAGAGAATTTCAGGAACAACACTTTGAATTAAGCTATCTGCTAACCTTTAAATGGTAAAGACCATGCAACAACAGCTGTTGAACAGCCAAGAGCATGCTTCTCAGTGATCTCTGCTGAGGGTGTTTTGCAGACTCTTTACAGTTCTTGAGAGAAAGGGTCTAGGACTAAGAATTACACTTCATTCTCCCAATAAGGCTATAATTAACCTGTTGAGTGCCTGCACAGCTTTAGTGTACAATAACCATAAAACAGTAGTAGAATCATTCCCTGCACAGCACAAAGGCTTCTTCTTGTCCTGATAATCATAACTGTGTGACAAACTTTTTATAGCTCTTCTTGTCTTTAAGTTTACTATTCAAATTTTTATTCAGTAGAACACATTTCCAATTATTTTGCAAAGTGTAGCGGTTTCACCAAATGATTCACTGATAATTACTGCGATAGGAGAGCCAACTGCTTAGTATGTTAATATGCATTTTACTATTCTTAGTTGTTACGGTGGCTGTAAAAACCCATAGTGAGATGTTTGCTCTCAGCGTCCCATCTCAAAACACAACATCATAGAAAAATATCTGTCCCCAGTGTCTTTCTGCCTGCAGTGGTCAAGCACGCTGATTTCCAAACATCTTGGTAAACCAAGCGAGGTATATTTCTTAAAGATTTAGTGCTGTAATTGAAGTCAGGATTAATCACAAATGTAAATCATCAAAGTCAGTGGGATGACTAATGTGAACAAAGATTAAATGGCAAGACCAAGTCGCAACTGTGTTTAAGAAATGGCTGCCAAAAACCCCCATCCCACTGGTTTCTTTACACATTTCTCACCTTGGAGTATGACAAATGATGTAGAAAAATAGATGACTAGAAAAGCAGCAATGAATAGTGTTAGGTCATATTGAAAAGATTCTGACTAAGAATTTTGACTTTCCCTTGTCTTGGCTCTGCTGGAGACCAGGCAGTGAATTTTGTGACTTTTATTATCATTTTTTGAGTAATCGCATTTAGATGACTAACTGAATGAGGTTCTTGTTAATTCTGTCATTTGGGAAACTTTTACGCAAGACACTTTTATTTTGTTTTGGAGGTAAGATTGCTCATATCCACATGGACAGAAAACTGTTTAAAGGGAAAGTGTGAAAAGGTGTTGGAGGGAGTAGTTTGCCTGCTTCTGTCACAAAATTTCATCTGCTGGGGCTTTAGACAAGATCCTACCAGCAGTTGCTTCAGTTGAGAGAAGCAGGAGAGCCTCTCCTGCTTCTCCAGGAGAGCCTCTGGACATGAAGGATCTTTGGTCCCTTCTAGTAGAACTGATCTTACTTCTCTAGAAATCCTCATTTCACAGCAAAATCCTCCAAATTATTGGCTTGTCTCATTTAATCAGAGTGATTCAAAAGTCAACAGCTCTGAATAAGTACACATGTGAAACCCCACTGGTCCTCGGCAATTTCTGAGCAAGGTGCCACAAAGTAGAACCTAGTGTGGAGAGCTTGTTTCACCATCCTGAAGCAGTTCCCAATGGCAACGACCTGTCACTTGTCTCCTTCCTGTGCTGTTGGCCATGAGAAATTGCTGATCTTCCTATCTGTGTGTCATCTCCACCTTCCTTTCAAATTAATGTGGGTGTAAGGTGTGCCTTGCCATCTCAGTCACTCAGAGCGCCTACTGGCTTTCCTTCTCCTGTGTTTTTATGTGGTGCGCTCCAGATTTCCTACTGATCATATCTGCTACTCAGTCATGGGAAGAGGGAAGCTAGGACTCATCTTTCTTCTTTTTAAATTATTTTTCTCTTCAGTGATATTCTTAGCATTTCCCACTTTCTAGATGCATAGTATACACTTCATAAAATGGCACATTTTCACATTCTTGAGGGCTTTCCAGTGATTTTTTTCCAGTCCAATATTGAAAACGAATGGTGTTACATGTTTCTACTTTCCACAACACTGGCAGCATTATCTCGAGAGCCTCAGTAAGGACAGTGTTATACACATTAGTAGTATATATGTTCATTAATGAAAAGAACATTTGAAAATACTTCTTTTTATGTTTAAAGTATTTAGGTGAAATCAGATACTTCCATCAGTCCTGGAGATATTGCTGTTCCTGATATTGTCTCTCAATCTATGTGGGTAACATGCTCTATGGGCAGAACCGGCATTTGTGACATAAGAAACAGGATATTTTTGTTTGCTCTTAGACTCATCTAAAATACTTGAACCCCATAACCTTCTTAGTTTGTCCTATGAATAGCCATGAAGCCTTAAGTAGGCTGTTGCAGTGCAAAAGTATCATGTAAATTTTCTTTATTAGTCCATGCTCTTATTGTGAAATTTTTGGTGTTTCTTCACACTTAACAGTTCCAGTAAACATTGCCTCACTTATGTCTGCCTAAGTTACAATGTGAACATCTATTTCTCTCGGGTTTGCTTTTAGCAAGAGTACATTACAGCACAAATATTTTTCCAGAACAGTTTCTACAAATGTTCCCAGATGCATGGAAATATTTTGATTAATACATTCAACTGTAGTCAAATGACTTGCCTTTTTCTTTAGTGCATTTTATTTCTGTCTTTGATCTTTATAAAATCAAAATCTCATCTATTTTATGGAATTTTCACTACTGCTCTTCTTGAGCAGAAAGCCCTGGAGGAGTCAGTAAGTTTCAAATATTTTTGAGCACTGATCACATTAAATATATAAAAAGATTGGTGAATATAGTTTTCTGTAATTGCATTGCTATGTAATAAACCTCCTACAGATATAAAGAAAGCAATACAAGAGAACCAAGGGTAACAGCAGAAGTCACCATCTCTTCAGTTAATTTCAGAGAGTATATGTGTGTCTACACATATAAATAAATTATTAAAATGTGTTTAGTAGAGTATAATCTTAAGAAACATTTTATTCTTATTTTGCTCCATATTTATTTCAATTACTACATTGTACTGTACATGGACTATAATAAAAGTGAGGAATGAAAGCCTTTTTGCTTTGGACACATTGGAACTTCTATTTTCATCTGATTCTAAATTTCAAGTTGGGTCATATTCAAAGCTGATATTATGGAAAGCCCAACAGGCATGGACACAACTGAATGCCAAAATGTTAATCCATGTTTGAGATGACACGCATTACTTCTGTTATATTTTTGTTAGTTGCTTCTCAAATGCCTTTCTAGACTTGCATGTAGTACTATGACTCAGTGTAGCCTTAGAAATTCCCATTAAGCCAAAATCAGAGGTAGTGTTAAGAGAGTTTAAGTCATGTAGCAATAAATACCAATGAATTCTAAAGGAGTTGAAGTTAATATTGTGCGGTCCAAAAGCAAGTACAAATCATACCATGCTAGAGTCAGCTGAGAATTTAGCTGAAGATCTTCATGACCTACTTCATCCCTCCAATAGGAAAATCAGCAGAGGTGGATAATCATAGAATGATTCTCTTTTTTAGTTTTCCCAAAAGCCTTAGACTCCTTTTGTGCAGAATACACAAAACTATGTCTTTCATCCACGCTATTTTTTCTGTATCTCAGGAGAGGTGGAAAAGTGGTGAATATGTTCCTTTAACCACATAAGCATTCAGCCCTGCATCCCACCTTATCCCCGAATCTGTCAAGTGCCCACTGTAAGATTTGAAGAGTAAGAGCAGATTTTGCTGTAAAAGGTTTAGACTTTCCTGACCTTCACCAAATAGAGGTAATGTAAAATATAGAATATATCTTTGCTACTAATCTGGGAGAAAGATCAGGTCTGTTTTTACGGCTGATTATAATTAGAGACAAACATATAAGCAAATAGGTGACCAAACTCCATCTGGAATATTATTTCCAAGACTGTCCACCCACATAGGAAGGATATTATTTGCCTTGGAGACTTCTTTCTAGAATTCTAGAATTTCAAGAACCTGAGTCATGAAGGCAAATTTGAGCTACTGCTTTTTCTTTTTTTCCCCCTTCTAGATATGAGAGTTAACATTGTTATAAGTGTATGCCCAGGATTCATAAGAAACCACTTATCACAGTGAAAACAATATGTACCATTTAATTAAAAAAGCTGCCTGAAGCTTCAGGATTTACCTTGGCTTTTGGCAGTCCTGAGAACTCAGTGCACTGGATTGGTACAATATGTGAGGGACATAATGTGTGCTGCACAAGACTCCTCACACAGGTTCTTCAGTGTGCCTAAGACCTTAAGTAAGCCACCAATATTTATGAGCAAGCAGGTCTTCAAGCTTATTGCTGGATCTCATGTCTGACATTTCCAGTTGCATGCCAACTATCTCTGCATGTCTGTTATCTACTGGCAAGTGGAAGCATGGGAAAAAAACCCCTGATTGTGCAGCCTCCAGGTAGAGGCAGTGGTTGATCGCAGACTCGAGCTGCTTTTGAGCCCCCATTTCTGTTACAGTGGGCTTCATAGTCTGTTACCTTTAACAAGGCTGCGTATGCTAGATATTAGAAATAGGAAAGGAAGAGGGGTAAACCAATGTGAGCAAAGGGTATTAGACTTTTCATATTAAATAACCCATGAAATAATCCAGAAATGGAGTCAAGGCACCTAGATTTTATTGTGGACGGATATTATGGGTTAAAACACTGAAGGCTGAGATAAACAAAAAAATAGACTAAATTTGCTTTCTGTTAGGTTTTATTTACTCCAGAGGGCTATCTCTGTTGACATATAAATACAGGATGAGAGAGTAATGTACCAGGATAATGTTGGTGAGGACTATACTATTTCGGTAAGTGTTTAACAGAATGAAATCAGGAATCATTCAAATTCTGAAACTAGGATTTAACAAAGAAATTTTTCTGTTGTCTCCATAAATTTTACTCCTGAAAGAAAAAAAAAAAAAAAGAGATGAAGATAAAAACCTTCTGTGAGGACAAAAAGGAGGAAGATATGTATCTCACACCTAATCAAACGTGTGCTTTCAAACCCATTCTGGGATAACTGGATTTCTTGCTGGCCATGTGTCACTTTATGAAACGGAGGTTACAGGGGGCAAAGCAGCAGCAGGCTCTCCATAGCATCTCCGCTCACCGGGAGGCAAGGCTCGGGCTGCGGGGACGAGGGGCTGCTGGCGGGGATCGCCCCGGCAGGGACAGCGGGACCCAGCTTCTCCGAAGTGCGTCCCCGCTTCTGCGCAGCACTTCAGCGCTGCCGGCTCAGAGGCGAGGGTGGAGATGAATCAACGCCACCGAAATCCCTCAGCCTTGACGGCCACGAAGGCCGGCGGACAAACCTTGGCGCCCGCGGAGCCCAGGGCCAGGCGGCGCCCCAGCAAGGCCGCCACGGGCTCCTTCCCCCTTGCCATTTCTCTCCTCGTCGTCCTTTTACGATTATCATCCCTACTTTCCGCGAGTGACAGCAGCCGCAGCGCGACCCACCGGCGGATCGCCCGCGCGCGTGGCGAGGCGGCGGGTACGCGCCTCGGGAGCGCGGCTCCCGCGTCCTTGTTCGATGGCGCGGAGACGGCGGGTGCGAGGGCTCGGTTCCCGCACGCCGCGCAGACACACCCCCGTAACGCCGGGCACCCCGGCACCGCGGCGGGAGCCGAGGCGGCGACAGCACAGGGCGGGGAGGCGGCGCTCGGGCCCCGCCGCGCCGGAGCGGAGGCGCCGCGCCCCAGCGGGCGGAGGCTGCGCGGAGCGAGCGCCCCCCAGCGCGCTGCGACCGCGCCGGTTACGTAAGCGCGGGCACCCCCGCGCCGCCCCCCCGCCCCCGCCGGCGGTTATGCAATCGCAGCACACAGACCTACTGTACCGCGCTCCGCCCCGCGCCCCGCCCCGCCCCGCCCCCTGCGCTCCCATTGGTCCGCTGACGGCGGCGCCCGGCGGCGATTGGCCGGTCACGGCCGCCAGTCACGGCGCGGCGCGGCCGGCATGCGGGCTATGAGCCCCGCGCCGCGCAGCCCTGACCTACTAACACACATCCCTCCGCGCCGCCGCCGCGCGCTCCCGCCCGCCGCTCCGCCGCCGTCCGCACGGCGCGGCACCTCACCGCGCCCGCTCCGCCGCCCGTCCGCCTAACCCGAGGACCGGCGCGGGGCGAGGAATGCTCTGCGCTCCGCGGTGCGCTGCAGGTAGGAAGGAAGGCGCGCGTACGAAGTTGGGGTGCCCGCCCGGTGCTTCGCTCTAGCTTCGGGCGGGGGTCGGCTGCTGCTTATGGGAAGCCCAGCCGCTCCGGCCGCCGCCGGGCGGGGAAGGGTCCGTCGGCAGCCCCGTTCTGCGCGGCGGCGGGCGGCTCGGCGGAGGGGTGGTGGCGCGGGAGGCAGCCCGGGAGATGCCGGCCGACGGCTCTCGCTGTCGGGGCGTGCTCCTTCCTGGCGTGCCGCGCTGCCCCCGGTACGTCCTCGCAGCGAGCCCCGGGCAGCGCCGCCGGAGCGGTTCTCTCGCGTTGCATAATGTACCGGTGGGGAGCGGAGCTGCCGCGGCGGACGCCGTGAGGGGCGGAGGGCTGGGTCCCGGGCAGCGCCCGCCGTGCGTCGGCCACAAAACCACCGGGAGCTGCTGCCGGAGCCCGCCGGCCAGAGCCAGTCCTCTCTCGGGCGGCGTAGGGGCATGTTGCCCGCGGGCAGTCGGGATCAATGGCAGCGGCCCGGGACCGTGGCTGCGCTTGTCTCAGCGAGCCCTTTCCGTCACTTTTGTCGCTGTTTTTTAGGCGCTGCGGGACCGATCGCATAATAGTTCCTGGAAATGTTGCATTATGTAACCACAAAATATGCTGGCAGCGGGGCTGGGAAGAGGGAGCTAATTATACGATTTTATAATCTCCCTACAAAGAAACTAGGACGATCTCGCCCCGAAAAAAAAAGCCCCCCCAAACCCGTAACTGTAACAGGTTTTGTTAAAGTGTGTTTATTAAGGGAAGTAGACAACTGGGTAAGTGGGGAGGCGAGGCGCGCTCGCCGGCTGCGTGCCGGGTGCCTTAAAACGAGATTTGTGTTGGGTCTATATTTAGCCCCTTCGCGTTTTAGCAATTGTGGCTTCATGTGCTATTTCTGGTCTTTTCTCCAGAGCCGTGCGTGTGTAAGACGTTCGAGGCATTTGCTCGGATTTTTAACTCTACGCCTTCGGAGGCGTTTTAGATCAGGCTGTATTTATTTTTTTAGGAAAGGCGTTTCGCCTAGACGCCGTGGCATCTCTCCGGTACGGAATTTCAGTGGAAAAAAGAAAGAAAAATAATTTAAAAAAAACCAACCAAACAAAACGACAGACCAAAACAGACCAAACGGGAACGGCTGAATTTCAGGAAGAAAAGCGTTTACGGGAGATCTCAGCCGCGCGGGAGGGGAGAGGCAGAGCCGTCCCGGCCGTGCCTTGACGGCCGCGGGGGGCTGGGGGCCAGGTGCCGCCGGCCCCCGCGGGGCAGCAGCGGAGCCGGGCTCCGGGGGCGGCCGCCGGTAGTAGGTCAGTGTGACAGACCCGATGGGCGGTGGAGCGGAGCGGGTGCGCGGAGCCCGACGAGTCCCTCCGCCTTCTCCTCCCTGAGGCTGGCGGGGGTCGCCGCTGCCTCCCTTCCCCGGCGGCCGACGGGGCGCGGCGGCGGCGGGCGAGCGAGGGCTGGGGGCGCTGGCGCTCCCCCTCAGCCCTTTGTTCTGGGCTGGGGCGGCGGCGGCGGCGGGGGGGCGGCGGGCTGGCAGCGCGGGGCCGAGCGGGCCGGGGCCATGCGCCGCCGGTCACGTAGGGGGCCGCGGGGCCGAGCCGGGCAGCCTTTGTGGCGGGCGCGGTGCGGGGCCGGCGGCGGGCGCCGTGTCTCCGCAGCTCGGCCCGCACCGCGCCCCACGGAGCGTCCCCACCCCGCTGCCCATCACCCCCCCAGTCCCACTGTCGCCTGCAGGCAGGGATCGCCAGACAAAGGCCCTCGCAGGTAGGCACGAACTGAGCGTTTTCTGTCGTTTCTTACGTAACGAACGACAACAACATCATAAAGGGGGAAAAAAAAAATCGTCATTGCCCAATTCTGTAATTTTTTTCCCAAGTCAGTTTGGCGTCGCAGTGGCTGTGTGTTTTGTACTCTGAGGCCAGCTTGTGCTGTGTCCTCGATAGGAGCATAGCTTGAAAGTTGCTGATGAAAACTTGCCTTTCAAGATGAAGTGATATTTATTTTTTATTTTTATTTTTTTCATTTTTAATTACTAAAACGGTTCTCCAGTACGTGAAACTAACATCACTGTGCTTCTGACCAAAAACCTCCCAACTGGGTATCCCAGCCACAGGCTTTCTGTCCGTTGTACCTGCTATATGAAGTAGCAGCAAAGTATTTAAAAATCTAATATTCTCGGTAACTGCATCAACTTTTCTGCAACTTGATTGTCGGGGCCAAGTACAGCCTTGACAGTGAGGCTCTTTTGGAGTTACTGTTGTGTTAAAAACAACCTCTTTTTTTTTTTTTTTTTTTTTTTTTTTTTTTTTTGTTGTCCTTGTAATTTGAATGATTGCACTTAGTTTCGTTATGTTTGCTCCGGTGTGTATGTAACCTACTTTGAGTTATCTTTGCCCTCTTCAGTAATTAATTAAATCCAGAGCCTTGCTTGAAATATTGCTATGTGCATTGATTTTATAGTCCTTATTTAATCAAAATGTTGACTTTGATGGGAAACTCGAATGAATAAGAATTTGGTGTTTTGGCCCAAAAACCTGATTTAAACCGACAAGTTCAAAGACTACTGAATAAGGATTGTTAATAACATTGGCACTAACAGTTGCTGTCACAAAAGTTCTCACTTTGTAGATGTCTTTGACTGTTAACATGCTAATAGGCTTTAGAATATTCTGCTTCCACTTGAATTTACTTTATATTTTTAAATCGTGCTCCAAAGGACCCTTAACTAGCTTTCAAAATATCCAGCTTCCTGAATTTGCATCCAAAGCCTCAAGTCTCTGCTGTTTTGGTGGGGGTTGTTTTGCATTTTGTTTTGAGGTTTGGGGTGTGAAATATTTTTTTGTTTGTTTTTGAGAAACTGATGTGAAGGTGTCAAGAAGCTAAGAATCTTCCCATGGGCAGTATGAACTTACATGACCTCCAAACAGCTTATCTCCTTCCTTAAGAAGGAACAGTATTTGCCTTGCTTTGGATGAAATTTATAGAACAAACAGACATTCTATCTATTGCAATAGAGTCAAAAGAGTCTGAGAAAGATCTCAGCACCATGCTGCTTTTTTCCAATCCTTTATCTTGGAATAAAACCCTTAAATAAAAGAAACCTTTAACTCATTTTAAATTGACTTATTTTAACAAATAGTTATGCAAACTAGGCTTATGCAATAGTTTTTTTCCAGACGGCAATCTCACTGCTGTTATAACATCACTGTGATGCAATAATATGAACAATAAAATCCTCTGTTTGAGTCTTATTACACACTGTTAAGCAATGTATCTGACTCATCAGCTTAATTGACTCTTCTAGGTGACCTTGCCATGATCATTACAGCCAGTTATGAGATATAAATGTGCTTAGGCTATGTAATAGAAAAAAAATGCAAATAGATGGCCAATTCCTGCAGTCCAATCTAAAAGAAAATGACAATTGATTTCCGTGTTAGTATTTTACAGTCTTAAAGTCTTACCTTACAGTATTTGAAAACATTTTTTTGGTAGCTACAAGATAATGTAACTGTCTAATACTCACGATAAGCATGACTGTCAAAGCCAAGATTGTGTAAACAAGGGAATACTTAGTCTTGACTAAAAATGTGGTAGAAGCAGTGTTATTAAAAATTGTACTATAACGTAAATCTGAAATAAATCTAAAACCATTTTAGATACCTTGTGGTTTTTCCTAATTCACTTGTTGAATTGGTCCTTGTCCAAAATAGCATACTATGAGATTGAATTTTGTGACATATATTAAATATATATTCTATTAGGAAAAATGCCTTATTTAGACATGGCTTTTTTCCCTTTCTTGAGTTGCTCCACCTTGGTGTAATTTTCAGTGTGTCCTGCAGTATTTGAATAATTAACCAGTTTTTGCTATAGAGGTGTCTGCACAACAGCTGACAATATAGATGCCAGTGCTGCAAGACTTCTCTTTGCAAGTGGAATACAATCCAACAAAGAAAATAATGCTCAGCATGGGTAGTGGTCTGGACCATCTCACAGAATTGGAGCTCTAAGGATTGCTATTTCTCTGCTCTGTCTGCTACGAGTGGTAGATAACAGCAATTTACAGCCAGCGTTTATTTTATATATTTGCTTCAGTTGTTATATAACAAGATGCATGTTTAGAGCATCAGCTGGGATTAATTGACATAATTCTGCTGCCTTTAAATAGAGCTGTATAAATTTAGGTCAGCTGAAGGTCTGGTCCATGGTTGGCATTTTAAGAACACAGTTCAATAATAGAAAGCTATTTGTTGTCAGAATAATTAATATTTGATTTTGTGGGGTTTTTTTTAATGGTTTGTAACTAAGGGAAACCTGAGATTGTATTTCCAGAAGATGGTTGCTATTAAGTTATAGCTTTTTACAGTCTAGTTCTTCCTGCTGTCAAGTAGCAATTGAAATGAGAAACATACTGTCATAGTACTGTAACTTCAGTAACAGTTGTTTCTACTGAGGCTTTATTAAAATACTGGACAGTGATATGCTATTATTAAATTGCATATTTACATGTATATACTATATATTTTATATATATATGGAATTAAATATTTACCCAAGATATATTTATTTCCTCCTCAGTTTTAAATTTTTACCTGGTGCTATCAGTAATATTCTTAGATCTTGTTTTTCACCATTTGAACCAGAGCAATAAATAGCTTGTTTTGGAAAATGTGAGCAGATCTGGGAGAATCATATTGTCTTCACAAGGAAATAAAAGAAAATGTGGGGCAAATTGGCATTTATTAAGCTTCACTTAACCTTTTCTGAATAACAGCTACTCTTACTGTATATTTTGTGCTCTCCAAGTAGAAATTTTATTTCTGTAATTTACCTTCGGTAAGCAGGCCATACTTTAATGAGCTAATTTGTAGTTCTTAAGATAAACTGTAACTTAAGTAATTTTTCTAACAAAGAAAGCCTTTAGTAAAAATTACATATGACATCAGCTTTCTGTGTACAACGTGGAGTTGGGTAATATGAATTTGCAATAGTATTTCAAGTTCCATGATAATCTTACTTACTCTTTCCTTAAATTTGATTGAACAGTGTCATAATAAATGATTTCTGATGTGTCCGATGGAATATATTTTGTGGACATATTCCATTTTTTTCCTTCAATGACACGATCAACATTTTAGCAAAAGTGGGTCATCTTGTACAAAGTTATCATCATCAGTGTTCCACTGACCTAATTACACACTGGTCCTGAAACAGTAAGCACTTAGGATGTCCATACAGGAAAAGGCAACTGCATACAGGAGCAATACTTCTGGATTTCTTCATGCTGTTGTCACATATTCATGGTCCTTATGCATATTACTACATAACAGCAGAAATTGGTGGTGATATTCCTATTGTAAATGCTCTTCCTCTTTGTGACTGTGGATAACCTGTCGATCATAGCATAAAATGCAGTCACCTAGGTTTTCTCAAAAAGTTTTAACTTCATTTGTTCATTGTCATCTAGACCCTCTGGCCCGCAAATCTGTCCCAGGGATATCACTATTTCAGTGTATCCAGCATTAAAGCTTTTCTTTAGCAGGAACATAAACTCACAAACTGTTATAGGTAATGGGCAAGAAGAAGTATGTTCAGTGGAGATTGGAAATACCCTGGATTTCTAAATTATGATAGTGATAATGATCGGTGCAGAGTTTCGTGGCATAATTTTTGTCCATGGAAAGCAGTAGAGGTAGAGTATCTCCAAAATTTTTCAGCAGTGTTTAGGGAGGCTGTGTGTGCACCACCTGAGCTTAAACTCAGCTTCCTGTCCCATGTGTGTGATGAGAATGATATTTTTTTCTATACCTCATAAAAGTATTGAGATAGATAGCATCTGGTTTTGGAATACTTTGAAGATAAAGTGCAAAATATATATTTCAATTTTCCAAAATTTGGATGGCAAACTGGTAATTTTTGATTCTATGAAAAATTGCTGTAGTAGTTTATCTGGTATGCAGCCAGATTTTCTAAATTGATAAACTGGGGCAGAAAGGTGGCAGTAATATAATTAAAGATACCTATGCAAAACATGGAAAACATCAACTAAAAATAAGCAGGGACATTAAGATGAGTGTAATTGTTTTTCTAGAGTGTGCCATATAGTTGTGGTGATGATAGAGGCATGTTTTTTTTCCTAGAACAAAAGCAGCTATATGTAACTGGTATTTTCTTCCATTTTTAAGGACTGATATATATTCCTTTTGTGGACACAATGATACAAAATTCAATTGTGTTTGAGCATCCAGTGCTAGAAATGGGATTTCATTTAGTGTGATAGAATCACTATCAAAATGCTAGAGTTGTATAAGCAAACAGTCATTTTATCCTAGGATATGTTTGAAAAATTATGCTTGGAAATGGCTTGAATTATTTTGCTAAATATAAATGAAAGCATGCAGTTACTCCATGCAGAAACTTAAGTATATGAGGAGGCCCCCATACATTCTCTAAAACAGAAATTATTTATGTAACTAAATTACACAGAAAAGAGCAAGCTTGTGGCCTTGTCCTCCAAACTTTGAGACCTTTCCATTATTACAGTGTGAATATGTAAATCCCCAGGATCAGATCTTGAATATGCCATGTTGTCACTTCAGTATTTTTTGAAGTCCCATAATTTTTGTGATTTCTGCGTGTATAATTTTTTGCTTCAATAGCATGAGTCCTATACAACAGTCTCATTAATTCTTGGATCTGTGATTGTATTCTGCTTCTGCTGAAGTCAATGGCAAAATTGCTGGGGGAGCAAAACTGGCTTTGTAATTAAGTTAATAGGGTCGAGTGTTATTACGTTGTAGAATTGGCACTCAATGCCATTAACATCAACCAACCAAATGTTGGTTTTATAACACTTTATGAGGGAGTGATAAAGCAATTGAAAAATTAATCATAAGGGAAAATATTGGAATTTGAAATGTAGTCAGAGGAATCATTACAGTTCATTAATTTATGTTTAAATACTCATGTTTTCCAATGGAATTATAAAATGCAAGTGAAGTGAAGGGAAATGGCTGGTTCCATTGAAGGCATGTTGCCATTATCATCAGATGGAATTTAATTTGTTTACAGATTTCAGCATTGGGCCGATCCACATGAAGAAGTATTATTAAAAAAGGGTTTTGACTCCTGTTTGTAAAACCACAGTTCCAGTCACCATAATAAAAGTGTTCAAGAAATACAGGAAGAGTTAAAGATCTTTTGTTGTTTGGTTTATTCACAAAAGTCATGGCATTAGGTGTAATTGCATAAATAGCAAACCTGTATGACTGTGTCAGTGGGTTACATGTCTGTCTTGACAGCTTTACTGATGGACTCTGGCAGAGAGCAAAGTTGAATATTGCATGCAAAAACATGGTCATTTTGATACATGCTTAATATTTGCTGTGGATTGCATTACTTACATTCTGTCTGTTTGTGCCAGGAACAATGTGTACAGGAGGGAGACTGGCCAAAACAGGAGTTAACAGTGCTACAGTGAGCAGATTGGGCCATTCCAGAGTACAGTCTGCAGATCTCCCATGGAACAAGGGACATGAACTCTGCAGCTGGTTGGGCTAAGTTCAGTTCAGTGCCAGCCTTAGGCTGGCAGGAGGATATTCGGACATGCAGTTGAGTTTTTATCTATCCATATGGTCATATTGATGAACTATGTCATTAGTCTACATCCACTTAGGGAAAAAACAACCCACAATCCAGAAACTTTTTTGCTAATTATTATTACCATTATTAGTATTTTTCCTAGACCACAGTGTTGGACAAACACTGAAGTGGAACAGCTTTGAGCTGGAGACCATACTGATAGAAACGGTCCAAATTCTTGCCCTGATACAGTCTTGTTCAAGACTAAACATTGCTTTTATATCCCATGGAAATAAAAGATGGGAATATTATAGGTGAAAAAAAAAGTATTTAATCGGTGTAGATATGCTTTTGTTCTTCTAAAATATCCAGTGATTCTATAAGTACTTTCTTGCTTATGCTACATTTCAAGTAAGTGTAGATGTTTTAGGCTATATGGCACACATACACACACATATATATATATATGGTAATAATAATGATGACATATGCATATTAGTGTGTGTTTTCTGGGAGAACAAGTATTTTGATTTGAGTGTAGCTCTCTGGTGTTGTCTAATTCTGTAAGAGCTGTGAATTGGTAAGGACATGAAATTTCACAAAGGTTGTTTCGAGCACTTTTTGCCTAGGTGAGAGTTGGCTGAAATATATACTGAGAGACAAGTAATGATTTCATAGGTATTGAGTACATGATAAAATTTCCTGCTGCGTGCCGTGGAATGTGTGTGCTACTGGTAAAGGTGAATAAAGTGATAGTGGTGGATCAAGAAAATTACAGATTAGTTACTGTGTAGTCCCAGTTCTACAGTATAATGAAATTAAATCCCAGTATTCTATTAGTGTAAAATGATGCTACAGAGACTGAATATTCTACAAATGTGACAAAAGGTCAAGTGGCTTTATTTTCTCTCTTTTTTGTTGTTTTAAAGTTTCAGCAATGATTTTTTTAAAGTGTTGAGTTACACTACGTTTAAAATTATATAAATATTAATTAAATAATTTATTCCCTGAATCAGTGAAGTGGACAAAATGTCTATACACCTACTTCAGCAAATCAAACTGTACTGAAAATTTGGAGAAACAGATGTTACTTTGCTGTAGGGTTCATTTTTATTTTTAAACCTGATCCAGCTCCTTCAGTCTTGACAGAAAGCTCCCTTTTGACTCCACTTGAAATTTTGGATCAGGGTCTAACTATGTAACTGTTTGTGTATTAGAGGTACATTTCTTCTTTTCAAACATGACAATATGTGGCGCTGCTTTTGCACTAAAATATTAGATGATGTCTTTGGTGTGGTAGGTGTCTGACTCTTTTTTTTCATTAGGGCTGTATTATCAAAGACAAATAGTTACATGTCAGTAATTAACCACGGATTTTAGGAAATTCTACTTAGTTGTTCTATTAAATGTGTTAATTTTTTCATGACAGAAGAATTGGCATGGTTTGATGGAACAGAACCCAGCTTGAAACCTTAGTCTTTATGACCTTGCTTAATTGTTACTGCATCACTCATTCCACTTTGCCTTCTGGAAAAGACAAGAAAAACTGGCAGAATACAATTAATTAATTCTTTTATAACTTTCTTGACTGCTAATGTTAAAATTAGTTTCATCAGTCATTAGTAAATAGAGTAAATAGAGACATTAATCTGAAGTGGCTGATTTTTTTTTTTTGTTTGTTTGTTTTCTGGTCATATAGGCAAGAATGATTGCTGACTTGATAGTCAGTTCTACAAAAGCACTTGGCATGCTACATTCTTTTCACCAGGAACATGATTGACTGTAGAAAATGATATACTGAGAAGCTGTGTCTAAGATCAAGACCAAGTGATCTTAGCATTTTTGCATTAAAAAAAGGCACTAAATAAAACAAAGGCCAATATAAACTCTTAAGTTCAAATTTAATGATTAAAATGTCTGAAGCTCAAGGTTAAGCTAATTTTTATTTGTTAATGGTAACACTTCTGGGTCTTAACTTTTACTTCAATGTGAACACTGTTTCCTGGAGGTGTACGTGCCTCGACGGTATTAAACTTAACTTTGACATATTACAACTATTTGTCAAATGCAAATTTTTAATTAATGTTATTTCTCTAATGTATTTTTCAATATGGATTTTAACATTTTCTTTGTAAGATAGTAAAAAAATTACATAATTTTTAAAAAATATTTTTTAGTTAGGTACTTTCCCAAATTATGAGCATGAACTTGCTAGTTAGAATTAATATGATGGATACAAACACTTATATATATATATTTATAGGATTCAAAAGCAGCAATTAAATGCATAACAGATAAGCATTGGACAATGGTGGTATTTTAAGACAATAGAAAGCACTCCTTCTTCTCTAAGTCAGCTTATGCTACTTTTAATCCTTGAAGGACTCAAATATATAGCATTTCTAAGTCATACACCACAGCTGTTTCCAGAAGAGATACTTTAATGTGGAGCAGGATACTTTGCAATGCTGCTCATCATCATCAATGCTTCGTGTCCTGCAGTTTAAAATGTTGTAAGGTTTTTGTTTGGCCAGTGACGTCATGGAAGGTTCTGTGACAGCATTACTGTAGGGTCAAAACTCAAATGTTTTTTAATTGATTCTTCCTTGGATCATATAATATTTGTTTTGGAAACAAATCTGCTACCTCTAGGTGTCATGAAATTTAGAATATCAGTAGTTTCAGTGTCGAGCTGTGTTCATATCACAGCAGGTTTAATGAACTAAATTCTTGTATAAAATATTTGTCAATAGCTACTTCTGTGTGTTTTGATCCAGCAATTCCTAAATAGTAATAAATTTCTCTATTTATTTCAGGCTTATAAGAAGATTTCCATTGAATCTGCTAAGAAAATTGGTTCTAGACAGACATTTCTGTCTGAGATTATGAAAGAAAAGGAAGAATGTGTGGGGATTTAAAATTTCTTTATCAATCAAGTTGTGGAGTGAGAAGTACTGGGGAGATAGCTTGCTCTGTTCCTTATTGTAGATCTTCTACAAATTGTTTCTGATGCAGCTGAGAAAAATGCAGACCCTTAAAAAGGAGCATGGACCTGTTGACACAAGTAGCAATGTGGACAAAATCATGGTACTTAAGTCGACCTTAGCAGAAGTATCTGAAGAATTGTCTACAAATGAAGATATACTACTTACTGAAGCAAGTAGTGGAAAGAGCAAATCTTCAGCTTGCCGGAGAAAGCGAGAATTCATTCCAGATGAAAAGAAAGATGCTATGTATTGGGAGAAAAGGCGGAAAAATAATGAAGCTGCCAAAAGATCTCGTGAAAAGAGACGACTGAATGACCTTGTCTTAGAGAACAAACTAATTGCACTGGGAGAAGAGAATGCCACTTTGAAAGCAGAGCTGCTTTCATTGAAGTTAAAGTTTGGTTTAATTAGTTCTGCGGCCTATGCCCAAGAGATACAGAAACTCAGTAGCTCAACAACTGTGTATTTTCAAGATTATCAGAGTTCCAAATCAAATATTAACTCGTTTGTAGATGAACATGAACCATCTATAGTTGGTAGCAGTTGTATTTCTGTCATTAAACATTCTCCTCAAAGTTCAATGTCTGATGTATCTGAAACATCAACTGTAGAGCATACCCAACCAAATCGTATACAAAACAACTGTAGAAGTCCTGAAAATAAGTTCCAGATTATAAAGCAGGAGCCCGTGGAATTAGAGAGAGAACCAAGAGATGACAGAGGTTCATATAAAGCATCCATATATCCAAACTACATGGGAGCTACTTTTAATGTGTACTCACATTCTCCTCCTCTCTTGCAAGTTAATAGGTCCTCCAGTAATTCCCCGAGAACGTCAGAAACTGATGATGGTGTAGTTGGAAAGTCATCTGATGGAGAAGATGAACAGCAGGTTCCTAAGGGTCCAATTCATTCCCCAGTTGAACATAAAAATGTTCATGCAACAGTTAAAGTTCCAGAAGTGAATTCTTCAGCTTTGCCTCACAAGCTTCGAATCAAAGCCAAAGCCATGCAAGTTAAAGTGGAAGCAATGGATAATGACTATGATGCAACGCAGAAGTTGTCGTCACCCATTGACATGTCCTCAAAAAGACATTTTGAGCTTGAAAAACACGGTGCGCAAAACTTGGTGCATTCTTCTCACACTCCTTTCTCGGTTCAAGTGACTAATATCCAAGACTGGTCACTTAAACCAGAACTCTGGCATCAGAAGGAACTCAACGTTAAAATTCAGAGTGGTTGCAAAACTGGAGTTGTTGAAATAAAAGACAATATCTACAATGTCTCTGAGTCAGAGAATCTCTATTTGAAGCAGGGCATAGCAAACTTATCTGCAGAGGTTGCTTCACTTAAAAGACTTATAACTACACAAATCTCTGCATCAGACTCTGGTTAATTTACTACTGAAAAGAGGCTTATTGTTTCAAAGGATGTCATTTGCAGTAGATCAATATGTTTTGTATGATGCTGAATTTTCACTGGACTTGTGATGTCATTTCACTGTAATGTTCACATAATGTCTGATTGGTGTCTTTTTGTGCACAAATTATATGAAGACTAGGTTGTGCTATGATCACTATGCCTTGAGTATAGTCAAGTAGCCTGTACAAAGGCTGTATATAGTGGACTTTAATTTCTTTTTGTTCTACTACAAAGCGTGCAAGTTACCAGTTACAATAAAATATTGGTGACAAACATAGAACATCTACTCCAGTTCAGTTGATTTTATGAACTTGTAAATAAGTTGTTAATTAAAAACTGGGTTTTTTCTTACACTGTGCTCAACTTCACTTACATTTTTGGTGTTTGCAGCCTAACAACCAAATTACAATTTACAACATGTGTAATCCTTCTGGCCACCTTTTTCCTTAACATTTTTTTTAGAAGAGGAGTAAAGTGAATATTTATAAATGAAACAGTACCAATTTATAGCCTTAGCCTTCTTTAACTTATTTCTTAGTAGACATTAACCAAAAGCCCTGCAAATTCTAACCCAGTAACTAATATCAACAACCTTTTTTTTTTCTCCTTCAATCTCAAATGAGACAGTAATGAGTTTCCTGAATGTTTTAGTGTGACAAACAATTTTTCAATATTATAACTTGGTGTTTTAGGTGAAATTAGTTAAGTCAGATTTGTGCATCTGCAAAGTTTTCAGAGCCTTGCAGTGACACAATTGGACAGCACCATCTCTGCCAAGGGGTGGCTTGCATCTGCAAGGGGTGCAGGCATGGAAAGTCAACCCCTCTTGCATACCAGCATTCTGTCCATGGCAGACCATGGGCCACCTGTACATGAGGTATAAGGCTACTGGATTTGTAAACTCTGAGCTCAGCTAGGTAAATACTTACACAAAGGCTAGGCAATAGCAGTTGCAGAGTTAAAGATCATCTGCTATTTTCGTTCCCAGAATGGGACATAATGCAATTATGCATGAAGTAAGTCTTGCCAGCAATTTGTCCCTGGTTTCAATGGCTTAATTAACTGAACTGGAATACCTTGGCTTGCTAAAGGCATTTTGCAAGAGCTTCTCAGATGTAAAATAGAGGCTGTGTGAAGAACTGCACAATCTAGACACTGCTAGCCCCTTACAACTTTTGCAGATGATGAGTTCTTCACTTGATGACTGGACAGGGCTGTGGTGCTCTTTGTCTTTCAGAAGAGCCATTGAACCATGGAGTCTAGAATTGTATCACATATCCTTGGTTCGGCTTACCAAAATCTTTCATTTTAAAACTAAAATTAATTCATAAACAGAGCATAAACTTGGCAGAGGTTCTTTTCATGATACTTCCCCCTTCTTTTAACATACTAATAAATCAGACTAACAAATAAGCTTTTTCTGAAAAGGCTTTTTATTAATTGCCATACTGTATAATGAATTGAACCTTTCCATAGGCTTAAAATACTAATTAACAAAACAATATGTAGGTATTGTTTTTTTAAATTAATACTTGACTTGAGTGAGAGGAAGTTTGTCAATTTTTTGGGGATATGAAGAGGAGTCTGAGTCACTCCTGATAGCTCTGAAGCTTGGTCCAGCAGTCAAGGCAATGGCAGAACTCCCTGATGTCGGTGAGGACAGGATTTGATTCTGTGCCTTTTCAGGAACTGATGATTCAGTTGTGTTTTGGGAGGACCTTCGCACAGAAATCACTGGTACTTTCTGAGCTTTTTTGAGCCTTCTAACTGCTGTGCTGTATTTGTGGCATTCAGAGTTGATAAACTGCTATTCTTTTTTCATGCCTTAATAATACAATAGACCCCATAGCTGGGCTCTGTATGTATTTGGTAATTAACATAGATGACATTTCAATGTTACTGAAAATAAGCTCAGGATTATTGCATGAAATGTAAAAATTTGCATTGAATGATGGGGATATGAAACATGAGGCAGTTATGGCTACTGTCTCCTTGCTTGCTAAGTATCTTCTGTAAGCAACAATAAAATTCTTTAAATATTTTGCATATTATTTATCACATGTAATGTGTTCAAGGAGAGGACTTAAAACTCTCAGTGTTGCCATCAGTGTAAGCCTAGATCTATTGGGTTTTTTTCCATTTCTTGTTAGAATTGTTTGTCATAATGGAAGAATGTTGTCCTCTTTCTAGCTCATGATATATTTTGTGTATCTGTTTTGTGCAATTAATACTTAACAGTAATGATGTAGTTAATTTGTTGAAGGATGTCATTGCAAGAAAGTTATAGCATGGAGCTTAGGAGCACAATCAGATGTTATTTATACTCCCTTTATACCTTAGTGTTATGCTTCATTTGAAGAAAGAAATAAATAATTTGTCTTTTGTTCAAAACCAAATCTAACCTACCACATGCTTTTCTATTATGTTCATCATCATGGTCCAACACAGGGGCATTAATTTTGGTTGATGACCGATCTTCCTGAGCTGAAGTTGCTGTTTTTCCATGTAACACTTGGAATATCTTTCACATACCTATTTAAGGTACAAACTGCAAGAGTGTGGGTGGTACATGCAAAGCCCCATTATTGGCTACAGCTGCTGACTCTGAGCTGCTCAATTGCAGTAACTGTTGTGTAGGTGGCCTCCTTATGCAGAGCCCTCACCCTGCTTGCCCATCTTTAGCCTGCTTCCCCTCAGGATGTGAAATGGGAAAGATGGAATGTCAGTCGCCCTGTGGGGGTGGGGAGGGAGAGAGTGCAGTGGGACTGCCCTGCTCCAGCCTTCAGCTGGTGCACAGTTATCTAAGTGTGCGACCTGACGGCTGTGCTCTTCCAACCTGCCTTCCTTGCACTGCTGGAAACATAATCAGCTTCCTTGGAAAAAGTATCCCTGGCTGGCAATCTAGTCTCTCAATGGGACATCAGAAGGTTGGTTTTGAGCACAAAATGGACTTTATCTAAGTGTGAATAAACTGGTAAAACATCCTCTAACTTATAAAAATTGTTGTAAACTCAGCAATTGACAAAACAACATGAAACATGGCAAAAGGGGAATCTTTCATTTTACTGTCTTCAATTACAAATGTTAAGGAAGGCCACATACAGAAACTGGTAATTCTGAGACTTCTCAGTATAAATTCTCTTTAATGATAATTGTTAGTGTGAAGGGATTCGTGGAAAATAAGATCAGTCCGAAACATGACTTTTGATTAGCAAGGTAAACTTTTTCCTAGTGATATCGACTGGTGGCTAATTACCAAAGCAAAGTGTGAATACAGCTTGTTCATTAAATTTGCCTAACTTAATTGGGTATAAACATAGTAATATAGCCCCATGTTCTATCCATCAATGCCAATATATGCCCATACATAAACTGAGTCCAAATGTTATGATTTTCTGAATACTCTCAAATTTCTATCTTCAGTAAAACTTGTGTATTGCATGGGATATATTTAAATTTTATTAATATTCTGTACAGCCCAATATGTCCTTCAAGAATAGGAGACAGGTAACTGACAATTCCTGATTATTCTTCTCTTGTTATTTTCTCCCCAATATCTATTTGAGTAGTTTATGAGACCAAAACCACATCTGTGCAACTTAAATGCAAAATTGTGCAATAAACACATTCCTGAAGTTTGGTTAAAACAGCCGCTAAAAATCTTTTCTACTTGCTAGTACATGAATATGCTGTTGAAAATTGTATACAGTGAATTTAGCAAGGAACTCTGAGAATACAATTAATATGGCCTTTATTATTACCATATTGTTTGAAAAATACTTTGATAGCTTATTGCACAATACAAGATTGGTAACTACAAGAATGCAACAAAAGAATTTTTGGTATTTCTTGCATAAGAACGAGTAACATATTGTTCCATTTCAGTGCCAAATCAAAAGTTAAAAACACCAGGCAGAATCCTAGGGCTTTTAACTCAGTGTTAAGTTCTACTTCCCTTGATGAAGTAGACTTTTTCTGTGTGTGATAAGGGACTGAAGAGAAGTAACATTGCCAGGATAGACACTTCACAGTTCCCTCCTGGCACAAACTCCTAGTGATTGTTCTATCTGTAAGGCTACATCTCATGACAAAATAGTGATATAGAAGTCACTTTATACATATCACTGGAACTGTAGAGAATTTCCTCACTACAAAACAGAAGGTACCCAGATACTCAACTATTATTTATTCAATGACAGCTATAGAAGGTCTTGGTGAATTAGAAGCAAAAGGTCAGAGAAGAGGAACAGTATTTATTTGCTTGGAAGAGAAAGTGTCAAAAGACATTTGGTTCCAGGACTCCAAAAAATAGTGGGAATGCTTCTATGCTTTTTATTAGTTGACCAGCTATTACCCAAGCACTGATCACAATGCTGTCACTAGAGTTATAGTAATCGCCTCTGAAACACTTTGAAGGTCCACAGGATTACAAACAGAAGTGCCTGGGAAGACCACAAGGCATGGGACTTTGCCATGATTTGATGTGTGTTTGTCCCCTGCATGCAAGCATCCTCCCTGCTTCTAGTGCATCTGAAAGAGACCTTATCTGAAAAAGCCTGCATCAGTCCAAACATTCTGAGGAAGTGAAATGGCCGTCTAATACTACCAACATTCAGATAACAAGGTCAATATTTCCTCCACCATCCCTCACTCCCCTGACAAGTCTATGCACAACTCAAAACATTAGCCAGCTGTTAGACCTTTTCATGTTATTCAGATTCTTAGATGTTCAAGTGGGCATCTCACTTAACGACTTACACATATAAAACAATCGGGCTACCCCAGTATCTATAGGTGCCAGTGTTGGTATCCATTATGGTATGATGCTAAACAAGCTTCTAACAATCTGGGCCTCCAAAAATTCTCTTAAATTTGGTATATAAATATACTGAGAACATAATGCATTCATTTCCATGACAGTTCTGTTATGAAACCCTGAAAGCTGAGACATTAATGCTTTGTATAAAAATCAGAAAATATCAAAGCATTTACCATACCAAATATGGTAAAATGCAATGACCTTCATTGTAGCAGAACACTGTTTTCCTTTCTCTATGTTCTTGACAGTATAGACATGAATAGAAAATACATGTGCTCTGTAAAAGACTTGGTGACATATGTTCTATAAAAGCCTCATGGTTAAAAATGTGAACAAGCAAACATAAATATTTGTGTAAGCAAGACTATATTGGACAAATGACAATAACAGACAACATATATGAACTATCAGTATTGCATGGGACTGGAAGGAATTTTTACATTTCTCATTTTCTGTAATGAGATTACTTAAGCAATAAATTCTTAGCTTTTTATTTAAAGAATATTTATGTTACTGAAAATAAACAAAGAGGAAAAACACCACTTATTTGATGGTATTGACAGGTATCAGAATGGGATATTTCACGTTGTCAGGGACCTACAATGATACTCTAGTCCCACTCCCTCACCATTTCAGGGCTAACCAGAAGTTAAAGCCCTTCATGCAGGGCATTGTCCAAATGCCTCCTTTTAAGGCACTGGCAGGCAGGGAGCTTGTTTCAATGTCTGACCACACTCTCTAAAGAAATAATTTCCTAAGTCCAGTCTGAACCTCTCCTGATGTAGCTTTGAAGTATTCCCACATGTCCTGTCACTGAATCCCAGGGAGAAGAGATTAGCAAACCCTCTCCACTTTCCCTCCTCAGGAAGCTGTAGAGAGCAGTGAAGTCACCCCTCAGCCTCTTTCTCTCCAAACTACACAAACACAAAGCTTTCAGCTGCTTGGCATCCATCTGGCACAGGTAGGCTCTCTCTAAGCAGAGCAGAAATACCAGCACCAAGGCTAGATCTGGGACCAGTGGAAGAAAATCTGTGCTGAAGGGCAGTATGGGTGCCTTGTCCTGGGTGCTCACCAGCTGTGCAGCCTGATCCCTGTGCCAGTCTGGCACTGTCCCTTCCCAGGGGCTGGACTTTACACTTCCCCTTCATGAACTTCTAGGGGCTCCTGCCTTGGCAGGGTATGACCCTGGGTGACACAGAGAGCAGCACCAAGGCATGACTCCAGGCAGGGCAGGGAATTGGTCACGGCTGTAGTGAGGCTGCACTGGGCAGCACAGGCTGGCAGGAGAGCAGACAACCAGGATGTGGAGGCAGGGTCTGGCACTGGAGAGCTCATGAGTGGCCTGGGGTGATGGGCTGTGGGGCACAATCGGGACCTGGAGACCTCCCTGCTGGAAATATCTGCCCTGGGGCTGGCTGCAGCAATGGGCCTGTAGCTGGCCATTCATTACATGTTTGATGGGAGAATAAAAAGGACGGAAATGGCACCTGTCCTGTTTGTAACATTGAGACTTTTTTTTGAGTTTCCATGCATTGATTTTATTTGGATAGCTGGATATGGGGGACTGGGAGCCCTAGAGGGTTGGTGCATGCCCTAGCTGGTGGCTAACCCCTGAGGCATCCTCCAAAGTCACAGATGCAGGGGTGGCTGAAGAGTCCCCGGGGCCACTTGCCTGCCTCTTCAGAGATCACCATGGCCCCTCAGGAGAGGGGTCACTGCCCTGTCTGGAAGTGGAGACCCAGGAACAGACTCCTCTGGCTCCTCCTGGGGCTCTTCTTGCTCCAACAGTGATGGTAATGGGTACAGAGGGGTAGCTTCTGAAATCCCCATCCATGGCAGAGGAGGCGGTGTTGGGCACCTCATCCATGGTGCATCTTGCAGGGCTGTCAGAAGGGCTGGGACCTGGGCAGGGAGGTAGGGCTGGTGGGTGAGCAGACGACAGGCCTCTCTGCTGCACTGTCGCACAGCCACACGGATAAGCTGTTGCACAAATGTCGCCGCATGGTTTTGGAGGGAGACCCCCAGCATCTGGACCAGCTGGTTTTCATCAATTCCATGGTTGGTCAGGATGTTCAGGACAGTGTCCTCCACAAGGTCTGCCTCCATCCAGTTGTTCCTGAAGATCTGCCTCAGCCTTGGTCGGACCCAGAGCACTAGGGTTTCTAGGAGGCAGGGATGGTCCCGGAAAAGTACCATCCATTCCCCAGGCTGGAGGCTGCCCACGGGATGCCTGGGCACTCCTTCTGCAGACCATGTTTGGGGTGCTCCAGAGAAATGGATGTCAAGATATCTGGGGTCTCCTCTCGCCTGGTGGACAATGATGGATGGTGCCTCAGATAATGTAATTACATGCTCCATGTAGTTGTTTTCTGTCTCCATGGAGTGCAGGATGGATAGAATCCTCCTCTTGCAGAGGGGGCACTTGGGTGTGTTCTCTGCCCATTGCAGGATGCAGGTGTAACAGAACTGGTGCAGGCACGGAAATATGTAGCTGATCTCCTTCAAGCTGTCCAGGCAGATGGGACAGCAGCTGTCCATCTCTGTGGCCATGCTCTTCTCTGCATTGGCCTGCGGGGAGCTGGGGTTATGAGTTGTCCCTTTCACCAGCATCGTATCAGCAAGTTTTACTCTAGATGGGGAAGAAGAACTACGGCTATTTCCTGGACCCAGAAAGAGTGATAGAAGTACCCTGGTCCTCAGGAAGGAAAACATCTCAGCTCCCCAGTAGGTTTCACCTCCCAGCTCACCTCTGCTGCTGCAAGTGCACCTCCTGGGTGCAAATGTCCCAGATGCCTAAACCTGGCAGGGAGGGGGAAAATCCTTTAATGGCTCTGGAGTTGAACACAGATTGCTGCCAACACACAACTCTCCTTGCACAATGACAACATCAAAGACCTCACTCAGCACTCCAAACCTTGCCAAATGCTCAGGAGGACCCACAGATTGATAGAATGGCTTGGGTTGGACAGGGACCTTCATGATCATCTGGTTCCAACCCTCCTGCCATAGTCGGGGCACCTTCAACTAGAACAGCTTACCCAGAGCCCCATCCAACCTGAGCAGCTCCAGGGACAATATCCACAGCATTCACAACTTTCCTAGGCAACCTGTTTCAGTGCCTCATCACCCTCACAGTAAATAATTCCTTCTGAATATCTAATCTAAACCTACTCTCTTTCAATTTGAACTCATTCCACCTTGTCCTGATGCTAAATGCCCTTGTAAATAGTCTTGCCTCATCTTTCATGTAGGTTCCCTTCAGGTACTGAAAGGCTGTGATAGTCACTCCAAAGCCACCTCTTTTCCTGGCTAATCCATCCCAATTCCCTCAGCTTTTCCTCATAGGTGAAGTGCTCCATCCCTCAAATCATCCTGGTGGCCTCCTCTGGACTCACTCCAACAGTTCCATGTCCTCCCTGTGCTGGGACCCCAGAGCTGGCTGCAGGGTTCCAGGTGGGCTCTCCCCAGAGCAGAGCAGAGGGGCAGAATCCCCTCCCTCCCCTGCTGCCCACGCTGCTTTGGATGCAGCCCAGGACACGTTTGGCTCTCTGGGCTGGGAGTGCCCATGGCTGGGTCATGTCCAGCCTCTCACCCACCAGCACCCCCAACTCCTTCTCACAGGGCTGCTCTCCATCTGTTCATCCTCAGCCTGTGTTGATACTGGGGTTTGTCCTGACCCAGTTGCAGCACCTTGCACTTGGTCTTGTTAAACCTCATGAGTTTCCCATAGGCCCACTCCATGAGCCTGTCTAGGTCCCCCTGGATGGCATCCTGTCCTTCAGATGTGTCTGGGCATGAGCTGGCTGGGTGAAACTTGGTGCTCAGCTGTAAGCAGCAAGGGATGCTGGGTCACAATCCATCCATCAAGGGCATCACAATCCATCTCCAAGTGATATCACAGTGGGCCATCAACACCCATGGTACCCACTCAGAACAAGCATCTGGGGTTACATTTACACCAATGTCAACTTCATTCCCCATGTTGTCATCTTATTCTCACACTGGTGTTACAAGACAGTCAGTTACACTGAGGCCTTGGCTGTGCCTCCCCAGCGTCCTGCCAGTTTGCTCTGGCCATGACAGACATCTCCAGGCACATGAAGCAGGAGGGCTCATTCAGCAACAACTTGTGCCTTCCTGGGAGGCTGCAGGACAAAGTCCCACAGGCTCTCCACACGCTCCACAGCGCTGGCCACCCCTTTGGTCTCTCCTGCTCTCTCCCACGATGCGTCACAGGCAGCATTCGCCTTGCTCTGGCATTTGCTCTTCTACCTTTGTTCTCTAGCTGGAAGGAACTAGGGTGATTCCCTCTGCTCAGCATGCATCAGACCTCATCCAGGCACTGTGTCCTCTTTGGGGTCCTGGAGGCAGATTGACAAATAAGATAGGCTCCATCCTTTAAAGTAAGGATGCTCTGTGAAACCGCAGCTGGTTCAACATGGAGCAGACAAGGTGTTGGGATATCTCACAGCACAACCCAATGTTTCTAAGGATGGGGACATCCCATATCAAAAGAGTGGGAACAGATACATGGGAGGGTGAGAGATGGTGGCATCTACTGAAACTAGAGAGTTTCAAACTGGAATAAAAACAAAGGAAAAAGGAATAAAACCAAAATTGCTGTAAGAATTATGAAGCACCGAAGTGAGTTGCCCAGGTCTTCAAATCCTGAGTGGCCGTAACCCAGAACACAACAATCACAAGCCTGTGAACGGATGCTGGCTGAAGTCCTGGAAGAGAAAGCATTGACAGTAGGAAACACAGCAAAGGAGCAACAGCTTTGAGAAGTTTTTTTACTTTCTAGTTGCATTTGGTTGAGCATCTTTCACAAATTTTTAATTAGGAGATAATAGAATAGTTCCAGTTGGCAGGGGCATACCAGACTCATCTAGTCCCACTGCCTGATCACAGCTGACAAACAGTTAAAGTCTATTATTGAGGGTGTTGTCCAAATGCCTCCTTTTAAAGCATCACCAGGTATGGGACATCAACCATCTTTTTAGGGTGTCTTTTCTAGTATGCAACCACCCTCTCAGTAAGGAAATGTTTCTGAATATCAACAGGCCAGTTCTTCACTCAGCACAGTATTCACCTGTTCATCTCACAGCTGGACAACTTGTCCAAAAGGATGCTCTAAGGGACAGTATCAAAAGTATTATGAAAATTCAGGAAAACCACATCCACCTCTGTCTCTTTACCCACTAGGCAGGTGACCTAATTGTAGAAACGTCTCACATTAGTCATACAGGGCCTCCCTTTGTGAATCCGTGCTGTGCCTGGTGCTTATGCTTCCTTGAAATGGCCTTCATGACCAGTAGTATCTTCTCCACAATTTTCCAGGTGCTGAGGTTAGACTCACAGATCTGTAGTTTCCTGTGTCGTCCAGCATACCTTTCTAAATTGCAATGACTGGCCAACTTCCAGTCAGTGGGGACCTCTCTGGACACCCATGACTTTTGAGTGGGGTCCTGCTGTCACATCCAAGAGCTCCTGCAGTATTCTGGGATGAACCTCACCAGGTCTCACAATGTTTTGAACAGTCAGATGATATAGGTGGCCCCTTAAAATTTCTGTGCACAAATGGAGAGTCACTGTTCCTGCAGTTGTGGTCCTTTGACTCTGAGGTCTTACCTTACTAAGGGCTGAGGGGGAAAAAAAAACTGAATACCTTCAGTTTTTCTTTAGTTCTATTTGTCACAGGACCATCTTCAACAAGAATTGGTCTATTGTTTTCCTTAAGCCTCCTCTTGCTACTAACATGTTATACAAGTTCTTTCTTGTTGTTGAGTGCAACACTGGCCATATTCAACTTTTATTGAGTTTTGGCCTTGCATGCCATCTCCTGTGTTTGTGAACATATATGATCTTCCTGCAAGTTCTGATATTCTAGATATCATCCAATCTTTTTTTCTTCTTGAGTTCCACGAGGAATTCCCTGTTAAGCCAAGCTGATCTTCTGTCCCTCTTGCTTGACCTGTGACACAATAGGATGGCCTGCTTCCACACTTACCAAAAGTGGTTCTTTAAGGTTGACCAGCACCCATAGAGACCTCCAAAGCATACTCCTAGGGGACACTGCAAAGTAGCCCCTTGGGTAGCTGAGAATTTGCTCTCTTGAAATTCACAGTAGAAACACTGTTGAACTTTTTTTCTCATTACATTAAGAATTTTGAACTCAAATAATTTCAACACCACTGTGGTCAAGACAAACACCTACCATCACATGCATGAGTACCCCTCTATAAACAAATAACGTATATAGGAAGGCATCTTTTCCAGTTGGAGGATTTGTGGCAAGAAATTATCTTGAAGCAGCTCCAGGAATTGCCCAGACTTGCTTGTAACATCAGTATGGTATTTGCAGTAAATGTCTGTGAATTTGAAGTCTCCCACAAGGACAAGGGCTAACACTCTAAAGATTTCTCTTAATTGCCTATAGAATAATTCAGTGCTACTGTTAAAAAGGGTATGGAAGGGAGGTACAGTCTTTTGGTTTATAAATTTCTGTATCAACAATAAATTTTACTGTAAGTCCTAGCAACACAGTGATATATACATGGAAATCAAAAAGAATAATTTGTATCTCAGAGTCCACTAGGGAATTTTCTCTTTCTATACTGAGATTATGGTATGATTTATACTTGAATATGATTCACATATTCTCTGCACTAGTCTCTCCACATATAAAAAAACCAAAAGCATGGCCTGTAGGTGACATTCAGAGGGAGGAAAACCACTTCTGCAGTCTGAATTCTTTAGAAACCACTCTAGTTTTTTTCATGTCTCTCATCTTCTTAACAAGTGCAAATTGAGAAGGAAAATGCCCTTGCTAAAAATGCTACAAACTTCTCACTTTCATGTGTTATGTTTGATGTGAATAAACACTTAAGTACCATGTCAGATGGTACAAAAAGTCAGGTTGCTTTCGGAAGATTATAAATATGATGTCATATAAAGAATCCAAGTAGTGACAAAAGCCTGAGAGTCTCCTGGTTCCATGTTATCACTATCTGTTTCGATCTGCCAATGTGACATTTGTGAATCTGGCGTTTTCACTCACTTGCTTGCTTCATGCTTTTGTTAATTTTTTCTTCTGATAATCCTGCTCACCTTAAATCCATGTGATAATGTTTCTTAAGGAAAATATTCTCTTTTTGTTCAAGTGTGGCCTTAAGAGATTACGGAAACCCTTCAGAGACTGGGTCTCTGAAGGGTCTTCTCTCTCTTCTTCAGTTGTACATACTATGTATTCAAAATTGACTGGAAGTGGCCTTTTTTCTTAGAAGAGTGTTGGAGTCTGTCTGGGTAACAATGGACTTAGACACACTGCTGCCACTCCAGAGTGATTTCCACATGTCCCACAATTGTTGACTAAGAGGTGTTTCTCTCCTGTCAATTCCCACGGGCAGATCTCAGAGTTTCTGTCTGTAGTAGTAAGGAACTAGCTGAAGATGTTTCACTTTCTCATCCATCGCAGGTAGCTAAATGCTCAATTTTTCTACAGGTTGCTGAAGCTATCTCCTGAAATAAGGAAATCACAGTCATTAGTCCAGTCCCACAAGTAACTGCTGATTAAAATCTCAGTTTAGGCAAAGCCTATTGTCTTGATTTCAGCATCCTCGCTCAGTTTGAAATGTTTTTTTCTTCAGCTATCTTTACGGTCCTTATAAGCCTCTCCTCAAAAAGCATTTATGGGTTCTAAGCATAAATGAACAATCCCAGTTAAATTAAAAAATTAAAATGTTTAGACGTAATCCTAAAGAAAGCTGACCTCCTTCTTTGTTCCTGCTCTACAGACTATATCTCTCAATATCAAGCTGAGAATTATGGTGTGTTACATGGAATGCTTTCCATCTATATCTTCTTTTTTTATGCAATTGAATCTTTTAGATCATGAAGCAAAATATGCTCCTTTGAGAGGCAGGTACTCCTTAGAAAGATACTCAAGTGTTTGGACAAAAGGCAGATTTATTTTTAGAAGGCCGCGCACACACATTTCTTAACTCATTCTCTTTTCAGGTATCCCTTATTCAGCTGAAGTTGCAGTCCTAAAATATCCATAGACCAGTTGACTGCATATGGCAAATGCTAGTATTCCTGAAGTGCAGTAGAGCATCTCATTGGAATTTCAGTCAGGACTATTCATGGTTATTAAGGTACTTAGGTAAAGGAAAAAAGAAATGTAACTATAGATGCCAATAGTTTTTATTTCAATTCAAGGATGACTGAAAGTCCAAGGGCAGCCTGCAATTCAGTAAAAAGATTACTAAATCTGAGATATGAAAAGAGAGACAGGTTACTGGAATAGGAGGTGTTTTTCTTGGAAATGGTACAGTCTATATGTTTGCCTATCTGTCTATTTATAACATGAAACATGACCCAAGCACATTTTTCCTGTGCAACATTTTATTAAGTGTTGCACGGCTTTTGAATACTTTGGTGATGGTGAAATATACTCAAAAGCTGCTATTATGAACTGACCCAGTTTTCTCTCAAACTTGTCAAAACCCCTTTAATAACAATAACTATAATAAACCACTTTATTGTTCCATCAGGTTTTGAACCTGAGTTGAAAAGAGAATGGCGGGGAGTAATTTTTGTTTCACTGAAAGTGCATTTCTGTAGCTCTCCAAGCTATTTTTTCAGAGTTTGATGCAGAAGCAGTGTCTACTCAAAACTTTTGCTAAATTTATGTCTTAGTACATTTCTGAAGTGTTCACTAGAGAAATGGGAGCTCTGATGTTCCAGTCTGTGACCATTTTACCACTCAAAGGTTATGGGAAAGAACATTAAAATGGGATAAAGAGCAACTGAATTTGCAATGAAATCAAAAGAATTTCCTTCAGTATAGCTGATTAAGTACAGCATCAGGCAGAAAGTTAAGTAAACATACAGTCTGAGAAAAAAAAAATACCCTACACTGGGGAAAAGACTCCTTTGGTTCTTATAAAAAGAATTGCTAGATGGCAAGTCTAATCTCTCAAGAACTTTGTTACAAACTTTGCTGCAATTTCTGTGCTCAACATTTGGAGCTTATCCTGTCAAGTAGAAAGTACAATGACATGCAGCATGAGAGAAACATTTCAGTTTCTATGACAAATGCCACTTGAACATGGGCTTTGCTTTTAATTTAGAACATTGTAAACACACTAGGGGAAACTAGTTTTGATCATTTGCCAAATATTGCACAAGTATTTAGACTAATAAATAGCCTTCTATAACAGGAAGTGTACTGTATATTTTATGTGTTCCCACAATTTTTAAGAGAAGACTCATCCCTTCTGTTTCACAGATGTTTACAGAGAAAAAAACTCTAAACTAGATAAAATGGCATATATTATTATCCAAAAAACATTTCAATCATCAGCTAAAGAATTAGGGAACATTAAGAGTACTTTATAAATAAGAGTACATTCTAACTAGAGGATTTTGCCCACTTAATAATCTTTCAGACCCCAGGTTAAAGTCTTAGTGAATAAAATGAGATAAAATGAGATGTACAGTTAAGAAAATAATTCTAGGATCAATCATCTCATTATTGTCATTGTGAAAATTACAAAGTAAGGCACATTCCAGCTGTAAAGAAAACCAACTGGTCTTATTTTCTATGCCATCTTTATAACATGTGGATCAAACCTATGAAAGTACACTAAGCACGGTATTCTGTCTCATATTGCTGTTACCAAAGATATGATATGGATGTAGAGCTAAGGGTTTTGTTTTCTAAACTTTGCACTGTACTCTCCTTTTTGTATTCAAAATGTCTCAGGAAGGAAGCGAGCCCAAACAACCACTGTGCCCTCTAGGCTTGACAAAAGTTGTCTTACTCACATTCCCTTACTTTTCATCTTGAAGGCGGATAGTATGGAAGAAGCAAAAATAATTCCAAAAATGTGAAGAATGGTTCTACTTGTAACCCTCTGAATTGTGGGGAGAGGTGTGTGGCTCTGGCAATGCAGGTGTGTGCAGTGCATATTAGATCAAGGAATGCACGGTTATCTTTATTTGGGTTTTCACACAACAAAGATGTTCTGTGGTTAACAGAGGTAACGTCAGCTAAATTCTGCAGAAATTTGGTGTGACTTTGGGGAAGTTACAGAACAGTATGCAGATTGCTCAGCAAGTTCTTGGAATGCATTAGTAATAATGCTTTGGTGCAGAGAGTGACGTATGCAGTAGTGAAAGAGATTTAAAGTTTCATTCTCACCAAGGAGTTTGGGATGTTGAGAGTGCAATGTAAAGAAACTATGGACTGTGACATGAGGGCTGATTTACTTTTAAAAAAGATGGTGCAATGTAACATGAAATCAGCAAACTGGAAAAAAATGCAGAAATCAGGGCATCAAGTCAAAGTAGAAGTTTTAGTAAAACTGATAAAGCAGCGATACTAAGAACAGAAAGTAGGGAAATTTAGGAAGGGAGCAATTTACTAAATGATAGATTTCACTGGCATCAAACATAAGCAAAACATACCAAAGGTGGAAAGTAGGTTCAGGTTTGTAAACACATATTGAGATCTGAGGCAGAAAAGGAGTGAAACACATCACCAGGAACAAGAACATCAGCACTGTAAGGCTGAGAATTGCTGCCCTGTTGCAAGAAAAAGAAGAGAAAATAATGACATATAATGCACAAAATTCATGGGTTTCATATTTTTTATTAGTATTCTCTAACAGCATTATGATAAGCATGAGGTAAGATAAGACAATATCTGTACAGGACAGCATAAGAATAATTCACTGAGCTTGATACTTCCAAATTGGCAGCCACCAAGTATTTCACCTGTTAATACAACCCATTAATACAACTTCAATCTAATGATTGATGAAATCCTTGCTCAAACAATCATCTGAAGATATCTTAGAATTTGTAGTAGCTATTCTTGAGTAATGGGGTGAAACCCTAGGGAGAAAAAAAAATAGATTGCTTCTTTTAAAAATGGCAGGCACACTGAAAAATTGTGAATCAATCTACTTGCCAACACTACCAAGTTAGAGAGGAAATGGGTGAAAATATACAGGAGTTCATCATGAACACGTGAATCCCTCTTACTCTACTACAGCCCCTGCTGGCTACGGAGAAGGGAAGAATAAATAGATGGTATATATCTTGACTATTGTAAAGGTCCTTTTTCTCACATGACAGATGTATACTAGGCTAGGGATGTGTGCTCAAGATGAAACTGCTAAGATGGGGATGGCAAAAGCATGTACATGAAAACTCAGGGTGAGTTAGCAGTTTTTTAATCCAAACAAAACCTGGAGCACATGGTATTTTTCAGTAGCCTGCACCTAGTTTCCTATGTCAGTAAAATTTCAAATTGTAATAATGTGGGTATAAAATTTGGAGACAATCTGAAGCCGTAGGAGACTGTGTAAAGTGAAAGAGATTTAAGACTGAAAATGAAGTTGCCAAATTGGAAAAGGATATGCCAGTGAATGGATGATAGTCCACAGTAAACACAAGACACTTTATTCAAATGAGTATGTTCAGTTGCACAATTGTGTGATGAGCATGAACTGTCTCACAACAAGCTTCCATGGTTGTGACCTGTGACCTGGCTTACCTGTTGATCATGAGTTATTAATTCATGATGTTGGAAGAAAAACATATTGAGACATGAACAGAAGAACAGTTTAAAAGATGTGGAAAAAAATCTGGATTATTATGGCTCTGGGTTTTTTCAGATTTGGACAGTACTTTCAACAAGAATACAAAGCAAAATCCAAACAGCAGAGAACCCAGAATAGAACCACAAAAAGCTCACCAAATGCAGGGCCTACACAAAAAGCTGGGAAAACTAAGGTTACTTAACCTGGAAAAAAAAAAGACTAAGGAGTAATACAGACAAGAACCTTAACGTACTTAAAATGTTGCTGCAAAGATAAAGATAATCAGTGTCTATTCAATGGCGATAAGATGGGAAGCAATGGGCAAAAACAAAAGCAAGAAAAGTTAGAACCGCTCAATAAGAACAACTCACTTAACAATGTGTTTAAGAGTGCTGGACCAGATTATTTGTGAAGGCTATGAAGTCTCCCTTGCTGGATATATTTAAAGGCACCTTAGATAAGGATTTGTCAGGATGTTAGTTATTTGGAAAAGGGGATAGATAGTCTGTTTCTTGGAGCTTCTTTAGATCAACCTTTGTGCAGTTCTGTAATCTGTCTTTGCCCTAGTTGCTTATCTGAACTAACCTTCTCTGTCTCAGAATGAATGTATTAAAATCAGTATTTGCAACGTACTTGAAAACAGTGCTAATCAGATTGCTGTTTTATAAGTATAATAAAGAGTCAATGTTTAGATAATTTTCAAGGAACTCATGCAGTTATCTACAGCTATACAAACTATGAGTGACCCTACTTGGGAAAATAGGGTCAGCTGTACTTGGATTTACCACTGCCAGCAATGTCATAGAATCATAGAATCACTGGACATCTCAAGGTGGAAGAGACACATAATGATCATAGAGCCCAACTCCCTGTTCAACATAGAATTACATAAAAATAAATGTACAACCAAATTATATGTAGTAGTGGAGATGCCACGGAAGTCAGTGGTACGTAGAAAAAGGAATATTCCCAGTCCTTACAAAGAGGGGCAAGATGGCAGTATTGTTGACTGTCTTACACCAAGTGTTAGTGTTTTACTTTTATCCCCACCTCCTGTTCACCAATTTTTTTTTTCAGTTTATCACTACTGTTATAAATAAAAACTTACAGAGTGAAATTTGGTATAATTGGATGGCATGTTATTTTTTTATAGCATGCAAAAATACACTTAGAGCCATTTTGATTTGTTCTGGGTCTGATTTTGGGCACTACTGAAAATTCACTCTTCCCTTGCAATACAAGAGAATGTCAAAACAGTAGTTCAGCTATTTCTGCTCTCTGAATGTTTTTTGAATTGTGGCTCTATTCTAGAAATACATGTTTTTTATAATCATACTTTTTGAAGGGAATATTTGATTTATAAATTATTTTATTATCTTCAAGACTTGTAATTACACTGTATCTGACTCCTACCTAATGAAACACTTATCTCACCTCATCAATTCCTTTTTGAAAGGTCAAATCATTGCTATTTTTAAATCGCATAACAATAAGAATTATATTTGTAAGAAAACCCAGTCTTTTTTAAAAAACTTTAGCTCATTGGATGAAAATTTGCCTAAAAATCTAAGAAGGAAGTTGATTTACTAAAAAAATGCAGATAAACAGAAAGCTGTGATAACTCATATTTATGATGTGAAAAATTTGTGCCCAATTAAGATGTTTTTGAAACAGTAGTTAGGCTTTAGTAGTAGAAATACACAGAAATTACTTTGGAAAATACCATTGTTAAGACAAGGTATTTGTAATACCTTCAACTAGACATTAATTTTTTATTTCTGACACTTTTCCTTACTTTGATTTCAGATAATGAATCACAGACACCAGCATTGGAAAAATACAGTAAAGTCACATCTACCACCAATGCAACAGGACATACCCTTCACTATTTTTAGGATAACCTAAAAATAGTAAAATTATTGCATTGTTTATATTGTAGAAATGCCCTTGTTTTCATTGCATGAATCCGATTTCTCCGAACACAATTTAAATACAAGTTTTCTATTTCTGACTGTACCATGTACCACTGTAAACACAGACCTAGCTAGACTCAGTGTCCTTCCTTGCTTTTATGAGTCACCCCTTCTCAGTTAACTTATATTTTAGGGAACATGGGCTTCTTAGAGTGAGGAACTAAAAATCTCTAAAATTGAGACCCTTTTATGTACTCAGATTAAAGCAGTTAAAACCCATAGTCACTTCCAAATGCAGGTGATTGGTATTGCATTATGCCTTTCTAGTAACACGGTTAATGAGAAAATACATCTAAATTAACTTCAAGGCACGGGCCGAAGAAGAAATATTCACAATTCAGATTAAAATGACGCATAAAAATTGAGAAAACTTTTTTCCAGGGTGAAATAAAGTAAAATCTTGTCCCTAATGTAGTCATAAGGGATACAGCCATTCAGTTTAGTGGTACCATGATTTTTACTGTGTTAATACTTGAAACATACTAAATACATTTAATTTCAGCTGAAAACACTGCGGAGGTTTTCTACAATTATTTTTCAGATAGCTGAATGAATAAAAATGTTACCTTTTATGAATCACACGACAATAATCCAATTTCAGTTGTCTGATTTAATTTAAACCCCCAAATTAAAAAAAATACAGTGTTTTGTAGTAAAATTTTCTGATGTATATAAAAACTGAATATACATTCTTTCTGTTTAATCACTTAAAAGACAACACTCTCCTTTTTTTTTCTTTTTTATTTTTTTTCCTTCTCTTCGAATGTTTTGTTGTTTGTCTGCCAAGTCTCGTAAAAGGAATTACTTTCTTTGGAAATCTTTGAAAACTCCTGAATCTATAAAAGAAAATAATTCAGTAGCATTATAGCATAACAAAAATTATAGCCAGCAATGTTAGGGCATAACTGGGGAATTGAATCTGAGCACTCTATGAAACCATTTAGGGTAAAAAAGCATTAGCAAAATGCATATAATTTTGCTTGTGTAATTTGTCATTAAGAAGAGAAAAACAAATACGTCAGAGGTGAAAGTTCAATTTTATGAAGAGCTGTTCCCATATCTTTAGTGCTTATTAGGAGGGAAAACTGCAGGTCTTACAGTCAGTTTTGGCATTTTCCTGGGAGAGGGTGAGAAATTTCCTCTCCCTTTGTAGGAAGCATCTTGCAGCAGTTTTGGGAGCTGTTGAGATCAAGACTGCATTTACTTTCCATTTGGTCTCATGGAAACCTTGCTACTGCGATTCTTGCATACAAGGTATTCTTAGGGAGGCAGAATAAAGAAAGGTCATCTAAAAATTACCTGAGAAATTTTACAGGTCCTTTATGACTGACTAGCCCAGTGCCCCAGAAAATTAATTATCTTACACCATTTTGCTTGAAAACTTTTGCAGGTGCGTTTAGACAACAGAAATTGAGAGTCCAGGTGAGTTTGCTAACTATTTTTCCTCCACCCTTGATGCCTCTCATACAGGTGTTTATGTCACGTTGAAGCAAAAGGTTTTCCCCCCTTTTATGTCTAAGGGCAGGCAATCTTTCTATGTGAGAACATGGCCTGAACTGATGCTAATAGATCATACAATGTTATTCATATTGTTTTGATAATCTTGCATTAATGAATAACTTCTTACCTTAGAGCAGTTCTTTGTTCCTCCAAGGGGAAAAAACCATAAATGGGCATAGTCTGAACCTTGTTTTGGTCCTTATAGTCAATATATAGAAAATGTAGCTTTAAAAGTGCTTTCAAACATATTTAGCAGATATTTGCATGGATTTAATTACCTCTATGATACTGCCTCTATATTACCATATGGCACTACTTTTCTTTAAGACACACTTGCCATGCTTTAACATGGCTTTATAAATTTTAGGTCCTTCAAGACTGAAATACTACAACTTAGCCAATTTGCATGACTTTGACAGAAGGATGAAAAGTCAGCAAAAGGCACATCCGTGGCACTCCAATGATGTCACTGATGAAGTGTAGTACTCTGTAACAAGGCAAGGAGATGATAAAAGGGCTAGCTGGCATATCTTTCAAGATAATTAATTTCCTGCAAAAATCTCAGAAATAACTGGACCATTTGGGTTTAAAATTAGACAAAGCCTGTGGCAGGTATTCACCATACCAAATCTTAGTTTAAACGGCTACATTTATTACAAGAGTAAACTGTTTCATAGTGTGTACAGGGGGACAAATATAGGCAGCATTGTTGTATAGCATGAAATAGTTTTCTGCTTTTTTTTCTTCAAATATGGAAAAGAAACAGTGTGTCTGTATGAATAGCTCTGTGCCAAAGTCAGCCTCCAAGTAGTCAAATGTCTCTCATCTACTCTGCATCCCACACACAAGTGTGTGTGGGAATGCTTGCGAATTTAATGAAGTGCTGACTGAAAGAAGTTTATGCCTGGTTTCCAATTAAATACTAATAAGATAAGTTCAGGCAGCATAAACTCCTTGTTATTATGAAGATGGATTATGTTAGCTATCAGCAACCTCTGACCTCCCAACTTTAAAACATTGCCAGTACTTTTTTTCAGTGGGACCCTCCACTGATTTCAATGAGGTTTGGTGTCTTAGATGTGCAGCTGTTACTACTAGAGGGTAAGTATTCAAATACCACACAAAACCAGCACCGGAAGTGGTTTATAAATTTATCTTGTACAAATATCTAACCTGGAGGTAGAATAGAGACAAGAGAACATCTAGTCCTTTTTCTTAGATCTCCCAGGTCATATGTAGCTGGTGGTTCTCCATCTCTTCAGAACAAATTGCACATTCCACTGATCTCCTGGCTCCAAGATTAGGCAAGATCTGGGTATTTGTACCTTTTTTAGAAAAGGTACAGAACAAAAAGGGTCTACATTCTACACATCCACTTGCACCCTTTGTGAGGCCTGCCTGTATGATATATCTTTAATGTAAGCACTTTGGCCTTTGTTACTCTGTACAAACATCATAGAGGTATCATGATACAGAATATTTCAACACGCAGTTTTTAGGACACCTAGGTGCACTGCTGGGTTCCACAGGTTTTTGGAACCTCCACGAGGAAAAGTGGGCATTTTAAAACTGGGATAGCCAAAAAAAGCAATGTAAGCAACAAACAATCTAAGCTAGACAATAGGGAAATACTGACGAAATATAATTTAAATACTTTATCCAATCCACAAAGCTGTTTAGTCTTGTTATGAAGAAACAAATCGCTTTGCCACTTGATGGGATTTGAACAAATATATTCAGAAGGCTGCAGCAGCTCCTTAATTTTTTTTCCAAAATTGCTGTCTTCAAATTGTTGCAATTATCTGTTTATTACGTTTGTTGTTAGTTTTCTATTAGTGAAAGTGTAACAGCTGGTTACATTCTATGGCGGGAATGAGAATGTAGCTCACTTGGTGCCACTGAGCATCTTGTAAGTGCATTTTTTACTTGAAGACATACTGTATCTGACAAGTCTGACAGACCACATAATATAGCTAGCAAGAAGTTTCAGCCAACACATGTAATTGAAGACTTGGATACAGTAAAAATGACTAAAAAGACATGCAAAACCTGATCTTAGAGAAATGTCATTTTGTGAACATACCAACATTAATTTGAATATGTCTTTAAATGGTACTTCAATTAACTTTTCCAGTAATGAATAAAGAGTATATGTACCAACTCTTAATTAAAATGTATTTATTTTCTAATCATTAACATTAAAAAACCCACTTACAATCTTCACTTCTTGCTGACTATTGTGTCTATTTGGTGTACTTTTGTTTTGGTACATGTAATAGTTCAATGTTGGTTATATGATACACTTGTACACGTATTTTACATACAACTCTAAAAACAACACTATATTTGAAAGAGAAAATTCCTCCAATAGACTTCAGTCATAAAACACTTACTCTTTGTATATCCCTATGCATTTTTCCTTTTATGTTGTTATCCAAGCTTTAGTATCTGAACGATTTTCTTCTTCTCCAGTCAGTTTTTAAAAAATATTTGATCATGTTATGAAGTTCTAAGTGAATTTGTAACATCAATCACTTTCATGACAACGGACTGATGCTTTAGACACAGGATTATGATGAATCCAACACGCGACTGAGTAAAAGGGAAACAAGATCATGAGCAAGCAAGATTTCATTAGACTCATTAGGGTCTAGATTTCATTACATTTGATTAGATTAAAAAAGTGGAGAAAGGAATATAAATGCTGAGTACACTTCCACTTTTTAGCATTAAAATTCTGTGTGACGGACCATACAGTGGTTATTTATTTCAGATGTTTACAATATTTGATGTCACCTCTGTGGAACTTAGACATTGCCAAAAATTTCAGACACATTCATTAGTCTTATTCATGTGTACTTAACTCAAAACACGGTGGTTTTCACGACTTGTCACAGTGCTCCACAGGCTCAGTAGAGGTAGCAGGCTCTCACCATCTCTGAAAAATTGTGCTGGGAACATTTCAGGCTTAACTTTGAAAAACTGGAACACAGGCAACTGTTTAGAAATATGGCTGTAGATTAATTTTTCTTAGTAAGTTTTTGCTAAAAAATTCTACATGCTTAATATACGAAATCAAAAAAAGCACTTATTCAAAAAAATCTTTCTAGTTCAGCAAAATTCAATTTACATAATGAGGAAAAAAAAAAGGTCTGCCTTTTGTAAATGGCACTCTCTGTAGCTGAATTCTGTTGTTATGAAGGACCTTGAGTATAACGCAGATAAACACATGGATGTAGATGTCTGTTGGGTCAAATTCCTACTCGTTGTTTTCCAGACTAAAGAGCTACAAGTGACATAAGAAATTTAAGTAAAAATCTCATTCCAGAGTCAAAGCAGACTTCAGTGGTTCCATCTTGTTCCAATCTCATCCTACAGTGCATACAATTGAAACTATACTGACAAGACAGACAGTAACACTGAGAAACAAGAAGCTGTGCTGATACCAAAACTACAAAGAAAATGACAAAAGTTTTATTCTGTGGTGAATTTTAAGTTTCTGCGCAGTGGCTACTGGGAGGATTGTGCAGTCTTGCTCTGCTCAAGATGTATGAATTCAGAGAAGTAAAACATATTCCTTGTGAGTTTCGTTGGCAGAGGGTGCCCAGATGAGATAGTAGAAAGATGCTGAGGATATTCAATATCTCCATTGCAAAAAAATATCAATATTGTCATGATTAGAGCCCGATTAATATATGGATTAAGAATAATATCTAGAACTGTCCCAATACGCCCAAATGTATTAAATATATATTTCAGTTTTCAGCATTTATTAGTTCTTCTGAACATCTTGGGAACCTTTTTTCACTAAGTAGTTTTAAAATACTGTTTCAGAATATAGATGTGCCCCATTCTTGCTCATACTTCTACTTCTTTCACCTGTTGGTAGACTGGATCTTCCACAAGATAATGGCATGTCTAAAAGACTCCAATGAAAAGGAAAATCATATTCTTAACCTATTTTCCAGGTACACTGTTGAAACAGCACACATGCTGCAAAGTTTCTGAATGTTAGGGGCCATTATTGAAGCAGAAGGCTGTGGGCAATATTAGTTTAACTGACTAAGTCTAGAAAGTTTGGTTTACATTTTTAAAGTCTTAGATATGGTATATTGTGTTCTGCTTAGCAGGTAAAACATACTTCATCATGCACAAAGGAACAGGATTATAATTTCACCTCCCAGACATAAACGATATACACAAAAAGACACATCATCTAGAAATAAAATGCTATGACTTTGCAAACAGGTGGTGTGTTTTTTGGTTTTTGTTTTTTTATATGTTTTCTTTAATTGATGTTTAGTTTTAAAAAATTGCAAAAATTGATTCATATATGAGATTTCACAGAACTACAAAAACAAATTCCTTATGGAATACTGTATGAAGCCAAGTGACACAGAGTCCCCAGGCAGGTGCAAAGAAGAACTGCTTTATTGCAAAAAACCAGGCCTTTTAAAGCAGTTAGCTGCTTATCAGTTTACATAGTTTTAAGGCACAACCAATCACCACTATGATGTGGACACAGGGCAGTCACGCAGCTTGTCTCTCTACCCCTATTCCAGCTTAGTCACTCTCCCATGGCTCCCTTCCACTTAGCCTAAGTAACAGGCCTGAGCCATGATTTTACAAAGGTAACAAGGCCCTTGTTTTATATAGCCCTTGTAAGGCTTTACCTACATGGAACATAATGCTAAGAAATTAGAAATCTGAAAAATGCTGCATTGGAAGTTCACTGGCTGTTGGTGAATAACTCTGCATTGATTCTGTGACCAGGCACATAAGTGCACGCTGGCCAGCTAGTGCATATTTTTCTTTGTTTTTCATATGCTTTGTTTTTCATTTACCAATTGCTAGGTTCATTGTTCTTGATCTTAAGGATCCTGCTTTCTTACATTGGCAAGTGATTTACAATGGGATGACTAAAATAGAAGAAATATTATGATTAATCCATGTTGACAGAGTCCTTCGCTTACATAGTTTCCCAACTCATCTATTCTTGAATCCATGTGAGATGTGAAGAATGTGATTATTTAACCCTTGCTCTGTCCTGGAAATTTGGGTCATAAAGTCACGCAGATTCTTTGTGACATTAGAAGAATTCTATATGGAACTGAATTTGCTTTCATTGAAAATGCTTATTCAGCTTATCAGAGTATCTTAATTGTATCAGTATGTAAAGAATAAAGAATGCAGAAAAATATAGTTAAGGGTAGAGTGTAAAACGTAATTTAGTCTAATGAAAATGAAGAGAAGATCAAAAAAGATTCCAATGTTTTCCCCATATAATGTGAAAATCAATGTGAGGCATTCTTTAGAAAGAATGCAATGTATTCAGTAAAACTCTGCACAGCATACTGTTAATCATAAAAGACTAAAAGTTAAAGGTAATGAACACAAATGCATTTTTTTATCATAAAATGTAAGCTTACATTTTTTAGAGTGATTTGTGCATAATGCATAATATTTTTCAAGCAGTAACTATGCAATTATCTTCTTTAAAAATGCTGCAGTTTTTAGCAAAAAAGTGAACAATACCTTAAACTTCATGTATTATCTATAGTACAATGACTGCAAGCTGAGTTTTGTTTTTAGACACCCACCCAAAAAAATTCTGTTCTGTTTTGATGAAGATAGTATTTGTTTGTTGCAAAATTGTTCTTTCTGTGGGCTAACACCTAGTTCTATTTTATCCTTCTTGACATCACAGATTTGACAATATTGACTGTCTCCTTAGCAGCAGCCCTGATAGCCTTTCACCACACATAAAAGTACCCTGACAAAATTGGGAAATCCATTTTCTACTAGAATTTCATGTCAAATACGTTAAATCAAATGTTGATTATATTAGTCATGTTCTCCCTGGTTTCGGTGCTTCTTGTGCAGCTTCCACTGACCCATATATACTACAGGAGAGCTTGCCCTGCCTGATGCCAAAGCAAAGATTCTCTCAGCACAGTAAACATCACTGTTGGCTCTGGAGTTCTTCAGAAGGATATAGATAAGAAAATGAAGTATTGCTTCAGACAAAGGTTTGCCTGATCACGAAGAAAAGAAATTATTTTAACAATCTTAATAGAACGGGGTACATCCACTGTAAGAAAAGTACTAAATGATGTTAAGATTGGTTTGTAGTTTGCCTGAATGCATAGTTACTTAGCTAGCTCAGTAAATTTTCTGTTGCGTTGAGCTACTTTAAAACGACGAGAATGCTTTTTAAAAACTTTCGTGGAAGGAGATGTATCAGCATGCACATATTTGAGAGTTGTACCTACATACAAATATATAATTCTTTAAGAATCTTCATTGTCTGTAAATTCTCTGTTTCAGTATCTGTGTTTATGTCTAACTTCATAAAAAGATTTAATGTCCTTTAGGGATAAATTGTGCACCCTGCCTCAAAGTAAAGCATTCTATAAATTTTATTTAATACATATCTGCTCAATTCCAGTTTCAAGTACCTAAGGGCCTCCCTAGGCTCTGATCTTCCACTATTACAGAGCTGTAGCCCTGTGGCTGCTAGTGCCAATCTAGTCATGGAAGAGGCCTTGCTCAGCATGTTTGTGTTCCTGTAATTGTTTTAGCATTATGTCTTGTTAGTGATCTGAAGAGAATGGCCCGACAATTTTGGGAAGTAGGATTTTAAGAAGTCCCTGTAATTGGCTCACATATGCCATGCACTTTTCCATTATATTAATCCAATGCAGTTGTCTCTATTTTCAAGATGAAGGAGTATATGCACAAATAAATGGGGCTGACATTATTCAAAGCCAAGATCTGCTCTGTGCTCCAAGACATGAGCGACACATATGTAGAGCTCCTAATAACATGTGCTGGAGCTGGGTAACAAGTTCCAAGAAGACAAGCTTGTAAGGATACCCAAGTAGATTAAGTTTAGTAGGAGTAATTCCTGAAGAGAAAAAATAAGTTGTACGAACATCTTATATCTTGGCATTACAGTCTTAAAGCTGCACTGAGAAGAAAGAAAATAGACAATCTAAGGAAACAGCTGCCTGTAAAACATATTGAATAGGCTCAGTGCCAAAAAAGGAACATGCTGTGTGCGCTATATGCTTACTAATAATAAATACATAACAAGGGTTATGTCTTTCTCATTATCAGTTTTAAAATATCAAAAAGGTTTTACAAAAAGTTAAAAATCAAGATTGGAAAGGCAAGTTTACTAACTGTGTAACACAATAATCAGAAAAATCCTGCTGTTGATAAAAACCAAATATGTAAAAACTAGAAGAGACAAATGCTTCTGGTGGGTGGTGTGAAACTGAAACAACCTTTGCAAACCAACTTTAGAGGACGGATAGCTGACGGATCTCACTCTCAAATATCACAGTCCCTTTACAGAGATGATTACTTTTCAATTCACAAGACAGACAAAGGACTTAGTTTGAAAAGCCAGAATTGGGTGCTACATTTTCCTCTAGAAATTGCTCCCCTTTTACTTTACCCATTGACACTGATATGCTCATCCAGAGAAAATGAAAGCATTTGTTATACCTCATCTACATACATCAATGTAAGGAAATTAGAACTTAGAACTAGGTGAGACTCCTTTCCCATATTCCTACTTCACTGTACATACCGTCTGAACCCTTTAATTGTTCACATTAATGCTGCATATTATATAAATACACATGCAATTATTTTTATGTCTCATTTCAAATGATTTATTAGCATTTTTAATAGCACTAGATCCCTAACTGAACATCTATAAGTAGTTTCACAGTCTTTGGTTTTAGGCACTTAATTTATCTTTAGATAAGTTTAGAGATCACGTGCTTCTGTCACACCTAATCAGGAGTGAGATTGTTCCTCTAGAAAATGAACCATGGCAGGTGCCATGCACCAACACATGCAGAATAGTATTTTGAAGAAACTTTTCTCCATAAACCACATAAACAGTCTCCCAATTTCTGTATCTCTGCGCTGTGATGCGTAAATTGCAACAGTACTGTCCTGACTCCAAGCCCCAACCACTCCCCTCCAATTATATTATCAAACAAAGGCCATAATCAAGCTACCAAAGGGGCTGCACATTTCACCTGCCAGTTTCAGTCCTGTACACTGTGAGAACCCGTAACCTGATGTAAATAAGCTTTTCAAGGCAACTTCAAATGTAACATTAATTAGGGTGAAGGACCTTCAAGTTTTCCCCTTGGATTAGACGATGACTAAGGGACCATACTAGAAGCTGAGCTGAGTACAGAGAATTTGGTGAGCTAGTCTCCATCTACACTGGTTCTACTTCATTCCCTGCTTCTGTGGACATAAGCGAGGCTGAATCAAGATTTATTATAATCAGTTTATTTCCCCCACCAACAAGTATCAACACTTGGATATCTGTGTGTAGCAGCAGCAATCAGGCTACCAAGTGTGATATGTTATTTAGGTAGTTACTTACAATTGCCTTCCAGTTGTTCCACTTGTTAAAATCAGGATACATCTTTAACTAATAATCTCAATGTTAACATACTTTACCTTTCTGATATGACCCCAAAGCTGTGTTTTAGAAGTAAACTACAGTGAAAAAATCAGGGAACAAGAGAATATGGAAAACTTTGAGTCCTGAATTACGCTTGCATGTCAGGGAATGGGAGGAAATTGAACACACAGTATTACAAAATGCAGTGTAGTATTAAATGACTGCAATAAACCACACATATGCATATCATGTCATGCAGTTTTACACATTAATAGAGAAAAAATAAACAGAAATTAAATTTTCTTTTCACTTCTGACACAAAGAAAGTAAAATCAGACTGTAGCATTTAGAAGAAAATTGCATTTCCAAAATCCTTTGTTTTAAAAATGACTGGGTGTTTCTACAATGGAGATGAATCTGTTGGCTTGACTGCACTTACTGACCTTTGCTCAGAAACATGTTCACTATTTCTTCAGTCTGGGAGACACTGCATATGACTAAATGTCTGCCTCCACCTTCAAGACAACATTACAACGGGGCAGTGAATTAATTTCTGCTTTTAATGCCTTTTTATCTTCTGCATCTTTTAGAATAGTGCTGTTTCTCTGTTTCTATTGATGTAATTCGATATGACATTTCAAAATTCTTTCTCATAAACTAATATGTTCTTCAACTGCAAACAAATTTTTTTTATTTCTTTCTACTGGAAGTCTTTGGCATACTGTGGGCTCTGCAGTGGAAAGGGCTGTGAATCACAAACTATTGCCCTGTTTAAACAGCAAAACGTAACAAATGCAAGGCGATAGCCGGCCTATTCGTCCCCCCACACGCACATTTGCCCTTCATGGTGCTCCACACGAACAAACAGGACATTATATTTAGACTTTTGCCTCTCCAGAAGGAAGGCATGGAGGAGCTGCTGAGCAACCGCATGAAGGAATGCAGTAGCTAGTTCTCCAAAACAACCACCAAAATGGCTCCACCTGAGCCTCTGCTCTGAAGCAGTACAGCTTTATTACCCTGATTAAGTAATACTGAATGATGAAGGCGGCACAGGGTGGTTCAAAGGCATGTTTTCACTTCTCAAGGGCTAATTTGAAGGAAATAAACTTGAAGACGACAAACTTCACAACATTTAAGAGCCTCATTACTGACCTGCATTAACTACAGTTATAACAACCTTTGCCAGGTCCTGTGTAAGGAAACAAGTCAACTTCTTCTATATCTAATGCATGTTCTGGCTCAACTAAATTGTTATGTTATTAACACATGGATTGCTGAAATTTCAACCATTTTGAAATAGGTCATAGCAGTCTTGAATCATATGAAGTTACAACAAAACACAGTAATTACCTTCAACCTCCATTGTTACAGCTTTTATTGTTTGACTTGTTTCATGCTGGCATGTCTGCTGGTGTGCATAGAGGGCAAAGCAGACACTATGGCAGCGTTGCTTAGAGACCTAAACTCAACTCTAAACACCAAGGCGTATTAATGTGATCCTTAGTTTTGCAACACAATGGTAATTCTGAGAGCCCCAAAACAGGAGGATGGCCAATTCAAGCAGTCTTTTATTGCAGCATACAGGACCATGTGCTACCTGATTTCTGTTATTAACCATAGCTCCTTTCTTTGTTCAGTCCTGATGCCACAACCAGGCCTTGCCATGGCTGATGCGGGGGAAGAATTAAGTGCAGCAGAGTTCATGAGTGCTCATTCTGGTGCCACCAGACATAGCACAACAAAGCCTGAGCATGTTACCTTTAAGGTGGGATGTTCTCAAGTTCACTGCAAATAAATGTGCTGCACAACTTCCAGCAGTATCATGAAGCCCTGATGAAACAAAACATCTGCTTTTACTGATGAGAAACTTGTCTATGCACCTGCATATTTCAAAGTCTGTGTGACAATCACAGAATGTCAAGAGGTTGGAATGGACTTCAAAGATCATCCTGTCCCAACCCCCTTCCCATGCCATAGGCAGAGAAATCTCCCACTAGACCATGTTGCTCAAAGCCTTATTGAACTTCAATGCTGTGAGGGCTGAGACACCCACAGCTTCTCTGGGCAACCTATTCCAGAGTCTCATCCACTGTCACAGTGAAGGACTTCTTCCCAAAATCTCACTTAAATTTCCTCTCTTCATTCGTACCCATTACTGCTGGTCCTATCACTAGGTCCTATCACCTGATGAACTTCCCTTCAGATACAGGAAGGTTGCTATGGGGTGTCCACACAGCCTTCTCTTCCCCATCTCTTCACCACGCTTCACCAGCCACAGTTCCCTCCGCCTGTCTTTGAAGAGGAGGTGTTCCAGACCCCTCATCACCTTCATGGCTTCCTCTGGACTTCATCAGTTTCTTGTCCTTCTTCTGCAGCGGACCCCAGAGCTGGATGCAGTGCTCCAGGCGGGGTCTCACCAGGGCGGAGCAGAGGGGCAGAACACCGCCGTGATGCCCGCGCTGATTTTGACGCGGCCCAGGATGGGGCTGGTTTTCTGTCGAGTTTCAGACCTCCCCTGACTGACAAGCCTTTTCTCCAGCCGGGATAGGGCCGGCGCAGGAGCCGGGCCCGGCCGAGCCGAGCCGCCCCCTCCCCGCGGCCCCGGGCGGCGGCGGCGGCGCGAGAAGGGGAGGGAAGGGGGGGAGCGGCGCCCCGTGCGTGCCGCAGCCGGTCACGTGGGCGGCGGGACCGGGGCCGGGGCCGCGAGAGGCTGAGGCGGCGCCGGCAGCAGCGATGGCGGCGGCGGCGGCGCTGGGCGGGCTCGGCCTCCTGCGCGCCCGGCTCAGGCTCGCAGCCGCAGCCGCCGCGACCTCCGCCGCCCTCGGCCGAACCGGCCACCGCGCGCCCCAGCTGCACGGAGGCGTCGCCGCCGCCGCTTTCCCCTCGGCCGGGAGGAGCTACGGCTCCCAGGCGAAGGAAGAGGAGGAGCTGCGCGTCCGGTACCTGGATGATGAGCACAAAGGTAACGAGGGAAAGGCGGCTCTGCACCTGCCGTCCCGGCCTGGCCGGGGTGACCCCTGCGGGGCAGAGAGAGGGCGGCCCTGGGGAAGCTGCGCGGCGGCGAGGGGCGGGAGGAGAGCGGTGGCACCTCCTCCTTGTCACCGCGGCCGGGGTTGCGTCGCAGAGTGCTGGGAGCTGCCGATATGGCAGTGGCAGAACTGGGTCAGCCTTGTCCTTCTTGGCTCTTCACGTAGAACGGCTCGGGTTAGAAAGGACATTGAATAGTATCTGGTTCTAACTCCTCCGCCATGGGCAAGGGCACCCCGTACTGGACCAGATGTGCTTAGAGCCCCATTTAGCCGGGCCATGAACGCCTCCAGGAATGGGGTATCCACAGCTTCGGTAGGCAACCTATTCCAGTGCTTTATCACTCTCACTGTAAAGATTTTCCTCCTATTAACTAATCTAGACCTGTTTTCTTCCAGTTTGAACCAATTCCACCTTCTCCTGTTGCTACATGTCGTTATAAATAGTCTTGCCTCATCTTTCATGTAGGTTCCCTTCAGGTACTGGAAGGCTGCGACTAGGTCACTTCCAAACCTTCTCATTTCTACACTGAACAGTTCAAATTCTGTCAGTCTTTCTTTATAGGAGAGGTGTCCCATTCTTACCATCTTGGTGGCCTCCTCTGGACCAACTCCAACAGCTCCATGTTCCTCCCTGTGCTGGGACCCCAGAGCTGGCTGCAGGGTTCCAGGTGGGCTCTCCCCAGAGCAGAGCAGAGGGGCAGAATCCCCTCCCTCCCCTGCTGCCCACGCTGCTTTGGATGCAGCCCAGGACACGTTTGGCTCTCTGGGCTGGGAGTGCCCATGGCTGGGTCATGTCCAGCCTCTCACCCACCAGCACCCCCAAGTCCTTCTCACAGGGCTGCTCTGCATCTGTCGGTGATGATACTGGGGTTTGTCCTGACCCAGTTGCAGCACCTTGCACTTGGTCTTGTTAAACCTCATGAGATTCCCATGGGCCCACTTCACGAGCCTGTCTAGATTGCTGTGGATGTCATGTCCTTGAGGTGTGTCAACAGCATCAATCCTCTTTTCCAGAGTACTGCAGCATACGTACTATGTTTGTGAGGTACGCCTCTGTTAACTGGCATCTGTTTGCCACTCTAATTGTGAGAAAATGAAGTTTAGCAGCAAATATCTGGAGTCATGCTGCTTCAGACATCAGTTTTGTGCTTGTGCGCAGGGGGCAGAGGGGGCATAAAACTGATATCCATGTTTTCTGTGGTGGAAGGTATGGCTTCAGTATTCTCTTTATCTCATGCCACTCTCCTAGTAATCATCTCATCCTCCTCCTTGCTTTTAGTATTGTCAGCTACTACTCACTTTTTTCTACTCAGCTATACCAAGAGTCTTATTTTAACTCACCTGGTGAAAAAAAAAAAAAAAGAAAATCTCTGCTCCTTATCCTTAATGATGTGCAGCCAGTGCATAACAACACAGACACTTTGTCCTTCCTCTTCTGATGTGATGCTCTCTGGATTTTGAAAGTGTTCACTTCCTTTGGTGTGTGCCACTTTCTTCCCCTGTGGATGCAGCAGGGCCAGGAGTGGTGGAGGAGAAGTAAGTGCAAACTCTGTTCCTGAGGATTTATTTCTCTAGCCGTGATGTTATACCTGCTTTTACGGAGAGGGCCGTAGTATAGGGTTTTGGTATCTGCAGCATGTGAATCTCTTTACATGGAGAATATATCTTGGAACCACCATGTGTTGGGATGTAGGTTTAGTTTATGTCTTTGAGCACATTAACTCAGCTATTTCACACCTGCTGCCAATTAAGGCAAATGCCTGTGAGTTGAGTATGCCTGTACATAGATTTGTATACATATACAGAGAGGTAACTTTAAAACTTTGAATTTTAGTATGAGCTTAGATGATTATTCTTTCTTTTTCAAGGGAAAAGTGATGTTGTGCTTTCATCTCAGGGGGCAGAGGGGGCATTGGGGGCCCCTAAATATGGGGGCCATATTTAGGATTGATAGTAAAGATGATATAATGTGGTCCTGAAATTATCTTCTGTCTTGTAGTTCTGTTTCCAACTCTTTCCACTTCCTTTAAAATGTACTACTTTAGTCCTGTTTTTCCAGCTGACTCTGAAAATTGGAATTAGTTTAAAACATCTATTCAGATTTTTTTTTTGATTATTTTAAGTTAAGGAAGAGACAAGACAGGAGCAAAGAAGAGATTGTAAAATTTTAGAAGGGTGTTTTTCTTTGTTTATTTTGTGCTTTACCAAGAAGTGGTAGAAAATATCATGATCTTACATAGTAATCAACTTTTATTTCTATTACACAATAAACATAGAATTAGGCAGTGTGTTTCAGCTGTTGAATTGGCTAGGAATCATTGTTTTTATAATGTTATGAAGGTGTTTCATACTGAATATGTAGCCTAAAGCCCCAAAACTTGAAGATAGTATTTGTAATGTTAAGGCAGCTCTTGCTGTCATAAAGAAGGATTCAGTCAGTGTATTTTTAATTAATGAATTCTCTTAAGCAGAAGGAATTTTCTTTGGTATTGTCTTTCAGAAGGACAGAGAAACAAACGCTGTTTGTTAGAAAAAGATAAAAACAAGGATGTAGAAGTAGACCAGAAGGAGACAATAAGTTCATATGCCTTCTTCAGCAGCACAAAGAGCGGGCAACATTTCTACAAAAGAAACATGGCTCTACTTCCTCCCTGTAGTGCTAGCACACACTCTCCTCCTCACCTTGTACACCAAGTTCATCTATATTTATCTGCTTACAGCATGTAATATCTCTGTATGATGAGGACACCAGCTCTGTAAGCACCCCTCTGGCCTTTCTTGCTCTTTTCTACCCTGCCATTCCTTGATCTACCATTTCGTGTTCTTGACTTCCCTACATGGTACTCTGGTGCCCCTGTGGCCTCATCACACCATCCCATTACATACTTCTTGACTTGGTGCATGCACGCTCAGACCCTGCTCTCTGGTACCTTCTATGGCACATACATGCTTGTTGGTGCTGTGGTTGTGCTCTTGCACGTGCCGAGCATTTCCACGCTGCTCAGAGAATACTGCGGATACTTGGGAGGAAGGAAAACTGGCGGTACCTGCCTCACGTACAGGCATATGTCTTGTAGCACTAGACAGATCTTTGCCTGTAGGCAAAGCAGCAAACTGTTCTGCTTCATATCACTTCCATGCGATTTGCAAACCCCAGGTGTTGGGAAGTTGTTAAACATGAAGTAAAATGAGACTATGTTTGCAAAGGCTAGTTATTGGAATTTTAACTCAAGTCTTTCCAACTTCCAAATTTGAAATCTGACCAGAACTAGAATACAAAAGGTGGGGAATTTTTGAAGAATGTGATTGAAAAATAACCTGTATATTCTGCCCATGATTCAACTTGTGAAGCTCTTAGTGTCAGTTTTCTGTGAGTAAAGATGACTGTCAGTGTATTAATTGTTTTAAAATTAAGCATATATCTTTTACTTTATTTGAGATTCTATTGGATCGTCACTAGGGCTGAAATGTATTACAGTTATTGACATTTCAGAACTTAGCCAAATTATATTAGTGATCCCATTACAAATTTAAATGACCCTAATGCTTTGAATTTTTAAGTTATAGGTGCCATGGGGAGAAATATCTTTTTAGTCTTGACTCCAGTGTGATGGTGACACTTGCTGGAATGTGATATAAATACTTTTAAAATTTAGATTTTACTCTAGAGTGACTCCTTATGGTCAAATTTCCCAGCTGGCTTTGGTTCAGTTTAGAATAAGACAGCTTTTGGTCTTCAGCAGTTGGAATTTTAATATACATGGAATGGGCAAAAACAAATACAGTCTTGGTAGAAGTTGTTTGCTCAGAGGTTGATGTGATAACTAGCTGCTAAATTGGAAAAACTTCCCATCCCTTTGCCATGTAAAGAAGCAAGGCTGAGCCGGTGAGATCTACTTACTTAAGAAGTGCAGAAAAGAGTTAGATCAGAATTTAGAGATGAAACAAGCTCAGATAGGGAATCTTGAGGAGTGTTTTGGTGCTTTTAAAAAGTGCTGGTTAGTACACATCTGTGTGATTTTTCACTTAAATACTTCTTGATAAGATAATTAATGAAAACCACCAGAATTGTGCATGATATATTCACTGTATGTTCCTGTTTTGCTTAAGAAACTACTTGAGAATAATAAACATCTAAGTCTACTTGTTTGCCTTGGTGTATCTGAGTAGTTAAGTGAAACAAGCTTAAAAATAACTTACTTTGATCCCCCTTCCACTTTTCAAAGCACAATTCAGACTTTTTAAAATATTTTTTTAATGATGGAAAATGACTTGTGTGTGTGTATTTAATGCAAATAAATAATAAAAAAATACAAATAAAAAGAATTCTGCAAGTACTTTCTATGCAGATGTAGTGAATTTTTCAAACTCTGGCAAAATGTCTAATATTGGTTTAAAGACAAGATTAAATTTTAAGTAACGATTTAAATGTGTTTCTACCAAACACTGAGGATGATCTTTTGATCTCTAAAATGTGCAAGATAAAAGAGATAAAAAACATTATTAAAAGTAAGATCTCCTGTGTGCTGATACAAACAGTAGTTAAACCAGGACCTAATCTCTTCACTTTGTTCAAGTATTAAATTTAGTGTATACTTTGAAACCAGGATGTTTCTGGAAATTTATGGATATTTTAAAACTGTCTTCCAGATACGTATGTATTCTTATTTCAGTGAAAGACATTTCTTACTTTTACTATGCTTTCATTTTATAATATAACTTTCGTTTTTATGATATAACTTTTATAATATAAGTTGTGTTTCCTTTTTCTCTTAAACACTGATAATTATACCACAAGCAGCTTTCTCTTTTGACAGGGGCATCTTGTAAGTAGAGAATATATTGTACATTTATGTATACTTTGCCTCTAATGGTTGGGTAGGAAAGTAGTATACAGGAATATTGCTGCTTATATTAGACAGCAATGGAAATCATTCTCTCTTGGAGAGCCTAACCAGTTAAGATGAAGTTAGTTTTCAGTATAAAGATGTGTTTTTAATAGATGCATATTATGTGCTGAAGTGTGTCCCAGAAATAATGTGAGGATGACTACAAGGAAAAACTATGACATTAATATTTGGTTTAGCATTATGTGAATGCTTATTCCTTCTTAGTAAATCTGTCACATTTTTGATACCATACAGATACACCAACAAAGCAAAGACTACTACTACTGTAGTACTACTACTAATTTCTACTTCTATTTATTAATGATTACTTTTTAATATATTTTCTTTCACAGGCAGAGTTTTCAAACAGTTTATTTTAAAGGATTTCAGAAACCACATATATATATGCGTGTGGTTTAGGAAAAATGAACCGTGATTAAATGCTTTAAATGTCAATGTAACAGGTGCTATTGAAGAGTCGCTGCCCTTAGGTCAAGTCCCCCATGACTGGAAGAAGGGAAACATTGTACCCATGTTGAAAAGGGACAGAAAGCTGAAGTCTGGGAACCAGTGACCCATGAACCTCGCCTCTGTGCCTCCCCTCTGTGAGGAACAGATCCTTCTAGAAGCTGTGCTGAGGCATGTGGAGGACAGGGAGGTGATTCAAGATGGCCAGCGTGGCTTCACCAAAGGCACGTCCTGCCTGACCAACCCACTGGCCTTGAATGATGGAATTCACTCCATCAGTGGTCAAGGGAATAGCTACACATTTCATTTATCTGGACTTCTGGAAAGTCTTTTGTAGAATTCCCCAAAACACCTGTGTTTCTAAAGTGCAGAGAGATGGATTTGATGGATGGACTTTTCAGTGGATGAGAAGTTGGTTGGATGGTGGCATCCAGAGTGTAGTGGTCAATGGCTCAGGGTCCTGATGGATGTCAGTGGCAAGCAGTGTGCCTCACGGGTCTCTACTGGGACCACTGTGGTTTAGTATCTTCATTGATGACATAGATGAGGGGATTGAGTTCGCCTTCAGTAAATTTTTAGATGATACCAAGCTGAGTGGTGCAGTTGACACACCTGAAGGATGGGGTGTTATCCAGAGGGAGCTGGAGAAACTTGGGAAGTGGATCCATGAGAATCTCGTGAAATTTAAAAAGACCAAGTGCAAGGTGCTGCACCTGGGTCAGAGTAACCCCTGGTTGCAGCACAGGCTGGGCATGAACAGATGGAGAGCAGCCCTGTGAGAAGGACTTGGGGGTGCTGGTGGGTGAGAGGCTGGACATGACCCAGCCATGGGCACTCCCAGCCCAGAGAGCCAAACGTGTCCTGGGCTGCATCCAAAGCAGCGTGGGCAGCAGGGGAGGGAGGGGATTCTGGCCCTCTGCTCTGCTCTGGGGAGAGCCCACCTGGAACCCTGCAGCCAGCTCTGGGGTCCCAGCACAGGGAGGACATGGAGCTGTTAGAGCTGATCCAGAAGAGCTATGAATATGATTAGAGGGATGGAGTACCTTTCCTATAAACAAACTCTGAGGGAATTGGAACTGTTCATCCTTCAGGATGGCCTACTGTGACGTTCCATTTTCTGAAGGGAGCCTTTAAGAAACATAGAGAGTAACTTAAAACTGAAAGAGAGCAGGTTTAGTTTAACTATTAGGAAGAAATTCTTTACTTTTTGCGACTGAAAGTGATTGCCCAGAGAAGCTGTGGATACCCCATCCCTGGAGATGTTCAAGGCAGTGTTGGATGGGCCTCTGGACAACCTGGTTTAGTGCAAGGTGTCCCTGCAGGAGATTTGGAACAAAATGATCTTCAAGGTCCCTTCCATCCTCACGATGCTCAGATCTTGTAGTAATGGCATATCAGAACAATAAGGATTTCAATGTGACTGTAAGGCATGTCTTTTATATATATATCACTGCAATATGTAGGTATCCCTTGCAAACCTTTTATGCTTTTCCTCTTGTGCTTCTTGCTTCATATTTTTTTCATACTTAAATGAAAACAACTTAAGTGGGTCCCATCTTTATCTTTTACTTCTGTAGAAGAAAGCAAAAGTGATAGTTTTATGACTTGATACAACACTGCTAAGCAAAAATTGACTTGTATGATTTGTCTTCAAGGATAATTCCTTTGTAGGAAAAAATCTTTAAAGTGCTTTAGTGTTAAGTGGAGCTTCCTTCTGAGTACACTATTGTTGGTCATAGAGTAGCAGTCTTTCTACTCCAGTGGGGAGAAGAAAAATTCAAGTGTCATTAAGTGTTATTACCATTGAGTATAACATGCTTCTGAAAAGGATGCTATTTTCTGACTGAGGTATGGTTGGGGGTAATAGCGTCTCTAGTTTATTCAAGCATGGGATTTGTAGTGCATGAAAATCAAAGTGAAGTCCGGGTGAAGGGTCTTTATGTTGCTTTAATGTAGGATGATGCTTTTGCCTAATCTACTTGTGTTGAACATATGGAATATTTGAATTTGGAGTGATCCTCCTCCTGGAGAAGAAGTTGTAACAGCTGAAGAAAAGTGCTACACTACCACTCCTTTTTGCTTAACAGCATGTAAACAGATTCCTATGCAAGTGCTGAGTAGCGACCTTTGTGGGTGGTCCTGTATGAGTATCTCCAGCCGCAGGTATAAGCGTGGGAATTCAGGCTTGTAGAACAAGAAACGAAGGTCCTTTGGGTTGACCTGGCTCCACTCCCCTTTCAGGAGGTATCTATACTTAACAATTGACTGTACTTTAAGAGCAAGAAAGGCATGTGTGCTTTATTACTGCATTTGACACTATTTTTATTTGAATCTTGACAGCGGTAGCTGACAAATGGAAGACTTTGTCTTCAAATTCGTAACTGCAGAAGGAGCAGGAGGTCTTTTAAATCTTGTCTTGTGTGCATGTGTGTGCAATGTACATGCAGGAGGAAGGAGAGGAAGGGAGCTCAGACGCTAATGGGTCTGTCCTAAGGGAGGACAGGTCTTCCAGAAATAGAAGAAACAGTATGCACTGAAATGACAAGGAAGGCTACAGGAGCATAAGCTGAGTGGTCAAGTAGTAATCACCTGAGCAAACAATGAGTTTCTGGAATTCTGTTTTTTCATATCATAGGTTGGTGGCAATACTGTGGGCATTTTTGTTTGAGACAGAGCTTCCTTTCTGCCTTTCATTCCTGGTCCTGCCCTAGTCCCATTTTCCCCCTTATCCTTGCATTTTCTGCATAAGAGGTCCTGGCTGATAAATGTTACCTGGGCAGGATCGGGACGGTGTGCTGGTGTTTTGAACTCAGGCAGTTGTGTGGGTTCAGGCAGTAATTCTCTAAAAGATTGTTAAAATTGTGATAAAACGTAGGCATTGCCAAAATAGATTTTTCAGAATGTTCCTCTTTGATATTCATGCCTGTTAAGGTGAGTGGGGAATAATAAAGAAAATTTTTGTTTCTGGTACAACATTCAAACCAATGCGCAGTTAATCAGTTAGACAATTGATCTGTAACTGGGCTAAGGGAGCTGTGACTGTGTCTTTGGAGCCATGTACCAAGCACTGAGCTTGATTTTTGTGTTTCAGAGAGAATTTTTTGTTTGATTTTGTTCCTTTTTAAACAAAATTACCAATTTTTTCCCATTGGTGGCATTCTTTCTATGTTTATGACTTCCTTTTACCTGTATCAGAGTTCCTGGTCTTTGCTCTGATAGCACTTCATGCTTTAAAAAGTCTCTGGAGACAGTCTCTCTAAATATGGAAATACGTGCTTTGCAATTAAGCATGTTTCCTGATGGTGTGTCAGCACTTCATGCAGAAACATGAAATTTGTGCATGCAGTTGTGTAGTTCTACATTCAACCTTTGTAAGCTCTGTTTCCACACAACGATGTTATGGCCCTGTTTTTGTTATTAAAGTAAGTGTAATTTGTGTTGAGTATTGAAAAGAAAAAATAATTTTATTTTCTTTCAGAAACTCAGTAGTGATTACACTGGCATTTTTTTTTCAATCCTCAATGCCTTTTGTGTAATTTCAAAATAATAATAATTTACATAGATGATATATATGTCACTCCATTGTAACAATAATGTGATCTTTCTTCCTCTCCAGGAATTGTGGTGCTTGGATTAAACAGATCTCATGCCAAGAATGCACTTAGCAAAAATCTTGTAAAAATGGTAAGTGAAAAGAGTAGTTTTTACTATAAAGGTGAAGTATTGGAATGAAGCACTTTAAAAAGTGTTTGGTGATTCCCCTTCCTCCTTTTCTCTGTAGATGTCAAAAGCTGTGGATGCTTTGAAATCTGATAAGAAAGTACGAACTGTTGTATTCCGGAGTGAAGTCCCGGGGATATTCTGTGCTGGTATGCAAACTTAATTTTCTTAAAAAGCTGGAAATCTGTGTTCTCTTATTGCACTAACAAAAAAAAAAAAAAAAGGCCCAGATTCCAAGGAAACATGTCTTTTTCATATATTAATCTCAGTAACAAACAAAACATTTTTAAATTATTTTCCTCAGTTGCTAACACAAATCAAATATTGGGTTTATTCCTTCTGTGCCATAAAGTATTTCAAAATATATAATAGTTTAACCATGATAGTGAAAAATCATTTAATTGATCTGGAAACTCTTGCCAGTATGTCAGAATGAGGTGCAAATAATTGAGACCATATAAAAAGGCTTTGTAGAAGGCTTTATCAACCCTTTCTTTTAAATGCATTAACTTGAACTTTTAATTAAAGAAACATATGTAAACTTAAAATTTCATGATGAATATGCATGTTACTGCAGGCTGAATGTATTCTCAAATTAAAAACAAATCAAAACAAAAAGCACACATCCCAGCCCACAAATCCAACAGTATATAAATCTTGCCAAAGTGCTCAGAAAAGCAAGAACTCTCAGCTACCAGATGCTGGGAAACAGAATTCGCTGACAAGTCAAGATCAATTCATACAGCAGTATCTTTTATGAATATCAAGCAAATAGTCTTCTTATTTAAAAATGTTTCAACCTCTTATTTAAAAATGTTTCTACCAGATCTTACTTTTTTTAAATTTATTTGAAACAGAAAACAGAAGTAAAAGAACAGTTTGTTCTTTCAAGAGAACAGTTCAAGAGAACAGAACTAGAAGAACAGTTTCTTCTTTCTAATACATTAATATAACTGTCAACAAAGAGGAGATCAGTTCTGAAATTTTATTTTTCTGATCATTTTTGTAGTTGTTATTCTTGATAACCCAAATAACATAATTAGTTTAGTTTTAAATGCAAAATAGTTTTTCCAGTTTTTAATATGTAGCGTACCTAAGCACTTTTAGTTGAGTTTAAAATTCTTCTTCTGGCTTTTAGTAGGCCTGTTCTCATGCTGATACAGTTTTCACTTACAAGACTTGTGAAAATAATTGTCTTGGAAAAAAGGGAATAATCAATTCAGTGCTGAGTAATACATATAAATAGGTTAAATGTGTGTGTATTAATCAGCATATTTAATTTAAATGTTGTATCTTGTTTTAAATCAAGTTTTAAACTTTAGTCATCTCAGAAAAAAACCTCTGTTTTTTAAACTGTTGAACAATGAAGCATCAGAGCAACACATGAGAATGGTGTTTCAAGTTAAATGTTATGTACTTGAAATAAAAAGATGACTGTTGGGGTTTTTTAACAATGTTTTTTATTTGATATTCTTGAATTTTGTAGTAGTGGTGTATTGGAAATAGGAGGGCAGAAATACTGATTCTAAGGGAGAGTATTTCAGGTATGCTTCTATTATTGTGCTTATGAGTTCCAAGTATACTTCCAATATTCTTTGTTAGCTGCTTTTTCCAAGCTCTTTTGGTATAAAGATTTAACATACTCATTGCTGCTTGTTTATCTGGCTTAGAAAGCCAAGCAATTCAGAGTCTGTATTAAGACATAACAACAGAGAACATACCAGGATATTAGGAAGGAAAATTAGTCCTGAAAAGAAGATTGTGAAAGACAAAGGCTGGGTAGCTATATTGGGATCTTAACCTGGGGAGTAGAGACAGGGTGTGAACTAGGTGGCTCTAATTTTAAAAAAGTGATGGGTGAAAAAGTGTCCTAAGAAGAGAGATTCCTGTAGCTGAACAAGTGAAATAAATGATGTTCTAACAGTGGTAACTGAAATTTAGAATGAAGCAGAATACCTGAGGCAGAGTTTGTTAATGAAAATAGATGAAAATTGCACAGTGGATGGATGGATAGCTTCAGTAGGGGCTTTTAATGGATGTCTCTAAAGAGAACGATAATAATGGAAGCATAGTGAGATCTGGAAAAAACAGGTTAACAGCTTAGGGAAGTAAGATGAAGAGAGGAACATACTGGATGTAAGAAGGCAGTTTCTGGAGGGGACTCAGGAAATTCAGTAGAACAGAAGAAAGTGTTTTCAAACTTAAATGTTAAAGGAGAATATGTTACTTCAAGAACATTTAATTTCCTTAAAAAATGCAAGGATCATCTTGTGAAATGTCACATTTTCTTATGCCTTACAGTGCTATTTAGTTAGGCTAAACCTGGAATGTTTTTATTTTTTGTATTTCCTCAATAATGTTTTCTTGCTAACATGTGTGGGAATGTATGTTTTTAAAAATACACTTTTATGATTATTTTTTGGACCACCATCTGATGTTTTACAGACCGCATATTGGGAAACTTTGTCCTAGAATGTAGTTCCCTTTTATGTGTGGAATGAAGTCCAAGATCATTAAATCCTGCCATTCCTTAGCTATCAACACATATCTGTGAAAGCCACAAGCCGAGTGTCTTGTTTCCTTCTAAGGCCTAGTCCACAAAACATGACATCCAACCATTTTTCTGAAAGTAGCAGTGTGGATGATTAAAATATTTAAACTCTCTGATGACTGATGTAGATTTGGGTATGATTTCAAATTATGATGTTTTCACATGGTGAAATAGGAGGGGGACAAAAATGGAATTGTATAAAAGAATGTAGAGATGTGCCAGAAATCATATCCTTTCATTTCTGCATAAAAATTCACTTTGAGTCTTTACCTACTCTTTTCTTTGTGTCTCCTTTTTAATACTTCATACATCCATGGGTGCAGAAAGCTCCTCATTAATGCTCTAGCACTGATCAAAAGGGACGCCTTCAGAAATCAAAGCCTTGCATGTCTGGGGTTAAGGGTGTCTGTGATTATGCATAGGCTATATCTTTGAGTAATTATGTCTGTAAGGGCTTCTTGTGCTTCTATTAGAAATGCTCTGGCACGCAGTCGCTTCTTGGCTCCTTTCTTTCTACATCTGAAATCAAATAAGTTAAGTATTGGTCTTTCTGGAGTGAACATGTATGACCAGTCCTGGCATATGTAAGCTGAGACTATGTACTTACACCATTCTGCAGCCATAGTAGGTGAGCCTGTCAAGGAGTCTTTTTATTTTCTGATAGCGTTCCATTCTTGAGGAAGGCATAGGCTTATGCATGGAATAAGGCAGCTGTCCCATGTGTAAAAAGTCTGTGATCAGGTAATGATGGGCTGTGCTGTGTTCGCACAAGGTGACAAATTACATTCACATAGGCAATTTGAATAGCTTGATTTTTCATTGTTAATATAATTTTAACATATTTATATTAGTGATACTGCTGAGGTGCTTTTTGTGAGCAGATTTTTAGGTTTTTTTCATCTTCAAAATATTTGTAGAGTTAAGTCTGTGTAACATTGTTGGATGATGCAGTACTGTGAGGAAGAGAGGAAGCAGTGTCCACAAGTTGTTTCAAAATCTAATTTGTGTTGGTGTGTTCCCAGAGTGGATAAGGTTGGAAGAGACTTCAGTGATGTCATCTGGTCCGACCTCACTACTGAATCAGAGTTATTCTGGAGACAGTCTGAGAGCTTCTTCTGATTTTAACTACATGAGGTCAAAAAAAAAGTACAAATAAAATACTTGTTTAAGAGCAGTTTTTTCAGTTTTCAGAGAATATTCGAGAATGGCTTTCATCTGAAGAATTTAACAAGCTAATATTGCACCTTAAAACTTTTGTTGTTCAATTTTCTAAGGCTTTGAATAGAAGCTGAGATAATATTTATAAAACTTCTAGTTATTATAGAATTTTTCATTTGGATATGTTTTGGCTGAAGCTGAAGACTGCTGCATGGTTCTAGGTCTCCTGCTTTCTTCTGTTTTTTCCTATCTCACCCACTCTTGTCAGTATGTTTGATGACGTGAAATAGGGATTATGCTATATTTTGCAATTGAAAACTATGGAATCAGGTAATAATCTTTCCTTTTAAACAGTTGTATGTGTTGATGCTTATAGTGATTAAAGAAATGGATTCTGATTATGTTCTTTCCTTCTACCTTTTTGCTTGCTGTTCCTTTTATTGTTTTTCTTGGTTATATCATGTTCTCCATCCCTCTTCATGTCTGGTCAAGAAAGCATAAAAAAACATATTCTTCATGTATTTGTTTCAGGTAGTAACTTACTGGCCCATAGTCCATTGGTTCAATTTACAGCTCATGCTAATAAATAAAACCCCTTGCTACTGTTTCACCATTCAGAACCTCTGGTGCCTGAACAACCAGGACAGTTGCTTAACTCTTACTGTCCAAGTCCAGTCACGGGTCATTTCTCTTAAAAATCCACATATGAGTTGTTCTCACTTTCCCTGCATCCATCTGTTCTCTGTTGATATGCAGGAAAAAAGCTACTATCTCCTTTAGGAGAAAAGGACTAGAGGAACACACTGCTTCTGGATTTTGATTTGCCTGGGAGAGTTAGGAGAGCTTTCTGTTGTAACTTGTAACTTCTTGAGACTTTTGTGGTGACTGTGTTTAGAGGGTAAATGTTTAGAATTGTCTCTCTTCAGGATTGTTTTTTCAAAGTGTGCTGAACTGTATGTTAGATATTGTGAGGTTGATGGATTATTTGCTTTCTATATGTGTGCATACGAAGAGAGCAAGCTTTGGAACAATTTTTACTGTTCTTTGGAGACCTTATTTCAAAAATCTTTGAGATATATCAGAATATAGACAGTTAACTTTTTGCTGTTTTTGTAACAGGCTTTCAAGACAGTTTGAAAAATTTTGATATTTGAGCTCTTTATACCACTTTGACCTAAAAGTTACTGCAGCTCGGCCAATAAAGTCCCTTCTTGGAAAAGCAGAAGAAATCTCTGTGCCAGAAAAAAAAATCATCATTTGAATCTGTGGTATGAGTAAAGCCAACCCAAATGCTTTTCCTGTTGGCATAATTTTGTCTGCATCAAAATTTTGTTTCCATCAGAGTTGAATTGGCTATATAGAGTGTAATTCCTGGTTGCCACTTCCAGCTGGTGCAGTTTTTCTGGCAGAGGTTTATGAAGCAGACAAGCCTGCTAGAGCAGATCCTTGAAGACTTCTTTGTTTATGAGGATTTAATATGGAGGAGTAGAGGAGTTTCATAATAGCTCTCAAATACTTGACCTACTCTTATTTTTATAGAACTAGCAGGAGTAGTAGGGAGGTATTACTGTGGGTGTAATCTCTTTTTTTCTTGCAGCCTCTGTTATGCAAGCAAGGAGAAGTGTATGCTTTCCCAGACCATATTTGGTTCTCCAGATTTCAGCTCCTGCACCAGACACTGAGAAAAGATTTTGTATATTACTCCACTATTTCCTCTTAAGCATTCAGATCACACATAAAGATGTTTTAATGTCTTCTGAATATTTCTGTTGCTGCATGTACCTTTCATTTCCTCAGATAAATGCCTTATGATGTAGACTGTAGCTAGGTTCTTTCCTCTTTCTCATTCCAAGCTTTCGCCAATGTTCAGATGCCAAGTGCTGTAGAAAATTAGACTCAACAACAGTTGCATTTCTCCTAGGTCAACATGAGTGACATGAAATACGTTAGGTTCGTCAGCCGTGTGGCAGCTCTGTCTTGTGAGTGTGTGCAGTCATCTGTTACATTTGGGTTCTACAGCTTGCTTTGTCCGATGTAGATGATTTGCTTCTTACTTTTGATGTTGTGGTTCTGGATGATTAATTCCCATCATTATTTTCTAGAGCACATGTTAAACAACTGAGCTAATAGAGAGTGTAGTTAGGATTGAGGTTTGATCCTCTAGTCTATATACAGAAAAAAATCCCAGTAAGAAAACCGGGTTTAAGTATCTTTCTTTTGGAAGTACCTTAGTCATCTAACTCCAAATGCTCCTCTACTACCTGACAACACATACTAAATTTCAGAAGTAATTAGAATGACAGTGAATTTTTCAGAGCTAAAAAATGCAAAGAGGAGTTTTCCAGGAGATTTTTCAGTAAGAATATGAAAATCTAACAAGGTTCATTTTTTTGATTTGCAGAAGACTGACCCATTCCCGATGGGGAAGTAGGCACAAAGAATATGATAGGAAATTGGCTGAGACTGTACTCAACAGTGCAGTCTTCAAATCGGCAGCTAATCAACTAGGAAATTTTATGTTAAGAATCATTTGTCTGTCTTCTCATTGGCTAGTGCAATGCCTTACTTTAGAAAATGATAGAATTTGGTTTCCATTTGTTAAGCTTTCTGAAAGTTATTCTCCAGATGGGAATAGAGCTTTTAAACTAATATATTTAGTTCACATGGGCCTCTCTGAGAAAAGACCAGGAGCTGTCCTGGTACTTGACAGAGCAAGCTGCATCCAGTTCCAAAACAGACCCGTGACTGCCCAATGCTGAATCTTCAACGAGATGCTGGTGGCATCTCTATGATAGCATATATATTAGAAATTGTAAAGAACCATGTGCAGCAGCCATGGGAGAGGAGTGAGAAAAAAATGGAAGAGGAACGGCCCTGCAGACCCCTAGATCAGAAGCAAGGAAGGGGAGGAGGTGCTTAAGTGCCAAAGGAGAAATTCCCTTGCAGCCCAAAGACAAGACCACGTAAAAGCAGGTTGTCATCCTGGAGCTCATGGAGGACCAATCTGGAGCAGATATGCACACTGCAGGCCACGAGGAACCCCAGGCTGAAGCAGGTAGACACACCCTAATGGAAGCTGCAGCCCATGAAGAGCCCAGTCAGGAGCAGGGTCCCGGCAGAGCTGTGACCTGTGGGAGAGCAGCCTATACAGGACCAGATGCTCTGCAGTTGTGGCCCATGGGGCACCAATGCTGGAGAAGGACTGTGGCCTGTGGAAAGGACCATGCTGAAGCAGTTCCTGAAGGACTGTGTCTCCCATGCGAAGTTCTGGGAAAGACTGTATTTTGTGGGAGAGATTCTGTGCTGGAGCAGGAGAAAGGAGTGAGGAGGAAAAAGTGGCCAGGATGAAGTGTTATGGTTGAATTGCAAGCCCCACTCCCCTTCCCTTTTGCTCTGCACAGTGGTGGCGAGGGGTGGTGGAGTTAGTAACAAAGTTAAGCCAGGAAAAAAGGAAGAAAGAATGGTGGGGAGAAGGTTTTGTTTTTGTTTCTCACTGTCTACCTTTTATTGCCACTAAATTAAATTTATCTTTCCTAAGTCCAGTCTGTTTTGGGCATGATGGTAGCAAATGAATGATCTCCTTTGATCCACGAGCTTTTAATTGTATTTTCTTCCCTATCTTACTGAAGAGGGGAGCTGACAGAGAGCCTAAGTTAACCTACACATCCAGTTATTTTCCAGATTTTTTTTTATTGTCCAGATTTTTCAAAGTAAGATTGAGGGAAGACCTCTATTCTTGAAGAGCTATGAATTGAGGTTGGATTAGTTATATAAAGTCTCAGAGGAAATGATGTAAAAAATAGTCTAAAATAAAAGTAGTCAGGAAGATTTTTCTCCAGTTGAGTGAGTAGTGACCAGAGCTGTGTAATAAGTATGCTATAAAAGTTAAAGTGGAATATCTTCAGCAGGAAAGACTAAATATGTAACTACTTGGTTCTTTTTTCTATCCCTTACTTGAGGGGCAGGATTTTTTTTCTTAAGGCTTGTGTATGGCTTCTGTTTAGATGACTCAGTCTTCCTATCTTGTGTTCTCTGAAGACTTGTGTATGAAATATTGTGTGTCCTTTTCCAGTTTGGAAGTTCTCTAATGACAACTTCTGTTTAGTTACTCCTTTAGTATCAGGAGCAATTTATAAAAATATTGCATTTCTGTCTGAGAGGGGATTCCATTGTTTCACTGAATACAGACGGTTTGAATTGAAAGTACTTTCAGCCAGTGTGTACTTGTCTTCTGTGTCAAAGATTTCTAAGGGTCTAGTGAAAGTAAAGACAACTTAATTCATAGCTAATATTACCATAGCGTAAAACTTTTTTAAAAAAAATAAGCTTCTGGCTATTGGATATATTCAGCTGTAATGCTAGTTGTGGATATTACTATGCCACTTTTCTTCCTTTTTTGGTCTTGAATGAGCTGTGGACCATAGCTTACTATGATTTGTGCATACAAATAAAAAAAAAATATTGATCAGGCCATTAGTGAAAGATAAATTGTGAGCTCCAGCTAGAGAGTCATCTTTTTAACAGTATTTTTCCTTGATTGATGCAATTTTGAGATTTGCTTTTTCAATATGGTGAAACAACATCTGACCAATTCTTCTCTTCTGTGGCTTGTGACATCTGATAAATGGAATTGTAAAAGCTTATTTATTCCAATGATATGAACATTCTTCTTTTTCCTTTGTCAGTAGGATTGAAGCCATCTTGAACTTCAGATCCATGCTGTTACTTAAAATAAGACTAAAAAGATCCAAATGTGTCTGGTTGTGGGGTGAGCTTTGCCAAACCAAATCAACATTTTGTAGAGTTACCTAATTTGATTGATCAAGCTAGTGCTTTACTGGTATAATATTTACCAAACGCTAGACTCTGCAATACAGTTATGTGGAAATACAGCACCTACTTCAGTCACTGGAAATGTGAGATTGTTTTATGTGATGGATATCTGTCTTTAGAACTCATTTTGAGCAACAGAAGGCTATACTATATTTGGTATCATTCAGCTGGCTTATGTGTTCTGGGAAGTATACAAGCAGGATTAAAGTGTATCTTTGGCTGTTGGAGTCCATGGTGTTTTACCTGCTGATTAAAAAATATATTTAAAAAAAAAAATCTGTTTTAGTATTTTAACAAATTGCCTTGGGCTTTTAGTCCATTACAGCAAATGCACACAATTAATGTGTATATTTTATGGAAATATTTTTTCCAGTGAAAACCATCTAAAATCCTTAAAATATTAAGTTCTCAGTGAAAGATCTATTACTGAGGTAGTGGTATTTGGTTAGTTCTTTTTCCAGAGGAGGGTAACAAGAAGGGAGTGATTTTCCTAAAGCTATGAAAAATTATAAAAGCATGGGAAAAAATGATCAAATTGAATGCCTAAAATTTTTAAATTGAAATGTTTGATACAAAGTAATTTGTTATGTCTGGAGAAGTAGTTACAAATAAATATACTGATGATAAGAGAAGTTTATTTGTTTGGACTCTGTCTATGGCAATTAGAGTCATGCTCGGGATATCATCTAGGTAGCTGTACAGAAAACCTAGGGAGACAAATGTCTGAAGGAAACAATTGGCCTTTTTTGAGTTGCCTTCCTACATCTTGTTTATATTATGTTGAGTAAGAATTTTGGAGGTGTAGCTTGCTTTTTATAAGTAAATAGTAAATTGAGGATTTGAGTCGAACTTCAGAGCTAAGACTTTTATAACCAAATGACTGAAAGTCATTTAATGAATGAAAATAAGTATAACCATATAGCTTACAAATAGATAAATCAAGTATCATCCTGAACAGCTGGAGAACTTCAAAAGTTTCTGGTGATGCTTGAAATTGATGCAATGCTCTAGATCTTTTGGATTGTTACAGAAATAATAGAGAAGTTTCCAGAGTAGAAATTTGTAGTGACTTGGTGTCCAAACTTAACACAGGCAGGAATGGTGAATATCTGGGATATGCAACTTCAGCATATCCCAGAATTTAAATAAAAGTGACATCTTGATGATTATGAGCAGTGAAAGGTACTTCACTGGAGTACCTCACCTGACTGCCTAGAACAGAGAAACACACATACGGATCTTACTTATAATGCTATAATGAGTTTTCAAACAGTGAAATATTTTCTGGAGTGGATATACTAGAACAGACTAAATTAAAATGGAGAAGATACCAGATGATGTGGAAGATTTTATATTGGGAAAACTGTGTTGTGCCGTGTCCCTAGAAGATTGGACAAACTTGTTTTCCCATTTGCTCTTATAAAGAGGCTGTGCTTTCTGGATATTTTATGTAAATATTTTGAGAGTAATCAGAAAAGATTTTTGTTTGTTTGTCTTTTTTTTTTATATATGCTTCTCAAGGGTTTGCTCCTCTGATGTCTTTGGTGATGTCACTGGCTTGTTGCAGTTTCAGCTGCTTGGGAATGTATCTTTAATGGCTATGTATATGCTGCAAGTACAATGCCTTTCATTTTTGATTTTAAAAAGTTGTTCTATACTTTTCCTATAAGGTTTATCCAAACCCATATTTCCCAGGTTGCATGAGTTAATGAATTCCTATATTTCATATAGTTGTTATAGCTAGGTTTGACTTTTGGAATATAGTCCTTTTGACACTGCTTAGGACTGCTTGGGAGTTGTATTGAATTTCATGAATAAGTACTCACATGCATCACACTTTTTTTTTACCGTGCTTTTTTATCCTGTATCATTGAAGCATGTAATTAGAAGAAGCATGTAATTAGAAGTCATATATGACTATTGGCATACATGACACCATGTAAGAAATTCCTGTAATTGCTTACATGTTAGAGATGTATAGATGAACTTGACCATCTTAAAGAAAGACTTAACTGGAAACCTGGATAACTATCACGAGACCGCTTCTGTTGTTTGTGTGTGGATCAAAGAGAGGACTGTGAAATGCAGTGCTGATGAAGTCCTTAGTTTGATAGTGTAGACTAGTGGACAGGATACTGTATCTGAACAGTTTTGTTTCCATGAAAGTTAGTAAAGTCTTCTTGAGATTCTCCTGTCCAGAAAAATTCTTAGTATGGTATATTTTGTCATCTTTAAGCAAGCTATAGTCTGTGTCCTGCAGGTGCATTGAATATTGTTGATTTGATATCTAAACCTACAGGACTAACTGTGTAGTCATTGTTGGTGTCTTTAAGGTCTTTGAAGTCACAGGGCAGTTCAGATGAGTCCTCTGATATCCTTGTATATATCAACTTTCAGATTTCTGTATCTCTCTGTAGCTATTTTGAAGTATATGAGTTTTTCCTCTGTGGTTGATGTGTGTACTAACAAATGCATTAATTGCTAATGGTCTTACCTTTAAAGCTTGTACTGAGCATGTCTGGCTTAGAGTTCACTTGCCATACAGCAGTCCATATGGTGCTGTGTTATAGACTAGTGACCAGAACAGTGTTGAAAAGATGCCAGTGTTTTATAGTTGTCACTGAATAGTTCTTGCACAACATCAAGGTCCCCTATGCTTCTCACTGTGCCAGTCAGTCAGCTGAGGGTAAACAGTAGGCTGGGGTGGGGCACAGCTGGCACAGATGATGTGAATTGAGCAGAGGGATAGTCTGTAACACATGAGATCATACGCAGCAGTAAAATTGGGTAGTTGTTTTTCCAAAGTGGACCTTGTTCAGGACTGGAGAGACATTGGTCTGCTGGTGGGGAATGGCTGCTTTTGCATAATTTATTTCTTTTTTCTCCTTGTGCTTATTAAACTGCCTTTTATCTCAGCCTGCAAGGTGGGTCTCCCTCTCCCTCCCCACTGCTTTTGCGGTTCCTGTCATTTCTTCATCCTGCTGTGTAATGGGAAAGCAACTGAATGGGAGCTTACCTGCTATCCAGAGTCAAGCAGTACAAAACTATGGATTTGTATGACATGAAAAATGAAATCTGGAGTCATTAGTTGGGTTAGTTCCAAAAATGTCCTGTGTGGTTATGAATACTAACATTGCTATCATGCTACTGTACTCATTTTAGTTTTGCTAGAGGGATACTTGAAGTCACTTTAAGCCTGTTCTGACAGGTGTTACAGCCCAAGAGGGTTATTCTTTTTCCCCATTCTATTTTCAGAATACAGTGATGAATTCTTAATTAAGAACTTAGTATTTAGGGAGGTGCTCTTTAGCTATTTTTAATCCAAAAGTACCATTAGCACTCTTCTGGTAGAACCCCGGGTTTTGGAAAAAGATTATTTCTGTACTTCTAGCCCTTCATGGTTAGCAGTTAGAGAAATTCTGAGAGATGATTTGTGGGTATTGTTATTCTCACTGCTTCACATACTGCATTTTTTTTCTTGGAGTCTGAAATTGTAGCACCTTAGAATATTAGACACTGGATTATGAATTTGAGATATATTCCTGAATCACAAAATATTGTTTGACTGTCTTTCTTTGTAGACTTTCATCAGTAATGTGGTTTTGGTTTAAGCCCTTCATTTCAAATCTTGGAATAGAGAAAAAGTTGTCTATATTTAAGATACAAAACATTTAATTTTTCACTTTTTTTTCCTTTTTATCAGATCTCTTGAGAGCTGGGTTAATATCATAACTGGCATTAAGACAATCCAGGAACTTCATCTTTTCAAATTACTTGCACTTTCTGTAATAAATACATTTTTAGATTTCCAAGACAACTTTGTATATTTTGAAATAGAGTTTTATATAATTGCCTGGAAAACACAGAGGACTGTATTAGGTAGAATTCTGTCTTTTTGTAATAGCATGTTGTTCCTGGTTTGATGATGATTGTAATGGGTTAGTAGGGCTGTTGAATGATTGGCTGAGTCCAGTAAGATCCTTGGAGATATTTAAAATGATAATGATAAAAGATGTGTGGATATGATACTTAGGGATATGGGCAAGGTAAATGCTTGGACTTGATGATCTTGAAGGTCTTTTTCAGCCTAAACAATGCTCTGATTTCATGATACAAGAGCCATTTTGACATGATTATGGTGGAGGCTAGCTACTTTAGTTAATGTAATTTTCACTTTTCAAATCTTAGTTAAAAAGAGAACAATGACATGCTCATAGATCAATTTTTTTCAGATCTTAAACTCACTCATCTGTGATCAATATGCAATGGTTTAAACCTTTGTGGTTTTAAAGGGACTAAAACCATGTGAAGGTCATTTTAACCGGAAGTTGCAGATTATTGATTAGCCCTGATCATACTAAGTTGATAGGATAAATTTGGCGAGGTTCTGGTAAATGCATTTGTTCTTACATGGGAGCTTAGCTCCTCTTTATTTCCATTATGTAGTTCTGAGTATTTGACTTTCCACTGCAGTGTCTAAGGTCCAAATCTCTTCCATAGATATTAAGTCAAATCAAGTAGTCACTTCCATTTGAAATGCTCATTTCACATCTGCGGGTATTTGTCATGTTGATTTATGAGGAAAGGGTGCTAGTTTTCCTCACAGTTTTCTGAGGCAGATTGTCACAGTGCATTGTACGAGTGAAGTAACACCCTTTTTCTGGAGTACTAAGTGCCTGTGGCACCTGATTTCTTCACTGGTGAGGGAACTGAGCCGCTTAGCCGTTTATATCCTTGGCAGAGAAAACCTGCTGGCAAAAATAATCTGATCTCATGTGCTTCGTGGTAAGTGTGCTGGAAATAGAATACATGTGCGCAACACATGGCAAAAATAGTTATTACATGGTAAAGAATTCTTTCCCATTTTCTTTTGAAAAGAGTGAATAAAAGTGGCATGTAGCAGAGGTACTTAGACATATCTGAATCTATAACATTTTCATCTTAAGGCGGTTTGCAACAGTCAGTTTCACATCTGCTTTGATAAATAATAATTAGATTTTTTTATTCTCTTCTCTTGTCTTGGCCTGCAACTGACACTTGTTTATTTTAAGAATACCTTTGTTATATATTTACTGCAGTAAAAGGGTTTTTTTTGTAGCATCTTAATTGAATGTGTAGCTCTTGAAAGCTGAAGGAGAAAGAAGCAACTGGATTTACATAAATGGAAAATAGAGTTGCTTATATATATATGCATGTGTAACGTCACCATTATAATATGTTCATGAAGTGATGCAAGAAAATTAGAGTAAAAGAAAAGGAGAGACCTGTCCATACTGAAAATGGTTTGAATTTTGTGTGTAGATTTTTTTTTAAATGTGCAATCTGTGGACATTTGTTTTGAACATTTAAAAATTTAATAAACATTAAGAATTTATTTTTAAAAGTAGTACAGGAAGAATGAAAATGAAGAAATTCTGAAATTCCTATTTTGATTTTCTCCTTCTAAAATTTTTATTTTTTTTCCTAGTTAAGCACTGATTCCATGAATACATGGGTGCTTCTCTTTATACAGATTGGGTGACTCTTGTTCTCTTGCACCAAATTTATAAGACAAGAGAAATGCTGTGACTTCTAGTCAGATCCTGCCTGTTGTAACAAAATGTAGTTCCCCCAAATATATTTAATGATAAAAAGCTGCATTGATACTGAAGTTGGCTAAGAATGGACTTCTAGCACAATTTGAGGTATTAGAAAGCAGGCGTTCTTTATTGCAGGTCTGGACACATTCGGAGGATTTTTCCTCTAACTGAATGTGTGTCATGAAACTTTACAACGGGGTATTTATTCCATCGTGATCATACATATTCATTACAGCATACTTCCTAGGTAATACATAAACATCACTTTTCCTAGAACTAATTTGCATGCATCTGCCTCCTACTGGAAGTCCTTTTATGATCTTAGAGGCTCGTCCATAGGGGTCTGTGGTCCTCGTAGTCACTGGGTGCCCCCAGTGTTGTAATGACTTTGCCTTGAACTTCTCTTAGGTCATGCGCAGTTGTTTCTTGTTACATAACTTTGCCACGAAAACCACTTCTGTTCCTCATTATCTGTTTATCCACTGGGTTTCAGCTACTAGTTTAGCATCCTGTATGTCTGCTTTTATATTCTTTTATCTAATTTCCTTGTTAGAATTTTGAGCTTTATTTTGCAACTTTCAGGAACTGAAAATTTCTATTCTCTGTTGTCTGTCAGCAGGTAGATAATTAGTAGTCTAGAATTTCCCTCAGCATCTTCCAATCTAATGTACATAGTTCATATTAATAGTGAAGCATCAGGGTTTTGTAGGATATAAGAAAATTAGATCTAAAATAGTATTTTAAAAATATTTTTAGATTTCTTTGTTGGGTTCTTGTCACCAGCTGGAACTTACTGAATGTGTATGGATGGACATAGTTTTTAAGTGATTGAGCTCTGGGTGCAAATGTCACCCATCTGTATAATTTCTTAAATCCCTTCAGATAGCTGGTAATACTCCCATGTTGGATCTCCTTTTCTTTTCCTTTCTTTCTCTAAAGTAATTTGCTCTATTGGATGGTCTTTCATAAATAGATCAAATATCTCTGAAGTACTTTAAAATAACAAGTCCTTAGAAAAAAGAATTTAGTTTGCAATATTGGTGCTGAAAATATATTCAGTGGATAGGAAGTTTTCCTATTTGCAAGCTCTTTGATTTATTTTTCTGAGTCAACTTAAAGTCTTTGGGGACACTGGAAGTAAGGGGAAGTACTGATTGTGAACTGCTTAACTTGGTGTACTGACAAATAGAATTGCAGCTGCTGTTTTCATGTCTGAGTTTTGTGCGAAAAAAGGATAATTAAGAGATGTTCCTGTTCATGGCTCAAATACTTACTTGTCCTTAGTTTCACGCAGAAGAACACGTTTTACTGTGTAGAATGGGAAGACTTTGTCCTTAAGTGCTGCCCCAGTATTAATTTGAGCCAGAGATGTTTCTGCAGGAATGCCAGCCATTTTAATGTTTTTTGTTTTTTTTATTTAAAGTCCAAGATTTAAGTTTTCTGAATAGACCTAGAGTGGCAAAACTGAGCTCTATATCTTTAACCCATAAGATGCTTCTTCTCCCATTTGGATTTTCCCACAAAAATCTGTGTTGTTCTTACCTAGTTTAGCTTGAAAAGATTTCTAGTCAAACTCAGTTTTCACCTCATGCAGTCTAAGGCCATTATTTCAAGTCTTCAAGTTTGTTTGCAGTCTGATGTATGCAGAGAACAGTTACTTGGTAATTTGGGGACAACAGTTTGGAGTCAAAAGAATGTGATTATTGTTGCAGATATTCTTTAGAAGGTGTCTGTATTTTCATAAACTGTATGTATCATTTACCAGCTTCTTCAAATGTTACACTGAAAGTATCACTTGCTGCATAGCAGCACAGAATTCATTGTCATTGAATCATGACCTGTGGGAAGTTTACAGCTAATATACCATCATGACTAATACAGATCATTGTGGGGGAAAAAAAAAAAGAGATACAGGGTCAAGCCTGCAAAATCAAGGGAAGGAATGAAAAGTAGTGAAAAAGAAGAAAAAGAATTTAACTCATGTCTTTGTCTGCATTCAAGTGATCTAGCAGTTCAAACCATGGTTTTTATCAGGAAAAATTCCTTCTTTCTTACATAACATTTATGCTAGAATACTGACTTCAGGACTTCTTTAGAACAAATTCTTTCTCTTCCACATAGCACACTTCCTCCTTTTCTGTTTACAGCTCATAAAACTGGGTGTGCTGTCAGTAAACTATTTTTGTAAGTATTGCTAATCAAAAAAAGATAAGCCCATCAGTATCAATTCCTTTTAATGTTAAAACCTCATATCTGCCATAGTCAGATGTACAGTATATGCAAAATATTTGAGTCAGTCATCTGTGATAGTGTGATGAAATGTCTTTTTGTTGATTACTGAATTTACTAGAAATCAAAGTTGCAAAGGAGCAAACAGGTTGCTGAGAATTTTCGGTGTGTTCATAGTTTTGTTTTTGTTGAAAGTTGAAAGGCTTAGTAGTATTTACTAAGAATATTTGGTCTGAATATTCATTTAAGGGCTGAAAAGAAAGATGAAGAGTCTCACCATTTGCAAGTTTTGGGAATGTTTTCTCATGAATTAGAAGATAGAAAACTGTTTCAGTTGTTATTATAGGGATTAGATGTTAGCAGACTTTACTACAAAGCTGTTGCAATTTATACAAATGAGATGTGGTACTACATTAACACTCTTTTTCAGTGGTAGTCTTGTCAGAATAGCCATGTATAATTATTCTATTAGGTAAATTAGTTCAAATTTTTTGTTTAAAAAAAACAACTTTGGTGCTGATCTCTTCAGAGGATTTTGTTTTGGAAGATGTAGTATTAATAAAAATCATGAGTAATGATTGCATTATTAGTTTGGAGGTAAGTAGTAGGGTAAAAATACAGCTGTTGTAGTTGTCTAGTTTGAACTTTGTTATTCTGTATAAGAATTCAGTTATATTTAATGTAGAAGTTCACCTAGTAAAAGTTGAATTTGAAAATGAAAAGTTTTTTGGAGAAGTTAAAAAGTTGAGTTTTCATACTACCACAATGACTAAAGAAGTACGCAGTACTTCTGTAATGCTTGTTGTGGAAATAATGTAGAAATACAAATGTTATAGGAAAAAGCTTTACTTTTTTTTGAAGAAAAAGCTCTGTGTTGAATAATGATTGCCACATGCATTGTTTTTTATTAAATGCTGATATTTATCTTTACTATGAGTTGAGTTGTAAACTCACAATCTTGTCCTGTAGCTGGGATATTTTATAAGATATTACTCTAAGCTTGGAGCACACAAGATTGTCATGATTTGGTTCTTTTAAAGGTCCATGGTTGGGGGTCCTAGCAACTTAACAGCTGATGTTTGCTACTGCTACCACCATTTTCTCGTTGTGGATCTTCTCCGTTGATTCTGTATCCATCTGAGAGTCAAAAATTATGCAGCCTTTTTACTGGTCTTCTGGTAGTCCTGATTTGTTAGCCTGACAGAAATCAGTAGAACTGAGACATAGTACAGAATCAAAAATAATGTCTTAATTTGCTGTTTGGAAGCCTGTAACTGTCCTATAATTGTATTTTTCCACCAGGACTGGTGTTGTGGTTTAACCCCAGCTGTGAGCTAAGCACACACAACTGCTTTCTCATGTCCTCACCAGTGGAATTAAAGAGTGAGGTGGAAGAGTAAAAGCTAGAAAACCTATGGACTGAAATAAAGACAGTGTAAGTGGGAAATCAAAAGAAACACAAGAAAACTAAAACACGGCATTCATTCACCACTTCCCATGGACAGGCAGGTGTTCAGCCTTTGACTGGAGAACAGGGCCACATCAAGTGTGACAGTGACTTGGAAAGAAAAATGGCATCACTGCAAGTGTTCATCCTTTCCTCCTTCTTCCACCACACTGTATATCCTGAGCATTATGTCATAAGATCTGGAATATCCCCTTGGTCAGTTGTAGTCACCTGTCTTGTCTGTATCCCATCCCTGTTCCTGATGCACCCTCAGTCTCCTCACCAGCATAGCAGTAAGAAAAGGCCTTGGGTCTGTGTAAGTCCTACTCAGCAATAACAAGAACATCTCTATATTATCAACTCTGTGCTCAGCACAAATCTGAAACACAGCCCCATTCCAGCTGAAAAGAAAAAAAGTTAACTCTACCTCAGCCAAAACTAGCACAAGTGGTCTATTTCATGTTTCATGGAGGAGACTTTAGGAAGTCCTGTTGTAAAAGGAGCTGGAAGTGGATAGGGACTGGGGAGTGACTGGATGTTGGAAGTTTCACAAAGAGAGCTAGTTGGTGTTTGGGAAAAAATTGACTTTATTTTTAAGAGATGAGTTTTGAATCTTTATAATGATTCTTTTTTTCCCCCTGCTTCTGCAAGTGAAGATGAGTTCAGGAAACACGTATGAGGTGTAAACTGTCTTTTTTATTTTTGCAGCTGAAGAGGTTAGCAGAAGGAATATTGCTGTGTTTCTAAATTTAGAGCTAGACACACAGGATGGAAAAAGAGCCATCTGACTTCAGTCTATGGCTGGTCTGAATTTTCATAGGCTGGTCTGAATTTTCATAGTTGGAAGAAGATTGTCAACCCTTTAAATATGAAGTTAGTTGTTTGTATTAAGGACTCTTGGATTTTCGGTGGAAACCCATGTGAAGTAGCACCCAGATCTTTCAGAAAGTCTCAAAATTCAAAAGCTTAAAGGAAAAAAAAATGAGGCAACCACTCCCCCTCTATCCCTGAAGTTGTACCTTTGAAATATCCTATTTAGGAGAACTGATATAGCAGATAGTGCTTTAAATATGCTGATCTGCATGTAAATTACTGCAGGATATATAAATGGAGCTATAGTGCTGCCATTTTACCACAGGGAATGTTTAGGACTGGCATCTTGCTGCAGGCTTAAATATATAGGAATTGCAGACATTTTGTTTGTTTTTCACAGTTGAATCGTTCTCAAGAATGTTTCTGTGACACAGACGGCATACATGCAAAAACTACAGATATCAAGTCATGCTAATAAATGATGATAGCCAATCTTACATGGAAGAATATCAATATCCATTTTGGCTTAAAAATCATATATCCGCATTTAGATAACTTCAGGAGTACACATGAAAAAAAATTGGTTTTATTAATTGAAATTACTTTCGTATGTAGGAAATGGCAGTTAGTGGATGCAAAAACAGTTTGGCATGGCAGCCTTCATGCCAAACTGTTTTTGCATCCACTAAAATGCTGCAGTGACCATCTTTCCCATTGTGTTTTGAAATTTAGAATGCAGTTTGCTTTTTATTATCATTATATGTAAATGCATTTTCCTCTGTACTCAGTTCAAGTGGTGTTTGCAAAGATTTGTGTCTGTACAAGTGTGCAACAGGATTGGTGGTTGCTCCTAAGTAAAGTAAATGGCTACAACTGAAAGTGGATGGTTACTCTTAAGTTATGAAAGATACTTTAACTATATATTGTGAACTAATTTCTTAGGAAAAAAAAAGTGATATTTAACAGGCAATTATGAAAAATATGTTATAATCTCCTTAGTATGTGTGTGTAACAGTACCAAAGGCTGAGAGATAACCCAGTTAGATAGGCATAGGGCCAAGGCCTATGTTTTCAGCCAGTGACTGTTTGTTTATAGCTCTTTGGGACTTCAGAGCCTGATCTTAGTATATTAATTCACTGTTAATGCTGAATTTCATGTTAGTGCTATGGTTTTACTTTTTTGCGTGCTTATGTGTTGCATATTCAAATATCTTCCTAATGCCCTTGAACATATGTGCCCTGACTTATCTTAGTTTCAAATAATTTTGGATCTTTGCAAGTTGCTGACTTTCTAAGAATTTTGTGCATGTGAAAAATTGAGTTGTACATACATTTATGTAACTTTTGAAGTTCTCCATTCCATTTTATGTGAGATTTTAAGCACTTGCTTAATATTTTGTGGTATATTATTGGTTTTTTTGCTATTGTATTTTTTGTTTCCTACCTTTGTTGAAATCATTACATGGGGTTTTTTTGGATGAGACAGAGTTAATTTTCTTCCTAGTAGCTGTTGCAGCGCTGTTGTTTGGATTCAGTATGAGAATAATGTTGACAACACACTGATGTTTTGGTTGTTGCTAAGTAGTGCTTACAGTAAGCCAAAGGCTTTGCAGATGCACAAGAAGCTGAGAGGGATCACAGCCAGGACAACTGACCCAAACTGGCCAAAGGGATATTTCCTACCATGGGATATCATGCCCAGTTTATAAACTGGGGGCAGTTGGCTGAGAGCTGCTGATTGCAGTTGGGAAACAGGCAGGGCGAGTGGTGAGCCATCGTACATCATGTGGCTTTTCTCCTTGGCCTTCATTTTTCTCTCTCTTTTTAGTTATATCAGCTGTTATTGTTGTTATCATTATAAAGACAATTATTCTTATTTTACTCTCATTATTTAATTATCCTTATCTCAACTCTTTTCCTTATTCTTATTCCCATTCCACTGGCAAGGGAGGTGGAGTGAGTGAGTGGCTCTGTGGTATACTTAGGTGCTAACTTGAGTTAAACCACAACAGAAATGCATTAAAATGTAGAGATCCAAGTCATGTTTGCTACACAGAAGTGGTGTTCATGTCTGTTTAACTTCAAATTAAGAAATAAATATAAAGGAAAAATTAAGTATGAAAACATGTGAGAGTTTGAAGAAACTTACAATAAATGTTGTGAGATTCTTTCCTCATTGCAAAGTTTCAAGGTACTCTGCAGCATGGGCAAACTTATTGTGAATCTTATTTTTTTATCAATCCTTAAGGAATTAGAAAACAAACAAAAAACAAACAAAAAGTTATGCAAAGCCAGGTCTTAACAACAATACATTATTCTTTTACAGATTGGTCTTTGAGAAAGTGATCTTTCGATACAAATTTTACCTGTTACATGCACATTTGATTTCAAATATAAATATAAAATCTCAGAGCACAGAAAATGTAGAGTAAGTTGTACTACTTTGTAAGATCTTCCTTTTCAGTAGTACTCGTAAAAGAAGCTGATCATCAGAAGCAAGTTGCTAGCAGTTCTTTGTTTATGAGATATTTTGGTATATTTTTTCATTTTCGTCCTTAACTTTCAGATCTCTCTCTGAAATGATGTTTCATTTCATTATGTTCTGAGTTTGTAACTGATTTAGGAGTATTGGTAGAGTCAGTTTGAGTCTAAAATCTTGAAAATATTTAGAAATACAGTATAGCGTATTTGGTACACTCTATTTTGTGTATTCTTTACCTTTTAAACATTTAGATTTGAATATTCATTTTTAATGGGAAAAAGAATCCTGTATTTTAATCTCTTGAATATCCTTTTTGTATTTTTGGAGAAGTTGTTTATCTCTTGGAAAATGGGACAGACTTCCAAATCGCTCAGTTGTCGAGAAACATGTTTAGGATGGAAGAAGTTCAGCTGCCGATTCAAAGAGTAACCAAAAAAACTCCTGTAGGTATGTTGGTAACAGGTGGCAAGAGTAACAAAAAAAACTCCTGTAGGTGTGTTAGTACCAAACATAAGGTTAAGGAAAATGTAGGTCTGCTGCTGCACAGGTCTGCTTAATTATGGACAGCACAGTAAAGGTAGAAGTAATTCCATTTTCTCTTTGCCTTGGGTTGCATGGGAAAGTTCAGGTCCCAAGCTTCTATGCCAAGAAGAACCAAAAATGAAATTAACAGCAAAACACTGAGTAGGACTGAGTTAAGATCCAGCTGTAGCAGTTGGACACATTCACATGAACAGGATTTGGTGGGATGCATCTGAATTTGTCCACCATCTATCTTATTTGAGAGGTCATTGAAGGTTTAAGTGACTGGAATGTCAAATATTATACCCATCTACATAAATGAAAATTTGGAAAAATACAGAGCTGTCAGTCTCACTACATTTTTGGGGGAAGTTGTAGAGCAAGTGTTTATGGAAGTTTTTTCCAAGAATGTGAAAGACAAGAAAGAAAATGGTGGGGAAAACCCAGCTCAAATTTACCAAGGGTGAATTGTGCTTTACCAACATCATGCCTTCTGTGATGAAACCACTTATTCTGTGGATGAAAGAAGAGTTACAGATGCTCTGTACCTTGACTTTAAAAAGGCACTTGACATGTTTGTCCCTGCTATTCCTGTAGACAAGTTGGTAAGATGCAATTTGAACATACGGACTGTGAAAGGTCTCTCATCTCTAGAAATCAAAGGGCAATGTGATGTTACTGGCTCAAAGTCAAACTGTTAGTGGTCCATGGAGTGGAGTTCCTTGAAAATTGATGCTGGGTCTCATAGTGCTATTTGTAAATACCTTAATGATAGGACTGAACCATCCCTGAGTTTGCAGATGACTTCAAGAGGAGATGTCTGGGAAGGAAGAGGAGCCATTCGTTCTGAGAAACCTTAAGAGGCTAAAAAATTGGACCAACAAGAATTGCATGAATTTTAACAAAAATAAATAGGAACTGCATCTGGAAAGGAATAGGCTTAAGTAGCAGAACAGGCTGGGAACACGCTGGCTGAGGTATAGCTCTGCTGCAAAGCATTTTTGAGTTCTAGGGGACAGCAAACCTAGTATGAGCTAGTAGTATAATAGGGCGTAAAGAAGGCAAACAGTGTCATGGACTGCATCAGGAAGTCCAGTCATCAGTGGATCAAGGCATGTGCTTATTCTACTCAGCACTTCATAGGCCAACATAACATGGCTTGGAGGTTGCTGAGAGGGGAGAGATAACTTCCTGTGCGTAGATTCAGAGAAAAATACTGTATTTACAAGGGTTTATACAATGACAGAAAAGGCAGTGGGCACAGGTTGCTCTAGGGGAATACCGTGCAAATAAAAAAGAAAAAAAATCAGTGTAAGAAGATTAATTAAGAGTTAATCATGAATAGCTTTCCCAGAGAAATGGTTGAATCTCCCTTGCCAAGACTATTAAAGACTTGGAAGGACCCCGGACAACCTAATCTAGGGCTATGCATTTGATAGAAGTTTGGGCCAGGTCACTTCTAGAGATTTCATGGGAGAAGATAAAAATAAAATCTCCAGGTAAGACTTGTCCATTATTCTGTGAAATAGGTGAATTTTTTTTGTTATTTCGTGGAATGTGTTCCAGAATGTCAACAGTTATGACGCATTCTGCCTGTCCTTGATTGAGCAGCCTGAACTCATTTGTGTTCAGGGTTACAGTCAGTAATAGCTCTAATAGTTACAGATAATTGGTCTGAGTATCCTGAGTTTGGCTGAGCTGGAGGTACAGTAGAATTACTACTGGTATGCATGCATATATTGTCAGCAAAGCATAAAATGTTTTACTTTTATGTGGGCAAAAAATTTCAGTAGTGAGTGACATTGTTTTGTCTGTGATTTGTCAAGCATGTAGTTTTACATGTAGAAAAATGTTAGTTGAAAGCAAAATAAAATTCATTAATCTATATGGCAACATTATTATGATCAATTTTAAATTATGCATTTATGTGTTTTTAAAAGGATTTTAAGGATATAAATTGAAAGTATATATCAACAGAATAATAGTCATGACTTACTACTGTGTTAACAAAGTTCAACTTGTGTTAGACTTGACACTATCTTTAAATAATTACATTTGTCTCATTGTGGTGGCTAGCAGCTGGCCTGGAGGCCTCACAGTTATAGATAACCCTAATTATGTAACTTGACCAGTCTAGGCCGTTAGGAGCCAATTTAGGCTGATGGGGATGCAGACAGCTATTGGCCAGTAAGCCGAGTGGCAACTAAATTCAGCCAGTCAGGATAACTTGTGTGGGCTTTTGAAAAATATATAAAGGGAACTGCACTCAAAGTTGTCATGTGAACCTCGAGTGTTGTGTCACGTGTCCATCTCTACTGCACCAAGTGGTGATCCTGACATGATCAGTAATAGCCAGGCTATGGCGATGGTGGTGGAGATGGAAGCCTGGTGGAGGAGGGCAGCCAGGGAGAGCTTCCCAGCAGCAGCAAAGGTCCACACTGTGTAAACAGAAAAAGCTGGTGGGTATGGACCCTCTTTTTATGTGGACAGGGGATAAGATACATATATGAACAGGCTCTACAAGGTTTGCTGTTGTGAGCTATGGAGTGGACACAACTGATAAAGACTTTTTAACGGCCTGTTGGCTGGTGCTGGACACCTTAAAACAGATGAGAGACGCAGCAAAAATGCTGCAGGCACTGCCTGCTGGAACATCCAGCAGGGATAGAGGGTGGGTGGAATGGTGGCAGGAGTGAATGCCATCTTGGGTGTGCAGGCAGAGAGGAAGGATCAGAAGCCGAGGGGGAAGCTAGTGTTATCCAAGCTCCATCTTCCTGTGGCTCTGCCTTCTGTGCCACTGAAGCTCTCCCACCAGTGCCACTATCAGCACTGTTTGCATCGGGCACGGGTTTGCCCAGGCTGTGGCTGCCTGGCTGCCGCCATTGGCATCAAGTGTGCAGGCGCTGTGCCCAAGCTCGCCTGTGATGTGGCCGCTGGAGCCATATGAGCCTTGTTTTACACCCCATGTCACTGTCAGTCTGCTCGGCACGCCCCTGCCTGCGGTGGATTGGGCACCCCAGCCACCGCTTGGTGGACCCATCTGCAGCTTTGGCGTGCAGGTGGAACCTGGAAATGAAGCAGTGCCGAGCGGTGGACGTGCTGACGTGGAGCTACATGTGCCCAAACCCTGAAGTGCCGGCGGGAGGTTGCTGGCGCCCAGAACCGTGGAACACCACATTCTACCACGTCCACAGTCGGGGCTCGGGAAGCCAAGAGAACACCGAGGCAGCCAGCACTGCTGTCAGTGCCCAAGGGGCTGCAGGCAGCCCCAGATACCAGCAGAGTGGAGCCGCATGCCACCAAGAGTCACCCTGGAGTGGAGCCGTGTGCCACCAAGAGCCACCCCTGAGCAGGCAATGAGTCAAATTGCCTAGCAAACACTGTCTACAGCTGGAGTCCAACACAGAGCTCTGAACCAACCATGGCTGTGCTGAGAGCCACCATCCTGGGAGGATCCAAGCAGCCAGCCCTGCACTGGGACGGGGGAGTGGGGCATAGCCAAGCTGTGGGAGCTGCAGGTGATGCCTTCCCGACCTCTGCAGCCCGCTGTGGCTCGCCTGTGGTGGTGCAGGTGTCCGACACGCAGGGTGGGCCTGGAATTATTTACCGAGTTGGGACACATTGAGGAAGGCTCCTTTGGTGAGGTCTTTCAAAGAACTGGTAATCGGACATGGCAAGGCAAGTGATTACCATAAAAATTCATAGCCAGGAAGTTTCCAGCATTAGAAACACACAGCAACAACCAACAGCTTGCTCAGCTAAATTTTGAAATGCCTGCCATTATGGAATTTAAGGACCATGTCTGTGAGTCATTAACTACTAATGACATTTGCCAGCTCTTCTTTGATACTGGTATAAAGTCTGACTGAACAAAAACTACCTAGATTTGATTATGACCTGCACAACTCTAATGAAAATCTACTTTATTAAATGTGAAATTATCTTGCAGCCTTTAACTGTGCATGGGAATAACTTGTGAAAATTCTTGTGTTTCATTCTGCTAACTAGTTTTAATATTTACCCACTTAGAAATAAGCTAAAGGTTTTTAAGGGTGCCTTTTTGGAACTGGTATGAGATCAGATCAGCTACAGATTCCAGAAGGAGATGTTGTTAAGTATACTGATGATGCATTTGCAAAATTTAGTATCATCTGACAAAATTGAAATTAAAATCTGTCACCTTGTCTCTTAAGTGTGTATTCTTACTAAGCTTTAAGCTCAGTGACTGGCACACACAGGGATTCAGCCATAACATATTTTTTAATATGAATTGTGTGCATTCCTTTGAATATTCATAAGTTATTTATGCTAACAAACTTTTTCAGTAGATATTAATAGAGGTTTGTTTTTAAGATATGTTAGGGAAAACCTCCCAGCCAAGGTCTTGGCTCTGGCCAAGTCATGGCCCTGGCTGGCAGGGGAAGTATGCCATCAAACCCAGGAGTTTCTGTCCTAAAAATGAAATGAAGTAATTTTGAGTTGTAAATTTGGTCTTATAAAAACTTTTTCAAGGTTGGCTTGGAGACCTTTCCCAGGAGGGGCTTTCTAGTCCTTGCTAGGAAAAGGGGCTCCCCAGCTATGGCAGATCCTGGATGATGATAAGCATTTAGGCAGTTGTAGGTGTTTTTGTTCAGTGGTGCTTATTATTTTGCTCAAAGTTTGTTTTATGGTTCATAATGGGATAGGTGCCTATTGTCCTGAATGCCCTTCTGAATTTCATAGGTTGAATTATGTTGATATTATTAATATTTATTATTGATGATGTCATTAGCAACAATATCATAATTATTATATTATAATTATTAATATTAAATTAATAAGACTGAGAACAAAAGTGGATACTGATAACCTGAAAACATTTAAGTGGCACTATATATGAATATGTATTATAATTGACTAGTGCTCACCAGGTCAAGGTCTGCATGAGCATTGAAAGCTTTTAAATGACTCTGTTAAAAAACCTGTTGTACTCCAACCTGACAGCCAGCATTCATCCTGGATGTAAGTCTCAGACTTCTTAAAGGATTATCAAAAGATACCATAATCCAGTGAATTTTTTTATCAGTGAGGCTGACTAACAAAATTTTACCCAAAAGTCACATGTATTAATCTTGGTAGCCCTAACTATTTATTGTAAGCTGCTATCATTAACTCACCTGGACCAGACTGTGCAGCTGAACATCCATGAAAGAGCTGCCTTGACACTGTTACCTGTGAGGAGACTTTCCTTACCTATAACACTAAAGCTGAACTGAATTTTTACAGTAATTGCCTTAATTGTCAAAGAACTAAAACATCAGTGGAGTTCTGATATGTGAATTATTTTCTCCTTGATTGCGATGCTCATCATTAACTATTTCTTCTCTTTGGTAGACTGTCCATCACAATTTATGCCATCAGCAGTGAATCTCTTAGCCTCAGCAAGTTCAGATCAGTAAGAACCAAATGTCAGATACATTAATTGGCAAAGTTTACAGTGGGCAGCTCCTCAAACTCAGTTAGAGGAGGTTCAATGAAAACCATTAAATTATAATAATTCTGGTTAAATTTGAACATGCACTAATGGTCTGCATGTATCAGATGTGCAGTTGCAGAGCATCTATTAAATGCAGCTGCAAAAGGTAATTGAGTGAGTAACAAAATTGTCACTGAATTTAAATTCATTTCAGTATCTGCCCAAATGTTCTTAACATATAACTCCCTTTTTTTTGTGAGAGCTACAAATTTTATTGGGAAAATTATTCCAGTAAATTAATGTGTCTTACCACTACAGATAGGGTCTTTTACCTGAACTTAATTCAGTCCAACCTGATTTATGTACCACAAATGAGTGCTAGAGACAGCTGAACAATGTCACAATGCATGTTTAAAAGAAACCAGGCTTTACTAAACAGCAGTTATGGAATTGTTTATATACAAAATTGAGTAGGATGAGAACATCTAGTGATTTCTTGTATGAGCTGCTGGAAAGAATACAAGAAAATGTAATTACAGTAGTAGGTAAAAGGAAGACATTGTTGAGCATGCCTATGGCAGTTCAAAATGCATGTTTAAAAATCAATGAAGGGGATGCATGGGATGGTGTGTACTCCCATGAAAGCCTTGGATGTTCTTAAAATTCTCAGTCATGGCCTAACAAACTGACTGTTGTCAGATGCAGGATGTTGTCAGCAATTGTGGAAAAGTTTGCCTATTGCTTCACTTGAACCTGAAGAGTCAAACTGTTTAAGGACAAGACTAAGTAGAAGGATATAAAACCTTGATACAACAATTTGCCTTTAACTTCCTATGACTTCAAGAATTGGACATTTAAAAGACAGGACTGTGTAGAAGAGTACATATTTCATAGTGGAAAAAAGACAGCAGTGCATTACCCCTGACAGTTTTTTGAATGTTTTCTCTGACAGTTGTTTGAGTTGACTTGTTTGTAACTTTCTTAAGTGTGTGTAATTAGCCCATAGATGTAAATAGCCTGGGGCATAATGCACTGCAAAGCTGTGCTTGATGGCTCCCGGACATGCTTGTAAAATCTCTTTAAGGTATCTGGCATAAACCAGTGGCTGGTAAGGTTAGACTTGTCGTGTTAGGTAAAGATCTTCATTCGACTTAGGCTTATTATTTGTGTCATCATCATTATTCTGTACATTGTACCATGTTTGTCATCCAGTCTGCAAGGGCCCTGCAGAGGAAGACAGATGCTGCCTTTGTATTTAAAAACAAAAAAGGGGAACTGTAGTGGCTAGCAGCTGGCCTGGAGGCCTCACAGTTATAGATAACCCTAATTATATAACTTGACCAATCTAGGCTGTTAGGGAGCCAGTTTAGACCATTGGGGATGCAGACAGCTATTGGCCAATAAGCCAGGTGGCGTCTAAATTCAGCCAATCAGGGGCAACTGTGCTGGTTTACAAAAACTGTATAAAGGGAACTCAATAAAGCTTGGCTGTTGTTTCATGAACCTTGAGTGTTGTGTTATGTGTCCGTCTCAACTGTGACATTTCATGAGGTACTGTAGTTCTAAAATTGGGACCTAAGTTGTCCTCAATAGACTTCAAGGCTTAAAACCTTTATTTCTGAAGTTCTTTGAAATTTGGGGAAAAAGAAACGTGGATAATTCTTTCTGGCTTTGCATGCAAGTTGACTACAATGTTGTCCTCACATATGTATGTACAGCTTCCTCTTGAGGTGTTTTTAACCTAATAGAAGTTTATTGGTGTTCTGCTAATGATTTTTTGGATTTCTTGGAAGGGCTTCTCTGGAAGTTGCACACATCTGCTTTTAAATAAAGATATTTCCATGTACCTTAATGGATTTGTTTTTTGTGGTTTAAAGTTAATCTATAATGTATGTCAAAGTTGACCCTTTGCCCTCAGTATTTTATTTCAGTATGTGTGGAGAAGGACGAATATTTATTCACAGTCTGCTTAAATACATTGTGTGGGAATAAGATGTGGGTTCATAGGAATTCATAGCATTTTAATCGGTGAGGTTGTGCATGTTTTGCACTTCTAGCTGAAAGCATTGTAAGTTTCCTTCATAAATTCCTTAACTTGTTTGAGTGGATTGGTGATGCCTTTGTGTTTTGCTGTTTGCAGTGTTCTTAGCTCTTGCTGACAAGATACAGAATAATAGGTTATAGCATGCAAGACCGTATCTTCTGATACTCCCCGGTGTCAGTTATTGAAATTTTGGTGTATTGACAGAACTAGTCGATCTGTCTTTGGTAAGATCAAAGGGCAAACTCACAATAACACTGCTGCACTAAGAATTTAATGCTTTATTCTACTGAAAATGCCTATGTGTGTGTCACTTCCTTTCCTCTTCCCAGACAAAAGACAATTCAAGCACCTTTAGACACTTGATAGAATAACTTCACTGTTTAATTTTGGTGTGCCAGCTTTCTAAAAGGCCTACTTTAATACAAATTATTTATTGAATAAATTCTTTAAGTTTCACATATAAACCATTACATTTTATGCCATTTTCATTTAGAGATTTTGGGGTGTGTTTTGTAAGTTGCATAGAATAGTCTGTACAAGAAGATTTCTAGGCTTTTGTATTTGGAAAGTGAGGCTTATAGTTGGAATGTATTTTACAAACGTAACATACAGCTTTTCAACAATATATAAATTCTGATTAGTAAGTTTGTAAAATTATCCATATAAGGCAGGACACATGGGGTCAGAGTAATCGCTATAAAAATTGGTTTCCTTTGAGTGTGTTCTCTGAGTTAAAAGCCATCCTTGTCATATGTGTGCGTGGAAAATTCTGGTGAATAGCAACAATATCCCTATCTTGCTGGACTGCCCTTGGCTTTCTCAAATAAACATTTTCTCTGGCATCATTGTGAAGTGGAAGTCAGGCACATGCTGCAATAATTCTCTCAACTGACAGTGTATTATAGCCAACCATTGAATAGCCGAATGTTTGAAACCATGCAAAAGAGAGAGTTACTATGACAGGGTTTTCATATTTAGGGAAAGTAAGGTAAAAAAGGCAAACAAACTAACCTTCCTATTTTCTTCCAATATAGGAGGAGGAAAGTGAGAAAGTGGTGGATCAAATTCCAGCAGAGATTTTCTTTTGGATTGACCAACCTTAATACAAGTGTAGGTAGTATTTAAAACAGTATGCATCTTCCTTACATCAGTTTCAAGAATTGATGTGGAAAGACCAAATCACAGCTGACTACTACAGAACTGCTGTTTGTACTGGTATTTTTCAATCATAGCTTTTCATTGGAGGTCATCAGGAAGGTTCTCTTCTAACAGTTTGCTGTGTAAATTTTGAAGTAATACTTCTGTGAATTAAATTGATTCAAGAAGTGTTTATTCACAAGTGGCAAGTACCTGAACGAATGCTAATATAGCTGTAGGAGGGAGTGGTTGATGGTACTGTCGATGTAGCCTTTTGCTGTGGCACTTCTCTTTTGTCCTGCAATAGCAGCTCGTAATTTGAAAATGGCATTTCACAATCTTTAAAAAGCAGTTCATAAAATGCTGGGAGCAGTGAGGTGAGAACTGGGGAGCATGACTCCTAAAATCACAGCTTCTGTTACTGTTCTGAGTGGATGAAAATCAATTAGTGGGACAAAGCATCGAGATACCAGGAAGCTTAATATGGGGAAAACAATGATTCATGCTCCAGTACAAACCGGATGGATGTGGGGACATAATTACAGTGTACCATCAAAACTGCAACAGTTCATATGCCTCCGCTCCCTGATAGCTTGGGTTTGCTCTTTTCCTTCTTGGGTAGGAGTCTTAGAGGGTTCTGTGTTCAGTGTGGCAGGAAGGAATGGACCCACAGTAGAGTTTCCGGAGTCTGTTGGGAGTGGATGTGGGGGAGCGGATAGGTCATACTGTCCGCAGCTTTCAGCTGTGGCCCATAGAAAAATCACAGTTTTGTTGTGTCAGACTTTTAGTGGTTTGAAAACCTTAGCTACTTTGTTGCTCTCAGCAGTTAAGGAAAGACTATTTTCAGCTACTTTGAAGTAGAAAACCTGGGGTGAGAGGGGGTCTTTGGTTTTAGTAGCTCTCTGGTTCAACTTGCATTCTCCTTTATGGCTAGCTTCAGAAACAAAACACTTTCTACTGACTTAGAAACAGATTTTGAAGAAATATGTGAACAGTTCTTTGCTATGTGGGTCAGAATTCATCAATAATTCTTTGAGCAGTCAAATCTTATAACAGGAACAAAAGTGTTAAGTTGGTGGCCGTTCCATCTCCTGTGACCCAGAGGGTGCCAAGGGATATGTTCTTTTGGAGTGCAGTGAATGCCTTCTGACTAAAACCCTTCCCTCTGAAAAAGCTTCAGTTGCTATTACTATTCTTTGGAGAGCTAAAATAGAAAAAGGGCTACCAAAAGGGCACTTTCCATTTCCTTGACATTTGTGAGGGAGAAACACATAGAAAAAGGAAATGTTAGTTTACGAAAGTTGATTAAGGCACTAAGATCAGCTAAGTACTTGAAATTTCTTTACGGTAGTCCATATTGTTAATTTAAAAAGTAGCAGCTATATTTTAATTCATTCCTAAACAAGTTTTTGTTAAATATTTAATCAATTTGTGTAAATGTTTTCAAGGTAATGTGTATTCTAACTGATGGAAGAAGTCTACAGTGTATTTTTTGTTTTAGAAGAGTTGGTTTCTTTTGGTTGAGTCCATTTTTCTGTGCATATATTCTAGTTTGAATAAATCAAACCCTAAAAATGGCTTTAATCTTATATTGACAGAAGATTTTCTTTGCAGTAATGCTAGATATTTTCTTTAATATGTTTTTCAAGGGAATGCCCAGTCCAGAGTTGGATTTCATTGTGTGGAGTCAGAAGTTTTGAGTCAGATTGCACAGCCAACGAGGTTTTTGTACATAAAACATACAGTTTCTTACATAGGCAGTGATTTGAAGAAAGTTGAAGAAGCTAGATCCAAACTTTTAACTGATATCAAGTAAATTATACGTCTTCATTTGCATCCTTGCTGATGTGACTTCTAAAGCAATTTACCACTTAGCTTCTTAAACACAACATTTCAAAAGCTCCTTTTAGCTCCAGAACTCTATATGTAAATGGATTTGTGAAAGTTGCTTGCAGTTTTATTTGATTTGGAGTTCAATGCAGATTTATGGGTGCAGATTTTGTTTGATTTTTGGGTTCCTGGCAAGATTTCTTTATGCATTGATTGTGAATTACTAAATTAGCAGTTGAAATTTTTCTGCAGTGCAGGTTTGACTGTAATAATTCTGTTTTGTACTGTCTGGTCAGCTGGCCTGTCCTACTGGCTTAGTTGAGGCACATTCTGGAACGTGGTTTGAAAGTTTTTGGCAAAGTGCCTGGTACTGTAAATTAGGCTTAACATTACTTAGCAGGAAATATGCAAATGCACACAGGATTGATGCTCCATTGTTTTTATATTGACATATAGAGAAGGAGAACAAAAGTCACGGTTAAATGACAAGCTTTGCTATGGCAGAAGAAGAAGGAAAGATGTAGAGCTGCATTATTAGACATGGTACTTTAAAACAACAACTGAATGTCCATCAGAAAATGTCAGATTGAGATACTGATTTTCATAGAACTAGCCTAGAGTTTTTTAGCATTACAACTAATGCTGTCAACAAAAGTGTGTCTAAGACTATGTTTGATGAAGAGGGTCAGGATGCCTCTCATGAGTTAAGTCCAGAAAGTTAGAAGGTGAAATGAAACCTATGACTGCATAATTTAAAATTCTGAGCTACAGTCTTCACTTCATCTGGGTTCAGTGCATTTTCCTGAATGGATAGTATTCTCAGGGTAGAGAAACATAAACCTTTTTTTTTTAATTGTCTTTTTTTAGCCTTTTCAGCCATGCAGAGAGACTAGCTCAATAGGTTATTTTTTACCAAATAGAACAAATGCACACTTAGTTACCTTGTGACTGTTTCACGTTTTTAGAGAATAAATGTGTCTATGCAGATTTTGCTTTTTTAATATGTTGTTCATCCATGAGAAAGATAGACTTCTATATTTAGCTATTATAATTACTATTACTCTTAGTTTTCTTTTTTTTACACACTCATGAGAGAAAATGTCAGCTTTTTCTATAAGTGGGATTTAAAAAACACATTTGTGTCCATATCTGTGCTTATTAAACAAACTTGATTTCTATATACTCCTGAAAAAATAGGTAAAAATTTTCAAGATGCGACTTTTTTTTGACAAAAAATGATGGTTTGTAACTCATTCCAAAATAAATATGAGTAAATGAGTGGAAAGTGAACTGAAAAATTGGTCCACCATAGCATTTTTATTTACATATATAGTTTGTTAATGTAAAACCATGCAATGTATGTACTGCATAATCTACCAATAAGAGAATAACAAGAGCGCAATATGAAAAACATGTATTTATCAGACTTTGAGACGTAGTTGGGAAAAAAATAGTATAACAGATGAACTATAAGCATAAATGCTACTGTTCATAAACTATTTTAATAAAAGAAAAAGAAATGTCACTGGGAAGAATATACATACTGCAAATATTTTTATAATAATTTAATTTTTGTTTGTTTAGTAGTTTATTTTTGTTTGTTTGTTTTGGGCTTTTTGATGTTGTTTTTGTGTTTCCTTGGTAAATAGTTCATATTTTCCTTGAAATCTGTGGAAAAATTATATGACCAATTAAAACTCCTTGTTTAGAAGTAGACTTAAAATTTTATATAAGTGAAGAAATATTTTACTTTATAAAATGCATATACAATGCTGTTTATAGTTTGCTAAATGTGCATGAAATGTCACTTACAGGTGCTGACCTTAAGGAAAGGGCAAAAATGCACTCAAGTGAAGTTAGTTCTTTTGTTTCAAGAGCAAGAGCAACTATTAATGAATTAGGTAAGTAACCTCTCCCTTGAAAAATGTTATTGTAACTTTAACCTGAGAATGTTAGATCAGAAAAATGACATAAACATGCATAACTAGTAGTAGAGTATCCCTAACTGTGTAGTGTCATATCAAAGATCTTGAATTGGAAAGAATCCATAAGGATTATGGAGTATATTGATAAATATGAATTATGGTGCATTTGTTCCTTTAAAATGTTTGAAGTTGAGTTAGACTTTTTGAAAAAAGAATGCTAGAGAAACTAAATCTCAGCTGAAATAGAAGTGATTTGCCCTGCTGTTTCCATAAAGGACAGATTGTTCAGTGACATCAAAGTACTTTGGAATTCAATTTTTACTGTTGCATTCTTGTGGTTTCTATAATTAGTACAGTCTAATATATGTTAAACATCAGCTACTAATACAAATTTAGCTACTAAAGTCTTTAAAAATTTTGTTTAATATGTTTTGGTGTAGTAAAACCTGTTAATAGTTTTGTATTTTAATCAACTTGTACCAATTCTTAAGGATAGTAGTTTCTCTGTACATTTTAGTTTAGGAATTCACCGACAAATAAATATATTTCTACATCTCTGCCAATCAGTTTAAATATAATTACTTTTCAACAGGTTGTTGGCAATATGATCTGTTGAAAAGAGAAGTGAAGTGTTCCATGTTTTAAAGAACTAATTTTCTACATTTAACTTCTAAAATTTATTTAGATGCATTTCCTTAAGAACGCTGTGTAACATTTTGATTTGGCAGAATGTTATGAATGGATAGTGGGGTTTTTTTAGGTAAATGACAACCTGCTGAAGAATGAGACTTTGATTAGGTAATTCATGCAGATACTTATGTCCTGAAATGACTGTCATGTCTTTGAAGTGAAGTAGACACTCAAGGCTGTTTAAATAAGTGAAATCTGTAAAATACCTAGATGACATGAGCAGATCATTAATTTCCTGCAGCTGATACTATATGTCATGCTAGTGCTTGTCCTTTTATTGGGAATGCCAAGCAAGTGGCAACAAGTTGTTCCATTTATTCTCTTTGTAAGAATTTTGGGAGGCTTTCTTATCATTAAGTAGTAATTTTTCAGCCTTCCTTGGCTTGAAGTTACTGGAAATACTTTAAGCTGTTTTAAGTGTTTAAATATGAGCTGGTTTGAAGCCTTTCCTATGATTAGTAAATAGGGTTTTTTTAATCAATTATTTTCAAATTTTTAAGTGAGAATATTTCTAAAGTCTGAAGAAATATTTGGATTTGGCATTCTTCACTGAATGACTGGAAGATGTTCAGTTATTTGATGCTTTGTTTTGCCTCAGGATTGAAAAAACCCTGAGAAAAATGTTTGATTGTTTTCATCTTCATTTAAGTTCATGTGAGAGTATTTAACTAGTGAATATGTAAGCAAATTTTCAGTGTTATGTTATAGGCTTGCAGCGAATTACATGCCTCAATCAGTTCCACTAGACCACTCTCAGAGCCCCATACAGCCTGGCCTTGAATCTTTCAGGGATGGGCTATCCACAGCTTCTCTGGGCAACCTGTTACAGTAGCTCACCACCCTCACAGAGAAGAATTTCTTCCTAAAACTTGCTGTATTCCAGTTTGAATCCATTCATCTTGCCCTGTTGCTACAGACTCCTGTAAAAACTCCCTCTCCATCTTTCTTCTAGGCTTCCTTCAGGTACTGGAAGGCTGCATTTGTGTCACTCCACAGCCTTCTCTTTTCCAGGCTGAACAATCCCAATTCTCTCAGCCTTCACAGGAGAAGTGCTCTATCCCTCTGATCAACTTGGTGTCCCTCCTATGGGCTCATTCCAGAGTACACTCACACCAGCAGGTCAATGTCCATCCTATGATGAGGACCCCAGAGCTGAATGCATTACCCCAGGTGGGGTCTTTTTTATGCCGTTCTCTACATCAGGAAATGGTAGACGGTATCAGAAAAATATATACAGGAGGTTAGATTGGTTGAGTGCATATGATGTCCCATGTGTCATGCCCCGATGAATAGAAGTGAATATTAATTTTACGTCAAGTCATTACAAAATATAGGGACATTGTTTGCGTTTGGTCACTGCAATTAATCTGTAAGTTGAAAATAATAATGGTATATTTCTTGTCCAGCAACAACTAGGATGCTGTGAGATAGTTAAAGAGGAGAAACAATTTTCAAATTAATATTTACCACTACAGAATGTTATGTAGCTAGGGAACAATATTTCCAATCTCTTATTTTGTTCTTTTTTTCTATCCGAGTTTAATACTATAATCTCATTTAAAATGTATTCTACTTACTGCTTTTCAGAACTAGGTCATGTTTTGATAATTGCATTTGTATTCAGATGTGTGACCTAGTAAAGAGTTATGTCTTTTCAGCTGTATTTTCAGAAAGAAGACTATTAAGTTACCTTTATAGACAAATTACAGTAAAGGTTAATTATGTCTTGAACAACTAGATAAACTTAACTTTTTAGAATTGACATCCTTTGGCTTTCTTTAGTTTCTGTCGATGTCATTACATTTAAAATCCTTACACTGGTTGTTCTGTTAAAAGCTGTAGTATCATTTTGGAATACAGCTGCAGAAGGGAATTTTCTGAAAATTAAAAGCATACTGCACTTATTTATATGGGAATGATTTGTAACTTCTTACTAAATTTGGGTGAAGAAGTAAGGCTGTAATAAATGTGATTTTGTTTATAAATAAATGCTTAAAAAAAGAGCTGAAAAATTTGAACGGAGCCCCATTAGTTGCAGCTCTTGGAGCTTTAAGCTGGGGAGGGGGAAATGAAAACAGCCTCTATTTTTAGTAGCGGTTGCTATTGCTAAAATTATGCCAGAATTGTGGAGGTTTGTTTGGGGTTTGGGTTTTTTCGTGTGTGTGTGTGTGTGTGTGTGTGTCTGGGGTTTTTTCGACTTTTTTCTTTGTTGTTGTTTCTTTTAATAGTAAGAATTATAAGATTACTTGCCCATTACTATATTCTGCCTTGAAGCACTTTGGTACTGATGTAAGGCTGTCTTTACCCTAAAGAAACTGTGAGAGAAAAGCCTTAATAGATCTCTTGTAACTATGCACAACAAGACAGGCCTGGGTAAATTAAATCAAATGACAGTGATTTCCAGAAGCATTGTTTTTGAGGCTTTCAGGAGAACAAAAACCCCATCATTGTGGGTCAGATCTTCAATATGTGTTTTATGGCATACCTTTTGTTAAATCCATGTTGTTCTTTATACTGGCTGTGGGGTCAGAACTGTGATAGTGTGTATATGTTATCTTTCAGGATTTCAGTTGCAAAACAGACTGAGGCTATAAATGGAGCTGAATGCAATAAACACAGTCCTCAATAAAAACAGCATATTTAATAAAAATAAAAACTGAAGCTGTAGAAAGAATTTTAATTCAGCAAATACATGCAATTACTCAAATTGACATCTAGCTCCAATCTCTATTAAGTGAGAAACATATTCACTACAAAGCTTTTCCAAAGAGTGTAGATGTAAGTTCCCAAATCCCATAAACAGGGAATAAAAATTGGAAACTGACTTTCTTGGTTGCTTCTTAAAATTAACATGTGGTTTGGCTTGTTTTTTTTTTTTTTCCACATTTGGAGACAAAACACCTTACCTGTGGCCTGATGGAACTTAGTTCTGAACTAAGTGAAGAATGAATTTTTTAATAAAATACTAAGGTTACTGGTTTTCTGTTGGTTTTGTTCCATTATAACAAATCTTACAGGTCTTTGTCGAAAACATTTGGTTCATCTTCATGCATAAGCTGTGATACAAATTTAATAAATGGTGATATTTAGTAATTTTATACATAATTCTATCAGATATTGTTAGTTTTAACATACTCCGCTTTCAATGAGATATCTAGAATTAAAGCACCTTGTGGTCAATTGCTTCCATTTGAGCTTTTTATTATGTGCTTTTTATTTTATTCAGAGCAGATACAGTTCTATATTTACAGATTTTTTTTCCCCCTTCTTTAGCATTTCTTCTGTCCTTCTGCCTTTCAGTCATTGCCAAGTTTTAATTTACCTAAAAGAAAGCACTTGTTCATCCTTCGGACAAGCATCCTCTTTTCGAAAAAGTTCCTTATTTGACTATTGAAGATTGTTCAAACATGCATTTTTTGATGCCACATTATATGCTACATTTTGGTTTTGTATGCAGACTGTCAAAAATTTATTTCAGAGGTCCCAAGAATGGTTATCAAGATTATAAAAAATTGTGCTTGATTGCTGGTCTGCTGTTACCCCACCTTCCCATTGTGAAGGCTTAAAAATAATCAAGAATTATCATTGATGGGATTGATGCTGTGTCTTGTTTTACTGTTTGAATCTGTGAGGCTTCTGTGGAGGTTTGGTTAGCATTTTAAATCCTGATTTAGGAGTGAACACTCAAAATTTACCAAATTCACCAAATCCATCTGTGTTTGCTGGAAGTAGATCTGACCATCAAAAATGTAGTACTCTAGTTTGGAAATCCTGTGATAAGAACTGTGGATTTCTCTCTTGAGGAAGAGAGATACAGGCTATGAGTTGTGTTTACAGGAAAGCTGAATGAAGTTTCAGATAGCTATTAAATTTGAAAAAGGACAAATTACGGGTGGATTGTGCTACCATTCAGAGCCACGCTGAACAGCTGACCTCAGGCATCATGCTCTTTCTGTTTTGCTGACACTGTGAAATACAGATTTTAGCACAGTATTTTGCTTATTGTGCTATGATGTTGCCTCTTTGATTTAAGTGTACAGCATAACTAATACAGTCCTTGAGTGCCAACTTTCTGAGTGTGTTACTAGGCTCTTGCTTGTTTTCCAATGGTAGATGTATTTCTTCTCTTGATATTGAATTAATTTAAGATACCCTTTGACTAAGTGTTGTCTGATCCTGATGCTGCTGTACAGCCATGACAAAAATCAACATAACCTCAGCAGTAGTTTAGTTTTTCTTCTGCTAGTAATTCCTAGGGTTCTGGAGGACAAGAGAACATGGACTGGACATGGCTCTTTAAGTTTTCTTCCACAAAGGTAAACATACCAAAAGTAGGATGCTGCTCACTCAGATGATTTATTGAGATCAGCATAGACAGTTTGCACTGTGTTAAAGCAGGCCCCACTATCACTTGCTGTCCAGGGCTTCCATTCCCTCTCCCAGGAGCCACACTTTGCATGTTTGATGTGTTGGTATCACTATCCTTTCTTCACCCTGTTCAGGTTTCAAATTGCATGTTTCAATTGCTGAATGAGAAAGAAAAGTTTGTTGAAAGGGTAACAACTCCTGACATGGTACTGAAAGCATAATGTTGCTCTTCTATTGAAGAAATCCTGAGCTCACAGATAGGGCCAAGCACGAGGCTTTGACTTCAGAATTGTCAAGTCTTGTAGTGAATACACCTTTCGCCTGGCTAGGCTCTCACTTGATGATATTACTAAGCTAGCTTGTTAAAAAAAAAAAACAAACAAAAAACACTTACCGTGAAATGTTAGGAAGTGTTTCTTCTGCAGTGTTGTGTAAATGAACTGGCTTGAAACTATTACTTGGTAAATTATGCCAATTTAGAAATAAAATATTTTAGCACTAGACTAGGGAATGTATTGTGTCAAACAAGAATAGTAGTAATAATAGAGTATGTGTTTTCTTCATACTGTAAATCAGACAAATAGACAATAAAAAAATAAAACTGTATCTAATTTGATTCTCTTAATAGCCAGAGAGACTATAGTTGTGTGTGTATATTATATAGACAATAGTTTAGAGTTTTATTTTGTGTGCTCTTTAAGAAAGTAAAAAAAAACTTGCATAGAAGTAGAATGTGTAAATGTAACTGAATTCATTTATCTTCTCTGTGTTTCATAAATCCACTGCTTGATTGTATGCTGTGCTGTTTTTGTGTGAGTAATAAGTTCTTAAATGTATTTAGTAAGAGTAAAAATAAAAGAAATAATTTTCATTTTTCTTTTATCCAAAGCTTTCACTTTTTTTTACAGAAAGTGAATTCTGTTATCTAGGATTTACTTCATTATTGTTTTATTGAGGGCAGAATGGGACTACAAGATGAAATGTTGGTAAATACGAAGAAACCGAAGAATCTGTTTATCAGACTGAGAGATCATTGAAATACCCATATGATTTTCTATAGTACAAAAAAATCATAGAAGAGTTGGATACAGAAAACAGCTCAGGGGTTTAATTTAACCCCCTCTTTCATTCCCATTAGTTTCCCAGTTTCTGTTTCTTTTATCAAAAATATAGAACATACTGTCTCTCTTACCTGTCCATAATAAAGTACCAAATAGAAAATTTTAAAATAAAGAATATAATATTCCTCTAATAAAGTTGAAACTTTTTTCAATTCAAAAAAACAGTGTTTCTATGTCATATATGAGAGTGAATGATTAATGGAGGAAACTAGGAAATTAATAGGATTGAGTGAGGTGCTTTAGCCTCTGTGAAAATAAATGGAAGAAAAACTTTATTAATATCTTTTGCTTAATAATCAGCTGTAATGTGCAGTACCCATTTTCATTAAAAAGCAAAATTTCTTTACAGATACTAAAAAATATGGTGTTTTCTTGTGCAGCTCTTTACTGTTGTTGATTGTCTGCCTGAACTTTGAAGGTATTAAAGCAAAGACAGTAATATTCAAGTCTATCAACAATTGTAGTTTATTAAGCTTCTTATCAAAAGTGCAGGAATTAGAGGGTACCTAAAAGCCTTTCACAGTTGTGACAAGCAAATGTATGGTACAGAATTCTGTATTCAGACTTTAAAGTGTGGTCGTTTTGCAGATGAATATATTTTTGAAACATACAGAGATATAGAGATAAATTGAATAATCACTTTATCATTGTTTTTGCACTTATGAGAGGTAAAGATTTGTAACATTTGGTTACTTGCCCTGTGCAAGAATGGTTTGACCAATCTTCTTTACCCTGACAGTCTCTCTCAGCCACTTTCAAATGTTGCTGCATACGCTGGTTGGCTTTCTTAGTCTTACAGAATGGATGAAAGTACTTGTTGAAGTATTTTATTTCTGTTAGCTTTTTTCCTTATAGAAGAATCTGTTTTGACAGTAGTGCTTGCAACGGAAAATGAAAGGAAACTCTTGTAGTCACTGAATAGATTACAGATTTTGCAAAGCTGGGTAACTGCCTGAAACAAAACTCACTGCAAAGGTTATATGCCATCACAATATTGTTCTTCAGGAAAAGGTCCCCAAAATGAAATCAAGATACTGTGCTGTATTGTAATTTTTTTTCTGATTTCCTGTTACATAAATTATTTAGTATATTAAATGTAATTTTGTCATCCTAGTGTTCCTAGTATAAAGAATATTCCAGTTATCAGAACTGCACATGGACTGCCTCTAATTGCCAGTCAAGGAGCACAGCTTATGCCCTTTATGCCCCCCCTTCCCCTTTATTTTTTTTACGTTAAAAGATCTTAGTTTTTATAATCAAGAGCCACATTACCGAGAGACATCATGAATCTGGGTAGTGAAGAGATGGAAGAGAAATTTATTCTGAGTTACAAAATAAGAATATTTAGGTATAAACTTAATTATTTAAAAAAGAAAGTAAAAATCCATTCCCAGTTATTATGCAAGCTAGGATGTAGTTTCAAATAATCATTACTGCTAGTTCAAAATTCCTATTTATGTCTGTGACCTTTTGAAAATTCTTTTATGACTTGTAACCAGACAACTTGGAGATTTTGGGTTCATAAAGAAACTATGTAAAGTAACAGATCTCAAACCTTTCAATGCTAGTGTAGTAATCAGCCTATAGACTTGCAGTATTATAGGAGTTTAAGCTATTTTTAGTTGAAATATACACTAAAGATAAATGGTATGTAAATAAGTGCATACTTTGTAATAGCAAGACTAAAATTTGTAATTCTTTATTTGACATTCTCACTCTTAAGATATGACTCTTTTTCCCTCTTTCTTACTTTCCTAATGGGTGACCTTCAATCATAGAATCTATCTACACATATGCACTTAGTGGTATTTAAACATTTTGGGAGCATGTGACCATTCTTTTTATTAATTTGAAGTATCCATTGTTACTACATTTAAATAAATATAGTAAGAAATGGGGAGGGAGCTTTCTTATCGGTAGGTTAAAGTTTTCCTTGGTGAGGTTCTGGAACAACTAAATGTGGAAACTAAACTACTGCTGGGCACACAAGGGACAAGAAAGTCATAAGGTGCAGTCATAAGGTGGAGTTACAGGAGGGAAATGTTGCTTAACCAGTCTGACAACCTATGATGAAACGAGAGTTTGTTAAATGAGAAACATTGTTTCTCATTGTTTGTTAGATTGAGAAACATAGATATTGTCTATTTTGACTTCAGTAAGGCTTTTGACAGTACCTCTTGTAAAATTTTTGCTGAGTAACTGGTGAGTATGGACCGGATGAAAAGGCGGTGAAATTGATTGAAAATTGGCTAAATGAATGGGTACAGACTGTGCATTTGCAGCATGAAGTCTGCTTGGAGGCCCCTAGCCAGTCTGTATCCCAGGGGCAGCTCCAGATTTAGTCCTATTCAACATCTTGTATGGTCTGGATGATGGGATAGAATGTACACTCAGCAAGTTTGCTGATGATGTAAAATTGTAAGGAGTGGGTTGTGCTATCATTCAGAGGGAACTCAGCAAGCTGGAGAAACAGACTAACAGGAACCTCAGTAATTTCTACAAAGGAAAATGCAGACAATCTCATGCACCAGGTGTGTTATGGGGGTAATGATAGAAAAAGCAGCAGGAGAAAAAGCCCAGCAGGTCTGGGTGGGACAGCAAGTTGAATGTGAGATAGCACTGTGCCATTTTGGCCAGGGAGGATGGTGGTATCCTGGGCTGTATTAGGATCAGTGTTAGCAAGAGTTGAGGGAGGTGATCCTTTTGCTCTCATCACCACAGGTGAGGCCACTGCTGGAGTACTAGGGCCAGTTCTAGGCTCCTAAGTGAAAGGCAGGGCTACTGGAAAGTCTGGTAAAAGGCCCTGAAGGGGCCTTTTCAGTGAGAAAAGGTTGAGCAAGCTAGGGCCAGAGAAGAGATGGCTCATGAGGTGATCTTAGCAGTATATGAGGGTGTTAGTAGATGGAGCTGGTCTATCTCTGATGGTCTCTATTGACACAGCCAGAGGCAATGGGCACAAACCGGAACAGAAAAGATTCTCCCTGAGATCAGGAAGTCCTTATTCACTGTGAAGGGACTGAACATTGATACAGGTTACCCAGGTTGTTCTGAAGTCTCCCTCTTTAGAGATCTTCCAAAATCACCTGGACATGAGCTTGAGCAACCTGTTCAAGGTGGTGCTGGTTGAGCAGACAGGCTGGACAAGGTGAGCTTCAGAACTCTCTTTGAGCCTTGGCTGTTCTGTGATTTAAGGGTTTCCCACATGCTGCAGACATATGTAGGCAGATGTTTGCCACACTTTCTGAATTAGCTAGAGTTAAATAACAAATTTTGGAGCTGTTAATCTCCCTCAGTTTATAACATACTTTCCTCTAGTATTCCATGTAATACCAACAGTATGCAAGATACTTTTATACAATTCATCCGCTTGGCTTTATGATTTATGAAATCCGTTATTCAAAAGGAAAAATTACTTCCTGGAAATGCCCCCTGAAGTTGCTTGTCCTAGTAAGCTTTTCACTAATCAACCTTATTTGTCAAATAATCAGAAACGCACATGTGGAATAAATAGCTTGGACAATCTTTTTCTTCGTTCCGTGGCAATTCAGTTTAAAATAGAATTTTGTAGCTACTTCTATCTTAGATGGATACCCACAGTTTTTGAGGCAAGTAGAGTATGCTCACTACTTTCAGTTTCATTCTGGGTAACAAGAATTCTGCTCATAATTAAAGACAAGTCAGGGGTTTGAATCTGGTTCAGTAGGTACTAGAGGTAGTGACAAGCTTCTGGTTTGTATCTGAATAGCTTTTCTTTCTGAAGGTTGGTTGCCATAGGTCACTGAATTAAGATGAGAAAGGCACAATAAGAACCTTTTTTTAACATTGTCCGGGTACAGGACAATCCAGGAATAATAGCAAGGGAAGATAAGGTGACTGTCTTTCGTTTCATTAATATTTTGTATCAAATGCATAGAAAGGCAAGCTTTAAACTAGGGCTTCATTTGAATGTTTGTAGATACCAAATTCTGACTGCTATAATTAGTTGAGTTGAAAATATTTTGCCCTAATCTGTAAAAAGTACTTCAGAAATAGAAATTAATTGTATCTAAGTTAACTAAGGTATAAGAAGTTAATTATATCTATATCTCATTATATCTAATTGTATCTATTTATAATAGAATTTTTGCATTGTTGGGGCTTGAGTGGACTTTCATGGAATTTTCTGATTCTGTTACTGCAAGTGGTAATGCAGTAACAGTGCAGACCTTTTTCTTTTAGAGAAGCAGAATTCTATGTCTATTAGAGTTTTTTTCTTTAATGATGGCTTCTAGATCTTAGCTAAAGGAAGGGAGTACTGCGGGCATTCTTCAGGTGAATTGCAACAGCTGCCAGGCTAGAACTGGGTGATTCTCATACACTTCATTGGCACATGAATAGTCTAAATCTCAAAATCTTGTTTCTAGCTCAGGAATGGGTTTTTTTTTCCATTTATATGAGTGTGTGGTACAGTTCCTTACAGAAAATCTTACATATATAAATTTGTTTAGCAAGCAAGGAGCACACTTCTAGGAGGTTGTTCTTTTTGAATTTGATATATTTTGAATTTGTAATTATTTTTCCTGCGTGTCAAATATTTTAAGTTAATCAGCTGGGGCAAGTTCATGCAGGTTGACTAGGAACACAAATCACAAAGTCTGGCATTCTGAATAACTGTATTATTCTTCCTCTGCCTGTTTCAGGAACTCACAGTAAGGGATCAGCATTAGCAGTAGGTCTTCTTTTGAGTAATGGGACACTAGCTAAAGAATGTGGTTTTTTGCCTATTGTATGAAATCTACTGTATATAATGTTTCATAAAAACAAGGCTATTTTCATATGTGAATTGTTGCCATTTTGGTTTTACTGTATGTACTCATTCTTCATGCTTCCTTCATCCTTACTAACTTGGAATGTAGGTTTTCCTTGTTGATCAGACCATTTATTTTTTTGTCAGTAATGAGAAACTGATGTTGTGTAGGAATAAAAAAAGGCTACATGACGGTTACTAAGAAAGTGTCACATGTAATCCTGTTTCCTCCCAGCTATTATCTTACATATCTGTAATTTTATGAGAATTTCCTTAATAAATTAGTGCAAAGACTAAACAGTCATTTATGATTCAGGTCAGTAGAATCCAGGCATTTTCTGCTTTCTATTTGGGGAATGTCAGTATCTGCAGTAGTATGACTCAGCTGTGTGGGTGTTATGGCACACATCTGAGAAACTATTTAGCGGTCAGATCCTCCAGACCAGCTGCCTGTATTCATATGCTGGCCTGTTGTTTGTGATATCATGGTCTCTAAGCAGGAAGGAAATCCCTTGCTAGTCAACGGCAGTAGACATCATGTGGAAAGTCACTTGAAGGTGAAATAACAGTTACCTGCCTCAGAACAACTGTGATTCTTTGAAATTGCTCCCAACACATTACATGTGTTTTTATATGCTTAATTGCAAAGTGCTCCCCCTGTGACATTCTGTACTCATGGCAAAACCATGGAATAGAGTTTACTTACTCTATTCTACATCTTTCAGTAATGAAGAGTCACAAGAAATCTGGGAGTATCCCAAGACTACAAGATGCTGCCAGTCCACCTAATCTAAAACTACATGTGACATGTATGTTTATCTGGGATGTATTTCTGAAGTTGAGCTGGAAGTTCACAGTTACTGCAGAATAGGAAGCATGTTCATTTCTTTATATTGCTGTATGCCATATTTTCTATTTTGTTTGAGCTGTTTATGGGTTTAGTTGAGGTATCTAATGTTACTAAGTTTATTTTCTCTTACTGAAGTTCTTCAGTTTACCTGATGGTCACTTTACCTATGTCATGTCTTGAATCACCAGTAAACATCCTTTTTTACAGGCTTTGTCAGCTTCTGTGCTAAGAGATTATTCTTTAAACAACTTATGCATGAAATTTATTTTAATTTGCTTGTTCACATTTGTCTTCTCTTCAGCTAGAAGTCTCTGCTCTTATGATCTCAAATAAAGAGATGTGTTTTTGTCTTATGTCTGGCTCTGTTGCTGACATAACATAAACTGAATTGGACCCTTTTATTTCTTTACTGTACTTAGAACTTTACTTTTCTGTAATATAATTAAGCATTGATGTTACATTAGGATGTGACTTTTGGCATTTGCTTGGGACGTGTTTTATGTGCAGAATAGACCTATGTTTACAGAATAAACAGCATGTTTTACATGAATAGAATGTAAAATAGATGTGTGAAGTAATCCTTTTTGAATTAGTTTTGTGAACTACCTTATTATTTAGTAGCTCCTAGTCCACTCTTTGAAGTGCTATGGTAACTCAGTGAAATTCTCTAACTAAAGTTTAATGCTACTCATTACTTAATCTTTTTAATTACTTCTAACAATTTTAAACTTTATATATACATGGTCTACTCTTGTCTCTGTGTTGTACTTTCTCATTTAGTTTAGCTAATCTGTTTCTTTTATATATATCTTAAACTCCTTTTTTATTTCACTATGCAGCTCATGATGGCGCCCTGATAAACCTGAATCACATCTAGAATTTAGGATTAATGAATAGTAGTACAACAATTGCCTAAAGTTTATATCTTGTTATTTGAACTGTGACAAAAATCTGGAATGTTAAAGCATAAAACCACTAGGCCTCTTGGCAAAGCTTTAAATATTTTTTTATCACTCATAGCAAATGAGCCTTATCATGTAGAATCATATGGAGATTGACCTGTCTATATGTGTAATTTATTGTTCCTAAAGTTTGAGTGCATACAACTCAATTAAGCCTACAGGGCATTATTTATCAAACATCTATCTCTGCTTTTGTTATGGGCTCAACAGTTTTGGCAGCTGTACATTAAAATCATGCAGATAAATGTGATCACATGTTTCTTATGCTACAAAATACTAATACTCCAGGAAACTTCACTCTTGTTAAAATGTTCTTGTGGCCTGGAAACTCAGTTTACAATCCCAAGTGATTACTAACTTTTTTCTATGCTAGTTTTTCTAATGCTTCACAAGAACCTGTTAGAAGGATTAATTTCTTAAATTTGTTTAATAGATACACACAAGGCTGTTACAGGGATTTGTCTTTTGCCTTTCATTCATTGTCAACTCTTATATCAGGTGATCTTTTCAAATTGATATCCTAGGGAAGGGATGATTCTAACATTGTCAAACTGCTTTTTATCCCGTTGAATTATGATTTTTTTATTATTTTGTGATAGGAGCCGGCTGTAATTCTTGAAACCAAGCTGTTTTTTAATGCTCATTTTGTAACTTCCATTTCCATATGCAATAGTCTACTTGAATTGCACCATAGCTAGTTCCAGAAGTTGCTTATCTTAGGAAAGTATTCTGCCTTGGAGTACTGCATAAGCCATGCAAACAGTGCTCAAGATAGTGTTTGCTAGTCTCTGATAAATGTAACATTCATATAGGCAGTAACTGCTGGAAACTGCAGTTAACAATGACCCTGCCTTCATGTTCAGGCAAACTATTTTTTATTTACCCAAGGCAAAGGCATATTTCTTTAAGAGAAAGGCTAGCTGTGTCAGCTAGCAAAATTGCGAGACTGTTTGGCAAATTGGTTGTGTTGACAGGGTTATAAGTTTCTGTCAGGAGCCGTGCCCTGTTGGAAATGAGAGTTGCCTTTCCATATAACTAAGAAGAAGTAAATAGAGGAAGTCAGCAGATTTTTCTATTATTCCTCTGTCTCCTATGCCTTCTGTGGCAGATGGCAGGTATAATGGATACCTTGAGCTCTTTTAAGTCACTGAAAGAGCTCTTGCAAACAGTAATCAGTAGCCTCTTGGCACTAAAATTGATTCAGATAATCACTATTAATAATGATCTAAACCAGTAACCCAGGGACTTTGTTTTAAGGCATCTGTTAGAATCTTGAAAAGCATTGCTGAGTTTTTGTTCTTTTTTTAAAGACAATTGGATTTTCATTAGCTGTTAATCATAAAAGCAGGTCAATTTCCAGCTAAAATAACCTTTGTTTAATTACCTGTTTTGTTTATTACCCAGTGAGAGACTACTGGCTTGTATAATAACTGTCATGCTGATGTATACCAATATTTAATTGATTCTTTTGTTGGATGAAGTTATCTGAAGTTTATTTGTCAGGCAGGAAAAAGGTAAGCTAGGTAGCACAATTTCTAAATTTAGAACTAGCTAGTTCACTAGGAAAAGTTCTAATTAATACATTGAAGTAATGATTTTTATTACCCTTCTAGATTTTACTTTTCATATTTTTAATTAATTTTAAATTACTATTTTTTCATATTACCCTTCTAGATTTTAAAAGGAAATAAGTCTTTTAAAGTCTTTCATGCATCATTTTCATTTATATCTTGGTAGAATAGTTTTTTTCTCTTCTGTTTTTGGCTAATGAAACTGAATGAACTGGTCATTGAATTAAGTTAGCTGAAACATTAAAACAAAGAAAATATTTTTTCACATCTGCAAAAAAAGCTGTTGTCAAGAGCTGATTTAACATTTCAAAAAGCTGTACACCCAAGTGTCTGGCTAATGAATTGCTTTTGGCTAATGAATTGCTTTTGGCTATCTTTGAAACTTTAGTAGCAACAATGTACTGCTGGACTACTGTTTGAGTATATTTTAAAATGGATAGCTTGTGTTAACTCTTACATTAAATATAATTAAAGCTGTAATATATAAGTGTATTTCTAAAATTAAAATGCATTTTTCATCAAACTTTGAGTTTGTGGTGAATAGGGATGAAGAGAACTTGAATTTACAGAAGGTGAAAAGCAGTACTTTAGGCTGATTGTTTAAATGACTTTCTTATGTCAGAACACTGGTGATAAATTACATACAGACCATGCCATGGTCGCACAGGCCTCTGGAGCCCTGCTGCCTATCATGTGTGCTGTCAGTATGTGCATTTGTTTGTCAAACTGAAGAGTTTCCCACTTTTATTAAGCTGTTAGCTGCTGCTTTACAGGAGAAAAGGGGCAATGGTGGTGGCCATTATTGCCAGTCGTGGTCTAAGAATGTCAAGACACAATTTCTAGCTTTGAAATGTATGACTGTAGAATGAGCAAAACTAATGAAATCACTTTCCAGAGGTGTTCTTTATGAGGTTAGTATTAATTGGTACTTTCTTTTTCAGCTAATCTGCCTGTACCTACTATTGCTGCAATAGATGGAGCTGCCTTAGGTGGTGGCCTAGAGCTTGCGTTAGCCTGTGATATACGGGTGGCAGGTAGGTCTGAATACTGCTTTGGAATGTAGGGTTATTAGTGTTATAGCTGGCTTGACTAATCTGTCTGTTGGCAACAGTCTTATAAAACTTACTTGATATTTGACATTGTTTATAACCCATTATTTGAAAGGGCTTTAGCAGAAACCTGTCTAAGTACTTGCTAATGTTTCATTTATAACAACTTAACTCTGTTAGCTGGATTGGTTTTTTTAAACATTTATGTGATTCTTCTGACCCTAATTTTATCAGTCTTGCCAAAAGGGTCATGCAATTATTTTCTTTTTTTATTTTTACTTTTAAAAAATTTTTATTCTTGTGTGTTTGAAGTGCTCTAGATGGGGACTTGATTTTATCTAAATGGTTCAGGGAATAAACTAAAGTTCCTAGTAAGTGTATTACTACATAAGATATTAAATTATAAAAGTGACAACCACTCTTGAAAGGAGGAACCTTGAGCTGAGCTGTCAGAGCTATAAAGCCTATTGATAGAAAGTAAATGAATACTTCATTCTGAGCCAGTAAGTTAGCATTTATAATGTTGTTTGACTTTAGAGAATATTCTGTCACGTAAAGAATTCAAATAATCAGATTCAGAATTCTACCCCATTCTAAGATGTTAAGAAATAACATCCATTTTCTTTTAGTACTTTCCATTTGAATGCAAGTCTCATTACTCACTGTTATTGCTTACTTGCTATGTGAAAATGACTAAAGTACTGAATTTGCCTTGATGGAAGTAGTTGGATCTTTCACTAAAAGTAGATCCGTTGAATCTATTTGAAGTTGGTTTTTTTTAATAAACAAATTCTTTAAGAAGTGATTTATTTTTCTTTTTGAAGAAAACTTAATATATTAGCAAACTTCTAGGTTATCATGATGTATTTTCCATAGATTTTTTTTCCTTTTACATTAGAGTAAGAACTTCTTTATATTCTATTTTTTAGCATCTTCTGCTAAAATGGGCCTAGTTGAAACAAAGTTGGCGATCATTCCAGGTGCAGGTATGAATGTTTTGCTTTTGCTACCACAGATGACTAAATAACATACATACTTAGTGTTGGATTTTGAATTGTTTACGGTGCTTATTCTTATATTTCTTTTAAGTATTATAGCATGTGTTACACCTTATTGCTTGTAATATTTACCAAAATTATTTAGAAAGTGTATTTCTTATCTTCAGAGACAATCACCTGTATACTATGTTTTTAAGCAAAATCTTCATTAACTAAGTCAACATTGAGTGATTCTGTAAATGACATTTAATGTGTTGATCTGAAGGCTGAATAATTTTACAAAGGATCAAGCAAGGAAGAAGGATTAGCTGACAGTGTACAAAACCAATTATTTGAATTAAGATTCACTTTCACATAACATTTGGTACTTTAGGATTCAAATTCTGCTTTCAAGCTGCTTATATATTGGTTGTAAAGAGTTTAGGAATTGGAAGTGTAGCTCTGGATAAATCTGTTACCTTGCCAAGATTTTTTGAGTCAAAAACTGCTTTTTATTTCGAAGGCCAGTTGACCTGCTTTTCACATACTCCAGGTGAATGAACATTATGTAATAAATAATTTTCAAGGAGTTGTTACAAAACCTTATGTTTTTATTTTTTGTGTAAATTGTTGCTACATGAATTAAGATATTTGCTGCTCTGGGGAAATGGCAGTGACTGGGAAAAAAGTGCATCCCTGTGATTTTCTACCTTCACTTCTGCGAGTTCTTGGGAACTTTATACTGTTTCTTTGCTCCTGTTTCCTTTCTAATCAGTGGAACCTATTTTGAAAGCACTATATTCAGTTCCAGTGGATACCATTGCAGGTCACGTAAAAAAACCAGTAAAATCAACCATAATGGCAGTAGTGGTATGAACTTTGTGTATAAAACTGTCCCATCCTATGTCTAATCTGGACAATTATTGTATGATTTCAATTGCTGTATTATTTTGGTTATTGTTGAGATGTGATTTCAATCAACACTTTCTGTGGTCAGAGCTGCATTTTACATAACGAAAACAGTTATGATTGATGTCTGGTTTCTTTTTTGTGGAGGATAAAGATAATAATGCAGATGATTTTAAAGATGTATTTACTGGTAGTGGTGTTGTCATGGAATAATATGCCTTGGAAATAAGTCCCAGTAAATAAAAAGACAGAAGTTTATGTTGTTTATCTTTGTTGTCAGTTTTTGGTCTTTGTCCTCCCACTCTCTCCTTTCCTAAGTAATTCTGTAGGACAGTATTGGAAACATACTCTCAAGCTCAAGAAATTCAGCTCAAATTCTCCACATATTCTTTGTATTCAACTTTTTGAGGTTCTCTCATTTCTTTGTCTTCAGTTAATTATAGTTGTTTCAAACAACTGCGCTCTTACCTTAAAATGCTAGTCATCTGATTCATTATAAGTTTCATTCAGAATATTTACTGCTATTCAAAGACTGAGGTTTGAAATATTTTTTTCCCTCATCCTAAAATAATGATTCAGGTGTATGTCTTCAGGTGCATGTCCTTCAAAATGTCACATATTTAATCTTGTTACATTGAGTTTCCAACTTACAATATTTTGGGGTACATTCAGTGATGAATTTTTTTCCCCTATTCCTATCAGCCTTTTTGACAACTATTTTTGTTGAATATATTTGAGGTAATCACAACTTTTTCCTGATCAGCCTGTGCTTACACCAGTCCTGTTGAGCAATGACAGTGTTTCAGTCCTTTTTGCTTCTTATCATCCAAATAGTAACTGATTGTGCCTTTTGTAAAAGGCACCAGAAGGAAAGTGAAGAATGAGTGGAGGAATTTTGAATATATCATTTAGGTAGAGAAGCCAGATATACACACTTGAACCATAGGTTTCAAGGGTTAATGGAATATTTTCTGAGAGTGTTTATTTCCAGCTGCTCTGAGCCAAAGCAGAACTGCAGAGTGGAGCTGAAGAGTGAGCTGTTGCTGTTAAGAGGCCTACATAGATTTCTGCTGCCATCTAGTACACCTGAATCTGCTGGCAAACTGAGTTGCTTCTTTGAGCTAGGTCCCTGTACCGTGGCAAGCTACTGTTGTTATTCTTGTCTGTCAGCTGCCAGGTGTATGTGATAGATGTAACTTTGAGTAGGGTGATAATTAATATAGGTGTTTGAAGCTATATGGAAAACATATTTATGTTATGAGGGTTTGCTTTTTTAATACCCCAGTAATTTATAATGAAAGAGCTGTGTTAGAAGATTGTTACTAGAATTCAATAGAATTAAAATATAGATCCAGGGCACATCAGCTGTTAAGTTTTGGACCTGTTGTATGTTATAGTTTATTCGATTCTTAATAAAAGGTGGTTGTCGAAAGACACAGTAAGGTGCTGTCTATTGATGAACACAGATTTCCCAGGTGCAAGAAATTTTTCTTTTATATATGCACAGATGTACTGCAACTTTCTAAAGGCTAAGTTTGAGCAGGAGTTAGTTGAGTTAACCAAAATGTTCCTTCTAAGTCTGCTGAGGGTGTTGACCAGGTAGGCATTTATAGAGTAAGCTGTATTACAGCAGGTTGAATCTCCTCAGAAAATTCATCCATGACAGACAACATGGCAAGACCAAGTGGGATGACAGCAGTGCCTCCTTTTGTACAATAGCTGTGTTCACAGACCTGCTGTTCACATTGTGAGGGAACAGGATTATCCTTTTGCATTTGGAAATCTAAACCCAGTTTTTCTGCACTATGGGAAAAGCTTAAACTGCCAGAACACATGAACTAGGAAAAGTAGAAAAACTTTCTGTTTTTCCTCTTGAGTACATCCCACTTTCTAGTAAGGAAGGAAAGGTTCAAAGAATCTTGAAACTAGTTGAAATATGTAACAGAGAGAAAATCTTGGTAACTTGGTGATGGGAGACTTACCTGAGAATGAGTAGTGAAGGTTTTTGTTTTCTAAAGAAAGTCTGCCAATCATCATTGTAAAAATGGTCTTATACCAACACAAAAAACGTGTCATAGAATCATTTAGGTTGGAAAAAGTCTTTACGCTTATGAAGTCCAACTGTCAAATACGCACTGCCAAATTCACTACTGACCATGTTGCTAAATGCCACATCTACACCACTCAAGTGACTCAACCACTTCCCTGGACAGCCTGTCCAGTGCTTGACAACCCTTCAGAGAAGAAATTTTTCCTGATATCCAGTGTAAACCTCCCTTGGTACAGCTTGAGACATTTGTTCCTTGGTAAAAGAGATTGACCCCAACCTCCTTTCAGATCATCGCAGAGAGCAATAAAGTCTCCCTTAAGCCTCATTTTCTTCAGCACTTCCTTGTGAAACTCACTTCCAATCCTCAGCACTTTCTTGTGAGACTCATGCTCTCTTCACTGGCTCTATTGCCCTTCTCTTGACATGCTCCAGCACCTTAATATTTTTTCTGTAGGGATCCAGAACTGGACACATGATTCAAGGGGTGACATCACCAATGCCAAGTTCAGGGTGACAATCACTGCCTTGGTACTACTGGCCACACTTTTGCTGCCACAGGCCAGGATGCCATTGGTCTTCTTGGCCACCCGGGCACAACTGGCTCATGTTCAGCTGCTGACAGCCAGCAGCCCAGGTCCTTTTCTGTTAGGCAGCTTTCTAGCCACTCTGCTTCAAGCCTGAAGCATTGCAAGGGGTTGTCTCCCAAGTGTTTGGGAGACAACCCCTTGCAATGGGGTTGTCTCTTTTTTTCTTTTTTTATGGAGCTCCAGCAAAACTTTCTGTTCAGTCAGGCTCATCTTCCTTCCCACTGACTCTTCTTTTGCCACATAGGGATGATCTGCTCCTCTGGCTTTAGGATTTTCTTCTTGAAGAATGTCCAGCCTTCCTGAAAGCCTTAGCCCTTCTGGACTGCCTCCCAAGGGACCCTAAACAAGCAAAAGTCTGTCTTCTGTAAGTCTGAGGTGGCAGGTCTGCTGATTGCATTCCTTACTGCTCTGAGAACTGAAAACTATCATTTCATATTTGCCTGTGCCCTAGATGGCCTCTGAGCAGCAAATCATCCTTCTCTGTTCATAAACAGCAGTAGGGCACCTGGCCTCTTGGCTCACCCATCAACTCTGTCAGGAAATTATCTTCCATGTAGTGCAAGATCTCTTAGATTGTTTCTTCTGTGCTGTAATGTATTTCAGAGTGTGTATGGGTTTGTTCATCCCCTCTCTTCCTCAGATTTCTTTGCTGTGAACTCAGTGTCTGTTGGCCTGTTGTGGTAGAATTTGTGGTTTACAGGGTAGAGGTTGCAAAAACAACATTCCCCAGAATTTTATTAAAAATAGGTGGACAGATGAAGGGAAAATTGTACTGGCCTCAGATGAAAAGGTTTCAGCATGAACTAACCTGTTCTTTGGCATGCAAGAAAGGGCGCAGGAGGAAATTGTTGTGTGTGTCTTAGCTGTGGATAATGTTTCACCCAGAATACTCATTGCAGTGGACAGCAAGTGGTTTGTATGAGACAGAATTTCATGAGAAACCACACTCCGTTAGCTTTGCAGTATAAGGAGATGCTTGTTATCAGTCAGAGTGACTTTTCTCAAAGCTATTCATTGCTAAAAGGAGTTACTATTTTTTGATCTTTTAGTTAAAAGCTGTTTAAGCAACTTATTTTCTGTGTAATCCTGTGTCTGTACAGAACTCAAAGTAGTGTGGGCAGAGTCTTTTTACACAAGAAAATTGTGTTCATTCTCTTTGTTTTGTTTCCCAAACTGGCATTTTAAAAAGTGCAAATATTTGTCATTAATTGAATGTAGTTTTTGATGTCTCTCAGCTTGCAAAGGAAGTATTTTTCAGTGACAACTTTCTCCTCAGCCAAAAATTTTCTTTTGGAGCATTTTTTTTGTTGAAGTCCTTTGTTTTTCTGCTTTGTTACTTTTTAAAACTGTCTGAATTTGTGATGTAATTCGGTTGTTCATCTCTAGATTCTCACGGTGGATATCATACTAAGCTTGTAATTGATAGATGGTGCCTTTCAGGCAAGTCTGCTTTTGTTTATTAGAATTGTATTTATATAACACAGTATTTATTTATATCTGTTATGGTGAAGGTAAAAGTACTTGCAAAGAACATACATAAACTTCCTACTCTAATAATATAACAAGATACATTGGTTTCACAAGGGGAAGTATTCTGTGATAGCAAGAAGTAGAAAAGACAGTTATATATATAAAATATAATTTGTGTTTTCTTTATGGTATTTATTTACACAAAAGATTTTGGTGTAAGCTAAATGATGTATTGGCATACATCAACAATTATGTTTCCATAAAAAAAAAAAAGTATCTTCATTTAAATGAATATGCATATGGAAGCAGGTAATTTGACATTGCTAGATAAAAACTGGCTATTGGCCTGCATACTTACAGCTGTCACTCTTTTTTTTTTGTTGTGTTTATAAAGGCATTTTAATTAGCAAGGCTTCGTTCATTTCATCATAATTTTGCTTTTATTCTTCCATGCTCCTCCCAAAAATCCCACTACTTCGTTACCAAGCTGTCTTCCACTGTTTAATATTAAAATAAAAACCAAGCACATAGCCCCGGGATCGTACTTTCCTTGAGAGCATTCAGATGAAAAACATATTTTATGAAGAAGACTTTTTTAAAAAAAAGGAAGGAAACAAAAAAAAACTCTGCTAACTCTCTAAGAAGGTCTTTGTAAATAAGCTATATGTTCTTTCTACCTAAAAGTTGCTTTAAACCTTTTTTTCCAAGGGTGAAACTGAAGCTTCAAACTGTAGGAGATGGGACTGATTTTGTCTTTAAAATATAGAACAAGGGAGATTAAATTACAGTATTTCTCTGTTCTCCCCTTACTTTGGTAACAATATTGTTTTGGCTGTTTTTCTAGACTTCAGATTGTATTTGGAGACTTACAGAGCTTGCAGATTGTAAGATTATAAAATAAGAGATAGGAACACTGAAATGTTAGGCCTTTTGCATAGGAAGAAAACCAGTGTAAGAATGAAGAGTAAATTTAGGTAATCATAGTATATTTTCCTTAATTCTTTGCATTCAAAAACGTCTTTATTGTCTCTGTTGCAGTACTTACTTGAAAGCTAAAAAAATAATTCTGTTTTGGATGAGATAGATGTCAAGGGACTTTCTGCATGGGAAAAACTCACACAGAACATGTTTTTGCTAACAGAAGTGGTTGTCCAATTCAGCCAAGTGTAAAGGTTAAATTGAATGTCAATTTCAAGTTGAAATCCAGTGCACATTACAGTACTGCTAAGATATTTAGATTTCCATTTTAGCTTCATCAATAATAGGAATAGCATTTGATAAATGCTGGAAAATTAAAGTGTTACTATTTTTGGTGTATTAAGATTGAATTTTTGAGTACTGTTTTTACTAAAATTTGTTGTTACAACCTGAGCAATGTTATCAATTACTTTCCTATTTATCATGAGTGTATAAGAAAGCTTTCATTGTTTTATGAGATTCATGGAAAATTGTTTTATGAGATTCATGAATTGCATGTTTTTGAATGACAGCCAGAAAAATGAAAAAGTGAAACAAATTATTTGTTTTCTTCTGTCCTCCTTAAATAATGTAGACTGAAGCCCCATTCAGGTTACTCTTTCACTGAGCATGGGTTGTACTGTCACATTTGTATCTTTTCCAAACCATCTCTGTACTTCAGGGAACTACGCAGTAAAGCTTTGAAAACAAAGCAAACCCAAACTTTGCTTTTGCAGCTTGGTTTTTCTCACCACATATATTAAAATAGTATGACACAGAATAGAAATTATGGTCTGGGCCAACTGTAGCAACATGAATGAAATTCACACTAGGCTTCATAACATAGGTGCAAAGTAGCTTATATTCACTTGGGGCTCTCATATGAAGAGGACGTAGAAAGAATAAAGTAAATAGAGAAAAGAATGATCTAAAATGCTGCTAGGTAAGAAACTTAATGTTTTTTCAAAGCCAGTTAAAATATAAAAATTACCCATGTACAGACTTGCACATAATCAGTTAAATGAATTTTCTATTGACTCATACAAATCTATCAAGAGTTCATGAATGCATTTGATGAAATAATTTGCCCCTTGCATTAAGTTTGGACTTAATTTTAAAAGTTGTACAAAACCTTTGTACAAGACCACCCTTTTTTTACTTTGTAGAAGACCACCCTTTTGTTCCCCAAACATGTCCTAAAACCAGAACCTAGTGTCTGTCTCAAACTCTCTTGTCCACTGAAAATCATAATAGAAACTTCCAATGGCACACTTTCATGTTAAGTTTTTTTATTATTTTCTTTCAATATCTCTTTTCTAAGCTTATGCAAAAACAAAGGGAAGACCAAGTAATAGTAGTTGGTGTTTCTCAGGAAAAATAGGGCATGGGAAAAATTAAAATTTGCTGCATATGGAAGACAGAATTGCATGAAATTCTCTATTAAAAATTAATGGTTTGGTTGTTTGGTGTCTTTTTAAATTAAAAAAATATTGCATTTTGGAAGTAAATATTGGACAAATTAAGGACTTGACTCCTTCTGGTGGCCTAGAGGCTCCACCAAAAATCTTCAGCTTAGATTTTTAGGCTCAGCCTCTTCTATAGTCAACATTTCTGAGTTTTAAGGTTCTCTATCTTTTCTGACTACTTTTCTAAGTTCCTGTATAAAGAGCGTCATTGCTGCTTTAGCTTATTGTCAGAGATTAAATATCGTCTCAATAGTGTCCTTTCTACCTGCAGCTGCACTAACTCACTCTATTTTACAAACTAAAGTAGCTTTTTCTCTATTTTTCCTATCTCTACAGTAGCAAAAGTGGTAAGGAGAAAGAACTCCTTAGGAGTTTAAAGAGAGGTAGAGGTAGAGGTAGAGAAGTACAGAAAATTATTAACCTTGAAGAATCAATGAAGAATGAAGATGAAAATGCATAAGCAACTCAATCTAGATTTGGAATTCATTTTCTAAAAACTCGAGGTGGTGGGGGAAAAATCAAATTTTATCTTTTAGTATAGAATCAAGCAGATTCTTTTTAGTATAGAGTTAAGCAGATAGATATTGTTACCAAGTTACCAGTATATATGCATGAAAAACATACCAGGGCAGTAGAATACAGCAAAATAAAAGGAGGAAAGAAAATTATTCATCTAGGTAATTTTGGGAGGCTTAGTGCCTATCCTGTCTCTCTGCATTGACAGTCCTAGAAACAGACTCTTTATTTTAGTTCTTGGTGTGTCACTAAATGAGATGTGTAAAAGCAGTGATGAAAATACTCCTTGTAGTGTTAAGAAGCTGGTTAATCTGTGCCATGATAGACACAATTTAGTACAAGATGCTGAAGATGGCACATTGGATGCAAACCATGTAGCTTATCGTATTACATATCTCTTGGTCATTTTCAGTATTCTGTGACCAAATGTGCATTTTAGTTGTGAGATAAAAAGTATGTGTAGAAGACTTGCATGATTTTTATGGCTGAGATAAGTAAGCTTCATAAATTGGCATCAAATAGCTTATTAGCCACTTTTAAGTAGTTTAAACTCAGCTCCTGTGGTGCATCCCCCTGTCCCCATGCCTTCCCTTTATTATTTTTAAGCCTACAGCTGACAGCACCTAGTTACGATACTGCCAAAGCCTGTACGCATAGCTGGGATCATAGCCTACAAAGACATTGTTCACAGACAGAGAGACAGAAGGTGTAGGATAGAAAAAACAGTAAAAAAATATGCACACTGATCAGGAAGTTATTGGCAGAAAAACAAAATGAGTTGGAGATACAAACATGAGGATTTTGAAAGTTTTTAATAACTGAGGAGAAAGTACGATGCTGAAACTTTCCTATTGATACTCTTACATAAATGGTTTATTAAGAAGAAAGTTATTAGTATGGGGTTTCATTCAATTTATTTTTTCCTCAGATGCTCCCACAGCATTTTTAAAATTTAAGTGATGGGTATGTCCTTCCAAAACTTAGTCACTAGTCTTCATGACATTATTTGCTCAAAGTTTCCATTGACGTGAGTGCTTGGCACAGTAAAGCTTGCAAAAGCTATGATCATCCTTTAGGATTTTTTCAGTAGCCATGAATCCGGAGGGAATCTAGAGGATAAAAGAAAACCCAACATATTTAGGGGATTAAATGATCATTAATTTTTTTCAGCCTTTTAATAAATTCTAGACCTCTTGTGTCAGTCATTGCACAAGTGACCCTCACTGCGCATGACACGCAGAGAACTGTTGTAGTTTTGTTGTTGGCATGTGTTAGTAAGAACTTGTAAGCAGGGATTGCTGGGTAAAATTAATTGCATTGCATTACTTATGTCATGTTCAAGTCTGACTTAGGAAAGAATGTTCTGGGATTTTTACCAGTGCTGTAATAGTTTTCTTACAGTATTTCAGTTTATCTTCTGCACTTTGCTGTATTAGTGAATGGAAAGCAATTTACAGAAAGAAACAGGCTTTGGAAAGATGAAAAGAGAGAAAATATCTTTTTACTTTGTGTTGTTATTAAGATTCCCCTCTTCAAAATGTCTTCATCTCAATATAGATGTTACTGGAGGCGAAGGATTGGGAGTGGGGCTCTGGTGGACCAGCTGGAGTGTATAAATGGGGGCTAGTATAGACGCAACAATACTTGGTAAGTTCCTAAAAATTATGTTGACAGCTGTTGAGCTCATCTATGCTCAGTGTGTTTTTTGAAGAGGAGCCAAGGAATTTTTAATCAAGGAAGATTACTGAGCAGATTACTGTTGCTTAAAAATAGACTTACTTTTATTAGTAAAACTTTTTGTTTAAGCCCGAAGTGTTACATTTTTCACTGAAAATGCAAAAGCTGTTTTGATTTAAAACAGTATTAAATTATTATGAATGAGATGGAAAGAGATAATGAGATGGAAAGAAGATAATATTTATTCTGTTTAATCGAAGTGTTGTATAGGAATGTCAGCATGAGTAATATGAATGCATTTTAACTTTAGAATTTAATGGATCTCAGACTGACATTTCAAGGGAGACAGGATTTTCAGTGACTTGTTAGATTGGAAAATGTCTGATTTAAAGGAAATTCTTTATGGAATGTTTTTGTGTGAAGTTATTTTGGTAATCTGCTCTCTTAGGACCAATTGCTAGTCTTTTCCCACACTAATGAAACTAGGTCACTAGTTTTTGGCACTCATCCAAGTTGTGAGATTTATTTGGTGTTCAAGCACACTGTCTAGAAATAGTGATGCAATGTCAGCAAGGCCACTTTTCATTTTGTGAACATCATTTTCAGTGCCCTGGAATTAATTTATTCACTGACCTGTTAATAACTGCAATCTGTCACTGGCTTAACAGAGGCTGAGGAAGTGTCTGGAAATAGTCATGGTCACCCTACCAGGTGATCAGTTACAGGACTGCTGTTCAATGTAACATTTTTTTGGGTTTGATCATGCAGAAGAGTCTGACTGTTAATGAAAACAAACCAGCAACTTAATCAAAAGGAAAATACATGTAATTAGTAAATATGGGACAGAGATTGTAGTAGTGGGTTTACCCTGCATTAAACTACAGTGCATCTGAGAATGATACTGATCACCTTTGAAAAAGTACAGAAATTTAGCATCTGTAGATGATATATAATTCTTTGAAAAAGTACATTGTAGCAGTGTTGCCAAATAAAAAGAAGCTTAGTAATTTGAGTTTGCTGCTGTTTCAGGTTTGTTCTCATCCCCATCTACAGAATGTTTTTGTTGAAATCAGGATTGTCTTTTGCCACAGGTATGGCAGGCGGTCGCTTGTGGCAGTGGATTACTCTGCAGAGCAAAATAGCTGTTAGCCCTTTTCTACCTCACGTGAGCCAGAGCCCTGGAGAGACAAGCTCGATGCTGCCAGTGAGGGAGAAGGGTTCAATGATCAGAAAACAGTTCTTACTGTTCAGTGACACAGCTGGCTAGCAATTCCTAGCAATGCTGCTGCTATCTTCAATTTTTCTGTTTCTGCTGTAGAGAAACATCAAACCTAGTTCTACAGGGATTCCCACCCCCCCCCCCCCCCCGGTTTTGTGCATCCTAGCTCTGAGCCTTTTACCTTACTTTAGATCTTAGTATTTCTCCTGTTCCTCATTTACTATTCCCCATGGTAAAAGCTGCACAGCATCCTGGTCCTTAATCCACTGTCTTGAAAAATTAAATTTTGCCTATAGCAGTAAGATGACTCTGATTAAAGTGTCAGGCATCATCACTGCAAGTAGTACAAGTAGTAAACCCTACTCTTGGGGACAAGCTTTTCTAAACTTGTGCAAAACTGATCTTTGGGCACAGATTAAAGCTTAATAATGAAAAAGGTTTTTATAGGATTTTTTTGTTTGTTTGTTTCTTTGGTTTATTCTGTCATGGGAGGGTTGTGGTGTTGAGGGATTTTGAGGTGTAATTTAATACAGCTGAAGAGCTTCTCAATTAGGGTACTCCGAGTGATATTTGAGATATTAAATTTCTGATGGAACATAGAGCTGAGCATAGTGCTGATCTGTTATCACTGCCATTGCAAGCATGGAAAGAGTGGCCATTTTTTTGGTCTCGGGTTTCATAATCAGTAGTGGTTTTCTTCTGAAGTTTTACTTTCAAATGAAACTTGTGGCCTGAACTTCCATGGCTGAGCAATGATAGTTGAAAGTATGTCCCTTCTTCATAGTGCCTTGGAAAGATTGTGTAAGTGAATAGCAATTTTTATTTCTAATCTGATTTTCTCCAAGTCTTTCTTAAATGTCTTAACATATTTGAGGATAGAAAAACACAGGAGATCTTTTTAAACAGTAATTTTAAGTTAAAATGGAGTCCCTTTTGAAATTCCAACTTTATATGGTGTACCTGAACTCTGTTGAGGGGCCAAACATCTTGTTGTTGTATCCATTGAAGTATTACCCTTCACCTCTCTAGTGCTGGAAGAGAATTTATGAAATCCAATTTGAAGGCTAGTTGTTTTTCTTTAATTTAATAGGAAATGTATTTTCTTATTTAAAAAGATGGCAAAAAAGGGGAAAAAATAGCTTTCTCACTGACCCTGGCTAAAGCCAGTATTTTCACGGGAGACTTGTATAAAGGGCAGTAGCTATTGCATACTTCTCTGTTTTGTGATCTTTATCTTATTAGACTGCTGGCTATATGATTTCCTTGAATGGAACAAAGGAAGGTCTGGCTGCTTTGCATAATATCCAGTCTTTTAATGTATGGAATACTAGCAAATTTTGATGACTTGGTCCAGTGCATCTTTTGATGTCTCCTTTGTTTTCAGATTCTTTCAAGTGACAGTAAATTAAGCTGTTCTCTATTCCCTGCATCTGCTGACTGCTCCCCAAAGCCTTTGTAATAAAAAAGAGTAAAAACAAAGTAAATTATAAATGATTCATTTTCTAATGTGATAAAACATAAAACAAAAACTGGAGATGAACAATGTGAAAGAACATTCTGATCTAGTAAATCACATAGATGCAGAACATACTTACTTGGTTTTTAATACTAAGTAGATCAAATGAAAATGATTTGGATGCATCTTCCTGTGTTTGAGACCTGTGTTTTTCTTGCAAACATACTATTGAAATCTTTTTATTTGTATTAATTTTTAAATTACTTTTAGGAAAATTCATTTGGTAGTTTATAATGTTCATATACTATTACATTATTAATACATAGCGTGGTCATGATTCACATGATTGTTTTTTGGGGGAAAGGGTTGTTTAGTTTTATGTTTCAGCAAGAACTACAGAAATATGTTAATGTTTCTAAACTCGCAGTTGTTTTGGCATGTTGAAACTGGTATGTTTGGAAGATCCCTCAGCCTGAATTATTAGTCCACCTGTATTGTAAGACACATAAAATAGAACATTTTAATCATCTAAACATATGTCTGAATGTTGTTCTTGAAAATATCAGTATGCTAAGGGTTTGGTGGTTTTTTGTTGTGACAGAAATTTTTCATTTTGTTGAGCTTGGCATCTGCTTTATTGACTGTTTCAAATGTGTTTCTATGACACTTTTGCCAAATGCCTGCATTTACTAAGACCATAAGCTAAATGTAATTTTCCCTCTTCTATCATGAGATCACTTTTTTCACCTTTTTTTAATGGGGAAAGTTCTCCGGAAAATATCTCTCTTAACTTTGTTTTCTTGTAAAGAGTCAGCAAGTGATTCTTCTCCCAGCAAAGCTAGAGTAAAAGTAAGTTTTGCAGGAAGCAGATGAATTAGAACCTATTAAAAATACTGGAAGTTTTCATAGGTTCGACTATTTTATATGTTGAATTTTCACTGTATGCTATAAGACTTTATTGTTGTAACTCTGCCTTCAAAATCATCAAGCCGTTCTCAGTAGCCCTGCATCTAAAATTTCAGTGAATTCACATGTCTTCTAAACAGAAGGAAAAACTAAAACATCTTTCAAGTCACTTCTTCTAGCCTGTATAAATTAGTGAGATGCTAGGTGGATAGTAGCAGAATTAGAAGAAAAAAAATTCTGGTAAATTCATCTTAGATCACAGACTTCCCCACCATTTTTCTGTAGTGGAAGTCTGTCTCAATGTAGCAATATACTTTGGAGAAGTTGTTCTTTTCTAAGAGATCAGCGAACAGTTGCTACTTTGATTGGAAAGCTGATATTTTCTGTATAGTTTCCTCTTTCTGGATGAATATTAGAGTGTTACCACACCTGGAGTCAAACACAGGCAAGCCAAAGTTAAAGCTTCTTTCCGTGTACCCTACTACCTGGTTGGACAATTCTCAATTCAGATGTCTGGTAACTAGGTCAATCTAAATTGTCAGGACAATTGAGATTGAAAGGTACACAATTGCAAAAGGACCTAAGTGTTCCTGAGTTTTCATGCCTGAAGCAGAAGCCAGCCTTTCCTTTCAGGCAGTTCCTAAAAGGTTGTTCTCACCAGCAGAAAATAGCATGTGGAACTGAGTTCCCTAAACATGGAACTGAGTCCCTAAACATGGAACTCAGTTCCCTAAACATGGAGTCCCTATGCCTTGGAGTGTCTGGTTGGGTCTCTGGTTATTTCTGTGGTCTTGCTGTCAGTGCAGGAGCTTACAGATACTGTGACATCCAAAAGCACTTTTTTAAGCACTTCTTGGTGTATTAAGTTGAATCCCATGCATGATCTCAGTGTTACAAGGCTTCAAGCACAGAAGGCTTTAAAGGGAGTTTCTTGTAAAATATAGAACGTAAGAGCAAATTGATGTTATGTTTTTTCATATGGATGTGTCTGTTTGGATTTATTTTTTTTTTATTTCCTTCTATACATAAAAGGGATAGGCAGTATACAATTTTGTGTGTATGATTTGTTCTGATAACAAACTCATGCAGTTACAGAGGTATACCATAGGTCTGCACATAGCCACTGTAAATATGCCAGATAAAATCCGAGAGAAAAAAGTATGCTTCAGAATAAATATTTAATAAGTGTATGTTGCATGGTCATAGCCAGTTACTTCCTTTGAATTTTGGTATATAAAAGGTCACATAAAAGATTTCAACAACTCTTTTATAAGTAATAAGCCATAAGAGTAAATGTTCATATTTTTATTATTTTGTTTTCCATTTCAGTCTTCATTTTACATAAAATTTTAAAAGGGTCAGAAAGGAGTTGATACAGAATTGACTGCTTCCAATATGGAAGAGAAATGTGATCATTTGAAGACCAAATGCTCTCTGCTATGATAATTCTGCCTGAAAATTAGCTGCCTGAAAAGTAGCTATTGATCTTTTATTGAAATTCCTATGTGTGGTGCTAGGTTTGTGTACTAATTGCCATGAGTTTGAGCAAGGCAATACATAGCATGTATTTAAAATTCTTTCACCTTAGGAAATTAATAGACAGTTTTAACCCAGTTATATTGGGCCATCACTTCTTACAGGACTGAACCCATAGCAGTGAAAGATTTCTTACTGCTTTTCTAAGATTAGAGGCAGAAATGAATGTCTGAATTTTGATAGTTAAGTTGCTCAAAAGGATGTTATGCCTAGCTGGCTTTATAACTACTACAGATGATCAAAAGTCTTCATGCTGAACACTTTAGAGGTGCCAGATTTCTGGATATCCATCTCTTCAACAGAATAGGAGGTCACCCAGAGTTTAACACTATTGCCATTAAAAAGCTTTCTTTTCTTCAGTCTTGAAGTGAGAAATACAGAGGAAGAAAGAAACACTGGGAGTACAAAAATAATAGTACATGCATCATAGGAAGCAGCTATTGTTGTCCTTACTCATTGTTCATATGAAAAAAATAACCCTCTGTGAGTTAAGAGGGATTTAAGGTAGTCTTGGAAATGTCAAAGTTCCAAATAGTGAAAAAAGCTGATATGTTGTCAGTTCGGTTGCTTCTCTATTTTAAAAGAGGTTAAACCCCAAGTAAATTGTTTCCATGTTCTATAAAAGTGGTGTCCTAAATTAAAGTGTGGAATGTAACTACAGGTTGTATTGTAGCTATAGATTTTCAGATACTCTGGAATTCCCTGCAATACATATGTAATTTCTCTAGACAGCACTTTTTTTCCAGGTCAGAGAGGTCTATTCTACTTTGACCTTTACTAAATGTTTATCTTTACAATACCTTTTTTTTTTTTTTTTTTAATTTTAAAACCTGAATTTATTTTGGTATAGTTTAATATTTACAAAGACACGTAATTTTCTGTTCCTCGAGAAGAAGTGATTATACATAATGAAACCAATGATAGTGACAAAATTTCTCACTTGTTTTCTTTTAAAAAAACCCACCCAACTCCTCTGAAAAAAAGCCCCCCAAGCCCCAGTGTTTATTCCCCCAGGAAAATAAGTGTTTATTTAAAAAACAAGGACAAAAAAATCAGTGAAAGCTATTTTTTGCATTTCTTGTCCTGGTGGCCCAAATAAAATAGTTGTTAGACTAATGTGCTATATATTTTAGCAGATTTAGGTAGATGTCTATTAGCTTATCCTGTCATCCAGGAGCTAGCTACTGCATTAGAAAAAAGAGATTTTCAGAATTCCTTTATCTGGACATAGTCCTGAACCTTTTCTGGTTGACTTTTCATGAATATTGGACAAGGTGATCACCAGAGATTCCTTCCAACTTAGCATTCAGTGATTCTGTGAGTTTAGCAGTTCAATGAAGTATCAAAAGACAGTGAAAAACATGTTCTTTCGGGTTTTGATTTTTTTATTTCTCAGAAACATCTTTCCTTCTCAGCACAACATAACGTAACATGTTAAATATGTATGTGAGTCTAAATCTGGTTGGTTTTTTTTTTCCTTTCCCCTGCTCCTTGCATAGAAAAGGGAAGTAGTGCTTCACAGTGGTGAAGTATGATGTGTCAATGGAAAAATCATTGAATGTCCTGAAAACATCATTCAAAGAACAAAATATTATTGCAGTCTCATGCTATTTTTCTGATTTGTTATTTTTTTCATTCTCTTGCTTCCTGATGTAACAGAACTTCATATTATCGCTTCTGATAAAAACCTTACTCTGAAGGTTTTATTGCATGTATGGTTCATAATTTAGTCTTTAAAAGAAAGGAGTTTTAATCTTTGAAACAATGGTGGGTTTTGATTTTTGCCTTCTTACTCTGTGTGGTGTGGACAATAAACTCACTTTCATGTTCTTCTATTGATTGTAATAGGCTTGCTGCAGATCTTTAGTATACTCCTGTGTAACCAAGGATAAGGTATGTAATAAGATGAGTGCAGTTACTGAGTTGCAGCCAAAGGGAGTTTGGCTTATGCTGTCACATCAGGAAGCCAGTTTGAGTAAGAGGAAGGAAAATGAAGTTATGCTTACAAATAAATTCAGAGTAGTGGAGTAATAGTACTGCTACAGCTAACATTGGGTGGAATTTGGCTGTTTAGCTGAAGATCTTTTCCTGCTCTAATAGTAAAATATGTCTGAGATTATCCTAAGAATGTCTGTATCTTACTGCAAATGTGATTATTGTGAACAGTCACATTTAAGGAACACGAGATCCACGAGGTCCAGTGATTCTTGACCCAGAGGATTGCAGGACAGAAGATAGAAAAAGGAATGGGAAGACACCCTGGTACAGTACCTTATCCAATTCTGATTTGAGTGTCTCTGAGGATATAGATGTGAGGATCAAACTGTAGTAGTTGATTTCAAAGTGTGTCACGAGACTGTAGAGAGCCTGCTAAGGACTCTGAGATTGGTGGTGAATTACTGGAGTAATAGGTCTTCTGTGTGGCTGAAGAAGTGTTTATCTGAGCTTAACATTATTGTACTCTAGCATGTCTGACATTACTGACTGAGTTGCCTTGGAGTGCTTGTTCCAGGTTTTGCTGGGTCATGTTGGCTTGGTTGTTCTAGCATTTGTTTCTAAGACTAAACACCAAGTAAGAATCTTTTTTTTAGCATATGTCTAATGCCTCTGCAGATGCAAAGAGTATATGGAATGATCTTAACTAAAAGGTTATATTTTGAAAATAATACTGAGATAATTGCTTTGTTTTGATATTCAGGAGGAAAATGAGAGGTTTTTTGGTTTTATTTGTTTATTCTTATCACGGATGTAGTTTAGCTGTTGCAATTGTCATCATTCTCTGAAGTAGCCATTGATAGAGGTAAGGTTCTGCATTGCTAAAGAATTGTGACTGAAATCCATCAAGAATGCCAAAGTAAACAGATATGAAAAAACCCACAACTAATGCAAGTGTCAAATTTTCCTTGCTTAAAGGAATAATCTCATATTTATTTGTACATAGTCTAATTTTGTCAGGGACAGTGTTACTGTGAGGCATTTACATAAACAGATCAATAAGCACTTAGCTTAGGGGAAGTGCATTTTCAAAATCATACATCCATCATTTCTCTGTGCGATGATGTAGATTTTTTTGTCACTCAGAGAAATGAGTGCTTAATAATATAATGAATATTTCTGTTATTGCAGTAACATTATTATCAGATCGCAGGTTTCTGAAAGGATGAGTGTAGATAATATTTTACAGTTAATCTTTAGTGTACAGCTGAATAGATGGTAAGGTTACATTAGTGATACATTTTTAGTAGACTAGAGAATAATATTGTAAGCACAGACCAAGTGTGGAGTTTGGTTGGCTGACTCTACATGACCAAACATGACTAGACATTTACTGAGACAGGTCTGGCAGTTTCTGCAGCTGTATACATGGTCTTTACTGGCCTTTTCCTCTGCAATCTGGTGATGCACAATAACATGGAAGGAATTTTGGGGGAAAAGTTTAGATTATGTTGATTTTTCTTTCTGGTGCTTCCCTTCTGTATAGAGATTTAAGCAGATGAACATAATATCTTTGAAGAATTTAGGCCATGACAGGTCAGCTTTAACAAACTATAATGACATAGTTATTTTGTTTTAAATTATTGTAGTCATGAAAAATATTGTATCTTCAAATAAATTGAATTTTTTTTTGCATCAAAAAATGTTACTGATTCATTTTTGATCTTCAGATATGTGTGTAGTAAAGTATGAGTAGGAATTTTTTTGCCTATTCTTGAAAATGTAAAATAACTCCAGACTAACCCGCACTGCTACAGAATTGGGATATTGGAACAGGAACTGCTCTCGGTGTAGTTTATTGATTTTTGAATGTCTGATTAAAGTAAAGTACATCAATCACTGAGATGGCAATGTAGAAATATGGAAGTGATATAATAGTTGTAATCATTTCCACAATGAAAAAGTCAGCTTTAAGAATGTGTGTGGAAGGAATTTTTTCCCAAGAATTAACTGCACTTGAATATCATTTAATCTAAATAGAACACACCACCATATGACTGATATTTTAATTTCTAGTAATCATTGACATTCTTAGATGGAAGTTGCTTTTGATCCCATATCTTAAGTATTGGCCTCGACACTAAAAAAAAAAAAAAAAAAAAAAAAAAAGCCTTATTCTGATTTTCATTGCATCATATGATGAGTCAAATATTTTTAACACTTGCTTGTTAGTTATTTCCATGGTCAGTCTGGCAGTTTTCTCTGCCGTCTTTCACTGTGATTTACTGAGTTCTTTTAATGGTTGGTAAAAAGTGCTGATTTGCACATTTCTTAGGCTCATAATCAAGAATTTGTCTGATTAAGTCAAAATCTTAAAATTTACCACTTCTAAACACAATCAGAATTAAGCAAGGTACTTATTCTACAAAAAAATTTTCTTAAAATGTTAGGAAGATTTTTAAAAAATAATTTGTTGTGTTTTAGACTCCCAAATACTTAGAAAAAGTTACAAACCTCTCTGCCTAACTTAATCAGTTTTTTACAATGTATGATAAAGGAAAATCCACATTGATTCAATAATGCACCACACTCCTTTTTGTGTCTTTCTGGGTAAAAATAGGATACTGAATATGAAACTAGATGGAATCTGGCTTCATACAGTCGGTACTGTTTTGTTGTTGCAAAGGCTATTTCATTCCTTGACATCATACCTGTAGTTTAATACTGCAGAAGCAGAAAGTAACCAATGAAATAATTAATCAGTTTGAAAATCCTACAACTTGCAGAAAATGGAGAAACTTGCTAGAAGTCATCTACTTATTTAATTATTCTTGCTTCAGTTTATATTTACAACATTAAAAATATACTTTTAGTCTTCAGTGTACTTTTGGTCTTTAACTTCCAGTCTGCTTAGAAACGAGACATTTGAAGCCTCATTAAAACTTGTCAGTAGAACTTTGCAGGTAAGATAAAAAAGAATATATATATATCTACTATAAAGTCCATAATGTTTGTTTGTGCTTGGTATCACTGGCCTTGCCTTGTGATGCTAGGCAAATGCAAATGATTCCAAGTAGTTAGAATGGAACTAAGGATTCTATAATTTACCTGCAACTGAGGTTCTAATGAACTATTTAACCTAGGTCAATATTGTGGAAGCTGATACCACAGTTGCTGTATTTTCATGAGTCTAACTATGTGTAGATTTACAAGCTAACTTACTAAAGAAGATATATATACATAATATTACACTGTATCTAAGTGATTTTAGTTGTTGGATATTGAAGTTTACTCTAATTTCAAGTGTTCCCTGTATTAGGGTTATGCTGTAGGATGCCTATCTCATTTTAAGTAAGACTACTGCTTATTGTACTTGCTCTTCTAAATTACTTTAAGTAGAGGTGATGAAAAGTAGTTCAGTGAATTCTTGGTGAATGCTGCAATACAGAATCCTTTAGGTTGGAAAAGATTTTTTACATCAAGTCTAGTAGTTATTTACTATTGAGTGATTTATTTTAGTAAAGACATGTAAAAGTGATATGTGCAGAAAAAGAAGTGTAGTATATTGTGATTTAGTTAGAAATAGTATTCACTTTGAAGGACAGAGTGTATAAAAATATTTTTTTAATATGGAAGTTTAAATTTTTAATGCCTCTGAATAAAGTTATGTCTTGCTAGTCCCTTGCGCTTAGTATTCTGCAACAGCTCATGCAATTTTCTAAATGTGAAGAAAGGATCCTGTTGAAGGGATTGGTACTATATCCAAAACTTTTTGATTAATTTTAAATATAAGAATTAACAGTAAAATAATTTCTGTATTTACCTTGTTGTACACCCATGCATGCATCTAATGGAGTCATGTTTTTTGGTGAATTTAGCTAGTTAATTCACTAGCTACAATTTTCTTTTTCTTTCTTAACTGTTATTTTTGTAGATGAATTTAACATAATTTCAGCTTGAAATTTTTGTTTTAGATACAGTGTGTGGAACTGTTTTGAAAAATCTACCAAAGTATCTGTTTGCTAGGAAAGAAAATAGATTTATGCAGGAGAGGCTTGTAGTGAGCATTATCAACTTCTGCTGACGTTGAAGAAGTATTAGTAATGGCTTTGTTAAATTCTTGACAATTAAACATTCAAAAATATTAGAAAAGTGTCTGGTTTTGACTAGTGCTATGTGATATTTGTATTTCTTTAAAAGTTTACCTGTGAAAATTTCAAACCTAAAAGAGGTGCGAAGGTGATACTGGTATTCATGAAACATTGGAGTTTTTTCTTTTTTTCTACATTTTTTAGACTACTAATCATAGCAGAAGTATTTGCTTTCATTGCATGCAGGATGTTAATAGTGATATTTCCGTTATTTTGACATGTATCTTGTTTGTTTTCATTTGAGCTGTAATAAATGTGATCACTGATCCCATTTATTACTGATCATTCTAAGCCAGTGATGTTACATTTTTGCACTAGCTTCAGGATTGAGACATTTTATTCGATGTTTGGTTTTATAGAGGGAGAACAATTGCCTTGTCTCAACAAGTAAGAGGAGTTACCTTATTACTGTTATCACACTTGAAAGATAAACCATGAATTTTTGAAGACCAATAAGGAAGAAGCTCAAAGGGATTTATAGTAATCTCATAAACAACAGAAATTTTTTGTCATATTTGAGTAGAATGGAACCTTGTATATTGAAATGGAGGAGCTGAAAAACTTCTGTAAAACTTGTGAAAAGTGAAACCTTGTCAGTGATGTGGCCATCCATGAAACATAGCCAGTGTGACTGTGTAACCCAAATAAAAAAAAAATTCTGACTGGCAGAATAAAAAGTGATAAAGTGTTTAGATTTTACTAAATACTTTTTGTGTTAGAGCACTTCTTTGACCCTAGCAAACGTCTGTATATCAAGTCTTCTGCACAGTTAAGGCTTTGTATCATACTTTAATCCTTCTTTTATGGAAGAGTTAATGTGACATAGTTTTTCAGATGTTTAGAAAATGTCTATTATATGAATCACTTTGTCTCAGTGGAATAAAAGCTCATTGAACTGTGATCCACAGCAGACTCTTGTTTTATAGTCATATGAATTAGTGTTTGGATATTATATTATTTGTACCATGAAGCCAGTGCAGTAGAATTAGGCTGTTGTGTTACATGTTGGAAAAATAAATTGTACCTGGACAATTGTTCTGCAATGATGTAATGGCAGCAGTCTGTTAATTTGCCATTTACTTTTGAGTTTACTAAACTACTTCAATATAATTTAATATGATTTTTTAATTGTGATTTGTAATATGATTTAAAAAAAAATTGATCCTACTCAAACCCAAATCATTTTTATGTCCTACTTTATCTCTATGGTATTTAGATGAGGGATTTAAATGAACTTTCTAATTGTTTTTATATTTAAAAAAATACAGATTTTCTTCTGATAAATGTAAATCCAACACACTAAGAATAGAACTAAATAATTTTGAATATTTTCTAAAATCTGTAATAACAAAGAATACTTATAGAATTACTTGGTATCATTAATTTTTAATATTGAAGCACAATAATACCCTGGTTAAAGATGAGAAGCCTGTATTTTAAGGCAAACCATAAAGTGGAGGAAGGAGGTTGCTCCTGATAGAAAATATTTATGAGTATAAATGTAGAAAAAATGCAATATATTGTATCAAAATATAAGGAAACCATGAGACTGTAATATGCCTGATAGGTAATGTTTTGAGTCTCTTCAGTCTTCAGTTTTCTTTAGACATTGGAGTAAAGAAAATTTAAGGCCCAGGTTGAAGAGGATAGTTACTGTGTCCACAAGACTACTCTCCAGCATAAGGGGTGTGAAGGAAGAAGGCACAGTAGTGCTTGTTTCACAACACGAGAAGTGAATGGTGGAGGCTGGAATTACTCCTGCAGTTCAAAGAGCAGATTAAAGCTCACAGTACACAGTGAGACTTCATGGACAGATAAAACAAAAACCTAAGAGCCTTACGCTGATATTTTTACTGAATAGAAGCAGTGTAGAGTCAACAAGAAGTGCAAAGAGAGGAGTGTCGGGACCAAAAACAGAGCAGAGACAAACTGTCTTTGACATTTAGAGAATGAAGAATTTGCTGAAGTTTCATCCTCCTACACTGATCAGCAAAGGTGTTACAGATAATTTTATATACTGTAATCTGAACCCGTTGTATCTTTCAATGGGACCAGGAAAGAATGCCTCTGACACTCCCAAGATATTCTAGGTGGAGAAAAAATAAACTGTTTTCAATACTCTTTCAATACATTACTTACAATGACAAACTTTACAATACGTTATTTTATGACAAACCTTTTTGACCTGAAGAATAGGTTTTTGATGCTGCAAATGAAGCTCAGTGGAAGTCTGGAAAAAAGGTTTTGAACTGACGAAGGTCTTATAGAAACTACTGAAGGAAATTAGAGTACATTTGATTGGGTAAATACAGCTTGAGCTATGAATCTCCATTGGTTGAGGTGATTGTGCAAACCATTTCATGGCCTCCTTTTTCTGTCTGTTCCCTTAGGGCACAGATGAAGATGTTATTAGAACTTTTGTTTCTGACACAGATTTACAATTTTGTACACTTGTCTTGTTTTCTTTATATTGCAAAAAGAATAAAATTTAAAATCAAACAGAATTTAAAATGCATTGCTAAAGAAACTGCAGTAGACTAAATGTTTTTGTTAATTATTTTGAGTTAATTGTTTTGTCTCCAGTCTAACATTCCTCAACAGTTGATTGGTCCACAGAGAAGTTTAAGAACTAGTTGAAGTCTATAAGCTCAAATTTAAACTTTCAAGTACAAGGATGAATAGAGGTTATAGTTTTCCACATATGATTCTCCACTTACAGATGGGGCTTATTTGAGCAAGTGGGACCTTATAACCAAAGAGCTTGTATAGCATACCCCAAAGGTCTGACTAGTCTCATGTCTTGTCTCCCACAGGGCAAGTGTCTATAAATGAAACTTCACTTTATTACTTTCCCAGTCTCTGGTTTTTTGATTCAGGGTATTCTGAGCTGGATGAGTTTTATATATATTTAATAACTCTTCTGGGATTTTGCTTCCATGAATTTGTCTGATCTTTCTTCCCCTTAAGCCCCTGCTTTGTTACAAGCTTTGTTCAGAACTTGTACCACTGAGCTGATTTTGCACAGAGGGATCTCTAGATTCTAATGTAACAGTGACCTGATAGTTAAGTGATTGAATGATCTAAGTGCCACTTTTTTCAAAACGACCATTACATCATTGCCAGTGCCTGCAACTGTGGATTCTCTGAACAGTAAGGGAAGTGCTGACAAAACTCATGCATTTTTTTTATTTTCTGCTCTTAGTCCTTGCTCCTTACCTCACTCACACTAGCTTATTTGGGTCTCTGTGTTACCTGACAAAGAACAGTTGCTTTGTTGAATGCTAGCTGTGGTGACCTAGTCATGATGCACTTTTTCCTTATGTGGTTGGTTAAACAATTTGAATAGTTACTTGGAAGGGTGTCAGCGTATTGCAAGTAGCTGTGTCAAGAGATTACTGCTTGCTGTCATACCCTCAGCTGCATGTCTTGCCCTTCTGCCAGAAGTCATCACCCATTTAGATCTACTTGTAGAACAGCCTGTTCAAATGCTTTATGATAGTAAGAAAAAAAAGGTCTACAAAAGAGCTAAAATTTAAGATGTTCAGGGTAATTTTGACTACAGCAGACTTGGAGAATCTGATTCTGAGTTCAGGGATCAGTTGTAGAAGCAGCCTCATGGGCAATTAGAGAAGCAAGAAACTCTTTTATTGGAACAGCTGGACCTGTCAGGTTGACTAAGGTTGATGCCATGTGAGATAAATTTCTCTTGTGTATTCTAGAATGATAGAGTAACTTGGGTTGGGCAGGTACTTTTGAGGACATATACTTCAGTTGCCTGTTAGATCAGTTCCCTGAAGTTAAATCAGGTTAGTCAGGGCCTTGTGTTGCCATTTGGTATATCATAAAGACAGGCAATTTCTCCACCTCTCTGGCCAACCAGTGGTCTGATGGTTTAATCCCACTCCTTGTGAAGACCTTTTTCCTTCTATTTTATTAGAATTTAATTTGTTGCAATTTGTGTTATTTCCATCTGAGTCTTTTGCTGTGTATCTCTGAGATGAGATGATCTCTGTTTTTTCTATAACTATCATTTTGGTGGTTGAGGATAACAAGGACACTGTGATAGATTGCCAAAAACTCCCTAAATTTGTGGTAAATTTAAATGAGTCTTTTAAAAGAGTCTTTACTCTCCCCTCACTTTTTGAGTCAACCATCTCACTGTCAGGTTGGTTAGACACTTCCTCTCCTGTGAAAAACAAATTACTTCCAGGATACTTTGCTTGACTGCTGTGATCTTTGGAAGAAGAGATTCATATCACAGTGACATTAGTCAACTTCCTTAGCACCCTTGGATGCATTCCATCTTGTCCCTGGAGACTTGGAAATGCCCAATTCTGCATCTGCTCGTGATCCAGTCATCTGCTACTGTGTGCAGTACTTCAGTCCCACAGACTGTGATGCTCAGGAGGAACTCTGATGGGCCAGGGAGCAGATCAATGAAAAACAAGGCAAAGAAAGCACTGAATAATATTGAAGCCTTTCTGTGACCTTTGCTGTACTTTTTCCCTGTCATTTTTTGCTTGGTATCATATCTTATTCACCAGAGACACATGCATTTACTTTGTTAAATTTTTTAAGGTGCTAACATGCTTAGAGAAGATCTTGTTTCCCTCTAGCTCCAGCTCTTACTTCCACTTGTGCTCATATAGTTGGTGTTTCTGTATTGTTCTTAAGTGGACTGTTCCCACTTTCACTTTACATACACTTTCTGACATTCTGGAGTTTTTCCTCATTTTCCTTTGAGTTGTTTTATTTCCTGCATTTATATTTGCAGAGGGAATTTATCATGAGGCTTTTTGCATGACCAGTTTTTCTTCTTGATGACTGCTGCTGAAATTTCATTACATTCAGTTGGAGAAATACTTATCTTTGAACAAATAGTTCAATAACCTGAAGTCTCTTCTCATGAGTAATTGACTGTGTTCTCTAATTGAATTGCAGCTCCTGCTAACTCATGTGGGAATGTGATGCTAGATGTTCTGAAATATGAGAGCTAGGGTGCAGTCCAAAACCATATAATAATTATCAATTTATATAGAAGAGTAAAATCTGATTTTTAGAGTGGTTGTTTCTGTTTAGTCTGCTCATAAAATGGATAAAGGCAATTGTAAGGTAAGCCTTCTTCTTCAAACCTTAGGAGTGGCATTCAGGTGTTTCAAATGTGTATTTAAGCACTTTTCTGTCTCTTTTCATTTTTTGTGTATTTGAGACATTCCTTCGTTCCTTTAAAAAATAAACAGCCCTGAATACCAGCTTGATAGCTTTTTTTTTAATAAGAATCAGTCAGTCATTCTGTGATGAGTAAATTTATTTTTAACAGCAATTCAGAGAATTAGAAAGATAGCTTTTAATATCTTTATTATAGTGGCTTTATTAGCAAATGTATATTTAATTTTATTTCACTGAAAGAAATTTATAAAATTTTGTACTGTTCTTGAAGAGTTATGGCAATAAAATGCAGAATGCTTAATTACTGCAAACTATAGATGTAATGGATATGTGTTTAACAGAGTTCAGGGCTCACTAACCAGTTTAATGGGCTCATCATAATTTTCTTGTAATGTTATTGTGTTTACAGCACTTATCATGTACAATAATTGTGTATTTACATTGCGTATGATGTATGAAGAAGTACAGAGCTTTTTTTGTCGATGTCTTAAATTGGGCAACTCTACTGGTTTTTAAACTAGGAGTTTTAACTGCATCCAAAACCATTTAATCATGCCCTTCCTAAAAAGAACATGTTTTCTAATATTGTCTTATGAGATGATGACTTGTCTAGAAAGGCAAATTGCACTGTTGGTGTAAAGCAGTTTAGAAGGCACAGATCATGTATTTCAAATGGTTTGTTTTAATAGTTTACAGACATGTAGGATGTTCAGTGCTTTATGTGGCGAATTAAAATGAGTTTTAAACTCTGGTGACTTCATGTTGAACAAAGTAAAATTTCAGCTTTGATCCTCCGGGATGGAATGTGTATGATAACTCACTTCTGGTTCAGAATATGATGGTTTTAGTAGCTTGTTGAATGGTGCTACATGTAGGGAAGTTCTGTAGGAATAAGTGAAACAACTTTTTTACTGTATTCGCAGTTCAAATAACTAATGTTTTAATGGTTAACCTTACCCTCATAATCAGCCAAAATTGAAAAATAATATTTTTTTTTAACTTAAGAAGCAGATATATTATATTTCAAAGCTTTTAAATTACTTGTTCCTTCTGTAATCTACTTAAAGCACAGGTGTGTTAACCTAATTATCAAAATCCCTTCCCAATGATCTTTAAGTGATAGAGGAACAAAATACAGTCTGAGTGTAACTATTGTAAAAAATTGCATTTGACATGTAACAAGAGCAAAGGAAGAATTTCAGTATGTTGTTTCATTCTTCAGCTTCTAGTTGATCCTAAGATGTAATTACTTGTATATAGGTCAAAAGCCTCATCTACTAGGTTTTTTTTAAGTACTACAAAAATCTCTTTTTGGAAAGTTAATTTTAGAGATGAAATAAGAAAGAAACTGATGACGAAAATATTACTGTTCAGTCACCTGGTCAGGGACTTCTGAATTAGAAGTAAATGAATGAAAAATACAGACATCTGCTGCTATGGAATTCCAATTGATGTTTGTATACTTTTAGTCCTGTCGCTTTTGAAAAGTGTATCCTTTTTCATTTCAGTTTCATCTGTGAGTTATACGAATAGTTTTAGAAGTTATATTCAGACATATAAAATACATTACAGCTAGGATAGTAATGACCAGAAAAAAACTTGTGGACAGACAGAAAATGCAAATATAATACAGCTATCTAAAATAGTCTTTTTAGTTGTTGATTTTCTATAGGAACTACCTTTATGTCGGCAGTGGATGAATATGTGCAGTGTATCTGTTAAAAATCTTTAATGATTGTGAGGAAAGTAATGATGTGTCAGAACTAAAATTAGAATTTCAGAAATTATCTGTGACATTCAAAAAAACTGCAGCAAATTTATCAGAGAATTGAAAACTAGTACTGGACCAGATGCATTAAAATTTTAGACATCTTAGCACAACTCTGAGTTCTGAATTTTGACAATTCCTGACCTGAACATCAGGGCAAACAGGGTCTTGGTTGTGTAGCATGAACATCCTGACCTACACTGTGCTGCTGGGGGAGCACTCCTGTACGACTTCACTGAGATGAGCAATGACGTGCAAGGCTGATGTGAGTAAAAATAATGAAATCCTAATCAGAATTGGATTGAAACGTAGCAGACCATCAATGATGATAGTTCTTTTTAAAATTTTTTCTGGTCAGAGCTTATACACACCATTATATGTTTAGGCGTCCTACCTGCTTGACTAAGATCTTTTCCTTCTGAAGTCTATGTGGTTTTTAAATTCATAGTAGAGTCTGTAAATTTTCTTAGCTCTGCAGCAGGGAGTTTGAATGAATTTGATGTCTCAGCTTAAAAATCATATGCCAAGGCTTTGCAGAGGAATGGATTTTGAAGGCCTTAAGGTCCTTAGTTCAGCCCTGTCATCAATATATGAATTGCTAGGAGACTAGGAGGGTTCTGGAGTGCTCCTTGAGTTGCCATTTGAGGGCTTTTGTGTTATTCGAGTGTACAAAAACTAGAGTTAAAAGAAGCAAAATAAACTTCATATCCAAAACCAAGAGAGAATTGCTAAAAGCCTTCCACAGACTCTATGTTTCAAAATACATCTATTTAAAATCAAGGGGATTTTCAAAATGTTCCCTAATGAAGTGTCAACAGAAGCTAAAAGTTTGAAGAGAAGGTGTTTGACACACAGGAGGGTATTGGAGCATTTAGAGAAGCATGCAGATGGATGACATTTTATCATCAAACTGTGTTGCTGCAGATTGTACTGAATAGGAAAATGCACTTTGTATAGCTTGTTCTGGAAGATATTTAGTATCTCCTGTTAACATATGCATCACTATGCCCACAGTTATGTCGAGCTTGCCCTTTTAAGTTTCCGTTTCCATTCGCTTTAATAAGAAAATAACTGGAAAGCCCCCAGTGCTGACAAAGTCTGTGACACATACAGAATGCAAGCATGAAAGGTTATCATACCAGTAGGTACATGGGTTTTTTACATAAATATATGTCAAGATTGTACTAGGGACATGATATATTTAAGTATGACGTTAGCATGTGTTATTTTTGTCCTGACTGAGAGAGCAAAACTTTGGAGAATATTGCTATATCTCAGCTTCAGAAATGAAAGTGAAACACTTTGGTGGATACAAATCTCTATGTGGTAAAAAGCGAACCTTTCCTAAGTAAGGTTTTTGAGGAAACTGTGTGAGTGACTGCTCAGGAGGGAAAAGGAATTGCTCATTATATTCAGGATTTCATGCCATATTTTTAGTTTTCCAGTTGGAATTTCCTCATTTTGCATCTGAGAACTTTTGTGGTCTAAAAGGTTCATATTTTGAAGCAGTTCATCACTTTCATTGTGGTGCTCTTGAGGGTGAAAAGTTGTAAAGCTTCAATTCAACAAATTGCTAAGGCAAATGATTGTTTTGAATATAAGGTACCAACTGATTTCCTGGAGATGTAGATCTATGCATCTCCAACATCTCATGTCAAACACTGATGTACTTTGCAAATGCAAAGGGTAATCACTCTTAACAAGTGTAAATATGATGTTACATTTCTCTGTGTAGTGTTCACTAATTTGCTTTAAACACAAGCCATATTGTTTGTTTCTGAATGTCAATAAAAATTATAATTTCTTCTTGGCACAAAGAGTTTCAGAAAGCCAGAAGGAGCTCTGTACAAACCTAATTGGTAATGCTATCTCAAAGTGACTCAAATATGTGTATATACATAATGAGTATATATTATATATTTGTTGCAGCTGTGGTTTTCTAATGTTTCAATGGCACTGGTGTTTCAAAATTGATTTTGAAAAGTACACTACAAGTTGACTAATCTATTTAAATTAAATAAATTAGAGATAGTTATTTGCTCTGTTTTAACTTTTTCTATCTGAAACTATTAAAAGGATATGATGAAATAAATATATATATATATATATGAGTTGAGTTGTTTGACAGAATAATGTCTGTGACACTGATTCTGGTTGTAGTGCTGTGTGTGATGAAGAGAGATTGCTGTGTAGTTCAGTTTCATCTCTAAAGAAGTCAGATTATTGCAAGAAACAACATTGGGTATGTGATAGAGAACTAGTCTATATGGAAAAAACCCACAAAGAATAGCTTCAGTGGATGTTACCTCTCTCTGAAAGCTTTAAGATATTCAGAAGAGGACATGAGATTCCTTGGAAAGGTTGCAAGGACACCTTCCACTAAAACAGGGAGCTCAAAGCTTCATCCTGCCTGGCTTTGGACACTTTCAGTGGTAGGATATTTACAGCTTCCGTGGGCAACCTGTTCCAGTACCTCACCATTCTCACTGTAAAAAAAAAGTAATTCCTCCTTATATCTAGTATAAATCTACTCTTTTTGTTTACAGCCATTAAATGTTTTCCACTGCAACAGGCCCTACTAAATCTCTCTTTCTGATAAGCTCCCTTGAAGTATTTAAAGGCCACAGTAAAATCCCCCTGGAGCCTTCCAACCCCAGCTCTCTCAGCCTTTTCTCATAAGAGGGATACTCCACCCCTTGGATCATTCCTGTGTCTCTCCTCTGGTCTCAATCCAACATGTCTGTATCCTTCCTGTGCTGGGACCCCAGAGCTGGCTGCAGGGTTCCAGGTGGGCTCTCCCCAGAGCAGAGCAGAGCAGAGGGGCAGAATCCCCTCCCTCCCCTGCTGCCCACGCTGCTTTGGATGCAGCCCAGGACACGTTTGGCTCTCTGGGCTGGGAGTGCCCATGGCTGGGTCATGTCCAGCCTCTCACCCACCAGCACCCCCAAGTCCTTCTGGGCAGGGCTGCTCTCAATCTGTTCCAGCCTGTGCTGATAGTGGGGGTCTCCATAGCCCAGGTACAGCACCTTGTACTTGGTCTTGTTAAACCTCATGAGATTCGCATGAGTCTAGTTCTTCAGCTTGTCTAGGTTCCCATCCCGTCCTTCAGTTGTGTCAACAGCACCACTCAGCTTGGTGTCATGTGCATATTTGCTGAGAGTGCACTTGATCCTGATGCCTGTGCTATTGCTGAAGATGATAAACAGCACTGGTCCCAGTACAGATCCTGTGAGGGAGATGTCCATCTGGACATTGAACTGTTAACCAGTGTCCTCAGGATGTGACTGTCCAACAAATTCCTCATCCACCAGTCACCCATCAAATCCATCTCTTCAGTTTAGGTAGAAGGATGTTAAAGGGAAGTGTGTCAAATTCTTTACAGAAGTCCAGATAAATGATAGCTTTCTTTGTCCAGTGATGGAGTAATTCCATCATTCGAGGTCACTGAGTTGGTCAGGCAGGACTTGCCTTTGACGAAGCTGTACTGGCTTCCTCAAATTAACTCCCTGTTCCACATGTACTTCAGAGCTTTTAGAAGGATCCCTTCTGTGACCTTCCCAGAAGTAGAAGTAAGGCTATTGGGTCACTAGTTCCCAGATAGGTACACTGTTTCCCCTTTCCTCATCTACCTGGGACTTCACCTGAATGACGTGACTTTTCAAATATCATGGCGAGTGGTTTGGCAACTACATAATTAGAGAATTACGGAATATTCTGAGTTGGAAGGACCCACTAAGATCATCAAGACCCACTTTTAAGTGAAATGGCCCATATGAGAATTGAACCTACAATCTTTTTGTTACTAGCACCATGCTCTGACCAGCTGATCTCATCTTAGGGTCTCATCAGCCAATTGCCTGAGGACTCTCTAAAGCATTTTGTAAGGTCCCACAGACTTATATGTATGTTCAGGTTCCTCAGGTAGTGATGAAACAATCTCTTACAGTGGAGGAACTTTGGTCCTCCATCCTTATCTTGTGGTGTGACCACTTCAGAGCTGTTGGAAGAGAGGCTGCCACTGAACACTGAAGCAAAGCAATTGAGTCTTCATGTACTATTTATTTGTCTGCTGCTTCCCAGTGACATTTATTTGTTTCTGTCCAGGCCTGAGCATTATTCTCCTTGTATTGAGGCGCTGGCGTCAGGTGCCAGGGCAGAAATCTTAGGTGTTTGCCTGTGCTCTTGGTTACCCTTTCGCAGTGCTCACCATATTACAGCATATGGATGGATGCAGAGCACCCCAGTGGATGGATATTCACAGCTCAGAGGGACTGTATGGAAGGAACACACAGCTCAGGACCTTTTTAGCAGGAAACTGTACTTCAACAGGAAGCAAAATTGGAGAAGAAATGGGGTTTTGGGAGGAGTTACATTAGCCTTTTTAGGAGGAGGAAATAGGTAGGTGATCCTGGAACCTGAAGGATAAGGTTTTAAGGAACTAGTAGCTGAGGGAGAGAAAAACTGAGGGAGTTAAACAGCTGCAACACTGAGGAGGGGATTGGGGCTGATAACTCAGCTATGAAATGAGAAAAAGGGCAGGGCACAGAGTGTCCAGATGGACAGATTGTCCATCAAAAACATTTGAATGGGAGCATACCAGAGATGATTGTGCCTGCTAAAACATAGTCCCTTACAGAGCTGGGAATGGAGCTAGTTTTTTTTTGAAGACACTATGCTGGAGTAGAGGAGTCACTTCAAAATTTATTTGTTTTAAGTATTACTGGAGCTGTGTGTACACAAATGATTCTCAGTTAAAATGTACTTAACTTGCTTTATTTAATTAACTTTGAGTTTCCTTAGTTCAGTATAAATCAGTCTGATATTTTTGAATCCTCCCATACAGTCATCCTGCAGGTTATATTACTCTTCTGTCATCAGCAGTCCCAACTGCAGTATGTACTGTGCTCTACATGGCATTCAGTATTGCTGTAGGAAAATTTTACTGTTCTCTTTTAGCAACAGAGAAATCCAGGACCTTGCAGCTGAAGATAATATGCCTTATATGGTTCCTCAAAAAGTCTGCTTTATATGGTTCCTCATACAGATTCTGAAAAAACAGAAATAGGGACAATGCCTTGAAGATTATACAGACATATGTAAAATGCATTTTCGCAAAGACTGAAAATTGAAGCACCCAAAAATTAGCTACTTAGATGCAATTTTGCACAAAACTGTACGATATAGCTTGTAAAGTTTTAAGCCAGCTATTCATTCTTTATTCTGTATATTCTTTCATTTTATGGGCATATATACTGGTGCAGTTCATAATGAGAAATTTTTGAAGACTGAAAGTTACCCAAATATATTGTGCCACTTGCAAATGACACTGCTACCAAAATCAGGCCAAATTTATCTCTGTATTCCAATGTCAAAATGTTAGAGTGACTCAAAACAAGGCTTTATTTTTCTTCGTCTCCCCTCCCCCTCCCTTTTCTTTTCCTTCCCTTTAATTTTCTTTACTCTCCTTTCTTTTTTGAGCAAGTCACATTTTCCTATGAGCTTCATTCTTAGGTACAGCTGAACTTTTTTGGCTGAATTAGGAAAATGTGTGACTAGTCTAGCAATATGAACTGATTGCTGGACTCTTTATAATACTTATAAAGGGAATAACTTTTTAAAAACTTGAGAGACTATACCCAAATAAAAATAACATTTTGTATTGTGAAATTTTATATTATAATAATAAAGATAATGTTACAAGCACTGCCTGAAACAGAAAGATAAATGCATCATATTGCTAAGGTTCCTTATATTAACTGTTAACTTTTAAATGGATTTTAACTTTATTAGCACTTAAGAAAAATGAGATCTGTAATAATCTGCTTACACTATTGTTTCATACAAAGGAAATTAATATGGGTGTGAAATGAAAACTGCACAATAGTAGAAAGCTCAAGATTGTTAGACAATGCAATAAGAAATGAAAAATATAGCACCTTAATTCAGAGAGCTCACAAAATTCCATATTTATTTTTAAAACCTGAATTTATCTTAGGAAGATTAGTTTGCACTTAAAGTAGCTAAATTAAATGGACTGTCAATATTATCTCTTTGACCAGAGGAGTGAGAGTAGTCTGGATAACTTGATATGTATGCAAGGAAACTGAAAACAAGGAAGACTATTAAGTATAATCCCAACAATAATAATAGGTACTATGGTATTGTGAAAAAGATACTATCATTTCCTGAAATTGAGGAGATGGGTGAAATACAGTCAGAACTAGCTTTGGTATTCTCTTCACACAGAAGCCTAGAAATATTTTATTAAATATTAATAACAACATAAAAGACCTTTGGTCTTATTTTCATTTTAATTAGGCAGGATATATATGCCATTCACTTTGAAGCCAAATGCTATTCCTTTGTATTAACCTGCGGGGGGTACTAGAAAATTGAACCAAGTAGCATTTAGCTGTTTCTCCTCCTGCCAGAGATAATTAACATCTACTCTTTTGCAGACTCTCTTACTGTTACCTGATCCCCATATACAGGTTTCATATTCACTTCCAGAGTTTGAGCAGTAGGGTGTGAAATGCTGCCTCAGCCCATTTCTTACAAATTGGCAGAACTCAGGAAAGGTATTAACCTTCAACTTTAACCTGCTAAACTTACAAGGGAAACCTAATCTCATAATTAAATCAGATTGATGAGACAAAATTGACAGTAATTCCAGGAGAGAAACAAAGCTGTGTATAATGCACTGAAACTTTGGGTTTTTTTTTTTTTTATGGTGAATGATACAAACAATTGAAGAGCCTAAGAACGATAGCTGGTATGGCAGAAGGAAGTAGGAAAATTTTTGACACATTAAGCTAAGACAGGAATTAGTAAGACACAAATGAAATAAAAAGGTAAGAAATTAATTGTATGAGGTTTGCAGGTTTCTAGACTTTTGCTAGACTTTTGGCTAGCTGTCTATGCAACTTTTCTATCTCATACATAGATTTTTCCATGCCACATCTAAAGCCTGAGAATTATCTTAAATAGGGCCTTGGAGCTGCTGATGTAGCAGCCATTGATCCTGGGCCCTCCGCTGGGAGAACCTTGAAGACCTGCCAGGCTTCTTGGCCAACTTTCTCCTTTGGCTGATGGCTTTGGGCATTCACTTTGGCCAGAGCTTGGTGTACTGCAGTCAACTGTCCAGGTAGCCTAGTACTTCTTTCTTCTTAAACCTAACATATTTATCTTGGTCAGTCCACTGCAGAGCTATGATCTTGCCAATACTTCAGTGTGGGACTGGACCATCATCTTGGCTTAGCTTCCTCAGAGTGAAGAGTCTGGTGAACTTAAATGAGTTACACACATTAACTGATTGGAAGCAGAGCTACTTTTACAGAAAACGTACCTGTGTTCTGCTCTAAGAAAAGTATGCCTGAATACACTTACTGATAAATTCACATTTTCTAATGAGAGTCAGTGAAACTGTAACAAGTTCAGCTGTCACTATAGTGCCTTTTGACTGAAACTATCTCTTTTGTGCATAAGCATTATGAAACATGATACATTTTTTCACTGACTCCCTCCTTCATAAAGTAGATCTTTCTCCTTTGATTATCTAATACTCAATATTTTGTACATTTTGTTTTCTGATTATGTAAAATTAACATAATTTCCTCTTTCCTTTACATTTTTTAGCCTAGACCTGGGAAAACAATTATTCATTTCTCCATATAAAAAGTACATGAAGGTGATAATGCTTCATCCTACAGAAATGTTATGGAAATAGATTTAAGTAGTATCTATGAGGAAACTGTGTTGTGGTGATGATAAGTAGTTTGCTTTTTCCAAAACTTCTGTGTGGTGAAGAAGTATAAACAGCTTTGTGTTGTTAACAAGGTGAAAATACAGGAAACAGCTTCCTTCATTCCCTCATTGTCCTGATTTTTAGACACAATTTTAAGTGGGCAACAAAAATACTAATCTCTACTTTTTCTAAATAAACTCACATTAGTCCATTTATGATACACTGAGGTATTCTCCTGGATAGTTTGTAAATTTTAACAGGTGTAATCAGATTTGTAAGCTTGAAACTTCCACATCTGCTGTAACATATCATATTAGATTCCACCCCTCTGCTTTTAGAAAAGCCAATTTAGCCTTTACACAGTGATTACCAAACTTGGATTAGTCATGACCACAGAGACTGCAAAACAGATTCTGATGTGTCTCACTTCCCTTGTTCACAGATATTTCAGTTTGTTAGAGCAAACTGAAAATATTAAACCTATTTTATACTTCTAAGGCAGTTGGTTTGAATTTGAAAATTCAGCCTTCAAGCAAAAGAAATCCATGTCTTTGCATGTAGGGAGCTGTAAGAGTATGAGCTGTTACTGAGGGGGAGGAAACGGGGAGGAAAAAAGCTTTTGTCGGTGCATACAGGTTTTAGCAGTTTTTTGTGTCAATTAATAGCTAAAAATAGCAACCCTCCCAACTATTCATTTATGAATATTACAAGTGGACATTTTCTGTGTTTAAGAACCATTAGTACTAAAGAGTTTTGAGGCATAGAAGATAGAAAATATTAGCCTAAATGTTTGGTTTTGCTACATTATAAAGTACTTAAGGGTTTTGAGGAACAGAAGATCAAAAGTTCTAATCTTTTGTTTCTACTAAAAAGGATAAACAAAACCAAAACGACATGATTAAGCTTAAAAGATAAACTTACTTGTTTCAGAGGTACAGTAGGATACTCATACAAAATGCAGTTATGTGTCATTTATCCTGTAACAGAAAAAAGGCAATTTTTCAAAAATATTTTAATTATATTGTATAGTTGCCATCATGGCATTATAGAACACTGAAAGGTACTTGGAAAATACAACTAAGCCATCTCCTGATCTCTCAGCTAGGAAATGTAAAGATATATGAAACATCTGACATCTCTGATATTGGAGCACAGCATGGTAGTGTGTTTTGGCCCCGTTTTCAGCTGCCATGGGATTGACAACTGTGAAGTAAGTCACATCAATTTGTCAGGCCAACATAAGACAGAGCACTAAATTTGTCAATGTTAAATCTGAAGGAAATTAAAAATGTATCTTTTGTATCATATGAATTGTGTAGCTCTGTTTTAATTGAGTAGTTTACTTATTTGGAGATCTGTCATTACTGAATAAGCATACAGAATCTAATTATTTCCATTCATATTAATTTATGACTGTATTATATGAGAAAGAAAAATAGTTTCCAAACTCCTAATGAATTCACTCTTACGTCTGGCATTTTTCTTCAGCCTACAGAAAATTCAACAAATGAAATGGCAATTGTGTAGTCTGCCTCAGAAGAACAGCTGCACAAGTTAGTTCACCACAAAACAAGCTGAACAAAATGATTTATGGAGTACTGTTTCCTTAATTATTTCACAGAACCTTTCTGGCTCTGGAGATTTGTTTGAGCCAACTATTGCAAATCTCTGAATTCCAGAAATAGTAGATTCCTGTCTTCCTTTCTTACCTCCATTTTTCGTCATGAAAACAAAAGCTGTTAATCCTTTGTAACTTTATGCTAATAACTCTATATTAATATTATTTATATTTTAATAAGAAATTTAGATCTGGGATGACAGTGTTAATCAGATGACTGAGTTAATCTAAGTTTTCTCTTGAGTAATTCTGAGCTAATTCTTGTTCTGGCAGTTTTGTGAAACTGTAAAGAAAACTGGAACAGAGTGCAATGTACTTGACATAGTTTTAAGAATGGTGCATATTTTGACATTATTTTGCATCTGACCATCAAGAAATATGAATAACTACATTGAAACTTGATTTATCTAAATAAAAAGGATGAAGAAAGTTAGTTTAATTTTGACTTTTTAGTTCAATATGCTAATTTGAAGAATTCCTGATAGAAGGAGCTCTGTAGTTTATTATGGATAGATTGAAATTCTCCTCTTATCTTAGGCCTTATGTAGTCGTCATAGCTTCTTGGCTTCCTTGACTGTGCAGAATGATGAAATATATTTATTGGCCAGAGGAAATTTGGATGGTCCTAAGATTTTTTTTTCTGGACATTTCTAGAAAACAGCCAAGCTAGAGGAAGCCCTTATTTGCTCAGTTTCTAGGAAGTAGAGTGATGATCTTGCACAAAAAGGAGACATTTCGAAGCTCTGTACAGGCTCACTGAAATTTTTTTTTCCAAGTAGAGTCATCAGTTCTAACTCCCTACAATTTCAGGCTTACTCCCTACCCTCAATTTCCCAGTGTTTTTTACTTTAAAAATGTCTTTCTCCCCATACCCTGCCTTCCTTTCTGTGTGCCTTGAGCATCAGCTGTATATAGTTTATATTTGCAGAAAACATTTCTTCATTTTTGAGGGGGAAGTATTTGTTTCTTTCCCATTCAGCATGTTTGCAAGAAAACATCATTGCTCTCATATTTAGGGACCCAAGCCAGAGTATTGTAGGGGATCATGATTGTGTTTATTCAAAGGAGGGTGAGATTGTGGGATTCAAACTTAGCAGTGTGAGCTCACAGCTGCACCTAGCCCTCTATTCTGTTATGAACCAATAAGGTTGCACTTTTTACTAGGACTGGGGAATTATCCATGCAAAACAATTAAAATTGCTTCTGTTCAAGGATACCCCACACATTCAGTGTGACTACCATGTATGATCACTGTTGCATTAATGGTCTCATTTTTATTAGTTATATTTTATTTTTGTCTGTTCAAACAACCAGGGTTTCCTTTCACACAATTCTCACTGGTATGAATTAGTACGTGGCTTAAGTACAAGCAACGGGTTAGAAGGGAGGGATAAGTTTTTTCCAGGTGTAGGTAGGACTATTAACATCCAGAGGGTTCAGTTTAATACCTGCACTTAATTATCAACCGAAAACAAGCTGTTAAACTCTCACGTTTGTTTTGTTTCAGAATTTTTTTTACTTTTTTTTTTTTTTCTTCAACAAAAATCTTGGTTTAGAATCTTAAAAACACTTAAAGAAATAAAGATGTATGACAAAGAAATGGTTGAGAGAGACTGATAGAACAAAATAGACTGTCTCAAAATCATGTTTATGTTTTGTAACATAGGAAGGCATAAGGGCCATGCTAACACATTGCAAGCTTCTCTTACTTTTGGTATTTTGCCAGATAGCTCCCCAGAACACCTACAGCTCTCTGTGTGACCTTCAATTACATGTGCATGGTAAGATACAACCCTGTTTGACTAGGATTAAAAATGGAGGTGTGATAAATGCTTTCAATTTCTGAGCTGTTTCAGTGGTCTACTTCCAAGAAGAATAAATGTTACAACTGAATCTGGATAGGGAAGAAGGCTGGCAGTAACTAGGGTGAAATACATCACAGGCTTAAAATGAAACAAAAGTAGTCAGTCTTTTTAAAAATACCATTTTATCTGAGAAAAAAAAGAGACTGAGGCCAAGAAGGTGATGTAGGTTCATGCTTGCTCATCAGATTTCTGGCTGTGCAGGCTACTGGACTCTTACAAGGCTTGTTATTTAACCTTTTTTTACTTAAAGATTCCATTATTCTCTTCAGATTTCAAGAGAAAAGTTTCCTTTATTTAAAGATTTTTTTAAAAATTTTAGTTTCTTGCTCAAATGCCGTGTGTTCTCTGAAGGAGTTAGGCAGTAATAGAACTTTTGATGTCTCCAGGCTCCACTAAAATGTTTCTAACCTGCTGAGGATTTGGGAGAGCTCAAGCACTGAATCTTTAGTCAAGCCAGATGGGTTGCTGCCAGAGAAGAAGGGTCAAAGGATCTGCATGTAGGAGTGTCCTGATAGAAACTAGGAGCCAGCAGCTGGGCTGTAGCCACAAGTAGAAGCACAAAGTGTTCAGAGGTGGGCTCTGCTCCCTTCAGAATAGTCCTGCCTGAAGAGTAGGATGAAGCCAGCTAGTCAGAAATGAGTGGTGTTCCCTATCTTGTTGAGGCTTAGTGGTTTTTATACAAACTATTCCTAATGACTTATGTTAATTAAAATGTATTTGTAAGTTTTTTAATAAGTGTAGTGAAGGGCCCCACAGATGCAGGGCAGCTATTCTAGCTCTTGCTGTTGATATGGGTTCATTTCTTCATTACCTCATGCCTATATAGCCCCTAATGTGTTTCTTCCTGGAATTTGGATGTAGGATGTGAGAAAAACAAAATTAGTGTCTAATTTCTTGATCCTTAAAACTGCAAAGGTCCATTAAATCCAACTCATGTGTGCCTGATTAGGTGACAGAATAATATAATTAGCACTAGTTTCTTCATCTTTGGGGGAAAGACTTGCCATTGCATACAATACATGTTGTATTGCATGCTAAAGACAGTGACTTTTGTCCTGTATTGCTATGTCACAGCAGCGGGCAAGAGGAACATAAAAGGTATTTTCTTAATGTATTTTATTTCTGTGGTGTTGTAACCATCTGTCAGATGACTACTGGGAATAATTGCTTATTTAGTCTCTTTGTTGATTTCATCCTCACATACTGATTTCTGGTTTTCTTTTTCAAGAATTAAAAAATACGAAGAAGGTGATGGAAGAGCTGAAGTTAAGGAAAAATGTTTGAGGAGTCCCAGACAATAAAGTGTTAAAATACCAGTTTGTGCTTATTGGAGTAGGTCCACTGTTGCACAGTAACTGGCTTTAAACTGAAATGTTGATACTAATGTATTTCATGTTCCAATTTATAGAACAGTTTTCTTTTTGCATTGCATATTGCTATATTAATGCATGCCAGTATTGAAAGATTTGGCCAGATTTTTTGTAGAATCTGTGTTTTCAAAGACCCCCCCAAATTGTTGTAGATGTTATGTTACAGGCTAAGTACTAGGTAAGCTGCAGTGTAGCTGTAGTGTATGCATCTTCTGCTGGGAGTATGTTTTACTTAAGATGAAAAATGTACTTGGCATGTACAACTTAATTTGGCATATATTTATCAGTAGGGAGAGTGCTCTGCCTTCTTGGGATTGGGTAGCTGAACCAGGTGAGGTCCTCCTGCTGTCGCATTGACTTTGCCGTTTTCCCTGAGCTTCCATCATATTAACTACCAATTCTCCTTTCTTTAGTGCTGCTCAAATCACAGAATTTCAGGGATGAATAATTTCAGACGTCAATTCTTAAAAACCCATTACTCTGGAAGAGTTGAAAGCAGATTAATTTGATAGTAGTCAGGATGGGAGAAAGAATAGAGTTAAGGAATAGGAATTCGTTGTGGGGTTTAGCAGATTTCTTTGTGGAAGAATAAAATGGTAGATTTCTGTAAGAAGGGCACTCAAGTGAGGAAAACATTCAAGTCACTTGCTTTTAAGCAGTGAAGACTACAGATTTATTAGTCTGTTTTTTGCTTTGCTGATTGTTTTTTCATTTCAGTTCCGTCTATTGAAAACTTTAGTAATTGATCCAATTTCAGACTGTGATCTCATTAAAAATTATAAGTAAAATAGGATACTACCATGGAAATTAATTTTTCTTTTTTACTTCCATAGGTAGTGATAAAAGTTTTTCTCATGTCTGTTTCTTTCTTATCTTGATTTTCATATTAAATGAAATCTAGCTGTCATAGTCAATTGAAAAGTATAAGAATATGGACTAGAAAAATCATTTGTTTAAAATTCAAATTAAATAGAAGTTCTTACTTAATATTACACATGAATCCCAACTGATTTGTGAAGTATGATCATACAGTGCAGCACTGATCTAAACCTCCTACCTGTTGTTACAGCTGAGTAATGACTTCACAAATCTGTGGGTGTAATTTTGAAACTGGAAAATGCCTTCTTGTGGGCCATTAATATCTATCTGCAGCAAGAAGACTTATGTCTTAATGTGTATCTACTTCTGAATTTTGTTTAAGGTGACTGATTGCATCATCAAATAAAATACCAAGCTCCTGTATGGAGTAACAGGAAGGCACATGGTCTTACTGAGTATCTCTGTGTGCTCATGCTTGTTGCACTTGTGTACAGTTAAGTTAATAAGTAGATGAACAGTCTTTGGCATTTCTGGTTTGTTTTGGGCTTTTTTTTTCCCTCAAATAATTTCAGTTTAAAAACAAATAATATTGTCAGCATGTGCATTAGCTTTGCCTTGAGTCGCAAGTCCTGGGTGTTATGGGGAATAACAGATCTGTGCTTCTCAAACAGTGTTTTGTGTGACAGTGGAGTTGTTTGTACCATGTTTGTGAGTGAAATGTGAAGTGAGCTCCTTACGCCAGGTACAGAATCCCTTTTGAAGTGGAGTCCATTTTATAAACTTTGGGTTCCAGATGCATTTCTTTGGTTCCATCCATTTCATGTACGCAGCCATCTGCTAGGAAACCATCTTCTATTTTCTCAATCTGCAAGACAATTACTTATTTTGAAAATAAATTAGTTTTTCTAATTTACATGACCATTTAGTCTTTCAGTACAAAAGCTGTAATTATTTAACTGCTAGTGAATTCTTAAAAGTCTATTTACACTTCCTCTCATGCATCTTAAGCATTCATACATCTTCAAGCCAAGTACTGCATTCTTCTGATTTAAGCTGTCATCTTCAAGCCACCCACACATGGCGGTTTGGTGTAGGTATTTTTCAGATCAGTTTTTAAATAAACCAATCCACAGATGCAGATGAATAGAATGGATTGTGAAAGTTAAGGACTGATTTGCAAATTAAGTGGGCTGTTTTGGAGATGGGGTTTGCCACAGCCAGGCTGGCATATACAGCAAGTTATCCTGCCTCTTGGACCTCGACTTGGGAGATTGTGTCTCGCATGCCTGTGGAGCTTTCTTTGGCTTGACTGACAAGCCAGACTTGTGCGAGTCCTTTGGGCAACCTACTATGAAATTTTGCTAAAAAAACTTCTTTCCCCAGTCACTACAGACCCTGGAGCAACCTCTGAGTCAGCCTCAGGCCACTGTCTCAGTCTTGTCTCAGATCTCCAGTCTTTTTCCAAATAGCTTGAGCGGCTGTGTATAAGAGTGGCCTTACCTACCGCCTACTCTTTGTCATCTCAGTGCTTTTCTTCCTCTTACAGAAATAGTGTTTTGTATCTTTTCTTCTCCATCACGTTTTCACCCTGTCATCTTTTTGCATCTTTATGGGTGTCTTTCCCAGTTTAAGCTGGTTTTGGTTTTTAGTTGGTTCTCTGATTTGTGCTGGAGAAGGGTTCTTGATGTTTTCTTCTGAGACAAAACTGGGAATGGCTGAGCCCATAAAGATTTATACCTGGATTTAAATTAACTAGAACATACACAGCTTCTCAGGATTGAGACCTAATCTTGGAAATAGTCTGTTGGAAAATTGGTGTTAAATGTTATCTAGGTACAGTGTTTAGACTTTAACATGTTTTGTATTTTGAAAACTTCTTAACTTAGCAACAGATGGCAGGTACTTTAAAAGTGGAAGCTATGTTTGTTACATATTTTTTTCTTACAGACTTTTAAAATAGGACATAACATGACTGAAAAGTGTTATACTAAAATAATAACTTTATCCATATTAGGGGTTTTTTGTGGATTTACATTGTTGAGGATTAACTATTATAAATAGTAGTTTTTTGCTTTCCATATTTCTATGAGCTTCAATGAAAGAATAAAAAATCTACTTAGAGTTTTCTGCAAAAAAAATCACAAAGATACATTTTACTTCTAATTAGAAGGTTTGTGGGTGACTGGTTTTGGTTTCACCACTGATTACTACCACTGATTATTAATAAAATATGTGTGCTCTTTAAAAGAAGAAAGCTAGAAACCTGTCAGTTTAATTCATCGGCTGTGAATCAAACAATAGGATAGGATAGGATAGGATAGGATAGGATAGGATAGGATAGGATAGGATAGGATAGGATAGGATAGGATAGGATAGGATAGGGATAGGATAAGATGGGATGGGGTGGGATGGGGTGGGATAGGATAGGATAGGATAGGATAGGATAGGATAGGATAGGATAGGATAGGATAGGATAGGATAGGATAGGATAGGATAGGATAGGATAGGATAGGATAGGAAGACTGGTTTTTACTTGATTTAGTAAACATGATTATTACTGAATTAAATTTTGGACTTTTTTTTGTCAGAACACGATTTTTTCCAATATGTTTTGACAGTGCCGTCAGCTATGAGAAACTACTGACTGTAGATATTCTCTGCCAAAATGATGAATCTATTTCCAGTAAGCTGGTTGCTTCATCTTGTTGGATATACTCTTGGGCATTTATCACGTAATTCCCTTAATTCAAACCAGTTGTGTAAATATTTTGTAAATGATGAATTACTCACAGTAAATAAATATTCATACAAAATCAACTATTTGTTAAATTTTTAAAAATACTGTTTAATAGTTTTTGTACCAGAAATAAGCAGTCTTTTGTTTACTGTGTCTTTTCACAGTAAAGAAACTTTAAATATGAAATAATGTATCTAAAAATTGCTAGTTGCAATTATTACAACATTGACTCTATACCATTTCAGGTAAGAACACATTTACATTGCAACTGTATGTTAAATATTTTTATCAGCACAGTGAGTAATACCAGATCACTAGTCCTTGAAATAACATGTCATTAAATTTGTGAAGATGAAACAACGATTCTCTCATCGAATTCTGCGCTACATTTAGATGAAATGCCTTGGTTAAGTAACGTCTTTGAAGACTGGGTGTTACTTCCTTTAGCTCTGATTATAGTTGGCAGACACTATGTGTTCTTTGTGTATTACCAAAACAGAACATCTATCTATGGCGTGCTCCATCTTTTCATCATAAATAGATGCAGCTTCAGTGTGGTGGATGTATTATAGTGTGTTGTTTGCATTTGATTAATTTGGTCTTACAGCTTTTGTGTGTGCAAGTTTGTTACCCCTACTACTGAATATATATGATTGATGCAGTGAATTGTTGGTTCTTGTTCTGTAAATATTAATCAAAGAGTATGCTCCTCTGCTAAATGGCTTTTCAGTGTAGGAGGCAGCCAAACAACTATAGTCTGCTTTTTTTTTTTTGCTCTTTAATCATTATTGTGTAAGACACTGGCAAGAACAATTTTTTTTAATCTATAAACACTCTTTCATGCTTCAACATATCCATTGTTTGGTCAAAGTTATGAAATATTGTTGCTCAATGAAACTTTGTTTTCAGCATTTCCTGGTAAAGCAGTAACAGAAGAGATAAAAGAGTAAAGGAACAGGCAGAAAAATAAAGAAAAATATTAGGAATACGTGCAAGAAAGAAGCAGAAGATGCAGAGTCAGTAAATACAGCCTCATATGGTTTCAGGTCTTATGATTTGGACAAATAATTTTCTTTAATCAAAAGCCAAACTGGATGCTTTTCTAGATTCCATGGCTGCCATGAAAGGAGTAATTTGTGACTAAAATATTCTTAGGGAAAATAAGGTAGACATTTGCCATGTTCCAATATGTGCTTAAAATGTGTATAAGAATAGATGTTGATTAGTGTAACAGCTTATTTGGGTGAGAAATTAAGACATTCAATGTTTAAATAAAAAACGCAATATATGTTTGGTGGGGATAGTGGTGGTGGAACAGCTCAGTATCAGAAGCAGTGAGTTTCTTGAAAACACAGATCACATTTATCTGACATGTAGGTCTGGTATAAATTTGATAGATACAGCTTTAGTCATTCTCCATTAATGTCACCAGTGAGGCAAGCCAAGGCTGAAGGGAAGGCTTATGCTTCAGGGTTTGTAGTGTTTTTTGGGATCCAGTGTGGGATTACTTTCATGTGTGCATCCCTTGCCCCTTTCTTAAAGATGTCCCTAAATTGTGCTGGTAGCAAAATTTTATCCCTAGCATTATCACTTACCTTTAGAAATTAGCAGAATTAGCAGAATTTTTTGAATATCTGTTGCTCTTGACCATTAGGACTGACTTGCTAAAATTCTCCCAAGCACTGCAGGATCATAGAGAATATAAATTATTTGTATTTACTAATGCCTTTGTTCTACACATTTTATTTTAATAATTATAATAATTTTTTTCATTCCTCCAGTTTTTTACTGGAAAATGTAACTCAGTTTTTGTTATAGACCATCATCTTCTACTATTCTAGAAAGACAGAAATCCTCCAAGCTATCTACAATTTTGTATTTTATAAGATGTTCAAAGGCAGGTCTGATTTTATGGAAAAAATACAGTAGTACTGAATCTTGTGGTTCAGAAAAATAGTAGTTGAAAGCTGAATTATTAAATCAGAAAAAATTTAGTTTGTTTCCAGTCAGTTTGTTTATCTCATAATGTATTGAAAGTATTTTCAGGAAACATCACTGAGAACTGAACATGGCTTGAATAAAATACTGGTGGCTTAGTCCACATTATGTAGTAGAAATTAAAATATTTTGTTAGTTGAACACACATTTGCACAGTGTTATACTGCCCAGCTTTGAACAACTCCTATAAATATTCCTCTTGCATATATACATATATTTACATTTAAATATATTAGCATGATCTTGCAGAAATGAGTTTTTGGAAAGAAATTTTTGTGTACAGATTGTTTTTTTAAATTGAGTATTTGTTTCAGATCCATGTCAAAATGGTAGACCTTGTGATTTTCAAAATTTTTTTTCCTGGATAAAGGCTATTTCTGCTGTCTTAATTCATAAACATGTGCTTCAGTGATTTGAATCTACATCTTCCATTTTGATAATGGTTATTCCCACATTCTCACTGTTGGTTCTCAAAAGTTATTTGTTAGTCCAGCTAAGCAATCTTTGTTTCTCGTTAATGTAGTTACTGCTTATTGACTTTCTGAAAGTGCTGATAAGTCAAAGAAGTTTTAAATGTGCTAAGAAATGCTAACTCTTATAAAGTTGGATGCTTTTCTCCGCTGATCTGCACCTGTCATTGTTCTTCCCTAGTTTTTGTAATCACAGTTCAAGTTTGTAACAATTATGCAGGAGTAAGATGAGGCAAAACCACAGCTTCTTAGAGACCTTGTCTAGTAATGCTTTTAGTTTAGTTTACCTGTAAATATTGTCCCTAAGGTGCAAATTCTAGAACGGACTTATTAAGGTATTTTTTCTTTTTAAGTATAGTTCATTGAAAGTGGCTGATTTATATCATAAAAATACGTAGTGTTCAAAAGAAACAGAGGGTTTGGATATGTTAATTAATGTTAAGTAGTTTTTCTTCAGCTTTTGGCTGATACAAGTAAGGTAACTTGTCTGTAATAGAACAAAATCTCTAGTAAGAGTATTTTCAGTTATTTACATGTCTTTCTAAGAAACAAGGCAATTGATTTTAATTTAGTAGTCTGAAAAACTGAAGAAGGTAATTAATATTGCCGTTGTACTAGTTGAATTTCTGTATGTCTGTGTAATTGTTTATGGAATTTAAAATGAAAACACTTGAGATGAGCAAGGCATCTATATTTGTGGTATAGGTACATGGGAAACTAATAGTTGCATTTTGTCTTTCTACAAACTCTAGGGGGGACACAAAGATTACCTCGCACAATTGGAGTGTCATTGGCAAAAGAACTAATCTTCTCTGCACGCATTGTAGATGGTGAGGAAGCAAAATCGATAGGATTGATTAGCCATGTGGTAGAACAGAATGAAGCAGGGGATGCTGCATACAGAAGAGCATTAGCTCTGGCGAGAGAATTCTTACCTCAGGTATTACGAATTATTTTTATTTTGGTTTTTAGTTTTTGCCAAATAATAACACTGAAAAAGAAGCAGCTTTATTAAAGAGAACTGTCACAGAATTATGTATCGAAAGGCTGTGCTAATTATGTAACAAGTAATCCGACGTTTTCTCTCTTGTATTGAATGGTGTTATTTGGTAATTATTTCATAGTGAAGGAAAAAACCTCCATCAGTACTCATCTTGCCATGGTCTGGTCTGTGTTTTCATTATATATTCTGGCTTTCAACTTTTAAACAAGAAAAAAAAATACACAGGTTTAATTTTTAGTATAGCAGTTATTGTAATGGATTACTTTGTTACTGTGGAACTCCTCAGAAGAGAGACAAAACGTCCTCAGTAGAAAATTCATAGAAGGCAGAAAAAGAAAATAATTAGTGAACGACTTTATTGAATCACAAGTGTAACAGCTGAAATTTTTCATTGAAATGTAAAATGTTACAGCTTAGGTATGGCATTTATTGGTGGTTATTTGTGTCTTAAGCACCTTGATAGAAAGACAATTAAAAGTACAGTAAAAATTTTAACATACAGTGGTTCTGGAAAGTTGTTTGATGGTTCCAACTTTTTATTAGTACTGTCTTATAAGCATTTGGCTTTTCCCAAATCAGCAGGCCTGAATATCCAGAACCTGATACTGACGGATATGCACAGGACTGAGATGATTCCCAAAGATGTCTTGCAGTTCTGCAGCACACTGGAGGCAAATGTGAGAATCCCTCTGCTTACTGGGGATCTCAGCTGCTCATGGGAGAGTGTCGTCACTTGACCAGAGCAGGCTTTGCAATAGCATACTGTAGGTTTGAAGCTTGAATCAGTTAATTTTATTTCATGATTACATATTTTCACATGTCTCCATTGTGCAGTAGTAGGGATATAGAACTGACCTTGCAAAGACCTATAATGATGTATCTTAAAGTGGCCATTCTGAGCCTTGTTTTGAAGGAAATTGATAAAGCTTGACAAATGTGGACACACTCAGCACCTTTGAAGCATAAAGCAAACACAATAATTAGGTTCTTTTGAAAATAGTATACTTTTTCTTAATATTCAAAGTATCAGTTTAGAAGCAAGTGTCTACTATAATGATAAAATCTAGGATATATGACTCATATACTGTAAATTTAAAAAAAGTCCAAAGTCTAGATGATCCTAATATAAGATTAGGATTGTGTGCAGACTCTTTGTTACAAATCTTGCAGGTTTTGATAACATGTAAATAAACTTTTTCTCTCATTTTAGGGACCAGTAGCAATGAGAGTTGCAAAACTGGCCATCAATCAGGGAATGGAGGTAAGGATCTGTACTTTCCATAAGAGTAGGCTGGAAGTCAGGTTGGCAACAGTTGTACTGAGGTGAAATTCTTTTTCTAGAACTGTTTTTATTTTATCGTTGTGTAGTCTTTCAAAGTCTGTTTGGCCAAAACTTTCTAAAGAATGAAATGTAGTTTTTTTAATTGCAGGCTCCTGAGATGCTGATTTCTGTAACAAGGCTTAGTAACCTCAAGAGCAGTTTAATCTGCTAATTATTAATAGTAGAAAGTAAACATAAACTGCTGTGAACAAATTGTGTTTCAAACCTCAGGTGGGAAAAATTATCAAGTCATACTCTGTTAAATCTGTCAAGCTCTCAGTGTTTAGTACCTAATAAAGTTAAAGGCTGAAGGGTGTATTATTTTTAAAAATAGTTTAATCACAGTTAGTGTTAAAATTGTACCTGGACCCTGATTTCATTTTGATTCTGATTACCACTCCATTGCCACACTATTGACCTAGCTCTAAAGCTCATTTAAAATCCCATCTGGACATGTGTTTTACTTTAGTTCTACAAATCCTAATGCTGAGTTCAGCAGGTCTGTTCATTTTTAAAGTTAGGCTCTGCACCAAAACACTTTGTAGCTCAACCTGTGACAAGGGAAGGAGGATCATACCATGTGCAGCATATGAGTCCAAGAGGATGAATTCGTCCTTTTTTCTTAAAAGTCACAAAAACAACCAGTGAGCTCAGCAAAGCATAATACCAGTAAGTGGTGGCCTGAGAATCAAACTCAGACGCCATTGCACAGAGTATGTTAGTTTTCCACAGCAAGTAATAGTGGAATTTAGGATTTATTTCAATACCCAAGGTTCAAAATGCTACAAGCTAAGTTATCTGACTGCCAGATACAGTGGATTGAAAGGTCAAAATAATGGTGTTTAGAGAATTAGGGATGATAGGGTTAGATGGACTCTGAATGATCATCTCAAGTTCAATCTTGAGGCCCAAGACAAGATCTACTAAATCAAAATCAACCAAGCCAAATGATTGTCCAAGCTGTTGTTACAAAACTACCATGGCACAGATTTCATGGCTTCATTTGATTACTTATGCTATAACTTATCTCCCCTTGAAAACTGATTGTGGTGCATTGCCCTAGTCCTTCCAGTGGTCAAGGGGAGAGCTAGTGAATTCTGTAGCATCTAGTGCTTAAGACAGATGGAGAAATCACGAGGCCAAAATTCAGCCTTTTCAACTGTTCAGGACGTCTCACAAAGAAACTAAATGTATTAAACATAGATGATGATGATGATGATGATGCAGGACAGACATGATCCTCTTTATTTTTCTGTTTTAAATACTTTTAAACTTGAATTTGTGTTTATTTTGTGGCATGCTATCCTATTCTTACATGACATTTTGAAGGTCCATTGTTTCAGAAAAAAACCCCTGTAATTATACAGTGCATCTTTTCCTCTGTAGTAAATGAAATTATTATAAATATTCTAGCAGCTAATGGTTTTTACCTAACCAGATGACTTGTAGGAAAGAGCAGACATTTTTTGAGTGTAGTGCATGCTACTTTTATGGCTGAATCAGGAGTCTTTTACAGAAATACTAACCACTCTTACCACATGTCAGTGTAGCATTTAAAGTAGTAGTAGAAGAACTTTGCACAAATATTTTAGTATAGGGCATGTAAAACCACAATATTTAGTAGTTAAAGTATTGTAGAAGAACTTTGCATAAGTATTTTAATATATGGCATATAAAAACACAATATTTATGTTAGCTGTGAGTTGTAATTTAGATATTATGAATGATATATAATAAATAAAAATTCTTGTAAAAACCATTGTATTCTTTTCCTCAGGTCGACTTAGTAACAGGTTTAGCAATTGAAGAAGCTTGTTATGCTCAGGTATGTAAATATGATTACACGAAGAAAACACAGAAAACAGGCTTTGTGATGCCTTTTATGAAACATGCAGAAATTTAACTGGTATTGCTTTGTGATTTCTTCAGCAAACTTCTGGGCATTTTATTTAAACTTCCATCAGCTTGTTCTGATTTTGTAAGGAATTTAAGGGAGGAGGTGTAGTTCAGGACACATTGGTACCAGTACTGTTAGGGTGAAGGTAGTGAAGCATACCAGCCATACACCTAGCCAGTCATACACTACCATGCCAGTCCAAGAACTGCCTGGCTTTTGCTTTGTTTTGGTTTAACATGAAAGAATACAAAGGACACTTCACTAACACGTGCACTAGTAGCATATGTGCTAACCAATAAAATTTTGAGACAAACCTCTTTGCCAGTGAAACATGTGAATGATGTGTTTGAGATTATATGTTCTTAGACTTTGAGACAAGATTTTATAATGGAAATAGAAGCATTAGCATTATATGCTTATTTAAGATGTGGTAATCAAATTATTAACCTTCTCCCCCCTCCCAAAACCACAAAATTAACCCAACCATAAAACCTCCAAGAAACCCAAACCTCACTTTCCTCTCTTCCCCCACCTCCCACCCCCAAAAGAAAAACAAAACCACAACAAACCTCAAATCCTACAGAATTTTTTAAACTCATCTGTTCGGAGAGAAGGTACTCCTTTCTCCACCCGAATTGTTCATCAGCCTTTTGTCATGACCTTGAAGTGTCTGATACATTCCTATATGTGACTATATAGTTTTAATTTTTCTGTTGTATTATAGTTATTATAGTTCTTCTGATGCAAATTGGATGCATGGAAGAACTAGGATTTGTATGAAAATATTTTTCTTGGTGTTGTTTTTGGTGTCAATAATGAATTGTTACTCTGCTCATTGCAGACTATCCCAACAAAAGATAGAATTGAAGGCCTTCTTGCATTTAAGGAGAAGAGACCTCCTCGCTACAAGGGAGAATAAAAGAATCTGATGCCTTTAAAATACAGGGGGATAAAAGTACTTCTATGAGGACCATTAAGGTGCACTTTGCATCTGCACCTGGAATATCACAATCACCAAAGTAACAGCAAATCATACGGATGTTACAACATTTTGAATGTGTCCGTACTTGTACGAAGCCAAGATAGAAATGTTTGTCACCTCATGCTCATTACAGTTTCTGATGGTTGATCTGTGTAATGTCAAAGTCACAGGTTCATGCAGCATTTTTAAAATTTCACATGTAGAAACATACCATTCCTCAATTGAAAAAGCTCTGTAATTCTTTACATAGAAAAAATGTATCTGTGATGTTAAGCATAAATCTGCTATATCATTTTATCAAAACAAAAGCAACTACTGAACACCAAAAATAAGAAATTGTACCAAATATGCATTTAAATGATTCTGTATATCAGTAAAAATTATATTTGAGTATTCTATCGGAAAATCTATATTATTAATAAAGCTAGGGGAAATGAAAAGGATTATAATTTAGAAAATGTTAAGCTTTGTTTATCTTACTTCCTCTGTCATAAGCAAAATGAAAATCACTGTAGGACTTAATGGTGTCCTTTTGATAAAGTAGGTACCATTATATTAATTTAATTGTATTAAATGAAGACATTTTTGAGGCCAGCCTTTAATTACACATTCTTGTATGTTAAACCTGTCTTTGTCTTGCATTTTTCCAACATATCATCTGATCAACACTGCAGTGGAACTTTATTTTATTTGCCCCAGTTTTTTTAAATTTTTGATGATTGTATTAAAGATGGTTGTGCAGGGATATGACCAGTGTGCTGTAATAGAACCTAGAATTATCTTAATCTCCAGAATATTTCTTTTGCAAGTTTTATGAATGTATATTTATATACAACAGAGATGATGGTGAAAGGTTCTTTATTTTGTATTGGCCTCAGAGTTCTTTTCATGCATTGCAAGAGAAATGCAGTAGGTTTCAAGGTAAGAAAACTTGTGATTCATACTGTGTATTTGCAGCGGATGCAGCATATATAGCAAATGTCTGGAAATAACCTCGTAAGAAAGTATTTTTGTTAATTTGACTGGAAAATAAACATGGCTTAGCAGTCCAAAGCTGTCTTTTTATATGAAAACAAATTTATTCCTGCTGGGTTACCATTGGCTTATGAAACTTGTGCATGCTTTGCTGTTTCTGCAACATTAGCTATGGTCACTGTCCATATCTATGATGATAAAGCAGCTCATCAACATGAAATGACAAGAACTCATTTAAATTCATATTTAGACATATCATTACATGTAAATTGATTATAACTGGTAGAGCTCACACTTTGTTGACTGGTAAACTTGCTGAGTCGATCATTTCTTGCACAATAATTTGCAAATAAAGTATTGGTACTTGTTTTGATAGTTATATAAAGCCTAGAGGGTCATTTTCTCATATTTTTGAAATGCTAGCATGTCATTTTCATTTTTACTGACTACAAAATAATTATGTTAATAGGAAAAAAAATATTAAGCATTTGCTGATGAGTTTCTGTTGCATAACTTTGATATACATTCTGCTTATTGAGCTGCCTGTGTTTCTACCAAGCACTGATTAAGTAGCTTCTGTGAATGTCTATTTAAAAACATCTAATAACTTTAAATACTGTAGCATATGACTGTTTAGATTCATGCCTTTAACTAGGAGTTTTGATCTCAGAAAATAATTTTACTGTCACAGTGGTCTCTGCATTCCTTTTCTCAAGAGAAGACAGTGCGGTATCATAACAATTTGAGTTCCTTCTTTGAAGTGAACAGTTTGAATATTCTAACAAAGTGAGTATCAGTACGACAGTTTTTAAACGTACTTTGGAGTGATGTTGAAGTAGTTCTGGAGGAACAATATTTTAGCAAAAGATGTGTTAATCACTATCTCATTTATTAAGTGACATGTTATTATGGGTGCAGTGCTCATACTTAATAGTAGTATTAGAACTCTCCTTCCATGAGAAGAGGGTTATTTGTAACAAAAATGCTCATATAAAGACTGACTTTTCCTTATGAAAGGTGTAACCTGGCAAATCCTCCATCAAGCACTTAGGCTCAGCTCTTCCAGTTCCTGGTAAAGCCATGCTTTTCTGTATAATACCTCATGGATGAATGAGCCCTGGTCTCCACTGGTGTTCTGAAAGGTTGTCTCATGGTCCCTTGACACAAGCACCTTTTCTCCTGCTTCTGCTGAGTTCAAGAGGATAGTGAGTTCTTCTGCACTTCACTGAGTTGGATATTGAAAAGTTATAACACAGGTAGGTCCATTACCCATTATTAGTTATCAGCTATTAACTTCTCAGCATTTGTAAGTCAGTTTGCTGAATTGCCTAGAAATTCTCAGTTTCATTCATTCAAATTCTCAGCAGAAATTAATGTGACTTTATATAACACATATAATTTTAGCCTTTAATGTATCAAACTGTTTATGTTTTCAACATTGCTGAAGTAACTCACATTCTTAGTTTTACTGAATTTCTGGATAAAGTTTTCATGATTGTCTGCATGCCTCTAGTCAGTTCAATGCTTTTGAGTAGATCACCTGTAATGAAAAAAAAAGGTGTGTTTTATTTATTCTAATAATATGTAATGATACAGTTAAGTGCTTTTGGAGATGTTTGCTGTGGAACCTTTTTATGACGTTTGCAGTCATCAGTGCGCAGTTATTGTTGAAATTCTGTCAGTCTATGTTAAATTATTCGTAATCCTACATCAGTGTTCATGTCAATGCTTTTCTAGAACTGCTTTTAACCAACTGCATTTAGAATAGTAAACGTCAGGATTATTCTCACCTGCTTCATATTTTACTCAGTCATTTCTCTTTGATGCATTGAATCATAGTCATATTTGTTGAAGAGATCACCACAGGAGAGAGCAAAATATCATACTGCTTGGAATCTGGTTTTGGGAAACTTAGGGAGTAAAGTAAGGGGTTTTGGCAATAGTGTCACTTCACATACCAAACCCAACTCGTAGCAAAGTGAAAAGAGTAGTTGAAATCTTAATTTATCACTGCATAGTCTTTACTTACCTTTCTCTTGCAAGAAAATCCCTGAAAAGTTATCTGCTGAGATTAGAGAGGGGATTTATTTATAATTTTAAAAAATGTACTTTAAGAAAATCATTGTTCATCTGAGTGGTGTGCATTGAACTTTCAATGTGCTTTCATGTCTCACTTGTGGAATTTGAGCCTTGTTCTTGAACATAATGGCACTGCTGAAAAGCTATAGGGCTTCATTGTCTTCTGAGGCTGATACAGTCTGTGTACTCAAGGTGTGATAAAGTTCATGATGATGTGGTTAAGATGTTATTTTCTGCACACTTTTAGAAAGAGAACTATCTCCAAAAATGAGACAAAGAAAAATGGCAAGCAGATAAACCAAAGGAAGACTTGTTTTCAGCTAAAGGTAATAAAATTTTTCTTGTCTACTGTGTGGAATTACAATGACTTTTTTTTCTATTTCTACCCTTTTCTTCTGTTGGCTTTTCTTTCCTCTAAGTCTCAGACATGAATGTGCAGGGAATAGTTTTAAAAATTTGTATGGGTTGTTTTCACATTAAGAACATTGGTATTTTATAAACAAAGTTAGTAGAGGTTAAAAAATTTTCCTGAAAGTTGTTTGAAAGATGTAATCAGAAATTACTGTGTTATCACTAAAGATTAGGTCATATGCCTTTTTTATTATAAATTTAAATCATGCTCTGTTTTAACCTTGGAACACAGTTGAATAGAAGCTTGTCTGGTTATGCAGAATGTGCTATGTTTACACAGTGTGTTTGTTATTCTTCATAATATATGTGTGTGTATACTGCCGTGTCTTATGCATGCACATATATGTATATGTGCCTATGTATGTGTATGTGCCTATGTACATGTAAATAAAACTATCCAGACTGTCAGGCAAGACCAAATCAAGCCCTCAGGATGTGATACTACTACTCTGCTTCAGAAGTTTTGAATTTGTTTATACAAGAGCACAACCAGCAGAACAGTGGGCCCCACACAGCACGTACCATGACTTCTACAAGCGGGCATGCTTACCGTGTGTTCTGTGGCACAGCAGTTCTGCTGCTTCTGCAGCAGGCAAGGAGTGAGGGCATGCACGTGTGTTACCGTGTATTTGGTCATGTACCTATGGTAGTTCAAGGCTAGAATAAATGTAGTAGGAGCCAACATGAGTTTTTAAGTTTCAACAAAGGTGTGGCACCCAGATAGCACATTCCTCCAGTGCTATAATATTATTTGCTTCTGCAGTTCGGAGAGGCCTGCAGCAATCATGAGCAGCTCATTAATCAGCCACTGTCACAGATTATAAGATCAGTGTCTACCCCCTTTAAATAAGTCTAGACTTAGATTTTATCTTCAGCTTTTATCTAGTAGATAATTCTTCCAAGGACACTCATTCACATGGGAAGAAATATGAAGTATGTTAAAAGAATTTATTACAGAGGGTGTGAACATTCTGTGTCAAAGCTAACTCCCATTTGCAATACTTGAGTTCAAAATAGTACATTAACCCTCTAAGGCATAGTCTGTACATTCATGTTTATAAACTCTTCAAAGTTCTGGCTAGTGAGTACAATCCTTTGATTATAATTTCTGAAGCGTATGCTAATAAAGCTTTTGTAACATTAAAGAACTGAGAATATGGTGAAGTTTTCTTGTTGCATAATATAACCACTTTCAGAAGAACATGGAAAGTTTGTTATTTTTGTAAGGAACTTATACATCAAATTGTTGCTTCTTTATTCTGGCAACTGCTAATTGATTTAACATTTTCCCTTAAGCATAAGGGACTTTGTGATATCATCTTTGGCTCAATTCTTTTTAGTATGTTAAAAATTCTGATGCCAGTTGTACAAATTTTTTTAAATGTGTCTCTTCCATGCAGCTCAGAAAGACAAAGTTAAAAAATATAATTGTGAGGATGGAGTTGTGATGGTTGTGTTTTCACAACTTATAAACGTTAATAATACATCTGTAGGCTTGTAAAAAGAGTCTGACTCTCCATCTTTTGTGTAATAAGTCTTTACTGCTGGTACTGTTGTCTTCAAAGCTGAAATATTTTTATAAATGCATGTGAGTATCCCCAGCTAGTGACCCCTCAAGGGAATGGTTCATGCTCTCCCATAGTTATCATCTGTTGGGCACTCCGTCCAAGTAGAGGTGTAAGGAGAAGAGAGCCAGGGAGCATGCTTCTAAGAAGCAGTGGGTCTTGGAAGAGTGTATATGAAAGAGGTTTTGCAGGGTGGGTTCAGGCTGCATTCTTAGGTCACAGTTAATTTCAACGCAGTAATTTCTAGTATCTTCATGAAGAGTGCTACAAAGTAGATCTTTCTGTATTGGTTGGGTACAGCTCCCAAGTTCTGTACCCAAAAGACTAGCAGAGATTGTAACCTCCAGACATGATTCCTAGAGTGTCTGTATAAGTATGAAAGGAGACGGGAGCCGCAAAACCAGCATAACAAGAAGGATTCTGTTTAAGTTACTAGTTCATAAATAACACATGGACATGGGTTTTTTCCACTTTGGGAGGAATGAAATTCCTGTCTCCATTTTGGATTTTACAAATCTTAGCTGACATCAGTCCTTTTTTGAAAAAGTGAAAGGAGTATGCTATCATGCTTCCATCTGCATAACTGCTAAGTAGTTGAAGGACTCGTGAAACACTGAATGAACTCAGTTTCTGCTCTCTCCTTTCACTTCACTGAATGAACTCAGTTTCTGCTCTCTCCTTTCACTTAACTGACCTGAGCCAACATTTCCTACAGTAGTGACCTGTTCACTGGTTTCTTTACGCATGAAGAAATTTCTCTGCTTTAATTACTTATTCTACAAGTTAATTTTTTGGGATGTAAAGAGAATGACATCCACCTAATAGTTTATAGAGGTAAGGCCTGTCTTGCAGTTCCCTCATGCAGTAGGGTTATAATAGATGCTGTAGCAAGAATGGGAGACCTGCTCACTTTGCTCTTGGTCCCAGCATCTTCTTTGTACAGACTCCTGTCTGCTAAACATGAAGATCCTTAATGATTCAGACCCCTTAGATGTGGAAGATTTAATTAAATAATCCCAAAAGGCCTTGGATACAATACTTTTTAAGTGCAGTTGCCTAATATCATCACTTGCTGATGCAAAATCTCAGCAGGAATTTTGAGAATCTGAATTTTGGACTAGGACACCTATGTCTCTGTATAGAGATGTCTTAGTTTTGTGATTGTGCTTTACTCTTCAGAATTCTTAGTTAAGCTTTAAAATACTTCCTCGGTGTAAGCAAGGGATATAAGAAATCACTTTCCAGGCATTAGTACCATATCATAGATTACATGGTGGAACTGAGTTGCTGTTGGCAAGTAATACTCACAGATACTGACTACCCATGGCTACCAGCTCTCCTAAGCAGAAAAGACAGTCATCAATGAGAGAGAAGGAAACACTGGCAAGTAAAAGGAGAAGTGACGTTGGAGCAACAGCGGCATAGCTGCATTGGCTGTGCTAAAATAGTTGTATGAAGCTGGTTATTCCAGCTGAGTAGCCTGATTCTGCCAACAGACACAAAGTAGCTGTATACAAGACAGAGCTTTTGATCACACTCTGTGTGTGTGTGTGTGTGTGTGTGTGTGTGTGTGTGTGTGTGTGTGTGCGTGCGCGTGTGTGCGTGTGTGTATGCCTAGGATATAAAATATATGTCCATGTGTCCACTCTCCTTCCAGCACATAGTTTTAAGGTTATTCATAGAAGCTTTTAAAGCATGGATTCAATTTTTAAAATAGTTCACTCAAACCACATCCCCACAGGTATGTGTGCTGAGAGTTACAAAAACATTTTGCCCTATATATGTTTTTGTATTTCGTATAATTACAGCATATTTATCTGAAGTATTTCGCAAGTATAGTTTTGTGTAATACTGGTAGGAGATTAAGTAATAGCTGCTTACTAGCACTATTGCACAAGAACATCAAATGTAATAATGATGTTCTGAGATTTGAGGTACCAAGCATGCTTTTGGCTGCTTTGCTCCTGTGACCTTTATGCTCTTCTGGTTAGTACAGCAGTCCTGTAACGATGCACATGTTTTCCTTTACACAAATGCCAGTAACCACTTGAGCAGGGCACTTGATTCCAGTTTTGATGGGCGGTGCCTATAATGGACAACGGCAGTGTATCCAAGCCAAGTTGGCTATCTTTGTGCTTTACAGTGCCAAAAACTTCAAAGCTTCTTCCTTTTAGAACTCTAAAGCAATACAAGTTTGTGTTTCTTCATATCATCAAACTTAATTATTGGCAATAAGCAAATGCTGGCAGGAGCAGCACATCACATGGCTCCATTTCTACTTTAGAAAAGGTCAGCATATGGCATAAACACTTTGCTGTATTATGCAGCCTTGTACTCTGATCACATAACACATGCTTCAGAAAGCATTATGCAATGTTAGACTCACTGATTAATGACTGCTTGCACAAGAAGTTTTTCATTACCCCGAATGCTAGCATCCTGGGAATGATTAACTTTGTGACATAACTCTCATCACATAAATATGGAAGATTCAAACATAGACTCAAAATAACGTGTTTCAGAAATAACCGAACACTTTGCTGCTTAGTACTGTGTACAGTATTTGATTAACAACTGCTTTAAAACTTCAGAGTTGAATAGAAAAGCCTATTTGTGAGAACTGAAAACAAGATTTATTTCTAGGGTTTAAAGTTTTACCCAGGATGAATTTTTGCACACAGCAGCATCTCATTTGCAATGTTTTTCCTCTGCTTGTGTAAGTTTGAATTTCCTGAGAAAAATCTGTGCCAACTATTTTCAGTTCAGCCAGTAAGTTAAACAGAACAAGTCAAATCTAGCCCTTATTTAGACCAGCAACTGCATGTATGTAAAATGACTCAGTCCACTGTGTTCAGTAGTACAGTACATAGAGTTGTGTGCTTAAATCAGCATAGTGATAGTTCATTAAATTCACAATAATTGCTGATGTTCCTGCAGGCAGAGTAAGAAAACAAAATGTGATCCCAAATGAAGTGTCTTGCAAACTTACAGCCTGAACATTGCTACACATTCATATTTAACGTTTTCATATTCTAATGATTAATCATTCCATGTTCAAATTATGCAGATTCCTATGTTAAAAAGCATCATGACAGTACATCACTCATATTATCATCTTCAGGATGTACAGAAGAGGAAAAGCCTATAAAAAGAAATGTTCCTTACCATATTCCCTCAGATATGAAGATTCATCCCTGATTTTGAAGTAATTGCTACAAGTTATCTATGTTTCAAGAGCTTTATTAAGGAGAAAGTCAGTTTGCCTGCTTGGAAATTCAAGATCAGTGTTCACAAGGAAATATCTATATTAAACTCCCACTTACTAATTTGACTTTAAATGTCAGACTAAAAAAAAAAAGAGACATATGCTTTTTTATGATTCTCTCTCCTTTAAGTAATTCTGCTCATGAACTGCCACATTAAATAAAGCTACTTAAAATTCTTGTAATGGGTGGGATGGTTTAGGATGTCACCACATTAATGCATATGTGCCATGTCTTCAGAATTAATCTTCATTGAGAAAAAGTACAGAAGGTAAACATTGACCTTCAGTACGTTCACTTTAGTTTTTGCCTTTTCCTGCATTCCAACTCCTGCAAGCAGTAGCAAAGGCTAAAGGAAATGGCCTCTGACTAAGCATTAGCTACCAGCATGCCCTCATTATAGCTGAGGGCTCTTATTCTCACTTAGCCTACGTGCAGAGCCAGCTACTCTTTCAGCTGTGATGACGAAATGCCATGCATTTCTTCCTGGAATAGTACGCAGATAAGAGGCCACTTGTTATGCTGAGGTTTCAGATGAACTCCACTAAGGGTTTCAAAACACTCTGTCACAATTATATCAGGTTTCTTTAGCAACCAATTAATTTCAGACACTTTTTAAGATAAAAAGGGAAGAGATGTTAGTTTATTTTCCCTTGTGGTTTCACTGTTTAAACTTTTACAGGATATGACTGGATAGTTTATACATGGCCTGAATTTATTAATTTTAACGAAAAATCTATCAAAATGTCTCTGTTGCTCTCTTGAAATTCACATTATTTGTAGTCCCCTATGTGAACATATAACTTCAGAGAAGAAACAAAAAGTCTCATGCCTCTGATATGCTGCTAGAACAGTCCTGCTGTGCAGAGTCAGTTGCTGAGTGCCTTGAACTTACTCTAGGTGCAGCATAAGCTGAGAGTTTTGAGAACCTTGCAGCACAAAAGGTTAATCCTTTATCCTGGAGTTGGCGTTCAGACTCTAGGATGTGTACAGAGTATGAACCCAGTTGGCCTTAGTGTTACTTAGCAGTGGTGGGAAAACCCGTTTGTGAGATCTTACAGCCTTGGCACTCATTTAGTTGATTCCATACACTAACAAAAGCAACTTTAATGGAATCAAACAAATCACAAAAGTGTCTTGACTGTAAAAGAAGGAGGAATCTCTGCAGTGTTTGTTTCAAACCAGGTAATACCATTAGAACCAGCAATAACTGTGTGCATTTGAAGAAAGGAATAAATTGTCTGGAATAAGGAATGGATCCTATACACGTTAAATAGCTTTCTTTGCTCACCCATAGACTCTAATGAAACATTTAGAATCTGTGGTATGCCCCATTTCCACTGTATCTGAATTGCACTTTAGATAGATATAGTCAGCAGGAGGAAGAGTCCTGTGATGATAAGTCTTGTGTAAATTGCAACCTAAATAAGTATTTAATATGAAAAAAAACTAACCCAACCCAAAATGGCATCTCTCCTTTATCACTTCCCCTGCAATTCTCAACATTTACTAGTATCTCATTAACTGGGAACTGAAGGCTCAATTCAATTTCCTTTTAAGACAACAAAATTTTCTTTTTCCATTTACATAATGGAATTTGGAACAGGTTTTGCTTCTGTAATCTTATTCCTTTAATGCTTTCCAAATAAATGTGTAATTCCCAGTGAGATCACTAGGAATCTTGGCTATTCGTAATCTGTTCTTTCTTTTTTTCTGCAACCATTCAGTAAAGAGGGTCCCCTTTGAAAATGTCCAAAGAAGACTAAAGTTTTCAAACCCGTTGCTTGCCTTAATTACTTTCTTTTTCCTTTTTTGGAAAATTTCCTTTCTTTAGTTAGTTACTAATGACTCAGAAAAAAATAAGAATTAATTTCTCTCACAAATAACATATTTCTTAATTGTTTACTAGAAATAGATGATTCTTGCACATTACTTCGAAGACTTCCTGTCCCTGCCAAAGCAGAGTATACCAACAAAGCATATGTTTCTCCATTATTTTTTCTGCTCTCTTTTTGTCAAAATGTTAGTCTAAATACTGTTGCTACAGTGGTCACTAGGAGGCCTTTTAAATGTTAGACAACTCATTTCACAAAAATTCTAATCTGCCAAGTATAACTATGAATAATGGACATCTCCTTTTTTGAACTGTTTCTGTTGTGAACTTTTATTTTAAATAACTACAATAAGACAAACCTGTTAAAAAATGATGTTAAATACTACTACTTCCAAAATGTCTTCATTTTGTAAACTTGTTTATTACTCATCCTATGTGTCACTTAATGTATCTTGCAGTGTCTTATCTCATTTTCTATTTTAGAAGATTTAGTCTTATTCTCTGAAAAAGACATTGTTTTTTTAACGGAATATCGTGGGGAAAAAAAACCAAACCAAACTACATTTCTTGAAAATGACACTAAAAAGATAAATGCGGTTCAAAACATGAAAATGTTTTAAACTGAAATTACTGCAATTGAAAATTTGTCATCTTTACTGAAATCAGAGAACTAGGGAAAACCATCCCACCAGCACACATACTAGTGAAACTGGTTTTCTCCTCTTTAGCCTTTGCCACCTTCTGACTGTTCTTTCATACAATCCCTGCTCCCACTTTCCCAGTGTTCCCTGCTAAAGAGAGGGGATATGTGCCATGTAATCTTGGGGGTGTGCTGTTTGTGTCTGGAGCCCTCACAGAAAGTGTGATGACCAAGTTGCTAGAGTTTTAATTCAGAAAGGAAGTGGAACAGGGACTTTAGCGTGAGCCTTTTTTCTTTCATCAAACCACTTTTCATGGAAAACTAATGGATCCTCCTTTTCCACCTTTTCCAAGTTCAGTTTACATAGCGTAAGGTTCAAAAGATAAAAGAGTCAGGACTGACAGATCGCGATGGTATACCATGTTATTTTCTAAGACTATTGATGCATGGGTAGAGCATAAGAGATAGGGGCCAGGTTTTCTCTTGTTGAGCAGTAAGTCATCCAAGCTGTCAGAGGCACAAATGCTGAGGATGGGGAAACTGCTGACAGGCTTCAGCCAGCGAGCAAGTGTCCAGGTCCTGAGCCATCTTGCACTGATACAGTGATTCATTGTTAGCAGGATACAAACTAGCTGGATGCAAAAAAACTTGGATTTCTTTACACACATTTGCAAGTAATACTAACATGCTAATTGCAGAATAGCTCTAATGGGCATTACAAAAAAAATCTCCCTACAAATTAGAATCTTTCCCTCCTTAACTAAATCAAAGTTAAAGAGAGAAATGCGGAGAGTCTTTATTGTGCTGTAAATATCAGCAGCTTTATTCTAAGTCATAAAACCCATAGCAATAGCACTTGCTAGTCAGTCATTCATGACTAGAGTGTAAACAGTTTATGTTTGTGATAACTGATAAATAGGTATATTGAACACTTACAGGGGTGTTGTGACCCCGCAGTATTGTGTGATGAAATAAATTATGTTTACAAGTAACATGTGACTTTCAGTCCTGCTGTGAAAGATCTGAGAGTTGGGAGTAGGCTCTTTATGCCTATTATCTATTCTTTAGAAAATTATTTAATTCCTAGAAGCATGGTGATTTTTAAGCCCACTGCTATTTTGGTATACTTTAAAAAAAGAAAAGAAGCCTTAAAAATAGACCTAGGTTACCATATCCAGAAAAAAAAACACCAAAAAAACCCGTTGTCAGCTCTTTACTCTGCTGTGCTGCAAACAAATCTGTCAGCAATTTCTTTGGGTTAAAGTATCTGAGCACTGTGGGGGGAACAATTTTTGTAGTTTCCTGGTGGGTTTTGGTTTGGTTGGTTGGTGGTTTTTTAAAAAGAAATAACTTAAAGTGGTTTTGTAACAGGGTACATTTAATGCTTTACATATCAAAAAATTACCGTCTGTTGTTATAAAAGACACTCTACGAAATTGATGAAACCTATACTCTGCTTAATTTTGTCAACTGCATGAATCAGATCAACTGCATGAATTAGACTTTAAAGTCTGAATCAGTCTGAAATCAACATCTTCAGCTCCGCTGGAACAGACATTAACAATCAGCCCATTTTCTGTAATTACCAAAATGAAAATGAGAGTGACAGTTATTCATGCAGAAAAAAAAAAGCCACTGGTAATGCATCTGAGTCAAATAGGGCTTTTATGTTTATCTTATAATTTAATACATTTCTTGTATTAAAAGTGTGGTTTGACAAAGTTACTGAATGGGAAATGAATAAGACTTTTGGATTCCCAGTGCAGGTGATTGACATAACAAGGGACTGACAGTGCAGTATTTTCAGAAGTATTTTCAGTATTAGATGATTTTGGCATAACTTTTTGCATAAGGATGAAATATAAGGGTACAGGTACAAGAATGCGGTTTCAGCTTTCTCTAGATCACGTGAATGTATTCTAAAGAGATGGATGCAGAAAACCAAGGCCAGCTCTCTAGGTAGGTATTTAATTTTGCAAAATATTTTGCACTGGTGATCTCAGTGCAAAATATTTTGGCTGGCAGCATTTGTTTCTGAGGTACAACTCATTAGAGCCAAATCCTGTGAAGTATTAAGCATTCTTATTATCTTTTGGAGATTGGCAATATCAATAATTCCCCAGATCAGTACTTTATCTTACTAATTCAGTGCTGTGAATATTCACTTCCTATCTGGAGGTGCTCAGATAGATGTAATCGTGCATCATCCCTGCTGACAGTATCAACTCCTTTCCATTGACTCCTGAGGAGGCCCCATAGTTTGGTCCTCATTCATGCATAAGTTACATGCTTACAACAAGCTGTGTGGCACATCTTGTCAGAGTTCAGCATATGCTCTGTCACGGGCCTTTCCTCAAGGCTCCTGAACTTCAGCTGCAATGTTTCAGTTGGAAAAGCTCTCTCTGTAGGTATATTATCAGTAATGTTGGCATCCATGGCACTGCAAGGTGGAATCCATGGGCCTGGAAACCAAATTGACTGAAGTACTCCAGGGAAGAAGCTCTAGAAGAAGCTGTCATGTAAAGGAAAGGTGGGAGAAGAGCCTCTGATACACTCGGAGCACTCTGTTGTAGTGCACTCAAGAGTACAGTCCTGTGTAGGTGCTGTGCTGAAGACCCTGAACTCTGCCCTGACCTGTGGCTTCAGCTTTCAGATCCATGTCACGCTACCCAGCACTGAGAGTACAGTGCAGTATGAGATCCTACCCAGAGGAGCCTGATGCTGCTTGCTACAAGGACAGGTAGACTGTATGTGCATGACATCAGCAAAGTGTGCTAGGGTCATGGAAGTGCTCTAGATTACAGACCATTTCAAGGAATGGTCATATCTGGTGAGGTACATATATATAAATACTCTGGTGTCTGTTGCTCTGTGTTTCAGATTTATAACTGTGCAGTAATTTGTGCCACACACATCTGTGTGTTTGTTTATGTTGTGGAATCACACTGTGGCCTGACCTGGATCTGGCCCTGTGCAAAACCCTAGGACTGATTGGGACAGATTGTGAGTTAGGGGAGGAAAATACAAACCACATGGAAACAGTCTGATTTCTTTTTGGAGTGGTGAACTAGTAAAATTTTGTTCTAAGAAGACCCTTCTCTACCTTCTAATCTGCCCAGGCTTGACACTTTTCAACCACAATTATCATTGTCTCAGTATTATCTACTAAAACTGTTCCTGAAACTTCTTATCATCTTCGTTATCCTCCAAACACTGATATTTCTATTGCCTTTCCCTGCAGTAACAAATTAATTCCTTTCTCACACCAACTCTTTGGTGAGTATTAAAAGCCTACCTTTCCTACACAGATTTGCTATTCCACAATCCTGAGATGAGAGAATCCGTGGGAGGATGGAAAGTGTGAAAAAATGTCTGATGCTGCCACGACAGGCATGTGATTAACTGTGATGCTTGTGTGGGGCAAGAAACAGACTGGTGCTTAAGGGTTAACTTCCCTAGGCAGGACCACATGGTCTGTGATTATTTTTGAGATAAACTTTTGGTTAGGCAGTCAGCCACTGTCTTTGCTGGAATTAAAGAAAAGAGGAAGATGAAGTGTGAAACTGGTTTTCATGCGAATATTGTCATTCAGATCACCTTAACCAGTCTTAGAAGGAAAGAAGCCACTAAACAAACAAACCATTATGTTCTTGGCCAGTACAATTTGCTTTGCAAACATGAACATTTGGCAAGTTTCTACATTTTCTTTTCAAGCTGATTTGAAAGCTGACAGAAAGAATCAAAATCAAAGTTGAGGATATTAAGTTGCCCTGGCCTAGCTGAAGTCAACAAGATTTACATGTTTTAGCAGAAGAGAAGGCAAGAGATCTACCTCTGGGTTTTAAGATTTGCAAAGGGGTCTTAGTTTGAAGAAAACAGGAAATGAGCAGAAATTAAACTACACAGACCCAAGTATTTTTTTGGTAAAAGGATGTAGACTGATGATGGGTATGTTGTTTTGTATGTTTATCTGTGTATCTATATAAGCACAAGGATATGTAAGTGCTTTTCAACAGCTCCAAGTCTCCACTATCTGTCAGTATCTCCAGGTGCATGTAAGTCATCTAAAAATCCTACAGCCTTAATTGCATAACACAGACATATTGCAAAATATTACCACACCAAGATCGTTTACAATATTTCATAACAAAAAGAAATACTATTACAGAACATTTTTACCCTTAAGGGAAAACTACTAATTATGTAAAACATTGTCTGTATGTGTGCTTATATTTATTGTGTGTGGCTATATGAACCATATTATGGAAAACCATAGGGGTTGATTAAAGCAGGATCCATGGGATACAGCCTCAAGGTCAGAGAAATTTCAACAGACAACAATGTCAGAAGCCATGCAGGAAGTACCAGCATGGTTGATTATAATGAGATTATTTGGGTGATGTTGGCCACTTTAGTTGAGGGAAAAGCAGTTCTTTTGGAACGAACAGTTGTGTGAAAGTTTATCATAGTCATAGTCAGACTTTGGTGAAGAGCAGATATTTGGGTCTCCAAGTGGAATCCAGACACTGGTGTTAAACATGCGTTCTCTGAACTGCAAGTAGATTGCTGGCTGCTGATACAAATGAATTCAGTTACCTGTCTCCTCTGTTCAAATCCATATTTATTTCTTGTGATATGGGAATGGTACAATTACTTGGCTACTGCTTCTGCCTTTCCTTGGAGATTTTCTTTAGTGTATAGAATTTTGGTGTTTTTTTTTTTTCCATGACTCGTGAGAAGAAGACCTGTGTTCTTGTTCCTGCTCATATGATTGCTTCCATACTTAATTTAGTGACCAAAATGGAGAACTCATCACCCTCAGGTGGGTGTGCTACCCATCTAGGCTCATCTTTTTCCACATGTATTCATGCATATCCCATAACCACACCAGTGATTTGCTAGTCACTAATGCAACTTCAGTGGTTTTGAAAATTCGGCCCTCTAGGCTGATGCTTTCCTGTGAAATGAAGACCTGTAGCACTTCAGGAAAAGAGACAGTGACTTATGATTATCCCATATCTAGGGTAAAACATATATCAATTGCAGCTGAAAAATTGCTGAAAAAGAGCGTGAAGAAAGTGGTGGCTATAATTTTTTTTTATGTCAGCCTGACCCAATGAGTGGAGTAGATGTACACTGACATGTGGCAGACTCAACCTCTTCAGGGGCTGACAGGAGGAACATCTGGGTTCTATGTATTAAGATAAGGGCTTGAGCATGAATGAGGTGTCTAATCAGCTTGATCAAGACAGTTTTAAATTATTCTGGATTGCAGAATCCAACAATCCTGTAAGGCTTCAGGTGTTTTCATGGACTAGGGGTCGATGAAGCATTTTGGGGTTTTTAGTTCTGAGGATTGTAGCATGGATACATAGTTCTTTTGTTGTCTCTGAGAGTCAGACTTCGCTTGAAGAAATGAGATTTGCAAAATATTGGGTTTTATACACACTTAGGCCTAATTCTTTTGTAGAATAGGGCTTATTTCTCAATTTCCTGTTTCCCCAGAGAAGTGGTCACAGCATCAAGGCTATCTGAGTTCAGAAAGTTTTTGGACAATGCTTTCAGGTACATGATGTGATATATTCTACACAGCGCCAGGAGTTGGACTTGATGGTCCTGATGAGTCCCTTCCAACTCAGCATATTTTGTGATTCTGTGATCCTAATGGGATGAAATATGAGATACAAAAGACTATACAAAATGCAAGGAACTCTGCTAGAAGACGATAGTGATGGCTGGTGTAGTGGTTGGAGATATAGCACACTGTGGCAATGGACTCAAGATGTTTAAGTTGAAACATGCATCTGATCTGGTAAATATTTTAAGTGCCTTTTAGGGCTTTTAATTTTTCTCTCCAGAATTCTACATTAATACAAGTGAAACTAAAAAATAAACCCCCAAAAACCAAACTAAGTAACCCCTATGAGTGATATTTGGGGTCTTCTATCCCGCTATCCTTGAGACCCTTTATCCTCTGCCATTCTTGAGACCTTCTATCCGTTTCATGGAACACCAGCATGAGGGAGTGTTCTCAGAGGGCAAACCAGGCTCTGGATGGCAGCCAAGAGAACACTGTCCGCAATCTCCTTTTCATGGTTCCACTGCCTTAAATTCTCACCTGCTGAGCTGGAACGGGGGAGTTAGCTTGATGGAATGGAAAGTTTACTGTTAGTCAGAGGAATTCCCCTCACAGGTCAGGAAGTCCCTTCTTGGTCAAGTGTCATAAGACAACTTGGGAACAAATGTGTGCTCTGCTGCCATCTTTCTCCTCCAGCTGAATTGTCTGTTAAAAGAGGGGTCTTTATGGTATGATTTGGCCTAGAGCTTAATGACTGACAGTAGCAGTCAGGAGACACAAGATGTTTCTAAGCTTGCTGTTTCATTGCATATGCAAAAAAAAAAGAGTAATACGTCACCCCAGGATGTCAGAACTTAATTCCTGTGTGCCATCTTAAGGCTTTCTAATTAAAAGAAAGGTTGTAAGTACTGCTTTAGCAGGGCTGTGCTGGGAAATAGTTTGTGCTTGTGCTTATTTACCTGTTTCCACATAACACAGGAAGATGAAACACATCAGAAGATGATATTATAGAAATGCACAGCTAAAAGTGCTGCATGATTTTGTGGCAGCTAGCATCGTCTGAATATTTCCCACACCTCTGATGTATATCTTAAAACGATTGTTACCTTGTGAGTCCCCTTATACCCTTCCTCCCAAAGCTCCTTCCTGGAGCTCACATCTCAGCTCGCTACAAGACAATATTTGACTGACTATCTACTCAGAAGACTTCCATCTGTCTAACCATGGAGGGCATATTTTCACTTGGTAGAGGTGGATCAAAGTTGCAACTTGGTGTACTATGTCTTACCTGTTTGTCATTCAAACCTGGTCTGTCACATCTTTCTTTCTTTGCTTTCCCTAAACACAAGCATACCTCTGCAGATACAAGAGAAGATGAAACTCCAGGACTGGTCAAGTTACCCAGAACTACTAACTGAGAAGTCTTTATAAAGAACTTACAATTGTAACTGCAGCTGGTAGTCAGCTAGACTTACTTTGTGAGTGATTGAAGAGAGCTAGAGATGCAGCAACTGAGAGGGGGTCTTGCTTACATAGCACATATGATGTGCGAGCACATACCCACTTCATTACCATTCCTCTGGGTAGGCTTCCCTTACAGTATTTGAACTGACTTGTAGGGCTGCACTTGTCAACTGTTTCAATATTCAAATCGATGACACCTTTTCATACAATTGTTTATGTTATCAGTTTTCATCCCTGAAAATGAGAATATAATAGGCGTGTATATTAAAAATGTCACATAATATATCGCTTGTCTGTGGGGCAATGCCTCTGTCTATTTAGTAGCTGTAAACTCAGAATTCACAGAAACCGTTACTGTTCCTTTGTTACCCAAGTCTTTTTATATTGGAATTACTGTGAACTCACAGGTAAAGTTTATTGCCCAGATAATAAAAAGGATGAAAATAGTTCTTGTGCCAGTTTGTAGCTGTATGTTACTAGGCTTCTATTACTGTTTTAGGGTAGCACAGCAAAAAACAGACCCATCTGTGCTCATATGGTAAGCAAACACCGTTTCACAAAAAAATTTTATTAAACTATAGATGGGTTCTGTGTTGTCATTGTTCGTCATTTGCAGCCTCTCTGCACAACTCGCCAATGCCACAAGAAATGTTCTGTGTGGCATTGCTTCAGCTGGTAGCAGTACTCTGAAAAAGAGTATCCTGTGCAGTGCACTTGGGTACTTAGGTACATGGGTCTCATTTGTATCTCTTCCTCTTAGATAAAGGGTCTGTTTAAACAGTATAAATGCTCTGTGGGTCATAGTACTTGACAGTTTCAGCAGATATAAGTGGCTTTAATATCCGCAATGGCTTCATTAACATTAAAAATTAAGTATAACCTTGAATTTAGCACTAAAATTTTCAAAAGAACAGGTGCAAGCATTGTTTAGGTGAGCATCAACTGAGTGTGTACAGAGGAGATGATTACAGAAAGGAGTGATGTGTAATTCCATGAAATATATGTGCAAAACCTACTACACTTCCATATGTTTAGAATGTCTCATATATGGATACTAATATGTAATTAATGTAGTCACATATATACCTGTGTGCTTATCATACCCTCATGTGTGGAGCATACTAGAAATGTTTTTTAGGAAAAGAAAACAGCCTCTGTATCAGACTTTTCAACTATCTCATTAGGAGCAGGAAGTGAATTTGGATATCATGTGTGGCATGTTTTGTGTAATTGCTGAGCCCAACATCTTCCATCAACACCAAGACTGGCAATACCAGAGTCATTCTAGCTTTGAAGAGCAGCTCTGCCAGTGTGGAACAGCCCTCCCTCTGGGGCTAGAAGAACAGTTTAATTCTCATCATTATTCTTTTGAGCTTGTCTGCTTGAGAAGGGTGCCCAGCAGTGATGCTTTTTGGTCAGGAACTGATTTACCTAATTTGGCTGGAATGGAAGAGCAGAGACCTTGTGTGTGTGAGTAACTAAGTTCCAACTATTGGGCTTCACTTAGACTGACACTTCTCAGGGTTAGGGTGTCTGCCTTCTGACTTGGGCCAATCATTTAGCATTTGTAATTGTGATGTCAGCTTATTTTTACTCAAATTACAGCCTCAGCAAAACAGCAGTGCATAATCTGGAAGCTGGACTGTCATTTTCAGAGAAAGCATCCTTTTGTCCATGGTAAATATGGAATACAAAATTTCTGAGTTGTCAGTTTCCTTTTTCAGTCATCATTGCTTCTTTGCACTCATGTAGTCTCACAATGAATAAAATTATACTCCTTTATCCTCCTGCTCAGAAGGAAGGAAGATCAGGAAGTTGGGAAGAACTGGTGAAGAACACAGGGAAAAATCCCTACCTTTGGCTTGAATCAGTGGCATAACTATCTGTCTTGAATTTATAGATCTTGCCTGTCCCCAAAAATAGAACCTGGGGGTAGTGGTGGTGGTACTTTCTGAAAGTAGAGACTGTACTTCCTAAAAATAAAGTTAATTTATCAGTGTAAGTGCTATGGAGTACCAGCATGTAATCTTCTCAATCTCCACTGGAATTCAGAACTCCTTGTCATTGGACAGGATGAAGTTGTGAAAACCAAGTGGATATTTTTAGCAGATTTCAGTAAAATAGATTCTTACAAAACTAAATTTTTCCCTGTCTGACAGGGCATTTTGTCTTTGTCCTCTATCATGTTGTTTGAAAGACAGAATGAAGAAGATAAACTGGTTTGATTATTTGTGACACTATTAAAAGACAAAAGTTAAATGGAAATCCAAATATACTAAAATAGTATTAATTATACATGCATAATATCCTGGCTTGTGTTAGTTATTCAGAATGTTTCCTTCTCTGAAAAGGCTAACACTGAAAATTTTGTGATTTGCACAAACTTGTGCATGATTTGACTTTTTGTGACTTGACAAACTGTGGGAACAAAATTAACCACCCGCTTGGTAAGACTAGAATTTTCTTTTGCTTTTGTTTAATTCCCCAGAACTAAAAAGCATCTTAAGATCTGAAAGCTAATTAATATGATTTCTGACAGGACAGAATGGGTAGAGGTAAGATTAGAGGATAGGTCTTAGATTTGTGTCACCTTATTTCTTTCAACTCCTCCTTGAGTCTTTCTCAACCATAGTATTGTTCATATCAGTCAAGCTGGATTTATCTGTGATTATGCACCTAAGTTCCATTAATAGAAGGATTTTTTGTTTGGTTTTTTCTTGTAGCTGACAAGATTATATCATTTCTGGACCTGGTCTCTGTGGCACAGTGTATCATAAATGACCCATGCAAAACTCTTTGTTGCAGTGCTAGAAATTTCTGATAACTGTAACAACTTGCTTAAAACATGTTAAAGCAGTCAGCACTACAAACTGGCCTTCATCTGGTTCCCCCTGATGAACCATATTTCAATAATAAAACCATTTTGCAGTGGTTTTATTATTGAAATATGGTTCATCAGGGTTTTACTGATAGATCTTTAGCAAGACACTGTCTTGGTGTTGCTGCTGTCTAGCATTGTGCACTGCCCCTGGCTCCACCTGACCCTGAAGTGACCCCAAGTGTCTTGAAGTGGAAGGCAGAGTCATGCAGCAGACACTGTGTGATACCTGTGACTCTTTTCTGAAACCAAAGCTAGGCTAGTTTTCAGTTTTGATGGACATTTTGCTCTAGCACCAGGAGCATCTTGGAAACAGTGAAGTCCATGAATGTAGTTATTCTTTGCCTTCCTAGTGCTAAATGAGATTAATTTGAAGGCAGAGGAACTGCCTGATTATGCCTTAGGCTGTCTTACAGAGTAGACAGAACTTGTTCCTGAATGCTGTCTGTCTCGGTGGCTGAGGCAGTAGTGCAGGCAGATTTTTGGGTTACCAGTGTGCTGGAAACCTGTACTTCAAAGCTGATGTACTGGCAACAGTTTAAAACTGAAGTCTGGTCATCTATGAGCTCTCTGAAAAATTAGGGTTGCTCTGATTGCTCTTGTGACAGAGAGCAAGATATTTTTTTTATTGCCAATTCTGTAGTTCAAAAATTCAATATTTTCTTCAAGTAGAAACTCTTAATTTGCCACAGCACAGAAAATTGTATTTTTTTAAAGATATCTTACAAAACTAATGAGCTGTGGCTTATGGCCGTAAAGTCTAGGCTTTTATTTCCTCTAAATATACTCTGTTCGGTTTTCTCTGTGTGTCATGTTGAATAAGTAACAGGCAGTGGGCACAGAACCAGGCCTTGTGTCCCATGTATCATGTGAAACAAAAGAGGCAGCTTTTTCAGTTGTGAGGCTAAGATGCCATCAGGGGCTTTTTCTACAGTCACAGAGCTGGAATGGAGATGCTGGAATTCTGAGATAGAGCTGCAACTCCTAACACAAGATGTGCTAAGAGTTTTCTTCCTACATATAATATGTACTATTCTAGAGCCTGCTCAGTATTCTCTGTAAAGCAGCCTCACCTTTAAAAATTCTTACTGCGCTGCCTCAGGTTCCTCCTGAGCCATCCTACAAGTCTCCCTTCTCTGTTCCCTTCTCTGCTGTCCTTGACCAGCATTCTTTCCCATCATGTCCAGGGTCCTCCTAGTCTGCCTGTCCTGGTGCTACAGCTCTTCTCAGCACTAGCACGGACACTGCTGCGCTCAGGTCTGCCGCCTGCCCTTTCAGCCTCTGAGCACTCGCACACACTTTGAGGCATCGAGTGCTCCCTCAGCTAGTTTTCCAGTTTGACACCAAGCTGTGTGATGCAGTCACATGGGAGGGAAGAAATGTCATCCACAAGGACCTGGACATGCTTCAGAGCTGGACCTGCCTGAACCTCATGAAGTTTAACAAAGCGAAGCGCAAGGTCCTATGGCTGGGTTGTGGCAGTACCAGGCACAGCTTCAGGTGGGACAAAGTGATTGAGAGCAGCCTGGAGGAGAAGGACTTGTGGGTGTTGATTGATGAAGCCAATTACATCCTGAACTGTGTCAAAAGAGATGTGACGAGCTGGTCAAGGGAGATGGTTCTTCTCCTCTGCTCTGGTGAGACCCCACTTATGCAGTTCTGGTGCTATCAAGATAAGAAGGACATGGAACTGCTGGAGCAAGTCTAGTGGAGGCCACAAAGTTGATAATGGCACCTCCCATATGAAGACAGGCGGAGGAAGCTGAGGCTGTTCCCCTTGGACAAGAGAAGGTTGCATGGAGATATCATAGCAACATTCCAGTATCTGATGGGGCCTACTGAGGGAGAAGAAAGCCAACAAGGGATCCTTCTTCAAGAATGGTAGTGACAGGAAAATGTGGAGTGGTTTCTAACTGAAGGAGAGTTGGTTTAGATTAGATGTTAGGAAAAAAGTCTTTACTGTGAGCGTGGTTGTCCAGGGAAGCTGTGGATGCCCCATCCCTGGAAGTGTTCACAGCCAGGTTGAGCAACCTGGTCTAATAAGAGGCAACCCTGCTCAAATCAGAAAGATGGAACAAGATGTTCTTTAAGGTCCCTTCCAACCCAAGCCATTCTGTGATTCTGTGACATTCAGGTGCTTATATGATCCAATGGCTAATCAATGGCATGCTCCACCTCTGTGCTATGTGTCTGTGTACTGTGTCTGGGAGATGGAGAGAGCAGGATCCTGTGAGTAAGTTAGCTGACTCATAAAATGTTCTAGCCCGACATCTTCTCATCAGCACTAGGTTTGAATAATTCGCCAAAGTAATGCTACTACTGCAATTTAAAAGGGTTATTTGCAAAAGCTCTCAAATTATTTTGGATCACAGTTCTGAGAATAGATTGGAAGGTTCATTTCATGTTACACCTTCCTTAGTTCAGGACTTATTTCATCTAAATGTTGTGGCCTATCTGTTCAAAAGCATGATTTGACAGTTCGCAAAGTTGTTGCACCAAACTTTTCCAAATCTGCAATTGAAGAGTTATTGCTTTATGAGCTGATCAGGGATATCTTGCTCATGGGACAGATAATGGTTATTGAACCCCTGAACAGTGACCCATGTGCTCATGTCCCACCACTACCATTCATGCTGTCATCTACTGGTTCTGGCAGATAAGAAAATAACTTGCTCTTTTGCAAGAAAAAAGCATTTTGTGCATGTCTAAAGAAATCAGGTCTTTCCTCTAAACCATTACATCATCAATGTAATGGTTTAGAGGAAATTCTGCACCATTTTTTAAAAAGATTAAAATATTTTCAGGTTACATTAAAATGACTTGCCTGTTGAAATGAAGAAGTACAGTTGATTATTTTCTTTCTAGTTTGTCCTTGCTGAGTACCTAGAGATGAGTATTTCAGTGAGAGTTAACTGCATACCTTTCAAAATGCAGCTGTTGATCTTTCCCTCTTTAGGTTTCTTTTGCCTGAGAAGTGAATGCCACTCCTCAGATGTTTTCTGTTTTGATTCCTAAATACTGTGATAAATGTTAGGGTCTGTTAAGTTTCAACTTTCTATTTTTATCCATTAGTAAACACTATACCAGATGTGGGTGTGAAGGACCCAGAGAAGCTGAGGGAGTTCTGCTTTTATTCAACAATTTTAGCTTTCATAACTGAGCATTTCAGTTCATTTTGTAGGGTTGTGTATGTGCTGTTTTGGGTTTTTTTAAGAGTTGAGAAAAACAGGCTTACGCAACTTAGTTTGCATAAGTGCAGTGAGTCATTCATATTTTATTTTTGCATGCTTCTGTGTGTGAGTGTGTTGTATGGCTTTATATAACCTGTCTTTGAGAAAGTACTACTGTGAATACTAAGAATATATTTCTCCTATAATATAGAAAAAGAAATATGCCTGTTAGGAAGGTAGCTTCTTCTTGGTGATATCTCCTCATAGATACTTTTCTCCAGGAGGGCACTTTGGTGATTCTTCCTAAAGCTGTGGCTCTCCAGTGGCAAAATTTATGTGTAAAGAGAAGGCCAGGTAGCTCTATGCTTCCCTTTTTGTGAACTGAGCTGAGAGTAACTCCACATGATAATGGTGGCTTTACATGTATGTACATACATGTGTGTATACACACACACACACACAAATATATATATGTGAGTTTCAAATGTGTGTAGTCCTTTCAAAAACTGTAGCTTCTGCTTCCCACCACCTAGGGAAGAATGGAGCTTCCAGAGCAGTGTACATCTGTGCATTGCTGGAATAAATTTGAGGCTTAAGTCCTTCACATAGCTATCAGACAGGTATCCTTCATCAGGCTTGCTTACAAAGGATCTGGAAGGCTTCATCTTTTTTGACATTGCTTCTCTGCTCTTTATGATCAAGTGTACCGTGAACATCTGGCTGCACAGAATCTATTGTTTGGAAGGCAGTTACAGGTATTAAGTGTCAGTACTCTTTAAATGCTAGAATTGCTGTTTAATTTTATTTTGTGGTTATATGTTTCAGTTGTATTTTTCTTTGATATCTGATGGATGATGCTGTGACTGTGACATGGAGCTCACTGTTTGTTTTCCCCCAAAAGAATGTGGTTCATGGTGCAGAGGTGGGTGCATAGGTCTTCATGCCCCTTGGCTGTTCTGAGTCTTGCCACATTTCTTCCCAGCTCTCTGCTGTACCATCATTTTTCCTGGTCTGATGTGCATCCTCTCCGTCCATGCTAGAAAGCCCTGCTGGCATCGAAAGTTCTCCACAACAGCTTAATGCTGATTACTTCCATGCACATTCAGAAATCCCTCCACTCTTGTCTATTGCCCTGTGTTTTACCAAATCAGATTGAGGACTTCTTTGCTTCTATCACTCAATTCTTTTTTCCATTAACACTCATCACAGTTTTTATTTGATTTCAGTGCTATCCAACATTTGTTGCAAGTAGCATTGTTCATTCTCAATGGCAACATTTTAATGATTCCAGTAATCACTAAAACAGAGAAACTGTGTGTGCTGTCCAATGCAGAGATGTTTGCAGCTGCAAAATAAGGCAGTTGCAAAATAAGTATTCTTCTACTACCTAGCTGACAGATAAGAAGTATCTGGGGTCTGTAGAAGTGCCATGAAATATGTGGCTACTCTTTTGAAATGTCTTTGGTAGTGTACTTAAATGAGCATTATACATGAGAATAAAAAATTAATTAGAATCATAGAATGGTTAGAGTCAGAAGGGATGATAAGATCGTCTGGTTCCCATTCCACCTTCCAAGGGGAGGGACCCACTCCACCAGACTAGGTTGCTCAGAGCCCAATCCAGCCTGATCTTGAATCTTTCTAGGGATGAATAACCCACAACTTGTCTAGGTAACCTATTCCAGTACCTCGCCACTTCCACAGTAAAGAATTTCTTTCTAATATCTAATCTCAGCCAACCCTCCTTCACCTTTAAGCTGTCAGTCCCCATTGTCCTTTTCCTAAATGTCTTTATGAAAAGTCCCTCTCCAGCCTTCCTGTAGGCCCCCTTTAGGTACTTGAAGGCTGCTCTAAGGTCTTCCCAGAGTGTTATCTTCTCTATGGCAGGAGAGGTGCTCCAGACCTCTGAACAAATTAGTGGCTCTTGCCTAGATCTATTCATGTCTTTTTTCTGTAGGGGACCCCAGAGCTGGGTGCAGAGTTCCAGCTGGTGTCTAACCAGAGTAAAGCAGAGGGGCAGAACCCCCTCCCTTGTCTTTCTAGCCACTCTGCTTTGGGTGCAGCCCAGGATGCAGATGGTTTTCTGGGCTGTGAGTGCTGAATCACATTGAGCTTTTCATCCAAACACCCCCAAGTTTTTCTTCCAAGGTCTAGTCTCAGTCCACCATCATTAAGAAATTGGTTTCATGTAAAGAATTATAGTACCTGTCTAGCTTCAAGAATATGAGCAGATTTCGTCAATATACTTATATGTGTAAAATCAGCCATACACTTAGATTCCTTGTTTGATTGATGTTCAGAAGAACAGCAACACTAGTTTGGTCTTTAATCTAATTAACATGCCCAAAGACAAAAATACTGGGTAGGAGTCATATAGATATAACTCCGGTTTCCTTCAACAGCTCTTGAAAATAAGGCCTCTGCTTCAATCAGCAGATAATAATTGGTATGACATCTGGAAATAAGAAGGATCTCATAACTTGTGGAACCCTCTACAAATTAGAAAAAATTCCTACTCACACACACAAAAACTGTAATTGAAAGTAACTGTATAAATACACTTTTGCATATGGTTGTGGACAATCTCTACATGGATGTTGTAGTTGTTCTCAGCACTGCTTGATTGCTTCAAATAACCCCTTGTATGAGCAGGCAAATAACTAAATTGCCTGTGCCTTTGTATTGAACTGACCTCAAATGCTAGATGTGAGAAATGGGAGGCTCTTAAAAATAAATTACATCTATTTTTTGAACATTTATTCCTTTGTTTCTCATCAATCCTTTGTCCCTAATGGATGTTATCCTTGTGCATTTTTTTACCCATGCTGCATTCAGTCATCACAGAATGGGCCAGGTTGGAAGGGACCACAGTGGGTCATCTGGTCCAACCTCCCTGCTCAAGCAGGGCCATCCTAGAGCATGTGGCATGAGGGTTGTGTCCAGACAGTTCTTGAATATCTTCAGTAAAGAAGACTTCACACCCTCTCTGGGCAAACTGTACCAATGATTGGTCAACTGCACACTAAAGAAGCTCTTCCCCAAGTTCAGGTGGAGCTTCTCATGCATCAGTTTCTGTCCCTTGTTCTGTTGCTGGGCACCATTGAGAAGAGCCTGGATCCATCCTCCAACACTTTTCTTTCGCATACTGGCAGATATTGATCAGTCATCTCTTCTCAAGGCTGAACAGGCCCAGCTCCCTCAGTCTTTCCTCATAAAAGAGATGTTCCCTTGTCCAATAATTTATCTTCCTAGCCCTGCACTGGACCCCCTCCAGGACCTCCTTGTCTCTCTTGTACTGAGGAGCCCAGAACTGCACACAGCACTCCAGATGTGCCTCACTAGGGCACAGCAGAGGGTCAGAATCACCTCTCTTGACCTGCTGGCAAAGATCATCCTAATGCACTCCAGGATGCCATTGGCCTTGGCCCCCAGGGCACACTGCTGGCTCATGGACAGCTTGTTGTCCACCAGGACCCCCAGCTCCTTCTCCACAGAGCTGCTTTCCAGCAGCTCAGCCCCAGCCTCTGCTGGTGCCTGGGGTTGTTCCCCACCACGTGAAGGACCCTGCATTTACCTTCGTTGAATTTCAGATGTTTCTTCTCTTCCAGCCTGTCAAGGTCCTTCTGAAGGGCTGCACATCCCTCTGGATTATCAGCCACTGCTCCCAGTTGTGTCATCAGGGAACTTGCTGAGAAGGCATTTGCCCCTTCATCCAAGTCATTGATGTCTAAATAATGCTGGGCACAGTATGGAACCTTGGGGGACACCACTAATGGCAGGCCTTCACCTAGACCTTGAGCCACTGATTACAACCCTCTGAGAACTGTCATTCAGCTGTTTCTCAAGATACATTGTCCAAAAAAGTCAATAATCTAAGTCAGCCATCTCAGTGTACCACATACAGTACCAGGAATTTAAAAAGTCTTGCCAGAAGGTGAATGTCCACTTGCATTAAAGGGTAGTCCTGTAAATTCTTTGTAGAGTGCACTTGTGTGCACTCTAAACACAAAGATAAGAGGCTAGAGAATTGGGGTGGGCTGAGCACACAAGATCATATGATCTATTCAGGGAAATATATCCTCTTTCTTAAAAGTCATTGAAGCTTGAGTTGAAATTAAACATTTGCTTCCTGCTAATACCATTTTGCAGATTTTTTTGCATACTTTAGTGAAGAATCAAATATTTTATTACTTACAGAAAGAAATCATTAACAGCCAGAGCATTAAAGGAAAGAATTAAAACTTTACAAGGCTCAAATTAATCTTTCTCAGTTTTTCTCTTGCATGCTCATCTGACTGCTTGAAAACCAGTCTGTAGAACTAAATTTTTAGCAACTGGGTTTTAGAAATTTCACAGAAATTCATACAAAACAAATTAACTTTCTGTAACTATGATAAAGTAGCAATAATTACACTTTAAGTGACTCTTATGATAAATTTCCAGATGCCTGGAGTAGAAATCTGGGTTACAACTTCACTGAGCAATGATGTAAGCCATCCATACACTGCTTTATTCCAGATAAAGTAAATTGCCCTCATCCTACTGAAGTCAAAGGAGCGATCTTGCTCATGGCCACGAGTTTGTTCTGAGCTTGCCTGAACTTTGTCAGTGAGATATGTTTTCTCTGCATAAACTAGAAGGCTGGTTAAGCTTTTTAATACGTTCTTTATGTACTGACTTGCCTTTGCCTTCTCTTCATCTTAATGGAATTTTTTTTAACATTGCCTTTTATATGGCTGGAAAACTAACCCAATCTATTTTGGATATCAGTAAGTTGAAATTTATATGAAACAGTGTGTCCTTCATCTTAACCAGCTACCTTGAGAAGTTACTGCTACTGTTTTTAAAAGTACATGGCTAACAAGTCATAGTAGCACAATAGCATGGGGATCAGTTCATTATTAAAGTTTACTTATAAAGCTTCTGTGGAAAAATTCCAGAGAACTGTGAAGAATATCCTATCAGAATTGAGGAGAAGAGGATTGTTTTCCATATTCTTTGGGTGGATTTTTGTCACTAATGTGGCCTGGGATGCAGAAGCTACCCCATGACAAGCTCCTGCCAGGTTATCAGATTGCATCAACAGCATATTGGAAAGCAGATCTTCAACCTTACCAGCCTTGCTCTGGGTCACAGGAATAGGCTTGAAATAATGCATTTGGAAAATCCTTTTTAGAGGTATGTGTGAGGGCAAAAATAAGCTTCAGCAGGCTATTATTGGAGACTTCTTGAACGATTTTTTTTTATTTGTGGGCCAAATACTGCAGTAATTAAGCAGCAAAATGAAGGAATATGCTTTGCTTTTAGTGGAAATTAACATTGGTTTTCTCCAGGCATTCAATCACTTAGCTCAGTTGTCTTTTTATATTATTCAAATATGATACACATTAGTTAAACATAAGTGGTTGAAGAATCTTGTTGCAGAACGCTCTTGAGAGAGAAGTATGTTATAAACATTTCTACTAATGGAATATTTATGTTAATGTAAATTAACTCTGTAAGCGTGGCAAACCCTTTGAAAGGTGAATGTGATGTTCCTGCTGCAGAGTGATGCTTTTATTATTTTGTTACTTTTACAGCACAAGGATTGGTGTACAAGCTTCTGCTCTAGCCATCAAGGAGTTTTCAAATACAGATTTGGTGACCCTCAAGAATGCAGGCCTGTCACACAATGAAAATATAATGTAGAATCGTGTGATGCTGTAGACAGGAAGGATGTTTTGCAGAAATAATTGAAAGAACTGTGGTCTGAGGAAAAAATGCAAAACAAACTGAATCTATAGGAGAGTAGAACAAAACAAAGAACTACAGCTAGCAGGTAGCAGATTTACTGAGATTGATAGAGATAGTGATAATTTTGAAGTGAGCAAGTTGCCAAGAATATTAGGGATACGAACCTAAGAATGACAAGAAAGACTACAGTGATTGTCATCTCTGTTTCCTGTAGCTCAAGATATGAGCATTTCCTTAGAGGTATGAGATCTGACAAAAGCTGAGGGGATGCAGGGGACTGGTAGCAGACCTTGCCTGGAAAGCATTTCCATTGATATAGCTGAATTCAAGATCCAAACACTTTTCAGGGAGTGGAAGCAATGGTTTTGTAATCCCCTCTGGATAACCTGTTTGCAAAGTCTCAACTTTTGTATTTTCATCTGTATATATACATAAACATATATGCATATGGACATGCTGCACACCTGAACCCTGCTATGAGGGATGGGTTGGGCACAAGCACTTTAGAGATGGTGGAGTGGAAGAAGTGGTTGCACCAGCCTTTGGAAGACAGTGCAGCAGGCAAGAGAGCCATGGCAGTTTTTATAGTCCCCAGCACTATCCCTCTGCTCTTGTGCTTAAGAAAAAACAGAGGCCCTGGAGGTTAGGGAAGGGTGAAGTCCAGTGAAGTTGTGTTCAGGGTCTCTGAGACATGGGGATTTATCCAGCTGCCTTTTTTGAAGTTGCCTATCAAATATAAGAGCAACCTGCTAAAACCACTTCAATTCTTCAGAGATTTTTTTTGCTTGTTTGTTTTTGCTGTATGCAAATTCGTTATTGAGGTTTTTTTTATATTGCACCAAGTGCAATCAATCAACTGTGTTCTATTAATTCAGGAATGGCAGTGATAAGATCTAGTTCTTTCCAAAGAATTTGGTATGCCACATCTCCCAAATGGGATCAGATTACAAAGACAGTTCAGCTCCCAGTTAGGCTCTTCAGTGAAGTGGTTAGATTTTTGACAGCACTCAGCATCCAGTGAGTCTGGTGTTCATTTTCAGGAATGGAAGCTGGTGAGCTCTTCTGAAAATGTAACCTTTTGTACTTAAATATTTGTGTGTTTTCTCCCAATCCCATTTTCCATGGAGCTATGTGATATTTTTTGTTATTTTCAGAGTTTTTTCCCTTGCTTAATAAACAAAACTAAATAGTTCTGCAAGAGTCCCACTGCATTTCTATGCAATGGGATTTTCATTTTTTTGTGATTACTTGTTCATATTTTTGTGATTTTCATTATATTCAAACCCCACGTATTCATAAAGAAGTACACAAAAGAAACCACAAATACCATGATGAGTTATACAGTAGTGATAACTCCAAGTACAAATACTAAATTTAAATGAAAGTTGTTATTTGTGTAGCCAATTAACATGAATGACTGATGAATCACAGTAAATCCACAAACACATGCTGAACTGGGATTTTTGCACGTGTAAATCCATTTGCCTTAACGCCTTTTTCCTTGGATAAATATGGCAATTCTATGTGACTTACATCTTTCCAAGAACTACAGATGACTTTCTTGCAATGGAAATCAGTATGGTGGCCTAACCCACCTCCAAGAAAAATCTGAAAGAGAGGAATATTTAAAGATCTTCTCAGTTGCAGGTGTTATAGAAGCTGTTAGCTTCCAATTACTGATGAATACCTGTGAATACTTAAAAAAATGTACATCATATGGCCAGACTGGTACGCTGATGATGCCAGATAAATCCAAGATACCTCTAAATCATTGTCACCAGTGTCATCTTGCTTATCGAATAGTCTCTGTTGCTGCCTTTCCACACTATCTTTACCCTCACAGCTCTGCTTCTAGTCTTCATGGTGCACGCCATGCCTCTGGCATTGATACTGCTCATCTGTCAGGTTCTCCCTACACATTGATACCATTTGTTAGATTCTCATTCCTACACTTCCTAAAGACCTGCTTTCTACACTGTGCTGAAAAGACACTGATTGCTGCATTAAATGTGCTCAGCAAGAAAAGCCAGTCATGCTTTCTCTTGTTCCATTCTCCTTCCTCGTGTCAGCTGACTTTTATCACATTACCTTTGTCCTCCCTCTATGTGTCAAGTTGACTTCTGCAGTTTGGCTGAATAAGTAGCAACTCTTTTCCTTGCCACTGTGGCATGCGTGACATGTTCTGGAGCCTTAGTTTTGGTATAAATAGTGATTAATACTTTAAACAATTCATGAACTGCTACTAGTCTGTGTCAGATGTATTAGTGGTCTCTATTTAAGTCCTACAAATCACTAGCTTGGCAATAAGCATGGTCATCCTGCAAACAAAGTGAAGGTGAGCAACGAGCTGTGACTTCTTTTCTCTAAACTATTTTTTAAGTGTTACCTCATCTTCCCATGCCACCCCCTTCATGTATTCACATACTCATTGCCTTCTCGATCTGACTCTGAGCTCAGAGTGTCCCAGGGACTCTTCATGCTGGTATTTACTGCTGCACACTATTAGCATAGTGTCCTGTAGCTTGTGTCCTTGCAGCATTCCTGACTGAGATGTTAATGGATTGCTGTTCAGGAAATAATAATGGCAAAGGTGGCATGAGATGGAGAGGCTTGGAAACATTATGCTGATCTTTTTTCTCTGGAACTGATGCCTGGTGTAATCAACAGAAAAGGGTGGATAGGACAGGGGTCTTCAGTTGCCCCATTCTCAGCTGAGCTCTGTCTGTTTCATGTCTGTTGGAAGGATTTCATTCCCCAGGACAGGCTGTCTGTCTGGCCCCTTTAACAAACACTCAGATCAGTTTCAGTACATGAAAAAAGCAAAGATCTGGTTGCATGGATCTGGGGGAGAGGCAGCAGTGCATAGCTCCAGCAGAAAGCTAACCTTTCCTTCCACTGTTCTTCTGCCTTTCCCCCTCCTCCTACTGAGCCCTGCAGAGAGATTAGCAATCAGACTGTAAATTCCCCAAGTACAGAAAGTAGTAAACCTCCCATCCCCTTCCCAAGAGGACTTGTATGCTGACAACAGCCTCATTCAATCTGACACCTGTTTCACTTTAAAACAGGCCCCTATAAATAGAGTGAATGTAACCCTAGGTGGCATTGCAAAATATTATGGAAAATATGGCTTACAACCCTGAGAAAAAGGGGGAGTAGAAAGAGTGGGGGTGGGCAAAAAGACACTATCTACCATAAAAACCTGGCAGCTTCATGCAAGTGCTGTTGCTTTTAATTTAAATGCTCATTTCTTATTCTATTTTCAGATCCTCTCTGGGATTTTAGGAATGTTGAGACGTGCTGGTTATAAAGCCCTAAGTACAAAATGGTCACGGATGGCTGGAATGAGGCATGTTCTAATGGAAACAAATCACTTGTCAGTAAGCAGCCTTCAAACTTTTGAACAAAAGCTCAAAAGGGTCAGGGAAAAGACATTGTTTGTTGATTTAAAATGGCTGGATGCAGGTCATGAGGAAGGCATAGACTTCAATATTGTTGAGGTAACTCTTCAGTTCTGTGAGTTTTAAACAAGGTTAAATACTTTGATGGCAACCACAAATGGAATGAGGAACTTAAATTAAACAGAAAGCTCACACATAGAATGAAGCGTGCATAATACTAAAATGTAAAGCACGTATACCACTGCAAAACAGCCACAAAAGGGAGTTCAGCTGTGGGAACTGAATTTAGGTGTATAGACATGACTGTGAGGAAGACTGTGCTGTATCTACTGAAACTTAGATGGGTGACCAGTATTCCTGTAGGTTCCTGTGCTTCATTGATATTTTAGTTAGTTAAAATAGTGTAGCCTAGCCTTATGGTGAGTTGATGATAAATCCAAATCCCAGTTCTGTTTATTCACCTTTCTGTAGGTTTTAACTCTAAGTGAAATTCTTCAATGCAGTAGTTAATCTTTTTATATTTGCTTGCAAAACCCATAATGAGGTTCATGACCCCTAGAACAACTATAATGAGGGATCAGCTCTTCTTTTTCCTGTGTAATATTTTGTGTTTCTCTGTGAAATGAAAAATGTAATGTATAATAAATTGAATAAGGTGAACGAATTACAGTCCTTGTGGAACATCATGTTGCATCTCCTAATTCTACCATAGCTTGGTTTCATAAGAAAATTATGCTTCTGCAATCTTTCTTTATAATCAGTCTGTCTGTCTGCTATTAGCCCTCGCAAGCAGCTTCTGAGCTTTTTCAGCCTTCAGCTGAATTTGAAGAGTGTTTGCAATAATTATATTTTGACTAGATTTGTGGAAGCTGCTTTCTGTCTAGAAGAAGAGAGGCAGTATCTCTGCAGAAGGGAAGGCAGATAAAGAAATTGTCAGCAGTCGACATGGGGCTCCGTGGAACAGTACACACAGTTATTTGCATAAAGGAACACAGTGAGGACTGATAAGGCAGGTTTGGGTACAGGTGACTGGGGAAAGAGATCTGAAGGGACAAAGGTTTGACCTCCGTTAGTAACCCAGGTTTCATTTCAGTGTTCATAGAATAATTTCATTTTCATATGGAAAACAGCAGCTGGAGAAAAGGGAATGACTCTGTTGTAGAGTGGTATCTGTGAGCTTCAAAGTGCAGGACAGTCTTTTGGTGTTTCTGAGGTTTACTCTGCTAAGCAAACATTATTCTGATTTCAAAGGGAATAATCTGAGACGCGTTCTTCACAGCCTTGCACAAAGGCACCAAATGACTCAGGAGCAACCAGGTACAGCATATATTTGTTTAGTTAGCTTAGAATTGTTTAATCATTTAGGTTGGAAAAGACCCTTAAGATCATCAAGCCCAAATATAACCCGAACACTGCTAAGCCCACTGTAGATCATACCCCTAGGCACCACATCTACACATCTTTTAAGTACCTGCAGGGATGGTGGTGATTTAACCACTTCCTGGACAGCCAGTTCCAACTTTGATAGCCCTTCTGCTGTAGACATTTTTTCCCATATCCAATCCCTCCCCAAACTGAGGTGCAAGTTTAAGGTATTTCCTCTCAACCGGCCACTTAAAATCTATGAAAAAGGCCAACCCCCACCTTGCCACAACCTCCTTTTAGGCAGATGTAGACAGCATTAAGTCTCCCCTGAGTTTCCTTTTCTCCTGGCTAAACAACGGAGCTCTCCCAGCTCACAGGACTTGTGCTCCAGACCCTTCACCAACTCAGCTGGCCTTCTGGACAATCTTCACCATCTCAATGTTCTTCTTATAGTGAGTGGTCCAAAACTGAACACAGGAATCAAGGTGTGGCCTCATCAGTGCTGAGTACAAGAGGACAATCATTGCCTTGGTCCAGGACAATGTGGCCAGCAGCTTACACAAATATTCACCCACTGTATGTCTAGTCATTGCTAAATATTCTTGTTTCTCAAGGCTCTTGACCTCATCACTACTCCCCATTCCTGCTTTTTATGTTGCTCTTTGGGCCCTTAAATTTTCATCAGTTACTATTGCAAGAGGAGAGCCTTGTCTGTTCACACCCAGCAATCTCTTGCCATCCACAAAGGCTGTTGTATGTATTGCTGTGACAAGGAAAACATCTTCCAAGTGCCACTGGTTGCTTTGGTTTTGCCAGAAATGAGGCCATCCTGCTGAAGAAGGATTGCAAAGTAGCCTGCAGAGACGTCCAGGTGGTATGGACCAAAGCAGCTTGCTACCTGAGTTGGCTTTGTTTGAAGTTAATTTGGGTTTGTCCATAGTATCCTGCTGTGTTCACCTGCCTTAGATATGGCAGCTGATAGTTAACGCTTTTTCATACTGCTCTTCTTTCCTGACTTATCAATCATGTGAAGGGCACTCTGAGACCACGGGGAGTAGTAATCATGGGAGACACTCCATATTTTTCTTCAGATGCTACCCTGCCTGAATGAAAGCTTCTCGACAGCTTGGGTTTCTCGGCACTAATAGAGGTGGGTTTGCAAACACGTTATATTTACATTAGAAATGGCATTACCCTCACCTACAGAGCACTGCTTCAGTCCTGCTGCACCACTGAAGCTCTGTGTTAAAGCTCGGTGATCCATTGTAGACTAATCTGGGTCCTTGGGTAGAGGAGGCATGAGGCAAGGACTAGATTTCCTTCCACTGCTGTGGTTAATTTGTATATGGGAGTGCAGCAGTACTGGGAAAATGCTAAAGGCTGGGGTGGGAGGGAAGGCAGATGTACTACTGCAAATTGCTGCTGTGTCTCCCAGCAGGACAAGCAGATTTCTCTTTGCCGAAATAAGCATCAGATAGGATAAAACACTTTTAGAAAACTTGAGCCTTGATACTACATTCATTTCTGGGACAGAATTATGCCTGCTGCTCATGTGAATTGAATTTAACGTACTTGCGCACGCACACACAGAGTTTTTGGGTTTTATCACATGGCTGCCAAAAATAACACTGAAACATGTAAGTTAAACATGCTGTTAAAACACAATGGCACTTCATTACTGTTGAGGGCAGCTCAGGTTTCCTTCTGAGCATATCACCAGCAGGCAGTAATGGAGGAGTACAGAGGGCAAATGAAAAGAACAGTACAACCTCATGGCATTTTATCCTAAATGTCAGGCATGGTCAGCCTTCCCTGGTGAGTTCCCCAGTGTATGGATTTAGCATCTTTAGGAATTATCTCTCATGGTGGTCAATTCAACATAGAAAAGGTAATATCAAATTGTCTGATTTGATAACTCTCCTGGAGGGTTTTTTATCCAAAATTACAACTGGCCTTATAAATAATTTCTCTTAAATCAGCAGAGTCTCTCTTTCCTCTGTAACTCTTCCTGTATTATTTTCATAACTTTCTACTTCTCTGACTTTCAATTAACACTTCATTTAGGTTCTTTACTTAGACACTGTAGGTGTAGCCTTTTGAAATTCTTCCCTAATGTGCTTTTAGCGCTGTCACTTCAATTAGGGGCACAGTAATGACTAACCTCTGCTCCTGTACCTCTGTTGCTATGTTGCATAATGACTTTTCAGAAGTTCTGAATTAATGCAGGTCAGTTGATAATTTGGGGCTACATGGCTATATAGTGCCTAGGAAAAAAATCCATTTGTAATCTGAAAAATCTTAGAAGAGTGTTGCATAACTTGAGGCGTACATTAGCTCATTAACTAGAAGTCTGTAGTGTGAGAATGGGTAAACATGATTACTATCATTAATTTTTTTTTTTTTTAATTTCTTAAGTAGTGTTCTCACCATACAACATCATAGTAGCTCCAGGTAATGATAGATGTTGCAAGGAAACCCTTCTGCTCTGGAATCCTGTCACCTACTAACACTCATACTACATGCTGGCACAGTACAACCTCTGCTCTGAGTTTCCTTGATAAATGTGCCATGTGTGGTGCTGCTGTAGAAATTCTTGCTGTGCCATTTACTCCATTCTCACCCATTCTAGCCTCTATGCCACCCAGCAGCTGTCAACAGGCAAAGAAGAAAATTTAAATCACATGAGGTCAATAGCGAGTTAATTTTTAGGAAGTTGATGGAAGAAAACACAGTGACTAATATCTATAAATTGTGAGTACATTTTCTGTTTAGAATATAAGGGGTTTTCTGCACTACTAACAAGATACTTTTTTTTTAGCTCATTATGTAATAACAATTCAAGATGAGATCATGACAGCAAGACCACAGCAGTTACCAGGGAGTATCCTGAAGCACTGAGTTGCTGGCATGGTGAAGATGTTGTTATGAAATTGTTTTTAAAAATAATTCTGGAATTCTACCCCACTATTTGCTTATTTTAAGATTCGTATGCAATGTCTTGAATGTCTATGTCCTGAATTTTGCTTCTAGTAGATCCCCCAGCTGGCCTGTCCGGTAACTGTTGGCTAGTAGTATCATGTTTCTGTGTTAAAACTTTAAAAATAATTTAATGATAGCTATGTTTAGTGACATCATATTAGCACCCATATGACTTGACTCTCCCTTGCATTCTGCCTGAAACCATACAACAGCTGTGTTGTGCCCATATATGTCACATCACTTCAGGCACAGTCAAATTTGTAGAAAGAGGGAATTATACTTTCACTGATTACTGCATCCCCCTCAGCTATATAGGCTCTAGATTCACTACACAGATGCTTGAGCCTTCTTTAGTTAGTCTTCATATACCTTTGAAGAAAAAGCATTAGAAGTTTCCTAAAAGATAGTCTGTACTGATTATATTTAATAATATTATTCCTTTTAGGGTGAAAACACAAATTTGGAGACAGAAGTTTCTTCTTAAAATACTGTAAGGCCTTTATTGTCCCTTAAGTGCTCCAGGGCAATATTAATAGGTTTTTTCTGTTAAGGAAGAGTAGTGTTTTCAAAATAATAGTTGAAAGATACTGATCTTCCCACTAGAAAGGTTTTGCACAGAGAACCTCTATTGTTCTGGAAACAATTATTTCTGGAAAACCTTGTATCACCTGTCTTCTCTATCTACCTGCTTTGCTATTTTCATGCTGCTGTGATTTGCTATCACTTTGATGCTAGTAATTCTTTTTATAGTAAGATGAAATGCAATGTAAGTACTGGTCAGAATTTGCTCTTAGCTACATTGCTGATAATTCAGGGTAGGTTGGCCAATATCACTGACAGATGCAGAGCTGTGAACAGAATTTGTTTGCCTTTTTCTAGCAATCAGAGATTTCTTTTTCTCCATTTATGAATATATTCTTTTCATTCTTCTGTGTAGAGAAATAGTGTTTCTCTTGGCCAACATCATGTTATTTTTCAATCAGATAAGAAAAGCGCTTGCTGCAGATAACAGTGTGATCTCCTGATGTGGGTAGAAGCGAAGCATACTCTGTGAAAAAATGAGTGTGATACCTCATGTGTCTCTAACTGGCATGTAAGGCGTTATGTTTGTATGTCACAGGACAGCTAGTTTAGAGGATGCTGTGGAAAGCTTTACCCTCTCTTTACCATGGGAGAGATGGGAGAATTACTTTGCTCACTCTGGTTCCAGTTCAGGTATAAAGCTGTCTTATTGTAGCCTTGAAGTCTGTGTAGCAAATGTGTCTGAGCAATGTCCCCTCAGTGCCATGTATGATTTAACTGTCCCTGCTGCCTCTCCTTTTGAAGTCCAGGTTGCAGAGTGATTTGGTAGGTAAACCTGCCTGTGCTGTCAGTTTCACCCTGGAGAGCATGATTTTTTAAAGTCTGATTTACATGACAGGCATACTTAAAAAGACTGTCCTGAGGTCTCTGGTATCAGGTGACAAAACTGAGGTATTATTAAAAAGAAGAGCTGATAATGCAACCTGTGTGATCAATCCTGTGCTGTGGTCTGTGTCCTCAGAGGGATGAGCAGCAGCCAGGCTTCTAAGAAGGCTGTGTGGTCTGCCACAGCTGGCTGCTGGCTACTTTCCCCATCTTGTTATAGAATTCATTCTGGTTAATAATTCGGTTAAAAACTATTTAAGTAGAACAGGCTGACATAGCTGGTCAGATACAGTATTGTGTCAGGAAGCCAAAAGATGCATTTCCTCCCAGTTTTCTGTCATGTTTTGTAACAGTTGGCGAATTGCCCATGCCTCCACTCAAACAAAATCCATTGTTAGTCCTGCTTGCTAGGCAAACAAATTGCTTTGAGAAGAGGCTCTATTTCAGGGTGGCTTCTACAATGTCCAGATAGGCCATGGCCAAGGCAGGAACCCCTATTATGTAAAAGTATCTGTACCATGTTTCACTATTACAGTGCAAAATGAACCAATGTGCCCTTGGATGATGACTCCTCTGCTCTCTGTGACCTGCAGTAGGTGTGCTCATTAAAACCAGTTTTCATAGAAGAAATCAAGTCTTTAGAGGAGAGAGAGGGAGATGAGAGGGACAAGAAAGTTGATGCTGTTGCCTGAGTTAAGAGGATGAAATATGGTGAGATGTGGTATGTGGGGCAGAGCCTGGTTTGAGAGCAAAGGCACAGTGTTTGCAACTGATTTAAAATACAGCAGCAATTCTGTGAAGTGGCTCACATAAAGGTCCCAAATGTTTTGCCTGTCCTACATACCCATGGCAATTTCAAGTACAGTTATCTGGGCTGTGCTACCAGGGCTTAGGGATCATCATGTGTGGGGACTTTTCACTCTTCCCAGTTTGTGACTGACCATGAACAGAAGAAGTGATTTCTTCTCTTGCTGGAATTGAACAATCGATGCCTTGATCCCAACCCTCATGGGAGAAAATTGGAAAGCAGATAATGAATCTGTTTTTCCTCTTGTTTACTGAGTTGTAAATATAAAGAAATTCAGCTGCAACTGGAAATAGAATATTGCAAAAATTGTGTTAATGAGAAGAAAATAAGGCTTTTTGGTTTTCACAGAAAGAAAAACTGGGCAACTTCATGGGGTCATTTGTTCAGTTGCTTTCAAAAATGTGAAGAACATTCAAGAGAAGAGTGAAGAAAATATTTGAATAAAATTAGCACTTTATTTCATAGCTACCTTGTTCTCTTGTTGATTCTTCACTAGAAGTAAAACTTGGGGAACTGATGGAGTTCAGAAAGTAGCAATGAAAATCAGTAATGGATGCTATCATTTGCTTTACTAGGAAAGTGGTTGTGGCTGATGTATACAGTATAAAGTGCTCTAAAAGGACCCGTTAGCATTATGGATAGAAATGAAATACTAAATAAAATGATTAAGATTATTAAATTGCCAGGTGAAACAAAAACTAAGGTATGTCATATATTAGAAGGTAGAGTAGAGAGGTGAGGATTTAGTCACATTTATTAACTTTAACAGAATCACTTCACTACATACCTTGATTTTTAGAGGCAATGTTTCCAAAAGATTAGGTTAAAAAAGATACTTCTAATGCACTGTATAATGGTGATATAGGGCATCAAAGTTAGCATGAGGCACTAGAAAAAAAAGATGTGTCCAAACAAACTGAAGTAGGCATTTGAGTTCCATAAAGCACATGGACAGTGTTAGCATTTACTTGAATTTGTCAGTTCTGGCCCTCTGACTGATAATACATGAGTAATTTCACATAATAAGAAAAATAAGGTACTTTACTTAATTCACTCATTCACCTGATTTGCCTGTGCAGCTGTAGCTACCTTGCCAATTGGCTGAGCAGTGATTCTCGGTAAATAACACTCAGAGCAGAAACTCTTAAAATGTAGCAACACGTGTGAAACAGAGCAAAGGACTGACTTTCTGTAGCTGCACTATCCAGACAAGTATTGTTTCATGACTTTAGTGGATCACCTACAGACTTCTTCCCTCATATTTGAAGACAGGTTACTTCATGAAATAGGATACTAGGGATTGTGCATGTATCCAAAAGCAACATAAATGCATTGCAGATTGGTTTTGCTGTTTCAGAAAGCATGTTCACATACACAGTCTTGAAAGAAGGTGGGAGCAAAGCCAATGTAGAATTAACCACACTGAATAACTTGCACATTTTCAATGAAGTCTTTCATGTATTCTCTGCTTTTCAAAAGCGAACAAGGGCCAAAACCAGCCACATCACTTGGATTTGCTATAATGAACTCCTGCTTCTCTGCAATCTGAATCTAAGCCACTATCCTACACTTACCACATCATAAGAAACCACTAACCCTAACCATGAGACCAGTACATTCATGTCTCTACAATGTGTTCGTTACACTCACATTAATAAATGAATATAATGTTACAATGCCTGTGCCATTAAACAACACCTGTTCCATACAATGGAAACAAGGCACTCAGTCATTAAATATATTATCTTCTTAACAAAGAACTGCACAACTGTTTGGCTAGAACTGTGAAGCAAATGGTCTATTTACATATGAAAAGAAATTTGTGTACATTTGATGAATGACAGAATAATTGCTATATATGGCAAAGAAAATGGAAGTAAAATATTTTGTATACTCATTACTGCTATTGCAAGTAAGTCGGAAAGGCCTTGATGTAGCTGTGAATGTACCTTTCTTGACCACTTCAGCTAAGCAAAGCTTACACAAGCTGCTGACAGCATCACAAGAATATGCTTTAATTCTAGGAATCTTACTGAAAAAGGATGTGTTCAAATCATTCCCTACAAACACACATAAAATGGGTTTTATGCACTTGATTTCACAGCTCTCAGATATGGGTCTTCCACCACTGCACTTAGAAGTCTGGTCTGGATTTAAATAAATTCCTGAGTGTGGTAATATTTTCCTTTTTTTTTAGTGAACATTCTTCTTTTTTCTTGTAATTCTCACTATACCTTTTAAAGCACTCAATTATGGGTCTTGGCCCAAGATAAGCAACCCCAGCCCAAATCTCTGTGGTAGCAGTGGCAGAGCGCCCCAAACTGGGTTCTACGCCTCCATCAACAAGCTGCAAGATAGGGGAAGATATGTGATCAAAGGCTTTTAGACAAGATGCTAGATAAAGACAAGGGATAATGATAATTTTCTACTTCAGTCGCCTCTGCTACACACACATGCATGCACATGCACAAATGGGAGGAGACTTTTCATTGCAAATTTCCCTTGAAATTGCTGCTGTCAGCAGTTATTTGGAGCTAAATACTAGGCACAAGACTAAAGATGCTATTCTTGCTGCAATCCAAATCTTACTGACCTGCTAGGAGGGGAAAATGGCAGCTTTGGTGCAATGCATCAGTGAAAAGGTGAGAAGTAGCAGGTGAAAAGAAGGACCTACATGGCTGGGGAAGAACAGTAGGTTCTTGATTTAGGAATATCCATGTTTAGAAGTGTTGATCTGATACGCAGAAATACGAAACCCTCACAGCAGAAACTGATGGCAGTGAGAATCATATCTGGCAAATATAGAGTGCTTTTGAGTACTGAGAATTTGAGCTGGCAACTCCACTGGCCACACAAATTAGCTTACAGTATAGACAAATTTAACTTTTTTCTCACTGAAACTCATTTTTTTGTGCATCTAAAAATGCTACTAATAACACCACACTTTTAGTAAATGTATTCAGGCTTATTTAAAGGGAAAATGAAAACCAAAACAGGAAACAATGTGAACATATTATGTTGTAGAAGCCAGAAAAAAGCCTGAGAAAAAGAAAAATTCTCTTTTCCTGGTAGGGTTTGAAAAGCATGCAGCAAATGACACCTGAGATCTCATGCTGAATGAGTAGGACAAACATAAATATTGAGTAACTGCCCATTCACTGAAAAAATGCAAGGTTCCAGCAGAATTTCTGACCATGTTTTATATTTACTTGACTATAGTTATGAAGTGTGTAACTGAACTTGGCCACGGGAATTGAGCTTGGAGAGCATGGTGGGGGGGCTCAATTAAGAGGCAGAGATGAACCTTAATCCTGTTGCTAAATTTACAAAGGTTCAAGGGCTTGATTTTGTGAGTCTAATTATTCTTTTCACAGTTTTCTTCTCCAGTGCAGTTCATGGGTATGGAAAAACAACGTGAACACTTTCTGAAAGACAGCTGGCACAGCTGGTTCCTCAGCACACATGATCACAAACCAAAGCTCATACTGTCAGCTTAATCTTTGCTTTGGCTTGTTTATATTAGTAACCCATCAAAATGTGTCAGCGTATACCAACCTCTTCTTCCATAAACACTTTTTCCCTCTCATAGCTGATTTTTATATGCACAGCATACTGCAAGCTGCATAAATATCAAACTCCTTGTGGTACATAAGCATACCCAGGAAATAATGATTCCCTGGTAAAGCATTTTAGGCTGGTAACTTGGGAACTCTGTAATGAGATCTTGCACAATGTTTGTTCACTCTTAGAAGATCAGAACATTCCTTGCCAAACCCTCAACCTTTAAGTGGAAATAGGACATATTGCCCTTCCAAGAAGATACAGATAGGATGGTACAACTCTTCTGACATGGGCAGTGGCAAAGAGACTTAGAAGAACCAGGTATTTTCATCTAATAAGATATGTAACCACAATTTTCCTCTTCTTATTGAGTCTTGCCAGGAGGTTTGTGCATTTGTGTTTTGGAACATAATGCATAGCAACCATGTGTGGTAAAGCAAGAAGACCTACCACTATTAGAACTTTCATACCTGTTGAATAGAACTACAGCTCATGATAATGTGATTTGATCTATTTTCAGTTCTTCACATTATTTTAACAAAGTACAGTTTCTCACAATCACAATGACACATTTGATATTTAAAAACACAGTGTTTATCAAAACTAGGAATTGTAGTATAACAGACAAATGCCCTAAATATGAGAAACTACTGTAATGAATTTTTTTTTGGTGTTTTATTTCTATCTCCATCTATCTTTTCAAGAATATTGACAGTGGATAAAGCTGGTAATGGAACAAAAGAAAAGGGCTGCTATTCTTCCTTCTTAGATTATCCCCAAATTCTGATCATCACATGATTTGTTGAAGCAAGTGACCCTAGGAAAAGAAACAGGCAAAAGAAAGATTTTTTTGAAACAACAATAAAAAAAGTAATTTTTTGAACTGTTAAATGATAAATTGGCCCATTGGATTTTTCAGAAGTGCCTCAGGTCCATTTGGAACAATCAAGTTTTAGTATATGGTCATGGATAAGTAATGTTACATTGCATTGAGATTAGTATCAGTATACTATGTAAACTAAACTCCCACTGTCATTTATGTGTGCTTGTCACTGTCAAGAATAATAGTAATTTGAAAGAAGAAAATATTCAGTAAGTGGTTTAACTTTAAACGAGATCCACTGCCAGAAAAAGTTACCAGGATAATACAGTTTCTCCTGAAAATGTTATAATTCTTTTCTACTCTCAGTTAAACAAACTTTGTGGACCTAGTGAAAATACGTGGTTTTATTCAGTGGAAAAAGAGTTGGGTATTTTTTTAACAAAAGAAAACATTATGTTTATTTCTTGAGATCAATGCAGAGATGCAGTATCACAAAGCAAGTAAACTCTTGTTGCTTTCTGGCATCTTTGGGCAATTTTGCCTTAAGCACACAGTTATTAGGAGGTGATGCAGTAACTGTTAGTAAACAAATGAACAGAAAGGATGTTAATCCTAAAATATGCCAAGGAAGCCAGATAGAGCACAGAAGAGGCATTTTTGTCCTACTTCTACTTAGGCCAGTCAAAACTGAAATCCCAAGATTTACATAGTGCAGTATCAGATATGCTCAATGCATAGCATGGTCATAGCGCAGTAAGACAGCAGATGTTATGACAGACAGCCTTCAGCTGAGGTTGTCAGAAATTTATATGGCATCAAAGCATCTCCATCTCACCAGATGTCCTACTCCATGAGCCAGATAGGCACCTACAAGCTGGTTCCCTGGCTGGCTTTTTCTCTGGGGCCCCAAGTGAAAGACAAAGCTGATTAGCTTGAGATCCAAGCAGAATAGAGTACTAAGCAGAACTGATAAATTAAACTCATTTACATTCTTCCTGTAAAGATTCTTCCTTGAAAAGAAAAAGTTTCAGATGTGTTATCTACTCCAGACATATTATTACACATCCCCCCTTCTTCCCCCCTGCCCCAGTTTAGGCTTTCTGTTGAAGAAGAGGTATGTAGCTGGAAAAAGCTAGATCTAGACTTTGAATTACAGTGCATAATGTTGCTTTCGCAAGCAATAAAGACCAGGCACACCAAATTTGGAATGGAAACGACAGCGTGTTTCAACCTCTTACGACTCTTACCCAGCAACAGCCCACTTACAAGGCTGGCAGAACAGAACACAGAGGATGACTGCTTTAGAGCAGCATGCACGTGTCTGTCATTTGTAGAAAGTTATGTGTCTTATGTGGCATTGTCATGTACTATATTTTTCAGTCTTTCTCCTCTGAAAAGGCAGATGACTATTTACTTTATTTTTTACATTGGACGGATGTAGGTAGTTTCTTTTCCCTTCCTGTTTCTCAAGGTTATTTAAATAAGATTCTAGTGATTTTAACAGACATGAGAGTTGTGATATTGAGGTCCCTGACAATGAGGTCCTGCGTTAGCTTCATTTGTGAAATGATGACACAACAGTGTTTTACACAGGCTGCAGCCAGCCGACCTTCTGAACAGGTCAAGGGCAGGTTCTATGCATTTGAAATTAATTCAGGTTCTTTTGTTTATTTCCTTTTGAACTCTCTTCTAAAGCTGTTTCATGGTTTTGATGCTAATGATGCTAATGATGGCACTATTTGTATTAACCTGATACCACCAGCATGTCTTGGTAGGGCATATGTTGTACTCCAGCAATTAAAATGCTGGTCGCCAATGACCAAAGATAGCCCAGTGCAGTAGCTAGTACTTTTAAAAGTATGTGTTAATTAGATTAATGAGATCATTTATCAAAATGTAACCACAAATAAAATTCATTAAAATATAACAATTTTCTTAGCCCCCCCACCCACTGCCCCATACTTATGCACAGATATGTACTTTTGTACCATACAGTTCCTAGTGATGTGGTTCTTCCAGAGGGCACAGTGGTGGGATAATTGCTTAGACATTCATTTTCAGTTCCAGTAAATGACAGTCTGTCTCTTGAAGTGTGGCAAGTAAACTTTGGAAGATTTTTATCTACATTTTTAAAAAATAATTTATTCAGTTTTTCAACTAAGGAATTAAAAATTCTGACTGTTTTAATGTCAGCTTAAAAAGGGCTAGGAAAGCTGCAAATAGTATGTGCTGTAAATCTGTGCCATGGCAGAAACAATCAGAAGAGTAAAGAGTAATGATTAAACATTTAATCAGAAGCATTATACTTTGTTGTGTTCTCATTGTAGCTGCAGGAAAAGATGCTGTAACAGATCTTTAAATAGAAAACCTGAGGCTAAATTCTACTTCATCCATCAAAAGCAGCTGCTAGGAGATGACCTAATTTTAGTGGCTTATCAATTCCTTAGTGCTTGTTGGTTGATGTAACTTTGATCCTCTGATGCTAGATGACTTTTGTGCTGAATATAGCTAGAATTTAATGTGAATCTTTTGGATGGCTGCCCAGCCAAGCTGCATAATCCAAACAAAGAGAGTGAGCAGTACATGATTCAAGCTACTCACGTGTACAATAATACAAATATATGTATCCTGATTCCTTTGGGCAATCAGCTCCATGTCACCAGGCACATATTTCAAACACAATGTCCTTGTAGGGTTTTTTGGTCTGATTTTTTTTTTTTTGTTTCCGTTTTTGTAGTTTTTTTTCCCAAACAATGCTCTGCTTTTCATTGGAGAAACAACACAAGATGCAGTGAGACTCAGCTGCTGCCAAGAAATAATGATAGAGTCAATAATTGCAGGACGTTTTTAATGAATGTTTTCCAAGCAAATCATTGCCATTTCAAAGGGCTGTTATTTCTATTTATGTAGAGATTAGCCTACACGTTATCAAGGAAAGGGAATAGTGATTTTTTTTAATCATTAGTTTTTTGTAGCATTTTTAACTCCTTTTATATTTTTTAATAACAGAGAATATCTTTGTCTTTCTTTCTAGCTTACTCTTTATCTGGACTTGTTTTCCTTTTCCTTTCTCTCCTTCTCTTTTTGGCTCTTCACTAAAACCATCTGTGACACACATGCAAGTTGATGGGTGTGTGAGCAATGCTTCACACATATTTACTTGCCCTACTTGGCATTATTTGCTAGTCATTAAAGATTATGCAGGAGTTTTTCATGTCCCATTTTTTTTATTCTCTTAGCAAATTAAGATAGGAATAAGAGCGTGGTCAGGCTATTGGACAGATTTTTTTTTTCTTTTTTTTTTCTTTTATTTCTTGGAGAGACTATGTCTAGAGTTTAGACTGGGGGGGATTTAGACTGGGAGGATTAGACTGGAAGGATTTCTGGGGTTTCTTCCTGGCGCTGACAATCATGCATTGTGTAAGCTTGAGCCAGTCACTTAGGGCCTGTTTTTCACACTCCAGTTGAAATAAATGGAAACTGCATGTGCTCAGCACCTCTGCAAACCAGGTCATTTATCTCTTCTCCTTTCATTTATGCACTGATAAATATAACAATCTTTGCCTTTGCATATGCAAACTGGATAGAAGGATACAAATATGGGCAGTTAAACATGCAAATCCCTCATTTTGATGCACAACCATCCATTTCATACAACCAGGGATTTCTACATTTGCCTTGGGTCCTTTTTGAAAAAATGGACCATAAATAACAAAATCTATACAGACTTGTCAAGGAAGCATAAGTGAAATCAATATATTTCTGTAGCTTCTTTTCTGTACCTTCACTTCTGTTAAAAATACTATTAGCTAAAATAATAATTTTAGCCTGCTTTATTACTGGATTAAACCATGTTGTCAATGTGCAAATGCCTTGGGCATTACATGCTAATTGTAGGTTATTACACAAGACTCAGTGTTAGCTGTTTGACACAGTTTGGGATTCTTAGGCGGGCTTAATTATCATTTCATAGTACCTGCATTTCTTCAGTGACAGTAAGAATGTCCAGAGTGCTATGCAGCAACTCAGGATTGCCCAGTGAAATGCCTATAGTGTCTCAGTATGTCCTCTGGACATACAGTAAGGGCCAAATCTGGTACAAAAAGCAGGAGAAAATTTGTAATAAACAGTCAGATTGGCATCCATTTTCACTCTGCCTACCACTGCTCAAAAAAAAAAAAAAGTAATAAGGACAAATTTCTTCAGTGGAAATCAGCATGTTCATTTAAATGCTACTGTTCCTGATATACAAATGTCAGTGGCTCATGGCCCCTGGCTTCTGTGTCCTGCTTGTGCAGAAACTTGATGGAAGTCAGAAGCACTGAGGTCTTTCTTGAGTCACAAGGTATTGCCCTCCCTCTTCAATGCAATTCTGCTGCCTTAAAATGATCAAATTTTGGTGAACATAGCATTTTTAAAAATATAATATCCTCAGCTTTGTTTTGGAAAAAAGTTTAAATGCTTATGCTTTGCCCAAGGTCTCACAAAGATACCAGAGCATAACAAGGACATCCTAGCTGGGGATGGGCTTCAAATCTGGATCCTGCGTTGCAGGGACAATTCTCCTGTCTATATACCCTTGTTAGCCACTTCCCCTGGAACCCCACAATGCTCCCTTTGTCATGGGATGGACAAGCCCATCACCCAGCTGAAAGGCAGATGGATACTCATATATCCTAGAGGAAGCCTTTTTGCCCAAGGTATTGTGCGTTCACGTCTCTGGTGCCTGCATTGGCCACAGGCTGGGGAAATGCTTGGATTTTCCTTGCAGAAGGTACACACCTCTAGCAATGGCATAGGAGGATACACAGAGTGCATGCAACCCTCAGCTTCATTTCAGGCTACAGGAATTGTCCTGGCCAAAAGACTGGCCATGCTTGTGGCAGCAAAGCTGAGTGTATAGCTTTTGTGTTACTGCCCCAGTCTTCTGCATGTCCCACTCAGCTTCCCAAACTGAACCTGATAATTACAGAGTTGTGTGCAACCATGAGTTTACCAGGAGTCTTCAGTGAAATTGGGCTAGTTTAAACACCTATGACCCAATTTTGTTCTCACTGGGCTGCAGAGATTATTAACGTCAATGGAAATAATCTTAGATGCTCTATAAGTGTCAGAGAACAAACAGCTGCTGTCTCTAGAAAGGAACTGTGTATTTTGAGAATGGGGCTGGCAGCCAGGCATTCCAGACTCTTCATGCTGGCCTTGGGCAGATTCTGTATTCTCGCTGCCTTATCATCCCCATGTAGCACAGACAGAATTGTTTTGCCTTCCTTCATTGTGGATGTGTGTGAAGATTAAATAAATCACCTGAAAATTATAAGCATTAAAGTCACTATTTCTTTATTCAAAATTTAGCAGCCTCTGCTTCTAATCAGTCCCCTGGCTTCTGATGTTTTGGTTAAAAAATCGTACTGGTAGGATGTTTTTTGTTGCATTTATGTCCCTGTACTTCATTGAGGAGTTTGTGGTCCTTGTTAGTAACTAAGAAAGCTCCTACCTCATGTTCTAAAGATTAATTTAATACTTCATGGCAGTGAGTCGATATTGCAAAATGCTGGGCTTTACAACTGTCAGGACTGTGTGAGCTGTTTGGGTTAATAGTGAAAGTGCCCTCCTTGCAGGGTGAGCTGCAAAGCAGCCTCTCCCACTGGCCCGGTTGCCTGGTTTACAGAGGAAGCCAGCTGAGGCAAGGATGGGCCGAGAACCCAGATGCATCTCATTGACCTGGATGTGGCAGCTGTACTCATCCACCTCTTCTACCTGTACATAACCCACATTCTGGATATCTCTGGATGTGGGTTACCCTTTCTGCTGAACATCCCTGTGCAGTTTTCAACCCACTTGGTATGTTTGTGAACACAATGCAAATGAGGCTGCAGTACTGTATATTACCTGGGTGAAAACAGGCTTTTAGATCCAGGAGTGTCATAGTTACAAGACCAGATGTGATCAAACGTGTGAAATGATCCTGAAATGTTCTTAGGAGGCCAACTTGTTTTACCAGCATGCTTGAACTTTTACATTACAGCAGTGTGAAAGCCAGTTTAGACATGAATTACTTATTATAGAGACATCATCACTGAGTGTTACTAAATGATCACAAATGAGCAGTCAGCAATTTGAAAGCACTCAAATTCTGAAATGTTTATTTAATGGAACTGATATCCTAACTAATGCTTGCTACAGGTCAAGTGAAAAAATGCAGATACAAAATCGAATAATAAAAATACATACCAAATTCTACCCGGCTTTTAGATTTTTATGCTTATTTTCACTTTACCCATAAAGTGCCATTTACAAAAGCTCATCTTTATAAACGCTTGTCCTTTGTACCACTGTAGTTGCTGTGGTGTGCTGAAAACTGAGTTTCCCTGTCCAAAATACTATTTATTATTGCAATCAGACATTTGTGCATGGAACTGCAGCAAAAAATACCAATCTGTGTTTCCACAAGTGAACAGAGACTTTAGGGCATTTCAGCACCTTCTGAGGAAAAGACATATTCAAGAACTATCTGGACACAATCCTGTGCCACATGTTCTAGGATGGCCCTTCTTGAGCAGGGAAATTGCATTGTGGTCCCTTCTAACCTGACCCATTCTGCGACTCTCTGATGTGTGAATAAAGTACCAAGCACTGATCACAAGTGTGCAGTCCCTGTGCTAGTAGTCCATAAAGTTCCACCTGTCTAACTAAATTTCTGGAAAATAATTGAGTAAAAAAATTTTGTTTGGTAGTCAAAAAGGGGACTCCAAGAAACACCTGAACTGCAACATGTGAAACCCATGGCACTGGAAATACAGTGTTGGTGATGATCTTGACTTAACTGGAACTTGAGAAGCAAATAATTTCATGGCTTTTGCTGTAAATGGTGTAACAAACATCATCAGCACTGCTTTGGGCCAAAAACCTAGAAGCCTGTTGTTCTTCCTGCTGCATTGGGGTGAAAACAAGAAGGGGCAACTGCCCTACAAGAGCCAAAAGAACTCTGGAGGCACCTGACTAAGGCTGCGAGACCTGTGGACAGGCACATCAAAGTTCTGCCTCAGTTTGTTATTCAAAATAGTTCTGCATGATAACCATGTGATAACAGGGAGTGAGCCCAGGTCTTCTTAGGTAATGCACCAGTTTCCTTACCTTTGTCTGATGTTCCAAGGCACAGAAGAAACTGGGAATGAAGAAATCTGTGAATCTGCTATAGCCAGTGTGACTCAGACAACTGTGAATTTTTCTGCTGTCCTGGTGACATGCTGTGTAAAAAACTCCTAAAATTAACAGAGCTGGAATTACGAGGGTTGTAACAGGTAGTTGTCAAGTATAGGTTTTCAAAATTAATTTCTTTAATTTAGGTTTTTATTTTCTTGCTACTTAAGAAAATTCAGAACACAAGACCTGTGTTATTTAAGAATGCTCAGTGTCTTTTTTGGAAGGAAGACCCAGACTGTGCTGCCTTACCATCAATGGAAATGTGAGTTTGGAGCCTAATTCTTTTGCAGCAGGGGAGATTAGAGAATATTGCGAATATCATTTCAGTATATATACTGCATTTCCCAAGGGTATCTCATCAACAACAACTTCAAAAGTTACTTTTATGCCACTTCCACTCAGCTGACAAGAACACTTGACATTTTGAGAAGGTTTAGAATAGAAAACATTAGCAGTTCGTGTTGATCATGCAACTCATTGGCAAAAACACTACTGTTTAAATATCATGTTCAGTCATCGCTGGATTGCAATCTAATGAGCGTAAAAGATGAGTACTTCTCAAAAGTGACTTGTTTTGTAACTTTTACGGTTACAAACTTGCAAAATGAAAACTGTGGACTTTTACTTCCACCCAAATAGTATTTTCAAGGTCAGTGTCCTTTTGTGCCTTGGAAACACATTCCAAAGAGCTGTTAATAAATATTCAGGATACTGTACTTTTTGCTCAGCGAAGTCTCAATAGGAATTTTCATTATTATGAACAGGATGAGTAATCTTGCTAATGGTATAGTGACCAAGAGTGTTTTAGCTTGTCTTTGAGCACTTCTAGCTTTACAGATGTATTCAGCCCGTTTTAAGGAGCAGCGTTCCAGGTGAGTCTCAAATAAAAGGAGATGTCCTTTGTCCTCTGTCCAATGTCCTCTGTCTTCCAGCTGACATAATCACTGCATGACTTTTCCTCCAATTGAACCAACTAGTGTTTAAAATTCACTTCGGCATATATCAAGGAGTGGGATTGTTGATATCTTTAACTTGGTTGTTTATTTAACTTCCCAGTACATAATAATTTGTATAAAAATGACCTTCTCCTAAATATATCTGAGTGGTTATGTTATATTATACTAATGACTGCAACATGCAGAAAGCCAAAACAAGTACTTTGCCAGTATCAACAGAAATTATGAAAATACAGTTTGCAGCAATGTATGAATTATTGCTGCCAGCTTGCAGCTCCCAAGTTAACTCCTGATGAAGTTATAAATTGTTACAATGAGTGCTGTTTCTATCTTGAGTAACAGTGTGGCCCAATTTCTGCTGTCATAAATGGAGACTAAATCCATTACAATTGGGTGGTTCTATTTCTGTCCGACTAAACTCAGAGTTATCCTTTCAACAATCAAATAACGATGGTGTGAGTTGGACACAGAACTACACAGTAATTTCTTTTGTGTGGTTTCAGCCAGTTCATGTACAGAGGTGGAAGATAACTCAGTGACTCAGTTAACTCAGTCTGGGAGTTAACTTTCACTAGGATGTGCGGTTCAGATCTTTGTGCACTAGCAAGGTGGCAAAAGAAATCTAATTTCAAGCTCCATTGGAAATTGAAGGAAGCAAACAATATCTGAGAGATAGAAAGCAAGGAAGGGATAGTGTAAAAATTAATGAGAGATATAAGGGGTGGGGAGAGGAATGGAATTGTTTATCTGAATACTCCCTAAATGTCTTCAGAGACTTCATTCCAGGCCATACTACTTTTAGCTTCTTAAAAACACATCCTCCCTCTTGTTTTAAATAGGAGTAGGCTAGAATTAGAAGCACTTACCCAAGCCATCCAGGATTTAACTTTCAGGGCTCATTAAAAATGGGACCTGGAACTGAAAGAGCTTTGGTTTGGTTTTTGCAAAGACCAAACCACCCCTTCCCTTCCCCCCTATATTTAGGCTAAAGTCTTAATCAGAGAACAAGCAGTGAACATATAAAAACAGCACACACCAGGAGAACAAAACACTAAACACTAAAAGAACAACTGCAGTTCATCTGCTTCACTCTATGCAATGCGGACTTATGGGCTACCAAAAAGATAGTAGAACTGTTTCCAGCCAGGAGTAATTATGCAAGGAAGCAGGACCTTTTGGGGCTGTATTGATGTAGTAGCAAGGTTGTCTCCACAGACTTCCATTGATGTTACATCCCAAATCTATCTGTGATAGATAGCTTACATCTTGGTTGAGGACATCTGGAAGTCTGAAACATTTTAAAGTACGGTATGTGTACCCTGCTTTACTTCATCGCTTTGCTTCTTTACGGGAGTAATCTTCACTCTGTGTGTTTATAGAAAGCTTGTGCTTCAGGTTAGAAAACAAGAATTGCTTTCATTGTTGGAGTTCTTCCAAGCTCCATCATTAATTATAAATATATCTCCTTCAAATCTTTTTTACACAATCTTTTGTTTGGAAACTTCACTATTTAAAGACCTGTAGCATCACAGTTTGCCAAAGGCCATATTATCAGAGGGGAAAGAGTATCCAGGATAAAACGCTTTTCTTCTTTTTCCCCTTGTACAGTAATGCCTTATTACTGTTATTATTTGCAAGAAGGAAGATTTTTCTATTATCAGCATATCTCTTTACTGCACTGTTAACATAATAGCTATTAAAAGAAATAAACTTTAAACATGTTTTGCTACAGATGAGTTGAATTAACTCCCTGTCAATCTCTAGAATCTTTGGGACTTTTAAAAGTTATTTCCCAAGACTTTTTAAAAAGTTTCTGGAGCACAGAAATCTTGCCTATTCTAATCACAATGGAAGCATTTTTAAATTAGTATATTCCTTCTGAAGATACATCCACTAACAAAAAATCATGTGGAAAAAATTAAAGATATCTAAGAAAAATTCTAGGCAATCCTAGTACATTTGTCATGAGATCAGTCTCCATTTTATGAGCATTCCACTGATCCTTTTCAGTTCTTTCATCTTCTTTTCTGTGTGTTTTTTTAGAGAATAGTTGCAAACTATTTGTCTTTTCCAGGTAGAATATGAAAGGGTTGTTGCACCTATCCCTGGAGTGTCTTGGTCAGAGTTTTTACTGAAGAGAATACAAATCATAAATACTGCAGATACTTTGATGCACAAGAAAAACTGGACACTCTAGGACACATTTTGAAATAAAATTATTGCATAAAGTTTTAAAACTTACCTAACAGCAACTTCCTCACCATGGAAAACATCTGTACATGATGATGATGCATACAGAACTGTGATTCAGTATTAGTGCAATTTCCTGTAACAGACAGCCAAATTTTAGGACTCTGCATAGAAGACAAACATCTTCGGCTGACTCACCCTCATATTCAGGTGTTACAGTATCTCTGGTCAGTATCACCTTTGGGTTAATACTCATCTGTCCTGCTTTTATTCCCTTCTATAGAAGGAGTTTAGACACCACTTAAGTGAGATGTGAAAACAGGTGAAATTTCCACCTGCTGTTTTACACCCTTTTTCCTATGCAGGAAAGTCTGGGGTCTGGGTTGGGTTGTGTTGTTTTTGGGGTTTTTTTACAGTTTGAGCTATAAAAACATCACAGATAGACTCATGGGTGGGTATATGTCCCATATAATATTGCTGTAAGAACAGGTGGGAATAGCTGTGGGGACTCATAAGTTTTAGTGTTCCAGTGTTGGTGCCAGAAAATTACATGCTGCTTTTCCCCAGTCCATTTTAAACAGGAAGAGCTGCCAGAAGCTTACCCACTGTTTTCACATAAGTAGTATATCATCTGAGAGGTGGGAGTTTTGGGGCATCACATCCATTCACTCACATCTCTGAGAGACAACCAAAGCCTTTTGGTTTAACCTGGAGAGAGAGGCTGTTCAGACTCACTGGGGAAGGACTTGCTGCTACCAGTAACAGACATGAGCTCCCTTCTCTGCAGATACACATTTCCTGGAGCCTGATGGATGGATCTGTTCATTTCTTGCTGGTGAATGCAAGGACAGTGCACAAATGCTGTGTGAGACTACACAGTAGCACTGGTAGTAAAGTATAAGATTACCTGATGTCTTACCTTCTTGAGAAACTAGGGTCACTAAAATGGGAAAACAGTTAATTCAACCTACAAGAGAATTGGCACAGAGAAGAATTGTGAGATTGTTTATATTCCGAACAGAAGCAAAAGGGACCTCAGACATCTCTGCTATTTCTGCCTATCCTCTTTTTCTGCACTGTGTTGGAGCATGCTGTCCTTCTGGCTTACAATGAAATTTCCTCTCAAGTGAAGCAATTCAATCCATGGTGGTGCCAGGGAACAGAATGTCTTGTGGAAGCAAAATGTCATCCCAAGTGAAAAAAGTATTGGGTTTGGGAACAGGTGCTTCTACTATTGCTGATGTGTCTTGGTGATTGAAATTTCCAGGGAATGGAGCAGATCAGCTTGCTGGGAGAGCATGTGCTCTACTGTGCTGTTCTACGGGCAGAGAGGCTGGGAGAACTGCCTTAGAGCAACACTCAGTGACCTGCTTTGTTCCTAGAAAGAACACCACCTCACCAAGGAAGGATACAAGTCAGTGGAAGGATCCTGTAGCAATCCGTGGACTGAGATTATGCGCACTATAAGCACGGGGTGAGGAGAGAGGAAATGCAAGATGCTGTTGAGTCCTGGCCTAAGAGAAGAAGAGTGTAGGAATATTAAATTTAGTTTGTCTCTGTGTGTAATGTTCTCTGTTGTGCTAGATAACTTCAAGAATTACAAACTGCCCTTATGAATAAACAAATCAGAGGATTGCTGCAGGCACACTGAGAGCACAATATGTGTATGAGATTATATAGTTATATAGTTATATAGTTATATAGTAAGTAATGGGATGTTGTCTTCATGATATTGTGGCCACATGCTTTGCATGGAGCACTTAGACATTTACTATATGTAAATCCATTAGGAAAGACAATCATTCCCTCATACAGACTTTCTCCAAGCCAGTGCATTGAAATTAGGCTGTTTCCTGCTCCAGACATTCCTTTAGAGATGACAGGAACTCCCCCACCACAGCCTTAGTTCAGGAACAATTTATGTTAATGCTTTCTTTTTGCTAAGAATTTTGTACTTTGGACTTTGTTGATGTACTGCTGCCATCTTAACACAGATCCCAATGTGATCTTGAATTTAGGGAATGGAAAATCCTGATAAACATCCGGGCTGCTGTGAATGCAAAGGACAAAGCCTTTGTAGTAAAATGTCTCTGACATACGCCCATGTGCTGTAAAAGACATCTGTCTGAAAAAAAAAATTGTTTTTCCTCTTTGGCTTTGTTGAGCAGACTGTAGAAGTAAATGACACAAAGTAACCCTTCTTTTTCTCTCCTACTGCCCCTCTCTTTGTTTGATCTTGCAGTGATGTGATAATGGTGAGTCTGTAACTTGAAAGTAATTTCTGTAAAGACTTATACCGTGAACAGAGGGTTTTTTATTTTCTGCTGCTAAAGGGAGATCAAAGTATGATCTAGAGATTAGAACTGTTTTGAGAGAGAAAACTGAGTGGCCTATTTCTACCTCTGTCACTGAATTGCTGCATCAAACTGAGCAAGTCACTTAACTTCTCTGTGCCCTGGACCTTTGCTGTGTACTGAAGCATTCAGTTCTTTCACTAATAGCAAACATTTTATATGGCTTAATCATAAATGATTGCCTGTGTGCTAATTAGCCACAGTCAGTGCAAAGTTTATTATACTTGTTTTCAACCTTTACACCAATTCAGGGAACGTGATGGCTAGTTTTGATTTCATTTTGGTCACAGCTTGCAGGAAGGAAAGGAAGAAAGCACTGAGATCCACAGAGGAGCTGGAGGCAATGACACAGACTGCAGGCTGATGGGAATTTCTGAGCTCAGGGCTGTACTTTACAAAAGATGCTGGCATCAGAGAAGCATTATTACAGTGTTTTATATTGGTCCGGATGAGTTTAAACAACCAGCTGAGCTACTAGCAGCAATGTACACAGTGCCGACCAACCTTCCAAATAAGTCCTGTCTCTCACACTGACTGTACTTGACTTTTGGTCACCAGGTTTTTTCTGTTGCTCAACCCAGTTCAAATAACACTAGCTGAGGTATGCTGACCTCCTCTTACAGTCGTAGTTTGGAGGTAGTGCTTGCTGGTGAGCTCAGACCAGCAAATGAATAAGTCAGGTCTGCAGTTTGCCAGTGTGCTTGCATCTGCACGAATGCACAATCTGCTGAAAAGCACTCAACTGCCCAAGCCCTTCAAATACCAGGGTAAAGCTGTGTCAACAGTTGTCTCCCTGACAACCTTCTGAGCACTCTTACACGTGGAAGAAATCAGTCAAAATTAGTCTATAAGGAAAAAAAAAACTGTGGAAATCCCTCTGCTTTAGGTAAAGCTGCAGTTTTACCATTTGCAAAAAGAGAAAGATGTCAGGAATGTCCCACTCTGTGGCAATACTGGAAATCTAATCTGTAAGTACATGCAAAGGCAGTGTGATTAAATCAGAGGTACAGCAGCAATACAATACTATTCTGTGCACAAAAGCAGCCTCACGTCAGTTCTGCATCTTGTGCACGGGCAGTCTAAGAGAAGAGGGTCCATGATTCAAAATGTCTGCACTCTGCGTCCCTGGAGAATCAGTAGGAGTTGAAGAAAGCTTCCAAATGTTTTATGTGTATGTGAGGGAAACAAGAAAGCTGCCTTCTCCCAAGATATCAACAGGGAAACTGAGGAATAAAGGGATTAACAAGTTCTGTGCATGGTAACACATGTTTGGGTTTGTTTGTTTATTTTTTGTTTTTTTCTTTTTAATTTTCTTTTGATGCATCTGAGAAAGCAGTAAATTCCCCGAATTTCCCAGTATGACACAGCAAAGCAAACCCCATGAATCCCTGCAGCAGTTGCAACAGAAACTTCATGCCCTCTGTCCTTTGTCCTTCTAAGGGGAAATGTTGGGTGGCATACAACATTTAAAAGTTAATGATAGGCTAGCCAGTAAAAGTGAAGACTTGCAGCTTTGGATTGCAGCAGAGAAACAGGAGGGCAGCCTGTTCATACCAAATGCCTGAGAGTACCTTATTCATGGGAAGCACTGGCAGACTATAAAGTACTCTGTTAATTATTGTTGACATTACATAGAGAGCTTCATGCTGTTCTTTCTCTGCCTGCTTTGACTTAATTTGTTTGAGAAAGTACTTTTTCTGTGCTGCAGATTATGTAAATTCATATACTCTACTGCACTGACAGATGTGTCTTTGTTTTAGAAGAAGCCATTATTTTTTTCAGTGCTGAATGTGAATGGAGCATTTCACACTGGTGGCTTCCAAAAATATTTATAAAGTGAAGCTAAGCAGCTCAAAATATTTTGCCCTCCTACACTGACATTCACAAGCCTTTATAGCAGCGTTATCAAAAGCGTTTGCAGTGGAACATGCATGAGTTGGCCACAAAGACTGGGTTAGTCAACAAATCACTGAAGGCACACATTTTAGCCACCTCTACCCCACACAGTGCACAGCAGAAACTGTTACTAACAGGGCAATTATTCTATATTGTGGGTCAAAGACTTTCTTGTAATGATCCCTTTCTCTTGTAACTCCTGCATATCTGAGGAAACAGGATGAAGAAGTAGAAAGTGAGTAAAATTCTCTTTTCTTCCTCTTTCATCTGGTAAAATGTGGTTTGACTGCACACCGACTACCTCAGGCAGTGCTCATTCTGAGGGCTGATAGCTGCTCACGGGTCTGATATCTGGCTGTGAGGGGTGGCATTGTTTGCCTTCCATATTCACATTCCAATTCCACTGACCATTGCCTAGGTGTTCTCCAGCTCACTCTCCCACTCTTTGATTCTTCGTGAACGTGCTGCTAAGAAACAAAGCACGCTGCAGCCACCTGGGCAGAGAAAAAGGCTCCCAGTGAGCACGTAAATGCATCACACTTCCTCTCAGATTTCACTATAAACTAAAATGACCTCTCTGCCAGTTGATTGTAATGACTTCCATAGTCTTCACTACTGTATTGAAACCAGGGCTTCCCACACATTTCTTCCCACTAGGAGTTATCCAAGAGAGCTACACCTGCAATCTGTGCCCTCCAGCTGCAGGGAGAAGAGCTGTCTGGCTAACTTCATTAGTATGGACATGATAACTGACACACAATGGTAAGACTGGGCGTGCTCCATGTCCATTCTCAGCTTTGTACATTTCCAACTTTGAAGTTTTAAATATATAATGAACAGCAGTGAGTCCAGGGAATCCTACTTATAAATCCACTAAATAATCTTAGCTCCATTAGCTTTGGTCAGCCCCTCCCTGTCCCCAGGATTGGGGCCTATGCACCATGCTTAAACATTCTGATTATCCTCAGCAGGCAAATGGATAGAAAAGACATTTTAAACGGGGGAAGTCTCCCCACCTGAATTGTTACAGTGGGAGAGGGAATATTTGTCGTACACTACCCTGTCTACCTAAACACAAGTTTGCATTGATGAAAAAATAGTGGAAAGTTCTACTCAGCAATGAATAGGAACTCCAACTAATCCCCCCTTCTTCATTATTTAGGAGATATCTCTCTAGTATATACCAAATGATTTCACACTGCATAGGATGCCATTTCCCTTCAATGGGCATAGAAGTTTCTTTCCTCATAATCCTTGCATTGTTTGGACACAATCTTTTTTCAAACACTTGCATTTTTGCATTGCTAGATGTTAATTTTTTTAATTCCTGAGGAGTGTATGACCCTTTTGTTGTCTACATGCAGTATTAATTCTGTGATATTTAAGCATGGCTAAATGAAAAGTGTCTCAGCTGAAGATAATTTTTAGTGGGTTTTTTTTTTTTTTTTTCTGGTAAAAAGACAGTTATTTTGGTTTTCTTGTTGCATTTTGGAGGCGTGTGCATTAAAATTAAAATTCTAAAACCTTGAAACAGGAAAGAATAGCACACTTTAAAGCATGTGTTGCCATGTATTTGCTACCCTCTTGCTTATAGCTTGCAGCAGGTGAAAAAGCAGTGACTAAGAATGCAATAAAGAAGTCTGGAGAACAGCAACAGCAAACACATGTGGTCTTTTGTATTCTTTTGTATCCTGTGAAGTATTAATTTCCTTTAGTGAATTTGTAGCTTAATTTAAAAAAACCCAAACAAAATCAAAACAACAAACAAGCTGAATTTTCCCCTTCACTCAGCAAAAAGTAAGAGAATACTAATAATTTTGATTAAAACATTACTGAAGAACCTATGACTCTAGTACTTGTGGCCTTGTTTTGAACAGAAAAGACTTTGCTTTTAATGCTACCATGCCAAGGAAAGAGGAAATTTATGTGACTGACCATTTCAGACTATATGAAGAACTGGGTTATAGCATGAGGGTTGACAGGGATGTTCTTCTAACATGAGGTAGCCCTCCAGATGGAGGCTGATGTGTGTCTGTGCAGGATGCATGTGTTTTTGATGGCCAAGCCGTGACTGTGAAGTAGGCTTCCTTTCCCCTGGGACCTTATCTCAGATTACACCAGCTCCTACTGCAAGTGAAGAACACCTTTCTTTGACCTTGACATTACTGGAATAAATGTTTAGAGGCATGTAAAACCTCAAAACAAACACTCCTCTCCTTGGGGAGCAGATAAGTGAACAAACACGTGACAGATGATAGTGACTTACTTAATGCGTGACCGACTTGCACGTATATTCTGCTCTCACTTTGTAAGTGGCCACAAAAGAAAAACAGGTCATGCTACTGGTGTGCTGGTGTATTAGTGAGCAGGTCTGTAGGCGTATGCCTTGACATAGAAGCAGTGTTTGAAGATACTGGATTTCCCAAGGAAGCCCTGAACATGATGCAGAAGTCTTGCTAGAGCTTTAGAGTTTTGTAAAAATTCAGTTTCAAAATTCACCTCCCACCCAAAAAGCACAAATGGGTTTTTGCAACCAGCTCATAAAATCTTCCCATTGCAACATGGTGACTCTGTCTTGAGAAAGACTTTTTTGGAAAACTTTACTTTGGGATTGCATGCTTATTGTACAGTCCTTATGTGAACCACCTTTTACCAAGAACAGCCTTGCCACTGCCTCTCATCAGGTGGAGACAACAGATGCCCAGCAGCAGCTACAAGTTTGTACTGCTCGCTGAGATGTCCAACTGCATGGAGAGACAGGAGAAACAGGAACTGGTCAGACTGGTTCTGGAGGCCCTGTTAGGGGCTCCATGATGCTGGGTCTTGCTCAGGCAGGCTATGAAAAGCGGTGCGACAGGGTGGCTTCCACTGGGAAGAGCCCCGCGCTCCCATTTTTTAATCTTCTCTCACTCACATTTTTGTCCTAATTCCTTCTCCCCCTTTCATAGCATTTTGTGTGAAAGAACACACTGGCAATGCCGAGTACTGCTTTGGAGAGAGGCCCCGGTTAAACTGGCTCCAGATGTGCTTGAACTGGCCTGGCTGTGTGCTCTGAAGAGCAGAGCAAAGCCTGCCTCCTGGGCTGGGAGCAGGCACCCATGTGCCAGGCGATGCACGTGGCTGGCTGCCACAGTTACTAACCTAGTATTAACTGCATTAATTGCGGACATAAACAGCGTTTAGTGCCAAGCATGTCACAAGCTGATTATAAAAGCTGTGGTGTAGGCAGAGTTTCAAATTGTGCTTCACTTTTAATTTCTAGCGCCCCTCCCCTCCCGTCCTATCCCCCCCCTCCCCCTCTTTTCCCCTCCCCCTCCGAAATTCCTTGAACGTGTCTGTGTATTTACCAAAATACAAATGTGTGCCGAGCGGCAGAGCTATCGTGTTGTACATACTAGAGTACCTGTTAATGGCCGGGAGCAAGCTGCGGGCGCCTGGAGTCAGGGCGGGAGCGCCGGCAGACCCCGGCAAGGGAGAGCCCCCTGCCCCTCCTGCCCCCCTGCCCTGCCCTGCCCCGACCCGTTCTGTCCCGTTCCGCTCTGCCGCTGGGCGCAGCTGACCTACTTTCTCCGCGTTTCTCCCCGCACTGCCCCGACCCCTCCCACGCACGGGGCTCGACGGCGTTTAACCCTTGGGAGCGCGGCGGGCGCGGCTCCCGGTGCCGCCGGCCCTGGAGCCGGGAGCGGCCCCGCGGGGATGCGGCGGCGCTCGGCTCCTCGGGCTGGGCTCCCGACCAGCCTTTGCCCGCAGCACCACCCACCGGGCAGCGTGCGGACGCGGACCGGGCCGTACCAGTGCTTCTGCCCGCTCGCCTCTTGCCCGGAGCTTCCCCGAGACTGGTGTCCACTCGGCTCCTCGTGATTCGCCGCTGTTTCCCCCATTAATGAACCTTTAACAAAACAAATTATAACTGTAATGAAATACGAAGTACCTAGAATTCACAGAAATGGCGCTGTTCGCATTTCTGTACAATGCAGCCCCACCTTCCTGCCAGGGACAGGACATCAAAGCGTTTTGGAGAGGCTCTGCCCTTTGTGGCTCATGCTCTGGCACCTGGTGTGGGAAAAGCTGTATGATTATGGTGACAAAACGCGTCTGACACAGCATACGCTGAATACTGGCTTGGTGTGAAGAGCACATTGTCAGTGCTTTGTATTTGATGTGCTTAATGTGGTCATATAGTGCTCAGTATGATATTCAGCTGATTAATTGTAACTCACTTTTGGATTGTGCTTTGCCTCCATGTGTTTTTGCTAAAACAGTGGGTTGTCTTTTGTTCTTTTTAGAAGAATATTAGAGGAAAACCCCTTTAGCTGCAAAAAAGTCTGGAAAGGGAGAAGATAATACTTTCACGTTTGTAAATATAACACTCTTTCTAGAAAGGCCAGAAGTAAAATGTTGTGAAATAAAAAAAAAATTGCATTGGGTGCACACCTTTTAACATGCAAAACTTTTTGTGTGCATTGAAAAGTATCTCCTGGGCTTTAGTAAAGATTATTAGACAACTATGGAGCTTGTCAGCAAAGTGTTTCCTCAAATATGCAAACTCCACTGAGTATACAAACAAATTGCATTCAAGTACATGAAGATAACAGCATGGTCACTTTGTCCGAAAAAGCTGAGATTTCCCTGGTGCAGCTGGTGAAACTTGGAACAAAAGTAAAACTGCTGGGAAAGGAGTTTCCTAGCAGCATGTATTTCATAGGTTCAGGACCAATGGGCGTCCATGGAGTAATCATGCTCTGTGGTCACTGTGACCGTGGAGTAGCAGCTGTGGGTCACTCTTTTGGCTGCTGTTGAAGGATGGTGGGGATGGGCAATGAACCTTGTTTTTGTTCTAGAGGAAGGCCACTTACACTGTGGGTGAGAGCATTATCTGTGTTTTGAGAACACGCTTAGCTGTGCTCCATTGCTTTGACACATTTCCACTGAGTGGCCACTGACCTATTTGTAGTCTGTTTCGCAGAAGTTTTATTTTGAGCGTGGTAAGTGGAGAGTTGCAGGGACATCTGGGCATGATCTTCCCCCTCCCACGAAGGAGGCACCTTCAGTCAACCTTTGGGCTGTCTAACGGTGTAGGATTATCGTTAGCTAATGTCACACTGTTTCGCTCTTAAGGATAATAAATAAATAATTTCCCCCCCTACTGTCAGATCTTTCGGCAGCCTTGATAAGAATAACTGCCAGGTGTCTGTGATAAGGCTGTGGTCCTTGGCAGCATTTTAGGGTACTGTTCATGGGGAACTACTGGGGTAGTTCCAGGAAAAGCTGGATTTTATAGAGGGATTACTGGTATTTGTTAATCTAAATAAAGAGTGCTGCTGGTTCTCCTATGTCTTTCTCAAAACACAGTATGAATATCCGTTTGCAAACGGCTGTCACTCAGAAGTATAAATTAGAAGGACTACAGGGTACTGCCAGTGAAACTCTCTACCTCCTTTGCAGTTGTCTTTGAGTAACTATCCTGGTTATCAGATGGTTCAGTCATGCCTTGTTTTTCTTGTTTGTTTTCAAAGAGCTGTATGCAAGTTGCAGTGAACAGTTATGTTATGTTAAGGGACAAGTAATTTGCACTTTACACAGGGAGTAAATTTCAAGTACCCATGAAAGCAGAAACATGAAGATTCTGCAAAGTAATTGGTAGGCAAAAATATCTCAGCTCAAATTTAGTGATCAGTTACTATCACAAAGTGATTTTTAGGGTTTTTTTAACAAAAAATGAAGTATTTCTGTACATTATTAATGATTAAGTTGAAAAGTAAGTAATGACTGCAAAAGTTGGTCTTAGTTCCAGAGTTCATAGGAGACACTTACTAAGGGAAATTTTTTCCATGTTTTTAGGTTAACCCAGAGAATCTGTGGTATAGAAGTAAAAATGATGTTGAATGAGTGCCACCAAGTGTCTTCCTGAAGAATATGAAAGCCCAAGCCTTTAGTGGGAGCAAAAGCCAGACTGTGCCATTAAGTTCTGTAATTTTGAGTGAGACATCTCAGAGGCAGTGAATTCTGTTAGAGTAGTTGCAATTATTATTTCACTGAAGTGCAAGAGCAAACTCTGGAAAGCTGATGAAGCTGAATATCTGTGATAGGGGCAGAAAAAAAGATAATGCTGTGTATCCATCCTGTCTGTCTCTCTGTTCCATTTTCCTTATCTTCAGAGTGAGTGCTCAGCGGTGACACTGGACTATCTGTGTCTGTGCTGCATCAGGTGGTGGCATGGTACACCTTATCTGTAGCAGGGCTGGTACTTGCCACAGGACTCCCTAACAGGTAAAATATGTTGCCGATCTGGCTGTTAACAATTCAATTTTGGCCCTTCTTCTGCTACTATTGATCCTAATGTTGACCATATTAATAGCTGACATGGGGGCAAGGCTGAGACTTGTGTGTAAGAACATCAGAGATTCAACAGAAGAAACAAGCTAGGTGTTGTCAAATGCCCTCCAAGGTGGTTTCATCCTGAATTCCCTGTAGATTAAAAGTTCCTGAAGGATCTTTAGATATGCTGTTCATACATAAGAGTGGGTCTAAAGGAGGAAGATTTGTATCAGCCTTACAACTTTCTGAATTTTGGTTTGATTCAAGAAATAGATACCCTAGTGTGCTGAAACTCCAGTTGCATTTTTCTATGCTGTATGTTGATGTAAAAGATTGATGCCAAAAAGCCATTTTACATTACACACAAGAATAGCTGCTCCTTGTCATGCTGGAGTTCATTGCCTGAATTTCAACGCTGCAGCCAGAAACCGTGTCCAAAGCAGCTACACAAAGAGTTGTGGTGGGCAGCAAACTTAGTATCTCTCCTCAGAAATGTGAAATGCCTTTTGTTCTGGTTAAACAGCAGAGGGGGAGTGGACTAGGACAAGGATCTAGCCAAAGAGACTGCTTATTGCAGGGTTTTGGTAATGTACTTATTTGGACAGAAACAGTTTAGGTCACGAAATGTGCTGAAGCCTGTGTATAGAAATTGAACTTTTTTTTCCCTGGAATATATTTATTTATAGATAAACTGATCAGTCTGTAGTACATGGCACCCATTAAACTTGGAGGGGTTCCAGGGAGCAAAGAGAGCACCGTATATTTTGGGGACTCTGGGCAGTGAGCAGCACAGAGCCTCTGTTTAATCAGCAGCCCATGGTATGTCTCAAGGCCTTTCCACAGAAGTTAATGGGTGAACAGTCTTCTGCTGGCACAATTTTTCCAATGTAGCACTCTTTGTTCTGTTCTGTTTTATTATTTCACTATAAATTAACTTAACAGGGTCAGGTTTACATTGTCTGAGCATGCTGTGAAAAAACTCACCTTTGAAACAGTGTGTAACTCTTTGTGTGATGAAGGGTGGAACTGCAAAGTACAGAGACAGGCATCAACATATTGACCTTGAATTATTTGGAAGGACTTCCACTATTTGTATGGGTGATGTATAATTTGTGAACCTATTGTGTCCAAAGGGGGCAACTCTCAAGGGATTTGCTCTCACTACATGTAAAATTCATGCTGCTGATTTGGTATTTTCCAGTATTCGGGGATATCTAAGCACCACTGTGTGGTGTGCTGGGTAACTACACTGCCCTCTGTGTGCTGGTGCTGGATGTATACTAACACGATGAGGAGTACTTTTGGAGGCTCAGATAAATGTCTAAGCTTTTGTTTAGTCAAAATTAACTTTCTACACAGAATATTAAGTAATTAGTTGTCCTTTTCCTCTTGTGCCCTTCCCAAGCACAATAGACAAAGTTATCAGTATTCTTGCCAGTAATTCACCTATTATCTCAGTTTAAAAGAATTTCATTGTTTCATGGACAGTTTTTAATATACTGGAGAATGTTCCTGTCAGGCTGTGATATCTGGGCATGATCTCATCATTCATTCAAGAGGAAAAATAAAAGCTTCTTCTCTGAAATGGCCAACCTTACTACAACTTTAAAAGCACTCTTTGGGGAGCTGAATAAAAGCAAATGGCAAACTAAAAAGTGTTGCTAAGGAACAAATCCAGATGCTTCCAGAACTTACAAAAAAGAAAAAAAAAAAGGCACAAGGACACACCCACTAAATTGGACTAATGATTTCCAAAAGTAAATTATCAGAGAGATATTCTATTATCCAACAGTGCTAGTTTACTAAATAGGGAAATAGTAAGAAAATAAGAGCTTTGAGAACCAGTATAATTAATAAACATGAATGAGGAGGTTCTCCAGAGGAAAAGATTTGCACAGGACCAGAACATTTATAGTAAACACTCTTCTTTAATAACATCCATGGAAAATCACTTGAACAAGCCGCACAGTCGATTGGACACGTTGAGCTGGCGAGGATCAGGAGGCAAACCCACAGCCATGGTGCGCTTTGACGCAAGGGAGGTCCGTGTTGTCGTGACAACTGCTGTGTGATGTGTGCAGACATGCCCTGCAAGGCAGGCCCACACTCCCAGCCACTCACCCTAGCAAAACATGATCTCAGCTTCCACTTTCCAGCTTTTAAATAGTTTTAAGAGAATGACCTCACAGCTGTAGCTGTTCCCAGATAAGTTCCTCCTTAATGCAAACAGCTTCAGGTGTTTGGTTTTCTGCGTTACCTATCAGCACTTCTTGGTGTTCCTACTGAGCTTAGCTGGTTGACCAGGCTCACTTTTCCTTTGATTCCTAGTCTTTCAACATGTTAGTGTATCTTAATATCTGGCTACAAAGGGTCAGAAGTTATACAAAACAGTTCATGAATAGCTGATATAAGTAATATGTTTTTTAGTATGAATTCCTGTATCATGAAAACTTGCTACAAGAAATGTTTCCTGTGAACAAGTGAATGGCCCAAATACAGATTACTTGGTACAATTTACCAGAGCAAAAATCTATGGAATACCTCCCAAAATGAAATGGCCAGTATCATTTTGGTCTTGGAAAAAACTATGGCTACCTTAGGTTTTATTTGATTAAATGACATATGAATATATTGATTTTATGACTCTATTCTCAAAAGTTTCTCTTAATGCAATTATACCTTTATATGTCTTTGTAGAATATTTTTCCCAAGACAAATAGATATATTTTGTATATAATAATATATATTATAATATAATATATATTATTACACAGAATTATATTAAAAAGCAAAAATTATTTTAAATAATTACATGACAAAGAATTTCCCTCCTTTAACAATGAAAATACTTCAATTTCTAGCTAATGGCAACAATAAAACCCTGTTTATTTTGTTGAGGATGCTTTACTGACACCATGCTAATTGATGCTTAATCCAACTTCATTTGAATTATTTCTGCTAAAGGCATTTGGAATGGACTCTGCAATAGTGGTTCATATGGAGGAAGATAGTTATTCTGACTTTTTTTCCTAAGGTTTATTGGACATCCCTTTGGCTATAGGGTGAAAAAAGCTGGCTTTCTTCAAAGAGCAGTTTCCTTTTATTAAAACTGCAGTCTGAGAAACACAGCTTTCATTGTGCTTTGTCCTACCTGAGTCATGTTCTCAATGGGTGATTAATCAACACTTTGTCAAGCCTGGAAATGGTAAACTACAAAAGCAACATGATGAATGGAATTTAAAATGTATTTCAAAATAGAGTTCCTTCTTTATGATCAAAATGAGAAAAAATATTCCATGAGCACCTCAGATCCAAAATAAAACTGCCAGGTTAAACATGAAAAAGTTAATTTAAGATTGTATTCTGCCATGTAGACCTTGAAGAGAAAAATCAAGCAGAACAAGACAGATCAACAAGTAGACTAAGCAATGTTACCTTTGGATCTCATCATTGCTCAAGCATCTTGAAAGTCAAAAGAAAAGTGACAGTATCTGACCACATTCCTGGACTAAAGTGAGTCTCCTGTTTCTCCTCCTATCATGTACCTCTAGGCCAGATCTCTCTGGATAGTGTCCAGAAGGAAGATGGGAGTTCTCTCTCCCTGAATGTGAGGCTTTTGATTACTGTGACTTCCTTGTATAGTCAGTCTTCTGATTTAATTATATTTTTCTTATTTTTTTTAAGAAATGGCACCTGGAGATATCACAATATTCTTCTTCCTTTAGTTGCCTTTCTTTTTTTCCCAGCTACTAACCTCATGTCTCATACTGCTTCACAAGGTGACACCTGCATTTACCTTCAGTCCTATGTGTATTCTTGCAGTTTTAGACTGTTGGCTTTCTGGGATAATTCCTTTTCCAAAAAGCTGAGCAGCATGATCTTAACCAAGTACTTAAACATAAGAGCACAATAAATAATGAATAATGAACAACTTCATTTTCATCTTTAATAGAAAAGTTGGATTTTAATGCGACTGTTACTTGAAATAAGGATGGCAACATTTTACAAAGTTACTGTCAGGAAGCTGCCAGTAAGTAGTGGCCTGATAGCAGCACCTTGTGATCAATTCCCCAGGGGTGGCAGTTTCCAAGGTACCTCTGGCAGAATCTCAATGACAATTTTCATTTTTTAGAATCCATCTTCTGGTTGATGAATGTTGGCAGCCTAGCACACGCTTCTTACCATCCAACAGGTGCTACTTGGATGTGCTCCTTGTTAGATTGCGTGGATTAATTATGTGCTTATGTGTGACCCCTCAGCCTGACTGGGCAGGCCAGTGCTCTGCTGGAGAGGTGGAGAGCCCCAAGGACTGTGTGAGAGACCCTGCTCCATGTCCCCACGGCTGCTGGAGGGATCCATGCTGTGTGTGCACACGGATCTGTTTCTCATGGAGGGACGGTCATCCCAGCTATCCCGGAGGGAACGAGACAGACCCTGCAGCACCTGGGTTTGTGTGGGGCTGAGATGCCTGCGTGTGTGCTTGGCCCTGCCCTCGCACTGGCTCTGCTGGGGCACAGGGAGTGGTGTCACCCTGACCTCCGTCAGGCCACCAGCTCTGCCAGCACCAAAGTTTCATAAATCCTTTGCATCTCAATGGTTGCTGTCCACAGGGAAAGTGACACAATGCAGCAATTCCAAGATATTTCAGATGTCTTCAAAATAGCATGTCTAACAGCTTAAAAACCAAGTAATGCCCATTTTTACGTTTTTAGGGATTTTAGGTTGCATGCATAAAGTTACTGGAAGCATGCTCTTGTAGTTTGATTAATAGTATCTTTTTTTAATCAGTGGAGTTTTGAATGAATGGCAATTGTTTCCTTCAGCGTCTTCTCGGAGGAGGCTAGTCTGAGTTTGCATAGGCTAACTTAACTTTCCTGTATCCCAAGAAGATAGATGCATGGAAATCCTTTGATAAATTTGAAATGCACTTTGTTATTTTGTTCGGTGGATACTGTTGCCCCCTGGAGGCCATTTCTCAGTTATCAAAATATTAGATTGGAGCTTAAATTAAAACTTAGAAATGTTTGCTATGATAAACAAAATATTCCCTTTAGCAATTAAAAATATTGCGACTTTAATTAAAAGGGTTTATGAGCTTATCAGAGAAATAACTTATTTCTTACTATGCTAATTATTTTTCTACATTTGCTGTTTAGATTTGCAAATTGCTAGAGAGTAAAATTTAATTGGTTTTTAAGGGAGATGAATATTTAATTTGAATACAGTACTTGGGAAAAACAAGGATTTTGTGAATATGTGTGTGTGTTTTTTAAACAGCATAGATAATCAGCCTAGGGAGCGGGAATGTCTCCACATGAACTGTAGACACGTTTGTATGCTGTGCTCTTAGGAGTTGCTCATTGTGCCCACGGAAGCTGCTCGTGTTGCTGATCTTGCTCCTGGCAGTGCAAGGGAAAGGGCAGAGCAGGGCTGTGGCTGGAGGCAGCCCTGGGCCCTGCTCAGGCTCTGTAGGAGCTGTCTGGCACCTGCTTGGAGCTCTCTGTGGCCAGCGACAGCAAGGGGTCACCTAATGGCCAGGTAACTCAGGCCTCACATCCCTCCCTTCTCCCCTGCATGGCCTCCTGGAAAGGGAGCCCTGCAGGCCTTCGTTCCAGAGCCACACAGGGTGACCTCCTGAAAAGAGAGTGGAAACAAGATCCCTGCATTTGTGTGAAAAGCATGTCTTCTTTTCCCTTCAATCCCGGGTCTGCAAGAGTCTTTCTGTTTTTTATAAGTTTGGTGCATGGCTATCTGCAACTGAGATTCAGGCTAGACAGCAATGAATGTCAGTCTCTGACCAGTGGAATAAAACCACAACTACTGATCCAATTCCACTGTTAATAATTAATTGGGCTGCTCATGGAGAAAGATTTTTTTATGTGACTACAAGCCTATTTCTAAACATTTAGAAATCTGGCATTTCTAAACATTGTCATTAATGCTAAGGATTAAGTTTTAAGTTATACATGTTAAATTGTTTCGCTTTTGTAATTATTCCCTTGCCTATACTTATAATGGACTTTTTTCTTCATAGGTGCTGTACCCATCACCTGGTGCTTTGATTTCTGCTGCTTCCCCTGCCTCCCAGAATAGTTTTGCTATTCTGCACCAGGCTTCCTGCCCTGGTGAGCACCAGCATTTCAGGACATAGCCATGCTGGCAAAGAAAGAACCTCGTACTAGTGCAAGGATTATCAGGTCTGTGAAGGTAACAGAATAAGGGCAGTGTTGGGTGCTGCTTCTCCTACATGCTGCCTAACCCCAGTACAGCTGATGTATCTGGTGGTTAATGAGCCATACACCAGGACAGACTCCCTGTTCTAGACCCCTTCTTGGTATTTGGCTGTTTCTTGCCATCCTCACATCCATCCCATGTTGCAGGAAGTCTGGCAGCTTTCTGAACAGGCACATGGAGAGCATTTGTTTCTCCTTGCAAACTCGTAGTCTGAAGGCTGTGAGTGTCCCTCCTTCTCCTGCTCTTTCTTTTCTTCCTCTGCTCACCATTGGGTCCAGTACTTCATTTTATGCAAAATGTGATCTGGTTTGTTGTACTGAGCTTCATTAGCACTTCATGTAACCTGAGTTATGGCCTTTAAAACTACTGAAAAGCAAAGAAAAGGTGCCTGGTAAGGAGTGCAATGTCTGGGCTGGAACGGGTTATTTTCTGCCGGTAATGTCAGTACCACACGCAGTAGGTTTAATTGTTATAATAGAGCTGTGTAATATCAATGGAAATTATTACTGGTTTTTTCTGGGCACACTTGGGAATATTTCCTTAGATGCCAGGAATTTGTAATTGAAGCCCTCTTGATACGCTTCCTAACAAATGAAAAGAATTACATTTTCTGCTGGTGGAAATGTTCGGTCTGTGACATAGCTCAGCAGTGTTGATAAAGTGAAAATACTTAAATTTTGAGGATGATCTGATGATTTGAGTCTTACCAAATGAGATTACATTTATACGCTTCCACCTTGTATTTACATATCTCTTGCATATATTAAATTTAAAAAATTAAATGTACACCAACACTAACAGTGTTTATTACTGCTCCTTCCAAAATTCTAGCTTTAGAAATAAAGACATACACAAAAATTAGGACAGAAAAGCATTTAGGATGCTCATTACAGTGAATAGAGAAGTCTTTACTCTCCTGCCTCTCCATAGGTTCCTTCTATTTCTTCTTGCTGACTGTCAGCCTAATTCTACATACCTAATCCTCCAGCCAGAATCCTTCTTACGTTGCTTTCAGTAGATACAAATATATAAATATCATTTAAAAAATTCTCCCCAGTTCCTGAATGATCCTAGATGTCAAGTAAATGAGGTTACCCCACAGCTGCTTCCCTCACTCTGACTACAGAGGTGCTGGCACAGCCTGGGCAGATGGGGGTCCTGGGTGAGGCCACAGCCCAGGGGACCTGAGCAGCCACTTTCCAAACTGAGGCACAGAAGAACATCAGAGAAGGAGTAGGATGTAATGTGGAAGGAAGGAGAGGACTGCAGAGACTTTACCCTATAAACAAGCCAGTTCAGAGGCAGGTAGGATGGGCAGTTCATCCTTTCAAGAGCATCTGGGACAGACCTGCCGAAATGGTCAGAATAGCTCTGATTGATGAGCCTTAGACTGGGGTATAAGGGGGCTTTTAAGGTGTTCATGATTAAGTTTCACCAGGTTGAAAATGGATGAAATATCCATTTGCTATCCTTTTGAAAGGAAAAAATATTAATCTATGCATTATTCACAGGCAGGAGGCTTAAAATGATGAGTGAATGTTTTGGTTTCACCTGGGATACAGTTAATTTTCTTCTTACTAGCTGTGGTTTGAATTCATTACGATACTAATGTTGATAAGGTACCTATGTTTTGGTTGTTGCTAGGTAGTGCTAACCCTAAGTCAAGGACAGCTGGTCTGAACAGATAGAATGGCATGCCCAGTATAAACTGGGAGAGTTGTCTGGGAGCTGCTGATCTCCTCTGGGAGATGGGCTGAGTGTCAGTCAGCAGGTGGTGAGCAATTGAGTTGTACATCACTTGTATTTCTTGGGGTTTATTTCTCTTTCTGTTTCTGTCAGCTACAGAAGTACAGTTAGTGTTATGTTTATGTTATTATTTCAATTATTAAAGTGTTTTTATGTAAGCCCACCTCCACTCCCCCACTGGTGTTTAGGGTGCAGTGAGTGGCCATGTGGTACTTAGTTGCCTCCTGGGGCTAAATCATGGCCGGGAAAAATCATTATTTTTGCTTGCAAAATGTCATTTTTAACCTTGGTATGCTTGAGTCTTTGGTGATGAAGAAATAAAGACTGCATATGAAATGGGGCCTCTTGGGGAAACAGAAAGGACTCAGGCCTAGGACTTAAGCTAAAGGAGAGTGACCAAGGTCAAGGCACTGCTCTCCAGTGAATGTGAGCAAAGAGCCTTTACCATAATATTTAACACAGAGAGAGTGCTTTCCCAGGAAAGCCTTTGAGAAACCTGAACAGCCATTATGGGCTGTTATTATGAGGCACAGAGGAAAAATGAGGTGTCTCCTCACAAAGCAACCACGGTCTCAGAGATAAATAATGCTGACTTCTGCTCTGTACTCGTTCTGTTCGTTAAAAAGCTGGGGAGAGGGGAAGGTAGATCTTAAGGCCATATTTCTCTGGAGAAGAGAGGAAGTTAAAATATCCACCTCTGTTTGAAATATGCCTCCTTTTCCTGTTAAAACCTCCAGTTTTAGGAACAAAGCTTTAATGGTTACCACAAGGAAGGTTTAGGCTAACCATGGTAGCACAGACAGCTAATCCCACTTTCTGCTTCTCCTCTGACCCAAAATGCAAACCCTGAGAGGTTTGTAGGCAATGACGAGGTGAGAGCTGCCCTGTCTGCATGCTGGGCATTTACAGCTACAGAAATATGAATAAAGCGTGCTCCAGAGGGGCATTAATTGCCATCAGTTATAAACACAGCAGCAGGAAGGAGAACTAAAACCAACGTGCAGCTTCTTTCGTTGGTGATGGAGGGCAAGCATGGCCACACATGGTGGGTTTGTGAGAGAAGGAGTTATTTGTAATCAACAGCAAGGAGGAACTCTAAATTGAAGCCGCTCTGTGGTGACCACAGTGCAGCCCTGGGGCTATCAGGACTGCCAGCATGGCTGGGGTTTGGCTTTGTCTGCTGTGGCAAACGGGTGGATAAATAGGAGATGGCACTGCTGCATGTGTGTGCATGAAGCAGCTGGCCAATTGGCAGGACTTCTGGCACTTTTCTCCCTGCTAGAAGAGAAATGGAAAAAAATCCAGAATCAAATAGAGTTACTGACACCAGGAGGTGTTGGGCATTGTGATGCACCAATAGCCTTATCCTTAAAACCTCTGAAAATCAGTAGCTCAGTGTTCTTCTTTCTGGGTCTAAATTCCTCAGCTCAGTAAACCCTAAGCCTGTGCACAGCTGTTCTGGCCTAAGTCAGTGTCACTGACTAGGAGAAAAAAACACACAAGACTTTTGGAAGGTCCCTTCACATAAATTGCTTCCAATGAATTATTTACAGTTTACATTAGCAGCCACACTCTACACGACATCATTAAATTTTACAAGGCTGTGATGAACAGCTGCATCTTACACAATATTTTTTCATCTTTGCATGTAAGACACTGATTCTTTCAAGGTTGTTCCCTAGGCAAGTAGCATTATTTTTTCATTCAGCCACAGGGAAAGCTGCCATTACTTCCTTGCAAAATTGTACCTCTGTTTACTGTGAAGTATTAAAAGTATTTCTAGCTAGTTTACTTTGGCCTTACAGGTAAGGTGTGGGGGGGGGGGGGGGAGCATGCTCTCGAAATAATTCAACAGATGAGTTTATTTCCTAGTTATGGTTACAGCTTACAGTGCTAATGACACACTGCATAGAAATCTTCTGTAGAATACCTGTGTTGGAGAAAACTCCCTGGCCTTTGTTGTCATGCTAACGTGGGAACTTAAGCAGCTGTTAGATCAAAGGCTCCAGGTGTTGCCCCTGCTTCGGGATTGGTGATGCTCCAAGCTTGGGCAAATTTAGCCTAGTGGGGTTATGGTGGTGAAGTCAGTTTTGCTTACATGCAAGCTGACACAACACAAGGAGAGTTGGTGCCTGGGATCTGACTGGACTTACAGCGCTTTCTGTAGAAGGGCTGAGGTAGGCAGGGTCTTCCACAATGGACTACAAAGGAGTCTATCCCATAGACACACCCAGCTGAAGGTGAAGATCAGTGAGCATAGAAGTAAAATAATTTTATTCCTGTACTGCTAAGAGTGGAAATGTTAACTGGAATCTATATATCTTTGTACCAATGATTGGATAAAGCTGGCAGCAGCTGGGTACTAGCAACACTTGGGCATCTGCAAGACCCTTAACCTCTCCCAAACTTAAACTAAGAGACAGGGCCTGGCAGTTCCTCCATGTCTGGAAACACCTTCACAGCAGAAGTGATATGCCTGTACTTCTCTTCCCATTCTGGGCCCTTCTTGAAGAGATGTGATGCAAGGATTTCCAAAGTAGAGGAGACATCAAAAAAGGGTGGTGTGTCACTTGGGAGAGAGGATGACAGACTGAGAGAGATGGACAGGTGCCCTAGGGCGTCACTAGCTGTCTTGCACATTTGTCATTTGTTTCTGATTTAAGGAGCAACATCCAAGTGTGATTTGTTAATTGACAAATGACAATATATTATGTGGGTGCTCTTCTTATTTCTCTACCTTATAAGCAAGGATTCCTGTGGGATACCCCCTGCTGCTCAGCAGAAATAAACAATATTCTCTGGGACAAATGTAGCTCTCCTCTAGCTCTCCATAGCACTTAGCTCGTGGCAGTTAATGCCATTAGTCAGAGACCTCCAGGTAAAGTGTCATAAAATATTAATTATAATAAGGCATTCAATGTCTCTCCCCAGGTGTACCTGCTCAGGATGCTGCTCAAGTCCTCTTGGGCAGGGATTATGGGGACAGAATGAGAAAGATGTTTTTATTTGTGCTGTGGAGAAGGTTAATTAGAAAACTTCTCACATTATTGGCAAATCTAATTAATTTGATTACTTTAGAAGACAGTCCTGATTACACCTGGAGAAGAAAAGCCTGAAAGCAAATTATGGGTAATTTGATACAAGACCACTCAAGTTTATGGTTACATGGCAACTGCATGTTTTGCTGCCTTTTGAGTAAGAGGAGTGACTGAGACATGGGCAGAGGGAGCAGCACAGAATGTCCATGGGTCAGAAATTGCCTTGTTCTGGTTTCCTGGAAGGAAGTCCTGATGATTTCAGGGAGTAAAAGAGAATGTTGCCATGGAAAGAGACTCACTGGCTGTTCCCTATTTTTACTATGAAAATTATCTAGAAATCAGCTTTCCAATGATAGTAATAATCAAACCTTAGCTATTTGTCCTATGTCTGAGCTCTATTACACAATATTAATAAACTTCTTTCTTAGTTCTGTCTGTGGGTTTGTAAATAACTACAAAATAACTATTTTGTCGGAGATGTTATGCACATAAACTTACATGAGCTCTAAGTTTCTATGACTTTCAGCCACACTTCCACACCCGTCCTTTGTGAAGATATGTTTCAAAAGCCATTTTTCCACCAGCATCTGAGCTGTGATACATGGGATGTCATTAGTTAGGCTGATAGATACAAACTGATGCCTTGGTTGAATCAGCAGTTGGAGCTGGAGCTTACGGGAAATCCCTAGGGATGTGTGAACAGGCACATTGGTGAAACTACCAAAGAAAAGAGCAATATAAAGAAAGTCTATATCTTTAATATTGCTCAGAGCTGTGGTGGTCTCAAAGATTAGTCTGGCTTGGGAACTACTATCTGAATTTAAAGAGAAGCCCTACTGAGCTAAACTGAGCTAAACATGTGCTTTTTATTTTGCAACATCTCCTTCCTTATGACACATTTACTAAACCTTGCAAGTTAAGGTAATAAATACACTGTTAGATCTGGCTTTCTATTGCCTGTGGCTAGAAATGCCTGGGAGGCTGGCAGAGCTTCCTATGGGTTCACCAATGTTGAGAAGTCCCCCTCAGGTTTTTGGGGCATTCCTTCCCCTAGCCGCCAAGCCCAGTCTGGATTCTGGGGGAGCACGGTCTCCTGGGCATGTGCTGTCCCATGCCACTGCAACATGCAGCAGGGCATGGGCACAAGGCCTGGGATTCTCCATGGAACTGGGAGGTCGACCACTCTGGCTGCCTTAAGTGGTCAAACAGAGGTTCTGTAGTGAAATGAAGGAAAAATGCAACCTCTTATAGGACTTCTGTTAATACAACAGGGAAGTATTTTTGTCTAAAGTATTTTCTTTTGTCTGTGTTGGCAATTATTGGCTTTTTGCCAAATTGATCTTGCATCTAGAGGTTTTGCTTTTCTAAATGTGTCAGGCAGCAAATGAAGAGGAATCAAAGCTGCGTTGACAGTACCTTTCAACACTGATGAGGAATCACACACAGAAATGGGAGGTAAGAGACTCAAGGCCACATTCTTCTCCAGCTGTGCAGAGACAATATGCTGAAGAGCAATAAAGTGGAGCAGTTTGCTTAGAAAAGTCTCTCAGGGCTGTGGGATTTTGGATATGTGCCCCTAGACTTTAGGAAAGTAATAGCATTAAGTCAGGGAGAAGAGAAAGTAAGACACATAGGCTTCTGAAAAACGGCCTGTTTAGTGTCTGGTTTTCTTTGTATCAGTCCAGGGAAAATATTGTGCAATACAGGTGATGGACAGGTGATGCCTTTACAATATCAAATGATGAAAAGTCAGTTCTTGCAAAACTCAAACTCAGGCTGGATTGTGTAAGAGAACAGACTTGACCTTGTCCCTGATCTGATCATGAGTATTAAGTTGTACATGTACTTCCATGTTTCTATAGATCAGAGACTGGTAGAAGATTGTGTCCTGCGCCATCCAACTTTCATGCAGTTAGTGGAGTTAGGTGGTGTGAGACTATTTCTGTCAGGAAGCTTTGGCAAGCAGAGTCTCCAACTGCTCTGGGCCTTGCAGCATCAACCTGAGTGTTTGTGACAGCCAGATTTTTGATCTACAAAATTTGAACTGTTCAGGTTTGCACACAGACTGGCAGTCTTATCTTGCAGCCTTACCTTTATGCCATAGTTCAAATCTTTAAGTAGGATCTCAATAAAAGACAAATGTAAAGTCTTTGTATAAGCATTGTTAGTCTTCATTGGATATGTAATGTATATATTAAAACTGAAGATATTCTGCCCACTTCAAACTGTCAAACCCATGCCAAAACTTACATCACACTATTAACTTGCTGTAACTGTCTCATACAAACTGTAGTAATTGCACTTTAAATATATTCTTTTCAATGCAGAACTAATATGACTGTGAAGCATTGTTTTTTGTTTTTAGTTTTTTTTTTCTTTCCAATTCAGTTGCTAAAGATCTGGCAGTTCTGTACCTACTAGCAGTATTGAAATGTTTATAATCATGCCAAGCTGAACAGCCATAAGATGCTCAGGAACACATCCAAAAAGAGCTAACACCAGCCTGCATGTTTAGTGGAGAGTATTTCTGTAAACAGAGAAGGAAATCAAGCATGCAGATGTTTGGGAACATGTTTCTTGATTTATGGAAGTCATTGCTGCCCAGTGGAAGTTGGTGAAGCTATTGACAGCTCATTCCCCGCAGCAGATCTGCCTTTTGGCTTCTGCAAATGTGTCTCTGTACGGGTAATGTGGCACAAACTGAATGTACCCATCCACAGTGACTAATGTCCTCCCATGGGAATAGAACACTGCTGTCAAAACCATAACTTTTGCAAAGTTACTGTGCGTTGCATAGGAGCTGGTTTCTTTTTGGCAATGCAATACAATGATGCCACAGCCTACATTTATACTCTATTTCTTATTTCTTCTATTTCTCAGTTGCTTCTTAAAAGCTCTCAAATTGTATCAGTGGTAAAAATCCTACTGCCTGAGAACGATCTGGCTAAACCAGAATACATCTAAAAATTTCAGTATATGTCCATACAGATAAGAGTATGAAATCACCTTTCAAGTTGCTGCCACTGAAGACCCCAGCATGCCTCTAGGTCTTACTGATTCAGACCTCTTACAGGAATACTATTAAATAGGTTCAGGAAAGATTTCAGTACTCATCTTCACATCTTTATTTGGATTTACTGTTACTAATGGGTTTTCTGAAGCTGATAATTTTGCCAGCATGCGGAAATTAATTTGGCCCAAAAAGAGAAAAAGAACATAGCTGTAAACCAGAACTACTTACAATGAACTTGTAAAGGAAAACCATTTGCTGTCCCTTCTTCAAAATACAGTGTAATTTCTGTAAATTGATTTCTACTCATTTTCTTGTCCCTATTGGTTATGACATGAAGGAACAGAATCAAAGTAAGGGTTGAAAGACTTAAGCAAGGCATTAAACCAGAGATAGTGAAGTGCAGGGACAGATTGCCTGGAGAGGCTGTGGAATCCCCACTATTGGTGTTTGATGTTTGCCTTGTCTCATCTAAAGCAGGAAAAAGCATTTGTAGGCAATGACAGAGATAGTGATTTTTTTCTTAAGAAAAAGAGTGGATGGCTTCTTGAAATCTCTTCCAGAGTCTTGCCATCTGTCCTTGTATATTCCCTGTGATTTATGTTTTTTTGGGGTTTCTGCCTACCCTCTCCTATTTTATAAATTGTGTATTATGGAGGAGAGGACCCACAGGTAATTGTTGAATATTTGAGTGTCACAAGCTGTTTTTCATTTTCTTTGATTTTCCGACTACATTTTTGTTGCTACTTATCCAAAATAGGATATGACCTTAAACTGCACTTCAGAAAACCATAGCTTGGAATGAAGGATGTGGATTTGGATTCAGAGTTCAACAAAGAACAAACCAATCTCATGCCACTTGTCCTACCAAGGAAAGATGTGGTATATTTGAGCTGAGGGCCCTCAGAAGCTGCTCAGAGGCCAGTGAGCCATCTCCTCAGCCGCAAAGTATATGAGTTGGATCATAGGGAGGCTCTTAACCATGGAGTGATCGGGGTGGTCTTCATGCCTCAGCCTGGCTGATTCACAGACTATGCAAATCTTTGCTCAGCAGATGAGCAAGTGAAAAAATGGAAGGCTACTTCTTTTCATGTTAGGTATGCAACATATTTCACTCTGCCCTTCAAACATGTCACTTGAAGCCAAGTGGTTTAGTCATGAAGCCAAAGAAATCACTCCGTTCCCCTGTGATGTTGAAAAGCTAAATCTCATTTTCTAAAAATATAATTTTGCGGACACATTGGGATGCCCTTTCTTGAGGAATTTTACAAAATTTCCAGAGCAGAATTTTAATGTTATTGTCTCTTTAGTGCACACATACATACATATATGGGACTATGTCTTTTGCTAAGTAGGCCTATAGGCCAGGCTGGGTGCTGCAGCTCTTGTAGAGATAATACCCTGACTTCATTTAGAATATGTACCACAGATAAAGAAAAATGCCTCAGGAGGACTTACAGATCTTGACTGCAAGCTATCTTCTCAAAGCCTCAAACAGCATTACTTCTGAATACAAATTTTCTGTGTGTTTTATCTCACTGTGAGCACAAGTGACGACTGCCATTTCTGCAAGAAGTGGAGCAATTAGACTGTGACAAGGTTTTCCTTCTCATATCAAAACTAGAGTGGGCAATCCGAAAAACCATCTACTGCTTCCTTGCCACCCTTTGTGCTCAGAGCACCCATTGATGCTGAAAGATACTGGTTTAAGAGCATAGGTACCTTGGTTTAGGACAGGGGACCTAAGTACTGGATTTCACATCACAGAACTGACCTTAAGAATCACCTGTGAAAATAATGCAATGGTTAAAATTAAGAAAAAGAATACACTGAGGCTATTGCTGTGTATTTGTATTGTGTTCCCATGAAAGAACTAGCACCTGAAACTGGCACTTGAATGACATTATATGAGAAAGTGAGTGTGAATGTGTGTGTATGTGGGGAGGAGGGGATGGGGGGCAGGGGAGCAGGGTGTCTTTCTGTTAGCACAGATCAGGATCCTCTTACAAATACAGGCTGCAAGTCATGATGTCCTGCCATAACCATGCTCTTATTTTTTCTCTTCTCTCAGAAATAGGATTTGGTGAAGTATAGAGACATGTGGTGGATGTTGCAGGTTTTTGGAATTTGTAAAGGTGTACCTGATACAGTAACACTAAGCATGACTGACAGCAATTTAAAGCAAGCTGGTTTGTTGCTTTGTTCTGCTGTTAACAAAACCTGAGAAGCAGTCCAGAGCTGTGGCTTCAGCAACCAGCAGTGTGAGGCTGGCTGAGCTCTGTACAAGGGGGTTTTGATTCTCAGCAGATGTCTCAGATACCAAGTCATTAGATCCCACCACAAAAATAGTTGTGTAAAATGTTTGTGCATTGGTTCTGGCCTGGCAGCAGTGAGACTGTTCCCCTTCACTGAGTGGCTTGAAATATCCCACTTGGGCTGGGGCTTCTGTCCAGCAAGCCTTCTTCTTCCATGGGTTGGCAAGGTTCCTCTGTGTGGGAACGAGAAAGGAAAGAGGTATGTGGAAGTTCTCCCTTCATTTTTGCACTTGCACATTTAGAAACTGACATGCATTTTCCCAGCAGGCTGATGACATCTAGGTTTGCCACCAGAAGGGCTAGGAGAAGGAAAACAGCAAGGTTTAAGGCTTCTGACTACTTTTAGGGATGTTGTTTGGCTTCAGGAAAAGAAGGACCTGTAGTCAAACCCACAGCTGATGCCAGCTGGCAGACATCGATGATGGCAGCACTGGGAAGATGATTTACACTGTCTGGGCATCTGGCCCTGCAGAAGAGGAGTGTTTTGCACTGCAGAATATGAGATAGTTTGGAGCCTGCACACTCATGGTTATGTTTAGTGTCAAGATAGCTGTTGGTCATTCTTCTCTTTTTGGTGTGATGTGTTTCCCACCTGTGGCCTTTCCTGGCCTTGCCAGGGGCAGAGCTGTGCTTTTCAGAATTTGAAGATGGTGACCACTACTGACCACCATATACACATATTTTTCAGCTAATATTTTTCAGCTAATCTCACTATAAAAATCGTACCAGAAATTCTCCCGATTTCATTCAAATCAGTGAAATCATGCAAAAATGCTGCTTTTGAAAACAAAATGTTAGGCAGAAGAGGCAATATGTTTTGTTCAGGGAGTTTCAGACCCGACTGAAATCTGCTCTGGTGTTTTTGTTGTTCTTGGCTTTAAGGGGTGTGCACTGTCAAACTGAGCTGTGAAAATGGGCCAAGCACCACACCCAGAAAAGCAATAACTGAGCACCTTCCTCAGCAAAGTGATGGCATCACAGCCCCCTTGTTGTTCTGTGTGTGACAAGACCTCTGTCACCTGATTGTCAGGCAGACTGAACTTCCCCTTGTGAAGTTCAAATGTGCTGCAGCCACGTGTACATAGCTTTCATAATCTTCACAGCCTACAAGAGGCTAGGGGTTTGCTTGTTTGTTTGTTTGTTTCTTTCTTTCTTTCAAAAGAATCTTTAACCACAGCAGATTTTTCCATTTTCTACAAGAAACACTAAAGGACAAGAGTGAGAGTATGAGCAACGACAGGAAAAACTAATAGAGTAGTAGAATCATTTAGGTCAGAAAAGACCTTTAAGATTATTGAGTAAAACCATTAACCTAACATTGCCAAGTACGCTACTGGACCATGTTTCTAAGCACTACATCTTCTAAATATCTCCAGGGAAGGTGACTCAACCACTTCCCCAGCAGCCTGTTCCACTGCTTGACATGCGGAGTGATCCTGTCTGCTGAAGACATTGCTACTAATATCCAATCTAAACTTTCCCTGGTGGAAATAGGGGCCATTTCCTCTTGCCCTGTCTCATTACCTGGGAGAAGAGACTGACACACCGCACCACATCCTCCTTTCAGGGAGTTGCAGAGAGCAATAAAGTCAGCCCTAAACCTCCTCTTCTCCAGGCTAAACAACTCCAGCTCCCTCAGCTGATCCTCACAGGACTTACTCTCCAGACCCTTCACTGGCTCTGTTTCCTTTCTCAATGTCTTTCTTGTAATGACAGGCCCAGAAATGAACACAGAATTCAAGCTGCAGCCCTACCAGTGCCAGGGTCAGGGGAAAAATCTCTGCCCTGTCCTGCTGGCCACACTACTGCTGCCACAGACCAGGATGTCATTGGCCTTCTTGGCTACCTGGGCATGGCTGGCTCATGTTCAGACACTGTTTAGCAGCACCCCAGGTCCTTTTCCACTGGGCAGATTTCCAGACGCTGCCTGAAGTCTATGGCACTCTTTGGGGTTGCTGTGACTCATGTGTGGGACCTGGTACTTGGCCTTGTGGAACCTCATACCACTGGCCTTGGCCCATTGATCTGGCCTGTCGTCATCCTTTTGCAGATGCTTTCTAGCCTCCAACAGATCAACATTCCCGTCCAACTTGGTGTCATCTGAGAACTTACTAAGGGTGATCCCCTCGCCCAGACCAGGACTGGCTCTGATTGTGAGCCCTGCAGAACAGCACTCATGACCATGCACCAGGTGGATGTAATTCCTCTCACCAGTCTCTGGGTCTGGCCATCCAGACAGTTCTTAATTCACCAAGGAGAGCACCTGCCCAAGTCAAAGGAAGCCAGTTCCTCCAGGATAATGTCTGGGAAATGGTGTAAAATTTTTAGCTGATGTCCATGTGGACAACATGCACAGCCTTTCCATCATCCACTAGGTAGGTCACCCTGTCACAGAAAGAGGTCATGTTGGTCAATGAGGATCTGTGTTTCCTAAGTCCATCCTGACTGTGACTCATTACCTGGTTGTCCTGTTCTTATTGCATGATGGTACTCAAAATTGTCTGTTTAATGACCTTCCCTGGCACTGAGATCATGCTGACAAGTTTATTGCTCCCTGAGTGCCCCTTCCCACATTTCTTATAGATGGGCATCACATTTTATAATCTCCAGTAACCTTGGACCTCCTTGGTTAACCAGGACTGATTGGCAGTGGCTCAGTGAAAGCTTCACCCACTATTATGTGGTGGATTCCTTCTGGTCCCACAGTCTTGTGTATGAAAATAATGTAACAGATTGCTGAGCACTGTTCTTTGTATTATAGAGCTTCATTCTGCTCCCCATCCCTTTCTTCCCCTCAGAGGGCTGGGTACTTGGAGCACTGGCCTTTCTATTAAAGACTGAGGCAAAGAAGACATTAAGTATCTCAGTCTTTTCCACATCATTAGTTTCTATGTTTTTGCCCTGCATCCATTAAAGGATGGAGATTCTCCTTAGCTGTCCTTGTGTTGTTGATGTATTCATAGAAACCATTTTCATTCCCTTTTACATCTGCAGCCAGATAGAATGCTAGCTGGCCTTTGGCCCTTCTAATTTTCTTCCTGCAATATCTCACTGAAAAGCAGAAAAACTGAACTGACACTACAGAACCAACATCACATGAGTTCAGAAGAAAAACTCATCCACTCACATGTCCTGTCTCTGACATAAGCATAGACCAGAAAAAAGCACATGCTCCTAGAGAATTCTCCAGTATAAGATTTCCTAACTACCAGCCAGGCTCAGAGACTTGCCATGCTGGAGATTGTTGCCTCTCTTTCTTCAGTAGACCTTTTAAGGACCTTCCATCTCTGGCTTTCCCTAATTGCTTTCTGCAACTTTATAATTCTGATACATAAAGCATCTTGTGCTGGTGAGTTTCTCCATTTCACAAAATGATGACAGAGTGAGGGGACAGCATTCCTCAGCCTGCTGCAAGAGGATGGAAGCACAGAGAACACAGGGAACCACACTGCACATCAGCACCAAGCGCTGATGTGAAAATGGGAGATGTACGGTGGAGTGGGATTTGTCTTGTGCCATGGAGCAGAGGCATCTAATACTAAATAGATGTTCTTTCTAGCTTCCTTCCAGGTACAGAGGGCTGGTGCCAGGTCCTGGTCCTAGGTGAGTTCCTGACTTCTAGGAGATCAGGAATATTGATCAGTTTTAGTTCAGCAGTACCTAAAGGCCTTGGATTTGATCTGCATTGTTCAAATGCAGCAAAAAGGCAGCTCAGCTCACCAGAGCTGTCTATCAGAGCACTTAGTGAAAATAAACAGAAGGATTTCAGTGGGTGCTGTAGATAGCCCCTGCAATTCTTTACCTTTTCTATATTTGCTGGATGCCTGATTTGGTGCTAGACCATGCAGGTTTCACAAACACCTGTTAGACAATAACCAGAGAAATGAGGAGTACCAGCTGCATTCTCAGCAATTTATGATGCACTTTGAAGCAACCTCTGGCCTGGGACGAGGCACAGAGCTTTGTCTGATGTATCTGCCAAATTAATTTCTGCTCCTGATATGCCCAGAAGGTGTTAGTTCAGTCAAAACTGAGACTTTTCTTGCCAGCAATAGACTCTCAGAAAGGCAACAGAAGTATGTATCTGCATGCTAGCCAACACAGAGCTTCCCAGTGGAGGAGTTTAAAGGGGAGGGTGCCCAGATCTCTGTCTTTGTTCTTTGCCTTTCTGAGATGTTTCAAGTCTGAACCATTGCCTGACAGTGAAGAAAACAGCTTCTTCCTCTGCTAGCTGCAGGGTGTTTTGAAGTAGGTTGCCAATTTCCCTACTAGTGATAGAAACCTAACCTTTATTTTTTTTTTTTGTCAATAGACCAGAATATGTCTGAACAACCACACCCAAATGATAGTTTACAAATACGGATTATTTTCTATAAGGATGGAAGTGATATAGAAGCTTAAGCTGCAATGGATATCTAAAGGTGTGTTTCTTACAAGAAGCTGAAGTGTCATCGATACTCTTGCTTTTCGTATGCAAGTGTGTAAGTCCTAAAAAATGCTTTAAATCAATGTTTCTCATAAGCCACCAGCAAAAGTTGTGACATGCTGTAGGGGGAAAAAAGCAACAACTGTGTTTGTACAGTAGGTACACACAAAGGATTTGTACCTTTTCAGACTGAGTTTCAGATCAGACTTGAAGAACTGCCAAGAGAGTTCTGCAGGCAGAAAAATCTTGTGGGAACAGGGTGGAAATGGCCCAAGTTGTTGAAACAAGCCAAAACAAGATAATTTATTCCTAGATAATTACATCAAATCAAGTTTGACGTACATGCAATTGTGCCTGTGGAGGGAGATAATATAATGTAGCTAATATAGAATAGGAACACAAGACGTCATGAGCAAAATTAAATCCTAGTGTAGCTTCAGTGCAATTGGTATCTATTACCCTGCAATGAATATCACTCAACTTATCATATAGAAATTATATATGACTGCAACCTTTTCAATATATATGAAAAAGACCTTTTTCATATGTTAGTAATCACTTTCAATAATGCTATTATTAAATGTCATTATCCTAATAAGTTAGCTAGTGCATTGTAAAAGCATTTATCTAAGAATTTTTTTGAAGTCTTGGGAGAGGTACAGCAAAGTGACATATCTGCTTATTACTACAGCATTTTGAAGTAATACCATAGACTATTCAGTGGGTTCTGAATTAATTTGAGAGAGGATAATTATTCTGCTAATATCCCAATAACAAACAACAGCTTCAAAATACAGCTGTAGTGTCCCTAAAACTAAGATCTGTACTCTGACCAGAATACATTGTCTAGGCTTAACAGCGACTCCTGAAATAAAGTGGAGAACCACTAATCATGTAAAATTACTCTAAATCTAAATAAACCAATAAACAGCTTCACAGAGGTAAAGATTATGAGGTGCATCTGTCAGAAGATTTCACACTAGTATTACTGTCAGAGAAAACCAAACGAGGGAAATATGTTAAGATCAATAATCAGGAGAGGAGGTTGTGCCAGATCCCTCATGTGGGAATGGCTCTTGGGGAGCAAATTTTCTTTTTCTATCCACCTAAGGTCTGTTGCAGTCAACACATTGATCCAAAAGGTACCTAAGAAGACATGAGACTGGTGGCGTTAACTTCCTAAGACAACTGGATTACCCTTCTGTTTATGTTTACGTTCATGTTTATGTTTGTTTTTATGGTTATGTTTATGTTTGTCCCTTTTTTAGTCCTTTTCCTCTTACACACAGCTTGAGGAGTGTATTGAAGTGAAACTAGGATAAAATCTGGATACTATAAGGAACTTTACAAGGAAGCCCTGGAGGGTAGTGATGACACAGGACATGCTTACCATTTGTCCGTACCATGCACTGTTTATGATCTTGTGATCTTGCCTATTGCTGCCAAGAGCTGTCAGGCCCACAGTGTGACTACTAGGCAGACTAGCAACAACATTGAGAAAATATGAAATATATAAGTACTCAGAATCTGAAGGGAGGATAGTGAAAATTGCTTATTTCACATTTTTTTAGCCCCCTCTAAACATATAAAGAGTAGAGTGCATGTTTCTATTAAGGAAATAACACTTGGATGAGAAGTGTGAAAGAAATGCAGTCTAATACTGCTTTGGGCAGCATTACCTTCCCTCCATACTAGGCCTTCCTCCTTTTTTGGCCTTGCTGTGGCTGAAGGGGCTGCAGCTGCTGCAGTGTCACCTGTTGGACAGCCAAGGAAGGCAAAGAAGGCCTCCAGCAGCGACAGCCAAGGAAGGCAAAGAGGGCCTCCAGCAGCCACATGGGCAACTTGCCCTGACAGGCAGTTTTCCCACATGGTTCCTGGCACAGGTGCTGTGGGCTTGGCGCCTGTCCTCTGCCATCCATCCTGTCACTGCTGGGGACACCTTGGCTCCTGCCCTCATCAGCACAGAGTCTTGCTCTGCCAGAACCAGGCATTTCCCACTGCAACCACCACAAAACTTCACCCAGCCTAGAAAAATTCCCAGGAGAAGGACATTTTCATGTCTGCCCCCCACAGCACATATTTTCTGGACAGGTCAAACAAGAAATCATCAACACTGTCGGTTCTTGTCCTCTGAAAAGAGAGACAGGTGATTTTCACAGACAGAGAAGGGATCTGTTTTTTGTAAAAATTTGTTTTTACTAGACAGATATTCTCACTAAGGTCAGTGGTTCAGAAGAGGGGGAAGAGTGGATAATTTCTTCATTTTTTCTATGGCTCACTGAGTGGTCTGTGGCTCACCAGAGACCCCAGGACAGTGTGGAATCATAGTTTTCCATATGTTTGTTTTTAAGTAAAGGATAAGACCCTTGAGTTTGCTTGCGATGCACTGAGGCATGAAGAGCATCACTTCAGTGCAGGCTTGGCAAATTTGTCTTAATTTACTCCTTTGAACAACAATTTGATCTATATATCCATAAAAGGTTTCCTGATTGTGTATGTGTGTGTGCATGCCTGACATACATAGAAGATGCAGTAAAGAACTAAAAATAATGAAAGGAAATCCTGTAGAACATTTTTACACAAAACAGCTGTTTCTCAGGTCTCTTTAGCTTTATGCTAATTTCTGACAAGAGGCTCCAAATTTTTCAGTGCAAGAATCTTGCTCTTTCAGCTATTATGTAAAACTTCTCTTTTAAGCCCAGGCATCAACGTTGCTCTCTTTTCTCTTCTTTCCACATACATCTACATCAGACAGATTATACTCGTTCAGCAAGACAGATAGTCACTGCCTTTCAAATCTGTGCTATGTAACATATTCTCCTTGACTCTCATTTTGAATAAAACTTTGTTCTTCATTTATCTGTAGACCAGGGAAAAGAACAATTTGGTTGCAAAAAGACATGCTCTGGGATCAAACAGGGTGGGGAAGAGGGGCTTGTGGAATGGGTAGAGATCCATGTTTGAGTTTCTGTTCACCTTTATCTTCCATCATTTGGGGTTTTCTGGGTTTCCATCAGTAATCCAAGCAGCTCATTTTGACAGATTTAGAGTGCTTCATACTCTAATTGGAATCTCACTGCTTTAATGTCTTCATTCAAACAGTTTCTCTGATCATGGCACTGAAAGGGAAGTCTTATGTTATACATAGCTTTATATGAAAGGAAGTTTATGTGATTATGGTAATACTTCTTAAAATCCATCAGACAAAGAATAATTTAGAATTCATTTATTCATAACAGCAAAAGTTAATATTCTTTCCTACAAAAGATTTTCTGACATTAATATTTTCTTCAGCATTTCTGCTATTTTTGCAGAGGTTGTTTGGATTGCTTCACCATTACCATAGCCCAAACTTCTTTTTATTTTCTTTTGGTTTTGCTCCTTTTTAGTCTTTTCAAAATACTGTTTTTCCTTAAGCAAATAACACTGCTTCCATTGAGATGGTATCAGGGCTCTCTTTCAGCTTTACTGTGGATTTATGTAAGTATTTAAACAGAACATTCAGTTCTGTTCTCTGTTTTGCAGCTAAACATTTTAATGATACAGAATAAATCACTCCCCTACAACTGAAGGTTTTGGATTTAAACAACTTTGCATATGCTTTCATAATTTGAAAATTCCTGTTAATGGTGCACGCTTACTTAGGAAATAGGGGAATAACATGTGTAAATGTTGGTTTATATATGTAATTTCTATTATTTCACTAGGAGTGATTTTTCCTTTTTTTTTTCCTCTGCTCATCATCCTCCTTTATTTCTTCAGCATCTTTCTTATCTAAGATGCTTCAAATCTCCCTAAATGTCATTTTGAACTGAGCTCATAAAAGGCTGGAAACAGTTTCAAATACTTAACTAGTTACTTGGGACCAAATTGTGTACTCCCTTGCCCTGACTTTGTTGAAAGCCATGCAGTTGAAAGCAGAAAAAATTTGGCATGTAGCCCTGAGAGAATTGAAGAGTGACAACTATAGGAACAGTGATTCAGATTAGTCTTTGTATTAAATTCACTGAAGCAATACATCTGGAATGTATTAAAACAATTTTGTCGTGTGATCTGTCAGTTCTGTGCTATTATTCTATGGTCTTTAAAACCCTTTCCTCTAGGTTAAATGAGTTTTGTGATTGCAAAGTGACAGATGACAGGAGATGCTTTTCCTTTCCATCTTTGTCAGGGGAATCTGATTAATTTCATGCTAGACTCAGTACCTTTTCATTATTTTACCATGGATTTGAAAATATAGGAAAAATTGCTTGTAATAAAATTTGCAGATGACAACAGAAACAGAGATTTGCTAGAGAAATATGAGTATTGAGAAGGCAGGAAATTTCAGAATCAGGTCTTGCTATTTGCCTTTTATTAATAAGGCATGTTGGCTGGTAAGTATCCCTGACCAGTGATGCCTCTGTGTATGTGTGTGCATATGTGCACAAAGATAGAAATAACAGTTCCCTTTTTTGTTAAACTTTGGTGACCTCTGATGAGCTTCTTGCACTCTCATTTTGCCCTAGAGCTCTTTGGCTGGAAGTTTTATCTTTTTGGTCAGAGAGACATTAGATGAGACCACCTGTTGAGACTGTTCTCTTCTCAATCTTGGCAGTTTTGGAAACTTGATTGGTTTGAGCTGGTTTTCTCTGTGGCCTTTCTGAGTTTATGGCTGCAGAGCATTTCCTGGAGAGCTTTAAAGGAAGTGACTTTTTGGTTTATTCATTGCCACATGCAGACTGTGAGGAACAGAAACAAATAAGCATCATAGAACCAATTTGAAGTGGTTTTGAGTTGCAAGTCAAATAATAATAATAAAAATTGACCTAGAAATGTATGGGCACTTGGTTACTCACTGTACAAAACTTCCTTCTGTGTCCAGTAGCTTCACTTCATCACCTAAAGCTAGGTGTGTGTTTTTCAATCTAAACTAAAAGGGGGGAAAAGCTCAGCTCAAAATCCATGCTCTGACACAGAAAAGAGACACTCCTCCAGAATATAACAAAAGATCCCCACCAACATGAAAACTTGCTCTGCACATCATCATAGCTGTGATGACATCTAGAGCCTTATTTCTCCCCTTGCTTTCTTTACTCAGACAGGTAGACTGGCATTCCTACTGGGAGAGCCACAAAAGTGGCTGTCTGAAATACGGGAAGAGGAAACAATTGATTAGGCTGATCAACACTCGTCTAAAAGACAGAAACAGCACCCCTTCCAGCCCTTCATCTGAGGTTTGCATTGGCATCCTCAGACTCTGCCCCTGGCTCATCAGCAGCAAGTGGTACTGCAGGACAGCTGTGCTGCATGGCTGTGCCAGGACTGTTGCCACCTCATTGGAACAGGATCCAAGATCCTGTTCCCCAGCAGTGGCAGAAGGTAGTGCCAGGTGTTCTTTGCCATTTCACCATTGTCTGGAGCATTTTCCCACAGAAGTGTCTTATGGCTGGCAGCTGTGCAGGGCCCTTCACACAGCTTACTCTGCATCAAAGCAGTTTCTCTGGGTGGCAGGGGAATTATGGTTATGGCCAGCCTAATGGGAATACAAATGGCCATGCAGACGCAGGGGAGCAGTGAGCATGCAGCAGGATCTGCAAGTTTTCTTCCTTGAAATGAGTAGGTCTGAACCAAGTTTGCCCTGCTGTTGTGGGCTTCCTGCAACCTAGAGCAAGACTGGAAGGTACTTGCCTGCTAATTAGTGGTGAGAAAAAAATATTTCTGAAGTAAGGCATATTTGTATATGGTTGCATGTTGCTAATCACAGTTAAAGGAAAATAAATCAGCCAAAGAATTTAATTTAATCTTACATGGGCATTGTTTTTACAAAATGAAAGACCTTTGTAAAATTGTGCTCTATCACATTGCCTCCACAAACATGGTACTGCTTGCTAGGCTGACAGGTGAGCCCTATTGGTGACCTGAATGTTCCAGACCTAGTGTCCAGCTACTTTAAATTTCTTAGCTTATGAGTGAAAGTGTGCTTCATAGTTTTTTTTGCAAGAGATGAGTATAGTGTCTCTCCCCCTTCCCTTCTCTTTGCATCCCTTCCCACCTTTTGAAGTTACTGATTTCCTGGTGATCTCCAAAAAGTATGCAATAACATCTAGCCAGGACATGCTGGCAGCAGGTGACCAGGGACTTCCCTTTCAAGTACACGTCCCATGGATGTATGTATGACATTTTCAGTGTATGATGATTGTGCTAGGTGAAGAGGGTGCAGTACTTGTGTGTTTTTTCCACAAATGTTTGTTAATGTGTAGTAATCAGCAGATTCCTACTGAGGCCTGGGGGCCAAGCAATGGGACATGCTGGCTTTGTGGGCCTGGCACCACCACCAAATAAGGCAGTTTTCAAGCAAAAGGTGTAGGTACCACCAGTCTCACAGCTGTCTCAAAGTCCAGTTTTGGTGTGGCATGTGATGTCCTCATTCCTTCTAGCTGTATTTCAAACACACTGGGACCTTTTCATTTTGGGGGAAAGACAGAGACTGTCCTCAACCCAAGCAAACCTTGAGTGTATTTCTTTGTCCAGGCCTTGGCTTCCTTGTAATTAAATGACTCACAAAATTGCTCACATACAGTTCTGCAAACAAATACAGGAATGTGTCATATTATTAAATGTTGTTGGGTTTTGGTGTTTGGTTAGGTTTTTGTTTTTTTCTTTTATAGAGCTGGTATGGAAAAAGCTGTGGGAGTTTTGGGAACAAACTGTGAGCTTTGTACTTGTGCTTGTATAGCAGGAGTTCTGGTTTGCATTAACTCGGGTACAATGTGACACTGGAGGGAGAATTTCTGAGACATGATTCAGTCTTTGCTTTTTCCTGTAATCTCACTTTTGTAGTACTCCAGCACCAACAAGAACCACTACTTGTTCTGCTTATTCCTTATAAGTAGAAACCACAAAAAGATGAGGAATGCCATGCTCATTCCCTATGGCAGCTACAGAGTGGACAGACAAAAAGGAAGTCATGGCTGACTGAGGAGTTTAAAAACAGTACCTCATTCCTGCATGCCCCTGGGGAAGCAGTAAAACCAGTGAATATACAATTTTAAAATACCCAAAGATATGTGTATCCATGACAGAGTCAACAACATATTTACAGAAGAAAAAGTAAAAAAAAAGAAGGTTTTGTGCTCAAGTGCATTAGAAGTGTGCAAAAAAATGAGGTGGGTCCTGAGTGCAAGGTGTATAGCTCTATGCATAGAAACAGCACAGTTTGGGGCATTTAGTGGCACCAGAAGAAATCTTGCTGAAACAAAATGATGTTGATAATCTAGGTTTTTATACCCAACTATGGGTATAAATATGTGTCATTACTGGGGAAAATTAAGGAAACATTGACTCTCAATATGTATCTTTTGGGAAAAGAGGCATCAAACCTAGCCAAACAGTCAATTTATAAATACTCCAAAGTAGAGTGGGAAAAACACCCCAAAGTGCTGCTTTGACAAGCTCAGTGAGTTTGTACCTCTCATGCATTTCTTGATGTATTCATGCACCCTGAAGCCATCTCTTTGTTATCTAACAAGATAACAAATTTTCCTGTTATCTTCTAGAACTATCTCTGAAAACCAACATTATCAATTCTTGCCAGATTACTGGAGGTGGGACCTGATACACCAGTCAGAGAGAAATCTTGTGGTAACACTGGTGAAATCTGCACATAAATTAGAACAAGACATGAAGATGCAGCCACAATGGTTGCTCAGTAACAACTGAGGAACAAGTCATTACTGAACTCAAGAAATATTTGCATATGTGCATAAGTGTGTAATATTTTTAAAGGAAAGTCTTCAAGCTGTTCAAGAGACAGCTATTAAAGTTCTCTGCTACATGTTCTGCTGCTCAGTCATGCAATTATAGTCTTGCTGTTGCTGAAACTGGCACAATTTCTCTTTATTAAAGCAGGAAGTAGGAAGAACAGATGTTGATGTTAATGCAGTCACTGGCAGGTGACAATGGAACAGGACAGTGTCACTGAATGGTTCTTTGCAAAATTTTTTCTCTTTTTCTGTCACTGCAGAAATGTGTTGCATTTCTAACATAGCAGAGGCACAGGGAGCCTGGCACTCAGCTGACTGAACCTCTGACATGTGGAGTGTGCTGCATGGGCAGTGCAGCTGCAGGTGCAGGGCAATAGCATTCCCTCACAAGCACTTTGATACAGTTAAGCCAGACCTAACAGTTTCTTGGTGACATTTTACGGCACTTGCAGCAGTGGATAGACAAGGGGAGTTAATAATCTCTGCACACTTACACTGGACTGGTCATCCAGGGACTATTTACATTTGAAGTAATGAATTTTAATGGACAGTAGTGTAATGCTTTCCCCAGCTGCCTCATTTCCTCTCTTCTCTGGTTATCAAGAAATGCACACATATCCACTGCCTCAGGGAAGCAGTCGTTATACTCCATGCAGAGTTAATTATATGCCAAGGAACCCAGTGGGTCTTTGTCTCAATTATCACATACGTGACAGAAAAGAATAAAATACCTACTTGGACATAGATGCACAGTGCTAGCTTGGCTTCAGGGAACTCTGAGTGACTGGAGGACTGTTCTCAGGATTTGCCTTACATATCTCTGACTGTTTTTTTAACAGGAATCTGTTTTTTTCCTCTTTTTCTGCATGCCTTGCAGTCTTCAAGTCTTCTTGAGTTTGTCCTCACTAAACTTAAGGCTGATAATTACAACTGCTTGCTTAATGTTTCCCTATGTTATTCAATCCATATGTCACCCTCACTCCCTTCTAGGCACGTGTGGGGCGTAGTCTGCATGCAATCCCTCATTGCTGTGATCATTTAAAAGACAAGGGGACACTGAGTCTCAGAAGTCTTGGTTAATCATCCACAGCTGACTATTCACCATATAAATAAATGATGATTCGTCCTCACATGCAGTATTACTTCACAGCAAGGAGCAAAGAGAGTGTATCCTCTCTAACACGCAGGCACAACAGCAGCCAGGGCAGAGCAGAGGGTGCCAGAAATGGCCAGACAAGTGCTTCACTGCAACTGTGTTCAGGCATTGCCACCTCCTGGCAGGGCTTCGGTGAGGACACCCTGCTGCCTTGGTGCATGACCTGGTTGTGCAGGCCAGGCTGCTTGCAGACGTGTTCTTTGGCAAACTGGCAGGGCTGACTGTGCGGATGTAAGGGGTGAAAATGACAGGTATTCCTCACTGTCTGATTAAAAGCCCCTTTTTTGCACAGTGTTAGAAGCAAGGACAGGCTAGATCAGTGCTTTTAGGATATTTGGGTGTGTCTTTATGGAAAAAGCCACATGCTTCCCATACTTCAAAATCATACTCCATGATTTTGTAAATTTGAGCCCTAACTAAATGTGTAAATACAGTGTTTTCCTCCAGTGAAAAGCCCTCTTAGCATGTTATCACCTAGTCCTTCTTTTCCACCAGCCTCCCTAAATGCATGCTGCAGTTTTCTACCCCTTAACTCTGTCCTGACAATCATCTGTAGGCCTACAACACCAAGTGGCATTTCTGAGACAAGTCAATCTAAAAACAGACAACCAGATCCAGACAGCCAAAAGAGAAAAAGTCCCTTCATGTCAGTTGATGGTGCAGCCACACAAGTGGGAAGGTGCAGAAAATAGGCCAAATTTGCTATGCAGGAAAACATCCACAGAAGAACAGTCAGTCAGCCACTGACTGACTTATCCAAAGGCAAATAGCTGCTTGAAGAGTTTCCTTTCCGCCTTTCTTGTTTATTGTTCAAATTCACATTCACACTCATCTAGCCTTAGCTTTCCAGAGAACCTGAGCATGCAAAAAAGCAAAATGAAACACTAAGATGTTGCTGTTATTATTTTAGAATATCTAGAACAGCTGTCTGCATCTGAGGGAGGCCCCATGTCTTATAATGTGACTTTAATCTTGCATAGCTGACATCTGTAAGGCAGAAATCCTTAGCTAGCTGATATAGTGCATTGACTCCTGGCATTCTCTAACCACACAGATTCAGCACAGAATTGTTTTAAATCACTTTGAAAATACTTAGGTGCAATAACAATATGCATATTTTGGGAATTTCCTGCTATTCCTGAATTGCTCTGAAAGCAGCCCAAACTTCAGTGGCCTTATCTGTCCTGGTGGGTACCTTTCACTGTCAGCAGGTAAACCTCAATCTTCCACAACAATCACGATAACTCAGTACATATACAAACTGCACAGCATCAGGATTTTTTTACAAAGCATATAATTATGAAAGGATTATTGTTAAAACAACATATTTTATAAAGTATCTTTAATTAAAATGTTAAAACCAAATCTATTTATTTCACGATACTTTATATTCTCATTGTAAACTTTTATTATGTAATAATGAAGTTTAAAATAATCAAGTAACTCCAGTAAGTGATGTTGACATTCACTCAGAAGACAAGAAATAATCCTCCATGTTTGTTGTATCAGACATCACTTTTAAAGAGAGTAAGAGACAGAGATGAATATATCCCTCATTCCAGAAAATTGAGTACTGTCACTCGCTGGTTCATAGAGATTTGTGCAATTTTTTTATAGCTAATATCCCCATAACTGTACTAATTGCACATGTAGAGATAACAAATTCTCTGCAACAGAACTAAAGTGACAAAACACCTATGTATAACTATGGCTAACTTCTACAGAAGCTGGTCTTGTAGAAAAATGTTTCTTAAAAACAAAACAAAATTAAATCATCTTCAAGGTAAGTCACGTTTGGTCACATTGAAACACAGTATTACACTCAGTATCTTCCAGTACCTTGTGGTGCCTTGCACTGGACAGCCAAGACTAAACTACTAAAAGGCACCAGATATTATTCAACAAACAGGCCATAAACTTAATAAAAAAAAAAAAAAGTACCAGTAGCTTCTATATTTGTTTATAGTCCCGTCTTTTATGAAAATGATTTCACCCTTTCTCAGTTTAATTGCTCACACAATTTAATTACTAGAGAAAAAAAAAAAACACTGCATCTCTAAGAATACTATGTTCACACAAAAATTAAACACGTATATACTAACCAGCCATACGCAATAAATATATCTAACTCTAAATCTTATTCTTTATATTCTTCTAAAATCTCTATATCTAGCAAACAAAATGTAAGTAGATTCCTGAGATATATGCAAATGACTATAAAATAGCTGCTTGTAAGTAATAAGTGATAGAAATGTCTCTATTGAGAATATTTAAAATGAGGTTGACCAAGCAAAAAAAATCAATTTCTGATTCTGTTTTTACCCAAAATAAGGGTAAAAACAGAATCAGAAATTGATTCCATGACTTGTTATTACTCTACTACATTTCCAATTTAATGGAGATGCACACAACATTAAAGAAGACTGGTAAGACAAATGCCTTTTCCTGAGATGCCTTTTACTGAGATTTGTCCCACAGGATTTTGGAGCTGGTAATCTTGTCTATATGCCCATTATAAAATATTTCAACTAGATGTGAAATTTAAATTTAGAGGGAGTAAGGTGTCATGAAATTCACACATGCTTTCTAAAGAAAGGTTTGAAGAAAAGATAGAAATAATGGCTATTCAAAGCACAACACAAGGAGCTATGGTACACCCAAATAGATACATAGAAAAAGTATCTCTGGAGAAGGATGGAAGAGCACAGAGAAAGGTAAGCGCTGCTCCATCACAGGTGTATTTTCAGGAATGCAGAGTTGGAGTTTATGTTAAAATATAGAATCATCTTAGGTGCTGGTATGTTTTCTTCCAAGATGAGATCAAGCCTCTGAGTTCCCAGTTTTCACTAGGAAAAAATAACTCCCTGAGGAACAGCTGGGCTGAAGAACAAAAGAAGAGATGAGGAACAGAAGAAAATGGCCATATTTAAAGGATGTGACAATGTTAGAAAGTCAGAACTCCCAATTCCCCTCTGCTTACTTTACTACTAGGAATAATGTGATTTGGTTTAAAGGGGCTTGATGATAAAATCAAACACACTGTCAGTCAAAGCATCTGGCACACTTTGCATAGCAAATTTGCTTCATAGTGAGAAATGTTTATGCTATTCTTCCTTGAGGAAAGGGAAGGCTGCAACAACTAAATACGTTTAAAGGATAATAATGTTGATGAGAAGAATTTAAATTCCAATTTGCATTCCAATACAGGAGAGGAAGAAGACTCAAAGTCATTAAATAGGTTTTACAAGACTGCAAAATATAATGCAAATAAAGCTGTAAATAAAATGAAATTGAATGTAGCAAAAGTACAAGCATCTATCTAACATCTTTGATGCACACTTTGAGACTGTTACACTTCCAAAACTCTTTTGGGGCTGGATTTTGTGCAGAAGGTAAGAAAAAGCAACCTTACGGATGCAAGGCTCAGCTCTGAGCTTTGCAGGTTGAAAACAGAAGTACAAAAATCGAGGTTGCTTGGTTTTGGAAAATGTGCTGCTTCTCAGAGGGTGCTGGCTGGAGATTAGGAAGCTGCTGCTCTCCACGCTGTTAGTGGGAAATGTCATAATAGTAGTTACGTAACCTCATCTCCACTGCAACAAATCCTGGTCGGTCGTCAACGCTGTGGGAAGATGACAAGTGTCACTATGCAGGAAGGACAGAGCTGTCAAGGTTCATGGGCCTCACAGCCCTCGAGACTCTACCTCAGTGAAAGCTCACTTAAAGATGCTCACAGTATTTTAAGGTTACAAAAATGACTGTACAAAATTAATACCAAGTGACAAATACTACTACAGAGCACCCTGTCAGTGGATTTACTATCATGCCTGTTTGTGGTTGACGAAGGCACTAGAAGAAAGAAATGGTAAATCAGCTCCATTTAATTTTCTACTTCATTTACTTTAGTAATAATCTGGAGAAAAGAATATTTGGTGTGCAATAACTGCCTTATACTGGGTAGTACCATCACACAGAGTGGTTAGAAGCACTGAGAGGAGCCTATCCACACATCATATGACTGTACCATCTTTCTTTTATATCAATTGTTTTTTGTTTGGAGAACACAATTAAACTGACAACAAGCCCTTACAATTTTACATTACATATTGAGATAGTTACTCTGCCTGACCTGAACCTTCTTTTAAAAATTTATTTTCTTTCTAATAATAAAGATATTTTAGTACTAAAACAAAGTCAGTATGCTTTATGATATGTTTGTTACTAAAAACAAAACCTGATCCCTTTCACTGTAGACCTGCTATAGCATTCCTTGAGTCAAACCTAAAGTAGGAATTACTTTTTGATTGCATGTTCTTTTTAGAGTACTAGGTTTAATAAAGCTAACATGAAGCAAGATACCTAAAATGAAGTAGCACAGCTCCTTAACATAGAACTTTTGGACAAACCTATTCTCCTGATGATGACCTGGAAGAATAAGTGATATTAGAGTAATTTTGGGTGCTTTTTACAGTTAAAAGTAACTTCAGCAGAATAGTTTAAAACAATAAATCATGAAAGAGTTTTAATATATTTTTGCAATATACTAATTAAAAAATCAGGTAGGCTTTATTTTTTTTCTGTATTTCATAGTTCTAATTTCTAAATTGTTATGAAACAGAAAAAAATGTTTCTGACGTATCAGAAAACATGGTTTGCCTCTCACTGATAAGAAGTCAGTGTGGGATCCAATTTGAATATATTCCATTATTAGAGAAGAGATAAACAGCTCAAAAAATTAAATACTGAGAAACAGAATAAACATTTTGGCAACATGACTTTGAAATTTCAGTAAAACTAAAGCCTTGGAAATTAAAATTAAATGAACCACAATTCAAAATGAAACAAAAATATTTGCATACTTTCAAACGTTCTTTTCAAAATGCATTAGACTGACATCTTTGTATACTTATTTTTTATGATACCATGTATTTTGCATATAACTGTTCTGGCAAACTGTTCTACAAAATTACCTTTTTGTAGTACACTCTGTAACTCAGATAATTTTCACCTGAAAGGCCAATTGACTACTGAGCTTGAAGAACAGTTGTAAGCTAAACTCCAGGTGAAAGGATGCATTTTGAAGTAACCCATACTCACCTCTTTTCTAGCTATTAATCATGTATATTAAAATGTGCTTCTATCAAAAGAGCATCCCTGCACACTCACTTGTATGTCCAACACAATTTCATTAGACTATAGACTTCTGTTGGGCAGACTTCAGGACGTTCCATTCGTTCTCCTCTTTCAATCATCTGTGCAACTTCTCCACCTTTCATTCCCTGGAACAGGGTGACCAGAACAGTCATCCAAGTTGCAAATTATTACAGCACACATAACAGCATAAATCAAACACAGGACTGGAACCAATTTTGGGCTATCCTTTGACTCCTTGCAGCAAGTCCCTTTAGTTAGGAAAAAATACTGGTTCAAATTTGCGCTGAATTTAAAAAAAAAAACCATGACCAAATAAAACCACTCACCTTATATGGTTTTTGTCCATAAGAGAAAGCTTCCCACATTAAAACCCCAAAGCTCCAGACATCACTTTTGCTAGAAAATTTGTAGAAATTCATGCATTCTGGAGCATACCATTTGACTGGCCATTTTCCATGACTTTGTGCCTAAAATATGTCATAACAGAAAGGAAAAAAAGCAGACTAGATTAACTGATAAGCAGTAAACAACATCTGAATGCACATAATTAACATTAACTTAGATCTACACACATTTGTACTAAGTATCATAACATTTCTGATGCAGTTAGCATTAGAGAAAATGGATAACAGCTTCTCTGAAAGTGTTACAAAATTGTTCTAATCTTCCACTTTCAAAATAATGTATTGAAATAAAATAAAAAAAAAGTGTAGCTAAATGACTTTGAGTCATGCTTTTAGTGGCATTTAATTTAAAGTTGCTCTTTAGAATAATTTTTTTCCGTTTGGATCTCACAAAGGCTAAGAGACATGTCCAGATGGTTGAAGAGGTTGCTCTATTTCAAAGCACAGTGACTTATGGCAAACTGCAGTTTACCTAAATTAAGCCATAATACTGTTCTATCAACATTCAAGTGTCAAGCTATACCAGTACAGTGCTAGATCTAGTGACAGGGCCCTGCTGCATCCTGTGGAGTTGTAAAGAAAATGGACTTTGATATTAATTCTCAAGGCCTTGAGACTGCAATAGAGAAGCTAGGCTAGGCTAGTGGCAGAGATTTAAGACGCCTTTTCTGGCAGCAGTGACGACAGGAAGGTCTTCACAAGGGAGCATGGGCTTGCTTCTCCTCTGCAGTGCTTCAGGGGTTGGGTTATTAGTTTCAAAGAGTTGATAAAAGGGAATAAGCAGAAGGAAGAAGTAATTTGAATCGCAAGAGTGTATATCAGGAAAACAAATATACACATGGTAACAGCCTTTGTCTCCCACCTTTTACCTTATTAAATGTTGCAATTATCTAATCACTTGAGGTGTACTGAGGTCCAAAGAATTTAAAACCAAGATAAACAAATTTTGCTTAGGTTAATTTATTATTTAACAATGGTATTCTTTCAAAAACCTCCCCTAATTCTGCTCTGTAAGACAGTGTATTAGTGATAGCATACATTTTACTTGGACATAATGGGAACTGTTTTGCAACGAACACATTTCCCCCCATTTATATAAGGTAGTATCTAATTTCCACAATAACTTTCAATCTTCTAATGACACGTTTATCAAAAAGAAATGAAAGTAGACAAGTAAAAGGAAGGACAAGCTTTTTCTTCTCTGCATGTCTTAATGTTGATCATAAAATTTGAATTTGGTAATCTAATACCAGGTTTTAAAATAATGAGTGATACATAATATTTCTCATTTTCAACTGCATTTCAACTGAAAATATCCTTATTAAGCTATGATACTACACAGTTTTCATGTTGTGCCTTCATATTACCTTACCTTGTAATAATTTTCATCAGCACTAAGAGCTTTAGAAAGTCCAAAGTCACTAATTTTGGCATAATGTTGGGTGACTAAGAGCACATTTCTTGCAGCCAGATCCCTATGAACAAAATTATTCTCCTCCAGGTATTTCATCCCCATGGAAACCTGATGCACCAGCTCTGTTATATTCTTCTCTGTGACATGTCTGAAAATCACAATTGAATTTTAAAGAGGTCAGTAGTTCATTTTCATGACTTTTCATGGAGTTCAGATACAAATCTTTACTCTGAACTTGTCCACATTACACTGGGAACCTGATTCACTTACATTTAGCTAAGCTTCAATTTGAAAAGGCAATCTAAGCTCTTGTCCTGGGCAAGATGACGTGTGATCACATTAATAAAGGTGAAGTTGGATATATGAAGAAGATATGGAGAAGGAGAAGAAGGATATATGAAAAGTATTTCATTTATTCAAAATAATCTATTTTGGCAGAAATGTTTGACAGTTTGGAGACACGTTACAGTGAAGAATAACTACAATCATTAATTATTACATTAATAACATATCAATTTTAATTGTCCTTAAAGGAAAAACTAAAAGAAAGGAACTTTTTCATGCCTATGGAATGGAATCAAAGTATACATACCTATTTTTTTGCAAAAATTTGTTCAATGGCCCAAGTTCAGCCATTTCCATTACTAACATCCAGGCCTCAGCTTCACATATACCTATCATTCGGACAATATATGGGTTATCCAGTTGCTGCATTACATTAGCTTCTCTCAGTAACTCATCCTTTATGGCTGGATCATTACTCTCATTCTTCAAAATTTTTACAGCGACAGGCTTGGCACCCCTGCAAAAGAGAATCCAGTTCTGAGACTAGCTGCTGAAAAATCTGTGCACCAATGAACACAATCTTCATCATCAGATATTTCCATTCACATGGTACAAATTGTGACAAAAGACAGAATTGACACTCAGAGGAGAAAAATCCAGCCATAACAGGAACACCTCTCTATCAAATGTTCAGAAGATAGCTAAGCAAAAGAGCGAGAATGAAAAGAACCTGAGAAAATTACAGATTGTCATAACAATGCCTAAAGAAGCCTGAAAAAAAACACCACTGGACAAAATTTTCTTGTCCACTCTGGTAAGATGGCATAAAGCTTTTCTGGCAAGAAAAGCTATAAAGAGTTTTCTAAGTACTGGGGTATTTTGTGGGGGAGACTGGAACATGCATCACTACCAGTTGCCAAGGCAGGGTTCTGAAACCCTGAGAATCTAAGCCTACTTCTGCAACCTTCCATTCATACAGCAAACTGACAGAGTGACTGATGAGACCAACATAGCTCAAGTGTGAAACACGATTAAAATCTACACAAGCTGAGATCAGAGCCCTTCAAATTCCTACATCCTATATTAAAAAAATAGAAATCCCTTCTGCCTCTGAAAACCTCGGTTAAAGAAATGCCTCCAACTTCAAGAGATGAGAGTGTGTACATAATCAGTCCATGCACATAAACAGCATACTGATAACATTTCACTATGAAAATGCATCAAGAGTCAAGTACAAACAGGGTCTGTTCCTACTGACATGATGTGATGGAAAATGTTACATGTTCTGTCTTCTTGAAAATCAACATTCCAGCTTCAGGAAACTGGTACTTATCACACTTCAGGCAAAACTCTCTTTGCTATGAACAGGTAAACTCTCCATGGCACTATCCAGGTTTTCTGACAGAGATGTTGTGCACATGAGAAATACTGTGCATCATTAGTACTTCTGCAAACTATGGAGCAACACAGTAGGATTCCTACTCTACTATCCCCATCAGGAAAGAAAATAGTCATAAACAGTACTTTCCCACTTTACGACAAAAACGAGTGTGTAAGTGTACATACAAAGAGAGAAACTGGTGAATATTAACTGAAATTAGTTACAGTGTATCACTCCAAATGACACATAAAATACCGTCACTCCAAATGACATGCTACTCCAAAAAGTAAAGGCTAGAACTTTTACTCATTGGATTCCATGAAAATAGAAGGCAACACTCACTTTTTCATCTTATAGAACCCTTTCTTTACAGTACCAAAGTTGCCAGAGCCAAGTTCACCTTCCTCCAAAGCCAACAATTTCCTGTCAAGAGTGACATTTTTTGGTTTAATTTCATCTGGATCGGCGTATGGACTTTCATAGACCTCAGTATCCATGGGTAAGGCCTCTCTCTGATCACCTGCAGTTCAAACAATGAAAAAATTAGACATGATTTCAGACATTTTTGTTGCCACAGCTAATATATTCATTATTTCTACATTCAAGACCATCAGTCTGTATGACTTGCAAGGGCATTATAAAGAAACCATATGCTGTCCATCTATATGCATTTTAGAGCAGACAAAAAGACAGAGGTGTCCCCCTGGTGACATGCTGCAGCTACTGAACATTTGTGCAGGGTGAAACCAGGAGGTTACTTGATAAAAGGAAGGCTAAAGATTGGCCCTTCTCCTTGGTACTTCCCATGAGTTACCTCACACAGTTCTTCACTCAGAATGCTGCCTTATATGTACTTCATTCTCAGGCACCCAATTTAAACTGCATTATGCTTGGCACTGTGGATGCAACAGGGCATAATTCTTTTTGACATGAGAGGATATAGTTTTTAGAGTCCAGGAAATAATACTCCACTTCAAAATGGAAAAAGGGCTTTCTGCTTAATGATTTTTGTTAAACATTGTGACAACTGGTACATTCAGCTACCTGGCTTCAGTTATGATAGTGGCTATACCAATAGATAACAAAATGTGAAATATACGCAAAAAAAAATAAACAAGGATTGAGAAAGAGCTCTGCCATAAGGAAGAAATTTGCATTAATGACATACATAATTCTGCCTACCTCTTTCTGCTCCTGTAAGACCTCTGTTCCTTTGCAGCACATATGGATTAAAAGGTGCTTCTTCTGGTGGGTGGCCAATAGTTGACTGAAGCTGTAGCACACAAATAAAGTTCTTCTCTTTAACAATAAATAGGTAAGTTAAAAGCACCTTTTTTTTCCCCCTAAGAATTCTGGCATAATGTTCGCAAGAGACACATAGGTGAGAATCAGAAAGAAAAGGATCCAAAAGAGGTTATTTCATTCTGAAGGTTATTGTTAAGAGCAGGCCAAGAGCACAGAAAGATATTACAAATATTTCAGAATATTAGATAAGAGAGAATTAACTGTAGTGGGTCATGCACAAATCTTATTCTGCAGATATTAAATTTATATGCTCTTTTCAAATTTGCCATGTAACACGAGCAGTCAGAAGGATTTCTCTTTAATCTATCCTTCCTCCTTCTTCAAGTTATCTCTCCCCCTATCTGGGCCACAGAGAAATTGCTAGCACAAATGAAAACAAAAAACAATTTCCTGTTTCTCTTGTGGATATTACAGAGGAGCTCTATTTTAAAGAAGTGGAAGCAACTGTAGTAAAAAGTTACTACTTTCATGGGCTTGTGTAACATCAGGGACAAACAACATGGACCAGATACTAGGGGTACAGCCTGTTTGTCTGCTCTGAGGAGGGACAAGATTACTTAATTAAGCATCTGGTTCAAATACAATTCCTCTGCCCTTATTCTTGACAGAGAAGTAATATGGTATACACAAACCATCTCACCCATTGTGTCTTCTGAAGCTGCTTGCCAGGCATAATAAAGTATAGATGAGAGAAACTCTAATCTGGTCACTTCTGTTTGTGAGCTGTTGGGAACATGCAATCACAGAATCTATTTCTGCACGTTAGTTTTTTCTCAAGCAAAGAGAAACAAAGTTCTAGTGATAGCTTTCCCTGACCATGGCAAAAGGATTGTAATGAAATAATCTTTAAGGTCCTTTCCAACACAAACCATTCTATGATTCTGTGAAGCTTCCCATAGCGAACTATTAGATGCAATAGAAGTTTTATCATTTGGAAACAGCATTTAGTAGGGAAAACACCTGACCTGGGAACTACAGACGTTGAAATCATAATTAAGTTATCTGCCAGCTGGATGAAATAGAAAAGGTTTCACTACACAAATTTTACTGCAATCCATGTGTAGGAATCTAGTTTTCAGCAATATTCTAGCCTAGTAGGATGAGCACATTGACATCAGACACAGTAAGGGTAGTATTTCTGACTTGGAACAGTGTGAAAAGGCCATGCGCTGTCAAGGCAAGCTACAAAACCCCAAGACAGTTCTTGGATATGTCAAGGAACAAACTGATTGATCTACCATTCTCAAGGCAAATGAAAGTATAAACCAAGATCCTTATCTCTAGTTTGTTTTTCTAGACTGATTCACCCTGACAAGACCTGTGTCACTCTATTTCACACAGGCAATTCACTAACCCCTGAACCCCCATTAAGACTGGAAGTCAACTGGCACATTTTGAACTGGCCAAATGTAATTATTATACACCAAATTTTGCACACCTCAAGAATCCTTTCACCAGTGGAGAATTGCTGGTAAAAACATAGCTCTGGCTAAGACATAGCTGAGTCCTCAAACTAGGCACGTGAGATATGACTGCTCTTTGCAATTCAAGAACAACAACAACAACAAAAATCCAAAAGGATTGAATGCTCTTACTCTGCATAAAACCAAAAAAGTACATCACTTCCATGTTTGCAAATAAAGCTCTGTAGCTGTGAACTGAAAATCACGCAGTGTCACCAGATATATCAAAGTGGGCTTCCTTTCTCAGAGAGCTGCTCATGTTTAAGAAGAATCATAGTGCCTTATTTAACATTACTTAGTTTTGTTAATACATATAGAATTATTTCTAATTGTTGCAGATTGATTAAATAACAGTAATGCCTTTTATGTTAATATTCCTACTTTCCTTTTTATTTAACTATCATTTAAATGCAGAGTCCTTTCTGCCCTACCCTTTTAAAAAAGCAAGTATAATTCTGCAGATCTTATTTGGACAAAAGGATCTTTGTCTTAAATCATGTGAGGTACAGGATAACTGATTACTTCTTGTATTCTTACAAGAAACAGAGAATGGGAAAGATGAACAAGGATTTATTCAACCAATAAAAAGGAGTACAAGAAAACAGTCCTCTAGAGAAGCCTTTTAAAAATGTGACATATGAATGAAATGGCTCCGACTACTCTAAATCTGACTTTTACAGTGATGATTATAATTTTATAGTGAATAGCATAGTACGATTCTCATGAAGGCAAGTTATACAGCAAGTGCAATATTATTTCAGGGTAATAACTATGATATGAAAAAATGCATAAAGTAATCTTATGTTATTAAAATCTAATAGCTAAATACTGCATGACAAACATCTCATTAGCCATGAGAGGAGATTTGCCTACTCCATCTCAGCTGCCACTAGGTGGCAGGATTTCACTTAAATTGTCCAAATTGCCAACTTTACACGAGTAAAACAGACTGAACAATTTTCAACTGGATCTGAAAATGTAATACAAATAGTGCATTTGTAAAATTGAAAAAAAATCCCAAAAGTGAATAAGTATAACATAACAAACAAAATAAATATGTTTTTTCTGGTTTACTGTCCGAAAGCTTTTGACATAGTAGAGTAATTGTGTAATTAACCAGGTCTAAAGTAAACTGTGCTTATTGGGGTTAATGAATAATTAAAATCTTTGAACAGTTCAGAGCACAATTTTTGTCTAAAGTCTAAAATCTGGCAGTATGATGTGGGTCTGAGTATTCCAGGTAAAGTACACATAAATGGCAATCGAATCACGTTTCTGAAATTATTTTCCTGAATGGTTTTACTCTGCCAATATGCCTCAGTCTCTACTCTGTGTATGTTTTCCAGAAGGCAGGAAATAGGTCACAGCAGAAAGTGACCAGAGCAAGACACAAGTTTTACCAGGTTAACAGACAGCAGTGTGACCAAAAATATGTCTACAGAGTTCAGACCGACACCCATTTTTCTGAATCAATCCAAAATGTGTGACAGTTTAGCATTGTATTTCAGATGGTTGAGAGTAGATCCTAAGACTGTGTCTGTATTCATATATAACAAACACACATTGAAAAAGAGGTATGGGTACTGTAGGGATACACAGCTGACAACAGCTGTTGGCACTTCAGCATAAAAGTGAACTGAAGCTGTAGGAAAACAATATTTGTTATTTATCAGGATTATCAAATACAGTATATATAAAACACAGCTTCTCACTCTGAACAGTAGCATACCTCTAGGGCTTTTCATGTCTGCTCATTTTTGTTGAAGAGCAAGTGGAAATAAATCAATAAACATACAGACTCATGGACCGAACGGGGGCATACATATTATTCTCAGCATGCAAACAAACTCATAGCTACATGCTTCAGGACTACATCAATTACTGGACAGCACCATTTTCTGGCCATGCAAAAGCATTTTCACTAGGACAGGGCAGGGTTCCCCTTGGCTCCCTGGCATCTGGCCAGTTTTCCCATTCTGCTTGGTCTTGTGGCATCTCATGCTTGCCTAAATGTAAGTAAATGCATAAGAAGATCAGCGCACATAGGTTATGTAAGTATGTATGTTGTTTTTATTGTTCCCTAAATGTGTTCAGTATTAACATAATTGTGTAAGCAAGACAATTTTCTGATTAGAAAGGAAAGCAGAAATATAATTTTTTTATATTATAACTGAATGGTTTTGAAAAATACTTTATAACATTTCATTTGCAGAAATATTGAGATCTGCATTATTTTGGTATGCCAGAAATAAAAATAAAAAAAGAGTCCCTCTATTTTTAAAACTCCTTCAAACCCATTGCTTCAGTTATAACATCAAGCCCATAATTATGCAGATGATTAGGATAGATAGAGAAAACTTACAAAATCTTAACAATTTAATTGTTAGTAGACAAGACAGCAAGCGAAAAGAGGGGGGGAAGAGAGTGAAATTAGTAATTTAAGAATTCTTAATTCAGTCAAAAACCTAAAAAAAGTATATGAGGCACCTTTTTGCTGCCAGCCTTTGGGAAGGTGTACGATTTGAGTCTTGAGATAATTCCACCTCCTGCCCAACTCTAGAAACCACAATGTCAAAGAGGAACAGTAAATGTGTCATGAAAATAGCTTAAGATATTTCACAAAACAAAAACACTCTAAAAGAACAAAACACTCCCAAACTTTATGTTGCTTCTGCCTTCAAATACACACGTATGATGCATCAGAAAAATGCAGTACAGAAAATCTTAGTATTAAATTTTATTTCATCTATATTACTATCAAACCATCCTGAACCTGTAGACATACCTTAAGGCAGTTTTTAAATTCAAATGCACTGCCCTTTGTCCAGATCTCTATTTATGGAGTACACTGCATGTTTCTCCTGCCTCTGTCACTGAACTTTAGTCCCCCGCCCCCAGCCCCCAACCATATTTAGAAACGAGTTGATAACTTTCGTGTCTGGAAACACTTCCTAATTGTAATGTATCTAATATATCAAGCAAAATTTGAAGCACACCTTGGTCAAACAACAAACACTGTGGTTATTGAAGCAGAAAGCATGCTAGGTAAAATTAATTCCAAACAAAAAGGAACAGGTTTTACATTTTACACACACACTTAGGTTCTGTATAAAGATACCTTTAAAAGATATGCAAATATATTTTACAAGAACACATTAACTTAATTAAATGTGACAAATTAGCATTTTTAGGGGTCACTGAGAAATCATACATGACTATTAAAAACTGAGATGGAGCACTTACTGTTCAAACATTTCGTCTGATGCCAAAGCTGAAACAACAATCTGAGCCACATTCTCAGTTACTTTAAACAGCCTTTGAACTTAGATATTGAGAACTTTTTGACAGCCCATTTGGACTTCTTCTTTTCTGAAAAGGTAACTTTTTTAATTGCTAGGTTTGGTATATTCCCTAGTTTTCTTTTAAAATAAAATTTCTGATTTCACATTAAAAAAGTGTCTTTTGTTTCAAGACACCAAGGACAGCCATGTAGTCCCTGAGATGCTACTGGAAGAAGAGAACCCTTTTAATGCTTGACATTCTTCATAGCTGTGATACATAAAAATTCAGTATACTGCATATTGAAAAAGGTTACTGAGTCAGCTATTTTCTTTTACTTAATGAAATTTTCTTTCCATATTGGGAATAAATGAAACCTGAAGTACTACATAGTTGCAGTTGGAAAGTAGATAAATTCTCTAAGAGGTCAAGTGCTCCATTGCACAAGCTGAGCATGGTTCTCACTATACTTCTTCAACCAGAGTATCTCCAGCACTTGGGAAAGCAACCACCCGTAGTTACGATAATACTGCTTAACTCACGTATTTGTATTAGACCTACAAATGTTTGCTGAGATGAGCACCTCATCAAGCACAGCAACTAGTTAGTTAGGCTGTACTCATAAAGTTTAGGTCTATTACTACCACCTAAAAAACTGTGACTAAACAAAATACTGAGAAAGGTAAAGAGGAGAATTTGGGAAATGGCCAGAATTTGGCAGTTTCACTATAATGTCATCAGCTCGAGAACTGAAATAAAGACTCATCTCAAAGGCTCCTCTGCTGGTTTAAATATATATTGAGATGAAATTGATTGCAATGAGAAAAAAGTAATTTACAAAACGTAAGAGGTCAAAATCACCTTAAATCTAGCCATGGAGCCTCATGTGAAAGGCAAGAAACATCTCAGTCCATGCATGTTCTGGGAGAAGCAAGAACAAGCAACTCTCCATATTCTGCATGGAAAATTACCTTCAATACAGACATTTAGCATAAAGTCTTTTTTTTTTTGCAGAGGAAGCATGTTAGAATGACTAAGAAGGAGACATCCATGTTACATTAAATTTAAGCATTTTGTTACTCCAAATTTCCCATGGAACAATAGCAAATATTAGACAAATCTGATGTAGATTTATGTCCCTGATGTAAATTTTACTCCAAGCTCTTATAACCAACAGTATACAGATAATAACTGGACAATTTGCATATCATCCAGCAGTTGTTTCTACATTTCATGCACCTTCTTAAATTCAACTTCAGATTTGGGCATTCTATTCCACTAAGACTTTGGAATAGCATCACTGTATTTTAGGCTGCAATATATATATATATATTAAAATATAAAAATATATAAATATATAAATAAATGGAAAAGATATTTAAAAATTGGTCTGCATGGGAGCACCAGTATTAGACTGTTGTTTAGAACTGGCCATTATGTTTTGTTCCTATACTTTCTCTCCTTTGCTTCTTTATTATAATCAATCCTTTCTCACAAGTCATGATCATCTTGCTCTGGATTATCTCCCGGAAAACATTCTTCCATGCAGTGCCAAAAACAGGTGAAAGTCTCTCAGTTGAGACCTTGCCAGAGTCGAATAAGCTGGAAACACATTGATGTTTCCCTTTCCTCTACCAGCATGGTGGTTGCTCATTCTTGTTCCCATCCTGATTCATCACAGGTATAACATCCTCTGAAAAGCTGTGTCTGCCCGCTCTTCTGTGATTTATACCTGACTATTAAAAGTGCAATATCTTGTACAACTTTCTTCTGAGCCTCACTCTTTTTATTTTTTACAGGACATTTCCCTAATTCATCACAATTATTTTGATACCCAATTCAAAAATTCACTATTCCAATTTACATATTTTGGCAATGATTTTGATAGATAAAAACCCCAATGCAGTATACTTGAAATTTCAGAAATTCCTAAATGTTAATTATCATGGTGTAAATAATATGAAGATAGACTGCACATTTTCCACATAAGATTCTGTTTGCATGTTGATGATTGTATTCCTTCTCTTCAAGCTGATGTAATTTTTGGTTTTGTGTAATCTGAATAATTGTATTTCAGGCATATTAAAAGTCTTCATGAGTCAGTGCTTTTACACACAAGTATTAATGTGTGAGAATCTGGAAATATTAAGTGAAATTTTTGAGCTCCATAAGCAGTATTAGTTATTTAAAATTCTGCATTTTCTATGTTTATAGTATAAGAAAGTAATTTAGCAGGCTCATTTTTAAAAAGTCCCAAAGAAAACACACAACCCAGATTTCTATTTTAAGAAATTAAAAATATCAAATATATTGAAAATTAAAACAATGTTTTAGTACACTCTTTGCAAAATATGCACTTTCACTTAGCTTTGGTGACTTTCTTTTTAGCTATCATGACAAGTCTTAAGCAGTAGCAGTTAAATTTACACTTATATTGTGAATTTTTCTGTGTATATTATGAAACATACACAGTATTACCACACTAAATATGCTTGCCCTATCTCTACAACTGCATGGATACCAGATGATACACATGTGGTCTTGTGTACTTAAACTTCATGGACATCCTTGTAAATGGCACAGATCCAAACCTCAACGCAGTATTTTTATATTTAATTTTTTCTAATTAAAAATATTATTAATGGTAAAGAAGTAATAAATTTAAAAATATTTCTAATTAAAAAGGGACTGATTTTGGTTGCTTAATTTCCAATTCTTTATAAAGGTACCTGATGTTCAGAAGTGAAGGTATGAGAGTGGTTGTTCACAGGCCTGCTAGGAGTCAATTGTATTGAAATGGAGGTAATTGCTTATTTGAATAAATTTCTTTTCTGTAATATGGGACTGCATCAAGATAATGATCTAAATGATTAAGTTATGCAGGGAAATTACTAAAATTAACTCCTCATTTCAGATGAAATCAACTACCTTGAACAAGACAGTATTACGTGATTCTGTGGATGTATCACACCTCAGATGGCTTCTGCAGTCAATGGACTTTGAGAACTTAGGCAATTATAGTAGCAGTTGGACTTGCTCACTCTTCATGGAGTGGATGAAAGAATCACCCCTAAAGCAGTGCATAAGAAATGAAACCCTTGTGCAAAGTCTGATGTTAACTGTACAGACCAAATATGAAAATAAACTGAACTTCCATTTCTGCTTCAGTCAGCAGATTCTCAAAGTGAACAGCATAAGCAGTGTCGTATCTCTCCTCCTAGTATTGCTGATACAACATTATAGAATATGACCATCAATGAGGCATCTTACCTATGTAAAATACTGTTTTGTCACATACATGATATGTGTAAAAGAGGTTCACAAAATTAAATTATGATTAGCACATCCAAAACACTGATGAAAGCAATACCATGAGACAATGTTAAGTTCCTTTTCAAATCACTGTTTATAACCCAAGAAAAATAAACTCACAGATGAAATAATACCCAAGAATTAGGATTCCCAGAACAGTATGTGATTGTAATCCTCCTCAAATGAATGCTATTGCTATACCACCATGTTCACTTACCTTAGGAAGTGTTCCAGAAGAAGGATGAGTATTAAAACCAAGACTATCTGCAGAAGAATCAAATGTAAAATACTGAGCAAGGTGAAAAATTTGTCTAAGAACACAATTTTACAGAGGGGACCAACTATGAAGTTTTTAGATCCCATTATAGGGCTTCTCTTGGACCATATTCTTTGCTTTTGTCTCTTATATGCAGCAGACTCCGGTACTTTTGGCCACAGAGACAAAACTAAGTGCAGAGCTTAATTAAATTATTCAAAGAAGAATGAAAATAATGGTGGAAAAAAGCATATAGTGATTCAAATGAATGGAAAATGTAAGAACTTCAGGGTTGGACTTGATGATCTTAGTGTCTTTTCTAACCTAAATGGTCCTATGATCATATTTTATTATTCTAGATCCTCTCACCATGGCACTGGCACCCAGTTAGAATGACGGAAGGTGGCCTTACAGAGAGAAAACCAGTTCTGGAAGAGCACAAGTTGGACATAGATCAGTCAGATCCATCTCTTTTCGCTTTTCAGCCAGGGAAAGAGGGAGGACAATGTCTCTTCAGTGTGATATGACATTAAAGAAGAAACAGGATAAAAACCAACATTGTCACCCACCACTGACACTTTTGCCCACCTCTTCTCCTCCTTTCCCACAAGTTATCAAGGAATGGCTCTCTGACCCCATTTTCAGTGTTGGGTGCAGCGAGTGCCCTGTTCTGCCCTGCTTCCCCCAACACAGGAACTCACCTGCTGGGTGCATGACTCATTGCACCCACGATGAATTCCTGCAGCAGCACTGCTGCTGTGCCTGCTTCAGCTTGGAGTAAGGACCACTGGAGCAGTGCTGGGAAGAGCACTTTGTTCATGTCTGTGGTCCCAGTAACACACACTAACACTTTGAGCAGCAAAGCACATTTCTGATCTAACAATAATTTAGACCCAGCAGTAACTTCACTTGGTAGCCCTAAACTACAGGATACTACTTCCATCATGCACAGTCTGGCAGATATTACCTCATTTGAAAATGTGGAAAATCTGCACCCATCTATATGGGAAGTGGAAAAAATTCACACACGTTTATCATAATTATCATGTCTTTTAACACATATAAAAATAATAGGAATAACTCACCATTCTCTGAGCCATGTTGTGGACAAGGAATGGTAAGAACCCTTAATAATCCATCTGGTTTGTATGAGTAATGCTCAACTAACTAGGAGAATGAGAGGGGAGGGAAAAAAAAGAAATAATGAGAGAAAAGGTAAGAAAATAATAATTAAATATACTGTCTCTTTAGAAATGTGTGCATATGTACAACAGCTGATCTATATTACAACAAATGACCTTGGAATACCACAAATCTTTACTGCACATGTTATTTGCTTTATTTCTATTTAGCAGGGGTGCATGTTTCTGAAGTAACCTTGTGAATAAATGTACAATGTGATGGGTCAGTATTTCCCCCCAGTTCTGCTATTAAACAGCTTTGTAACTCTGAGCAAATAACTTATTTTTATGTCTCTGAGTTCCCACTCCTTTTTTTCCTTCTTTATTTTTTTTTTAATTTTTGGGGATGATTACAGTGCAAGAATTGCCCTAATATGCAATGCTTTCTCTGGACCTCAGAATTGCAATGGGATGTGCACAGTTAATAAATGTAGCACTAGTAGTTGTGACCATTTGGGCTCCTGGACTGTCCTCCCACATCATCTTTTACAGGTTTGTTACTGATATTTTCCATTTGGGTATAAAGGAAAAGGTCTGTGAGTGTAAGAGTTGCAGGCATGTTCACAGTTCACAAAAACTGTAAGATAGCAGAGCTGCTTTTTAATCTCTAGTGACATCAGGAAAGAAATACAAAAACCCTATGAATTAACATATGCAAGCAAAGATTCGTATTTTAGATCTGTGACTCACTTAACTAATTTTAATAGATTTTTAAGCAGGAGGACATAAGAGATTTCTGCAGGGATTTCAATTCCCTTAGTATTTTCAATTTACACAGTAATTTCACCAGTATTCAGTTTTAGTATCAACTATGGCACAGTCAGCTACAGACTTCTTCATTGTTTAATCTATATCAGGGTCTAGACATATTTGGGTGGTAAGCCTTAGCAAGCCATGCTTTACCAGACTTGAAGGTAGAGAATTTCAAAGCTGAAGACTGCATTATGTGTGCAACACCTTGAACCATCCTCTTTTTGCTTGCTAGAATTCTGTAGTTGCTGTCATAAATGACATTAGCAAAAGACTAAACCAAGCATCTCCATTATTGAAAATTGTTACTTGCAAATGTGAACGGATTTTCATTCTAGACAATGTTCAGCTAATAATGTAATAACTAATAAAAATCACAGTTTTGAACTCAGCCAGGCTGCAACATCACATTTAAAAATTATTAAACTCTCTACACTCACATAGTTTTCTACATCAACATATACTTTCTTCACATACAATGTTGGTTGGAAACATATGACAAATAACCTGCCAAAACATGTTGGTTTTAGCCAAAGATTATTGTCACAGGGCAAAATAAAACAACGTTGGTCAGTTGGTCAGTTATATAGAAATGTGATGACAGATACCCACGTGACATAAATTTAACAGACCTGCCACAAGGTGTCAAATCTTTTTCCATCTGGTATGGAGAGTTTTCCTGTCTTATCTCTGTCAATACGATAGTGCAGTACTTTTCCATCATTCAGCAGGCAGAGGGCATAGGAACCATTGCTATCCCTTTCTCGGATACTGCAGAAATAAGAAAGACTTTCAGGATTTACCAGGAATGAGCATTCTTTTTTATTTACCCTTTCCTTAAAGCTTTTGAATTAAAACCAAAACAAAATCAGCACTGCAACCTCTGAAAACATTTATTAAGCCTTTCATTTATTTCTTAGTGTAATTAACTTTCAGGTTAATTGACTAAAGTTTCTCTTTTTTTTCTTCCAAAAAGGCAAGAGATGAAAACAAAAAATCAATTATGTAAGGCACTGTAAGGCAGCTACAGAACACTGTACACTGCATAATGCACTCCTGGGGCAAATATGCATTTTAAAAGTTCTGCAGTACTGGCTTGCCTCTCTTGTATCTTTTATTTCAAAATAAAGAGATGACAATAAGAACAGAAGATAAAATATTAAAAGAACATAATGTGAAAAGGTAATTTTTTGTGTTTGAAATAGCTTGCTGTGCGGCTGGAAATTTAAAGAATATATTTCTGTAATCATTAATTCTTATAATTTCAGGGAAGACATTAATGTTTTGTTGCAGATTTTACATAAAATTCATATGAAACTTAACATGGTATTGAAGTGTACATATCTCATCTAAACTTCATCACAGAGAGACTGCCAAATGTAATATAAAAGCTTTGTCTTAAATTCATAGGTAGGATGATCTCCTCCTTCCAGGAGACCTATGAGTGCCCTCTGAGATGCCTATAAAGCATGACAGAGTTGTTATATGTGTACTCAGGGCTAGCTGACACTGAGACCAGCATATTCTGATTACTGGATGCAGAATAGATGGGAGTTTGTTACTATCTCCAACATAGTTGGTGCAACATTTCTGAGTTTGGAAAGAAGGCTTTTTCTTTCAGTCAGGCTTCCATGCTGACTGACAGCTGACGGTGTGACAGCAATAGAGTTAGAATAAAATTGACTGGCTTTTTTTTCTTTTTTTAATGAAAAGCTTAGATTCTGGAGCACTAAAACATTTATTGTTCTGGTGTGCACAGAAATCTACTTTCTCTCCCTTGAATTTTTTGAGCAGCCTTGAAAAGAATTATAGCAGTAAATTCTCACTAAGGTGCTAAGAACCTTTGCTGGTGCAACACTGGTACTTGCTGTTATATCTCAGGAGATTGCAGAGGCAAGTATTAAAGTATTCTCCTCAACTGACTCTCTCAAGGTTGAAGTAAAAGTGTATTTTGCCTGAATTACTTATGTACCTTTTTCCTTCAAATAGAATGATTCTTGCTCCCTAAGATGTGAACAGGACACTGGCTAAAAGAAAAGGGAAGTAGGGTCAGTTTTTTTTTTCCTGACACCAAAGTAACTTGTGTAAGTCTCTAAAGCAAATTGAAACACATTGTGGTTTCTTCATGGCATATAGGTGTTTTCTCAGCATGCTGATTTCCTGTGCTGACTGACCAGTGAAGAGCAACAGACACTGCTACAATGAAGAGTGACTTTTACTTAGTCTTCCTCTGACCTGCTCAAACCAAATAAAGCTTAGAAAAATATTTTCAGAATAGAGGGCATTGTTTCTAAAACACAAACAAATGCCATTTCATTGTAATCAGGCTTCTGTTAAGAATAGCACAAATAAGATTATAAAAATGCAATGGATTGTTTCTCAGTAACAAATATCCTTCATGTTTCACAGGAAGAAATGGAGGCTCCAATACAATTCAGTTCTACTGAAACTGGTTCTCATTTCCAAGAGTTGTTACTCTCAGGAGAGGCATTGCAAACATTTCTTGAGAGCACAGACACCCATGGGACGGGAGAGCCCTGACTTCTGAAACTATGGCACAGACCCAAAAAGCTCTATCACTCTTCAGTGCAGGATTTAGGTGGAGTTCAGGTTTATAGGGTTGTAATTGCATTTCAGAGGTTTTCCTTCCCCTAACCAAACAGCTACATGACTCGGGAGCCATCTGTAGCTTACAGCCATGTTAACTTCTGTCAGACAGCTCTATCACTGCACATCCTGAAAACACCTCCATTCCAACACATGATCAGTCAGGGTCCACAGGACCCTTTCTTCCTTAGGGATAGGGAGTAGGTGGGTTTTAAACTGTAGTCAGTCAACTCCAGCACAGCCTAGATCCCTACAAAAGATAAAATCAAGAGGTACACAACCTGGACCCCCACAAAACATGAAACCAGAAGATACTACCATTTTTCTCAATATGTCTGAAAGGCAGGAGTATCAAGTGCATTGAATTGACAGCTTAAGTCTTAGTTTTGGCAAACTGAACCCTTACTGCGTGACACAGATTGCCCCAAGCCACGTTTCACAATTTCACTTTGGTTTTGCAGACTGTGATAATAGCTGTCTAGGTTAGGCTAAGCCTCCAGAACTGCAGCTGGGTAACAGTATCCCATTCTATGTCAACAGCTGCTGTAAAAAAAAAATAAAAGGCAAATGCTATTCAAATTTAAAGTTTGTAATCTGAAACCTCTTGGAACAGACAGAAAAGTTTCCCATCTTGATGGTACTGCCTGCACTACCCAGGGCCTTCACATTAGATCTGGGAGCTCTCCTCATATATGGAACTTTCCTTGTATGGAAAGTAATAAATTCCAGAATGTTAAGGAAAAAAAAAATCAAAATTCCAAATGCACTCTCTGCTTTAAAGGGCTCTGAAATGAAACACAATATTAACTGTTCTTCAATAAAAACTGCTAAATAAAAAGGCCTTCATTGAAAAATTTTGGCAAGGAAGAAGCCAGCAGTGAGGTATCACCTCACCTTCCATTTCATGCAACTGCAGAGAATTGCAAATGTCCAGAAGAAAAACATAAAGATAATAAACACAACACTTGTTTCATCCACTGAATTTATCAGAACTATGAACAATTTCACTGAGAACAGATTTGAGTACATAGCTACATAGCTATATTAGAGAAGTGCTAAGGTATCTAGATTTTTTTGTGACATTAATTTTTAAGCCAGCAGAATAAGGAATGTAGAAATTAAAACTGTTACCTGATGCAATGCAGAGAATATTTAGGTATTGATTTTATATTTCATGCAATGTGTGTTTGAGTATTTTTTGTGGTTTTGGGAGTGTAACCTAGACAGCAACCAATAACAATTTGGAGTATTATTACATTCAGTGTAAATAGCTATCCATTCCTTCCCTTGGTATTTTCATTTGGAAGCAAAAAGAACAATGTCCCAATTTTTTCTATTTCCATCTGAAAGCCCAAATGATCCCTCTCTTTCTAAAGAAAAATATCCCTGAGGGTCAAAGAAATAAATTGCTACCACAATATGCCTCACTGACTGTGTAAAAAAACAGAATTCACAGCATTCTGCAGTGGAGAATTATGAAGAAAATAAACAAGCAAAATGCTTGCTTTAGGAATGGTGTGAAATTATTCTTGCTCCTGAATCCAAAGGCATACTGAATTTTATTCTTGGCATTGCTTTGCCTTCTCAGCAACTACAGCTTTGTTGATGCCAGAGATATTGACATTCCCCACTGCCCATGGAGCTCCAGCCATTCCTTGTTTGTCTTGTCCCCTCTCTCCATGGCCATCTCTCTGGTAATGCTATTAACAACATGGCTACTCATTATCACTTCAAAGATCTGCTGCACATTGCATATGTTCCAAGTTTGCAGGTGATAAGAAATGAACTTGGTGCCATCTGTAAAAGAATTATACAAAGGGCAAAGCAGACTGACTGCTGTATTCATTTGCATCATTTCTTCTCCCCTGTTCACTAACACATTCAAAGCTGTTTCAGAAATGTCAGGACACTACAGAATTTAGGAGACATCTCAGCTTCACACTATTGCTATCTACAATGGATCCTAAAAATTCATCTCCTGGTGAGTCTGCTGCACAGTTATAAAATAATTTTGTGAGAAGGATTGCATCAAATTAGTCTATTTAGTTGACTTCACCATGGCAGCAAAATACACCATGCTCCACCAAACCCCTAACAAACAGTTCTGCAGTAAAACTGCACCTGAAATAGGAGATCTTAGTACAACTGTCTCAGTTAGGTCACAGCTTTTCTTCACACCTCAGACCCACTCTGCCCTGAATCATCCAGTGCAGAACCTGTCATGAGAGGCCACAGCTCTGCTGCAGTGGTCTGCAAGTGGCACCCAACATGTATCTAACTGAAGATCAGTAAAGAGCTCTCCCAAAGAGCCATGCGCATCATCCAGGCTGCTGTGGAGAGGAAGACAGCACCTCCAGAAACACAGTTCAATGTCTGTGTATTATCATTTATCTCGAAAAGCTTTTATGGCCTTTTATAGCTCATCTAAGCCTAGCAACTCCTTGGCACTTTCAAGAGGAATTTCATCATTAATTAATATCCCTGAATGAGGGTCACATTTAATAGGATTGTTTTCATATTCTATAATGTCCAGAATGTCCAGTGGACAATATCCTTTTATGGATAGAAAGTTAATACTGATAGAATTATCTTAAGAATTCTCTATATGGTCATAAAAATGACCTAGCTCAGTATACAGTCTGGCAGCAGCAAACTCCTAGAAGAAGGCAGCAATATTAGTGTAAATATATACTGCTAAAAATCCCAGAAACAAAAAACTTGGTCAGACAAAAGACAATAAAACTCTTACAGACAACTACACTTCAAAGCTTATTGTTTTGAAATGTTGTTACTAGTTGTTACTAGTACTAAGTATTATGACATATAAGAGACAGTTTAGTTTCTAGTTGTCATGGAATGCCATGATGTGGCATATTACTGTGGCTCATTATAATAGTCTAAACCAGATTTGTCCTCTTTAATATTCTCATTACTTACTGAAGACACTCATATGACTGACACCAAAATAGTTTTCTACTTTACTTTTACACAACTGTTCATATTCTATGTGAACTACATACAGCCATGAACACATGTAAAAAGTTTATATTATAGACAAAACTGCTAATTTGCAATGCCTTCACTCACAATTTCCCTAACACTGAATTTTCAAGTTTACCAGTATTTCTGAATATTCTTTATTCTCCTCCAACTCCATAACTCCTGGTTTTGAACACATATGCAAGATCACATGCTTGTATAACTTACGTGGTCATTACTGATGGCAAGATATGCCAACCCTTGCCACATACCAGAAGCGTTTCTTATGTGAAACTACAGAGGAAATGAACTCTTCTGCTGCTTGCTTTTAGTGAAGTTATAATTTATTTTTCAACTCTTCCACATATGCATGCATGAACTCACATAGATATCAACAATATTATAAATATTTAATGATGCATTATTAATAAAATATTGTTGCAATATTAATAAAAATATTACCAATATTAGCAGTTTAATCTACGATCAATGTTCCCTACCAGACAAAATGTAATAAACCCCAGAAGTTTGGTTAAGAACCATCACCCAATATAGAATGTAAAAGTGTTAGTGTAGTTAAGTGGGGCTTCAGACATAAAGTTCTCTATTTTCAGTTTCTTTTCAGGTAATTTTAGAAATATTTTACTTCTGTTCCACTGCTATTTTTCCCCCCCAAAGTTTGTGCCTAGAGTGGCAATCTTACATAAACATTCTTCAGAGAAGAGGCAGAAAATACTTCCCATTTCATGTCATGGTTTCTGTGTTTGGTTTTGAAAACAAACTCTCTAGCATCCACATACATACTTTACTGTCTTTTAAGCCATGAAAAAACTTTTAATAGATCTTTGAAAACTTCCTGGTAAAACATCCACATTTAGCTCAGAATTTTTCCTTGGATGCATTGCAGTGCTATTTTTATGGTGCTATTTATGATATTTTGAACTGCAGTCAGGAATTTTTTCTACTATTTACATATTTAAACCATTAAAAATAATTATAGATTTGATAATCTTGTATTGCTGCACAGCAATGCTAAAGAAATCTACATGTTAGTAGTATTATTACACAGACTGCTGTATTGGATTTTGCTTTAAGGTAAGTCTGTCAGATGGATAGCAAATTTTTTCTGTAATGAAGTTTTAGAGAGCCTTGTTAAAAAGATTTATTTTTAAATAATATATAAAATATTGTATCCTTCTAAGATTTATTATTTTCTCCATAGTAAACAATTTGATTTTTGTCACATACAAGTATTCACTCGTGGACTTGTTAAATAACCTCAGGTTTACCTAATCTCTTAAAAAATTTAGCTCCTCTCTTTGTTCCCACGTCCCAATTCCTACCTCAACAAGCAAACATCTCTTAGACTTACATGTCTGAAAATTTTACTTTTCAGTCAGCTACTGGGCTTAATTATCTTGACCAGTGTTAGAAAAACACTAACACACAGTCACAACTTCAAAGCCTTCAATACACAGGTGTACAGAATATTCTGGCAAGCACTGCTGCTGGGTAAGTAAAACTGTGATGTCTGTGCCTGAAATATAAAACAATGCACCACACTCACACTCAACAGTTTTGCTGCTTCTGCTTTGGTTAGCCAGAAATGAGTGGTTATTTCTCAACACCTGCTGGGCAAGCCCATGTTAGGCAACCCACTGCTGAAAGCAATAAACGTCTCTAAATTATACAGTTCTTTTATTACTTGTGATGAGGCTCTAAGTGTTTGGATCTGAGAGCTACAATGGCTCAGCAATGTAGAATAACTGATTTCAACACAAATGAACAATACATTATTTCTCTTGCTGCACTGGCTACTCAACTATGGGATAGGTTATTTCTCTCCCTGTGTTTTCCCTGAGACCATAGGAGCAAATGGCAGCTGAGTAGCTACTGCATTCTAAAATGGCCAGATAGGAAGACCAATTAATACATCAGAGAGCATCCTACAGATGCAGAAGTAATCAGTCTTGTCCTTAATAACAGATATCCAAGATCAACACTCTAGCAATTCGTATTATTTAAGCTCCAATGGCAGTTCTTATGGTTTAAAAAGAGCCTTAAAATTAGCATTTTCTCCTCTATGAGCTTCTCCTCCCAGTGTGAAAGTAGCCACATCCATCAAAACGATGTAAATACGGATCCATTGACATATCCAGTCCCATGGGAGAAGGTCTGAATGCTCCCCACAACTGATTGAACACGTCACTGCAAAGGGTATCAGAAATGCCTCCTAGGCTATCTTTAAGGAACATAGGAAAATTTGGGAACATATTTCCAGTCAAAGCAGCAGGACTGCTTATAGAAGATTAAAAAGAGACTAGTGTTTACAATAGAGGCTGAAAATGTCAAGTCTATTAGAAAATTTCACTCCCTTACTCCAAAACCTATCCCTGTTGTTAATAAATGCTAGCTAGTGGATTCTTTTCTTTGAAGAAACACTAGATTCCTTTCCCTGTGTACCTCCCCCATCCCCCTTTCCCCTAAGAGAAGTACTTTGGCCACAGAGGAACCAATGTGTGCCTGAGGCAAACTGGAAAGCTGCCAGTTTTAATACATGATCAACATCATGACTCAGCTGATACAAAGCTGGTTTGGTAAGGTGTTAAAACGGAAAGCAAAAAAGCAATATATTTTTAGGTATAAAATTGTCATTAAAAGAAAGGATTGCTTTTTCTTTCAATTACTAGAACTTCTGTCTAAAAAGTAGGAGAAGAAACTAGCAAAAATCACAGAGTAAGAAAAAGGAGAGGTTGTGTGGTGATCCTGGGCTGGTAATTGGTAACAGCAGCTATGTTCATCAAATCCTCTGAACTCCTATGCAGCAGAAAGATATACACCTGGCTCCACAAATTTTTGTAACTTTTTTAACAGTTTTTTTTTTTTACTACAAGTATGACAACATCTGTGACAAGCTTATTACAATGTTTTGTTACACATGGCAGCTGAAGCAACACCCCTCTGGATGTGGTCCCCAGCAATAGGGAATATGAGGCTGAAAACAAGCATGCATGGCTACTAGGGTGAGACTGGCTATGAAACACAAAAAACTCAAGTACTGAGGAAAGAAAAGAGAGTTCAAGAAATGAGATATCACTACAGTCAAAGCATTTGTGGTTAAGACCTCATAGGAATTCACTCTACTAGGAATTCGATTTAAAGGAGTTACTGGTTCCTGTCTACTAAGACTGAAACATGGAAATATGCAAGGGTTGCAACCACATTAGCAATTAGGATGGCACAATTACAGAAAAACAGTAAAGTGAAAGAATTGGTACTGAAGAACCATATCCTTCCTGCACTTAATTGTGGGGTTTCATTTTGGACTACCTCTAAAAAAAGCCAAAGGCTGAGTGCTAAAGAAAACTACATAGGTGGGTGATGAAATTTCCCTCAAAATCTATACAGTTCCAAGTGATCCTTATGTGGCCTTGACTTTTAAGCCTAATTTTTCAAATTTTTTATCATGGTATAAATACTTTCTGGGTGGGGCTGGGAGTGACAAAAGACAACTCTGTTAAAACCCTGGTATTTTTCAAATGAGGATTCTCCAAACAAAACCCTGGCTCTAGTCCCTGATGGCTGTCAGTCACTATCCTAATGCCACATTTGTGCTCAGAAAACAAAAGATCATCAGGCTCGGCAAATGCAGAGGGTAAGCACCAGACACAAAAATAGTGCTGTCAAGGTAGAAGCGGTCATTTTATTGCTTAACTACAAAACACAGCACTACAGATACAGATCCCAACAGCTGCTAACATAGGGAGTTTGTCTCCAATTGTACCAGTTTAATAAGCCTGTGCATTGGGTGCAGGTGGTCTGGCTTTGACAGTGGGGCTGCAAAGGCCAGGGGTTGCCCTGGGCTGGTCACAACAGGTGCAAGCAGGTCCTAGTGGACACCCCTGCAGATGTTCTAGGCTTTTGTTATAGTTTTCCATCTTTAGTTAAGTGAGGGACTTGAGGGCAGGAAGCATCATGTCATGTAAATGATGCTGAACTGGGTGCCCTCACTGTGGATGAACCATGCTTTAGCGCACAGTCTCATTTGAGATTTATTCAAAAGAGCTGTACAGTAACACTGGATGCAAACAGCAATACCACAGAAAAAGAAACTCACAGAAATTTTCCATTGTTTCTCGACCCGATGAGGATACGGTGTTCTGACTCCTCCCGAGAGATCCTTCCATGGAACCATGGCATCTTCTCATGGGCTGTAGTGGCAATCAGCTTCTCCAGCTGAGGCTTCTGACTAATGATAGCTTGTTCAAGAGCCTGCCCCTAGAGAACAGTAAAACCACGGTGAAACAGTCAAACTATCTTCTGCAATAAAAAGATGACAGGTAGACTCCCAGTCTTTTGGGACTGCTTTTGGGACATCCAAAATCTGCATATATTTGTTGTGTGTGAAGGCCTGGTTGCTATAAAGATTTTAAAACAGAAACTAACATATCACAAAACTAGGGTTCTCCCTCTACCTCTGAGAAAAAGAAGAAAAATTAACCAGTAAATAAAACCACTCATATATTAGTATTTAAGCTTTAAAACAGTCATATTGTTATGGTAATGAGACATGGCTAAATGAAGTTAGTGTCAGTCTGAGCTGTCAAACACACCTCCAAATTACATATCCTATGGCAGTGTACTAAAATAAACCGAACGTGCTTTGCACTGTTGCAGCATGTCTATGTCAAAGACATCCATGCAAATTTTCCCAGACAGAACAGTCCCCATTTTAGAGTGAATTATTCAGAGTAATATTAACTTAGACATTTCTAACCTTGTCTACAACCTACCACTTCTAAATTGGGCTCAGAATCTGAGGGCAATCCCCACTAGTTTCATCAGCGTTTAACCAGAGCTCATCAACTTCCCCTCTAGATTGAGCTCAGACTCATCAGAAAAGACACTATGAACCTCAGCAGTTGTAGAAAATGTTGTATAAGTTTCAGGTTTTCCCAGTTGGGAGTTACTCCATATATTTTACAGAGCAGAATTCATAGGCTTACTTGCTAGCAGCAAAAGAGACTAGGAACCTTGAGTATCTTCATGAGTTCACAAAGGTAACTCATGACATCACAAGGTGAAATAATACTCTCTTTGCAGCCTCCTACACTAGTGTTTCCATGTTAAGAATGGCTTCTTCATAGTCATTCCCAGGAAAAAAATCCAACATCTGTCCTCCACACGGAAAATTCTTGCTTGACCCCTGCAGCACTGAAGATGCAGTGGAGTGTAGAAACTGTTCTCTTTCAGGAACAATTTCTGTTTTGGACATAAATTAGCATCACAGAAACAAGGCCAACTAAGAGAGTAAGATGTAAAACAAGTCATCATGTCACCATGCCTGCCTGCATATCAATCCATAACAAATCAGAATTAAGAGCAACGAGACAAACCTGTTCTGTATCTTGTTCATTACAGTTATTAATTTTTGGTCCAATTCTGACGGCATATATTAGCGCAGAGTAGATAAGATTATGCTAGACCAGGACATTGTAGAAATTCTAAGGGCTTAAATTTCAGGAAAACTACACTTATCACCAAGTTACTGCATGTACTTGGGAGAAAAACCCCTCACTGTTAAATCTCAAACAGCTGTGATTTCATTGGGAAAAAATACTACCTAGCGGCAACAACATCTGGAAACAAACACTGCAATCTCTTTTTCTCCTAGCTCAAAGATTACATTATGACAAGGTCAGTCTGCTTTTACCTGCAAGTTCCAAGTCTGCTTGACATACTCTCTAATGAGGTTCTCTTTCAAATCTTCGAAGGGTCCTGTTTTGGGTTCAACGCCTGGCGGCCGGTTGAAAGGCTTTCTCAGTAGACAGATAAGGCCATCCGCTTCCCCTGAGTGATAGTTAATAAGTTCAGCAGGACTGGCATGCGACTTGCCTCCTGCAATAGCATAGGAGCCACTCAGCTCCCTCTCAATCGTATAGTGGTGAACCTTCCTTCCATGGGCCAAGGAGAGGGCAAAGCCCCCCAGGTAATTCCGGCTTTGGCGGAGCAAGTATAGTCCATCATTTGCTCCTCCCTGCATCAGATACTCCTCGGCTTCTTCACGTGTGATATTACCAAAGAAGTATGGCAAATGGTTAGCAGGGTTTGACGCGTTAGAAGCCATGGCTTTTTCTTTTCCAAGTAACAAACCTAGAATACTGTATCTGAAAATACAAAGACAGAGATATAAATGTCAGTAGAAAAAAGAGGAAAAACCAATAAGATGGCAGTTCACCTGCAGTATGTTTGCAGAATCGCAGAATGATTTAAGCTGGCATAGACCTCCAAAATCACTGAGTCCAAACCTGAACCAATCACCACCTTGACAGCAAGACCATGGCACTGAGTGCTCTGTCCACTTGTTTTTTGAACACCTCCAGGGACAGTGACTCCATCACCTCCCTCAGCAGAGGATTCCAATGTTTAATAACCCCTTCTGTGAAGAAATTCACCCAATGTCCAGCCTGAAAATGTCCAGCGGGCATAGCTTGAGGTAATTTTAGTAAAACATTTGTTGGTGATATATATGTTGACAATTAAAAAAATTATTTTAAAGTGAAGATCCAATTTTTATTTTTATCTTGTTAGAAGTTGTTTGTCTAAATCCCATCAACTCTCTTTTCCTGTTTCCCAGTGCCCTGGCTAGAAGTGGACAAAGTGATCAGAAGTTCAGTTTCTCCTTCTATAGTTGTGAAGCACATAGGAGTTTAAATATGAGCCCTTCACAATAAAATGAAGCATCATTTCAGGGAAGTCATGCAGCAATCTGTGGAATCAGTTCAGGCTATAGGAAACAGTGTGCAACTGAGTTACATGAAGAAAAGTGCAGAAGACTTTATGGATAACTATGTAAAAAGGGAGGAAAGGTGTAACTGAGGAATGGGAGTCTTAATGTAGGGCCTTTAGCACACAGCACTTCAGACTGACACCTTCCCTGGCAGTCTTGAAGCAGGCAGAGCTGTTTGTGCCTACTGCTTAATTCATATTTGATCCATCAGTGCTGACTTGCTGTCCCTTGTTCTCATATCAAAAAACAGTAGAGAAATACCTGTCTTATGCTGTGAATACGTAAAGGGTTGATGTGGGAAAGGAAAGAGATAGAGGAACACAAAGTCAAAACAACAAGGGTCACACAGTATAGAAAACTAGACAGGGCACAGTCATGTCAAACCACACGCTGTGCGGATCTTCCAGTCTTCTCCCACCATCCCAAATAAGGGAGATCTCAAAGTTGCAAAGATATTGCACCTATAAAACAGCGCTTTGGGCAGCATATTATTTATTACTCTTGTGATCTGCAACTAAAAGTTACTGGTGTAAGTTCCCATACCAATCTAGTAACATAACTTTTGCTTGCTAATTGCAACAAAGAAAAGTTATAACTGAAGATACAGAAGGTAGTCCTTAGTCACCATGAAACATTTATTCTGTATGCAAAATGACCATTCTGACTGTAGCACACAAAACTTTCTTCAAATGGAAAATATTCATTTGGTAATTTAATGCAGGGCCAGAGGACTGCAGTCAATAATACAATGCCCATTTGGAGGCCAGTTAATAGTACTGTAACCCAGGGTCAGGACTGGGGTCAATGTTATTTCATTGAGGTGGTGGACAGCCAGAAGAGCACAGCCCCAGCAAATTCACAAATGATACAAAATGGCACAGTGGCTAAACATCATAGGGCTGTGATACAATTCAAAGGGACCTGAAACGGCTAAGGAATTCAAATGAAAGTAATTTAATGATGCTCAACAAAGGGGAACATCCAGTGGAGCAGACTTTGCCCCTTTTGGAGCATCTGCCCTCCTGGCTATGTGGTGTCTCACACTCGTGATGTCACCATGGAAGGAAGGTCTGTGACCAGGATGTTTTCCAGCAGGGTCTGTCTGTCCACAGTTTGTCCAGGGCCCCTGTAGGTGCACACTCAAGGCATGCAGGCTCCATCAGAACTCTTGGCTTGCTCTGCCAGCTTTGGCATGAGGACAGCAGCAGGCCTGGGCATTGCACAAGTGCAGCCCCTGTTGGTGCTTCCTTTCCCCTCCCCAGCTGCACAGTCCTGTGGGTTTCACAGGAGCCTGTCCTGGGCCAGCACATTGATAGAAGGGAATACTCTCAGAAAATTCCTCTTTCTTCCCTAACCACCTCCCCCAAGTACACTGTACTAAGCTGGTGGTGACTGGGGAAGGGCATGGGGACTTAGGGTTGTAAATATACAAGTTCCTCTCCCAAGCCCTCCGGACATCTTGCCAGGGCCTGTCACGCGCAACATACATCTCAGCCCGAGCACTTGGAAAATGTGGAGGAGATCAGGGCTTTCCTCCTATTCTCCATGCGTGCCATCTCTCCCTGCCCTCCAGTGGGGTGCAGAGATAGGGGCACAGACCAGCCGAGCCCCACATCTACTGCCCTGTCCCAGGGCTCAGGTGCTGCTTTCAAGCCTTCAAGGAGAGCCAGCAGGAGGCTCTTTCACCATCTCCCCTCTCCCACAGCCTTCTGATGCCTCCCTGACTTTTCTACTCCTAGCAAAAAACAAGTCCCATCACTCTGTATGTCTGTCTTGGCAGGACATGGCATCAGGCACCTAGGAAGGCACAGGGGAGAACAACTCTGCTGCAAGGGACAGTGGCATGGGGCAGACATCCCAGGCAGGGTTGAAGTCAGTCTCTTCCTACATCATCTCTACCTGAGATGATGAGAGGAAAAGGTCTCCTGTAGTACTGAGGAGGCTTAAATTGAATACCAGCAAATATTTCTTCACTGAGGAAGTTATCAATTATTGGAACAGATGCCCAGGGAAGTGTTTAAATCACCATCCCTGAAGGGATTTAAAGACCTACAGAATGGTGGTTAGGGACATGGTTTTGTATTGGATTGAGTAGTGATAGGTTCACAGTTGGACTTGATAATCTTAAGGACCTTTTCCAACCTAAATATTCCTATGACTCTTTGATTCAATTACTCTGAAAGTCATTACAAATAAGGATGTTTTGAATGTTCTAGTTCCTGTTTCCTTCACTTGTGCTTACTTGCTTAACACACCCCCATGTAATTTTTTTTTCCTCCACTATACACCACACATACTGTTGGTTAGGAGACAAATATACATCATCCAACTTGTAGCAAAACGGTCCTGGAAGGCAGGTTCCAAGTCTTCAATATCACTTTCAGAAAAGATGGAAGAAAACAGATTTACTACTTGGTTTTTAGTAAGGAAAGAATTTGGATGGATGACTGACACTGGCTCTTCACCAGCAATGTACAACTTGGAGAAAAGGAAGAAATAATCCCATAATGTGTCTCATGCCAAGAATGGTACTGCACTGCAGGGCCTGCTCAAAACACCTCAGTAATACATACTGAACAAATATCAAACAGAAAAATATCAACATACTCTTCATCTGTAGAAATTTATTTTAATGAATGTATTTCATTAAAGTTGCCATACTTCTAATTTCAGATTTAAAAAAGATAAAGAACTTAAGAATGAAAATAACAGCTAATAAGATAAAAGTAAGGTGGGGGACAGGGTTAGAGGGGGTAAACACATCACCCCTGACTACAAAAACCTTTATGGCTACTGAAATTTAAATTCACTTTGACTAGGATGTGTTTCAGATCAGGCTACTCTCCAGAGTATTGTTTTGTCTCATATTAATCTCAGTATTTTCTACACAATCTTCAGGATGATTTGCCCAGGAAAAAAAAGTCCTTAAAAGGCGGAGGGAGCCTGGGGGGAAATCCACTGGTTGTAATTTAGATGAAATGTCAGTGATGGCACTGGTGAGGGACTGTCTCTTAAACCTTCAGAATGAGAAGGCCTGCTATATAACAAGTTTCTAAAATATGAAGAATATTCCTCAGTTATAAAAAGAACAGCAGCAGGATTCTTATGATCTCTAATATTTCGCGAATTATTTATCTATATCTGTTTCAGAAAACAATGGCCTGATTTACTTTCACAAAATAGGTTACTGTTGGTGGATTTCAGGCCAGGTTTCTCTACACCACTTTCTAATATGTGAAGAATATTTAATGTTTAGCAACGGTAGGAAATGTTTGGACTGATGCAGCACCTCCTGGGCATGCACAGAGGCAAATAATCACAAAAAAACCCCTCTAGATAATGATTAAAAACTACTTTAGAATTTTGGAAGAATGTCCGAATTTGGGATGGCTGTTCTCTTTGTCTGGAATTTCAAAATCTTACCTTCCTTTTGGGAGTGTAATACCCTTCTAGGATCAGTAATGGAATAGAAGAAAATGCTTGAATTCAGAGTTACCTCCTCCTGTAAGTTTTTCCAGGTGCACAAACAGTGCAGTGTTTTTCGAGCCGGAGTGGTTGCAAACGTGAAGCTGTAAAATGGAGATCAGGCGCCTCCGCTACAGTTGACTGTCAGGCTTTACCCTTACGAGTGCTGAAGGAAGTGTGGCTGGCTATCCAAGAGAGAAGCTTGAGCATAACAGCCATAGAGGGGCTTAAGTGCAACCCTCCCCTTAGGGTGGCTAAATGTGACTTTTAATGAAGCTACAAATGCATGCAAATATCAGGCTTATCCTACGTGAAAGAAAAAATATTGCACAAACACATAGGAAAATTAGGTGCTCACTTCCCCTCAGGCAGCTTCCTCATCAACTCTGCAGGGTACTCCTGACATAGCACAAGAGTTTAGTACTTCACACATTTTATGCATACTAGGAAGCAAAACATTCTCTCAAAACAGATGAGCAAAACTAAGGAAAACTCACCTGGAAGGTGTTAGAAAAAATCTGTGCTAACCATACTGCTACACTTTGCTTAATTCTATTTCACCTCATATTTAGAGAAGGATAAAAGGAGAATAATTGCTATATTGAAAAGTTTGCCTAGCAAAGAGTATAATATTGCCAAGGTACTGATCTCCATTCTAACATTAAAAAAAATACAAATACGAATATGAATCTTTCAAAAAGACCAAACAGTAGTGTGGTGGGAGACTTAGGGATTTTTGATTTATAAGTTTACTCCTTCATGGGTAAGATGAGTAAAATGTGACAAAAGACCAAAAGCCGTGGAGCGGTGAAATAAGTCTTAGAAAAAAATGTTCCTTATTTCAGCAGTTATTTTTTCACATTTTCTTGTTTTTCAAGGCAGTATTCTGTGATCAGGGTATGAAAATAAGAAGTAAGGTTTAAAGCAAATGTCTCACATGCACACATACCTACAAGGCACACCAGAGAGTGCTGAATGATGACAATCTGTTTACTGAAACAGTTCGTTCTAGAACAGGGAGATATTTCAAGCACCCACGGAACTTCAATAGTTCTCTAATTATACACAGGAAAACATTAATAATAAAAGAATAATACGAATGTGTAATTTTCTGAAGCTCTTATTTAATTAGGATTCTTGGAATCAAGATGTGTGCCTCTGAGAAAAGCAGTATAAGTATTTTTAAGATTCTTCTCCACATTTTCAACTTATGTAACACACCTGAAAGCTGAAAGAAATTCAGTATGCATAGAATTATAAATACATTTTTGATAGTGACTTGATATAATATATTAAATATTTTGGTAGTTTCAGGGTTTAAGGAGAACTTAAAAGTATATTCCGAATTGATGTACACTTGGAAATAATTAGCACTGAAGTATTACAAATTCATTGCTACTACCTCACTTTTAAGTAAACTAAACTTGAAGAAGTTTAACATTGAAAATGGATTTCTCATTTTTGCACCCTTAAAATCATCTTCCAGTGTGTGTAGACAGCTGAACAGTGGCCTTAATTTGATCATCAGATTACCTCTAAATTCCTCCTTTAGCTTTTTGTATAAACATGAAGATTTAATTTCTATCCACACCTTCGGAGAAGAGTTTTTATGAGCAAATTATGCAGAAACAAAGGAAGAACACAGCAAGTGCCTAAAAGGAAGTCATCAGGGCAGGAAATGCAGCAGAATATAATTTTATCAAGTAATTCAAACAAACTAGAGTTTGCTCAGGACACTAGAGTGAACTTACTGACCTACTGAAAAACATTTGAAATCCTGAGTAATTCAGCTGGTAATACTGGTGATTTTGCAGCTTTTGTAGACATCTTCAAACAATGTCCCACTCATCACACTGAAGGGGATGTACTGTACTACTGCCTAAGAGGGAAAAGGGACACTTAAATATCTTTGAGTTGCTGACCTTCCTCAGGGAAGTGCCCTTGCTTAGTACTGATGCTCAGGGCACTGTGTCTCAGTCTGCACCTATTGTGTCTCTCTAATCAGCTTACAGCCGACAGCAACATTCCCATCACTCATGCTTGAGCCTCCTTCTCCATGGGTTTTCCCTGGCTTCTCCAAGAAAAATTTTCTTCACACAATCAAACACTCCTCTCTGAATTCTGTAACCTTTTACTGACAATCAAAGCTATGCTGCTCTGTATTTTACCTTATTCTCCAGACTTTAAAAATGCCTTCATCTGCAAAGACTTTCTTGTTATTCCACACATGCTCCTGGCCAGTGCTGACAGATACATGAAGCATGTGTTAGTTTTTAGCAAGTTTCATATTGTTATACCTTCATATTGTCAATTCATATTGACAATACGCAAGGAAGCTCATACTTGACATACTGTCAATTTTTTATTATTTCTTCAACACTGGGCTCTTTCCTTAGCACTTCTATTTAGTAAAAATACTTGTCTCGGGTTCCATATTTTAATATAACAGTTCAGCTTCAGAAGCATTTTCTTTCTTTCAGATATTTTTGCTTTATTGTGATGCTTTCAGGGTGACAATGGTGTTTCTGCTAAGGTTTTTAAACACTGAGATGTATTCTTCACCAGAAACACAGCTTAATTAAAATCTGTCTGGGAAAAGCAGGGAATATGGTAGCTTTGGCCCAGAAGACTTTTCTGATCGGGAATTCAAAACCTGAATCTTACAATATGATCAGTGAGCTTTAGGATTATCCAATCTGCAACAGGTTCATTTATTTCATTGTTTTTATAAAAGTTAGTGGCCTAGCTAGCCTCTTTCTGAGCTTAAGAAGAAACAGCTTTTGCCCTCATTCATGTAAATCCTCAGCATTTTGGCCACATCCGAACAAATAATTGCCTACTAAACAGGTGGTATTGGTATTTCATCTACTAGGTTTAGGGTGAACTCCATTTATGAATGACTCCTTGAAACAGGAGGGGAGATAAAATGAACTAAAAAGGAATGTCACAAACATACCTAAAATCCTTATTAGCTTCAAAAATATTTTCCTATAGATTTACATTCTGGAGTCATCTTAATACTAAGGACAGATAGATGTTTTTTTCTCCATTGAAACATGCCAGAAATGCCCTCATTGACTCTAAATTGCATCTGACATTCTGATATCATGAGACTATTCCAGGCACTCTAGCTATTGAAGTATTTCCTGAGGAAAAACTACTTGACCTGTCAACACAATTACTGCCTTATTACAAGGCAAACAGATGCTCAGAAAAAGTACCACAGCATTCATGTTCTATTCAGGGCTTTTCTAAAAAAGCTTCTGTACTCAGCTCATGGAGGAGCATACATCACTAAAAAGTGTTCTTCACTGATGGTAGGAATCTATTGTCTCTCTTATACAACACCTTTCTTTTGGGATTCTCATGTATTTGGTATTCTTTTAACATGCCATAGTTTTCTTCTAATAAGGTTTTTATGCTTTGATCTCTTAAAAATGTCATAATGCTACTGTGAAAGAAAAAAGAAAAAAAAAAGGCCAGGTGTTTATGGATTATTATGGATTACAATAATTCTTTCCCTGGGAATAAAAAAATCCTATGATTTTCACACATATTAAAAATAGAAATAAACAACCAAAAAACCCAAAACTAAAACAATTTTTTTCTCCTTTTAGAAAAAGAAAAAACAAGATCACTTACACAAAAATGTGAACATTTTCTTCTACATTTTAACTGTGCTCTATCAGTCATTCCCTTACCTCCTTTTCAACTCTTACACTTTCACAAATGCAAACACTGCCTCTCGCTAAACTTGTCTCTTGTCAAACTAAGAATTTCAGACTTAAAACACATGGCACCATTTGTATGGGGAAACCTGCTCCCTTTTTGACAAAGTACTTGACTGTGATTAAACTACCCTATGAGTAACAGAACCACTGGGATCAGGAACAGCTGCAGGAAAGCATTTCAGATACTGTGAGCAGACCCATCTAATCTCCCATTTTCCTGCTGCGACAAGATGTGAACAAACTTCTCTGGGCACAGACGGTCTCCACTAAGACCAGCTGTGCCTCTGTAGCGACTGCAGAATAGTACAGGTATAATTGCATCTTCCAAATGCTAATGGGGGAAAAAAGAAAAAAAAAGTCTGTGTTGGGATGCAGTTACAAAAGTCTTACTTAGGGAGTCCTGACCACCTCTCTTCAGGAACTACTGAGACATACATAAATGTATATGCATGTACACACACACATATGTATGTATGTATGTGTATACATGTATATGTATTGTTCCTTTATGGTTTTTTTTCAAACAGGTATTTACTTCCCAGAACTACAGTAAAAAGTAAGACTTCTGGGCATACCATAGATCCCACTATGACTGCACAGAAGGAGCTGTGAAATGAACTTACAGAGGCAGTGAAAATATGTGAAGAGCAAAACCAAAAAAAATTATCATCTTTCTTGCAAGAAATCACTAGAAGAGATTAACTGCTTAGCCAATGGCCTGCATGTTTTCAGGTTCAAAGTTACAGTGACATTAAATATGACAGTATAGCAGTTGCCAAGTGGAATGTATTTGCATTTTTACAGAAGAGTTTTTATTGAGACAGCAATAACAAAACTGTTATGGACAAGATAGTGATTGCACAGTAAAACAAAGACATCTCTAACTATCCCTAAATTTCCCCCCAGCCCCAAATTACTCCAAAATCTTCTTTCAAGGTTCACTGTGGTCTATTGTTTGTCACAACCCAGAAAGAAGTTGCCAGACAAAGATCTACCAGAGTGTTAGACCAAAAACATTGATTCAAAACATTCCTTTTTTTCCAGGAAGTGAAAACCTGGAATATCTGTCCAATTTCCAAACACACACAAAAAGTGCCTTGGGCAGAGAGCTGATGATACTTTAAATTTTCAGAGAAAGGCTAGAGTCATCCAGAAAGATCAGGGTCCAAGTGTGGATGGATCCACAAGCCATAACTTTGTTTTTCCTTCCTTGTGGTATTTTTAGCAAATGTTCTGGAAAGCAAGACATGTCAGAACTAAAGAATCATGAATTCTAGAAGGAAGTTGCTACAATCAAAAAGAAGGTAAATGAAAAGCTTCACCCACTAAAATAAACAACCCAGGAGAAATTCAACATTATTACAGCAATCTCGAAGTTTTGTAGCTTTACAGGACTAAGACAAAATGCCACATTTCATTGAAATGAAATTTGAATGAATTTCATTTATCAAAGTTTCAGATAAAGACCACTGTGGTGTTACTAGTCAGCAGATCCACAAGATATGTTTATTTTACATTCCAGTAAGTGTCTATATTTAACTTTTTTAAAGTCAGTAATTGTTGCAGGCTGGCATTTCCAAAGCTACTATGCAGGTATGAACTCCCCTTCTTTGTGCAGGTCTGTCTCTACTTAGTTCCAAGTCTAGAGGCTACAGATTTATAAATTATCTCAGTTTCTCAACCAGGAATATTAGCCTTCACTTACTGTGAAGCAAGAACACTTGGACCCCATTATACTTCATTACCCATCTGAAATATACTGGTCTATCTATAGAATTGCTAAAACCTTTGATGAACAGACGCCTCAATGGACTGGCCCCATGAGTCAGAGAGGCAAAATTAGGCAGCTTCCTCTTTCAGACCAAGGTTATTTTGTCATCTGAAACAGTCTGCAGTATCCTGCTTCATATATAAAGCACAGAAATTATTGCAGGAACAAAAACAACTTGCCTTTCATACTCCCAGAACAGGCAAGCTTCTATAAAACTGGCCAAGTCTTCTCAGTGCCACTTTGTAGAGTCTATAAAAACCATGCCATGTTACCTTATTTTCTGAAAACCTTCTGCTAGGAGCACAGACCAGGTAAATGTTCTGCTATAGACACACTGTAAGCACAATCTCCTAGTGGAAATTACACTCACAAAGAATTGACAGCCACAGAATTATGGAAAAAAAGGCCAAGCATTTCTGGTTTTTTGAAAGGAAGATGTGACACTAGCTCACATAGCCAGGTTGACAGCATTAAGGATATCTTTCCTAAAATCTATCTATCTAACAATTAGAAATACAGACGCACATCATTGTTCAGGTTAGAAGGCACCTTAAAGGTCACTTACTTCCAAATCCCCTGTTATGGGCAGAAACACCTTTCACCAGACCAAGTTGCTCAGAACCCCATCCAATATGGCCTTGAACACTGCCAGGGATGGGGCATTTACAAGTTCTCTGGGCAACTAGTTCAAGTGCCTCAACACTCCCCCAGTAAAGCATTTTTAATTTAACAGCATTTTTGCTAGGAAAGGAATGCTTCTCTTAAAAAATACTATCATCCAACAATTGTGCCAGCTCCTCCTGACTATGTTTTATGAGAACACAGACATAATAAAAGGCAGACTGCTTTGCAAAAGAGGCTCTTCATAACAATTAGTGCAACAGCCATCCTAAAAAGATTAAGTCTGTATCTCTCCCCATATCAACCTTTATCATCAGAACAAGCAGCACAGATAAAACTTACTTCTCATTGGTGTAAAGACAGAACACTCTCTTGACAGACAGGAACTTATTTTAGCCAGCAAACAAACTGAAACCTAACCTCTCCTCTCACATAAAACATAGAGCATTCCAGAAACACTACACAGAGAGAGATATAAGCCCTCTCTTCTCATCCTGCAAAGTAAGCCCATTAGCAACCCCTGGACCAACTAAATACTCTTGACAAGGCCAATTTATCACTCTGGGCAGAAAGAGGATGCACCTGGCCTCAGCATGTTCTGGGCCAATAGGCAATATTTCCCCATCTCTTGCATGACAAACTGCCAGGCTGCATAGTCAGGCCCCCTTTTTCATGGTGTGCTGTCCTCCACACAGCATCAACAGCTACCTCTATAAATGGTCCACTGGTAATTGTCGCTATGGATAGTTGCTATGTCAGGATAACAAACAGCCACCTCCATTTGATGAAACTTGTCTCTTGAGAGTTGGAAGCAACTGGATTTCACACTTGCAACATCATGGCCTCAACACACCGCTGCTTACAAGTGAACACAGCTCTGCATCTTTTTAGAAAGCATGTTTCAGTGGGTTTGAGTTTACTGATCCCATATTGGGGTTTGGGGGTTCCCCCTGTGCTTTTGTGCACAGAAGTATCTGCAGAGCAGATCTTTGAGGCATTTATTGGATCATGACTCTCACACAGTTATTCCCTGCACCTGAGGCAGCAGGAGATTTCTTGCCAACTGCACCTGATAACTGAGGACGGAAAAGTTACTCAAAGTCTCCCTTAATGACCACCTCAATTCTGGGGCATCAGAACTGTTCAGAGCAGTGATCTCCAACTTGATACTTATCTTAAAGAAGTGGTCATTTTTACTTCACAGCACCAAGATGCTCACTGATCCAAAAGATAGCTAATTCAGTTGTCCAGTTTGGAAAAATAATCTTTAGTTAAACATCCTGCTTGCTTTACTAACTCTTGAGCAAAACACTGTAGAATTCACATGAATTCTATGAAATGCAGCAGTGACATTTATAACTTTATATCTAAGTTGACAGTACTAGTGCTGATTCCTTCGCTCAACATTCCACATATTTCAGATATTGAGCAACTGGGTTTAACAAGAAGTGTCCCAGCTCATGGTAGTACAGTTGGAGATAAATGATCTTTAAGGTCCCTTCAAGTTCAAATCTTTCTGTGATTCTATGACATCAAAGATTATACTACCCTGACAAAATTTTAGGTTTGTGGTTTTTTGCACAGATTGATCTACTTGATTCAAGTTATCAAATTTGGTTTCTTTCCCAGAGTAGGAACTTACCCATAAGCAACTGCTTTTTACACACATACCAGCTTCCTTTTCTATGTTCTCTACAAACAAAATAACTAAAACTTTTTTTTCAGTTGAAGCTTTTCTTTAATGCACTTTACAAGAATTTTAGGGGGGGAAGGACTGTCTTTATAGCAAATTTTTAACCTCAGGTTTTTAATCTAGATTTAAAAATCAACTTTCCAGGTAACCCTATCAAAAAATGAATAAATCAGTTTTGTAAGACACGTTTAGACATTGTGTTAAACTGAGCCAATTTTGAAATTGATACTAGAACTTTTAAAAGCAGAACTACACACTTAGTGGTCAGCAGCAACACATATTTTAGCATTTAGATCTAGCATACCACACGTTTTCAGTCACACGGGCTTTAGCTAAGACACATACTGTCTCTATATGTTCTGGATTCTATTTCGTCTATGGTCTTAGAAGTTTCATTGTTTCTTCCTCTTTTTTCCCTCCCACTCATTTACTTTGTTATTTTATACAAACCGGCGGGGGGGTGGGGGGGTGGGAATAAGAGAATGTCTCCAAGAGGGTAGAGATAGGCTGTGGCTGATGCATGAAATGGTGATACCTTACTCATTTTACTGAATCTGTTGTTTAAGATAAGGATTTATGACATTAAAATATTTGAGCTTGTGCCCGATTCCTTGGTACATATCTTACTCTTAACACTTCCTGAAGGTATTTTCTGTAGTTGCCTCCTATCACAATTGTGTTTCCTGTCAATTTCAATTCCACCCCTAGCCTAGATACTGTCTCAGGGATTTACACGGCTGGATTTACACACTACCATGCCAGAAGTCCTGCTTCTTTATCAAAGCTTTTAGCACCTTATATCTTACTTCTGCTCAGTGTCAGTGCTGAAAAATTCCTTCTGCTGCCTCTTCCCATTTTTAAAGAAGGCAAAGTTGGAATTTTTACTGGACATTTTTTCCACTCAAGCACCTGGAAATCCATATCTGTTTGGAGGAATGCTATCTCAAAGTAAATAAGGGCAAAACTGGAGAAATGACAGTAGTCCTAGCCGGTCAACCAACATACTCTAACATCTGTTTACTACACACTGAGTGATAGTGAAACTGGACAAACTAGCTGTAATCACACTCTGTGTGCTGGTTATTTAGGTTCTAATACATGCAAAGTTTAAATTATTTGCTCTGGTACCTGCTACAAAGGGAAGGCTTGCAGCATTTGCATATCATACAATCACAGGGTAGCTTGGGTTGGAAGGACCTTAAAGATCATCTAGATTCAAGCCCCCTATCATGGGCATAAACACCTCTCATTGGACCAGGTTTTCTCAGAGCCCCCGGCTGGAGGGGCCAGCTCAAGCCTGGCCTTGAACACTGACAGGGATGGTACACCCACAACTTCCCAGGCAAACTGTTCCAGTGCCTCACCATCCTCACAGTAAAGAATTACTTCCTAATAAGTAATCCATATAATAATCCATCCATTAATATGTAACCAACTCAGTTTTAAGCCGTTCTACCTTGTCCTGTCACTTACATGCTCTTATGTCTATCTTGCTGGTTTCCTTCAGGTACTGCAAGGCTGCAATCAGGTAACCTGGAATGCTTCTCTATTCTAGGCTGAACAATCCCAACTCTCTCAGCCTTTTCTCACAGGAAAGGTGCTCCATACGTCCAGTCACCTTGGTGGCCTCCTCTGGAGTCACTCCAGCAGCTCCATGTCTTCCCTGTGCTGGGACCCCAGAGCTGGATGCAGGGTTCCAGGTGGGCTCTCACCAGAGCAGAGCAGAGGGGCAGAATCCCCTCCCTCCCCTGCTGCCCACGCTGCTTTGGATGCAGCCCAGGACACGTTTGGCTCTCTGGGCTGGGAGTGCCCATGGCTGGGTCATGTCCAGCCTCTCACCCACCAGCACCCCCAAGTCCTTCTGGGCAGGGCTGCTCTCCATCTTCTCGTCCCCAGCCTGCGCTCATACTGGGGTTTGCCTCAATCCAGATGCAGCACCCTGAACCTGGTCTTGTTACATCTTCTCAGGTTCCCATGGCCTCATTTCTTGAGTTTATCCAGGTCCCTCTGAATAGTATCCCATCTTTCAGGTGTGTCAACTGCACCCCTCACCTTGGTGTTAACTAAAAATTTATTGAGTGTGCATTTGATCCCTTGGTCTGTCATTAATGAAGATATTAAATAACACCAGTCCCAAGATATTCTGAAGTCACTTTATAACATTAGGATCCCTGTGAGTCTCCAAAGCATTTCTACCTTTTCTTTCATTTTTAGAAAAGCCACTCCTAAGAAGTATCATTAATCATTGTATGTAAAGGCACAGGAAGTTACACCTAATTCAATTTCAAATTTGGAATGCATACACAAACTACAAATTGTATTTATTCATTCATTTCATTCTTTGAGGCAGGCAATTTTCTGTGTCAAACACAATATTCATTTATTAATTATCATTTTGCTACAGCAAATCCTGGCATTTTTTCTTTTGGTTCTTCTTCAGACTCCTTGCATTAGCAATGCTGATGTTTTCCAATCACGCCAACATGCAATGAAGAAGTCAGTAGGAAATGTTTTCTTCCACTTAACTTCTGCTTAACTGTATGCCTTCACATTACCCTATGTCATGAAATTAAAAGGTAAACAGTGTCAGCTATGTACCCTTGCTGCTGGAACCTTAAAATACAATGCAAATACTAAACAAAAGCTTTGTGATCAAATGATTTTACCGTGCCTCAAATAAATATTAATAATTGTGTATTGTACTATCCTACACCATACACAAGATTAGGGAAGGATACTGTAAAGCCCAAGGTTTCTTTTTCTTATGAGAGTGGTTGAAAGGCTTAAATCTAACATCAGAAATTAATGTTTTTCTCTGAAAGCAGCACAGATATTAAGAACTCTTTTTTTTCAAAGGCATTTCTAGAAATGCCAGCTGAGACATCTAGTGAGCTGCCCTCTCCTCCTCCACCAAGATTCTTTTTTTTTGTCAAATGCAAGGAAAGCTACTGTCAAACTGAACTACAAAACTGTTTCCCTACAATGAGTTGGTATTTTACTTCTTCTTAAATTAGAAATTAGGAATGTGATACTGTAAATCCTTGCAAGATGAGAAGTTTTCATTCTTATGACTGAACCTTACTACTGAAACCCAGAAACACCTGCAAGTCCATCTTCAGCTTCGTAACAGATACCTTGAATGGTACTAGCACTCTTGCCCCAAGAGTAACTTGAGCAACTTACTAAAGCACATGTTTACATTCAAGCAAAAAAAGAGGTAGTTTTAAGAAGCAGCTACAGGTTTATTTCGAGCACAGCATAACAGGAATACTCATTTGAAATGATTTTTCTGTGACTATTACTCACATTCGTAGATAACTCTTGTATTCCTTGTAATTATGATATAAACCCTGACAAGTTCCCCTTTTCAGCTGTGCTATTCTGAAGCTAAAAACATGTCACTGAAGGCAGATTCTGGCACAGTCTGTGCAATGTGTACACAACCAATCTTGGGGAACTGACCCAAAAGTCTCTAATGCTGGAAAAAGAAATAACACTACCTAGAATTTTCAGTAGATTCAGATACAAATAGATCTCTTACACTTATAGAATTCAAATCAGCAATGGCATTGGACTCATTGTTTTCTGCTAAATATTGCATCTTGAAAAAGGTTTAGGAAGAAAAAGAGAAGTGTAATTTGCAAAAAGGGAGAAAATTATCATTGAGAGACCATGGCTTCTGAACATAATATATATTTCAGAAGTGATTTTTCACACTTCCAATACTTCTGTCCTAACAGGCCCAGAAGAAAAGATGGGAGACTAAAGAAATTACTGTAGCTTTTTTTTTGGTCATTGGTATCTTCAAAGGTGCTTAAGACAAGCTTGTAATTTCACCATCAGTCTTCTAAACTGTTATTTTGTGCTCAAGATAAACCGCTAGCTAATTCTAAAAATAAATATGTTTTTTGTCTTCCTGTGGTTTTGGATCTAATTCTGCTCTTCTATCAAATTGCAACAATGTGCAAAAGGGAAAGCTGCATGGTTCACCCTTACTTTGACAGTGCTAATATTTTTAACTGAAAAAAACACTGAACAAGTCAACAGCATTTACCATGGTATTTTGGAGTGATTTCAAGTGATTGTGAAAACCAAAAGAATTATATACTTTTATCTATTTCAGTCATTTTTTAAAAGAATCACATCTGATTTCAAACTCTTTAAATATACTTATCTATGACTATAATCCTTCTCCCTCACAAGATAACCGTCACAATATAAAGAACATTCAAACTTCCTTATTTATCTCTCAATGCTCAACAAAGGGATAAAGAAAAAAAAAAAAGAAGTCACAGTTCCTCTAACGGGACTGCCTCAATCAACACTGCTACACTGTATGGCCTCCAAACCTGTAAAAATATATAGCTTTGCACGCTGAATCTACACACATCTGTACTCCATGGCTGTGTCCATGGATTACTCCATGGATTCAACCCAAGGACTCACGAGATCTATGCTTCTGTGGATAAAAAGAGCAAGAAAGAAACCTAATGGAAAAGAACATTAAAAAATCCTATTAACTGCTAATGCCTTAAAGAAGAATAATTTCGTTTTAAATTTACCTTAAATAATTGTTCTACAATATATCATGTAATTTGGTCAGACTAGGACTCTACTTGCCACTCTTCTAAAGGATTATTTCATCTAACAAAAGTCTTGTGTTACTTTGTCCAAGAAAACATCCCATCACTTCAAACTAATCTAGACAGCTACAACATAAAGTGCATGCAAATACAGTGCTAACAAAGATAACTGAATCATGCTGGCAGAACACAAAACTATGAGAAATTTCTATGGCACCAGGCTTGTAGAATCGACTACAAGTGATACAATAACCATAGCTGTTTTCTTGGAATCAAAACAGGGAAGTTTGGTAAGAGAACTCCCTTTTTTAAAGATTTTATTTCTCCAGTCACAAATCTTTCACAGGCTATGAACCATTCTAACAGTAGCCTTACTTTTGTGCACACTTGGCTCTGTTTAAAACCTGCCACCACAGCAACGTCTCGTAGCAAAGCAAAATCCATTTTCTTTTGCACCTAAGTTTTAGATTTAAATTCCTGAGACGCGGGGCTAGTGGTATTTATTTTTCGAAGCACCGCAATACAGCAAGGTTTCAGGCTGGTGGTGCCTTTCCCACCCTGACACGAGTGCTCCTCTCCGCTGACCGCTCCTCAGGACTCTCCTGCGTCCCAGGTGCTCCAGCCTCCCTCCCACCCGCTGCTGAGGGCTCCGGCTCTCCTTTTTGCCGGTGTCCGCGACACCCCAACCCCGCACCGGGAGCGGCAGCGCCGCCCGCTCCTGCGGCTTCGGCCGCGTCCCCAGCCTCGGCCCTAGCCCTGGCCCCAGCCCCGTTCCCATTCCCGGCCGCGGCGGGGAAGGGCCAGTGGCGCCGGGCCGGTCGCCCTACGGCTCCCCGTGCTGGAGGCCGGGGCCGCTGCTCACCGCTGCCTCGGGGTCCCTCGGCTCCGCGCCGCCGCCTCCTTCCGGCAGGCAGCCCTCGGGCGGGCGGCTCTGGCGGGCCGAACCGTGCCGGGCTGCGGCCGGACCGGGGCCGGACCCTCTCCGAGCGCCGCCGGATCCGCCGCTTCCTCGTTTTCGCTCGCAGCCGCGGCCACTTCCTCAGAGCGGTGTGGGCGAGCGCTCCCTCCTCTCCAGCGGGCGCGGCCGCCGTGCCCCCGGACCCCTCTTTCAGGCGGCGGCCCCGGAGGGAGGGCCGTGCACCGCTGCAGCCCCCGGCGGCGCCGGCGTCGCTTGTTGCTTGTCGCTTCTGCCGCGGGGCAGGGAGCGTCCGTCTCCTGCGGACCCCGCGGCACGGGCTGCCCGGGACCCGTGACGCGCGTCCCTTAGTGCCGCCTGACGGGGCTGTCCCCGGGACCCCGCCGTGCCGGCTCGCCTTGGCACCCCGGCCCGGGCTCCTTGGAGCGCCGGTGTCGCCTCACGGGCATCTGGCTTTGGAAGATGGACGTGTCGTCGCTCAGCACCACGCTGGGGACAGAGGATCGGAGTGTGCAAATTGCAGCTTCTGGAAAGGGAAAAACCGAGTGTGTGCATATTGGTGCACATGCCAACTGTGAATTGGTAAATTCTGGAATATTTAACTTCTTTGGTGCATTGTGTGTACTTCGCCGAGAAAAGGACTCCCAGAGGGTTTCCTTTTGGAGCAGCAAAGGGGCCTGCCACAGCACAATATTACCCTTCCTGCTGTATGTCACACAAAAATTTCTCCCATATTTTGATCAAACATTTGTAGCAACTCCAGGTGTGAAGGAGACTCCAGTGTCCCAGGCACTTAGCTCGAAGGAAAGTCCCAAGGCGTCCTTAGCACCCTGCGTGAAGGAATTAATTCCTGTGGAAGCTGAGACCACACAGCCAAAAAGGGCTGCCATCGTGACTGCCCAGGCACAAACCACTCCTAATGCCGGTGATACAGGACTGGGTGGCATGAGGGGCCTTGGGTGAGGCCGGAGTGGGCCGGTCTGCTTCAGCGGTGACTGTGCTGCATGACACAGTGTGGTGTCCCGTGATGGGCAGTCCTTGCAACAGGAAAAATCCACTTCCTTCCCCATAATAAATTGGTGTTTGCGCTATTGTGGGATACAGGCATTACTTTCAGTCGAAACACAGTCTCCCTTTCCTTACTGCAAAATGGACTGTACACCTGATATTCAGTAGAGCTGCCAAAGTACAAATCTTGCATATTTCATACAATTTAAAAAGGTCTCTGCTTTTGATTTGTTTCCGTGAGACTTTTGGCAATTGCTGTAATGGCAGTGCATTTCTTATTGGCACTGTCTGCATGGTAGAAAAAGGAGAATAACTTAGAAAACTTAATTCTTAGACCTGTTTTTATGGTATTGTTCTTCTGTCAACATCCAAGTGTGAGCTGATCTGCAGGAAAACCTTTTGGAAAGTCATTATTGGACTATGAACTGTTTTTTAAGGGGAAGTCTAATCTTAAATTGGTGAAAAAAATCACCACTACTGAATAAGCAATTGTACTGGACCTTGCTGGGAAGGAATAATTTTCATTACAGCGGCCAATATGGTGCTGAATCTTTGATTCTGACTAAAAGAGTGTTGATACCACACTAATAATTTGTCTATTACTGTACCCTACTTGCACAATGTCAAGGCTTTCTCCACTTTTCACTTTGCCCCTGTTCCCAGTGTGTAAGCCAGAGGTGCACAAGAAGTTGGGACAGGACAGAGCTGGGACAGTTGCCTGCAAGTGAGCAAAGGGATAGCTCTTATGATTAGCGCTCAAAACTGGGTATAGATGAAGGAGGGTGGAAGGATGTGGGCTTCTTCCAAGGCAGCCACTAATGTGATATTTGCTGCTTGTCACTGTGCTCGTGGGAGGCAGTGGGTGACCAGCTCTGCAGCATTTGGTGTGGTTGTGATCTTGTTGCTTTCCCATTCACCTATTAAATTGTGTTTATCTCCCTTCTCTGCTGTCAGTCCTGCTGGGCAGGGGGAGCTGAGCATTTGGCTGTGTGGGTGCTTGGCTGCTGGCCCAGGTCAGCTTATGGCACCAGTGAAGGGGAAACCCAGTAAGTGAAGCAAAGAGTTCTTAGGCTGTCCACAGTTTACTTTTTCTTTCATTTCATACAAGCTATTTTACAAATAGCTGAGTTCTGTGATACTGATTTTTGGTAAGGTGCTCACAACAATGTGGTGTCTTATTTCATGTGTTACATATAATGTTGTATATTAGCATATCCATATTATTATTCTGAAGATTTCCTGTGATGTGTGGCCAGCTCTATTTAAGGCCAGCAACCAATAAAGTAAAATATTTCATCCTTTTTTTCTGGAAACATTTAATAAGTGTAAATCTGGATTTTCTAGAAAGATTCGGTAAATGTGTGGATTTTCCTACCCAGCATGAATATAGACAGTAGAAATTAATAATTTTTACATGATGTCCAAATAGTTGTGCAGTATAATAACTGCAACATTTAACTTTGTAAGACTCCTACTTTTTAGTTTAGTGAAAGCACCGAAACTCTCTCAAAGTTTCAATGCTTTCACTATGGCAATATATTCTGAAAGATCTCTGTTTTCAGCAGTCATGACTGTTTGCTTAAATGATTTATTAGAATATTCTCAAACCTCATTTCTTTACAATACTGACTTTAGGATCAGTAGAAATTATAAGATAAAATTTAAATTTATAAAATTTATAAGATTAAAATTTACCCTCTCCAAAATTTTCAAATTTGAATAAAGTGTCTATTCTGTTGCCTTCCTACTACTTCTGTTGCCTTCCTTCTGTCTTCATTGCTGCAGGGACTGGGTGGTTTGGAGAAAATCCAGGTAGGTATGTTGAAATAAGACTTTCTTCAGCAAAGCTGTTGTTTCTGTCATACAAGTGTAGGCAACTTTTGCAGACGCTGTTTGCCCTGCTAGAAGTCTGCTTGAGCACAAGGGGTAGTACTGTGGCTTACCCTTTAGGTAAGTACAGGCTGAAGGTGGGCGTTTTCTGCAGTGCCGTCTCCATTTCTATAGTAGGGAACACTGGAGTTAAACTCATGCTTTGTTGTCTGATTAAATGTGAAATTGCCTAAAACGCATAGCAACAAGAGATACAATGCCACTGACAAGACAATTTTATTTGAGGTTCAATTTCTCAACATGTGACCATATCTACAGCTAAAAGTAAAGGGTCTCTGTGATAGAAGAAATTGGTGTCAGTAAGATGGGACTGTACATCTCCACGAAAAGAATGCAGAGGTGATGCATTTTGCTTAAGACATACAAAATTTCTGCACAGATCATTGAATTCAGTCATGGTTTGAGCAAAAATATGTTCTATTTGGGATTTCTTTATTATCTGCTTCATTTTAATTTTGATGGATGCAGTGATTCTATACTATAGCATAGCATAGAATATATATAATAAGCATACAATAATAATGATACAATAATAAGCATACAATAGCAGTGAACAACATTTAGAGAAAATCGAGTCAATAGCCTGAAAGCAATGTTGTGACACAAAAGCAAATGTCATAGAATCATAGAATCACAGAATGGTTTGGATTTGAAATAACATTAACGATAATTTCAGCCCTCTGCCACAGGCAGAGCCACCTTTTACTATGGATGTCCTGTATTAGAGTCAGAAAAACTGAACTTGATCAGAAGCTTCAAAAAGTAAGGACCATAATCTCAAATATTTTGGCCTCCTTCTGTTATCCAAGGAGTTGAAAGATCCCTATTTTATGTAAGAAATAGTCCTGAAATATTTCATAGATTTCAAATACAAGGTATAAGTGTTCCATAAAGTTTTCACTCACTTATATATCAATTTAAGTGAAAAACACTACTGGCAATCCCTAGGGGAAACTCAGTACACTTAAACAGAAGTAAACTGGATATGTCCAACAAATTAATTGAATTGCTTGCTCATTGTAAGAATTTATAAATTATGACTGTTTTGGTTACATATTAATTTACTGCTTTGACCAGAAATGTCAGTAGCAATACTCTTTGCTATATGAAATCAAGAGTAATAAGAAAATTCAGGGCTGTGAAGGTATTTTCTTTGTCAGTTCATAGTAATTGTAATTATATCTGTGTTATTTTATATCTGTATAAATATAACTGTTTTAATACTATATTTTTTCATGCAATAGCCACATTTATCGCCTTTCCCCTCTATTTGTACCTCAAAACAAGAAATGTGTCACACTTCAAAGTTTTGATAGTTTTGTTTACCAGTGATTAAGAGTAGTTGTAGGATGTACTTTTACACATTAAAGAGTGAGGAGGTATGATGTCTAAATTTAAATTTTATGTGGGGCAATGCCAGCTAAGTTTAGTTGAGAAAAGATGTGTTATGAGCCTAGATGGCTTTATGAAAGACATACTTACATGGAAATGAAGATTTAGGCCAGTCTGGTCTTTATTACTTCCTCTGCTGCTTGCCCATGACTAGTTACTACTTCTAGCTTTTGTTTTTATAGAAATGATGTGTCTGTTTAAATGAATATTAAAGAATGGTGCATTGCATGAAAACACTGGCTGAAAGAAGGAAAAGCATATACAATAACAAGTTATGATTGGACAAAAAACCAGGGTTTTTTAAAAAGTAAGTATTTCTGTAAAATAATTGCCTAATTGTAGCACAAAAAATAACTGTGGGCAACAAGGAGATGATAAACTGATTTTTAGGAAGATTTGAGCAAAACTCTTAAGAAGAATTTATTAGCATTAGCAATCTCTGCTTTGAATTAAAACCACCGTGAAGGTGAAAAAAAAAGAAAATAGGGAAGATACATAATCACCTTTTAACTGTCAGAAGACTGAGTAACTATGGGGGGATTCTGTTTCAGCACCATTTCCGGGGCACTTCAGTTTGTGCAGTGCTGGATATGTCCATAGCCTGTGGCAACCATCTTGGACTGTCACAGTTGGCAGAATGAACAGTGTTGGCAGCCTTTGCGTTACAGCTGATGATTGCATTGACATGTAGTTACACAATCAACAGAAGCCTTTTATTTTCCATCATTTGGTTGTGTACAGAGAGCATGGAGAGCACATTTTCTTCATCCTGTTCCATTTGTGATCCCTCGTGGTTGCAGCATCAGTTAATGGATGGGGTAATCCACCTTTCCTCCTGTTGTGTACTGTGATGATTAAAAACTAGGTGGGCATTCCTCTGCTGCCATCTTAGAAATGCAAAAGCAGAGCAGTGCTGGATGGAAACATGCTGTGAGGGGGGACTGCACTGGCCTTGACTATGTAGTATTGTTATCTGTCACACCTACTGGTTATATGCATTGGCATTTAAGCATCTCCAGTTTCATTCTAAGGCTATTATAGATTCATATGGACAATAAAAGCAGCCACATTGATACTGAATCTAGGACATAAGTAGAGACAAATAGGTGAAATTTCCACATCCCTAAGAGATGCAGAAATGAAAATAGTAAAAAATATTCCCATTGTAAGCCTACAAGAAGCCGATTCAGTATAAACCCACTTACGGGCCTTTTCTATACTATTTCTCCTAAATTTTCTGTTATGCCTTTGTCAATGACCCCCTTTCTAATCTCAAGGAGCAGTGACAAGACATGAGGCAGAGAGACACTGCAAGAATCAGCGTGGATGCAGCTGTAGTTTTATTCTCTGTGTTACACTTGTCAGCTGTTTCCTACAGAGCCAGTCACTCAATCTTTGCACTGTGGTCAAGTGTCTTGTATTTCCTTAAATGCAGAGCTGGCACAGGCTGTATCTGTGCATTTATGCTTTAGTCTATAAAACACTTCTAGAAAATGAATTAGCTGTCGCCCATAGTGCTCAGAACTAGTAATCTGAGATGGACCCACACTGCTTTCTGAAGAAGCAGAAAGAGAATATCAAATAGCAAGAAATAGCCCTCTTTTGTGGCGACACACAATATTTCTTTTTGTGAAGCCAGTTTATAATTGTCTCAGTATCTGATTGATACACAAAAGGCAGATGTACTATTTCTGGATTGTGCCAGCTCTGGAAGAACTATGAAGCATTTCCACGTCGCTGCACCTGAACTAATGAGTCCTGCCAGATCTGAGCTGACCTTGCATCCCAGTCATAAATATCTTCCAGCTGAACAGTATGGGCACCTCCAATCCAGGATTCACTGTAAAATGAATCAGGCTATAAAATACAATAAAATTATAACCCAAAATGTTAACTATCTGTTAACATTACCTAAATTCCTGCCTTTACAGTAATAAATATTTAGTCAATATCAGTGTCATGAATTTAGTTTTAACTTGTTTGCTGCTGCAAGGTATCTTGGGTCTTCATGCTGAAGCAATATATCCAAGATGATGTAGTCTAAGGAATGCCTTGAAGTTGCACAAATGGCACTTTTCAGTCTTCCATCGTATTTTATTTTCTGAGACTTGATTTAGCAGTGATGTAACTCTTACGCAGCCTGCGTCTGAATAAAAACTACACTAAAGTGAGTTTAAAAAAAATCTGTACTCTTCGAAAAGCTTTGAACACCACTATCTTATCCATGATCAAATTGATTTGGGAATCCTTGGATTGCAAGAATGTTAACATTGTTTTCAATGTTCAGGAGGAGCAGAAGTTTTACTATTTAAATGAATATGCCATTTATACTTATTACCTAATTTTGTGCATACAAAATAATTTTACCAGAAGGAAACTATACTTCTAACAGCTATAATAATGCATGTCATCAAGAAGACAGATTTTCTGCCAAAAAGCAAAAGGGTTTTACAATCAGGGATTGATAATCCTGAAATTTTAGGCTAGTTTTCTAGTTTTTCTTTAGTCCATATGATAAGAAAGAAATACCACTTGTCTAATGACATGTTTTTCCCACACACACACACACACACACACACACACACACACACACATTTTAAAATGTTTTTAAACAGTCATTATAGTCCTATCTTGGACTAAATCAGTTTAAACTTAAACATTACTTTAAAAAGACACTTGCTTATAGAATTATGCAGAGCCATCAGAAGGAATTAAATCAATGTAATAAGTTTTTTCTTTTTTTCATTGTGGTAGGTGCTCTGTGCAAGAATGGAAGCATCACATGGGCATACAAAAGCTTTTGAGCTCTAGGGGACAAGACAGGAGCAATATCCATTTTAAATAAAACTGAGGCTTAAAAAATACTTAAATGAATCATGAATATGGGAAGCTGAAAGTTCTCTTTTATCTTCCCCAAATAAGAACATGGGAAAAAATAATCTCAACCAAATTTCCGTCAAAGTTCACCCAAGTGCACACACAAAAGTGTTTGTAGCTCCTTGTGAACTGAAACCATTTGAGATCTCATAGTTTTGAAACAGAAAGCAGAAGTTACCTTGATTTTAATCTCATTTGCATTGATGTTATACAACAGTGACTTCTCTATGTCTGGTAGATTTCTTAATTAATGCTGTCAAAATTTCCTTTATGCCTATATTATATGTTGTTTCCAGATATTTTCATAGTTAAACAAAACTCTTAAGAAGCTGCACAGAGAATTAGAATGAACAAACCTTATGTGAAAAAGGAACATTTTTCTAGATTATTTTTCTGATGTAGACATGTGCTTGTGACATAGAGAAAAAAACTATAGTTAAAAAAACAGCACTTGGGTTGTTTAGTCAGATACTGTACTGCAGGTGTCCCTCATTGGGGTGGAAGTAGAGGCACTAAAATATGTCTTTAAACATTAATCACATATGAATATTGTCTTTCAAAAAGAGTCACAACCACATCACAGCACCTCTAACAGCAAGTGAGGGGTAAAGAAATAAGGCATGCTGTATGTGAAGCATCAAAAGCTTTTTTTTAAATTTATTTTCTTTCTTTTTTTGTAATGTACTTCTAAATGCATGATGCAGCAGGCATAAATAATTCAAATAAAATAATTTGAAATTAGGAGTTATTTAAAACAATAGGTTTCCTTTGCCTCTCAGCATCTGTGGAGCAAGATGGGGTGGTTTTGTCGGGGGTTTTTTGTTCAGCAAAAAAATCTCTTTTCTGTATACGACATTTTTCAAGCGCAAATCATGAAGGTCTACATGTGAATGCTGTACATATTGCCATGATATAATGGGGAAAATCTGACTTTGTGTTTGAAAACAGGTATACTATGGGAAAAGTTTTGAGGCAGATGTGTTAAAAAGACTCCAGATGGCTCCAGACCCCCAAATAACACTCAGATCTGGTCTGGAGTGTTGGAGTCTCACTGAAATACCTGGAAAGCTGATTCTTGTTTCCTAGTCCCTATTTAGCCTGATTTATCTCTTGCAAGTCATACAACAATGTAGAGCCCAGAGTGCTAAAGCAAACTGTGTATCTGACCCCTACATGGTGCGTGTGCAGGGATGGAAAACATACACTATGGAAAACAGAAATAATTGAATTTCACCAAGATTTTAGAAAGACACTGCAAATGGATACCATTGCCCTAGACTGAATTCAGTTTTTTTCCATCTTGCAGTCTTTCAATAATTTAAAGGCAGCTCCACAGTGGTTGCACTTTTTATCAATCTCACCAGTGATACAAGAAAAATTTTATAAAAAGATGCTGATGGGTGAAGGAGATTATGATGGCAAGACTAGAGAAATATTTATATTGTAACAATTTTTCTTGGACTCTAGCTTGAAGAGGCATTTCCATTGCATTTGTGAGATGTACTGTATTCTTGCTGGGGGCTGTACACTTTTTCAGACCTCACTTTCAGGCCTTCCAAAATCTATCTAGAAGAACATTCTGGTTACTTTCCCTCCCTCACTTATTCTTATAAAACACCACTTCATCTTAATTAATTATTTGCTTCTCTTTGTGGGTTGCAGTAGTTACAGCCAAAGAGTAATTGCATTCCCAACTTATTAATACACTTTTTATACCCTGAAAAAATGCATCAATAGAAACTAAGACATGTGGCCCTAGTTGGCTTTTGGATCATGTCTTGTGGCTCTCAGGAGCCACACAGGTTGTCAGTTCCATTAGCTGAATATTTCAGGGCATCCTGAAATTACCTCCCGGTTTCTTCATCAAATGAGTTAAGAGAAACAGTGAACTATTGAGGTGATTTTGATTACATGGAAGAAGCATTTTTTATGAGAGATTTTATTCAACATTGAGGCCAGCCCTGCGTTCATGTTTTTTAAAGCTGCTATTGCCTTAGTTTACAACATTTATATTGTTACAATTTTCATTTTCTATGTTTAATATATCTTGTCTTATTTGTGTTTCAATGCTTAGAAATCTGTGATGAGCATTGTTTTGAACTTACTAGGATCTCAGCTGTGTGTATATATATGGCTATAAGGCAGTGGTAGATCCATGACCATAAGGAGAGGACATTTACTCTCTGTGATTCTGTACATCCATTCATGCACGTGTTGAGGTTTCGAGGTTTTGGCCAGCATTCTTCTCTCTCTCTTTCTCTCTTCCTGTCTCTCCACAACATATATTCTTCTTTTGTCACGTTTGTGCTCTTATAAGATGAACAATTTTTTTTCAGTAGAGTAATTGTCAGTGAAAGAGCAGTAGGTTTTGAACAATTTGGCCATATATAAATACAGGCTGCAAGCATTACAACCATTGAATTTCTATCCCCTTAGTAGCACTGTGTGCTGCATTACATCAATTAAGGCAATATAATTTTGTATTGAATACAATAAATTACAGGAAAATATTATGTCAAAGTATTTATTTTTAATTGTATCAAGTCAATAAAAATCTGTGAGAGTCAACACAGGCAGGCAGCACAAAACCATGGCTGAAATGCAAAGAGTAAGTTTATTTCATTACCTTAGTAGTGGGAGGATCCTGCAGCACCAGGAGGTGTTGAGAGGCACTCAAGAAGGAACTGAGGCACCGTCAGGCTCTGCTCACCCTAATGACCTTGCTTGTGCCCATTTATAAAGGACTCATGCACCTGTAGTTTACCACCCTGCTGTGAACTCCCTTGTACTTTTTTATGATCTCTGAGTTTTGATCTTCTCTTTCCCAAGACAGGCAGCTCAAGCAGGTCAATAAGGGTGCCTCTAAATCTCTCCAAACACCAGTGTTATCACTACGCAGAAATACTACTTCTCAAAACAGGTAAAATACAAACAGTAGTAGGTATAAAATATGGCATTTCTCGTACTATTATTTTCCAGGCTTTGGCATTCCCATCTGCAAGGTTACTTAAGATACTTTACCATCTTCCTCACCATTCTTTTGCTTCGGACGCCTTTTTTTTTCCAAAAACATCTAATTCAGAAGTTCAGCAATACTTCATAGTGGGACTCCTCAAAGTAAGTTTCTGATTTCTTTTTTCCATTTCTTATTATTGATATGACATCATGGAAGTACATGACAATTCAGGGATTTATAAGGCACATCTACAGCCCTGCGGATGTAGAAACAAGCATGACAAATATAAATGTGTGTAGACAGGAACAATACAAAAGTAAAAAATAAAAAGAAAAAAGGCAAGATATTTTGCCTAAGGAATAATATGCATTGACGTGCATATAGAAATTATACAATAAAAGGCCATTGAGGTCACAAAATTAAATTATTTGAAGGTAAGAAATGTAGAATTGAAGATACAATGCAGTGTTTTAAGTCATTCTTGACTGCGTCTGTCTTCTGAAATTGCATGGCCCATAAGCTGTCTTTTCCAGGAACCCTGACCCATAGCATAGATAGGGTAGACTTGCTCTGGTGGTGAATCATGTTGTATAGACATGAATTTTGCTGATGAAATTCATGAATTTCATGAAATTTTCATAAGTTTTCTTAGCTGGACTGGACATTATTTGATGAATGAGGATTTTGCCTGTGAAAGAAGTGCTAAACGTTACATACACTTAGAACATTTAAAGGACAATAATTCTGCACTGAGCCTTCTCTGTGGTTACTCTTCACTACAGCTGAAAGTGTCTCTCTGTGTGCCAGTTTGCTGCTATTTCAGAGAGGAAGGCCCTTCCTCCCATCTGTCTCTTCTCCTCCCTCCCTGTGCTGGAGGGCTGTCAGTGACTGCCTGCACAAGGGGGTTAGGAGGACAGCTGATGTCCTGTCAGCCGGGATTGTAGCCTACTGCACTGCACATTTTGATGGAAGATGAGCATTAATAAAAAACCCTAAGTATTGGCTTAAGGAAGAGCTGCAAATGCCCTCATCAAGTGAATGAGCAGGGCTCTTGCAAAAAAATTGTGTTTATACAACTAGGGGTCGTGTACTGTGCAGCATGCACATAGTGGATTTATAGTGGGTTACCTGTGACTTTAGTCTCGAATCTTATCTTATGGGATCCTACCTTTGTAACTGGAATGCATAACTTAGCCAGACTAATATGAGAAAACCATTAAATTTCTCACAAAATATCCCATAACATTTATTGGATCCTTATTTCACTGTACAAAATACTACAATACTACTATGAATAGCTGAATAGCAAAAAAACCCCTTTATTGTAGCATTCTGAGGGGGGGGGGGGGAACCCCAAAAAACTGCCTCGGATAGAGTTTAAATGAAATTATGAAAGATACAATTTTATGCAGACAATGAAGCATGCAAAAAATCATTGTTAAAGGTCATGGTCTGATGAAGTTATAAACAACTGACATCAGGGCTTTCTGGAAAGGTCATGAACCTCAGTGCTATATAGTGCTGCAACTCCATCTACAGCATTCGCCTTTTTTTCTATGTTTTGTTTATATTCTTTTTCCCCAGTGGGTAAAAATATTCGGAGATTATTTCAGACTTGAATGTGAGAAGGAGGACAAACGAAGTTAGTTGTCGGATTGAAAGCCTAAGTCTTTAGTATGACTTCCTTTTCTCATATGTTTATGTTTTACAAATGTTATTGAAAGATCTCCTAATAAATTTAAGGGCCTACAAGAAAATTTGTGAACCATGTGATCAGCTGAACTGCGTCTTCCCAGGAGTTCAAACTGAAGAGAGGCAATTTATACACCAGGTAAATATGAGTAACATGAAATGAATGGCTGATGACTGGTGGTTTATATAGAATTCCTTGTCTACATGAAAAAAGTAATGTCTGCAGAAATCATTACCTTCACAAAAAGTATTTAACTGATACCCCATTTGTTAGTTTTGAAGAAAATAGAGAATGATGGATAGAGGGATCTGCATATACTGGACAGCAGTTGAGCTGAGTTTTACCAGAGGCACATTTTTTGAATATGCTGAATATTCAAACATAATATGCTGAATATTTGCTGACTATAAGCTGAAATTGTGCCTGTTCTGTGAATGAGTTAAGCATCTTTATTCCATTCTGTCAGTCTAGCACTGGTAGTTACTGCTATGTCTGTCCACAGTTTCTCTTCTTATGATTTGTTTTCTTAATGCATGGCAGTTCTTGATCATTTAATAGATATTTGGATGTTGAATGCCAAAAAATTGGATGAAATAGACCTTGGGGTCTAAAACTACTTTTGGGATTCACACTTCAGTCAATATGAGATGGCTGCATATAATATTTAGTTACACAAATATTTGTTATTTTAGAAAAAGTAAATATCAATGAAGAAAAGTCAGCTGGTGTGGTGAGGAGGACTCCCCTAATGTCATCTTGACCTCACCATAAGCCTTACTCAGTGACAGAAAGAGACAACAACAGTCTGCCTTCTCACTGTGCATGCATTCCTTAACTAAAGTCCAGTGAGATGAAAGGGTCACCTTGAAAATGCAAGTGAAGCACAGAGCTGTATGACACAGCAGCACAATACATCACAATAAATCTCTGTCTGCTGCTGTTTTATCTTCAAAACATGGCAGCTGAGATAAAGAAGTAGTTGGGACAAAAAAGAACACAAAAAGCCATAGGGTGGTTTGAGCTTCCCTAACAGCAGTGACAATTTCTACAGTCCTGATCTCATATACTTAGAGAGGTGTGTTTGAGTACATAGTTACACAGACCTCTATTGTCACATGAAAATAGAGCTCTTGTCATTGTCATTTTTCTGCACAGACTATTTATCCAGTTATGCCTCAATATGAAGTGTGCTTATGAAAAAAATGTGGGTGAAGTGAAACTGGAAGGCTGGAAAGGCTGGAAAACATTATTACATTTCAAAACAGATAACAGATTGGAGGAGTTTTTAGGAAAACAAACTCAATTTTTGACAAAAAGAAATACCAGAAACTACCTGTAGGAATTAGTATCAATGACACAAATGAGGAAGAGTCAGCTAAAGATAAGCGTTGCTCTGAAAATGATCAAGATATGTTACATTTTATAACAGCCTCACCTCAGCATGAGTTGAAAACATCATGATACTACTAAACACATTGTACTGGAATTTAGGAGAACGATCATCAAGGCATCTGGAATACTTCTACTCTAAACAGCGTTGCTACAACTGTGGCTGGAGTGCTATTTTCATTTGTGAGCACATGTATTTCCAGAAATATGAAAATACCCTGGCTAGAGCAAAGTGATTTAGAGGTAGTCCAGTCCAGTCCACAGAATTTGCAAGAAATCCAGGAGCCATGACCTGTGGGGCTATTAGCATGAATGAAAGACTGAACTAAAGACAATGGCCTTTATGTAAGAGAAGGAGTATGGAAAAGGAAAAGAAATAATGTATTTGGTCTTTCTGAAAAATAGCTAGGATGAGAAATAATATGCTTAAGCTACAGCCAAAAATGTGCAGGATAGAAATAAGGAAAAAGATTCTAATAAGGTCAGTGAATAACTGCAGTACATAATATGGGCAGGTTATGGAATTACTGTCTCTTTAAGTTTACAGAACAATTCTCTGGCATATACCTCATCCAATCCTCCTCTGGAACAGAAGCCTGACATGGAAGACTTCTCACTCTTCCCTCCAGGTCTTATTTCCTAGTATTAATTTTTACTTCTACAGTGAATTTGAGATTAATAGAGATCCATGATAGATTTCTTTTTGCTTCCAGCAGGCAGCTTATAGCACTCCTAACCCCAGCTAGAGGTAAATGTTCACAATCCTTAGTTGTTTCCTGATTGCACATGAAGTTTTTGGTCTTTATTGCCAAAGAGACATAACATAAAAAATACTTTCAAGATGATATTTTGGTATCTAGAAGTTACAAATTGCATAAAATAAACTGGAAAGTGTTCCAGTGAACCCTGTACATGTACACAGATAACATCACCTTTTGCAGATTTCTTCTATTACCATCGTATCTTCCAGCAATACTACTGGAATAATGCACTGCTCCATCTTTTGGAATCTCATGCCTGGGTGAAGATATGAACCTGTTGGGACAAAATTCTGAGAGACAGAATGAATGTGTTGCTCTTGGAGGTAGCCTGCTTGAGCAGAATAATTTGTCACGTGTTGTGATGCAAACTCATACAGTTCATATCCTGCATGAAGACACCGTGTTAATGCACAGCACACAGAAAGGGTGAGAGTCACCCTTTCCATAATGAAAGATGTCTCATTCCAGACATCTTTCATTATCTAAATGGTATGTATATCTTGGAAAGACAAGAATCTAGAATCCAACAAAGAAGAAATGCTGTGCTGAAAGATGACCAATTACTTAACTGGAAAATCTCATCTTCTCTGTACTTTATTTTCTCTCTTTAAAAATTGGAAATAATTTAGGCTCATTGTCTAACTTCTTCTAAAAGGCTGAAATTATGTAAGCAGTGATTTCTTCTTCATTGCAACTGGATGAATGAAAGTCTGACTACAGGTTTACCTGTGGAGCCATTTCAGTTGCAGCATTTAGGAAAGTAGATCACACTGTTGGAAGAATACCCTGCCAAAATTATTGGACATACATTTTGACACATGGGTTTCTCTTATGCATAGGCTTCTAAAATCATGTCCTAACTTACTTACATACTTTATATAAGCAGTTGATGAAAAGAGACCAAAAAAGAGGAATAAATTAATTGTATTTAGATAGGGACTTGATCAGATGACAAAACTGTAGGTTGCTTGAGTTAATGAGTTCATCTCTTTCAGTGAAGTGTGGGACCATTCCCAATAATTGAGTTTGCATGTTCTGTCAGCTATAGACATTCCTGTAAGTGACTACAAGCATTTAAATATTTATTTAAAGTTAAGGCATCAATTTATCTATAAAGTAAGCATTGATATTAAATATTGTATGACAAATTTTTCTTAATATTGGCAGTTGTGAAGACAAGAGTGCAACCACCACTTTAAACAAAGGAACATAAAGTTAAGGCATCAATTTATCTATAAAGTAAGCATTGATATTAAATATTGTATGACAAATTTTTCTTAATATTGGCAGTTGTGAAGACAAGAGGGCAACCACCACTTTAAACAAAGGAACATAATAATTTCCTCAATGCCTGAGCTGATTTGTATTGTCTAAAAAGAAAATACTTAGTATTCTGTAACCCAAAATCTGAAAGCAGGTTGGTCAGTGTAGTTATATGAAAAGTCGGATGGGTTTACAGAGTTTATTTTGACACTGCATCTGCTTTCTTGGATATCTTAGCTGGGAGCTGTGTCAACAAAAAATAGAGATTTAGAAGACTCTGCAAGAATTAACTTGACAAGCTCTTATTCTCTCTCTACCTTTTTTTCTCTTGATGTTTGTTTTTTAACATGAATAGGTAGATCACTCAACCAGGACAGCTGGTATCAAATCCCACACCATGTAATGCCATGCTCAGCAGACTAGGGAGGAAGTTGTCATAAGGGCTGCTGCTCAGGGGCTGGCCAGCCTTTGGTTGGTTGGTGCTGAATAATTATTTTCAGCTGTGTCACATATCTTGCTTGGCTTTTGTCATTTTCTATTTCTTATTTCCCTTTTCACTAGAATATTATTCATATTAGCTTTAGTATTTGTATTATTTCTATTATTGTTTTATGTTCATTATTAAACTGTTTTTATCATAACTCACTAGTTATCTCACTTTTACTCTTTTGATTTTCTTCCCCCATCTCTTCTGGGGGGAGTGACTGAGCAGATGAGCATGGGTTTAGTTGCCAGGTGGGGTTAAACTACCACACTGAGTACTGCTGTTTCTGGCTTACAGGGAAAGATTTATATTCAGAATATTGTCATACACATCATGATAGCCAAAGTAATCTGAAGTTCCAGGTAAAGTGTAAGGTCTAAGGCAATATTATGAAGTGTAATATCTTAGTGAATTAATAAGAAATACTTGCATATATTATCCATAGAATGGAATTGGGTAAAGAATCAAAATATCCTCAATTCTCATTTCCCAAGTGTAACTTCAGTTGCAGTTTCACATCCTGGTTTACAATTCCTCTTATAATACTCCCTTCTGCAAGTTTATTTTTGTTCAGCTCATCCCTCTATTGTTACATGCCACAGCACCTACCAAGATAATTTCCTTTATCTTGGGAGCTGCTGCTTCTGATGCAATATCTTAACTTGCCTTTCACACTCTGTAGAAATTATTACAATATCCACCTGTCACCTAGCAGGCAGCTTTTTCAGACATAAAATTGTTGCTATTTAACGCTTGTATTAGTCCACTGCTTCATATTGTGCTCCATAAATTGTTTATCTCTGTGAGCATAAAGCATATTCTGTTGTATCCATTAGCCTTTTATCAACATTCCTATAGGGAGGTATGTTGATGGCTGCTATTCAGAAAAATCTTGAAATGAGGACTAAAAATTCTCAGTTCTAAGGGTTATTTCTTTTTTCATCTGGGTTAAAAAGTACTTTTATAATCAGATGTCTAACTGTTGCATGCATACATGCATTTTATAATACTGTCATCAAAGAAGTACCACCTAATGGGCATCATGGAGTCTTCATCTGTCCTCACTCTTAGTGGGGAAGCATTTGCCTGAAATAATTGTTTTGGTCCCTTTCTATAACTCCTTGTGAGGGGTGAGCATAAGCTACTATTCAAGCAGGGGACACCACTCTGAGATTTCTCTGGAAAAAATTCAATGTATTACTTGCAGCATTTTTATCTAGTTACAGCATTTTGTAATGCCTGTATTTAGTCAGAATGTATCAATATTGCTATGAAGCATGACCACTGAAAATACAGTCCATTTACTTAATCCATGCCTTACCATTCTAGGCTGGTCAAAAGCTAAATTATTTGCTAAGAAAAGCTCTATTCAGAGCATGGTAATTTAGGTTCTAATGTCCAGAAAAGCAGGAGTAAGCCTTTTAAAATAAAAAGTGCTTCTTAACAAATAATATCTCAATGCTGAGAAAAACTCAGCACGATGAACCCTTAGTAAGCTTTAGTAGGAGTAGGATATCAGATTGGATATCAATAAGGAACTTCTCATTCACTTTAAAAGGAACAGGAGTCCATTGCAAGACCTCCTGTCCTTTCCCTGCTCCATGTGTCTGCACTTTTCTTAGCAGCATCACAGAGACAGATTCTTTTCACTGGGTTTCCAATGTCCATTTAATATAATTTAAGTCGTGTGAAATCCTTTGATTGTCAGAGTGGCTATAGGATCTGTTACTGCATTTGATGTCTTGCAGGAACAGCATTTTCCTCTGGTGCTGCAGGGGGATTGTCAGAGTCTCAGCAATGTGCTGTTTGAATGCATTGCTGTGGCATGAGTGTTAGGTAGCAGATTATATAGTGCCCTACCTCCACTCACCATGCCAGGTGGTGCACTGGGAGATAGCTGACGTGGCTATTGCAACATGTTCTGTTTAGTGATTCTGGAGCTCAGTTCCTCACTCAGAGTTAGATAAATACAATACTAAATGAGAGATAAGTAGCTTGCAATCTCACTGTATGCAAGCCCCAACAGAGGAAACTTCCAGTGCTCCAGGCCTCACTGCCTCCATTTTCCTGGGGCTTAATAGCTGTTTGAAAGTTCATATTTCTCCCTTTTCTTCTCAACTACAAGGCTTCTGACATACTCTTCTCATACCTCTTGATTTTGACTCCAGTGCTGATGACATACAAACTGAAAAAGCTCAGTCTGACCTGATTACGTGCAAGTGTGCCCAAGGGTCATCTCATATCCTCCTGAAATCCTGCTTGCTGGTGCACTGTTGTCACGTTCTACTGTGGGGAACTGCCAGTTCTTTTAAAATGTCTAGAACGAAATCAGGTCAAACAAGACTGTCCAGGTTTAGAGTAAATTTGGGGAAGAATCCCCCAAGGAGCTCCAGTGGGAAAACAGATCCAATCGGCCCCTGCCCCACCTCAACTGGTCCGGGAGGAAAAAAACAATACCTCCTTGGAGAAAGGTGGAAAAAACCTGTTTATTAAACAATAAAACTAAAACAATATCAAACAATGAGACCCTTTGCCGCTCTAAAAGACATGACAAACTGAGAAAACCCCCTCCCCGGGTTGCAGCTCACTCAGTCTCTGATCAGTCCCTCCAGCGCTGGAATTGTCGCAGGCCGGGCCCGGCCCCGGTGGGCCAGAAATGTGAGCTGCCGGTGCTCCCCTGGGTGTTCAGTCCAGAGCAGGTTTCAAGAGGTCCAAAGAAAAGGAAAAAAAACCCACAGTCCAGGGAACTTCTTTCCCTCAGGTAGCTGACACTAACTAAAAAGCAAAAGAAGAGCTCTGTCCGCTGTCTGTCCGCAGACAACAACCACAGGCCAGGAGGAGGAATGTGGGGGAATGAGAGCAGTGTCTGGAAGAAAAAAACCCCTGCATTTTCTCTCCCCCTTCACTCTCTGCAATAAGTCTTAAAGGTGCAAAACTTACTATTCAGCATGAACAGAACAAGACGATTGGGGATAAAAGCATCATACAGCCAACCCAGGACAAAGACAAACATTGTAGCTAAGAACCATTTATTGGTAATGAAAAACAAAAAAGGAGTTGCCCAAAACAAAGTGGGCTAAAAAAAAAAAAAAAAAAGAAAAAGAAAGGAAATGGGAAAGGAATGGAGGTGGAGACAAGAGCCAGCAAGGGCAGGCGTGCTAAAAGCCAGGCTGGGGCCAAGGCCAAAAGGCGAGTCTCCAAAAGCCCTAAAAGACAACTCTCAGAACGCCCCAATCACCAAGCCTCAAAAGCAAGAAGCACAAAGCCAAAAAGCAAGTCTCAAAATTCCCCAGAGTTTGTGGTGCAGTTCCTTTTATACCCCCTTGCTCCTCCCAAGGTCTGCCTGCTGATGAGAGACCATTGGCCCAATCCCAGTCTGCACCAATGGACTGCAGTGGAAACTTGGAAATTTGCCATCTGATTGCAGAGCCTTTCTGGAGGGTGCTTGCTGTTCTTAGTGTCCTTGGTGGTCTCCTGCTGTCTGCTTGTGCCATGTGGGATATGAAACAGCTGCCAGGCAAAGCCTCCCCACAGACCAGGCTTCTTCTAGTTGCTTCCTGCACATGGCACATGTGCACTTCTCCTCCACACGCCTCTGACAACCTGGGTTGAGACAATTCAAAACTAAATTGGCTCCTCACAACTGTGCAGTGAGATTATCTTGGATTCCATAAATTGTCCCAGAGCACCACTATTCTGCTAACAAGTCTAGCCGTCTTCTTGTATACACAGCAGCAGAAGTCATGCTTGGTAAACCAGGCTGATAAACAATCTGTAAAAATTTAATCACTCACATTAGGCTGCAGTTCATGTATCAGCAGAGTCCCTTAGGATTCTGTTCTTGCTTGGTTTTTTTGCTTCTCTTCTTCAGCTACATATCTAAAAATGCAAAGTCTCTCTCAACCATTATTTAGATCGATGATATAGGGTATAGTCTCATCTGAATGTTAACATGGAGGAGAAAATTAGGTTTTTCAAAAGCCTGAATGATGTCCCTGTAAATAGTACACCACAGTGGAGAACTGCAGTTTCATACTGAACATTAATGTATACATTGAATAATCAAAACAAATTTTTAATGGAATAATTTTTTCAATTTTACCAACTGACATACTTTTTTTTCCTTTGAAAAAGGAAAGAAGGCTTTTCTCCACTCTTATGTGCTCATTTGAGAAAAGCTTTTATTTCATGATTTCTATGTATTGTGTTATAAAATTTATGTTCCACATTGGATCTATAATATAATTTTGTAAGGTCAGTAGAGGAAACTGTGCCTTATATTTTTGTTTCACATTAATTCTCATTTTTACTTGGCTTTTCTGTAAAATTGTTAGACTCATGGTTTTGCATATATTTATATCATCAAAATTATGTAAGGTAAATTTGCACATGGATGTTTATGTATGATCTACTTTTTAATAACATTTCCTGATTTTCATTTGCAAGATGAAACTTATTTTTTTAAAATTTCTGGTTAGTTCATACCAGAAAGGAAATTCATGTTCTACATCAAGAGGGTTTTTTTGAGAAAATTATTTACCAACCAGAGACTCACTGACAAAAAATAGTTATTTTGTACAAGTTGTCTAGAATGTCTGTGCACTTCCACAATGCGTGCATGTATGTTTGAGTGAGTTTGCATGTGTGCATATTTCTGTGGGTGTGGTTACATCCTAAATCAGCTGCCAAGGTGTGATGGAATCATGCAAAAATTAGAAGAAAAATCCTATTTGCTATATTCCACAGCAGGAGTTCAGGTGGCTCTCTGGCTAGAAAATCAGATGATAAAGTAGAAAGAAACATGAAAAGTAGATTCTGAGGCAAATTTTTCATGACATTTTCTCTCTCATGGTTAGGTAGGTCAGGTAGATGGGCAAGCACAGACCTTATGATTTTGTTTATCAGTTTCTGTATCACTTAAGAGGAAAAAAACTTTGACTATGAATAGTCTTGTATGATTTTAGAAAAACCTTCTACATTGCCACCTAACTGTTTTATGCTGGGTCCTTATTTTCTATTGATTTTGTACTCTAAATGCAGCTATTTACACAAGGAGAGCTACTACAGGGAGGGCTTCTATCTTGAAAGCAGTAACTAAGATAGAGGGAAAATCACTAAGCCTCTGCAATCTAGAAACAGTCTGACAGGAAAGATTTCATAGAAATCTATAAAAGATCGACTTGCATAGAGTGAGTAAGGGCATCAGTTGAAGTTGAGAGGGCATGCTGAAAACAAAGGTATTGTTCTTCACACAGTCTTCTTCACAAACTTTGGAGGTGCAGGAGCCTCTGATTCATGTTGCTGTAGACTTCAAAAAGTTGGTGCTAGATTAAGAAGTAAATGGCAATGCTACAAAAGAGAATTCTCTGAAGCATTTTTAATGCTTTCTTTATGAAGATATGATGTTTGAATCAGGACATCCCTAAGACTCTAGTAGTTGACAGTAAAGAAACTTCCATCAGGTTTGCCCCTTTCATAAGGCTCTTTTCTTTTTTTCTCATTTCTATTTAGACATTGTTGTAATCAAGATTTTAAACTGGTGCGTGTATGGTCTTGTACATTTTTCTTTTTAAAAATATAAACTGCAATCTAAAATATTTTTAACAACAGAGGGAAACCTGAAAAGTCTCTGAATCATTTTCTTCTAGGAACAGAACTTGTGAATGATAAGGGAGCTTGTAAGTGAAGATATACAGCCTTAGATTCTTGAAAAACAGAACAGAAATATGGCTTTTACATAAAAGCCAGAGCTGGATGCTGCACTCCAAGTGGGATTTCATCAGAGCAAAGGGGCAGAATCCCCTCCCTCCCCTGCTGCCCACACTGCTTTGGATGCAGCCCAGGACACGTTTGGCTCTCTGGGCTGGGAGTGCCCATGGCTGGGTCACATCCAGCCTCTCACCCACCAGCACCCTCAAGTCCTTCTCCCCAGGGCTGCTCTCCATCTGTTCATCCCCAGCCTGTGCTGATAGTGGGGGTTGCCTTGACCCAGATGCAGTGCCTTGAACTTGGCCTTGTTAAATCTCCTAAGGTTCCCATGGCTAAACGAGCTTCGTCCCTCTGGACGGAATTTGGACCTTCAGGCGTGCCACTCAGCTTGGTGTCATCCAAAAGTTTTCTGAGGGTGTACTTGATCCCTTTGACTAGGTAATCGATGAATTTATTACATAACACTGGTTCAAATGAATTCCTGAGAAACACCGTTTGTCTTTGATGCCATTGGTGCTCTGTTGACCACTACTCTCTGGATGTCACTTTCAACCATTTTCTAATCCATCTAACAGTCCATTCATCAAATCCATCTGCCTCCAATTTAGAGATAGAGATAGAAGATTGTGTCAAAGTCTCTATAGAAGTGCAGATAAATGGCATCTGTAGCCATTCCCTTGACCACTGATGGAGTCATGCCATCACAGAAGGCCGCTGGGTTTGTCAGACAGGACTTGCCCTTGGTGAAGCCATGCTGGCTGTCCTGAATCAACTCCCTGTACTCCATGTGCCTTGACACAGATTCTAGAAGGATCTATCCATGGTATTCCCAGGCATTGCGGTGAGGCTGATACTTTGGTAGTGTCCAAGGTTATCCTTCCTATCCTTTAAAAAAAATTATTGTCCCTTTTCCAGTTACCTGGAAAAGTTCCAGTTACCTGGAACTTTTCCTGACTGCCAAGATTTTTCAAATACCATGGTGAGTGGCTTGGCAACTACATCAGGGAATTTTCTCAGAATTCTGGGGTGTATTTAATTTGGTCCCATAGTCTCATGCACATTTAGGTTCCTCAAGTAGTCACGTGCCAGATCTTTACTTAGAGTGGAGGAGAGTTTGCTCCCTTGTTCCCCATCCTGCTGTCCATCTACTTGAGAGCTGTGGGAGGAGAGGCTGACATTGAGGACTGAGTAAAGAAAGCTGTTGAATACCTCAGCCTAGTCCTTAACCCTGGTTACCAGATTTCCAACAGTTTATCAGGCATGTTCACCTTCTTTGACCTTCCTTTTCTGGTTAGTGTACCTGTACAAGTTGCAGTGCCATGCTGGGCTCAGTCCCAGCTTCACCCTGGTCTTTCTTACCCTATCCCTACACACCTGAAGTTCATCTCTATACTCTTCACAGGTCACTAGTCCTACCCTCAGCTGTCTCTGCGCTTGATTCATTCCCTGTAGTTTGACCAGCAGCTCCCTACTCCGCCATGCTGGTCTCTTGCCATCCTTGCACAGTTTCTTCCATCTGGGAATTGCCAGCTGTTGTGCTCTGTGGAAGGTGTCCTTAAATATCTACCAGCTCTGCTCTGTTCCCTTGGTCCTTTGGGCAGTCTCCCAGGGGATCCTACTGACTTGAACAGCTGAAACTCTGCTTTCCTAACTTTACTGCTTACCTGACCCATACCCACCAGTGCTTGGCCACTGCAGCCCAGGCTGCCTCCAGTCTGGATGTCCCTGGTTCACTCCCTTCTCTTGGTGACCATCAGCTCCAGTATCACATCCTCTCTAGCAACGCTCTCTCCTGGCTCAAGAAGTTTTCCTCCATGCATTCCAGGAGTCTCCTGGATTGCCTGCAGCTTGCTGTGCCACTTTCCCAGCAGTTATCCGGGTGGTTGAATTGCCCCAGCAGGACAGGAGCCAGCAAGTGTAATGCCTCCTGTAGGCTGAGCAAGAAGGCTTTATCCAGAGGCTCCCCTAGATCAGAGACATGAGTTTACCTCCGCAATGTCTTGCACACAGACTATAATGCGATGGTACTAACAACAGGAAAATCTGTGCTCTTTTCTTTATTTTAAGGCTATTTTTATTGTCTTTTTCATTCACTGTCATTTCATTGTGAGCCTGTGTATCATGTTAACTATGCATAAAGGAGAACATGGGAACAAGAGGAAAATTTGCAAAGAAAGTACATCAGCAGGACTCAAGCAAGATTCTGTGGATCCTTTTCTTCCTTTTTGTTTTTGTGAACAGCTCCTTTTCAGGGGGAACTCATGCAAGATAGAGTAATAATAAGGAGAGAAGGAAACTCATCATGTAAAGTTTTGAAACTAAAAATTTTAATGCATTGAAAAGGGGTTTGAAAACAAAATGATGGACAGATTTTATGCAATAGAGTATATTCAAACACATTGTGAAAAATCAAATTCCTAATTCTTCAGAGTTTATAAATTAAAAGGTACCTGCTTGCTTTTCCCTAGGATGTTTTTGTTTCAGTTTTGGTTTTTGATTTTGTTCTGGATTTTTTGGTGAATTTTTCTCCTCTAAAATACACCATGATGGATTTTTAGCACAGAAATTTCAGAATCTGAATAGGAAAGGGGTATATGTTTCTTTAAGTAGTTGCTGGAGTAGGTAGGTGTTTTTGTACATCACTTTACAGTCTTCAGCTGAAAACAATATTTTTAGTATCTCATTTTCCTGATCTCCAAAGTCTTATTTAACACCTAGCAGACAAAAAGAACACTAAAGAAAATGTTTATCTGAGTTATAACACTGAAAGAAAATATGAAATATGGATGTTTTAAAGAAGGAAGTCTATCAATAAATTTTATTATTGTTTTAGAATTTAGACAGACTTTTCTCCTACCAGCATTCTGTAGAAACTCTGGTTTCTCACTGCTTTTATTGGCTTTTTTATCCACTATAATTTGATTGGGGAGTCTCTATATCATATGTTCTCTTGATACTCATATAATTTTTTCAAAGTCTGTATGTTATGAAACAAAGAATTACTTATTTTTCCCCGGCAATTGCAGTTTAAAATCACTATTTTCTCCTCTTTTATTGCGCCTGAAATGTTCAATTGTGTTCACATCCTACTTTCAGTCTATGAGGCTGTTAGAAGTAGTTTTCAGACTAAAATGTTCTAATGTAGTCTAGGTTCTAGACTAGATTACTCTTCAAAAGCATTTTTTATGGCAGGATGGATTGACTGTGCATATTTAGGATCAGATATGCAGCATTACATACTTAGAAATCATAGCATAAAAAGCTATTAAATAATGTATTGTAAAGAAGTGAAAGGATCCTTACCCACATTGTGCTGATGTTTTAACCTTCTTTCTTTTACTTTTCTCTATGCACAGGTTCAAATGTTATTGTCTGTACTGCTGTGTTGTTTGCCACCATTAAGCTGGTTTTTAATTTATTTGACGCCAATATCAAACTGTTGCTTCTCAAATAAGCCAGAAGAATTACTTTCAAGCTGTGGAGGAAATGACGCATCATAGCTTTGATTATTTGATAAAAAACATGAATGTGAAAGAACTCAATATGGTTCAAGATGAGTGAATGAAGGTTTCCTCTCATATTTCTATATTATAAAATGATAGGCATTAGTATTCATCATCAAAAACAATTTAGATACATTTCCAAACATCAAACTGGTACAATCACTGCATACAAATCTTCTCTTGTGCATGCCCATCTGAATGTATGTGTCACTAGCCTGTGACTTGCCCACTGAGGCTCTCAGCTGATCCTCAATTCCATCACTACCCCATCCTGCTCTCCCATTGGCCAGGGAGGCCGCTGCCTGTTCTGCTCTCATTCCCCCATCTGTGCAGCATCCCTGCCCTTTCAGGGCAGATGCTCTTTGCTCCTCCTTTGATTTTAAAGGAGAATTGCATGCACATATCAAGTACTAACTTTATTAGCCTTCTTTGAAACCTTACTCTATTAGAAAAGACATGCTTGTCAAAGGCCAAATCTGCTGTCAGGAACTGCCAATTAAAAAAAATATGAAAGGAAGAAGCCAAACTCTCTGTTTCATTAACGCAAATTTTCTTGACTTCTTGAAATATTACAACAGAAACCTCTGAAGAGAAATGACTGAAATATTCCATTCCACAATACAATAACAGAATATTCCCTTGACTTTATAATTCATTATATAATTAGTATAACTATAAAGCATTTCTAATTTTTACTTGTCTGCAGAATTGTTCCTGTTTTGTTGGGTTTTTTTCTTTCAGGTTGAACAAGGAGAAAAAAAAACAAAAAGAAGAAAATGAAAAAATGAAATTATAGAAATTCTAGAAAGAGATTTATCTAGTATAGAGATATTACAGAAATCTTCAAAGAGATTTTTCAGTATCTGCTTCCATGGATATTTTGATTAAGCAAAAGGGAGTTTTGGGAACCCAAATCTATCATTTTAACATTTGTACAATTTTGTAGATCTGAGTGCAAAAAAAAATTATTATTGTTTAAGACATATCATGTAAAGAGAAATGTAATTTTAAAACAAAATATGAAAGAAAAGATGCTGCTGTTTTCAGTGCTCTAATTTCAGAATGGGGACACAATTTAGTGTCTCCACTGAATTATTCCAAACCATGCGCAGTTCCATCACTCCCCACTCCCTGCATGCCCCTGTGGTGGAATAGAAAGGAGAATTGGAGGCACAAAAGGTAAAGGTCATGGGCTGAGATAAGTAATATTTACTGGAAACAGCAAAGAAATGCGACAATAAACAACAACATCAATACTAATGACAGAGCATACAAAAACAGTGAACAGTTCACACCTGGTTGCTCACTGTGGAACACCTGACAATAGGGAATACCCAATTGCTCCCTCTGCTGCACTGTATGACCCAGAAGGGATCTCTTTACCTGTTCCCAAAAAAGTGCTGTGAGATTGCATAGGATAATCCCTGGCTCCTCCCCGCTACTGCAAAAATTGGCTTTGTCCTAGCTGGAACCAGGACAATGTGGGATGAGGAAAAGAGGCATAAAAATTCCTGGACGTATTTTGTCATCAGCGACCATGAAAATCTCTCAAAGTATTTTGCAATCATTTGCTCCCATGTGAAGGAAGAAATACATCTGCTGAATACACCTACATCAGTGTCCAGATGGCTATTCCAAGAGTTAACAGGATGGCTTAATCAAGTGCCAAAGGTGAAGGATGCTAGAGCCTGAACTGGATTTAGCTCATATGTTGTCACGAGGCTGACAATGACTAGCTTGTAGAAGAGCTGCTTGCTTAGAACAGCTTAGAACATAAACGTATGGCTTGCTAAAATTCAGCAATATATAACTCAAGAACATAGTTGTATGAATGCTCAAGGAAGTCACCTTTGTGGTTCTTTAAGTCAAAACCAAAGTCATATGTGAACACAAATATCATAGAATCATATAATGGCTTGAGTTGCAAGGGACCTTAAAGATTATCCAGTTCCAGCCCCCTGACATGGGCAGGGACACCTCCCACTTGTCCAGGTTGCTCAGAGTCCTGTCCAACCTGACCTTGAACACTTCCAGGGTTGGGCATCTGCAGCTTCCCTGTTCAACCTGTTCCTGTGCCTCACCATGCTCACAGTAAAGAATTTCTTCTTAATGCATGATCTAAACAAGCCCAGTTTGAAGCCATTCCCCCTTCTCCTATCAGTATGTGCTCTTGCAAACAGCTTGATACTCATGCCAAGCCTTTTGTGACAATTTGCTCTCTTCCTGTAAGTTCCCTCAGGTGCCGAAAGGCTGCATTTGGGTCACCCTGAAGACTTCTCTTTTCTGGGTTCAACATCTGCAATTCTGCCAGTCTTCCTCATAGGAAAGGTGCTCCATCCCTCTCATCATCTTGGTGGCCTCCTCTGGGCTCACTTCAACTGGTCTATGTCCTCCCTGTGCTGGGGATCTCAGGACTGGATGCAGTACTCCCAGTGGAACCTCTCTTGTACTCCTGGTTGTGCTGCTTTTGATGCAGCCTAGGATGCAGTTGGCTTTCTATTAATCTATCTTGGTTTCATGCCACTTAAAGTCTCTTGGAGAGAATCAGATAATTACAATGTCCCTAACCTCTGCTAGGGCCTGTTTCAAATCTGTAGATCAAGGGTAGACTAAAGCATCCTGTGACTAGTTCCATGCCTTTAATCTAATGCTTTTTAATGCTTATGGAAGAAATGCTAATCAATTCTATGAAATTCCTAGATGTCAGAGAAGAGATCTTCAGAAAAGATAGCTTCAATCTTACAAAAACACTGGGTTATAAAAGTAAGGGATAGGTCCAAATTATTTTATGGACGTACACAAAAACAAAGACATAAAAGTATTTAAAAGACATCAGTATTTAACTAGACAGAGAATACAGAGAAATGAAAAGATGTACCATAGCCTTGCTCAACTGTTTTACTGAAAGCAAAAGAATACTTTTTAGTCTGTCTCTTCTGCTTCCTAAATAAAACCTGTGCTGAGAAGAAATGTTGGTACCTGCAATTATTATTGCAACTGTGTTCAGCAAAAGACTCCCACGAATATTTCCAGGATGTCAGTGGAGAGATATTGGTTGCCATGGCCAAGCAAGGATCAGGAAGATAATAGTGACTGAGGGGTCTTTGTCTTAGCAGGCAACGTTTCAGCACTGAGTGTAATGTCCTGCCAGTGTGTTAGGCAGATGGAAGAGATGGAAGAGAAACAGGAGCTTTTTCACAGTCTGCAGTGGCACAGCCATTGATCCAGGGTCAGAGACAAGAATATCTTTGTAAACAAGACACTTTCCTCACAACTGTTTTTCCAGATGAAGCAACGGATTTCTTCCCTTTCTCTTCTCATAATCAGAAGGGCAAGTAAAAGTTCGGTGTTCTGTGGTAGTTGTTTATTTTGTTTTTTGAGAGGTTTTTGGGTTTTTTAAACAGCAGAAGGAAAATGTTGAGAATCAGTCAAAGACTTTGTGCATGGAAATGCGCAGAAATTCACACTCTCAGGACTTAAGTCATTCACTCTTCCTTCAGTGAACAGAATAAGGCTGGGATGTAACTGTAACAGAGCTATTAATTATTAACTGCAACAGCAAGCAAAACACTCATGATATGTGGAAGTAAATAAAATCAGTCAATTTCCTTTTTTGGGTTAGTAAAATGTTACTTCACTGTGTTTCTCTTTGGGTGGCTTTTGTCTTTAGCACTGACTCAGTAAAGGTGAGCCAAGGATGGATTTGTTCCATTGTATATTTGTGACTCCTCTCTAATATTTTCTTGAGAATGAAGAGACTTTTGTTTCTTTCACATCTTGATTTATAGTTGACCCGTTTCATAAAAACAAAGACATTTCCAAAATATCACTAATTTCCAAGTAGCACTTGGGCAACTTGATGTCTTGCTTAAAGAGAGCTGTTTCAGAGAGGTAAATTTTCTTTTTTTTTTTTTTGGTCTGGATTTTTTTGTTTTTTGTTTGTTTGTATGTTCTTTAATTTGGGGACCAAATGTCATTTCCTTTCTTCCACCAGCTTACAGACTCCATCACAAGTCCTTATGAATTATTATTCATTAGAATATTATAGAACTGTTTTGAAACAGAAGGTAAATCAATCCATAAAATAATTTCTTCATTTTATTTTGTTAGAGTTAATAATTTTCCATTTTCTGTGGACATAATCCTTTCTGGTTCTGAAGGATACCAGAAGAACTTATTTGCCTGGCTTAATTATACTCAGCATGACATAACTGAGCTCACTGATATGGGGTGAGAAATATATCCTAACTATCATGCCACTTGAGCAATTTGATCTTTATAGTCAAAACTTTGGAGAATTCAAAGATTCTTTGGTTTTTTCTCTAACCATTTCTAATGCTCACTACAACTCAGACACATAATGGGAATAGCTATAAAAAGAGATGTGCAAAACAACTGACTCAATCTGAAGCATGCCTGTTGCAGGTGCTGGTTAAGATTTCCCTGTAACAGTGAGACAGGTACATTTTGTTGAGGCCACAGACTACACCTGAAAGGGGAAGGTACCATTAAATGCCATGTAGGAGCCTGAGAACTGTCCAGTAATTGGAGTTATAGGTGGGCGAAGAGCAGAGTTTCTTAGAATGTTCACAATTAATTGGAGGAATTGGCCAGGTGCACTTTAAGACTATTATTAAGTCTCCAGCTCAGAGAGAGTATTCATCTTCAGTAACCTCAGATGATGAGATGAAAACCAAAAAGCACAATTTGTGCTTCAAACTCCCATCTGACTTTTCAGGACTTACTGAAGAAGTCTAAATGTTTTCTGCCAAAATATGCAAATAACACTGAAAGTTAGAGTAATACATTTAGGGATTTATTATTTGTTCATATAAATACAGCTTAAATAGAGAGTGCAGTACATTAGCGAGTTCTGACGCACAAGTAGCAGCTGTTTTAAATGAAAATATCCCATGCAAAGCAATTAGTTGAATGTTGCTTCTTCATCATCATCATCATCATCATCATCATCATCGTCATTTCTGAAATCCTGTCCTTCCCCTAGGGTTTCTGATGTTCCATAATAATAAGTAGGCTTGGTATGACAAGATCATGGTGGTGGGTTTTGGTACCATCTGTCCTAAAAATACTCAAATCTATTTCTTGATGTATTTTAGCCATCTCCTCTGCAGGATTGGTTTTGGGGTTGTTTTTGTTTTTTTATTTATTTACTTTTTAGGGTGATTTTGCTTCATTTTTTACATTTTTTATTTTGGTTGTATTTACTGGGCAAATTTCCAAACCCTTAGGAAATGTTAGCTTATGTGGGTTTCAATTCCTAGAAGTGTTCATGTGTGATCACTTTCAGAAGCACATGGTTGGCAGCAGCCCACTGGCTTCCAATTCAATTACATCAGCCATGTTGAAGTGCTTGAAGCAGAAAAAGACTTAGCACTGCATTTCTTATTTTGTACCGTCCTCTCAGATGATGAAAAGCCTGCAAGATCTGTACTCATGCATTTTCTGGACAAATTTTAAAAATTGCATTAACTATCCTTTCAAAATGTTGGACTTTTTCATTGGTTGGGCTGTGGAAATTGAATATATAACTGCACAGTACCCAATCCCTCCAATAAATACAGTCAGTGTGATGTGGCCAGTAATCTACATAGAATCAATGATCATTGTAGCAGAGATTCTCCAAAAATTCAGGCAGCCGCATGTGTTTAATGAATGAGCAAGACACTGGGCATGTGTCCAGATCCTTTTATTTCAATGTCTCTGTCTGTCCTGAATTTTGAAATGGAGTAGGGAGCTGGCAAAGTAGCCATGAATACAAGTGGGGTTTTTTATACAGTATTTTGAGCATAGTATGTTCTATTTACTGCCTGAATGTACTGTAGTACCAGTGACACTATGGTATTCATTGTTAGATACAAAGAATAATTATCTGGCTGATATATTAATTTCTGTTATATGTACTGTTATTAAAAATAAAAAAATTGTTTTCAAGCTTTAAATGTACATCTAAAGAAAAGAAATGTATTTATATATTTACATATAGCTACATACAGACACACACATATGCGCAGAGAAATAAATGCATAATTTTAAAATGCAATATAATTGAATGGCAAAATTACACAGATATGAAGAAATTATTGTTACTGCATTTGAGATGTCTAACCGTTGCAATACATGACTGTGAAAAATAAGTCTGTTCTGAAAAACAAGGAAATTGGTGGAACATAGAGTACAAATCTGCTTGGTGACATGTTATGTTCACCTAAAACTGTAATTCAGACAATTATGGAGAAATTCTAGCTACAGTAAAACAAATACTCCTGATTCTGGCCTGCAGATTTCACTGCAGTGTAATCAAAAAAGGCAGCTTCTATACCTGGGTCTTTTCAAAGTATTTCTTTATCATCTGTTAAAATTGTGGTAGCCTTTGACTTAATGCACTTTTCATACATTCTGTTAGAGGCAGAATGACCTTTACCACATCATTCAAGTCAAAGATGCTATTTTAACTCTGTTCCTGCACTCTTTCTCCCTCAAAGGGCTACAGATACAATAGTTTTCATTTCCCATTTCTATTCCATTTTTTGATTACCCTTTGTCACATGTCCTCCTATTCAGCACATTAAACTGGTCTTTCTGGGAGCTGGATCCTGAAACTTTACCCTGTTTGAAGCAATTTAGACTGTCCAGCAGCCCCTCTTCCTTTTATCATTGTGCAGAAAGTTGTTGCATTTAATAGCTTTTGACTATTTCTGTTCATATACGCTTAAAATCCTCACACGTGTAAACAAAGTGGATAAAAAAATTAGATATAAAAAATAACTTCTGTGACTAATTTGGCCTGTTTTTGATTAAGCTTTATCCATCACTTGCAGTATTAGAGGTGCTGTGTATTTACAGAAAACTCTTGTGATATTCTGTTTTCTGATGAAAAGAGAAAACTCTTTTCTGATGAAAAGAGCTCTTATAAGATTGCTGGTTTAACTTGCTCCATTCTAAGGTACTTTGTTATGTGAAAAGGCAATTTAAAGATAGCTAAAATGAAAAAAGCACTCTGATAAATTAAAAAATGTATTCATTTTCTTGGCTTTATTCATTCCTGGTTTGCAATGCCAGAATTGTTGCAGGAGGACAATAAGTGAAAGGATCCCTGGAAGACCAAATGAGTACAGCATTAGCTAAAATTTACTATTTTCTAAATAGGATGCAGAAGACAAAGCAGAAAAAAAAGAAAAAACCAAAACAACAAAAACCCCATAACTGAAACCACACCTACTGCATTAATTGTAGGCAACACCTCTTAAAGACCAGAAATCAGTGGGAGTGCTGACAGTCTTTGTTGTTGTAAAAGATGCACTCAATTTCATAATGTGAATTTTTGTGTCAGCTGTTTTTACTTCAAGTAGTATATGTCATAAATGATCTTTTGAATCACTAACTGTTCTTTTCCCTGTTTCTGTTCTGCACCACCCAAGGAAATGCAGATCAGAGCACTGAATATCAGTTAATTCTAGGCAACAAATGTTATATTGCCTTTAGCTACATGTATTGGATTTCACACAGACTGCTGTATTTACATAGACCACACTTAAAAAGTCCAAAAAAATAAAGCATCCTGGATAATAATATGAAAAAAATACTAAAAATATCACTGGAGTCCTAGAGTCATATATTTGGCCTCAGTTCACATCTTGTATTACTGTGTGGTGAGAAGAGAAAGCTGCAGTACTAACTTGGTCTCTCATAGGCCTGGTGATAAAACATCTTGGTGATGGTTAAAAGCTGAACAGCAAAGTGACCAGAGTCCCATTTGGAGGCAAAAAGATCCAGCACAGGCATCATAAAAGGCCTAAAGCAGAAAAATTGGATGCACAAATGATCCAGTCACCCCTGCTGCTCAGAAGGGTAAGTTAGAAATGAGGTATAACATCAGCACGTGCCACCCTGGCCTTGTCTATTCTGAGGTTGGGCACCAGCCAGGCAGTTTTTTGGGAACTTAGCAGTCTGCAAGGTTTCCAAATAGAGTCATGGCACTCCTGTGTCCCTTGCAGAGCCACAGCCAGCTGCTATCAAAGAGTCCACTTGGCATAAACCTGGTGCTGACAGATGCCATGAAATGTATTCTAGCCATTTTGAGTCCCATCTTACAAAGTGTTAGACCAAAACCAGATAGGGGACATTTTTTCACTCCCACATTGCCCATATACATGATAGACCTATTGTGGGATATTATATGCTTCTGCTTTATGCTCAGGCTATGCAGTCAAACAAAAAATTCCTGAAAGCAGATTCTGAAGAATCAGATTTTGATTTGCTGTGTTGACTTGAAAGGAAGATTTGTGAAATACGGTTTGAAGGAAGTACTGCAGTGTGGAAATCTGCACCTATATGCCAAGAAACTCTGAGCTAGAGCAGAGTGCTGGTGATTTGTTGCACATGGACCTCTGTCTTCACTTTCTTAACTTCATGATTAATCATAATATTATTACTGTAGAATGTTTCTGGTTAATTTACACAATTATTAAAAGATGGAACGAAATTATTATTTACTGGAATATGCTTATTTACCTATGCATATTGACATGCTACAAATCCTGGCGATAGTATGGTGGCCTGGTGTCAAAAAATACCTTCTTCAGGAAAGGTGGACAGTGATATACCCATAAGTTTTTTTGTATATCTCAAGTAATCTCCCATGCAAATACATTTTTAAAGCATTCTGTACTTATTTTAATTAGAACATTTTTATTTTATCATTTCTGCTAGCCACTCAAATTCCTTTTCTGTAACTTTCACAAACATTCACCAGCATACTGCTGCACTATGTTACTCCTATGACTTTTCAGAGTACTGGATTTTCTATGAAACTACCAGACTCTTCAAGATTTTCAAGAGGCAGTGGAGAAATATTTCTGGTATAACTGTATAGTACACCATAATGTCATATAGCACAGTGCAAGAAGTTATCAAATTTATGTAAATTTTAGCAATACTTTTGTGTATTTTCCTGATTAGAAGTATTTTTCTTCATTGTGCTCCTGGTGAATCATTCGTCTCATAGATTTATAAGACAGCATCAGTACTTTTGTTTTTGAGTATAAAAAGTGGAAATCTAAACAAAAAACAAACCACAAACTTTTTTTAAGCTACTAGAAATTAGATTTAGTCTTAATTATACAGAATGTTTGATAAAAAGATAGATTCTATAAAGATCTATGTGTCTTGTATTACAAAGAATTACACTTTTGGGTAATGTTTTATATTTTTAAAAAACTATTTATATTATATATGCTATAGGACAAATTGTCAATAAATAAATAATAAAAAATGCAATAAATAAATAATTTTAAAAGCATTGGTTTCAACAAAGCTGCAATTTAACTGTTTATAACCTTGTCCTTTTAATCCTTTCTTAGAGAGGGAGAACAAAAATTATTACCTTCCCAAATACAAATTGGCATTTAAAAAAAAAAAATCTCCCTTAGGCTTACTCTTGTTAAGGGTGAGATAGTTTCAAATAGATTTTTCTGACCACTGCAGCACCAGGGGACCCCCAAGGTTGCCATTATTGGCTAGGCAAGCACTGATGAACTGCTGAAAACGGAGCAGACAGAGAAGTTTCCCTCTGCAAACTCTAATAAGGTGTCATCTAAGACATGTTATAAACTTTCCTTCACAGCTTGCTTTAGGGATTGATAAGAGACCGATCAGTTCTGGTGACTGTAGCCTCTCCCAGTATAGCTTTATGTACTGAATTTCCAGACAGACAGAGGAACATCGAAAGTGCATTTGAAAAAACAATTTTGATAATCTCATTGAGAGGCTTCCTATATCTGATTCATAAGATAAATGCCTGGATGCTGGGTTTTTGGAAATTCCTGTAACAGAAAAGTTAGAGCAACTTTTGTTGAACCATGTCCATCAAAACCTGCATAAAAAGACTACAGTGCAAATGAAGGTGGCCATAATATTGTGCTGAAGCCAGCCCTCCTGAACAGAAAAGGACTGCACTCAGATGCTGGGGCCACCTTTTCCCTGTTGTGAAAGAGTTATCTCATTTTTTCATAGCATGAAGGATCACACAAGGCATTAATATTTAAATTCATATCATCCTAAAGAAGACTAACAGGCTGGGAAGGGAAGCTTTCAGTCTGTAAATCTTACGCTACTCTTGTACTGAGGGTATATGAAGTTTGGTGTATTTCATTGTAGAAGATATATTACAAATCTTTGTTTTCAGCTCTTAAAAGTGTGCTGTGAAGAGCTCAGGCCTTTTGTGGTGAAGTTTATTTCCTTTGTAGTGGAGCAATAGTAAGGACCTCATCAGAACTTTAGGTCATTTAAAGGCTTCTCTGAAGTACTGATAAGTGTAGTACTTTTGGGAAATGTACACCAGATTTGCATGACTTTTGCAGACTTTTGAATGTGACAAGGTCGGGGGACTGGTGTGAAATACACAGACCTATACAAAAGGAAGCAAAGAAGGCAAGGCTAACAAGCACAGAATGACCCTACCACTAATAATGTGAGGCCACAACATGACCACATATAATGCCTAGGTAAAAGATGCTGACTCATTGTAGTTAGCCAGAGTTTTGTTTTGTTTTCTTTTTTTTTGGTTGTTGTTGGGTTTGAGTTTTTGTATTTTTATTTGTTTTTTTTTTTTTTTTGTTGGCGGGGGGGAGTTTTTTTATACTTTATAAAATGTTAGGTAAAAAAGGCGTCTTTAGACCAGGCTATTTGTGCCAACGTTTTTCAATGTTACTATCTCACGAAGATGAGATTGGAAGTTCTTTCTGACAAGAAATCACATTTACCCAAACTCCTGAACTGAGTTCTAGATTTTACCGTGTGGAACAATAGCAATGCCACTACCTCCTGATTTTTCACACTATGACAAGGTCCCCAGATCTGACACTATTGGGCTAATATTTATTTCAAACACCCAAACTTACAATCGTGAGATTACTGGATTCATAACTGTGAAAATACCCAGACAATCTTTTGCCAATAGAAATTTTGTGAGTTTGGGGTTATTTGGTGGTGATTGAAGATCAGAAGGTCATGGTGAAGGTTTGTAAAGTAATGATATACGCCCAAAAGAACAGAAAGGAAACTGGCATATTGTATTTAGTCAGATTCCCCAAACCAAACAGGCATGTATATTTAAAATTTTGCTTTAATTGAAATAACAAATTGCAGACTTACAAGGAGCAGCTTCTCTCTTTTGCTAAAAGGTACATAAAAAACTTCAATTGAATCTTTTAAGCTATTCTTTCTTGCTTTCTCTGGTAGCTCTCCTCCTTAGTGAGAAGCCTTTGTGTTTAACTAAAACAGATTAAGAGTCCCTCTCTAAGCAAATAATTTCTATGCATAGTGTTTCCAGACAAAATTTGATTTAATAAAATATTTGTCTGATTCCAATTTGTATTCATGAACACAATTCTTTCTGAAATTATATAAGGAGTATTTTACAAAATGAAATATTTAATGTCTACACAGCAATGAATTAGAGTTTATCTGTGAGGTATCAGCAAATTTAGCAAGGGAAAAGCATTTGCTAGATTTAGTAAGAGTGTTTTACTCTCAGAATGATGAAGTGGTAGCAGTTAATGCAGATGTATTCTCTCTATCTATGCCAGTATACAAATGATTTGGGAAGAATATACCTGCATTCATCCTTGTTCCAGCACTGCAGCATTGTTACAGGATAGAGAGGGCTCATTTATTTGGAACAATCTTACTCAGAAAGGTTCAAAGTCTCAGCTGTGCTAATTAGTACATCTTGAAATCCAATTTTGATGAAGACAGGCTATCACCCACTAAGTGGGGCTTAAGTCTGCTTTACCTCTTATAAAACAATTTCAATTTATTCTGAGAAATCCAATTTTTCAGCAAGTTCTATTACAGAAAAAAAGGGTTACTTAGACAAGTTCTGTCTAGTAGTTAAGTGGGCTTTTCAGGAAAATTATTTTCTTAGGTTCATTTATATACCTGAATGACTCCCTCGAATGAATACAGTAGTGTTAGTGGTTGCATGGCTACACAGTAAATTAACCTCTTACATATAGGAGGGCAAACCTTGAATTTTTTGTTCATTACAGCCGTGGGCTTTTCTGGGCACTAGCAGAGGTCTCAGGTGTGCATGCATAGTGTCACTGAAGGTGTTGCACTGCACTTTTCAGCAGATTGAATTAGTGGTGCTCTCACAACCATGGAAATTCTTATGTAAAGACCTCCCACCCAAAAGAAGTGAGGTAGAAGAGATCAACAGAGAGAACTGATGAGCCAAGGAAGTTGTACTGGTTTTGACTTTGGAGCTAGCTTATCTAAAGAGGGTCAAGTTTCTCTATACCCTCCACACTTGAGACATACTCGAAATTTGTTCTTGAGACAAACACTAAATGACGCAGAGCCAAAAAACAGTAGTCATAGACTCACCATCCATTTCTACCACTTTCCTTCAACAGAAATGTTCAAACAACTCAAGTTTTGATTTAGTAGGTGCGTAGCTGGGTGTCTGCACAAAGGCTTTCATGACCACAGATACAGTCCAGGTCTTTTGAGGCTTTTAAAGCTCCAAGCAAAGCCTTAAGTCTGCATATTGTATATTTACAAGAACAAGTATTACAATAAAAATGGCACAGAAAAGCGCAGAATCAGCTTGCATATGTGGTATAATTCTTTAATTTTTTCTTTATTTTTAAAGAACTAATTTTCTTAAATAAATACTATTAGGTTAGTCTGAAAATGTTACAAGATAACATTTCTTATTTCTTTCAGGGAAAGCAAATTCTGTCTATTCCTACATGCTGTGTGGTATAATAGCGCACAGCCCACACAGTAGGTAATTTGAATGAACAGCAGGCCATCAAATTACTCTAAAAGGGCTGTTATATTTCAAGCAGGGAACATTTTTATTACAGTCACATTCTTGACATCCCACAGGATGCATATACATTTTTTCTTCTCTATTGATATCAGACCAACAGGCAACTAGCTGGAATAAATGGACATCTCGAAATAACCGTGAACAGTTTACAAATACAGGTACCTCTGCTTTTTGATGCTGGGATATTTTGTACTGAGAGAAAGCTCTATTTTATACTCAATAACTGTACCATGAATTGCATGCAGGAAGCCTCATCACATACAATCAGTGATTCACAGTTTCATTCAGAGCAGACAGCTACCAATGGCATTATTCACCCCAGTGAGCAGGGATTTGTGTAATGGGGCTTTCCAAAAGTATTAACACAGCAGTGAAGGGAGGTGGCAGCTCAATATTTTCTATTAGTGTTTGACCTTTCATCATGCTTAGGACCTTGATGCAGCCTTTGCTGCTTCTCTCTTTCTCCTTATGCAAGGAGTAGTAGTTATGCAAGGACTCAAGCAGATAGTAGACCTACACCCACATGTTTAATCTATGTTTGCTTTCTCACCGTGTTAACTCCCTCCTTCCTCATCCTCACTGTCGCTTTCCATTTCAAGGCTACAGAAGGAGTAGTTCATTATAATGAACTGCAGTTCATTAGTGGTGCTCTCACAACCATGGAAATTCTTTTGTAAAGATCTCCCACCCAAAAGAAGTGAAATAAAAGACTACAAATTTCACAGTGTTCAAATGATTGTTTGCAAGATCTCTATCACCTAAAAAAGAAAGCAAACACACCTTGTGATTCATAAAAACACACACATTTTAATGCACTAAACACAGGGCAGTGGAATTGTCTAGGCATTTTAAAAATCTTTCTATGGGGCTTAGGTTTTGTTTTTACTGTCAACTGATATGCAGCACACATGTGTTCAAGAGAGCTATCTATCCATATCTTCTGGGAAGGGCTAGTGACCAGAAAGTTCTCAAGGACTCAGCAAAATCTATTCTTAGCACTGCTACCAGTGGAGAAGGTGAGCTTGGACATGTGAATTCACCTCTACTCTACCCACTAAACTACGGTGACATCTATTTGTCCTTGGGTTATGATCTGATATATATAATTGGGAGAGTTTTAATGCCCCTCTTATTGTTCATGTTTCAGGGTAAGTGAAGAACATGCAAACTCTGCCTATAATCTATTCAGACTTGAGCAGTATTCTAAAAATTGAACGTCTATAGGTTCAGTTGCTTGGCATACTTATTAGAAGGGTAAGTAACTTGTTGTCAATGAATGGAAATTCACTCCAAATGAATAGAATCTCTGCAAAGAAATTTTGCCTATCCAAAACTGTCCTTGGGAATGTTTTTTCCTGATGTTTTGGCAAACATTGTTACAAAACTGGATTTGAATTTTGTAATATCCACTAAGCAACCTTCGCTTTGCATTCTCTAAGACAATTCATAAAAAATGAGGAAAAAAATAGTAAATATTTTAATTGGTTTTTTTTGCTTCATCATGCTATTTAATATTGCTTGATCAAGATACTTAAGTCTATTGTGATTTTCCACTGTGGCAATTCCATATTTCTGTGTGGCTAACAAATTTACTCAAGATTGTGTAATACTAAGAACATGCAGAGCCATTCAGAAGAGAGACTGTGTTTGCAAGGAGGATAAATGGCCCTGACCTGCTAGCTTCTGCAGGGAGTCCACAGTGATGAGATGAACATTTAGCAATGGCAACTGGTAAGAAGGATCAGGTGTCACTGATGCTGTGACATTTTATATGGCTCTACAGGTAATGCATAAATGTACAGATAGATGCCTGCGAAGGCTGTAAAAATGCTAATACATTGCGCAGAGAAATATGTAGTAAGGACCATGGAGAAAACTGAGAAGTCAACAAAAGTAAAGGGCAGATAGAAATATCTCCATTATTTATGTGGAACCCCACAGAAAATTTAGCAATAAGGTGACAAGGGGGAATCTGATAGTAATATTAACAGGATTTTTAATTCCCATTATTTACACAGTTTTCATCACTGAAAATGAATTCAACCTTTTCCTTGACTTTGGTTGGCAAGTAAGGAATCTTAGAGGGGAAGGGGTGGATCCCTGTAACACAAGGTGGCATGAGGTTCCTGCCATTGCTAATACAAACCTTCCTGATCAATGCCAGGAGGAGGAGTATTCTGCTCAACTTTCACTCTGACAAGTGTTAGCTGAGCAAGCTGCCCTGCAGAAGCAGTGAGGAACACAAGATACTCTCTGCACAGATTGTCAGAGGTGCTGTCCTAGCCTGCATGTTCTAGCTTCCCAGGAGATTGTCACAGAACTTGGCCATCATGCTGGAACACGGACAGGTGGCTGTAGTGTTCAATGTCTCTCTTTCAGCCTTGAGAGGTAAAAATCAATTTCACTTGAACAGGTAAAGGGCAGTGTTTCTTCTAGCTGAGTGGTGGTAACCTGTAAAATCATCAGTTATTCTTGGCAAGCTGATGAAACACTGCTTGTTAAAACATTTCTAGAGACACACAGGATCTCTGCAACAACAGCGATGCTGGTGAGACTGTTGATTCAATGGTGTAAAGGGCTGACACAGTGGGACAGGGACAGTGAAGCGCATCAGTCTATCACTCTATTACATGACAGAGAAAAAGAAATAGACATGTTCTTAAACTTGCTTCATGCCAGATGTTTTACTCAGGGTCTAGTTTCTGATTGATGTTGATTTCAAAAGGTTTGTTCACTTGTGTCAAACACTGCTGTAGTATTTGACATTTCATGACACAGTGAGGAGAACAATCCACTTGATGATCAAGCACTGAAAGACCACAGTGCTCAACTTAGCAGATGCCATTGGCAGATACATGACTCTACTTTCCACTGTGAATATCCTCAAGAAAGAGATGAGTAACACCTCTGTTAATTTACTGGAAGCCATGAGCAACAGAGTTAAGAACAATGAATGACATGTAGTTAATGTCATTCATCTATGTTAATTAAGTCAAAAGTTTCTTAACCTTCCTCCTTCAATGAATTTTCCTTCAGGATGCCTGGCTGATTATGGGTCAAGCCCACTGTGGGGTTTAGTGCGAGTAGTGATCAGTAAATGGAAGGACTGTCCTTAACAAACAAATTTATATCCAGTATATTGTGCCATGGGTGCTTATGCATATTAATAAAGACAAAAATACTCTGCTTTTCTATAAAGGGCTCTTAACCTGAATTTAGAGATTTCACCAACTTCTAATAACGTTCCTAGTAACAGTTAATGTGATTTAAGGATTTCTAGCAAAGCTTGGTTACTGTTTTCTCCTCAAATAAGTTGAAAGTGACCCTTTTTATGCTTAGAACAAAGAAATCTTCTGTTCCTTCTGTTACTATAAATGCCATCCATATTTTTTTTTAACAATCGTGTTAAATACCGAACAGTGCTACACTCTCTTACCCTTTCACAGAAAATCAGGTTAAAAGCAGTTTGCTATCAATTTTCAGTGACAATTACACTCTCCCCTGCATAGCCCAGAAAGATATTAGAGAATGCACTCAATGGTCTATCTCTTTCAATCACCTTTATGATATTTGACATCCCAGAAACCAATGAGGTTTATAACTTGTGTTTCTTTCCCTGTAAATCAGCAGCAAATCTCTTACTGTCAAGTGCTCAGAAGGAAGTTCTAGAGTTGTGACCCTCATACAGACAATAGGGCAAAAATGTCTTCTTGCTCCATTCCCTTCATCAGGAAACAGGTTAAAACTTGGACAATTTTGGTTCAGAGTAGAACAGTCAATAATGGAGATTGCAAGTCAGAGAGTTGTCTAATGGCAACTGTATTCATCCTATTGAGGTGTGAGTGAGAAAGACTGGCTGAAAGCCACTGAAAACTAGCAGAGAAGAAAATGGCACTCTGAAATCTGATAATATTTTCTCCAAACTACCAATTTCATCTATAGTCTGTAAAGAATGAGGTCTTGCAATTTTCCAGGACTAGCTGCTTACTTTTATTGCAAGCTAAGGGCTAGGCAGGATTTTATTGCAACAATAATTTTGAAATTTATATGTAACTTTTGTGTGCAACACAAAGTTTGCTTGCAAAAAAACCCAAAACAAAAACAAACCCACAAATGAAAAACCAAAACCAAAACAAACAAACAAAAGCCCTGAAAGTCCACACCTAGCAAAAGCAGTGTTCCATCTATCTGCCAACAGGGCCTGAAAATAATACAGTATAAAATGCCCCTGTCCAGAAGAATTGCTTTCTCTATAGCACAGACCAACACTGGTTGTCAGGTGAAACTTTGACATTTAAACATACTGGGTAAGGACCCACCTTTTGAATCCAATCAGATCAAGAGGCAGTCTGGAGTTCCTTCAACATAAATGAGAACGTTGATTGCACCCGGGAGGAATTTGGTCCCATCTTTGGTTTGGGTGTAGACCATGTACAGCCTGACACACTACATGTGTTTTAATCACATTTGATTATTACATAAGATGTAATTCTACCAGAGGTAGTCACCTACATCTCCAGTGCATTGTAAATTGTCTGTGATACACTTAGATGAATAGGAGAAGTAGGGTAAATAATTTGATTATTATATTTTTTAATTATATGCATAAGTTTGTTGATAACTGGTAGGTTTTTTCTGAGTTCTACAGGTTCTAAGCAGTATGCAGGCACTAAAAATACCATGGAAGTTTTATGCTTCATTTACAAAATGGTGGAAGTTGCCTAGTATTCAGATGTAGTGCAAAAAATGTGCCTACTACCATACCATGGCAAGAGCAGGACTGTAATTACTGCAGCAAATACAGGGCAATAAAATACCCACTGCTGACAATCAGCTGTCCTGGAGAATCACTCCTAATAATAATTTATTTCTGACGACTAATTTTTCCCTGTTGGACAAAATTCCAGTAAATATTTCTGATGCTAAAATCTTTTGCAATGGTCCCATACTGATTATGTAGATTAGCTAATTTTTTAGTACAACTAAATACAGCATAGGAAAATACCAAAGTATGAATTTAAATTTACACTAACTATTTGCCATTTTGAAGGATGGTTGGAAAGAACTAAACTTCTTTATGACCTTGCATAACTAAGACAGTACCTTCCCAAACATGCAGAAGAAAAGTTTTAGCCAGTTTGTGGTTTAGTGAAAGCATTCCAGAAAAACAGGTAACAGGAGGAAAACCATCCTAGAACAGAAAAAAATTGAGCTTAGTCCTTGCTCTCTGCTACCTTCTCCAAGATTTTGTCCTGCCTTGCAGAGAGAAAATCTTTATATGTGAGCCACTGTTTTACATCTTAATCTTTTTCAGGGAAAGGGAAGACTTTCTCAGTTTCCTGTGCAGCATATAGGCCATGGATTGAATTTTGACTCAAAAGCAGTACTTTCAGTACTCATGCAGGTTTGTGCTAAATGTGCATTCAAGCTTTAGGCAGCTCATATTTTGCTAACTAAGCAGATCTCTTGTTCCTTAAATGCCCTCTCTAGCTGGGATGCAGCACAAAAACCTGACAATTACGTAGCTTGCCTAAGACTTTTCTTCATGAGGGAAGCTTGTAACAGAAACACTCTGGTAGAGCTTTGTGCCCTTGCCTTCTGCACTTTCACTTCTGTGCAGTAACAGATGATGCACACTCTGTGTTTTATAGAGTGGAGCTCTCTGGTGCCACTGGGAGAAGGGAGGACCTTCACTGCACACAGATGCTGTCCATTCTGACCCACATTCATGTGCATCAGCGTCCAGTGAAATGCAACCTCCCTGCAGCTTAGGGTAGGAAAATATTTACCCAACTGTGCCTCTGCTGGCCTGTGTGGAACAGACCTGGGTATAGTTCTCTGGGATTCTCTGCTGGGATCCCATGTGAATAATATGATTAGGTGAGGCATGCCTGAGATTTTGGAAGTCTGTCTTGCCTGGCACACCTGAACAATGCCATTTAAAGCAGAAATTTTACAAAACACTCACTGATGGGGGTAACTGCCATGTTAGTTTTTAGCAGAGATAGTCAGGGAAATCCCCCACAAAACTGTTTTACAGTGAATTATAGCATGGCAATTCAGTACTGTGCTTCTAATCAGAAAAATATTGTGGTGGTTTTGGTAGAATAGAGCCTTGATGGAAGATGTAGAAATTGTTGGAAATTTTGTTTCTCAGTGAGGTACATATCTTCAACCTGTACATGAAAAATTTCAGTTCCTTGGACAGGTAAAGAAAGAATGAAGACAATCTATACCTGTACTTTTATTTGAAATAAATTCAGTTTTGGAAAGAATCAGCATTTTGAAAAAGTATGTTTTCAAACTTTGAACACCTATCCTGTTAGAATAGGGTGCAAGAACTAGATTTTCCCAGACTTGTAGTATGAACTGAGTGATTGAAAGCTGTGGCAAGTCAAGACTCTAAAATTCTACAGATGCTTGCACTGTTTTTAAAGAAAATTGAAAGGTGTGTTCACAATAAGGATGCTCTCACTGAGGACTGAAATCTGTTAACCTTTGAAAATTATTGAGAAGCCATATTCTTTGTAAATACAAGAGCACTTTGACTTATTAAATAAATGGGTCTGGATTCTGAACCCATGCTACTATGGGCAGAATCAGGAAAAATCACAGGCAAAATCCCTGAGGAATATTATAAATTTTATAGTTTGACCATTGGTGTGTTGCAGTAATTACATAATTAAACTACAATTTTTAGTTTACAGTACAATTTTTTCTTTTTGAGATATTAATCGGCTAAGTCTCCATGCACACAGGATTAAGATATTGCTGAGAAGCTGTGACAAAGCCAAAGGCAGGGCTTTGCTGTCAGGCTCTGGGAGCAGGCCTCCAGCACATGGTTTGTTCCACAGCTTGCTGCCTGCCTGGGAGCCTGTGGAAATAGGGTTCAGGAATAATCTGTAATGATTAATTCATTAATCATTAATGAACTGCACATTAATGCAAATTATTTCCTCAGGCCATATTTTGCAGGTCATCATGTATCCTAACACACAAAGAGGAGAAACATCTTAATTTCTCCGTTCAACAAAAGCGTTAACACAATAAATGAACCTTTCATAAAAGCAATCAAAACAAATCCATTTTTAAAAAGCAAATGAAATATATTTTAAATGCCACTGAAGGTGCCATTTAAAAATTATCACACCAGCTGTAAGAAGCTAGTTGCTCAATTGGTCAGTCACAGCAAGCATAAAAACTGAATCCTTTCCTTGCTGCTGTGACAGGTTCTGGCGCCACCAGCCCTCCATAGGGCAGGGCTCCTCAGGATGGGCATAGAGCCCTTTTATGTCACAGCTCGGCCACATGTTGGCAGCTGGCTTAGAAGAACCATAGTCCCTGCTATTTGCTTATAAAGGTAGCATCTCACAGATCACACACTATTCTGATCCACAAGGATCCCCAAGTCCAACTCCTAACATACTTATTGTGGGATTGAACCCACAGTCCTGGTGTTTAAAGCACCATACTCTAACCAGCTGAGCAGATTGAGGGTTCCATGCACCTTCTCTGGGGATTCACCCAGATTCATAGAGAGACCCTGTACTAATGCTTCCTTTCTGCAGTGACAGTTCAAAGACCTTCAGTGGGCCTCACTTTTAGCCTAGAAAGAAAAGTGTTAGTAGATGCTTTAAAAATAAACAGCTGAAGGAGACACTGGATTCTGCATTTGGATTTTTCCACCAAAAAAAAAAAAAAAAAAGACCAACCAAAAAAACAAAGCAATCAAAAAAACCCCCAACAAAACACGCCAAAACCCAAAATACCAAAACTAAACTAACAAAAAAAGCCCCAAACAAACAAACAAAGCAAAAAAAACCACAAAAAAATCCTCCATACCATTAAGAGTGGAGAAAACCTCTTAGTTTATCTTTGTCTATAAATCTCAGCAATCCCGTTTTATCCTGACGGTGCTGTCAGGAAATAAAAAAAAATCTGATTTTTTTCAGATGAGTGAAATTCTGAGGTGCTATGTTGGACAAAAGCTATTTTTAAAGGCACATTTTTCTTTCTACTGGTTTGATTTTTGGTTTTGGGGGTTTTTTTGGGTTTTTTTTTTGGGAGGGGAGGTTTGGGTTTTTTGTGACTAAATATGAGACCTGAGGGATTAAATTTCCAAGTAATAAAAATCAGCGCAGCTCCATTGATCTGAATAGGGCTACGCTGTTTTTTGCCCTGAGGATTAGCTTCACCAAAGGCTTTGTAAGCTTTTTTAACTTAAAGAGACAGGCTTGTTCTCTGTTTCAGAACTGAAAGAAATGGAGAATTGTGAGCTCAGGTTAATGTAATCTACAGCTTTAAAGATAAACTAAACCGTGTGTCGAGGTTTTAGAGACTAATTGTAAAAATCTACTACATTGGTTGAGAGAACCAGAACATTACAGCTTATGTGTACATATGCCCACACATACATATATTCCACAATTATTCAGTAGGTGGCAGTTAAAAGCCTAGATGAGCTTTGCAGTCGCCATTTAGGCAGCAGCACCAGCAGAGGCTGGAGTCAGTGCGCCCGTAAAAGCAGAAGGAGGGAGGCTGCGATCCAGCCAGCAGGAGCATTACCCCAGACCCAGGTACCGGGGCAGGCGGGAGGGAGGACGGGCAGCAGCCAGCCCCGGGCGCCGGGGGAGGGAAGCTGCGGGCAGCGGAGCCGCAGCCCCCCGGTTCAGACAGGGGCTCCTTTCTGGTGGAGGGAGCCCAGGGCAGAGAGGGAGAAGAGCTGGTGCAATGACAGGCAGAAACTGAAGAGCGTTTGAAGCTTTCTGTTCCTACACAGGTAAATGTCTTTCCATTGTTTTTCGACACTACCTTGCACAATAGGCATAGCTTTGCATGGCATTTCGAGGTCTTCCTTTTCTTCAGCCAAAATCCACAATGCTCACTCGGACAGAATTTCCTCTGAAGTCGGTAGAGTTTTGCCTGAGTTACAACTGCAAGATATGGTCTAAGCTAACATCTTATGTAGAGAACATGGCATGCTGTAAACTGGGGCTAGCAAGGAAGTCAGATGCTGGTCATAGACACACTGGCCGGGTAACTATCATTTTTCTGTGCGCTGGGATGCTAGTAATGACCTTTTTTTTCAAGCTGCCTTTCATTAAAACTCAATGTGCTGAATTTTGCCCTAGTTTATAGAACAGCCACTGCAGTGGCTTAAGGAGAGATTAATTTTTTATTTCTTTTAAATGAAAGCTACATTTAAACTTAACTGATAGAAGAATATAAAAATGTGGAGTCTGAATAAAATAACACAAGGTGTTTCTTTCTCCAAGACAGATACAACTTTGCAGCATCCCACTGACAGGCAGGATTTTTTTCTCAGTAGATTGTCCCTCTTCCAACTGAATGAAATAAAATAAATCATGAAAGACCATTCTCAAGTGCCTAAGAGCTGCTGAATCAGATTTGATAGCACTTTATCCCTTTCTATCTTCCCCATGAAATGTGGGATGCTCTGTATGCTGCACCACTTGGACACAGAAGGGTGAACACAGAATGGAGCAACAAAATTGGATGTATTTTAATTTTAAAGAATTTTATAAATGTCCTGTTCTCATGAGTACCTAGTGAGAGGACTCATATATGCCTGTTTATAAATGTACAACACGCATACAGCTGTGTAGGCTGTGTACAGCTATGTACACCCCACTCCTTTCGGGGCAGACAAGGCTGATGAAACTGACTGCTGTGGTATCTTTGCCAAGCTTTACAGTTTACCATTATCTAGAATGTTTGCAGGCCTCAACATATTTAACTCTGGCTTTTAGAGGGCTATCTCGGCTTGCCTCCCTCCCATTCCCTTTTTGACTTTTCTCACTAATGGACTTCAGTTATGCACAGGAGCTGCTCTCTGGGGCCTGTCTGTCCTCAATAAATGCAGTAGTACCCAATTCATGCAGAATGGCTTTTGTGCCATTGTTCTGGAGCTATGAAATGTGATATTCCTCCAGGCTTCATGCTCTCTCACACACTACACACTGCATATCTAAGGCTCTTGCATGAAGAGCTGTACAAACATGGAACAAGTTCAACCACACAGCTACAAATCAATGGTCCCATGGATCTGGAGGAATGAGTGTGATGTGCAGCTATTTATCCTTATTCCTGGTAAGAGAAGAGAATGAATTGGTATAAATGAGCTGTGAATGCACTTAGGCTGAAGACCAAACTATTACAGCAGCAAGGTTCTTAAATTACATTCTAGTTGAAGTAATATATAGAAAACCTTTTAAATACCTTTTAGTTGTAACTTGATGGAGGGTATTATGTGAAATGGTTGCCTGCAAAGGCAAAGCACTGAATCTGATAATCCAGAAAGTCTCTTTCAGTACTGAAAACCATTTTTACTTTTCTCTGGAAGTTGCCTGCACTAAGGAATCCCTTTGCAAGTGAGTGAAAATCTTCAGAAATACAGTTTTCCAGGTATCTCACATCAGTCAGATGAAAGCATATTTCTGCTCTGTGCTGCACTATTGTTTACACCAGCACACTCACAAGTGCTGATGAACCTCAGGCTGAGTAATATCACTTTCTCAAAGCGCAGACCAGGGCTCTTAGGAAGTTGATTGGAGTTCAGAGACTCCTTCTGGCCAAGTGGTCATGATTATATTACACCAGCATTGCAGTCTCTGTAGTGCCAATAAAAATAGTGGGCTGTATATGAACTGATACTGCTGTTCTGAAGTCATTACTAGCACTGTTTCTAGTTTCCTTTGAGGATAACCTGATAACTTTGTTTTCTGGATTTCTTTTGTGCTAACCAACACAGCTGCCTATGTAGAGATCGTGTGTGAAAAATCAGACTTGGACTTTCATTGTGACAGAGTACGTGCTATTGCTCCCAAAAGTAGATTTTTAAATAATTGTGCAATAAAAAATATTCTGGTTCAAAGATGCTCCTACAGAAAGACTGCATCCAATTTCATATTCCCTTTTTCTCTCATTATTTAGGTTATAACTTCTATTTTTTCTTTTTTTTTTAAATGGTTTTATTTTCTACATTGATTGCATTCAATTGACAATGTTCCTCAGTAATTCTTCTGTAATACATAATGAGCTGCATTTGAATGTGCCCTCTCCCACACTTAGTGTGAGTATCAGGACATTTGTACATGTAAGCTGAAACAGTATTCACTGTGGGACATTTTGTTTGGTATCTAGACTGATTCCAAATTTTTATTAATTTTCCCTTAATATTTTATATTACTATGACTAATTGAGCAATAATCAATATTAAATAGAGGAAGAAAAATGGTTATTTTGTAAAACATGGATATTAGTAATATTAATTTCCTTTTTAAATTACCAATATCCAAAAATGTACCAGGAGAAAATATTTCTAGAGATTTTCTTTTCCATTTGGATTTTAACTTTAAATACAGATGTTTCCAAGTATCAACAGATACTTTTCACTGCATTTTTATTGTGACATTAAAATTAAAACATGCATTAAATTATCTTATCTTACTACTGGAAGAGCAGTGGAAAAGACCACCTGAGTGTCTATGCAGATGTACACACTTATTGAAGCAAAAAATATTCTAATTTACCTTGTTGAGAAAAGAAATATTGATTAGTTTTCAATCACAAAGTATTGATAAAAGAATAATTCTTGAGATGGGTATCAAGGAAAGACAAGAAAATGTGAAAAAGTGTGTGTCAAGTCTGTGACAAATGCAGTTTTGACTCACGCTGAGGTCAGGAGCACCTCCTCTTGACGAAATGACTTTAAGTTGAATGTTGATTTTCTCTATCTGAGATTAAAATTAGTGTCTCTGGCTATGCAGGTCTGCAATATGCTATGGCAGGAAAATCCAGTCAGCACCAGCCTGACTGCAGATAATGAAATTGGTTTTAGCTGAATCTGAATAGGTGTCTCAAAAGTGAAGCTATGTCAGCCTTTCAGTTTCTTCATTCAAAATATGTATATATTAAACAAACCATATGAAAAGGGCAAATCCATTCCTGGACTGGATTTTGTTGTTTCCTTCCCAAAATGCCCAGTAGTTCTTATAATTAATCTGAAGCTAAGAAAGGAACACTTGCCCTTCTTTTATTTTTACTTGTTTATTTTGTATATTCTTCCCTTAAAATTTAGCTGACAAATTTTATCTCTTCTGAAAGAGTTAATTATTTAAATAATCAAATATTAGCTACTATCAGTAACTAAAATATTGCAGTTAACCCAAATAAATAACATTACCGCTTTCCCAGTCTGTACATGCAAAGCTTACAGTGTATTACTCAGTATGTTTTTATCTTCAAAATATAATTTTTATAATTTTTTTTAATACTACAAGGAAAAGAAACATGCATCTAGAAAAAAATTTTCTTAAGGCTAAACCTACTTGTCTTACTTCAGAATTGAAAGTAGTGCAAGTTGGCGTACTGAACATTTATAAACAATCAGAAAGGTGCTATCTACTATATTGTAGTCCACAGTTATAATTTAATTGTTGGTTTTCAAAATACTAGGATTTGCAGAAAAATTTCAGTAGAAGAAGAGGCATCTTAGTAGTGTCTGGAAACATATCAACAACTATATTACATTGTTTAATTAATTATCAGGGATCATTTTGGGTCCTGAAACCCACTGCATTAACCTGTTCCCAAGTTATTCACCAACAAGCTAGTGGCAAAATGTTCTGTTTAAGCCATTGCTTTGAATGGAATATTATCTGGGCTGTGAAAGAGCATCAAAAATATTCCAGTGGTCAGGATAGCAATCTAGCTATCCTTCCAAGCCAGGTAAGGAAAATTAATGACAGGAGTTATGTCATAAAAAGATACTTAACCTTTAATAATTTTGCTTCTACAGAAGATTTACATAAGTAATCTCAAATTACATTAATATTATGGAATTGAGAACTACAGTGAAAGACAAAATGGCCACCAGTCTTCAGTGGTTCCTCTGATGAATGGAAAACAGTCTTCCATGAATGAACAATTCTTCTGTGTAAATATACATATTTATATGGAAATAGCTTTTGGTCTATGCTGGGACTTTTATCTCACAATACTGAGATCCATAAGTCAGAACCTATTTTTTTTCGAATGTACAGCTGGAGAAGCAGAAGTTCACCAAACATGTAAAGCCATTGCTCAATATCAAAAATGATTCTACTATTAGAAACCAGAGGGGCTGAAAGTTCATACTGAGTCTCTGATCCTGCATTTGCAGGTGTGACAAATTCTGGTTTCTAATCATACTGCTCTGTCCAATGGCATTATGTCTTACTTGTTGAAAGGCACACATATGATGTTTTAGTTGATCTTTCCATCTTTCCTTGGTTAAGTTAAATCAATTGAAAACTGAGGAAAAACTACTGTATTTGATTAATTAATTTGGGAAAAAAATTTAAAAAAGAAATTCCAAAGGGAGCTAAATAGAATTTTTTTTTTGACATTATTATTTCTATGTGTCCATTAATGACTACCTAACTACACATATGGAAAGTCTTCTGAGTAATTTGTTTCTGAGTTTTGATGATAAGGACTTAGAGATTAAGACACTGGTCTACCAAAATACTCAAGTAGAAAAATCAAGAAAGTATCTGACATGCCTAAAGCAAAGCCTGAATTTAGACAGGAACTCTCATGAAATTCTCCCTTTTAAATTTTAAGATTAACCAAGCCACTAAATAGGAAGTAACAACCAATAGGACACCTATGCACCCTGGATAATCTTAGAATAATATTTCTGGTTCTGCACAAAAGTGAGGGTTTATTTAATGTGGTAAATGTATTCACCTGTCCATCCTGGATAAATTTAGCATAATATTTCTGATGCTGACTGAAAGTAAGGGCTTTTTTGGTTTTTTGTTGGGTTTTTGTTTGTTTGTTTGTTTGTTTGGTTTTGGTTTTGTTTTTTTCACACAGTAACTGTGTTCAATGATGCTGAATCTTGTTTTACAGTAATGGTTCATTAGTCCATATCTGTTACAAAAGAGTTAGTTCTGGGGCTACAGAGCTCTCAGGCAACAACAGAGCAAACAATTTCAGTGTGTCCCTATGTGTAAAGCTCTTTGTTGGATCAGGTCCAGCGCCTTCTTCATTTTCTGCTCATGAACCCTCATCAGGGAAGGGAATCAACAGATCCTACTGCGTCATTCATTCTTCTGCCACCAGTCCTGCTGTCTTCAACAAGCAATGCCTCTTTATTTAAGCCTAATTCCAAAAATCCACGCTATCTGTTGTTGCTACAGGAAACATTGTCTATTTGTCTCTACACTTTCTTTTTTCCAGTTCTTTCCTGCCTAGCAAAACTATTTCTGCCACAACATCTGCTAGCCGTACGTTAGCCAAAGAACAAGTAAAGATTTTCATACAGTCACAACTATGCATGGGGGATTTCTTTCTTTTACCAAGGGTTTCATAATTTCTTTCTTTTACCAAGGGTTTCAAGCAGTTTTGAAAAGACATTGTTGTGGGAATGAGATTTTCAACATAAGTGTGATGACTACAGGACAGCACAGAGGCTGGCTTCCACCTCCTTTACATACAGCTGCTCTTAAGACAATAGTCTCCTGTAAATACAGAAAAAAAATGCAATAATTTATCTGAAAGCCTCCTGTCCTTTCTATTTCTCTTCTATGTTAGGCCAGGATATTGAAGGAAACCCACAAAATCTCTTAGGGAACTCTCTGAAAGACTTTGTGATGTTAATTTCAGTTTAAAGATTCTAAATTATTAATTTTTCATGCAAATTGAAACGTTTTCAATGTTGTAGAGAACCTAGCTCTAAAATGAAATCTGTTTTGGTTTAAACAAATTGAATTTTTAGTTTGAAATTTTGCTTTCTATGAATACATTGAATAATAAAAATGTCTGATTTTATTCCTTACTTTCAGATAATCAAGAAAATTTCACAATAAGAACAATGTGTCAGATAAAATTAGCAGGTTTATGACAGTACTTTTTTTGTGAAGAAGATACCACTTTTCCTAGGAAATCTCTCTGGTCATCTCTCTATAGCTGAAAAGAAAAGCTATAGATGCTTTTCTCTCCAACTGTTGTTGAGAACAACATAAATAAAAAGTGCTACTGCATTTATGCAGTGAAAAAAAAACCATCATGATTTAGACTAGCTGATCATCAAGAAGCAGACTTTCAAAGAACATTTTGTTTCACATGAGAATTAAAAAGTTCTTTCCCTGTGGATTAGAATCTCATGTTGTAGGAAAAAGTTGTTTTAACAGTTATCATTTGGTCTCCAAATCTGTCCAACCTACCCTTAACTTGAGAAGACCAAATAATACAAGCGAAGGAATAGAATGAAAAAGCAAGTCTTATATTAAAAGATGAAGGCACTGGAAGTAGGCCATTCTTAAAGTGAATATTCATTAGCAGATGTGGTGAAAATATTCCCTGAGAAATGCCTCTTTATATGCACAACAAGAAAAAGATCCTTGCAGAGCTCTTTTCCTCTCTCATATAAATAATGTGACATTTTCACCTTTGGTATTGGGAAATGGACATTGATCTTACAGTCCTGCTGCAATCCATCTTATCTATAGCTGCATTTTTCACCTTGCACCTCATATCTTTTGTCATGGTGTCATCACTGGATAGCCTCATGGACTGTTCATTTAAACTGAGGCAAGATTTTGAACTAAATGTATTGCCTGTACTTTATTGGTTTTTCACAATAACAATGACAATATAGACAGAGACATTGCCTTAGAGCTTAAAAAAAAAGAAAAAAAAATCCATGACTGACTTGAAATGGTTTTACCCGAGGAAAAAAAAATTCAGGAAATTAATACACAGCATCTGACAACTGCTGAATTTCATATCAGACTGACATCTCAGTAGGACATCATAAGACCTCAAGAAACAGGATCAGTTAAGATGTAATCAAAGCCTCTGACTCCAGAAAACAAAGGTAACATCATACTGCTTTTTAAAATGAATGCAACACTAAAAGATATAATCTAGTAAAAAAAATATTAACTAAACCTACAATTTGTGACATTTTGTGGTAGTCTAACAATGCAAACATGGGGAAAATCTTTTGCAACAAAACCCAACAAAACCATTGGAGATAGATTGATTTCTTTTCTGTGCTTATTTTTAAGCATAAACTGAAAGAGCACCAGCTGTGAGATTCTAATCTCATATTGCTCTAAGAGCACTCAAGTAGATTAGTTTTCAGAAGTTATTTTTCAGGCTTCCTATAGCTTTTGGCTGTTATTGCATATGCCGTCTATAGCCTAAATACCCACATGGCAGGCAAATCATAAATACATTTGACAAAAAAGTTAGACTATAAAAAACACAATTAAAGATAAGAGAGAGCTGTAGAGGTGCAGTGGCTAAGTAAGGGATCAGTATGAATGATTTCTTAAATGCTAATATACTCACATGTAATTAATTAAACAGACAATGAACGTTAAGAGTTTAAACTATGAAGAGCATAATCTGTAACATGAGTTACTTTATTTAGACATTTAAAATACATATTTTTAATAATAAAATGCCCTATATAATTAAATAAGTGAATTTATGTCATAATTACTCAGACCTTGAACTGTTTCCTTCTGTCATTAAAACATTTCAATTCTTTCACCTGGCATATCAGAAATATCTAGGGAAAGCATGCAGACTAACATAAAGGTCTGCAGCTAAGTTGGAACTGGAGGCAGTGGTGAAATATGTTGCCCCAGTGAGCAGCCCATCAAGCTCACCTGCAGCAGCTGAACTAGAGCAGCTCCAGCCTTGTGCTGGCAAAGTGTCTGCAGGAAACATAGTTAAGTCAGCAGAGGTATAGACTCACTGTTTTGTGAGACTCATTGCTGACCTTTGTATTCAGACAATTCAAAATGAAGGGTATGAATGTATGTTATGAAAATTGCTTTGGCTTTTCAAATAAGTGTAGTGTTGATAAACTGACACTTTAGAGATGATAAGTTTTCACTGTTGTAGTTTGTGAAAGCAGAAAAGACAGCAAATGAGGCTTCATTACAGAATAAATCCATTCTAACATGTAAAAAGCAACTATTTTTTTCTGTGCAGATTATGAAAGACTGGTTTTCTGAATCAGAAATGGTCTTGTACAGAAAAATCAGACTTTAAAGTTAATTTTTCCATACCCTCACTGGCTATAATACAACAAGCTGATTAAATAATACCATACTTTATTTTGTCCTCCTGTGTGTTTCAGTTAACACATTTTAAGACAAAAATATATCAGTAAGGTAAGAGGGTGGTATGAAAAACATTAACAAATTAACACTTGTGTGTAAGTCCTACCATTCCTATAGAATGATTATACCTGCAGGAGATTCTGTGAGCAGACCCACAAAGAGAACACCAAAAAAATGATAAACAGCATTTGGGGAATTCTTTCTGTGTGTGATCATAAAGACTTGTGTGAACTTTTTTTTTTGGGGGGGGGGTATTTCTTTTTTTTAGTTCCTGAGCACGAAAAATGTATAAGAATCTGTAATTTTTATTTTGGCAAAACTGAGGATCATCAGGACTCACAGACCAAACATTGACTGAGGTTACTGCTCCTTTGCAGTCACCCTGGCTGGGGAGGAGCAGCTCTGTAGAGAAGGTCCTGGTGCTCCTGGTCACGGTCATGGTCCTGGTCATGGTGATGTTCGGCAGTGGCCCGGCTGCAGCAAATCCCCCGCGCCTGTCTGTGTGCACAGGAGCAGGGCCAGCCGGCCGAGGCAGGTGACAATCCCCCTCTGCCCGGCGCTCACGGGACAGCAGCAATGCCGTCTGTCCGGTTCGGGCACCCCAAGCCGGGAAACAGCAGAGAAACTGCAGCAAGGGCAGGCGGGGCACCGAGGGGTCCAGGGCTGGGCGCTCTCCTGCTCTGCAGGCTCAGGGACCAGGGCCAGCTCAGCCTGGGGAGGAAAAGTTCAAGGGACAGCAAACCACAGCCCTCAACACCTACAGAAAAGCCATCAAAAAGATGGAGTTGTACTCTTCACAACAGTAGATGCTGGGAAGAGACACAAAAGGTATGGCTTGAGAGAGTGTTTTAGATTACGTGTAAGAGCGAAAAAATCATCCTGATGGTAATTTTGCATTGGAGTTTGTTTCCCAGAGACACTGTGGAAAAGACTGGGGATTTTCACATCTGTACAGGATAGACAACGTTCTCTGATGTCATGGCTGACCCAGCTGTGATAAGCAGTCTGGACCAGAAACTACTCAGGTCTCTGCCAGCTGGAATTATCCTTTGATACTATGGTAATCTCTGAAGAATATCTACAAAATCTCCCTGCACATTAGATCTGCTATTCTTATCACTGTGAAGTTTTCCTATTGTCTAATGTGAATTTGTTCTACAATGCAAGCGCATAACCTCTTTTTTTTCCCTACGCTCTCTGTCTTTGCAACAACTTGCTATGTTTTGAAGATTGTTACCATGCTATTTCAGGACCTCCTAGAAATTTTCTGTGTGCTTAATACTTCAGACCGTTAAGTGCCCCATTTAAATTTGTTCTCTTTTTTGGGCTACCGAATGTGTCAGTTTTCTTGGAGATTTCTGAGTATTTTTAGAGTATACAATGTAATACAGCAGGAGTATAGTCAGCTAGATTTAAAATTGTATTTTTCTAGTCCACATTTCACTGATTTTCTTAGTAGAAGTTTTCATAGCGCATTTTTTCTCCTAGTGCTGTAGTTCCTAGCCTACATATAATATGACTGTGCAATGCTTAAGCTGCTTCTGAAGTGGAATTTGCAGATATTGCTCTCTTGCCTTTTTACTTACAAGAAATTATTAAACTATAATTCTTATGGTAACTCATTCTGTGCAGTCATCCACAACTGTAAGCTCTAAGACTGTTCCAAATTTGCATGTCTGCAGTTCTTACATACAGATTTATTCTCAGTGGAGCAGCATTATGCTAGCTTCTTCTCCTCGTTTTTTTTTCCAGCTATGTTTTTTCCTTTCTTTTTAACATAATGAGCTGCTCACTCATTTTCTTTGTTCCTCAGAGGGTTTTGCATCTTCTATAAACACATCCATGAGCATTTTTTCTGAGGCTACCTTTTCTTTCCATTCCTTCAATTCTACTGTCAGAAAACCAATTTTGCTTCAGTATCTCAGGATGAACACTCTTATTTATCAGTCTTTCCTATATTTAAACCAGCCTCTCAGAGTGACAGTGAATGTAGCACAGGAGAGATTGAAGGGGTGAAGCTGCCTTCTGCCTGAAGCCAGGCTGGGTAGACAGAGCTATGGCAGCTCTGCACTTTGCCTCCGGATCAGCATCCCCAGTTGCACTGGTTATTCTGCCTATGGTATGGCAGATGAGGAAGTACAACTCCTTCATCCAACAAATTATGTAAGGACAGATGTTTTCAGCTTACTCAGACATTAAAATTAGGACACTATAGGATGCCCTGTAAAAGAAAGATAACTGCATCAGGATATGCATGAACAACGAATTGAAGACATTAGTGCAGCATGCATTACCATAGCTTAAGCCTAACTGGCATAATGAATAATTCCATCAAAATGCAGTAACAGAAAATTTGGCATGAGCTTGCAACAAGAATAAGGACATGGGAAGATCTACACCTCTAAACCATCAGTATTGTCTTGCTGCTAGACAGGTAAAAGGTAACTTGAAATCACCCCCTGCAATGCAGTGACTCCTTCCACTGCATTGAAGAAATAGCTTGAAGGCTTGCTTTCAAAAGGGAAGAAATTCTTTGGGTTGTTCTAGATTTATTGCTGCCCAAGCAATATTACAACAGGCAAATTTAATCACTTGGTGCCATTAAGGTACCTAGACAAAATTCCCTATAAAGCTGGCCCATTTTCTTCAGAACAAATACAGATGCAGGAAATTTTGCATTTTTTTCCACATGTACCCCTTATATATACTTTGGTCTGAAGACTCAAAATACCCTATGCTTTCTTAAATTTTTAGGGTTTATTTTTAAAGTGTTTATTTGCTTAAATCTCACTAAATATAAAAAGACTGTGTACTGATGTGCTGTGTACCCATTGAGCTGCTACTGATGGGAGGACAAATTAATCTTCACTTTATTTAAATGGATTTTAAAACATCTACAGCTTGTAAACATGTGAATATTTTATAATTTCTCTTATTTAAAAATTATTTCCATATTTGTGGTCCTACTATACACAGATTGATTTTGTCAAGGGCAACTGACTGCAGGAATCACAGAATTTTGGGACCTTTGACATATGCCCTTGCCAACCTTAGCAATACAAGCCACTAAAAATGTTATGAATATGTCTGGAGAGCCTCTCTGATAAGTATAGCTAGTCTGGTGTCAAATATCATCTACTGCAAGATAAATATTGGAATAAAAAGGCAGACTGGATGTGAGCAATCTGAGTTTATCAAAATGTACTCTTTGACCTGAAATGCCAGTGGCAAAACACACTGAAGTGGGACACATGTTCCCATGGAGTTAAAAACAAAGGTCAATAAGTGCTGTTGCTGAATAATCCACAAATACATCTTAGTTCTCATTTAGAACTGTAGTCTAGTCATAGTGGGAATAAATTCCTTAACTATTGAAAAACTGGAATATTCAGAGTAATTGACTGTCATACAGTGATCAGTTTTGACTATTATTTTAGATCTGTTTAAGATATAGAAGGATAATTCCCTTTCTACAATTTGTTTAAGCCGAGGCCATGTAGAAATTCCCAGATGCAACTTTTTAGTTAGGTTAATATTAGTCCAGTAGGAAGAATACTGTAATACGTAATGTTAATTAAAAATCAACCATGAAGCAACAAAGATGGTATTTTGCCACCAATCCAGACTGGATTGCAAACCCTAATTTCCAACTGAAATAAATAATTCTGTTACCCCCTGCAAGACTTATTAAATTAGTACAATTGCCATCACTTACATTACATTTATTTCTCTTACTAGGAAAGATATCACAGCATGCACTCCACACTTGTACCTGTAGTAATGTCTCTCTCCTCGTTTTTGTTGTTTTTTCTCCTAGGTTTCCCCCCTTAGCTGAGCAAGTGACATACAGAGAAACATGCCTGAGCAAAGCAACGATTATAGGGTAGTTGTGTTTGGAGCTGGAGGAGTGGGAAAAAGTTCTTTGGTCTTGAGATTTGTGAAGGGCACTTTCAGAGAGAGCTACATCCCTACCATTGAAGACACCTATCGGCAGGTGATCAGCTGTGATAAGAGCATATGCACTTTGCAGATAACTGACACTACAGGGAGCCATCAATTTCCAGCCATGCAACGTCTCTCTATTTCTAAAGGACATGCTTTTATTTTGGTTTACTCTATCACCAGCCGACAGTCCTTGGAGGAACTCAAGCCAATCTACGAGCAAATATGTCAGATTAAAGGAGACATAGAAAGCATTCCAATAATGCTGGTGGGAAACAAAAATGATGAGAACCAAAATCGAGAGGTAGAAAGCAGTGAAGGAGAAGCCATGGCTAAGAAGTGGAAATGTGCCTTCATGGAGACCTCTGCCAAGACGAACCACAATGTGAAAGAGTTATTCCAAGAATTGCTAAACCTAGAGAAGCGCAGGACTGTGAGTTTGCAAATTGATGGCAAAAAAAGCAAGCAACAGAAAAGGAAGGAGAAGCTGAAAGGAAAATGTGTGGTGATGTGAAATTGCACTGTCAGGAAGCAGCTGTGAAGTCTCATCTGACAATACGCATGTAAACCCATAGACAGCAAACAACCATGCAAGATCCTATTTATTAGTATCTGTTTTAAAAGAAATACTTGGAAATTGAAGAAATAAGGTACTGTATTGCTTTGAAAAAAATGGAAAAATAAAAATATGTGTAGTCTCACAATTAAAGCATATCAGGAAGAAAACAAAAGATGTCCTGGAATACCTTATTTTGTAATTTACAAAAAAGAATTGTCATCGTTCACATAATATGAAAGATTGGAAGAACAACTTAATATTACCTACATTTGCATATAATTACAAGAGAAAGCATTGTTTAATATCAGAAGAAAAACAAAGAAGTGGTAGTAAAGAAACTTAGAACATACAAATACATGCTGGTGGTGTTAACCATTTCCTTAAAGGATGCTGTGGATGAAAAATTCTATGCCATTTTAATTACTGACTGGTGGGAGAGTGTGCATAAGACAGTCTTGGATCACCTGAATAAATTAACTGTTGCACAGTAAAAGGAAGTGTGGGGATAGCAGTGGAAAGGGACAGATATTGTCTCTATGCCCCCATCATGATACTTCTTTTTAGTATGAAGCAGTGTTTTAACTGAAGATGGTGGAAAAACCAGGTCCTGTAAGCTGGAGATCATCTTTTCTGGGCTCATTGTTTCAAGGACGACCTGAGTTTTTAGCGCAAATATATTTCAGAAGAACAAACATTTATTTGTGGAGAATGCCAGATGGAATGGTGTACGTATAAAACCAGAAAGCTTCCCCAGGGAGAACTGACTGGGTAGTCGCCTACAAAAGGCTCTGTGGGAGAGACTCAGTTCTAATGCTGCTGCCAGTTAGATGAACACATGGTGTGGTTAGTGAATGAATGCAATGTCTTTTGAACTGGTGGTACCCTTGGAGTGGGGTTGGCATAAAATACAAATTATCGTATTAGCTGACTGATGCTTCTTTACATTATTATATTCTAGTTAGAAGGGTTTATGCTCATGCCCTAAGAGATCTATTGCCTTTATATTGTCTGAAGTATTTTATATTTGCCATTTAAACTAATGATTTGAACTGCTGTGACTATAGAACCAAATATATACCTGAAGTTAGTGACCACAAGAATCTCTAAAATGGGGTTTTTTTGGGATAAGCATTACAGGATCTGGAATATTCTGCAGTCAGAACAGTGTAATAATGCAATACAAAGTTCTGAATAGAAAACACATTATTTAAACATCCTGTCAGGGGAAAATGCTCTTCTCAAAACCTTTGAAAGGAAAAAAAAAATGGTGAGCTTTCCTGGATGTCTGTCCAAAGCTTTTTAAAAAATTAATATGAACTACTGAAGTATGTATCCTAGTGATGACAAAGGCCATCTATGATAAAATAAGCACATATAATTTTTAAACGACACATTAAAATTGAGTAAGTCTCAATTTGTACCTTAGGAACTGCTTTGAACCAATAAAAAAGAGCCTACCATATTTTTAGTAAATGTTTATGTCAAGAAACACGGGAAAATGAAGTCAAGTACTAATATTATTAGCCTGCATGCTAGTGCATTATAAATATTTTCCAGGGGATGTTCAAATGCAGTGTTTGCATTAAAATTTGCTACCTTGTTCCTTTTGAAGTTATTGCTTGCTTATCTTCCACATTTCTAGCAAATGTGCAGATATTTCAGAGGTAGAGTAATAGCGTACAAACGAATTGCTACTAGTGCTGTCTAGAGAGGAGCACAACTTCTGTCAGGCATTCAGAAGAAGTGCTGGCACCTGTAGAATTGAATGTGAAACTCCTACTGATTTCAAAGAGACAATTTTTTTTTTTTTTTGCTATTTATTTTATTGCATTAAGAAGAGAAAACTGGAAAGAGCATGGAAAAATTAATGCTCTTTATTAACAGTAAATTCCAGGCTCTTACACAACACTCTTTCTTCATAAATCTCAGAGCACTTTGCAAAAATGACATGATAATTTCCTTAACTTCTCAGGTGGTGAAAGTGAGGCACAGAGAGAGGAAACAACTGCACATAGATCATCCAGCAGGATAGTGACAGACAGGAACAAAGGCAGATCTCCTCTGTCACAGTCCAGTGCTCATTCTGTGTTTTGTCAGACTGTCTCTTCGCATTCTTAAATAGTTCCTGAAACGCATAAAGAAACCTGGTTTGACCTATATAGCCAAGTGCATCTTTCTTGATAGTCTGTCAATAGATCAAAAAATATTTCCACATCAGGGATGCAAAACACTTAAAAGCACTATGTTTAGTAAGACTTTTATAAATGTTTATACATTTACTCTTTGTAAAAAAATTTGCTGATGATGCTCAACATCACAGCAATGGATTCCATGGATGAAGCTGGAAAATCAGAAAAATTATCAACGTTAAGGCATAATAGGTCACATACAGAGGTCAATAGCCCTCAGATGCTAACACACCAGTGCCAAAGGTCATGATGTGTGGCACATGCCTTAGCAGCCAGCATAGAATTATGACAGAATCTCAAAGAGAAAAATAAAAGCTATATATAGGAACTTATAACATTATTGTTTGAACTGGAGGAATTATTTACATAGTAAAATATCTTGCAGAAGTACAATATAGGGGATCTAAATTACTTAAAATGTACTGTCTGCAAAGATATTACAGGCTGAAATTTAGCCCTGGACTTTTTTTTTTTTTTTTAATGTGCCTCATAGCAAGAATAGAATAATTGTATAGTAAAGACGGAAATAAAACAAGTACCTGCCAATGTTTAGACTTGAGGACCATATTCCTTTAGTTCCCAGCTGACTGCTCACTTGCTATGTAATAAGCCATGAAGTATTTCATGGACTTGCATGTATCAAAGCAAGGCCAGAACAGAAGCAATATTACTTAAGGACCACAGACTCAAAAGAGAGCATATTTTATACCCTTGCATTGCCATCCTTGTTTCTACTATTAGATTTTACATATCTTGCATATGTGTGAGCTGGTTTAAAATGTTTGTTTTGCTATTAAAAATAGAATTATTTTTTTTAATATGGAAAAAATAAGGTAGAAAAAGAAAATGTAAAGCTTTATTACATTTTGTGTTTTACTTGGGAATGTGGTATGACTATAATAGCCTGTTTAAAATGTTTATGCAAAATATTTAGAACATGTAAGTTCTACAGTGAATTTTAGCACCCAGAAAACACAATCTGGCCAAAACAGATCTTAAAAATGCATGACTTTTATATGTAGAGATGAAATATTAAGGTATGTTCTTGTCATGAAAATGTGTTATTGCAATTTCTTTAGCATATATTTTTGTTTCAAAACTGAATAAGAAGTCATTTGTGTCTACTAGTTTCCATGTTTGTGGTGATCTAAACATTCAAAATAAAGTTTTAAATCTTAACACAAGTTTGGAAGAAGTCTTGTTGTTGCCTACATTTGTTTGATTCATATCATATTTTTTTCTGAAATTGCAAAGGCAATTCTCTAAAATCAAAACAGACTCTAACATGCTAGGCAGCGTCTCAAAATCTTCAGCTGTACAAATCAATTCTGAGAGAATTAGAGCAATATTACTTCACCTAATACTTCTTCTATTATACTCTGGCAAACACACAAAGAATTCTACCTCCATTAAAAAAAAAAACTAAGCCAAACAAAACCAAACCAAAACAGCTTATCAGTGGATGCTCCTTTTGGCCAACAAAAAGCAAAATAATTCTGGAAGCAAAATAATTCTAGTCTGTATTTTATTATTTGCTTTAAAATAATGGCAGACAGAAGTATATGCTTGTGAAAAATTAATACTTAATGTATGGATCCTGCTATCCTGCTCATTTCTAAAAAAATTCCTGATGTTCTTACAAAACTTCCCACTATTGTGTTCTATATTACCACTTGTTGCAGAAAATGTCAAAAATAATAGTTTACAACTTCTTGCAATTCAGAAGATGCAGCCAAAGTTGTTCAGTTAAATAATTATTTTCATATGCAAGCAATAATTAATATTCGACAGAGGAAAGGATCCACAAACAATCTGGAGTGAATAGACACGATAGGCACTTGAACCAGTGATGAAATATTGAGCATTGAATGTAAATTTAATGTTACTGGGAAGTAATTACATTCATCAGCCCACAAAGCTTTTTATTTTTAGTGAAGAACTCTTATGAATTCTTCTTTTTTTTTTTTTTTTCTTCTTCTTTCAGTATGCTGTCAGTTATGGGTCTTGGTCCTGATTCTGACACGGTCTTTGGCAAAGCAATGGATGTGCAAATTCATTGTCCGGGGTTTTACACAATACAGTCACGAGTTACTTCATAGATGTTATCATATTCCACAATATAGGGGATCTAAATTACTTAAATTTAGATCTTAATACTTAATTTTAAATAGCTTCTCCCTCAGTGGTCCTCAGAAATACCAGAAACATTAAAAAATTCCCTTGCTTTTAATATTTTTCCCATTGGTTACCATTCCTGTTTCCCAATGGAAAATATTTTAATTTTTAGCTCATACACTCATTCAAATTTCTGAATACCTGCCACACTTATTTCACTAGCGATTTAACTGACATGTTTCACCCATCTTTGAAGCACATTTTCTAGTTAATCCACAAATTTATTTCTTGTAGTCAAGAGTGTCTAAAATTTAACTCCACTAAAACTGCAAAGGAGGAGAACGGAGCTTTGAAAATACATGGTGGGTGCTCCTTGTGAAGGATACAGACTCTTCTGTAAATTAACCAGATGTATTTGCAGTTTAAAGAAAGCATTAAAACTCTTCTTTTTCCTATAATTTATCTTGGTTGAGTACACTATTTCATAACGGGTCATGGGGATTATGAAATCATAAAGAAACTGAAGTTCAAAGGAGGAGCTGTTATTCAGTCTGATATATTTATTGCATACTCAGATGACAACAAGTGGCCCACAATGCATCCCACAAGAGCATCTCTATTCTCAGATTCTCAGATCATGTTACAGCTGGCAAGGGGAAGGGGCAGGGCAGGGATGCAGCACCAAAATCCACCCCAAAACTAAAATCAGCTTCTCAGCCTCCACACCTGGTGCTCTAAAAACTGTGGATGACAGTGTCTGTCACATGGAAATTACTGCTGCATTTGTATTAATTTCAGTAGAGAAATCAACAAATAAGCAGAATTGGTGTTCTTTCATTAGGCATGTATGGCAAATTTTTTTTTTTAATATGCAAGAGGAGAAAGAACGTTCTACATTATCTTTCAAAGAGAGATGGGATGACCATTGAGGAGCCATTCATCCCAATGTATATCTGCTTTGCTGCAACTTTTCTTCAGTGTTATTGAAAAGATACTTTGTCTTTGGAATTTGCCTTCCTTCTTTACTGGCTCAGATCTTGCGGCTGACCAGGATGGCCCTAAAAAATTATTCTTGGCCTATTTGTTACTTTTTAATTACAATAAAATAATGCTGTAGACTTAGGCACATGAATTTGATTCCAGATTTTCCCTGTAGGCTAGATGTCTCCTGTGCAGTGGGTTCATTGTAACAAAGTAGAAGTAGGAGGATTATAATTTGGGAGATGAGGCAGACCCAAAGAAAATTGGAATGCCAGAAAATTTAAAATTTTACAGAACTTACTGTTTCTCAGAAAATTTAGGAGCAAGGACTCCTAAAAGTATTTTCAAAAGAAAAGGCAATATAGAGTGGTTGTGCTGAGCTATACTGATGAACATGGCTCTTTGGACCATCACAACAGTAGGTTCCACAAGGAGAGCAATAGCTTCTCCCTCAGTGATCTCATTGAATCTTTAACTCCTGATAAAAGCAACTTTACCTTGGATAGATGACTTACATGCTTATATAGAACACACTCCATAGCCACAGGGTTTCAGCTCTCTTTTTTTTCCTCTTGGACTAGTTTTGGCTGAAGTAGAATTAATTTTCTTCACGGTGGCTGGTATGAGTGTGTGTTTTGGATTTGTACTGTATTTGGATCTCTAGCTGGTCAGAGTGACCCTGAGAAATGTTAGAAAGTCTCTTTTCCCAGTCTGGCAGTCAAGGAGGAGTCAGAGTTCTTCATTTCTCGGTCTCAAGGTTGTTTTTTGTATCTTATCTATAAAATTCTTTCTCCTGTCCTGCCGAGGTTCACTCAGCAAGACAGTCAGGGGCACTATGTCTGCCCCTGGGGCAGTGTTATGTCTTTATACTAAAAACTACACATACAATATTTACAATTACTTTGCAATACCTATCATCTATGTTAGACAGTGAGCTTCTACTCTAAACCAATCTAAAAGTGCCAACATCACAGCAGAGGATGGAGGCCAAGAAGAAGAAGGAGAAAGGCAGGACATGCCCAGATCCCTCCATCTTGCCTCCCTGAATCCCCATTCTAAAAATCCCAAAATCTACTTTTCCACCACATGATAAATTCACTATCATTCTACTTAATTTGTCGTGGCTTGCAGATCTTCATCTAAGGTTAGTAACTTGCTCCATGAGTCATAATCAAAACCACAGGCATCTTGGGCTCTGTGCCAGGGTCTCTGAGACCCCTGGCAGGGGTCTTTGCTGCTCAGGACAGCCAGAGGGATGTCCTGGGTCCTGACAGTGTTGAACACAGTGCTGATAATATAGAGATGTTTTTGTTATTGCTGAGCAGGGTTTACACACAGTCAAGGCCTTTCCTGTTCCTTGTACTGCATGCTGGTGAGGAGGGTACAAGAAGCACAAGAAGCACAAGAAGCATGAGAGGCACGACAAGCTGGGAGCAAACAGCTGATCCCAGCAGTTGGCCCTACCACTCAATATACTGCACTGGGTGACAGGGGAGGAAGACCAGGGACATTTGGGGCGATGATGCTCGTCTTCCCAAGTCACCATCATGTCACTATCACGTCACTATCACTGCTGTCCTGGAGATAGCAGAGGATCTGCTTGCCCTTCCATGGAACTGGAACTGAATTCATTCCTTGAGAGGCTTTGCCTGCTTGCACAGCTTCTGCTTTACCTACCAACCCATTAATGTCCATTTCATCCCATGATTTTTTTCATTTGTACTTTCACAATTCTCTGCCCAATCTCACTGGTTGCAGGCGTTAAGGAAGCAGCTGCTGTGGAACTTACTTGCCTGCTGAGGATAAGCCATAATACCTATTTAGTCCAGGCAGTCCTCTTTCCCACTACATGGAGAGAGACCAGATGTCCTCCACAATGAAAGGAGATGACCTCTACAGCCATGAGCACCATGCCCTTTTTCTTCTGCAAACCTTGCACTGAATCAAGGCTTGCCATTGAAAATGAAATTAAAACCCAACTGGAGAAACAAAGTCTAATAGAGCACCAAAAGAAAGCAAGATAGTCCTATAGAAACACATATATAAGTGACCAAATACTAGTATCTTTATATGTAGCTCCAGGAAGTGCATGCTCATGTTCCAACAAATGGTAAAACATTTTGTAAGCATACAGAGGTTGAATTACAGACAATGGCTTTTCTGGGGATGCTGAATGCAGAGAAAAGGTGAATGTGTTTATTTTCAGTGGTAATATTTCAGAAGGTTGAAAAAAACGAGGAAAAAACCAGTAACATATCCTTGGAATTATCCTAATGATAAAATTTATTAGGTCACAGGTGAATCATTCAGAGCAAGTAGCAGTCAATATGAACCTTTGAAAAAGATTGGGGTAAAAGAAACAGTCTTAAATTCTGTCCTTTCTTTTTACTGCCATAGCCATATTTGTCTATAGTTGACCTCCTGTTTATTTTCAAACTCAAATCTGAATTGAAGACTGCTTAATTCTGTAAATTTGTCCTTCACCTAATTATTTCATCATCTTTTTGTTTGCCTAGTGAAAAAATCTGAATACCATTTTGCAAAAACACTAAGTTACCCCACTGTGGTAGAAAGCAATTTAAATTTGTTTATTATTTACTAGAAAACAGTTCAAAATAATGTATTAAGAATGTATTAATAATGTAGTAATAAGAGTGGTCAGTAGGCAACCACTATGTTAAATCCTGTCCATGAAAGAAAAAAAAATCCTATCAGTTATGTAACCACACATAAAGCATGCCCCCATTGTAGATCTGGAAAATACCATGACAGCCAGATGGATGCAAATTAGGAATTTCATTATGGTGGGATGTGGGGACTGGCTGGAGGGAGGGAGGGGCTTGGACAGGGAAGTGCATCTGTCTGTCTCTTTTCCCTGCCTCTCCTTGCCCTGGGAAAAGCCAGAAAAGCCAGTCAGCCACACTGCCTTTGCCACAGCCAAAGCACCCACTTTTCTGCTAGAAAATATTTATAGAGCAGAGATAAAAATCAAAAGAGCACCAATTTTGGCATAAATAACTGATGCTTGTATAATGTTGGCAAGTATGGTGATGTGAGTGGATTCAAAAATTTTATGAGACAAAAGTAATATTAAACTTCACTGTTATGGTATGGCCTTCAATGCCTGTGTATTAAGACATAGTTCTGCATCTCTGAAGTTACCACGTCTAAACATTGTTGGGTCCATTCGGTTACACAGCACCACTTTTAACTATTTATGGAAGCCAAATTATCTAATTTTAAAGAATCAGTTGTAGTCAAGAAAACATATTATTCTGCACTATGTAAATGTAGTAGATAATGTATTGTTAAATGCAAGCTAGTAGTTAAAACTTTATTCTATTTACTGTTGTGATTTGTTTTAACATGTAAGTTGTGTTTCCATAGAAGCTTGAAATTAGTGCTCTTCTACTGGGTCCTAATATGAGTTGGGTTAGGAAAACAAACTTTCATATCAACATCATTTTCAGCAAGAGATCTTTAAATTACATTCAATGCCAATTAGAGTTTGTCATTCAACAGAAATTTTTAACAGTCATTTGCAGAGACAGTATTAGTCATCCTTTTCTCCCAGAAATATGGCTTATGGTTTGAAATATCACTGATACAAGTATGTTAGAGCATCAGAAGTTCAACCAGAAGTTCGAATAGGGACAAGTTTAGCTTGTATTTTTACTTTCAAATACATGGAAGTGCATGTATTTGAAAAAAATGTGCAAGTTCACATTTTTCCAAATGCTAGGGACCAAACTTATTCTTGGTTTAGTTTGTAATAAATTTTTCCTGAAGTTTTCCAGTTTGTTTTCAATAACACTGTATTTTGTGTGGTCACAATGCAAGAGGCTGATAAACCTGTAGGTTACAATAGGAGACTCCTAGGAAATGTTTTTCTTTTCTGTTTTCTAATTCAAATTTTATTTGAACTATAGCAAAATAACTAATACCCGTGTATCCAAATTCCTCTAGTATACAACTGTAGCAATATTTTTTTTTTGTTCTTGAGTTTGCAGAAAATGTACAAAGTCTATAAAGTGAAAACTGTATTTCTCTATGTCCTTTAATACTTTTATGAGATAGGTGTCAATTTTTCAAAGTCTATCATGTCTTCCAAACTTTCAGCACAGGGTGAAAATCTATTTCCTTTGGATGCATCGGTGCGTACTCCCATGGTTCTCATGCTCAAGATGTATTTAGTTTCTAAAATATGGTGTTATTTACCTCTTCTTTGCAGAAGGTTTCCATAAAAATAAAATTTTAAAAAGATATGAAAGGCCATGTTAGATGAAAGCTTTCTTGAGCATTCATTTGAAGATATCTTTGCTGAGAAAAAAAAAAAAAAAGAGTTCTCATCTCAGTCTCAAAAGGAAAAACAACAGAAACCTATTGACTTCTGCTTTCATTGGCATGATTGGCTTTGCATATGGAAAGTAAGACTAAAATGACAATATGTCTTAATTGCATCATGATGTGAGAAAGTCAGAAAGCAACTGAATGGTAAAAATCGCCTGCATGAGATGATGGTGTCCACTGACTTTGTTTTTAATTCATTGTCTGTGGGAAAAGAGGCCATATTCCATTAGAATTGTAATAAAAATTGTAAATTGTAAACGTTCAATATTTGAGAGTATTTAAGTAGAGAGAAGTTAAGTAGTCTTTAGCTTAGATTTGCTCATTGACTGGACATGGGCACTTACTGACCAATAGCTCACTTCACCTTTGATGAAGTGCCTATTTAAAAAAAATAAATTCATGGGTACTACTCCTCTTCTTTTATCCTATGACTTTGTACAAGATTATAAATAGAAACCCCCCAAATTAGTGGGAACAGGTCAGCTTTCTTTATTCTTGGAATATCATATCTCCAACTAGCAAAAGTAGAACTTCCCAGATGCACTGGGAAAGCTTTCAGTGTTTTTTGGCACATCCATAGAGCTGGCTTTCCAAGACAGAAAAATGAAGGAACCTGAATGGGTGTTCTTTCTGGGAATAACACTGGCCAATGACCTTCAGTGAAAATCACATATTAAAAGTCTTCCCTTCAGTTTTTTCCTTTTGAATAAGAAGAATTTCAGACACAATTTCTGTTGCTATAGTTGAATGAGATATGAACAGCATAAATACCTTTATAAGACTTTCTACAACAAAATACTAACAAGAAAATTTGTATTACTTAACACCCAGGGAAAACATCACACAAAGACATGGTCTTGGATCACAAACTAGTGAATGTGCAGATGTAATTCAGCTTTTCTCTCTCAGTGTAATGCTTTCTCTCCAATGGAGGCAACAGCTGGATCGCTGTGTCCAGTTCTGATCTCCAAAGTACCAGAGAAACATGGAGCTCCTAGAGCAGGTCCAATGAAGAACCAGGAAGATGATTAAGGACTGGAGCATCACTGTGAAAACAGGCTGAGGGTACTGGGCTTATTCAGTCTTGAGAAGCGAAAACTGAGAGGGGATTTCTTTCCCTAATTCCAAAATTCTCAACTGAGATGCCAAGAGGAATAGAGTTTAGACTGTTAAAAATAAAAACAGAAAAAAAGAGAAAGGCAACTCTGAGACTGTATTTTTGATGCTGTTTTTTCTTTTAAACTATGTTATGTTGCTTAGACTTTTGCCCTTTTGCTTCTACCTCAATTAAAGAGAAGATCCTGGGAAATCCTAGTAACAGGTCATAATTATTTTCCATCTCTCTTCATCCACCTCTACAGCTAAACTTTGGAGAAATAATACATGCAAGGCTTCTTTCTTCAGGAATTACAATTTCCATGTCACTGGACTTTTTCTGGCATTTGGACATACTGTGATGAAATAAAAAAATCCCCACCTGGCAACAGAGGTTGCCAGGTTGGCAGCAGTGTGTTTTTTATCTTTTATTTCATCATTGTACAGAGAAGGAGTGTATCTGCCAGATTATTACTTTCTGGATTTTTTTTTTTTTGTTAGCTTTTATATTTCCAGATATGAGGAAAAATAGACTGGATTTAGTCATTTATGAATCACAAATGTGTTTTCCATCAAAAATGATCGCACATTTATTTTATGAAAAATCTGAAGCGTGGATGAATAAGAATCTTAATAGTCTATAAATTACTTTAATGCCATATGGACAATATGATTAGTATAGCGAGCAATCTCAAAGGGAGATTAATTATGAGATATTAATTGAAAAAAAAAGCCAGACCTGTAAAAACAACAAAATAACTGATCTAGAAAGTTGAATGCCTCTCAAAAGTGTTGATAATTTTTGTGAAACTATTCTTTTGTTTCTTAACATCTTCAAGCATTGTTGGAAGGGACATTATGCCTGGAAGGGACATGAAAGATCTCATAGAAGTTGAGGATGATAATTTTAATTTTTTAAAATTCTGCTTTGTTTCAGTGACTGAGAAAATAAAAGTTTTGATTTACTGCATTGGTTGCAATGGTTCTTTTTTTGTCTTCTGTAAATAAGAATTCTTCATGGACTTGAAAAGCACAAGTCTTGTTTCAGCACTATATGTGTCTTCTTTGTTTTAATGAGCCTGATACTTTGATGTGTACACTTCTCTACTTGAGACCATGCTAACCAATGTAGCTTACAGGATTGCAGATTAAAGATTTTAATTTTATGAACAGTTTAAATTTTTTTATGGAGAGCAATAAAAGCTAGAGTACATTAATTTCTTATTCATTCCTACTAAAACTCATTTTCTGTTACCTATATTTAGTTACAGTAGGTTATTAAATATAATTATCTGGTAATTTTGAAAGTCAGTTTGCTATGGAAAAGTAATGTAGAATGACATTTTTTTTTAATGTACAGATTTAAATGCACTATCTAAAACTTCAGAAAAAAATAAGAGCTGCACCATGGTTCATTCCTCAACATACATGAAATTCTTCTGTGTATATTACATGAGGTATTATTGATACCTAAAGAGACAGAAAATAATTAATATCCAGGTGTTGTTTAATTTTCCTGTGCTTTGTTTTCAGAAGACGTATGATGGTTTCCAGCACTCACAATGCTCTTCTGCCTATCTGAAGGATAGATGGTCAGGTCATTTTATAAATTTGCATGTAACTACAAAGATGAGACCATTCACTTAACACAGAACCAGGAAGATAAATGTTCAGGATCTTCAGGTTCAAAGGTTCCTGCTTCCTTATTCACTGCTACTTGAGTGTCTGAGAGAAAGGCAATTGCTTTTTCCATGTTTGGTAATATCAGGGCTTGCTGAAATAACTACAGCTTAAAATGTCACCTTCAAGTACAAATCAAACATGTTATTTAATTCAGGATTTCTAGTCAATTATTCAGACTGCAAAATAATGTTACATCCAGATTCAACTCTTCTAAAAGCACAACCTTTTGAGGATTTAGGGTGAGAATAGCCATAGAAAATGTCAAAATTACCTGAAGAGTTATCTCACAAATATTTTTTCAAAAGTTACTAACTGATAATCTAGAAATGTACCAATAATGTAGGTAGCAATATTTCATCTAGATAAATATCAGCTTGCTATTTTGGTTTGCTGCCACGCATTATTACTATCACAATTTTTTTCCAAGATGAAACACAAAAAACCCTCAGAAAACCCAAAAAACCACAAAAGAAAACAAACCTCTTAGCTTCCCCAAAAAAAAAAACCAAAAGACCCAAACAAACAAAAAAACCCAAAACCAAAACCAAACCAAACCAACAAAAACTCACAAACACGCAAAGCAAACAACAACAACAAAAAAACCAACCAAACGAAAAACCCCAAAAACCCAACCAAAACAAACAAAAAACCAAAAAAAAAAACCTTTCACAAAAGTAGGGGAAAAATAAATGTCCAGGTTTAGAGTAACTTTGGGGAAGAATCCGCCAAGGAGCTCCAGTGGGAAAAACAGATCCAATCGGCCCCTCCCCCACCTCAACTGGTCTGGGAGGAAAAAAACAATAACTCCTTGGAGAAAGGTGGAAAAAACCTGTTTATTAAACAATAAAACTAAAACAATATCAAACAATGAGACCCTTTGCCACTCTAAAAGAGATGACAAACTGAGAAAACCCCCTCCCCGGGTTGCAGCTCACTCAGTCTCTGATCAGTCCCTCCAGCGCTGGAATTGTTGCAGGCCAGGCCCACCCCGGTGGGCCAGAAATGTGAGCTGCCGGTGCTCCCCTGGGTGTTCAGTCCAGAGCAGGTTTCAAGAGGTCCAAAGAAAAGAGAAAAAAACCCCACAGTCCAAAGTTCCAAAGGGAACTTCTTTGCCTCAGGTAGCTGACACTAACTAAAAAGCAAAAGAAGAGCTCTGTCCGCCATCTGTCTGCCGACAACAACCACCGGCCAGGAGGAGGAATGTGGGGGAGTGAGAGCAGTGTCTGGAGGAAAAAAACCTGCATTTTCTCTCCCCCTTCACTCTCTGCAATAAGTCTTAAAGGTGCAAAACTTACTATTCAGCATGAACAGAACAAGATGATTGGGGATAAAAGCATCATACAGCCAACCCAGGACAATCAAAAAGCCAAACTCTATGCCATTTAGCAGAAAATTGAGATTTTTGCACTGGTTAGTTAGGTTCAAATTCTAGATGAGGTAATTGAATCTGACCAGATGAATTGTCTTGCTAAATTTAGATTCACATTTCTGGACAGCATGAGATGTGGTTGACATGTCCCACCACGCAGAGAACCATATCCTTTGTATGTGGGGGGAACAAATCCAGTCAGCAATATATTCTCCTGGGATTATTGTCAGTGACAGAATATGCACTGCTAACAACTGTCATGCTCTTGGAAGAATGTTCTTTTGCAATCCTTAAAAATATGAGTTTTAAAAGAGGATCACAGAGAAATCCCAGTTTCATGTTAGGAATACAGTCTCACACCAGCCTCGTCAAGAAGAAAGCAAGAATTTGTGTTGTTTAGCACTCTGTTTTCACTGGTCAGTGATGCTAGTTTTTTGTTAGTTCATTGACAGGTTTCCTTCACAGTCTGAGATAAACCAGTTTTCCTTTTGTGGGATTCCTGCCTAAACTTCTTTGCAGAGGATGTAATGAATAGGAAGCCAAAGCATTGAACCATGGGTGACAGGTTTCACATAAAATTTCTCCTCATAAAGGAAAAATGTGCTTCCAAATTGAAGAAAACCAGCAAGTTCATGAGCCAGTTGCTGTCCAGATATCCTTGATGGGATACTGTTGATCTTGCCAACACAGCCAAAGGTGAAGAGCTGAGGGACACTTGCAGTAATTACCAGGACAGCAAGCTCCTGGCTGGCATAGGGAAGTAACCACATCTTAGGTTCAAGGAACTTTACGGAGTCTTCTTCCAGGAAACCATCCCACATCCTGAGTTGTGAATGGGGACTTCTTCAGGGAAGGAGAGAAAATAGAGCTGCAGCTGTGCCAGAAATAAAATTTTAGGTATTTGAAAGATGTGAAAACTTTATAACTAATTATTTTCTAAGAGCCCATTTACTGACAGATGAATAAATATAACTATAAAAGGTTTGTCTGAAAAATACTACCACTTGAATAATGTCCTATTCAATTACATGGCATCAAATCAAGTGGAGAGCTGACAATATCTGACATGTAGAAGGTTGTGGCCAGCAAAGTATAATGCTAAATGTCAGTAAAAATATACAATAAATGTGAAATCTTTTGTATCAAGCAGAAAAGTAGTATTAACACTCAAGGACATCCAAGATAAAAAAAAGTAATCTATTCCAAAATCTTTGGGAAATACACAGCGTGAACGTTATCACCCAACTAAATATGTTTTAATGGATTTACTTTAACCCAACTATTTTTAGTTGGTTGAGGTGATGTGAGATAATATAATTATTGCTGATATCAAGACAAAGTAGTTTGTCTGCAGCTCTTAAAAGGCAGTCCAAGTTTGCTTTGACAGGGGCCAGATCCACATAGAAGATGCCTGTAACATCTGGAGGCAATTGATCCAGTTTTGCCAGTATCTAGCAACATTTTACACCCTCCTGCAGGCTGATGTTTACCAACATCAATGCCAACCATCACAGCTCCCTCCCACCCTGGCAGAAGGTGTGTGTAGGGACGCACACACAAAAACCATCATCATTCATTGCGGTCAAAACATGTCCCAAAGTGTCCCAGTCTACGCACTTTTAAAACTCTCCTAGGGAAGGCAGTTCCACCACTTCCCTGGGAAGCTTGTTCCAATGTTGGATCACTGTTTCAGTGAGAAAACCTTTCCTAATATCTATAAACCTTTTCTGTTGCATCTTGAGTTTGTTTCCTCTTATCCTGCCACTCACTGCATGGGAGAAGAGACTGACTTCCACCTGGCAACACCCTCGTTTCAGGTGGTTGGACAGAGCAATAAGGTCCCTTCCCAGTCTTCTTTTCACCAGGAAAAAGATCCCCAGTGCCTGCAGCTGGTTTCTAGACCCTTACTCAGCTTCACTGCTCTTCAAATAATTCTATGGGTACAGTTCTTGATACATGGTCTATGGACTTGCACACTCAAGTTGTTGGATGGATAAAGTGTGACTATTGCAGAATAACTTTACACTGAAATTTTATGTACAAATCTCAGCACCAATATTAAAATCAAATATTGAACACAAATATTGGAAGTACTTGTTGTTAGTATGTATAAATTCTTTGATGAGAGGGGACCAGATTAGTACCTTTACTTCTTATTATGATTTGTCCTAAGTTTTTATCACTCTATCTGAGCAGTTAGAAAATGCCTGGCCCTGAAAAATTCCATTTGTTTTCTTAAAATGGATCATACTACTTGGTTGCTTTTATGTTAAAGTCTTGATGATGAGTTTTTTTTTTTTTAACTGACAACTTTAAATTTAAAAGCAAATTAACAAGGTCAAGAAATGCCGAGGAAAATATTCTTTTATATAATGCTTGCAAGTGTTCATTTCATAGTAAATAAATTCCTATATAAGTCATATTATGAGAATGAATAAGGACATCCTAGGGTTTAATTGATGTAGCAAAATCAGACAGATTTTTATGTAAATCTGAAAATGAGGCATTCACTTAGATGTACAGTATTATTACTATGCTTAAAAATTTAGACTAAGAGTTTTCAATCCTTAAACATGAGCAATAGTTAAATAAAATACAAATGTAATTTCCATTTTCACAGTGCTGCTAACTAATTTGTGTGGTCTTCTTAACAGCATAATTTTAAATGAGACATAAGAATGTAATAGCAAAAATTAATTTCCATACCCAGAAAGCTTGTTGGATAATCCAACATAGGCATAATCCCAGATTATTGATGATTAAAGACTGCAGGATTTTAAGTAAAATAAAGAAAAAACTGCGTAACATTTTTAAAATTAATACTCCTATACTGCATGCACCAATAAGTATGTTTAAAAGTTGCTATGGTAAATAAATTTTAAAGATTTTAATTTGACAATCTTTGCCTTCACCACTTCTTCATGGCCAGAAAATAATTTTCTCTTACATTTGAAATGGATGACACTGCATTACATTACAGATTGCTTTTAAAAAAATGCCATAAAACCCACAGTGACAAATCACATGATAATCAGCTTAGTTTAGATTTTTCCCATATTCAGAATAATATATTTCCATATACTTAATACAGATGATAAGGTTTCTTTTTTGAAAACAAATAATTCAGCTACATTCTTAAGGAAAATCACTTCCTTTAAAATTTTTCAGATTAATTTTTTTTCACTTAAATGTCTTTGAGATTAAAATATGTTAGCATATGTGACACAATAGTTTGTTCGTATTGTTGACTGTCCAATTTCCAGGGACAGCCATAACACTACAAAAATGTAGATAAGGATTTTGACATAGAATTAAGAAGCATGTAATGAATATTGCCGGCAGACTTTTAGTGCTGAACCACCACATGGACATAAATTTTATGCTAGAGCTATCAACTGAAGAAAAATTCAGTCTAACAAGATCAAAAAACATCTTAGAAACATAGTGCTTTTCAGATTAATACTGTTGTGGCATAGCATGTGTGTGTCTGAGATTTCCCCCCCCCCCCCCCACCTTTCTGTTTATTCTTTCATGTTCTATATCATCTTATTATTTAGATGTCTGGAACACAAGTCAGAGAATTTAGCTGTAGGGAAAAAAATAGGTTTTTAAAATCCAATTTGGAGGGAAGAAAAGCCTAAAAAAGCACTTGGCATACTCATACAGAGAATTTATTAAGCATCTATTAGCAAAACCAGGAAGTGTATATGTACCAAAGACATATACAATGCTACTACAGTATCTCTCTCATAGCACTTCCTACTGAATCTAATCAGAGTAGAGAAGCCCCATTACACTGCCTCACAAAGAGTTATTGTCCTCTGGGCAGAGGACCAGCTGACCCAAACAAACTGAAACAAAGTCAGGACTTTCATTGACATGATGTAGCTACTGTGTTAGTGGCTTGCACATTGCACTTGATTTCACAAGAGTAAAGAATAAAATAAAAGAAAATTACAGCCACAGTCCAGCTCTGGGGGGAATATGGTACCACAACTGTCTTATCTCCCAAAAAAGATGACTCCCAGAGGTAGATGCTTTGGGCTTTGTTTCTGAGGTACATCTACAGATTTTATTAGCCTTCACCCTTAAAACATGTTACTCCTGCGAAAGCTGCTGGTGCTGATCATGTAAAACCTAGTCTTTTATAAGTGTTGACACTCAAGCGAAGGTAGAAGGTGAGAAAAAGTAGTCAAAGCTAAGAGAGAAAAGCAAATTACTGCAACTGGAATTCAAGGTACAATTTACAGGTAAATGAAGAATTCTATTTTCAGAGCTTTTTGCTTTTAAGTCTGGAAGCTCTGTACAGCATAGTTGTACAAGTATCTGCTCAGGAATTAATATCCCAAGTGGAACTATTATATGCTGGGCAGGTAATGGGTTCATTTGTGTATAGAGATTGACAAAGGATGAAATTACATAATTTATGATCCTGTCTGTTTGTGAAAACCTCCTCCTTGGCTGGTAGGAGCAATTGCAATGCTGAAGAGAGTTGCAGCATGCAAGTGGTAGTAGCACATGAGCTATGAAAGTCTGTGAGATGGATATAGCAGATGAAGATAGGGAAATGCTGATATGAGCAAAATTTCGATTCATCCAGACAGCCACTGTTTGAGGGTGCTGCAGTGCATAATCACAGAAAGTATTGGTTGGAAGGCACTTCTGGTGGTCGCCCAGTCCCATCTCTTGCTAAAACCAAAAAATCAATGGTGTATTGTGCTAATCAAAACATTTTTTCAGTCAAATTCCAACATCTTCTAGGTTAGAAGTACTACAGTAGAAATTTTTTCTTTTTCCCTTACTGTATCTTCAGCCTGCTACCTTTCATCCTCTTCCTGCGCTCTTCTGTCTCCTGGTATGCCTGGATCTCACTATACATGTTCAGCAAACCCAGTGCTCTCAGTCTTTCCAACTAAATGTGCTCCAGTTCCCAGTTATCTTGGGTGAGCATCTTAAAATTTGTCAATATCTTGTTTGAACAGGGAGGTACAGAACTCAAAATAATGATACAGTTGAAGTTTATGAATACTGGATAGAGGTAAACAGCCACTTCCTTAAACCTGCTTCCTGCATGCAGACAGTGCAACCTAGTTTGCAGTTGGCCTTCATTACTGCATAGACAGACTGCTGAACCATTTTCAATTTTGTTGTCCACTAGGACCCTCAAAACTTCTTCTTTGAAGTCCCTTTCTAGCTGTCACCTGGGTGTATTGAATTTGTTCATCAGATGGACATGACTGCAAGTGTTGCTGCATTTTGCAATTCTATCTTCTCTTCAGATAATAGTCTTGAGTTCCCTTTGACCTTAGTTGGTTCCTTTAAACAGCACTGCTCCCTAATTTATCAATTGCTCCACACAGGTGAGTCTCATTTGCAAACTTGCCAAGGAAATACATCATGTGAGTTGCTAAAGATGTTAAACAGTGTTGGCTTCAGGATCAGCCCATCAAATGCCTGACAGCATTTGTAACCAACCTTCCAGCTGTCAGCACTAGCCTTTGACCATAATGAACCTGCCACTTTCTAAACCCCAGCAGTCCATTTATTCAGTTTGCACCTCTCTCTGGTTATAAGCATGAGAGGGACCCTTCTTAAAAGCTACAGTGAAGGTAAAAAATAGCTGCTGCTCCCTACCTGTCAGCAAATGCACCAAGCAATTGCAGTGAGGCTGGTCATACACATGATGCCCTTTATAAATCTAGGCTGACTATTGCAGCCTTCTTATTTTTGAATATGTATGCTTTGTGGGTAGAGATTCTGTCATGCAGTGGAGCATATAATTAAAACCCAGGTATCCTGATATTTCCTTCGAACACAGCAGCTAATCTGTGTGCTTTGAGTGTGCCCCAATAGCTAGGTGCATGAAGGAGCCAGTAAATAAAATGCCCTCAAAGATGTCTGCAGGGAAGTGAGAGTTCCTCCTCTGGGCCAAGCTGGACCACACTGGTTAATACATCCAGCTATGTAGGACCAAGAAGTACTTCTTTCAGTTTAGGCAGAAGAAGCACTCTTCCAAATTACTTGGCTTGGCTCATGCAAACTGGATTTAGGCCATAAATCACGGAAGTGCTTCTTTGGGTTTTGGATTTAAAACCTCTCTTTTAAATGCTGCTGTCTCGCACTTCATTAAAATGTATAAATAGTTACTCTGATTCTCTATATCTTGCAAGGTTCCAATTACCTCAAAGAGTGCATAATTTTTACATGACCATGTGGAGATTTCATAAGCAGAGTGATCTCACATCCTGTACATGTTGCATATTTAACATACTGACTGATGGATGGTGTATTTTCAGCACAGAATTTGGAGCAAGGCATACGATATAGATGAGAACAAAATTTACAAAGCTTATAATAATTTTTTAACTTGCTCGAATTGCACTTGGAGCCCAGCCTGATGACTAAAAAAAAAAAAATGCTAGAAAAAGATTTCAAGATTAGGTTCCGCACAGTTTTTTCTTTCTTTTCAAATAACACTGGTGCTCCCATACTCGCTCTGAAAGGGGTATCTTGCCCTAATACTCCATAATTTTAAACCTGGACTATCACTGCCCTCAGTTAAATTACAAAATCACTTGCATGGGTTACTTTTGCACAATTAGTCTGTGCTGCTGGCATATACATTTCACATTTTGTTAGAATAATTAGGTTAGAATGTTTTACAGGGTCAATATTAAACATTGTTAAAAAGAACATTCTTTTTCCCCAACTGCAATTTGTAACAGCTCACTAGAAAAAAACAAATTTAATTTCATCTAGCAGGGGATCATGCATCCGTTAAAGTAGTCTTCCAGGACAGCCTTAGATGAAATGTGGTGTTTCTAGTTTGCAAGGAAGTTATTTCACTATTTTGCAATTTTGATCCAATTTATCAGAAAATTTTCTTTGTCTGTCTGTGTGTATGTGTGTGTGTTTCATAGAATACAGTTTATATATACACCCTAGAAAGGATTAGGAAGCTCTGTCGCAGGAACTTGAAGTCTTCTGGTTCTTCAAGAAGGATCTAGGTCACCCAGGACTTCCAGAGAGTCCATTGTATTTTCAGGAGCCAAAATCCTGAAACCCAAGAAGGAATTTGAGGAGACCAGGGATTCTTAAACTACTTTTTCGAAATGATAGTTGTCATGAAATACTGACTCAAAAAAACCGCAACCAGTAACAAAAATAAATATTATCTTCTATTAAATAGAGGAATCTATTTAGTCTTCATCTTAGGATCCCTATCAATAACCATGAAAATTATACATCATGGTTCACTTTAACACAGAGTTGTCTACATCCACAAAAAAAATTTTGTACTGGAGACATGACTCCAGAAAGACAACACTGATTTTACTGGGGCAGCAAAGTTAGGGGGAATGTAGCAACTCAATAAACAACAGTAGGAGCTTTGACATATGCACCGTGCATTCCACAAATGAGTTGTCTAAACCAGCCAGCTCTAGAGCAAGAATGGGCTAAAGCAGAGAAGAAAATGTGTGTAGGCAAATACCATAATCAGAACTTTTTCTGCCAAATTACTGCTGAATTCTCCTGCCACAAAGCAAAGGCACACTAATTTTAAGGATTGAATTTTTTTAATGAAGTTGTGTACCGAAATGCAGAGAAATATTTTCATTCCATACAGGAAGCAGCTAGGATACCGAAGTGTGAGAAAAACACTGTAAATCTCCATTTAAGAAAACCAAAGAAATAATAAAGAAGTGAATGTAAGGTTGGAATATATCAGAACTATATAGAATAATAAAATAGTTTGAGTTAGGAGAGGCCTCTAAAGGTCATTTGCTTTAAACCACTCTGCCAATAGATCAAGTTGCCCAAAGCCCCATCTGACCTGGTCCCTGAGCACTTCCAGGGCCTTCCCTCGTTGGCTTTGTTGTAGGATTCCTTCAGGTACTGGGAGGCTGCTATAAGGCCCTCCTCAACCCTTCTTTTCTCTGGCTGAACAATTCCAGGTCTTGCCATCTTTTCTTCACAGAAGAGGTGCTCTACCCTCAGATCATCTTCACAGCCCTCCTCTGGACTCACTTGAATAGGTCCATGTCCTTTTCATTCTGAGGAACCCAGAGCTACACACAGTACTCCAGATATGAAGGCAGAGCAGAGGGGCAGAATCCCCTCCCTCCCCTGCTGCCCACGCTGCTTTGGATGCAGCCCAGGACACGTTTGGCTCTCTGGGCTGGGAGTGCCCATGGCTGGGTCATGTCCTTCTCATCAGGGCTGCTTTGCCCAGCCTGTATTATGTTTGCAATTGTCCTGATCATGGTGCAGGACCTTGCACTTGGCTGTCTTAATCTTAATGAAAGAACCTTCTCAGAGACCTGACTCACAAGCCTATTGTGTCCCTCTGGATTGTATCCCTTCCCTACTGCATGCCTATTTTACCACACATCTAGTACAACCCCCTTGCAGCAGTGGGCAGGGAAAGAATGATATGATAGATGAAATAATGTAATTTCTAAATTAAACCCCCCTTACTATTTTACTACCTTTTACTTTTTTTTTCTTTTTTTCTTTTTCTTTTTTCTTTTATAGAAGCCGTAAGGTTTCAGGAGCAAGAAAAAAGAAAAAAGAACATAGTATCAATTCCAGGAGTTTGACCTGCTTTTTTCACAAGTAACAGCCTTTCTAGAAGAAATAGAAGATTTAAAATTTATTATTCATCCAATCAAAAGTGGGGGCGGGGGGAGGAATCAGAAAACCTTATGGTCGTGCCAACCAAAAAACCTGCTTTCAGGTCTGACTTCAAATTGAAGAAATACGTTTTACACACAAAATCTTCTAAATTTTAAAATAATTCTACCATTCAAAAGCAAATGAAAGGCATAACGTCTCAGGGAAAATACTTCATTAGCTTTAAGCAGGCCCTATCTGTATAATAGTACTGTGTTATTAAATATCATAATTTAAAATTGTGATCTGAACATCAATTTGTGGCTGAAGTGAACATGTTCCTCAACAGAACATTTATGTATTATATGAGACAAGAAACAGAAAAGCTATTCTCAATCTCTTGTGGAAGTTATCTGGGTGTTCTTATGCTGGAATACTTCATGAACTCAAGTGCCCTTCAGGCTTTTGAACTCCAAGCTTGTGGTAGCAGAAATAGACAGGATGTTTTGACATATAATGTCATTATATTTTGTCTATGTAGCATGGCCTCAGCTCTTGAGCATTTCCTTATTTTAATGTGACTGAGAACCTGCCCTGCTCTTTCTGCCCATTGTTGCTCATTCTGTCGTACACTTCTGAAATGCCATGGAAATATTCCTCCTGAGGCAGGGAGCATAAAAGCTCTAATTTTGACAATAATGTGATGTAACCTGACAATGCGTCATTAAATGTCATCCACTGTAAACCTGAAAAAAGGCAAATAGCTCTAGCTAAGATTGTGTAGGAGCACAACACAGCTCTACTTCACTATAGATAAAACATCACTACCCTCATCTACAACAAAATGTCACATTTTACCCTTGCAATGCCTTCTCTCAGTTAGGAACACTGAATTTCTTGCTGCCATAAAAACAAAAAATTCCTGGAAGTGACAAAGAATGAATAAATTACTGGTGGAAAAATAAGCACATTCTATTGACAAAATTCTTCAGCTATAATAAAAACTAGCAGAAACAAATACTCAATCCTATTTTCTCCCATGTGATATCCTTTACCTTAGGTTAAATATTTTTTTTGCTGTTGATTTTACATCCTTTTCCAAACTGAATACAACCATCATTTTTGATAATAATGAGAATAATGAGACTACTTATTTTTCTTTTTTTTTCCTTTGCATACATTAGAAATCTGTCAGAGGGCTTCATTTCAGCTGGAATGAGTAACATCCTGTTCTTATGCACTAGGGTACATTTCTGATCAAAACCCCTTCGCTCCATTTCTGTGGGAGGAGAAAAATGGTTGGTGAAACAGCATAAAAATTCCTTCTTTTTTTTTTTAGTTACCACTGCTTTATTTTATTGCTTTTATGTGGTATTAAGGTTGTGAAGAAGAGATGTTTTATGTAATAGTTTCTTTGATACAATTTAAGCAGCTCAACTGGAGATTGTCTGGGAAATCTTATCATAATAAACAGTTCCTATGAAAGACAAAAGAAATTTTTGACTAATTCTTAATCAGACTAAATAATTGTCTGAAATATAATTTTTTTAAAATATTCTGGATTTCTACCAAAGTAGATGCCAGTTTGAGGAGATCAGTTCTATTTTTACAGTCTCTCTTCATTATTAGGTCAGAACTAGGCTGCTGTGTCCATTCACTAAAAGAGTAATTTAGATTACGTTTTATAAATATACATGTTATAAAATGGGACTAAATCTACATGTTTTGGCATAATTTTCATTTGCAAAATGGCTTTTTTTTTTTTCATGTGTTCCATCACATAATGTAACTGAAGGGTTTTGAAGCTGGCTTCTACCTAATGAGCTTTTACAAAGAAGCAAGGACAACTGCATAATTCTGAAATTAATGAATAGCACTGAAATTAAAAGTTTGTACAAAGCACATTCTCCTCAGGATGATGAGTGCACAGTGTCCTTTCCCAAGGAGACATCAACCCTTATTGCAAGATTCCCTCAGATCGTGGGGTAATAACCTGGCTGGTGCCACCCAAGCTTCCCACCACATTGGAAATTGCTGGATCTGCTGCAAGATCTCCTCCCACACCTAGCTACTGACCTGTCTCTTCTTTTGTCTTCCTGCTCCTTCCCTAATATTTTCCTTCCTGTTTTGTAGAGCAGGCATGACCCCGCAGACCCTAAATTTCAAAAATGTCCTTGTGCCTCCTTGCAATACTTAAGGCCATGATGCTCTGTGCTTCAGAAAATAAGGAAAAGATAACTTAAAAGATAACTCATCTTTTCTGAGTGCTATTTAATAATTAAATTGGAAAGAAGTATTCGTCTTCTTCCTTGGCTGAAAGAAAAAAACTAAAAAAGACACAGAGGCAAAATGTGAAAAGAACAAACTTGAAGAATATCCATAAATTAAAATTACTAAATATATATAATATTATAATATAACTCTCTCTATATAATGATATATAATATATATAATATTGTAATAAAATAAAATAATTAAAATATCCATAAATAGAAAGGAACTAGTATATAATTTTAGATGGAAATTTTTAAAAAATGTATAAGCCAATTAAATTACCTAAAATTTAAAAATTAATACTTTCTTTCCCTCTGCTCTCAAACACTGTCATACGTTCTTTCAGAGTAATATATCACAAACATCTATCTTTTACAAATATGAGCAAACTCACAACGTGTAGCAAATCTGTACACTCTTCCATAGAAGAACTATTAATATTGAATATTAGGAGATAAATGCCTAAGAAAAATAAATAAAAATTAATAAAGTGCTTGGTGATCAGATTAAAATATTTTAGAGCAAAATTAGAGAAAGTAATCACCTATCATAATTATTTTTCATCCTTTTTTCTTTAGAAGTTTCACAAGCTCGTTTTAGCTTGTCGATCATTTTAGCTGAAGCTTCTAAATATTTTCATTCCTTGTATTGTAAGACTAATATACTTCACAAATCATTAATGATTAGTTGTTTGCTCTAGAAAGAACAGAGTGTAGGCATATGGCATCCTCACAGAAGTACCAGCTTTGAGGAACAGGACTTGAGGTTCTTTCATGCAAATATTCACTACAATTTGAGCAGCACTGATGCCTCATGACTATAAGAAATGAACTATAAGCTTTGTAGTTATAATTTTCCTAAAAATGGAATTTCTTTTTTAATTATGAGATATATTCACCAACTGTTAGTAGCAATACATATTGGAATAAAACTACCTTATGAAAGTAATTAAATACTATGATTAAAGCAGTGTTTGCTTATGAGGTACTAGATACAGTTGAATTAGAGCTGAATACATTTTAATGATATAATATATTTACATTTTACTTCAATTTCTTTATGACTCTGAGAAAATTAAATCCATTACATCTCTTCCTGGAATATCTATTTTATTTAGATTTGGAGTAGGGCTAAGCTGTGACTGTTCTGCAACAATGAGGAAAAAGAAATAGGAAAAAACTTGCTTACAGCATGTTTGCATTTCAAGAGTGAATAATTTGATGACAAACAATTCTGAGACAATTTGTTATTAATCACCACCATCTAGTACACTTCAGTATATATTCTTCAACTCTATATCTATTTTTCATGGTAGAGGAAGCCTAAAAATGACACCTGTATACATCAGAAGAATTTTATTTGTGAATTTTAATTTGTATTTCTTAATTTAAGTTCCTCAATTAATTACTGTTCCTCAGGAATTTATATTTAGTGATAATCTGTATACCCTTGTCACCTAATACATCTAACAAGTCATATCTTTTGTATTTGAGCTGACTCAGTTAGTTAGATTTTCTGAGTTAAACAATGATAGTCTGTCCCCCTGAACAGTTAAGTTCCAAAAACATCATGAGAGAAAAACCAAAACATAACATCTGAAAAAACCATGTCAGAAAATATAAAATCATATAAAGTCACATATCAGCTACAAATTCAAGCAGGACTAATTAATTGAAATCATGACAACAGCATCATACAGCAAAGTCATAATTGAAAGACTAGTTCAGTTCTACTTAATTCTATTTTCTGTACACATCAAATTAATGATTTTTCTCCTCTGAATGAAACTCATCTGTGGCTAAGAAAATATCTTATAGCAGTCTGATTATGAGAAGGACTTTGGGAATAAAAAAGACAGACAGCATGAACTTTTTGCTGTGTAAAAGGAAGAGAAGATTTCTCTTCAGCACACACAAAAAGATCTGACTGTTCTTCCTAACCCAAGTTTTAAATTGAAGCAATGTCACTGAAGTAAGCTAGAGTCACATCTATGTAGCCATAATTTATACAGTGGAATGAAAATTCTAGACTTGGTTTTTATAGTACGTAAGAGACCTGCAGATGATGAGCTACTATTCTATTAGAGAAGGAGAGAAAGAAAGGCAAATAAGAGAATAAAAATATTAAAATATTATTGCACTGTTACAAGGCATAGCTCTATAAATCTTGGCTTGTGTATTAAAGGATAGGCTGTCTTGGGATTATCTCCCTACCCTATGACTCAGATTCAAGATTGATCATATCTAACATCTGAAAAAGTGTGATAAACTTTTATTTCCTATTCATTTTCATTTTTTAGCACCCCCAATTCCAGAATTTGGCCAGGTCCAGTAGGGAAGTGCCTGATTATCTCAATAGACTCTTCTCTAAATATCTCCACAGTAAACAACTAGATAGAAAAGAAACCCAAACAACCCAACAAAAAACCAATAAAGTACTCAACAAAAACCCAAATAAAATGCTTTTTTTCTTAGACGAGAGCCAGCTGTTACAGATCTGTGTACTGCAGCTAATTCTGTGAGCTCTTCAAAAGATGGGACATGTGCCTTATCCCAGCTTTGAGAGCTGCTGCTTTATAATCAACTTAGGTAAAAGTCAGCACAAACATCCTTGATTCTTTCTTTGGAACTCAAGCCTGAGATCACCTATACAGTTTGTGGTCAAAACTAATTGCAATTAATGTCTGAAGCTTCTTTTCTGTTCATTGTTTAAAAGACAGGTCACATCAGTGCTTTCAAAGACCTTGGGGTATCTTGTTGGAAAGTAATAAGGACTCCTGAAATCATAGCAAGATAGAGGCTCTGCAGCACAGTCTGTATTTCAATAAAAGCACACAGACAACTTGAACTCTAGCTGCCTGGATGTCTCTTACAAGATGGTGGTTTGACAGATTTTGTAAGTGGTGTAGGATTTTGGCATCTCTTGAAAGTACAACCAGCAGCAGCTTGAACATGGCTTATGTTCAGTCAGTGGGAATCCTTCCAGTCAATGAACCTAGATTTGGTCCCCTTGCAGAGAACAAACCTGCAGTACTTGTTAGGTTGTGGCATTAGTATCTGCTGAAACAAATTAATTGTATGCAAAACTAATGCTAAGTCAGCATGCTTCTGGTGCACAAAAATTCTGAAAATGTAGACTTGACACATATTAACTTCTACTACACATTAACAAGAGAGGAAAAAATGAAAGTTTTGCCAAATATCATAAAACATCAGTGGCAATAAGTTTTTAAATCTCTGAAAAAGAGGAAGTGAAGAATTCTGTTCTTCCTATAATGAACTATGATACTACCATTTCACTGAAGAGGAATTACTAAATGAAGTTCTGTTTACAGTTATACTTATTTATGTATACATAGTCTTCTATGTACACTAGTCTTTTCCATTACAGTCACAAAACGTTTAAAAAACCCAATAATTTCTTTGAAGTATGTCTATTTTACCCATAAACAATATTTTTAATGCCAGCAACAATGTAGTTAAATTATCATAAATTAGACTTAATTTATAAGATTGTACCATCATCGTGTTGTGTCATTCCTGTATTATGCTGCTATGTCTGACTTCTTGCTGAGCACATTTTGTAAGCACGTTGGGTCTGACTGAGGTAAAGTCCCCAGCCCTCACAGAGCTGTGCTTTGCACTGGTTGCTGGCAGAGTGCTGACAGCACACCCTGCTTTGGCTGCTGCTGAGCAGCGCTGTCCCTCTGACATTCCCCCACGCTGAAGGGCTGGGAGGGGACAAGGTCTGAGAGGGTACACAGCCAGGGCAGCTGACCCAAACTAGCCAAAGGGATATTCCATGCCATATCTCACCAGCTCAGATAGAGAAGGTAAGGGAGGAAGGAGGGTTGGTCAGGCCTTTGTGTTCCACAATGTTCTCCTTCCAGAACAGCTGCTGTGTCTGCTGCAGCCCTGCTTCCCAGGAAGGGTCTGAACATCACTCACTGATGGGAAGTAAAGATTGACTTTTCCTTCTGCTTATATGAGCACAAACTTTTGCTTTTCCTGGTTTTTGCTTTAGAAAACTGCCTTATCCTAACCTACTAGTTGTTTTCCTTCTCTGTCTTCCCTGTCCTACTGGGAAAGGGAGTGATGGAGCACATGGCACCTAGCCCTCAGCCAAGGTCAAACCACTACAGTAAGTAATGTGGTTCTGTGGACAGAATGTGTATAGATATTAATATTTGCAAAAAATACAGACATTATTTTCAGGCATCGGGAAATGTCAGTAATACTTCGGGAGGAGATCATCTGACTCCTCGCAAAACTATTTTCCAAAGATCTTTTTCCCTTCTAAGAGTCTATCCTCGCAACTTCATTTTTGCATAGGGTTAAAGAAGCAGAATTAAATTATCAGACCTACTTCAGAGTATGCCATTTGCTCATTCCTATATTTAAAAACAATGAAGCTGTCTTTAAAAAAAAAAGTATCATCTTTTGAAATATGTATGCATAATTCAAACTGCTTCTCTTCATGCACCATGGAGAAAGACATCACATATACTTTTGCTATTTTTTTAACATAAAGGATGTAAATATATTTCTGTATACCAGATAGACTTTGCTTTCACAGTTTTTTTCACAAAATAATGCTCTTTAATGAGAGCCAATTTTACCACTATGCTGGTTTCAATACCAGCCAGAAAATAGACTCGAAATAGCCACTCCCCTTCACACCCCTTCCAGTAAGGGAAGGACAAAAGCAAAGACTATGGGTTGCAATAACAATTTACTGAAACTACAAAGGAATGGAATCAGATCCACACAATAACAGCAGTGTTAATAGCAAAAAATATACAGAAAGAGAAGGTGCTTTATGCACCAAAAAGTGTTTACTGCTGGGAACACAAAGCCAAGATGGCACACACCCCTGAAGGTCTGCGTGGCTTCCCCACACAGAGGCATTATGGTGACTGTCCCCAGTGCCACTCATGTGGCCATCGGGACCTAGGGCAAGATGCGGAGGGGGCTCCCACAGCTTCCCCAGTCTCAAACAAATGGCAAACAAGCTGACAAACAATGGCAAACAAGCTCCCCCAAAACCAAGTCATCCCAGTCAGGATATCATCCCAGTCACACCAGTGTTCTGTTGGGCTCAGTTCCATGCAGGTGCCTCCACCACCATTTTTGTACTGTGTTGCACTGGAGGGCAATCCCATGGGTGGGTGCCCCCTTTTTCCGACATTCTGATGCATCCCTTTTGGCTTGGATTTTCTGGGCTCATCTGGGCTCCCTTCCACATGGTTCAACCATCTCATCTGGGCTGGAGTTCCCACTCTCCACTCCTTTTCCTGTGGCAGGCTCAGTGCCAGGGCTGTCAGTTCAGCACTAGTGGGAATTTTCATTTTTTCTGCTCTCCTTTCAGCAACATGTCTTGTAGCTGTGCTCTGGAGAAAATGGCCAGGGGAAGGGTGAGGGGCACCAGCTGTGGGAACCAGTTGTTGAAGGGTCTGGTGTCAAGACCTTCCTGCTGGAGAGGAGAAGGCAAAATGATGCACTTTTGGTGGGGCACTCACTTTTCTCCCTGAAACCAGGCTCCCAAGTGATGATGTGCCAAATATGGAATAACAATCTGGCCATGCCCACACTGCACTAAGTGCCCTCCACTCCCTGACACAAGGGCAGACATCAATTCTGATCTACTTGCGATACAACCTGTTTAAAATCCTCAACCATACATCACTTTGTTCATTCTCACACTTAAATTACGGACTTTTTTTTAAAAACTTCTGTTTATCATAGTTTTTGCTGAATTATAATTGTAATAAAGCAACCACTAAAAGCAAACCAAGATGTTGCAATTGCTGAAAGTTTTGTGACTCATTAAAACAGTCACTAAAAGGATCAAATAGTGACAAAAATCGTAAGACCAAACATGTATCATGACAACAAAAGTTCTTAGTAAAAGGTGTACCTCACAACTTCTATTCGTGGTACTACCATTAAATACTCTTACAGAGACAATATGAGTCAGACAGATTGAACCAAACCTATTGCTAAATTCTCCCCTGGAAGAGTCATCTACCTCTCACCATGCTTCAGATTTCACACTGGAAACAGAACTCAAATCATAGTGAGCTGTTTTAAGAGGACCACATCTTATTTAATTAACCACTCCCATATACCAACTCTGTCACATCTGGTATGGCCTTAAATCTGCTACTATCAACCATCAGCTCTGTAACTTGAGAACAAGTACTGCCAGATAAAAGAAGAAAGTGAAACTGGGTGCTTTAATGAAAGTCTCTGCTGCAACACTCCTGTTTAATTCCCTACCCCCACACACAGGCACTTCTGATTAAACATCTAGCGCCTCAGGAGTAAGTGATTAGTGAAAATGTGTGCATGAAGGCATATTTGTGGCTTTGACCTTTCTTTAAATTTTGTGTTCTGTATAAGAGAAAACAAAACCACAGACAAAAATGACTCAAACTTTAGAAAAAACAGCATGACAGGGTACCTTCCAAATTCTCTTTTCTATGGGAATGATCCTTACAAAAACTTCAAGGACAAAGTTGAACCTGTTTCCCTAAAAGAAATGGAAGAACGGGCCAGACAACTTACTGTAGAGATACAGAAAGGCTTGTCGCCCTTTAAAGGAAAAAGGAATAGCAATTTGTTTGGTTTTATTTTTTTCTGTGAAAACCTGCTTAATTTACACAGCAGTAAAACTAGTAAATCACTGAGTTCTGAATGTATTATCTCACAGTTACCTTTGAATTTAGCCAAATGCTCAACTGCCTACTTTAGGAGAGAAGTGTGGGTGCAGTTATGACTTGTGGAGCCCCAAGAGTCTCAGTGTGTGTGACCTGCAGCAGTACACCATCATTTCCATCCGTCATCTACTCCTGGTATGCTCTATAACCATTGTATTCTTGTCTGAGCTCAACACTTGGCAGTATTCACTGAGTTTCACTCGGTTGTGCTACTCTTGCTAACTCCTATCAGAAGCACAGGACCTGTCTTTATTAAAAGTCACACTGAGATGAGTAAATTGACTCATTTCCATTTAGGGGTTTTGTGTTCATGCATGATTAATCATGTACAAAATAAATGTGGAAATATTGGAGTTTCCACTCTTCATTTGGAACTTGAATACACACTCTTGAGTATAAATTTTGCCTATTATACTTTCTCAGGACAGGAATACTTTATTAAAATATGTATGGTATAGAGAAACCCAGTTCTGAGGGGAATATGTAATGCCCATATTTTTAAGGCTGTTGATGAAAATGTATTTGCATAAAAATTAAGTTAGTACATGATGCAACCTCAATTGCACTTGCACTCAAGATAATTCTAACTGTATGTTCACAAATGTCACATTTAGGCCTTTCATAATCATGGCATTAAATGCATCTACTTACATGAGAGATTAATTAAGTAAAGCTATCTGATACTTTAGTAAATAATTCAACATGAAGTTCTTGATGATCTTTGGATTTAATTAAAATAATATAAAAGAAGAATGTAAAATGACAATATAAAGTATAATTTTAATTTTGGCTTTATGCCAAAATGACTTTCAGCATAGTAGCTACTGAAGAATAGCTGTTATATACAGAACTAAAACGAAATGTAAAAATACCATATGCATTTCCACATCTCTAAACAGCCCTCTGAGCCACTCTTTCTTCCACTTCACCTTTGCCTCCTTTTGGGTAGATGGTATTCAGAGACTCTATCTGAAAATGAAGGAAAGGAAAAATGAAAGGAAAAAGATGTTACATGAAACACAGAGAAAGGAGTTAACTGGAGAAAGAAATTGCAGCATAAGTAACCAGGAGGGAAGAGCTGAGCCAGTCCCTGAGAGAAGTCTGGCACACTATCAATACACAAAAGCAGTGCAATGAGTAATTAAATCTAAACACCTTTGCTGTCCTTCCTTTCCAATTACTGCTCACCTGTGCACCTCAGTTTTGACAGCAGAACGAGTTTTAAGGAAACCAGGGGACACTTCTGTCAGATCATGGTCACTGCTCCTCCTGCTCCTCTGTGAAGCCAAACTGTATCTGAAAGAATATGCCCAAGACACCTCCACATATTAAGGATACAAAATGAGTGGGAAAGAAAGGTTACATCACACACTGCTAACTATCATGGTAGTTAGAACTGAATTGGATTTCAAGCAGAAAGCAAAGCAAACAGAAATGACATATGTATGAATACTATAAATAACTGACTACTGATTAAGTGGTTTGTTCTGACTGGCTCACTTGACATCAAGCATGGCACATTATCCTGGCAAATACCTCATTCGTCTTTGCAGGAGAAGCCTGACTGTCAAGAGAAAGGGAATACTTGTTACTCTTGAAATACTAGATACAGTGTAAAGTAGAAGAAAATAAAAATCCTGCAGACACCTCTTATTTTCTTATGTTCTTTTTATTTCTTAGCACCACATTTCCTTCTGTGAAATAAGCAAGTTAATTAAATCATAGAATAAAATTAAAATTAAAAATTAAATTCAATTAATTAAATAACTTCACTTTTTAAAAGCCACACAAAACTGGGAAGGAAGAAAAAGCTCCTCCAGCCCTCTCCTTTTGTTCCCTGATTTCCATTGCATTCCATTAAACCCTTCAACTTGCAATGCCAAATCACACTCCTGTATATGCATCTCTGTCTTAAAAGAAAACAATAGTACTTCAACCCGTAATTACCAATAATTCAGGAAATTTTATAAGAAAAATATCTGCTGATATGACACCATATATGCTTTAGCATGATGCAGTCTTTCACAGCATCCAGTCAATTCCTGTATGATCTCAGAGAGCAAGGCTCCTTTATTCTGAGGCACATTTTTAACTCAGAAAAATGTGAGGAAGAGAGTCTGGAAATCTGTATCTCAACTTATGGTTCTTATCTTGACCATTGGGTAGATGGAAATTGTTCTGTTCCATGTAGCAACTCCTTGAATAATGTCTCTATTTGATAAGAACTTTATCCTTCAGTAAGAAATGTTGTGGTAAGACATGGCGACAGAAACTTTTGTTCTTTAGTGCTTTCCAGATTTGTCTAGAGACTGACAGGTTTTCCTCTTTGTGATACTTTTACATTTTATCACATTTCTACTAAAGTCTGATTTTATTTGGAATAGAAACAGGCATTTCAAAATTATTCACAGGGACAAGTCTGCAAAAAAGTAACTGTGTCAACTAAAACATTCTGATAAAATTTGAATTGACACAGTGTTGCTTCACAGCGTTGGGATTATTCCACCTTAAGTACTGTTATGGTAACACTGAAGAATTATTCTTTCGCAAAGCCTTTACTTATTGGCAGAAGTTGGTTGGAAGATAAATCCACTGAAGCTTCTTAGGCTGAGCTCCCATATTTTTCTGTCTACAGACTCAGTTCTTCTCTTACCCATTGGAATGAATATTGTTTCACTGGAGATACTGAAACGAGCATGGACTCCACAGCAGTAAACTTATAAAAATAATTAGGAGTGGATGACTGGTTCCAGCAGAGCTGGAAAAAAAACTTTGTCATAGCAAATTTGAATGCTGTGCAGAGGAAGGAACTAACCCATAAGTGGGAAAAGTAACATGCATAGTTTTAAGTTTAAAATAAGTTTTCCAAAAGAAGAGGTCCACGTCATCTCATTTTGAAAGGACTTCTCAAACACAAGATTAAGTTACATCAAAACTCTGGAAGTATTATGGAGAACTCCCAGGTGTTTTCCCATGGTTATTTAACATGTGTGCTTTGGTCAAACAATAGCAGAGATAACATGATGCATAAACTAGCTAACCATATTCTTTTCCAAATGGGTTTCAGGGTTGCTCAGCCATGGTGATTCCAGAGCCATGAAGTCTATGCCACCAAATTAGTTAAGCTTTTTAAAAAAGCACACCCCCTCTCTGTTATAGTCATAATTTCAGTTAGCAGCAAAGACATGTTCTGTAATCAAATATGCGTCTTTTAATTTATTTTTTTTTAACTAAGCCAGTACTGAAATACCATTATTTGTCCTTATGTTATTTTCATGTCAGATGCACCTATCCTTTGTGCATCCATTGGAAAAATGGATCACTGCCAATCTTGAGGGAGCATTAAACATCTCCATTAACAATGAAGAGGGATTAAAATCATAAAAGATGCCAAAAGTGTTCTGTATTTCAAAAATCAAATTTTAATTCAATTCTAATATAATAAACCTATCTTAATTAAAACTAATAAACATTTAAAATTTTACAGTAAAAAGTGCACTAGAGAAAATGAATGCTCCATTTTTAGGTTTTTTAGGTTTGATTTCTTGTATTAAATTTAAGAAGCTTTTACAGAGATGATATAAAGACCATGATAAATTTACTGAAAATATATTATAGATATAAGTTAAGAAGAACAGATTTAATAGAAACTGATGAGCATAGATTGAAATATCTATAGTATTAAAGCAAAATTTTTGTTTAGGTGATTTCATGTTCACAACACATTCACATGCAAGCTGTTTCAACAGGTAGGACCCTCAGAAACAGAGTTTGACATTTTTCATTTTCAGAACATATTTATTTAGAAAAAAGAAGGGGCTAATTCTTCTCTTGAATGTCTAACTTCCACTCTTAGTCTGAAAAGAATATTTGAAAGCCCATCTAGGTCTGACGTAGGGCTGTAGTCCATTTTATGCATTTCAGTCATCCCTTCCAACCTGTGTGGCATGCTGGTCCCTAATCTGCAGGCTTAGCATCCTCCTTTATAGACCTGTTTTGTTGTTTGTCTGTGATGAGATTTGTTTAGAAACTTAGCAGTTGCTATGTATTTTTAGTAAAATCCAGTTAGTTAACAACTGAAAGAGGTAAAAATAAGAAGAATATCCTTTACCAACTGCCACTGAAGCAGAACATCTTAGAGACTACCAGACACAAAGATGGAAGTGGCATTTAGTAAAATGTTGTAACTAAAGCATCAACTTACATATGAGAAACTGATCAGATGACACTGCATTCTTTACAGTTCCTTCTCTTTACACACAGAAAGTAATGGCTTCCAGACATCTCATGGGACTGAAAGGCTCAGTCCCAAGGTTAGGCTTCTGTCTCTGGTGTGACGGTGGTCACGGGGTTTTCGGAGGAAGGAAGAGACGAGGATCTTGATTCCATGATCAGAAGGCTTGATTTATTATCTTATGATATATATATATATAACATTATAACTACACTACATAGGAATAGAAAAGAAAGGGCTTCTCCAGAAGCTGGCTAAGCTAAGAATAGAATAGAAAGAATGAATAACAAAGATCTGTCTTTCAGCAGAGAGTAAGAGCAGCCCTGCCGTGAGTGGCCAGTAGATCCAAACATCTACAGAAAACCAATCACAGGTGGACCTGTTGCATTCCACAGCAGCAGATAATAATTGTTTACATTTGTTGCTGAAACTTCTCAGCTCCAGCAGGAAAAATCCTAAGAAAGGATTTTTCACAAAAGGTGTCTGCGACACTCTGGAGTTGCTATTTGGGGTGGACTATGCAGCAGGATCCTGAAAGTAAACTTTTGAAAAACATTCTTTTCTTTTGTGAGCATAAGCAGAAGTCCAGGCTTTCTAACCTGGCCCATCAGAAAAGCATTTAAATAGCCAGTAACAAAGGTGAAGCTCTTTAGTGGTGCTAAATTTCAAGCACAGAAGCTGAACCAATTAGCTGAATATAGCCTCTGAGTAGAAAATAACTTTTAAGAAGTACCTTCACCTACTATTTGTCTCCCTGAAGACATCACTAAAATCTTATGCACTATGACACAGGAAGCAGGAATGCAAACTCTTCTTTGCAAAATGTAGCTGCCACTTCCTAAAAGGTACAGTCTCTAATTTGAAAAAGGAAAGGCCTTTTTGGCATAATTTGCATTATCTACTGGTCAGCACTTTGTACAGCGCACAGTCAGCTTCTTGAGTTTTCATATGCAAGTCACTTTAAGCTCCCTCCACTGGCTGAGTTCCTCCGAGTGAATTTTAAGTAATTGGATTATACAGGGAATTCATTTTATTTGTCATTAAGTTAAAAAGAGGAATTGTTTCTTTGTAAAATAGGCAAGGATATTATCAGCAGTAGAAAATAAAACTAAGAAAAATGTAAACAATTTGTTAACAAAACAAGATATAAACTTGATATAATTATAAGATATAAAATAATTTTGTTAACCCAAGTGCCACAAAAAAGCAGCATCAGTTCAGATTTAAGAAATTTTAAAATCTTTATGCATACACTGCTCAGAAAAATTGCTCTTGATACTGCAACAACCCCTTTAGTCCTTACATTAATAAATTAGTAAATAAGGAGTATGGCCTTTATTTTCTGTATATTCCTTATTACTATAGATGAAAGTAAGCAAGAAACATTGCATTTGGGCTAGGGGCTAGCAAATTTTCTGGGATCGCTGAGAACTCAAAACAAGGAAGTGATCCTCTGTGTGCTGTTTATCATCAGCCTAACTTTCAGCCCACAAAACCATAAAAACAGCCAAAGCACTGAAATGTACTGCTTAGGTAACAGAAACCAGAGTGAAAAGCATGAATTTGACTGCAAAAAACCTCCACCAAACAAATATATACTCACATGACTTTTATCTCAGCTTAACAATACAGCACAATCAGCTTGCCTTTACCTGGCAATGTGGTGATCTTTTCAAAATTTCATCTTTTTCTTTTATTCCTCATCCCTTTATAGATATAAGATGGCACTACTAGAAAGTATGAATATGTTTTTAAAAGAATGCATTCTGAAATTTATGCTTATAGAGAAAACAAGAAAAGATGAGTCTTATGTTTGTGTACCATGAATAGAAATATTTTTCTTTAATTACATAATTTGAAATCACATTGGTTAAGAGTCATTCACATGTCCTAAATTTTTTGAAAGCACAAGAAGAGCTTTGGTAAGGTATCAAAAAAATGAAGTCCTACAAAAATTATCTTATAAATAATACACAGTAATTACAACAAAACACAAGAAAAGTCCCTTTGTTGGAATACGGCACAAACAAGGTTGCATCTGCAGAAGCACTAAATGGCATGGGCAATCTACCTCTCATATCCACATACTATGTTTATGTTCTGCTGTTTTCAAACAGAAGATTCTTCCGTCACAAGATAATTAGGCAAGAAAATTATGTTCACTCCTGTTTTTGTTTTCTGACTATAGGCTATTTGGCAGTCACGTGCAAAATGGAAGGGTAATGAACACAAGAGCAACATCTAACTTGTCTATGCACGTTGTCACCTCACAAGAGGAAGGCAATGCTTAAGTGCCTCAGACTGAAGGGTTAGCGGGCCACAGGACTTCCACAGCCCAGCTAAACCTTCCAGTTACTGAATTTTTGAAAAAAAAAAAGGAAACCAGATGTGGAAATATTTCCCTTGGCTTGTGTCTGCTTCTCTACTGTTCCAGAAAAATAACTTTAGATTTGATATCATTAAAACACCAAACACCAAGACAGATGCTTGGACATTTGGCAGTATTGGGATTGGCATGCTCAGAGCACTCTCAGAAACAGACCTCCATGGTAAATATTAGAGCAAGATGCTTTAACTCCTATGATTTTGCAGTTCTAACTGTGCTCAGAATCATGCCACGTTGCTTTCCACATCCCTTATTCTGTAGTGATTTTAGTGCAAGGAAGAATACAACAGTCATAGCTGAGGCACCTAAGGAAGAAGACATTGACAGCCTTTCTTTTTAAGGCCTATAGTTTTCATGGTCTTGCATCAAGGTCCTTGTATAGTAAGTGAAATCTCAAGAGAGTGATTCAGATTGTCCAAATTAGATGCTTACTTATTGTAAATATCCACTCTAGAGTGAGAAGTAGACAGGAATTATGTGCCTAATTATTTACAAATCTTCAGCTACCATTGCAATTCAATAAGATGTCAAAATCATATACTTATTTTCTTTACCTTTATATTGGGAGGGGGGAAAGGACAAATAATAGCATTTACTTCTATTATCAACTTGATAGTATAGAATGTCCTAAAAAATTGAACCCTTGTTAAAACTGCTTCTCTTCAGATGCCTGTTGATACAGAGTCTATTAGAATAGGGTTGTTTTTTGCTCAGACTCTCCTAGGATACTTCACAGATGAATTGCAGAACAGATTTCTGTAGAAAATTGTAAGACTACATTCACGGTTCTTGAAGAAATGTTGAAGTGGTTTGAACTCCAAAACATGAATGAAGAGTTTACTTTTTGAACAATGTACAGGGAGTCCTTCAAATGTCAAGAGAAAATTGTCTATAAATACCAGAGATTTTTACATCATTTTGAGCTACTATCATTTTTTCAGAAAGCACTCCACATAAAATGGAATAGTGTATTGCATAATATTTATCATCTTTCCTAAAGCAATTTTTTCTTTTTTTTCTTTAAGGCTGTTGGGAAAAAAACAAAAACCAGAGCACAACGACAAGAACCACATTTTCATTTATGAATTATGCAGAATAGGTGTTAGTACAAAAAGAGAAATGAATTCAAATCATGCCTTTATTTATCTCATAAGAACTTTTGCTTAAATCTGTTAGAAAAAGACAAATTTACTATTTCTATACAAATTATAATGATCATCTTCTGGCAAAGTTCATGCAGACATTCAGTACAAGTAGAAAGCTAGTATGGATCCAGTAGTTTAAGTCAAAATTTAAGACTCAGTCAACCAGGATGCAGTTTGACATTTAAATAGCTGACCTAATTTTTAAATGAGCTGCATGCATGCAATATGCATAAAGATTAATGTTTTTACAAACAAACCTCCTGTAAAGAAGTTTTATTATAACTAAGCATGCACAAATTCTTTATGTAATGGATTCAGAACACTAAAGTAAGCATAAAAGTATTATGGCCTGAAAAAAATCCATTTCAGAAAAACGAGCAGCTCTGGAATGTGCCATCGAGCCAACAGTGGGAGAAAACTTGAGCCAATAACAAGAAAAAGTGGTGTCTGGGTCCTCTCTGTTATCAACAGTTTCATGAAAGACTGAAATCCAGTTGTCCCCTTGCATTCTTTCTGATCCATCATGCATCATCCAGACTTGTTTTACCCTGACAAAACTGTTGAAAGATATCTTTCAAAAAAAACAAAAAAGACCACAGCCATCTGTCCAAGCCTATAAAAGTATAGAAATTTACACATTTTTTCCTCCATTGTATACAAATGTATCAGGAACCCACAGGTGAATTATACAGTCCTCTGGCCAGAGCCCTTGAGACTCTGATGACATTTTAGAAACTCCAGTTTCCAGATTGAGGACCAATATACGTCTTAGATGTATGATTACATGATTATGTCTTAGACTAATGATTACATCCATGTAATCATTATTTTCAGTTCCAAGTGTTAAAATGAGGCCACCTAAGTCTTAACAAGGCTTGTAAATATCTCTATTTTTGAGATAAATTGTCAACCTACGTACCCATTATCCCTGTGCTGCAGATAAGAAGGTTGTACTCCACTAAAAATGATGTGGATTGGATTTGACCCAAGCACAGATACTCACATCTATTACAGCATGTTGACTACAGATCATTTTAGTGACCTTCCTCATGCTTATGCAGGGAGGAAATGGGAGCATCCATTGCTACTCCTAAAGTCTCTGTGGGGAAAAGTATTCCTCTCTGTCCTGGGTCACAAGCAGATGGTGAAACCTTCCATATAGCTCTTGTACAGAAAAATGCCTGCTCAGAAACATAGATCCATAGAAAGTTATATAAAAAGACTAAAAATGTTACCTCAGAAGGTGGTGTATGCAGACATCTGCTCATCACAGAAACACCTTGAAACAATTTCAACAATTGTTTCTTTCCAAGCAATGGTATCAAACAAAACAGGAAAGTAAGGAAACACTCAACAGTAATAAGGACGATTACACTCTTTCCTCAACTGTTTTTTAGAGAAACCTACTCCTGGGAAAAAGAATTCTCTATCCTAAATTTCTAATTTAGCAAAAGATACTGAGTTTTTAAAATTACCTCTGCTGGACCTTTTCTGAATTGCTGTCTGCAATTCAACCTACTGGCTACTGAGCACTTTTTTAAAGTTTTCTACAAATATTCTGAATTATATTAGCAGTATTTGGAAAGATGTAAAATCCATAATGGGGTATACTCAATGACCTGCCCATATGACCCTCAGCGTGGTGTGGTAGGGCCAGCACAGTGAGGGCTGTATGGGCAGCTAAAACACATTGCCCTTCTGTGGCTACCAGTTTCCCAGATTGTCGATGAAATCTTGATTAAAAGATTTCTTAGATCTAATCTGAGTGGAATCTGGGTCCTGGCCATTCCTAATTTCAACACTGGGTTGCTATTTTTCAGTGTTTCAGGGAGGATGATTAGACTGTGATGTAATGGTGATAGCTGAAGAAATGGGTTCAGGAAAATTGAAGGAAAAAAGTGAAGTGTCACAGATAATGTGATATAAAGTGCAGTCATACGAAGTGCATCCAGGAACATGAAAGGAAAAGAAGAGGAAAAGGAACCCCAGCTAGTTAGTATCTACAGAAGAAGCACACTTCTGCTGCGTTCAGCCTGTGTAAGAGAATGCTACATAATGATACTTTAAAATTATTCTTATCACTACATCTATTCAAGTACTGTTGGTTTGCAGCTGCTATTTAGAAGGTCATGGGACAAAAGTGACACTTTTGGGCATTGTTTCACTACAACAGGCAGTTGTACAGGCAGTTATACTGGTCTTTGGGTAGGAAACCTGTCCATTCAAAGGTTCCAGAAATGTACGTGCAAACAAATGGGAGCAAGGTCTTGTCTGCAAGAACAAAAAACCAATTTGTGGAAAGAAAATTCTCACCTCTGTGACTGCTTGCCACTTCCCCTTCCCTGCATCCATGAAAAAAAAAAAGTGTTTTCTGAGCTAGCCCAATAAGTTTATTAATTACACATCTAGTATATAACTATAATAGCCTTGTACTCCACATGTGGGTGTTTTGAGGCAGTCAAATAACAGCATCAATGCCATTAATACCTTTGGTAATTACAGTGATCAAACAAACAGAGAAAAATTGCAGGTTTTAACTGAGGAAGCTGCTGGTTAATTTGTTTGCTCCCTGGGATGTGTTGAGGGACTAATTAGACAAATCACAGTGGGTTTTAAATATGTATGTGTTTCCTAGAAAATAATTAGTTGTTTCATTAAAAAAATAATGAGGTACCATGTGGATGGATACGCAACGTTTGAAATGTGTGGACAACAGAATTAAAGTTCTTGGTTTACTTAACAGTGCAGCTTCATTCACATGATTCTAAGTCTGCAGATTTGCTCACTTGCTGTCTCCCTATACTGGATCTAAATCTGGAAGTGCATTGGCTTCTGCTAGCATTCTACTTTGACTCTCTTCTCAAAGACTGATTTTGCTCCTAGCTAATATGAGCATACAAATAGCATGACTTTTTCCCACTGCTTGAACCACTCCCTGGCAGTTTTTGAGAATTCCAGAGGGCACAACCCAAAAGCACAGGTGTCACTTCAAAAACTTACCACCATGAGCAAGATCACTGCTCAACCTGAGAGTGCAAAAACATGCTTACAACTGGCCAGCTTGCTAGTTGTGATATAAGTTTAGGTGTGTTGAGTTCTGTAGTTAGATATGCTTCTATACCACCTACTAAGTCTTTGGATACTAGAAACTTTCCTCACTGGTTAATGTTGATGTTGCTATAATTTTTGCACTGAGCATTAAGACATGATTAATATTTTAGAAAACAGGAAAGCAAATTTTAATGAAGTGTTGTTGAAGACATAATCTGTGGAGATTAATTTGCAGGCAGTGGACTTTGGCTCTGGCAGAGGCATGCTCCCTTCTGGTGAGGAATGTAAAAAGGCAGTAGAGTAGATGCAAGTAAGACACATGCAATATGTGCAAATAAAATATCAAGACAAGACTGTTATAAAATTATCAACAGAGATGAAAACTGGGGGGTGAGGAAAAATGGGATTGAGAAAGTTAGTACCCAGCTAGCCAAAAGAAAGAAAAGACATAATAGCTTTCATTATTGGTGTAACTGTAGCTGAGGACATGACTTTTGGACATTATTATATCTCACAAAAGTTAGAGAAAATGTATATGGATCTCTGAAGAAAACACAAATAGATTGATGCTAACAAAGAAAACCAGGACCATTGTTTTGTGGCAGTTGTTGAGTGCATTTGGACTTGTTTCTTACAGAAAGAGGAACTGCCTAAGCAGTTGTTAAAGCCAACTGTGTTTCCTCTATTTGTGTGAAACTTTTTCTATATATACAAAAAGGAATTTTGTGAGAAGGACCAACATAACAGGGATGATGTATAGTAAAATTCTTGTCAAGACCCACATTGAGAATAACAAATTACATTTCTGGATTTGGACAGTGAAAGCAATGGTAAGAAACTTAAATATCACTCTATTTTGCATTAAATATCTAAAAGACAGAGGAAAAAACCCAGGAGTTCTAACCTGGTGGTTTGGGGTTGGTTGTTGAGTTTGGGGGTTTTTGTTAGTTCTGTTTGTTTGTTCTGGTGGTTTTTGTTTAGGTGTTTGTGTGTTTGATTCTTGTTTAGTTTTGTTTGGTTTTGGTTAGTTTGGTGGGTTTTTTACATTTTTACAGGACATGGACTACAGGGAATCAGAGTAAAATGAAATCTGTCTGGTTGAAAGGCCTCAGTTCTTCAAGATCAGCCCTGCCAGGATAAAGGGGTCTACTGCCTGACACTGCAAAACTGTGTAGGAATGTCTGAAGAATGTTCAACCAGAAGCTGTAAACATCATAGGGAATGAAAGTGGAATATAATTTAGAATATAATTTAGGAACCCCAAACTCAAGAGAAGCATTCAAGACATTCACATATCTATCTCCTCCTCCTCTCCATACTAAACTCATAGGAGTAAGTGGGTGGTAGAAATATCATAGTGCTCTGGGATAGTATGACTGCTCTGGATTATTTCAGCTAAGGTAACTCTCCTTCGCTAAGTATTTCTACATCAGATATCACACAAAATATCCTTAAATTATTTCATGCTACTCATAGAAGAGTATACAATACAGTATTTCAGAGAATAGAAACTATTTCATAGAATTATTCATAAAATAACTCCAAGCTAGACACTCACTACTTACCAAAATTAGATAAACCAATATTAGATAAATTAGATTGGTATTATACCTAGCAAGTAAACATCAAATGTCTGTTCTCTGTTCCATCCATCTTTTTCTCTTTCATGTTTGTTTTTTTTCCTCTTTTTACTCCTGCAGGTGCATTGTTGGTTTCTTACTAAGTACCTTTTCTCAGTTCTATGTGACTGCTTTAGATAACAAAAAATGAAAGTGAAATCCTGGTCTTGGCCCCTTAAGTCTTTGTGAGATACTAACCAAAAATTGTACGGGTGTTTGGGTGTTTGTTTCTCACCATGGGCTCTTTATCTTTTCATTATGAAATGTAAACTAATGATGCCAAAACATCAAGGATTGCTCATTAATTTCTTGCTGATACTGTGTTAGTACAGAATAAAAAAGATTGGTGACAACTGTAGGGGACTATTCATTACATCAGAAAGCACAGATTGCATTGCAGAGTCTACAGCGAGGATTGCAAGGTGCCATTTGGGGAAAAGGATACAGGGAATAGTAACCAGCACTGATCAAAGCAAAATAGAGAAAAAAGGAAAAGAGGATAGGGATTCTCCATCATATCTTGGCCTTGGTGAAGATTTGAAGTTGTTTACTAGGAGCTTGTCCTACCAAGGGAGTAATACTGTAATTTTGTAATGAAATGCTGTGGAATGGCTGTTGATTTTGAATGTGATTTAAAGTGAGACAGCTGCTACAAATCCTGAAACCGCAGTTCAGATTATGTTTTTGGACATTTGTGCTTCAGGGCATCAGTGAGCTTCTGTTTAGGATGCACTAATTTCTGAAACAAAAAGGTTAGTGGTCTAATTTCACAGTGCCAGATGACAATGCACGTGCACATAGGTACATCACTGGTGTGGCTGGAGAGTGCTGGAGGTTCTCTGCATGGTTGCCCATGACCTGAGGAGCAGTGGGGCATCATGTGTGGCCTAATTTTTATTCCAGCATGGATCTAGAACACCCCTGTACCTGAACTGTTTCTGCTTCCCAACAATACCTCATACTGTAGAAGTACAGCATCGATGAACAAATTCATTTCATTTTCCTGTTTGCTTGTGCAAAAATTACTTCCAGCACTATAAGACAAAATGCAGGCAAGTATACTTTCCCTTACAAATAAATAGGACTGTTTGCTGTGGTCAGTTTCTAAGACCACACCACAGAACAGTATGTGGCTAAAAATATTGCATATTATATCAGCAATGCTTACTACAAAAACTGTAATGGTGCAGCAAACACCACCTACTCATGGTGCATCAAAATTGCTGCTTTATGTCTCTTCCAGTCTACTATCGAAGTTGCATTTCTTGAAATAAAAAGCCAATGGGTACTTTGCACTCATATAAAGCCTGCTCATAATTTGCTGGCTCTGTAGGAGTCTCTTTGTGCTGTGCTGCATGCTCAGGACTCTCTGAATTGCATGTATTAATTACATTGCCTACCAGGAAAGCAGGAGGTTAGCTGGGAAGCTGAGTTAGCAGGATTTATCTGCCATGAATGCAGCAAGGCAGTATTGATTTCAGGGGCATATTTTTAGATAATCCACATCCTTACACCAACATGGTTAAAGGTTGCTGCAGTGGATCCTGACTAAATCTGTTTCTGGAAATAGGCAGATTATGTAATTTTTAGAAAATCAGAGTAAATATTATTTTCTTTTCCAACTAAGGTAAAGCTATGGTTTTATTAGCTGGGAAAACAAAACAAAACAAAAGAACAGAGCAGATGTTGGTTTTCTTTTGTTTTTTTAGTGAAAAGTTAAATGAGCTTTATAGCTGTTAACCAGATGTGAGAAGCTGGCTCCAAATGCACAGTAGAACTGCTCCATTATAGACATTTTAATAAGGTTGTGTGTATTTTACCAGTCTTCACTTCTACATGCTCACATGCAAAGCAAGTAAGATGCTGCTGCACAGAACACGTTCTCAAAGCTTGTTTTCCAGCATGCATTCAAAACTGTAGCAGCCAGACAGACATCCATGAATATCCCAGTGATGATTCATAGACCTAGACAATTGCCTTAATTTTGAAAGCTAAACATCTAACAACATAACAGGCTGCTACTGCTAAAATAATTGTTGTGGAGCTGAATAGACAAGATGCATTTTCAAGAAAAATTATTTGGACATACTAACCCCTGAAGACAAAACCCAAACACATATTGAACACTGATTTTAGCACCTTTTTGTAATTAATTTAAAATGCGTGTGTTTTAAAGCTATTTATGCATTACAGACAAGAACTGAGTGCTTGCTAACACTTGAGCCGTTTGTGCTCAGAATTAAGTCTTTTCAGAAAATATTCAAAGGCCTTTCCTTTCTGGCAATTGTTTTAAGAAAAAGTTGGACTCAGGATGAACTTTGGAGAAGTAGAAGATGAACGTAAGAGATTGTCTTTTTAATTTAAAGTACAAGATTACAGCTTCAGCAAGTGCTAGGGAACCCATGTGAAAATGCTGCTACAACAGTAGCACATTATAAAAGATAGCTATGATACAAATGAACAGTTTTTTAGGTTTAGTTCACCTGTAGTGATTTCATAACCAATGAAAACCACAGTCTAGACTTTGATATCAATGTAGAAAAGAAATAAATTATTTATTTTTTTAATGCTGTGCAAATTCTTCCTCCAAAAATTCCCTAAATTTTGCAAAGGGGTGATTGAAAATTATGTCCTTCTATACTATAAACATGATGACATCACTGACTCCATGAAATTACTTCAAATACTTTCAGAACTATCTGAAATCACTGGATATACATGGTAAATAAACTGAGAAAGGTAGCAGTCCAGGAATTTTTTCTCATAAGGGTGAAAATTTAAGTTGGACATGACATAAAAAAGAGAGTGGTGGACAACTACAAACTACAATTGAGGGCTTAAATTAGGTTCAGTGAAGTTCAAGAACAAAAACCAAGAAAGAATGACTCATTTACTGATATGCATAAAAAAGCTCAGAAGTTGCCAGACTTAAAATGCAAAAAGCTCTATTGTGCTTTCCATTTTTTATGTTGAAGATTGCAATTACTTGAGGATCTAATTGCTCACTATTATTCCCCAGACAACAACAAAATAGGATCTGTGTCAACAGTTTCAAACCTTGCTTATATATCTCCTGAGAAGAATCATGCAGCACTGTGTGGATGTTAGGTTTACTTAAATTTTGCCACAAGGCACTAGAAACTACATTTCAAATCAATTTCAGGATTATTTATAATCCTTAAAAGTATAATTCCCAATAGGACTCCTTCCATTTCTACTTTATAATCACGAAGAAAGGAAGCATATTTAAAATATTTAGATAAGCTGCAGATATTTTTACACTATTATTTTAGCTAATCTGTTGCAAAACACAGAAAACAAAGAAGTTACTAGTATTTAGTGAGCATTTTGCCCAAGAGCCAAAAACAATCAGTCATCTACATGCTTCTGTCACTATTTTTGTCACAATCCTTAGAATCAGAAAATCGAAGTGGAACATATCCAAAGATGAAAGTAGCTTGATCCCACTAAGAAGAGGATATGTCTTCACAACAGCCTTACCTGGGAATTCAGAAAGTAGTCCCTTATGTTAAATAGCACTTTTATATATAGCCAAAAGCTGAATTCATTGAGCTTCACAGAGAAAATTGTAAAAGAAGGAATATACTAAATGTAGATTAATACTGAATGCGAATGAAAGGAAAACAAGTAAAGATGCTTATCCTGCAACATTCCACCATCAGAAGGACTTAATGCACCAAGGCCAGGTAGCTATTTGCCATGAGGTAGTGGCAGCACATAGAATCTCTCAGAAAATTACCAGGTTTGCTCTATTTCCACATCTTACCTGTCAAATAAGACAATTCCATGCAGAAAAATGTTGTGCACATTTTAACTGGAGAAAATCAAAATTCACTGTCAAAAACTGTAACTCTACATGCATACAAAAATAATCTTCAGCAAAACCTTTGGTACCTTGTGATGCTGGGGGAAGGGAAGGTGTTGTCTGCTTGATCTATGCTGTCTATATCGAGGCAGCACTGTGAACAAATGCTGAGGAAGTGTTCTGCTTCCCTTGCAACTCAGCAAGACAAGATAATGTAAAATCTATCCTCAAGGGTGGCATGTTCTGTGGCAGCTGTTCTAATGTTCATGGGCTTGCAAGATCAAGCATTTTTACTGAAGTAACTGATAACTTGCAGGCTGACAGAGAAACCTATAATCCAACCAAGTGAAATAATAATTATGTAAATTGAAAACATCTGGGAAAATTGGAGGGTTTTGGTCCCAATAGCTATCTGTAAAGCATGTAAAATGGCATCTCAAAAGTTTCTTATTTGAAATAACTAACAGGAAAGTACTAGTTTTCCCCTTTTCAAATAACGTGGGGATTTTATTTTCCATTTAGCTATAGCTGGTAAAATATATTGCAACTTACTACAACAGACAGGTCAGTGTTATTTCAGAGTTAAAAATTATCTTAACTAATTTGATCATTATTTGAGTAATCTAAAGTTATCATCCTGAATAATAGCATTCTTGCTTGTGATTGTTCAGTGTTGGAAAATTAGAAATTATTGAGATGACAAAGCTAAAGCTGGCGTTGGTAACAGAAATATCAACAGTTTTCTCACAGGATAGATGAGTACCAAAATAATGAAATTTCATTTTTAAATGTGTGGTGAATAACATCTGATCTCAGTGCTTAAATGATTCATTCTATCAATCCTAACAGGTGTAAGAGGCAAAAAGGCAAAGCCTATATTTGCCACAGGGGTAAAAGCATTGCTGTCTCTGAAATTACTTGCAGACCTTCAGTGTCAACAAGTTTGACTTAAATTTCAGTATAAAACATGAGAGTACATTACACAACCACAGAATCAGCTAGGTCAGAAAAGACCTTTTAGGTCCTCAAGTCCAACTTGTGACCCAACACTGCCTTATCAACTACAGCACAGCTCCCAGCACCACATCCAGTCTTTCCTTAAACACCTCCAGGCACACTGACTCCACCACTTCCCTGAGCAGCCCTTGCCAAAGCCCAGTCACCCTTTCTGTGAAGGAATTCTTCCTAATATCCAACTCAAATCTCTCCAGGCAGAGCTTAAGAATGTATCCTCTACAAACAGCAGAGAGCTTAACCTAATACAGTCTCACTCAAGAAAAGTAAAATAAACTAGATGACTTGCCAAAGTCAGAAGGGAAGAAGGCAGACAGGTAGGCAACAGCATCCACCCACCCTAAATCACACCCTGGTATCTACAATAAAAGGAAAGGCAACATCTCTCTCTACTTTATTTGACAGAAGCCTCTTCTAGCCTATTAGTTATTTATACTAGCAGTAACTTCTGTGGACTGCAATATCAACTTAATTTCTAAAAAAAAGGTAGGGTGCAAAAATATGACTTTCGTTCTTTATTTTATTTGGGTCCTTAGAGTCCAGCATGAACACAAGTGATAAATTGCAGAATAATTTTTTTAGTACCTTCTGCCCTTTGAATATTTTAGTGAAAACATTCAAAGACAAATAAAAATAAAAAGTACTTGGAAAATTACCAATACTCCACAGAAGAAAGAGAAGTGAAAGATAAGCCTCTTATAAAGATGTAGCTTTCAGGGATGTGTTATAAAATTGCCTTTTTAAACATCTTCCATAAGATTTTGTTTACAACAGGTTTCCTTCTTATTTCCTCAGAATCTGTTTGAAATTCTATAAAAGCCAAAATTCTTTTGATAAGTGATATTCATGGAACAGATTAAGGTTTTCCTAAGACGATGAAAATTCCAAAAACATGCTTTTGTTAAAAATATAATTTTTTTAATGGGTTGTCTCTGAGGGCCAGACACATATTTTGAAATTTTTTCAGTAATGATATGAGAGAGAGCTGATCATATATGAGCATGAATACAGCCAATGCATTCAGAACTGCTTTAAAAGAGGCTATGGATATTTTCCATACCTGACTGCCTTTTTCTAGATAACTCATGACCTGCAATTTCTTTGCTATTTTTCCCCTGGACGAAGATTTCGAACCACGAAGAAGTAACCATCATTAGGGCAAACATGATGAAAGTAGAAAACACAGTAAGCAGTTTTTTGATTAATTTATTCTATAATTGCAGTGGCTTTCTTTTGACTGAAAAAACCTTCAGTCAAGGACACTGCTAAATTTTAAGGTATTAGGTTGAGAAGTTCTTTTGGAACTGGTCCTAACCATGTCACAGCCTTCATTTAGAGACCCCATTTCCCCTATAGATATTTACACTGTGTAAAAGAAAAGTGGAAATTAAATATCAGTAATCACCCTACAGTGTACCAAATTTTTCCTCACCTAATTCCAAACACTGGAAAATTAGAAAGGACCAATTTTATTGGCAAGGCTGACTCTGGTGCTCTACAGGGCCCAGGAAGGTTCCCTTTCCTTTTTTGGATCCTCTGTAGTAATTTGCTTGCACCCTAACTCAGACTCTTTGGTCTCTGAATCAGTATTTGCTGATGGGAAAATCTACTACAAGTAACAAGAATGATGTAAGGAAAACCTATTTCTGGAAGATCCCACAGGAGACTGTTCACCCTATCTAGCCCCTTCCCACAGCTTACTGCCACCAGAATATCTCCTGAGTGGTTTCTGCAAAAGAGAGCCTTTGTAGTACAAAGTGGGCTGCAACTCTTCCTCACCAAGCCTTTTCCTTTGCTTATTCATTGCATCCAATTTTCAGAAATTCATCAATCCCTTTTCCTTGTTAAGAACACTGCTTTTTTAAAATGAAAACGAATATTTTTTTTAAATGAAGGTCATTTTTTGGTGGAACTTTTTTTGGAAGTGTTTTCTGCTGCAAGTCCACTTCTGGAAAATATGTTAGTTAATGAAAATACTGATGAAACCTACAAAAAGTGAAGACTGTATATACATATAGATGACTATTTTGCAAGCCAAAGTTTATTAGTCCTCTTTCTTCCAGGGATAAAGTAGCTATAGAAAAAAAAAGACCGTCTGACTACAGGGGAAACAAAAAACTAGCAGAAGAAATTTGCCAGGCTAGAAGCCACCAATGACAAGTTCATCCTTAGACAAAGGATGACAAGTTCATCCTTAGACAAAAGATGTCATGTCAGCCATAAAAGTGGAGTAGCAATGTTGTGAATGAGTGTTTCATGTCACTCAAAGAATCATCAGCAAAGGTGTTGGCAAAAGCAGTTGTAATATAGTAGTGAGAGCATGACAGGGTTTATTGGAATATGATCCCACTATATATCTAGGTGGAAGGTGCCTGGGCTGTTCTGGGCCTTAGCTGCTTGGCCAGAGGCAGCGGCTGCGGTATTTCACCACAGAGATACCTCTGGCTGGCTGGGTGTTGCAGCCGGGCAATTGAACAAGCCCAGGCTTGTAGGAACTCAGGCTTTACCTTTGGTAAAGATCCTTAGAGGAAGTGAAGAGAAAGGAGATGGTTTCTGATGGAGGGTTAAAATCCAGAGCTTTATTCCAAAGACACGGAGATCTGAATTGTGGTCACAGCTCCAGCAGAACTGTGAGCACATGGTCTGAGGTTCCTTTTAAGCTCGGGGAAGGGGGCAGGGGAAGGACAGGTAAGCCACCTATCCAGTGGGAGGAGGTGGGATCTCAGGGGACAATGACACTGGCTAATCCAATGATGCCCAAGGTAAGGGGCATCTTTTGAATTTCTGCCAACCACACGACAGCCTTGCTGGGATGTTAAGAATGACTGACAGCGTTTAGCAGGAGACAGGAGGAGGGGGAGGGAGAAGGTATTACCACACCTGTGGGGGGGAATGGGATAGCTGAAAGGGGGTATTGCATCACACTGCAACATCGGTTCATTGCCAAGGTCCACTCTACTGCTAACTAGACAGTTAAAAGTATGCAGAGAAAAATCTAAAGTCAATCAATCCAAACCCAAAATCAACTTCAAATGATCTATGCAAAGGCTGGGCATGGAAAAAGTATAAGATGGGAAAGGATAAAAAAGCATAAGGAAGATCTTTCGATTGAATCACAAGTTTCAGAGTTAGGCATGCCTTGCCAAACATAGCCCCAGACTTAACCAAGGGTTTAGGCCTAAAAGTTTTAACTAGACTTCAATTTAGCAGCACTAAATTGATAGTCTAATTTAAATAATTTAACAAAATATACTATCAAATTTACTATAAGCACAGCAGTAACTCACTTAAGGCCTAACTTACCAGTAGTACTGAAGTACTTAAGAACCTAGGAGAGCAATATTCATAGTACATTTAGTTGCTCTAGCACATTCAGCCTCCCACATCCAGAGGCCAAAAGGAGTATGTAAGAGGTATAGACCTGTAAAAATTCCTCTCAAGTTCAGTGAAGTGCTCACATCAGATTCATCTGCACTTTCTCAGTGAGTGAAGGGTTGAGCTTTAAGGAGTGGGGGTATCAGCTCAGGCTCCATTGGGAGAATCTGGCATCAGTCCTCTGTATATCACAAACCTGAGAGTACACTAGCTCTGATGTGTATGTTTTAACCTGGGGAAATCCTCTGTGGACTTCTACACTGTCCCACTTGTGGTGAAGCCAGCTGGACTGGAGAAGCAGAGAGCAGAGTTGTTCCTGACAGGGGCAAGTTTTTACTTTCCAGCACAAAGGTTTTCTACCCTGTGCTGGAAAGTAAAAACTTGCTCCTCTTCTTCATGTGTAAAAGCTTGCTGAGTTGGGATACATGTTGGAGGGGGCAGAAGGATGTGCGGTGAGTCCCTAGGAGGGACTGCAAGAAGAAATTGGAAGAGGTCTTCAGGCACTGAGGAGTCAAGGGGTGCAGCCTACCTGCAGTGATCCACAGGGAGATGACATTTCTTCTTTTGCTACCCCATGGCTGGGACACCATAGTCCAGAGCTGCCTCAAAACCTCTGACCAGCTGCAGGTGCTCGATACATGGACGAGTTGCTGCAAGCAAGGGAAAGACACGAGGGACTGCTGGCAACAGTGGGATCCAGGCCACACCTTCTGTGAGTAACATGGAGAGCATCACACGTTCTGGAGGGGATGAATCTCTCTCTCAGCATAAAGCAAAGCAGTCACATATCTACCCTGATTTACACCGAGGTACCAGCATTGCCACAGACCTCTGAAAAAGCCAGCACCATGATGTATGCTAGTGAGTACAAGAGTACTCACTGCTTTCACCAAGCAGTAAAACACTCAAAAATACAATCTTCAGATTTACAGAAAACTGCATTATTTACATCTGTGCCAGAGACATTCTACATTAAAGCAACAACAGAAAAAAGGCCTTTCACTTACCTAAAAGAGCTTTCTAAATGGCATGTATTATTTGGCCTGTATATTATTATTTCAATTCATAATTAATGGAAATGTAGCAATTTTTTTGCTAATGGAAAAGAACCACTGCAGAGAGCACTTTGATTGCATTATATTTAGTACCCATCTTAGGAACTAAATATGCACTTAACCTGTAATTAAGGGTACACAATAAGAGCTTTGTAAATATTGCAGTTGAAAATGTCCTCTCAACACCACTTAGTACCATTAGGCAAAATATTTGCGATAAGGACTGTCTTTTGAAGTGCTAAAATTGTTTTTCTGGGAAAAAAAAAGGAAGGAAAAGAAAAAGCTCAAATGTAGCACTGCCTTTTTTCCTTACAGCTTTCACACTTGCCAAATGCTGTGTGCTCAATCAACGCTGCATGTGAAAAATAACAAAAAATACAGTCTGTGATGGTCTGAAACTTCCCTTTCTGCTGGGGAGCATGAGGAATGGATCCAAACAGGGAAAAAATATGATGGGAAAAATCTGTTTAAAAAAATTTCAAATGTTTTTGCTTGGAAGCTTTCCCACTGCATAACAGCATGCAGCAAAGTGGGCAAGGATGCTGAGTCCGTGTTTCACAGAGGGTAGTCACTCTTGATCTTCCCCAGTTTCTGGTCACCTCTGTTTCCCTTTGCAATAACACACCCAGTCCTGACATTCAGGCTTTATGCCATGGAGTAGATGGATGTTATTGTAACATGGAAAGCAGAGGGAATTTGTGCAAACACACTCTTTGCCTTCTGTGGCCTCTAAAGAGGGCCCTGCCTGACCCCACAGGTATATAACTGCTATCCTGACAGTGCTGCTGAAATACTAATATTCCACAAAAAGTGTTATGTGTTCCTACCTTGTGCTTAAACAACAGCTAAGAGTATTTCTCATTTTGTGATAATTTGCAACACAGTTTGAGCTTAGAAAAGCTTTATATTTCAGTTTCAAAAAGAGGAAAGAAGACTAAGTGACATAAATGAACCTCAGATAACTTGCAATTTCTTTGCAGAGTTAAAAAAGCCTCTCAAATCCAAAAGCAATATATTTTTTCTTAGGAGTAATGAATATCACAGCCTTAGGCTCAAATATTTAATCATCTAGAGATGATGCATCTTCCAGGCATATGGAATTATTTACAATTATACATATAAATCTTTTAAAAATAGAGCTACTAAAATTAATTTCTCACTTCTGTTTTTAAGATTTTGGGCACATACTTCACTGGATTGGTTTAATAAATAAGCTTGCATTGCCATGTAGATGGGTAGCATGTGGCACATGCTTATAAAAGCAATTTAATCCCTAGTAATACTGAGAGAGAGAGGAAATCTTCATGGCAATGCCATATCCTGATGTTACATGAACAAGTAACAAGAAAGGGTTTGAGGTTTCCTGAAAGTGGGATTTGGATGAAATTAGCATTTTTCTTTAAATTACCCACTGTAACAGCTCTCCCGACGTTAATAATTACTTTGGCACTGCTCTTTGGAGATGCTCTTTCTAGTCTATTTCCTCTGAGCCGAATTAGCAGCTGTTATTGTAAATTACTGATTCTGCATTAGAATATCTTATACTTTTTGCTGGTGGAGTTTCACCACTGGATTTTCAGGGAGGGGAGAACAGCCATGTTGCTGCAGTTGCAGCCAAGTGTTTTTTCTATTTAGGACCTTTGGGAGTCTAATAGTAAGACTTGCTACATGCCACAGTTATGCAGATAGCTTGGAGCTGGTATTTCACACGTTTTATTTGGAAGTGTGCATCATGTTTTAAGTGAAATAATTTGTGACTGAATCAAAATTGATGGTTAAGCTCAGAATTGGTGGCATTAGGTGTCTTTAGTCCTTAGATGCTGTACCTGACCATGATCATGACAGTTGTTGCTTCCATTCCCAGAGTGCAGCCTGTCTCTGAAAACTGCTCCTGGTGCTGTGCAACTTGCACGGGATGCTGTGTGCCATGAAAAGGACAGACTGGCAACCCAGGGAATATGAGGTAAAGCAGATGATATTACAGGAGGAATTTGGTAAAATTGACGCAGAAATTTCCCACTGTTTCTTGCCATGACATAAATTCTAGCTAGACTTCCTTTTGTGTCTACTTAAAGTTTTAATTTTAATCCATGGAGCAAATTTAGTTGTTTGTTAGAAAAGCTACAACAAACCCCTGAAATTAACTCCATTTCAGATACCCCTACTAGGTGTGAGACTAGCTCCTGTTCTCCAGCCTGTACATCTCTTGAAAAACAATACCAGGCACATAGCCTCCCTCATCTGATCTTCTTCCCAAATTCCACCCATATAGAAATGATATGAAAATTAAAAAAACAAACAAAACAAAACAAAAACACCCCTCCCACTCCCCCATTTTAACATTCAAATTATGAAAAAACAACCAAAACCAAACGCATTTTAAAAAGTCAACCTTGAAACATCTGAATTAAATCCAGCTAGCTTCAGCTGCAATGCCTCAAACTCCATATTTCCTCAGTCATCTGACTGCCATATCATGTTCCCGTTTCTCTTGATACAACACGAAGATGTTCTCCACTAAACAAAAAGACAGAATAAACAGGTGATATTTTAATAAAATTATATGATTAGCATTAAAACAAATCACTCTGGCTTCAGTTTAATCTGAGTATTAGTCTCATATTTTTCTTTTAAAGTTCCCAGTGGATATGAGTGCTCCAATGTGCTGTGCACAAAAGTAGAATCAGCTGGTATTTCTACAAGAGAACTAAAAAGTAGACATGTAGACCTGATACAAAGCTCTACAGCAAATCAGAAACTGGATATCAGGATGCAGATGTCTTCACACCATTTTCATTCCAATCTGTAGATGCAGCCACATCTCTGGATTGAATGATACAGTCAAGAGAGATAAAGTTCTCTATAAGAAGAGAAAAAAAAAAGAAAAAGAGGAATAATTTAGGCCCCTATATTATAAAATAAATAGCATCTGAACTGATATTTCAAGTGTCATATTCTGAGTTCTAATATATTAATAATTAAAGAAAAAACAAAAAAACTGTTTCATCCATAAAATTTCAAGGAATGTAAAATTTGCTTTTCAGTGCATTAAAAAATTACCTGCATAATATTAATTTAAGGAGGAAACTGAAAATGATCATTATTAAATGTTTTTTGAGGAGACAGAAACCTAGATGACATAAGAGATGTAATTGCACTTCATACTAATTAACTGAGAATTTTCATTGAAATTAATTAGCATCTTATTGGGCATACAAGGTTAGCTAGAACATAGATGTATTAACAAATTTTGATGATAATGAATCTGAGGAAGATTCAAGAGGAATTTTAATGTGCTGCTGTCATTAGACTGTCTGTCCCGGTAGACAAGAGTTTTGCTAGATTATCCTAGATTCACAGAACTTAGAGTGGGATATGGTTTTCTTTTGTCATCTTTGGAAAAATTAAAAGGAAAAAAGAATAAAAAATGGAGACTGATCATACTTGTTCCAACCTGTAATTTAAGTTTTGAATTCTTTCACCTCACATTTTATCCGAAGATTTCTTTTGGGGATAAGTAGTCAGTCCACTGTAGTAGGACTATTAAACTATGTTAAACAGAAGGACACCTGTAGTGAATGTACACACCTTCAATTCTAACTTGATTTTCATCTATTCTTGTCCCTTGATCTTCAATACCTTTCTAATTTCACCTTTTTGCTCTAAAATTCTGCCATAAAAAAGCAGACATCTGTCACATAAAAGCTGTCGTGTGAGGCTATCAATCTGCCATTCTGAGCAGCACAAAAGTGCCATTTTCAGATGATCCTAAGGCTTGTTTTTCATACAGTATACAGAAGAATCAAATAGTCATATTGTGACAATTCCAGACTATTTGCCACATGGTAATTATCCTACTTAGTTGAGTGAAATGGTATTGAATTCCCACTTAAGGCCACAGTCACAGAAGGTAACAGACACCTGTTGACTAAGGAAACCCAGAATATATGGGCTTCTTAAAGTTTAGCGAAGCTTTTGATACTGTCTCAAATCCTTCTGCATCTTTCTGTAAAAAATGTCCAGCACTCATATAGACAAGTCCATAACATGATGGATGAACAGATGGCTGAAGGGCTGGGCTCACAGGATTACAATAAATGGGCTTGCATCATACTAGAAGCCTGTCACCACTGAGGTTCCCCAGGGCTCTGTTTTAGGTACAGTGGTTTAAAATGTTTTTTATTAATCACACAGATACAGAAATTTAATATACCTGTCATGGTTTGACACTGGCCAAACACCAGGCACACGCAAAGCTGCTCATTCACCCTCCCCGGCCACTCCTGGGCAGAGGATAGAATATATCAATGAAGGTTGCATGAGTTATAGAGATACAAAGTGAATTTATTACCAACAAAGTCAGAGGATAATGAGAAGCAAAATAAGCCCTTAAAAATACCTTTTCTTCTTCCAGCCTCTCCCTCCTTCCCATGCACAGAGCATGGGGTTTTGTTCAGTTCATCACCCGAGGTTTTCTTCTGCTGCACAGGGAGAGGAGTCCTTTCCCTGTGAGACCATGGGGTCCCTCCCACGGGAGACAGTTCTCTGTAAACTTCTCTGGTGTGAGTTCACTCTCACCAGCAGCAGTCCTCCCAAAACTGCTGCAATGAGAGTCCCTCCCACGGGCAAACAGTCCTCCTAAAACTGCTGCAGTGTGGTCACTATTCCATGAGGTGCTGTACTCCAAGGACAGGCTGCTCCAGCCTGGGAGCAAGGGCCCTCTCTCTCCATTGGGTCCCCTACAGGGTCACAGCCTCCTCCAGGCATCCACCCGCTCTGGCATTGGCACATCCCCCATGGGCTTTGGGGGGATCTCTGCATCCCCCCTGGATTTCCCTGGGCTGCAGGGGCACAGCTGCTTCACCATGGTCTCACCACAGCTCCGGTGCCTGGAGCAGCTCCTTGACCCCCTTCTCCACTGACCTTGGTGTCTCCTCTGTTTCCCTCACATGTTCTCACCTCCTTCTCTACTCTGGCTAGAACAAAAAACCTGTGCCTCCCTTTGGTTTGATTTTCCTCTTAAATTTGTTATCACAGAGGCGTTACCAGCATCTCTTGTTGGCCCAGGCTTGGCCGGAGGCATCCCCATCTTCAGAGCCATTGGGGATCGGCTCTGCCAAACATGGGGGAAGCTTCCAGCAGCTTCTCACAGAAGCCACCTCTGTGGCTGCCTTGCTACCAAGGCCATGAAAAACCAACAAAATACATTAAGTAAATTTGTGGATGATACTAAATTAGGAGGACTCTCAAGGATGGACTCTCTCAAGGGTGGAGAGGCCTGGCAGAGAAATCTCGGTAGGCTAAGAATAGGAAGCTGGGCAATCACCAGTTATATGAAACATAAGAAAAGCAAATTCTCCACCTGGGATGGGGCAATGCTGTTTATACCTACCTACAATTATATGTATACATATATGCATATATTATACATACATACACATGGCAAGTTGAACATGAGTCAGCAGTGCCCTGACAGTCAGGAGGGCCAACCCTGTCCTGGGGTGCATGTACATATTACTACTGATGCTTTCATATTTTAATAAATTTATAGCAAAACAAATGAGTCTTGAAAATTCAAACCACTTAGATATGAAAAATACATAGAATAATATACAAAGAAAGGACACCTTGTTTATATCTGTAGCTTTTTTTGTGGAAATTACAGCCCATGATCTCCCCAGTACATAAGTGGCAAACATCTTTCTTTGGACAAAATTCTGTCATCTTCCTAAGTAGACAGAGATATCTTTATTACAGTCACTCAGTGTACCTGAAGTTGGGTAAAGCCTCCAACATCCCCACATGCCATAAACCCTGGAAAGCTCTCATTTTCTGTGGGAATACCAATGGGGAAAAAGGGTCAAAGAATGATGAATTTCTGCAGGTTTGATTCCTAGTCCCAGTATCTGTTAGCTACAGCCACCTATTGAAGGTGCATCCTTCCCACAAATATTTGTTTCAAAGAATTGAGTTTGAAAGCTGAGAACTTTAAAAATCCCTCAAAAATTCCTAGGTAGACCGTGTGGTCATTTGAACAGCGCATTTTCCAACTGCTTTTATTGAATGGGTTCTAGTGTTATCTAAAAAATGTTAGAAGTAAAATGGAATTATAATGGATCATAAGCAATGAGTTTTTGCTGGACATTGGATGTTATTCATAACATTCCTCTGCAGTGAGGTATCAATATCAATTAGCAGTGCGACGAGAAATTCAGAAGAGGCTGAGAGACAGGAAATTTCTTCAATAAAAACTTTGGGCAGAGTTTCTAGTTTACTTTCTGGAGTTCTGTAGGATACACAAGGTTTGTAGAGTAACTTCATGGAGTTATTGGAAATGCAGTGCAGAGAGCCTTTTTACTGGGCTTCCTAATTGTAAGTTCAACAGTGCATTTCAGTAGCTCTGCCTCATTCAGCAGCTGGGGTGGTTAATGTAGACCTTAGAGTGACAGCCCTAGACCTCCCTCCACATAACCTCTCAGGTCAAACCAGAGAGAGTAGTTGTTTCCTTCCTAATATCCCTGAATATAAATCCTTTTCAGTTCAAGGACCAATGTAAAAATTTCCTTTCTCAACAGGTCCTGGCTTTGTAACAGTAAATGCCTTTTGCACGCCTACAAGCAGGGTGAAGAGAAGATTGATGTGCCTACAAGGCATTAATATAGTCATAATGAGAAGGACTGATGTAGTTTTTAAATATGAAGCCACTACATTAACTTCGTAGGTTTATAATTCCAAGCTGGACAGATAGACAAATAGATAGATAGATGTACAGATAGATAGACAGATAGATAGATAGACAGACGGACAGACATAATTTTGGTGGCTGAAATTAAATTAAAATTTTAAAATTTAAAAATCCAATGGATCTCTCTGCTGGGTATTTCTGGCTCCAAATACACATCTAAATCACACACATATATCAGCACATAACGTGCATGCTGGCATGTGTAATTTTTTTCTGTCATATCAAAGTTTATGCTAAATTTTTTTAAATAGTGTTAAGTATTAAAGTTCATTTTCATTCCACTTGGAATATAACATAGTAAAATATATTTTCAGCAAGGTTGTTTTAACTAAACATTTGATTTCATGGGAAAAAGATTAATAGTTTTTAAAACTGACTAAAATATCCTCAAAGACAGCTCTTATTTTTAGCCACACTTTTAGCCATTTGTTCACATTGAGTAACATAGCTCCCTCCAACCAGTCAAAACAAAATTAGTAACAGCAGCACAATTGAGCCCTGAAAATCTGATTTGATTAATTTTATTTTTGAGGATTTTGTTGTTATTCATGTCTGTCAAAATGGTATAAAAATGTCCTTGTCATTATAGTCTACATACACAGTATTTAGCTTGTTCTCATCCACATTACTACTTCTATTTTTAAAGCTAAGCAAGTGCACAAATTGGTATTTGAAATAGTAACTATTTTCTGAGAAGAAAAAATTAACTGTAATTAATTTCATGCCTGGAAAACTGTAATTAATTTTATCCCTGGAAATCATACAGGGTCATTAGGTCCACAAAGAGGAAAAATGGTATCATAAATACGGATAAATTCTTATGTAAATATAATTTACAGAAATTTCTATGGATCAAGCCAAAGATTTCTGGTAAACTTTATATTTGGAAATAATTCCAGTCAAAACATAGAATTAAATACATGTTTTTGTAGAGAGAGAAACTGGAAATTAGACTCGAGTGAAATTATTTATGTCTTCGTAGGCAGCCTAACCCTCATCACTGAAGTGTGTGACACCATTTTATTTCCATGTGTGAAGACCTTTACCTCTTCTAAAGGTCCAGTCCACATCTTAAACTCCGGCTTTCCAGCATAGTAAGGTCAGCTATCAATACAGGGGTCCTGGCGCTTAAATCATATTTTCTATGTAAAAAAGTAACCGAAATAAACCCAAACCAATAATAATTTGAGTGAGTTACAGAATTGACAGTTCAGGGAAGAAATTATTTTTTCACCTACACATCCCTTACCTTCCTTCTTGGGTCCTTCAGACAACTTACACGACTAATTCTTTTACCAGGACAGTTTGTGACAAGCTCTGTTAAATCTTCAGGTCTCTGTTAAATCTCTGTTCTTACTGCTTATAGTGCTGCTCTCCTCGTTTAGCCACAAGCAGAACCTAAAAACACAGTGCCTACTTCCAAAACTTGCTGACAACTAAAATTGCTTTCCTTCCCCTGATGGAAAGCAGAGCCATTATCAGCTTGCATCTCACTGACAAGTAATGCTAGATGCATTGATGTCTCCTAACAAAATATACAAAAATAATCTAATGCATGGAGCAACAAACAGGAAGAAATGCTGCATTTGTATTCAGTTGATTATTATCAAGAGGTTTTTAGAAATAGAGAATGTGATGTTGCAAAGACTTCTTTATTTGTAGCAGTGTATTCAGCTCAATATAATACAGCTCTGTTGTGCATCTTTTAGATGCTATCTCTGTTATCAACAGTAAAAAAGGAACTGTTCCTTTACTGGCTAAATGTGGGCAATGAATACCCTTGCCTTGTCACAAAAGAAACCTGAACACTGTATGTCACCAGGTGCAGAGATTGCTAATCTTCAGTGTTCTGGTTAGAAAACTATTTTGTGCCCAAATCATGACCCTGGTTGTGGATATCATAATGGAGAAAACTTCCTGTGATAGTAATTGGCATTTTGGGGAAAAATCTGAGGGGAAAGGTAGTCAATTTGAGGTGGTCTGTATTGTTATAATAACAATTTTAGGGTATTCTCTGGTGTGAAAATGAAAATCCAGACTTAATCATATAAGGTTCACCAGAATAAGTCTTCAGAAGTAGACCTTCCACAAACATAGCATGTACAACACAAAAATTAAGAGATACTTAAAAAGTCTATGTGTGGTGATTGAGCTCAAAGGAACAAGATATCTATGCAATAATTGTTAAAGAGTTTAAGTGGCAGTGAGCCTTTCTGGATTTTGACCTAAACTTGACTCCTCGGGGCTCTGATCTATTAACCTGTACCACTATGAAAATTCAATTATGCTGGTTTTAGCCCAAAAACCTCATTTGCTTATTATATTAGAGACAAGCTGCAAAACCAGTTCACAAGTCTGTATTAGCCAGTGACAAATGTGGCTACAGTGCTGCCTCAGTTTTGTTCAGATCCTACAACTCCTTGCAGTCTGGGGCACAGAAAGCAGGTAAACATTCTGGCACTTCCAGCATGATTGTGCTGTGGATCTTCCAAAGGATGTGCCAATGGAGTTTCCTCCTCACAGTGGTAAGGGCCTTGTTCATCAGGATGAACACAAGCTCTTCTCAGAGGCCTCATTTGTTTAGCCTTCAACATGGCAAAGCATTTGCTGTCCCTACTAACCTAAATCACAGCCCAACAATCCTCACAGATACAGCTCTGAACCTAGCATGAGCAAGAGTGTACTGAGTTTTATGAAAATGTTTCCAAGTTTTACTTACAATCATAAGCTGCAACTGGAAAACTAGTAAAATATTTTCAGGGAAAAGAAAAACTTTCAATACTGTATTCTAACACTTCCTTGCTAAACAAGCTATTAAAATACTCTAGATAGTATGAAAAAAGCGTAATTTAAACTCCAAGCATGGTGTTGCAACTAATATTAACAGGAACTTCTGCCAAACTGTAATGGAAATGTTAAAGCTGATTCCACACAAATTTGCGCTTTTCTTGCTTGAAAATGTCTGAGGGGATTGTGGTATAAAAACATAGAAATACTATAAGGTACACAAAACCCATAGATATGGCGATCAGTATGTTCAAGAAATAGTTAGATGGCATAAAAGTGTTTAACAATGTTATCTTCACAGACTGATTGTGCCCTTTATGGTTATATTGGAAAATTTAGATTGCACTCCATTACTTTGTGCAATAACAGGATTCTGATATTATCATTGCAGTAATCCTGTTGCCTTGCATTCTAATTTCTGATTTATGATCTATTTATTGAAGTATCTTCAAATCCATTGATTTTGATAAACTGTCTTCATGAAGAAGGAATGCTTCTCATACATTTGGGAGCATGAAATCTTATTACAGAAATCGTCATTTTATTTTTACACATTCTGCAAATCAGAATTCTTCAATTTACTCTAGAAAAGTTAAGCTCATTTCTCAGATATTTTAAGTTTTCTTGATGCTGAACCTCTTCCATCCTGAGATGAATTTTAAAAATAGGACCTCATTTTGCAGTTTCAATAAATGAAGGAGAGAAAAGCAGTGGATGAGCTCTTGCCAGGTAGTATTATTGTCTTCATGGTCCTTATTTCAACTGTGGAGAACCTGAGACGGTTCCTTTTGCTGAGCTCTTCTAGCATGGGAGAAGAGGTGATGTTTCATGGGTATAAAAGATGTGCCAGCTGGAGGAATAATTCTGATTGTGCTGTTGCTGGGTGGGGAGGTGGAAATCTTCCAAAAGGTATTTCCAGAGAGCCAAGAACTACAAGCTGCCTGCTGAGGAGCTATTATCTCCACTGCCTCCACAAGAAATCAGATTCAACTACATCTAAAATAAATAAATATTGCCATCTCCTTTAAACACACATGCAAATTTCATTACAAGATGCAAAAATAATACTCAGAAGATTTTAAAAAGACTTAATTTTATTTTAGTGAACATTTATATTTTAATGTACAAAATTTTTAAAATTAATACCAATGGTAAATCTCACTATGGACCAGCCTACACATCTTTGAAAGTGCAGATTTAATTTCTCTTCTATATTAGTTCAATACATATTCTATGAATAAATAGCATGAAAGTCTAAGATTATACTTAGAAACTAGATGTAACTATTTGCATTTGAGAAGCTAAATTTCCCTAAGGTAACGGACATTACAAGTTTGCAAGTGTCTAACTGCAGAAAGCAGTGTGAAATTTGTGGGGAAGTATTCCATAATTAGTGATCCATAAAAAAAACTGCTGAGCTAGCTCGCCAAATTGTGATTTACCATGCATGCAAGTCAAGGTTTTCTTACTAAATGGGTAAGGAAAGAGATAGTGGAGTACAAGACATATACATTATAAAACAAGACTTTTCTTTAAGAAGCCCAAGGGTTCTGGGATTCTCCTGACATGAAGTAGTTCTAATGCCATCCTTTTTCTCACAAATCAGAAGTTTTCTGGTTAAGTCTGACTAAGTTCATCAAAGTTCAGAGCGAACCTTAGACCTCTCTGGACAAACTTTGTCCTGCTGCTCCTTAGATTTTTGATAAATTGCAAAATCCTTTTTCTAAATAAGCTATCTTTTATTAATGTCTGTGGGGTTTTTTGGTAGGAATTATTTGAATCCTTCTCCTTCAGTATTTTCCATTAGCATGGGTGAACACTCACGATTAAGTAGGATGCCTGGTTAGGACAAGATTAAGAAATATCAGATTTAAAATCAATTCAAATAACCTGAGAGTCATAGGAAAAAAAGGAAATAACCATGTCTGAGGTACATGTTGATAACTCAAATGTATGAAACAGCTTTTCCTTAATTTTTCATTTAATTTATAACTCAGATATTGGGGAGTGGTCCTAATGTAAAAATCAATGTTGTAAGATATTTGTGGTTTTCATTGCAATAATCTAATTTGGAGGTATATTTTACTTTGTGGTTTAGAAAGAAAAAGATTATCCTTGTGTGGGCTTTTAGTAGAGAAACTCTTTTGAATGTGTCAGTTCATGTTTTTCATAGACAGAAAAATCTTAAAACTCCATGTCAGGCAGAATCAGTAATCAGAGTCAGTTTGTTATGCATTTGCTCTCTCAAACCTTGTTAAAACCAGAAAGGGCTTCAGATGTTTAGCATATTTGCACTTCCTACCTGTAAGTGCCATTAAACATTGATTATATTGTGGTAAGTTGTATATATAAATAAATGATGTTATCTTGGAACACTCGATTTTTTTCAAGTATGAAACCACTAAGTTCAGAGATACTAAGAAAATACTTGAAAACTATTCTGATGTCTGACTGAATCCCTGCTCTGTTGGGTTAGCATGGCCAGGGTTGGTAGCACTCGTGCTTTGTGTGAGAGGTTGCCAGAAGCTTCCTCCGTGTCTTGCAAAGCCATTGCCAGCTGGTTCCAGGATGGATGTTCTGCTGGCCAAGGCCAAGGCAATCAGAAATTGTGCTAATATCTCTGTGATTTAGGGAAAGGTTATGGTACAGTTGTTGCTGTTGCCAGAGAAGAGTGAAGTGAGAGTATATGAGAGGAACAGCCCTGCAGACATCAAGGTCAGGGCAGCAGGAGAGGCAGGAGGTGTTCCAGGCAGAGAGCTGGGATTCCCCTGCAGCCCCTGGTGCAGCCCATGGGGAAGCAGCTGTGCCCCTGCAGCCCATGGAGGTCCATGGGGATGCTGAGATCCACCCACAGCCCATGCAGGAGCCCCAGGCTGCAGCAGGTGGATGCCTGAGAGGAGGCTGTGAGCCCTTGGGAGCCCTGTGCTGGACCAGGCTCCTGACAGGGGCCTGAAGGCCAGTGGACAGAGCCCAGGCTGGAACAGATCTCCTGGCAGGACTTGTGACCCTGTGGGGGACCCATGCTGGAGCAGGCTGTGCCTGAAGGACTGCACCCTGTGGAACAGTGACCCATGTTGGAACAGTTAATGGAGAACTGTTTCCATGGGATGGACTCTTGCTGGAGAAGTTTATGGACAACAGTCCACCATGAGAGACTCCAGAGTAGTGCAGAGTAGTGAAAGAGCTCCTCTCCTGAGCAGCATGAGGAGCATGTGATGAATTTACTATAGCCCTCATTTCCCCTTTCTCTGTGCTGCTGGTAGGAAATAGAATCCTGGAAGGAGGAAGGGGTGGGGGAAGGGCATTTTAAAGATTTATTTTACTTCTCATTATCTTGCTCTGATTTTTTTAGAATTAAATTCAATTAATACCCCAAGTGGAGTCCCTTTTGCCCAGGATGCTATTTGGTGAGTGATCTCTCCCAGACCTCATCTCAACTCCTGAACCTTGTTAAATTTTGTCTTCCCTGTCCTTCCTTGCACAGGCGAATGATAGAGCAGTTTTGGGGAGTGCCAGGCATATACCCATATACAGAAGCTATCACAAAAAACATGAGGCACTGGAACAGACTCTCCGTGGAAGTAGTCACAGCACCAGCCTTTCAGAGTTCAAGAAACATTTGAATAATGCCCTTGGGCACATGTGCTCTTAGTGATGGCACTGTGCAGGGGCTGGAGTTGGATTGGATGATCCTTGGAGGTCCCTTCCAATTCAGCAATTTCTGTAATTCTGTGATTCTGTTTACCACACACAGATTTTGGCTTTTGAGAGCTGCTGAGGGAAGGCACTTTAAAATAAGATTCTGTGCTCTTCTGGTACATAGTGTTTACATCAATGTTATATAATCCTATAAATACAGGTCACTGCTTTTGAGTCAGTGACATCAGGGTGTGCTTCTTTCACCCAGATTTTTATAGCACCACCACCAACCTGGTGGCTGTGTGTCTAAGCAGTAAACATTGTACTTCTGCTTAAAATAGGAAAAATATTCAGTGTTCCTCACTGAAAAATCTGCCTAAACTCTTAATCTTAGTTTCCCTTATAGTAATAAACCACAATGAATTCTATGAAGTACAATGAAAAGATATTAAAATCAGATTGTTAGTTTCATACAACAATGAAACGTTGATTAAAAATTACACAGCAATTAGTAGAAGCAAAACTGGCACTAATCACTTTACGTATCAATGGTTTACTAAGATGACCTTAAAAGAAAAGAGATGAAGATATTTTGAGGGTTTCAGGTAGTGGAATTTGGCTTCTTTAAGAGCTTGATGGGATTGCTGTAAACTCAACTTTGCCTCAAAAAGAGAAAAATAATGTGATTACATGTGCGACATAGTTATTCTAATACTACCTACACATTCTGGACTGCTTGTAATAAATAGTCTCCTAAGTACCTAAAAGGATCAATGCTTTAATTCTGCATGGATACTGCAAATGCAGATGTTATGGGCTGCTTTCACACTCTTCAAAAAGCAAACTCAAAATTCAAGGTTGCTTATTCCTGTGCCTGTACTAAAATTATTTTATAAAAAATAATTTGCTGGTTTTGCACATATGCATTGAAAATTTTAATAACAGTGAACACAGAATGGCTGAGACAAAACTGCTTGTACAACAAATGATCTTTCTTCACTGTCTTGATAATAGAGAACAATAGTAACAACCAGCTTAACTAGCCTATTAGCTGGCTTTATTGTTTCGTTTTAGGCTTGAGAGAGTGAAAATTTAGCGCAAAACTAGATGCATTGCTGCCACGGTGCCGGATTGTACCAGCTCCCGGCACCGAGAGCACAGGCGGGCTGTCCCCACAGAGCTGCCCGATCCGGGGTGCAGCCGCAGGCCTCGGCAGCTCTGCGGCTCAGGTGCACTGCACACTGTGCCCAGGACAGCGACAAGGATCAGGGAGAGGCCCTCTGAATAGTTTCCAAAGCTCATTCCCGGAAGTTCAGTGACAGAAGGGGCCAAAACAAATACATACATCAGATTACAAGGGAGAGGAGGTCTCAGGGAAGGATACAACTTTAAACCAATTGGGAGAAATTGTAGGAGGAACACAAGGCGGGGAATACAATGTTTTAACCAATAAGGGACTGCAGGGGAGGAGAATAACCCAAACAAACAAGTGGGGTTTCGAAGGACACAGGATTAATAGGGAAGTTTCCAGAAAAAGAGGCGGACTTGGGGAGGGATGGACATTCAATAGAAGGAGGAAGAGGGAACAGAGGGGCGGATCTTTGGAGAGATGGACAGCCAGGGTAAACCCAGTAATACAGGGGGGAAAGGAACAATCCATCAAGCATAAAATATGCTATAAAAGTACAAAATAAGAACGATTACAAAACTGACTGCTAGAAATGCATTGCAATTGAAAAACACAATGCTACACATTGTAAACATTTCAGGGCTTTTTTCATGTTACAATTCTACAAAATTTGACAGTGTAGACAGCGATTTCATTGGATTTTATCTATATATGGGGAAACTGGAGAAGTGAAGTCTCCTGGGGACACTCGGTCAATTAGGTCCTGTTTTCCTCTAAAGTACGCTGCTTCTGCATGAACTTTATGGGCAAATAATTGAAAGTAACTAAGTTACCATGGCTTAATGACACATCTCTTGTCAACCAAGCCCAAACAGATCACCACGTCTATGTCCCTACCTCTCTGCAAGAAAGAAATGAGCGTGTTTGCTCACACCATCATTTCCTTCATTAACCTAACCCATCATCAGTGTCTGGCAGGATCGTTTCACAGACTCAGTCATGGATTTTTTATAAGCAATAACTTGGTTCAAAATCTCATAGAATGAATTCTTGATTTAAAACCAAAGCTGTATCTGTATCAATTTCATTTAATATATTGGGTTTTGTGTGGCAGTTGTGGATATCTTAGGACAGTATGTTTTTGCCCATTCTCACAGGTGCTAAAAAAACTTGGCTATGCATTCAACAACACCATCTGTTGAGGGAAGATACATTATGAGATGCAACAAATATATAAAAGACACTTAGAGAAGAATACATTAATGTAAAAATTTGAGAAAGAGTCTATAAAAATAAATCATATTTTATATGCAATGTATGAAATGAATATATCAGTGCTGGAAAAAAATACTCCATAACATTTTAAAAGCAGTATTTCCCCTTTTTAGTTATCCTCTCTATTTCAAGCCACCTAATAAGTTAGAATCAGTCTGAATAAAATAAAATTTTAAAAAGAAAAAAGAAATATTTAAATATATAAAACCACAAGCAATCCTCAGAACTATAGCAGAATATTGCACATTCTACCAATAAAGTTTACAACAAGGAATGTTTTTGTAAAATTGGATAAAGGTTTATAAGTCCCTTGTTTGTCTTTCTTTGTCCAAGTGTTTCATTGGCTTAATGTAAGCTATTAACTCTCCTTGCAAATGTTATGTAATAACCTATAGGACTGATCAACCTACATCAGTCCTGTACAATGAAAATTCGTAACTAATGATGGATATTAAAATTCACAGTATTGTTTTCAAAATATGAGTCAGGAATTCACCAGATCTTACTTAACATCAAAAAGTTCTACATTAGTCTTTCACTGTTGCGGCAGAAAATACCTCAGGCAGGATTAGTGCTATGCTATTTTAAAACAAAACAAAACAAAACAAAACAAAAAGGACACAGTGTAAAGATTAGTTTTGAAGAATGTCTGTTTTCTAGTGGAAAACAACCCTGAAAATGTTACACAGCTGTTAGGCAAGACAAGGAACCAGAGGAAAAAAGATTTAGTGCTCTGTGACTGGTAGAAGATACAGTCTAGACACTTTATGAAGACCAGATGCTGACAACAGTGTTGTGATTGTCACTCTTTTTTGCTGTAGTGCTAAATGACCCCAAGTATTCCCATGAGTAAACTACTTCTAGAGAATTCCCCCTTGATAAGAGAAATGCCAACTCAGGTGCACCTTTTATCTTTCTGCTGCTTGAGAATTGTCAAGCTGCAGGTACTTTGCGAGACTGCAAGACTTTATTACTTGAGGTATCAAAGAAGATAGGAATAAAGAAAAGTAGCACTTTCATTCTGTTGCCATGTAGGTGTAGACAAGAGAATGATTGCCTTTTGTGTGATTATATGCTAGCTAACTTCAGCAGTGGTATCAAGTTCATTGAAGGTGGTAGGGACGTGGTTGTGATGCCAGCTATTTGCTCAGGGGCATCTGAGCTGGCTGCCTTGAAGCTGCAGTCACACTTCCCAGTGCAAATGAGCCTTATCCTCAGTAAGACGTGGATAGTATCCTCAGTAGTTGTTTATGTACATTTGCAGCATCAGGCTACCCAAGATTTTGCTAAGAGGCTTCTCAATGTGCAGGAGAAAGAAAAATTCACTTGGGTGAAAATTCAAAAGGGTGTCACTTGGTGACCAGTAGTGGAATTGTCCCTAATTTCAGGAAAGCTCATCTCATCCAAACCAGTCAAGTCCCCTTGCAGGCAAAGGCCCGCGTGTGGAAGGGATTAACTACAACTACTTGGTACTGCTCTTCAGATTATCTGGTAACAGACTGAGGACAAAAAGGAATTCTGAATAAAGTCAGATACTGACTTAAAAAGAGCTGTCACAGTAGCTGAGCCAAGAGCTCTGCCCTCCCCTTCCAGCCCTTCACGCCACCCCACCTTAGCAGGAACACGGTAAATTCAGAGGAGATACACAGTAACTGATCAATGAAAACAAATCAGTCATGTTTTCTAGAAAGATTACTTTTTGGGTAGTAAAAATGTATTCAAAACTAGACTTTATATAAACCTGTAGGATAACCTTGGTCACCTTTTTTGCATGTTGAGACTAGTTGACACACACGACATGACAGCCCTGTCCCCTTTACTAGCACAGTACAGTCCATATCTTCTGTGTGAGGAACATATTAAGGAGGCACTGTATATTTATTTAGAGTTCAGTTCAACTACATGCCTTTGAACAGGTTCAGTTTGTTTAATTGTTGAGTCACTGAGATGGATTATTTTTTGAGAAGGTCAATTATCTCCTCTTATGTTATTATTTTAATAAGACCAACAAAGAAAATGAAAACAAGTATTACACATAGATTGCTTATCTTCATGTGACTAGCCAATAAAAAAATGAAGTCAATCATGTGTCTAAGAAGCACAATTGTTATTTTTACATGCATTTAAACAAGCCATTTTGAAAATAGCAATTTTAAATCTGGAATTGCTAATGAACAATTTATCTCAATAATTTATAACTGGTATGTTTTTAGGCTTCACTTTTGGTGGAAGCCTAATTAAATGTATAACACATTTGTAGTTTAAGTTCTTTCTAATTAAAAGGTTAATGATAATTTCTATAGCCTTTTTTAACAGTAAAAAATGTGAAGAAAGCAGGAGAAAAACATTTCTTCTTGATCTTCCCTATCTTCCATGCAATTCATTAACCTCATTCTACAGAACTGCACGAAATCTAAAGCAACACAAAATACTTCTTCAGTGCTCTACAGTATAACAGCCCTAATCACACAATTTTTTTTCCTTTGCTTTTTGGCAGATCAATATAGTAAAACTTGTGAGTAAACAGCATAAACAAATAGCAACTCTTACAGTAATGATAATTGCCAAATCAAAATGAGACCTCTGAGGTATTCAAAGCTCACACTTACTGTTGCTTTTGGCTCCTACAGCCAAACAAAGCAGGATTAGCTCACAAGTTATTTACTTCTCAATAAAGCATACCCATCCATGCATTGCAAGCATCATACACCAGGTACCTACCTGTTCAGATGCAGACCTATGCACCAAAACCAATAGCCACAGATATTTTGGGTAGTCTCAGGATTATTTAAAGGGTAGTAGAGGAGCCAACATATGATGAGAAACTGTTAAGTGGCAGCACAATGAGTACTGAACACAGAGCCACCACTGCCCTCCACAGTGCCCAGGTGAGGTCAGGTCAGAGCACATCACAGACAGCTGCTGCTCGTGGGTGTGCTTGCAGAAAAGCCCTTAGTAAGCAACTTATGGGCCATGCCTTAGCCCCATAGCCTCAGCCCCCTAGCCAGTCACAGGAGGAGGTCAGGAGGTCAAGTGGGACTTGCCTTTCCTAAATCCACACTGGCTGGACCAGCGTTTGTCCTGACCCCCTGGCTGTCCTGTAAGTGCTGCCCGATGTCACTCAGGATGATCTGTTACAGAAATCTCCCCAGCACTGAGGTCAGGCTGACCAGCTGTATTCCCCAGATCCTGCTTCCAACCCTTCCTGTAGATGGGCATTGACCAGCCTCAAGGTGTCTGGGGCCTCCCTGATTAACCAGGACAGATGATGGTGAGTGGCTGGGTGAGCTCCTCCTCCCTTCCCTCAGTATTTGGAGAATCCCATCCAGTCCCATTCACTTGTGAGTGTCCAAGGGGCGCAGCAGGCCATTGACTGCTTCCTCCTGGCCTGCACGGGGTCTGTTCTGCTCCCCACCCCTGTCTGCCAGCTCAGGGGGCTGGCTGCCCTGAGGATAACTGGGCTTTCTGTTAGTAACTGAGACAAAGATGGCATCAAGCAACCCGGCCTTTTCTTCATTCTTATTGATAGTACTCCCCCTGCACCCCTGGGTCCAATAAATGGTGATTTTCCTTGTACATCTCTCTTTGTTAATCTATTTTTAAACACACTTTTATTATCTTTCACAGCAGAAGTCAGACTGAGTTCTAGCTAAGCTTTCACCTTTTTAATTTTCTCTCTACATGACCTAGCAATATACTTATACTCACTCTGAGTTTCTTGTCCCATCTTCCAGACTTCATAAAAACTCTTTTTTCCCCCCTGAATTACATTGAAAGCTTCCTGTTCAGCCAGGATCTTCCTCACTGACACATCTATTAGCAAATAGGGATGGCCTGCTCTTGCACCTTTGAGATTTCCTTCCTAAGTATATCCAACCTTCCTGAAGCCCTTTGTTATTAAATGCTGTTTCCCGGGGGACTCTCTGAAGCGGTGCCCTGAAGAGGTCAAGACCCACCCTCTGGCAGTCCAAGGTCCAAGCCTTTTTCTCACCCTCTTGCTCACTTCGCCAAGAATCAAAAATTGATTGATTCCATGGTCAGTGTGCCCAAGATGGTCTCTGACCACCACATGTCCCATTGCCCTTCCCTGTTTGTGAGCAGCAGGTCTGGCAAGGCATGCCCTGGTGGGCTCCCTTACAAGCTGCGTCTGGTTTCCTTCCACTCTCTCCAGCAACCTCCTCTCCACTGTATGGAGTTTCCAGCAGACATTTGGCAAGTCAAAGTCTCCCATAAGAACAAGGGCCAGTGACCATGAAACATCCACTGATAGAATATTTCACTTCATCCTGGCTGGGTGGTCTGTGACAGACTCCCAGCAGGATCTCTGCCTTGTGGGCCATCCCTCTGACTGTCACCCACAGGCACTCAGCCTTATCCCCACTGTCCCTGAGCTCTGTGCAGCCAAAACCCTCCCCAGTGCACAGAGCCACCCCACAGCCCCTCCTTCCTTGTAGAGAGCCTGATTGCTGAGTGGCTCGAGGAGGAAGGCCACAACAACTACAACTTGATCAATATAGGCAGTAACTAGAGCAAAGAGCAAGGGTAGCTTTAGGATACAAAATATTTCTGTCAGCAAAACAACTTGGCCTGAAACTAACAGACGTGCTGTAGAAATCATAGCTAGCGAACAACAGGAATACAGAAGTATAACTATGTTGCAGAAATATAACTATGTTGCAGATATTGACGCAAATGCCTTTTAACCAATAATGAGCTCAGCTTTTGCAATATGTATGAAGCTAATTAAGAAGTGTATTTAACCTGTCAATGGAGATCAATAAATTGAGCTACGTTGATGAACCATATGGTGTCACGTCTCCCTTCTCCGACACTTCCTCACCTGTCCTTTCTGAGGAGCTTGTAGCAATCCACTGCAGCACTCCAGTGATCCCACCACATTCCCATGGTGATAGCCACACCACAGCTTCCTGCTGCCAGTGGCTTCCATTGTTTGTTACCCACGGTGGGTGCATCGGTGCAGATGCACTTCAGCTGGACTGTCCATGCCACCCACAACACAGGCGTGTCCCCCAGGTTCATCTCTAGTGAGCCTGGTCTTGTCTTTTTCCCTTTTCAAGCCTGCCTTAAAGCCCTCTCAGCACTGCCAACTGACAGGCTAAAGTTCTTTTCCCCCCTTTTAGACAGGTGGATCCCATCTGTGTCCAGCAGGCCTGACTGCCCTATGGTCAAGAAAGACAGAATTCTGGCAATGGCTTTAACCCACAAGTTGATAAAGTGGGGTTTCCTGTTATATATAAAACATATATCTATATCTCTATAAATAGATAGATAGATAGATAGATAGATACAGATATATAGATATAAAATAGATTAAACAAATGTAGGAGATGTCTGCAGAGCTCAGAGAGTTTACTGCAACACACTTTCCAAGGTAATTGTGGTTATTATGTCTGGAAAACAAAATAGAGTCAGATTCCTAGATGTGAGTTATTAGAGCTGTAGATGGTAAATTAGTAACATACCCTCCTACTAACTTAATGGGCAGCACGGCAAGATGTTAAAAAAAACCACCCTGAAGCAATTTTAGATTAATCACTTTAAGAGGTGTATGCTTTCTGCTGTGTTGTAGGCAAATCAATGGCAGTTTCAGTCATAATTGCTATTCTCCCAAACCAGGTGTTTGTACCAATATCTCTTCCAAAATTGCCGTTAGAGCTCCTCAGTAATCCACCCACCCCATCCTTCTACGGAGTAATACATGTTTTAAATAAAAAAATCATGGTACAGGAAAGGAGTAGCACTATTTAACATCAGTATCTGCTTCCTTAATTTTTGTTCTGAGATAGGTACTTAGACTAAGGAATAGTCTAAGATTGCTTTTGCAAAACAGCAAATAGAAGTTATCCCAGAAAATAGAAGGCCGCCTTCCGTTCAGGTTCCAAGTTGTATAGATCTATGACTATTATAGAGAACTGAAATCCCAACCATATTCGTTCAGCTGTAGCCCACAGAACCTTGGCATGCACTGAAACAATAAAATTATCATTTAGATCTGAACTGCTAATATTTTCCACAGCTTAGATGCCTGAATTTATCTTCTCCATCCACCAGAGACCAATCATTTAGGATTAACAAAGTCTCTGAAGTGTGTGGGGGGTATATATATATATATTTTTTTTTAATGAAAGAAAATAAATCTTTTAAAAGAAAGAATTAAGCTTAGACCTTTGAAAAATTCATTGGTGTTAACACGTGCCTTATTAAAAAAAAAATTGTAAAAGTAATCAGCTAGGAGACAGAAATTGTTCTTGGTCTCTTCAGTTTGAAGGGATTTAATTCTATGTCCCATCTCTATAACACTGTCATTTTCAGGGTTTGGGATAATCAAAACCCACTCCTTCTTCTTGAATCTATGGCGTACTAAAAGACAGAATGTCACAGACATTCTTCTTGAAAAATCCTGTCTTAGGATTTTTCCCTGCTGGAGCTCAGAGGCTCAGCAGCAAATGTAAACAATTGTTATCTGCTGCTGTGGAATGCAGCAGGTCCACCTGTGGCTGGTCCCCTGTAGATGTTTGGATCTGCTGACCATTCACAGGAGGACTGCTATCGCTCTGTGCTGAGACACAGACGTTGTTATTCATTCTTTCGATCTCTCTCTCTTAGCATAGCCAGCTTCTGAAGAAGCCTCTTTCCTTTCTATAATTATGTAGTATAGTTATAATGCTATATATATATATATATCCCAATATAATAAATCTAGCCTTCTGATAATGGAATCAAGATCCTGTCTCTTCCATCCATCTACAAACCCCTGTGAACACCAACAACAATTGGTGACCTCGACTGAAGAGGACATTCATCACACAAGTGGATTCTAGCCAGGAGCTGAAAAACTGAAGATCCTGATTTTGGACAGAGTTCACAGCCACGGCTGGCCACAGTGAGAACCTGAAAAGCCTCGAGGAAGATGTCTGGAAGCCCTAGCAGCACCATGCAGCTGGCCAGGAAGTGCTGGACAGTGTCTAAAGGTACTGTTGGCTTTTCACCTCCTGAGGATGAGGCCATTCGAAATTTGTGGCTATTGCTCTGGAGATTTCCTCCTTCAGAGGCTGATGTTCCATTCTCCCCTTCAGAGGAGAAATTTATTGCCCTCTGGCAAAAATGGGGTGAAGAGGATGGAATTCTTGGAATTTTTCTGTTAGAAAGGCATTTTTATGATTTCTTTTGATGGGCAAAGCTTTTTGGTTTTTTTACAAATGTGTTATATGCCCTTGATATTTTTGTGTGGGAGTGCATGAATTCCATTTTTCAATTTGCTTGGCATCGAGGTTTGGAATATCCTCGGATTTATCTAACATTTAAAATTCTTTTTCCGGTTCTGGAACGGAGAGCAGCTGCTTTTCCCTGGATTGCTAGGTGTGAAGGTCTCGCTCCGTTTCCCCCGACTTCCGCGGGAGGAGACCCTTTGGAGGGAGATGAACTGCTACTCCTGAGCCCCCCTGAACCCAAGCAGGAGGGCCAAATTCCGGCCGGACCTCGAAAAGTTTTTTTCTCTGCGTTTTCTGAGCATGCTCAGTTTTCTCCCCCCCCTTCCCTCTCTCCGGGGGATGAAGAGATGGGGGGGCATCGGCCTTCAAGCTCCCGCCTCCTGGACCCGCCCCGCGGGTGCCGCCCCGGCCGGCGCCGAGAGCATGGCAGCGAACCCCGCCTCCCGGGCTGGAGGGGCCGCCCCGACCCGCCCCACGGGTGCTTCCCTGTCGGGTCCCTCCCACGGCCGCCCCCCGGCCAGAGCCGAGAAGGCGGCGGGCGCCGCTGCCCGCAGCCGCGCCGGGGTTGCTAGGCGACGGCCTTGCAGCTGAGCAGAGTGAGCCACCACCGCCGCCCCCCAACGCTGCCGAACCTGTGCCGCCTCCCGCCGAGCTGGTTCCCATTACCGAGGCTGCTGAGACCAGCGCTGAGCCCGCGCGACCCTCACAGCACTCTGCTGTCCCGCCGCCGCCAGCGGCAGCTGCGGCAGCGGCTCCTGCACCCAGCGTGATTTTTCCACCGAGTTCTTCAGGCTGTCCCTGGGCTGCCCCTGCGGGGGGAGCTGGGACAGGGGAACAGGGCTTCGGCCTCTCCTTCCGAGGAGGAGGCGTGGCCCGGCAGCTGGGGGTGGGGGCAGCCCGGCTGCTGGTTTTCAAAATCAGCTTTCTCGGCGGGTTGGGGCTGTTTCTTTGGGGACTGCCCCAGGGAGACTGATATATCTCCCAGCCCTCGCTAGCTCCAGCAGCAAGGGAGCAGTGTGTTCCGAACAGCCTGCCTTTGCTCCCCAGCCCGGAGGGGGTGGGGGTGATGCTTGGAGGCAGATGGGAGCAGCACCTTCTGCATTTGCAATGGGGCACAGCCAGAAGCGACCATCGCTCATTTGCTGTGGGGAAAATACATTCCTACACCCAAGATGAGCATTTTTGGGAGACCTCCTGTCCCCCCACTGCCAGCATGGCTCGATTTTGGGGGGAGGAAGTGTTTGGTTATCCACTTTGCCACTGTACTGGCAGCAGGATGCCAGGCTGTGGGAATGCTGACCCTGCCTTGGGGCCTGGGCCTGGGCTGTTTAGCTTGGCTCCTTGGCCCAGGTCCACCTCCCGGCCTCCTGTTGGTTTTGGGGGTGTTGCTCACCCCTTCTGGTCCTGACCACCTTTCTGTGGGCCAGGTCTGGGGTTCCTGATCCTTCCACATTGGCCAGGGCCCCCCAGGGCTTTTTCTGGCCGCTGCTGCTGCTTTTTCTGATTTACAAAAAAAAAAAAAAAAAAAATTAAATTAAATATAAAGGGTTGAAACAGCTGGCAGCAGCTCAAAAGGATTGAAGGGCCAAAAATCAGCCTTAGCCCAAGTTAAGGGCTGTGGCAGGACACTGTAGTACTTGTCTCAAATTGTTTGATAACTATTGATGGACTTTTCTGTAAGGAGCTTGTTTCAGGACAAAAAGGACTTCCAGATATGCCAAAGAGGAACATCTTCACTTCATGGACTTTTCCTGAAACTCAGCTCCTTGGACTTGAATTGTCTTTGTATTGGTTTTTGTATTTTCTTATACTGTAGGATTGTTTTAGTAATATGATAGAGTTGTGTATTCTACAGGTGAAGAAATTCTCTGCGTATTCCACAGCAGCATTTTTTCTTTTTTACTTTAACTAAACAAAGAAGGGTGAGATGTCACAGACATTCTTCTTGAAAAATCCTTTCTTAGGATTTTTCCCTGCTGGAGCTCAGAGGCTCAGCAGCAAATGTAAACAATTGTTATCTGCTGCTGTGGAATGCAGCAGGTCCACCTGTGGTTGGTCCCCTGTAGATGTTTGGATCTGCTGACCATTCACAGGCAGGACTGCTATCGCTCTGGTCTGAGACACAGACATTGTTATTCATTCTTTTGATCTCTCTTTCTTAGCATAGCCAGCTTCTGAAGAAGCTCCTTTTCCTTTCTATAATTATGTAGTATAGTTATAATGCTATATATATATATCCCAATATAATAAATCTAGCCTTCTGATAATGGAATCAAGATCCTGTCTCTTCCATCCATCTACAAACCCCTGTGAACACTGACAACACAGAAGTTAAAATTCATGAGGCCAAAAAAAAATTAAGGAAAATTACTGGACTTTTTCATTTGAGGCAATCAGCTGGGAAAGAAGATATCTCAGTTTTGATTTCTGTTTTCAGGCTTTTACAAAATTTGCAATAAATACACAGGAAGACTAGATCTGTTTATGGTGACCTAAGACTAGATCTATAGGTGACATAAAACTTTCGCTGCTAACTTACTTCTCCCACTAGAACCTGCCCTCTTGCATACAGATTAAAGTTTCTATCAAAACAGATAGCTGAAATGTTGATGGACATGATTGACAAGATCCAATTCTCAGCACCAGTCAAATGCCAATGCCCAGGCAAGTGCAGGGAGGTGCAGAAGAGTTGAGCCAGTGCAGACGCTGCTTCTCTGTGTACTCTCCCAGCCTTCAACTCCTCTTAGTCAGTGGTAGAGTACAGTTTCTATGTCTTCATTAATTATGAAAATAGCTCCTTAAATTAAAATCTGTTAAGTTTAGGTACCTAAATCCTTCTGTGACTCTTGTCCTAGCTACCCAGCTTGGTCGATCTGTATTAGCAAGTCAGCACATGGATAGGCTGTTATTTTTGGTGTGAATTATTTTTAGGTGGGATGCTCTGGAGTATTCCAGGGGTGAGTCTCAAGAAGTTCTGCTTTGCAGGCTGGAGCTTTCCCCATAAGACATCAATGAGAAGGCTAGAGATGCAGTGTGGATGTGCACTTAGTGTGCATCCACAGCACATATTTACGATCAGAAAACATGAACATCATTGCTGGGAAAGATGGTGTGAATGATCCTTCCTTCTGTACACCACTCCAAATGCAAGTGCACCTACTGAAAGTGTTCATGGTCTAGTCATATACACCCCTTTAAAAACCCCACCTATAAAATCCATTTTGACTCTATAATCCCCACAGACAGTGACCTTTGAACAGAGGAATTACAAGAGGCTAGGAAAAAGAGAAGTTCAGTGAATCACTGTAAGTGCTATAATTGCAGAAAAGTCTAAGCTTAAAAAAAAGAATGTAATTAATCAGAAGATCCTTTTCAATTAAAATTTAAATATTAGACTACAGAGAGAGAAAGTGTTCTGGGAAAGACATTTTTAGAGCTATGTGAGGACTAAGTCATCTGCAGATTCAGACAATCCATGAGTAACTTGAATTATCTTATTTTAGAAAAGGCTAAAAAAATAGGAGAATACTTCCAGATTTTGTATTGATCAGGAAATACTAAGAGTCTATTCGCTTTAAGGTCTTCTCTGGTTAAATGCTGCTCACTGGTTAAATGCTGTAAACAAGTGCTCTAGCTAGTGGGGGTAGAAATAAGCATGTGGTTGTGGGCTGAGTCATAAAAATGAGTCAATGGGAACTCATTTTACCTTTGGCTGAGCTAGGGTTACTCACTGAGCACCAATCCCAAGATAAATTAAACACAGCTATCTCAAGCATCCCTCGGGATAATAAGATATGGTGTTCATAAAACACCACATTAGCAGCATTTATCTTCTGATGTGTTTTCAAAAGGACCCGATATAACTCAGTCCCATTGTCCCTTGGCATTTGCAATAAGTTATGTTAAGAGAATAAACCAAGCTAATGGTTCAGGTCCCCTTCTAATAATATTTGTCCAACAATTATCTAACATGTTCCAAAGTATTTTCTATTTCAGAGGCTTTTGTTCTTTCATTCTTCCTCCTTAATGCCCAAACGAGAATGAATACACTACTTAAAAACAGTGCTTTCCCATCAGATAACAGATAGACATTATCCCTCAATATTTCATATAATTAAACATTAAAATTACTTTTGTCAGCATACTAGTTGGCACAACTTCAGTGGTTTTGCTTTCTTGGGAATTATTTTGAAGTCATAAGCATAGTGTACCTTAATCAAACCTTTTCAGTTATAGTAATTAAAGAATCACCTCTTAAAGACCTGTAATGACCCTTCAATTTACCATCAGACTGTGTTGAACAAACAAAATCCAATGAGGTGAGCTGGAGCGCATAAGCCAGACAATCATAGAACTGAAGAAATCCTATGTAGGTCAGTAAGTCAGAAGAGTAGGAGTAGCTGATTCTACATCTTGAAAAATAGAAACTGCCCCCCTCACCCCCCAAACCATAGTCTTTTGGTACAGAGACACAAAAAACACTTCATGCCAAGGAGTTAGCTGTTACATGGGGAGCCAGCAGAGTGCAGTGTATTTTGTTAACAAGCCTCAGAATAATTAAGTCAGTAACTACAGCTAACACCTGAAAATTTGTTTGTAACGTTGTAAGCAAGTATTTTTATGGAGTAATTAACACCAAAGGTGCATTTCTCTTGGTTCTCTTCCATTTTCGTTTTTGGCTTCCTTGTGCTGAAATTGCAAGAAAAGTTTAGTCTCTGTAGCTTGGGAGAAAAATGCAGTGCTGCACAGTGCAGCCGTGCTACAATGATGCTCTTTACACTGAGTAGGAAGAGAGATTAATCCAGGAAGCAAACCCAGCTTTTTCCTGCAGGGACCTGCAAACCACAGAGTAAATGTGTACAGGTTCTTCTTGTCTTGCTTTCTCACCTCGGTTGTCCACAGAGAGGTACAAGAAACCTGCACGTGTCCTGAAATAAGCTAGTCAAAGGCCTTTATGGACTGTAGTCTTTAATGTTTTAAAGGGTGATGTATATCTGAGGTATTACTCTGAGCTCTCAGGAGAGACAGCATTTCTCTGTCATAGATTGCATGAATGTATAAAAATAAAAGCTCTAAGTGGGCCAGCCAGAGCTCATGGGTTCTGAAAATGTTAACCATATAAGAGGTTCATCCTACATGGACAACTAGACAGGTTCATCTTCCCAGAATATTATCTTTCACCGCATTAACTGTTATGAAGGAGTAAATCCACATAACCTTTACAGGTGGGCATAATAATTGGTTTTCATGCCTTTTTCTGACTGCCCCTTCTCTCACTGTACCCTAAGAGCAATAATTCAAGTGCAGGTACAGGGAGCTGAGAATGTACAGCACATCCCAAGTTACCTAAACAGACTAAACAGTGTTGCAGAGGACCTAGTACAAGGCCCATGGGCTTAAAAAGAGGTAACAGTCTTTCTGCAAATGGCAGTGTCTTCCAGCTATTCCAAAAGGTACACTTCTGTCAACACTTGTCCTATAAATACAGTTTGTCTTATGAGCTTAATTTATGGCAGAGCATATTGGCATGTCTGGTCCATGGATCTCTTCTTCACAGTCATGTCCTGGATCCGCAATTTTAAGTTCAAACAAAGTGGAATTAATAACAAGTTTATAAGGATTTTTGTTTTCACACACATTTTAGGAGGTGGGTTTAAAAAGCCAATGTGATCAGTGTGACAATGTGACCAGCCTATTTTGAGATTTTAAAAGTATTTGATTAAATTATATAAATCAAATAATTTCAACAAATCCATCAGTCCAAATATCAAGTTTGACATATGCTTTACACTGTACTATCAATACCAATCTCTTTATCCAGGGTTCCTGCAGCTGCATAGTACAATCTCCCTCTGTGATTCTGAAAAGAAATGTTCAAGAAATGATCACTACTTTGAATATGGTGCTGAAATAACTCCTGCTTGACTTAAAATTTTTACTTCTGATGTAACTTTTCATGATGGTAATCCACAGGTCTGTTACTCAAGTCTGTAGTCTAAGCCACACTGGTTGCCTTCAGCCGTGGATCAGGACTGATCCTGGCTTGTTTCTGTGATGCTGACCCTGGGCATAGATCCCAGAAAAGCTACCTGGCTGTTGAGCTGTCATCTCTGATGAGATGTTCTAACATATGAGACAGTGATTCTGTGTAAAGTTATTCTTTAACTTTATATATTCATGTGTCCTTACTGTCATTGCATTCATGAGCCTATATGGAATGGAATTTTCAGAAAATCAGTCATGGCTTTCAGTTTGCCAGCTTCTTTTATCTTCTGAAACACCCCCTGGTAGTTCAGACTAGGCCTTATCTGGAAAATACATATCCAATCATTTACAGAGAGATGATTTATTTCACATTTAGGTCTTCACTTATTACTGTTCTCCCACAGCTACTTTCCTGCCATTTGTTGTCATCAGAGAAATTTTAGCTCTGGATTTATTGTTCTAGTCCATGATGTTCTTCCAAGTCTACAGAAATAACTCAAGTCTGTCTCCATCATATTCTCTCTGCTGGTGGCTGTGGTCCAACCCAGTTTAATGGAGTGAAGCAGCAAGCCCCAGAGAATTTTCTGTGGATTCTTTCCTCCACATGGGATTTTGTTTGTCTTTTGTCATTTTCCAAGTAATTCAGCAGACATCCCCAGAAGAATTTTGATGGCATTTTTTATTTTCTAGGAAACTTAAAAGATCATGGATGCAACACATCTTTCTAAGAGATATCAGTTTTCAACTGAAGTAGAAACCATTCAAATTCTGATTACTTTCACAGAGTATGAAGGTGTTTGAATGAATAAGAACAAGACCATTATAAATTAGCATTCTTTTTCAGCAAACTAATGTGAACTCTAGAAAATCTTGCCTTTGACTATTTTCAAATTCTTAATAGATCCAGTTCCCCTGCTAAAATTTTTGCAGAAGAAAATCATTCTGGAAGCACAACCCGGACTAAATGTGTATATGGGTTCTATACACCATACACTTCTGCATGGAGAGGCACCTCTTTCATACTTGGCTTCAGCCAGTCACAAATCTGAAGCCTGATAACACATCTTTTTCCCCAATAGACCCTATTCAAGAAGCCCTGTAAGTGCATTTCAACGTGGAGTTTATAGACATTGAAGATAAAAAGTAAATAGCTTCTGGAATCCTACCTTGATCTCAATTTTATTTCAGTACCCAATTTTAAACCAAACTCAGATAGGAAAACATTCACATCTGAACAAGTCAGAAGCCAGTTTTGACTATGAGACAAGAGTACCACTCAAGCAAAAATAGATTTCAAATATAGTCAACAGTGGGCAAGAGAAGGTATACAAAAAGATACCTGATTTACAATCCAAATCATTGCAAGACAAATCACACGACTTTTTTAAAAAAGCTGTTGTTTTACAATTGCATTATATCTGCTAATGGACAGTCTGAACCAAAACACAGGTGTCACAAATTAAAATTCACTTTGTTACTACTTCTTGTGGTTATTCTTGCCATTCATTTTATGTTATAATAGAAGTTCCATGAACAAATTGGGTATTTTTGAGTGCATGGGCTAAAGACTTTTACAATCCATTTTTGTAACTCTGCTTTTATGCTAAACCTAAATAAAGCTAGCTTCACAGAGACAGATTTTCCGTGGCAATAAAGACTATAAACTACACAATTTAGGTTAACATAGTACAAGGTTAATAACTGACTGCAGTTTGGAGACATTTGTTACAGAAACTGAATTGATGCAAAAGATAAAAGACAAGTTCTGGGGTAAATGCTTATTCTTAACTGCATTCCAGAACACTTTTATCCCGGTGGGGTAATTGTGTTTGAGATATTTATTGAAATATAATTCCCACTATTGCCACACCACTATACCTAGCATCATGAAAACCAATTAGTACTTGTGCAGTTAAATATAAAAGTATAACTTTTCATTCATTCTTTGCAACTGCCCAAATGCTTTTATATATATATATATATATATATATATAACTTCTATTCCACTGCACCTTAAACTTTTTTGACATACAAAGGGATGTAGTGACATGCCATTTTCTTATCTGCTGTATTATTGCGTTAATTTGCTCATAGACAGCACAAATACATTTATTTAAAGGTTTTTTTTAAGTTGAAAACAAAATCCGAACTGAAACATGTCTAAACAACCTACTTTCAGTGTTAAGAGTGTGGATTTTTTTTCTTTTCAGCTTACTCGGGTTGTACAGTTCCCTGCAACAGTTTGAAATGTGGATGGAAAACAAGAGTTGCCTACACTTTGCAGCCACTGCTAAGCCTAGTGTCCAGTCCTCACATACTGCCTCCACCCCACTGTCTCCTGAGAGTGCAGGAGCTGGAGGTAAAGGAGCAGTTTGGTGAACATCAACAAGATTGCTGCTGTCTTAGTCTGCTGGTGACTAGGGGGTCTTAGCCCAATCCTGTGACCCGCAACTTGCCTGCAGTATTCTGGCTGCTTATATTCATGTTTTAAAACAGTCTCTGATCTACAGATCCCACTATTTTATTCCATAACAATTTTTGGTCTGAATCATCAATATTTGTGGTCGCCCATCTGGACAAGCCGTTCATGCAGTGCACTGTTCCTCCATTCTTCCACAAAGATTTTTTGTCTTTATCTTGAAAGATGCTTCATGGCTGACTGGTCATGGTACTTCTGTCCTTATTTTCTTAATTTCCTCTCTTGTTCCTCCATTTTCCCTTCTTTGCTTCCTCTCCCCTCTTTGGAATAAAGAACCTTATTCCAACCACAGATTTTTTAAGCAAATGATGTATGACTACCATACACATCTTTCTTTATTGCCTCTTCATCTTCAAACAAATGAAACACTATGCATGAAAAAAACCTATTTTCATTTGACAAGAAAATTGAAAGAGAAGCACAAAATAAGTAAAATAAAGGTATATATATAACAGTGATACTTACTTTTTTCAAATGACTGATTTTTCCAAATTAAAAAAAATCATGGGAGTTGGACAACTCTGTCATCAATACCTCTAATCCATGTAGGCAGAATCCCAGCGCCTGCCTTTCCCTCACCTGGAATGTTGTGAGCAGTTTGCTGGCCTGGTAGTGTTTTTCTCATTCTCAAGGATGTGTCTGTGAATTTCCTAAGAAATCATATAATGAAGTAGCACTTTGCACATGCATACTGAAATAATATATGTGTTACTAGTGAAATGTACATCTTGGAGACACAGGATGATCAGGTATATCAACGCAGCCTCTGTGGAGCAGGTAAATTCACACTGTGTAAGTAAGCACTACCTGCTGCCTGCATAGCAATTAGCTTTAATGCATCCTTATACCCTGCATGTATGTGGGTATTTACAAATTCCATAAATACAGTTAGAGAAAAAATACATCTGAGAGCCTGGGAGAGGCACAGCTGCTCAGTTCCACATCCCTGGGTCCAACCAGCAGTGAGGAGACACATTCCTAGCAGGCAGACGTACACAGAGCACGTGTACACGCCACATCCCTACGAATACACGCACCCAGCCACATGAATCAAACAGACACCCAGAGCACTCACATGGACACACAGTGTACTGAGGGCTTCATCCTGCTCCCCTCTTATTCTAAAATCCCATAATAAATCCTATTTTATCCCAAAATGCATTCCCCCTGCATCAACAATGCATCCCCGCTCCTGGGCGGCAACACACCCCTCACTCTGAAATGTGATCTGGAGGCTGTTCAAAGTGACTTGTGGGCATTCAGGGGTGTTTTATCACGTAACCTACCATACATGTCTAAGGAAAAGAAAAAAAAAGAAAAAATTATTTTTTTAATATGTGTGTGTTTGTACGTGTGTGCATGTATATGCATACACATATAGAGTCATACACACATACATGTGGCAGCATTATTTCTTATCCTTTTCATGTACTTCAGAGTTCACGTGCTGCAAAGTGTTAGATACCACACCATACTTGTTATAGTGCTCAGCCAGAGCTAGATCCATCCTCCTTGACCCAAAGTCTGCTAGAGAACAAAGTCTAATCAGACAACACACAAGCAGTCAGGTCTCAGGCCAGTAGTGCCTCTTGAATTAATCTCTCAATTATTATCAAAGGACACGCCAAAATGGATCACTGTGTCCCCTGATGTCTTAGTTCTTCCTTTTTCTGCTCGTAAATTTCTGTATATCACAGGAAGAGGTAGAGATCAACAGCCCTGGAAGGTTTAAAGAGGTACAGAACACTACCACTACTAGAAACACTATGCAGGCTTGGGGAAAATGTTTGAAACAAAATCAAACCACATGATTCATAATGCATTATGTAAGTAAGAAAGATGAATTGGCGACATGAGTTGAATAAACATGCAGATTCACTTACATCTAAATATGGAATTTTGCACCTCCCTCCTAGACGATCTAGAACTGGCATCTGTTTGGAGGAGAATACAGAACAGATGTGATGCCGTGTGGCTAGACATGTGTTAATGCTATGTAGAAGCAGAAAAATACAACTTCATTTCTAAAATTTTGTAATGAGTTAATCAATGAAGCAAGTTAGGAAATTCTGTAGGACTTAAAATAAACCTAATATTTAAAAAAAAAATTAGGGCAAAGTGCTAGGTTTTATTTTATTTCTTTTGATAGAATTTATTTACTTCTTTTGTGAGCATCTCTGCCATTTGATTATATTTTCACAGGATTCTGAATTCCTGGCATACTCTTAAGTTGTCATGTTTGCAAACAGATGTGTACCCACACGGATCCAGAAATGCTGGCGTAGGTCTGTGCTGCCTCGGGCTGTTGAGCTTAGTGCTGCATCTCTCCACATCATCACATGCTTCCTCCAGTCACGTGTTCCACTGTTTCCACCTTATACTGCAAGGTGATGCGAAAAGCAAACTTTAAAGATACATTTTTGGAGCAGAGTTTTTTCCTGTCTCACAGTTCCTATCAACTCATATTCTACTCTAATATTCAGAAAAAAACAAGTCTCCTCCTAGATTATTTACAGCCAGTTGTAGTCCCCTGTGGAACTAAGACAAAGGAGCTATTTTTAATACTTCCAAGAAAAGTATTATTGAACAAAAGGAAATCACAGTTGAACTGGTACTTGAACAGCTTATGGATAAATCTTTTCTGACATCTGTTTCATCAGAAGCTGAAGCAATCATTCAAAATCACCCACATTTTTGTACAAAAGATTGGTTTTTCCAGCAGATTTTCTTGATTATGGGAGTCATGATTAACATTCTTCTCTGTTGTCTATACCATACACAGAATTTTGTAGCACGCACCCACATACAGTATTTCTTAGAAAGATGAGCCTATGAAGAACATACAGTTGCCATAGCAACATTTTTGTATTCTGAAATGCTATCATACTACATTTTTTCATCCTAAGCTTTTGTAGACTGCAAATGCCATCTTTCCTCATTCAAGCTGTCAGTTAATCTCTCAAGATTCATTCAGGATTACTTTCATTTTGTGATTAAATCCCTCAACATTAAATTATGGGCTGTTCTACTGCTATTGTAAGAGAATTTGTGGTTATCTGAAAAATAATACAAGTCTTCGTAGGCTTGAAAAGAAATAAAAAGTTACAGTTTATACAATATAGATGACAGATTGATCAAAGTGATACACACACACAGATACTACAAGATATAGCTGTATTGTAGTGACACATACATATTCTGCCAGGGAAACCCTTAATAAAGAGACTTTGGCTTTATTTAAATCAGCTATACAAAATCAGTATAGAGGAGAAAAGAATAAAGTGATTTGCTTGCATTCAGACATGATGATATCATAAAATCATAGAATTGCCTGGGTTGGAAGAGACAAGTCATTGAGTTCCAGTTGTGGGCAGGGACACCTTCCATTGGAACTGGTTGTCCTATCCAATTTACCCTTGAACACTTTCAGGAATGGGACATGCACAACTTTTCTGAGGAAACTGTTCCAGTGCCTCACTAAAGAATTTATTCTTTTATCTATTCTTAACATCCTAATCTTACAATCTTTCAGTTAATGCCATTTGCCTTGTCCCATCACTACCTGCCTTTGAAGAAGCCCCTCTCTGGCTTTCCTGTAGGTGCCCTTCAGGTAGACTGGAAGACTGCTATAAGGTGTCCCCAGCAGAAGTGACTGAACAGCCCCACGTCTTTCCACTTTTCCTCACAGCAGAGGTTCTGCATCCCTTGATCAGCTTCAAGACCCTCCTCTGAGCTCATAGCAACAGTTCCACGTCCTTCTTATGGTGTGGGCCCCAGGCCTGGACAGAGCCCTCCACGTGGGGTCCCACCAGAGCAGAATAGAAGGTGAGAAATTCCTCCCTTGACCTGCTGATCACAAATCCTTTGGCACAGCCCAGGATATGGATACGATTCTGGGCTACAAGCGCATGTTGCCAGGAGATGCTGAGCTTCTCAGCCACCAACATTCTCAAGTCCTCCTCTCAGAGCAGCTGCCAACTCACTCTCTGCCCAGCCTGTGTTGTGTTTGGGATTGCCCTGACCCAGGTGCAGTGCCATTATTGAACTTCACGAGTTTCTCACAGGCCTACCTCCCAAGCCTTTAGAGGTCCCTCTGGATGGCATCCCTTCCCTCCAGTGTGTCAATAATTCACACATTTGTATCACAGGTTTTGTTTTAACTACAAGGTTTAAGTTTTTCTGATTGCTCATCTGAGTCTAGTTCATATTTTCAACTTTTCTGCCAGTCATTTATGCCTAGAACTTAAATTTTTAAATGACAGCTGATAGATTGGCCATTGCAAAAAAGTCTCCCACTTTAAGTCTTTCTCAGTATATAGTGAAAGATATATTAACATCAGACTGGCAATGAGTTATTTGCACTGTTGTAGCTGACAGTTCAAGTAGGAAGCAGAGACTATATGCAGGAGAGGCTTCTGGAAACTTACAATAAAGGGAAAGTTAAGTAGGGTCAAATAAATGTTCTTATCAAGAAATCCATGGACATTCTCATCTTTGAAGTCTTTTCTAATTTCAAACCAAAAATATTTTTCCCACACTACTTCATAAATATGTATTACATAAACTAACATGAAAGATATTCAGGAAATATATTCAATAGCCTTCCAACAGTGGGGAACAGACATTTCCCTAGACACATCAATGGCCAGAGTGGACATATAAGTGACTAACTCTTGCTGTCTAGGCTATTCAAAATGCAAAAAACTCTAATTAGCAGCTGAGGGCAGAGCATTATACACACCACCTCATGAAGGAGAAAAGATCATATCTCAGCATGCACACCATGCTCACTGCAGGATGTCACTCAAGTACTGTGACAACTTGGTGGCCAATCATAATACATTTAATCCCATTGTTTCAAAGTAGATCCTCCATCTAAAAAATAAAATTACTTCCTAGGTTAATCTTAAATATGCTTATCATTGACCTTGCTTAATTTTTTCCTATAAAATCCACTATTAACAAAGGTTGAAAAAATGATTTTTTTTTTGGTCTACGAAGGTTTCAAGTTTATCAGCTGGAAAGACCCCAGAATTCCAACAGTAGAAGGATATAGCTGCAAATCTACCCATGCAGATGTTGCTCTTCTGTTGATACCTGTACAAAACAGACTATCTCTGCTACACGAGTAAACAAATTGCCATTATCCCAGTCTAGAAATTTTACAAGGAGGGTCAGACTTTAGGTAGGTGGTCAAGGTGGCTACTGAATGTGACAAAAATATCTTGGCAAAAGGATTCCTTCTGAAATTTCTGTTGTGAAATTCCTCCCTTTCTGGAGGTATCCAGTAAGAATTAATTTTTCTAAAACAATGTTGCATAATGGTTTTGGTTGGGTTAGCCTTTCCTTGCTTGTTGTATTTCTATTTAAAAATACAGCTATGCATTTATATAGTAGCATCTTGATAACAGGGAACACTTTCCCCCAAAATCATTAGGGATAGATTTCTATAATCTAGATTCACATGCCTATCTATAAAATCCCAAATTTATTTAAGAATTGCTGTTTTACACAGACCGTCTAGTGCAGAATTATCAAAATGTAAATAAGCAAATGTTTCCTTGAAGAAGGAAAAATATCAATTGTACTAAGCAGGGAAATAGCTTCAAATTTTCCATCCCAAAAAATAGGTTGTTTTTTAAAAAATATTTTAGAGGATATTTTATATAATTACTATAGAATCTGAAGAAAGGACAAGTCCATGATTTTTTTTTAATTTAAAGGTTATTTCTTCACTTTTTCAAGCTTTATTTTGTAGTTATTGGTTGGGTTTGCTTTTTTTTCCTGCTGTGAGGTTGCTCTGGAGATAGAAAATGAAAACAAATATAAAAGTATGCAAGGGAGGTGCTACAGAAGGGAAATAAAGAAAAGCTGATGGATGAACACACACAAAAAAGACAGATTTTTAAAAGTATGGTTGTAAAAAACAGAGACTCAGAACTACATACACAGTATGTCAGTACATTGTAACAAAGGGAAGCCATAAGCATGACATATATAGTACAGCCTACAAACTGCACACTAGATACTTGTTTTCTTCCCATATGGCACGTCTGCAGTCACCAGATGAAATCCCAGTTGATAACTCTGCAGGCTTATTGCGTAACACGAACTGATCTCTTGATGAAAGCCAAGAAAAGATTAAAGAGAGATTTTCAGGGTCAACCCACTTTACATCCATTCAGATTTGTTGTAATTTCAAATGCTTTCTTTGCAGATGTAAAGCAAATAGCTGCGGCTAAGCTTTAAAGATGGTAAAGAATTAGACCAGTCAGTATCCTCCTACATTCAGGTTTTGAATTACTCTCATATTTCCGCTGAAATTGCAGGATTAAGAACTGTGGTTTTGTAGATAGTAGATGAGTCTAAACAATTAAAATGTTATGAACATCCAACCCCCTAGCTAGCAAGGTATATTCAATATATTTTGCTCTAAAAGAAATTATCAAGCTTTTTGGAAAAGATTTGCAATAAATTAAATATATATGTCTTCCTGGTTCTAGTTCTAAAACACATGAAAGAATATTTTAATGTCCCAAAGATAAAAATTTGTATTAATATAAACAAACTATGGAACCGAGGTCATTGATGTAGTCTTTGCAAAAGTGGTATCTGCTTTTGCATGAGAAGCTGGGCAAAAATGCTTCTGTGAGTCATATAGCCTACAAAAGCTTCTGTTTCAAAGCAGCTGAAAGTAACTAGGTTTTTCTGAATAGTTTCAGCTATAAAAAAGCTACAGAAAATCTTGGTAAATTTTGAAGTTGTTCTTATCATCATCTTGGTTCTTGATTCAAATAAAGAGGAGAAATGACTAATAGTATGACAATCTGAAATACATACACATAACACACAAATATATATCTATATGGTATCTTTATACATACATAACACACAAATATATATCTATATGGTATCTTTATACATGCATATAAAACAGTTTTTCAAGGTTAGAATTCTGCCCACATATACATACAACACATCTATATATCACATGAATATATAAATTAAACATCTCGAAAGTGTTAAATGTTGTAATTGCCATATGCATATACGTTCAAAGCTCTAACTTTGAGAACCTATTAAAATATATTTCTAGTCTTACTATCACCATCCTTATAGGGGTCAGCAGGAAGGTATCTTTACAATAGGAAGAGATCTGTTCTCCCACATGCATTATACACTTCAACCACAATGTATGAGAAATTATTCATTCAGATCTTACAAAGAGTGCATGCTCTGTTTTTTGCTGTAGGATGCTGCAAGGTGTGCCTATAAGAATTTGAACAATTTGAAGCTACTTGCAACCATTCTTCTAGAAATTCTTATAGAAAAAAACATCTAACAGTCCTGACCCGGACTATATCCAGGCAAGCACCTGAAAGGTAAAGGGTTATATTAGGAATTTGTCTCTTGAGATATGCTAGATTCATATCTGTCTTTCTGGAAACATTGTCTGAAATCCTGAGCTGGAAACCGGCCTTCCACTTCATGGACAGTTGCCTGATCCACATGATGTTGTCTCCTCCCAGCTGTTGAATGAAAAGCTTTCATTAAAAAAAAATTGTGCTGCTAATATAAAATACTAAACAATTTCCCAAGGAAGTTTCAATTAATTCATTATCAGCTTCAGCAAAGATTTCAGGCACACCCTAAAAAGGACTGGTATAGGCCATTATAAAAATATGATGCAAGCACTGGCACTTACTGTAGATGGGGGATGACAGTTTCAGAAGGTTGTCCTAAGTTTTTATTTTATTAATATATCTACATAACTAATTTTGAGGACTGGAGACAGACAGACAGAGAGACATATAGACAGATAGATAGATAGACAGATATGATTGCGCCATGACTCATATTATTCAAGTCACAGTCTTCACAAGCTTTGAGCTACAAGAGCAATTTGCAGTAAAAGTAGGTTACAGTCCTTCCATATCAGCTACTGCAGGGACGTCATAAGACAGAACTAATTTGGTGGTGTAGGAACCTTGAATTTCACTCTTCTCTTCCGCATCTAAATGCACTGCACTCTTTATGAAGCTCTCTGAAAATTAAAAACATACTAGATATGTCTTGTGACATTTACAAACCACTAGGTAGATATGAAAACTCATGTGTTACTGAACTTCCTTGTTGCATTTAAAGAGTAGTAATAAAAGAAAAGCTTTGAAATATATCACCCAGAAGAGGCATCAGAATATTTCCTTCTTGATAAGTAGAAGAGTTCATTAAAAAAAATTCTATTTTCTCTCTTCAATCTTTCATTTTGCTTTCAAGGTCACTTATCTTCTTGGAAAATTTTTAATCCTCAAAAATATTACATGGAGGAGAAAAAACTATGATCTATGTGAAGATACTAAGGCTTTACAGCTTTAATACTGAAAATAATTCCCATGCTCCATCTTAGATTTCATAGCATTCATTTTTTGTACAAGCATTTTTATGTCGAGGCTCCCTTGCACTGAGGGATAAGCTGTACACTTCGTAGTAAAAACAGACAGGAAACATTTCTTCTTGTTCCTCTCTACAGTCATTGTAAATGTAGAATTTAAACAATGTACTATCATTTCTTTTACAGATAGATTCATAAAATCATTAAGGTTGGAAAAGGCCTCTAAGGTCATTGAGCCCAACCATTAACCCAGCACTACTTCCCCTCTAAAATCATAACTCTGAGTGTCACAACCACATGCCTTTTGAGCGCTTCCAGGGGTGTGACTCCAACACTTCCCTGGGAAACCAATTCCAATGCTTAGCCAGCCTTTAAATGAATAAATTCTTCCAGATGTTCAACTCAAATCTCCTCTGGTGCAGTTTGAGGGCAGTGCCCTCATCCTGTCTCTGGTTGCCTGGGAAAGAGGGTGGCCCCCACCTGGCTGCACCCTACTTCGAGGTGGTTTGTAGAGAGTGATTAGGTCCTCTCTGAGTCTTCTTTTCTCCAGGCTAAACATCCCAGCTCACTCAGTCTCTCCTCACAGGACTTGTGCTCCAGCCCCTTCCCCAGATCTGTTGCCCTTCTCTGGACTTGCTCCAGCACCTCAATATCCTTCTCGAACTGAGGGGCCCAGAACTGAACACAAAACCCAAGGTACAGCCTGACCAGTGCTGAGGTCAGGGGAACAATCTTTTTTTTTTTTTTTTTTTGCTCTGACCAGCTTGGGCAAAACCTCAGCTGACAGCCCTGGTCCACACTATTGCTGGTACAAGCCAGGATGCCACTGGCATGCGTGTAAACTCCTGGACAAAATCCATAAACTTATACTTGAATTCAAGAAAACCTTTGGAACACAGTTGGTGTGAAACCTCTGTTACTCCAAACCAGTTTTAAACAATTTTTGTTCTGTGTATATTTTAAAATGTCCACTCCAATTTTTTATCCATCAAAACAAATAAATCTTTTCTTATTGCAAAGCACAAGGAAATTTTGACCCAGTGCAGCATAGAAGCAGAAGAGAACTGCAAATGGAAATAACAAAGGCCAGGGCATCAGTTTTGTGGATTCTACTGAAATTAGAGTAGATTAAAAAGAAAAACACTCTACAAGATGTTCGAGTGTCTTCAAAATAACTCAAATCACTTACAGGAACCATCAGGAGATGGTTCACTTACAGGAACCATCTAGACACCTCAGCTATTCAGAACTAGCTAGGCAGCTGATCGGTACATGAATGAAATGACTGATGTCTTCTTTCATGCATTGAAGAAAGGTACTCTTAAATACCTGTCACTCATAATTATTTATATCAATGTAAAATTCAAATTAGAGGTTCACATCAGAAGTACTAAAGAACATTAACCTGAATGGTGTTATGGTACATCAGTCAGCTTAAGCAATACTGTTTCCTGAAGCATGTTAAGCTTTCTCAGGCACATTCCACTTAGCAATGGATTTTTTTGGTTCTTCCTTGTTAGCCAAATAACAGCACTACAAAAATAAGTAAAATATATTATTAAATAAATATATGAATAAATGAATAAAACTGATATGTTGCATTATACAAAAAAATCTAAAAAATTATCTAGCTTAGTATGCAGAAGAATTTATTTCTTCTTTCATTTCTTGTCTAGCCTCTTACATTCAAGAAAGTACAATCTGATTTAATTTTTTATATCAATGGCAAAGGTATGAAGGATCCTTTTGAAAATAAAGAAATACTTCTGACTTTTTTTTAAGCATTTGTCTACAGATCACAGAGCTGACTGTGATTTATTTGCTATAGGAATCCCAGGTCAGCGGGGGGGCACCTGAAAGGCAACACAAATCCAGCCACTCCAAACACTGCGTCATCTTCATGGCGGGCCCAACTTAAACTTCTTAAATACAGTTTACTTTCTCCAGCATTATCAGTAAATAAAACTCATTAAAATTATGGGAACATTAATATAGGGTGGAGTTAAGCAGAGTGATTAATAAATAGGCATTCTGAAATTCCATGATGAAGCCAACTAATGCAGACTAAACTTCCAAGAGTTTTGCCTGTTTTGCAATAACAGGCGCTGTAAGTGTCTTTTACTATGGACAGTTCTAGGAGAGAAAACAAACCTCTTGATGACATAATTTTTTCAATTTCAAGACTAGAGCAATAGTACCTAGTTGCACTTCCTGCACTTTTGGCATAGCTAGCAATGTCATAGCTGTTTAAATTTGGACACATGCAATGAAAGAGGAACTTGGGCAAAACCTCATCTGACAGAGCAGTCACCATATCCATCCACTCCTTTTTAGTTGGCTTGTAACAGTAAAAATTTTGTGCAGTACTCAGCTGAATCCTGCTCAACCAAATGCCTGAAGGCACTTAGATAAATATAAGTTCAGGTCCCTCACACCTGAGCTTATACTACAGTCAGCTTTACAATAGAACCACGGTTTGATGCTCCTGTTTGATGCAGTCACCTGCCTCTGCTCTGACCAGCTGGCTCCAGAAACTGCATTCCAGTAGTAAACCCCTGTCTGCAAGACTTGTGGTTTCCCCAAACACAAGGACCAAACTGGAATTTACTTCCAGCGTATTTATTGGAATGAAACACATTATGCACAAGCAGCATGCATTTTCAGTCTGGTACAATCTGACATGGCAGTGAAGAAAGAGGACTGCACAGAAGCAGAAATAATAATTAAGTAGTTTTATTATAGTTGAAGGGATAATGAATACTGGAAGTGACTGAAGTGAAAGCTGGAATGTCAGGCAGTTATGCAGGTAAGAGGCACAATCTGACTGCCACTCCTTCAACAGCAGGAAAAAAATCTCAACTCAGGATCTTAGCCTTCTGTCTCTCTCACCTGAGATCTGTTCTTAAACCACAATAGTAGTGCTTAGAGGTATGACATGTATTTAAAGGAAAGAGAAATATCCTTTACTAGATCTTCCAAGATTTCATTGCTAGGGCTTTCCTACTATTAACACAGCATTAAACCACAGAGTAATACACTTTTAAAAAAAAACAAAAAAAACCAAAAAAAAAAAAACCAAAAAAAAAACCAAACCACCAACATGTTGTATCACAATTGTTATGTATGTATTAATAAATACAGACAATCTAATGTCTCCAAGGGCATTTTGCAGTAAGGCAGTGGTGTGCAAAGAAAAAACCTTGGTTTGTAAACAGTGTTGGTAAATTCACAGTTATAATACCATAATCAACCACAAGGTCTTCTCCAGACAAGAATGCAGAGCTAACACTGACTACTTAAGGAAGAGTCAAATGAAAATTTTGTGTAAATCTGAGGAATACAGACAATCCCTGTCTTTACCTGTGCTTCAAGCGTGATCATAGTAATACACACTGAATTATACCAGCTGCTTTATGGAACTGTTGTTTCCTCCATTAATGTTCCCAGTTGATATTATTTAATCTCATTTTCCAAGTCTTTAGTAAATTATGTTACTTTGTCCAGTTAAACATACTTTAATTGCAAAATATTTTGCAATATCCAGTATTTTATCTGGATTTACTCTCTTTTCACTTGGTTTAGGAATTTTAATTAAGCATTGAATTATCCAATCCAGTACTTGGTGCATGGAAAACTCTTCCAAAAACGATGATATTCTCTTAGCAATAAACAGATAGATGACTGAACTCGTGCTTCTGAGCATCTTCACAAAATGCTATGTAGGCTGATTAATCCCTGAAGCACTAATGTTTGAAGACAAATATTGGGAGTTCAGTGTCCAAAGAGTTTAACTCTCCCAGCTATAAAATGTCTTCAGAATACCATACAAAAGAACTGCCATGGCTGAATATTGTTTCAAGCAACTTTCATTTAAGGGACTTAGGTGTAAGACAAATCCATAAAGAAAACCCCAATCAAACTACTCACAGAGAAATTAGTCTAGTCTTTCTACAAAAGACTAGAAAAGGAGTTACTAACATTTTATAATGTTTATACTGTGTGAAAAACCTGACTACATAACAAAGTTTTATTCTTATGAGATCAATGGCAGCTTCTCTCAATTACACACTGAAATTGGTGATACCTTAACTTAAAACTGGCCTAAGCAAAACAAAAATCTCAGAACATTTCTTTTTGGTGAGATAAAAAACTTACTGGTTTAAAATTTTTTATTTATGTATCAGGAAAAAGGTAAAATCTGTCCAAAGGTACATTTAAAACACTGAAAATATGCTTTTCAGGGACTATACCACTACCAGATAAAGGTAGTATGGGAAACGTGATGCATCTGAATACTTCTATCAACCCCTTGCTTGTATGCTAAGACATTCAGATGAGCCAACATTTGGTGAAGATTTGTTTCTGTAACTAAAGCACTCGAGTGGAAGAGCTGTCTCTACCACAGAATCAGTGTATAGCTTTAGGCAAGACTGCTTTTCAGTCCCTCTTGTAAAACTGGGGTAGCATGTCTCTTATCCACTCGTTTCAATCAGCAACTGTTAATGCACATTTGTTTGTTGCTTAATACATAAAATGTGTTTCTAAAGTGCCATTACTCCACAGGTTAATAAAATTTAATGGTAGCTTCTCTGAAAGGCCCCAAACTCAATCCTGACAACAAAGGGAAAGGGAGGGCTTCCTTTTAATGCAGTCATTATGGTTAATTACAGCATAGCCTGCACTGCTAAAGAACCATTTCCACTGAATAGCAATTCCACCAGGAGGAAAACACATCTCCGTGTGCTGATTATGCCACCTGCTTAACTATTAAATCTCAAGTGCTGGCTTTTGTTCCACAAGCCTACCACAGATACTTTTCTCTGGGGCAAAGCACCGCGTGTGATGTGACAGATTTTGGTTTACTGGAGGGCAAGCAGGACATGCCCATGGGGTAAACCTTAGTCAAGTGCATTTCCTTGTCATTAAAGATACATGCTGAACTGATCCAAATTGTTTCAATACTCTGGAATCTACCTCTATGATATTTTCACAAATTGAAACATTTCCGCTTGCTGGTAAGCTCTGGATTAAAAGGTCAGAATATTAAGGAGTTTCATGATCTGGAAATAACAGGTTTTGACGTGCTGTTCTAACAAAGCTACAATTCTCTTCTTCCACCATGATGCATGTAATTCCATTCTGTCCTATTTCCCAGAACTGGAGGTAAACAAAACCACATTAGAACAATACTTACAGAGGGCAGGATGCTTTCAGCAGTGCTAACATCAAGCTTTTATGCAGTTCAGACTTCTGAACCATGCATTTTTTTCTGGACATTCAGTGTGGTTTATTTTTAAATCTTGTTGATCATGAAAAGCTGTCTTCTCCTTTCCTCTTTCATCACAAATCAAGATTCCTCATCCTCATTTTGATGGCTTTTAACCTAATACTAGCCTCACTCTAGACAACTGTGCATTACAGTAATTGAAAATGCAAAACAGGAATACATTAGCTGCAAAAGCAGAGAACTGAGGTTCTCAGTTTTCCAATTACAGCTGAGCTGAATACAGTTGCTTCATAGATTTTTTAAACATTTCTGATTTTCTTCTCATCATTGAATAACATGAATATCTGTGAAAAGAATAATAGCAGAAAAAATAAAATAAAGCGTTCAAATCTCAGCAAGATGGAACTTTGGAAAATTACACATCATTCGGTATTTAGAAATGAAAAAATATGTGAAATTCATTTTATGTTTAATCGGCTTCACTTTTTGTTTGTGCTGCATCCATTATATACTTAAGGAAAATAGCACTGTTTTCTTGAATTTATTTATAACCCTTGACACACAAGTTTCTTTCTTGTACTTTATCAGTTCATCATGTTTCAGGATATATTTTTGCATAACTTAATATGCAAAGATCACATTAGGAAAATAAAACACAAACAAAAAAACCCACTTTGTAACTCTTACCTAACAGCCAAAAGAATTCGATATCTTTAGAAAAGCATAAGGACAAGGTTCATTTACTCTGTAGTGCATGTGAAATTTTCATCATATGTCTTTTATCTGCCATCCAGTCTTCCAGATCTTTCAGGAATTTAGCACATAACTTTCCTGAGTAAAAAGAAGCAGCGGAGACAAGCACAGCGTTTTAATTTTTTTTTATATTCAGATAGATATATAATAGGCTAAAGACATCACAAAGGCAAAATTTCTAGTGTACCTGGATCAAAAAACTTAAAGGAATACTAAATATTTAATTGGCAAGTTTGGCTGAGAGTACATACTTTCTTTTTTAATCTACAAGGAATATTCACTGTCAAATTTTTTCAATATCAATTGACAAAAGGCATTGAAGAACTCATTTGCCTGTCCATATCTACTAGAGATAAAGGGAAGGCATATTTATCTATCTGCCATTCCTATTCTCAATTTCACAATTGTGAAATTCTGGCCAGAAGGACCCACAGCACCTCAGACCAAAGTCCCCCCGTGCCAGCATGGTCTCCAACACAGGGCAAGGGCAGATGGTGACCAGTAAGAAAATGCTGACACTGCCCTTGAATATATCCACATTTATTTGCCAGTGATCTCCAGCCCAGGGATGCTGCAAGCTATAAATAGTGTCTCTGTGTTCAATAGCTCTGGCTACAGTTTTCTTCATTGTGCAGGAGCCTCTTTGTGAATGTGGATAATTGTGTTTATCTGGTAAAGCCATACATATCAATAGACTGAAATATCAGGGACAGTTCATGCCTCCACTATAAGGTAGGTAAGGGAGAGGAAAAAAAAAACATTCCTTTTCTTCAGGTTTGAATTTAGTCATCATTTAAATTGTTTGAAGAGATAAGCATTTGGAATATGACCCCTTTGAGAAGATATAAGGGTATTCTAGAACCTGAAAACGATAAGATGTTCAGCTTCTGGAAGATAAAAGTAATATAGGTGGAGGATCTACAATAAATATTTTCAACAAACAGAACACATTTATTGTGGATTACTGCAGCAAATCTTACACAACTACCACTGCATGCATAAAAAAGATGTAGAAAAACCTTAAGACCAGCAAACATCAACTTCCTAAATCCTATAAGCAAGTGCTGGTCATATACAAATGGGAAAAAGTTTGAAACCAAGTGATAATTTTTTCATCTGATACAGAATTGAAAAACAGCGAGACCAGGGATTGCTACTTCAATCTTGTAGATCTGACATTCATTTTGTAGGCAATTGTAAATCCCCAGCAGTCTGATCAAAACACAAACCTTGATCCTGTGCTAACACAAAGGCTGGTAATGCAACAATAGAGAAAATTATCCATTACAGATTATTTGACTGGATGAGTGTTTTTCCTTGTATTTATTTAGGTCATGACAGAACTTTTAAGAACTGAATTAATCTGGGGTTTAATTGTGAGCTACTTTGTCAGTGTATATTTTGAGGTGGGAATTTACTCTGCTATTGCAAATAATGAACTCTTCTTTTGCATTTTCAATTACTTTAATGCATCATTGTCAAGAGTAGAAGCTAGTATTAGGTTAAAAGCTGTCAAAATGAGGATGGGGAAATAACTTTAAACTCTGTTCTCTCACACCAGGAAAATTAAAGTGTTCTCTGCTTCCACCTGTTGGTAAAAAAAGCCCCCAAACCTCATCCATGAAGCTAGTCTGCCTGCATGCTTATCTACACAAATGCTTAGGGAGCAAAACTCCTCATAATTTGCTATGACACAGTTGCTGAAGATTTTTACAGTCAAGAGAAGTGAAGTGAGGTGCACTGTCAATCCAATAGTCTCTGTTTTCTCACACATTGAAACCAATGTATGTGTCCTTATCAATGTTGCTACTGTTCTTTAATTATCTAAGACCTTCAAAACAAAAACATGCATGATGAAGCAGCAAGTTCAGTTAAAGGCAAAAAAACGTATTAAAATAACGAGCAGATCTAAATTCCTGAGATTTAAAACGGAGATTACCCACTCAGTTGGACTGCTGGTTCTTACAGCTTGCATTTCTTGTACATTTTCAGCAAATTGTTGATGTTCTGTTATCTGCAATTGACATTGATCCTTTTTTTGTTGCAGCCTCTGGGTCTGCTGTTTTCTTAGAAAACTGTCTTTATCAAGCGTGTCTCTGAATCTCACCTTTTGATTAAAACATATTTAGGCTGCTCTTACCTTTCAATCTGTTCTCCGTTTTCTCCTCATCTTTTCAAGGTTTTCCATGTTATTTAAAATTTTCCTTCTGCATTTTGACATTGCATATTTCTCATCCCACATCTTCTTTCCTTTTCTTTCAAGAGCTGTTCACTTGTTTGGCTTTAAATTTTCTTTGTCTTTGAACTCTTTGGTTTTCTTTCTTCTAATCATTAATACTTCTGTACAGTTTTAAGCCATTGTTTAAAATTAAATACTTTCTGAAGTACAAAGCTGACAAACATGATCAGCTTTTTTTTAACCATTATCAGGTTTTGACTTCTATGACAATACCAAAAAGTTTTAGTGTTCCTCCATCAAATCAAAATTAGCAATCATATTTTCCACTAGATTCTCAAGCTACACAGTTTGCATAGGAATTCCAAGCGTTTTGCCCATTCCTCCATAGGTCTTGCTAGTTTTCTGCTAAAACATTGTCATATAGTTTCTAATGAAGTGCCATACCATTCTATAAATATTATAACACTATATTGTTATAGTGTGATACTATTCTGGATCAGGGAGAGAAATATAAGAAAATAATTATTTAGGGAACTGTGAGGGACAGTATTATTATGTAAGTACTGTTTTTCTATTCATTGAGCATAACTGCATACCTTGCTTCCATTACCTAGAATATAAACTATGTTTTGGTGACCTGTTCTTTTCCTTGTCTGTTTTGGTCCTACTGCTAAGAATTGACATGTTTTCCAGCAGACATCTCACTTTTGACATAAAACCTTTCCGTGGTTTCTGGGGTGATCAGGGAAAGGTCATTAAATGGCCAGAAAAAGAGTGTGTACAGTCCTTTAACACTTTTAGGCATATTGAAATCCTACAAACTAGTGTATCTTTCTATAATATGATATTTAATTATGTCTTCTTTTAACCAAATCCCAGAAAAAAGGAAAAATACTTTTAAACTTTATGCTACACAGGTACTGTGAATTGCACTGCTAAGGCATTCCCTGCAACAAAAGCCTGTATCACAACAATTTAAGTGTTTCTAGGGAATCTCAGATGACCACAACTGGAACTTAAAACAACTGACCTTTGTGTGAAATTTCTGTGTAATATGTGAAGTATGTAACATTCCAGTAGTATTAAAGTGGCCATCAAAATCTTGTGGATCTTTAGTCCAGTTCTGACTTCCTCCTAAGCAGTCTGATTTTATAAAAACTGCGAAAACAGGAAAGCTCATTTTGTAACAGGTAGAGTGGCTGGGTGGCCAGCGTCTTCCAGTTTTAGAATACAGGCTGCATAACAGGAATATGAAGGTTTTATTTCAAGCCAAATTTCAGCATATGTAAATGAGCATTAAAGAGCTTTTCCAAGAGATTTCCTGCTAACAGCAGGAGTTTTCTTTCTATGCCAAAAATGGCTTTTCTTTAATGAAAGTTGCATGATGTAGTGCAGAGAAAGCATGGAAACTCATCAAAGTAGGGTACTTTGAAAGATGTCAGAGGAAAAGACCTGGCAGCACCTTTGAGAGAGAAAGCGCTCTAAATAGATATTCAACTGTTAAACAGACAGTTCAAACAGGATGAAAAAGGAACACAGCAGAGCTCCTCATCCTGCTGCTCAGACCCAACTATATAATCACTTATGTTGTTCACAATCTGCTCACCTAACAAAGACAATAAAAGAGTTTCATGTAGGAAATACTAACTGCCAAAAAACCACTGCAGCCATCCATATATAGAATTTTTTTTCGAGATATTTAGCCATAACATGCTACTGACATGAACATATTAATAATGACTGTAGACTTTTTTCCTTCCTTTTTCTGGTAAATTTTCAGAATCACGGTGAAATGCCAAAGAAACAATTAATTCATTGTGTATATAAAAATATTTTAACCTGTTGCACTTACTAAAGCATAGTTGAAGAAATTTCACACTGAGATTGGGTAAGATTTTATACCTGATCCTTGAAAAGCCACTGTTGGTGAACAGGAGGCAACACTCTCTATTATGAGAAAAATCAAGCTGAAAAAGGTTTTATCAGTGAGTATGCTACTTAAATTGCAGCCAGGCCTAGAGGCAACAACTGAACTGGACGTGGTATAAATTGATATAAGAACAGGATCTTTGTCCAAACACTGAGTTAGGTGGGAAAAAACGCTGTGTATTTCTGCTTGAGAATTCAGACTGATATTTTTTCCTGATTTATTATAGGAATGCAATCAGTTTAAAATATAAATAATTCACAACCTTATTTAAAAGATGTTCTGTATGTCTTAGAGAAGTGAATATCTAAGTCTATCAAAATAAGTGTATTTCAGGTCAAGTAGTAAAAGATTCACACATTGAAACTTCACCACTTCAGGTGTGTTCTTTATCCTCAGCCAAGATACAGCCAGTTTATTTACAAGAATTGTCTGCCGGTTGCAAAGAAAGTAAAAAAATAAACTCACACAAACTGAACTTCAGATAAGCCATGCTCTGCAGATACTATTGGTGTAGCTTGAATAACAAATGTTTGAGAACTGATGGGACAAACACAAAGGCAAAAAATCTACTCATTTATTTAATATTCATCTGTATTCCTCATGGATCAATTTAAAGATCTGAAACTACAAAAATAGCAATAGCAGTGGTCAGTCATTCCAGCAAGGCAATGACCTCTGAGGACCTTGAATTCTACTTTATATCCTTGGAGTTTAAGAGCGCTTATGCCACTCTTATATAGGGTGGCTGCTGAAAACAAAATTAGATTTGACAGGTAGGACAAATGTAATAGTGTCTGCATGACATTCAGATTGGTTATGAAATGGGTGTCTGAGAATTAAGGATCAGTGCCACAGATCTGCATATTAGTGGAAAAGAGTACAGGACACTAAAAATATAAAGACAGTGCAACACTGAGTGGACTCCAGTTGTTGCATGCTGGTTTGGAGAAACAGTGAACATGGCACACATGGATCAGTAAGACATACCTCAGGTCTAATATAATAATTCCTTGGATTTCAGGACTCTCAAGTAGTATCACATCAATGCAGAACATCACAGTGACAATTTAAATCACTGTGTGAGGGGACTTAATGTAAAAGTAAAAAAATGGGAAAAAAGAAAATGGTATTTTTTAATCATCAATCTGGCATCTTATCGAACTAAAAAAAACAACAGTCAAACTGCTGAGATGGCTCAACCTTATCAATGTAAAGGCATTTGTCTTTTTTACAAAAATTAGAAGACTCACAAAATTTGTTGGCTTATGCAATCTGGTAAATTTTAGTTTTTATTTTACATTATTTGTCCTCAAAGGAAGAGATTTATACTAAAACAGATATATCTTTGCTTAACTACTGCCTGTAGAACCTATTAAAAGCATGGAATTCAGAAGTTAGTTAGACACATGCTTGCGATTGAGACAATTTTTCTCCATTCAGTAGACCTGGTAAGTTTGGGCTGTGGAGTCTACCACCCAGTACTGGCATCACACAGAGCTGGAATGGCAAAAGCTTTCTATCTCATTAGCAAAAAAATCATAATTTCACTGGTGACAACTTCATAGTAAAATTCAGTTTTTTAGATACTTCTGTACAATGAAGCTTCACGTCAACCATGATTTCTGATGTTTATCAAATGCCCAGAGTCTCTTCTTGTGCATACTTTCATTTGACCATAAGGCAGTAAGAGAGACCAGAAATCATTCATATTTGCAGGAGAACATGATGCTATCAGTAAAACAGAAGAAACAAAATTAAGTCATTAGATTCAGAAGAGATGAATGCCACCCTGCCAAACACTGTGCCAATCTCTTTGCCAATGCCAGATGGTTTCCTTAGGAGGCTGTTTGATAGTCTCAGAAATCTCTGAGATTGCTGTCAATCAGGCCAAATTTTAATTTACATTTTCATCCTGCTATTTTTATGTAGAGCTTCATGCTCATATACTCTCTGGATATTTATATTTTTAAATCCCTTCTGAGCATCTCACTTCATGCATCACAAATCATCTGGTTTCAACATCCAGACTGATTCTAGACAGTTTTCATGTTACATTGTATTATTTCAAAAAGGAACACAGTTAAATCACACATTCAGGTAAGGAGTTCAGCTATTTTTGACAGAGCAAAGTTAATCTTTTTCTTCCAATGGCACTTAAAATCAGCAAGTCAATCTGCAGAACCCTAAATTACTTCTGACATCCCAATGCTTTCATGTTTAGGAAACACTTTGAGAATAAGATTGATCACAGATTTTGCAACGTAATAACTATGTAAAATTTGTGTCTCACATTTATTTAATGGATTGGAAAGTCTGCTGCACTTTATCAAGACTGCTAATGAACTCTAGCTCTATATCAGGAATCTAGAATACTTAACAACTGTTAAATATTGTTTAAAACTAAGTCACAATTTACTTTGATATGATTCTTTACGACTAATTTTTTTGCAAGGTGTACACAAAAAATCTGTCATACACCATGTGTTAGTCACATATATTTTTATTCTTCCCAGAGGAGTTTTTTGTTGTAAGACTTTCTGTACCTTAATTATTTTTTTCAGAGGACATAGAGTCTTCTTGCACTAAATGTTACAGCAAGCAGAATAGCATGAATATCCTTCAGTGTATTTTTAGACAAGCTCAGTGTAAAGGAAGGTGTTTTAAAGAACCTAATCCAAGGACACAAAGTGAACTACTGTTGAGTATATATATAATATATAAATTAGGAATTATGTGGCTGCAACATATATAACTGAAAAAATGGAACCAGAACTCATCCGTATGTCCAAAATTTGAAAAAGACTAGCCCAGGTATTGAGTCTTAGGCCTTGCTCCATTTCAGATCTCTGTCAAACCGTTGATTTTATCAGAGTAAATAGTATTCGAATATCTCTCTCCCAGCTATTGCTGTTCTCCAATCAGCATGAAGCAGAACTCTATCAGGACTCAGGTAAGGCTTCCACATCCCTACATGCACTTTCATACATGCTGATAATTAAATCCAAAACATCTGAAGGAAAAAGTAAAGTTTAAAATTAGCTTGAAAGTTGCGTTATCCAATAATTTTTGGATTAGAGAAATTAACACATTTGAGAAACAAGTATTATCTTTTTCATTGGGGCAGAAAGGAAATTCATAAAAAATAAAACAGGTGGTCCCATGAAATTACCTTTGCTATGACACAGGTGAAGTAAGACCAGGCACAACAAATAGTTTAAAAGATATCATTTCTATGTTTCATTTTCTGACACACTGTGTAATCTGTCCTGACTCCAAAAGCTTCTATAGAAAGTCAGATGGAAAGCACAATGTCCTTGCTTGCATCCCTGTACATGTTACATGCACAACACTTCCTTGACAGCATACTTAGGATGAGTTCTTTTCAATTCAAAATGCACATGTCCATAGCGCCTTCCTTTATTGAAACCTATAGCCAAGAAAAGTTGGTATTATCAAAATTTTCAGGTTAGTGGCTGTTCTATTGATTAGTAGTTGCATCTATTATGAGTCATAATTAAATTAGACAAAATTCCTTATGCTGCTACTGATACAGGCAAATACAAAATCAAACTTTTCTTAGAAAAAGATCAATCATTTTTCGTACAAATTACATAAAGCACCAACTAGGGTGGTTGTGACTGCAAGTGCACATATGCCACTTACAATGAAGCAAAGGTAGAATAAAACAAATTGAATCAAACAATCTGCTACAAGGCACCTCCTTTGTGAACAAACATCCCACTAAAAAAAAAACTCACAGTTTTGCCTTACTGTGGAGAAAAGGTCAAGAAAGGACTGAATTAGCCACTTTTTTAGCATAGAACTGGAACATAAATCATGACAAAAACTTTACCAAGTTTTAGGATTCTTTCTCATTATTTAATACATCATTTTCTAGATAGTATAAATAGCACATTTTTTTTTTACAAAGCAGAAAAGCTAAGACAGAGACACTTAAATTTTCAAAACACTGCAAATGTTTAGATAAATTTGGTTTGAACAGCTGTACCAGAGAAGTTCACAGGATGTACTAGCCAGGAGGTTCCTTCAGGTGAGAAAATCCTGGATCTATTACATGTTTGCCAGGCAGTAACATCACTTTTATGAATCATTCATGTTACATAATTGTCTTTCAGGTTTCTGTCATAAATACTAATTACTTTATTATTATAGTGCCAAAAGGGTAATTAAAAATTTATTACCGTAACAGTCAAACTTCCTCCAAAGCAATGGCTAAAGACCAAGTCAAGTTCTTGATTTCTTGTCAGTGCATTTAAACTGCAGAAACACAAACCAGCAAATGTCATGTATCTATGGTAAGTCTTTCAAATAACCTGCTTGGATCTGCAGGTTCTCCGCAGAACTGCTGTGCTTAGTCACTTGGCTAAGCAAGGTGTTGTTTTACCATTGAAACCAAGTGAGGAAGGTAGCATTTCATTTGAACAGACAATAACAGAGTCTGTGCTTTCAGAGGCATGTCTAGCATATTAAATCTCTGCTGAGACAGTTGCACAATCCTTTCCAAGTTTATGAAAGCATTTGATTAGCTGTCAAATGCAGTAATCAGTTCCTTAACAGTTTATGAACAGTAAATCAAATCACTAAGCACATTCAATACTAACGTGTCAACTTTCCCTATTCCTTACCACTGGAGAACTGAGGAAAAAACCCAACAAAGCAATAAAGGAAATGGGATAGTGCAACACTCAGGTGCCATAAAAGAATGCTTCATGTTTTGACATTTGCTTGTTCTAGGGTGGATCACTGTGAAGAAAAAACATCAGACAAGACAGGAGTTCAGGAAGATTGTTAGGGTCGCAATTGCAATGGGAAACAACTTGTAATAGGCTTCAATATTTACGGTATTTTTAAAAAAATAACCTTTAATTTACAATTATTTTTCGTAGACCACAGTTTTTTTTAATGTAAAATTACCTCAATATCTAATTTCATACATCTAAATGTAAAGCTCGATATTAGGAGAGGGGAAAAAAAAAGAGGATAACAATTAAATAAACCAGTTATCGGTCTTTTACTGAACCAGTAGCCTGTGATGTCTGTAGGAAAAGATCAGAAAAGAAATATTCTTAATATACAGGAAATATAGAAAGAGATTATGAAATAGCAAAAGCATACTGTTTAAAAAAGGGATTTTTGTTGCTATATTTCAAAACAGATGGAATGTCTTTCACTTGTCTGGCATTTATTTAAGTAATACATTATATTGTAATAAATCTGCTGTCAGAAAGGAAATTCATCTATAGAGGGCTTTTCACTGAGAACAGCTTAGGTATAAAAAGGCATAAAACAACAGAAGTCAGAAGTCGGTTTACCATAAAGGATCTAAATCTCTCTTTGAAAGGATTCTATAGAAATCTGCAGGATAAAAAACCATTACAACAGAATCTACTTGCATATGTACACAAGTTATACTTCTATTTTCAGTTATAAAATGTGACACCATTCAGGCAGAGGTTCAAAAAATCCAAATAGGATTGTTTTTTATTCTATTGTCTCCGTTAATATTGATGTTGTTTCTCAGAGTTCCAAAGTCAGATATATACCCCAAGAATGTCCTATCTCTGACTATCTTCAGCAGCAGTGAAATTTGTGAAGGTTAAATTAAAAAAAAAAAAATCAGTAATTAGGACTTGTTTAGTTTTGGGCTGAGACATTATTTTTGGTGTCTAAGACACAAAATAAAATTTGAATCCCATAGCAGAGGGGTTTGCTAGCAGAGGCTAGCAAGAGAAGTGAAACTAATACTACTCAGCACAGAACACTGAAATAAAATCTGATGGATGAAAGACAATTAATTACCATCTATTGATGTGTTGCTTGATGTGTTGCATCATTATAGCACATTAGCATTTCTTAAATCCTTTCAGTGACTTGTCCAAACAATATTTCTGGGAGGCAGCATCTCGCTGGGAAGAGAAATACATGATTAAGGAAAACCATTACATTTCCATCTATTTTCAGAAGCGTGACTACAGTCAGAGGCCTTGCTGTCAATGGTAATTTTAGTAGTCATTACTCATGGCTGTGTAGCAAGGCAATATCAATACCTCTTTCCCCTGACACTTTCTATCTGCAGCATCAAAGAAAATACCAGAAGTGTTTCCTGTGCAAGCCTGTGTTTCCTCTTATTTCCACCCATGTGACCAGCATTACCATCAGTAAGTTTCCACCACCTGTTTATAACAATGCCATTGCTAAGTCATTCTGAAATAGATCAGCAAAGATGTCACTAACTAAAACAAAGAAGCCACACTTTGCCTGATAAGAGAGCACCAAATTTCTATTTTAAGAACTGCATTTGGTATTAGATGTGAACTATTTTAGTCTAATATGTTTTTGATACGCTTTTCACAGTTGAACACTAAGGAAGGAAATATCTTCAGTGGTAACTAAAAGACACATCAGTATGTGAATAAACACTTAACAAAAAAGGACAATATAATTTGTTTTATTGTAATCAGAAATACTTCCTCAGGGTATTAAAATTTTCCCTTGGTTTGTTTAGGTCATTTGTTCACTGCCTTTCCTTTAATTTAAAGACTCGGAATTTTTCCCCTTTACAGTAGCATAGCGTCATTAGCTTATTGCTACATTGACAACAGTGCCAGTTTTCTTGTTCAAAAATAATCATATTCTTGTAAAATGTGATAAATAAACCAAACAGTAGAAGCATAAGAAAAAAAAAACCACTCCAGTTTAATCCACAGATTTTGGTTAGACATGCACAATTAAGAGAAACTAGAGACAGCAATCAGCTCCTTTGTCCTGGTAATGATGTGGAAACCATGAGACATGAAGGTACTGGAGAAATTCATGGAGTACTGTCTCCTGTGAAAGGGACCCCACACTGAAATAGGGGAAGAGTATGAGGAGTCCTCCCCCAGAGGAAGAAGAGGAGCAGAGACTGTGTGTGATCGACTGCAACTCCCATTCCCATCCTCCTGTGCTGATGGAGGAGAGGAGGTAGAGAATCAGGAATTAAGAGAAGCCTGGGAAGAAGGTGGGGGGGAGGAAGGTGATACCAAATATGTTCATCCAATTTCTACTGCAAGTATGAGCTTTTAGTAGAAAGACACTGTGACTGGAAACTTCTAGAACAGAAGACACTGTGTCTGTGGACATTTAGCAGAGAAGCAAGGTATGCAGAAATTGTTCTCCAAGCAAGGATGTAGGAACATCTGGCTTAGAAACTCAGCTACAGGCAAAACAAGGGCTGAGTTTTGGAACCTGGGGAACATGGGGAGAAGTTTTATGGTAATAAGCAAATTATAATATGCATGTATTGACTGTATATTAGCAACACAATTTTAGAAATCAATGAGCATGTTAGGAGTCTAATTCCAGTTTTCAGTGATTTGGTCACAAAGGTGTTTTAATATTTGGCTTTGGTTTTTATTATCCTACTTTGATTTGGTTGACAATAAACAAAACTTCCCAAGTTTAAATTTCCCAAATGTAAGCCTGTTTGGCCTTGATGGTAATTGGTGAGTGATTCCTCCCTGTCCCTGCCCCTGTCCCTGTCTTGATCCATGAGTCTTTCATTGTACTTGCTGTACCATGTCCAGGTGAGGAGAGAAGTGACAGAGGAGCTTTGGCAGGCAGCTGGTGTCCAGCCAGCATCAATCCACCACAAGTAATAGGTGCCATAAAGAATAAAAACCAGGAGGAGGATGCAGCCAAGAACAAGACAAAAAAGAATTTGGCATGCTTCATGGTTAATGTTACCATCATCATCACCTTCATTAAATTTTGTTGGGCAAATTTAAAGATATACAGTACAAAAATGTACAATACAAAAATGTCTGAGTATATAGGCAGGCAGAAAATAAGCAAAATAAAAATCCACAATAAGGAAAATAAAAATCCACAGAGCATGCCAGAAGGATGATGATCAGGGACAAAAGAAAATTAAACATTGATTCTTTATCTTTGCCAGTACTGCAATAGCTAGAAGCCTGACCCAGACATCTCAAAATTAGCCACACACTGCATAAGAAACAGCTGAGAAGACCCCTCAGGCTTCTTCTGCAAGAAAAACTTTGTCTTGTGTATTTTATGCCTTAAGCAAAACCCACCATATCTTTCTTCCTTCAACAGCATGCCCAGAAGCAGACCAGTGCATAGACATCTAAGGCAAAAAGAGGGGAGTGGTCAGAGTGGAGGGGAGGGAAGGGAAGGGGAAGGATTTCTAATTGGCTTTTTTTTTTTCTTTTTTTGCATATTGCATGTCACCAGCTTTGTCTGCCAAATCCATCCAATTGTCTGTTATGTTTTGTTAGATTTAGGAAAGTGCAGTAGGCCATCAGAATAACAAAGTACATTTTGCAGATATCAGGCATCTCCACTTGAAAGGATTCAGTTCTTGAAATTCAGCCTTTCAGACATGCATACAGAAAAAAATTGCTGGCACACAATCTTAGATGTCCAAAGAGAGATAATCTCTGCACTTATAATGATTAAACTCATTTATGGTTATGTATAGTGTATGTATACACAATTTCAAAAAACCTTCCTGGCTTTTTGTGTCTGCTGCTGTTCTGTTCAGTTACTTGAATAAACCCTGTGTCGCAGGGTGAAAAAATGTTCATGGCGTTAAACCAAACCAGGATCAAAGTGGTTTACTGATTTATTAATGACGTGTAATTATCTGGCAATCAATGAGCTGTACAGAGATCAGTGTGAGTGATGTAACTCATAAACCATACATTGTGACCACTTCAGAAAACGCTGATAAACATCCCCAGCCTCTGAGCACCCTCTGTTACTAATCCCGGGACGTGCAATCCCTGCAGCCCCTCTGGAGAAGCCCCAGGTGATGGAGGCTCGGCTCGCCCCTCCTGAGATCCCTGGCTCAAACCCGCGGGGTGGAGCTGCCGGGAGGGCTCCCAGCCAGCCCGGCCCGGCTCCTTCTCCATCGCCCAGCCCCGGGAGCAGCAGGCAGGAGGGAAGGAGAGGCTGCTCACAGCACCCCTGGGAGGGCGGAGGCCAGGACACCCCGGGGTGCCTTGTGTGGCGTCAGACAGCTCTGATGGCATCCGCTCCTGCAGCTCCATCCCTTCCGCCACTGCAGCTCTCGGGCTCCTCTCAGGCCTCTCTTTTGGCTGACTCTTTTTTTTTATTTCAGGGATCTCTTTAATTCCCTAAATGCTGTTTAATCCAGCCAACTGTCACAACCTCTACCCTGACCAGTTTTTCATTGTTTCAGGGGCAACATTTCCTGAGTGTTTTAAATTTATGATTTAAATACACCACACTGTCTGAGAGTCTCACATTCCTACCTGTTCTGCTCTTGTTGGTTTGCCAAATGTAGGTGCTGTGAAGACTCTGCAAGTCTGCAACAAAATTCCCATTAATCTGAGACAAAACTGGCAGCATTTCTGGGTCATAGAGTCTATGCTGCTTCATTTACTGCATGGAATAATCTCTTCTGTAAGAGACAAATATTTGAATACTCTTCTCAACAAAAGTTTTGGAGGCAAAAAGAGCTGCAGATTCTTTTCATTAATATGTACAACTTTTCATTGATATGTAAAACAGGATATGAAAATTTACTCTTTTTCTTCATGGAAACACAGCAACTCATTTTAGATTGAAATGTGACCTTTGCCTATTTTGTTTCACTTGGACATATTTCATACACTTCTAAATAAATTGGGAGAGAGAAGAAAATTCAATTTGTCTTTTGTATGATCAATGATGAGATTCTCATTAAAAAATTAGGGATATAAAGTGGAAGAGAATACCTTTTATAGCCACACTGTGAGTATATTTAGAAACACTAGATACTTCTTTCCTTCAGTGTTTTAGTTTATGCACATAAAAGAGGCTAAAATACAAACAAGAAACTGGATAAACAGTGATCTATTCTTTTCCTTTGGTTTCATGCCCATCCAATACAGCAAGCAAAACAAAATTCGATGTCAGAATCCTAAAGGTTCACAAGGAACATGCAAGTCATCGAACTAGTTTAGCATCAGCACACAGTGCCAAGAAAATAAAGCACTCTCTGGGGCAGTGACATTGTCACCATCACATTCACTATTTTGAAACATCAGTTTTTAACCCATTGCAAACCACTCAGTAGCACCAGCAGACCTATTCAGAACTTGCTATGGAAAACCTATGGAGTACCAAGCTTCAGAACAGGGAATTCAAGATAGACACAGAATCTTCACTTGGCTGAAAAATACACGAACTAGACAACTGAATTCTCACCAGCTGGGAACTGCCAGCTACTGTAGGATCTTAGCAAAGCTGCAAAGATCTTTTGCTAAGCTGATCTTAGCAAAAAAAGCTCATTTTGAAGTAGGTGCTAGAAAATTTAATTGGATTCTTCATATAAAAATGGTAAAATAATCACTTCTTGATAAAAGAAGTGGCAAAACTATGTGTATTCTAGTGCTGTTAATCAGCACATAGTATATGAAAAATCAATGCATGCATTTGGAAAATTTACCTCTCTGCCTCACTGTTCTTTTAACATTGCTAAATGAGTTAAGGCCAAGACCAGCCTCTGAATAGGCAAAGAGTAATCGGGAAAGAAAACAACAGTGGATTTAAGATTTTTCTTCAATTGCTTTGCACCCTTTGGCTCAGCATGAACTCTTGTCCATGTAACAATCTCTTGTCCATGCAACAGAGTTGGACGAGGGAAGAGATAAGAATCTTGACTACATGTTTCAGAAGGCTAATATATATATTATATTGTATTATATTATATTATATTATATTATATTATATTATATTATATTATATTATATTATATTATATTATATTATATTATATTATATTATATTATATTATATTATATTATATTATATTATATTATATTATATTATATTATATTATATTATATTATATTGATATATTAAAACTATACTAAAAGAAAGAGAAAGGAGACACCAGAAGGCTAGCAAAGAAAGGAATGAATAATAAAATCTGGTGACTGCTCAGAGTTCTGACACAGCTGGACTGTGATTGGTAATTAATTAACAACAACCACATGAGACTAATCAAAGATGCACCTGCCACCTTCCACAGCAGCAGATAATTATTGTTTACATTTAGTTTCTGAGGCCTCTCAGCTTCTCAGGAGAAAAAGCTTAGCAAAAACATGTTTCAAAAAATATGTCTGCGACAGACAGCTGTCGTATTCTTCCAACCCAAATAAGAGTCAGAACAGCCCTTTATCAAAACTGTCACTGCAAAAAAGATCCGCCCTGCTGCTTTGTTAAGAACATAAAATTATTTTGTTACCATGGTATATTTTATAATTGCTTTGGGATCATAAACACAGAAATCTAGCCATTAAATGCACATTAGCGTCTCATTCTACTGATTTAGAAAAGTTACAAAGTTTCAGCTGTATTATTAATTTCTCTTGCATGCAGTCAAGAACTGTTAGGTTTTGCCTAAAGAATATAAGACCTTCTGAAAGCTGAAGAGCACAAATGTTCCTTGCCTTCTAACCACTCTACAATTAATGCAGGATGGTTGCCAAAGCAGATGAAAAGAAGTATGTGCATGAAAAACTTCCAAGGTAAAGTCATCTAGGATGACCCAGATGGTAAACGATCTTCGGCTAGAGACACTGCTGCTGCTGTAAATGAAAATACCCCGCTCTGATACTAGCTTTAAGCATAGTTGGGGTAATAGGAAGCTACTGGTAGCTTTTTAAAATTGGCGTCACATTAAAAATATGACTGAAATCAGGTTCTTAACTCTCATCATGCAGCAGAGGGCTGCCATTGTAGTTTCTGGTGTGCTATTAGGAAGGCTACTGAAGCCAGTTTTTGCTGTAACTTAAGGTCTGGACTGCATTTATACAGAGGTGAGAGAATCATTGTCTCGTGAAATCAGTGGTAAGTGTGTTTTGCCTGAAAAAACTCTACATTAAAAGCAGAGCAAAATAGGGAAAGAAGCAGAGCTCTAGAAAAATGGATATACAAGTGAGAAAAGCTCTAAAAAATGAGTTTTAAGTATCTCTGACTTCAGGGAAACTGAAAGAGTCTACACATCATACAGACTAGCTTAGCTTTTTCTCAGTATTAAAACTGTGCTAGAATTCTACAGCTTTCTCTTTCCTTTACTCCACCCCCACCAAACTCAAAGATTTTCTATGCTTACTGGAGAAAAGTCCTAAAAAACTTCTGGAATTTCAGTTAACCTTCTGCTATCAGATGCCCTGGCCCCGGTTTAAGGCTGCAAAAGTTCCAACAGATTGTTGAGAGTGCCTGAGAGAACACAGTTGCTCTCCTATTTTGGTTTGGTTAAATGCAGCAGGGGGAAACAGCCTTATTTTTTCCTTCATTCAATGTACCCTCATATATGAGACATGACAGACATCTGACAGTGAAAACATGACAGTGAAAATCAGCAACATTCTAAACAGGATGCAGTTTGCACTTTTTACGTTTAAAACTATTAAAGAGAAGGGAGTTGGCATCTGTAGCACACATAACTTCTCTCTTTGATCAGCGCATGAAAACATTTTCCTGGAAAAGTTACATTAAATGCATCAGGACAGGAAAATTCTGCCATCCCACAGAGACAACACCACAGGAATGAAGATTGTTGGCCTTATTTTGCTTACATACTCCATCGTTTTCCTCTGAGAAGACAAATAAAAGTATTAAGTATGTAATTTGCTTTTCTGTATTGTGTTTAGAGTGTTTTTTTGGGGGGAGTTTGGTTTTTTTGGGGGTTTTTAAAAATTTTTATTTTACTGATCCTGTATGTCCATGAACTGTGGTGTAATTCTTAGCCAGTTTTACTTCACGTTATCATTATGAGTGAAATTTGTAAGTCTGGTGTATGATCTACTTAATGTTGCTTTGATGGGCTGGGTGAGTTCTGCAGTCTATTGTTTCTGTGATGACCCAGGACTAATGTCTTAAAGAAAGGATTTTCATGCCAGATGAGAGGAAAGGCTGGTAAGAGCAGATCCTGCAGAGAGATGGGGTAATGCGTTTTATCCTGCCTGCTTCCTCCCTGCCGATAAGGCTGGTAGTGTAAAACTCCCCCCTGCCCTAGGGGAGGTGTCCAGACTGACAGGTAAGCCAGAAGGCACTCCTCCCTTCTGACTGGTACAACTGCATCCGACAGGGTAAAACTCCCCCCACTCCCAGTGAAATATCAGGGTGTTCCCGGTAGGTGTGGATGTACTTAATCCACCAAACTCTTTGTTGTGCTGCCCTCACCCTCAGCGAATTGAGACTTCGACAATCACTCCAACCATCACTGGACATTGAAATCACAACTATCAGGTGCTGTTACTGGGTCTACTGGTGGTAAAACCTTTCCTCTCCTCTTGTTCTTTCCACTTTTTCTTCCTTTTCCTTGTATATTTTCTTCAATATTTTTTTTTATGGAAAGGACCAAGACAGGTATATGACTCCCTTCTGTTGCAACCAAATTTATTTAAAAATAAACCTGGTTCATATATACATCTTGTCATATCACTACAACCACTCCAAGAGATTTATTAATGAGAACCTCAGTTGCCCTGACTCAGAGATGGGCTGCAGCATACAGGTGCATACACAGTGACATGAGAATGTATATGTAGTATTTGTTGGGAGAAGCAAAGATGTCCCTAAAATTGATGCAGAACACCATAATTAGGATACCATTAGGGGTTACCTTCTGGAAGAATAACTATCTTTGCAGACAAGGGAATCAAACCTAATTTCCTTATATAGAATCATAGGGTAACTTAGATTACTACTTCCAAGATCAAGTCCAGTCATTAACCCAGCACTTCCAGGACTATCATTAATCATTCTCCTAAGCACCACATAAGTTTTGCACACTTTCTGGACCCTTCACCAGCTCTGTTGCTTTTATCCAGACATGCTCCAGCACCTCAAAGTAGCCCTTGAACTCAGGGGCCCAGAACTGGACACAGGACTTGAGATGTGGCCTCACCAGTGCTGAATACAGAGGGGACAACCACTGCCCAGCTCCTGCTGGCCACACTGTTGCTGACAGAGGCCAGGATGCCACTGGCCTTCTTGGCATCTGGGCATAGCTGGCTCATGTTCAGCCACTGTTGACCAGCACCCCAAGGGCCTTTTCCACCAGTCCTGGGGTTATGCCCATGGTTATGGATATAACTCATTGCCCATTTATTTAGCCTCTCTCAAAAAGGAGTTTTTTGTTGGTAAAAATAAAAGAGGAAAAAAAAGGGACATGGTCTCCTATGTGATATGTTTTTTGGAACTTTCTCATAGTTCTTCATTATTTTTCTTCACTACTAACCAGACCAAATTTTCTCACAGCTTTTGCAGGAGGAAAATATCACCATTAAATAGGTCTAGTTTTATAATGCTCATCTCAAGGAAGTGAAATCTGTGTGAAAGGACCTGTGTATTCAGGATTGCACCACCAAAGGATTGCACCAGCACACATCCCATCCCAGCAACAACAACCTTTCCCACCACTCCTCAAATTACAAACATTTACATTTACTCCTTGATGGCAAGGAGTCCCTGCAGTCCAAAGGATCTCACTTCTTTGGTATTAAATACAGGGACTTTTATTGTGAGGAAAATACAATTAAAAACATTGAATAAATCCTCACTGGATGATTATCCCAAAGGGCTGAAAGATGTTGAGGACTGGAAGTATCTTCAAATGCTAGGAGGAATGAAAGAGACCATATTGTTTTCATCCATGTCTGCCTTTCTACCCTCTGAGACCTTCCTCAGCACTGTCAGTGCTGGACACCTATGGTATACAGCCTCACCCAAATTACTGCTCAGGAATTAATTTTGACCATGCTGCAGCAACACAACAGCTCAGAAGCTCTGGCTTACTGTGGACATACCAGCTCCATGTGAGTCATCCTACAATGAGAACAAGAATGATTAGCAGGAGGATCTGACTCTTGAGCCTGCCTGCCCAAAGCTATTTCCTATAAACCATGCTTACTGCAGCAAAGACTTCTTCTCTTCATATTGAACACTCCATTTCCCCCTTATTTCTCCAGAAGAAGAGTGGTTAAAAAAAATCCCAAAAAAACCCAACCAAAGCCCCCACACTCCAGTAGTTTATAGGTTAAAAACCCCAAATGAAATATGCTTGTGAAAAAGAACTCTTCATAATGAAAGTGAATCAAACCTGCATTGCATCAGTAACAGCTGACCTTGCAGTATCACATTTATCAGCTGTCCTAGGACACCAGACTTTAAGGAACTGCACCTTCACCTAAGAAAATTGCCTCAATCAGTGAACTGAATTTTCTTATTTTTTTCTCAAGGCAGCCATGCTTTATGGCACAATGTCTCACTAGTAGAAAATTCAAATGACTGCACACATCAGGGAATATTAAATCACAGAAATCAGATTTTATTTTCTCTAAGGAAGACTCTAGCCCTCTCCAGTGCTCCAGATAAGATTACTACTATTCGAAACAGGAATAAAGCTAACTCACTTTTTCAGAGATTGTTGCCTTGGAACTGTAACATAATGGAAGGAATAACATAAAATAATCACTGAATTGCTAATCCAAAAATTACTACCAATAACAGGTTGTATCCTTTTGCTCTTTAGACATCCCTATAAATAGATTACAATCTGACTGGATAAAATCCATCTCTGAGCCCCAGTTCATTTATCTATGGGATAAACTTTGGTGTATGTGCTGCTGAGAATAGTAAGGATAACAACAGAAAGACATCCAGAATGAGGACAAGACTCTTGGTTTTCAAGTAGGATGGGAAACCAGATGTTATTTTTGAAATTAGGAGCACTTGTCTTTATTGATAAAGGGTGATATGGCAGAAGGAAATCCATCACACTTTGTACAAAGGATCCTGTTCACATTTGTATCAGAGGACTGTAACACTCATGTCAACATCTTTCTTATCCACTCTTTTGGCCACTCTTAGCAGATACACCATTATTCTGAGGTACCCAAGCTGCCCCAAAATGTCTAATTAAAGAATAGAAACAAGAAAGCAGTGCCTGCAGTGCTACACTCGGTAGTTCTAACAAATATTCACATTTGAAAAACATATTTTGCAGAATATAAAGATAATACTGTTGATTATTCTAAGACATAGTCAAATTCAATTATATGAATTTAAATTCTTGCTATTGTTCTCATTTTTCAATGGAGATACTGCGTTGTTAGCAATGTCTTGTCACTAGGTTTAGTCAAAAGGTTGAACAAATATGCAGATAGACACTAACTCAATAACAGCACTTGAAGTTAATATTCTGATCTTAAAATGAGCTAAGAGAAGGGGGCAGCTCTGTGTGACTGAGGCTTTCTGTTTCTACTGAAGGTTTTCACTGGAGAACTGCAGCTCTGTGAAAGAACAGACACACAACCATAAGCAAAAATTATATCCTAAAGGGAAAGATTTACCTTTAGGATGAAGTGTAAAACAAAACAAATAGTAATTAATTTTTTTTCATTAATGATGTTGCTGCATGAAATTTATACATCAAACTGAAGGATAGTGTAGTGTGTTGGCCCTGGTCGGACACCAAGTGCCCCCCAAAGCTGCTCTGTCACTCCCCTCCTTAGCTGCACAGGAAAGTGAAAACACAATGAAAGGCTTGGGTGTTGAGATAAAAATAGGGATGGGTCACTCACCAATTACCATCACAAGCAAATTGAATCAGAGAAGGATAATGAGAAATAAAAACAAAATTTTAAACACCTTTGTCCAAGCCCTCCCTTCTACCCTGGCTCAACTTTCTCTGCCTCCTCTTTTTCTCAGCAGAGGTGGACAGGAATGAGGCTTCTGGTCAGTTTATGTAGTCTCTGCTGCTCCTTCTTTGTCTTCCTCTTCTCCTGCTCCAGTGGGGGATCCCTCCCACAGGAGGCAGTCCTCCATGAACTACTCCAATGTAAATCCTTTCCTTGGGCTGAAGTTTTTCACAAACTGCTCCAGTGTGGATCTGTTCCATGGAGTGCCATCCTTCAGGAACAGACTGTCCTTTTGCAAGATGCCCATGGGGTCACAAGTCCTGCCAGCAGAGCTGCTCCAGCCTGGGCTCTTTTCTCTATGGGGCCAGATGGTCACATCCCCCTTGATGCATCCACCTGCTCCAGCATGGAGTCCTCCACGGCCTGCAGGTGAATCTCTGCTCCACTGCGAACCCCTGCAGGCACAGGGGCACAGCTGCTTCCTGATGGACAGCACCAGGGGCTGCAGGGGAATCTCAGCTCTGGCGCCTGGAGCACCTCCTCCCTATCCCACCTTGGTGCTGTCGCGTCTTCTCACTCCTCTCCTCTGGCTGTAGCTGTGCAGTATTTTCCCCCTGCCCCACACGGGCCCTGTGGTCCCCCCATCCCCTTGCCCACCAGCTGGAACCCCTCTGTGAGCAGCAAGCTCTCCACAAGCAATGGACCTCCGGCTTCAGGTGGGCACTCTGGACTCTGCGCAGGCCATTCTCATTCTCCTGCATGGCAGGACATCTGGAAGATTAGTGCCCTCTGACATCACCAGGCTTGGCACGGGAGATGGGCCAAGCCTGGTGCTGTCAGAGGGCACTAATCTTGCCAGAGGGCATTAATCTTCTTGGCCTGCAGCCTGCAGGGTGTCCTGATGGACCAACGCAGGGCAGGGATGATGTCCAGGTGTTAGAAAGACAAACAACTGTCAGTACAATTACCTGGCTAAGGTTTAGAGCTGGACATGCTTCAGTGGTCTCAGACCTAAGGTGAGGCTGACAAAGCTTGGGGAGAAGGATGTACTTCTTACAAATAGTGGACACACCGAATACAGAACTTATAGGCAGAACTCCCAAGATGAGGAAGAAACGCATGAAGTCAATTCAGAAACCGTGCTGAAATCAGCTCTGTCTGGGTAGAAGATAATTCTAGCAGGAGGAGTCACAGCCACTTATTTATGGCCCACTGACCCAAGAAAACCACATCTGAGCATGCAGATTAATAAGTATAAGAAGCAAGGTAATCTTTTAACCAATAGAATATAGAACAGTAATTAATAAGAGAATCATACGACTTGTAGCCAATGAACATTTCTGTCTTTGCTAAAGTTTATGAAAACAATGAAAAGTTGATATAGTCATTGGGCTGGCTTTATGGGTTAGTACCCAGCACCCCTTTCTGTGCAGAATTGTAAATAAAGCAAATACCTCAACTCTGTGTGAGGCTTGTTGCACGTGGGGTGGCTTCTTGCACATGGCATGAACAAAAAACCCCATTTTGGGAAAACAGCTTTGCTGCGGACACATTAATAAAACATGCTGATTTTCTAACCATTCTTGCCTGTGCCTGGCCCATCCTTGGAGCAAGGCAGCAGCAGGCAAGGCACCAGAGGTTTGAAATTCAACACTACAAGGTTGTTGTGGCCCAGCAAGTCACCAATCACCATTTCACCCATGACAGCACCAAATCATAGAGGGCAAGATAAGGAAGAAACTCATGGATAAATGACTGGCTCAATTCAGGCTATCAGTCAACAATCACTAGAATTCTGAGCAAGAAAAGGATTTAAAACAAGTTAAATAGGTCATTGCTGAATTTTCTCTGTCTTTAAAATGTCAAGTTTTTTCATGAATTCCCAAAATTAACGTTTTTATTTTGGCTAGTGAAAAAGATAGTGTACAGACACTTTTTACCAGAAGACTCATGTAATAACACTGTTACAGCACATTGCAAATCAAGAAAAACTTAAACCTACTGTAGGCAAGGAAAAAAAATGAAGTCCCAAATTCAGATAGAGAATTGTACTCAGACTTCCTGGATATTATTTTAGGTTAGGCAAAAATGACTGTCACAATGAATTATTTGACTCAGGTTGAATGACAAATTTATGCCCCAAATGACAGCCATCTGATATCCGTATGTGGGTAAACCACATACATGCAGCTGGAAAAGGGACTTATCACTCATGAAAAAAAGTTTCACCCTTGAGGCCCTAGGAAGATCTGAAAGCAGTCTTCAAAGAGTTCAGCTCTTTTTCATCTCAATTCTTTACTCAACTTATACATAGCATGATCCAAACATCTAGACAACTGCAGATTTTCTTGATGAAAATCATGTATTACAAGAAAAAGATCCCCAAAGGATGATGCTTATAACTAACTTGTTTACTTTATTTACTTATGTTTCATATTTCAAAAATGTTTCCATAAAGATGAATCTATTTTTACAAAGACAAAAGCAAACCTCTATCACAAAGAATCTCATTTAAACCACAAACTTGATTCCATTTTATACTCATTCTTTATAAAATACAAAGCTGAGTGCACTACTAGTCTGATGTGATGGTTCCTTGACTAATGAGGACACTGTGCTTATCTACTGCTCTCTTCAGTAACCTGAAATCAAAGGTAAAGCTCATTTTATTAGTACAAAGGCTAATTCTTACTCTTCATTACAAAGAGCTACTAAAAATAACTGGGAGATTTACCTTTGCCTCTATATTTAAATATATATTTAGATAGATACAAAGTTCGGTTCCTTTTTTGATCCTAGATTCTGCAGAAGTTCATTCTTGGCAACAAAGCCTGTTATTATTTTCTTTTATTTATGCTGGACATGAAAACATTAATGATAGAAAAATCAATAAAAGCATTTTCTAAATTCAACACTTCAATTTTCTGGAAGACTAAAGTTTGTAAAATATATATGGAAACAATACTTCCTGTATTTTTATTCCTTACCTTTATTAATTTCTATATATTTTTCACTAAGTTAGTAAAGTGATGGCTTCTAAAGGTGAACTGGATGTCTCTTGTTTTTCTTCACAAGTGAATTTGTACCAATTTTTTGCATGCACAAAACATGAGAAAGGATATTGAACTGCCTGAATTGCTTCAAAAATTATGGAATACATCTCACAGAATAATCTGTGTTCTTAAGACAGCAATTTTCTGTTTACAGACTTCTGCACTTCAAATTTTAGAAGTATGATGAGGTTGGACAATATAATTTCAAAATACTACTGATTCATTAAATCAGCTTCTACTTTTTTTTTTTTTTGTAGGAGAGAAAATTTTCAAATTTATTCTCTATTCATATTGTAAATTTTACTGCAAACTTTGACACAGAACTCCTCTACACAGAACTGAGATACTCACATAGGAAATTGGAGCAATGCTTCCTGCCTGAACACTTCAGCAGACCTTCTTTTTATTTTTCTTTTAAGTTTTATAAAAAAAGACAGAAGCACTCTCCAGATGGCCTTCATCTCAGGTGCAGTAATCACCAAAGCTTGCCAAGCAAGTCAGGTAGGTGGAGAATCAGCTTAATGTCACTTCTCTTGTACTTCTTTTCCTAGGCAACAGGTTTACAAATTATTTAGGAAACATAAGAAGTACTTATAATTAGGTCAAACCTGACTAAAGCAGCATCTTGTTTACATATACATAAATACATGTAACTGAACACAGAATATTTAAATCACAACAGCTAAGCCCACTGAATAAAATTATGTTAATATTATGAAGCCTTTCTTGTAAGAACTGTGTCTTTATAGGCATTCATACATTAAATAAACACCAGATGTCCTACCACATTAAAAACATTCTAACATTGATGTTTATTATAGATTCCTGTTTTGATTAATATTTCCTCCTTGATTATTCCCTTTTTCCCTCCATTTCTCTTCTTTTTCTCCTCCTTAAAGGGAATATTCCTAGTATTCCTCTGGGTAGATTCCGTGGCCAGCAATCTAACAGATTAACAATACAAACAGCCAAATCAAATGCAATGCTACCATTGCTACTTAATTACAGCTCATTTACTCCCCGTTTCTCATCTTGCATTCATTGCAGCACAGCAACCAGGCAGTCAGAAAAACAGATACTCTTTAATACATTAGGCTCATGCACTACTTTCCCTTCTTTTTCCAATTTCAGCCTCTGTCCTTGAGAAATAACTTTGAAGCAGCAGCTTTGATGCAGATCAAAGTGAAGACTTTTGCACAAGCCTCAGAACTATTAGGTCCCCAGAGTTCTTCTCCATTTCTGCATATTTTGGCAGATTTTAGCAGATTTTTGTAGAGCTTCAATCAATGATTTTTTGCTGAAGCAGAAAGGACTGATGTTTACATGTATATTGAGAACAAGTATGTTGCACGTAGTAATTTGCACAAACTATTTCACACTAGAGAGTTTCACCTAATTATCCATATTCAAGCAACCACTATGGTTGTCTTCTGCTTCTTCCACAGATCGCTGCATACATTTCTCGCCTATTACCATTACAGATTTGTTTACTGAACTGTGAAGTTAGTGCAATCTTCTGGAAGGCTACATTCTCCTTGACATTACCATGTACTAATGGATTGGTCTTCAAAGTCTGTAGGTTTTTGTTGCTTTAGTGGATTTAGTGGGTTTCACAATGATCTTACATAAAATTTACAGCAGGAAAAAGTAAGGAAGCAAAGATAAACCATGGCAAACCATGAAAGTGCTTTCCTATACATGGAGACTATGACATACACAACGCATTTGCTAAGGGAGAGGTAAAAAATACATTTCTTTGAAGATACTCAAAAGTGTAAGGACACTGAGCCAAAGAGACTGTATTCTGAAGATGTCCTTATCAATTGGTCACTCAGAAATAAACATTTTCCTGTACAAGAAGCAGCCTTGGCTTGATGTTATGCTGCCATAGGATACACCATGCTCACGCAGCTATTGATACTAAAGCAACCTTGGATAGTAACTGGCAGACATACGTTTCTTTTTCACTCACACAACTCCCCATGCTTAATGCTTTCTACAGCAAGGGAAAGACCTTTGCTTTCATTATACTCAAATTTTTTGAAGTATTTTCTCACGGGCAGTGCTGTCTGAAACCACAGCTTCAGCAAATTCCTACTTAACAGAGGATAGTAAGTAAGATGACAAAACATGTATTTGCAGAAACTTCACCTGTTAGAATTGCATGATGAGAGAATTTGGAGCAATCAGGGAGGAACAAAATACTTCTCTTCAACAAAGTATGGTGAAGATTCATGCATATCTGTGTTCCCCTTCACATTCCAGAAATCCGGGGAAACTAGGCAGACATTTTGTTGCTTCTTTTCACTGGTTCTCACTCTGCAGCTGAGTGTTTGCTGTGACTCAGGTCACTACTTGAAGGTTTTCAGCCTGGAAATTTCCATAGCTTCATGCAATGCTAGCCCATCACAGTTCCTTGGCTGCTCTGCCAGAGAAATAAGATCCAAATATGCCTCTTTAATATAAAGCTGCTCCATCTCAGGGCCATCCTTAACAAGACTAGCTCACAAAAAAGCCTCTTCTAGGGTACTACCTCTCAACATGAACCTCAGTTTAAGCTAAGCCACCCATGATCTAGACTTAGCTCATAAACTCATTATTTCCTAGTTGCAACTAGTATGCTTCCTGTACACTTTAATAAAAGCCAATAAAAATGAAAAAACACCAAGTCTTTGTCATTATTTTAAAAATGTGGAAATGACACGATCTCTCAACTTCTTACCCCTCAATGTATTCATTTTCAGCAAAACATTCACTTGATTTAGAACAGCACAACAGACTTCTTTATTCTAACCCATATTTCCTTATCACTGTTAGAAAAACACATTTTTTCCCTGACAAGTTTTATTCCAGCTAGTGTGAGGCTGTCTGTTGAAGCACACAACAGATATTGCCCACACAGTACCTCTTCAGCAAGAACATGCAGGCAATAGCTTATAGTAATTTGCCTGACTACAAAAGGTGTGTCTGGATGGTGTGTCTGGATCCCAACCAAGTTCCTCTGAAACACGTGACAAGTAATAGCTAAATCCAAAGCTGGTAACTCCATTAGAAGAAGGCTATGTTTTAAGGATATAAAACCACTGAAAGTTAAAAACTAGTACACAGAAAGTTGAAATCTGAGAGAAACACAGTAGTGTGCTATTTTCTGTCCTTGATCCTATATGAAAATTAACTATCACACACACAAATTTTTCTCAGTGTTTGTAACCAACAGTTTCTAATCTAATTACTAGTTTTAAAATACTTTTTAAAAATACTTCCAGCAGTGTAATCTTTTCCATCCCATCCTGCCCCTATGATCAGCAATGGTATAGACACATTATATGGAACCAGATGAAGAGCCAGGTCAGTTCCTTTGTAGCAGAGGCTCTTTGCAGCATCAGAATGAACTGAAATTGTAAGTTGAAATCTACACTTAATAACTGTGGCTGTTCAAACCACTTTTAAAACTGGTATTTGTCACTGACCCATATCTATCTGCACCTGTATGCATCTTAACTATTTAAATTGGGAACCAAATCCCCTGTAGCGCAGCAGGTAATAAATGCTCTCAGAGATACTCAAAGCCACATGAAAGCATTTGCTACCACAAGGGTTCAGGCTGTGTCTTGGCTAGCAGCATGAAAACACAGCATGAGAACTGTGTCTTAACTTCTGGGTATGATTTATGTCAATTCAGATCTCACATGAATTCTGCTTGTCATGTTTATCTAGTTCTTTTTATCTGGTTTCATTGTCCTCCAATTCATACAGCTCTGATTATAAAACTATATTTTCCCTGCAATTCTCAGCAGCTAATTTGTATAAAAAATATATATTATTAAAGGGGAGCTTAGGGACGTTAGGAAAGGCTGTCTGTGATTTCAAAGTTTCTATGCTAGGTTCATAGATATCATTCACTATTCACTGGGAAGTGTTTTATTTCCTAGCACAGTAATGAGTTATAAGACCATATTAAGTGCCCTTTGAAATGTGAAGATTATGGGGCTTTAAGGCCCAGGCTGACAGTTTTTCCTATGTTCTCTTCATAGTGATACAATTCTTGAAAATTTTTTCACCTGTTCCTCCAAGATGGCTGGAGAAAAAGCCAACTGGAAATGTGGATTAGTAGGAATGCAAACAAGTCCCCCAAAGAAGCCTTCAGAGCACAAGACATGCCATGCTGAGACAGACTGATACTCATTCAGGAGCAGTGAGGACAGACCAGCACTTTGAAAAAACAACAAATACACTTGTATGACAGGTGACATGCTATCCCACTGCCTGAACTTCAGAAAAAGAGGCACATTCCTGAAGGTTTTCCTCAGCACAACATTAGTGAGAGTGTTTTGAAACTCAAGGATGGTCAGACCTATCCTTCAACCTAAATTAAAGAATAGGGGATTATTCACTGTTATCCATTTTTGCAACTTTTTACACACTCTTTAAGCTACAGATACGTGAAATCCAAAGTTTCATCTGTTGTATTATATGTTTGCTGGTTAATCTGTGTTTCAGTCCACTTCAAGATTCCCTTCATAGGTAGATACTCTCTTCAGCTGCAGTCTGTGGCATTCAGTATCCTGCAGGAGTCATATAGCAGATAGATTTTTCTCCTAATGAGTACTAGAAGTGGAATGGTTAAGCCTAAAAGTGAGACTCACTGGCAAGGTTTTAATGGCAGGACAGATCCAGTGAGCCCAGTAAGATTGAATATCGCATAGATTTACATGTCTCATTAAAAGAGTAGCCTTAGGAACTCTTTTCAAAATACAAAACTTAAAATTTATAATCAGTTCTCTGTATTTTCTGTTTAATTTTACAGAAAATTTCTAAGTTTGAATAAAAATCAGAAAGTACAAAAGGGTATTTCCAAAAGGTAATACCTCTTCCTGTCTCTTTGCTAGTCCACAAGGAAAATAATTGTATCCTTTATCTCTCAGCGTTAAAGTCTCCCAAACCCTCTTCATGCTTCTAAATACTGACATAAGCTGGCCTAGTTTTTGATAAATCTACAGTCAGGAGACCAGGGCAAGCACCAAGCTGCCCTTAATCCTCTTCTCTGACGAAAAGCTATAAAAAGGCAAAATAACAAGTGGTAAGAAAGACTCAGATTTTACTCTTCCTGCTTTTGCTGCTACTATAGTGACACCTGCTGTCCCATTCTGCCTTTTAAGTTAGAAAAGCCTAAGGAAAAAAAAAAAAAAAGAAGTAGCAGCTTCAGAATAAAAACTTTTATAATCATTCTAGTTAATTGTAAAAATATTTCCCCAAGGTGCATTACGCAGTCTGGCTCACCTACAATGTCACATTTTCAGGTGTGGTGGATTGACCCTGGCTGGATGCCAGGTGTGAATCGAAGTCAGAGGGAAAAGAAGGGAAGGAGCAACAGGATAACTCATGGGGAAAAAAAATATCCCTGCTGGTAGGATCCTGACCATTTTTACCGAGAACTGATGCTCTGCAGAAAATTAAAAAATAATGTACATAAATAAATAATCAGCAATTGATGCTAAATTGGCAATTCGCCCAGAGCAGAAGCAGCAGTCTGGCTGTGGCTATTGCTCTAAGTCGCCGCGGCCTTGCAGTCAAGCGGCCTCAGCAGCATTTCACTACGGAACACGCAAAACTTCCTGCGGGAGCCGGCACCTCCATCCTGGGCACGGTGTACGGCTCCATACGGCCGGGTGCTGCTAACACCCGGTGGCTCTGCACAAAAGGCCAGCAAGGCTCTGCACAAAACGCCAGCAAGGCTCGGCAGGCAGTGACAGACACCCGCCCAGGGCCCGGCTCCGTCCTGCTGCAGCGCCCCTGGCTGCCCTCCGCCCGGCCGGCCCAGCACAGAGCCCAGCCGCAGCACCGAGCTGCCCCCACATGCCTCCAATGCCTTAAGTTTTAGCTTTCCTATTTTTCACATTCTGTACTGTCTCAGTGTGTGCCTCTGAACTTCATATTAAGTGTTAGCTCTCTTCACAGTTTACTTAGACAAAACAATCGTTTTCCAGTCTGAGAACCAAGGACACCATTGCAGCTTCAGGCCCAAAAAGCATAAACAACGGTGAATTGAAGAGGGCAAACTGGGAGGATGGGACTTCATAACCTGAAGCTTTCATTGGACAATTAACCCCAATATGTAAATGAACCAAAAACTTATAAAAGCATGAAAACTCTTGACCAGTTGTCCATATTGCGTCCATTTTGGGCAGAGCCCTGGCCAGGCTCTTGTGCTGCCCAAAGTATATCCTTTTAGGCCTTTTAATAAATCCTTACTTTGTTCCTTTGACTCTGGCTAGCCTCTGTTCTAGGCCAGCCCCACAAGGCATCGCCTCCAGCCTCTGACAGAAACCTCATGGCCTTGGGAGTGGAGAGCTCTTGTAGCCTGGCAAAGGCATGTCCTGCTGGGCACCCAGTGTGGCCAGGCTCTTGCCCAGGGGTGGAGTAGGGGGTAGAGCCTTTGGCACTTGTGGGTGCCCCCAGGTGCCACACAGGGACCCAACACAGGCTCTTGCCTCAACACAACACATCACACTCGCTCACTAGCACACCACCACCAGCAGATTCCCTGCATGTGGATCTACCAGAGTCACACACCTAGAGTCATGCACCCAGGGCAGTTTTTGCAAATGCAGTCCTTGCCTACCCAGCAACAGAGATGCTGCAGACAGAAGTGTGGACATACAGACTTGAGGTAACTGTCAGCTTATTCTGTAATGTAGCTTTCCAAGAAGTTAATGACAGTAAGCTGAAAATGCATGATTTTTCTGGATTTCCTCCAATGGGACTCAGGGAGATGTGAGAATCATACAAAGCCCAACATATGTTCTCATACCCTTAATGACTTGAATTCACCATTCTCAGCACAATACAAGGCAGAATGAATGGCAAGGGATAATAAGATAAATAATGTCGTGGGCCAAAGAATCCAACACTGGAAGGACTAAGTCGTAATATCTGACTATTTGAGATACTACTGAAAACTCACTAACCCAAAATTAAAAGAAAGTTTGTGCTGTACTATTCTGAAAAAATAATAAACTAAATTCTAGTTCAGTTTCTTTTCTGAACACAGAATAAAGACTGATAAGTCTGAAGTTTATCTGAAGTGAAATTTTAGTGGAATAAAAATATTAATCACTGAAAAAAACCCACAGTAAGTAAGAAAGTAATATTTATTGTTGTGTTCAGTTCAAAATTTTAATAATTGCCTCTAATTGAATCCAAATAATGACTAGCTTTTTACAGCACAAAATCCCATATCAAGTTAGAGAATTATGACATTTGCCTTCATGAACATAAATCACCAAGAGATTTGTTACCAAGCCCATAATCTGCACTGATGTATTACATGTTATCTCTATAGGGAGCTGGCAACACAGAAATCATAGACTTAACCAAATGTATGTATAAACTGTTATGTGCAGAGGCAAACATAACTGTTTGCAGTTTTGTGTCAATGAAGAGGGCTGGACTGGGCAAATACATAGCCAGTTAAAAGAAAAGTCTTTAAGAACAAGGACCCATGTGAAAAGCAGCTATTTATGTCATTTATATATCTCACCTTTACTGACCAATTTTGATGTGAATGGGGAAGCCCCACTAGCTTCCAAACTATTTCTCTTATAGTAGAACCAACAAATCAATCTTTCTGTATCCAAACATCAAAACCCTATTAGCGGAATGAGTGGAAATGAAGACTGTTCACAATCCAGGGTCATGCTTGTAGGTACTGCTGCAAACTCTGAGTCTGTTGTTAGCAATAAGCTAGAATTTCATACTAGTTCTGGGGCTTTTTGTTGTTCGGTGTTGGTTTGTTTTTTTTTTTTTTTTTTTCTAATTCTTTAAATAAATACTTGACTTCAAAAGACCTTCAGAACTGTTACATGAAGTTTTTCCTTCAGCAATGTTCAAACCTATCTGGATCTGGGAGAGGAGGTGAACCAAGCAAAGTTGAAAATGCTTACTGTATCACTTTGTATCTCTGTACAGGCAGCAGATTCAACCACTACATGTGACCATTATGTTACCACTCAGCAACTTTTTCTTCTGTGTTTATGGAGCCTCTTCTCTAAATCCACACCCACAACCGGGCAATGTGGGGCTTGCCTTGGACAACATTAGGTCTGGAAGTTCTGCTAAGCACAAACTGGTACTTCTTTTTTAAGAAGCAAAGTGAATAAACATCCTGCAAGTCAGGGGGAATGTCTGGTGTAATGCATGCCTGAGCCAATAGGTTCCTACATTTTTATTCACCCTCTTGCAATGCCACAGGTTTTTCATTTGCCATCTCATAGGCAATCACATAGCAGCTTTGTCACCTGCAGCAATTTTGAAGGCATCAAATAAAGGAAAAAATTCTGTCTAGGTATCTCAGGTATGGAACAATTATTCAGAAGAGTTTAAGGAAGTTCAAAGTCTGATGGTCAAACACCTCTCTTTAAGAAAGCACTACAAGTGATGCAAACATGAATTTCCATTCTCAAATCTTTACCAATTTTCTCATGCAAGCATTCAAACAATATAAACATAAAACTAGAATTTCAACTGCCATTGGAATGCCAGAAGCTCTGGAGTTCAGGGCAGACCTTTGTAAACCAAATAAGCACAGTCCAGTATATCAACACACGCTTCTCATAATTTTACATTCTTTTTAGTGCAACATATTTAGCCCTTCTGGTGTAAAATTGTTATTAGTGACCAGTGTTCATCCCCCAGAAAGAAAGTACCCACCTGTTATTTAAAACTGGAGTAAAAGGAGTACTTAGGCATCTCCAGCCTGCTGAAATCAATGCTAGTTCAGTTCCTATACACCCTTGTGAGTCTGACCTTTAGCTCATTTTTCCTTTCATCCAAAGCCCACTGTGAAATTTGGTTCAAAGGAATAAAGAAGTGAAAGACATTTCTGATCTGGATGACAGTGGAAGAACTTGATCCCTACAGAAAATCAGAAGTCTTGGGCATTCCAGGGGAGTCAGAAAACTAGGGCTGACCTAGTAAGTACTGACACTTGTTAGCTTCTCTGCCATACAAGAGCATGCTTGATATGGAAATTTCATGAAATGTAGTGCCAGATTTGGATATTCTTATGCTAAGCAACCTACTCACCCTACTCCTTTCTTGGTATCAACTCCAGCAGAGACAAATCTTTATAAGCTAAAACAACTTAATACAGAAAAAAGTTCTATTGGCAAGAAGTATCCATTTTTCTGTATATTCTTCAAGAGGAAGACAAGAAATTGGAGTCACCTCATAGACCAGCTCATTGAAATTAATATGCCAGACACTTGACTTCCTACCTTCAAGAATTATTTGGCTGCGATATTTCTTCTGTATCACAGAAAAAGCCCTGAATAATTAGCACACTAAACATCTGACTCTTAGGTATTCTCTGGGTTGCAATAATTGTAGTGAGGGCAACAGCAAGGTTCTATCAAGCAATAACAAAATACAAATCAGAGGTGAGTACAGTAAAAGTGTCAGAGTATACAATCAGAGCTTTAGTGCTTTCCCTTCATTCTGCAGGCAGAAAACCTGCACTAGTCAAAACTTTTGCTCTCTGCTCCTCACCTTCTCTATGTCACTGTATGACATGCACCCGTGCATCTCAACACAGTCCTACCATCTCACAGAATTAACATGCAGAATAAGGAAAGCTGTGCAAAAAGAGGGAACTACTATTAATGCAAGAAAGAAGATTCTGTGGAAGGCTTAACAAGAGAACTTGAGACAGGATGAGCTCACAAACAATCTGGAGCCTCAGAATCTGTCAGGATTAGTGCCCAAGCTGCAGCAGCATGATACCTGCAACATCAGTTCTGCCAAGAACCTTGCTTGGGCCATGGGAAGGTACAGCTCACCACCAATTCTTTTAATTGATAAATTAAATGTTAAGACAACATGATAATTAATATATTGGAATTATCTTAGAACAGTTAGAACACAGGTAAGGAATAAAATCACTCACAGATTTTTTACTGCCAAAGTTGTAGTCATAAATTAGCATAATTCATCAAAAGTAATGCTAAAGCAGTGGAAAGGAAAGATGATGGCAAGTCTACCATCTTCTCTGTATTTATACAGGAAACGTAGTTGTACATTTGTAGTTCTGTGCACAATTCCAGAAGGAAAAAAAAACTGAACAGGTTTAGACTACCTAAGATGACAAAAGACTTCCTTGATTCACTGAAGCAAGGGAGGAAAATCTTTTATGTCTGTAGCAAAAGAGAACCTATTCAGAGGGATTGTTTCTAAATTAGACTCTGACATTTAATCAAATTATAAATCTGTTTTCATACTTTGTGAATCCTCTTAGATACAGTTATCCACAGTTTGATGAAGCCACCCAAGATCCAGGAAGGAGAACCAACCCACCATGTCTCAGCTTTTGTAGTTTCCAGCTGTGGCTGTGGCTTGAAGGGTGTTACACAGCACTGCTAGTAATTTTCTGTCTTTTCTCTATGTCAGGAACGTAATGTTTTCAGAATTTGTATATTTTTTGGTTTGTGGTTTTTGGGCTTTTTTTGGTGTTTTTTGTGTGTTTGTGTAATGGGCTTTGTTGGTTGGTTGGGTTGAGGATTTGTTTGTTTTTTTGGTTTGATTGTTTGTTGTTTTAATTTTTTCGGTTTTAATGAAAACCTGAAAATCTTAGTGAAAACCAAAATTCCTGAAATGTTCTTTTAAATTATTTTGCTCCTACATAAACATTCCCATTAGTATCTTGTTCAGAAATATCCATTTCCATTTTCTGTCAGAAGAAAAAAAGTGAACATTAAAGTTTTTGAAGAAGTTATAATGAATTTCATAGGACTTCAGGATATCTCCTGTTCAAGCTGAAACTTGTAAATGACTGCCGAGTTGTTCTTTTCCTGATTTCACAGACTGTTCTCTTTCTGCGTCTCCAGTCTTGATGGCCATTAGCATTTCCCCTTCCTGACATTTTTACACAAAAACTCTGTACTACATCTGGATCCCTCCTGCACAGCCAGGGTGTCTGATAAAATAGCCTAAATCTTGAGATGCGTTGATTATAAAATATAGGGTAGACAAAGACAGCCTTTGATCTCTTGCTCTACCTGTGCCTACCAAAGAGCTTTACTGTGCCAGTAAGTTGTCAGGTGACTGACTAAGAATTGTTTCAGTGTTTCATCAAAAACATAAAAATGCATAAAGGTAACCACTAATTCTATGGAAGGTACTTTTACAGTAGGGTTTCCGTCCCTTAGGATTGGAAAAATATTTAAAACCCTTTTATCTAGGAAAAATTCACTTCCACAGTACAATAAAGACTGGAAAAACAATTAAAAGCTACTCTAAGAAGGAGGGTGGACAAGACCAAAAGAAAAAAATAGTCAAGTAGATGTTCAACATTGAAATATCAACACAATATAGATATTTTGAGTCAATCAAAACACTGAGATTTTGAAGGCATTAAAAAGACGTGTCTGGAAGTATAGACAGAGATGTCAAATTGCTGAACTATAGTGGAGGCTGAGAATAGAGACTAGAAAGCACAGTGGCTGGGAAATACAGTACTGAGCAGACACTGCATTTCCTGACCTCATGTTCTCACAACACTTTTGCAGTGCCTGTTAGTACCTAGAAATGTAATTATTGCTGGGAAGTCACTTTTTTTTCCTGGGAATCTGAATCACACATTATTCAGTTAGCAATATTTCAAAGACTAGCTTGAGAAAAATTACTAGTGAGAAGTAGTGATCCTCCTACAGCATTGATGAAGTTAGTACGGATTTTGGAAAAAGAGGAAAAAAAATGGATGTTTTCTGCAAGCCATCTGAGCTTTTAGCATGGTAATTACTAGGAAATATTTTCTGTAAACAGCAATTGTCCTGGGTTGGCTGTATGATGCTTTTATCCCCAATCATCTTGTTCTGTTCATGCTGAATAGTAAGTTTTGCACCTTTAAGACTTATTGCAGAGAGTGAAGGGGGAGAGAAAATGCAGGTTTTTTTCCTTCAGACATTGCACTCACTCCCCCACATTCCTCCTCCTGGCCTGTGGTTGTTGTCGGCAGACAGACGGCGGACAGAGCTCTTCTTTTACTTTTTAGTTAGTGTCAGCTAGCTGAGACAAAGAAGTTCCCTGGACTGTGGGGTTTTTTTTCCTTTTCTTTGGACCTCTTGAAACCTGCTCTGGACTGAACACCCAGGGGAGCACCGGCAGCTCACATTTCTGGCCCACCGGGCCGGGCCTGGCCTGCGACAATTCCAGCGCTGGAGGGACTGATCAGAGACTGAGTGAGCTGCAACCCAGGGAGGGGGTTTTCTCAGTTTGTCATCTCTTTTAGAGCGGCAAAGAGTCTTATTGTTTGATATTGTTTTAGTTTTATTGTTTAATAAACAGGTTTTTTCCACCTTTCTCCAAGGAGGTATTGTTTTTTTTCCTCCTGGACCAGTTGAGAGGGGAGGGGCCAATTGGATCTGTTTTCCCACTGGAGCTCCTTGGGGGATTCTTCCCCAAATTTACTCTAAACCTGGACAGCAATGTATTCAGATTAGTAAAGTTCTAATCAACAAAATGACTATGTTTTAATTTTGGTAGAAAGAAGTAAATATTCTAAGGGATTCATCATTGGTGATGAGACCCTCCCTCCAAAGCACTGCCTCAATTTTATCCAGCCTGTCAAAAAAAGTGTGTTCTCTGGGTTCCTTAAATGTCTATGTGACATTATGAATGACTTCACTGCAGCTTATTTCCTAAGTATCAGGAAACCCTAGCACAAGCTGGCCTAAAACATATAGCACCAGGTTTCTATATGGGACGAATGTCCATTACACCTTAACAGCTTTTTCAGCACACAAACACCTTAGTACTGGTCTCATCTTTTCTGCATACTTAACATCAGGTTTGTTGGGTTTTTTCCCTCAGAACTCAAATTCCCTCAGAACAATGGGAAATGAAAGTACATGTACAAAAAGCTCCAAAATGCTGCAAGCTTATCAGTTTCAGGGCAAGATACTTGTTTTCCTTCTACCCACTCACTTTTCTTCATCATTTGTCATTCCTCAACATAAACACCTTGGTTTGTGGCCTTGGAAAGTATTTGTCTCAAACCAGGTAACGAGAAACATGGAACAGTACTGGGGTTTAAACCATAAAGATATTGACCCAGCCATCATGCATAATAAGATTGTTCAGAAGAGGCTTGAATTCCTTAAGATGTGATTGGGATAAGGAATGAGAAGTGGTCATGCCATGGTAGGAGGCCATCTTGAAATCTGTCATTAAATTACTTTTCTTAGGAGTCAGCAAATATTAGCATGAAATACATTAGCATCATTTCTTCCTTTAGAGACCAGTAACAGAAGAAATTCCTTCTTTATGAAGAACACAGTCTCTAACATAAAAATCTTTATCCAGGCCCTGATTTTTTCTATCTGTAAGGTTCTCACTGGAAAAGAGTTAGGTATTCAGTAAATATGGTTTTAAAAAAGTTCAGTGATGCTTCTTGTGCTTTGCAAGTTCCCGCTTTACTGAACACCAGCAAATGGTACATCTCCCTGAAGTGTTACCTTTCTTTGCTTCCATTTGTAAAGATTATGTGTAGATTTCTCTTTCCTGTTTCTTACTGATATTTTGAAACTTCTGTGGAATAAAGCAATTAGGACACAATGGAATGTCCCTCTTAATCTGTAAAACATTATGTATATTATGACTGTACCAGAAGAAGGATACAAGGTCAAAACGGCACAGAACAGGTGTTTTTATCTGACTCACAACATTCTCAAATTTGTGAGAATGCTAGAGAAAATGGTCCAGGTTCACAGTTAAACAGTTCTTAAATAATTAATGGTATCCTGTGTTCAGGGCTTCCTACTCATTTGGCTGTGTCTCTTGATATTTATCATGCCTGGGTTTTCAGATGCACCTGTGGGTATAGTTCTTAAGAGTTTCCAGTTATCAGGTTTTGAAAAGTAACATCCCAAATATTGAGTGAGACACTTGAAAAGGCTTAGTAAACACAAAGGCCATCTGAGAAGTGCTGAGGAATACCAGTCCAGGAGTACTCACAGATGCTCAGTATCTCAGAGACCTGACACCTCTCTTACCTCACCTCCCTTCTCTTGATCAGAGTGGTGAGCCCTCCTTGTCTAAACTTCAATTTCTCAGGAAAAAAAACCCCACAAAACAGCAGCAACAACAACAACCAAGTAATTGCATATAGACTGGGGAAATTTGGTGAAGAAATGTTCTGTTTACAGCATTGTTCTCTTTAAATCAAATATTTAAATAAAATCAGTGCTGGCATACACTATAATCACTATAATCACAAAGATCTCCACAGAAGGAATTTATCTTAATCCCAGAACCAAAGCCCAGTAATACAACCCTATCAACGGCTCCATAACAAACCTTCTGCCACTAGAAGGCAGCAAAGCTCCAATATTAACACACATTTTGTGACGCAATGCTTTGTGACACAAAGCATTTCCGTGACACAGAAGAGGCAGAAAATTCTGTTAATAAAATGAAATGTCCTTTTCCCTGTGTGCATACTCAGTGGCTGCTGATTTCTCTCATATTGTTTGCTCTCAGTTCATATGCATGAGTGAAGAGTATTCATTTGTAGTAATTTATTTAAACTTCTGTAGCAGTGCCTGTCAATGGCAGAGACTCAGACAGCTGACAGAAACCCAAACTAACTTCACAGATTAGCTGATGTAAGTATAAAATTTGAATCAGAAAGTAGGTTACCAATGAGTTCCCCTCAAGTAGTATCTATGTCTACATCCATAAATACCCAACGATTTTATCTCTCCATTTAGTGCACATATTATCACTCTACTCTCCAAAATTAATCTTATGGTGTAGGTATTGTACTACTAAACTTTCCAAATGAAGAATCCTACTTTTCACAGAATGCCTGGCTCTGTATTACTCAGATAACCCTGTTGCCTTTTGATAGCAGTGAAACCCACTGCCATTGATATTCCCAACTCATATTTCCTCAGCTATCTACAAGCTTCTGCACAGGATACAAAAGCTTTCAGCAAAACCCAAAGCTGCTTATAGTCTGTATTGCAATAAACAAACTTAGAGTCTGGGAACACAGTGTGAGACTGATTATCAAAGCTGTGGACCACTGTCCTCTGTAAGTAAATCCTGGAAAGCCTTTCCCCTAGGGCACTGGTAAATGATGAGAGGTAAATGATGGAGGGATGTGGCATTCACAAACCAGCAATCCTAGGGCACCTAAGACCAAAACATTGAAGCCACAGAGGACTCCAAGAAACAATTTTTATTCTGTGAAATATTTCTAACAGGAAAACCTAACATTAACAAATGTTCATAGGAGATACAACACACTGTGTCTGGCAGTGCACCTTATGTGTCCTTTCCAAAATGCTGCCCTTCCATTGAATAACAAGTTTCACAGAGCATGGCACTCTTAGGAGTTTGTGGGGCACTTGGTGAGAGAATGCAGAAAATGCAGTCCCTTACTTGTGCCCAGGATCCCCCCACCACTGCCATCAGTCCCAGCTCCAGCCTGAGGACCAAGGTCGTTCTGGGTCATCCTGCTGCCCCAGAAGCAAATATGGGCAGGAAGGCAGGGCTTTGGCCAGGCACAGTATTTCAGACTGAAGTGAAAAATAAGGGAAGACACACACACACACACTGGTGCACAGGCCCACACATTGAAAATATTCAGAATTTAGGGAGCAAGTAAAAATCATAAAAATATGCTTGATCAACAATCAGTACAGAACAGAGCCGAGAAAATTACTCAGAATTCTCAGTTTGGTCTATATTTTTTTATCATCTCACAGTTTGTGAAAATGTTCAGAGAATCATTTCGACCATACTTTTCATAACTAAATCACTATGAAAATTTTAAAATTCACATGAAGTTCAACTGTGCATGATCATTCAACATATAACTTGCAAATGAACCTAGAGAGGAGTAAACATAAATTAAAAAACAGCCTGTCTCAAGACTTCTCCTTTCACCCTAAACACAAAGCATGCCTGAGTCACCAGACAGTAATGTGGACATATTTGTTTGCATTAATTCTAAAGGGTAAAAAAAAGTGCAAAACTCTTTCTCTCTGAAGATTTTCAAAAGGATTTGGGTAAAACATTTTTTCTGCAGCACTATATTTTATTTCTACCAGATTTAATACTCCTTTCAATTTGGCTCACAATTCATCTGTAGTAATACTAATACAATGCAGAAGCAGTGGGGATCTCAAGGTGGTGTGAGAGGAGTGCTAATGAGGAACTCTACCACCATAGGCTGACAACATCCAATAGCTGGAAAGGGAAATGGGAAGCAAATAAATGCACCGAAGAAAGGTGCTCCAAGTACCAACCCCTTTACTGCAGCTGTGTTAGCCAGCCAGGGCTGCCAGAGGGGTAAGAGCACAGACAGGCCAGTGCAGCAACGCTGCATCCACTAGCGCAAAGCTCAGCTGCAGTGCTACCCTGCATGAGCTGGAAAGCAGCTGGTAGAGCTTAATGGCATGAGGAACAGGCAATACCTTTTGCTGCTGCATGCACATTAAACATTGATCCTCTCTTTTACAGCCAGCAGATTGCCTTCAGGCACTGCCATCACCAGTTCTTGCTCTCTGCTCTGTAAACAACTTAGAGGAGGTTTTGAAAAGGAAACTGAAGTCCTGGAATACACTCTTATCTCTGCTAAAAAGGCCACATTATCTAAAAACTATTCCCAAAATTACTCTATTCAGTAAGTAAAGTAACAAATCTCAAAAGACTCTACTTACTTCTGGTGTGCATGAAGAGGAAGGGGAAATTGATTTTCAGTTTTTTCCTTTTACTCATAGCTACTCTTACATGTGTGGATTTACATAATCTGTCAAACTATCAGCAATACTAATCATAGTACACTGTACACTATCCTTGGAAATATTTTCTTCTGAATTTTCATCTACATTTGTTTACCTTTTTCTAGTGTGGTATTCTTTCTCAGTGACATATTATAGTTGAATGAAGACAAATGACAAAAGAAGGTGTAGAAGAAGACAGCATGTCAGATGGAAAGCTAAGCCCATTAAAAGCATTTTTCTGACATATTTACATGATGCTGATCAGTGTGGATTTAGCTGGACAGAAAATACACCTCTCCTGAAGGAATTTCAATACTCACTTAAAAATACCTGAGCAATGAGTGGTGTGTAACAAGTAGATAGTAATTGGAATACATAGAAATTATGTTACCAAAATTTACAGTTCATCAAGATAAATATGTGCATATCACAGTTCCTCATAAAACAATCGACATTACGTGTTTGCAGAATTATAAAACTATGCAGAAAACAAAAGATTAACTTTCTTTTCACATTAGGAAAACTTTTGCTGCATATTATAGCAGTAAGAATCAAGGTAAAATCACTTTGCAAGTTATGCCAAATTTGTCAGGGTGATGCTCCTATAATGGTTTTTTTTTACTGATTCTTTAGCACAGTTTATTTCAGAATGAACCAAATAACTGCAAATTCAATCAATTCTGTTAAGTCTGTAACTTAAGCATAAACAAAGCCTGTGTATTTTGCAAAATAAAAGTCCAAAACAGAGGAAATGGGGAAGAATTATCTGTAGGCAAGGCAGGCGCAGCTGGCAGACATGGGGGAGGGGCTCTGAATTATTCCTGTTTGGTTTGAGGATGGTTTCCTTGGCTACTTAAAACAATGTAACAACTTTTCTGGGTGTATGCAAGCAGCAAAGTGCCATTCCTGCAAAGAATCACTGTCTTCCACTAGTTGAAAAAAAACCCCATCAATGTTCTTTCCACACCGAACAGTGGAAATTCTGCTGCTTTTTAGAAAGACCAAGCTAATATTAAAGCTAAAGCAGAGTGAGGTAACTGTGAGGTTACAGTGAGGTAACTCGCAGTAGCCCCCAAAGGCATCTGAGTGGTTGGTGTTCACATTAATTCCTCAAAAGCACCTAGCATTATTTGCAAACAAATACTTCCACCAAATATGTGATGCTTTTCCTGTAAGAGTTCTGCATTCCCTCTTCTCCCAGTACAGTTCCCAGTTCCCAGTTACTTATTGATCAAAATAAAGCTTGCAAAAGTTCACTGTTGAACTCCCTGGGTGCTGCCTTTTCCCCACCATTCTGCGCCTTATTTTTATTCAGTACAGGAGGTGAGATGGCACCACTGTTCCACAGATGTGAGAGAGGGAGGAGCGGAACACCACACTCGTGGGCCTTCCATGCTCTGGCTGGAGAGCTGGCTGCAGGAAACAGCTCTGGCTTTTATCTCTCTACATGAGCTTCATGGCAGATCAGAACAAATACATAAAACTTCTTTTGCCCCATATGGTGGGAAGGTGGAAATGGTGTTCCAACCATTCCAGTGGTGCAGCTATAGGTCCTGACTCCCCTCATCTGTCACGTGGACCTTTAAGGCCCTGGTTATTTGACAGCATCCGAGCAATACTATTAAGTTCATTATCCCAGCACTTTGCATTACTTCTAAATCAGACATATACCTGGTTTCCTGCCCAGAAGTAAAGTCAATTTGTGCAAAGTGAGGGCATGGGAATTGTTTTATCAATTTTGCTTTGAAACATACTGTATGTACTCTATCTACGTCCCCACCAAAGAAAAGGTGTGCAACTTGCAGCCAAGACTCAGGGGTTTTTAATTACTTAGCTATCACCACTGAGAAGCAAATTTATCTGAGTCTATGCAGATGTCAGGTTTATCTCACCATGGCCTTGTATAAAAACCAGTTGTGTATAAGGAAAACGTATCCAGCATTAAGCCTTTTACGAATTGTGTAAAGAATAATAGCAGCTTTCTGACATGATACCTAAATATTCCAGATACCAGCACTTAGGTAGCAAAAATATCACTGTAGAAAGGTATTTCAAGCACAAACTTGTCAACCATCTTGCAGCCTCAAGCATGCACTCCTTTTGCCTGTTCATATTTGCTGGTTTTGTAGTTTGATCAGTGAGAGGAGAGAAACACCTGCTGGAAGAAAACAGAAGTAAAACTAAGTTTACACCACTCAAGCGTATGAATATTTCACTTTTTCACAATGTACCTGGTGGTTCAGCATTGGAACAAGCGGTTCATGAAGTAACAAGGGTTTGCCTGGTCTAGCAAACATAGCAGAGCCTACTTTTCTCAGATGCCTCCTCTCTGCATTCCCACAAGACAGCCTGATGTTCAAGCCTCTCTGGGTATTATTGTTGCGAGCCAGTCAGGCAGTCACTGCGCGTCATTCAGTGCACCAGCTGTCGCTGCACAATAGCATTCGTTCCACTGAATAATAAATTAAATCTCCCCCAAGTGCTAGCCATACCCTGCTCTGAGCCTTACTATCACTTGACACATGTTACTCCACACAGTACATGCAGGAATCCAGGGCTGGTGGTGCAGACACAGAGATTCTTACTTGAAATTCCTCATGAAATGAAAGTTTCAAACTTTTTCCTCCTTTCAGTAACAAATCTATAAGAGTTTTCAGGAAAGAATGACTTTGCAGGCAGGTAGTTGACGGAGAGATGCAGAGCAAAGGCAAGCCTGTCGATAGTTCTTGCTGAAATTGCTCTGCAGAAGGTAGTGATTGGCAGCTCTTCACTGTTTGTGTTTCCTGGGGTCCCACTAGGAAAACAGACATATTTTGTGGGGTAGGAAAAAGATGCATATATTTGCCTTGTCCTTTGTTTTGCAGGGAAAACTACTTTCTAGCATCATGGACTGTGACATTTCTCACTCAAAAACCCTGCTGCATTTGAGAATCTTTACAGTGTTTAAGTGTGAAAGTAGACACCTGGAATGGCCAAACATCACTTCTAATTTATTCTAGATGCCCCCTGTCCTCATCACCACTCCTTCCTTCATGCCAGACTGTTCCTTTCTGCTTCTCCTTGGCTCCACTCCACTCACAGCTCCACTCTATTTTCTTAATCCAAAGCAGGCGCTCAGCTCTTAAGCCTTAGGCACTGCTTTGGCCTCTTGAACTATGACCAGCTGGGCCAGGATTAGTATCTTCCTGCCTAGCTGCATTACAATCTCTTTTATTCCCATTAGAGTGGCATGAAGGTACTCATGACTAGAAAATTTGTTATTATCTGTATCATCCAAAATTAGGAAATAGAAGGTAGCTCCTGTGCATTAATGGTCCTTTCAGGATATCAAAAAAAAAGGGTTAGGAGCTTTAAAGTTGAAAAAATAAAAGAGCTATACTTACCAACCTTCTTGGGTTTTGATTTGGCTTGGTTTGGTTTTGTTGTTGCTTTTTTTATCTCAAAACAATTGGATTTGAAATAACTGGGTTTAAAGCTGCCAACATTCCTGTGGGATGGAAGTACCATTTCTCGTCAGCTCTACAGGCCAGCAACCTGCAGGAACAGCTACACAGACTGTAGCTTTGAAAGGAATGTACTCTGTTCAGTGTTCTGCAAACTGTTTTGCTTTTGGAGGCATTGCTCTACTTTCTGTGTCTATTAGCCTTGAATTCATGCTCCCCAAGAGCAACAATACTGTTCTTTGTTCACCACCTTATGCTGCTTACTGGCTACTGTCCCAAAGAATAACCAGAATGCTGAAATAATTAAGGTCTTTCCTAAGTGCTTGCTAAATTACCACAGACTACTGTGCAAGTGATCACTGGGTGAAATACAGGCTTTCCATGCATGCTTGAGTACCTGATTCAAGACAAAACACGTTCAAGTGGGGCATGGTGTGATCTTGCCAAAACCCAACTACATGAGTCTGTGGAAAAAAAAAAACAAAAAAAACTAATCTGGGAGCATTCATCTCTCAATTTCCTTTCATCCAAAATAAGTAATACTTCAGTTTAAGTTTTGGAGATTGGTTATTGCAATTTCTAAAAAGCATTTGGAAGATCAAGAATGATAAACAATTAATGCTATTAGACTAAGATGTGTCTATATCTCTTATCTAGTCATGTGCAGGCATTTCTTTTTAGCGCTGATGTTTATTTAATAAAATATTTAACAGGTAGCAATCAGTAACAAGAGATGAAAACCTATAATAAATGAATCTATTATTTTGAGCAGGATTGAATTGTAAGAGGGGAAAGTGAGCAATTTTTCAAAGTCCCCATATCCTGTATTTAAATTAACTTGTTACCTGTAGAACAGACCAATTTATTTTGCTGCAATGACAAGCTAGCTTCAAGGTAGAAATGCTTCTAGGCTTTGGATTTGTAAATGAGTTAAATCTTTTCCATTTGTATTATCAAGAGCTTTTGAATCACTTCATTCCAACATCTTGCACATCCCGTTCAGTTGATTGGCACCAGAAGAATAAACCAGTGTGTCCCGGTGAGTTCAAGGGGGTAGATTTTAGGCTTTGTTCCACTTACTTTTGAAAATATGTCCTATTAACAGATTACTAGACATACTGTTATATTTTATATGTACTTGTGAAGAAAAATCTGGAGGCTGGTTTGAAATTTTTTTTACTTGTCTTGTATACAAGTTAATTTCTATGATTGCTTTTGATGGGTCCTCTAATGGGTACAGCAACATTGCCAGGCCCACAGCTGTGGAGATTACTGGAGAAGGAGCACTTTGGCCTAGGCAAACAAAACCAGTTCTAATGATGCTGTGACACCCAGGTGAAAGTCCCAGGGCTTGTGGCACAACACAAGCAGAGATGCTAGAGATGGCAGCTGCTGCTGGTGGAGAGAAGAAAGGAGGTGCTGCCAATGCCAGCAAAGGTGTCATGAGCCAAAGACAATTTCAGCAGTCAGGATGACCCATCTCATTTCATTCCCCACAGCTATGTGTTCTGTGTCAGCCTAGGTCACATGCTGCTTGTACTCTCTTAGCACCGAACACTTGGAGAAATTTTTGCGGAAGAGTAAGGACAATAAAGAGGATGAAATAGAGGATGTTGAAAACCCACCTTCGCCTCTGTCTTGGCATCACCAAAACAATCAGCTGCCACACCAGATTGACCCAAACCAGCTGGACCAAGCCTAGGTGGGCAGATACTGCACACACAGAGCTTCATCTGGTCCTCTAGAAATGGAGGTTTCTGGGGCACAGAAGTGTGGAGGGCAGACGGAGGCCAACCCGGGAACCTACCATCCTGCCAGGTCTGCTTTTCTATTCCTATCATCTGCAGACCCCTCTTTGCAGCTCCAAGCTCAGCTCTGTCCAAGGCTCAGGGCCTCTTTGCACCCATGGGATCCAGGAGAATCCCATGACATGCACAGGTGTAACTGGACAGGCTGGTAATCCTTCCAACCTGTCACTGGGACTTGTGGACAGGACTGCACACATGGTTACTTCCCTGATGAGCCCCCCCTGCTTCTTGAGATAAATTTGTAAATGGCCTTAGAGAAGGGCTTAAAAACACTTTTCTAAATTATGAGAGTGGCATGAACACCCACAGTGTAATCTATGTATGATAGCGATCAAAGTGATATTTTATTTTATAATATCCAGATTAGGACAGTAGACTGTCCAAAAGCTTATTTCCCGAATACCCCTTAGGAGAGGCAAGCAGAGGAACATATATACTAGTGGCATGGTGGCAAAACTGCATCAGAGTAATGCTAAGATTGTCCTATTCAGGGATCCATCAGTAGCTAGGAAAAGCAGTGAAAAGTGTCAGAGCTTATAGATGTAGAAGTTATTTTGTGTAAGCAGGACTACAGATAATTCGCCAGAACCTCAGAAGGTTGCTTCAAAGCTAAATATAGAGACACCGTAATGACAGATGACATTTGCCACTGATGAATGGTGTACATTGGAGGAAATGTTTTGCTTGGAGTACTGAGTCCAAAGCTAATGGTAATGATGCAGGAAAAAATATCTTCCCTTTGTGTGGACAGTGCAACATAGAAATTGCTAAATAGATGATAATTTACTTTTTTTAATTTAAAAAAAGAAAGAAAGTGGATTGCAGATTCCTTATATTTGATTAGTGCCCCAAAAGTTTGCCTGAACTAATTTTCTTCAGTCCACTAGACATGCAACATGAACAAAAGTTTCAAAGCTACAAAAAGAGGCTGAAGTGTTTCAGAATGGTTCAGCTGGGAAAACAGAATAACTGGAGGTGATATCAAAGGCATATAGTTGACAAATGTTCACATATTTTTTTAATTTCTACATTCCCAGGTAGAGGTGGAACTTAAGCTGTTTACTTGCTTTGCTAAAAAAAAAAAAAAAAAAAAAAAAAGGGGTCTTGGAGTTGGCTTGGGGTTTTTTGATATTGTGCTTCTTCATTGGGATGGAGTTAAAACCTTCTGAAAAGCAAAAGTAACCAAGCTGGAAATATCTAGTCCTTTCATGGGTAGGTATTGGGATGGAGAAAACCACTGTACAGAGGACCACTCTGTCTATCTGAAGCCATAGGCTCTGGGAAAATATTCATTTTCTGCAGTCTAAAAACACTAAGGAATGGAGAACATTCAGTCTCTTTGGTTTAGGCTGGAAATTTCTCTTGATAGACTTGTTCTGCTAAAATTTCTGGGTCCATTTCCAAAAGTAGTGAAGGGTTTTGGAAGAGTGATGTTGAGTGCCATGATTTTTGCTTCAAAAAATTCCTGACCGTATCTAATAAAGAGAGAAAAAAAATACCTCATAGTACTAGAAAGGAATATTCTTAGCGGAAAATACTTCATTTTCATAGCAAATCATTAACCAAGGAAATTCTCTAAATACTTTCAAAACCAAGAGGAAAGTGGAAAGATTGTGTCTATACTGACATGTCTTAAACAGGTTTCAGCATATCAGAAATTAATATTGCATCTCTGCTTTCATGTACTCAAAAGCTTCAGTCCTAGCACAATCTTACTCAGCAGTTTGGCATCAGAAGTTTGTAGCATCTGCCCATGTCAAAAAGCAGATTTTACATTCATTTAGAATTAGCTTCTCTCTTTGCTCAGTTCCTCTTGCCTACTACTTCACTGAGAGAGGTTGCACTGAGTTGCAGCAGAGCACCACAGGCAAAGCTACATAATTAATACACTATAAAATTAATTAGCTGAGTGCTCAGTGAGGAGATTTGTTCTTGGTAACACGATTCTGAATAATCATCTATCTCTTGCTTTCACTGAGTGAACAGTTTCCAAGCATCAGCAGATATTGCAGGCAGTTACATCACTGATCTGTCATTCTTTCACGGCCGTACCATATGGACCATAATAACTTAAATGGAGTCTAGCAGATGTTAAGGACATAGTGCAAGGCTGGGAATTCACGGATAGGACCAGTGTGTTTGCATTGAGATGTTCCATGTTAATTTTTTAACTTAATAATTATTTGTATTTTTCAACATATATATGTATATAGTGAAAATCTATGTTTATGTTTAGTTAGTGATGAAAAAATTAAGACAGCAGATGCCACTACAGAGCAATATTTTCTATGAAGTCAATTGATTTTTTGAATCTGCATGCCTTTCTACAAAGTAGAAAGAGAGAAACAGTGAAAATAATTTTTTTACTCAGTTAGTTTAGCAAGAGAGTTTATTGTGCAGTTACTCAAATAAGAGCAAGAGATCCTGTTTAAACCCAAGATACACAAAAGTTAGTATCTTTGTTTTCCCTAGCTTTGCAGAATGCATTCCATCATTTGTATATGGTACAGAAGAGAGGCTGCTACACTGCTCAATGGATACACACCGAGAAAAACAAGAAATTAAGAACATGTTTTGATCACTTTGTTTTTTCAATACTAACATGCATGAACAGGGATGCCTGAGCCACTCCTTCAATCATGAGCAATATTTCCAAATAGCACTCTCTTCTACTCCCAAGGCCCTGGGAAAAAGGGAAGTGCCACAAGAAAGACTGGATCCACAGGTCACTTCCTTCTCAGCACAAAAACCCCTGTCCTTCCCTTGTCCCCTTACTACCTCTGTGAATTTGGAAAAAAAAAAAGGAGTGGTGTCTGGGTGCTTCACAAAGGGAAGTGAAAAATTTCAAAGCAGACAGGAAACACCGTGCTGCAGTGAAGCCAGCCTTGTGACAAGGGAACATCCTCTTATGGACAGAGCTTGAGAATGCAAACAATTTTACAGGTGAGCACTTTCACACACAAAAACACGTCTGCATACACACACACACACATAACACCTTTCACGACTCTCAGAGATTAGAGTTTGACCCACCTGAACTTTGGGCTGGACCTGGACAATACCTCTGGTTTTGTGACTAATGAAAATTTAAGAGCATTCTCAGAATTTTGAGAATAATCCTGCCCCTGTGGACTTTGCCTCCTGGGATAAAGTACTCTGTCTGCACAATTACTTCACAGTGTCAGGGTTGTGAGGGTTATTCTAGTTACTCATAAGTAAAAAGAAGTTTGGGTAATTGTCTTATTTTCCACCTGCAAGATCATTTTTACATTAGTTTCTCTTCATATTGAGAGCAGTGAAAAACCATTTTTTGGTACTAAATTTGAACTTGATAATATTATACTTATAATGTGATAATAATACCAATATACTAGAATTTCTCTCATATATTAATTAATTATTTGTATAGTAAATTTACAACACAATTAGAAACTGCATATGTTAGTCACAATGGAAAAAATGCTATCTTGAACAATAGAAAATTTCACAATAAAATAAAGTAGTGTTCATCACGTAAGCCATCAGGTTGAAATATGTGAAGCAACTCAGAAGAACTGAAGAATGGAAGCGAGGGAGGGAGAGAGGAAGGGAGGGAGGAAGGGAGGGAGGGAGGGAGGGAGGGTTGCTTCATTAATGGACTCTAAACACTAAAAACAAGGAAGTAGATTGTTTCAGAAAGAACAGTAGAGATGGACTGGGGAAAGCAATGACTCTGCATTTTAAATGAAGGACCTACTGAAACATGTTGCATGTGTATCTTTACTGAATTTTTGCATTGTTTCCAAAACCCTGAAACTCAAAAACACCCTGCTCCTGTGTCGCACAGGGAAAAGCCAATACTGTAAGGAAGAACGTCTTGCATTTGTGTGAGATCAGCTTTGTAGTAATGTGTGCTTCCCATCATAGGTTCAGCTTCGAGCTAAAATCAACAAAAGCATATATACCAAAACATAGCTTTATCATTCCATCTCCATGTATGCCAAAATAAACAGAAGTATATACTGCTGAAATCCTCAAACACTGTTACACTAATACAGTACAGTTAAACAGTAATACACAAATAACAGCATCTAATCTGTTGTCTAAACTTTGCAGAAACGATACCCAGAAGCTTTCCAAAATTAGGCTAGCCAACATGTCTCACAGCAAATTTTTTGCCCCCACCCCACCATGTGAAAATAAATGTAACTGAGCAAAACAAAGATGCTTTTCTCCCTGGTTTTATGATTCCTGCACAGATTGCAGTAGATACATATATACCAGATCTATCCATTTTCATTGTATCTTTGTCCTTTTCCATTGACTAAAAAGGCAGGGATGCTCAGGCCTATAGCTGAAGTCAGTAAGAGCACAGTGTGTGTAATTTTTTTTCCCAGGGGAGAACAAGGAGTGGAAGGAGGAATGCCTCCTGACATTTCTGTCTCAACATTGCTGCAGTGCAGCATGTCTACAGGGCTCTAGGGGAGAACATCAAAGTGATGCTGCTTGCTAGCTCTTGTTGTCATCTTTCTTTTCCACCTTGGACTTGCAACCTGTAATTTTGTGAGCAAACTAGGTGTTCCCAGATCTCCCCTCCACGTACTTTCAAGATAATTATCTGTTCCAGCCTTTCCTCTTCCCGGAGGACCCACACTTACCTAATGAGCTAAGAAGGAGGCAGAATAATGCACTAATGACATTTGCTGAGAATTTTAAGCAGAAAAGAGCTAAGGAACAGAAATGAGAGTGAGAAAGCACTTACAGAGGCCCAGTGTAAGTCATCATGACTCATCAGAACATAACTAAAAGAGCAGTAGCAAATCTAATGGAGTATTTTCTCAACAGACACTGCTTCTCATTTGCAGCAAACAAACAGACAAGAAGGCAGGAAGCTATCATAGATTTTAATTAGTAGTTCAATTATGACCACATAATATATTAATTGAAACAGAAAGGCTGGTATCTGCTTAATCAGATCTGTATTTCTCTATGCATCAGTACTCATTTCATCACAAGAAAGTTAGCTGGAGACTGACCTGTTTGGGAAGAAAAAAACCTCAGAACACAAAAACTCCTGCAAAACCCAACTGTAATAAATGCTGCTGATGTTGTTCATGCTTTTGCAAATGTCATACAACTCATCAGAATGGCAAAATGGTTAAGTGAGAGCAGGGGAGGGACCATTGTCATATGTGGTTGTTTCAAAGGAAGCTGCTTGCCTGTCCATGAGAGTCCACCTGCACAGAAGCAGGTCACAGACCTACCCACTCAGTTTCAGGAAAGCTGCTTTATTTCATGAAATCACAGAATGGTTCAGGTTGGAAGAGACATCAAAGATCATCCAGTTCCAACCCCCCTTCCATGAAGAGGGGCATCTACTAGATCAGGTTGCTTAAAGCCCCATGCAACCTAGGCCAGAAAACTGATAGGGATGGGAAGTTCAGTGCCTCATCAACCTCACAGATTAAATAAAATTTTCTTTAAAAGATAAAGAATTGCTTCCAAATTTCTAATCTACATCTCCTCTCACTTTAAAGCCCTTCTTTCATCTCCTATCACTACATGTCCATGTGAAAAGTTCCTCTTCAGACTTCATGTAGGCTCTCTTAGGTATTGAAAGGTCACAATTAGATCACCCCAGAGCCTTCTCTTCTCTACGGTGAACAAATACAACTCACCCTGTCCCCACAGATGAGGTGCTCCAGCACTCATACCCTATTTGTGGTTCTTCCCTAGACCTAATCCAGCAGGTCCGTGCCCTCCCTGTGCCGGGACCCCAGAGCTGGCTGCAGGGTTCCAGGTGGGCTCTCACCAGAGCAGAGCAGAGGGGCAGAATCCCCTCCCTCCCCTGCTGCCCACGCTGCTTTGGATGCAGCCCAGGACACGTTTGGCTCTCTGGGCTGGGAGTGCCCATGGCTGGGTCATGTCCAGCCTCTCACCCACCAGCACCCCCAACTCCTTCTGGTCAGGGCTGCTCTCCATCTGTTCATCCCCAGCCTGGACTGATACCAGGGGTTACTCTGACCCAGGTGCAGCACCTTGCACTTTGCCTTGTTAAACCTTGTGAGATTCTCATGGGCCCACTTCTCCAGCTTGTCCAGGTCCTTCTGGATGACATCCCATCCTTCAGGTGTGTCAGTGGTGGCATCTAGATATTTATTGAGTATGTACTCCATCCTTTTGTCTGCATCAATGACCTATTCCTTCTCTTCTTTCTCCTTCCTTTCTCCACTGCTGTAGTCACATCATCACAGGAGGCCACTGGGTTGATCAGGCAGGACTTGCCCTTGGTGAAGCCGTGCTGGAAGCCTTGGATCACCTTCCTGTCCTCCATGTGCCTTAGCACACCCTCCAGGGGGCTCTGTTCCATGACTTTCCTGGGCGCATAGGTGAGGCTGATGAGTGGGTAGTTCCCAGGTTCCCTTCCTACCCATTTTTTAAGATGAGACAATATCTCCCTTCTTCCAGTCTCCTGGGACTTCCCCTGACTGTTGTGGCATTTTGAGTATCGTGTAGAATGGCTTGGCAACTGCATTAGACAATTCCCTCAGAACTCTGGAATGTATTTCATTTTCATGTCTGTAAAAATCTGAAAGCTGAACTGTGCTAAAAGGCTGAGTCCAACACCACCAAAAAAAAAAAAAAAAAAAAAAGTATGATCTGCTACCAGGAATCTTCCCATTTCCAGTATACAGAATGTTACATCAAGACTCATAGAGAAACTTAATTCCACGAGTTAGAGTTGGCTCTGTTTAAACATCCTTGCGGTTTAAAGCATATGTGAAGAAAAGGGAAATGTGTGTTTAAGAGTTACTGACTTGTGAGTGAAGAGGGGTTGTGTATGAATAGTGCAGTGCAGTGATATGGTAACAAACCATGTCTCTAGAAGTGGGATGAAATCATGCTACTTCGTTTGGGTACTGAGAACTTCAAACACTTATTAGAAGAGCTCAAAACCCACTGAGAGGTACAATTTTTGCTCAACTAACTCAAACACTTAGCAATGATGTTAAAAAAATAAAGCAAGAAAAAAGCCACAAAATTGCTCACACTATCATTGTCAAATGACAATATTAACTTTATCAACTTCAGGCCTTTCATTTTTTAAGTGTGTAGCTGAAGATATATGTGCTATCCATTGGTTTCTTCTCTTCAACCTTCTGTTCTCTATCTGAGTCACATGAATTACGCTATTAAGTTGTCAAAAGCCCTTTTTTATATTTGAGTCTAAATTTAGAAATAATTATGTTTTTTCAAATAGCATGATGGACACTTTTCAGCACTGATCACATTAAGAGACTCTTAACTCTGTATAGGCATTTCAAAAGTGTTTAAGCCAACAACAACATAGGAGTAGGGTGAAACATCTTGGGAAGCCTTGATCAGAGCTAAGAGCTTCAGCAGGTTGAAGAAGGCTTTTGGGAACAGTAAATGGGTTTTTAAGTTGGGTCTTACTTTCCCTACTGCATAGACCAGGAAGCAGCTAAACAAAAAACCCGCATTCATACTCAGCAATTTCTTTAAGATAACTTTTCCTACATGTTTGAAGATGTAAACTTACATCTCCAAATCCCTCACAAACACAGCATTCAAAGCTATATGTAAGGCTGTGGGATATGGGATATATCATTATTTTTCAGATGTAACACCACAGGACAATGCGGGGTCTCTGATTCTTGATTCATGATGCCAGCGTGTTAAAACTTATGCATAGCCAGCAGACATGCTCTTTTCAATATGAATTCAATCCAAGAATCTTGAGACTGATTCAAGTCCATGAGACCACAGACATAGAAAGTATGAGCATGTGTCCAAGTGATAGAGAGTATGGGAAAAAGCCATAGTGTTCCACAGTAGACAAAGCTTAGAGAAATTGTTTCCATCAGGGCTTGTACAATCAAAAGACGACTCAAAAGCAAACCCAAAAATCAGAAAACTGCAATTTATTGGACAGAATATTAAAAAATTCACTTCTAAAGAGTAACCAGAGCTGAAGAGTTCTCAGGCAAAAATTGAAAAAACCAAACCATAAAGAGCCTGTGTTTTACAATCATTTCCCTTAAAGTGGATAAACTTCACAGTGCACAACAGAAAAATGGTAGATATCAGAAGGTAAATTATCTGTCGGTCTTTTCATTTTAATTTTCCTGGAAATCTTCAATCAGCAGCATCACAGAGTATATCCCTCTAATTTCCCATAGAAGGCCAAATTCTGCTAATATGGAAAAACCTTTGCCTAGGGCATTTCCCCTGTGATCTTTTTTCAAAGCTAGAAGAGAGAATTCCTTGCAATGAATTGCTCCACTCTGCTCCACACAGATACAAGCTGAGCTGGCAGCTTATTATTTCTACCATTCAAGCTCTACAGCTTGAGTCCCAGTGCTGTGAACTCATGGAGTACAATTTCTGGCCAGTGGCACTTGCTGTTTGACACCAAATCACTTTGCCTTACTCTTTGCTTTTTTCCAAAGAGTGTTTTGTGGGTTTTTGTTATTTGCAGGACAGAACAATGAGATTTTTATAGATAATTTCACAAGCTGTATGTTTTCCTTGGCAGGAAGGTTAAGGGCAGTGGGCTAACTGCCTGACAGAGGCAAGAAGCACATGCTAACTTAGAATCCTGGATGCCCAGTTACCACACATCTAAAAAGGAAACACCTAATTCTAAAAGACAGCCATGAAGACAATGTCACAAACTTACGCAGCAGTGCAGGAAATTTCAGTTATCTCATGTGAATTTGTAGCAAGCCTTACTTTCCTCAGTGGGAGAAGGAAGAGACAAGGAGCTGTCCTTTGGCCAGGCTCCTTCCTCAGGCACCTGCCACTCTTGGAAGACGTCAGCCCAAGTTGCACATTTCCTGAATGACTGAGCTTGGGCACTGAGCGAGGCTATCGCACGCTGGAGCTCCTGACCCTCTGACTATTGAGAGAGCTGCCCAGAGTAATGGCCCTGCAGCTCCTGTCTGATGCTGGATCCCTGTGTCAGCACTCCATTCCCCTTCACAGACAGACAGCTTGTTCTCCAGCAACCACACAGGAGTGTCCCTGCTGCAGTCACAACTTCGCTCTGCACAATGGGCGTGGGCAATGTCACTTCCCCGTGACATTGGCAGAAAACAGTTTTTAAGAACTTACAGCTTTCTTAAAAGTCTTGGGGATTTTTAAGAACAATGTAATTTCCCCTCACAGTGTTTATGGGGCTTGACAACTTGTCCCAATTCCTAAAACTCTGAATTTGTTATTTTTAATACTGTGAATTGCAGAATTGTCATCCAATTTAATTTCTGTAACAAAAGTCCAAGTGGGAAAACCAAAGTCCTTACCTTATCCCTGTGAATATTATGATATAACAAATGTCAAGATTAGAAAATGGAGTAATGCTTATTTCAAACCTATCTTAAGAATTGCTGTTTTCCCATTTGTGCTAAAATTTCACTCTTTAAGAATTGCATTTGGACCCTCATTAAGCAAACACAATGAGCACAATTCTAATACTGTACAATCACATAGCCCCATCTTGTGCAGCAGAGTAATCAGTTCCACTGCTTGCTGGACTGCAGTCTTATTTTGTAAGTAAGCAGCACCCCTTTAGAGGTGCTATTAGCTATTGTTCCTGAAGGTTGATTTCTCACTGGCATATCACAAGTAGATTCACTGTGCATGCCTGATGTGCATCCTGTTAGAAAAGAAAAATCCTTCTTCTTTTTCTATCTGCAGCCTGTCAACCCACAGTTCTCACAAGTAGCAGGGAGGCTTGATAATATCCCACAGTTTTTCAAATTTTGTACATTTAAAAGGAAATCGGCTATTTTGATCACTTGAAAAGTGATTTGGAGGTGTTAATACAAAAATTATAACCAATATATATCTGGAATGCAAATGGAAATGATACTATAGCACTGAGGTTCCTTTTTCACGTAATTAAATTTTAGCTTGGCACAAAGTTCTTTAATTGTATCGTCACTGGGAATGGAGACCCTCAGATATCTATAGAACTGTCCTTTCAGTAGCTATTCTGCATTACACAGGAAGCATTCTGCTGGACAATTTTTAAAAATGTTCAAGCTGCCATGGAGATAAAAACCCGAAGTTTCTGGTGATTCTTTGAACCCTTTCCAATCTTCTTGAGATTACTGGAAACAAAGTAGCTTTGCACATTTTTTGTATGCTCCTGTTTCTACCGCTTCATGCTGGACCAGAAAAGTCATGAAAACAACAATTTATCTCAGGCACGGCTTTATGTTTTCTGGTCTTCCAGGAAACTTGCTGCTTTTTGACCCTTTATACCTACTGGAAACCTTATCTATGTACTACTGCTTCTAATGAAAGGCTTTACAGCTGGCGTGGGAGGGCAGAGGCAGCCATGATTTCATGCATCATCAGATAATGACTTCTGGACTTTGGAAAAGAATGCCTCACCACAACAGACAAAGAGTCATTATCAGGTTTGAATTGGTCAAATTAATAAACTTTTATTTAATGAATGTGAACCTGATTATGATTCTTCAAATGCTGTGGTTTCCTAAGTAAGTACTCTTGTTTCAATGTTTTTGTAATACTGATTCCCGTGTCTCTGTAGGAAAGTTCTTTACAGATTCTTTATTAAAATAGGAAAACAGGAAAATTGACTTTTTTTCGATGTGATTATAAGCAATTTCCAGCCAAGGAAAACAAAGGTTAACACAAAGACTGCATAGAGCATCTGATGACAAAGTCTTTCTACTTTAAAATAAATAATTAAATAAGCATCCTTTCATCTCTATGTTCCTTTCATTTCCCACCATATATGAGGCAAAAGCAGGGGGCAGATAATTTCTAAGAGTGTTTTGCTAGTATTTTTTTGTCCTAAGTGACTCTCTTAGACATCAGCTGGCCAAACTAGTGTTAATATTTCACCTCTGTTCTTCTTGGGAAAGCCAATGCCCTGAAGTTTTCATGTTGTCTGTTTGCTTTTAACTAGTGCTTGACTGAGGCTGAGAAACCTATATATGTGTAAATAAAATAGCATATTTCTGTATTTCAGTGCTGTATGTACTGAGAACACCGTGTATTATCTTGAAAATCAGTGAGTTTATGACATGACTGTTGCCAAGTCTTTGAAGAAATTCAGAATATCACTTTCCGCAACCAGACATTTTCTTTCTTAGTTCAAAAATTGTGCTTGTGGTCAGGTTTCTGATAAGATCTGAGGTACAAAATGCTTTAGGCATTTTGACTTTTTTGGATGAGCATTTAAGGCTAGACTCACTCTACTTCAACTAAATTGCTGATTTAGCTAAATTTTTAATTCTTACTTGAGCATTTACTGCCCTTGTTAGGATCACATCCATACCCAACATTGTTGTAGCAATGGAAAATGCTGTGAGGTCAGGTCTCTCGAGGTTTAGCTCTGTGCCATTTGTTTTTACTCATCATAGTCAGGATGAACAAACCCAGACCAATCTACAGCAGCCTGGAGAATGGCAGCTAAAAAATCCTGGCATAGGAGGCACTCAGGAGTCAACTTTCCCAAGTAACAAATGATGAATATGTATGTCAGGTTGTGGGTGCGTAACCAAGTGTAGTTTAGCTGATGATTTGATAATTGAGCAGATTGGGTACAATATAATTGCTTCAATCTCCCTCTTTAAAATCAAGGTGGAAATGTTTTGATTCATAGCTGCTGTGAATCAAATGATGATGGCAACAAGCAGCAAGTGACTAAGCTATAGACACTTGCTTGCATTTATTGCCTGCACCCTACTGCTCAGAGACCACACAGGGCAGCAGTGAGACAGGAGTGAGTTCACAGTGCGCTGCTTGGTTGACCTGTGCTGCTTCCCTCTTGCATACATGTTGTGTCTACCTACAGTGCCTGCAACTTTCAAAGAGAAGTAATTTGCACAAAGGGATGTTTACAGTGCCTTAATAGTATCTCTGATTGGTGTCAGAATAGAACAACTAAAACAGTTCACAGTCTGGTATACATACATTGCTTCACTTAAGAAAAGGTTCATACACTAAATTAGTGACAGACTATTATTCGGAAAGCAGGGTATCTGAAGAAGACGACACCATACATAGTATCTCAATGAGATGCATGTAATCATTCGTTTCTTGCTTTATGAGCAAATCATATCATCCATATGGATTCAGACCTCTCCTTCAGTCATGTTATTATCCTTAGGTTTTGATGGTAGGTAAGAATGGCCAGACTGCTATTTAATTTATACAGTATCTCCCTCTGTTCATCCCACATAATGCAAAAGTCATTGAAGTGTTGGATTTTAATAATGCGCATTTGTATCCAACTCTCCCAGAAACTGCAGATCTCTTGTTCAAGATTGGTTTGTCACTAATGTACACATAATTGCATTGGAACATCATGAGCCTTACACAGGCATGGAACCAGGTAGTGCAGAACAGTGTAGCTCGGAAAGGATGCAATAGTATCATTTTTCAAAAAAATTACCTGATTTTAAAGCTATATGTAGGCTTCAACCATCCTCCTTCTACCTCTTTGGAGTTTTTCTCTCTATATTTAACCTTGTACTGACCCTACCTTTCCCAAATGTCTTTGGACTGCCTTTTTATCCAGTCATACCTTCAGGCTAAGGAATGGGAATATTTATTCTATAAATTCTTATCCATTTCACTATTTGTATAGGATAATAACACTCATTCTCTGAAAAAAATTGTTTTTAAATTTGAGAGTACAGCCAGACAAATTAGTTTCCCACAAATGAGGATGAGCAGGCAGACAGGTAGGTAGCTACACCAGAGGATCCCTGTGCTTGGCGTTGTGGACTTTCACTGAAAAACCACAAAAAACTCCATGCAATAACTGCTCTGTCTCTCCTGTTTTTGGTCACCAAGATCAACGCAAATTGAGGAGAAAAGGTTCTGCTTTTGAATACACAAACTTTATCTCTGAGCTAACCCTTATCTGCAACCCTGCTGCAGGTTTGTGAGACAGCTTCAGAAAACAAGAAATCATCCCTCTCATTTCTACGTTTAGAATGCCCACATTTAGAGGTATAAATTGCTCATGGCTCTGTGCAGCAATGTTTCCCTTGGCACATATATACAATGGTGTTTTTGCTGAAGAACCACCTGAATCTGGTGGAATACTCAGAGGCAATTACCACATCTAGGTAACTGCCTGCGGAGTGTGGTGGCTATAGAAATTGAATTATCCATCCTTCCTAGAAACAGTCTGGCTGGCAGAGATCTAGGAGCAGTGACATACAATGTGCAACAGCCTCTTGTTTATCTCCTGTGGCTGCACATAAGAACTCCATTCCCCTCACCCAGGGATTTTCAGTACAATCAATGTACATTCAGATGAATACAGAATTAGAAAATATCATGAAGATATACCTGTTAAAACTTTATTTGAAGAGTCAACTTTTTTTTTTTTAATCTGCAATTCACTACGAAGTCCCTTATGAAGAATTAAGGAGGTTTTTTTCACACAATATACTGTATACTAACACACAGTTTGCCTGCATACACTTCCATGTTGGAGGTTTGCTCTTCAAACATCCACTGCATATGCCAAAGTCTCACTGTTCCCCAAATGTATTTTTCCCTTTTTATGAGTACATCTGTATTATTGATGTTTTTATATATTTTGGTAATATTGCCTCTATGGTTAAGGGAGATATTTATGTACTCCCTTGGCATACTGAACAGCATCCCAATGAATCACATTCCTCCCTTGCTTTGAAACACCTAAGAATTACTATGACAGTACCAGGAAGTTGATGAATTAAATTTCTCCTTCATGTTGAAGGCTGCACAGCAAATCATGTTAGTCACCACATCAGGGAACTGGAAATAAGAGGATTTTATGTATTTACTACCTCTCTTTCATTGTACATCATATCCTCTGAATGTTAGTTCACTGTCTTTTCAAAATAATTCACTTTTTAAAAATTATTTCTATCACTTCCTCTTTTATTTTCACTCTGATGAAACTACTTTGCACTGATAGTGTTTATTTAGCATTGATTACATAGGCCCAACATTATGACAGGAAGAGTTTGTAATTAACCATGCTGTTATGTTGTTTAGATTGGTGTTTCTTCAAAAGATCCTGTTATGCTGGATCATTCCCTATAAATCTTTGCAAAATAGTCATAAAAATATTTAAGTCTGACAGAAAAGGGGAACTCTCACATTCTTAATAATTTATTTTTTTAAAGTCAAAGGGGCATTTAACCTAAATATGAAGTAGTCAAATCAAGTCATAGAGCTATGACTTGTGAGAAACTGCTTCATATACAAGCAATTCCTGCATCATCTTTCCTTGCTTTAACTCCAGCCTACCCCACACTTCTGTCCAGTAACAATTCTGGATAGTAGCACTTTTCGAAGTGACATACTAGGATGCAAGCACCAACTTAAAGTTTCTAGAACACTCCATAAACCATAGCAGATGGCAGCACTCCAGAATAAATGTGACTTAGCTTACACCTGCTACTGTGGCCAAATCTAAGACTATAGCAATTGCCTCAGTTCATAGGGTAAAAATCTTAATGATGAAGACGGTGATGTGATGATGATGATGATGATGATGATGATGATGATGATGACAATCATGATGATAACTAGTTGGTCTAGAGGAGGAAATTCACAAGTCCAAACTCATTCATGGAAACATACTAATAAATGAAATCATACTGCAGAAAAGTACAAGTCAGCAGCACAGCACAGCTCAGTGTCAATGACCAGAAGACAGTGACCATTGATTTGGGTAGAACCACAGGTCTTCCTATATAAACTTTTCACTTATGCAGCTCAGCTACCAATTAAAGTTGGGGGGAGAAAATAGAAAAACAAAAAATACAGCACAGTGACCATTTGCAGATGTGAAACCTTCTGTGACAGGGAATAGTGGCTGAGAAAAATAAATTGTTATGGCAAGATACTGAATTGGGTGACATCATGCACATAACTCTAAAGGTATGTTTTGGAGGCAAAGTACCAGGAGTTATTAATTGAAACCAGAAAACACAGTCCTATAGCAAGTATCTCATGATCAGTATTAAATGCAAAGTGAATAAAACAAAGCCTCAGTGAACCAAAGTTAATTGTTGAGCCAAGTTCATATCAGTATCCAGATATATGTGATCACTTTGACTCATTTTTATCCCAGTCTTTTTCTTTAGTACTGATTGTTTATGTGCAGAAACCACTTCTCTTGAGTTTATATTCAATTTAAAACCTGGAATCACATAATTTTTTGTAACATGTGTCTATATTTAGTGTGCCTGTAACCTGGTTATTTATGTAATGCACATGTTCAAAGTACATTAGAGGGGCTATGCAATGAGGATGGGTTCTTTTGTATCTGATTTTATACTTTTATAATACTAAAATTGCAGTCTCATTTGGGTTGAAAATTGCACGCATAACACTGAAATGTTTCAGGTTCATTTAATGGAGTTTTTTTCCCCTGATGATTGAAATTTGTTAAAGTTTCTAGTTAATCAGGGAAAGTTAAGTCCTTCTTAATGTTAAAGTAATTCTTGCTTAGTTATAAAGATAGTTATATATATAAACTTATATATATATTTGCAATATAAATGTCTCAGGTATCATTCTCAGTAAAGTAGAAGTGTCAGCTTTCTCTCTGTTAGACAAATAGGTGGGAAGTTCTGTTTGGAAAAGAAGGCATACCCTGCCTAAAGTGATGTTATCCCCTAAAATGACCTTGTTTATTTGAATTACAGGATCACATCTGGCAGCAGGAACAAGGAATAGAATGCTAGGAGGCTTTCAAAGCAGACAGGGCCAGTACAAAAATAATTTATGGCCTAAGCTTTGCTAATGGTACAAAGGAAGCTAGACTCATCATCACTGTCTGAAGTGAAATTTTGACAAAGTGGGTTCCCTCAAGGTCTAGGTCAGCACAAGCCATTGTCAGTCTTGCAGTGTTTTCCAGACTTTTGCAAAAATGATTTAAAATGTGGGATAATTTTAAGGCAGGTTAGAAATTCATCACCAATTATGGTTTCTCTCTTATTTTTGCAGTCTAGAGGAAAGCAAGGGAAGGTGTTTCTGTGCCAAGTCCCTCTGATATGATTCCATAGAAGCCATAGTCTTACTAATCATTTTATACAATACAGTGCTAGAGAAAAAGTGTGAGGATTTGGTTTGTATGGGGGAGTATGACTATAAATTCTTTCTCTGAAAGCATAATAGAGATTTTCATTTTCATAGTCTTTTGCTTTTTAAATCAATTTCAATTAAATTGGAGGGGAAGGACAGGAAGAAAAACATATCAATATGAAAGAAGGTTAAAAAGTACTTCTAATAAATATCTATATAATGTCCAGCCAAGGAAAAGGAGGGGGCATAGCTCAGGTCCTAGCTTTCATTTGTGCTTAAAGCAGTTGCAGCTCTTCACAGATAGCATCAGCAACTTCATGTATATTGTCAAAACACTGCTGCATTGAAGACACTCAGTTATCAAGTTAAAAATCTGGTTTTTCAGTTTACATAATTCCTGAAAATATTTTCCCAGTAATAATCTGTGTATGTACAAATCATAGGAAACAAGTTTTCTTTGCCTTGCTCTCAGATTCCATCAAGGGCAACTTCCACTAAAGGGAATGAGCATAATTTCAGGTTTAACAACCCACCATGTTTGCAGTGGTAGATTTCATAACCAGCAATGATCTATCTAAAAAATGTAAGTAAAACTTAGTTGTTTATAGTTTTCTAAGTCTTGGTAGGTGTTTGTACTCATTGATCTCAAATTTGGTTGCCTATTTTATGTGATTTGGAGCAAGCCCTTCTCCCAGTATTGCAAAGTTGGATCTTAAAAGAGGCCAGTGATAATTATAATACTGGAAGTTACTTCCCTATGTTAGGGGTAGTCTGTATAAACCTAGAGAAAGAGGCTTACAGTGCTCCTGGATTTTTCTGACCCAATTGCTATCTAAAGTAGGGTCAGTCCCCTGTAAAATGTGGAGCTTGTGGTGGGCTCTGTGGGAGGACATTAACACGGTGCTGTGCTATTAAGATGTCTAAACATGAAACTCCTGGATCTTAATTAATGTCCATGCATTTTTTGAAGTCCAAGTTACTGAAGAAAGGACCCAGATCATTCCTGGGAAGGTAGGTGGGCATGGAAAACTACCGCAGATCCCATTTCACTCAAGGGAATAATAGGCTTATAGGGAAGTATTCTTGGTCACCCATTTGTCCTGGGCTCAAATGTCTGTAAGGATGCTAGAATAGTTTTCTTCCACAATACATTTCTCAGATAACAGAGGTAAACACTATTGCTGTTTTCCCAAACGCATTTTTCAGCATTACACTGCTTACTCCTTCTATTTATATACATGCATGAAAATAACCATGAGGACCAACAGGTAAAATGCATGAAAAACCTTGTTTCGAAAACTCTTAGAAGCAATACAACATGAACTTAGTATTTTTATGCTGTAGGAATTAAGATGGACACCACTTGTTCTGACAAAGAGGATGCTGAGTATGGGGAAGTGCTACTTTAGTCTTTGGTCATTGCAGGAGAAGTTAAATGCCTTAAACAAGTCAGCATGTGGTCATATAGCCTGAGGGACACAGATCTGCTGTTATGAAAAAAACCCCACAGTTCTGGGAATGCATCAGGCCATCTAAGGATCAGGGTCAATGTGGCAAGAGACTGATGGCCATTGACTTTGGTAGAGAAATATAACAGCATCCTCCAGGACCAGTGCTTAGAAAATGTGTCAGATTTTTAAGTGCAGTAAACAGCGATCTCAGGGTGAGACTGATCATCTAGGAAGGGAGCAGATGGCACTAGGGTATCCTGGCAGAGACAAGATCACATGCTAATGAGTCTTTAAAAAAAAAGAAGGGGTCTGGGAATGGGCAGATGGAGCAGTGTAATGGCTGGGAGTAATATGGGAAAAGAGGGCTTCATTTTAATTACTAATTTTTTAATTGAGAGTATTACAAACATGAATCAGGTGGGACTGGGCAGTTGTGAAAGGACATCTGGGACAGGATAAAGGATGGCAGAGATTTGGGAAGAAAAAGAGGAGCACTGCTTTGTGAGGGCCTTTGACAGCACTATGTGGTATCTGCCCAGGCCTGGAAGCCAGCTGGGGACTTCTCCCCTTGGCCTCGAAGACACTTTTTGTTTATTCCCTGAGTGAGTATCCTGGGCCAAGTGTAGATAGTGCCAGTCAGACAGTGCTTCTCTTCTGCATGTGTCACGGGGCAAGTCAGAGCCATCCCTCGTGCAGATGCCACACACACGGCTTCTGTGCACTGCAGCCACTGTGAAAAATAAGCACAGGAGAAAAGGTGAAATTAGGTTTGTGTTCTCTTTATGCTTTTCAGCTACTCATGCTATTCAAATATTACCTTCCACATGTCTTTTAAACATCAGTGTATTTTTTACTTTAACACCTTGTTTAATACTCGGTAGAAATAAAATGTCATTTTTTATGCAGTGTCTTTATATTCATGTTTGCTTAGGGTTGTATGCATTTTAAAAGAAATATGGTTATCTGATGTGTCAGCCATACTCTGAGAAATTAAAACTGAAACTTGTCATGTACTTAAAGACCTCAAAGTTATGTTTCACTGGTGAATAGATAAAAATCTTCTTAAAGGATAGGAGGCAAATTGGGTCAAGATATGCTGGCCATCATGGACAACAAAGGGACTCAATGTCACCTCTCATGAATTCCTAATTGAAATGTAGATGACTCTAAAAACCAAAAAAACTTTTCAATCTGTAAAGTATTTCTGCAGAGTTACACCTTGCTCCTTATTTTAAAGCGTATAAAGATAGTGAATAATGGTATTTTTTTTAATCATATTTTTCTTGGTGCCCATAGTACATTTAAAAGGAGAATAAGGTGATATTTAGAACACTGTTCTAAAATTATTTGCATGAAGAGATGTGGTCAGAGACTTCAGAACCCTGGGTACTGTGCACAGGCTGATGAGTCCATAGATTTTTATAGACATATATATAGATACATACCTGCATACAGAAAGCATGAGTCATCAGTTACAGGTACTGTTGCCTTCTGAAAGGAGTTTTATGAATCTCCTAAGACCACTTAACCTGAACTTGTGACATGAACAATTCCTTTTGCACCAGCACAGTGATATAAATTTTTGAATGGGTGGAGTAAATAGATGCCAAAACCTTAAATATCAATAGATTCACAAGAGTTTTTTTCATCCAGGGACCGTGTGTGTTGGCTGATGCCTTTGTCAGTAATATAGCTTGTCTTTATTTAAAAATATTTGCATTTATAGGATATGCAGTAGGAAGTTTTAGTTCACTTCCTCCAAGGTGACAGAGTCTGTGTTAGTCCTCAACTAAAACTGCTTTATGAAATATTTAAGCAGTTGCACTTAAGAGGGGCAAATTCTCAGCCTCATTAAAGAGAGATTCATAAAATACTTCAGCAAGGCCAAGATTTGCTCAGACCCTGCAATCTGAACCATGTGGTCAAATGGTTGAAGTAAGTCTTCTGTTCTTTTATTTTGACAGAGTGTTGACATTCTGTGGTTTTATCACTTTCCAAACCATTAAGCTGAGAACCTTACAACAAGGACTGAGAGAAAAAAAAAGTGAGAAGAACAAAAAAGGTTGATGACCAGTTTTCTTTCAATTTTACAGTACATTTTATGAAAAGGAGAATGGAATGCCTTCTAGTAATTCTTGTTTCACCTGGATCACCAAAGTACTCACTTTCAAAACTGAACATAGATAAGGAGAGTTCTGCTCATATGCATGCAGAGTATGTGTTGTCCTAGGAGAACTGACACACACACAGGAGCTCATGTGCTCTCTAATCTCTTCTAGCTGGCTGTGGCATCCTAACTGCATTGTTTGTCTTGCACAAACATGCCAGGCTTGGCTGTCGGCCCAGCAGGATTGATGCCTAGTTAGGTCCTATGTCTCAGCTGCAGTTTTCAGAAGGGCCATAAAAATTAAAGTCACAGCCATAGCATCATTGCATGAGACATGAGTGCACCAGCTTTTTTGGACCTGATGGTACAAGGATGGACCCCTATGCAATGGAAGTCATGCTTTTGTTCAAGTCCTTCACATATTAGTCATACTATTTATGAATACATTAATTTTTCAGAGTCCAAGTGCAGTTATTAGAAAAAAAAAGAAAATATGCTTACAGCATAAAAATAAAATAAATGTTTTCTTCCCTAAGGTCACCCTTCATCAAAATGTTTCAAAAACCCTCTGTTGTTTAAAAAAAAATAATAATAAAGGAGCATCAGAAGCCTTATACTTAGAGCAGCACCAGATATACTAGATAGATTTCTAACTGGTGTTTATCTGATGTGTTCCTGAAAGACCTATAGGAATACAGTTTTCATATTGTAATGTTCCACTAATAAGTTTTTCTTCTAACCTAAATATCCCTTGTGCTTTTTAAGCTTGATATCAATTTCCTCTCCAGATTAAACTAATCAAAATGTGGTTATCTGGTTTCCAAGATTTTTTTGATGATCCAGGATTCTCTCCGTTATGTTCCTGTATAAGTCCATGCATTTTTTAAAACAGCCTACAAAACTACAGAAGATGCTCGTTAGAATGTCCCAAATTGCAGTCACAGAAATGTGAATGAATGAATGAATGAATGAATGAATGAATGAATGAATGCCTCATTCCAGCATTAAAATCATAGATGAAAGTCTTAACAATAGCAAAGGCAACACAAATCTCTGAAATTTCACTTGAATTTCCTTTCATTTAGCAACTATTTTCTCTCCCAGAAACTCCATTTCTATTACAATTGCCCAAGTAATTCTGCACTTACCTGCAACTCTGAGCAGTCTATCTAGTGTACTTTTGGGATATTGTGTGAGACAGGGTGAAAATATGCACTTTAGGCCAGTCATTGTTATTGGTTCCCAAAAGTGCACAACCAAGGTTGAAAGCCTTAATTTTGATATTTTCATGCTGCCTATTACTTTATGACTTTGTTATGCACTATCATTCATTCCACTGCTTTTCAGTAAAAAACAAAACAAAAAACAAAACAAAAAACTAACAAAACTTCTCTGGAAGTCTACTCAGTTTTTAAAAAATTCATTCAAACTCCCTCTTACATTTAGAAATATTCAATATGCAAAACCTGCAATAAATTCAAATTTATGAAAAACTCATGGGAAACGTTTATGAAAAACTAATAGCAAATCCTGATTTCAGCAGCCTTACACTCTTTAACAATAAGGAGTGCCCATAATGCTTGCTAAGGATTAATTTCTTCAAATCAGTCTTGTTATTTTTATTTGTATTGCAGAAACTGGATATTTTTTTCTGACACGAACCAAGTTTACTTTCATAGTTACAGGTACCATTATAATCTTCTCTTGGTTAGAAAGCTTTTTTAGAACTAAATTATATATGAAGCAGTTTGGGGGTTTTTTCCATGGCTATAATTCTGTTTATTTTAAGCCAAATTTACTTTGCCAAGCAAGGAAAGACATCATCCATATGAATTAACCTCAGAGAAGTTATTAGAATAAATGGCTGAACTTTTTTGCACAGAGAACAGCAAAATACTCAGAGAACTTACAGCAGGTAAATATGGTTATTGGCCTGCTTCTACCAAAAAAATCTCTAAAAAGGTGACAACATAAGGACGATCCATATCCTGTCTAGGTCACATGAGGTGAATGGTTTGCTCAGTCAAGGCCCACATCCCAAGTGCAGCACTACACTTGAAAAGTCACAAAACTGTTTTTGACAAGACTGAGTTAACGTTGCTCTGACCAAACACCACTGTCTCACACACACCACACTTTGGGGCAAAAAAATTCCAATCTCAACAGCATTAAATAAAAATACATTAGGAATTCAAGGCCTGCCACGACAACATGAAAAGTTGCCTTTTAAAGATTAAAAGGAAGAGTGCAAGACTGGTGTGATCTGGTTAAATTTCACAGGAGGAAATAACTTCTTACTTCACTGCTCTCTGCCATTTACCTACTTTCTTAGATGAGAAGAGATTTGCATTGATCCCAATGAGATTCTTTAAGTCTCCTAGAGTCTTTACAGTATATTCACTTGCTTTTTTCCGCCTTCTCTCTTTCTCCATTCTATTACTATATTATTATTATTCTATTACTATATTATATTATTCTACAGTATACTGCCATGCAGCATAGCAATATAATAATTCAGCTGCATGGTACAGATCACTGCTTCTGCGGAGCCAGATTGTAAACACTCCAAGAAATCCTGAGCCCTGACGTATTCTCAGTAGTTAATTTGCATTGGGCTTCTTTAGACACGGATTGTTTTGGCCATGCTCTTCTTTGTCCTGCTCTCCCTGAATGTTTATCTATAAGACAGAATGATGATTCTCTGGCCGTCAGATCTTTTTGCAGGCTGCAGAGAGGCGTCCTGCCCTGGAGGTAGTGTTTGTCCTCAGGGCATAGGCTGTGCTTGCAGGCACTTCTCAGAAATGCCACAGGAGACTCAGCGGAGATCATTGGGCTTCCTCCCCTGCCAGGAACTGAGGTCCTCTTTCACAAGAAGAGTACTAAATGTGCTCCCTTCCTTGCTGGCCCAGAACACACCACAGAAACAAACAAGAGGTTATGCTGCAGACAACATTTTAGAGCCATAGGTTTTTTCTTTCTTTGCATTTTCAACGCTGCTCTTTTGGGATAGTTCTTAATTGCGTCCTGGGACCTTTTTACCTTCTCATATGACAGATGCATGAAATTGCATGGATTAATGCAACTGATTAACACTTTGGCTTTCCGTGTCTGAAATGTTTGGTACACGCAGTACAATTCTAAATACTGTGAAAGAGAAAAGGGAGGGTTGTAAGTGGGAACACCATACCCCAGTAAAGAGGGGAAGCAAAAAGGGAAATAGAAGGAAAACATTACCAGTAGTATTTACCTGACCTCAAGTGCTGAATTCTAGTTGATAGCTAGCATCTTAAAAGACCATCATTTTTAGCTGTCAAAGACAAACACAATACTTTCATATTATCTCAACAGTAAACATGAAAGGACTGAGCTGAGAAACTTGTCAATATTTTATTTAACCTACTTTTAGATCCTGTGCAATATTAGCAAAAGCAAATGCATGAAACTTGTGACTGCAAGTAAGATTTTAAAAACAAAGAGGTTTTGTAGGAATAAGAAGTGTGGGATTTGTGCAAGTGACAATAGCTGGCACACAGCTCCTCTGCCATTCACACTTGACTGCCTTAAATCATTCCCCTATGATGGCTACAAAAGTATAATACATGACTGAAAACAGTCCTTTGGAAACTTCACACTGGGCCCTGATACAGGATATCATGTTGTCAACTACCCACTAGACATCAAATGTATGTAAACTCTCAACTGCAATTGCAATACTTTTAAGTTATTCAAAGAACCTAAACATCAGAGTAGGTAATTTGAAATGCCATACCAAAGCCACACTTTCAGAAATTCAGAGTATGATGTGCAGTGCCCACATCTATATTAATGAATTTGATAACATCTCAGTTGCACTCTTGCCAGGTTCAACAGGAATTTGTCTGTGTGTTAACGGGAATACTATTAGGACTTATCATATAACTTGTGCTAAAGAGTAAATTACTCCACAGTGTGCTGAGCAATTATGCTAGAAGGGCAGTCAATTTGTAAAAAAGAATGCAGGTCTTTACATGCAGCTAATCAAAGGTTGTTCTCTATAGCAGTTAAATATATATATGTACACTAGATTTTCTAAGCAGGGAAATAACAATTCATGTTAAGTCTTTCTAAACCAAGCAAAAGAGAAGCCACATAGCTACTCAGTTCAAAAAAGAAAATGCCAATGAACCAGTCAGATTCTATCACAACACAAATGATATCTCTCACACCAAGCAGAGAATGGTCTCCAGGCACAGGGGAGGGTGCCACCCTCGCCCTCCTTGCTTAGAATCCATCCTGACAAACACATGGCCTTTTTGGGGTCACGAGTTTGTGAAGTGCTAAATTCCTGCTCCTCTAACGTGGCTTTGACACTGCCAGGCTGTTGATATACAATACCTCCTACGGTACACTAGCTAGTCAGCATGGCACCATCCTTATCATTGCTTGTTTACTATAACGCCAGGGCAGTGTTTAGTGGTTGCAAACATTTGTTTTCATAAAACATCATACAGATATGTATACCTTTCTGTATTTTTCCCTTCTTTAGCTCCTGGAAATTCAATTTATGCATGGTTTTCTTGCTTGATGTTTTAAATTTAGAGGTTGCAGTTCTGATTTTTTGGACTTTGCCTATCATAATACTTAAAGATAGGTGATTGTTCAAAGTTTATCTCTGCATGAAAAGCCTCCCGGAATATATGAACTGACCTGAATGAACTCACTCTTGGATGCATGAAGGGTAATCTCACTTCTGATAACAGTATACAGAGGGATGCATGAAAATGTGGCAACATGACTTTAGGTTTTATCTTAGTCCCAAAGATGACTTTACTGCATTACTAATGCTCAGATTTATATTGCTGACAAAGAGTTACATCACACACAGTCACATATTTGACTAAGAAGATTGTAATTTATGAAATAATATTGGTACTGCAACTTTAAGGTTTCTTCAAGTCCTTTTTTTGCTGCCAGTACTCAAATACTCCTGAAATGTCTCTGGTGGAATGATTTGCTATGCTTTACCAGAGCAGGAGAATAATTTTAAAAAGGTTTTTTGGCACAGATTCAAGATAAAAGTGTTTCTTTTATGCAGTATTGCAATTCCCCGAATGATTAACAAACCATATTTAGCATATGCTTCTAATGCCTTGAATATCTTTCCAAAGATGTGGTCATGACATTATTTTTTATACTCTTAGGAAATGATAAAGAAATTAAATCTAGTGAAAACTGGATTCCTCAGCTTACAGAAAGATTGAATGTGCTCCCCAGCAATTTTGAATGTCTTGAAAAATATAGTTTGATAATATATCTGAGAATAAGCTAAAAAATTATAAGCAAAATACTATTAGTAGTATAATGCAAAACTTTCAGTTTTATTTTCACACATATTATATATAGCAATAAAGGGACTCATACATAATATACCAGGATTTTTACTATAAAATCACAGTGCAATTTCAGATCCAGCTAAGCATAAACTTAAATGAGGAAAAATATTTTAAAACTCTGCATAAATGAAGATTCCCCAAGCTGGATATTTTCCCTCCTGTAAGCTCCCCTTGGAAGGTATTAAATTGAATCAAGCATGTGCAAACTTTAAATTTAGCTCATCAGCTATCACAACAGCTGAACTGCTCCATAGAGGGGCAGGTGCCGTTGATGGTATACACATTTCTGTGCTCAGAGCTATGCCCGTGGAAAGCGTATACTGTACATTCCAGCTTTGTGATGACACAGCTGTAGCCCAGGGTAAGCATTTCGGCACTGCGGATGTCCCTCATCTGCCAGGACTGCTGAGGCGGCCTGCAAGCCCTGCTCAGACCTGGCATTGTCACCAGCAGGAATGCAAGATGGGACACTATGTTCCTTTACAGGGGACTGGTGTTTCTAAGTGCACAGCCTCATCATTCCTGACAAACAGCTGGTCATAAAATCCAGAAATGAGTTCACAAATATGTCCAGAAATGTCCTTGATGGCCCTGGCATGAATTACAACAACTTTTCACACGCTGTCTACTGCTCAGACTTGGCTTCTCTGAAACAGGAGACAAGAATATAAGTCATTTTGTACGGGAAGAAGTATAAACCGGATAATTTTAGGGAAGAGCCAGCATGAGGGCAAGAAAAAAAGGCACACCAGCTCTTACCTAGAAGAGTGCAAGTCTTGTCTGTCAGCCAGGCACCTCTGCAAAAGCTACACCTCCGAACTGGCAGATGTCATCAGTGTATCTTCACCATTGTGACTACTGCTCCACAGCTTTCTGGAAGAAACAAGTCCTAGGTCTTCCAGCACTCCAAGGACTGAGTCATCTAGATTAAGTGGTACACCCTCTCACAGTGAGTCATCTTACATACCCTTGCCTGGTATTCAGCTTTTCAGTTTGTGTTTTGACTTAGAGCAGAGCCCTTGTATTTGAGCAGGGTTAGTTTTGCCTCACCATACTCTAAAGGAAAAGGATGCCATTGTGCAGGAATGTCCATCAGGAATTTCGATCATCATATTCCCACTGGTACTCGTTCTTCTGCCAGAGCACGTCTTGAGTCTGCCACCCCATGGAGATGCCTCTCAGTTCTTTACAACGCTTGTCATTTCATCTTCCAGTCAACAGAGGGAAGAGAAAATACCTCTTTAAAGTGTGTTGCCTAACTTCTATCGTAGCTGGTCATGACTTCCTATTCATACAGGCTAAGCAAGGAATCTTCTCTAATTAGCACTCCAAAATGATATTAAAGGAATATATTCAGTGGACAAAAACCACAGCACAAGATCTTTTAAAAGCCATGGGAAACATAGGACATGGAGAAAAGGTCTTTCAAGTTAATTATTGCTCAGTCCCTCAGCTGAGTGACCAGAAAGCAAGGGGAGATGCTGCACATGATGAGGGCATCCTCACCACAGAGGCAGAGATTGGCAGGAGGAGCAGGAGTCACCTTGCCTGCTGAAGGAGCATACCAGGGGAAATAAACCCTGTAACCTATTTAAAGCTGAACCAGTTGCCATGAAGAACATGATGTTTTCTATCCTGGCTCCAGGATATTAAAAAAGTGTTGCTGATGTATTAAAAGGGGCCTGGCAGCACATGAATATTGAAAAATACAAAGTTGGTCATGGGTTTTAGGGAGGAGAAAGGTGAATTACATGAAGTTGTGACTCCCTATGTGGCTCCCACATGGACCCATGTTCTCAAGGGCAGCTGGTCTGAGCAGAAGGTGCACAGTTGCACTGCCTTGGGAGCTGGAAAAGTCTCAGGGGGGAAGTAATTAAGTAGGAGAGGTGAAACACCTTTTTTTCCTTTTTTTTGTCTGTTACATCTTTGGAAGACACAGAGTGTGGTACTGAGTTACCTCCATAGACTGTTTAAACTGCCTGAGATCTCCTCTAATATTTTTATTCTTTTTCACATTGGCTTGATGGCTTGGCCATGTTTAGGTTCTGCTTTTTTTTCTCCTTTAAAACTTCTGGCAATATTCTGCTCATTTGACAAAAGGAAAAAGAGTTCATGGTTGTGTACGTGGGTTTAGTTCACATTTGACATCAGACACTGTAATGGAAAAGAATAACCCTGAACTTAGAAACTGACTGTCAAGAACGCAAATGTATTTAGAAGGCTCCAGTTTGCACAGACACCTGAGCCTTGTGATGGAAATATAAGAATCAAAACATATTTTCATTGTAGAAATTGCATTCAGACTCTAAGTTACTCCTGTAAAAACATCTCTCATAATCTAACATTTGGTGAAATGGGGCCAAACAGTGGGTAGCTTAACTATCCTGTAGGTGAAATGAATAAATCATATGGAAATGTTTCTAGTATATTACATATGGGGAAAAAAAATCTACTTTTCAAATAAGACAGGTCTATTTACTTTTGTAAAATAATTAAATTAATTTCTTACCACAAACTCACTGACACATCAAGATGGTGACTGTGTTATTGAGTGCAAAATGTCATGGAGAAGGGAGAAAGTAAAGGAGTTATCTAATTTTACCACTGAGGGAACTCCGTGTAACTGCAATCCAACAGCAGGACATAGCTGAACTTCACAAGGGAAAAAAAAGAAGTTATTTCAGACAGAATCCTCTCTTTCTATGTGTTTTTTTTCTTCTATCAAGTGGGAGTTTAGTTCTCAATGCTCAGAAAAAGCTCCTTTAAATACCTATGAAGGAATTTGTCAGGCAAAACTGCAAATTTTTCAAAATCTGAACTCTACTGTACTAGATATGGGTCACACTTCATTTGGCTGTCCACACTGCTAACCCAATTAACAACCCAACTGTGCCCTAAATTAAAGACTGAGTCTGACACTTGCTAGTTTGAGGAGGTTTTATGGCAATTTATTACTTTTATTTGAAGAAATTTTAAAATTAATCAAATTTTCATCAATTCTACCTTTCTTCACTTTTATATTGCTTCCAACTCAAGTTGTTTCCTAGATGAACCCTAGACCCAAAGTCAAGCAAAGTCTTTGCATTGCTGTTAATGGGGACTGCATCTGATTCTGGTAGTTGAGTGGTCACCATAAGAACAGCCCATGCAAGAGGAAGTCCTTCCTCCTTTGGTATCCCTTGGGTATATCATAAGGTTCACATGGTACAGCACCTCTGTCCTGAAGAGCTGATGGGCCTCTGTGTGAGCACTAGACACCCAAACTTGGCAAAGGCTAGTGGGCTCAGGCTACTCAGGAAAAGGGCAGCAAGGAATGAGATTTGCTTCCTCTCTGGCTCTCTGGTGGAGCTACATAGCAGTAGACTGGAAAACATACATTGGGGATGGACTATGCAATACCTATAAATAGAACAGAGATACACTTTTTTTTGTTCAAATTACAAGGATTTTTTTCGCTGGTGTGTATTGGATCCTGCTTCTTTTCCAAATATGATTCCTAGATAACTTTTACCAAGTGTTCCTCTTACTGCTGTCATATGATTTCACAAAGATATTAATTCATTTTAGATTACCAAAATATAGGTAATGTGCAGCATGATTTTCTTTAAATATAGGCACAAATACATCTGTGCTTAACTACATAAATATAGCCCCAACAATCCTGTAAATATACCTGAAGAATTTTGAACCCATCATAATTATTTTGTTCTATGCTTTGGACCAGCAGTATGGGACAAATTATAATATCAGCCTATTCTCAGCAAGGTCTACAACCACATTCAAAGAAGTTGTACTTGCATTGTATATGCCATTTGGCTTAAATTATAGGGAAGTTAAAAATGGAAGAGAGAACATCCTAGACAATTGCTGATTTTTCATGCATGCATTGACTGAATAACTTTCACGCAGGACTTAAATACTTACTATTCTTCTGGAAATAGAGATGTCTAAGTGAGATCAATGTTATAAGAACATTCTTTGCAGGTTTATTTTATCTTCTAGTCTGAGACTAAAAGAAAGCTGTTATTGGTGTGCTTTGGAAGATACTGTTTCAGAGGATCAGTTTTGGCCAAAGCAGTAGTATTTGGCACATTAAAACAACATCCAATCACTAAGCAGCTGGCTTTTTTTTTTTTGTAAATTTAGTTATCGATCCCTTGGTCGTAACAAACTGGAACATCTGTTGCAATAGCAGAATTGCAACATAAGTACTGCTGTGGTATATGTTAACAAAGCTCTTCGCTCCACACCTAATTTTTGTTAAATAAACTGATGCTTATGAGTTACTGTCAAGTTGAAAATGTTGGAAAATTATTTTTACCCCTCCTACCTCCAGCAAAACACTTGGGCATATGCCTAACTATAAGCATAGTCTCAAGGATTACAATAAATGAGGTTGCTTAGTGAGCCTGGAGAGTTTTGTGGACTCATTTTGCAGCTCACAATATAGGTGTAACACTGCAGTGTTACTGCTGATAATACATCCAAACTCAGAAATGAAGGGTCTGCATGCAACACAAAACCATCTTACTTCCTAGTCAGGTAGGCATGGCAGCTGCTATATCTGATATCTGACTGCACTGGATAGAAATTTCAAACACATGTACATACATCTCTATACTGCATTGGCTTTCTTCCAACCATCCAGGTCGAGAGGAGACCAGAATGAGAACGAATGGGCCCTTCAAGATTTCCCTGCTGGCTGGCTTGAAGCAGAATTACTGTAACTAGGAACAAATCATACAACACATGCAGTATACTTGAAAAAATATTGAAAACGTGTCACTGACTTTTCAGGATGGTTTTGGTGTTCAGAGGATACCTGCATAAATGTTACTCACAATATAGCAGCAAAGTGCAAACTCAGCAGAAATATCCTTGCTAAGAAAAATTGCACAAAGGCACATCTGAGAGCATCTGCAAGAGAAGGACAAACAAAAATAAGAGCAAAGTAAGAATTCCACATGAGAGAAAAACAATGGCGCAAATGTTCTCATGAGGTCATATTGCTGTTCTTCTCCTCCCTGTGTCCAAGGCTGTCTCAAATTCATGCAAACTATTCCCTACTGCTGTTTGTCCAACTTGTTCTGTAAAACATCTAGGGATGAAGGCATCACCGTCTCACAGAAAAGTCATTCCAGTATTGCACTGTCCTGGACAGGTAAAACACACTGTTCCTTTGGTTTTAAATTTTTTTAGCAGTCTTTTACGCATTTCAAGACCAGTTACATGTCCTAGATTAGCCAAGAACCCTGATTCTGACTGAGCTAATATTTCAGGCAGTTATTGATTGCTGGCTCATGTTCTGTTTATTTTCAAACACTCCCGTATCTTCTTTTAGCTTGACGCGCTCCATGAATGTAACTAAGGACTCAGGACTTGCACATTTCACTCACTCAATTGCTCACACCCACCCTGTTCTCTCAAACATGCACATTTAGACAGGAGCAGCTTTGTGTGTGGAGCCTTCCAGATGTTGACAGAGAGGATTCCAAAGGTATTGTCATCACCCAGAGGGGGCCCAAAAGAAATACAGCTCTGCTTTAGACATCCATCCACATATGTTGATGCACTTTCTTTTATCTTACGCAATCCCACAGTAATGAGAGTCTTGAGATAACAGTCATTCTCCCTCTCAAAAACCTGCATAAAATGTGGACCATCTCTTGGGCAGACAACTGATGAAGCTGCTGGAATATGGAAAGAGCACCACCATGCCCAGATGCCTTTAAGCAGGCTGTTCGAGAACCAAGAATTTGAGACAGAAATAGGGAAAGATGGACAGTTGGGAGGTCAGCCTTTCATGTGCAGAGGCAGTCTGTCCTACTGAAGAGTGAAAGGTGAAAATGTATTATCTTAAAACATTTTAGGAAAAAAGTGGGTGTGTTTGTCAAACATAGACTACACCAGAATTGTTTTTAAGGTCAAGCTCACAAGCAGATTCAAGGCCCCATCCATTTTGCAATATGACAAAGCAAATAGTTTATGAAAATTCTTCTTTTTTTACCTAGGAAATTGAAAATTACAGATGCAAACAAGCAAAAAAACCACCAAGCTAACAAACAAAAAATCCCCACTATTCACTTTTCAGTTATGTTTTTTAATAACATAAAGAATTCTCAGGGAAGGTTTATAACCTTCACATATGTAGCTGTTCAAAACTGCATTTTTAGGTAAAGTATTATTAATGGGAAATTTTTTGGCAGTCGTATCAAGACTCATCTCTTGAGGTTTCTGGCCCCTGCTGTGAGGTATGGACCTGTTGTTGTGCAGCTGTGCATGAAACCTCAGCTTGTCCTACAACGAGTCCTGCTTCTCTTCCATTATGAGCATCATATTCCACAAGTCAGTCTTCCTTCTGCTATCTCCTGCTTTCTTCCTTTGCAGGACTCATACCCCTGCACCCCATCAGGCAATGTCTTCCTCAAAGGCAGCACCACCAGAGGGAGCGTTTGAGATGCTGAGACAAGACCTCAGTGCTCCAGCCATGCCTTCCAGCTGTAAGAAGGGGTCATACCTGGAAGTTTCAGAACACAGCCTGGATGTTGCAATTCTCTCAGATTCATCAACCCAACTAATCTTCCTCATGGGGCTAATTTGGAAAAGAAAATCCAATGAGACTTCATGAGATGCATCCCTGACATGAAGGGATCTCTTGCTTTCACATAAATCTCTCCCCCAAGGCATAGTCATGTCTACACTGATAAATTTTGATTCTAATTTCTATGTAGAAAAATAAAATTTATTCTTTTTATTCGTGGGAACAGCAACAATATTTAGAGTTGAAAATTATCTGAAAAGAAATCCAGACACTGCAAGCCATCTGCTTTTGAAAATTCACTCATTTCAGACAGGAGTTGTGCAGATCCTAAAATTTCACTCCTGGGTTTGGCAAAACCATGGAGAACAAATGTTTCATGAAAGGTGCATGGACAGCCTCCCATATAGCTAAATACTAGATTATAATTAATCCAGAAGATTCATTATAATCTAGTATTTAGCTATACGTGAAAATATAAAGCCAAAAGAGAAGCATGTTATTCTGCAGAATTCTGTTTTCAGCACTCACAGGCTGAAAACATGTGTATCTATTACATGTGCACAAGATCTTTAGGTAATTTAAAAATTTATTTGGAAAATCATTTACTCTGAATTGCACGGCATATGTGGTGTCCTGAGTGATCAACCAGGTGTCTGAATTGCCATAGAAAACAGTATATACAAACCAGGTCAGCACATCCCTTAAGAAATTAGAGTCTAGAAACAAATAGCTGTTTCCTTGCTCACTTTTCCCCTATTCACTAGAATTAAAAAAAAAAAAAAAAAAAAACAAAACCCAAAAACTAATTTCTGAGGGTTTTTCACAGAATCACAGAATGACTACACCTTTAATTGCATCCAACCCAGGTCCTAACACCTCAACTAAACCATGGCACTGAGTGCCACATCCAATTTTTTTAAACATGGTGACTCCACCACCTCCTCTGGTAGACCATTCCAAACTTTATCACTCCTTTAAAAAAAAAAAATTTCTTAATATGCAACCTATATTTCCCTTGGTGCAGCTTGAGACTGTGTCGTCTGGTTCTGTCAGTTCTGTCTGGAGAAAGAGACCGACCCCCACCTGACTACAGCCACCTTTCAGGGAGTTGCAGAGAGTGATAAGGTCACCCCTGAGTCTCCTTTTCTCCAGGCTGAACACCCCCAGCTCCCTCAGCCATTCCTCACAGGCCTTGTGTTCCAAGCCCCTCACCAGCCTCGTTGCCTCCTCTGGACGTGCTCAAGCGTCTCAAGGTCCTTCCCAAACTGAGGGCCCAGAACTGGACACAGCACTCGAGGTGTGGCCCCACCAGTGCTGAGTACAGGGGAAGAATCACTGCCCTGCTCCTGCTGGCCACACTATTCCTGACACAGGCCAGGATGCCCTTGGCCTTCTTGGCACCCAGGGCACACTGCTGGCTCATGTTCAGCCGGCTGTGGACCAGCACCCCCAGGTCCCTTTCTGCCTGGGCACTGCCCAGCCACATTGTCCCCAGCCTTTAATGCTGCAGGAGGCTATTGTGGTCAAAATGCAGGACTCAGCACTTGGACTTATTAAACTTCATCTTACTGAACTCTGCCCATCCATCCAACCATTCCAGGTCTCTCTGCAGAGCCCTCCTACCCTCCTCAACAGATCAACACACGCTCCCAGCTTAATGTTGTCTGCAAATTTACCATGAAAGACTCAACACCCTCATGCATGTCATCTGTAAAAATATTGAACAGAGCTGGCCCCAGCACAGACCCCTGAGGGACACCCCTGGTGACTGGCCCCAGCTGGATGCAGCACCATTCACCAGAACTCTCTGGTCCCAGCCATCCAGCCAGTTCCTAACCCAGCAAGGAGTGCTCCTGTCCAAGCCATGGGCTGCCAGCTTTCCCAGGAGTGTGCTCTGGGAGACAGTGCCAAAGGCCTTGCTGAAGTCCAGGTACAACATCTACAGCCTTCCCTGCACCCACCAGGTGAGTCACCAGGTCATGAAAGGAGACCAGGTTGGTCAAACATGACCCCTCCATGTTGGCTGGGTCTGATGCCCTGGCCATCCTGTAAGGGCTGTGTGATGACACTCAGTATAAACTGCTCCATTACTTTGCCAGGTACTGAGTAAGGTACAAGCTACCTGGCCTATAATTACCAGGATTCTCCTTATCACACTTTCTGTGAATGGGTGTCACACTGGTCAGCTTGCAGCCATCTGGAACCTCCCCAGTGAGCCAGGACTGCTGGTAAATGATGGAGAGAGGCTTTGCAAGCTCATCTGCCAGCTCCCTCATCACCCTGGGATGGATCCCATCTGGTCCCATGGATTTATGAACATCCAAGCAGCTCAGCAGTCCTCTGACTGCCTCCTCTTGGATAACGGGGAACATTCTGCTCCCTGACACCATCTACCAACACAGGAGGACAGTTGCTGTCTTCTCCCTAATGACCACCCAAGCAGCTCAAAGCTGACCAGAGATGGCATTTTTCTCTGCTTACATTCACCATCCTGTTCGCTTTATGAAGTTTGACAAAGAAAACTACTGGATTTTGCACCTGGGACAGAACAACTCTGGATGTACAAACACGCTGGGGAAGGAAGGAGACACTGGAGAGACATGCCATGGAAAGGTGCCTGGGGATCTTTGTTGAGGGCAAGTTGAACATGAGTCAGCAGTGCCCTGGCAGCCAGGAGTCTGAGCCCTGTCCTGGGGTGCATCAGGCAGAGCATCGCCAGCTGGGCAAGGGAAGGGATTTTCCTGCTCTAGTCTGCACTGGGGCAGCTTCATCTCGACTTCTGGGGCAGTTTTGGGTACTACAATATAAAAAACAGACACTAAGCTCTTAGAGGGCATCCAGAGGAGGACCATGAGTACAGGAAAGGGTTTGGAGTAGAACACTTAAAAGGAGCAACTGAGGACACTTGGTCTGTTCAGCCTGGAGGAGTCTGAGGACAGACCTCTTTGCAGGTACAACTTCCTCATGAGGGGAAGAGCCAGAGCAAGCAGGCACTGATCTCTTCTCAGTGGTGCCCAGTGGCAGGGCCCAAGGGAATGGCACAAAGCTATGTCAGGGGAGGTTTGGGCTGGATATTAAGAAAATGTTCTTCACCCAGAGGATGGTTGAGTAATAGAACAGTCTTCCCAGGAAAGTGGTGACGGAACCAAACCTTTCTAGGTCAAGAAGAATTTGAACAATGTTCTGAGGAACACAGTGTGATTATTGGAGCATCCCTCACAGGTCTGGGAATTGGACTTCCCTGTGTGTCTTCTCCAGTTGAGGATATTCTATGATTCTTGATCATCAATAAGATTCTTTTGAAGAATCATACAATCAGCTGCTGCTTCTGCCATTTTCTGGTTATTGTGAAGTGCAAAACCTAAGACTTCACCTTCCCTTATATGCTGGAGCAGAGATTTTCAAAAGGCAAATATTTTACCAGATCTGGTCTGTCTTTTTTGCTATGGTATCATCTGTCCATTATGGGGAGAGAGAGCTGCAAGCTGATATATGTAGGGCAGTTTGCAGTTTACACCAAGACTAGCTATCCATACACATGCAGAAAAATGCATGCTCCTCTTTCTAGATTGTTTTTTACTGCCATATTCTGGGATGTATATTACTGTCCCTAGACTGTGTTTTAATTTCAATGTTGCCAATTTATGGTTCTTTAAATGTTGATTGAAGAACTAGTGCAGGAGAGAATATTTCACTCTGTGGAGCAGCATGAACACTACCGCCTCAGTTTGACCATATATGGACTAAATGCAGCTAACATTGACATACATTCAAAGACTCTAGATCACTTCAGCAGAATGAACTAACAATAAATCTAGTGAATAAATTATAAACCTCCTTAAGAAACTATCCTTCTGGAGTGAGCAGGTAAGCCTAAAACATACAGGTGAAAATATTTGAATCTTGGCACAAAGGTAGTGAAAATGTATGATGTTCATTACATATAATTGCAATGACACTCCTCTTCCCTGAAAAGACTGTAAGCCAGGCACGTATAAGGAGATATAAGAACAAAAGGGTGGGGGTAGAAAATATAAAATTCATACATATTTATTGCGTTAGTTTGTTACAGAAAATCCAATTCTCCAATTAGTTATAAGTTTCAAGATCACTCTGATGTGCCATCAATGTCAGCTCCCAGAAAAAAAATGTAATTTTAGGCAAGTGGAAAGTGAATGGTTTATGCAGGCTTGAAATCAGATTTGTATGTGACTTGTTTCCAATGGCCTTTAGTTTGGCTGAAAAGTACATTTTTAATAGATGTGCAGGAACACAGTAATCTATCTTTGCAGGACATCTCGACCAACAGAGCAATGTTGTCATTTAAAATGTTCTTTCAAAATTATTATTATACTAATAAGTTACATCAGTACAAGGCAATATTGTACTAGTACTGGTGATTATCTGGAGATTTGGTGGAGACAGAGAAAGCAGCCTAGTTCTTCTCTACCTTAAATTGGTTTAAAATATCAATAGCACATCAAAAGGTAGGGTTTTGTAGCGATGTATAAGTGGTATAAACAGTATATAAGAATGTGCAGTCACTAATAGCAGCCCAAAAGGAATCCAGTTTGTTTGTCATTTAAGGGCAGGAAAAATAGAGTGGAACAGAACATTGCAAGCAAAATTGTTAAGATAATCACCCTGTGATAACAGAAAATATCTCCAGCAAAGAATGAACACTAACTATCCAAGTTCGAAAGTGCTATAATGCCTTGGCAATTTAAGAACTTCCACTTCTGAGGGTAGGTGTGATAGTCAAGACAGGTGCCTCCTTCGTGCAGGACTCTCCTGGCTTTACCCACCAGGAGCCGGGACACAGCATGGTGGCAGCTGGCCACTGACAGGAAGCCTTCTGCCACAAGATTCCCAGGATGTCTTTACTTCAAGGAGACTCTGCAGGAGGAGCCGATGGGAACAGAGGTTTCTGTGCAGAGGCTGTCTCCAAAGGCAGCAGCCACCCACCACCACCTTTGACAAATTTGGGATGGGGTTAGGTGAGGAAGGCAGGAAGGAGGAGCAGGGCCTGTAAAGGTGAAAAAAGGCTGGTGTTGGGTGCCTTGCAGTGGGGGAAGCACCCACTAAGGCAGCAGTGCAAAGGCTGGTTGATTTTTTCTCAGAAATTCAGAGAGAAATGCAAGAAATGTATTATCATAAATCTGAGTCAGGAGGAGAAAACAGCCCTGGAGGGAAATCCTCAAATAGCTGAATTGCAAAATCTTCATGTTCTAGAGCAACCCAGTCTATAGCAGCACTAAAAGAACTGGCAATGGAGAGAGAAAATTGTCAGTGGGACACAGCAGAGGTGTGCAAATCCTACCTCCATCAGATGCAGCAGTGCACTGGGGAGCTGGGACAGACTGTGTCACCAAAGAGAGAACCACTTTCACTTGCAGAAACTGAAGTGGCAGGAAGGCAGAACTAAGTCCCTGATGCATAAGGGAGATTTGGTGATGAGGATAGTCTAGCTTTGGACAAACCCATCCCTGAAAGAGTACTCACAAAGGGAAGGGTTCAATATTTAAAACATTATCAGGATGCATTTCCTGGCACTGGAGCTGGGGGCAGAGGAAGTTAAGGATTCCCACACTTTAGAGGTGTCTGTGCAGTTCATGAGGATCTTGATGCTGCCAGCTGCAATGCAGACTGTGGATGCCCTAATGCACTTAGGGTCACCATGACAAAGCTGCAAGGATAGGGAACACCATGTCTGTGACACATGCTTAGGAACAAAGCAATGGCAAGGTCATAAGTACCTCCTCCAGTCTTACAAGTCTGTAAAGAAATATGAGAAGAACAAAGCCAGATGTGATTTCCAAGCAAGTGAATATTTCGTGAAGCAATGTGTGATGGCAATATTTCCAAACTGGAATTAGGACGGTAAACACTTGCTTTCAGTCAGTTTTTCTGGGTTTAAGTTACTTTAATTTTATTCTTGTTTTCTGCTTTTTGAAGTACTGCCAAAATATACCACCATTCAAACTAAATAGTTTATCTGCCTTCAACATCTGTGTTTCTGTAGTTGTGTGCCCTTCACAGAGTAATCAGCACACACTTGGGTGTACACCCTGTGACCACAAAACTGCTCTGTTCTGTTCTCTGTGCAGAAAGGCAGAGTGCCTATACAGCCTGCACACACTTTCATGTCTCCCAGCAGAGCATCAGGATGTGGAAGGCAGAAACACTTGCCAGTGCCTGAGTAAGAACATCTGGGCAGGCACTGGACATGGCCTATGACTCTGGAGGGATCATGCCACGAGAATATCTTATTAGACTTCAAACTGTAGCCAACACTGCGCTTAGACTAACCACAGGAATTAATTTACTGTATAGTAGAGGGAAAAACTGGCCTGTTGTTGCTTTTATTATTGCTTTCTTAACAGGGTTATACCAATGCTGATTAAAATATCAATCCATTCATCTGAACAAGCAATACAGCAAACCACAAAAAGAGGGAATCCAGCCTAATTCTTTGTGAAAAAATGTTCCCTCCCCCTCAGCCTCTTACATGCCCCACTGAGCAGGGACAAAACTTTTCAAAACAATGATGGTAAAAGAATTTCAGCTCCTGTATCTGTTTTCGTTTAGCAAATACTTACCAACCTATTTCAGATATTTTAAAAAGGCATTTTTGCCTTCCTTTTTAACAGACAATTTGCAGAACCTACTAGTAAGAATGTAGTGATCATTATTTTGATAGACCAGAAAAATCAATGCAGTTTAAATTCAAACGTAATAACAGAACTGAGTCAATTGTCTTAATAAAATCTAAACAAGTATCTATACTGTGTTTTATCTTTATCTGAAGAAATGGAACTGGCACGCACAGACAAGATGAATCACATATGATTTACACAAAGCAGCATTCTAAGCTTTCCATTCCAACTTCTAGCCCAAAACACAGCATTTCTGGTAGGTTGCCATGGGCTCCATAGTTCATGTTGTTAAAAAGTACTTCCAGAGAGTATCACTGTGTGTACCAAAACCATTCTGATAGCAGAGCTGATAGCTGCAATGATGTTTTGGTGTGCCTATAATGGAAATTCAGAGATATCCTTTGAGAAACCAAGGAACCGAAATTGCAACAAACTATATTTCATTTGTGTGTTGTGGGCTCATTTTGTCACAAAGGGAGAAATAATGTTGCCTTGTGCAGACATACATATATTCTGAACGCTCTTCCAAAGAAATTTTCCCGTACTGAACATATAAATCCTAACTGAGAATTACAGCAGACAGAATAATTTATTACAGTTAGCATTTTTTCCTGCAAGTTACTCCATTTCTGATTTTATATATTAATTCTTTTTCCAGAACTCTTTTGGAGCAGACCCATGACTCTTCTTAAGTAATTCTTGGCAAGCATGAGCAGCAATCAACACACATGCTGTGGCTTCAATGTTTTATAATCTATATTTTTAATACAAAGGTTCTTCATTTTCAGTGCACAAAAGCCATGATATTGTTTTCATGTCCCAGTGAACATAAAAGATATTATTTCAGAAGCTGTGCACAGGGATGTTGCTAAAATAAGACTGGATTCAGAGTCATGGCAAAAATACACGTTTGCACGTTCAAAACGTGTTACATATGAATATTCTCAAATTTGTTTAGAATGCATTCTTTCTGTTGCACTGCTGCCAGCAAACATCTTTTATTAGAATACTCCAGTGGGATTACATAAAAGGAAGGCAAACACAACCAAAACAAGTCTATTTTTATGTGATAAAATATTCACAGAAATTCTTTGCCATGTTAATTAAAACCATTTTATTCTGTTCTGAGAGGATTTTCTAGATCCACACGTATTGTTTCTGCCAAGACATGTAGTGTTAACCTGTAATGAGGCAGTGTGGAATAAGCAGAAGTCATGTTTATTTGCACTTGTGGTGTGACTCAGCCAGGTCTCCAAGGTAAGGTACCATCCCTCCACAGAGCAGCTTTGTACAATGACAAAATATGACAGACCTTACATGTATTTTAATAAATTATTAGAAAATACTATTAATTTAACAAAAATGTTGCAAAATATTTTCTAGACATCAACAGCACCCAGGATAAATCTGTGTAGTAAATAATTGAAATAGGAGATCATGAAAATTTTAAAAATCAATATAAATTTGATTTTAAAGGGCATGGCAATGGAGAAGGTTGAAGAATAACAGTGTTGGAATTCCTTAAGGATCTTGGCATCACTTTTATTTTAAAGTTTCAAAAATCATCATTTAAGACTTTAGGAAGGAAACCTGAGCATGATGTCAATGCAACAAGGTACGCAGTTATGATGACACAGCTGAAAGGAATTGCCAAGGCAGTTGAAAACTGCAATATCATACAGAAAGGACTCTGAGGGAAAAAAATGATAAAAACAGGATAAAATTCAATAGCTGAAAATAGGATGTGATGCACTCTAAGAATCCATGTATCTTGGGCTGTTTTATGAGACCACTCCAGCTAGCTAGGACCTTGGCCCACACGGTCTTACATGGACAAAGCAAAAGAGGAGAAACACTCTTCTCCATGTGGGAACGAGTGTCCTGTTTATTGCCTCGTGAAGGGACACCTCGGCCCCAGCAACCAGCCAGGTTGGAAAAAGCATGTGACCGTCTTGCAGTGGACTTTTATACCCGAGGAATGGGGGCGGGGGAAGAGGACCGCAGCCAATGGGATACCATTGAGGAAGGGCGAGGGGAGGGGTAAGCACAGGCCAAACCACCAGGGGGTATAGCAGAGGGGTGCATGAGGGAAAGACCATGTGATGGGAGAAGGGAAACAACAATCTGCATGACACAACATACTCAGTACAAATTTCCAATCACCCAGTGCAAAACAACAACTGAATAAACTATTTAGTGCAATACAACAATGCACAAGTGATTAATCACAGTATTATGATACAAGGAAAAGACCTCTTGCTGAAAGTGATTCAGAAAAAGAAGGATGTAAGTACCTCTCAGCCCATGGGAAGTTTGCTGTGCATCACAGGCATAAGACAGCCACAGCCACAGACAAATTGAAGGTGGCACCAGGGTGTGGTAAATGTACACTTCCACCAGAAATAGGGAAGGTCATGCCTTTTACAATTACAATTTAAATTTACAATTCCTTAACTGTGGTACAGTGCATATCTGAATCATTCATGCTCAGAGGGACTGAAATGTGAAATGGACTAATGATGGAAATTGGGATTCTGTTATCATCTGACCTGAGAAAAGATTGGCTTTGCATGTTAGTGAAACAGAAATTGGAGGTGGTTCTCTACATTGGACTATGCAAATAGGTCAGAAGTAATATACCTGAAATGGGGAGCATTTTATAAACCTTCAGACCCCCTGGTTTCTGGAACAACCTAGCAGCTCCATCAATACTGGGGTCTCTCTTACCCAGAGGCTTTCTATCTTCCTAACTACATAGCAACAAACATTGTTCTCTGTCAAAATGTTCACAGAGATTGTTTACTGCAGGTTCAATGGTAGGGTGGCACAGGCACACCAGCTGTGCACTGAATCCCTTGGGCATTTCTTGGTGGTTTATGAGAAGAAGTTGTTTTAGTTAGTGGCCATTGCTTGCATAGATATTCTGTTTCCACTGGTGAACAGGAAGATGCTGTTTGGATTGGTGGATCCAGTCCATGGGCCATGTTGGGTTACAGGGCTACCACTAATACATAACCACTTTATACCCTTTACTGTGCTATTCATTTGGACAAACAGAGCAGAAACCTAAGCAGAAAGTATGCAAAGGGTAGTTACTATCTAAGAAATAGAAGAAAAAAATTACAGTCAATCAGATAACAGATAATGTATGTTGAAATAGATAATACAATAAATCAGATAATAGAAAATGCATTTTGAAACATTTTGAGGAGCAGTGATACTAGAATTCCTACTCTAAGCTGCCTTACCTGCTACCTTACTTCTAACCACCTAAGGAAGACGGTGCTGCCTATATTTTTTATACATTCTATTTAATTTTTTTTGTGAGGTCTTAGCCTCACAAAGCACTTAAGTGTTGTACCATTTATACAACACATTACAGATAATTTTTGCTTAACTGCTGGTCTGAAGCTTTTTCCAGTCCAATTTTCGATCTCTTCAGTGAGAAGAGTGAGAAAAGACCTGAAAGGCAAATTTTTATTTTTACCTCAACATTTCACTAAACAAAAAGCCCTCTGAATTTGTAAATACGAGCAAGGAAATCTTGGAGCATTTAGCTTTCAAGACACATATCACATAAATGTAAGTATTACCATCAGTGTTGTTTATACAGTTGCCCTTTATAAATCAGATTAGATACCAGCCACAATGCGCTGAGAAGAATACAATTTTAGAGGTTTTGGACCCCTGGCCTAAAAAAGAGCTAATCTGTAAAAGCTTTCCAGAAAGCAGGACTAAACTGAAGCTTCCTCCAAGCTGTTAAAGGTGTCCATGTTAAGGAATTTTGTAACAAATTTTTTCTAAAATTATCTCCTAAAAGCTCCTTGGAAAACCTACTTTTTTCCCTTCTTTCTCAGGCACTCATATATATTTTATCCAAACATAGTTAAAGAGATGCCACTTTGTAAATGTTTGTATCAATGCTGATTATCAGTGAAATGCTTTTCTACCAGGATGTTATTTCCACAGAGAAGGAGGAAGGAAGAAAGCATGTGATTGAACTGTTTAGTCAAAAACTGGAAGCACAACTAATGTAAAACTCTCAAAAATCATTTTAAACTCTTCTTCTCAGGCAAGCCTCAGGACTTTCTACAGCTCCCTTCACTACACAATTCACAAAAATCCCTCTTGAGGGGCTTGGCTTTGCAAACAGGTAAAAGAAGATGAACTAGGTCACGTTTAGCAGCTCACAATGGTGCCAGTGTCTCTTTATATTCAAGCACTCAAGTAGCACATCTAACAACTGCAAGAGTTTATTTACATAAAGCCAACAAAAAGTATCTCTGTCAGTGGTACACGTAGGCCAGTGCCACTCATAAATGTTTGTGAGATGGAGAAGTTGACATGTTTGCTTGAGAATAAGCATCATATTAATTAAAAATATTCTCAGAGGAATAAAATATAAGCCACAGCAATTGAACTGAATGGCCTCTGCCCTGTTGTTCAGAAGTGTCTGGGACACAGCCAAATGAAGTATAATTAATATGCCTGGGAACCCATAAACAAACAAAAAGGGCAGGGTAGAAAGTGGGATTTCATCATCCTTTACATGTAAGTTTATCTGAGTTGATAGCTAATAAATACCTTTGAAATTGCTTATCTGTTGAGAATTATTTCCCTTCTGGAGCAATGTTTCTCTAGAGACAAGTTGTGCTATGCATGAAGAAGAAAAATCTTAAAAGCAGTGCCAAAAAAATGTACTACCACAGACATATTTTAAGCTACAGCCAGTGATGATTTTTGGCTAAAGTTGCATGCATCTGAAGTGGGGATGTCCTTTGTACTGAAGTCTTCCCAAGGGTGATTGTAGCCTCAGTCAGTGTGGGGATCACAGGGACAGACTAAACACAGAGTACCTCACACTCTATGTTCATATGATAAGGGCGAGCGCACAGCACAGTGTTTTACAACTCTGTGAAATATTCATGGAGGCCAAACCACAGCTGAACTGGGGCCTAACCAAGCCAAACTATAACTTTCTTTTCACCATGACATTACACAACAGGTAAAGCTAGAAACAATTAGGTGATAATTAGGAGTAGCTTTCTGTTTAAATGTCATTTAGCCCAGGAAAATCTGTCATTCCAGCCAGGTGAATAAGAGGTATCTTGAGCAACCAGTATGAGATTTCCCTAATTTTCCCTCTGCAATTCCTTTCTCAAAACCTGCTGTGTTCCACACTCTTGGGAAAATATCTACTACCAATTCAGTATCTCTTGCTAATGTAATGGGGATCCTGATCCCTTTCAGAATTAGGCTGGCAAATCCCATTTGATAAAGTCATAGCATCAAACCCATTAAAGTGCCTGCAGTGGAAGGGACAGTGCTAAATACCTACATACTGGATGTAAATTCTGTACATAATTTTTTTAAAGTCTGGTCAGATAGGCAAAGAGATCAAGATGAGCAAGCACTTCCTATCTGGTCTCTCACCTTGCATTTCAAAAATACCAGCCCATTCAACAAAAAAGTAAAGACTAACAAAAACTAGCGTGTGAAAAAATAGCTGCATTGTTTCAACTGCGACATGTGGGCACTTGCTTTTTTATCATAGCATTTAAGTAGCAGATTGGTAATAATATTGTCTATGAACACTATTGTCATGCCACTAATGTTTTACTTAAAGCATCAACTGAATATGGGGAAAGAGTAGAGCATCCTTTTATCCTATTGACTGAAAATATTCTTATCCATTAAATAATTTGTCTGGCAGAATATTTGCTTTTACAGTGTGAGCTAGTATCAAATATAAAAGAAAAATGCATTTAAGTTGAATGACAAGCATTGCTAGTGGCAGAAGGAAGAAATGTTTGAATAAAAGACAGCTGACTATGTTCTCCATTTTTAGTGTGCATAATTGTTCCAAATATGCCTTTGAAGTTTGAGATTGGGTGTTGGTTGGCATAAAAGGCCTTCTCATTACAAGTGAAACAAAAAAGAATTTTATCTTTCAGTGTTACTTTTTTCAAGTTTAATTAAACCTCATTAAGCTTAACTCCCCTGTGACTCAGCTCTGACAATAGTCAAACAAAAATACCATTATGTCAGCATCATGCAGAAGAAATTGAAGCAGCATCAAAATTTCAGAACGAAGGAATAAGTGAGCCCACATCGTTGTATTTGCCAGAACTGACCCTGCATCTACTGAGATTTGTATAATTGTTGGTTTAGTGTCAGGCACATTAAGGAAACAAGCTGGCGGAGGACCAAAAACCAGTGTGTGACCCTAGCTATATTGCATGTCTGGACTGAAAAACTGAAACAACATAAATGTTCCATGACTATGAGATTGCTACCATGCATGCTAAAATACTCCACCAAGCACTGCCCAAATCTCCCAACAGAGTAGGAAAAATTAAATTTTCTACTCAAAGGCTGTGGGCAAAGTAAATTTTCTTTGCAGGAGCACTATTAGAAAGTTATGGAGAAATGTTTTGTATCTGCACCTTCCCTTTTTAAATTAAACGATGTGTTTTTAATCTACTATATAAATACTGAAAGTATTGGCATAAGTTTAAAGAATAAAAAAGAACTCAGGAAATTATGTGCAAAAGCAAAGAAAATAGAAGAAAAATCTTACAATAATGAAAAACATTTTCAAAAACTACCAATGGAAAATAGTCAATTTACATTTACAGTGTCTAAGTGTAAATAGGTGATGCGGTAGCAAAGGCAGAATAATGATTGCAGAATAATGAAAAGCATCTTTCTTTGTTCAAGCAGAAAGCCAAGGTCAGTTCCAAATTTTGAGTATTCTGGAAGACATGCCTAGCTATGTAAAGCAGCAGTTTTTCCTGAGAAAATGTCTGAATGAATTATTTTTTTCAGCATTCATTCTGGATGCCTTAGTCAAAGAAGAAAGAGCAGCATCCTTCACACTACAGAGCACAATGCCATTTTAAGATGCTGCTGTACTGCTGCACAGTATGCAGATGACATCTGTGACCTTAAATTCAAAGGTCTATTTCAGAAGTACAGGTTATTTCATAGAATCATGAAATAATGGAAAAGACTTCAAGATCAGTGTCCAACTGATAGCCTAGCACTATCTAGTCCACCATCAAACCACATCCTCAGGCAGCACATCTAAATGTCTTTTATATATCTGCAGGGATGGTGATTCAACCACATCCCTGGGCAGCCTGATCCACTGCTTAATAATCCTTTCCAGCACTTAATAATCCTTCTTCCAGTGAAGAAATTTTTCCTTGTGTCCAATCTAAGCATCCTCTGGGGCAACTTGAAACCATTTCCTCTCTCTTCCTATCCTTTCCTGCTTGGCAGAAGGGACTGACTCACACCTTATTACTATCTTCTTTCAGGTAGAGGGCGATAAGGTAGCTGTAGAGAGTGATAAGGTTTCCCCCTGAGCCTCCTCTTCTCAAGGCTAAACAACCTCAGCTCCCCCAGCTGCTCCTCACAGGACCTGTGTTCCAGACCCTTCATGAGCTCCACTGCCCTTCTCTGGACATGCTCCAGTACTTCAATGTCTTTCTCGTAGGGAGGCACCCAGAAATGGACATGGGATTTGAGGTGCAACCTCACCAATGCTGAGTACAAGGGGGCAGTCTCTGCCCTGTCCTGGTGGCCACACTATTGCTGATACAGGCCAGGATACCATTGGCCTTCTTGGCTATCTGGGCATGGCTGGCTCCTGTTCCGCCTCTGTTGACCTCCAGCATCTTTTCTGCGAGGCAGCCTCTTGCTCATACATGTAGTTCTGCTATTCTGTATGGTGTGGAAGAAAGGGTTATGACATATGAACCATCCTGAAGGAGCCTCAAGCTATCCCTCTTACATTCGTTTTAGCAAACCCCTAATGAGCTTGCTGTACTTTGAGAATTCCTCCCTGTGGTATCCAGCTCTGCTTTTTTCAGAACCAAGTTCCATCACCATTTTTCCTTTCATACACTCAGTAGCCTTGTACCACACTCTGATTATTCAGGGGGAAACTCTCCCAACTGGAACATTGAGAAGATAATTTTGAGGCTATCAAAACTTTACTTCTGTCCTGCAGATTGCAGGACTTAGATTCCAATTAATTTCCCCAGAAACTTTTTTAGCTGTAAGTTGTGATGTATTCTTTAAAGAAAGTGCATTGTATGTCCAAGTTCCAAGTTACACTATTCAACAGTTGAAGTGCACTTCAAGAGAATTAAAGCAATATTTTTTCATAAGAATTAAAGCTAATACATTGTCTTTATGTTCTGATATTACACCCCCTCCCCCCCAAATCTAATGTAGATACTTTGTATTAGTAAATAGACTAGCATAGGTCCAGCTGTGCTTAGATGTTGTGCCAACATCACCAGACTCTGCAGAGAGGACTGTGTGAACACAGTAATGCTGGTTCCAGATCTGAGACAGCTTTGTACAAGCACAAGGATTTTTTCATCCCACCAGTAGCTCTGATATCATAGAAGGCTTCAGATTGCATGCAAAACCAGCTGAAGTGCGTTTGCTTTTTCCATACGGATACCCTAATACAAACAGGGAGGAAAGTATGTCACAAGGGAAAAAAAATCAAACCTGAAAACATAGCCTATACTTTTCCCAATGTTGGTTGTGTTTATCTGTTTGACTCAAAATTCCCCAGGCACTGAATGCATCTGAGAAATTCTATTCCAAGAAGCTTTTTGTCTATTTCCTGTTCAACTACAATGAAGAACCAAACCCATGGGAAGCCATTTTTTCAGACTTCCAGATAAGCCTTTAGCACACCTCCCACCTACACACCAACCCAAATGAAAATGACTGACATTTTACTGAACGTAATAAAGATCATGTGATTCTGATCTTATAATTAAGATTATTTGCCAAATTCGCTTGCCTCAACTGAACAGGCTAACCACTGGGATAAATAATAATGCTTTCCATTTGCTATGCTATTTACTCTTTTGTTCTTCCTGCAGAAGGACACTTTGTCAGCAGGAAGGATCCCTCCAAACAAAATCCCATCAGCTGATGGTTTGACCATTACTCTGGAGAGAAGATCAGTGTGTTTTTTAAATGCTTTGATTGGAAAGAGGAAATTATCCCTGGCCTTTGACTTCCAAACCAAGTTTTTTTTTTATTATAAGGCTATTCTAGAAATATTGAGTAACACTCTCCCATTTTTTCCTACAAAGAAATAGTGACCCCCTGCTCAGATGATTACAGATAAAGGTGACTACCTATAGTAGGAAGCTCAGGTTTGTGGATCCCAAGATGACAGACATGAACTACCCTCAGAAAGATTCAGACTACCAATTCTTCATTAGCATTAGTAAATATCTAATGATCTTGATGGACTTTGAGATTCTCCTTCAGAAATATCCAGCTTTTTCCATGTATGACCTACTTCAGATCCAAATTCCTTCATATTTTCTTATATAGCTCCACTAGACCTATAGATCTGACTAATCAGCGAGGAAGAAAGTCAAAGTTTCTGTTAATGTAGAGGTGCAATTGTGTCACAGACTGTGAAGCTACAGGTGATCACAGGCAGCAATTGGTATTGACAACAGTCAAAAAAAGAAGCACAGAAAAAGCATGCACAGAACTTGCCCCACGTGATCTCCCAGCCCCTAACACCATGTGCCTGGGCCATTTATTGAAATAGAGATGTTCTCAGTGTATTTAGTAATCTTCAGTGGATTTCTGTTCCAAGAAGCTGTCCAGCACCCTTTCAGTAAAGATACCTACCATACAACATACATCAAAGAGTTATATAGTAAGTGAAGTACATTCACATATTTTAAAAACCCTAGAGAGCCCTGCTCTTCATGTCTGGAATGATGATATGCTCATGTCAAAGCAGTCCAGTCTCCTAACTCTGGACCAAACAAAACTGCCCATACCTTCATTATACTTTAAGGTGTGGAAATCAAATACAGACATAATAAAACTCAAATGTGTAAGTGGTGGAAACTGTTTTACAAAGTCTAAAAATGAAAGCACTTCTGTTGCTCTCTTCATCTGAAAGGTGTTTACTTTTACAGACGTTTCTTGCCTTTGGGGTTCTATTTGCCTCCTTTAGTCTACTGTGGTCTAGGAGATTAGCTATAGATAAAACATATAGAACTCAACCAAAGTATTATGATTGGTTTGACATGTTGGTCTGTATTTCTGTATACAAAAGCCATTGCCTTGGACTTTTTCTTGTATTTTTCGAAACGTCTTCCTTTAATAACAGAACTCAAGTAAAACTCAGCTGAAAGTTTCAGAGTCAGCTATACACTTACAATTTCATTAACATGGTTTGTACAAATAAACACAGGTCTTAAATTCCCTAACGTGAATTCACTCTGATGCTTAGTATGGACACAAAATTCTACAACTTAAACACCTGCTGCAGTCTATGTAGTTATCACTGTAGACGGCCTATCAGAAGAGATATTTGCTTAAAAGAGATGTTACTATACTTTACCTTCTTCTGGAAGAAGCTTTCAAACTGAAAATATTATCCCTAATTGTGAAATATCACTCGATGTGCCAAAGTAAAGAAGAATGAAATACACTCTTAAAAGTTAGCTGATCTGCTATAGAAAAATATATACTAAAGCCTATAAATCAATTTAAAGTCATTTGCATGTGTTGGGGGTTTGAAATCTTTTTTCTATCAAATTGAACCTTAGAATTACATAGTCTTTTAAAACATGCTTTGCTTTCCTAGCAAACCAGCAGCATAACACAATAGCATCATTCATATCTGTCTGATACGTTTAGCTTAAGCCTCACATGCAATTGCCTTATTAAATTACCTGGTGCTTTCTGGTATTTTGCTTAGTTTTGCCATAGTAGAGAACCAATGCAGCTGTTTCTTCAGTTATGAAATTTGTTCCTCTTTTTCTCTTTTTTAAGCTTTGCTGACTACAAGCCAACGAGTGACATAAAACAGTACAAACATTCAGACTGAAATTTTAAGAAACAAATGCCTGAAAATCAGGTCTGCATTTTCATCAGTGCATTGAATCTCACTTTTCAAATGTCAAGGAGCAAAAGTTCTTGTCTTTTTTTTTCCTTAGAACAAGATAATTCCAGGAAACTGATGGCTCCAGCACAAATACATTGTGTTTTCTTAGTCAAAGTAATAAAAAACACAAGCTGTTTTTTCTTAAAACACTTAAAGGTTTGAAGAATTATTATAGAAAAATAGTAACTATACTTGACAAACACTGCTTACATTATCTAGTAAGGACTTGACTATATTGTCTGTTTTCTTTAGATTAATACACATCTCAGCTATAAGCTGATAACAGAAGCCATGAAATCATCCAGCAATTTAGCAAGCAGAAGAAGCAGCATATAGGCAAAGCAAATTTACAGACTACCCAATAAGCAAATTTTCAGCTGAACTATATCAATTACTGCAGCAAAACTTACTGATTTATGTCACAAGGCCTCACATTTCCTGCTCCATCTCACACCTCAGTTTGTAGTCCCACGTGTACAGGTGTGCTGAGGATACATGGTGACGCTAGGACACTCATGTTTGCCTGGCTGCAGTAAACCTGGGCTCTAAGGGTATTGTGACCCATTTGCAATCCCTCTGCAAGAGCAGCAATCAATCTCACAAGCAGAAAGGGAACACTTCTGACACACCTTGTACAATACATATGCTTCTTTCACTCCCAAGACTGACGTATTTATTTTCCATTTTGCTCTATACTAGTAGGCACAAATTACTTTTCAAGTTTATGTGAATTCTCGGCTGACCAGTCACAAAAAGCTTTTGTGGTTTTCAGCCATATGTCTCTTTCTGTGACTCATTTTGTTCATAAGCTGCATGGCTCTCTCACTGCAAGACTGGCAGACAGTATTTGCCTACAGCCTCTATTCTGGTACACTGAGATGCTCTTAAAACAATCACTGTTGTTGGCAGCCAGACTCACGTGCTCAACTTCCCCCCACCCCAATGCAGTGGCCAAAATGAACACTGCCCTACACTAGACGCACAGGACCTCCTGGAGAACAGATGTCTCATGCAGAACTACCCTGGCTGCCCATAAAAGGCACCTCTTGGTCTGGTGTTTGCCCCCTGCAGGGAGGAGCACAACGTGTTTGGGTGTTATCCAAACACACGGAAAGTTGGTTAATGCCAGTATTATCCCAACAGATGGGCATAACTCGGAGCTGATCACCGGCTGCATTTTTACATAGTTGCTGGCAGTAGTATGCCCAACTGGGTGAGTCAAAAGGGTCTGTCAGTTTTGAGCTTTCATGTTTCTAGTTAAAGACATGCCCTGCTGCTAATCTTGCTTTTCTCAAACTAGATTAGATTTAAGACATTCAAATGCCTTTCCCATGGCTTCACAAAAGCATTCCTTATCTCAGGCCTAAAACATCAGGCACAGTACTGCCAGACCAGTGTGTGGCCACAGTCCCTGGCCCATCTTTTTGTTCTTGTCTCCCCACAGTATCTTGGCTGGGTAAGTAGCTGGGATGACCCTCACTCTTCGCTAGGGATGGGAAGAGTAAGACATTTGGGCTAATACTTGTGTAAGGCAGCAGAGACTTCTTGTTGGCAGTCAAATGCCAGGGATGAATCACCTCCACAGCAGACTAAAAGGTGAGCTGCCGGGGGCTACCATGACAGCAAAATGCTAGACACATTTATGCCTATTAATTGCTATGCTGCTTAAAAACAGACTAATGAGATGTTCGTGATTCAAACTCCTGCAGTGTCCAGTTGTCTGACTGCCTTGCTTCAGGTCTCATTCTTCAGTCATAACACTGCCACATGTTGACCTGACTTCTGACATCCAAGGCTGCTTCTGGCAGTGATTTCTGCCAGCCTCAGTGTCACCTGCTTGGAATGCAGCTCCCAGCAGAAAGAAAACTCATGCTACTTGATGGTGCATATTGCTGGGAGACATAATTTTCTTTCTCTCTTAAGTGTTTTGTCCATTACTGCTATTTTTATGCATTATTGGGTTTTACTCTTCACCTGCCACCATCACCCTTAGAGATGATTCATTAGTGAAAATCTCACAGAAGTAAAAGCCATTCTTGTTCCTGGCACATGGTAAAAACCACTGACTAGTCACAGAAGCCCCAGCTTACCCCCACACCCCTCAATCCTAAACCACAATTCTAGGAGCATGTCATCTTATGGTTGTTTCCGGCTGTTTATTCCTGGATGGCTATTTCCCTGAAATGAAGCAGAGTTTCTCTGTAAATTCACATTAATGATGTGTACATTAGGCAATTTTGCTGCTCTCAAACTATACTAGTTGCATTTCAAGTTAATTTCCACTTACACAAAACCATTAAGTTCTTTCAAAATAAAATCAGCAAAAGCTGAATCTAGTAATTATCCCTGGCAAAAAAATGGACAAAAAGCAAAAGATATATATGCATTTTTCACTTCTGCCCACTACTGTCCTGGGTTTTTTGTGACATATTATTAAATTACTCCATGGGGAAACTGAACACAGACATAAATAAAACCAAGATTTTATTTCCTTAGGACAGGTCATAAAAGGAAATTAGTAACAGAGTAATACACAATCTGCATGGGAGTTGAGATAAAGCCTTGCAGAAAATGACAGCATAAAGAAAATTTAAATTTCCAGGTAGAATAATCAGTGTGTTTAAAAAAACAAGCACACAGCCATGAAAACATGCTTTCACCTTTTCTAAGTATCAATAAACAAATACTGGGAACTATTTTTTGCATGATTAATGAATGCTCTTCATTACAAATATCAGATCCTCTGTTTGTCCCTGTGCCCTATGAATGCCCACTATTCACTCATTTTATTTCATAAAGGGAAGGAAAAACGTTGAATTTTGATCTCTAACAGCTGCATACAAGTCATTTCAGGAGACTTCGCAAGTACTCAGGAAACTGGAGTAGGGGCAAAAAAGCTTCAGAGGATCACAAAGGCTGTTTGCCGTTATTTCTGCAGAGCAGTGCTGCAGCATGCCCTTGCTCACACCATCAGTCAGACCAGGGGCATGTCAGGATGTCCTGCACCTTCCTCTCAGTTCATAAGGCCAGTTGTCTCAGCAGAGAAATCGGGGTGGGGGGGATGGCAGTAGCACCCAGTGTATAAGCTAGTTTCAAAAAACTGTCACAGGACCCAGTTACACCCATATAGTCAAAAAAAGTTACCTTACTTCCAGTGGTAATTGAATTGCACACCATTATTCTTTTTGAGAACATTTAGCTAATGCATTGCTTTATTTTGATCAGCAATTATGTAAACATTAACAGAAACATAACAATGGAGTCTTTTTTCAGACTTAAAAACTGGAACTATAAGTAATGAACCATCAAAACACCATAATGTTAAAGACCAAGTACATATTAAGCACTGTTAAAATAATTTACTTGTTATGCGTTTTTATTTCTATTGTGAAATTATGGTGTTTAGGTCCAAAAAGTACTCATAGTTCTTTCAAACATTGTTTTATATCATACTGACCCAAAATTTTACTAAAATAGTACCAAAAAATCATAATGAACCACAAGAAAGTTGCTTTACATAATGGGTCTCAATAAAATCTCCCAACCTTCTTTTTCTAGAAAGGACACACATATACTGTGAAATTCATTCTAAGAGCAGGAAACTCTTCTTTAGGTAGATTTATATATGCAGGATACCTGTCTCTGAAAAATGGTATGGTAAATAATACCTGTTAGGGGAGGCCTGCTATCAAGCTTTCTGCAACTGTGGGAAGAGGCAGGTAGTGAAATTAATCTGTAGCTAACTAGTTCCCAATCAATAAAAAATGTTCATTGCTTCTCACATTAGCACTTAACACTGGCCCCCAAGAGATCTAAGACTTTCATTTTGCAGGAGGGAGAGAAGACCACTGCAAGTCCCATCCATGCTCTCCTCTCCCTTCTGCAAAAACAAACAGAACCTACTTTATATCCTGTTCCTTCCAAATAGAGATTTTGAAACAGATTGCTTATGTCCATTTTTATTAATTAAGAGCTAGTTTTAGAGGTCATACCCTTTTCCCCCAAATGCTAATCCCCTGAGCTCTTATCACCTTGTTAAATGTTTAATGTTGTGAGCATACATTGGTGAAAGCTGGGTCAGGTCAGTGACCTCCCTGATGGGCGAAGAGGCCAATATTGGAGATGTAATGTACATCCCCCAAGGGCTGACGGGGAGGAGGAGGCAAAACAGCTGCTAATCTGTCATAGCAGAGTGACAGCACATTCTTCTGGCACACGTTCATCTTAATTTTTGTAATTCCCCTCTCTTTGTTTCCTCAACATAATTTGCCAATTTAGTGTAGCTCAAGAAAACTGGATGGCTCTAAGAAAATAATTAATATCCTTTTGTCTATAGACACATGCACATATATGATCAGACTTTTGATTAATAAATGGGCAAAAAGTTCACTGAAACACTGTCAACACAACCTGGTTTTGACACTGAAAATGACAGAGGATCTTTCAAAAAGTGGAGTTATGCCAGTTTACATGTTTGGTTCTGAGTGTTTTCCCTGCAGGAAATGAACACATGGAAGCTAAGGCCAACCACAGAGAGATTTTCGTTAGCTTAGAGAAACTCTCCTTGTATCCAGACAACAATCCACTTTAGTTAAAGAAACAGATTTACTGAACAAAGCTTTTTTCAGCCTTCTTTGACTGGGACATTGTATAGGAAGATAGGGATGAGGTGAAAAGAGCTTTATTGCAATTTAAATTATTCTGCTATTTCACATTTTCTGGCAGAGTGGAGAAAGTAATAATTGTGCGAGTTAAAAACTGAGGATCCCATGGATTAAAGTTTAAGGATGCAATTAAATTATCCAAAAACTCGTAGAAACATGAAATAAAAAGAGCATGTGAAGGTCAAAACTGATGAGCTTTAGGATTATTTTGTTCTGACAAACAACACCATGAGAAAAATTTGTCCTCTTCTAATAAAGTTTTTTTCCCCCCACAGTCCTGATCAACCAAAGGAATGAAAATAATGGGATATGGTTGGTGGGAGAGACAAGTCTCTATTTGTGATCTTGTATCTCACACAAATTGATTTTCCCTGACTTTCACTTTTGAGTTTTCCCAGATCTCTTATGAGAAGTTGTTTACTTTCTTTATGCCCTTTGCTCATTTAAGTCCCTCTGTGTCAGGAAAATGGCATGTCACCTTTATAAAACAGAGATTCAGAGAATAACTCAGGCTGGGAAGGATTTCTGGAGGTCACCTGACCACATATCTGCTCAGGCCATCACATTCAGTTGAATTCCGAGTACCCTCAAGGATGGAGAGTCCACAAACTCTCTGGGCAACATTTGTCATTGTTTGATCATCTCACGGGAGGTAAAAACCCTCAACATTTGACCAGAGTTTTGTCTCCCTGTTGTGACTTGTGTTGGTCTCCCTAACCCTGACACCTCAGTCAACACAAGAGAAAACAAAAACTCTTGGCCACATTTTGATGGAGACAAGACAGCCAAAGGATGTTACAGCTGCAGAAGGAATGCTCTCATGAGGAATTTCCAGTCTGGGAAAACCTGCAGTGCCTTGTCTGAGGCTCATCTGAAGGTTAAAGCTTCATATGACTTCTCTTACTAGTTTCCCAGGGAGCTGTTTACTTTTTTTTTTTTTTAAACTGCACCTCTTTCTCTGACCTTCTGAGAAAAAATTATTTGCAACCTTCCTGACACAATGAAATATGAAGCTACATTTACCAGAGGCAGCCACTGTATGACGATCACAACATTTACATTGGATTCTTTTTTTGACCCTAGCGTTCGCTTTGTCAAAAGTACATTAATTACTCAAAACTTGCATCATATAAGTCAGCATGAACATTCAGGTCAAGATAAAGCCTTAAGAATGTTTTTCTTCTTTTGTTTTGCAATATACTTTCATTCTTGGGAATTAGTCTACAACACACGGCAGGGCAAAGAGCTAAGCTGCAGAAATGCACAACAGTAGCAGAGTGCTTTATGATAAGGGAAGCTAAGTATCTTAGGCACAAAGAACTCTAACACTATTGTCAAATAGATCTTCAAGAAAACAACAAAAGTGACATTTTAGATGAAATCTGTGAGTCAGTGAGCAGTTTAAGCTTTGATCAGAAATTAGGTTGAAACGTTAGTGTAAAAAAAATTTTCCAGATTTCATGTTTGATCTTTCCTTCACATTCAAGACGTAGGTAGGTATGAGCATGTTCAATTAAGTGAAGACCATGTTTGGCGCAACAGCTTCTTAACACAGACTCAAGAGATTACTTGAAAATGCAATCAATCATACTTTCATTCACAAAGCATAATAATAACTATGCAATCAGGTAATGTAACACAAGCTGACACCACTTTATTCGTGTGTTACATCCAGCTTCACTGAAAAACACAAGGGAGAGGTTTCATATGCTGAAGAGAGTTAGTCTCTAATCACAGCCAGAGTCTGTAATATTCCCATAGAACAGCCTATCATTAGTCTCCACACGCTTTAAATGAGAAATCTCAGCCCTGTAAGTGCCTCTTGTGCCATGTCCCTCTGTAAGCACGCTGCTATGAGGAGAAGAGGGCCGGGCCCGGAGACCCACGGCGGCGGGAGGCGAGCGGAAGGCTGAGGGGGAGCCCCATGGCGGCGGGAGGTGGGCAAAGCGCTGAGGGGCAGCCCCATGGCGGCGGGAAGCGAGCGGAGCACTGACAGGGGAGCCCCATGGTGGCGGTAGGTGGGCAGAGCGCTGAGGGGGAGCCCCATGGCGGCGGGAGGTGAGCGGAGCGCTGAGGGGGAGCCCCATGGTGGCGGGAGTGGGCAGAGCGCTAAGGGGGAGCCCCATGGCGGCGGGAGGTGGGCAAAGCGCTGAGGGGCAGCCCCATGGCGGCGGGAGGTGAGCGGAACACTGAGGGGCAGCCCCATGGCGGCGGGAGGTGAGCGGAGCACTGACAGGGAAGCCCCATGGCGGCGGGAGGTGAGCAGAGCGCTGAGGGGGAGCCGCATGGCGGCGGGAGGTGAGCAGAGCGCTGAGGGGGAGCCGCATGGCGGCGGGTGGTGAGCAGAGCGCTGAGGGGGAGCCGCATGGCGGCCTGCCAGGGCCCGAAGGCAGCCTGCGGGAAAGCTGCCGAGGGACTGCAACAGGGCAGGAGTTAAAGGAGTCAGTCTGAAAGAAGGTGAGTTCAGGTTACATACCAGGAGGAAATTCTCTGTGAGGGTGCTGAGGCACCTCCTCAGTTTACCTTCCTCTAATTTGAAGGTAGGTTGTTACTGGTGATGCTAGCCCATAGAGCCCAAGGAAGGTGAGACATTCCCTTACTCCTAACTTTAACTTACTGAGCAGACTGCATGAGGAGAGAGAAGCACGATTTACATTCTACCAGAAAAGGAGGGAACCAAGAGACAAATTCTTCAATCCCAATGTTACTATTCTTTAAGTCCCTGGTCACCAAATCTCTTTATTGCCCTTTACTTAAGGAAGCTTTCATTACAGTGCTCTAAAACATCATAAAAGTGAATTATTTCATGTAGCAGGAAAATGAGCTCAGCCTGGTGTCATTGTAGGCAGGAGCTATTTTGTGAGGCAGAAAGGACAGTGGGTCATTGCTGTGCTACACATACATAGATTAGTAGAATAGTTAAGACTGGGAAAGACCTCTTAGATCAACAAGTCCCACCATTGACCACTGCCAATTTCAGCACTTAACTGTGTCCCTGAGCACCATATCTGCATCAAAAAGTGATCAAATACTTCGGTAACCATGATTCCACCACATCCCTGGGCAGCCTCTTTCCGTGCCTGAGCACCCTTTCCTGACAAAGATAAGCACCAAGTATTTAAATGAAAGAAAGAAACTACTAGGGAGAAAGAAAAGAGGAGTACAAAGTATCATGCAATAAAATGGAGGCTGAGAGCTCAAAGAAGCTGGCTAAGCACAATAGCAATTGCAGCCTGAGGTGTAGCAAGCAAAAGCAGTGATAAGTTTACTTAGAAGAAGGAGCCAGATCTCTTCAGGAGGGGGTCACATTTACTGATGACAGGGAGAATTTTTTCCAATCCTCTGTTCCCATGCAGTGTCCCCAGCTTACAAAAAAGGGTACAAGTGCCCACTTGCAAAAGTATCCTCTGCTGGGATGCTGTGTTGTAAAAAGATTGTTCTGCATGTGGGCTTTAATCACGCTTGTTAAGTACCATTACAGGGAACGTGATCCTTTAATATGAAGGCTTACTGGAACCCAGCATCTGTGTTTTCTTCTCTCCTAGTTGCCTCCTACTAAGTTCTTTTCGGAAGTGCTTACTTATGTACTCAGGTACCTGTCAGTAATGATAACCTGGCTTCCCATCTCATAAAAGAAAACTTTGCCGTTTTCAAGGGCTTTTGATAAGCTACAATATAAGAGGGCAAAGCAAATGGCAACAGAACCAGAACAAGCACTTTTTGTGAGTGACCTGTGCTGCTACTGCTAACATGACAACATTTTGTACCAGCTAGTGCATTACTGAAACTAGTCCAAGTTCCCCAGTTGTTCTGAGAGAAATTTAAGTAGGAAAGCAGTACTTTAGGCATACTGTGAAGAAGGAAAATGCTACACCCAGAAGTTTGCGGCATGAGAGGAAGGCCAGGGTTTTAAGTGTTGACAGCACATACTGTCTGTCTGAAAGGCATGAAAGTGCAGGGTAGTGCAACCTATTCACAGAGAGGAGGAAAAGCATAAAAACAGAGATAGATCATGCACAATTAGTAGAAGTTATGCCACTGTTTTCTGATAGCCCATAAATACCATGAAAAGTATGCCAGATGTTTCTTGAAGAATCAACAGCTTTGTGAAACACATACACGCCATGGTCTTTATTGGAGGCAGCAGAGGGGGATGCTGAGGGGCTGCAGCTACACCCTGCTGTCAGTTGGGTCTGGAGCAGCCGCAGGTCTGACCCAGTGCTTCTCACGTGGCATGGTTATCTCCAGAGAAGCGTCTGGTGTGGGAGCCTCCTGGAAGGGGAGCTCTGCCTGCCTCTGCGCACTGCCTCTGTGTGCTGTCAGTTCCTGCTGCCTTTTCTGACCCTAGCTGGGATGGCTGGCTCAGGCTGTCATCCTTTACAGCAGTCACCTTTGCCCACAGCTTCCTTGACACCCAGTGCTTTGCCCTGACACGAGAGACATGCAGACTGCTGGAACATGTCTGGCAGAAGGGGCACATGGGCTTGTTCTCTGCCCACACAGGATGCAGAGACGTAGAGTCAATGCACCACATCGTTGGCCTCCTCCCAGCTGTCCAGGAAGATGGGACAGTAGTTGTCCAGCTCCATGGCCATGCTCTCCATTCGCTGCAGTGGCCTGCAGAGAGCTGGTGATGAGTGGTTCCCTCTCACTGCCTCACTGCCGCTGCAGTAGTGGGTGTCACACTAGCAAAGGAAGAGGCACCATAGCCATCAGATGACCTGGAGAAGGGTGATGGAAATGCCCAGGTCCTTCAGGAAGAAAAGCCTCACAACCTCCCAGAATGAGATGTCCCCTTCCAACGCACCTCTGCTGCTGTGACTGTATCTCCTGGGTGTCCTGGGTGCTTGAACCTGGCAGGAAGGGGGAAAATCCTCCAGCAGCTCTGGGACTGGGCGTGGAGAGCTGCTACAAACAACTGTCCCCACTCAGTGTCAGTACCAATGGCCTCATTCAGTGTTCCAAACCTCACCAAATGCTCAGCAGGAGTACCTCACCAAATGCTCAGCAGGAGTCTGGGCATGAACTGGGTGAGTGGAACTTGGCTCTGAATGTAAGCAGCAAGGATGCCTAATATCAAGTTCAGGCTTCCCCTGATGCAGCTTTGCACCATTCTTATGTGGCCTGTCACTGGATGCCAGTGAGAAGAGATCAGCACTTCTTCCATGCAGCCAGGCAGAGGATGGAGGAGCAGCCTTTGCTCAGTGCCCAGACGTGCTGCCCTCCCCCATGCCAGAGCTGCTAGAGCAAGCTGAAGGAGCCTGCATGCCTTGCATTTGTGCCCACTGGAGTCCATGCACAGAGGCTGTGGCTGCTGAAAAGCAGCAAGATCAGGGGCTATTTTAAGATCAGGCTTGTTGGGTCCTCTGCTGGAAAGCTGGTGGCCCAGCAGAAAGGCCTGGTAACAGGCAGTCCTGCAATATAAAGGAGAAGTTCTGGACACCTCAGTGCCAACAGGTGTTGTGTCAAGGCATCTTGACGTAGTTCTGGCAAGGACCTTCAAAGGAGTAGAAGGCACCCGTCATTGCTGGAGGGAAAGCCAATGAGGTGACAGAGTGGTTCAAGTTGGAAGGGACCTGCCAAGGTCACTTGTCAAATGTTCATGCTCGAGGAGGCTCACGTAGAGCATCTTATCCAGGATCACCTCCAGACAGCTTTAAATATCTCCAAGAATTTAGAGTACAGCAGCTTTCTGGGAAACCTGTGCCAGTACGTGATCACCGTCATAGCACACAAATATTTCCTGATGTTGAGGAGGAACCTCCCCTAGATGTTTGTGTCCAGTTCCCTTAGTCCTGTCACTGAGTGCCACTGGAAACAGCCTTTTCCCCCTTGCCTTCACACTATCCCTTCAGATACCTGTACATCTGGAGGACATCTATCCATGGCCTCCTCTTCCACAGGCAGAAGGGTCTGAGCTCTCTCCACCTTTCTCTTACAGAAGGCACTCCAGTTCTTTTGTTATCTAAACGCAGCCTTTGGCTGCACTCTCTCCAATAGCCTTGTCTCTCTCCAGTAGTGGGGAGCCCAGAACTAGGTGTTGTGCTTCAACTGTGGCCTTAACAGTGCTGAGCAGAGGAGAAGGATCACTTGCACATTGTGAAAAAAGTTGATCACAAGACCTACATGAACCAAAGAGTGTCATGATTTGCAATAACACTGTGATCATGTATCCTTGCTTCAGATAGCTTAGAGTTAATCTCTTTTCAGAAGATGAGGTTGAGACTGTCTGTCTGGTGTTTAATCTCCAGCTGGGCTTAAAACTACAACATCTTCATCAAAACTGAGCATTAAGAACAATAAGCCTGGAGCGGAGTAGTAGGATCAGTATTGTAAAATGAATTGAAGTTTTTCACAAAATGTGTATGGTCAAATTCTTAATAGTGTAAATGATAAAAACTAGCATAAATTCTGCCAGAAATTGCATCTGATAAGCATATTGTGCCTGTAGGAGAAGGATAGAGAGAATGAAAAAGAGAAACACAACAAATTTCCAATTAGGTTTTATATATTGCACCCATTCTTCCCAGCTGACTGCCCCTGTGTAGTCATAATTAGCACAAAGGTCTTCATGAAGCAAATAATTGGCATTTAAACAATTTTGCCATTCCAGATAGCCTCCAACTCCAGTGAAAACATCCCTCACTGTCATCCCCTAGTTCACTCTTGCAATAACTAGGGCACAAATGTACCATTGCTTGGAAAAAATGTTGCTCCATCACCCTCCCAATCCTTTGCCAGCAAACTTGGAAAGCTATAGTGGAGCTGTCAGTGTCAATTTACCTTAAGCATAGATGGCAAGAGACACTTTCTGTAGTTCCCTCAGAGGAAAGAAAATGAGATTTCTGAGATCATATGCCCAGTGACCATGCTTTACTAGGATAGAGTTTCTCAGCAATAGTCTCCTACTACAGCTGTTAAAATATGAGCCTAATCTGATGATAAAACATTCTGAAAAATACACAAACTTGAAAAATGCAGTAAGGATTCTTCCAGTTCTTTAAGACTGGAGGACATATTTTTCCTGTTCCTATTTTAAATAAATAACAACTTTAAAATTTTGCTCTAGTCACAGCGGGGTTTTCTGAAATTCTGCTAGGGCATGGAGAATTTTACATTGAAATCTTTTCTGTTAAAAAACCTGAATAAAAAGCAGTGATGCTTTAGTGGTTTTGAAAAAAACAGAAGTCCCCAATTCACCTTTGGAAATAGAGTTAGGGGAATCCACAGGACAAAAAGGTAGAAATAGGAGTGAAAAGTCAGCATTTAGATTATGCACAGACTCTAGGAGAGAGAAAAGCATTATACTTAAATATTACCAACCATGGTGACCATGAGAATTTTTTTGAGGAAGGGGATAAGGGACAACAGGCACAAACTGAAGGAGGTTTCTATCTGAATAGAGGAAAATCTTCTTCACTTTGAGGATGATAAAGTTTTGGAACAGGCTGCCCAGAGAGAATACTAAGTCTAATTTATCTCAAGATATCCAAAGCAACCTGCTGTAGGGAAACCTGCTTTAACAGAGGCGTTGGACTAGGTGATCTGCAGACATCCCTTCCAACCCCAGCCATTCTGTGGTAGTAATGAGTTTGCATGGTAATGGTATCATGTAAGATTCCCTTGCAATCTGGGTTAAATTCCCAGCTGGTGCACCAAAACGGCCATAGTGGATTGACCCTGGCTGGATTCCAGGCACCCACCAAAGCTGCTCTGTAACTCCCCTCTGCACCTGGACAGGGCAGAGAAACTATAATAAAGGGCCTATGAGTTGAGATAAGGGCAGAGAGAGATCACTCATCAAGTACTATCAAGGGCAAAATGGATTTGACCTGTGGATATCAATTGAAATAATTACTAAAAAATCAGAGCAGGATAATGAAAAGCAAAATAAATTTTACAAACCCTTTCCCCCCATCCCTCCCTCCTTCCCAAGCTCTACCTCCTCCCCTCAAGTGATGCAGGGAGACAGGGAATGGAGAGTACAGTCAGTTCATCACATGTCGGTCAGTTCATCACCTCTGTTCAGGAAAAAGAGTCTTTCCCCCACTCCAGCATGGAATCTCTCCCACAGGAGACAATTCTTCATTAACTTGCAGCAAGAATCCATCCCATGGAAACAGTTCTCCATTAACTGTTCCAACATGGGTCACTGTTCCACAGGGTGCAGTCCTTCAGCCTGCTCCAGCATGGGTCCCCCACAGGGCCACAAGTCCTGCCAGGAGATCTGTTCCAGCCTGGGCTCTGTCCACTGGCCTTCAGGTCCCTGTCAGGAGCCTGGTCCAGCACAGGCCTCCCAAGGGCTCACAGCCTCCTCTCAGGCATCCACCTGCTGCAGCCTGGAGCTCCTGCATGGGCTGTGGGTGGATCTCAGCATCCCCATGGACCTCCATGGGCTGCAGGGGCACAGCTGCTTCCCCATGGGCTGCACCAGGGGCTGCAGGGGAATCCCAGCTCTGTGCCTGGAACACCTCCTGCCTCTCCTGTTGCCCTGACCTTGATGTCTGCAGGGCTCTTGATCCTCTCACTTCAGTCTTGTCTGTCCGCAATTATATCTGTGCAATAACTTTTCTTTTCCTTAAATGTGTTATCCCCAAAGCGTTACCACCAAGTTTGATTGCCTCAGCCTCATCCAGGAGGACATCTGGAGCCAGCTGGCACTGCCTGTGCCAGACATGAAGGAAGCTTCTGGCAACTTCTCACAAAATCCCATCCTGTAACTCCTCGCTACCAAAATCTGGCCACACAAACCCAACACATTTTGATATTGACAGAAAATAATGACAATTGTATGTAACATGTGCCAGTGTCTCTTGATTAGATTTTAAAGATTTAAAAAGAGAGAAAGAGAGAGAGACAGAGAGAGAACAACAATGGGGAGGGGAAACTTTTACCAGCTATATTTTAGTTTGGTTGCAACAAATTTTAACTTTACTGTCTATAAATAAATTGCATTATAAGGATGCAGCAAGAACAAGTTATTATCCTCTAAAAGTTGGTCTTCATACGTTACAGTTCCTGCACTTGTATCCTACTGACTTTATAGTATTTCAAAGCTATTAGCTCCTAATTTCCTTTTAGGACAGTACACTACAGTAAAGGAGTGCCAGCAGCAATTACACTATATTCTAAAACTCATACTTTTTTTTTAACATGGTGTTAATCTCTGAGAAGGTACTTTATAGGTAATCGACTGTCCATTCCAAACCCACAGTACTTCTGTTGAAATGGTGTTTTGGCTTAACTGTATTTCCTAAAATTATTATGAGACCTGTTATCCATTGACGTATCATTTTAAAACAACATCATGATATCATATAGGCAAAACTGCAAAAGGCTTTTCTCTGATTATTGATAAAGTTTGTCAAATTAGTCAGTCTAACAGGCAAGTAAAATAGGTTCAGTCTCCCCTGGAACTTCCTCTTGTTCCCAGCTCAGCATGTTGGCAGGGTATAAGTATTGCCACTGGGGTTGTGCCCCAGAGAAGACAGACTCGCACATGCTAAGCAGGACACAAACCCAAGCACACAGCTCCCTTGATAGAGGTGATGTGATCAAGTGCTGGCACAGGTCATTAGCCACACCACCTGAGATCTTCTCTTTAATTTCAGACTTTTCCTCAGTCAAACGTAGTCTAGGATTTACTGTAACACTTGGCAGCATAGTTTGGATGGGGTTTGTCTGAAAAAATGTCCTGAGAAAAACATGGTCCAGCCTGCAAAAAATTACATTTAAGTGGAAAAATAAATCACTTTTATGTTCTCTACAAAGATGTCCGGTATGTTCAGTTCTTCAAGAGAGAACTGCGTATTCAGAAACAAGATGGTTTTCATTAAAAACAAAATAATAATGATCACCATAGAGGCCATTTATCTAAGAGACTTCTACATGTAGATCAAAATGATTGCAAGAACTTGCTGCCTTTTTGCCCCATTTGAGAATGACCCTGCAGCATGTTTCTCTTGTGCTTGTCCTCCCTTTGAGGTTGCTTTTTAGAAAGCCCCTCAGCTGGGTGAGATGAAATGCAGGCTGGAGGAGGCAGACACCTTGGACTGCCTTTTTTGCCCTCCCAGGTTGGAGAAGGGGAGTGCCACCCGAGCAGTGTGTTTGTGTGCATAGCACTGGGGAACCCAGCCCTGATGTTTGCTCCCATAATTTCAAGTTCTCTACCCCATTGGCAAGGCAAAAGATGGCAGGACACACTGATGGCAGCCCAGTAATTGTCCTGGCTTTTTTGTTTCTCTACTCCCCGTAGCATGGGTGCCATGTCCCATACCAGCCCAATACTTTCTGTTTCTTTTCCCAATACAAACAGAGGTATCAGCTTCCTACCAGCCAGCATTCATGATAGCTGCCAGGGAGGTTCAGGGAGTCAGGAGGTCATGGAACACCTGTGGGAGGAGCAAGGTGGTAAGCAGGTGTAAGAGAACAGTCATTTCCAGTGGGTTTGGGAAGGGTGACTGTGTGGTCTGGTGGAGAAATCCTGTGAGAATTTGCACTCTCTTACGGGCAGTATGGGCCCTTCAGCCTGTACTGACCCTGTCAGCTTCCTCCCTTGTGATGGGACAAAGCTACCTTTGCTGCTCTGCTGACGGTATCAGATTGAGTTATTTTGTGCCCTTTCCCAAGAAGTAAATTTGGCTGTGCCTACATTGCTAGGACGCCCTGTCCCAGAGCCATCCACTATTACTCCTCCATCTTGTGGCATCCCAACCCAGAACTGTTTGTACCTGACAAGAAATTAGGTCCTAAGAGGACGATTTTTAGGTAAGTTATTATCACTTTCATCAGCCTTCAATTTGTATTTCCCATTATCTCCCTGCTTACAAACAGGCTGCCCTGTTGTTAAAAAAGTGAAGTAATTTCATCAACATTTCTGGTGATACATGATCTATCCAGCTATGGCTGTCCAGCTGTTGTGAACTTGGTTGCCGCTCAGTCAGTATTTAATTTCAAAGTAAGCTACACAAATAGCTCAACTGATACAAAGAGGCAGGAAATAACAATAAGATATTCTTTGAAACATATTAAAGAGACCTTGTCTGTGATAATGCCTCTGGAATTAGCGTCCCAAAAGAGTTTATTCCTATTTTTCAACTTCAATTCTCATCACCATTTGTAAGCATTCACCATAACAGATTGTTTTCCTTTATCACAGTGCTGTCAATAATATGAGGAAAATTAAAACCCAGGATGATTCTATCTTCACACCAAGATAGAACAGTACAAAGAATAGCAAAGAATTAATTGAGTCAGTGTTTGCTTTTAGCTATAGCATGAGCTATTTTGAAAATACATCCAAAATGACTAAACTATTTTCAGGAAAAAATCTTGATCATCAGCAAGACTTGTTGAATTCAAACTGTAACCTGAGCCCACACAGCATCACCATATCAGTTATACATCTGGGGCTTCCACACACTACCTCTGAATCTTATTTTAATTTTCTCTGGAGTTCTGAAGTTCCTGTGACTTCATTTTGTTTGTTCTCTTTTGCTGACAGAGTCACCAGTCCCCCTTACCAGTTTGCCAGGTTTGTGATCCTTCTTCAGTGTACAGAGATACTGCAACAATAGGAAAACAATTGTATCCCAGGCAGACCTGCTCCAGGGATGTCTACCTGATCTACTGGATCTCATGGACATATTAAGACAACTGGGGTAGACTTTGGGACGTCACAGTTTTCTTTTGGGTGCCTTTGTCCGTAGTCAGAATTGGGGTGGAAGTATTCCTCACATTCTCATCACATTGATAGCATCTGCAATACCAGAAAGAAAACGTAGAGTCTTTTTTCTTTAGTCAACTTCTATAAGGGCTCTTCATCTGAGAGTCTTGTTACAGGAGAAATGTGGTTTGTTACAACACAGAACTTTCAGAAATAGGCAATCAGAGAAAACCTGATACAGTTTGCCCCACTTATTCTCAAAGACATTTGTTTTGTGTTCTTTACATTTGTCTACTATAAAGTATATATAAGCAAAAATAGTTGTCTGCCAGAGCAATGAAAATCAAGAATAAAGAGATGCTTCTGTTAATTAACAGCAGCCTGCAATTAACAACCATTTACAGCGTGCTTCCTTTCCCATAGCATCTTGCAGATTTAATTCAATGTTCTTATATATTTGACTGAGATAGAGAGCATATGTTTTATCTTGTTTCCTTACTCTGCTCACACTGTTGTGTTCACTCCCCTACCTTTTCATTTCCAGCTTTTTGTAGAGACACAATCTGTTAAATATTTGCAAGAATAACATATTTACATGGCTAAAATCTAAGTGCCAGTGTCCCTTCCTCCTCGTTTTCTCAAATACTGTCACACATTGTCACATTTTTATCATTAAGGCCTTTCTTAAAGGCCTTTTTTAAAGTAGGACAAAACTCAGTTGGGGAGTTGTGTTTCTAGGAGACAGCAAGAGGTTATTGTTTCATAACAGATGTGTTACATTGCCTCTAGTTTTTCTATAACATCCTTTTAGACTACTCCTGACATATCCTAAAAGATAGGCCACATTCTACCAAAACACTTACAGCTAGAGCTAATTGGAAGATTTAATTTGCTCTAGACAATTTTTAGTAGAACTCTATACAGGCATCCTCTTCTATTATTTTTGGAACAGGTTTTTGTAGATGTCAACAAGAAGCTGAATCATTAGTTTGGAAAAATACTCAGACATATGCTTTTTCTCTAACTGCCTATGTTTTAAAGCCAAATTAGAATTTTGGAGCAGCTCTGCTCTGTTTGGGCAACAGTGCACTTTTCATCTGAAACCATGTTTCACCAAGTAGATCTAAGGTTGAAATACCTTGATTGCACACTTGTTATTTTGATTGGATTTCAACGTGATGTGAAACTAGATATTATTCCATTAGTGACAGGACAAGAGGGAATGGTCTTAAGTTGAAGGATGGTTAGTTTAGATTAGATATCAGGAAGAAATTCCATACCATAAGGGTGGTGAATCCCTGGAACAGGCTGTCCAGGGATGTCATAGATGCCCCGTCCCTGGAAGTGTTCAAGGCCAGTTTGGACAAGGATCTGAGCAACCCGGTTTAGTGGAAGGTGTCCCTTGTCCGTGGCAGTGGAGCTGGGACAAGAGAATCTGTAAAGTTCCTTCCAACCCAGACCATTCTGTGATTCTGTGATTAAAAGACAATGATGGATGTTGGTGGAGTGCTTTCTTCAGTAGATAATTCAGATAGTTTCAGTAGGTTTAGGGTGACAATGCACTTTTCATCTGAAACCATTCCCCATTTCATGCTATAACATATTTTGTTGGTTGCAAATTCATGGAGCTTACTCCACATAGAGAGGTCTAGTCCTGACAGAGGATGATGAGAAAGTAAAGTAACAAAATTGATGTCATCAGGACCCAACTGAATCCTTTGTGTCTGCAAGCCTGTGCACTGGGCTGATCCAGAGGTAAGCAGCTCTTAGTGGGGCAAAAGTTGGACATGTTCTCCTTCATTCTGCCCCTCTGATGTATTATCTGCTGTATGTCCAGGATCCTGGATTTGTCAGAGAATAGTGTAGTAATAATGGTGTCCCACCAACATACACCCCAAACCATGTCTCCCCTGTTTAGTATATTTCTTAGACTAATATCACCAATGAAGAAAAGCAACAAGTACTTGCAACCTGAGGTTACAAATTCCTCCCATGTGTGCCAAGATTAGATAAAGTCTGTTTTGTGTGCTGCAGAAAGTCAGTCCCTAACAATTTATCACCAAGTAGGACCGTTTAAAATACAGTGTGTTTTGTTTCTTCATGGCTGTCTGTCAGGTAATCTTGCCATCCTAGAAGAACACAGAATCCCTTCTGAGGGCACAAAGAATAGCTTCCCCTCTTGGGAAGTGATGCTGAGTGCTACTTGTGGCATCCAGCAAAAGATTCATCGTTAGACAGTAGGAGAGTTGATCTGACAAAAGGCCATTGAACTAAGCTTGTAAGTATCTTTTCAAATGTAATATCTTTGGTTTCGTAAATAGCAAATTCTTTAAGAACTGCAGATAAAAATAGGCAAGAAAAATTACAGTAGGGTTACTTACTTTTTCTTAATTATTTCATCTTGTTTTATTAACATGTATAAAGGTTCATTAGATTTGTTCCATCCCAGAAATTTGATAGGTGCTGACTGTTAAATTTGAAAACAAATCTGGAATCCCACTATACTAGTGATACCACAAGACCTTCAAAGAAGCATAACACCAAAATTTCCCAAGGGCATACGTCTTGAGAGACAGAGTGGGGCAAAAGTTGGATATGTTCTCCTTCATTCTGCCCCTCTGATGTATTATCTGCTGTATGTCCAGGATCCTGGATATGTCTTGAGAGACAGAGCATTAAGCTTTCTAAGCAGGAACTGATGATCACCAGTGGGAGCCTTTTAAAAGTGAAACTGCAGTAGAACTGCCAAAGCAAAGGACAGCCTTCAGGGTATAGACCTTTCTATAGCACAGCTCTCTGCAGCTGTCCTTTCTTTCCCACCTGTATTGCTGACAGTCCAAGTACCAGTTCAGGCCAAATTCTCTGTGTGTGAGTGTAGATGAACAATCCCTGTCTGTAATTTCTTTAAATTTTTAATTACAATCTCTGATATATTCTTTCAGAAATACTATGTCAAATATTTTTTCTTGAAGGACTCACTCAATGTATGAAAGACCTTCTGAAATCAGTACTTTCTGTACAGTTCATCACCTCATGAAATACTAGCATATGGAAACAGATATTCTCATGACACAATTCAGTCTCTGTTCTTTTTTATCATCATATTTTCAGCTCTGCTGCATATTCAAAGTGCTGTTTTGCCTTAACTACAGTTGGCTTTAAATCTTTTTGAAGCATGTTCTTGCCCTCCTAATACTTTCTTTTGCTACTTAGCCTTTAGTTTAATTAGCCATTAACAGGACAACATTAGAGCCTGGACTAGGTATTGATTCTTGTAGGGTACTTATTTGGGGTTTTTGTTTTGTTTTTAAGTGTGTATGGGACGTGGAAAGAAAAAAATAAAGCAGGGCAGGTTTAGAACTCTGTACCCTACTGTCACACACTTACAGAAGAGCAGAAAAGTAGGATATAGAGATACAGAAGGAGAAAAGCATGCACTACATAAATTAAATTGAGTTTGGGCTTATGCATTCGGTCCTACTGAATGACTTCCAGCCCTGGTAATTCATTTCCTTTCTGCAGGGTGGAAATTGCCGAGTAACAGCAAGAGTGAAAAGGTGGGTCACTTTTCTACTGTTTCACAAAAGGCCTCTTAAGTGATTTGAAATTACTAGGTCACAGTGTCTGTATTGAAATACTCCAAGTATCGCATTCATTTGTTTGAAACAGGAATTAAAACCTCAGACAGTGATTAAATTGGATGAACATTGATCCCTTGACAGACACCCCTTCCCTGCTACGACCCCATACCACTCACAGTTTCATAACCAGCCACAAAATTACTACACAAAATAGATGGAGAAGGGTCATGCACAAATAATCCTTCAGCTGCCAGAGTCCATATTGCAGAAGTAATGCTTAAGATCTACTTGCATTTACTACAGCCTTAGAATCTGCATGAAGAACACACACTGGGAGTAAAAATCTATTAACATTTTTGTTTACAGCCAAAGTAAATTGATCTTTTTCCAGTGTGCAAGTGCTGAGTGTTTGCAGTGTGCTATGGTCAAGAATGTCCCCTTCTTTTTGTCAATTTTTAACCCAAAGCATACACATTGGAGTTTAAATTCAGAACTGAAGTTTGCCTTCCATGTTCTTTGTACCTAACTTAATTTTTTTTAAAGTTATTAGGCATAAATTGATGCTTTTCTATTCCTGAAATGCAGTTTTTTGCTTTCTAAGAACTAGAACTTTTGTCACTTTCCATTGAAATATCTGCAAAGCAAAATAGAAGGAAGAAATATGTTTACCAGCCAATGGATAATACAGACACAAAGAAAGATAGACATTGCTTGAACCTTTTAGGTTATGAGTGGAAGCTCACAGACTGTAGCATCACAAACTGAATGACGTTCCAAAAGGATAGGTAGACTAGTTACCATTTGCACCACAAAACAATCACTTGATACTATATACAGTTTGACAGGACATTGAAGAATCAAGATTCAACTGTCCACCTCCTTCATTCTAAAAAGCAGGTAACAAAAGAGAAAAATGGGTAGAATTTTAGACGGAGCAAGGCAATTTTGTCAGAAGGCACCCAAGTTTGCTCCAATTACTTTTGTTAGGTAATCATGAAGAATATAAAAACCCCAGTCCTTTCTGCTCCAGCAGTGTTAAACCCTGAGATGTTTTCAGATTTATAAGCTGTCACTGTTAAATGTTGTGAGCATTTACAGACACACTACCAAGAAGTTGCAGAGGAGAGACAACAGTACACTCATGCCAGCAGCAGCCAGGTTAGAAAGTTCTGCCCTGGTTTGTTCTATGTTTGGATGACTCACATCCCCCAGGAAACCACATCAATGAGAACACAAAAAAGAGCACACATGCCTATGTAGATGGATAAGTATAGCAACACTTGTTGGTCAAAACTTCTCAAATGGTAAGATAATTTTTATAGGATTAAAGTAAAAGTTATTAACATACAAAACTGCTGGGGGTTTGGACAAAAGGGTCTTCTGGGCTATATGAAAGAGTAAGCAGCAAAGGGTAATGCTAACTTGCCATGGAGCTGGATAATATCAAGGACCAGATTATTCAACACCTTTGGTAAAGACTTAGAAGAGTGGTTTCTAAAAAGGGTGGTTTCTAAACAAGCTGCTTAACAATTTGTAGTAGGGAAATGCCATGCCATTGGCAAAGAACTCTGTAAAGACTTAACAAAATTACAGAAGAAAGGCCATGTGAGCTCCAGTTTGAATACATATAAAGCATCTACGTAGAAATAACCTAACCCAGAGGTAGCAGGACGGAGAAAGGAAATCACAGAATCATAGAATGGTGTGGAGTGGTAGGACACCTTGAAGATCATTTAGTTCCAACCCTTCCACTGGATGAGGTTGCTCAGAACCCCATCCAGCCTGGCTAAACACCTTTGATAGAGCATCCACAGCTTCCCTGGGCAACTTGTTTGACTGATTCACCGCCCACACAGTAAAAAACCTTTTCCTTATATCTAATCTAAGCCTACACTTTTTCAATTTGAGCCTATTCCCCTTTTGCTTTCACTGCCTGCTCTTTTAAGTAGTCTTTCTCCATCTTTCACATAAGTTCCTTTCAGGAACTGAAAGGTCACAATTAGCCTTCTCTTCTCCTAGCTAAAAAAAACCAGTTCTCTCGAGAGCCTTTCCTCACAGGAGAGAAGCTCCAGACCTCCAATCAACTTGATGGCCTTCTCTGGATTTTTCTTCCAACAGGTCCTTGTTGTTCCTGTGCTGGAATCCCAGAGCTGGATGCAGGGTTCCAGGTGGGCTCTCACCAGAGCAGAGCAGGGCAGAATCCCCTCCCTCCCCTGCTGCCCACGCTGCTTTGGATGCAGCCCAGGACACGTTTGGCTCTCTGGGCTGGGAGTGCCCATGGCTGGGTCATGTCCAGCCTCTCACCCACCAGCACCCCCAAGTCCTTCTCACAGGGCTGCTCTCCATCTGCTCATCCCCCAGCCTGTGCTGATAGCAGGTTTTGCCCCAAAAACCTTTTTAAACCTCTTGATATTCCCATGGGCCCACTTCTCCAGCTTGTTCAAATTCCTCTAGAAGAAATACTGTCCTTCAGGTCCAATGCCATCACTCCTCTTGATGTCACTTGCAAACTTGCTGAGGGTGCACATGATCCCTCTATCTATGTTTTTGATGGAGAGATAAAATAACACTGGTCCCAGTGTGGATCCTTGAGAAGCACCACTCATCACAGATGCACATTGGGATTCTGAGCCATTGACCACTAGCTACTGGATGTGACCACACAACCAGTTCCTAATCCTCCTAAGAGTCTACCTGTTGAATCCGTCACTCTTCGATTTGGAAAGAAGGGGGGATCATGTCAAAGGCCTTAGAGAGGTCTATCTAAATGATGCTTGTAGCTCTTCCCTTATCCACTGACATAGTTACTCCACTATAAAAGGCTACTGGATTGGTCAGACAGGACCTTCCCTTGTGAAGCTGTGTAGGCTGTCTCAAATCACCTCCTTCTCCTCCATGTGGCACTTGACTGGGCATTATTACACTACTAGATTTTGCAACTTCCTTTTTAAGAGAACAAACCCCATTGCCTTTAAAATCCTGCATACAGTGTTTCCAGCTTTGCAAAGTGTATGTGTTAAATTATTTCAAAGCCCTGTCAGATGCAAAGTGCTATACACTGAGGAGTCAGAGGAGAAGCAATCCATTTTTCTGCTCCAAGCTTAATTTAATTTAATTTAATTTAATTTAATAATCAAAACTTCTTTACACATACTACTAGTAAGGCCATCTTTACAAGTATCCATGTTATTCCATCATACTCAATAACTGTAGTGTTTACTCTGAACTGAAGTCAAGCTGCGTGTTAGAGGTTTGGTCTTTCTCATGTGATATCTCACTATAAAATCAATCCAGAGGACAGTAGATGAGCAATAGCGATTTCCTATGTAGTGTTCCAGCATTGGTGAATTTCTTGATATTGCCCCTGATGAAATGTTAGTCATGTTACTTCATTTTAGTACAGAAAAGTTTCTATACTTCTAAAGTGATAAAAACCGTAATCCGTTAGAAAAGAGCTCCACAGTGCTCTTTAACATTTTGAGAGATGCCAAGAGAGTTACAGCAACCTCGCAAGCAAGTGTTGCTTCACTATCCTGTCTGGAATGGACATAAGGAACAGGATTCCTTTCTCACTATGCCTCTGTGACTACATCTGTTGTAATTTGGGGCAGTTTAATTGACTAAATCCGATTACTTTTGTTCAGTGCATCTCTTGGTCATACAGTTTTATTTATATGTTATTTATGACTATTATACCATTACATTCTCTATATAAAGCCTGCTTATTTTAACTCTGTGTATTAAATATTTTTAATATGCCTGTCAGATTTCATTCCTTTGAGAAAAGAACAGTGTCTCCCATCTGAATAAGCAAGTAGAAGAGGTTTAAAAGGTGCTTTCAGCTGAGCAACAGTGACCACTTCCCACGATGCAGCTTTACCCTGTGCCAGGTGATGCTCCTAGCTGAGCTACAGTGCAGTTCACTCTGCCTGCCACAGCAGCCTTCATTTTATTTTGTGTTTGTGTAGCACAAACTGTGAGAAGTTAATGCACCATTCCAAGGTTCACAGATGCTATGGTAAAGCTAATTGGTTACCTGCAGCAGCTGTCACCATAATTAAAAGAAGGAATTTCTTTTTAACACTTTTTTGTCCAAGTTTGTTTGATCCCCTACAAGTGTCCTCTGAGAACACATAATTTATAAATTTTTCCCCAACTCTTTCACTCAACTCAGAGTGCCTGCTGCCTTGGCTGATAACAAGTCATTGCTCCTGACCTGCAGCAATCTGCAATATGCTGGAAGTGAGTAAAGCAGATGTAAGCTTGCTAAGAACTGCTTTTCATCCTCCTGTCTGCTAATGCTACCTGATAAGATCTGCTGTTTCTGAGCACATGCTGCACCATAGTTTCCAGCCTGAGGAAAAATTTATGGGTTCTGTAGTCGTAAATTTTATGTAGCCATATATGCAGGGAGAAGCTTGTTATAGGCACATTTTGAAGAGTGTGCACACACAGAACCATTAGCACAAAATCTTGTTTTATAACTTGTCATAAGAGGAACATGCAGTGGCAGTACCTTTGAGTGCTTGAAGGCTGTGTTGCAAATATGAGTCAACTACAGTGCTCTGCTGAATTGCTACTCTGATATCTGTCACACATTCAGTATCAACTTATATATATATGGATATGAAATTTTAATTGGAGTCAAAAGTGTTTGGGCTTCTTTTTTGAAAGGCATTATAACTAACTTTATAATGCCTTATGATAACTAACTATAATCAAGAGCCCAGATCTGATCTAGTGGTTTTTTTTTAACAAAACATTCATTTTCATGGTGCTGAAATTCAACAATTGCTCCCACTGAGAGGTATCTTTTCAGCAAGTGTGTCTCTGCCAGCTATGACATGAATTATCATACCCTCTGAAAAATTTAAATTTTGGATCATTCAAATGGGGTAAACATACAGTAGCTCAAAACTTTTTCAGTGTTCATCAGGCCTTTCCAAGACCTCACAACCTGTTAAAATTTCATACAAAATCGCCAGGCCATAGATCTAATCTAGACTGGAAATACCCTAAGGTACCCAAAAGGAAAGGTAAAATAATGGCCAAGAATGATGGGGGAAAGAGGGAGCAGCAGAGTAAAATAATGCACATTACTGACAGCCTTGATATTATCAAACTTCCTGTAAGGGCCCTAACTTCTAAATAATTTGAAAAATGCATGGAAGTGCTAAGCATTTCAGGTCCATGCAAACCTGTATTTTTAAGCTTCTCATTGCACATATGTTAAAAGTTCTAGAAATCTTCAAGATTTTAAAGGTCTGAAGAAAACACCGCATATTTCTAGATTCATGCTAAAAATAGTAAGAGGTAACAACATCTGTGCCTGTAAGAGGTAACAACATCTGCTGCCAGAGCAGGCAACTCCAGGATATCTTTCATATACCATCAAAGCAGCAAAATACAACTACATGGGATATGTCTCTTAAACAGTGGGGTAGACACATTCCTAGCAATATTAATATCAATGAAAGCTATTTTTGCAAATCTACGCAAAAATATTTTAGAAGCCTTTCCAATACTGGCAAAACTTCTGCCAAATTTGACCAGTGAAAAAAGCAAATATGTCTGAATCCAGCTTTGTAAGAAGATAATGTGATGCAATATCCAGGCCTGAAAAGCTAAATGGCTTACTGAGATCACTGTAAATTCCCATTTTGCTGCCCTCAGAACCCTTCACACCACTCTAAGCTCCTACTAACCCTCTGAGCCACCATCCTACTACCACTTCATTGCTCCTTTTTCTTAAATTGCTGAGAAGCTTGACGCAGTTCTTATCTCAGACTTTGAAAATGGCTAAACAGCCATATGCAAATGAACACGAAGAAAATTTAAACCATTCAAGGAGTTTGAGCCCCATGTGAAATCCCACCACAGGAAATTGCTACTTTATCACCACTGTAGTTCTTCACACTACTTTCATAAATATTTTCATATTCTAAGTCTGCAGGGGTTGAATTTATTTCTTTGGTTCGCTTTATACTTATATATACATATGCATATACATATACAATGTATATACAAAATTTTGGTATTCCATACTTGATATTCCCTATATTTGGATATTCTCCATATCAGCTTCTTTCTACATATTAAACAGACTCATCACGTTGACCTGGAGGAATAAATCTCCTTTGTTTTACTCTGCTCTGCTTTTGCATCATTGTACACTGAGCCTATAAATAAAATGGTAGGCCAGTATTACCACAAGGGCTGATGGACATTTTACAAAACAGTGATGTTCACAGTCAGGCTTAAATTAAGAAGTCAAACTCCTCATCAGTTATTTCTGTGTGAAAAGTCAGGTCACTATGACTCCTTTTTTATCTTCTTATATATTAGCAGGAATTAACTGCATTAAGAATATTAACAAGTCTTGAGGTCCAGGAGTTCCTTGCCAGCTTTTCCAACAGAGGTTGTAGACAATTTAAGGAGAGGCTATTTACAACATAAAATAAATGGAAAGTTCCCTTGCAGGCAATACATGAAAGATCCTGCTTCAACTTCACATTGTTTGCAGATCACGTTGGCTTGAGAGATTGTTCATTCACTAGGGCTACAGCATATTTCATGTAAAAGCATTTGCTGCTGTTATCACAGCATTTCCTAAAGCTGAGGTGAGGGCTTCAATTATGGCCCTGATATCACAGTTGGCTCAAGATGGTAACGCGTGCCCCTGTGAGATAACTGTGCACTTGCAGGATACACTTTTGGTGTGCAGCAGACTCTTAATTAAGCTCTCTGCCCAGCTGCTCACCAACATGAGAAGAAAGTTCACTTCAGACCATGGGAACATTTTGTTTTGTCCATGCTGGGACTGCCTTTTGGAGTGTAGGTTGTGCCGGCCTTCACTCAGCAGTCACAGTCATCAGGGAACATTAACCTTTTGTAGACTGTAAACACAAACGCTGTACAAATGCTTTCCAAAGTATTCATTTGGCTTACAGGCTGGAAAATGCCATTGTATTTAAATCATTGGCACTGATCTCATACAATATAGGTATATACTGTCAATTTGGTTTAATTCTTTTCCTGATTGATTTGTGCCTTTTACCTTTATGTTACAAGCACATTCTTGAATATGAAATACCACTTTTTAGGGTAATCAGTCCGGTACACAAAAGCTTACAAAGAAGGAAAAATAGAATCTTGGGAAATGGAGAGTGATTTTAAAGGCAGATTTATATGTTAATATTTGTCTTAGATTTATTTTGAAATTATTTTTCCACATTCTTATTTGATTAGCCTGAAATATCTTATGAAGGCACAGAACATAATAGTTCTACCTATGCAAGAACCAATAATAACATAGGATCTGACAATTATAATAATTGAAAAAGAACTGAAGCATTTTCCTCCTGGCTAAGAACACAGAGGAAAGGTAGCTGGGAACATGCTGGACTTAAAATCTGGGTTATAATCATAACATAAAATGAGGTCAGGTAATGAGTTAAAGAAGCTTGGACCTTTGGATACAAATTACTTTAAATACAATAAAAGTTTCTTTCAAGTTCCAGATTCTCTACTATTTTAAAAGATCATGCTTTAGCTCTCTGTGGTAAAGAATCTGAAATGTAAGAGCAGAAATCCAACTGGATATCTGGACAAATATCATGATCTCTGTAGTAATCTTCTTGTAAAATAGGGATGCAGGAACCAAACTTGTGGGAGCATCATTAAATATCCAGGTGATAACACACAGTCAGATGGAATATGCTATGTTATTTTTAATTTCTGCTAGTAAGATTACAGAGCTCCGAGTAGTCTGGTGGCATTTAACAGCATGCCCCAAAAAATACACCTATTGAAATGTTGCTGTCTCTTAAAAATATCTCTGATGCCTGCAAAACCAAACACTAAATTTGAATATGCTATCTGCATCCCTGAGAACAATAGAAGGCTTGATTTTTATGAAGCAAGACTGAGCAAAATAATTACAAGGAAATAGAACTTTCAAGACCCTCAAAGCATAATGAAGCTTTTTCATGGTGAAGGAGGACAAGATCAGAAAGGCAAACAGAGAATGCTTCCTTATGTTATTTTATTAACTCCATTATATTAAAAGATAGGAAGTTTCAAAATACAAAATTTGCCTGGGAAGTCCTTATAAAAAGCTGTAATATATATAAGAAATTGAATGAAAACCTTGTCCCATGAGATTCGCAGTCAACTTTCTCAATAAAATTAATCTATAGTATCAACAGATACACTCTCTCATCAGTATTGGAACACCTGACCCAAGCTCTTGATATTCAAGGTCTTGCAAACTCATTCCACCAGGACAACTGGATGATACATTTGATATGGTTGCAATCTTATTTATTTTAAAAGAAGCTAGACAATGTTCAATTTTTCAGGGAGCTAGAAATTCAAAAATAGACAGTAGTTTCCTTGTCCAGAGGACAAGTGTTCTTTGTGAGTCTCAAGTGTTTTTCTGTCTGGTATCACACCCAAAGCTTTCAGCTTTTACTCACTGCCTGTGCACTTTTGTTGTGTCTCTTTTGACTGTGCCTGAGTCTCTCAGGCATGACCAAATACACACAGACATGTACATGTGACTGCACATAAGATTCCTCTAATGGTTCCAAATGTATCTGTTCATACCCAAAACCTTGCAGGGGTCCAGATGACTTCCTTCCCCAGCCTCCTCACAATCTGCATGCAGAACCATTAGTGTATCCTAAACTGGAGGGGACTGACAAGGAACATTGAAATGACCCTGAGATTAGATCATGGTGCTAATGACATCAGAATTGTGGGTTTGATCTCTGTATGGACCACTCACTTCATATGGACCTGATGATCCTTGTGAGTCCCTTTCAGTTTAGAATATTCTGTGATCTGCAAAGTCCAACTGCTGGCCCTGCATGGGACACCCCAGGAATGTGCTTGAGAGCATTGTCCAAGTACTTACTGAACTCTGTCAGGCTGATGCTGTGACCTCTTCCCCGGAGAGCCTGTTCCAGTGCCCAGTCACCCGCTGGGGAAAGAATCTTTTTCTAATATCCAGCCTGAAGCTCTCCTGACTCGGCTTCATGCCATTCCCTTCAAGTCCTGTCACTGGTCACCAGAGGAAAGAGATCAGTGCTTGCCCCTCTGCTTCCCATTGTGATGAAGTTGTAGACTGTAATGAGGTCTCCCCTCCATCTCCTCTTTCCAGGCTAAAGAAGTCTAGTGATCTCAGCTGCTCCTCATAAGGCTTCCTCTCTACATCCTTTACCATCTTCAATTGCTGCAGTCTTTTATTTCAGGAAATAACTTGGTTTTCCTTTCATCTAAGTTCAGAACCAGGATAAGCTCTATGATATGCCATGGAGATGTGTGAGAAATGGGGTGGGATGGAGTATGAGAAGGTAAGACAGGCATATCTATGCAAGGTATGCTACAGTGCAGCAAGGAGGGGATGGAGACAGCCCTGTCCTGCTCGACGCATCAGCTGGGCTTATTTTGCTGTCAACACAGATGCATACACAGGTAGGTGACAAAGGTACATAGTGCAGGCACACACATTCATCTTAAGTTTTATTCTACTCATTATTTATTAATTATACTGTCCCCTGGAAAAAAAGTTCTGGTGCCTGTTTTGCTGTTTTATATGTAAAATCTGTTTATCATAAAGCAGTCTCATTTGCAGCTTAAGACTTATTGTGGCACCCCTGCTTCCTCTTGCTGTTCTGTACACTCTTGGTGTGTGTGTGTCCATACACTTGTGCGTGCTGTCTTGGTGCAATCAGGTGGTAGAAGCTGTTAGACACAGGATAAGAGCAGTTTCCAGAGAGCTGCCATAGCAAATACCTATTGGAAATCAAAAAGGCTCCTAGACGGCTTTTTTATAGGCTTTGAGTTATTCTTATTTTGAACATCTTTAAGACCCTTGCCTGACCAATAATGTAACTTCGAATCCAGACAAGTTCCTGACTGTAATTGCATAGTTATACAGGATTGCTTTCTATTAACAAAACTTGGTTACAGCAACTAGTTGAATTGAAGCAGCACTTTATGCCCAGATATATTGCACTGTTAATGCTACTGACTGTCAGTTAAGCTTCACCTTCCTTATAAATCTATGTATTTCTTCTCAAAACATTTAACAGAAAAAAAAAAGATGAGGTAATATTTGGCTTATCTAACAAAGCAACACAAGTTCTGTAACCTGAGCAACAGTAACACTATCTGAAACATGTCAACTGAAGAATCAAAATCAGCTTTCTTTGAAGAAAAATAAAATTATTACTTGTATGTAACTTATAACTTTAGTTTATTACTATTCTCATTCCGTGATACTGCCTTTGTTCTATGAATACAGTACAAAATGGTTAGGAAAACCAAAAGAAAAAAACCTTAACACTGACAGATTTCCTAGTCCCTCCACTGAATACTCCTTATTCCCATGCATGTTGCACATCTTCCTAAGGACAGGACATGAGGGATGCTGAATTGCTGCAAAACCCCTGTCATCCCTGCAGCTGCCTTCCCATTGCTCCCAGCCCTGACCACATTGCTGCAACTGCCAGGGTACCACACAATGTGTGTTACACAGCTCACTGCTCTCTGTGCACAAAACATCCTAGTCAAGGGGTAGGCTGGAAAGCAAATGGATGCCAATACTGATTTCTGACACCTTCATACTGTTTCTGACATGTCCATGATGTTCATACTTCTGTTTAGCAGTAAAGGAGGTTAAAGCTGGGCAGCAGCGCAGTTCTCACAAAACAAAGCGCTGGCCACGTTTAGCAATGAGAAAACTAAGCTGCATCTTGTGGGTCATTACACTTCTTCTTAAAACAGCTGTAGCCTATCAGTGCAATCTTACTTCACCTGTTATGAATTCTTAAGATTCATTATTTTACTTTATAGTGTATCAGTATCCACTGAGCTATGTGCTCTGAGATCACAAACCATTGCACTCATAAAAAGCTATTTTAATGTTTATTTCTACTTTCAGGAGCAGGAAATTTTCACATCACTACCCATGAGTCACTAGTGATCAGACTATTTTAACACCTACCCAAAACATTACCTCCCTTGAATTTATTCTTTCCTCCTGCTGCTCTTGCTAGCACTGATTGAACTTGCTGTACTAACGTTTGTTAGTAGAGGTTTTTTCCAACCCCATCAAACTATCCTAGTCAATAGAGAATACATCTTCTGCAAATCCTTAGGAAGAACTAGTTGATGACAAAAAATAACATGCAGTTCAAAGAGGACTAAGTGAGTGAGGCGAGGCATGGAGAACAGAGAGGACTCTTTCACAGCCTTCCTACTTTCTCTTTTCAAATTGAATCATGAATCTTAGAGTACATAGAGCATGCACGTTATTCAACACCCTGGAAGGTGATTATCTACTGGTAGAGGTTATGCATTGAGTTCTGTGATGGCAACATGCCATCATTCATCTGGAGGATGAATCCCATTTGCTAGCAAAAGATATCAGCCCTGTTCTTAAAAGGACCACCTGCCAAGGAACCAGCAATACTTACTGAACACAGTGCATCCACCAATGCCTCAGAGAAAAGCAAACTCACAGAGGAGAGAGCTGCTTGGTTTCTCTTGGTATTCATATAAAGAACAGTACCATGACACTCTCAGCAAGTGTCCGTGCACCTGTGTCGCAAATGCCATGTAGCACCTTGCTGTGTTGTAGGATGAGTGGCCAGTGACATCACTTTGCTTCTCATTTAGAAGAAATTCTTCACTGTGAGGGGGATGAAGCACTGGAACAGATTGTGCAGAGAAGTAGTGCATGTCCCGTCCTGGAAGTGTCCAAGACCAGGTTGAATGGGGCTTTGTCTAACCTGGTCTCGTGGAAGGTGCCCTTGCCAGTGGCAGGGGAATTGAAATGGGGTGATCTTTCAGGTCCCTTCCAGACAATTCCATGATTCTGTGATTCCTCTCTGGAATAAATCAACTGGTTTGGGGTTTTTTTCTGGTATGGATTCCACACAATTCTGTGAAACGTTACCAGGGCAGTCACCAGCTTTAGTGGACATTTTGTATTTAACAATGATAAGGTACCAGGAAAGCAGTGAAGAAGACAGCCAAGTGGGTGTACCATACAGTAAGGACCATTAATAAACACAGATCTGAATACAGCTGTGGTTTTGAATACATTAAAAATTTAAGGTGGTTTTAGCTGTAGCCAATTTATAAATATGAGGAAGCAGAATACTGCTGTAGCGGTATCCTTTAATCATCCCAAGGAGAATGGGATGGAATTCCATGCAGGTTTCATATCTGAGCTACATGTGGTTTTGTTAATGCACATGGTACATTCCCCTTCTCTCTCTGTGGATATCTTTTTTGAGAGACAAATACAGCTTACTGGCCATTAAGAATAATTGAGTTTTCCTGCAAGACAAAGGCAATGGTGTAGGTTCAAACTTGTTGTTTGATGCCAGGGCTTACATAATGCTTATTTTTCAGTATGTTTACCAGAACTCTAGCTACTAGTGGATAACATGGGATCAGTAAAAATGAGGCAGAACCTTCCATGATCAAATGAAGTCAAAGCCTCAGAATCTTTGTTTTAATCAGGCATTACCTATCCACTGCTGCATCCACAAATAACTATGAAGTAATTCCTATAATTTAAGTGTCTGAGTACTTTGCCTGGGGGGACAATCACATACTTAAATGTCTTGTGCTTGTCAAACTTCTGCAATTCCTGCTACCCACATTTGCAGCTGAAAAAAAGGACACCATTGTTTAAAATTTGCCCTTAAAGTATATGTCCTCAATAGAAGATAACATCTGTTCCTTGCATATGCCACTGTCAGACAAACATGGAGCTTACAGACAGATCTGTACCCATTTCTGCAGATTGAGGCAGAATATGAACCCTTGAAATATTGGCCTGCTTCTGCGATTACTTTTTTTCTTTCTTTCACTATTAAAAACAGTTTTAGCTACAGACTGTCTACATCTGATTTGAAGAGGAGCTGAAGGAATCAGATTCCTTTTTTTCTGAAGGAAAAGACAGATTTTTGCTACTCTTTTGCATTTGCTCAGAGCTTGCTGAAGCCATGAAACTGTTCACTGAATATTTCTTTTTTCTCCTTCTAAATAAATATTGTTTGGCCAAACAGCTTGTAAAATGTGTTTGAATTGAACAATGGCTAAGCAAGAGCATGGGATCCCAACTCAGTGATTTTCTTGGATCCTTTCCGAATCAGACTGTTCGTATTTTTGCTCTGAATTTTCTTGGCCATCCTCCTTCCAGATCCTTTTCTTCAATTAAACACTATGTAACTAGAAGAGAAATTGGAGTGAAGCAGGAGATGACCAGCAGCATGTGCCCAGAAATGGAGACAGCTAGTGTCCAGAAAAGCAGCAGCCCTGAGTACTGTCTTGAGAAGTTCCCCAAGAGATGACAGAACTCTCATGGGGGCCCAAGGATGCAGCTAATGCTGGTGGAAAGGCAGCTAAAACTGGTGGATAAGTGAGCAACAGCTGCAAGAGGAAAGAAAATCACCCAGTTCTGCAAAACACACTGTATGTCAAATGAACTTAAATTTCAAACAAAAGTGCCCACACCATGATGTATTCATATGGCCACCCAGTTCACCCAGGGCTTGTGTGGAGAAGCCTGCCAGTAGTAGCCCCAGGAGCTCCCACACCACCTGATATTGAATCCAGATGTTGGTAAGGTGTTCTAAGGGATTACGCACCCAATGGTACCTGCTAAATGGCCTGCACAGCAACTTTTGGTATCAGCAAAGTAGAGACAAGGCCATTGGAGATTCAAGAGTTCTGGCAGATGCAGTATTTGATGTAGAATTGGAAAACTACTCTAATTATAATTAATTACATTAATTAACAGAGTGAAAGAGTAATGAGCCCAGAGAGATAGAGGTGAGAACACAACTGTCTGCTACAGGTTTTGTTTATTTTATTTACAGGTTTCTGTGTAATGCAAAGTAAATAGAGGAGAAAAATGGGGTCATTTTTCCCACCTGTGACCTGTGGAGATTAGTTTACTAAATCCTGCGTGATCAGATGAAAATGTTCATTTTATACATGGGACATAGAAATATTTCCAGTTAATGTCAGGATGAACACGTCTTGGAATTTATACTAAGTTTTGCAGGAGACTAGACATACAATATTGATGCAACAAAACCTAGAATGGAATCTCTTTGAAGTTATTTGAGGGTGGAAGTTTTAATTAATTTTGAATTTGGTGTGAATATCATACGATGAAATAAAACACAATCTGAAAAATAACTTTTAGGAAAACAATGAGTAATTAGAAGCAGCTGTGGGAATTTCAGAGCCAGATAGTGAAATGGTTTCCATGTACTTCTGAGAGCTGAAAAAGGAGATGAAACAAGAAATCTGTCAGTTCTAAACATGTCAGATAAGTAACAGAAGCAGAAACAGTCAGTTTATCAACATGTCACAAACAGATGTGATTGCAGAGAATACATCAAATGCGGTTTCCCAATCCAGTTCTCTGTTGTGTTGGGTGACCCTGGCATCACCTGCAAACTACAGTGAGATCCCATTGGGTGGTATAGTCCCTGGTTGCAAGCAGAGCCAGCACACCAGGAGGGAAAAAAGTCCTACATCCCAACCTAAGCAGTGAAATTACCCCACAACTGTATGTCATCTGCCAGCTAGCAGATTTGCTAAAGATGACATACAAAGCTAAAGATGACATACAAAGCTAAAGAGCACAAACCTTTTTGCCATCTGCTGACAAACCTGATTTTGGGCTGCCCATAATAGTCCCTGCCTACCCCAGATTGCACAGGGACATGCCCTTGGGCCTCCCAGCTCACCTCTGCAGGTCCTGCTGAGAGACTTGGCACGAGGCTGTGGAAATGCTCAGTCAAAGAGTTGAGAGATGGCAGGGACAGAGGTTAAGTGTGACCGTGTGCCTGTAGCACACTAAACCTTTCCCACCCAGATACTCAGGGACAGAGAGCTACAGCTCCATCACCCTGTCCCTGAGCAAAGCTGACTTGTTCAGGCTCTGAACAGAAAGTCGAACTGGCCTTGTGGGTTTTCAGGCTGTGGGGGGCTACCGGAGAACTGGATGTGTGCCTGGGTACACACCCAGCCTCTTTTTACAGTCCCCTAAAATGGAAACCAGATATAAATGGGATGGGGGGGGGGGGTGGGAATCAAGCTGAAGTGAAAAGGATTGAAGGGAATGGGAGACTCAAACTTTATTTTTATTGCTAATATATGCACCTTCAGTCCTGAAAGACACCTGTTGCACCTTTTTTCTGCATTAAGAAAGGCAGGTGAAAGCATTCAGACCTGCTAGTGGAACACTGAATCTTACAGTTCAACTGTAAGATGCAGCTGAACTGTGTGAACTGATGCTGTAAGAACACTGAATGCAGCACCCAATAACATCAGTAGGAGGCAGATGTGATTTCCTCCTTCAGGACGGTAGATACATAACCGTTGGGGTTTAGCAAGATACATCCTCAAACAAAACTGTGCTCAAGACTAAGAGGCCGTGAGACAAGGGTGGAAAAGGCTGTGGGTAAAGACTCCGAAAGTGCCTGAGAGGATGACTGGTAGACACAAACAGGAATTCTATTTTCAAGAGAAAATGCCATTTTGAGAAAATCAAAAACATTCATAAACATCAGCCACAGTGGGAGAGAAAGCCTTTTGGAACCTGGGGAAATGCAGCTTTACAGTCCAGCTCATGGGAGAAATTAGGACACAAGACACGTGAACAGCGACTGCTCAGAGAAAAGAAATCTCTTAGGAAGTGTAGTTTAATTTTTGAAATTACTCAAAATGTGTTGTTACGCTTTCAACAGATGTAAGTGAAGCATTTTAATTATGAATCACTCATTCAGAACTTTTTGCTCCACAGTAACTTTTTTTTTTTCCACTTTTTCATAGAATCATAGAACCATCTGGGTTGAAACGGGCCTTAAAAGTCATCTATTTCCAATTCCCCTGCTGAGGTTAGGGACACCTTTCACTGGACCAGGTGAAAGGTGACTTGTCACTCAGTCACCATCCAGTCTGACCTTGAATGCCTCCAGGGATGGGCCATCCGCAGCTTCTCTGGGCAAACTGTTCCAGCACCTCATTGCCCTCACAGAAAAGAACTTTTTCCTAACACCTAATTGAAAGCTACCCGACTTCAACTTAGGGCCATTCCCCCTTATCTTGTCACTATATCCTCTGTAAAAAGGATAATGAAGTCCCTCTCTATGGTTCTTTAGGCTCCCTTCAAAAATTGGAAGGCCACAATTACATCACCCCAACTTCTTTCTTCCAGGCTGAACAATCCCAACTCTCTCAGTCTTTCCTCACAGGAGAGAAGCTCCAGACCTCCAGTCACCTTGATGGCCTCCTCTGGAGTCACTCCAGCAGTTCCATGTCCTCCCTGTGCTGGAACCCCAGAGCTGGATGCAGGGTTCCAGGTGGGCTCTCACCAGAGCAGAGCAGAGGGGCAGAATCCCCTCCCTCCCCTGCTGCCCACGCTGCTTTGGATGCAGCCCAGGACACGTTTGGCTCTCTGGGCTGGGAGTGCCCATGGCTGGGTCATGTCCAGCCTCTCACCCACCAGCACCCCCAAGTCCTTCTGGGCTGGGCTGCTCTCCATCTGCTCATCCCCAGCCTGTGCTGATAGCAGGTTTTGCCCCAAATCAGATGCAGCACCTTGCACTTAGTGTTTTTAAACTTAATGAGATTCACTGAGCCTTCTTCATGGGATTCACTTAGGCCCACTTCTCAAGCCTTTCCAGGTCCCTCCAGATGACATCCCATCCTTCAGCTGTGACTGCACGACTCATGTGCAGCTGCAGATTTGCTGAGGATGTACTTGATCCCCTTTGTTTTATATGGAAATTCAATCCTGCTTCATACAAGACAGAATTTTTAATTTTGACTATGCTTTATGCAGGCTTTATGTCCCAATTTGTTAACAGTGCCCTTAGAGGGGAGTCTAGTAGTATGACTTATAAGGGTATTCCAGCAGAAAGGAAAGAGTAGCACTAAGAGAGGACTAAGGATTTAAGCGTTGGACTGCAGGGGTATAGCAGGGCTCCTTTATCCTGGGTGAGCGTCCTCTTAAAGAAATATTTAGATTTTGGCATTATTGTTAGGCATTTTTCAATGAGATTTGAGCTACTAAACATTTATCTTTGGTTAAGTGGGAGAGGAAAGCTGGCAGCTGCATGCCAGGCAGCACAGTGGGAGAAGGGGCCACAGTCCTCCCACACCCTGGGATACTCCCTGTCTCAAGGCTGCTGTCATAAGAAGCACTGTGGAGTTAAATGTTTTGCAAGATGAGCAGCTGGAGGAGAAGTAGAAAGAGTACTTGGGATAGATAGGTATCAACACATCATTTAGGGCTGTAGATACGGCAGGGAATTTTATGAGAGCAAGATGAATAAGAACTTGCAAGCAGGCATTGTTATGCTGAAAGGGGAAAGTAACGTACATATTCCTAATGCATATGTTTACACCTGTTTGAAGCAGGTTTACAAACAATGGTAATTCTCACATTATTCTATCAGAGTCTGGCCTAAATACAGGCTGCCTGAACTTTGCATGGCATGGAAGTCCTATGACTCCCTGCCTGAGCTGAATCCCAACCATATGTACCAGTCTGACCCTGAAATATCTGGCACTAAAAGGGATCTTTGTGGGATGCCTGTGTATTCTATACCACTGACTCTTGAGACTTAGTTATGTAACTTGCTGTTTCCTTGTATGTAGCGTGTTTGAGAACTCCACAAACCCAAGTGACTAAAAATGTCAGGCAATAATGTACCCTTTCGAAGAAAGGTATGCAACCCTGCCACTCCTGAAGCTACAGAGCCCAACACTAATTTAGCCTTTATATTATAATTTACTTTCGTATGTCCTTCCCCAGCTGGGTAAGTGAGTCTCAAAATAGAATTTTCAAGAAAAAACACAGGGATTTCATCAGTACTTTTATGAAGTACCTGGGTCACTGATATTACAAACTGTGAAAAACAGCACCTCGCATGATGTGTGGCTGAATACCTTCTCCAGTAATCATTCAGATTAATTTATTGATCGATGTCCTGCATTTCACTTAGCCTCTTGAATGAGCAAGTCACATAGCTTTCTTCTTTTCTCCTGGAAGAGCATCCATATTTAAGAGTGATAAGGAGGGGTGTGGATATGAAGGGGAAAAGACTACAGAACAGTTTGTTGCTGCTGCAGGAAGACTGCTTGTCTTCTAACTTCAGCATTTTTTTTTTCCTGTACAAATGAAAACAAAGGCAGAAGCACCCATTGTCAGGTGTTCCAGAGAGAGCCAGTAAGTGGTCAGGAATGAAAGACAGTCAAGGGAACAGACGGTGGCAGAAAACATACTGAGTAGTATAGATGTACTTAGACACATGCAGGGTGTCTTCTACAGAAATGTAACTAAATGGGTAATCAACGAAGCTTTTATAATATACGGTCTTAAAATAGGGCCCTGAGTCAAACATAGGCATTGAGGTCCTGCCTAGCAAGTAGGAATTTTTCCCCTTTTATGAGACTTGGAAAGACAACAGCAGTCTCAGTGGTACTGATCTCTCAACACTGCTGGGTAAAGCATTCCCCTGCTTCAGTCTGGCCATGAATGCATAATTGCCCAGTCAGCCCAATGTCATCACTTCCCACATCTTACAGCTTTGTCATCAAAAAGTCTAGATCTTTGTTCTCTGCCAACCAACACAACTGCAGGAAAAAGGGAAGATTATTTCTACTACAATATTTAGAAACACGTGTTTCCTCTTGTCTAACTTTCAGCATATGCCAGCATAATTACATAAAGCTGCATCAGCTGTGTAATGTTACATGAAGTTGCATAAGACAGAATGTCTCATACAATGTGCTATGTCATCCAGGAAATATGAAGAACTTCAGTCAGGAAAACAAGTAATTCTCAAGCAGAGCATTTAATCCAACACAGCCTATGCATCATTTTCAGTAATACTGTCATTCCCTCTTCATGTGGGTCATTCCAGCAAAATAGTAACTACTATAACCAGTAGCTTTTTCCCCAGTCATGATCTGGGCTTCACTCTGTTGTTCAAACTGAGTAATTCTCCTGATTCACAGGGCAACATCCCCAAATCTAATATTATATTGGACTGGTGGATCTCAGCAGTATGGTAGTAGCAAGTGTTATTTGTTATGCCACATACATACCTATCGCAAATGCTCTTTTGTTTTTAAGTCCAGGCCATATATAACCATGGTATGGATGAGTGGGCCACTCAGCTTTTGTTGAATTCTGGGACTTTGTGCCCTTCCTTATATTTAATGCAGGGACAGGATTTTATTTTATATTGCAGTACCACAAAAGTTAATAATTCCATGCTATGCATTTTTGCTAGAACTCAACAAATTACATTTCCCAAACCAACAGAAAAAGGGTGCAGGTACATTTTGGCATGAAAAGTTGATTGTCAGACCCATGACTATTTTTCCCCCTGTTGAACTAGATACTCAAAACAAACTCCAGAACCAAAATTATACTGACCATCTTTACTATTTATCACTTATTTTCCTTCTCTAAAATCTAGCAAGTTCCAGCAATGAATGTATAATATTTCATCAAGTTTTCTATTCAAAAGCAGCCGAGAAATTTCTGTACTTTTTCATGTAGCTGACACACCCAGTCCTTATTTATTTCTTTTCCCAAGGAGAATATAATTCTTCTACTTGCCAAGTGGGAATATTTTCTTTTGCACCATGCCAGAAATGGATAGAAAACTTCTTCCATATGAAAATGTCTTTCTCCTCTCACTGCCATTTCTCAAGTGGAACAGCCAAATAATTTCAGATCTTCTCCTTAAGCACTCTCCCTACAAAGCATGCAATTATTTGGAAACCATTTTACAAGCTGAAAATTTCATATTGTGCTACCCTTGTAGTTTGCTTCATCAGTGGGGCCTTTTTTTCTACTTAAAAAGCAAGTTCTTTCAGTCTACAAAGTTGTTTTATTTAGTGTCTGCACATTTCTTGACACTGAAGCGTTCAGGTTGCAGAAATCTGTATGGCACAGGCATAGAGATGGGCATGTCTGATAGTGGCTGGTCCTGCATCTTGTCCTTGCAGCTTTCATTAACAGCTTGTGTGATGCAGTCCTACTCTGTGTTTGTCACGGTTTCCAAAAAAAATGAGCACAGGAGGAATGTAAGCTTTCTCAAAGGCAGGACCAGAGCTCAAAATGATCCCAAGAAACAGGTGAGGTCATTTGAAATCAATGTGAAAAAACTCAGCAAAGAGAACTGCAAGGGCCTGCAGTTAAAGAAATGAAATGCACTAGCTTGAAACATGTAATAAATGGTTGGTCATCAGTGTAATGATAAAGGATCTGGAGTTATGGAGGTTTGAAATTAAACGTGATATTTTTAAATACTATATTTCTTATTTTTCTACTGCAAGTAGCCATCTCAGCTCATGTCTTAGAATCATGTAACTGTTGGTAATCATCTGGTATGGGTGTCCACTGTGACAACTACCAGGAGAAAAATACGCTTAAGTTAGAGCATGGGAGAGTAGAAAAGGGGTCTTTAAATGTGGTAGTGAGGCTCAAAGATTCCTATAGTGAATAGTGTTCTTTGAAAAAGTTAATTACCTGTCAGGTTACACATCAACTTGCATGATCCCTGGAGGGTTTTTTTCTAGCCTTGCACTTTTATGTTTCAGATTTGAGTCCTCCAGCTAGGGACACTTATTTGTGTGAGCTGCAATTTGAAGGGCATGCCTTGGCAAAATCAGTGGTTCACAAATGAGCCTAAGAGACTGTGGTGCAGAACCCTGTGGCTTCTGTCTTTATTTAGCATGCAAGGGAATTTCATTTTCCCCTATTTGGAAACTGAAGTCTCTCCGGCTATGACAGCGTGATCCTCTACTTCCTGCATATTAATGGAACCTGGTCTAAGAAGGAAGGAGAGCATTACTAAAAGTGAAAGTGATCCATTAGGAAATCAAGACTTAAAAGTAACTGAATAAGGTCCTCTAATATCAGCTGTGATAGCAGCTCTCAATGGCTTCACTAGCCCAAAGCATGACCTTGGTTCATGCTTCTGCCTGGCAACACTGTTCACGAAATGCAAGGTGGTTCACCCATTCCTCTGAGCCATTCATTCCTGAACAATTGCCGTGTTGTAGGAACACATACAGGAGCAGCTAGCAAGGAGTAGCTGCCACACTCTGACCTCTGACAGGTCAAGGGATCACAGCTCTGACATAAAATTTAAAATACTGATTTTTATTTCTAGACTTTATCATATGAACAGAATGAAACACAATTTTTTGAAACAATTTTTTGAAACAATTTGACTGTCAAATTTTTCCTCTTGTCCTACCTTACACACACAATTTATTTTTCTTCTTCTATGGAAACCTAGTATTTCTTGGAGCAGAATATTTATTTCCAAAAGGAAGTGTTATAGCCTAGTTGTGGTGCAAATCCACGTGGTTCATTCATTCAATATAATGCTGCATCCCTGTCCTCACCAGTATGTTGCATACTGGTTTTGCTTTCAGAGAAGGTTTGTAGGAGAGCCCTTGGCAGCATGGCCTGGATACTGGAGGTCCCCAGGTTCTTCCCATGGGCACACTGAGCCATCAGAGTGCTTAGAGGCAGGGCAGTCTCTTCCCACTGCCCACCACTCACCATGAAATGCTCACTCTCTCTGCCCTGAGGACCCTCCTTGGTTACAGCACCAATTGCAATGCTTTACAGGGGTATGAGGGATGACATATTCTGGAAGCACTCATGCCACCAGGAATAAAAGGGCAACATGGATCTAACACACAGACGTGACTTATCTCTGATAGCTGTGAATGACCTGAACAATCTCTGTTTAGACAGACTCTCCATTGTTTAAGACCTAAATAGAGTCATAAAAATTTTTGCCAATGACAGACTTCTGTCTGTTTCAGAAATTATCAGATAGACCTTGACATATATGTAATAATAATAAGATAGCAGACACTGAACTCCTCCCTCCTCTGAGCAGCACAATGTAGTTACACAGCACGGCAGCATACCACAGGGACACAGCTCTGAGCTTACTCATTGGAATTTCAGTATCCACAGAAGAAGAAGGGAAGGACAAATGCAAGGGGAAATTAATTCCAACAAGTAAAAGCTAAAAAATACAGTTCATTGCTTTTGGAAAAGTCCTGGCCATTACACTATTCCACACTGGTATGGCAGTGGACATTTCCTGATACTCTTTTTTCTTCAGACTCCTCTGAAAAGGTATCACTGTGTATGATGGCTGGGATGAGGACACTACAAGTAGATAGTTGGGCATATTGGGCATAATGGACCAGGCACAAACCTAAGTGTGTGAACACGTTCATAGTATTCAAGGAGATGTAGAATAATACAGACTACAGATAATTTGGATCAGAAAATATTCACTGGAAAAAAATGAACATAAACACTCAATGCTTCCGATTTCTTCGTGAATTGAAGCGTGATGTGACAACAATCTCATATGATGTTGCTGACCAGTCATCTCCTGAATTTCCAAGAAGAGAGTAATGTTTTCAGGAAACTGTAGTTAATCAGAGGGAGAAGAAAAGGGGCATAAAAGAGCAATCCAATTGAGAACCAGAGCTCTCTCTTATCCATTAATCATTACAGGAAGTTCTGATTCACCTCTTAGCTTCTTAATGTGAACTGACTACTTGAAAATGTGAACCTATGTTGTGCTCTGTTCAGACCTCTTCTAAAAACGTGGTGGAAACTGCATTATATTTCAACACTGACAAATGGTTTCTGATAAAGGATGAAGCAGTTGCTTTCCCTCTAATTTTGTAGCGATGGATCACTTGTAGATAATGCATAACCACCAACTTTTCACACCAGGTTCATTTTTGAAGAAAGATGAATTCACAGGTGTTCCATGTTTGCAAAACAAATACACAAAGAAAAAGAAAAATGAGTTTATTTAAAAAGTTACTAACATTTTATAACACATAAGTCCTTCACCCCTTCTACCATAGATTTAAGGCATCACTATGGCAAGATGGAAAAACTTAAAGTAAATATGCAACTGGTAAAGATATTAAAGGAAAGAACCCTTTACTTTCCAGTGCTGCATGCAGCACTGCCTCTGTTTTTAAAATAATCTGTAAAATTCTCTACCTGGCAGCAAAGGAAGATAAGTTAACTGATTCTTGTCCACTGCGACCACTGCTACTACAATCCGCTCTTTCTTTTTTTCTTTTTTCTTTTTTTTCTTTTTTTTTTTTTTTTTTGCCATGAATAGGCAGCACAAACATTAGTTACTGTGAGTAAGTGAAGCAATTGTATCCAGAAACATTGCTCTTTTTAGCACTACCCTTTCAGTTTTAACTCAGAATAGAGGTATGGCCTGTTTTCTCCATGGACCCACCTAACTTGCCACCTGATTGAGTCTGCAAGAGAACTGAATCCATGGGAAAAACATCCCACAGAGTACAATTCTCTCCAAAGGACCAGGTGGCCTGGCTTGTTGTAACAATGTTCCTACTCTTCCTTACTAAACGCTCTGTCATCCTATGCCAAAACAGTGTGGGTCTGAAAGCCGTAATTCTCTTTTTGAGAGGCTTGTGCAACTTCCAGCTGAAGATTTTAGGCTTTATGGATTTGAAGTGCTGCTCAAAACTAAGCCACTCTTGTGGCCTGTGCCAGAGTTGTGTATAATAAATTAGCTGTAGGTTATTTTTGCTTCTGCCACTGATCTTGTAGGTCTTTGCGTAGTATAATTGTTTAATAATAAAAAGCAAGATCATAGGAAAATCAGCTGATTTTATTATTAGGGCTGAAGAAATGGGTATCTGTTTCATGAAGGCTCAATGCAGGAAGACCCAGGCCTCTCTTTTGTTCAGAGTCAAACCTCCTCTTTAGATCATTTACCTAATTCAGAAGGATAAGTCCCCTGCTGACTGTTCTTCCTGGGCTAAAATCAACTCTTCTGAACTGTTTCCATGTGAGGGAGGCTTTCCACTCGTCCCACAGTAGATATTCTCCAGAGCTACTTTCCTCATCAGACCTTTATCTCCCAAATCACATTCAAGTATCATTTCCACAGCTGGTTTCTTTGGTTTTTTACTAGAAGAAAGAGACCAGAAAGCAGCCCCTCATATCAGTAAATGCTTATAAACAATCTCAGTGTGGAGAGTTGGAGCTATTACATGATGTACTGGTAACAACATGTTCATTAGCTTAGAAAGATTAAGCTGTTTTTCTGACTCCTAAGGGCAGTCCTGGGGAGTGGTAGAGCCCATGACAACAAAGAAACAAAACAGCTGAAAGGGAACTTGGGGTGGCTGATTTTATTCAGGACAAAACTGAGAAAATCACTATGTAGTGATTTTTTGTGATTTTTTTTTTAGTGATCATTTTCCATTGTAAAATTTTCTTAAGGGTCAGAGAGCTATAGACTCCACAATTTACCTGACCCTATAAATTAATTAAATTAATATTGGTCTTGTTCAAGTGGAAAGAAACATAGCAATTAAAGGGGAAGATATGTATGGAAAAAACAGAAAATCTGTAGACTCATGATATCTTTGATCACTGGACCCATGTTTTGTTTTGTTTTCCAAGTTCAGAGGTTTGGGAAGAAAGAAGGTTTTAAGATGAACCAAACAAACTTATTTTGGGGATGCTTCCTAAGCTTTACAACATAACATTTCTAGATAGACGGTGCAAAGTAAGGAAATCTCAAATTTGCTAAAAACTTTCCCCATCTGGAAACCACTGTACCCTGCACGGAACTGAGCACATTTACAAAGGCATAAACATAAACTGTTTTATTATTACTACTTGAAATTAATAATTATACATATTTTCCAAGGACTTTGAACTTAGGTTGTCATGTGATTCAACTAAAATATATTAATAAATGACATAGTTTCTTACTGTTGTTACCTATACAGACACTAAAGATGGTGTAAACGTTGTTCTGAAGGTATGAGAAAGGCAGTGAATGGCCACATCAAGAATTTTTAAGCTCAGCACTCAACCTAGTCCAAACATACTAGCTAACATTTTTTGGTTTTATGCAATCCATAGATTTAATCCCTAAACAGCCTTTAGCTTTGGCACTGTCATTGGCGTCATTGGTTCATGGAGCTTGTCAGAGCACTTATTTAATGTGAGGTCAATACACATTTCAGGCACATCAGTTTTTCCTGGAAAAGTACTTGTGTCAGAGATGTTGAAACTCGTAAAGATGAGCAACTGCCTGCTACCGTGGAGATGCAGAAGATTTCCAACTTGCTATTTTCTGCATTATCTAGGGAAAACTCTGTAAAACATCATTTGTTCTGGAGTTTGTGTATTTGCAAATTAACTTTACTGCTGAATTCAGACTTACCTTAGGAACAGTATGACATTATTTCTGTTCACCATGTGCTAATACAATATATCCTTCCTGAAATGTCCTTTCTTTTGGTAATGAAATGTAAAGCACTGAAGAGCCTCTCACTACAAGGATGCATTTATATTAAATAATTCTTTTCATGGAAATGCAATTGTTATTGGTCCTTTCAGTAGAAAGCCTAGCATGTTATTTGGTTAGAGAAACAAACATTTTAACTTACTGAGTTTCACAGAATTGCAATTCAAAAAAACATTATTCAGTAATGGTAAATTTTACCCTTACACTTCTATATTTGTCTAACTTTAAATGCTGTGCTGCAACTAAGAAACTGAAAAACAACAAAATTATAGGAGATGATGAAATAAAGAAACAATGCTTAAAATACAACTTGACTGTACCACTTTAATTTAGTGTACAGGGAAAAAAACCCCGCACTGTGGAAAAGATCAAATTATTATTAAAATATCCAGAGAAGGCAAATCTCACTGACTCCTGCAAATTGAAAGAAATCACTGGTGGTTATCACTGCATATATTTTCCCAGCATGACACCAAGCAGTGGGAGAGCTGCTGGGGATTCACCAAATCCCCAGCAAAATTCAAATTCACTGAGATATGACCATGGGGAAGGCCTGTCCCCTCTGCAGGGAGCACACACACGCCAATGCTCTCAAAGCAGCACCAGACACCACCCTTCCCTAACGAGTCCTGGTTTCAATCATTATCTACAGGCAGGCTGGGAGGTGCAAAGCAACCCCAGAGCAGCCTTTGCTCTGAGACAAATCTGGGCTGCATTCTTCTGCTGCTTTTTAGTGTTATTTCTAGTAATGAAACCAATAATATGTGGTGTAGCCAGCAATATCTATATTTCACCAACAAGGCCTGTATTTTACTAGGGAATTTCTGCTACTCAGCACTATTCTGGAAATGCTAAAAAGATATCAACAGAGCAAAAATAGCAAGCAAGGTAGAGTTTAAAATTAATTAAGACAAGAAAACCAAAGAAGCCCTTGATGTCCAGCTGCAATACTGGTGGGGGAAGCTAAAATCACAGAGAGGTATAAGCCAGCACTGAAGGAAATTACATTAAGTGTTTGACAAATTTCCACCACATGTAGCAAACCTAATGACAAGCAGAAATCAAAGCAAATGCAGTGCTAGAATAAAAGTGAGAATTTTCTTTCCAAATACATCTTGGAGATTCAGTTGCAGGGACTGGAGTCCTGCCAGAGTGTTGGGCAGGAAACCAGGTGTCTCGTAAAACCACTTCCTCCAAAAGTCCTGGACAGCAGCCAGTAAGCCTCTGTTATCAGTGAGGAGAGAGAAAGCTTGCTCATTCACACCAGAGTTTAAAAAAAAGTGACAAGAATATTTAGGCTCTGTGTGTGTGCTAAGTACACAGGTACTCCTGTGCATACCCAGCAGAGACCATCCTGGATGAGTAAACAAAAGGAGGTACAAAGAGCTCCTTTTCCCTGTTTTTGTGTCTTTGTGCTTTGAGATACTTCACAAATCAGGAAGCTGTGGACGTTGGTGTTGTTTTAAGTACTTAGTCACCAGATCCTGGCCTTCGAAGCTTGCTCATCCTGATCTGTCAATATTTGTTTTCTCAACTCTTGTTAATGACAGCCTATAGGTAGAGACCTTGGAAATGGAAGGCATATTTGAAGTCATTACAGGAAAACAGCAAGGAACAGTCTGTGTTTAAATAGAAGTACTAACACATCTTCCTTTAGATCCTGTCTTTAATTGATGGAATCACATTTTACTATAAAAACTCGATGGCCCAGGTGACATTACACATTACATCAAATATTATTCTTTTTTTTTTTTCAGCAGTGTTGCAATAGCTACATCCCAAAAGGTCTGTACAGCTTTGGCAAAACTGACATGGCACATGGCAATGTGGGTGCACCCTTAACATTTCTGGGTTAAGAATTTTATATCGTGCACAACTTGGAATATGCTGGAAAAGAGACTCACTCATCACCCATTTGGTGCAGGAATGAAGTAGAGGTGAGGTAAAAGAAAGCTAAGTGGGAATTTGTGGAGAACTGAGTTAAAAAGGTTTTCATTTTCCATAGGAGTGAGTTTGTTCTAAAGGGCTGAAAGTGACATCAAACTTTTTAAGTGCAGAGAGACTTTGCATTAATGACTGAACAAAATAAATTCACCTGTAGATGCATGCAATAGTTCCTGGGTCTGTGGTTTTCTAAAGGGAAGGACAAAGTCAGCTCTTCAGAAGAGCTTGAGAACACACACTAACTCACAAAACAAAAGGTAGTCTTCAGATGTTACCTTTAACACAAAATTCTGTAATGCTGAAAGTCCTGTAAAATACCTGAAATGCCTCTGTGTCCTGGAGCTCCCTGGCTCGCTAGACAATGGTATGTTTTCATTTGCTTTAGCTAAAAAGAGGTTATGACCAGAGACTGCATTAAAGGTTGGATAATTTCCACCTCTTTTATTTAATCCCTCAAACTTCAGATTACAGATATCTCAAAATAATTTCCTTCGCAAATGTGGCTTTTTGGTCTTAATTTTTTGTAAGATCATACATTACAGATTTATCTCATTTTACTATATGTGTTTTCTCACTTCCTAGAACTTTCAGTCTGACAGGCAACTTGGATCCATAAGCTGTTTAAAAATCTTGCAGTCTGCTTGGAAGAGAAGTTTTCAAGCATTTTACAGGGAGGTTTAGGTAGACTCGGATGAAGCTGTGCAAAATCACCCATCTCAGCATAGATATTACCTTTATGTTACCTGGCTGTATTAATTTCATAAATTATGATTTAAAAAACTCTCAGACAATGCTTCCACTAGTCACTTGCACACTGACTCTTGACTCAGCAAGCCACATCACTATGTGGTCTCTGCTCAACAGTCTCTGAATTTTGGGGCAGAGTGCTCCACAAAGCATCAGCCTTTCCCAGTTCAATTAGCTCCTAAGGAAAAGCTTAATTATTAACACTGCAGACTCCAGCTTTCTCCGAACTCTCAGAAAAGGTGTTTTGTAATAACCAGAAGAGGTTGAGATGAGAGGCAATTGCATGCATTGCTCTCACTAACTGGTACAAAGGGATCATAAAACAAGTCTTCCTACACTTCACGTGTCTCTGCTGCCATGAGCTAACTTCCACTGCTCTGCTCTGACACGTGACACTCCCAGAAATGCTCCCTCATCCAGCAGGACAAGGACAGCCGTGTAACACTCACTGAGTAACTTGGATGAAACAAAAAGGTGAACATTTGTCATGCCAGGCACAGTATTTCAAAGTATTCACAGCCACAAGGGTGTTGGGAGGAGCTCCACAACCTACATAACAAACTGATGGTAGAACAAGCAGAGACCCCCTTCCCAGGCTATTCCTGGGTACCCATGAGTACTTCTGGTGCAGGAAGAGCTCAGGAAATTGCTCTATGTAAGAAAATACCTAGCAAAAGATGTAATCCCTCTGCAATACCTGCTATTTCAGCATTTTCATTATTTAGACCCTATATGTTTGTGTGTCACATACTTAGAGGAGTCCAGACTCAGAATGATGTTTTAGAACAAACATCTGTGTGTCTAGACTACTTCTTGGGCATTTTTCAATACTCTGCAGACAGCACACTCAGGTCCTGCAATTACAGGGCTGTATTTGCACACTAGTATGTACCTGGCTCTCATCTCGATTGCAGGGAGAATCTGATTTTCTAGTACCACAAATTCATTAATCCCTGGAATAATCTTTCGTGTTTTCTTTTTATCAAAGCTTTCAGAATGAAACAAAGTTTTGCACAAACTCATTGAGTTAAGAAGGCAGAATGTTTCTTTCAATCAGAACATCATATAAAATTTGACTAAAAGATAATGCTGTCATGTGTGGCTGCCCACAGCAAGAGAAAAGGGGTCTCCACAATACCTAATCCCTTCTTCTTTGGCAATAGGCAGATGCAGTAGGCAGATGCCTTTATGCAAGCTCCTATACTGCTTTAGAAGATCCTAACTCACTTGTTTTTTTACTTTGAAACCTAACTGAATGAGCAGCTATCCCTGCAAAAGTAGTATAAAAGGACCAAATACTGAGTTTTGGTCCAGGTCTTCAGTTCAGCAGTAGCAATGGATGACCAGGTAAATGTCTTCATGGTTTATTTCTTTAAAATATATGTGTTCCCTGCATGAGCAACATCTCCTTCTTAATACTGAAAAATGAAATATTTGTAATTTTCATCTCTCATAAAATTGTGGAGGATTGAACGTTTTCATTTGGCAAGAAATATTAAGACCTTAGGCAAGTGAATTATGTCGCCAGCTTGAAGGTAATGCCCTTCTTGTGAACCATGCCACAGCATTAAAAATCGGTTCTTCTCAAAGGCAAGTAAGAAAAAACCTAGGAGAGGTATTTGCAGTCACTACAAATACAACATTTTGTACATGTAGAAGTGCAGTCAAGCATTTTTATCTCTATTTACTTGAGTTATTGAGACCCTACAAAAAAGTATCATCTAAACACAACTAAGAAAAATTTAAAATTAATTAAAAGATTTCTCTGTTTCATAGCTCATACAGCTTTTCTCAAACTTCATTTGCAATATATCTGTTCCCATTAATAGATGCAGAAAGCCAATAGCACTGTTAAAATACTTAAATTTAACATATTCTTGTTGTTCTTGTTTTGCATACCTAACTGAAAAAGCAGCAACACCCAGGAAAAAAATTGGTTAAAAAATTATTAAGCCATGGAAATGTTTGCAGGCATTGACCATTGAGTCTGCAGTATCTCTTCAGGAGCTCCTATTCACTCACCAGACAGCAATACCCTATTCTCAAACCTTTGTGGCCAAGCATTACCATCAAGAACTATTACACTTACTGGGAACTTAAGGGGAAAATTTTCATTAGCAAGTGCAAATAATAGAAGCTAAAATAATTATTTTCAGCTGTTTTATATATGGAAGGGAAATTAAATACATTTTTAATGTGAAATTTACAGAAGCCTCACAGAAGAATAGAAGAGCATGTTGCAAGTGAAGGAAATGTGATATAGCTGAAAAGACAAAAAAAACTAGTCATGTAACAGAAGTTACTTTCCCCTGAACAATGGTGGTGAGAAGGTATCCTGTACTTTGACAGAAGAGAAGGGAGTTCCATATGGAAATGTGCACCAGTGTACAGCAGATTCTTTTTGGCAGACCTGCACTAGTCCCTTCTTGGCATACTCAGCGTGTCCCTCCTCAATCCCTAGTGTGTCTACTCAGGCACAAAGTAAAACAGTCAACTACAAATTTGAGTTCTTCAACCCGAGTGAAAAAAGGCCATTAAAATTATGTTGTCAGTATGCATGTTGTCTGTTCTGCCCCTCAGCTGTCATACCCCTGACATGTCTTTGACAGACAAAAATATCTGATTTCTCCTTGGGTCCACAGCCAAGAAAGGGACCTATGGATAGAACACCATACTTAAACTGGGGTGGTTTTGCATCAAATATTGGAAAAAAATTTTCCATAGAAAGGATTCTCAATTGTTAGAATAGGCTGCTCAGAGCCTATGGTGTAGTCACCACCATGGAAGTGTTCAAAAAACACATGGATATGGAGCATGAGGACGTGGTTTAATGGTGAACATGGTTGTCATGCTAGGTCAATGATTGGACTAGATGATCTTAAAGATCTTTTCCAACCTCAATAGTTCTACAATTTAATGACCTCCAAGATCAATGACATTTTATGGAGAAGTCAGCATCATTTGAGAACCTAGTGATCCTATGGATTTCTGCAGGCAAGATTTACTTCTTCTGGTGGTCTGCAATGTGTATGGGATAGCCTTCAAAATTAACAGGAGCTTGTCAATCTGAAAAGAGAGTTTTGGCTTCATTCCAGAAGCAGGCTGGATTGAGTTGCAGCATCTGGATTTTTAGGAGTTGTTTGGTGCCAGAAGAACAAGGATGAGCTACACTGAAAATGTTTGTTGGCTCTTGCTGCCTGGAACCTGTGATACAGCAGAGATTTATTTTTCATTTTTAGTCCAGTTGCAGCTGATTCACACAGCCATGTTATTTCCCTCAGCTTGTTGCAGAGGAGCAAAAATTCCAGTGAAGTCAATGAATCCATGCAGATTCAGTCCTAAAAAGGTAAATTATCTTCCCCAATTTTCTTTATGTATTCCTTAGGGTGTACACAACTGAATGATGTCAATGATCATCATCTTTAAAGGAGAGACTGAAAACCTAGTTTACAATATGACAATCTGCCACTAGTTCAGGTGTGTAGCCCTTCAGTCACCAAGGACGAGTTCACACAGCTGCCACTGGTGTATCTCCATCTGAATGACAGCTGGGTTGCCAAGACTGACACACTTAGGAGAGGGGCATGAGTTCCTGCACAGTGCAGATTCTCTTCTTTCTTGTGGCCCTAACAGAAGTTACTATCATGAATTGCATACAGCAGAACTTGATGTGGATGAAAATTGAGTGCCCCATGTGCTCCCAGGGTTGAAGCCATGGGCAGGGGTACCTGCAAGATAAGCATCTTTCTGTAGCAACTTTCTTCTCCAGACCTCATTCAGCACCTACAGTCAGCACCTACAGTCAGCTGGTTTTCTACCTGGTTACTTCAACAGAAAAAAAATCCAAAACACCTTGTTTCTACCATATTTCACAGTCTTATCAAACAGCTCTTATGCAAACCTAGGAGCTCGACAATCACACTGATGTACGGGAAAGATCTGCTATATGGAAAAGGTCTAAACATGACTCCTTAAACACTATTCAAACAGTATGCGTAACATTTTCCCACTAATTCAGGTAGTAATGAGTGAAAGGCTTTGATAAAAGAGTTAATAAATGTCAAGGAAATTTTACAACAGCAGAACCACAAGTCTCATTTCACTTTTGCATATATTTTACAAGAATCTGACTAGAATTACTCTTAATTGACAGTTGAAATGAGGATCAGAACCAGCAATATCACACCCTGGTATACAGAGTTTGCAGAAAAATTTATTTTAATGATAAACTTCTCAGACACTGGAGGTGATAGATATAATTTCAGTTATGTGACTCGGCATCTTCAGAGGTAAATTTCAGAGTGCCCCTGTGTCTACAGACTCTTACTTTTCTTTTATTCATTTATTGTACTTCAGATCTCTTAATTGAATCCCTTAGACAAACCACTGAACTTTTCTGCAGCTCTCTTAACAATAGGATATTTATGACTGTTAACATTCAGATTTTTTATCAAGTACTTATTCTAACATCACATTAATTACCCTTTGAAGTAAATGGCACAATTCCAGAGTAACATAATTCACAAATTGGTGTTTTGATGCCATTTTTTATTTTTAAATGTTAAATAGACATGTTTTTTACACCCCAAATAGAGAAGAAATACCCTCATTATCTAAGTTTAGCTTAATTTAGCTGTAAGTGCTATAAAGAAAATACCATCTCTATTCATGGGACCTTTTCAACAATGTCTACTGGAAATAAATAAAATTACCTCTTCCCTCTGTCCTTCTATTCAGTATGATATAGTGTCATTATTTAAACCTACCCAAACATTTTTAGTCAGCTTCTTAGATACAACTTCAGTAACTGCTGCAGCAATTCCTATGTTTCTAAAATATCTATCTTGCTGTGGTCAGCTTTCCATTTCTGTGAACCATCAGATGCATGGACAAGGGTTTTGGGTCTGGGACTGTCAGTTCTCGCCTCATCACACATGAACCTCACCACTGAGGCGCAGATGTGGCCTGCACACCTGGATGGGCAGAGAGTCCAGGTGCTCTGCCTGCAGCAGGGATGAGCAGCATAGGGTCACCTGCAGACTGTGAACTGCAACCTGAATTTTCAGAACATACAAGACATCACCATCAATGCAGGCCTGTAGGGGTTAAATGGCTCCTCACATCCTTTCACTTACTTTCCTCCAATGAGATGGTTTTCTCTTAGTTTGTGCAGGTTTTTTTTTTTTTGTTTTCAGTGTCTTTGGAAAGGACAATGAACAGACTGGGAGTGTTGCTTCAACTAGTTTATGGTTTCATTCAAGCTGACTAGTTTATGGTTTCATTCAAGCTGACTAGATTTGGATTACCTATTAGTCAGACAAATTAAACTCCAAGGCCTTGACTCAGACTTGCCTTCAAATGACAAGATCACAAAGCATGAAGTGAAAATACTATGGTCATAACACAGGATACCTCTTGGGGAGGTACACAGGAAGAAACTCCTAGTTTAGGTGGCTCTCTAGCAAGCATCCAACACATTTTTATCTCCTTCCTCTCTAATAAGAAAATATTTTAACTTCTCCAGACATTTTGTTGGCAGCTACCTTCAAACAATATTTTGGAAAGAGAGTGGGACAGGGAACCTCAGAAAAGCTGTGAGTGCCAACTCATATTTTAATAAGGAAAGAAAAATATTGCTCATATTGAAGTGTTGAACTATTTAAACTATCATCAGGTACCGGAGATTATATTTTTCCTAACTGGGTCACAGCACGATCTGTCAGTCAGTTGTAAAGCCTAAATGTGTTACAAATGATGACCTGCTTGTAGTGCTCAACAGGCATAAATAATTCTCCTAAGCCATTTCAAAACAGACCACGTACTGCCTTAACAGAAATCACCCCTCTGAGAAACTGATCTTTTCTGTTTGCTCTCATTTCCCCCAGTGACCTAGTTCTGGAGTAGAACAGCACTTTTCCAAACTATGCTCATGATCTGAACTAGCAATATGAGTCCTTCTGAAGGCATCAGCAGAAACTGTGAGACAGCTTTGCCAGAGCACCAGGCAGCATCCCACCTGACATGCCTGGCTTTCGTGCTAGCCCACCCAGCCGCTGCATTTCACCAGCTGCGGCAGCCAACCCAGAAACTCACCCTGGGAAGGCAATGCTGCTTTCCAAGCATGCAAAGCCTATCCCTCCCACCCCCAGAAAACAGAAGCCCAAAATATTTGATAGAAAGTGGTGCCAGACTCTGCAGATATGACTGTTGCACCAAGAACGGCTTTCAGAATTGTGTGCTGTAGTATCAACTAAGGGAGAGTCATACCTGTATTTTAAATAACCAGCATACACACAACGACCATGAAACCCTTGCAAGAACAGGAAAATGTCATGACTGTGTGACAGACTTCGTTTCATGGGAGGTGGCAGCCTTCCACTGATTTGAGAGACACTTTACAAGTTATTCAGGGTGTAGGTATGGCCTTATACCCCTGCAGCAGCTTTTTTTCTGTCCCCCCTCAATGCTGGTGCTATGTGCAATGGAAATTTAAATTGAAAGCAAGAAGTAAATGTTCCTCTTTAAAATTTTTATGGCTACCAGAAAACAGCATTTGTCTCCTAGTTTTCTGAAAAATTCACCGATCTCTCTACCCTTTTTTCTAAGAAGGCGTTTACCTATTTTACACATAGTTCCAAATTGCTAATGCTATCCATTACCCTTATGCCAAGCATCAGACTGCAGCAGCTGGTTGGAAAACAGTTTAATCTCTTTTAGACAGCTTAAAATCCATAGCTTATAATTATATAAAGGTAGAGCCAGGCTAGACATCATCAAAATATTAACTTCAAGGCAAATGGGATGTCAGATGCCATCAAGAACTCAAGTTTCCAGGACACATTCCAAGGCAATTGCTAGTTTGTTTGATGTCATTCCATACCAGAGCATATTGGTACTAGGAGACTTCACATGGAATGTGGGGCCCCTCCAAAGCGCTTCCTGGAAAAAGCTGTGCTGCTTCTCAAGCTGATAAGAATATTGTACAACATATGCAGTGATTAATGGATTGATCACAAAAAGTCAATGTGGTCTGGCAGGAGAGAGCCAGAGACCACACAAAGACAGAGGGAGGACTGCTGCTGTTGCAGGAGGCCCAGACTGAAGGCCTGAATTTCCATCAAAATGTTTCTTCCTTGGGCTGTTGAAGTAATTAGTCCGTTTAAAAAGCAGTGTCAACTGTGAAACTGACCTTTATGATGTGTTTCTCTACTTGTTACAGGCCACACTCAGCCTGACAGAGAAGAATAGTCTATTCCAGCTTCTCCTTTTGGTGGCACCTAGCAGCAGCAGCTTCACAAGGGTGTGGAAGAATTCTTCACAACCTGTAGTCTGATGGCACATTCCTTATAGCAAAACTTTTCAGCATCAAGCACCTTACAGGGTTTATTTTATGCAGACAAGTCATGTCTGTGTATGTGTTTTCCCATTCTCACTCCCTTTCTCTCCAGTCTATCCAAAACTAAACAGATAAAATATTTTTTTTCCTCATCTTTAAAACTACAGATTGTCACTTTGTCTCCTTTCCCCTTGCAGAAATCTAAAATTTTGCATAGTGTAATTCTCCTGTTCCCTGTTACAATATTTCACACTGTAACAGTGTTTCATGCTGTTATTAAAGGCAACAAAATTTTCTACTAGCACAAGTGCTTGCCTACAGCTCTTTTGAAACAATATTTTGAGACATCAAGTGCCCTGCCCAGAAATGGAAGCAGAAAATTTAAGTCTTGAAAAATTCGTGAGCAGATAGTGTGGAAAATACCAAACTAGAGTAACTAAATATTAAAAGTAAAATCCTATTTTTTTTTTTTTTACTTCACAACACGTGTTTAATTTTTGACATTTGGACTTCTGATTATGCCTTAAGAAAATTTTCAAAACAGATAATCTATATAGTGTAAAAACCTAAAAACCATGTGCTTTAAAAGGCTTTTAAACAAAAATCCACCCACAAAATTTCAAAGCCAAAAACAAACCCATCAAAAAACAACAACCCCAAAACCCCATTTTAAACACTGTCCTTGAAAGCAATTTCATTTTCCTAAAAGGGCCCTCTCTAGTAAAAAAAAAAAAAAAAAAAAAAAAAAAAAAAAAAAAAAAAAAAAAAGGATTTCTTTTTTCATGTTTACCAAACTTGGCCCTTCCTCCTTCATTTTGGCAATGGATGCTTCCTCTGTTGAAACTTCTGTCCTCCATCCCACCTTTATAATTTGCCTGCAGTTGCTATGGCTGAAATGTTGGTTGGAAGCTCTTTGCTGAGCCTTCCTCTTTGGGATTAACCCAGCCTCAGTGAAGGAGCTGCCTGGGCTTGCCGTGGCCACCAGCTCCTCACCCACCTGCCAGTGTGAATGAGGACGTGGCCCACTCCTTCCACAGCCTTTAGTAAGTGTCTGTCTGCTGTTGTGTGTAAAGTGCTGATGCTTCCCCTCAGAGCTATAAAATAGCAAAATATTTTTCCTACAGTTAATAACAAATATCATGGACTTTTTGACTATTCCTTGAACTTTATTGTTATATTCAACTGGATAACTTCCAAACTTATTGTGGAATTGTGATTTCCTTTCCATCTCAAGAATTCACACTTCCTTTTTTCCCCCTTTAAATACATATTTCAGGAAACTTGTTTCCTATAGCTCCTTTCAGCCTGCAGCCAGCCCATTCATTCCATAGATTTAAGTCCTCCAAGTTCTTAATTATCTACTTGAACTTCACCAAAATCCTACAAGAACTATGAAGCAAATGAATATTGATAGAAAAAGAGGGCATTAACCATGGCAGCATGGAGTGCTAACCATGCTATTTTGTCTTTCAGAGTCCTAAAGCTCTCAGGGGAAGTTAAATTTTGAGTGGATTGGGTGCTGATGATTCATGAGACACTTCAGATTTCACAGCCCTGACAGGCTGCTGGGAAGGGTATGTGTGAACTTGGTTGTCTTTAGGGAAGATGACTTGGAGCTGCAGAAGGGCCAGGCCTGGGGCTGGTGCTCAGCCCTGCCATACCCATGCAGAAGATATTACACAGCATGACTCAGTCCAACCCTCTTTTCCTACAGTGTGTGCTGCTGGTGCATCTCCTGCCTCATGTGATCCTGATGCAATTCCAATTACATCACCCACACCATGTAACAGCTCAGCAAAGTGACCCAAGATAACAATAAGTAGAGCTAAAATGAAAAAATCAGATTTCCATGTTTAGTCACCCATAAGAAACTTTTGAGGCTAACTTAAAGTTTACTAGGACATCCCTCTTGTGCAAGCCAGTCTATGTGATTGCTTTGCAATCGTAACTACACCCAGCTATTAACCTCTACTCTTACTCACATACTTTTTGGCCTGTGTTCTTTGGTTTTCAGTTTAAATTTATCTGAGGGGAGGTTAGGGAGATTAGTGGTTTAGGATTAAGCCCCTGTGCTGCAGCAGAACTAAACTCTAATGATCTGCCATGGGAAGCAGATCAGGGCTCTCCCTAGATAACAAAGGCAAAGTACTTAATGAAAACTCCTTGCAACATAGATAAATTCTTTTTAAGAATATGCATATTCCTGTCTGCATAGTCTTTTTTTAGTTTTTGGTTGTCAGCCACAGGACAATAACATACATGAACCTCTTTGCATTACTGGACTTTGAACTGAGCTTGAACACAAGTCAAATTAGAAAGGGCAAACTTGCTACATGTTTTAAACCCGTCTCGGAAACACAAGATCTAGGTGTCCTAGATGAAATATTGACCTCATTTTACTCATAATCGCAAGGCCATGTATTTCAAAGCAATTAATTGCACCAATAAAATTCATAGTTGCTTTGATGAGAGAGGTTGTTCAATGTATGACAGCTTAGTCCAAACTCTTCCTGTTTGCTGCATCTCATGCTGCAACTGCCCCTAAGATAAATTATCTTGCTTATTTAATATACATATCTCATTACTTCACCTGAGGTAAAGACAGAAACTTTTCATATGCACTAGACCACACCTACCACACCATCCCTTTGACTGGTGCAAGGGATGCAATAGCTTGTAAATAAAACTGTAGCCATCTCCAAGACTTTAAACATGCTTATGGAGTTGACAGGAAACACATCTTCAGGACAGCTTTACTTGGCAATTTTCTTCATGGGGCTAATTAACTATTTCCTCTAGAAATAACAGCTCCCTTGCAAATTTTCTAATTAAATCTGCAGCTGCTTGGAACAGTATTAGCACAGCAAAGACCTCCTCTAAGCAAGCCTTCTGGGAGCCTTCCAGTGACCTTACCCTACTTATTAGCTGAACCAAGGCCTAGGTAACACATTATGCAATTCAGAAGGAATCCTCATAGTTGCTCACAAAGAAGGAGAAGCCCTGCTGAGGGTAAGAGTCAGGGAGAAAACACTTGAAGTTCCTTGCTATTTTATAAAACCTTTTCTATACCTCTCCTAAGAAAAAAGAGATGCAGGGAAAAAGCCATCAGACTTGGAATGGACAGGAGCTTGATGGTTTTGCACACAGAAGCTTTCTGAGGTTTAAATTCAGCATAAATAAACATGGCCCTGCTCACTCTGATCTCCCAGTTCCTCAGCAAGAGCCAGAAGGGGAGCTGTTTCAGGTGGGGAATGTCTTGGAAGAACAGGCTAAGTCTGTCTCAACATTTTGTCCTCTAATAAAGAAAATAAAAATAATCTGTACATCTGTCTTAGCCTAGTGCAAACTTTCATGAGTAGCACAACCAAATCTGTAAAAATCAGATAAGTAACCAACCAGTCTAGTTTCAGAAGTGGTGCTCCGAAAACCTATGAAAGATTGACCTCTGCCTTTATCAAACACTTTTAATCACTAGACCTGCAAATCCTATAGTGTTTTGGTGACCTGGGGATACAGCACATCAACTTCTCATATGTTAAGTCTACATTTCATACTTTTCCTATATGTGCTTTTCATTGAAACTTAGTGATAATGTGGCAGTGTAAGTATTCATAGCTGTATCTAGAGGTATAGCAAAATTTCTGGGTTAATCTGGTTCATTCTGGTTCATCAAGACAAGAGTAGCTGAAGACTTATTAGTCAGCAAATCTGCTATTCATAGCTCTGAGCACACTGTCAGTTATACATATTATCTCATTTATGTCTTTCTGTAAGAATACATAAACCAGTAAACCGTTTTACTATACCCTGCAGTCAGCAGGGAACCTCTGGAAAACAACTATGAGATTGCAGAGTACAAATTCTCATACTTGTGTGGTGTCCATATAGTCCCTAAACACAGAAAGAAGGATGATTAAACAGGTAAGTGAAAAACCTTTGAAAAGCCTCTATCTGTTTTACTTTTCTTAAGAGTCATATGGTTGGAAAATTCTTAACATAGAGAAAAAGGCTACAAGTGATGTCAAAAAGAGGTTTCTAGTGCAGGGGGCTATCTTCTGTCTTCTAATAGTGAAGAAACTATGTGTATTTATCTGTCAATCCACAGTTTGAGTTCACAAATTTGTTTCATTTGTTTCAAAGATATTAATTAAATGTCCAAGGGTCTTGCAGACCATCTCCTCTCTTCTTCAAGGCACAAAGAGATTTTTGACATTCTTTAATACTCCATGCAACTCCTCTCTCATACTGGCAGTAAGACTTTGCTAGCACTTGTTCCTGTCAATTGTCTACTACAATTCTAACTCGTTTTCTAGCACAAGTAGACCTAAAGAAAAAATATCCTCTTTTATGAAGATACATACACTCTGTGCTTGAGGATCATTATCTTCTCTTCCTTCAGTCTTTTTTCCCTTTAGAGTTTCCAGTACCATAAATTTGTCCTCACATGTGTTATTTCTAATTTCTTCACTTTGGATTTTATTTAGATAGTTATCTATTTCTGGAAGTCCAGTGTCTAATTCAGGACAGCTGTGGGTTGAACAATGCATCTTAAAACAAACAGATGTGGTCAGATATCTCCATGGGATGTTTACCTTTTATACAACAGGGTGACATTGTTGACTCGTCTTCAGTGTGTGATCTGCTGTAAAAGATAGGACTTTTCCAAAGATTTTTTTTGTAACTGGATTTGCTCATGTGATATAAATACTAGATTTATTCCATATGACTCCTTCCAAAGGTTTTCTGCTGCAGTTCCCTTAATAAACTGCATGTTATTTTTTGAAACCATATCCAGTTTACCACAATCCTAGCAAGCTCTAACCACATTCCTAGGTGGAATTCTGACTCTTCTCGCTGGAATATTAATTGAACCTGTCCAACATGCTCTTGACTTGACTTTACAAGTGATTTGGAAAAACACTGAGAGAATGCAAAGGGTGGGCTGCAACAATATCACACCCTTCTGGCTTGACACAATGCAGCTAATCAATACACTTAAAACTTAGCTTTCTAGCTGAGTACTCCCTTTGGAGTTATTTTTACTGATTCTGTCCCTTCAACTTGTCTATCATGATGTCACCTGCTTGTCACCTCTCAGTCCTACTGAGAGATCAAGAAAACTGACTGCTGTGCACAGAGCCTGACATGCTGCCAGGGCAGAAAATTAGACAGATTTGAAATCGTTTGTCCTGAGAACATTCATTTTGTCTGTTGTTCATCCCGTATTTATCTTCTTGGTATTTCAGTCCGAGTATTTGTTCCAGCACTTTTCTAGGAACTGAAATTGTAGTCAGAGCTGATAACGTCAGTCTCCTCTTCATTTGTGGGTTTTTTTAAAGCTGTGGACTTTCATTACCTGTTAGAGCCCCCTGCCTTCTGCAACAAGGACAGACACTCCTGAAGGTGCGGCTCAGGGCTGGGCACATTCAGTCCTCCAGGTCCAAGTCAGGTCCAGCCAAACTGGAAATCTCTGCCTTAGCTAAGTATTTTCTGTTTTAGTCTGTCCTCAACTCTTACTTCTCTACTGCTGAGTCAGCTGGCCTTTCTGGTAAAAAGTAAACCATAACAAGTATCAGACATTTTAGCCTTGTCAGCACCGTCTAGCTTTCCCTTTCCACCCAGTGATGGGTTACAACTTCTCTCACTCTGCCTCTTACTAACATTGCCCTTATAGAAGTCTGCTCAGCACTCTGATTTCAGTCCAAGCTTGACCATCTTCAATTCATCCCTAACTCTTCATGCTTTTCCCTCATACCTATTCTTAGTAGCCTGAACATTTGCATCTCTTCTATCTCCAATATCATACTAAATATTTAGATTTATTTACTTATTACAGCTTCCAGCCTCCCAAACTGCCGCAGGTTGAATCAGCATTATATTTGTCTTATGGGATTATTAACTCTTGCTAGCATTTTTTTTTTCACCTTTAAACAAATTTTCTATGTGATCATTCTTATGTATTTTCCAAGGACACTATTGTCTGGCTGTCCAAAAGCCTGCTGGCTTTGCATTATTTTCCTACCTCCCCCATAAGTCAGTCTTGTACCAAACATTCTCACTGCAAATATTAGCATGTGGCTGTTCTTTGATAGTTCTTCCCTCTCTGAAGTTCAACTGAAATTCCATGTGAAAAGGACCTGTCTCCTTGGGTACTTTTCCCATCTTTCACATCAAGTAGTCCTCAGACATAAAATATAGTTAACTTCCACCCCAATATACTTTGGTCAATTGGTTCTTCTCCCTCCCACATCAGCAGTTCCTTGCCCTACACCACACAAAAGACATGACAGCATCTCACCATGCAAAAATCTTCCCATCAACTTCAAAACCATACTGGTCCAAGATAGCCAAACTAGCCTTGTGGCATTTTTGTTCATCTTACATACCTACTGATCCAAATTGGGCCGGTGAGCCAGAGTGCAAAAGGGAAGCTGTCTGACACTATCAAAAGTCTGTGAATCTCACAAAAGTGCTAAAACTATGTGCATGTATTTCGTCTCCTTCTGATGTGGTTAGGGACTTTAAAGCTGTGCCTTCTGATTGACTGTGTCTCTAAAGCTTAAGTCAATTGAAAACAGGCCTGATGCTCCAAAGTGAGTGTTCATTTGCAAACCTCAGTCCAGCTGAAGTGGATTGTGCTTTTTTAGGAGACTGGTAGATAAACAGACATCAAACACAGCCTGAGAACAGCTCTGGTGCACTTCTGAAAAGAAGCAAATTGATATCTTCCGCCTCCCTGCAAATGGGGAATTAAAAGTTTCAAGACTACAAATTGCAAATTCATCTGCTGTGGTAAGACTTCAAGGAATATATACATATCATTTTTCTTCAGTATAGAAAGGAGTGGGGTTTTTGCTAACAAGGGGAATATTTAACTTTTTTTTCCTGTTTATGTATTTTCATACTAACAAAAAAAAATACAGCCTGCCATCTCTATTTTTCAATAATACTTATCTGCACATGTGCTAAAAGCACCACCTAAATAAAATACCACAATGTTCCTCCCAAGAAAAATCAGTGTAGTTGTCAGGAGTGGTGAACTTTATGAGCTTATTAAAAATGAAAAAAAAATTGATTTCTTGTCACCTTCTTCAGATTTGCAAGAGGGCCTATTTATTACTTGCTCACACCAAAAATTGGGTTTTATTAGATAACTACTTTCATGTCCTTGTGTTAGTTATATTTAATTTATATGCACCCATTTCCTGAACAATATTTTTTAAAGACTTGATTTCTAGTCATTCCTCTTTAGACTATAGAAAAATAAGCAGGCTGAGCAAAATACCAAGGCCCTGCAATTATAAGTTTGTCTAAATAGCTTTTATCTCAATATCAAAGTAATGTTTTGACAGTGTCCCCTCACAAATATCGAAAATCACATCTCTAAAAGTGCCAGGTACAGAACCTTTCTATTGCTGGGAAGCAGGTGGTCCTGCATCCCTGGAAACTGATTGGAAAATACCTGTCCCTACCTCAGAAACTCTGCTTGTGAACTGAAGCCCTTAACAGCTTTGACAGCTGCCTGAGAGGCGGGGCGAAGGGGCGGCTCCTCTCTGGAAGGCACCAGCCGGGCTGGCTGTGCCGCACGGGTAACACGTGGCAGGCTTGTCCCCTGCACTGCCATCTGCCATCGTGCAGCAACAGGGGAATTCAGCCAATTAATGAAGGAATACTTCCTTTAAAGGTTCCTGTAGTGCTTTTTTCTTCTCTAGACAAAGAAAGTTTATTAACTCCAGCAACCTGGCTGTGTGCCAGTTTGAAAACTATCCTGTCATCTGACTTGTGTTTTTCCTGCACAGTCAACTGTGTGCAGAAAACTTCTTCACTTTGTGGTCTAGACCCTGACTCTAGAAAGATTTCTGTCTATTCAGGTACTGATATTGCACCTGGGAGTAATGAGGTAAAGAAAGTGTGGTACAGGTGCTGATTTCCCTCAAGGGCTGATTTCCTGAAGCATCCAAACCATGTTCCCTTGAGCAGTCATAGTGGTCACCTTTTGTCCTAGAAAGTACTACATTTTGTTGCTGGATAAATGGACCCCTTTTCAATAATCCTGAAAAGCACTCCATCAAATCAACAGCAGCATCACTTTTTATCTTTGACAATGGTAGTAACATATTCTGCTGTACTTACACTGACTACACATTCTTCAAGATTTTACAAGTAAAAATGAATGCATTGTCTTCTCTTAATACAACAATCACAGTTTATTAGAATGCATGTCAGTTTAGAGAGCTGTAACTTCTTGACAGTGTCAGTTTGATTTGACATTTGAAGCTTGTTGGGACTTCTGTAATTCTGCTATTTGTTTATTACAAATAATTGGCTTTAGAGATTGCATTCAACAAAACCTACTATAGTGAAAGAAGGTGATTTCACCTTAGGTTAGGTTAGATTAGATTAGATAAAACTTTCAGAGCAAATTCTCTAATGTTGTGTTGGAGAGGCACTGGCACACACTGAGAAGTTGTGGATGTCCCATCCCTGGAGATGTTCAAGGCCAGGTTAGATGGGGCTCTGAGGTGCTCCTTCCTATGGCAATGGGGTTGGACTAGATGATCATTAAAGTCTCTTTCAATCCAAACTATTCTGTCATTCTATCTGATTTTTTTTTTTTATTGACTGTAAGTAAGTAAGTAAGTAAGACAATACTGTTTTTTCAAACTCCCATTTCAAACTGCTTTCCCATGCACACACCTTGGCACATACAGTGCCAAGAGGGAGGCAATCTACGTCCTTTCCCCTCAACAGTACATGGCCATGGCAAATGCTTCTTGACTCAGGAAAAGAAACAAAAACAGAAATAAAAACAGGTTTAGAGAATGAAACATCACTGCAGGTTGCAGAAATAAATAAAAACTGATTTTTTTTTTATCTTGTTTATCTCTATGCTCCTGAAACCAAATGCCAGGATGAGTACAGAGAGTGCTCTCCAGCTGGCCTGGACAATCTGCCAGCACACTCCCCTCTGAAGGGCATGCTGCCACCCTGTTCCACTGCCACCCTATTCCTTCGAGCCTCCTACTCATGGAGTACCAGCAATGTGCCTGTGAATATGTGGCACAGAGGATTGTCATTTGAACTCCAGGTGAAATCACCAAGCTCCTTAAAATGTTCCAATATAAGAAATGAAGGTGTTTGGCTGCAGATCACAGTGCTTAGTGAAGGGAAAACCTTTTGGACAACTATCACCTAATTCCAAAGTGAAGTCTATGGTCTGCCAATGATAGTACAGGGAGTTTTATGTCTGAAAATAGAGTATTTATATTTCAAGTGATTAAATTTGTTTACTTTCTTTGAATTAACCTTCCACATGAAAATAAAAATAATAGTATATTTCTAAAATCATCTGTCTCCCTGCAGAGAGGAAGATTTACTTTTACTATGGCATAGTCCCAGTTCAAATAAGCATTAAGTTGCAGTCAGTGCAGTTTACTACATGGAGCTGCTGTTCATCACAAGCCTGTGATCATCACATGAGGGGAAGGCACAAAGTGTATGCAGAGAAACAGGATTACATTTCCATGCCAAAAATTCAGCTTGCAACTGGGCATCCCAGGAGTGATGTTGTGAACTCAGTGCTTTCCCTGTCTCAGTGGGGATCCAGATGCAGGGCATCCAGAGGAACCAGGGCTGACATTCCCAAGCTTCCAGCAGGACAAGCCACTAACAATTATGGGGAGTGTTGGTTTAGAGGCACATATCTAAGGTGTTCCTGTGGGTCTCTACGATCACTTGCCATCAGGGCAAGGGAATCATCATGAAATCAGTCCCACAGGACCCAAGCATCTTATGCAGGCAAAAGAGAATGCATACACAGGCTTTTTTTTTTAAATGCTGTAAGCTAATAAAATACTACTCAGGCCTACATTTCACAGTAAAATACCCTATCTTTTGACAGAAAATCCAGCATTATTCTTTTTCCCCAACTTGGAAATCCACAAGAAAGAAAGATTCTGACAGCTGCAGATTTCACAGATGTCAAAGGCACAGGCCCTGCTCTTACAGATGGATTGCACAGAAACACGCCTTTTGTTAAAAGACAGAAAATTAAAGGAACATTTAATCATGCTCTGACAGGCTTCTTAGCCCAAGGCTAATACTCTGAGTCCTGTAATAATTCCTGAACTCATACATTGGCTTACAGCAGGTGGCCACAGGGATCTCAGGCAGTAGAAGTGCATTAATTGTGGGGCCAACTCTCTAGTTTAATAATAAGAAACATGTTAATACTACTCCTTACCATAAAAGCAATAATAAGCAATGCAAGCACACACTCATAATTATTTTCAATTACTGTGCAAACAGTCTCTTAGCAGCTCATTCTGAAATTTTTAAGTGCTAAGCCATCAGCTGTTTTTCATCTTTATAAAATAAATCAAATATAGAAATCTTTTTGTAATTAATATTTAATGGAAGCAATAGTTCCAAGAACTTCCAAGTCCAAAGATTAGTCAGTTCAGAGATGATCAAGCATTTTGTTAAAGCTGCTCTTCCCAAACTTTTAGACTGGTTAGATCTTTGAACACTTTCAAAAATCTGATTCTTAGTCTGACTTTTGACATCATAAGTGTGAGTAAATATATCTTTGTCTCCTCCTTCCAAATTTGCCCCTCATAACCCTATAGCTTTTATTCTCAGGAGTTGTTTTAGAAATCTTTACTTAGAATGTTTTAGAAACAGTACATAATTGCAGCAACATTGAAATCTCCATTCAAAGTAAAAGTAAATGAAGAAAAGAAAAGGGAAAAAACCCTTGAAAGACACCTTCTACATAGATTAAGCAAGTACTCATGAACATAAAAAATCAAAAAAAACCAAGTAGGCCTTACATGTTTTTCTAAAAGCTAAAAATACCACTGCTTCCCTTTGCAAGGATTTGTTAAGAAATATTTTTATGACCATAAATTACGTGAAGTTCCTAGTGTAAAGCAGACAGCCACATATGCCTTATTATATAATCTCATTCAAGCACCTTGCAAACATAATAAAAATGAAGACTCAGAGCCTTTAGGTTTCATTCATACTCCTCTGCACAGTACATCAGCAGTGATTTTAGGCATGGCATTAGGAAAAGAAACCCTGCACCCTAAAGTTCATGACCTAGAGTTAAACCAATCACAGGTGTGTAGGCTCCAAGCTTCAAAGATTTGATTTCAAATTAGTGCATGCCCACTTGTGTTTTAACACAACCCTCATTTACTGCAGCAGATGTCAGCTGGTAGCTGCGTCACATTTACACTAGAAGGGCCTTTTCTGACACCTGGTTGGCAGAAGTCCTTGCAGATAACATGGAAACTGAATAGTTTGGTGTTTTGCTGTCCCTAAATGCACACAGAGTCTGAGGCAGTGGATTGTCAGGTCAGAGATTTCCCCTACACTCTTCCTTTCCCTCAGCCCTACACAGAATTTTTTTCAGCACCCCCTGGTGCTTTGAATCAGAAACAACACCTCTCTATGATTCCCCCTTCCAGTCGTGAATTCCAGAGCAGCCTTTTATGGGAAGATTTGCGTGGCAATTTCTGACCAGATGGGCAGCCGGAGTAGGGGAGGGTAGAGCCAGCAGCTGCTGGCCCCGGTACCTGCAGGTCTGCAGGCATGAGGTTGCAGGCCCTGTCCATCACATCATCACATCACATCACATCACATCACATCAATCACATCGCATCACATCACACTTTTCCGTTTCCCGACACTTCAAACGGGGCTACTCTGTGTTAGACAAGAAACATCAAACGTGGCAGGTGAGTTTCCTCAAGCCACTCTCTTTAATGACATCCTTTGAATATTTTCTGGTTCTATGTCCCTGAAGAGAATTCCTTTTCACCATCATGCAAAGAAAAGTTTACATTTATGTTTGGAGTCTGAATATTTCTACTACCTTTTTTCCTGGTGTGGGGGTTTGGGGAATTGTTTGTTTGCCTGTTTGTTTGTTTGTTTGTTAGGCTTAAAGGATCAAGGCCAAAAGTAAATTAAGATGACACTAGCAATTTTTCCCTTCTGCTGGTCAGATCTAAATGCTCTGAGTGCTCCCAGGGAAATCAGTGCAAGCACTAGGCTGGGAACTGAAGTAGAAACAATTCCAGGCTCATCTGTAGTTCATCTCTTGGTCTGATCTGTAACCACTTGTTTTCCTTACTTAACATCACTGCCTATTAGAGAAAAAAGTTGTGTGTGAAGGAATGGCTTCCTCCATTCCTTCCTGATGGAGGAAGCCATCAGCTGATTTCAAAGCAGTTACGACAGCCTGTGGGTCTAATTCAGGTGCTTTCCCTGAGTTGCACAAGCACTCATAGCAATCTGACTCCCTGTGTCCTGCAAAGTCAGGAAGCTTTGCAAGCGAGGCCAAACAGGAATGGCAATGTGCCCAAATGCCCATGTTTATAGAAGCCCTGAAGAGTTGTTGACCTAGTGCATGTGATTCTAAAAGCTGGCTCACTGGTCACCCTCCCTCCTCCTCAGAGGAAACAGTGTGCAGCAGAGCAGGCTCATACCAACAGAGATGGTGCCTGCACTCCATATGCAAAATGTGACTGTGCAAATGATGTTTTCCATGCCTTTCTTGTTATTTCCCGCAGGAGGCACAGAGCTAGTAAGGCAAGAGGCTTCTCTTCATTCAGGGCAGAAGAAAAATGCTGTGAGCCCATTAGGTTTATACTGCCTGTGATGTGGCACCACTAAAATGGATGAGCACTGACAGCGCTGTATGAGGTATTTTTAAAGTTATTTCCAGCCTTATGGTCTGGCTAGTGATAAAAGCACAGTCTCATTGAGTGACAGCCAACAAACTATTGCTGCTCCCATCATGCCATGAGCAGTGAGACAGCTGGCAGCACCTAAGATGGTGAAACAGCACATAAGGCTGGCATGTGGCACTCACCACTGTTCTTGTCCTGGCTTGGCAAAGCTCTGTATCTGCCTTACTCATATCCACATTTCTGTCTGATGTGAACCACTCCTTTCTTGCAAACATAAATGGTCTGGGCTGAGGTATCACTTGTCATTCAGGTGAAATGCAGTAAAATCCTTTCAGAAATATTTGCTGTCACTTTGACAACTGAGACCAAGTAGATGAGACTGAATAAGTGTATTTCCATCTCCATCAAAATTATTAAAATCTGCTCCTCATTTAGTCATCTGCATAGACAAGCAGAGTCTAGCCCTGATAGTTCATTAGAGAAAAATCTTATTAACAATGAAGACCCCTTAAAAGAAAATTGAGGGGAGGGCTGAATGCAGTATGCTTCTGTGTGCCCCCTAGGAACTGTTATTTTTATGTTTTTAATGTTTCTTTATGAGTCTCAGGAGGCACTGTATATCTGCAGCTCATCTTATACTGGGAAAAAGCTGTAAGTAAGTATGAATACCAGGCATAGCTCGTTGAAACAAAATAGTTTTTTATCTAATGTAACAGGTAACTTAATGAAAAATATGTATGTTTTGAATCTCATAAAATAGACTATTTCATAACGTAGTGAGTGTAACCATACACCAGGATGTGATTTACTTTGTAGATTAATAAGCAGTAAAAAGTTCCCAAATCAAACACTGACATGAACCAGTCATGGGGTGTTCAAAAGGCAGCAAGTCCCCACAGAAATCACCAGTGAGGCTAATTAAAGCACAGCAGCACTAATAGGGAGCATCATGTCCCCTTGGTCTTATCACAGGGCAACCCAATGCACCTTGCAAATCCCAAGCCAGAGGAGAAGATCCCATCGGCTCCTGGGCAGCCCCTGGATTTTGCAGTGGGGATATAAGCTGGCCACTGCAGACAGAGTGCCCCTCCTGCCACAGCTCCTGCCCCATGCAGGGCTGAGTTAGCAAAGTTCCTTCTTGCTTAAGCCCTGCAGTGATGCCCTGGCACACTGGATTCAATGGCCATGCCTCAGCACATGAGAAGAGCTGCTTCTCTTGACTTCAGCTAGGTAAATGTAGTTGTCACGGTAGCCATCCTGACATGTCTCCCTGCCACCTGTTTCTCTGGCATTCCCAAATTTGGGGGGTAGTGGAAATGATAAAATGTGTGTTGCTTTTCTGGGATGTTTTACATGTGTTGTAATCTGGAAGCATAAATGGGAGGAATCAAAAGCCAGTGAGTTCTCTAATAGGTGCATGTTACATGCTGCCTTCTGATTCCCTATACTTCCTCCTTCTCCTAGTAGCAATATGCCTTTTATGCCAAAAAAAACCCCATAGCACTAGGCCCCACACATCCTCTTTTGTTTCCCTAACTAGCATGTACCAAAAGTATGAGTATCTTCCTTTTGAACCAACCATTAAAAGAATACTTGTCACCGCTATTGTTCGGTTGCTTGAAATGAATAAAAGATTATGATATATAATGTCTACAGTTTCTTCATACAACTGAGAACCAATAATATCAACTTATTCACTCCTATGCTAGGAGGAAGAAAACTAAGTATTCCTTCAATATTTAATCTAGGGACTAAAAATTTTTTAAGCATTATAGAACCATGGGGCCAAAGGTAATCCCCATGCCAAGGTACCAAGTAAAGTCAGTGGAAATCCATTTAGTAACTCAGATGCTGAAGCACTGAAGCAGTGAAGCCTGCTTCTTTTTTGCCCCTCCTCCAGTCAGAATTTCTTCCCTTCTTTACCAGTGCGATAATCTTTATAAAGCATCCTGCAAGTGACTGAGGCACTTCATAATTTCTCTGGCACTGGGTTGGTGCAGACACCCTCCTTTCAGAAAAGCTGGGCTGCTGCTTAGAGTACAAATATTTCTTCCTAGGGACAAAAGAGCTGAAACTTCTTTGGAAATGTTCTTTACTTTGATACCCACACTTGTCTTTAAAAAAAATCCTTTAAGCTGTCATTTTCACATCAATCATGCATAATGCTTTGCTGAGTTAAAAATTCATGGTGATTGGTTTTTCTGACTGTCCTATTTTCACCTGTTTTAAAAGAAAATGCAAAATGCTGGGTCATAGAACCAAGACAGTTTAGAGAAGAAGAAAACAACTATTTAAGTGTTAATTTTGGATGTGCCAAAGAAATAATTTCCCAGTTGTACTTCTGCACCACTTCTCAGTGTTTATTTGCAGGGTAGCTGATAAAGCAGAAATCATCCATTTTTGGAACAATGGGGTCCGTTGATAGTGGTTGCACCAAATGAAAATGCCATGTGTATTCCTGGGTCTTCTAACAGGTGGCTATAGAAGAAATTCCATTAGCATGGAAGAATACTAAAAGTATTTGAAAATGGAACAAATGGCTTCATTTTCAAAGGCTAGTCACTTCAGACTTTGTGTCCTTCACTGGAATGAAAGATTTTGATCCCTTAGAAGGCCAAGCACTCTACTGCAAATTAAATGGCCCTTATAATTCTATACCCAAGCTTCATGCAGTGACTTTTTCCTGCTGTTAACACATAGTTTTGTCAGAAGATAAGAGGGAGAAGGTATGCTTGAGGATGGGTCACAGACTGCAGATCTTCCACAAACCTTAGGCCCTTGCCTCCTCATGAGCAAAATGAGAAGTTCAGCAGGTTAAATCAGTTGAACCAACCCCACTTATCCATCTAAAAACATGGTGAAATAAAAAGGCATGACACATGACACTGGCTAACTCTAGCAAATTCTGTAATTTGATGCAACTAACAGAAAAAAGTATCAGAAGTGTAATGAATCTGAATACCCTTCCTCATAAAAAACAATGTACTTTTGAACAAAACACTTTATAAATTCATAATCAGAGCCAAGTTCTATAGGGCAAGATGGCCACTTTCTTCAGGAATCTCTTAATCATAAATTGTTATCAACTATCCTATTTCGAGCCACTAGACAGCAAATCTGAACTAAAGCAGGATGATTTGCAGCTCTTTCAATCTGTGTATGCCCTCAGGAATGGAGGGTACAGATATTTGCTTGTGAAAAAGTGACAGAAAAACTGGAGGAAGGTAAAAGTTGCTATAAGCAGACACATAAAATGCAACAAAACATGCTGCATGCCTTTGGGTAGGACACATAATTAAAGCATTATCCCCTGTATTTGCTGAGGAACACGGGACCTCTAAGGTGTGGCAAAAAGGCTTATTTGTATTGAGATTACCCTGCTAATGTAGATTTAGCAATTAACATCTTAAATGGTTTCACACTTAATTTTGCAATCTGTAGTTTTTTTGCTTCTCCTGTAAGCACACACCAGCCACATCAACAGCACAGCATAACTACAGCATTCTTGTCCTGGCAATGGGCTCTGGTGAGATACAGTCTAAAAGCAGGTGGGATTTACTATCCCTGTCAGATATGTCCTGTCTTGGGAGGAAAATAACTGTGTGCATCATGCTACATTTATGATGTTGTCATTCGATCAGCTTTTCTTTTGTCAGAATTAAAAGGTAAGAAAATCATTGGTGAGGAGTGATGCAGGCCGTAGAAGGAAAACCCATGTAAAATCTCATAGGGAAGGTTTCTCAGCTCTGTTTCCAAGCTAACCATTCATTGTTCATGCACAGTACCTGGATAGTAATTCATCACTAGGAAAAATACATTGCAGATTTTTTTATTACTACCCATTTTAACTTAATAATGTTTCACGTACCCTCATGAAATTTCACAGGACTTTGTGTCTTTGTTAACTTACAGCAGAAATCACTGCTGCCAGCTGTTTTCTGAAATCATTTTTCCCAAAATAAATGTGTTGCATTTTATGATATTCAGATTTGATGTAACACATCTGAGAAGAATGAAAGTGATTTTACAGGTAATGGTGGGTTGTAAGGTCTTTCATAACTCCACTTCTACCATCAGGATAGAGGCACTCTGCAAAGAAGTCCCCACATTATGTTTGCCTCAAAAACATGAATTGGTTTTTATACTGCTAAGAAACACACTTTGCAAAATTTCATAGTCATAGAAGAAAAGAGAGAGAGGGAGAGAAGGAAAAAAGAAGAGCTAGATTTCAAAGGTCAACATTTTCTCAGTGGTAGAGGTAAAAAGCTGTGTTCATTTGCATTTGAAAGTTACCAAGTATTTACAGTTATGAAGTATTTCATTAGAAGTGTTATGTATACTGGAAGTTTTGTTGGTTTTGGATATATTTTATCATTGCAAATTGGTTTTAAGTGTCAAAAATTATTGCACCTGTGACAAGCATTCATTATGTGCTAACCTTAAAGGGAAATGTGAGCATGTGAATGCACTGCATTTGTGCATAAGAAATACAGTACAGACATTATCTAAGTTCAAGTGCATAAGTTGCTAATTTTTTGTGGCTCTGTGTAAACATGGACATGTTAGACTTTCAAACTCCAGAAGGCACCTTACATACTCTGGGTCTTGTTACAGAAACATAGTTATCTAATCATTTTTTAGGCTTTGGGGAGTTCTCTGAGATGTCTGAATAGGCTGACAGATGGTGCAAGACCTCTGCGCCCTTCTGGGAGCAACTGGGAGGCCCCCAGACAAGGCTCATTAGCATGTCAGATAGCACAGGATGACTGCATGGAGGGAATGAAATCCCAGCCTCCCATGTCCACCCGCCAAAATCCAGCTCTCCCACAACTGGCCTTTTCTCTTATTGACCTCTGATGCCCCCAGTGCATTAAGCCAGAGCTGAAGGGCAGACTACTGGCACTCCACATTGTGGAGTGGGATTGGAAAGCAGCCATTCCTGAACTGGAGAGCTTTCTGATCACACTGTATTTACTGGGGAAGTTAGTCCTGGAAGCCACAATAATGTAAACAAGCTTTTCTAATGAATCTCTTTCTGAGCCAAACCTCTAGATAAGCCCTGAACTTCAATTTTACCTGTTACACAACTCAGAGTAAAGCTCAAATCCATTAAATTGTCTTGTTATAAACACTTACTGTTTAAACTTAGAAGATGTAACATGTTTAAATCCCTAGAAGCGAATCAGGAAACCTTCTCCCTCTGAAACCTCCAGACTGGCAGCTAGCAAGGTAGCTCATCCCTGCTCTCTGTACAGTAACAGGCCAGCCGAAAGTGTAGCATGTATTTTATTGCATTCTAGTATCAAGGAATGAAATGAAAATGGACACTTTATGTCAGCATAGCAAAGGCCCAAGACATAACTGCTCAAATTGGCTAGAAAAACCGAGCATTTAAAAGGCATCTCTTCTCCATGTGTCTGTGGTATGACACGGAAGCATATTTAGCCCTTCTACAAAATAGAGTCTGTGAACCACATGACAGGTGAATGTCTCTCAGTGAAAATTTTAACTGCCGACATTATTACTGAGGGGCTCTAGAGAAACCTTGTTACTACTGTCAGTATTTCAGCATTGAGGATCTGGATTCCCTAAAACTGGTCCAGACCATGGCTGTACTACAGACACAAAAATAGACCCCTGTTTGTTATCCAACACAATAAACATGCACACTCAGATCTAGCCTGCTGAGCAGCAGACAGTCATCCTCAAACTCAAAGCCATGGTCCTGCCTGATGCACCCTTATTTCTCAGCTCCCTTTAATACAGGACATAGATCAAGCAACAGGATTTACTGAGGTTCTCATTTCATTGTTGTGGGCAGCTAGCCTGCTGTGATTCCCATAAATGCCTTGATAGGGATGAACCTTTACACCATAAATAATCTGTAAAACCATGTCCAGTAAACTTTCTGAAACAACCTCTCACCCAGAGGGACTATATGCTGAATTAAGATCACTCACAGAAGCGTGTAAAAACCAGCCTTAGAATGAGTTAAAGTGAGCAACCCAAGTTTACAAATCTTTGGGTGTAACTTAAATAGTTCAACACTGAAGTCCTTGGTAACGATCTACTATGATTCCAGTTTCTGACTTTGTCCTCAGCAATGGTTTTGACAAAATTAGGATGGTGATGTCATATAACCCCAAAAGAAAGTAAGATGCAGCAAGTTTCAGCAGAATGATCCAGCCATTCAGGGTTCAGCCCCAGCACAGAACATGAAATATCCTCCATGCTGCAAAGAAAATGTGACCCTCAACCACTGTTGCTCCTTGGAGCACTTTTGCTCCAAGGAGAGTTCCTTCTGTTTCCCCATTAGGCATCTGAGAAGGCATTTTTGCCTAAGTTTTGCCCACTGAACTGCACAGAGCATAGATGGGCCAGACAAATTAGTCATTTCACCTGTTAGATAACAGGGCTGGAAAGGCTTTCAGGACTTTCAGTAAGTCTGTAAGGCACTAGGACAGGAATGTGGTGTCCAGCACAGCACGGCAGGGTAGTCCACAAACTGCTATTTGATCATACTGTCACATGCCTTGTGTGTGTGTGTGTGTGTGTGTGTGTGTACATGCAGGAGGGCACAGGAGAAGGGAGAACAGACAGATAGCCATTAGATAGGTTTACAATAACAAGCCAGCTTCGTAATCCCCTTCTCAGATTGCAGCTACCAAATTTCCTACAATCGGGTTCTGGCTCTTATACAAGTTGCAAATTCATGCAAATCCTGAGTCATTGTTTGGCAGGGTATAGTGTTTTGGTGTACCCTGCTGTGGTTAATCACTGCATCTGAAATTCAGCTCCTCTCTGCCTTCTTCAGAAAGGTGTTACAGAAAATCATCATTTAAACACCCAACTCATTAGGAATCTCATGAAACACTAGCAGAGAAAATGTTGCTGTCTGATTGAATCATTTGCATTGCATGTAGTAGTTATTCGCTCACAGGTTTTATTAAAACAAGCAAATTCATGGCAATGCTATAGTAGTCGAAAAAAGGCTCCTAGCATTGCTGTTTAGATTCAGAACTTCTTTGTGTGAGAGCACAATGGATTCAAATGTGGTAAATTATCAAAAGTTGGCAAAGGCGCATGAAAATTTTGCTCTTTTACCCATCCAGGACATCACTATTTATTTGACGGAGAACTTGGCCAGGGAGCAAGAAGCAAGTCTTTCCAGAGGAAGCTTCACTCAAATTCACAGACAAAAGAATGAGGAAATTTGACTGGGTTGGATATAGCTGATACATGTATTTGACCTCATGTGCTCTGGTGCTATACTGGTTTTCAAACACAGATGAGAGGGCAGCAAAAAATGCTTCAGTGTAACCCTAACCTATAACTGAAACTACAGACTGGAGCTCTCTGTAAACAAATAGGACCTGGTATCTTTTCCTGGAAGTTCTTTATAGAAGGATAGAACTCAGGCTACCCTTTTTCTCAATAAGATTTGATCAGTAATGTACTTTTAAGAAACAAACATATTTTATAATAGTACTTGTTTCACCAACATTTTTTCTCAGAAATAAAAAACAGGTACAGCTCTGGTAGGTGTTTGGAAAATAGCATTATCACCAAGAAGCAGAGGGCAGAGACCTGGCAAGAACACAAGTCTATATATTGCTTTTTATTTTCTTAAGTTCCACAGAGCTGTTTTTTTAATATGAAATTTCTCAATTAATGAAAATCAAACACAAAGGAATATATAAAGGACAAGCTATCATAAAATAGCCTTTTCCCCCCCAGCATCATTTTAATATCTATCACATGATATTAATACCATATGGTGTTCCTTGTACAGTCTCTTATTTCTGTGGTACTTTCTAGAGGCAGAAGCCATATAGGACAGGAGCCTGGCCAATAAGATGTTTCTTTTTCTAATTTTGTGAACATTGATGTCCACAGTACATTCAGCAGCTCAAAAAGAGCCACATTAACATGGGTAACACGTCCACACTCAATATGGCTAGTGAAAGATACCTTCCCTGACCTCTCTGTCCTGCACAAGTTTGAATTCATTTATTCTCTCAGGACATTAATAGATATAATGGTGGCCCAGTCTCCCCCTGGTCTCATGCCAGCTTCATGAAGTCCTTAGTCTCTAGACAAGGAGAGAAGCACTATCTCAGGCCACACCACAAGCCCAGAGACACAGAGACAAAAGGATCAGTGTGCTGGTCTGGCACTGCACACTCTGGAGGCTCCACAGGCACTTTCCAGCTGCTGGAATCACTATAAACAGCAGCACACCTTTCCAGGCTGGCCTCCTCCACCAATCACATCTCATGGAGAGAGTTCTGTTGCAGCTGTAGCTGTGTAAATAGGGAAACATTCTTCCAAATGTTCCATTAACCACTTCATTTTCTATATTAAAATTGCCTGGGTGAATAGAGGGGAACTGGCAGTAGAAGAGGATTGTTCTAAATAAACCTCTGCATCTAACTGCACTGATACACTACACTAGGCTAAAGTGATTTTGCTGCTATTTCCATAGGAAGAGTAGAAAAGTCAGGATTTTTTGCTCATATTTTAACCACTCCAGTTTGCATCATGTTCATTTAAGCTGTTGATCGAGGTGAGTTGTGCAGTTACTGTACTCTTGCTGAGCAGAGTACAGTTCTTCTGCTGCCACTGCAGAAGAGGTGGTGAACAGTACTTGAAAAGGTATGGAAAGCAGCTAGGAGTAGCTGCTTCTGAATTCTTCTAGGTAGACCTTCTCAGGCTTCTCCGCCTTAAAAACAGCAGAGACACCTGCAGAATAGTCCACAACATTTAAGCACCTCATCGAAGGCCATCTGGTTTGAAAATTTTGGTTAAAATAAAAAGGTTGTTTAAACAGGTTTGATTAATTTAACAACCACATAGCTACAAAGAAGAAAATATGTTTGCAAATGTCTATTCAGAATTGTTACAGAGGCAGGCAAGACCAATCTGAGTAGTAAACAAAGTAAATATCCTCTGATCTCACTAATGAGAGTCAAAAATATGATATACATTATGTTGCATAACATTGTTCCAATTACACTGCTGAGGTCTTTATCAGGATGTCAGTTAAGGTGATCTTTCCTTCTCTTCCATACATGTGCTCCCATACTGGTCTGACCCCACATGGGAAAAAACTACATTTGAAATCCCAGGTGAAATAAATAGCAATGTCACAGCAGAAAGGCTGAATGTAAAATAACTGCCAATGATACAGCAAACCTTGGTCCATTGATAAAAGTTATTTTAAAGGACTGATAATTTTTGCTATTTGTTTCATGACTTTTTGCCTTCCTTCTTTCTTCAGATTTTCACTTTTACCACTGGTAAAAACAACTCTCTCTGCCATGCAGTTTCTATAATTATGTCACTGCCAAATCATTCTTCCCCATGGTTTCCTGGGGCTGCTGCTTAGTGACTCATTGTCACATCATGCCTCAAAGTAATTAAGTTCTTCCTATCAAACCTGCTAAGAATTTTTGGAAATGTGAATCAGAAGAAATCCTCTCCATTACTTAAGTATCCCAATATTTATTTCTCTCATACATGAGTTATTGTCCCTCTAGTAATGAAATTAATGTAAAGTGAGTATCAAAGATAATTTTCAGTTATTTGTACAGCAGCAAGTAGCAACCACTTGAGAAGAGAATCCAAAGAACTTTTCCTTGACTGTTGTAGTTATTTTTAAAGATCCATGCAGCAGTCTTGCAGTGCCACTGAAGAGCCTTTGTCACCCACAACTCTGTGAATACTGTCCCTAGCCCTGTGGTGTTCAGCTAGATCCTCATGGGTATTAGATATTCAGTTTTATACTATCTCAGTGGAAGAAGGTAGAAACTTTGGGAGAACTTAGACTTTTACAGGCCTTTTAAGATCTCCTGAACTCTGTAGGAGCGGGAAGGAGGGAGACAGATAGAGACAGATGGACAGACAGACAGAAATCTGGAGTAGAGGAAGGTAAATATTCCAATTAGCTTTTCAAATAAAGAAGTAATGCACAGACACTACAGGTGAGATATTAAAAAGTGAACAGTACTGATTGAAACATTCAACAATGTGATGGTAGAAGCTCCAAACTTTTGTTTCAGTGCTTCTCCATTAGAGTAGCAGGACAACTTTTTCAAAAGTCAGATATGGTCTTATGAAATAGTCTGTGGCAGAAATATAAACTGAACCTTGAGTTTGAAGAGGCCCCTAACTGTGAAATATTTGTAATATTCCATTACAAATAATCTCAGAGTTCTATCAAGTTGTAGACTGTTTTTAATAGAAAGAAAGCTTCTGTAGGAAAATTTATGACTATTCAGCTTCTTCATTCCATGTGTTACTGACAGAAAGCCAGAGAGTATCTGTTGCAGTGGCTGTGTGTCACCTACATGCAATAGCTTATCCAATAAGAACATCATTACAATATTAATACTTGTGGCTTTGCAGGGACAATTTGTTCTGTTAAACAATTTACTTCAAATGCAAAATCTGTTCCAAATGCAGCTACAATTTTGTAAATAACACTGCTACTGTTATGCAATTTTGTGTAATTTAATATCTACACACAAACAAAATCAACAGTGGAGTTTACGGTTTCAGTTCCACCGATACCTTTGTTGTTGCATTAGAGTGGCCTGCAGTCTCCAGATCTTGGACTTGCTAGGGTACTTCTGCTTGCCCAGGTCTCTTTGGAGTGCAGTGTCTGTAAGGTCAAAAACAGTTGTCACAGTTCTCTGTCCAAAATAACAAGAAAATACATCACAGTCCAGTAGAGCATTTTTTGCAGCATGGTGGAGGGATCTGGAGAACAAATTTCCCACCAGCAAAAATTAAGAGTAGAATAAAAAACTGCATCAAACAAAGAGCAAGACAAATTGACACTGCAGACACATGAAATGCGTCAAGCAGATTCCTTGGCACAAAACCAGAACTTTAGCTACCAAAGTACCCACCAAAAAGCACTCTGATTGGTACATGTCCTTATGTGTCAGACCTCAGTATTAAAGGAACACAGCTCAGAGCTTCATAAAATTCTTCATTATCAAGTAATGTAAAACTATGAATCTGTACATGTCATATAGAGTAGCCTAAAATTATTCCACCTGACTTCTGATGAAATTGTGTGAACAGGAACCTGTAGAAAGAGTGCCTCTTTTGCTAAATCTGTTACAGATCCATGGATTAAGGGATAGCTGCACTGCTCATTCTAAGGAAACGCTTACACAGAGAGTCAAGGAGCCTTTTTAGGACTCATGAATGCCCACTGCCCACCTCTAAGGCACCCAAGATTCAAAAGCTTATATTGAGAAGCTTAGTGAAAGTTCATAACATCTGTCTTACAGACCTCTAATTAGGTACCTCTGTCAGCAGCTATGACCCAGATGACAGGCATTGGAGAAGAGCCTACCTTAAAACAGAAGTATAAGTACTATTTTAGGTCAGAATTTTATGTAGCAGAATATCCTCTTCCCACTTGTGGTCATTATTTTATTAAGGATAGTACCACGGAACATGGACATCCCAGATCCTAGCACTAACTCATCACGGAGTTCCGTTACTGTCCCTGCCCCAGCAGGAGAGCTCACCATTCTCTGCCTCCCCAGCATGGTTACTACCCTTCAGCTTGTTTTTCATCTGTGCTTTCCCTTGTACATATAGACTGTTTATCTAGTGCATTTCAAAGACCTTGCTGAAGGAATTTTGCCAAAAGCCTTTCAGAAATCTGGGTAGTTTGTATCAAAGGGTCTCTCATAGCTAACATGTTTTGGCAAATCACTTCAAAGAGCACATAGGTTGTTGAGGTAGGACTTCCCTCTGCACAAGTTAGTATTAACTCTTTGCAAATACATCCTATTTGTCTGTGTTCAGTCTTTCCATTCCTTTCTTACCATTTCTGCCAGTTTTTCTACTATGCATTTTATTTTTACATGCCCCTGCCTCCCTGAGACCTCAGTTGAAATGCTGGAAATTTTAGTCTGGTGTCACATTTACCAGCTATGAAAACAGTGCAAAGCAAGTTGCACTGTTTCACACACCAGTGAAAATCATTGAGATGTTTCACCTCTGAATACCTCTAAAACTCTTAAGTCAATGCCATCTGCTTCTAGTATTGTGTTACAGTTCATTTACTGCTCCATAATTTTAATTTTGGGATGATCATCTGATTAGCCTGTCACAAAGAAAAGCTCCAAGATGGGAATCTCCCTGGCTTTTTCTACTCTCAAGGCTTTGTTTACTTGTTCTGCAACAGCTTTTTCTTACCTAACTCCTCCTTTGATTCCTGTATCATCTATTTGGCCCTACGAACTCTCTGGCGTGGTTCCCATTCTTGATGCATTTGAAGAGAGATTTATTATGTCTGTTAACTTTCTCAAACTCTTTTTTTGACAGATAATTGTATTTAGACCTTGAACCTGCCAGAGCTCATGATCTTTTTCATTTTCTTCATTTGGATAGCATTTCTGCCTCTTGAAGTATTAACTTTAACATGGGGTAAGTTTTCTGTCCCTACTCTAAAAAGCGTGGCTTCCTCTTGCACTCAATCCTTTCTTAGGAGGTGTAACCTCTGGTGTATGCATTTAATATGGGTCTGCAGAAAGCCTCCATACAGCCTGAAGAAAACCAGAAAAACAAACCACCCAAATAAAAAGTTCAGGTGCTGTGAAAGACATGCAGATGTAACCTAACTTCTGACTTGCTCCAGGATTGTATTATGCTTAAAGTTTGACAGCACCAATTTTACCTTTAAGTATAAAGAGGAGGAATCAGACCCTTTAAGAAAAAGTCTATAACAAACTGTGACAGGCTTTACAATTGAAAAACTTGGATGGTATTAACCACATGCTTACTAATACTGCATTACTTAATTAGTAATGAAAAAGTATTACAGTGGTAGAATGCACCCATAAGAATAAACACTTGGGGCTCAGTCCTCAGAAATGCCAGGCACACTTAATGACTTAGATTTGTTCACCTTTTACTTTGTCTTCTTCTGAAGGCAAAAAAAGCAGATTAGGTCCTTTCCCCTCTGCTACAGGTGTTCTTTGATGTGCACAAGCCAAGGATCTAACAACATAAATGCACTTCTTGAAAGAGCAAGATTTGACTCTGTCTGATTAAAGGTAGTGAGTTAGCCCCTGGAATTAAGTATTACAATATGGTAGATGGAAATGCTTTATACTTCAAACTTTCAGCAAATGATTCATTCAAGAACAGAGTCAGTCATAATCTTTGAATTTCTTGCCTTTGAAGATGCTGATCAATGGAACTTTTTTCAGTAACAAACACCTTTGAGGGTTTATTAGTACAGGTCACTGAAAAATTTACTATCCTACTAACTACAGAGAAGGGAAATTCCTTCTAGCTTTACATGTACATCTGCAAATATACAACACCCTAAAGGCAGCTCCCAGAAGACCAAGACTCCTTTCAATTTTCAGAGCAAAGTACCTTTTTCTTCCGGTGATCTGTGAATCCAAGAAATCCTACTTTCTTGTCCTTGAACACTGAGTTAATAAGGACAAGTCACATTTTATGATTGTGGCAAAATGCCAGCTAGCATTTCACAGCCCTACAGACTATGAAGCAAAAGACTGCAATCAGAACCTTAGCAGAAAATACTTTTTCAGCTAATTTATAAAAAGGACAAGTGCTTCATCTCTGACATTATTCTAAACCTTGAAAGATATGTGTAAATTTCTTAATGCAGCTGCTTTCTTTAACAGACATCTCTTATTTGTGCCTGGAGTCATATTGATCAGACAGGGGAGCGAGCTGGTCATGGTCACCTGCCATAGCTAAGCACAGTTAATACAGTCCTGGAGCAAGCTGCCAGCTCTCCAGTCCTGAATGGCACTTGGGAGGGAGGAACACAAGGAGAAGTGCTATATGTAAGGACAGTTCAGGAAAGAAAAACCCACTTGACTGAACCCAGTGTTTACAGAAATGTGGATACACTGCTTGAACTCAGGTTGTGCAGAAGTCACTGTGTCTTTATGCAGCATGTACTATTGATTTTGTTTAACCCAGCAACATCTTCCTGCTGTTTCTGTTAAAGTTACTGGCTCACAGCTCTGCAAATGTCTGTGGTATGAAGATATCTGCAAAGGAACCAGAGCAACCCTCATCTTGTAACAAACCAAAATCATCTAGCAGAATGCAGGAGTTGACCACAGTGCTGGGCAAGTGGTGTATATCCATATGATCTGCTCCAGCTGGATGGCACTTTCTCACTAAAGAAGGAGTAGAATTTAAATAAAACTGCAGAGGAGGGTATGACAGGAAGACCAGCCAAGCAGGACAGGATACTTGCACAGATCAGTGAGCACAGAAATTCCCTAACCTCTCTTCCCCTACTCCTTCACATGGGAGGCATTAAAGTGATGTCACCCTGAAGTCTGGTCCCCTTCTAAGTGCTGGAGGGATGACAGAGGTCCTGGGAAAAGTCTAAATTACTTTCTTACACAATTATGCTTTGAAGACTGTAGCCTGCTGTATGAACAGTTCGCTTTACTTTGCCATAGGAATGAAGCTGCAGGAAGGGCATCTGAGGACTTGCAGAGTTGAGGCATAACAGACCCTTACTGCTCAGTTTTGTAGTTTCTGAGAGGGTTAAGGACCTGGGATGCAGGTTATAAGGATGACTCTTCTTCCTATCACCATTGTTTCACAAAGGAAACTAATTCAGTCTATCAGAAAACTAAAAATAAAAAAATAAAGAAAAAAGATTAATAGCTCCACATAACCTCTACAGCATAAAATAAAGGACATACAGAAACACTGACCACTCTGTAAACATTATTTTATATGACCCCTTCCAAAAACATGCAGCAATTCACAGATTGATCAAAGTCTATCTACTTTTGCCAGGACTCTTCCTTTGAAAAGGAACTGTATAAATAATATTTTTTTGTACTGAGAAGCATATGTTAAGTGTTACTGAAACTGAGTTAAATCTCCAGGTTGCACAAAAATTTGAGTGAACATCCACAGACACCAAGCAGGACAGTAAACTGGGAGTTTACTATAGGCCACCCAGGCACTACAGCAATGCCAGTGAATTACTCTTTAAGAAACTGAAGGTTGCCTCCAAATCAATGACCCTTGTCCTTATGAAAGACTTCAACTTGTCAAATATTAAGGCAGCTGGCACCACACAGCTGGCACAAACAGGACCAGAACATTTCTTAAACACATGATAACATTTCTAAAACACATGATAACTTCATGGTACAGGTGCTACAGGAGACAACCAGGAAAGCTGCCCTCCTTGATTTGCTTCTTGTTAATATAGAAAGTCTCATGAGTGAAGTGGTAATTGCTGGCTCTCTTAATCACAGTGCTCACCAAATAGACTAGTTTAAAATTTTCTGGTGACAGGAGTGAAATTTTCAGAAAAGCTTAAACATAAGGAGAGCAATATCATTTCAGTAGCTGGTAAAATTATAGAGAAAATTATTCTCTATAGTAGTTGTTGAAAAACACCTGGAAGACACTGCAGTCATCAGTCACAGCCAGCATGGCTTCAAGAGAGGGAAGTCCTACTTGACAGCTCAATTTGCTTTTTTGACAATGTAGCCCACCTGGTTGATCTAGGGAAGCCAGTTGATGTAGTATTTGTGGATTTCAGTAAAGTTTTCAATGCTGTCTCTCTCAGGATCCTTCTGGAGAAAATGTCCAGCCCACAACTGGATAAACACATCATGTGATGGGTGAGCAGCTGGCTCATGGGTCAGGCACAAAGGGCTGCAGTGAATGGGGTGACATCAGACTGGTGTCACCTGTCACTAGTGGGGTTCCACAGGGCTCCATCCTTAGCCCTGTGCTCTTCAACATCTTCATAAATGACCTGGACATAGCACTCAAAAGTACAGTAAATTTGACCATGATACTTGAAGACAGAGAGGCCCTGCAGAGAGCTAGGCAATCCCCACCCATGTGAAGTTTGACAAAAACAAGAGCCAGGTTCTGCACCTGGAACAGGGCAATCCTGGTTGTATGGACAGACTGGGGAATGAGAGACTGGAGAGCAGTGGAGTGGAAAGGGACCTCGGGGTCCTGATCAATGGCAAGTTGAACATGGGTCAGCAATGCCCCAGCAGCCAGGAGGGCCAACTTTGTCCTGGGGTGCATCAGGCACAGCATCACAGCTGGGGATTAGGGGTTGTCCTCTTCTGCTTCTGCTTGCTTTTGATGTTCTTTATTTCTCACACAAACCTCTTCTTAGTTACAAGAAAACTGGTTAAAGAATATCCTAGAGACTTTTTCATGTCGGAAACAGAAAAAAAAACCTAAAAGCAGAGCACTGTCTTTTCTAAACCACCTGCAAACTCATTAAAAACTTAAAAGAAAAACTTGCAGAGGTGTTTAAACAAAATAGACTGAGAACGTATTGAAAAAAACCACAAGAGAAAATTCCCTCTTATGTGGGAAGATTATTCAGCAGGGCTAAATATTAATGGGGTTTTGTGGGTTTTATTACAAATATCACAGAGGAACTTGTTACTTTAAAAAAAAGAGATTCAGAAGCAAAAGTTTTCAGGATGTTATTAATTTGTGAAGCTTGATCACATTTTTATTTCTTAACTAGTATTTTACTAGTATCCCACACAACTTATTCAAAACCTTAAATTACAGTGAATAAATTCCAGTCACAAGTGTATCTGGGAATGAATTGCTCCATCAAAGATATTTTTGCTTGACCCAATTGGAAAGGTTGCATTTTAAAACCAAAGCAGTATTCCCAGAAATATGCAACTGACCCTTGCAGTCAAAACTGTTTTGCATTTTTTCAGATCCTGGGTAAGTGCAGCAAAATCAAAGTGCAGCCAGCTTGCTAAGCACTGTTTTACCTGTTTGGGCATGTAACAGAACCAATAGATAGAGAGAGGAGAATGCAGAGGTTTGTTTTTGCTTCATCCACAATTACTGTTTAACAAAAGCACATCTGAGAGAAAGGTTACCCTGTACAGAGGGCATGACAGCCACTTTTCTATCAGATGCTTGGATAACCTGTGAGGACATTGCTAAGCTTTCACATTGTCAGTTGCTCCCCACTACCCTAAAAATAACAGCATTTTCTCTGGATTCCAAACCCAGATTTCTGTAGGCTTTGACTCCATCCTGACAAGAGAAATTAGCTATATATCTCCCACTAGTGCTAACACTGTTGCAAACTTTCTGACATCAACCAAGGCACGAGCCATTGCTCATGTAGGCATTTGCTTTTTGCCATGCCACATCAATTAGATTTGCCACTTGCACCCTCCAAGCTCCAGCATCCCAACTGGTTCTCTTTTGTCTCATACAAGCAACAAGTTCCTTCTGTGATATTTGCTGTAACCCCCTCCTTCTCATCTTGGCAAGGAAAAAGATGTATTGTGGTGGGTTTTCCACGTATATTACCCAATAGATTCCCTTTGAACAACAGCAGTCCTCCCCTCCCCAAATGCAGGCAATCTAAGTACACAGCAGATCCTGAAACTAACACTTAAAAACTGACTTGCAAGGGGGCAACCTTGGAAAATATCTAGCTTTTTTTCGTATGATTTCTGGATCATTTTATCTCAATCTTGTCCATTCCTTGACAATTCAGAAAATATCCTTTACTTAGATGTGTTTTAAAATTATTATTTAAGAAGATAATCAGACCAAATATTGTAACAAAGAAGGATAAAGTGAAAATTACTAAGAGGTAAAGAAACATTTGCAAGAAAGTAAAATAAGCTGAGTAGAAACAACAAAAGTTGGGGGGGGGGATGTTATATATTTTTTCCCTAAAAGATGCTCTAAGTTCCCATATGTTTCTGCAAACAAATATGTCATCTAATTTTGTCGCCTTTCAGACAATTGTTCTGGTTGCATTACTAGGCATTTGTGCAAATCCCTTAAAAAGTTAGCTGCAGTGGGTAGCCAACTCAGTTCTCAGTTCTCAACAGAGCAAAGGAAGAAACTTCAACCAATCCAGCTGTAAAATAACACCACTCGCTGAAGACCCATTCAAGGTGAAAAATTGGCACTGGCTTCTTCTACTAATTAGAGCAATCCCTAGTTTCAATCCAGGGAAGCAGGGTCCTATCCTTATGGGATTTTCTGTGCAAGATCTACAGCTACTTTCTCTCTCTCATACCTGGGATAAAACCTCTGACAGTCTCCAAAATACAAACCCCAGCACTAGCGGTGCTTCTCCCAGGGAGGATGCTAATCTTGTAGGGTGAGCAGAGGCTGCCCAGAGGATGCTGCTGCCAGCAGACCCTCCCTTCCCAGGGGCAGACCCTCATCTTCAAAGTGTTTGCCTCACAACACCTGCACCTGTGGTCTGGTTGTAATCCTTTCTTCCAGCAGACACTTCTAAGGGAGCAGAGGGGATGTTGTGTCATATTGACTTTAACAATTTTGGCGATTAGAAAGCTTTCCATAAGCCCTCCCTGTACCTGGAAAGGCCAGCACACAACTCAGCTCTAAGGACTCTTTTTCTTCATCTTATGCCCAAAACCACTTCTGTGGGTGGATGAGGAGGGCAATGTTCCCTGTCCTGGCTTCTTGCATACATCAGGTCTGTCCTCGGTCTGCCAGATTTAAGATATAACTGAACTAGAAGGTGGTACACTGACCCCAGTCTAACAGCTGAACAAACTTTGCAGCCATAAATTATGAAAACACACAAAGGGAAAGGTCAGGAGGAAGTGTTTCCTCATAATGGCCAAGTGACAAGTTCTCACTCTCAATGTGAACGCTGCCCATATGAGCAGCACTGGCTGGCTGGTTAAAGAAAAGCAGCTGGGAGAGAGAGAGGATGTGGTTACTGCTTAAGGAACTTAGGAATCAAATAAGGTCTTTTTTTTTTCTCTATTTATTCCCCCTCCCCCCTTTATTTTTTTTTTAGTGTTTCCTTCAAAGCTTTTTCTAGTCCATAAAACCTGCTATCTACATGTGTCATGTGTGTTGCTATTTCTTCTGGCAGGAACTGTTGCCACTGAAACTTACCTTTTAGTCTCCAGTTTGGGGTTTGTTGGTTTGGAGGGTTTTTTTTCCCTATATTTGCCACATATCCTGTTTGGGGTTTTATTATCACAGCACCTGGAGCGGAGTTTTTTAGGGTCTTATCATCCCCTCTTGCTTATCCACTCCTAAAGTAGTTATAAATAGTTCCAAACCTGCACTCTGAGATAAAATACTCTGTTTCACCATCTTTCCTCTTCTTCTGCTCAAGGGTAAGTGCACTAGTCCTTAGAGCACTACCCTCTGCTCTCCTGTTTAGACTGGAAATTGGTAAGACAAAAACTCAAGCTCACAGTTCCCCTTCCCCATCTGCATGGAGCACCCCAACCTGGGACAGCAGTCTGCATATTGCAAAGCTTGAAACACAGCAGGAGGGACTGTGCCTTTGAGTGGCCACCTCTAGCAGTGCTTCCCCCCAGACTGTGTGTGATGGGCTTTCAAATATGGTAAAGGCATAATGTCAAGGGGAGCTCTCAAATAAACTGCTGCACTGTGGAGAGGAAAGAAGGAGAGACAGAAAACTATTACCAAGAAAAAAGTCACAAGAGGATTCTGAAAAGTTATTAGTAGCTTAGTACAGCTTCTCCCTAAAAGCTTTTAGCAATTTATTAATAAATACCCTCTTGAAGAGCAGTCTAATGTATTTACCTTATTTTTCAAAAGCCTTCAGTTTTGCTTAGGATGTACCAGTAAACAAGCAAATAAAAGCATGTTTATTTTAAGGAAAAAAATTAAACAAAACAAAAACATTAATTTTTTTTTTGTAACAGAGCACCATCAGTGAGCTTTCTGCTTACCCCTATCCTTGATTATAGTATTTTGATGGCCAGTGAAGGCACACAGTACTGTGTCTGGATTCCCAAAAGGAACAGATAGGTCCCTATAGGCACTAGAGACAGATAGGTCTAGCTGCACTGCATCATCTCAAAAGCTCAATACTGTCAATACTACAGAGACCAAACAGTAAGTGGGTACATCCTGAATCAGTGCTTGGGTGATGTTTTTATCAGTGTTTCTGCAGCATGTATACCATCAATGAAGTGTGTCCCACATTTAGGGAGGACACTGCTTGACACTGGGAACTCAAGACACTGCAAATGAACCAAGTGGGGAAAAACCCCAAACAAAACAAACAAAAACTACAAAACAAACAAACAAACCACCAAAATATCACCTTCTGTAGTCTCTATACCAGTTATAGCTGCAAGACAACCATTGAAAACTAGAGTTCAGCGCCAGGGCTGGCAAAAACACACATGAAAGAAAAAGTTTTTTCATTCAATATTGCCTGAAGGTTGGAAAAGAGTAAAGGGGGAGGAAAAGAGAATAAAATCAATAGGTTACATACAAGAAATCCTCTTATAAAAAGTCAGACTGTAATAAACCAGTGACTTGGAACATAGCCTCTTTCAATCCATACAGGAGAAGATCCATATTCCTGTCCATTCCATGACAGAATCTGTTCACCAGCTATTTTTCTGTAAGATGGTATTTATAATGTTCTCTAACTTGCAGGAGATTAAGTGTTTCTGCAGCTAGAAAAATTCAGGTAAGTGTGACAAAACAGAAAAAACCGGTCATCCACTAGGGAATCCTATTAACGTATTTAGTAAAGTTTTTTAACAGATTGGTTTTAAATCAGCTTTTCTCAAAAGTTATTGATGATTTACCCCATTTCTAAGCACTATGAAATTCTATTGCAACAGTAAGCAACCAATTATATTATAATGAAAGTGTTGAAAGAACTGTATGTTCCAGGAACAAAACATTACAGAAAACCAAGATTTTACACTTATGTTGAAGTGAAATGAGATAAAAATTCATGTGTTAAATATGCACTTCTAATTATAGTAAGATTTATGCACTGGGGAACAAACAGCTGACAACAGCAAGAGCTTTGCAACTTAAACCATTACACATATTTATAAACTTTATAAAAGCAAAATTAACTCAGGGTGGGGTTTTTTTCTGTCATTTATTGGCAGTTTCATACATAGCTATGACACTGCCAAAAGTAATTTGATTTAAATAGCTCAGCTTCCAAAAAGTTAGACTGGTTTTCTGTGGCATCTCATAGAAAACCTCTTTATTTTTGCAGGTATTTTTGTTTGTTTGTTTTGGGTAGGAAGTGTAGCCTGCTTACTTTCCAAGTTTTACTGGAATATCCAAAGCAGCCTTCTGTTTCTTTTTTTCATGCCTCTCAAACAAAATACAAACACTGTAAATTGAATTCTAACCACCAGGCTTTCACTGCCACATTACTCTTGATGTTGCTCTTTGCATTATTACACCAAGAATACTCTCCATCATGGACAGGGCACATATAGAGCCCATCCAAACCAAAGACCATTTGTTTGGATGGACCTTATTTATTTGGGTTGTAGTTCTCCAGCACTTTTATGTATTCATCCTGTATTTATGTACAATGTACCTGTACAATGAACTTCTATAAGGCAAAAGACTTTCACCAGTGGTCATATTTCACTTGGAACTGAGAAAAATTCTGATGCGTGTGTAGATCTTCCCTGCCAAACAAGAGAAAACCCAAAAGAGAGCCATTTCACCATGGGAAAGAGGTTGATAAACATGTTCAGAAAAGGACAAAGGATGATGGTCTTCATTAAAGCAGATGGACTGACTGTAGCCTCATGGTGTACCACATGTACCACATGTACCACACTCATCAGACATCACTGTCAACAAAACAGCCCCGGAAAGGAGGATGCCCAGATGCAGGGAGTCAGGTAGCACACTCACAGGAAATGCTGCTGATGGCAGCGGCATCATTAAAACTCCCTGATGGAGTGTCCCTGCAGGATTTCCCCTGCTGGATGTCCAGTGCAGCCAAAATCAGCTCCAAGGCAGTGATCCCACCTGCCCTACTCCTGTGCCTGTGCATTGCCTGTGCTCCTGAAGGGCCCCACGGTGACCCCTTGACCAGGTCCCACCCCACCCTGCACAGAGGGCCATGGGGCTCACCCTCTGCAGGGCACTGCTCTGCATCTGCCTGGGTCTGCTGTGTCCCACCACACCCTGGGGCAGTGGCTCTTGTGTCTAAAAGGCAACAGACACTTCCCTATCCCTGCCCGATTTTTGTTTTGGATTTTATGAGGAAGTCAAACTGCCTTTCCCTAATCTCCCAAACTAATTAGAGCGCTGTGGTGTGTGCATTTCTGACAAAGAACGTGCTATTGGAGGGCATCTCAGATCTCCTGACACTTTGACACCAGTATTGGGCCTGCCTGTTTATCAGCAAAAGGCAAAAGACAGTAGCTGCAGCTCCTTGATTAAATCAAGCGTGTGAATGGCCAATTTTTTGGCACAGAGTAAGTGCCGAATTTGAAATTTCAAGTTAAGTGCCTGGCAATTTTCTAGGAGAGTTCTCTCTGACAGGGGTTGAAACTCCAAGTGTTTTAGCAATTTAAGAGATTGCCAGGTTCCAGGACCTGGGAGCATTCCTTACATATATTCCTTGTATAGCTTACAAATGCAGACACAGCCACCACGCATAGCTGTGCCCTGCCCTCACCCCCACAGGGGCTCAGCTTGGCAGCCACAGAGAGGGATAGCTGGGGCATGGGGCTGCACTCTGCAAGACACAGAGCATCACAGCTGAATCACAGCCTTCAAGGCTGACTCAGTGCTGACCTTAATTATACACATTTGATTTTAAACTGCCTGCCCCAAATGCTAATAACTATATTTTTTCCCTAATACAGAACTGAAGAACAGCATGACCATAGGTCACCTGCTGTTCTGCTCAAGTGGGAAGCGTAAACAACTCAGTTTTTACTTCAGTATCATCAGGACATAATCTAGCCTATGTATTGAAGAGTATGCAGGTATTTCTGGAAGAGGCTTGAAATAGAACATACAGGAAGTACAGGTATCTTGATGAGTCAGTGTAAAAATCAGAGAATAAAGACTGGAAATGTGATCATGATAAATAATAGATTGTATACCATAAAGAACACTAGAAACCATACAGTGGCATGTACAAAGAGCCACAAGTATAAAGAGTCACAAGCATACAAACAAGTTATTTCCTGAAAAAGCAGGAAACAAACAACTACCATGAGACTTTTTGTTATATGAAAGAAAAAAATTAGAAGGCTTGGGAAGATTTTTTATAATTACTATTATTGTTGGTTTTGTTGGTTGTTGGTTGTTGCTGTGGTGTTGTTCTTTCTGAAGTTTCCCCTCTCCTTCCCCCTTTCAAGATGTCTTAGCAACAAAACAGTGCTAGGAAAACAAGAGCCCCCTACCCACATCAGAGAGCTGCACTCAAGGGGGAGAGGAATCATTTCCTGCACAATTCGAGAAGCTCCAGCAAGGAGGACAGACCCCCTTCACTCCTTCTGCAGGGAAGGGTGCAGAAAATCCCCCAGAGTCAAAACCAGCTTGCAGCTACCCTCCTCCAAAGCAGCACAGCTCTCAGGCATGAAAGCTATCAAATACTGGTGGACAGGACAGAAATGGTCCGTAGGAAAATAAACTATTTGTCTTTGTTCCTGCAGAGAGAGAGACTTTTAATCAATCTCTTATTAGAGAATACATCTTATAGTGAACTCTGTGTCAGGGTTGGGAAAACAAAGGAGACAGCAGGAAACTACTTGGAATAGGTATTTTTTTAAAAAATGCCAGGACTACAGGTGGTCTGGTACCAAGACATACATTTCCTACATTTAAGTTAATCACCTCTACGCAGTGAGCAGCAGGATTCAACTGATGGCTAAAAGCAAATGGATTACATTTCAGGAGTTAGAAAAAACACTTACATTCTAATGTTGCCCAGAGCAAATTCTCATTTTTAAATAAAGCAGGTTTGAGCAGTTACCTTCAAAGCAGAAGCAGACAGGGAGTCTCATATGCAGTGTCATCTCCAAGATTTAATCAATCTGCAAGTGTTCAGCTAGATGCAGTAAACAACAGAAAACCTCTCTCCACCATTTTTCAGGAAACTGCTGGTAAAATGTGTGTGAATTATCTCAGGTTTGCTATCTCTGATGCAGCAGTGGGCTAGGACATCCAGTCCTCAGATATTTTTTGAGAAAATCAAGCTTTTCATATTTAAGGCAGGTTTCAGACATGGTATTCAATGTTTGTATTGAAAAATAACAAAACACAGAATCATAGCATTATATAATACTTTGAGTTGGAAGGGATCTTTTAAGGTCATCAGCCCCCCTGGAATGAGAAGGGACATCTTCAGCTTGCTCAGAGCCCCATCCAATCTGACCTTAAATGTTCCCACGGTATGTGGCATCTGCCACCACTCTGGACCACCTGTTCCAGTGTTTTATCATTCTCATAGTTATAATTTCTTCCTTACAACTTATACAAACTGCTACCCCTTGGCCTACTGCTACAAGTCCTGTTGAAAAGCTTCACCCCATTTTTCATATAAGCCCCCTTAAAATACTGAAAGTCCACAGCAAGGTCTCCCCCGAGCTTTCTGTTCTCCAGGCTGAACAATGCCAACTCTTTCAGCCTTTCCTCACAGGAAAGGTGCTTCAGGCCTCTGATCATTTCTGTGGCCCTTCCTCTGACCCTGCTGCAACACATCCATATCCTTCTAATGCTGGGGGCCCAGAGCTGCACACAGCATTTTAGGTAGGGGCACAGGGGAGCAGAGGGGCAGAATCCCCTCTCTCCCCTGCTGCCCACGCTGCTTTGGATGCAGTCCAGGACACGTTTGGCTCTCTGGGCTGGGAGTGCCCATGGCTGGGTCATGTCCAGTCTCTCACCCACCAGCACCCCCAAGTCCTTCTCACAGGGCTGCTCTCCATCTGTCCCAGCCTGTGCTGATAGTGGGGGTCTCCATAGCCCACGTACAGCACCTTGCACTTGATCTTGTTAAACCCCAGGAGATTCTCATGGGCCCACTTCTCCAGCTTCTCCAGGTCCCCCTGGACAGCACCCTTCCTTCAGGTGTGTCATCCTTCAGCTTCACTATTCAGCTTGGTGTAATGTTAAAATTTGCTGAGGGTGCATTCAATCCCTCTGTCCATGTCATTGATGAAGAGATAAAACCGCACTGGTTGCCATACAGACTCCTTAAGGACACCACTTGCCACTAATCTCCATTAGAACTCTGAGGTATTGACCACTACCCCCTGGATGTGACTGTCCAAATAATTTCTTATCCACCGAACAGCCCACCCATCAAATCCATCTCTCTCCACTTCTCCAGTTTAGAGAGAAGGATGTTAAGGGGGAATGTGTCAAAGTCTTTGCAGAAGTCCAGATAAATGACATCTGTGGCCCTTTCACTTGTCCACCGATGGAGCCACTCCATCACAGGAGGCCACGGAGTTGGTGAAGCAGGACTTGCCCTTGGTGAAACCATGCTGGCAGCCTTGAATCACCTCCCTGTCCTCCATGTGCCTCAGAACAGCTATAGAGGATTTCTTCCATGGTCTTCCCAGGAACAGAGGTGAGGCATCCCCATTTAACTTTTGCTTTCTTCCATGGCATGACCTCACCAGTAAGGATTCCCTAAGAACATTGCATTATCTGTGCTGTGTGAATTACACAGCACAGCAGTACTTACACCCCAGATTTCTCTATGCTGTACAGAACAAATTAATTAAATAATTTTTCCTAAACAGAAAGCTTCATACAGCAGGTGGGACAAGAGACTACAGTTGTCATTTAACCACTTAAGAATAATTAATTCCCTTTATCTGACAGCTGGATCCAGTAAAACCAGTAGACATCTGACAACTGCCAGAGCTGGAGTCTGACTGTCTTCAAAGTGATATGAGCTGATCTGCTGCTTCACACAAAGAGCAGGCAAGGGAAAAAAAGGCTGGGTGCAAAAAAGCCTGGGTGCAAAAAAAGGCTGGGTGCATAAAAGGCTGCACATCAAAATTTTGCCAGTGCCATTTTGTCAGCAAGGGGAGCAACTTGTGATGATAACCATGCAACAGGAAAACACCTGATTTATTATACAGTTAGATATGCCAGAAAACTCCACTCTGTGAGTTTTTCCCCATTTAAGTTATAAAAGTAATGCACCTTTAAAGGTATACAGGAATAAGACAAGTCTGCAAATACAGCCATCCAGACAAATCTTACCAATGTACACCACAATAAAATAAAAAAGCCACACTTTCAGCTACTCCTTGAATATTAATCCAGACATCTTCAGTAAATGCAAGTCAACACCAGTCCAGTGACTTTCGTGCAACTGCAGTTAATACCACTGAGAAATTGCATTTTCCAGATGGCAAGACAAAAGCTAAAATTATCAAAGAGGACATTCTAGGTTTCATTTGAAATGCCATATCTAAGTAGACATTTATTCCCACAAAACATTTGCTCTAATCTCTTGAAACAGCTGCAAAATGATGTATCTTTAGAGTTTGGGGCACAAGATAATTTCTGACAAGTTCTGAAACTCATATCTTTGTGCCACAAGAGAAATCTCATTCTTCTTCCCTCTTTTGATTTAAAAGACATGTCAAGCAGAATAGAGGTGGTCACATTAAGAAGGAAACTCATCCCCTCGCAAAATGGACCTGAAGCAAATTGTATCACTTGGGATGTACTTAGCCCAGATCCCAGCCCTGCAACTGGGAAAGTAATGTTGTTCCTAAGGCACAGATGCCATCTCTGCTTGGCCATCCTCAATGGGAGGAGGTGGTTTGCAGAGTCCAAATTCACACACAAATTTTGATACTGGCATTGTAACCCTGGGCAAATCACTTCCTTCACCATCGCAGTTTCTTCTGCTGTGATATCACTACCTGCCAGGATGAGAGGATTTGCTAATCACAGTTTGTAAAACTTTAGGACAGTTAAGGAAATCAATTTAAATTGAGACAGCACCTTAGAAATGCATCTAGGAAAGAAACTATCACAGAAAACATCAGTCTTCAAATTGTGTCACAGCAGTAGGCCTTGCTTTCCAGTCTTAGGTACTTTGTCCCACAGCTCTGCAGGGCGGGATGCCAGGCTCCTTACCGAGTAGGGCAATTGGCTGGCACAGCACCAGCACAGGAGGGAGCTCTGTGTGCTGCCATTCACATTGCTGGCCGTGCCACCTGGCCCCTGATCATCCCACTGATAAGGTGAAGAGGCCAGTGCCCACCTACACAGAAAGACAGCACCTCAGCGTGGTGTCCCTCCCGATTAAGGGTGTCCCTCCCTGGACCCTGGAGATAGTGCTGCAATACGTGCTTGACAGATAGTGGCAGTCTGGAGGTGCTTTGAGCGGTCCACCACCCCTCAGCCCCCCAAACCTCACTGCCCCCCTGCCCAGGCCTGCAGGAAGCAGTTTGGGGGCCCACTGGCCCGGAACCATCTGGTGCAGAGGAAGCGGCAGACATGGTGATAGAGATCACGCTGGGGCTACACGCCTGCCTGTACCTTGGCTGCATCAAGAACAAGGGCAGGTGTGTGGCACTGTCCCCCAGGGTTACTCGGGGGTCTGGAGAGGGTCAGTGTGTCCCTGTCTGTGTCCCCACAGGGCTGCCCCCGAGATCATGTCAATGCTGAAGCAGAATTCGTGCAGGAATGTGCTGGGCATGGCAAAGGATGCACAGAACGTGCTGAGGGGCAACAGGATCTGCTATGAGTTCCACATGATCCAGCACCTCATGAACCTCAAGGCCATCAACACCTACAAGAGTACAGCAGGGAGGGGGACTGGGGGTTCCCTGGGGGATCCTGGGGGGTTCTGGGCTACAGGCTGAGGTGCGGTGATCCCCGCAGGCACCCATGACATCCACACGCTGATCCTGAGCCACGCCATCACTGGGATCCTTTGCCCTGGCTAAGGGGATTTAGTGGGGACACAGCAGCAAGGACACAGTGGGAACATGGTGGCACCAGTGGCACTGGTGGGGACTGGGTCTGCTCCTCATGGGAAGGGATGTGAGGAGATGGCAGCACTGACCAGACCCAGTATCACCAACCACACCCAGATATCCCCAGAAGGGATCCAGTGTCACTGACAAGACCTAGTGCTGCTGAAGGGACCTGGTGTCAGCAGCCAAATCTCATGCCACCAATGGGACTTGGTGTCACCCCAGCCAAATCCTGTGTCACTGACAGGACCCAGTGTCACCAAGCATGTCTTGTGTCATTGATGGGACCCAGTGTCACCAACCAAACCTCCTGTCACCAACAGGACTCGATGTCACTGACAGGACTCAGTATCACTCAGGGGACCCCAGTGGTGCTGGGCCATGTGTCCCGTGCCATCCCAGTACCTTTGCCATCTCCATGGCAAATAAACAGTAGGACAGCCCCCTCCATGCCAGCTCTGCTTGTCAGCATTAATTAACCTGCCAGGACCCAGCTTTTGGGTCGGCTTCAGCCCTTTATTTGTTCCAGCCACCGACAGCAACAGAAAAGCCCATTGGGGCCAAAATCCCCCTTTGGCCCAGCACAGCCCTGCAGTTCCATGGGTTTCAGAGGGTCAGAAACTCCGTGGGCTGGGGGGACGTCCACTCAGCTTTGGATGTGCTGGTAGGTGACAAGCTTGGAATTTTGCTGGAAAACCTTCCCATAGCTGGGGCAGCACAAGGGCCTCTCCTCTATATGAATCCACTTCTGCAGGAGAAGTTTGGAGCTGCTCCGAAACCTCTTCCCACTCTCAGGACGCTCATAGGGCTTCTGTCCAGTATGGATCATCTGGTGGACAGACAGGTCAGCCCTTCACACACTGCCCACACTCACAGGGCCTCTCTCCAGTGTGGATGTGATGGTGCCAGACCAGGTTGTTGCTCTGGCTGAAGCTCTTCCCACACTCCAAGCACTTGTGGGGCTTCTCCCCATCATGAAGTTGCTCATGGACCACCAGGTCCAAGCTCTGGCTAAATCTTCTGCTGCCTTCCCAGCACAGGGTGGGTCTTTCCTCCTCAGAGCACCCTGGGCTGGGTTTGGAGCCCTTCCTCCTGGGGGATCTCTGGGGCTTTTCCTCCCCATTGGATTCCTGGGCTGTGGAGCTGTGGATACAAAACAGCCTCTTCCACAAGGTTCTGCTGGGGGAATTTGTCCTCCCTGGACACCATTTACTAACTCAGCAGTCCCCCAAAACCTCTCCCTAAGTACTCTACACTGTCCACAGTGTGATGTCTATCAAATGTCACTGTATTGGGGGAGAGAGAAGGTGATTTAAGATACAGCACAAAAAAAAAAGTATTAGAAAATGTTCTCATACCAATATAAAGTGAATATTTTAACTGATGAGAAAAGCACTATCCAGATACACTTCTTTTAAATGCAAATATCAACAATTCAGTTACATGCTAAATATGCATCCACAAAACCTACTCTAAATATACAGAGGTCTACCATCAAACACTTAAACGTTTCATCTGCGTCTCACATCATTTATGTTTTGGAGATGTCATTAAAGTAACAACAACATCCTTGCAGAAGGATGCAAGGATCATCATCAATGCAAGTATTACTTGAATTATATTCTGTCAGGGATAATTAGTAATTTTGCAAAAACTACTTCTTTCCAGAATCAAAGTGTTATGTAAATTTTTGCCTCAAACTAGAAAAGGTGCAGGAGACAATCTGAGGAAAAAAAATCTACACAATGCAGCAGGTTACATTGAAAGTAAACCTATTTGAGAAAAACAGAGGTAGATGCCCATTAGTTATGAGTAAAGACAAGCATGATAACTATGTTTGTAATGAAGAAAATAAAAAAGAACACAGTGTACTAAAATGATCTGTGTGTTTGTTTCTATAATCTTTAAAATTTTCAGAGGAATTTAGTCTTGTTTTGTTCATTTGTACAAAAGAAAATAAGAAAGACACCTGCTTTTTCTGCCCTTCAGACAAGATCTCAGTGTCTATAACAAATTTTTACTTGAACGTGCAAGTGAAAATGTTGTTTCATTTGTTTAACTGATGAACACCACTGCCCAACTATTCTACTATGATTAGACTATAATTGTTTGGCATGTCCTCAGTGATTTTGTAACCTTCACTCCAGTGCTTGTGTCTAGAATAACAAACAATAAAAGAAAAAAAAATGGAATGGACAAGATGTTCATTTAGCACTGTGTTTGTCTAAAATTGTTGGGCTCGTTCTATTTAGTTGAGCTAAACCTCACATATGACACAGATACAATCAATCTAAACTGAATCATTTAAGATCTGCAGAAATTTTGTACAGAAGATCATGTCAGGTTCGGATTTAAGTCTCTGAGTCCCAAACAACATATTTGAAGTTTTTTGCTTTGGATGGGACTGTGCCACGTCCCTGATTTTTATGGAGCAAGTCTAGGCAAATGGCAGGGTTACTAAGAAAAGAAGAAGCAAACAAACAAACATAAAATCTATTCCCAACGAGTTGTATTCAGAGACTGTGCAATGCTCCATGCCAGAGTTTTTAAAACTGCCTGTTAGTAAAGCTCATGTTGCAAGACAGTCAGCCTGAAACTACAGACTGAGACTACAGTCCTGCTCTCAGGGAATGATGGTCTGTGCAGGAAAGCCACTTCTGGAAAGCTTGCATCTTTACTCCTCTCTTCTAACCCCTCCACAGCATTCACTGTCAGTAAACCACCGCTTCAAATGCCTGTTTCCTGCCTTGCTGGTTTATTCAAGCAAACCACTAAATCCATGCCAAAGAGGTCCTGCCTAACAGCTGTGGACACACAAGCCAACAGATTTAATTTTTACGGATCAGAGAAATCTGAGAAAGTTTACACAGCCCTAATATAACCACAACTATTTTCAGCCTGGGGAAAAAAAAAAAAAAAGAAAATCCCCTGGCCAAATGCACTTCACAAGTCAGTAACTAACACAAAACACAACTTTCTACCTGATCTGTATAAATTATTCCCAGCATGGAAACAGCTCCAGTGCACAGCATGATTCACTGGAGTAGTACTACTGAGTTTGCACCAGCTCCCAGACCCAGCAAGCAGCCCCTGAGAGATTTCACACACTTCTTTCATATTCAGGCAATGCTAATAAACATAGCACAACTGTCCTCTTCACAGAGGAGCTCTCCCAAACCCACAGAAAGAGCAAATTGAAGCATACAGACATTACAGAGATGAGAGCAGCATTAATGCCCCAGTTCCACTCAGAGAAATTATAAAACCAGTGTAACACTGAGCACGCCTACCCCAAGCACTCGATCCTTGTGCTGTTATCATTCATCAGATTTCTAGTAACAGTGCTTCCGGCTCTTCACAGCCGTCACATCTGAGGTTTTCTCATTTCATGAATTTCCTTTTTTGTGGGAAATCAGTGCTTACATAAGAGCAAAGTTCAGAAGTGGGGAAGCTTAAATTCTTCTTTCCTGAAAGAGATGCCCAAGGCGACCTGCAGCTTCAGATACCAGTGTATGCCTCACTCACTCATTGTACAATTCAGTCCCAGCACTATTTTTACCCTCAGTCTTTTGTCAGCAACACTTGCCCATTTTTTATTATGAAAAATAAGCTGAGAGGGAGAGAAAAGCAACTTGTTTGGGAAGAAAACGCTAAGCAACCTCTTCAGCTAACATCAAACAACTGAAGTTATCTGAATGAAGGGAATTGTGTTGAGGGTTGGAGTCTCCTTTTTGTGCTACAAAAAATCCAAAGTTGCTTATGAGCAGATCTCAAAGGCTGATTACAGAGGAATTTGAAAGATTAGAGAAAGAAGTTGAAGTTTGGCAGTTGGCTGGCAAAATGCCTCAGCAGTAAAGCCTAATCAAGGAAGGCATGGAGGAAAAGTCACTTGCTGTGTTAAACAAGCAGGAACTTTGGCAAAGACAGAAACAGAAGTCACTTGGGCCTGTGTCTTTGCTAAGGGTTATGTACGTCAGCTGTTGAAACAAATCTCACCCAGGACTCCTACAGCAAGAGACTGCCAAAATCTGCAAGAGGCTCTTGCTTGTAGCAATCGCTGCTGGAAGTCTCTTCCAGTGGACAGGTCCTGGAGGGGCACCCTTGTCCTGGTCCTTCCAATGCCCCCAGGAAGGGGTAGGCTCTCATCTGCAGCCCTACTCTGCAGTAGCCTCTGCCCACAGTGAGTTTAGAGGCCTCGGTGCTCCATCCCAGACTAACATTTAAAACTTCTTATAACAGCAAAGCAAAGGACAAGAACATCTGTCCCCACCACTGCAGGTCTTAATGCTGAAGTGGGGTACAGAGTGGATTTGTTGATGTTACTTCTTTGGCTCTCTTTCTTACACCAAAACGAAATATACTACAATTCAGCATGCCCTAGGGGAGAAACTGAGCATGTTCACTTCCACAAGATCACTCTCTTCTCCTGTTTAAGTTCAATCACCAGCAAGTAAACTATTCACAGATGGACCACTCAAGGAGAGGTAATAGGCATCACCAAACTCTCTACTTGATGGAGCTAGATGATGAACCTCCTATTTTCCCATTAGAGTTACTTATCATTTCTAATGAACATCAAGTAAAGAGCTGATTTTATTTTTCTCCCCTAGCCTTGTAGACATTATTTTAAAATTGTTCTCTTCTTTCTTCCCTTTAATGATTGGAAACCTTTGCTCTTCATATAAGGTCTTGTAATATTTCCCTTTGGTGAAGTCCAAGCTAAAACTGTTATTCTTTTGACCTTTGATAATACTATACTTAAGGAATGGGAGATGTCATCAGGTTCTCTCATAGTATGACTTGTAGACTGAAATTAACAGGAGCTCTCAGCAGTCACCAGCAATCACAGGTATTTCTTTTCTTCACACCATGGAAGAAAAAATTAATGTGTTAAGCAAGATTCTATGTTCCAGGCCCTGCAGATCTCATCCCAGGGCAGACATTTCCAGCCCTGTACACCAGAAGCTGGGTTTCCAAGCAGGCAGGGACTCTTGCAACAAGCAAGAACAAAAAAAAATCCTTGGGAAGATACTCCTTTCACTGGTCTTCTTTTTTGCAGGTACCGTGGCTGCCAACAGTGCACTGCTGCTTTTCACATCATCTTCTCCACTGCCTGCCCAGGAGACTGAGGGTCATAGCAAAGCATTCCAGCACCTGATCATTCCAAGGATGATGAGCCCCAGCACTGCAACACCTCCTGTGCTTAGCCAGGGAGATTGTGTGAGGGACACAAGCATGCTTCTGGCATTCTGAGGGTCCCAAAAAAATGACTCATCTATTTTGTGCTTAATACATATAAAAATTAAGCTATGCAGCAACATATTGCATGCAATTTAAGTTTTATTACATGAAGAAAATAATCACTAAGGCCTTTTCTTTCTGGTGATTATTTAGCATTTTTCCCTATTTCTTGAAATTAATGTAGAAATAGGCTGCAAGTAACTAAGAAAGAAAAAGAAAAAAACTGTACACTTTAAGCTCCAAGGGAAAAACAATGCAAAGGAAGTGGAAACCCATAAAGAGTGAGCAGTGCTGGAGCACAGCAGTCTCTCTGCTGATCACCCTCACTCTGGAGCAATAGAGATGAACAACAGGAAAGAGCAGACAATTCCTCAAAGATAAAATGAGATTTTATAGGGATGCTGAGTGCCTAGCATATTTTGTCCCCCCTGCCTCTCCTCAGCAGTATGAAATGTCAAGCTTGGAAAAATAACATTTATACAACTATGTGTGAGAGAATCACATGTTATGTACAACAGAGGATTTTGACTGGGCATTGAGAGGAGCACAAAAGGGATCAGAATACTGCTAGTGCACTGCTCCAGAAGCAGATCCTGATAACCAGCAGAGTTCACCTGGAGTTCTGCCAGTAAAACACACTGCCTCTGACACAACTCCACGACAGGGGTGGTGAGAAACTATGCCTCTGTCTGCAACTAGATGTGAGATCAAGAGCACTGCTGCTGATATAACAGCAGTTAAACTCCTGATGGCAAAGTTAGGTAGGTCTTCATTTGTGCCACTATGTACCAAATCACCATTCAGGAGTTCTCTGGGCATTTAACCTGTCAGTGTTACAGCCCAAATCTGAGTGCAAAGGTGGAGTTTAATCACAAAGCCTGGTATATTTGCTTTATAAACTAACACCTTGATAATAAACTATTGTAATCTAATGATTGTGTTAGAACCGCAATTGTGCATCTACTTGAAAACAATTATGTAATCATTTGGGGTATTTGTGATGTATTTGTGAACAAGATGGGAAAAGAGTCACAGAACAGCTCCCCAGGCAACTCCTAGCAATATTCTTGTACCACATTATTGAGGCATTCAAACAGAGTAGAACAAGGCCAAATATGGCATGGCCCACCTCAGATGGAAAGTAGCGCAGTTACCATTGTACAGAGGCTATTAAAAAAAAGAAAAAGGAGGGGGGGAGTTGCACGGAGAAATATGTGAGTGCAAAAGAGAATAAAAAGCTTTCATGCACCACTCTGCTTTTAGCCTGACCTAGATCAGGAATTTTTGCAAGTGTTTTAGTAATAACAACATACTTACACAAAGATCCATACATTACAAGAGATTTTAAAAAACCAACCAAAAACAAACAAACAAAACCAAAACCAAAAATGTAAAAACAAAACGAAAAAAAAACCACCAAATAAATGTGGTTAGCACCTCTGCCTTTTACTCCTCTGATACAGATTTCAGAATATTTTTGCAGAAGAGAGGCTGATAATGCCTTTGTTGGCCAAAACAAAGGCACACGTGGATTTTGCTTCCATGTATCTGCACATTCCTAAGGCCTGCAGTAAGCACATTCACTGAAAAACATGGTGATGATCTTCTGATAAACAACATATTCCACTTAAAAGCTAAGCTTTAGCTTAAATAAAGCTGCTTCTTCAGTCTCTAGACTATAGAGACTGCATTAAGGAAAGAAGAGGGATCAAATCAATACCCCAGTTAATGTTAGGTCTGTAAACAACCTTAAAAACAACTTGAGAGATGTGTTCACCTATGATTCACCTCAATAAGTTCTTGCCTCAAACCATTCACAGGTGATAAAAGAAAGGAAATGGAGAACCTCTTACTGGTATGTTTCAACTTTCTCTGAAATGTAGAATTTAATACATCATGCCAGGATATGCTTCGTAGTTTCTGAGATCACTTCAAACAAATATGTATATCATTTATTACAAATTCAATCTCAGTACTACCACATAGAATCTTTCTCTTTTTTTAATGGGTGATAACGGTAGTTTCCAAAGGATAATGGCATCCATGATTTTACATTGATAGGCTGCTGCTGTACCACTGTGTGGGAAAAAATGTGTCCTTCTAAAGAAATACTAATCAACCTCTTCAAATTCTTACTCAGCTGGCATCCTAGGAATTTTTATTGGCTTTGCTCTGAGTTTTAGTTAAGCCCCTTAAGTTATTAGGGTATATTTTAAGGTGAGTCTGAATCTTGAACAAAATGATGTTTAGCACATCTGCAATATTTTGTATCACTGAACCAAGCACCCTTTACTACTGAGAACAATACCCCAGTGTTATCTAGTGTGGCTAAAAGCTTAGTCTTCAGCTGGAACCCTTAGTTCCCTCTTATTAAAGTAATTATATAAGAAACTGTGTTCTAAAGTCAATCCTTTGGTGGACATGTCTTAGCCCTGAACATTCAGTTCAATCTTAAATGTTTCATCAAAACATCTCTTGCATAACAGTAGAAGTTTATGTGTCATTCTAAGTCTGTAGTGACTTTGTAAAACATTGGCTGCAGTCGGGCGTACCAAGCAGCATTTGTCTATTTTTACAGCTCTATTATATGGAAACAAGGAGGATGAAGACATACTAACTCTGAAAAAGGTAGGAGCCTATTGATGGAAAATAATATTTCATCCAAGTATTCTGAAGAAAATTACTGTGCTTTTTAGAATTTGATCACAAGGACTGTAATTTATTATTAAATTGGTAGTGTTTCCAACTATAAGTAATAGTACTTCAGGGTAAACCCTGGTGATGAATACCTGGCTGATGAAAATATGACTCATACTGGCATTTTGATTTAAAAATGTCCTTGAAGTACATTCTGGGTCTCAAAGCAGAGGAGGCTTCCTGCTTTATTAATGTTCTCCTCAGCTCATACCAGTGCTGATGAATTCATAAGATGAGGATGTGACCAAACTGAGGCCACTCCTTGCCAAACACACTCTCCTTCTTGAGGATAATTTATAATTAATATGACAACTAATAGGGGCTGCACCTGACACTTTAGTCACTCTTCTGCTTTGAAGCACATGGCATTTGGCAAAACAATTAATATACAAGAAATTTAAAATGTTTGTCCTTATCTGCTTTTACAAATAAATATACCATTGCATTACCTCATGAACAACCATCAACTACAGAAAACTACAGAAAACTTCAGCAAGTTTCTGCTGCTGGGGAAGCTGGTTTCAGCAACTCTGAAAATACTCTATTACCTTATCCCACACTCAACCTTCCTCTCACTGTTTTATTTTCACAGGGGTTTGAAGAGCTGGAGGCTGGCACAGAGAACGCCTCGAGGTTATCAAACTGCCTCACTGGTGTAAAGCAGTTCTCTCTCCAAAGGATGAACTGGAAACTACAACATGTGACAATGAGTTGCCTGATAGAATTACAACAACAACAACAACACCAAAAAAAACCCCACACCCCACAAAAACAAACAACAACAAACCAGACAAAAAACCAAAACCAAAAATAACAATCAAAGAAAGAAAAGAAAAGAAAAGAAAAGAAAAGAAAAGAAAAGAAAAGAAAAGAAAAGAAAAGAAAAGAAAAGCTAACACATCTGTATTCTAATACACAGAGTATAGGGCAGAGGCTGGGAGGGCCTGGAACTTTCTTTCTGGGTCCCAGTCCCAGCCACTCTCTCCCCAGTGCCTTGCACCTACACTGCATATTCAACCTCTTCACCCTCTGAAAGTAACCATGGGGTGGTGTGGTGACAGACAGATCATCAGGGGCATTCTCCAGGAGGGAAAGTCGAAAGAGCTCTTGGCCCTCACTCCCCAGGCAGTGGGGTAGCCCCATCCAGGAGGGGAAATGCCACATTAATGTCAAATGCTGCCTGTGTGGGACTAGGAAAGTTCTGTTGTCATCTACCACGATGCAGTGATGTTTCACTGACCTGCCTCACCTCTCCTGTCCCAATGCCTTCCCTGAGGGGTCTGGCCATTGCTCTAACATTAAGAGGTAAATGCAAGGACCTCTCCAATGCTCTGCTGCTAAGCCTGTGACTCAGACCCCTTTTCCTTCTGTCTTCATCATAGGCCTCCCTAGCTACTCTTGATTTCCATATCCCCTATCCTCCACTCTATCAAAGAAGACAAATGCTGTGATCATTTTTCTTAACTACCACATAACATCATGGCACTCTTCTATTATATGCAGCTCCTTTTATCCTTCCATGACCTACACTTTTCTACTAAGAAAGCTCAAATTTTGTAATTGTTTTCCTGGAGGCTGAGGATATCTCTGCCCCTTCTCCATCTCTTCTGTGAACCCTCTTGTGGGGACAGTACTGGTCATCACCCACACACTGGTTTTGAGTTCACTGCAGAGAGGGAAGGCTCAGGAGTATTAAACTGGTCAGCAAAAGAAGGGAGATCTCTATGATGCCTAGATTATTTTTTTGCTATTCCTCTTATATACTTTTTATATAACTTTTATTTATCCTCAGTATTCTTAGCACGCATACTTTTGCAACTCCTTAAGTCTGATAACTTAGCATAGCCCTAGTATTTTGTTAGGCCAGGAGACCAAACATCCTAGAGGCTTTGTAGTAGGAGGCTGGAAACCCCTGCACTATCTTGGGAAACCAAAGTCCTCTCTAGAACATAACCTGCAAACCAGAGATTTGGTGCATCCAATGGGGAATTCCATGGATAGGGGAATATCACACCACTCATCCAGGCAGGCATCCCTGTTAGATATGCTAATTTGTGAGGTCTATAAATTGTGTACACGATATATTGCGTGTGTGCATTGCAGTGCATCCCACCTTGGCAACATGGTGCACCAATAAGGATCCTTATTAAATGCTGAGGTAAAAACTCTTATCCCCTAACCATGGCTGGCTCTCAATTTTTTAAGACCAGGGAAACGGCATCATCAACATTGCTTGTATCATACATGGAAAGGACTCCTTGTTTGTGTATGTCCACTGTTGCACCACTAGTACTGCATGCATTTGCTTTTCAACCAATATCCCTGCCTTTGCCACTGTCCTGATATGAGTAAATCCACCATGTCTCACTAATACTTCCTCTTCTAGTTCCTATTCCCAAATCTCTCTTCAGTTTTCTAGTCAGGTCGTTCTCTGTGGCTAAACATATAGTGTTCGGGAGCTGTATCTTTACACAAAACACATTCTGTTTTACAACCAGACCAAGCTTTTGGTTTCTGACTCACAGCTCTGGGCAGAAACAAGGGCAAAGCCAGATCAGACCATTTCCTTTTAGGTCCTGCTGCCCTCACTCACAGCACTTGCAAAAAAGGAGGCTCAAGCTGCCATGCGCTCCACCTGGGGCAGAAATTCACTCATGTAAGAGCTCAGCCTTTGGCCAGAAAAAAATTGATGGCATCCCAGTTTCACTGCAATCAGTCCTTCCCTTCAGTGAACAGGAAGCGTGGCCAAAAATTCTTTTCCCTACCTGGGGCAGGATTCAGGTCCATTTGTCAGTAAATCTGAGTGCAGGCAAGATCCTGTGACACCCTGACGACAAGGACTGTGCTGCTTCAAGGGTGACTCACAGGCATTGACACAGTCAGAGAGGAGCTCCAGCCACAAGGGCTTGGTCCAAGTGTGAACCTTTACCTAGTTTCAGTCCTGTCTTCTGAAAGTGACTAAGAAAAAGAGTGCACTAGCAGGTCTTCCCCTACACACCCCGGAACATGGCACTCCTACGGAAAGCATTAACACTAATCTGGAAACCTCAGCGCGGCCTGGCGAGGATTTGTGCCGCTCACATTGAAAGAGGGCTACCCCTGAGCTAAAAAGTAGCAGATCTTTCAGTTGTATAAAAAAAGTGGGAAGAAAACCATCAGTTTGCTGACTACCAGCAACCAACAAGTTTGAACCCACAGCCTAGCGGGAGCAGAGACGTCAATTTCTGATGTGCAGAAATTGATGTTAGTGTGACTTTGTTTACTACCCCAGTAACACAGAAAGTACTGCAGGGTCAGAGGCTGCTGTCCAGGGGCCCCAAGCTTTGCCTGTCCCTGCTGGATTAGACAGGGTGCGGCATGCTACAAACACGGCTAATGCAACCCCTGCTGCAGAGCACCACCCCACGAACCTCCACCACTCACAGGCCTGCGGCTCTGCAGAGCTGCCTTGCCCAACCAGACAGAGCAATTACTGAGCAGGACTTTCAAGTTCATGGAAAAGTACTTGGGGCAAGTGAAGGAAGGGCACGCTGAGCTGCTGAAGGAAATGTAGGGACGACTCAGGAGAAAAAAGGGAATTCCCAGATATGTAGAGTCATTCATTCCTGGTCTGTAATGGTAATTAATGATAAGTCATTTCTCGTGTTGTTTTAGGGCATACTGCTATAGGTATGTGGTTGTATTCAGATAATGTTGCAATCTCTGGACTTGACATTACTTGAGCTTTACCAAACATATGTTTGTATATGGGAGTGTGCAAGCTCCCTTCCCCGTCACCAGTTTTTCCACTTTTTTTTCTCCCACTTTTCCAGGGTGTACACAGCCATCATGACAGCACCTCAGAGTATGCTTTCCCCTCTCCTCCCAACAGCTTGTGCTAGCCTTCCTTCCTCCTGTGCTCCAGCTTTGCCTGCCAGCAGAGCCCCAGGGCTGCAGGCTGAGGCATTCCTGCAGAGCAGAGGACCAAGCCACCACACACTGGAGGCAAAGGGCAATCAGGAAAGCTCTGCTGGATCCGAGCCATGGAGGCAGTGCAGCAGCACAGCAGGATTCTGGAGGGTCAGAGGAGTGCCCAAAATCACTTTCATCCGTCTTTCCTCTGCTCAGTTGCAGGCACCGCCGCACTACATGCACACACACTGCACCTACACACACGCGCACACACTGGGAACACAAAAGTGGGCATGGATAGTCACACTGTCACACTGCACCAGGGTGACACATGAGAAGAGGGAAGGGACAAAACTGCTGCTCTCCCACAAACTGAAATGCAGCCAACACACTTGGTCACCAGGCCTGCTGCAAACAGCAGGATGATCAGGGCAAGTCCAAATTGTCCAAGACAGAGTTTGTGCCTTTTCTTCTGCACATTCCTCATCTTCATTTTTCCTCTCCTTCACTTAACCCACAATTCATTCAGTAATGAACAATTTCTCACAGCTGTGCTTAAGCTTTTGCAGGGAAAAAAACAAAACATTGCAGCAGGTTTGGGACAATGGACACAAAAGTTTTTTCTTCTGACAAAACCAGAGAGGAGACAAATTTTATTCCAAGCATTGCATAAGTTGAGAGAGTTCTGTACTTTTTTTTTTAACCCTGGATTCTGGAAAGACAAGAGCAAAATTTCAGAAAGAAAACTATTTTTTATGCTTACAAAGACATTGTCAATATTTCTTTTCAGAAAGTGTTGAAATTGACCTGGGGCAGGGATTGAGGGAAGAGATCAGGATATGCACATGTGCAATGTATTTATTAGGTCATACACTCATGGAAAATGAAGTCAGAAAATCCTGGGCAAGTCCCTAGCCTGGTAGTACCCAGGCAGGGGGTTTTGTCTTCCCACACAAAGCCTTTGAGCCCATGTCAAGCGTTCAGGCTCATCCAAGGAGTCATATTTAAGTCAGGATAGAGGAAGGATTTTCCAGCAGCTGTACATGGAGCTAACTGAGCTGCCTGACACAGCACACACAGTTCACCTGAGGCCTCATCTTCTTCAGACTCACAAGAGTAAGGATCTCAATGCCTTTCAGAGGATGCAGAGAATGTCAGCCACCATCTCCTTTCCCCAGCAGGAGGGAGTGATGAAAACCATTTTGGTGTTTCCCAGTACATTTGGTCCACATTTGAGAGCTGAGGATTACACTTTTTTTCCCTTATCATAACTGTAAACTTGGGTTTTTTTCCCACCTGCTCTTTTCTTCCTTCCTTATTCAAAAATTTAGCACCACAGCCCACTGGTATGCCTCACATACAATGTTTTAGATATGTAAAAGTCAACACAAAGTTCTGGTAAATACATCTGGGGACTAACTTGTTATTTGAGTCACAACTAGAATTCTGTCACCAAAGAAAAGTCTTTTAAATCAGATCATTGAGCCACCTCATCACCTTGCTGAAATGCAGTAAGCTGAGGACACGATAGTGCTGTACAGTAGATACAGGATGACAGGTCCTATTGTCACATTGCCATAAAACATATAAACTGGTGTTATATGATCCAGAAGTAGAAAATTCAGTTCTTTAGACCTTAGTATTGAATATGGGTTGGTTTTTCCCCCCTCCCCCATGGCCATATAGCAGCTGTGGGGTTTCTTGTGGGGAAACTCACGGAAACCCCAAAGCTTGCCTCACCAGAGATGATTTATCACTTCCGCGCACAGTAGCTCTGCATATGTTATAACTGGCATCTGGTTTTTGCAGCATGAGTACTGGGTTTTCTCTCTGAGGGATCTTTCTTCCTTATCCATCATTGAGTAGAGGTGGGTAGTTGTACCTGTAGCAAGTTCAAGCTGGTACTATACTCATAAAGATGCTTATCATAGTTACAACAGTTGGTTAGTTTCCGCTGAAACTGAGTCATCAGAGTTCCTCCAGACTCACTGAAAAAGTATTACAGACAGTGGGTGTTCAAAGCACAGATCAAGGTACTACATACCAGAAGCATTTGAGTGAGTGTGCAGTTTACACTGCAGCAGCGTGGCAGTGGGTGGGCTTGCACAGAACCGGGTCTGTCCTGGGCCAGACCTCAGTCTGTGCCTTCCACTGCCCTGGGATACCAAGTCCCATTGAGCTGCATCGTGCCCTCCAGGCTGGTTTGTTTTGGTCACAGACCAAATTCTGGCTTTTGGCCCTTTAAAGAAAGAAGCCACCAGTGTGAAAATGCACAGTGATATTTGATGTCACATAACAAATGTTCTCAGCATCCAGTAGACTCAGCATGAATGGAATGTGCTTGCCTGGTCCCAGAGTCCCCACTCACCTTTCCACAGAAGAAGAGAAGAATGGGAAGGAATCTGCACTTGCTTCTGTTGTCTGTGCTGGGAAATGTAGCATCAGGCTAGATTTGCTGTAAAGTTGGTATTTTCTGTTTTGAATGTTCACTACTCTGTTGTCCCGAGGACAACCACTGCTGTACAACATGCTATCCCAAACATGCACAAATCCAGCTGGAAAACAGAATAATTTGAACTGCCAAAACCACACACATTTCAACTTGCTTTTCTCCTTTCTGACTTTTTGTCTTCTCCTCAAGCTGAAAAGAACAAAGGTAGCATGCAAGGAGCTTCACAGATGTGGCCATTGTAACTACCCACACAGCACCAGGCAAAGTCCATATAACGATACACTCTGTCACATTATGTGACATATATTGAGAGCAAAAAAGCCAGAAAAGACCACACATTAAGCAATTCTCACTGCCTTGGCAGTCACCACTGAAGGTTCATAGTGTCTGTGGCCCTAGCCATAACAAATGCTCAATCCACGGCTGCAAATACCTGCAAGTATGTGCAATGTGAGACACTGAGGCATCCCTGAAAGGTTCTATGCATGGGTGTGCAACTGTTTTTCACAGCTCTCCAGAGCCTGTAGCTAAGATGTAGGTGAATTCCCTTCAGGCAATGCTTGCCCAAATCAGCAAGACAAACAAGTGCACTGCTCCTCAGCTCAGTGAATTGTGCCTCCCAGAAGACCAGCCTGGAGATTGAGCAGATTGAGCCAGCTGATATTCACCCCAAAGGAGACAGCAAGAGACAGAGGGAAAAACAAATGGGACCCCATCACTGCTGAACTGATGTTATCTGCAGGCAGCTGTGCCTTTTGTGCAAAGAGCACACAGTGCCACAATTTGCAAATGTCTCTGATAAATTGCTGCTGTCTCTGCAGCACATTGTAAAGAACTGTCTGCTCCTAATTACCAGGACTGCTTTTGAGGCAGTAATGCAGTAATGTCATCTACTAAGGAGTTAACCTGGTCCATAGGAAAATTAACTTCACATTAAACAAAGGCTTCTCTACATTTTTCATGTAGTAGCATATGGGGGAAATATTGCATGGTGATTGCAGTTTGTACCTAAGGCTCCTTAAATCTGAGGCTGGTATGTGTGGTGTGTGAGTATCATTAGAAAGGGGAAAGTAAAATACAGACGTACAGTATGTTTGAACGCATCAGAAGAGAGGTTCTGTTGCAGATCATCATAGATTACTGGGCAGCTGTGGGAACAAAGCAAAGTGACCTGGGGACTTGAGACTCATACTTCAAAGAGAGTTAAGTAGCCAAAAGCACTTCTGGAGACAAGACACAAAATGTAGATGTACAATGTGTACATCAGTTCCAGTCCCCAGCCTGAACACTCTCATCCTGACACAGTTCTTCTAAAAAGAACACCTAATAGTAATTTTAAAGTATTAATGAAATTGTTACCATTTTCCACTTCTCACCTTCTTTTCTGGCTGAACATGGACTGCTGGTACTGAAGGTTTAACTTATCTGTTGTATAGAGACAGCAGTAAGCACAGTAAGACTCTTCATTCCTTTTTCAAATACTAATTGTTCCAAAGGTTGCAGCTTTGGGCTTGCATTTCATGCCCCTTCACATTGTACAAGGTGAACAGTACAATGTGAGCAGTTGTTCAAGTTGTGTTTTATGAACAACACACTGTCATAAAATCCAGCAAGCAACCAATTAAAAGATGCTGCCTTGTGAACTGGCATTACCACTTACTTTTGTATAGAAACAGTTGTATTATCCCTTTTTTTCCCTCTAAATGGCAAAAGAGAGTCCTCATAAATGCCAGCAATGTTTTTTTGTTATCCATATTTTTCTCTGTGAATTCTTCATTTAAGTTGGTTTTGGGTTGGGTTTTTGGGGGGTTTTCTTTGTGGGGTGGTGTGGGGAATGAATGATTATTGTTGTAACCAAACAAGATGTGACTGCTACACAAGGTCCTTGACAGGAGTCCCTTGCTAGGTAAGGGCAAGGCATTTGGCCAACTGCATTTTTTACACTTACCGCTAAATCAGATAATTTTCACCATATTCTAAATCCCCTCTCCTTTTTGCATCTTGTGTTATTTAAGCAGGTTTTTTTTTTCTCCTCCTAATGTTTTGCAGAAGACGGGCCCCTACTTTAACTTTTGAGAAGTTGCCTGTGTGTTCTCTGAGCAGGACAGCACAGGAACAGTGTGCAAGCACCAAGGATGGCAAAGCACTGCCTCAGCCCTTGATAGCTAGGCAGGACACTAGCACAACTATTTCCCCAGGTTAACTTCATGAAGATTAACCTCTTAATTCTTGAACTATTTTCTTTGCTTGTTTGAAATGATGGATTATATCCCCTATGACAAAAATCTGACATAGCTGTGCTTCTGGCAAGCTGCCAAGGATTAGCTTGACACCTGTGCTATATGCCCAAAAGTCATTCAAGTTTTACTACACAGTGACTATAGCCCAGACTATCATCTTACACCTGTTTTACATTGGGTTGTTTCCACTGCCATCACTGCTGTCTCACCAGCTGTAACTTTTTGGCTAAAGAGAAGCCTGTGCTATGTAATTATCAAAGAACATTATTGCATTTCTAGTTCAAACAAGATCAAAATGTATATCCTTACAGAGTTTCTCTGTGCATTTTTTTTCCATCCTTTGCACATTTTTCTGTACTTTATATTCCATTTTTTTCAGACATGGTCCCGTGTTGCTCTATCATCTAAATTTCTGTCCTTCTTTTCTGGAGAAAAGAGTATAATAATTAGGTAGAATATGGTTTCTCTGATATTTTAGCACAAATCCCACTTTTTAAACTTTGAAAAAGTGGAAAATTGCTCAGGGGAAAAAAAGGCATAATCCAAATGAAAACAATGTATGTGTTTTTTCCTGGGTTAACAAATATTGAATCTTTTTACAGAAAACTGGTAAAAGTCTAAAGGGCAACTGGAGGGCTTGAATATGTGCTGTAAATAAAACAATTGCTTCTATTGGATAAGAAAAAGGTAATCCCATGAAACAAAAATAATTTTTTTTCCTGATATGTTGGATGTGTCAACATGATATACAGAATTCTTACACTTATGCCAGTACTTTCTACACCTTCCAGGCAGGACTGTAATCCTGTTCTACGCGGTGACTACAAAAATGTCTGCCCTGAAGGTGTCACACTATATCACACCAATGACAATCCAACATCTGCTGTTAAAAGGGGCCTTTTAGATGAGTGTGATCTAACCTGTTTAAACCAGTCTATATCTTTCCCAGTGTTCCCCCCATCCCCCACCCCCCCCCAGTCCCCCAAAAAAGACAGAAAATTAGTTTTGGGGAAGAGTGGGCTGTTTAGTGAACCACACCTTTCTCCACGCAATGGAACAGAACAGAGCCAAGGAGCTGTCTCTGTCAGCAACCAGACCATGAACAATACACCACAAACTGGCATCCCATTCTATTTCAGTCACTCTTCTGTATTCAAAGCACCACAGATTTCAAGTAAATTACCTTAGCTACCTGGAGGTGTGTTAATGACTACAGGGCCATCATCAGACAGCTTTTTTTTCTTTTGCTTTCGTCAATTGCAAAGTAACTTTTAAACTATAATGCACTCACAAATTCCCTACCATTTTTGTTCTTTTGCTGCCATATTCTTCAAATTACTATCTCTAATGTACAGCATTATCTCTTTCAGTTACTTCCTTCTTTGACCATAACATGATCCATCAAAAAGTCAACCACATAACAACTTGCCACTGAATTGTGCAAAGGCTACTGACTCTATTGCAGAAAGCTTGAGTGCTGCTGCAGAGGCTGACCTTAAAAATCTGGACCACTGTCCCCATAAATTTAGTAAACACATACTCACAGACTTCATAGTGATATTCAAGCACCACACTGCCAAAAAGCCACATGGGGAAGGCGGGTAATGGTAAAGTAAAAAGAGTACCTGCCAACTTTACTGACTAGCTGAAACCATCTGGAAAAGGACTACACTAATATTTATTTGTCATTAATTAAAGCTAATATCTAGCACAGAGAGGGCACACCCTGACTTTGGGAAGCAATAAGGATGATGCTCTGGGAGGCCTTTCTTGTGTGAACTTATTTCCATTCCTTGTGTGAGGGCTTGTTTTGTTTTCTTAGCCAACACAGAAGTATTAATAAAGTTATGAGAAGCCCGTCCTGGCAGGAATTTTTGCTAGTGTCTGGGGCAGTGATCGTACAGGGAGACCAATCAGCACCACACTCGGTGCAGCTCTGCTGTCTCCTGATGCGAGTGGTCCTGTAACTTCTCAAGCAGGCGCAGGTCATAGGGATTTCAAACAAACTGCTCCAACCGTACCCACAAACTAGATTCCAGCTCAAGGCCAGCAGCCTGGCAAAATGCCACAGTTGATATATATACATAGTCAAATACATAGGTATATGCTTTCTTCCATAATGCTTATTGTGGAGCATAGCTGTTGCATAAACTTTTAATAGCAGGGCAGGGATTTACTTCCCCTTCTGGTCTCTGGCACACTTTTCTGCTGTTCTGTGGTGTACTTTGACTAATCATTTCTTAGTCGTCTAGATGCAGACCTTTAAAAACACTAGGAGCTCTCAGTCCCCCTTTTCAATTGCAAACGATTCATTTTTGGTGAAGTGTGGCCTCCCTATTCTTCTGCCAGCCGTTGTGTTTGTGAAAGGACCGTCTCAAATTTCTTGTGTGGGAGCAGCTGTTGCTGGACCAAGGCAGCCTTTTCAGAGCCCTGCCGCAGCCGCTTTTCACTTCTCCTCCTCCTCCTCCTCCTCTCCTTCCTCCCTCCTTTTGTCTCCCGAAAAGCAAGAGCCCCTCTGACCCTTCGCCTCCCTCCAGCCTCCCTCCTTTGTCGGCCGTTGCAGACAAGTTCCACCCTAAATCAAGCATTGTCTCCATCTCCAGAAGCCAGCACGTGCCCACATCCCCCTAATCTTTTAATTTCCCCCCAGGAAAAGGCAGCTGTTAGCGATACATGCAATGCACAGCTGTCAGCTGGGGCCTGCCGCCTGCCTGCGCTGAACAATGAGGAAGGCAGCGCCGGGGCCGAGGAGCAGCAATGTCTACATATATGTGCCTTTGGCAACAGTTGGCAGCACGTGCTCTGAAATGCGGCATTGTCAGAAAAGCCACCCCTGCCTCCCCCACCGCTGCTCCGCACACGTATGAGCTTGAACTCTGGCTGATTTCAGAACAAAACACCCGACTTCAAAGGGCAGGACTCCCCGGATAGCTGCATTATACCTTCGCTGCTGAAACAATCCCCTGCAAAATTACAGGGTATGAAAAGGACAGGCCTCCAGTAGCCTGGCACGTGGTTCGCCCATTCTCCTCTTTTACACACCAGTCGTTTGAGAGTTTTGTCCTGGAGAGAGAGCAGCGTAAACAATCTGGAGGGGCAGAAAAGACCAATACATCACGATTTTACCTTTTTCCCTGTGTAGTGAAGAAGGCCTACATTTCTAAGTAAAGCAGCGACTTCACACACGTATGTGTATAAAGTGTCCTAAGGTGTACGTGGCTGGACCAGTGATCTCGCTACCTTAATGTGCATGGGACAGTCACTTCAGATCAAGATGAAGAAAAGAGTGGTGTTTTAGTACCATAGAAAGGCAAGGCATAGCTGTGTCTGCACAAACACAAGCACAGTTGCATGCCAAATTTCTGCCTGCAATGACAGCAAATATGCGCACAAATGATAAATTGCACATGCAGTCATTTGCCAGTGCCACAAGTGAGCTCACACACATAGTAGTTACAAATCCCCACTAGTCCTGTAAATATGCTTGCCTCTTCCCATGTACCATGGTGCATGTAACTTTACAAAAATCATATCTCTGTACTTCACATTAGCTCCTGACAAAACACAGAGATTCTTAAGGAAATTCATTTTGCAAACGTGTGTGTTGTGGAGAGGATGTATAAAAACCTCAAACACTTAAAACTGTTTCATTTCCTTTTCCCATGTAGATTGCTTTAAGTATGTATATATTCCTCTCATCAGCCTTCTGGCTAATCACTAAATGGGAATTTGATTGATTTCTACACGCGGTGGCTCCCAAAGCCTAAGCGTTTAAAAACGAACTGTCTCATCTGTTGCTTTTGCACAGATCTCTTGCATAGTTTCCTCTCCAAGCAAAGGAACAAACAAGCCTCACTCCCAAACCTTTCACCACCATAACCTTTTTGGAGTCAAATGGACAGTCCTGGGTTTACTTCACCACTCTCAGTCATTTCACATGATAAGAAATAACTTCTGTGTTACTGGTGCATATTCCCCAGCCTGCTCTGTACACGCATTTTTACTCACTTTATCTTACCTGGACTACAATTTAAAGAACTTGAAAGATACACTGTTCTAAGCAGACCATATGGCATATGGTACACCTGACCCACGCATAGCACCTGCTGAGCACACTGTGAGCGTCACAGGCTGCTTGATACAGCACTCCTGGCCAGAGGGCAAAAACATATCCATGCATTTGCATGCTGGACGGAGGCCACGGTGATCTGACACAGTATCCTGACAGTTCTTCCAAGATTAGCAAATCTGTAGAAAGAAATGGGCTTAACCAACAAAGGAGGCACCACGTCGTGGAGACCTACTCACATACAGACACTTCGGGGATCCTAATAGCCTTGCCCTGGTGAACAGGGATCTTCAACAAATGCAAACGTGCTTTGAGTGGGGAATGTCAGCATTAATCATTGGGATGCAGTCAGGATTTTCCTAAAGCACTCAGAGAAAGCACAAAGAGATGTGTTTTGATATCACTTGGGCAAATATAAGTGCCATCCTGACTTACCCCCATGTAGTACCAATAAGGGCAGGAAGCAACATGCAGTCAAAAACAGATGTCTCAAAATAAAAATAGTAGGCATCAAGTAGAAAGAGAATGCATCAAACTTTAATGCTTATAAGGGTTTAGCAAGCATGAGCCTGAAGAATGGCCTGCAAGATCCAACCATTCATTCGTTGCTGATTCTGTTGGCCCATGACTCATTTTTTCTATATGCAAACCAGTCCATTAAGCCTCTGTATTTTTAGTGCAAAGTTCTGTGAGATTTATAGAGCAGGAATAGCATGCAGAAGTATCAGGAGATGTAATTTGCACTAGGTAATTTGCATAGCAAGATCTCACAGAAGCAACAGCAGCCTTTGTTAAAGCAGTCCAGGTATCCAGCAAAGGCAGAAAACATCTTATTTGTCTATGTGGGAGTTGCAGCTTCTAACACTGGGCAGCTGGACAAACACAAATATTGGAGCAGCCCAAAGGATTTGTCCCTCTTATACTGCTCAGGGAGAAAAATTTATCATGCATGTGACCATTTAAGGGGACATTTGTTGAAGACAGGGTGGCAACGCCCTGGCAGTGTCCTCAGCAGTGACTGGCAGGCTATAGAGGAGCTCAGTCTTGCACCAAGGACAAAACTGGACCTTGTGCAGAGTTAGTGCTAGCTGCAATGCCATGGACGTCAGTGGGGACGTTGAAGGGTTTCTCTTTTCCAAGAATTCTCTAGCACAGATTTTGGAATTGCCTAGTTCAGGAGGTTTCCATTTTACCCTGTGCTGCCTCTCAACAATATGCCTTGATTAATATATTTGAAATAAATTTGGCAGTAATCTTTCTGTCTTCACATTGGAATGTTATCAAACAAAAAATAGAGCTATTATCTTCTTTCATTTGTAGCACTCTCTCCTGTTACTGGAATAAAAATTCTCTGGCTGGGAAGAGGTTGCCAGGCTGAAACTGCCTTTATGTTCAAGGCTAGAAGAATCTCATGACTGCGTAGGCGTGGGGATGCTGACAACCCTCTAACAAGCATATGTTTTTCCTTACATATCTGCAAACCTACCCCTTAGAGCAGAGGAAAACCTCACTCTCGCAGAACAGGTTCTTTCTTCATTCACAGCACCCTGAGGCTCACTGTCAGGGGTTTCTAATCAGGCCACCGAGCAGATTCCGTCGGGATGTGCCCGTGCGTGCGTGGGGCTGGGGTACAGGTGGGCTGCCCTGCCCGGTGCAGGGACCCCAGCTGGGAGATCCTTCTCCTGCCTTGCTGCTCCGTATGGTAAATCTGTGCTGAATTGAGCCATAAGTGAGTGCTCCAGGCTCCAGTCTAGCCTCGAACTACCCCGGCTCCATCTGTCACCCTATCTGGGGCATCTTTGCTGCATGATTGGCACAGGGCTTGAAAAGGCAGCACAAGACGGGCCATGTGGCAACCCTGCCGGTGGGGAGGGGGCAGCGGGGGAGCAGGATGAAATATTGTGACAGGACACTTCAAGCCCCAGCTAATCACAGCTGCTGAGGGCTGAAGAGTGCTATACATCCCCTCGTATCAGGCAGTGCATTCCTGGCAACATTATTAATTCAGAGGAGTCCCTTTAATTTGAAGCAGAGATTAAGACTTTCCCCGGTTGGCCTCACTGCGGCTGTAAAGGCAACAGGCAGGGCTATTGTAAGGCCATTAGGGAAGAACAATAGGACGCTGAAAGGGGGATGCGGGTGAATAGGGGAGCGAGGGCCGGCTTGTGCCAGAGGCCGGCTCGCCTCATTACGGAGCGGCAGATGGAGCGTGGCCGGGTTGCTGGGCAGAGTCGGGGCTGGCAGCTGGCGGCGGCTCCCCCGCACTGCAGCGCATCCCTGCGCGCCCCGCCGCGCCACAACAGGTGCGTGGGGGCTGGCGCCCTCACCAGCACATCACAACATGTTAGAAAATAGAAGGGCTTCCCTTTCTTCGTTTCTGCCTCTTCCTGCTTGCTGCCTTTGCTCCGACATTCCCGAACGCTGCCGAACAGACATCAGGATGGTGTGGAAAGCAGACATCAGGACGGCATGGAAAGCACACTCTCCTGTCCTAGTCGTAGTCGTGTCAGACTACACAGGCATTGCTCCCTTCTCAACCTAATGACAGCAGAAACCTGGCGGCTATGCACGAGTTGGTGTTATGCATCCAGGTCATTAGACACAGTCAGGTACCAGCTGATTCACCTAACCCCTCACTGGATTTTTTAAAGTGCCCATTGGCTTTACTGGCTTCAGAGGAAATTCCCTACCTTATGCTAGCCAAGGTTTTTCTTTTCCTTCATGTGCTTGAACACATAAGCATGTCACACCTGAGAGGAGTGGGTGGGACGTTGATGGAAGTCCAGCCTTGCAGGCTGCCAGGTGCTGTGGCATGTGCCAACCCCCAGCAAACCCACCTCTGCAGCTCCTGCCACCAAGCCCAGACAGCTCTCTCTCCAGCTGGGGCGCAAGGACAAAAGTCCTGCTAGAAAGAAGCCCTAGAAAGCATCACAGAGGCAGTGGGTTCTTTTTCTTTACTAAGTTTGTGAAAAAAAAACCAAAACAAAACAAACACCCCCCCCTTCTCCCCCCCGCTCCACCACCCCAGTTTTGTCATACTACAATCCCCAGAGCTTGTGTAGCTATGATTCTGGCAATCAGGTCTCCTGACTAGGGGCCTGACAACTACCAGGTGAGGCAACACTCTCCCCTCTCCCAGATGTGGCCCAGGGACAAGTGTATGAAGAAACCTGTTTGAATTTGACAGTCCCATGACCCTCTGGGGAAGGTCATCCAAAAGATGCTGCTGAACATCACAACAGAAGTTACTTTTATAAGCATCTGTTGGGTTATGTTTGGATCTCTCAAAGTTGTTTACAATGCTTTTGTGCAGTTCTAAGTTCTTCCCTCTACAGAGGAGAAACTCCCACAACCTGAGCTGTGCTTGTGGCTGAGCAACCTGGCATGGTCCCAGGTGAGTGCAGGACACACAGACCAGGCACTCTGCCTTTAACAAACTGATGCCCCCTGGTCTTTATGGCCTGTGTTCCCTTCCAATTCATGTATGTAATTATTGATTACATGCATGTAATTGTTGATAAATGAGCAGCTGCAATCTCTTCCACAGAAAAATAGTTTTAGGGAACTGTGGAGAGTATTTTCAGTTACAGAGGTAGAAACAAGGAGAAGGAGCCAGCATCCTGTCAGCAAGTCACTTTGTGCAGACCCTCATCAGGCCCTCTTTGGACCACTCACACTACACAGAATGCTCTTTGACAGCAGTAAGATTATTAAAGGGGACACCTGCAATGCAGCATGCAGAAAGAGACCGCAATATTCAAAGTCATGCTGTTTAGGTCTTCTACAACAATCTTTTCCTTCTCTGTACCAAAGAATACTCACCTTAGCTTCTTCTATCTTACCTGAGTTTTTTATTCATTTCACACTATATGGCCTTCAGGTTATCCAGGGTGCAATTCTCTTTTCATAGAAAAAGGATGCATCAGAAGTGTCTATGAAAATTGATTTGATTTGTCTTATTTTTACCACTGCTGCGCTATGGTCTTTATCTTGATTTCTCATGGATCCAATGAAGACTAATCCGCTCCTGCAGCACTGTGTTCACTTACGTGTAGCTGCAGCTTCTGTAGGGAGCTTCTAAGTGTGGCACAAGGTGTTTAGTGGCAAAAACAGAGGGCAGGGACTGGCATCTTCTTACACTGGTTCTGCCATTGAAGGGACCACAGCTGAATGAGGCTCACTGACAGGGTAAGTCACCAACACTGTCCTGAGTCTGAGCTCAGACCCAGCCATGAAGCACATTTCTGATTCAGATTCATTTGTACAGATAGAGAGATGGTTAGCTCTAACTTTTCAGTTGCAAACGTAACTACTGTGTGCCTACAAAAGCAGACAGGGGAAGGACCTAATGCTCAAATATAACCTTCTGAGAGCTGAGTCACCTGTTCTGCATGAATTTGTTGACAGCCATGGTACCTTCTTGAAGGAAAGACAAAAAATCTTTTCCAGTTATTTATGCAGAAGCAGATGATTATACAACCCATCCTCAGGTATCACAGTAATTTTAAAAAACAGTAAACAATTGAACAAACAGGCAGATTTAGTTCCAAAAACAGATGCAAAGTGGGAAAGCGAAGCTTTCATATGTGCATCTGCAGAGGCTTTGTCCTGTGCCAAGATCAGTGTTATTTGCCCATCTTAGTTTTCAAATGTACTCCTTATCATTTGCAAAGCTTGTCAGAAAATTGAGAGAAAAATAGGAGGACCTGTAAGAAGTCTTCCTGTACAACCAGCTGATGCTCTAGACACGTAGACTACCATTCTCTGCATAAAGACAAAGTTTGTGCAAGGAAAGATCTAGCTATTAAAGGATGTTAAACCTGCTACAGAAAGCTGACTAATTCAATAAGTGGAGAACCAGAAATTATTGCAATCTTTTCACAGAAGACTTATTAACTGCATATGTGCAGCAATCCACTTCCTTGGTTTCAAGCATGTTTGACACAGGCCCCTGAAGGTCTTTCTATCCTTCTGTTATGAAACTGAGATATGTATTGCTGATCATAATAACTCAGGGATTCAAACCATCACTGCCAGGAGCTGTAGGCTGCTTAAACAGCCTTGTACCTATATCCGCCTATCTTATAATTTCATGTCAACATTAATTTTCTGAATAGTGAGAATGTAGGTCTGAAGAGCAAACACTTTGATTGCCACTGGAAACACTGGGATACGGGGAATAGTGAAAAATGGCCATCTGTCTCTGACACAGTGTTCCCAGCACAGGGCTCTCTGTCCGTCACTGCGGGTGAGTTCATGCCTCCGATGACAGCAGCTTTGCTCTCTGACCCAGCAGCAGATTCCCAAATGCCAGCAAACACAAGAGGCAAGGCAAAGTCAACACACACACTAGCAGTGTCAATAGAGAGCTTCTTTCTGAGGAGGAGGCACAGGCCATAGCGTTTTGCTGCTCTTTTGCTGGTGTGTTTTAGCCTGTGAGCTCTGACAGAAGTGCTAGCTGCCAGGGGGCAATGCTGTGACTGCTCGTACACACTGTGCAGCGCCTCTCTGGAGAGCAAAGGGCAAAAATGCTGAAGACAGAGGAGATAAGCCACATCTCAAAACTCTGCAGTCTCTTTAAAAACATGGAGGAAGGTTGAGAACTGCTTGTGGATGTGTTTGTTCAAAGATGCGCACAGCCCACCTTAAAAACCCAGACATCTGTTTAGGTCATTCTGTTGTTCTTACAATCTGAAAAGCTTAAATCAAGCATTTACAAGGTTTGATTAACAGAAACTAAGATATACAAGGAATTTCTAACCAAAGTAGCCACAGTCCTATGTGTCTCTTTAAGTGTTTCTAGACAAATCCCTGTTTGCAGCCTTTGTGCACGAGAATGGTTTACACTTTTAGCTCTGGAAGCAGTGACTGCAAACAAAGGCATGCCTTTCACATGTGCTCTTGTTTATGGGACATGGTGTTCACTTTTTTAAAATATAGTCCTAGGTCAGTGGACTGAAGGAGATGGGTCACTGCCAAGGACTTTAAAATGTGTTTTGTCAATAAAGGTTACCTTGACCCAAAGTGTCCTCTAACACGGCAATAAGGTCAACATAACTGTCTGCCCTGCAATGCTTTTTCATGAGGCTACTCAGGGTGAAATAAGGTGCAATTAATTTCCACCTGTGGTAAGTAGACTCTAAATCCAGAAAAACAATCTTATTATGTAAAACCGCTTTTGAGAGAGTGTTTGCCATGTTCTTGTGTTTCAGCTAATTACAGGAGACCTAAGGAGATACATTTATTCTGGCCCTAGTTTCCAAATGTCAAACTGTGCTCCTATCATTTTTTTGGAGCAAAATTTTTAAGTCCCTTCAATCCACTTCCAGTATGAGTAGACTACTCATCTTCAAGAACATAATTTCCTGAGAATCACAGTTTGCAGAAATAAAGCCATTTTCCAGAGGATGTCTATTTACCTGGACAAAAATGAGAAGTGGGTGCACAAGAACCTCCCAAAGTTCAACTAGTCCAGGTGCACCTGGTTGAGGACAACCTTAAGTATGAACACAGACTGGGAGAAGAGCCCATAGATAGCAGCCCTGCAGAGCAGAGCTTGGGGTTTATCAAGGATGAAAGCTGGACATGAGCCAACACTGTGAGGTCACAGCCCAGAGAGCCAAATGTGTCCTGGGCTGCATCCAGAGCAGCGTGGGCAGCAGGGGAGGGAGCCCCTCTGCTCTGCTCTGGTGAGAGCCCACCTGGAACCCTGCATCCATCTCAACACAAGAATGACTTGGACTTGTTAGGGTGAATCCAAAGGACACCACAAAGATGATCAGAGGGGTGCAACAGCTCTCCTACTAAGACAAGCTGAAGGAAATGGGGCTGTTCAGTCTGAAGAAAGAGAGGGCTTCAAGGAGACCTAACTACGGCTTTCCAGTACCTAAAGGGTGCTTATGAAAAGGAAAAGGAGGGACTTTTTATAGGGCCAGATAGTGACAAGGCAAGAGCCAATAGTTTTAAACTAAAGAAGAGCAGGTTTAGATTAGCTGTTAGTTCTTTACTCAGACAGTAGTGAAGAACAAGAGCAGTTGCCCAGAAGAATTGTGGATGCCCCATCCCTGGAAGAGTTTAATGGGGCTCTAAGGAACCTGGTCTAGTGATAAGTATCCCTGTCCGTGGCAGGGAGATTGGAACTAGATGATTTTTAAGGTGCCTTCCAACCCAAACCATTCAGTGTTGGTTCTATGATTCTAGACAATAGTTCTGTAATTCTACTTGTGCTTGGTCTGCAGGACAATCTGTGGATCTCAACAAGAAGTACTGTGCATTTTTCTTCTATTCCACTCTGAGAGCAGATTTACCCATGATGCTAGTGCAATTTGCATGTAACAGTACACTTACAAAAAAGGATCCCACACGCGGTTTTAAAGAAATCACTGCATGCATACTTGTGCCTTTTTACAAAATGTGCACATACCTGCAGGTGATCTTTCAATAATCTATATCTGTAAATATGTGCATCTGTATGTCCATAAAATCAGCTCACGCACCTCCACTCTAGTGAAGGTCAGAGCAGAGCTAATGAAGATTCCTTGCAGAACCCATCCCATGGAGGCAAAAAATTCATACTGGTAAGGCTCTGAGAAGTGACTGATCACCTGTTGTGATTTTTTTAGACAACACTGTCTAAACTGTGTGTCAGGTTACAATTCACATCTCTATTTTTTGTGAGTACATTTGGTTAATTCAAGGTCTGTATGAGTATACTCAAGTGGATGAGATTTTTGCCAGACCAAAGCTCCTTGAAAACAATTTTGCTCTTCTCCCTGGCTGCTGTTCCCAAGCAAGGGTGAGAGCTATGGATGCCTCCTCTCTCCATTTAATAATCCTTGAGTGGGCATGAGGACTGTGTCAAACTCATGCAGTACAACAGGACAGTTAGACAGACCTTCACAGTGGGCAGAGTAGCAGCTTTCACAGTTAATGCTGCAGAATTTCAAAGGGTGTTCGTGTAGCCACTGAGAGACTGACCTCCAAATTCACATTTACAAACTGCTTCCAAATACATGCAGCTTACACAGAAAGTTCAGCATCTACTGCCTAATGCCAGGGTGCTACACTGAGAAGGCTTTAATGAGGAAAACAAGGAGAGAGTCCTTTGTATTTTGGATTCCAGCTCTTGCAGTGTATTTCATGCCTGAAAAGTCAGCGTTGGAAACAGTTATTGGGGTGTGAATGATGATGGTCCTGCTGCCCCAGTACCCAGGAGCAGCACACAGTCTGTGGCCAGTACCTTCTGTAATTGCAGAGGGTTATTTTGCAGCATGTTGCTAATCAAGTGCCAGCTTCCTCGTGTGCTCGCAGAAAGGGAAACCAAGGTTTGTTTTCTTCCTCTCATGATCATAAGCAGCCGTTGTTTTCACAGGGCTCTCGAGGAAAGGGACAAACAACGATGTAAATTGTGCAATTTTCACAGTATTACTTCTGTCATTTCCCTCAGCTGCCCGAAACCTCTTTTGCTCTAAAGAGAAAGCAACAAGGCAGGACAATTTGTACATAAACAGGACTGTGCAGTGTTAGATGAGCAAAAGCCAAGCTGAATATCGTAACTAGATGCTGTCCTAATCATCAGTTACTGTGGGAGGCAGGAAGCTGTTTCCTCTCTGCAAGCATTGTGGCTGTTGGGGGTTTATTTGTCACCACTTTGTATCCTGGAATAAGAAGCTGCTCATTGAAAGAACTGCTACTGTTTTCTAGCTATCAGCATACTGCTTTAACTTATTCCCACCCTCCATCCCCCTTCCCACCCTTTTCCCCCCACCATGCCCCTCCTACCAGCACACCACCCTCATCTCTTGGGCACGGCATTTTGCCTGGATAAAGTTTTGTCATTGACCCAGGGAGAGACTAAGATTTCACCAGAGTACAAGAGTAGAAGGAAATGATATAATTCTCTCACGCCAACAAGTAAAGTCAGCTTAAAGTATTTTCCAAATTAGTGGAAACTAATAAATATGAGTATGATTTCTCAGAGCTCTTCACAAATGCTGAATGTACTCAATATGATTAAATAATAAACAACAATGCTGGCGAGTTTGCATTTGGTCTGCTGAAGCAATAACATGGTGTGCTGCCAGCAACAGCACAGAATGCAATGCTGGGAGAGCAGGAAACTAGTGGGAAAGAAAAGAAAAATATTTCAAGCCTTGCCCTTTATGCTTTGCTGATGGGGAAAAATAAATGAAGAGCACAACCTTTCATGAAGGGCTGACTCTGGGATCACTCTGAAGGGGCTAGACCATGCATGAATCAGTAGAGCAAGAGGTGAAGGCTCAACTGCTGCACAGAAATAGACCTTCAGCAAAATGGGCACTGGTTCTTTATCTCCTCATTACTAATCCTGCCACATAGATCTGATATCATAATCCCTTTCCTTCTTTTATCTCTTAATTTCTTCCCCAGCTTCCAATCTCTAGTAAAAGTACATTGGCCAAAAGGACGAGAAACTGAATTTGGCCTAAAGAGACCAGTGACCAAATGAGCAGCCTCTGATTTCCTAGAAGGTATAGCATCCTTCTCCTCTGTAAAATTGTTTCTGCTTTAAATCAGTAAAAGCAAGAGTGGAAACATAACAGTCAGTGCCGAGAATGGGCTTTTAATTTTTAAACTATTTCTCTCAAGAGTCTGACCAGTTTGTGGCTAGCTCTTTGCTCCCAGAGGTCAAGGACAAGTGAAAAATATCACTACACATCTTGCATGAGTCTATGGCCTGTAGGACAAGGAGGGCAGAGAAGTGGGAAAGGTGGACAGTGCATGACAGGAGAGGACCAGCACCACTGGGCTGCCAGTGTGCAAAGCACTTCTCAGCTGTACTCCTGCAGCCCGTGACAGCCTTACAAGGAACATGAGGATCTTGGGATTCTTGCCAGCACTAGTTTCACACTTCTCTGCAGGCCAGCAGTGCAATGCTTGAATCAGTACTTTTTAAAGCTGTGGCAGGAGGAAGGGTCTCTCTGGGGTCACAGCAAAGCAGTGGTGCTTTTTTTCAGTACTGCTCTCAAGACATTGGGAAATTCATCCTGTGAACTTGCGTAGTCATGCACTCATGGCATTTGAATAAACAGTGTTCTTTTCTCACTTGGATTATCTCTCCTCACTGAAACCACATCCACTTTTTATGCTGGCTGCCTGTCCTGTAAACTAACACAGAGATGTCTTAAAAAAACCTCAGGGGCCCTTTAGTGAGTAGCTTGCTAGTTACTTCTTCTCCATTCCTATGAGAATAGACGACAATATCCAGTGAGGAATTACTACTGAACTCTCATTCTCATTTTTTCTTCCTTCTCTCACCCTCTTCAGTTCACAGCCTCTCTCTGTTTATGCTTCCTACCATGCTACTGTAGCATGTAGCTATCTCCCCGTCTCAAAACAGCCATGACAGCTTTGTCTCCCTTTCCTATTAACAACTGCATTCATGCTTCCCTCCAACATCCTAACATCGTGTAGCGTGTGTGGTGGGCCATCTAAACATACACATACTATCACCACTTCTCCTACTGGTGGAGCTGTAATTGTTGAGGCTTGCCATGGCAACAGCATGCACAGGAACACTAATGCTTCCTTGCGAGCTGACTGCCCTCGGAAGTGAGTTGGACACCACAGCCACAGTCACCTCCTCATAAAGTCCCAGATTTGCACCCCATAAGCAACATACCAGGGAGAAATCCAGCAGTCAGGGATTGTAGACAGGTGGTAACAGTCAGTGAGACTTTTCTTTCTAGAAATGCCACCAGATTTGTGGTCTTCCTTGCAAGGAAATATCAATCTAACTTTACTACCCACCAAGGTTTTCACAACCTCTAAGAAGACTTTTGTGTTAGTGGAAAATATTCTTGCACCTCTTCAGATGGGCATGGCTGAGTCTTTCTTGGCCCAGAGAGCGGGTGAACTGGCTTACTATTCTGTCCCTTAAAAATATGCCTTAAGTGTACAAGATATAAATCAAAATAATCATCTATTCATCAGCAACAATCAAAAAGACCTTTAAAAAGATACAAAATACAGCAAAAGTCAGCATATTGCTATTTACCAGACTTACCAAAGAACAAGTTGTACACATAAAAAATGCAGTATTGCCTCCATAAATAGTCAGGTGACAGCCATGGAGACCACAGGAACACTTGCATGAGGGAGAAACGAGCCTTTGTCCCAAGCCTTGAGGAGAAGAACTTTATAGTTCTCAGTTTGGGCATGTACCCATGGAATTCATATGCAGACAAGATGGGTAAGGCATTGGTGTAGCTGGATATGTGGCAAAGACTTTGTTAACAATCTCTGCCCTAGGTTGTTTGTAGGGCAGATATTTGAGGTAGTAGTTAGAAACCGAGAGTAGGTGACAGAAGGGTCACAGAAAGGTGACAGAAAAATACATTGGTATTTTTCTCTCAGACTAATTAAAGGGCCTATACATACAGGTTAAAAGAAGAGTTGCCCTTGGAAACAACTCAATATGAGATGGAGGCTAGCTTGAATGAGACAGCAGTGCGTCTTGTTGCCTACCCTGCATATATTGCACCTCAGCCTACACTAGAAAATCGTGCCCCAGGCTCCAGTGCCTTGACATTCTCCTTGCTCCAGCAGTCTTTTTTTTAATTGTGCAGTAATGAATTTAAGAAAAATCACTATCTCCCATGGCGGTTGGAAGGTCCCTTTTCAAAGGCCCTTCGCTTTCTCTTCCAAGTGCTTTTATAAGCTTTCACATTGCTCAAAGCTTGCATAACATTGTCAAGGTGTCACAGGTGGAGTGGGAGCTTCACACGAAGTTTATTAGAGAAGCCGTGCTGCTGAGCCACAAGGACCCCCTTGCATTCCAAACTCCTGCTCAGAGAGGAGCCTGGGTGCAGTTAGACCCAGCCTTACCCCTAGACTTTGTTACAGCTTAAGAAACTTTGTCCAGCAGGATTTAAAGATGGCAAATCAGATGTATTTATATAATATGAATTATTAATGATTAGACAAAAGACTTTAAACAGAATTATTTACTACACACAGTATAAAAGCTAAAACTGCTAGAAAGATGGATAGGATAGGATAGGATAGGATAGGATAGGATAGGATAGGATAGGATAGGATAGGATAGGATAGGATAGGATAGGATAGTGGCCTATATTAATGCAGTTATATTAAAGTTGGCAAAAAGAAATAATTATTAAATAGAGATGGATGTAACTAACCTATATCAACACTTGTGGGTAGGTCTCTTTCTCCTAGCCTTGAGGACTATCTTTGGAGGGCATCCCCTTACCCAAGGGAGGAAATTTCATAAACACACTCCAAGAAGGAATACATTAGAAAAACCTAACTGTACAAAAGTGGACTGGACTTTTATGGTGTAAAGTGATATGACTCCCACTCATATGTCTTTAAATCATCTTAGCAGATTATCTGCCAAATCTTTGTCTCACTATCAGGATGTTAATTCGGAGTCAGTTGGCCAGGCTGCTTTTAGCATAATTCACCCAAAATAACACATGGCAAAGGCACCAAGTCAACAGAGCTCAGCGCTCCACCTGCAACACAATCTTATCTTTGTAAGATAACAGAAATCCTGAAGATGCAATCTGGGAAACAGACATTGTTTCCACATAAGACATGGCTTCCCTCACATATATACAGAAAATTTTCAGCTTGTACATTTTCCGCAAGATTTTTGGCTACCCATGATATTTAGGGAACATCAACGGTTGCCCCAAAACACATTAAAACAGTCCTAAAGTCAGCATGGTCATTGCAGTACTATGGCCTCTTCAGGACTGAGAGACTCCTGCTGAAACATGCTGTGAATTTCCAGTGATACTAGATACTAAGATAGTTGTGAGATGCTTTCTTTAGAACTCATAGCTATTTCAGTAAGCCTTTATCACCCTTCGCTTCAGAATATAAAATTGCGAAAGCAATGATTACAGTGCTAAGAAGAAGGAAAGAAAAATAAAGCTAATAAATTATACCCAGTCTGAATAGTCAGACAATTGTCAGGCAGGTACAAATGAAACCCCTCCATGTTAGACTTGTACAGGCATTGTTACTACAGAACAAAATTAGAGCTACCATATTACTGTATTTACGCAGGTTCACAGAAGAATGTTTATAGTGGAACACTATTTCCACCTATTTGGGTGTTCTTCTCAATGAAATAGATTTGCAGAAATGCCCTTTTATAGTAGTGAACATTTATCAAATGGGATGTCTGCTGCTCTGTGAGTGTCTCAGAATAACTGGCCTAACTCCCATATATGTTGTGATAAAGGCTGTATACTCACTGAATGAGTTGCCTGGTTCTGGTGGCTAAGATGCAAGATGAAAGAAGGCTCTGAGATTTTAATCAAAGCCATTTATGAAGAAATTAATTAATGTGCATAATCTGGCTGACCTGCAGGAATCCTTTTGTGCTGGAGCTAGGTAAAATTTAAAATATCATAGTTAACTGCTAAAATTAAGCTATGGTCCAGTCCCAGGCAACAGACAATTACCCTAACATATTAATCTACCTCTGAAGTGAACAGAAAATGTTAGACAGCTTGTGACAGGTATTGAATTAAGACCTGAGATGCAGTGAGGAAATGTGTTTCGCTCCAGCTGGCAGCTAAAGAAGGAGCCCAGAGTGGCTGAGATAAAATATCCTCCCTGTGTATATCAGGTGAGCTGGAGGGTGTCAAGATGTGGTGGCATGTAGTGAGCCAAACAAACCTTGCAGAGTGCAAAATATTTAATGATCCAGCCCTTGTTTTGGCACTAAAGTGACCAGAAATCATGAACTGGGATGCTGATATCAGTTTGTGGCAGAAACTGGGCAGCAACTCCCAACAGTGCCCACACCACCCACTCAAGGAAGGGAATGAATTCCCTCTTCTTTGCACCTTGTTTTTCAAGACCATGCCAGTAAACTACTTGGCTGAGAAGGACACTTTGGACATTCTCAGAATCTGAGCATTTTTGAAGCGCATATTAGCAAAGCACACATTCAAAGATGTAAATATAACCATTTAGACTGAATACCAAATTTTAAGTTTCAGGAGGTCTCTTGATAGAAAGAGGTGACAGCATTATCCCAATCAAAACCAGACAACACTGCTAGCTAACACTGTTCCAAAAGAGATCAGCTCTTTATGAACTGCAGAATGAGACATACCTCTCACCTCAAACACTTTACAAAGAAAGGCTTTGACCTGTCAAATAAGTGAGTGGACATTTAACCTCTCTCACTTTGAGCAATGAAAGCCACTGGGGTTTGTGATGCTGCCTGAGACAGACTTGTACTGTACTAGGACTGCTGTTTGAAGTCCTTATCTGCCACGTAAAAACATGGTGAAACCAGTGGCACTCCTCATGCTCACTAAGCTGAAGAGATGCATAAAAATATGCAAGCATTTGCTGCATTCCAGGGAAAGATAGTGCTCTCGAGGCTGATCACATGTAGCTGCTGACAGACTTTTTGCTGTGCTGTTTGAGCTCACTTACTGAAAATTTGGGTACCTGCAAAATTTGGGTACTTACAAAATTTTTGGGTACCTGCACCTCACATGTTTCTCAGCTTTGCAGACCGACCTGTGCATTTGTGAGTTGCTGCAATAATGTAATCTTTCATTATCCTGTCTTCATAAAACCTTTCAATAATCACTGGATGAAATGGGTAACCAAAAGTACACAGCATGTGGAGACTGCTGATTTTTAAGCAGCCCTATGTTGTGACCATGACACACACTGTACCTTAGCAAGCAAGGCTTTGAATGTCTAGCAAGCAGAACACACATGGAAGAGCTGCATGCAAGAGAAACTGAGTTTTACAAAACTGACACAGCCAGATAAAGAACAGTGAATAATAATAACAATTAATAGAGTATTCACTAGGGACATGAGAAATATAAGCCCATGCTCTTTTCTAAGTAATTTCTAGACGTTCGTGTGGTCTTATTAGAAATTCCCCAAGTGGGGATGATACATATACCCTGTGTCAGAAATTGCTTTTTGCGTGACCTAGAAGAGACGTTGCTTGGATTTCAATTTCTGCAAGGAAAGTAAAATAAAATTTCACTTTGGATCAGTTTTATAACCAAATTAAAAAATCAAATGTTCAGACATAACCTTCTACTAGAATACTACTGGTCTTCAGCAAAGAGAAGATAAGTGATAAATATAACTGCTCTAAGAAAGCTTACTCAATGTCTACTTAAATGCCATTATGTTCCCATAAAATATATGATTCATCTTCTTTTTATGTTCCCACAGAATATGTAAAATTGGGATGCTTGCTGTTCCCACCAAAGTCTCAAGTCCAGGGTACGAACAGTTAAGCTTCTGCAAAATAAAATCTGAATAGCTTTGTAGGTATCATATTGACTTATGAAGTGTCTCACTCATTGTGCTTCTTCTTCATACTTTAATGAAAATAAGGCTCATTGTATCCAACCTTTTCTTTCCCCCTGCCCCCTGCCTCTGTTGCATTTACTTCTACCAAAACCTGTCTTCCAAAGACCACCTTTCCCTCCTCATGGCTGAGCTGACTTTCTGTAAATGGACCATCTGTAGGGACTGATTTGCACACTGCTGGAGTTGTACCCACTCCCTGCTCTGCCCACAGACAAAATGCAGGAAAAGAAGCCTGAACTACTAACATACTCCTAGCTCCACTGGTTACCCAGGGTTTTGTCCCTGGTATTTGGTTTTGCAGGCCATTTAAACAGATTATGAAGGTTCCCTTCAGCAGGCTTTCAGCACGATCAGGATGTCTGGAAAAGGAAATGACTTACAGGTATGACTCAATGCCTGCTACGAGTCATCAGGAGTTGGCTTCTAAGCAAATTATGCTTTAAGACAATTATGCAGACAATCCTCAGTAATCCCCCTCAGTAAGCCACCACAAGTGAATCTAGATGGGTCCACAGCCTCCAAAACTAGCTGGTGGGCAAGTTTCCCTTGACTCAGAAGGTTAAAACCCAGAGATGGGCAGCACGCACTGCCAGGCTCGTCCTCACACCTCACCAGACCTCCCCAAGGCAGGAATGTTTCTGGAGGTTCTGTCCCTGTCCCCTGGGCCTGCTGGTGTGCCAGCAGTGCAGAGGTGATGGTACTGCCTTCTTCACAAGAGCAGCCAGGCAAGCAGCAGTCCTGCTGCCCCTGGCAGGAGCAGGCAGCAGCTGGGCTGGCTGGCGGGAAGAACAGCGTTGCCCCCTCCTCCAGCAGTGTGCCCCAGCCACTGTGCTGGGGTTAGGAAGAGCTGGAAAGAGGTCAGGTGTGTCATGCTCTGTGGTTGCAAATAAAGGTACTAATTAATGTTTGGGATATGAACACAAACTTGAATTTAGCAGAAGGCACACTTAGAATGGAACAGGATAGTCTGTGCCCTGGCAGACATACTCTAAAGAAAAGCAATAGTGTGCCTGTGGGTAAAGTCCTTGGTGGACATCCCTTTGGACTCATCCTTGAGATACTTTTGTAGCACCATGGCACCCTTTGCACAGTGGAGAAGCTGTGCCCTTGCACATGCTGAAAAGGATAGCACTGAGCACTCATGGAGGATGCTGAGAGGCTTTCCGAGTTACCTGGAGATAGTGACAGCGTGAGGGGCTGACAGTAGAAAAGTGAAATACATGAAAGGCTGTGAAGCTTGCTTGGCACTGCCTCCCACACAGCTGTGGTGTCCTGACAACCTCATGTTGGTGCAGCCATGGCTCACGGACACAGCAGAGGACACTGGGTGTGCTGTGACACCAGCAGCTGCACAGGGACCTGGGGCCTTCTGCAAATAGGGCAGTACTCCAATCACACTGAGTCTTTGCTTGCCTTGTTTTGTGTCCTCACCTTTTGCAGTCTTTTTCCAAAATCTGATGAATAAACATTCCTAAAAACAAGCAAACCTGGGCCTCTTTAAGGGAATATGCAGTGCCAAGCCTGAGACCCTTGAGGTGGCTGGCAGCAACCAGGGGCCATGGACAATCCTTGGTGGCAGGGCCAGTGGTGTGGGGCAGCCAGCTCTCTTTACAGGGACTAGCTTTGGCCCCACACAGCTGGCCATGGCTCGGCTCTGTGTCACCCACAGCCTTTGGCCCAGCTGGTACAGCAGCATGCCTGGGTCACCGGGCCAGCCCATTCCCAGAATTTCCATCTGCCTGCACAATGTTTCCAAAATCTGTTTGTTCCGCTGTCCCAATAAGCAATGTTTCACAGCCACGAGCCTGACTGCAGTGCTCACAGAGTGACACAGTGCTCTGGATAAATTTCAAAGGGGAGAGAAAAGGATTTGGGACATTAAAAAAAAACAACTTTCATTTTGCTAAATAAGATGATCTTAGGGAAACCTAGGCAAGTGAATCTCTTCTGGAAATTCAAGGTTACACTCTGGTTGGCTTCTGGTGGATGCTTTTTGAAATGTAAGTTTTTGAAATTTAAACTGTGGGAGGTGTTGCTTACAAACAAGGCCAAGGAAATCACAAAGCAAGATAAAACAGATAGGACATATAGTTACCTTCATGAAAGCAAATTTGTCAATGAGATGAGAAAAGTTATGTCCTGACAATTCTAATACAAGCCCAAAATGGTTGTGAAACAATTACTCCACATCTCTGATTCAAATACTGCACATGTATATGTGCCTTACTGTTGATACATTTAGCCATCACATCGCAGACACTCATTTGAAGGGAAAGTTCCTCAGGAAAAGTAGCCAGAGCTGAAATAACAACATCAAGGAAGAAAAATTGGCAGCTCTCCATAAAGCTTGCTTCAGCTTACCACTTGTTTCAAGATGCTGTCCTGATGACTGACCACAGGAATGCTGAGGACACATGATCCAAATGGAGCTGCCACAGACTCTTTGGCCAAAGGATGGAAAAAATAACCGAGCTACCAGTCCGGCTTTGCTCTAATATGTATTTATGCTCAGCTTTGGGGAAGGGAGTCAGCTAAGTAATTGCAGGCCTTGTTATGCATTGTTTTGTTCATGTGACTGCCTGGATCCAGCCTTTTTACTCCTGAACCACTGTGCTCTCACTGAGCTGGCTGCTGCTGAGATGCATGCCTGCCTGTGCAAGAGGCTGCTCCTGCTGCATGGAGAGAGGGCCTTGCTGGGCTGCCTTTGGGGCAGCTCCCCTTGGGCAATGGAGCAGGTCTGCACTCCCCAGCAGCCTGCATGCTCAGAGAAGCCAGCCTGAATGTGGAAACATGCACCTACTTGTCCCACAGAAAATCCCAGCACAAAAATGGAGGGAGCCTTCTTCTGAGTATCACTTTCCACATCACACATTTTTTCACCTCTGACCCAAAGATGGGCCAGCAATGACATAACAGCGAGACAGAAAACCCTGTTCAACATTACGCCAGAAGTCTTTCCTTTGCCCCTCCCCTTAACTTCATACCTACAACTTTCAGAGGATCAGCTTTATGTCTGTGCACCACTCTAATGGCAATTAGCAAACTTTTTAAGTGTTTGAGCAGAATGCATATCACAAATAGGTTTCTACAGGCAACCTGAACAGAGTGAATTTCACTTTTAAGATGAGATTTTATTAAGTTATAAGCCTCCCATCTTCAGTAGCACAACATTACTGATGTTCCTGCATAGGTTCAAGCTGTGTAAGTAGGACACAGACAGCACAGGCCAGAACTGCAGAGAGATCTCCTGTTTTCTTGGTCCTTCTGCCAGCAGGGAATTTCTCACGCGCTGGTAGCATGCAAGCACTGTCACATTGTACTTCTCCGTGTGTCTGTCATAGGTCTATGAGCGGGGACAGATAAAAAGACCCCAAACAGTGGTGTAGAACTGAAGATCAAAGATGCAGAGTTTCTAGAATTACATGCTACTCCAGAAACCTGAAAGATTGTTTATAACAAGGAAATGGGGTCGTATTTGGAAATGTGGGAAAGATGGATTACAGGAGGATGCACCCTGAACTTCTATCACTTATTGTAAGGGAAAAAGCAAATGAATCCATAGACACACAGTAGCAGTGAGCAAAATTCAGTGACGTGCCACATAGGAAAAACATTAAATCTGTGATTTTGCTGTGTTTTTTTCCTCCCCTACAGATATCTTCTTCACTGGGCTTGCATTTTACCCTCAGTAAAACCTATTGCAAGTGTGCCCTGCTTATGCATTGAACTTATCTTCTGGGCACACCTTAGTAATTCACAAGTGTATGATATATGGTTCACATGACAAAGCCCTGGCCTTTAACTGACTCAGAGATTATTTACATCAACAATTTACTATAGCAAAAACTCACCTTAAACATGTGGGCTCTCTTCTGTGATTGCATGATTTCCAGTTTTTAAAGAGGAGGAACACAGCCATAGAGTAATCCAGCACCTGACCAAGGAATCACTGCCTCAGGGAGAACACTGCAAAAAACTTCTGCCTCTAGCTGACATTTGAGAACTACTGAGATTTTTTTGAACTATATCAAAATACTGAGTTTATGAGTTTATTCACAAAAAAAAAAAAAATATCACTTTTTTGTGATTTGTCCTGGGCATGCTTTGTGCTGAAAAAGTCAACAATCTGAGCTAATTTGCTACCTATAAATAAGCGCAGATCAGTGCAACTGTATCTAGAATTGTAATGAGCCAAATAAAAACTGGTGTAATGGACCAGTATGTCTCAAGAAAGGCTATGTGTGTTTTCCTGCAGAAGGCAGCACACAGAGCAGCTTTTTGAGCACATTTTGGGAAACCCAGACTATAACATGTTATATCATTGCACTGTCTGGGACTGACAGCATCCATGGAAATGTGAAATGATTTAAGAGTAAGGCATGCAAGAGGAGAAAGAAAAAGAAGAATTGGGGTATGGGCTTTGCAAAAGCTCCCTGTCTGCATCTGCAGGGGCTCTGCTAAGTGAAGTAGGTCCTGGAGCCAGACAAGCATTGGCAGGAGCCAGCATCAGGGGACAATGTCAAGGAAGGGAGGAGCAAGCACTGAATAAAACAGAGTAGAGTGCATATGGGTTTCATGTGGGGCCAAGACAGCTTTATCCAGGCGGGAATGCTTAGGGCACAAAAGACTTTTAATGGTTTTTGCACATGCAGACCCACACACTGTCTGCAGCAGAAGATTAGCACAGTGTGGGATGCTCTCTGAACATCTGCAGAGCAGTCACTGCTCTTCACCAGAAACACTCTCCAGTCACCCAGTGGGTGGGAACAGCATAAGCCAAGAGAATTGTACCCTACATGGCTACACACCTGAAATAAATTTTCAAATGCTTGGCCAGCTCCTTCTCTTAGCAGGCTCTGTTACCTGATACTCAGTGACACTGAGACCTGATCTGTGTTTCTCTGGCCTTAAATCTGTCTTTGTAAGCCATTTGGGAGCTAAGATGAAAGGGTGAATTAACTTGTCGCAGCTCCAGGAGGCTGGCCAAGGAGGATGTGATCTAACAAAGCTTTCTTCCTCTGTCCGTTCTGAGTAGTGACCAAGCAGCTGAGTTTCCCTTGAGTATCAAGGTCCAGAAATAAGTATGCCCTGAGAACACCTGCAGAATGAGAAAGCTAATAGGTAATTTATGGGTAAAAAGGATGGGGTAAAATTTAGATTTGAAAAGTCTACTGGAAGGCATCCACTCCACCATCCTTCTCAAAGCAGGGCTAGTAAACTCTGAAGTGTGACCAGGACCATTTTTTGTCAAGTTCTGAATATCTCCTGGGATGGGAACCTGTGCAGTGTTAAACACCTACCACGAAAAAAACCCCTGTTTTTCTTTACAGGTTGCTCCAATTTCCCATTGTTGAAATTTGTTGGCAGGTTGCCTCTCATCCTCCTGTGCAGGGCCCAACAGGGTTTGGCTCCCATCTTCTCTACAGCTACCCATTAGGGAGTTGACAGCAGCAATTGATCAAGCACTCCAGTCCCCTCACTGCCTGGACTTGCTCCAAGTTATCGGTATCTTTCATGTGCAGGACGCAGGACTCCAGCTGCAGCTTCACTAGTGCTGAGAAGAGAGGAAAAAACCACATCCCCCCAAGCAGACCAGGGTGCAATTTTCCCACTCAATGTGCCAGCCAGCAGCACCCTCACCACTCATTCTGCACAGAAACTACTGTGGACTACCAGCCCCCAGCTTGCAGTGTTGCATGGGGGGGTCACACCATCCTCAGGGACAGGTTTTACATTTATTGCCATCGAGTGGGGGCTGCCACGAGCTCCAGCTTGTCGGTGTGACCCTGCATGGCAGAGCTGACCTCCTCACCTCCACACTGAACCCTCAGACTCAGGCTGCTCTCATCCCTGCATGCCAAGACTGGGACAAATGTCCAGAGCTTTGGATGGTGGAAATGAGATCCACCACACTTTATCCATTGGCTCCGTATGTCCCTTCAACACATAGTAACTGCAGACCGGCCCCTCCTCCGAAGGAAAAGGACAGGAGAGATTTTTTGCACAATAATGCTACTTTTCTTACAATAATGCTAGATGGAGGCCTTTTCCAAGCAGGATGGGAGTGAAGAGGGAAGTGGGAGAGCATGGACATGTTGCAGGTGAACATTCGCTGACCCATTACCAGTAGATTCACAATTCTTTCAACTGTCATTGTAAGTACTTTTTTTTTTAATTTATGTATTCTTACAAGTAAAAAATTCCTATAAAATATTGGTTGTCAGTTTTAGAAATTGGCTTAATGCTCCCTAAAGATTTTTGCTAAACACAGAATTAAAACCACCTTTTTCAAAAACTTCTCCTTAGTAAAATGCATATTAGTTTTCTATCACTCTTCTTTCCTTTGAGGCACAGCATCCCTAGAGCATAAGTTGTTTTCTGCTGGTTGATTTCCTTCAGTATTGCACAGTTAGATTTATCATTTATCTTTTTTTGGTTTTTTAGCAATTAGTTTCACTTTAGCAGTGCCCTCATAGTTTCAACATATTTCTACAATGAAACTTTAAAGAAAAATTATAGAAAATGTAGGCCTGTGATATTTGAGAAAAGTGTTCTGGATCTCAATTTGTCTTTCTTTCTAAGGTCAAATGATACATAGAAAACTAATTTCTAAACCTAACCAGCAGAGATATTTCCCCCTCACAAACTACTTTAAAAACTTAAGATGACATGCATCTCGCTGTGTCAAAAGACAGAACACAAAGAAGTTACTTGCCTCGTTTCTCCTTTCTTAAGATGAGATAATGAACCTGGCCCATAGTAAAAATACCTATAGACCACTACTCTCTTCTTTAGGTCAAAAGTTATAATTCCTTTTCACAGAGTATAGTTACAGAAGGATATCAGAATCTGCAAGTATGCTTTTGCTCTGAAATGCTGTCTGCAGTTTTGCTGCTTGAAGGCTTCCAAAACAGAGATGAAAAATTATCACGAGCTCCAGACCTTGACCTGCAGGCATCATCCACTGAGCAGTTGATTTTTTAAGAAAGGTCATTTTGTCTTTGCCTTCAGTTTACCCTAAAGACAGTATGGCTGATGGTTTTGGTTCACAGAAGTCTTTTTCTGCAGAAAGATTGCAGTGACCCAGGATTTTGTTTAGGAGTCTCAAAAAGTCAAGTCAGCCCGAACACATTTCTCTTCACAACATCCATGTTCTTAGGGCAAGCTATATACAAGTGTTATCCAATACGCTTCTCTTCCAAGACACTGGAGAAAGTTACATCCAATAGTTCACAGGGGAAAAAAAAAGTACAGCAATATCCTTAGGAAAGCAAAGAGTGGAATTAAAATTACTTATGTTTTGCCAAGACTTGCCAGGACATTGTGCCCTTGCTAAGTCCTCCAAAACCTTTGGGGGAAAAAGTGCTTCCATTGTGGGTAAAATACCCCTCTATAAACAACTAGTAAGCAACACGAAGGTTAGATTCTGGGCAGGGATATAATAATAATAAAAATAATAACAACAACAACCAGCTCTGCTAAACTTTTGACCATGCTCCTTTAAACAAAGGAGCACCACCTTACAGCTAAGGTGTTTACCCTGGCTGCTGGTCTCCACTGATCACCCGTAGCACCCATTGCAATTCTAGACTGGACTACTTCTAGATGAGTGCTCCTGTACATGTAAAATTATAAAATTACCAAAATAACATTGCCTCTTTTGTATGATTTGAGCAGGAGGGGAAAAAACCCACCATGTTTATTTGACATAATTTTATCAAGTCTTGGCTCCTCAAGGTGGCATTTCTGAATATTCAGGGTTCCCTTCTTACTTACCAACTCACAGCCTCTGCTCATCTTCAGCTCTTGGATGTCTTATTGCATGCAGCACATGGAGCACATCTGCCCTACACTTTTCTTTTATAAAAGGTAAACAGTCCCTAAATTTATAAATAAATGGCTTCCCAAACATCATTATTGTTTTTTTCTTGAAGAGGCTACATCTGTCAAAGGCCTTGCAGGCTCTTCGAAGAAAACTGTGAATCACAATCAGATGCACAATGGCTACATTTCAGTTTTATGTTTCTCCCCTGCTTCATTTTTAATTTTGACTGCATTACTGCCATGCCAGGAAAACATGCCTTTGTCTTTTTCAGCCTGCATGACTGTGAGTGTGGGTGAGTGTGCATAGTTGGAGCGACAGCCCACATGCTTACAAGATAGATTGACTTGTTGGCTAATCATCCTGGCTGGGGACACAGAGAGAGAGAGGGAGAGAACAGAAGCTGAGGTAACTGTGCAGGAATGCAGAGTACCCAGCACTGATGCCATGCTCAGTTTCAGTCCCCCACGTACACTCAAAAAACTAAAACTGTGTTACAATCATCATTAAGGAAGAAAAGGTAGACCATAAGTCTTGGAAGAGCAGTATTCCCTTTCCTACAAAAAGATATGTTCAGGTTTGGCTGTAGAATCCAAAACTCAGTTCCCTACTTCCTCTTTCACACACTGTAGAAAAATCAGTAGATGCCTTTGAAGGTGGGCTTTCTCGTAGTGCTTTGGTTTTTGAAGGGACCTGCACACAATGCCTCCATAAAGGAATTCAATATTTCAACATGAAGACCTAGGTTGTGCCTCTAATTAAAAGTACATACCAAAAGTAAACATAGAAACATTTTCCCAGTGGAACAGAAGCTAAACAAAGCTGAAGGCCATTAGACCACAAGTGAGACGTTCTCATCCTATCCAGCAAAGAGGGATGTATCTTGGCTACAGCATGCCCCCACCTTCCAAAGGGTATCCAGCATAGGTACTGTGTGTTTCAGATCCTTCAGCAGCATGAGCTGCACTGGCATGATGCTTATAGTCTCGAGGTCACAGTTCTCATTATCACGCAAATACCAGGGAAAGTCAAGGGTGGGATAAATCCCAAAGGACTCCAAAGCATTCGAGCAGCCTCCCAAGGGAGACAGTCACAAATTTAGTTCTCATCTCACCACATTGAATTGGACAGAGCTACCACCACAGCTGTTTGGTCCAATGGTTATACTTTCCTATTAAAGGTAAGCACAACATCCCTCCTTTTCCAGCAGCAGCAGCACCTCTGTGAATTATGTAAGGATGGCAGTTTGCAAAACTGCTTTCATAGGCTTCTCTTCCTCTCTGATTTTCTACTCTCTAACAATATCCCACCATATAAATACATTTAAACAGACCCCGTGGTTCCTTAAGCTTCTAAAAAATTTAGTATTTCTCCAGTGTTATTGCATGTTCCTGATGCAATAACACTGTATTCAGAGGAGAGGTTCTCCTAATCCATCCTGGGTTTTCTGGTTCTCTTAGGGGGATGCAAAATTCAGCAGTTTCAAATGTCCAGACCTGTTCTGTTTATGCCTGGTCAAGCAATGAAATGTTCCCAGAGAAAGGGCAAGAGTTTTTCTGTTTGGGGGAATTTGTGACAGCAACAGAATGATACTCCCCACAAAAGGGCCAACTTAGAGTTAATTCTTGTGCAGTTTCATTCACGTCTCTCTTCAAGCCATACAGCAATGACTAATACGACCAATGCTCCTGTACATGTAAAGTGATGGGGCCCAAACCAACATTGCTTCTGTTGTATGATTTGGGTGGGAGGAAAAATCTCTTCATATTCACTCAGCTTTCTTTGACAGAATTTTGTCAGCTGTTCCTTAGCTTGGGATTCCTAAATGTTCTGGGTTCCCTGCTTGCTACAACACCAAGGATCTATGAAACAGTACTGTCTTAGCCAAACACCTAAAGATGAAAGTGTTCTTGAAAACTAATAGAGATGGCATTTTGCTGCAGGTAAAATTTTGGTTTCAGACAACATCTGTCTTGTGGTTCTTGGCTCAGGTCCACAGGTTGAGCTCAGAATTCAGGAAAAAAGTTGCAGCCTTTGCCTTTAAAGCCTCTCTGTCCCACCACTACCAGAGAAACGAGTGCCTGTGTGGATACAGCACTATATGTTGAGGTGGATCAGTAGGCAAAGAGGCTGAGAGCCACTTGATCACCTTGCCAAAGCAGCTTTTAGGTAGTGTAAAGCCTGCACCCCTGAGCTCTCTTCAGCTTGTATAAGGTAGTACAACCCTCTAGCTGGTGAAATTAGATGACACTGGAAAACACCTGGACTAGAACCTGGAATTCAAGAATTGACACTTGTACTTCTTTTTATCTTCTAAGTTGCAAGATATTTACGCCTCTTTTTTGAACATACCCATATCCTCATCTTGGATGCATCCAAGCATCCAGCATCCCACAGAGAGCAGTTCCTGCCCCATCAAACCAAAAGCAACCTTTTTCTGACACACACATAGGACTTCACTTGCCATGTTTTTAAGAGATTTCTGGTTATATTTTTTTTCTTTCATTTCTCCAAATAAAGTTTGTCTCTCTTCCTGCAGTTTAAGTGTTACTGCATTAATTAATCAATTACCACTTAACCTTATTACTCGACTTTGGCATTAATAAAGCGGTTATGGCTGCACTTTTTCTTTCATGAGTGGCAACAGCAGGCACTAAATAATTATCAAAATACGACTATCAAAAGCACACATTGAACAGCAATAATTTTTTCCTTAGTAGGCATTATAGCCCTGACTGAATTCGAAAGTATAACTTAACCAGAATAAAAGGCCTTTCTTCTAGACTAAATTAATAGTGAAGGCTGCAATCCTCTTTTGGAAAAGTCATACTCATTGATACGACTATTTGACTCTTCCAATGATACCTCTGCCCTTAAGCAAACAGAAAATGCATGCTGCACTTTCACTCTAATGGGGAGGAAAGGATCTACAGAAGCAGATTGCAGGGAGCAGAGAAATCTCCTTGTCAGATATTTTTATACGCTTCACCTGGGAACTCTATTTTTCTGTATTTCCAGAACATTTTTACTATGATTTTGACAACACACTTACTATGTATCTATCTCCAGCACCTGAATTTTAAGGATTCAGCCTCTAAATAAGTTATGTTGAAACATATCTTTTTACTACTGTGCTAGACACAGAAGTTCCCAGGGCTGAAAGTTTCTTAGGAGCTTCACATTTGGGAAGGATCCTTGTGGGCTTGCCCTTTCCTGATGCCCTTCTCTAGACATCTACTCTTTGTAAGCAAGAGAAAAAAAATATTAGACAGTAGGATAGACCTTAATTTTGAACCTCTATGATTATGTATTTTGCTGAACTGTGTCCATAAGTCAAGCTATATTGCTCACTGTTCAGAATGAATGTAAATGCTGGAAAACATACTTATGAATGATCAGGTGTTGCTACAACATTATCTGTAAGAAAGAAAGCACTGGTAATGTCTAAATGAAACCAGAAAAGTCAGTAGTGACAAAGATATATTCCCTAATCCATCCCGCCAATGTCCAGCATACCCTATGATTTTTTAAATGGATTTTTCTGGTTTACTTTTAAAACTTGTTGTAATGCAGCATAGTAGAGTCCATCATTGGTACATCACATCTAATTGGCATCTTACAAAAAGAAAAATACAAAGAAGTGTTGAAATAAAAATACACCCCAAACAACTGTAAGCAACAGGAAGGACAATTTGTCTTTCAGGAATAGGTCTCAAAATTAGCATTATAATTTTTCTCTTTTGTTTTAATGATTTTTTAAAATAATGGTTTAGGCACCAATAACTGCATCAAAGAGGGGCATTAGATAAGAAAAAAACATATATTCTTAAATATTGCCTGTGCTTTCTAACTGTGTAAAATCAATCTCTGCTACTTGGAAGCAGAAAGTCAGTAAGAAGTGCAAAAAAGGAAAAGGACTGGTACTAAGGCACCTCTAGCAGGGATGATTATTACAGGCAATTAGGCTACATAATTGCCCCAGGAGAGGAAATCATCTGCTGCTAAGAAACAAAGAAACCTTAGTTTCTAGAAACAGCCCCTACCAGCTGATACGCTGCTGCTGTGAAAGGCTTTATGTAAGTATGTTTGGTAACCTCAATTGTGGTTTATATGCAGTTTTCATTTTCAGTAAACCATATGCCTGTGGAAGATTAGAATATTACTGCAGAAGCTGAATCAGGTGTCTGCTTTCTTCTGCACTTATCACTAATGGAAATTTTATCTCCAGCTTGTGGAAGGAACTGCTGCTTCTGAAGTTTCCCACTAGTCTTCTGATATTCTTCATAGCTTCAGGGAGTAATGGGGAACCTGTCCATGCTACACAGTTAGCAGACAAGCAATTGGGTCGGTGTAGATAAATCATCTGGGCAATGGGGAGCTCTGGGAGGCTGGGCAAAGAAGAAGCCCATTCCCTTCCCATGGGCAGGAGGGTTGGTGGACTGGGTGGTTTGGCCACATCGGGATTCCTGGGTCCAAAACACCCCTGAGGCCACTATACCTTTGGCTTCTCAGAGAGTGACAGCAGTGACATATTTCCTACCCCAGCCTGCTTTAACTTCAGCCCCTGCCAAAGAGGCACTGCAAGAGGACCCAAATCTTACAGGCAGGCCCCTACAGAGACTGGAGTAACTTGCTTCTGGACAGGGAAGCTGCACGGATGTGTCTGAAGCTGTGGGCTCTGTAGAAGCAGCAATACAGGATGTGGGCCTCAGGGGGAGAAATGCAGGTTTGGGAGGTGGGGAACCAGTTCTTGCAAAACGTCCTCAGCCAGCCAAGGCTTGCGCAGTAATGTCAGCACTTTTGGGAGCAGAGCATGCTCCAGCATCTTCTCCACAGGGTCCTCCTGGATCTGGCCTGCATGGGTTTATTATCATAATTATGCTGCAATTTGCTTCAATGACACACCACAGTAAGTTATTAGTAATTCAGGTGAAGGTACAGAAAGGCCAGTCAAATATTTACTACGTAAACAAAGCATCATGTTATTCCTCAGATCCATGTGGATGCTCACATGTAACTTGCATGATGCAGTAGGGCTGTTATAACATCCACAAGCTCTGTGCCTGTTTTCTCCTGGATGCCTGCCTTAAAGTCTGATTGTGCACGCTGCCAGATTCTGTTTCTGAGGCTGAATCATTCAGAAATACTTCCTTCAAAGATGATTTTCTGGAGTATGTAATAAGTTATGAGCACATGCAGCAGGCTTGGCACTGGACAGGACACTGAGGTGTTGTTACCTATCTGGACAGCAGCTTTCATAGATCTTGTAGGACTTGGTTATTTTCAAGAGTTCTGGTCCAGCCGGTTCAAGTATTCATTGTGGAGCCTCATATAAAATATTTGGTTCTGCAATCATAGGCGTAGGACGTGTCTTTTTGCCACCAAACTCAATGACCATTTCCATACCTGATGCCTCCCACTCAGCCATCTATCTACAGCTGCTCTTCCCTAAAAGGGAATTTTACTTCTTCTGCATTCAGGCTAGGTAGAACACCATAAGCTCTTCTGGCAAGCCAGATACAGAGCAACATGTATTTTTTAGTGGTTAAATATAGAATAATCGGGAACACCAAAACTTTATTATACCACTGAAAAGCTCCATGCTGTGTTACTTTTACCTGATTGGTAAGCTACTCTTGCACAGCTCCTTCCTTTCTTGCTGGAATAAATTCAGTGCTACCTTATTGGCTCCTGCATGTCAGATGCCAAACCATGAGCCCTAGACACCAAGAGAACTGACAATTGTTGAAAACACAACACAAGACACATAGTTATTTTAAAATGCAGTCTAGAAGTACGTGTAGAGGAGGTAAAAGAGTTGAGAAACCCTTTGCATAGTTTTCTGAGAATTGCTATTGTTTTCCCACTAAGTGACCTGCCCCATGGGAACTGTGCAACACAGGCAGACCTTCATAGCACAGTATCAAATGTGTTGGTTTGTTTCTTCCATTGGAACAGGCAGGCTTGCTGAGAGAAGAAAACCAGGGAACTCCATTGTGCAGAAGTGTTCTAGTGGTAAATTTTCTTCTGAAAAAGTTGGAGCAGAGCACACAGAGACAAAACACCAACCGATTTATATAGTGTCAGATTTGAATCATACTGCATCTTCTTCCTACGTGTGTATGAGCCAATGCCTATGGGTGAGAAGGGATTTACATACATCTTACAAGGATATGTATATATGTTTAGTTAAATGCACTGTTTCTCTTCTGGAAATATGTCCAAATTATTTTACAAGTACAACTACCATAATTCAGCGTTAGTGTTATTTATCTATTTTTTTAATTTAGCCACCCAGCTCCTACAGTGCTTTTCAGGGTTTAGCTCTAAATTGGGAATTATTTTACATATTATACATATCTTGAAGAGGAGAAAATTATTATAAAATTCAAGATATACCTTAGCATGGGGATAAAAACACAACATATTTCCCAATTTAACAATATTTTCACATGTGTTACAGGCCATGGAGAATAGCTATGTGCCTGAAAGCTGATTTATATGTTATAAAAGCAAACATGCATCACTTTTAAAAAGTTACTTAAATCAAGAAACCAGATTCAGAAATGGAAAACATCTCTTTCCAGAGAGCCATGCAATCTACCTTTGCTGTAAATTAGACTTGATAGCCAGATGGTTGGAGAGACCTGGAACAATTTCTGTCATCACATTTAATAGGCAGAAAGCATGCTTCTATTACCTGTGGCCCCGTATCACACTCAAAAGCACCTGGTTTTACACTTGTACAATATGGTCTGACTTTGTGAGGCAGTGACCTACGCAAGGCCGAGCTTGGTATCAGTGGGAGTGAGTGATTCCAATCCCAGACAAGATAGGCTGTGTATAGCCTTTCTATCACTCCTCTGCAGCAGGGGTAGCTTCCAGAAAATATGGTAATTTAGTACAAACGATGCAGTGCTTGTTATTGCTTTCTTCATCCTCAAATTGTTTGAAGAACTGTAAAACATTTGTTTTTATAGCACTACAGAAACAGAGCAGAATGTGAGACAGAGAGCATCTCTGCATTAGCAAAAAATGCAACTGATACTTCAGAAAAAGGAAAGTGCTTTACCATCCTTCCATTTTTAACCACAGACAGCTTCACTCCTCACATACCATAAACATGCCTTCAGCAGCACAGAGGCACCTACTGACATTATGCAATTTTTTGTTGCATTAACTCCTTTATCTGGAAAAATTGCTTACAGTGAGCAGGTTGCTTTAAACATAGACAAACATAAAGCACAGAAATGTTATACAAGACCAAAGACAAGACCAGTTGTGGCACTGGTGTAAGATCCCATAGCCTCTCACTTGGTAGTGACAATCTCCTACTATGCAATGAGATGCATCACCTTGCACTTGCTATATTTTAAAAATTGTTTGTGACATTGCTGCAACTTAACTCGGGGATTTAGATCTTAATGCGAAGTTTTCTCTTGGGGTATTTGTCCTTATGTCATCTGGAAATCATCAGCACCTATTTTGTTCCATTGCACCTGGGCAGAAATTCCAGCTGCATGAGTGGCAGCTGGAGTGGACAGGTTCCACACGGGGGACAGCCCCAGCTTTGGCCAGCACAGGGTTTGTGTAGTGGCTGCCTGCCCTGTGGGGTGGCACAGCAGCGGGGCGGGAGCACCACGCATGGCTCACAAAGCCACCTGCTCCTCAGGCACAAAGGCACCAGGCCAGGCAAAGCTGTCCTGATGCTGCCAGTTGGGCAGTGCTGGCCTATTACAAAAACTACCTTTGGCAACCACGTCTAGAAATAGTCCCATTCATCGTTCTTGCCTCAGAAACAATTAAATTCAGCAAGCTGCTGCCAAAGCAGATTTTTAACCCTGTTAATTCAGAGCATGCAATTGTTTAAAACAAATTGGTATGTGTATTACACTAAAATCACTTCTTTTGTGAAAAGTAGGCCAACGTACTTCTCTTCTTTGACTGCCAAGACTTGCCTATTTACTTTTAATCAGCAAATAATTACTCTGTATGTACCTCAAGTGTGGTCCCGTGAACTGAATGCGCAATGGCAGCTGGAAAGCATTAGGTGGTCCCTCAGAGTATGTCTCCTGGTTTGGTTTCTTCCACAAGAAATCCGGATTGCATGGTCCTACTCTGCTCTGCTGTGTGGACCACAGCAGGCTAGCAGGAGAAGATCCACAGATTCATTCCAGCCACTCGACTGATCCAAGCTAAAACGTTTAATGCAGCTGTGCCCTTGCAGTACACATTCCTAAGCAGAGGAGCAAAGCCTCAATTCAAGGCAAGTTTATGGGTATTCAGCTAAATAAGTTTAGCTGTAAACTGGAGAGTTTTGGCTCTAGGCTCACAGTTGAGCATATTGGTATCTAAATGCACTTAGTACATGTCTTGTTTCCGAAATACAAATTTGAAACTTTGGGCCTAAGCTACGTATGAATTTAAACAGAAGTCACTAAGCATTGCTTCACATTGCTTCATGCTGGCTTCAACAGGATGTGAAAGCTATGTTGCTACAGATTAGATACCCCCAAAATGGGAATAGGAAGCAAAACTCGAATTCCCCACTCTGAAAATACTTTAATTCAAGGTCGAGTGGGACAGAAACACCTTGTGATTTTACAATCCATATTACATGTTCTTTGTTAAATTTTGTCACTATTCTGCAATGGATTATAATACATGGGAATTCCTACCAGGGTTATAACAGTTTTTGTCAAAATAATCTTCAAAAAAAGGTAGCTTTTTTTCTTGCCAGTAGTAGCTCAGAGGTAATATAAAAGCAGAAACTAAACTTCATGTTATTTTCTATAGCTATCTCTCCAATCCCAGGGAGAAAAGCAACCGACCAACCAAACCAAACCAAACCCCAAAAAACTAAAACAAAAAAACAGTTGAGCAAATTAATTTTTAATTAGCAGTGTATGCTGATACTAATATTGCAAAGTCATCATTTAAAAGTAAAGTCAGCTCTACAGAGAGCTGACGCACAGAAGGAAATAACAGAAGGAAATAACTTAATATTATTTTCAGGCATAAAAAGAAAATAAGCATGCCAAAATGATCATATGCCAGTGCAATGGAAGACTGGAGGAGATACTATAATCACTATAACTATGATGTATGGGATCTGGTCATACTTTTAAAGATACTGATACATTCAAATCAATATTTCACATACATTCCAATAGTCAGAAGGTTGTGTACAACGCTATCTTATTGCAGAACAGTGCAGAATAATACAAGTGTTCACTCATTCAGTATAAGAAGTAGTAACGCAGCTTTTTCAATATCCCATTGTTGCATTTTTGGACTTTACTAAGTGAGTAAATCACAGCTGCCGTGATGAAATGGATAAGGAATAAGCAGGAATGAAAAGGAGTCTTCATAAAAACCTGTGGAAAGAATAGCTCTGGCAGGGTGTATGTACTGCCTGTACAGCTCCATCCCTCTGCCAGCCCTGGACTCTGCCACTGCTGCTGTGCAGTGAATGAAGTCTTGTGGATGCATAGTCATGAGCCCAGCTGTCCACAATGTGTGCCCCTACAAGAACTACAATGGTCACACAACCTTTTCCACACATCTCTCTTGCACACACATGTGATGGCATTTGCTTCCACTTGTAAGATACTGCCTGCATACTTGCTTTGTTTTACCACAGGCACACACTGCTCTCTCCTCCTGATGTCAGGGGATCTGAGAGCTGGCATAAATAGATTTGTTGAGAGGAGCCAGGTCTCCCTTATGTGCCAGACAGCAGTGTTATGGCATGTTCCTGACACTAGGAATTTTGCAAAGATTTTCTCCTTACAGAACACACATTAATTCAAACAGCCTCCACCTATAACTAAAACTTCACCAGTGGGCAGAAATCTAAGCTGCTTCCCTGAGCATCCACAGCTATGAACACTGTTTATATCATCCAGCATATGCACAGACTTCATGCGAACTTTATTTCATTAAGTAGTTTTCCTTCCTCTTCATAATCTTCCCTTTATTATCTTCCTTTTTGCATTTTCTACTCCACAGGAAAAGAGGAAGCATTGTTTACAACTGCATGCCAGTATTCATACATATATCCTGATAAGATGATAATGCAGTTAATATAGCACAAAGTAAAACTGTCAGGCATCTAAAGAGATAACTATCTGTAACCACAACGACAGAAAGGTAAAGAGATGCACAGAAGTGTAACAGGAAGAAAACACCATTAAGAGAAAGAAACCACATATGAAGGGAAATTCCTGTCAGTCGTTACAATTAGAAATAGATACACAGAAAAAATGCAAAGTTATTGCTCAAAAAATTGAAATTAAACTTTAAGTATCACTTCATTAAAAACTGGGCCTAGAAATATAGTTAGCACAACATCAAAGCTATGATGACAATATTGAAATACACAGTTTATCACCTAGTAGCACACAAGTGAAATCCTGATGGAAAGTAAAGCCAAAAGCACCCTCAATCCGTAGCTCCACTCCAGGCCCTGCACCTTGTGCTACATCTCTCAGCTGATTATATCCTAAAGAACCAACTTTATTATTAACATCTAATTACTTCAGTCTCCTCCCCAGAGCCCCCTGGCATGGCCACCATGGCACAGTACAAGCCAGCCTGTGCAGACTATGCAATACAGCTGGCAGGGGGGCACCTTGGCAGAGCTCCCAGTGGTTCTGGAAACCCACAGTGCACCTCTCATGCGCACTTCTGTTTTCTGGGAAGGCAAAGTACTCAGGGCATATTGCTCACAGGCACAAGAGACCAGTGTTGCAACCTCCAGATCTCCCAGGTACTTGACAAAACATCCTGCACATCTGATGAGCCAACCACCTCCCGACCAGCTGTCCCCACTACAGCCCATAATACCCAAGCCTACTCTCTATCTTTAACAAATGTATAGTTGCTCTTAGTCCAGTTATATATCTGAGCATGTAGAGATGTAGATACCAGCTGCTGAATTTTTGCTACATTAAGTAGTGTTGAACATTACAGATACTTGCAGCAGCACATAACTTGCACGTCAGAGTTGCCTTTGGTTGAAGCATTGTATTAATAACACTTGCAGGCTAACTCCATTTTGTACAATTTGCATTACAGTAATGCATTACAGTATTTGCAGTGATCAATAAGGGACTTCACGAGAATTGTAGAGGTCACTAAAATAAGAAATCCTGTACCTCTCATGGGGCACAGATTATAGTTTCACAAGGCTGAAGGAGAAGGTCGCCATCCCATCTCTTATGAGACTAGAGGAAACATCCTCACAGGAGTATTTTGGTGTTGCCCCACTAATTTCATTGTTTGTTGCACAGTACACTCCTTCCATAAAAGCTGGTACCAGGTACCACTATCAATGCCTCCTGTCTCAGTCAACAGACCAGTTACACTACTCTCTGCTATCGTTTAATGATTTATGTAATTGTATACATGCATGAGAACTTCCTTTAGTCTTCTCAGGCTTGTTTAAACCACTCAAGGCTGTAAAGTACTGCTTACACTTCACATGAAAGTTGAATTCAGGACAGTCCACTTTAATCTGTTCTTGGCTCTGAGTACTGATTAGGCCCCAAGCAAAGAGCAGAAATATGTTTCTTGGCTGTAAAATGAAGAAATCTGCATTTCCTAAGAGAAAAATATAAAAATGTCTAATAAAGCACCCACACTTGATATGTTCTGTGTATCAAGGCAACTGCCTTAAAGGCAGTTTCTGTTATCACAGCTGCCAGAGTTGTTTATTCTCTTGCTTCTCCATGTGACTTTTCTCAAAGTCCTAGACAGACACCAGTTGTTGAGTGTGGGTTAAGCAGAAAAACAGGCTGTGCAGAAACTCCTGTATCTTAAGTGCAAAAACGAATACTTGCAGAGGTCTGAGGCCCCCATAGTGCTTTCTTCAGTCTAAGCTCTGGTTATGCTGCCAGCCCACAGCCTCTCATGACACAGTAACAAAGGCCAAACTCTGCTAGATACCGCCTGTACAAGGAAGCATATTCCAGGAATGCTGCAGCTGAATTTGTACTTCCCTTATCAGGAACAATGAAACTGAGAGCAAGCAGCTTCCTTGCTCAAGTGGAAATGACCACTTTTCAGCAAGTGCTACTGTCAATCACTGCAAGCCAGCCCAGAGGAAATGCAATTGTGATAACTGAGTGGTTTTAGTGCCTATAAAGGAAGTGAGTAGTTTAGCTTTCTTGCTCTGTGGGGAGGGGATTATTACCGTGCCATTTTAATGTCAGGTCCTGGAGCACATGCATAGTTTGTGCACAAAAATGGGGTGATGTTTTCCCTTTTAACATAGGGCCAAATCAACCCACCCATATTAACTTTTCATGACAGAATCTCTAAAAAAGGCCACACCATCCTCAACTTGTTTTGGACTCTAATTTGGTGTTGTCATGCAATTAGGTTTTGCAAAATTGGCTTCTGGACTGACAGCTTCTATTGTTACAGCATATGGCAATCAGAGAGCAGCTTGTGGCAGATGTGATGTTTATTCACCATTTGCTAGTTTTAGATTTAATGATGTCATTCTAATCAAAGCAAATGTTAGATGTGTTTGACATCTAAGGAGTTTTGCAGCCCCCCCATCATGTTTAAGCCGCTTCTGTCAAGTGGAAACACGTCAGCTCTGAATGCATCTAAGTCATATTTAAGAATCAATGATGCAATTTACTGGAGGTCTGTATTCTAAAAATCCACATTTCTAACATGCATTGTGTTCCTCCAGCAGACTACAAAGACCTCCTATTACAATAAGTGAGCTCATTAGGCATGCGACTCCTTCGTCTTGCAAGCTGTTGCGATAAGCAGCTGTTGCAAGAGGGTAAAAGGTTGAATTATCTACTTGGGACAGCACAGCACTTCATTCAGCCAGCCCAGGAAAGTATTTGAGCAATAACTCCATTACTGGAGTTAGATCTTTGACTACAGCACACAAGCAAAACATCAGTGGTATTTCAGTGACATGCTTCCCCACACCCAGCAAGCAAGACACTCCCAGAAATTAATTGACAAAAATTTATTATGAAAGCTTCAATAGCAGCAAATATTTCAATAAAAGTTATTGCAGTATTAAAACAGATCTGCAGAGTGGCCCAAGAGGCCTGTTGAAGTCTGTCTGCTTTGGAATATCTGCATTTGTTTTAATAACCAATCCCCAATACTCCATAAATATTGATACTTTCTCCTGTGTTTTGCAGACAGCACCAACAGTTCCTAGTTACAGTACTCTAATCAGTCCTTCTGGAAAGTTTTGGCCCACTTCCCTCAACTTTCCCTCTCCCTTCTGAAACAGCTCCACACAGCCAAACTTGCAATACTTCTTTCAGTTCCATGGTATGTCAGCCTCTCCACGGTTGCAGCCTACTGAGGCTCACTGGTGAGGTGAGCTGTTTTCCTCTTTCTCCTCTGTAAGAGCCCACTGCATGCCAGTCTGAGGGACTTTAATCCAGTCTCTTGACCAGGCTAATCCATGGAATCAGCAGCTTGTTGCACATTTTGGTGAACGCACAGCACGTTGAGAATGCAACAAAGGTTTCAGCCTCCCCAGTGCACCAGGCGACCATCACTCAGGTAGGGTGATAGTTGGCACCCAGTCATTGACATTCCTGCTCTCTTCGCAAAACAAGTTCAGCTTCTCCAGAGCTGGGTCCTTCCAGCCTTCTTCATTCGGGTTCTGCAAAAAAAGAAAAAAGTTGCACACCATGAGTGCTGCCCGCCAGCTGAGGTCATCATAATATTTACAGAAGCATTAGCTTAGGACTGGAAGCACTTCCAGACAGTTTCTGTCCTGACACAGACAAGACAGGAAGCAGAGATGCTGCGCTTGCGGACAGCAGAGGAAATCCAGTTACGAGAAGTTCTGCCTCCTCCTCCTACTACTACTACTCAGCTGACTCGCTGCGTGCCAAGCGCTCTGTCTGTGCCCAGCACAGAACTCGACCACCCGCAGCGGAGCAGGGGCCGCGCCGGCCGGCTCGGGCAGTGCGGGGGCAGGGTGCCGGCCGCCCGGGACACCCACCGTGATGAGGATGCAGTGCAGATCGCGCGGCTCCCCCGAGTCCTCGCTGGGCCCCACGATGGCCGCCAGCTTGGCCACGTCGTTCACCCGCACGATGTCGATATCATTCTCGCAGCAAAAGGCTTGGATCAGAGTGAAGTGGATCTGCAAGGCGATGTCCCCCTCGTCCTCCTGGTCCGCGGCCAGCACACAGAACGCGACGTTGTCGGGGTCGCTGCAAGAGGGGAGCAGCCTGATGAATCTCGCGGTCGGCGCCGGCCACCCCGCAGCCCCGCCGGGCTGACTTACACACTTCCCCCGGCCCCGCCACCGTACTTACACATTCATCAGCTTGGCCGACTCGTAGACACCGGCGGTGAGGCAACCTCGGCGCTGCGCTGACACCAGCAGCTCGTGGAGGGCCGTGCCGGCGCCCTGCATCCTGCGGGCCGGGAAAAGACACAGGGTCAGTGCGGTGCCGGCGCCAACACCACCGCCGCCCCGAAACCGCCCGCTACCCGTTTTCCTCAGATCCCCATTGCCCACCCGCACGTACCAGTCGTGGCCCGCAGGCATAGGCTGCTGTCCGTGGATCTCCTCCAGAGTCATAGCAGTTAGTCCGCACAGTGCCGCGCCTCCCCCAACTCTCGCTCTGCTCACGCCGCGAGGGCTCTGAAGCGACTGCTGGCCGGTGTGCGCTACTTATAGCCCTCGCGGGCGCCTCCCGGCCTCCCATTGGCCGGTGTGGGAGAAAGGGGCGGCTTTATTATGCTAATCGGCGCGCGCCGGAGAGGAAGCTCGGGGCGGGAGGGGGGGGGGGGGCGAGGCGAGAAAGAGCGGCTCGTGCCGGGAGGCCACGTGGGGTGGGCGGGGGGCGCTCAGGCACGCGCCCGGCCCGAGCCGGGCCCAGTCAGCGGGGCCGGGCCCGAGCCCAGTCCGCGGTACCGGCGGTGCGCCTGCACGCCCGGCCGCTCCCTGCACACCGTTCGCCCGTAGGCACTGGCAGCTAGTAGGGCGATTTGCCTCCAAAACTTGGGACAGGAAATCTGTACAGTGCGGGAGAAAAAAAAAATTAAAAAATTAAAATAAACGAAAGGTTTTATTGATATGGTTTCTGCAAATGTGAACGCCACGAAGGGATAGCTCTGTAACCAGGGCTGAGGGCAGCTCTCCAGAGAAGGGCCTGGGGCTGCACGGGGCAGTCACCTGGTGATATTCGGCAGTGGCCCGGCTGCAGCAAATCCCCCGCGCCTGTCTGTGTGCACAGGAGCAGGGCCAGCCGGCCGAGGCAGGTGACAATCCCCCTCTGCCCGGCGCTCACGGGACAGCAGCAATGCCGTCTGTCCGGTTCGGGCACCCCAAGCCGGGAAACAGCAGAGAAACTGCAGCAAGGGCAGGCGGGGCACCGAGGGGTCCAGGGCTGGGCGCTCTCCTGCTCTGCAGGCTCAGGGACCAGGGCCAGCTCAGCCTGGGGAAGGCATACTGCAGCCCCCAAAACCTGTGGGAGTGATCATTTGGAAGATAACGCCAGGGTGTTCACAGCAATGCCTAGCGGGAAGGCAGGAGACAATGAGCCGAGTGTAAATCAAGAGGCTCAGATGGGATGTAAGAAAAATCCTTTCTCCTTGAGAACAGTCAAGCAGCAGAGCAGGCTTCCGGTCCAGAGAGGCTGTGTAGATTTATTTCATCCTTGCAGGATTGCCCCAGTGCAGACCTGTTCTGAGGTCACTGGTAATCCTTCTGCAGGCTGTGCTGGCCTATGATCCTGGGGAAGGGGAATGGTGTGAGCAAACATTTTTTTTTTTTTCAGTCGACCTTTATTAAAAATTTGGACACTGTTCATAATTAATTCAGAGGGAAACGAGTGTGATTGCTGAACTCAGATTTGAACCTGTTTGTCAACAAACCAAGCAAGAAAAAAATCACATTTTCCCGCTGCGAATGAGCACAGACTAAATGTTAAAAGGCAAATCACTTTTCACGTCCCTTCAGCGTCTGACACGCTTAGGCTGAAGCTCACGGTTAGCACTTGTCTCCAGCGAGTCATGGCTTCAGAGCAGCCCCAAGCGGCTTCACAGAGGTTGTGGAGAGCCACCTTGGGGTAACCTGTGCTACTGCGACCTGTCCGGACCGACTCCAGCGAGCTGCGCACGCAGACCTCTCTAATTTGTCACCCTTGCTGTTCACTAGCCTACAGCTGCATCCTCCCCATCCAAGTGTGTTGAAACCCTGGGATGTCCTTTCCAGTACTTCACTGGGAGTCCTGGATGAAGCACGTCTTATCTGTGACTGTATATGCTATACTCTGCTCAGTTTCAGTCTCTTTGAGCAATACAGTTTCCAAAATGCCTCTCAAACTGAGCCACTTTAATGAGCTGCCGTATTTCTACTTCCAGTTGTTTCTAGCCCTGGTGACACTACTGCCCTGGTGACACTACAGGTGACAGCATTCGATCTGGCAGTAATCATTTAGTGAGTTTCCATTTCAGACTAGTGACAGCATAGGCATGGTGTCTGCCAGATATATCCAGCCTCTCTAAGAACATTTCTCTGCTGTCTACAGAGCTGTCAGTACTGGGGAGAAAACTCTTCGTTGTAAACACCAATTCTCAAGCCTCACAATCTTTTTTACCCTACTAACATGCAAAGACTTGGAAACCAAACCAGTGACCTGCCAGTCTGAATTTGCTTAAGAAGGGCATAAATTCTTAGTTTGCTTTCTCTAAAAAAGATGTGAGAAGTTTCCAGAAAATTATCTCCTGGCCTGTACTCAGGCAAGTGCAATTTTCTCCATTGCTGGAATTAGCATAGTGTACATAGTATGTACTGTTCATTCTCAAAATATAGAAACCCTTCATACATCTGCCTCTTTCTTTTTCCTGTTTTTTTGTGGGTTTTTTTTTGGTTTTTTGGTTTTTTTTCTCTAAGCATATAAATGGGGATGAATGCAGGAGAATAGCTGGAATGGTAACATACATTAAGTGGTATGTCTCATAGAAATATTCAAGGGCCTATTTCTGATGAAATAGGTGGAAAATCCAGAACTGACTCACAGCTTTGAAAGATGCTGGTATCAGCTATGACTTCGATGACTTTGTCATTACAGTAAAAGTGAAAGTTACTTGAGATGGATTTGAATTAGTAAGCCAAAGTAACTCAGAGTGGAGAACAGTGTATATGTATATGTAATAGTAAAATATATATAATTGCCTAGATAATAAAGTGATATATAGAACCTTATTAACACATTAATCCTTCGACATGCAAGCTTCCAGTTTCAGCTTAATGATGCAGCACCCTGGAATTAGGGCTTCTTGACATCACACTTTTCAGTTTGCCCCATTATTCCCGGGTCTCCTAGCACAGATGGTGCTGAAGGCCGTGAAGCATTCATTACTAGGTACTTGATCCAGCTTATTTCAAGCCACAGTATCGACGCCAGGCCTCTGATGCAGAAGAGGAGGTGTGGAAAGGAGAGCTGTGCAAAGCCTGCGCTGACCTCTCGTGGCCGGATAGCTGCTGGGTCCCGCGGTTCCGAGACACGGGTCCCCTCCTGCTCCCGGGGCCGGAACGCTTACAACGGAGACACAGGAGGAGAAAAAAGCCAACCAACCAACCAACCAAACAACCAAACAACAAAAAAACCACAAAAAAACCAAAACCAATAACCCGAAACCCAAAACAACAACAATGAAAATAAGTAAACACAAACAACAGCCAACCAACCAACAAAGCAGACCTTGACGCATCCTACATAAAGAAATCCCCTAAGGTGTGTTACCTGATCCACAGACATGCTTGAGGGTGGGAAGGCTCTACAGAGACCTGGGCAGACTCAGTCAGTGGGCCAAGGACCACTCCATGAGGTTCAATAAGACAAAGTGCTGCCCTTTAGTCTCAGCAAACCCCTGCTGCGCTACAGGCTGGGGGAGAATTGGCTTAAGAGCTGCTGGGCAAAAAGGCACCTGGGGGTGCTTGTTGAGAGCCAGCTCAGTGTGAGCCACTGTGTGCCCAGGTGGCCAAGAAGGCCAGTGGCATCTTGACCTGAACCAGAACAGTGTGGCCAGCAGGACAAGGGTATGGTCATCTTCCTGTACTTGGTGTGCTGAGGCTGCACCTCAAGTCCAGTTTTTACCCTTCTGACACCTCCAGGAAATTTAGGTGCTGGAGCTTGTCCAGTGAAAAGTCAACAAGGCTCATGGAGGGACTATCAAATATGTCTTATGAGGAATGGCTGAGGTGGGTTTGTTTAGTCACGAGAAGAGCAGGCTCAGGGGGGACAGTGTCATTCTCTGCATCTCCCTGAAAGGAGGCTGTAGTGAGGTGGGAGTTGGTCACTTCTACTGTCCCTGCAGTGATAGGACCAGAGGAAAGGGCCTTCAGCTGAGACAGGAGAATCAGATTAGATACTAGAAAAAAAAGTCACTGTTAGAGTGCCTAGGCATTGGAATAAGTTGCCCAGGGAGGTGGTGGAGTCACCATCCCAGGAGATTCTTAGGAGGCATCTGGATCTGATGCTGGATAATGTGGTTTAGTGGTTTAGAGTTACAGTAGTAGTGCTGGGTTCATTGTTGTACTGGATGATCTTAGAGGCCCCTTCCAACCTTGATGATTGTATGGTTCTAAACCAGCCCCCCAGTATAAAAGGCAAGAGACAGAGTAAGGGGGAGATAATATATTCAATCCCAAGAAAGGCAAGGAACAAAGCAGAATTTGACAGATAAAAGTGCAAAAGCATTGGAGTGGTATAGCTGATAATAAACATACGCTTTGTCATTTTGCAGAGAAAATAGCAGCGTGTCTCCAGCTGAAGTGCAGCAGTCACAGACATTACCTCTTGGCCCAAGTGAGAGGAGACTCAAACCTTCCACATCAGAGAAGGCTTGCAAGCCGTGGTAATAGACACCCCAGCCATGGGGCTCCTACACTGCACTCACCTGCCTAGTACTCCCCTGGCTTGTGCTGCACATCCAGACTTTGCATCAGGAAGAATCTCTCTACCAAGACAGACTAGTCCTCTCAGTCAGATGGAGTACTCCCTCCTCAGTGTCCTTACAAATCCATCTCTCTCTCCCTTTCCATTTCCATCTCTCTTTCCCATTCCAGTCCTCCCTCCATTTCTCCTCTCTTCCAGACCTATTATAATCACCCAGCAATCTGCTTTCTCCAGGTGTGGCATCTCACAAAACAAAAACAAAATCAAAAACTTTTCTACTGAACACAAGTTTTAGGAGGCTCTACAAATGGCCTGGTTAAATTTAAGCTGATTTTGAATTTCCAGCAGATCAACAGGTCACCTACCTAATCCTCATAAAATTTCTTTCTACTGAACCTGAAACAGATACTGCTGATCCCCACACCTCGTAAACCAGGTAGCTTCCTCTGTACATAAACTTTTTTCTGTGAAACTTTTGCCACAGAAGTGACACCAGCCAAGACCAAATATGCACAATCTGTAGGCAACAAGGATGTTTAATTTACTGGGAAAGCAGTGAAGTAAGGTTTTTCATAGCTTCTTCTTGCAAAAACAAAACAAAACAAAACAAAACCAACCCCACCCAAACAAAGCAAAACCAGAACCAAACCAACCAACCAAAAAAAACCAAAAAACAAACCCAAACCAAAAAAACAAACAACCATGCATATCACAAGCCTTGCTTAATAAAAAAGCTGTGGTCCTAGAAGCAGCAGTCTTCTCAATTAAGTGTTCCACTATATAGTTAAAAATTTATGAGTATTCTCAAAAGCATAAGTGCAATGTTATAGAATGGAGAGAACTTAATTGTTTGCATAGGCCTGATTATTACAGAATGTTGTGCAGATAAGCACAGAGCTCTTATTTCTATCATCTTTTCAAGCTTTGCACTAAAAAACGGCAAAAGCACTTCTTGCGCTAATTTTAACTATTTTCCCCAGCAGGTTTGCTTTCATTGCAATACTTAAATGGAAATATTTAGCAATTTCAAGCCATTTTTCCTGTATAGTAATGATCTATTTACTGTTTAGATACAGCATTCATCTAGCCATGTGATGAATAGTCACATATAGATCACCATAGAATCATTTAGGTAGGAGAAGACCTTTAAGATGATCAAGCTTAACCCTTTGCCCAGCATTCTGATCTTCATTACTGAACCATGTCCCTAAATCCCACATCTGCACAACTTTTAAATACTTCCAGGGATGGTGACCTGACCACTTCCTTGGGCAGCCTATCCCAGTGCTTGACAACCCTTCTGGTGAACAAATTTCTCCTAATATCCAATCTAAACCTCCTTTAGCACAACTTGAGTCTGTTTCTTCTTGTCCTATCACTTGTTACCTGGAAGAAGAGACAGACCCACACCTGGCTACACCCTCCTTTTAGGCAGTTGTACAGTGATAAGTTCTCCCCTGAGCCTCCTTTTCTCTAGGCTGAGCACCCCCAGATCCCTCATCTGCTCCTCACAGGACTTGTTCTCAAGACCTTTCACCAGTTCCATTGCCCCTCCCTGGGTACACTCCAGCACCTCAATGTCATTCTTGCAGTAGCACTGCATATTTGGGTTTTGTATTTTAAACAAGACCATCTCCACCAGAAGTGACTAATGGAGTTACAGACAGGAGATGTTTTTCTTTTCATGCTTATCTCCACTGTTACACTCCTGAGAGACCCACTCCAGTGTGCATTAAAAAGAGGGAGAAAAAAGCCAACATTCAGACTATGGTGAGCTGTAAGCGTCTGCAGCAGCTTCCTCCCCAGCACTGTGCTAAAATCTGCGTAATTCACATCATACTGGAGCTGAGAAGGGCAGTCCAAAGCAGTAAATCAGTTTGTGGGGGATAGCCGATTACACATCAGGGAACCTTCTGCAACACTCCAGCTCACGAGTCTCAGAAATACTGAGAGGCCTGACAATCTTTTTTTTTTTTCTTTTTTTTTCTTTTTGTTTTTCATTAAGAACTGCTGAAAGCCAGGTTTTCTTGGCAATGCTTTCTTTCCATCAGATCAGAATTTTATCAGGGCAGGATTTTTCAGGATTCTCTCCTGGGATTTCTGTGTGTCTATAAGTCCAGCAACTGAAAGCTTATTGTGCATTCACAGCAGCTCTGACTGGCTGCTGTGTGACTGGTAATCCTAGACACATTCACAGCCCATATGCACTAAGGCTGCGTAACACCCTGCTCAGTACATCCTATGTTTTCTGGCCAAACTGGACAGATTGTGCATGCATGTTCAATTGAAGCCTGTGTGCCAGGAAGTTTGCAGCATCAAATTTACTATTCCTGAGCACACACCTTGTCCAGGAATGCCTGGAAATCTTACTTAATAGGGTAGCTTTAGATGGAAGGTTGGAAAATTACATAAGTGACACAAAAAGTTATATTTGTTAATAATTCAAGCCAGAAGAAAGGGGGGCAAATAAAAAATCCCAGATTCTATCTCTCCATTCACTCAGCACTATCTTCAAAATGCTGCCAATTCACAGTCTTCTAGATGATGCCAAAATTAATCTCAAGTAAGGCTCAGTTACAAATAAAAATTGGAGGTTTTTATAATATAGCTGTTTTTAATCCCTACTTACCTTAGTTCCTCAATTTTTTTTTTCTGCCATATCTGCTAATGCCTGCATATGGGCCCCTCTCCTCCAGCAGAATAACACTGCTGAAGAACAGCCTTGTTTTGCTATCTCTCCAGTCCAACCACATGACATTAAAGAGAAATTTGAATGATGATGTTAGTTTTTCCAGTGAATGGCTCCACACAATGCCAAAGTGAATTTTTTTAACATCTTTACATAACTTAATCAGCAATTTTTTTTGTTGTGTACTGGTATTTTGTAGAGATGTCCAGAAATGTTAAAAATCAAGTGCTTAAGAAGATCACTGAAGAGCTGTCTGTTTGTTAAACGAAAAAAGAGCAAAATCTTTCCTAAGCCCAGGTGCTGTCAGAATTACTCATTTCACTGGTAATTCTGCAGCACAAAGAAATGTAATTCACAAAGAAGACGGGTCACAGAATCATAGAATGGTTTGGTTAGGAAGGAAATTTGAGACCATCTAGTTCCATTGCTCCTGTCATGGGCAGAGACATCTTCCATCAGATCAATTTGAAAGCTCCATCCAACCTCGCCTTGAACTGGGCAACCTATTCCAGTGCCCCACAGTAAATAGTGCCACCACCCTCACAATCAATAGTTCTTCTATATATCTAGCCTAATTTTCCCCTCTTTCAGTGTGAACTCATTACTCTCTGTCCTATCCTGACAAAGGATCCCTTCTCCAGTATTCACTTTCATATACTGGAAGGTTCCTGTGGGTTCTCCATACAACCTTCTCCATAATGAACAGCCCCAACTTCCTCATCCTGTCTTCGTAGGGGAGGTGCTCCTGTCCTCTGATCAACTTAGTGGCCCTCCCTTGGACTCTTTCAAGCAGCTCCATGTTGTTCCTGTGCTGGGACCCCAGAGCTGGCTGCAGGGTTCCAGGTGGGCTCTCCCCAGAGCAGAGCAGAGGGGCAGAATCCCCTCCCTCCCCTGCTGCCCACGCTGCTTTGGATGCAGCCCAGGACACGTTTGGCTCTCTGGGCTGGGAGTGCCCATGGCTGGGTCATGTCCAGCCTCTCACCCACCAGCACCCCCAAGTCTTCAGGGCAGGGCTGCTCTCAATCCCTTCTCTGCCCAACTTACTTTAGTCTGCAGAAAAGGAGGTTCATGGGAGGCATTGTCATTCTCTACAACTGCCTGACAGGAGCCAACCATAAGAAACAGCCCGAAGATGCATCAAGGAAAGTTCAGGTTGGACACCAGGAGAAATTTCTTCAAAGAATATTCTGAGTTGGAAGGCACTGATGATCCTCAAGGATCATCAGTTCCAACTCTTAAGTGAATGGCCCATATTGGGATTGAACCCACAATCTTGGTGTTATTAGTGCCATGCTAATAGCTGAGCTAAACTCAGGGTAGAAACAGTTGTTAAATGTTGAAATTGGCTGCCCAGGGAGATGGTGGAATCACTGTGGAGATGTTCAAGAAATTACTAGATGTAGCACCCAATGCTGTGGTCTAGTTGACAGGGTGGTGATCAGTCAAAGGTTAGATTCGATGGTTTTGGACATCTTTTCCAGCCTGATTGATTCTGTGATTCTGTAACTTGCAGATGTGTTGCCCTATGTCAAGAGTCTCTCATATCTTAGCAGAGATGTGCAAATCTGAGCTAAATACTCTGATCCTTTGTTAATCCTTTGATGTCTTCTGTTGCAGGTGTAACAGAATGGGCAACCGGAGAATGAAAATTCAGGTGGTCAGCCTAGACCCTTAAAAGTGCAACTCTGAATTTTTCCATATGCTTTTTCTTGCTTTTAAAAAGAAAATCTATGAAACTTAGGCTTATATCTAAACAGGTAAGAAATGAGATCTGATGAGAGAAGGGTTACCTTCCCTTCACCCTTTTCTTTAAAATAAATGAAAGGTAAGAACATAAAAAATTTTTACTGATCTCAGTTACTTGCTGAGACATCTCTTCACTGCTAATTTTCCTTGCTCACAAGCAACATCAAATCAAAACATTTGTATCCAACAATCTTTGTGACAGTAAAAATCAGAAAAGCTTAAAATTAGAAAATGGACAATTCTTTTCTTTCCTTTTCACCCACAAAGATGAGCAGAGATATTTTCTTTAGATATAAAGAAGCACATTAATTAAACTACTATGTAATGGTATCTCCAAGTTCAGACTTCCTCTTTGAGATCTTGTTAATCAAATGCTCCAAATATCATAGTGAGAAGTGAGCCATGAATGACCCCATGAAGTGAAATCCAGTTGCACTCTTTGATGGATAAGGTTACAAAAAGCAAGTGGTGACACTTGATGAATGTACGGAAATACAACATAACATTCAGGTGCAGTTTCACACTGTATAGGACAAAAGGCCAGTGGAGAGCTATTGAGTACAAAGGAACTGCAGGACTATTATTCCTTGCTATCATGTTTTACTAGTTAATTGTCCATCTTGAAATTCACTGAGATAGCTTTAACTAATTTTATTAAATTATGTGTGTGCCACCTGGCTAAGCTGTCACTGTTGCTCTGCTGGTTTTTATTTTCTTATGTTGCTATGTTTAATTCCTTGCCATTTCCCCATATAGCCTGATACCTAAGTTACTGAGCATGGGATTTTAGTTCAAACCTAAATCATGGGTTTCCACCTGGACATTAGTTGTTCATCTGGTGTGGGAAAAGTGTGGTAGGGAAGGGCACAGATGGTGTACATAAGAAGTGGGGTAGCAGGTAGCCTACCCTTGAGGCACGTGTTGTGATCAGCTGTTGTCTGCAGCATGGGTATAACACTGTTTTCAGAAAGTGTGAACACCTAGAACTTCTCTGGTTCCAGTCAGTTTGTGTATGAGCCTGGACATCAGGTAGACGATCTTACTGACAATTAAAAATTCAGTATCTAACCAACAGCATAAGCTCTGTCAGCAGTGAATTATGCCTAGCCCCTGACACCTGATGTTGTTCATCATCAACAAGCCTTAAGTGAAAGATGCAGGGCTGCACCACATGGAACCAGAATGCAGCTTCCCCAGTCCCAGCTACCTGCCATAAGCAGGAAAAGCAGAGTGTCTGAGCAGGACTCTCTCAAGTGCAACACATACTGGGGTTTGGTGAGGAGTGGAGCTCCCTGCTGGTAATGCCTGAAGAGAGAGGGTGTCAAGCATGGCCTGTATTTCCAACCAAAAATATGCCCAGGGAGATCTTCTGACAGCCCTGACAGGGAATGGAAAGTGGGATGTAGGAAAACACTGAGCAAAGATTTTTCTGCCAGCTGAATAAACAGAGGCAGAAGCAACAGAAGGCAGGAGGCCCCTGGTCCTGGGTTTGCCCAGGCAGAACAGTGCACTGCATTTGGTGCTCAGTTCTGTTTTACAGATGCAGACTGTGCCCTCTGGACTCTCAAGGCGGGCAAACTGGGCTGAGCTTTAGAAAAGTGGCATTGAAAGTCTGAGATTGCTCTAGACACTCACACTGGCAACAATTCAGTTTGGGGTACAGGCACAGTAGAATCTGAGGGACAAATACCAATATACTGGAGGAATAAGATCTTGGCCCTTCAACTTGCACCCACCAAGCCCTACCCTTCAGACTCTTTCTGTAGTTGTGTACCCAAAGCCATGCACAACATCTTTGACTGGAGAGGCTTCTTTAAAGTCACAGACAAACTTACTGCACAGTGACTCCTCTCCGCACAGCTCTTCATTTGATAATTCATTTTAGGGCACAGTGTTTCATTTCCCAGCATGGGGCTCTGTCTCTGTAATTTGTCTAATATAGAAAAGAGGGGCCATTAGCAAACTCCTTTGACTTGTGCCACCAAACATTCTGAGAAAAAGATAAGGATGCCAGAGTAGGCTTTCATCACTTATCTTGCAGTGACTTCATCCTCCATATTTAGGAGTGAGAAATCAGTAATCAAATTACCAGCAGTGAGAAATCAGTAATCAAATTACCAGCATATACACAGTAGTGTATCTTCTTGTTTAGTATTCTTCAGTAATCTGCTGAATTGATGAGTGTTTAAAAGAAAAAAAAAAGATCTACCTGTTATTGCAAGAAATACCAGAAAACAAAAAATACAAGTTATCTTTTCAGGTGGCATTCTCATACCAGTCACTTAAATCAAAACAGTTTAAATATCTTTTGAAATATTTGTTCCAGCTTGCAAGGGTTTAAAATTACTAATATGGAATACACTCTCTATTCTGAAAAGGACTTGTGTGAAATGGACCTCTAGTGGTTAAAATAGGCATGTCTTCAAGCCCTCAGCACGCCACGAGGTGCCTCCCACCTTTCTGGGAGGGATCCTAAATGTCTATTTCAAAATCTAAGAACGGTATCACGTTTCTAGAAATATAGTTTCCCTTAGCTCCAGTCTGTGTGGATACAATAGGAGGAAGATGTGAACTTCACTTACCACTTAGTCAACTTAACTCTGTTTCTATTCAGTGTTTAAGATACATGCATCTGGAGAAGTGACCCACTCCTAGCTGCTTAAGAAAGTCTGGGGCCATTGACTATGACATTTATAAAGCAATAATAAGACCGAATTTGTTACAGAGATCTTTTCCATTGCACAGCACTGTGTGACAAGCAGTTGTTGTTCAGAACATAGAAGCAACTGTAAAAAAATAAGACAATTACTGAAGAAAAGCCCAGAAATCATACAGATACCTTGGTGCTTGCTAGTAAGGATCAAACAGAGTGGTGGCCAAGTAACCTCATATTGTGGTTTGAAATGGGGAATATACTGTAAGAATTTTGTCATCTCTGTTTTTCAGAAGAGGAAGGCTTGTTTAGTAATCTGGACACCAGCACATCTAACTCTGAAATTGTATGTAACCCTGGACAAAACGGTAAAGCTCTTTGTGCCTGGCCTAGTTCCACATGTGCAAAACAGGATTAGCAGACTGGCTGAAATCCTGCATGTTTTCTGCAATTTTAAATCTCCCAGTTCCGGGATTCATGCTAGTCGAGAGAAGCTATTTGTATTTTGAATTAAGGCTTTTTGACTCGCATAGTTTGAGGAAAAAAAGCTGGAAGTGAATGAAATATATAGACCAACAGCAAAATTTTTAAATTTTGAAATAAATAAATAAATAAATAAATAAATACATCATCTTTAAGCCAAACTTATTTTTTTTTGTGTGTGTGGGCCTTGGTATTTGGTAAAACAGAGCACATAACAGTCATTGTCACTTGCAGCTTTCAGCCTTGTGTATATCATTACCAGTTAGGCAAGACCACTCTGAAAAAACTGTTCTAACCATAAACTGCCAGGCAACTCATCAGAAAAGGATGACTGTAACCAAAGAAGGGCTCTTGGTTTTTCCTTAGTGGGTGCCACTGCCAGGCAGAGTGCCGCTGTCCCCACCGCTGGCTCCCACTGGTGTCACGGTAGCGTTCATTTCCACACCTTCATTTCCACCAGTGCTGCTCTCCCCACCCTCCTGGCGGAGACAGGATAAATATAAATAACAAAAAGAGGCAGCCCTGCTCCCGCAAGGTTTGCGCCTGCAGCTCTGTGTGAGGAGGGAGTTTGGCAGCCGAGGCTTCCCCGGCTTTGCTCACAAGGTGTCACCCACGGGTTACGCTCCTGCAGATCTGCTGAGCGCAGCTCCTCAAACGACTTGTACAGAGCTGTGGAAAGACTTCCATTAGCGCCGGGTTTTCCTTTACAGCCACGGATGGGCAGGCCATCCATGAAACCAGACTGAACGTGTGCTTACTGGTCACTGCTACACTAAACACACCTGAAAGGTTTCCACTGACATCACTTCTCTGAATTAATTACATCGTTTTCTCTTTTATTAATTTACCGTCTGCATAAAAAGTGGTCAAAATAGGATAGAATTTGCATACCTGAGCCTAAAAAATGCTTTGCAGAACCAGTAAGAAATAAGGAAAAATGTTCCCCGTTTCACCTATAAAGGAGCAAAGCTTATGCAGAGGATTCCTCCGGCAGGCACCTACAGGAGGTATTACCGTTGAAAGCTGAAAGTAGCCAGGACTTTGGAAGCATGAAAATGATCATTACCGGGAATTAAAGAACAAACAACTGCTATGGAAGCAAATCAGTCATCCAACAATGTCAGTCTGACTGACAGAGTATCCTACCGTCACAATTTAGAATCAAATAGAGCTAGTATTCCAGCACCTCCCATGTATTGTGATGAGGTGTATTAAGATAATTGTTACTTTTCAGGATACTGCTACTTCAATCATTTCTGTGCCTGGGTTAGATTATACACAGAAGTGACTTGAAAGCACTGTTGCAACAGGAGTGTTTGCAAATGCATTGGCCTAAGCACGGACTAAATCCTTGCTGAGTCAGGACCTAATGGTTTGCTACACCACACAGATTTGGAGTGTCTTAACACTGTCCTGACAATTTTCTGACACATCTGTAACAGACAGAAAGAGGTTAATAGCATCCCATCTGCAGTCAGACAGTCTCAGATCCCTGCAATTAGATGTTATCATTGCATTTGTGCTTGTAAAATGTCTGACGGATCCTATGATTTCACTAATTTGCAAACCCACAAGTCTGGTCGAAATATGCTAGCGTAAAAGCTGAATAAATATTTGCAATTTTACACAACAGTTAGATGATTATGATGATAATATTAATAACTAATAAAGCTGAAGGTTTTACACATTGCTCTTTTCCCAGCGTCTAATCCCAGGAAAGGAACATCTGCAACACTTGAAGGCAGCAAAACCAAGTTTCACACTTGTGCACCCTCCCCCCAGCAAGACACACAGTCCCTCGGGTCGCCTACTCTTCCTCCCGCCTCTGCTCGCACCAATTCTCCTGGCACCAGCCTCTTCCAGGGGTCATTACGCTCTCACTGGAGCCTCTCCACTCCCCAGAGAAACACTCTAATACCCTTCCCCCTAATTTCCGCGGTAAACCCATCAGCTGCACGTCCCTACTCCTGCCTGCACAGCTGGCTGACACGCTGTAAATGCACCATTTGCGAAGCACAGACCTTGCATCAGTATTCAGGAAATTGAGAATGAAGTTTGCGGCTGGACCAAAAGAAAAAAAAGAGGGGGCGGGGGGCAGGGTGGAAATCACACTTGAAGTGAATAATGTGAAGACTTCTGCTTTCTCATTCAGGGCTCTCAAGCAGCAAAGCAGAAACAAAATATTTTAGGCTCTCTTTTTGCAAATTTGAGGCCAGCCTCAAATCTGGGTCCTGTCATATATTTTAATGTACAGTATACCCCAGAGTCCACACACAGCCCTGCTGGCTGCATGCTGGTCCTATGGAAGATCTCTGGCATATGGCTTATGACCAAAAAATAATACCACTAATATGCACTAATGGCACTAATATGCTTCCAAATGTCACATGATTGTTTCACAAAGAAACCTTCAGAAAGCTGTGAGAAATCTGCATTGATCCTTCAGATCATGTTTGCTGCCACACCAAAAACTGTATTGCTTTTACACCCCATTTCCAGTGCAAAAGGAATAAACCCTCACAATTACTTGGGTGCTTTTCAAGAATACTTGTGACCTCAAAATGCCCATTGTGTTGCCCAGCTGCAAGAAGGAGTTAATCTGAATTCACTCCTTCAGCCACAGTCTCAGTCAATGCTGGTCACAAGAAAGATGTTGGGGGAAAAGACTGGGGTGGCCATGCCCTACTCCACGTCCCTGTGACACCTGGGCCACCAGGGTCCTGCTCTGCAAGTACTGCAGAATCCACTGCTAGCAAACAAGGAGCAAGAGCCAATTCCTCATCACCCATCTAACATGAGGTCTGCTGCTGCTGGATTGCACAAAATGGGCACTGCATGAACACAGACTGACTTTGTCTAGGGGCAGAGGCGGGGGGAGCATTAGGTGGGAATGTATGAGATGTTGAGTTTATTTTAGGCAACTTGAGCCTGAAAGTCAAGTCCCTTGTGTTACTTAACAAGGTGCGCTGCTCACAGTCTCTCAGACAGCCTTCACACAACATTAGAACTCATCTTCTTGTAATGAATTCAGATAATTTCGTTAAACTAGAATTGCAGACAGCCGAAGGACATACACTAAATAATTTGCAAGAGTCTGACTTAACTATTTGGTAGCTGTTTGGACCAGTTCAAACAAAGAAAGATAGCTTATGAGGAAGACATGTTAACCAGACCACCTGGAACCCAAACTCAGGGCTATCCCTTGAAAGGAGTGTTCATCTTTTTATGCAATAGCAAAAGGCAAATAAAAAGTAAGCCACTGGAAGACTCAGTTGAACTTTGTCCATGGCATAACAGGAAGGGCTGTTCAGCTTTGATATTTGATTTGCTGTAGGTCTTGAATCTATAGCAGGAATAGTATCATAGGAATAAACAAATTACTCTCTTAACACAATTTAAAACAGTTTTGGCTGTTTCATGCCATCTATAGAGTAGTATTTAACACATAGTAGCAGCTATCTATTTCTAAAAATGCATGACACACACTTACATATGGAGCAGTGGGAGGCAGAACTCAACTGCACTAGTTTCCTTCTTTATGAGTGAGACCAGACTTGAACATTTGAGTATATTGCCTTCTGTCTCTGAGGAACATATTTGATACCCCCAGCAGAGCATGGCACAGGGAGCCTATGTTCAGTTAGGCATATTCATAGATCTCTCCTGTTCTTTTAGGAACCACAGCACTCCACAGCCTCCCTTGTAGCTTATACTCTTCATTTCAAGATCTGCCACTTGGTGGCTTTGAAATATACATTTCAGTGACAGATAAACAGCCTAGCTCAACATATTTAGCTAACCTGTTCATATCACTGCTTAGTGTTACACCAAGCAGAAAACTCAGTCCCACACTTGACTTGTGAAAATTTCAGGGGTTTCTTTCAGAGAAATGCTGTGTTGAAGGGTGCCATGTGTACAGCAGATTCTTTCAGGTTCAGCTGCAAATGGACAACAGTTTCCTATGTATGGTTGCCTTTGCACTCCACAGTTCCCCAGTAAATTCATTCAGTGGGGGGACTGTCATCATTTTGTATAGTAGCAATTACTATTGGTTTATAATCAACCTGTGATGGAGGCTAGAACCCTTCACTTTGTCAATTGCATCCTGTACCAGTCATTCCATTCCCTCCAGTGATGGATGTAGGTTCAGAAGCATTTACTGCCCCACTCATTCCATTAACTCATTTAAAATATTGGCTTTTTTCCAACCCTTTTCAATGTCTTCGGTGTTCCATTTTTTATTTTTCATTGTGTCGACACTAATGGTTCAGAAAGCTCTTTGGCCAATTCCTGGAAGTTATCCAATCCTGCAGACATTTAAATGTTTAAGCTTAATATCTGCCATTTAATATCCTCCCTAGTCACTCACTAATGGAGCAGAAGGTAATCATCACCGTATCCTCATACCTTTCATACATCTGTCAAAAACTAAAATGTCTCTTCCAAAGAGAAGCAATTTCAAATCCCTTCCCTTTCTTGGTGGCCCTCCCCATCACAGCCAGGTGCCTGAGGCAGCATGAAGGCAGGGCTGGGGCCATGCTGAACAGACACCTTGTAATCCTGTAGAAGGGGAGCCCTTAAGCTCCAAACTGACTTATTTCATGGTTTCCTGTACTGTTTCCTGCATCCCCTATCTTGCTCCAGGCCTTCCTTGTTATCCAAAGAGAGATGCATGCATCCCTCTATGCAGCTGCATGGAAAGAAGCCCTGCCTTTGCTGTTACCACAAGGGAGCAAACCAGTGCCCTCCCAGACCTTCACCCTTGGCTGGGATTTGTCCAATTTCCTTGCCATCTCCCTCAGTAGTCGACTAATAGATTCAGGAAGCATTGCACTAAGCCCTGGATTAAAAGGGGCATAAGGACCCAGCCACAGAGGAGAGAGGTCGATCCCAGCTGGGTCTATTTGAGCAGCATCATTGCCATGGTCCTCCACCAACAAGAGGAGCAGTCCCAAGGAACTCATCTAATCTTACCTTGCTGCAGGTACCTTGGATCTGAGAACAGCAAAGTACAACACCAGGACACTGCCAGAAAGGGGAAGGTCAAAATCACATGGCGTATAAGCGATATGTTTATGGTCTCTATAAACAGTCTGAAGGTGTATTCAATACTTCCTCCTTCTTTCTTGCATGTCTGAGGTCTCTGCTTCTTCTAAATGACTAATGCCTCAAACCAACATTTTTTTTTAAAAGTGCACTTGGATTAGACACTGGATTAAACTAGCTATGCCCTCAAATACATCCTGGCTTCTGACACTAACACATGGACACATTTTGAAAAACAGTGTCATAAATAAATGGATTTCTACTTGAAAGTAATTCCCTAAAGCTATAAATATTCTGATTCTCCAAAGCTATGAAGAAATATTATTGTTTTCAGACCATAAGAAACAACTAACTCTAACTTTGGATACTGTTTTTCATCACTGAATCTAAAAGGGTTTCTACAAAGGAAACAAGTATTATTATAATTACCATTACCATCATCATTATCATTATTATTATTCCTATGTTACAAAGGGATGAACTACCCTACAGAAAGGCCAAGAGACTATTGGTCCTTCATTTGGCCACTGATGGAGGTAGACAGTCATTTGACTTCCAGTCAGACCTTTTGGTCAGTAACCTGCCTACAGAAGTAGGTTATTTACAGAAATTTGTGCCTGTGAAATAGGTCACAACCACATGAATGGGTAACCAACAGACAGTGGAAATTACTACTTTATTTTTACATGCGGTCTTTTTCTGTCCTCCTCTCTCTGCAGAGGTCTATGAGATCTGTGTTTCTGAACTCAGACAGTCCAACAGAGAGGATTCAAGCAGCCATCAAAGAACCCCACAGAGATCTATGAGATCTATGGATTTTGCAATAGTGCCTGACTATCCATTTAATTCAGCTTCCTTGTGAAAGAGAGATAAGCTTTTACTGTTGGTTACACTAACTTCAGGCCTGCTGACACACATTTTCAATGTTGTAGCAGGCTGGTTCTGTTAAGAGAACGACAAAAGATTTCTAACACGCAGTAGGAGGCGCTGATGGTGGTAAAATGCATTCATTTCCACAGAGCAATTTGAAGATTGCACATTGTCCTTAGGGCACAAGAGCTGATTAGGAAAGGGCACTTGTTGATGGCACTCCTGATGGTGGGATGTCCATCAGCATCGCTATGCCTCTTCTCACAAACCAGATGGAGTACTCCAGCTCTGCTTGCTGCATAACTCTGCAGTCCCTAAGAATGGTAGCAGTGAACTAAACCTCCAGGAGTGAAACTGTTAGTGAGTTGAGCAGAAATCAGCCTCCTCATTCCAAAACCACGAGTTAAGGAAACCTTTCAATTCTACATAGAGACTTTGCTAGAAAACACCTAAAATTAGATAGTGGGAAATAAAAGTTTCCTCTAAATGGCAAAGACATTTAAGCAGGACACAGAACTACAAACACTTTAGAGGATGAATATGTTGCTTTGAGGGCAAATTCTCCATTTGATGTAAATTGAAAATGATGTTCTTGGTATCACTTCATGCTTCAGTGATGTAACTGTAAGAAAACTTAGTCGACTATTAAGAATTACACATCAGAATTTATAAACACATGTTTTGGTTGAAAACATCTGAATGGGCTATATTCTTTTCCCTGTGGCATGGATGCACAGCCCTGCACCCCAGCAGAGCTGAAGTGCCCATAATACACCTAATCTATGTGTTTTGTGGTTACCTAATATTATGAAAACTAGAAAACTAGCACCTACAGAAACATAAGTTTTCTCAAGTGCATTTCAATTCAGAGTTGTTTACCCAATGACTGTAAATGTACAAATAATTAATTGTTTTATTTAATAATTTACATAGCAAATTAAATCATTCTGTGAAAACTGTAAGTTTACAAAGACAAGGCTGTGGGCTAGATGCAGCAAAGACATGCAGAACTGAAGTGCTTCAATCATTTTTAAATACTCAACCCTTGAAAAAAGAGCAATAGTTTTATGCTATGTCCGGCAGCTGCTGAAACAGAGTCCTTGGTGCCTCAGACTGGCAGTGCAAAACACCCTCATCATACAGGCACAGAAGCAAACACTGAGTGCTGAATATGTGTGAAATGTCACTCCAGAGGCTACATCTGGGTCAGGGCTGCCAGAATCTACCATCCTCAATTCTATTCTGAAAAACAGTTCAACTTAGTGCCTCTCAGTGCAATATTGAGACTAGTTACAGTACAGAAAGAAATGCAAGACCTGAGCTTAGTTATAAAATCTGGGAGACCTGAGCTGCAGACCTCACTCCAGAGGATGTTTCTGTGTATGATACCTGAGATATTAATCACAAGACCAGGATATGGAGCTGCCTGGTTCTCTTACAGGTAGGCCTGTGTTATGTTCCCCCTTCTCATTCTTGTTCTGGATTAGATATTAATGTCAAAGGACTTTAACTAAAGAAAATCACTTTTTTTATCCCAGTCAAGTCAATTCCTTGCAAGAACCAAAACTTTGGGCAAAGCTTGGGGGAAAACCACTCCGTATAGAGAAACTACACCCGTGGCTGACCTGGACTTGCCTATGGGAGGATCTGCAACCTGCTCTTGGCTCTGAGGATGAAGACCGTTCTTCAGGTGCATGCAACTGTTGCTGTGCAGACAAAAAGGATGCCTCAGAGAGCCAGGTAGCCCTGTCTGCTTACATGTCCCATAAAACAGCCAGGATGGCAGCTGAACACAGGACTGTAATTGGAGGAACTGATTTCACACAAGCAGAGCATTCAGGAATTACAAATAGTACAGAATGAGTTATGTATGTTTGCTTTAGAACACGTAAAAGCCATAGTCTGGAGGCAAGAAGGAGAGGAGAAATCAGATTTCACTAACAGACCCTGCATTTTACAAAGTATCAAACAGCCCAGTCATGGGACTCACCGTATTTAAGGGGTAAAATCAGAGACCTGTTTAGCGAGACTTTTTACAGCACTCTCAATTATGCTGTGCTCCTGGCAGCCAGAAAGATGTGTTTTAACACGTACTTTGGCCTCTCTCACATGGCATATTGCTGCACATTTGTCTTGACAAGCTCTTTTGCTTTACTGTGTTTGTAGCCAAACCGATGTGTGGTGCAAGCAGGTTCAATCCCAGATCAGCTATTGCAGCGAGGGATTTGGCATTCAGCACTTGTAATTGTTCTTTTCTCAGGCCTGCTCTTGCACAGCCTTGAGCACTGACTTCTCAGATTTTAATGCAAGCTGAAAACTCTCAGCCTTTTTTAGGATTGAACTTAAAATAATTAAGGCAATCTTGAAACCACCAACACAAGTTGATGAGCAGATTTCCTCCTCCTGATTTTAGGCTTGGGTATGAACCTTTTGCTGATCAGATTATTGACTATGTTAGTGAGATTTTCCACAGTACTGGGCATACAAATCAGTTATACTTTTGGAAGACATAATTTAAGTTGTCACAGCTGCCATAAATCTTTGCATTCTAGACACATATGGAATAAGTATATAGTATTTTTTTTCTTATAGGTAATGTTATAGAAAAGGTTTAATTATAGGAAAGAGGTCCTATAATGCAATTCTGAGTGCGATCCACTTCTAGCTGTGTTTGCATTCATTCTCTAGTCTAAAATGTTTGAAACCTGTCAACATACTTACAGAATATAATGTACCTATAAGACAGTAATCACATCAAGCTGTCTCTCCCAATGCATTTCCTTATTTCATTTTGGCTGTATGGAAATGGTGGTATAACAATGTACCTGTGACAGAAACCAATAGGCTTTGGCACATTTTGAGGATAACAGCTCTCTTGAGAGGACATCAGCTAACACCAAGCCAGGAAAAAAACAAGTCTACTGATAAGTGCTTTGGTAGAAGACAATTTATTGGGAAGTAAAAGAAATATTAATCACAAAATATTTTGTACTATGTAACATGATTTTCATGCACTGGTTTGGTGGTAACAATGTAACTGAACAAATAGCTGGTGAATACCTTTCTCTCTTCTTGTCTGACATTCTGCAGTTCCTGGGAGTAAAGAGTACATTGAACAAGCTGCAGCTGATGCCAACAGGACACTACTATAGGTATCAAGAGTAACAGAGGGTGGGAAGAAGTGGCTGGGGTTCTTTTTTTATCCATATGAGGAATATGGATAAATTAAAGTGAGATTTGTTGCAGGTTAATATACAGACAAATATGAAAAACAAAACAGTTCAGAATAAACCCACTCCTCCCACCACTCCCCCCAAAAATCAACCCAAAAAGCCAACCAATCCACCCCTAACTTCAAAACAGACAGGAAGGAGGATCACTTTGCATTAGCATCGTGGAGCTAGTAGCTTGGAAGGCTGCCATACAAGAAGCAGTGGGGAATTTTTTGGGAGTGTATAACTGGCACAACACTCTGTGCTACCTGCCTCTCTGGACTTTCTTCTGCTAGGGGGCACATTAGAACAGGGGAGAAGATTACAGGAGGTATTTCCAGATTCCCAGCTGCATTTCATTATAGACAAACAGGCTTCTGTGAGAATTGGGAATTTCAAAGCACTAAAAGGAAGTGCCAGAGCGTGATTATTTCACAGCCTTCCCTGGGTTACTGCTAAACCAGAGAGCCCTTTACCAGCCCTTTACCAGTTCCTAGCTCTTCCACCGTGCTAGGAAGAGCTCCAGCTGGTAAGGACTGGCTTCCCTGCAGTTAGGGGTCAGGCCTGCACTGCCACGGTTCAGTCAGAGCTCACCCCGATGCAGGGGCTCACTTGCCTCATTACTCATGCACTTAAACGTCAAGGGCACAAGTGAGCCAGAATGGGCAGGGCATTGCTCTCTGCTGGAGATGAAAGGCCTTAAAAAAGATGTAGCTGAGTGCATCCAGACACTGGAGGCCCCAGTGAGGGGACAGGAAACGCTGGTGAAAGCACCAAGACCTGGAAAGCAGTGAAGGATGGAAGACTGCCTGCATGCAGGTGCCTGCATCGCAGGCTGGAGGCAGGCTGCCCTCCCAGGCTCCCACTGCCAGGCTGGCTGGGAGGTGCTGACTCAGACCACCAAGCCCCAGCCTGCTGCAGCTGCAGTGCTGCCCTGCAGCCTCACCACCCTGTGCCCTGCAAAAGCAGGAACGCCACACCAGCCTGCCGGCCATGGAAAGCCCCACTGCCATGGACTGCGAGTCAGCACAGCACTGGGGAAGGACCTGCTGCCTCACCACCCTCTTTTTGCCTATCTGCAGCAGGAACCAGATCCAGACTGTGGAAACAACTAGAGCAGATGCAGATGTGCCACTGCATCAGCTTTAGCACAGCAAACCCCACTCCTGCAAGATCACCAGGTCAGAAGGAGCTGGGAAATCCACAGTGCAAAAGATGTCTGAAGGTAGTGAGCCCTGCACCATTGGCACACTCTCCCCAGAGGGAGAAGAGCAGGTTTTCTGTGATGGTTAACCAAGCTGCAGATACCATGTAGGTCTTTCAAAGTCATCATGATATTCCATTACTTAAATCTGGATATTAACATGCGGGACAACCATTGCATGTGAACAAAATCACACCCTTTCCCTGGCAGCTAAATACCCAAATACGTACTGTGCTCACATATAAATATGTATGTCACCGTATGCCTAATGAAATGTCAAAAACTGGTTGGAATGCATGAGATCTTCCAGGGTTTTTTCCTCCTTTATAAGCTTTTAATGAAAAAAAATTCAGCACTGAAATCAAGCAAAAGCTCGCTTTTTTATTCATCAGTTACAAAACGAGGACACAGAAGGATACAGACAGCAGGTAAACTCCTTAGCTCTGAATTCCACTGTCATTAACACAGATAACCATAGGAGGGATAGCCCAAGGTAAACTTGCTCCTGCAAAAGTCTCCTCCAGAATGCTGGATCATAGGCAGGTCTATATTCCTTTTAGGAAGCAAATCACTTGTGACAGAGTATGTGTATGGGTAAAGATGATAGATACTCTATCACTTTAATTAGCCTTTTTAAGAAAGGCAGATTGCATCAGGCCTAGCTAAAACTGAGAGCATATTTTATCCTGACAGACACCCCTTTGGCTGGGCCAGCCATCTTTGAAGTCACAAGAAGGACTGGGGTCTGACTGGGGCTCCTGGTCCAGACTCTTTGATACTGATGGCTCTGTCACACGGTAAGCCCATGCATGATTTGGGTCTCCAAAAGTTTTCAACACCTTCTGCTAGCTGCTGGCATGAAGGCGCAGTGTGTGATCTGCCCCTTACCTACTCCTTTCCTTCAACGGCTCCTCCTGGGTATCTCAGGAGTGAAGATACAGCTTGGCACTGTCCCTCCGAGAACCAGGAAGAATTAAAGAACCAAAATTCACCTTTGAGGGGGCAGCATCTACTACCCTCCTGGATGCCTTCTGGGAAGTGATCTGGCTGGTAGATCAGCAGCACTGGTGCTCTGCAAATTCTTTTTATGCTCCTGATCTTCACAATTCCTTCTACCTTCGTAGACAGTCCTCTGCCATGAGCAATCTTTTCAACTAGAGTTTCTGTCTTCCACAGACACTTCCCAGGGGACCTTGGAGTTTTACAGCTGGGGCTGAGCTGAAGACCTGCCCTGAAAGGAGGACAGCAGCAGGGAGAAGGGGAGAAAGAGTGCATGGATGTGGAATGGTAGCGGGCACGAAGGGTCAAAGGCAATAGACCTGTGAGGGGGTGGGCAGCTCCAAAAAGCTGCTCTCCTGAGTGGGCAGCTACCAAAAAAGTCCTCATGTCCTTCCCATCAATGCCCCGAGCCTGCTCTGGGTCCTCTGACCCACTTCTCTGGGTTCCCTGTGCATGCTCTTCACCTGTGTCAAGTGATTTTTGGAGGCCGTGGCCCCTTTTACAGTGATTATGCAGTGCTGCAGCTAAGATTGCTGAACTTTTCACCCTTTTGGTCATTTATTTTTACAATTCATGGCACCATCACACTTTTGCATATGGCACAACCAGGGTCCTGACCAAGAGGCTTACTTGCAGCACCAGGGAAAATAAAAGGAGAAATCAATATTCTAGAGGTTAAAACAGTCCTCAAAGGCCAGACACTCAGCAGCTATAAATCAGTGCAGCAGGATTCAGTACAGAAATGCTTATGTCTGTTTAGTATCTGGCCTGAAAAGAATTCAAATAATAAAACTGCAGCAACAAGATGGACAAGAATGATTAGATCATCGCCTCCATCCCTCAGGGCTGGGACATCAGGCTACATCGAGTGCTTTGTGCTGTGGTCAGTAAAGCTGTAGCTGGTTCAGGCTCTGCTAAGTCTTTCCACTTCTGTATTCCTAGTGCTTCTTCTTTTACAAATGTATTTTAAGTGAATAATTTATGCTTGGGATATTTAAAGAACAGAAACCTAAATCCTCTATTTACTGAACTGAAGCAGGGCTGGCCTAGAAGGAAACAGCTGCAATGCTTCACTTCCCACTGCCTCTTCTCTGCTGACCTGCTCAGGACCTTCAACCCAGCCCAGGAAAAGCATTCTCTCCAGAGGAAGCAGTTATTAGAAGAGCAGCCAAAAGAACTCATAAATGACCATGCCAAATGGTTTGCTTAACATCTTAGGGGTCCAGGTGTGCTACAATAAATTTTGGTTCCTTGCATCTTCTATGACAAAGATGAAAGAGATGCCACATTCTCAAAAAAAAAAGATCAGAACTGTTTCTGGTAATTTCACATTACCAATTCCTGCAGCTCCAGCCTTCTCTCTCTTTTGAGCACAGAATCCAAATTATGCTGTCTTATGCCATCTGGTGAATCCACAGGGGATGAGTAAACAATACCAAACTGATTTCCCTGTACCAAGGGAACTTGGCTTGCATTCACATTCCCTTGGAGATAAATCATTATTATTCTGATTGCTAAGGCAGATTCCACTAAGAGCAGAAGGAAAGGAAGGGAAGTGATAAAGAGACCTCCTTTTGCAGTAAGAATGCAGTGAAGATCATGGAGACAAGCTACAATAATGAAAGCGACCAAAGTGATAGGGGCTGCTCTTTTGATGTTCTGGGGAATTGCAAGCCTTGATTTAAGCAAATAGGTCTGCATCTGCTCTGCAGATAAGCAAGGGAAGAAAAGCGTGGGTGAAAAATCTACTGATTTTTAATAAGGGTAGGCAGTCTGAAGCACATTGTGTTCTCAGTTAAATTGTCAAATAGTAAAAAAGGAAAGAAATAAACCAGAGAAACTTGAAAACTGGGTTCAGTAGTTCTAGAAATGTATGACATGGGGGGGGATTTAATTCAACACATATTAAAATTATTTCCTTTTGTAATTAGATCTCATTAGATTGATGGTTTTAATCTACCAAAACTGTGCAACAACTTTATGGTAAGAAAGTGATAGAGAGAATTTTGGCCTGCAAAGACCTAGAAGTGCATGAAAACAGGCATGTCCATAGGTGCCCCATCATGTAACTGGGTAGCCGTAGAGTTTTCAGAAAGAAACAGAGCACAGATTTTGGACCAGAGGCCTACTAGAGGCAATAGAGTCTAAAGGGTGACCAGAAATGACTTCTTGGTACCTTACATGTTTTAAGGTGAGGTCACATCTGATTTTTTCTCAGGTGGTGGTTTAAGCCATTAGTGCACCGCTCAGGGGCGAGGCTCCTTTCCAGTGCCTGTTGCAGACTACCCAGCACCACTTGACTCATGGGCTTATCCCTGTCCTTATCAATTGCATCTCCCTGACAAGTGCGTCCAAGTCTGAGGGCAGCCCAGCATGCTTCACACCTGAGCAGCTGCATCTCCCCAGCAAGGCCAGCACGTCCCATGGTGCTCAGAAACACGAGTGAAATACCCCATGTAGGATATATCCCAATAGTTGCACATCGCTGTCCTTGCTCCCAGCGTGTGCAAGAGCACTTCTTCAGGATGGCTGCCCAAAGCAGCAGATGACAGATTGCTGCTTAACACAGTGGTCTGCTATCAGAAGGAGAAAAGTTGTCAGGAATGTCCTACTTAGGGATGACAAATGCACCATCTATAGACTTAGGAGCTGTATGAGTCATTATGGCAGACGTAGAAGGAAAAAAAAAAGTGTCCCTTAAACTTACTGCCATATCATGGAGGAGGAAAAAAGAAAAAAAAAAAAGGCAAGTCATAATGCCCTTAAGAGACAATGCAACCATCTACAGGATGAATCTGGGGAGAAAGGACAACTCAAATCCACAAAAGCAAACCTCAGTCAGTTGTAGGGGTAGCAATTAAACTGTTGGGAAAGGGATGTTTCCTCAGTGTACAAAGAGAAAACAGTTTTTCATCTAACCCAGTGGATAATCGTAGTAACATGAAGGAGGAAAAAAACATTTGCAAGTAGAAATGAATAATATCCTATAGAGAACAGCAGGTCTAACATCCAGCAAGGACCAAAAAAAAGTGGAGGTACTAAATCTCCCATGCAGCAGACAGCAGGGAAAGAAGAAGAACCCCCCCCAATCTTCCCTCTGGCACTCACTTTTGTCTCAGGTGGTGGCAGAGACGGAACCAGCAAGGACAGGCAGGGTGTCTGAGCTCCCACCTTGGAGAGGGATGGGGAAAAGAGGCTGGGATCAGGCTCCCATGGGGACCTGCTGCAGGCAGGGATTTGGCAGCCTGTCCAGACAGGTCCTGCAAAGGGAGGGGAGAGTTTTTCTCTTTCACTCTGGTTTTGTTTGTTTTTAAACACCAACAGTATTTCCCAGTGTTTATACTCATGTTTGCACTCATTAGCAGCAGTTAATACACCATCTTTGCCATGATATTTGTGGATTCATAAGGCATTGGTACAGCAGAAACTTCCTCAGCCGCAGGGTGTTTGGTTTGTGCAATTCGTTTTAGGAAATCTATCTGGATTTTCCCAGGTTTTGTACAGAGTTAGTTTTATTGATGGTCGTGTCTGCAGTTCAAACCCTTCTTTACTTTTGATATGTTCTCATGGCTGTGCTCCATAACACTCAAAAGGCCAGCTGGGAAACAAAAGGAACCTCTGAGATCAAAAGGCTTCCAGCTTGTATGTGATCTACACCTGCGACAGGCTTACCTTGAGAAAAAATCTGCTTCTGAATTCTTTTAAGGAGAATGAAGTGTTAAGGATGTAAGATGTATATGTATATATAGATGTAGATGTACGTATATATTTTTTTTTCTCTCACGTTGACAGTCTCATTCTTATTACAACTCTTCCCAACTGAAGAACTCATGTGTTAGCCAGGCGTGATGAACTTTGGGCTCTGGGCTTCACCATGACCCGTTAACACCGTTAACACCATAACCCGTTAAGCTTAACTATCTCCGGCAATTCTTGTGGATTCACATCTGATTATCTGTCAGGTCATATTTTCTTTTTTTAATTTTAGTCAAAACACAATTGATACTGAGCAGATACTTCTTGTAATACCGTCCTTCACCACCCCTCCTCCCCAACATGGCGTTTATATACTCAGGGAGGGTTTTCAGTTAATTCTTCCAAAACGAGCAGAAGCGAGGTCCACACTTCTGCCAGCGTTTCGTCGGTGCGGTCTATCTGGCTGCCCAACAGCGGCAGGCTGCGAGCTACTCTGCAAAAATAAATTAGAGGCAAGCACGGCTTAAGCAGAGAAGCGGCCTGTCCCCCCCGCTGTGCCCCGGCCGCCTCCCAGCTCGGCGGCGGGGGCTCCCGGCGGGCCGGGCACCGAGCACCGAGCGGCAGGGGCAGACGGGAGCCGCCCCCGGCCCGCCCGGGGCCTGCGGGCATGGACGGGCACAGCAGTCCCTGCTCTGCTACGGGCTCTGGCAATTCAGCCTGTAGCTGGGAATTGCTAATCTCAAAGGAAAGAATTCGGTGCAGAATGTGCATAGCCATTAACCTAAAGTGCCAGAGCAAATTGCCTGTTCTCATGCAGGTAACAAGCTCTGGGGACACGCCAATGCCCTCCTGAAGGGGGGACAATGTCGCTGTTATCAGCCTCTCCTATTTTTTTTTCATAGCTGAAGGTTAAGCCCTGATGCTTACACAAATGCTAGCCACAGCGGAAGATTCTTTTTCCATCGGATCCCTGGTAGCACTGTTGTCTAGTGCAAAAGCTTCATTAAAATTCAGACTTGCACTCCTACCTGATTATTCCAGCAGCGATCCACAGGAGGTCTGACAAGGCCCGGGCAGGTGGCAATCCCTGTCACATGCGATAGTTTCCGCGCTGCCTTTTTGGAAAGTGGCCAAGAAGCACCAGAAATTCAGAAGACAACAAATACAACAAAAGATTTGGGGTGGGGAGTGGGGGGGTGGGGTATGTGGAGCAGAAGTGCCAACATTCAGAGGACCCAAAAGTGGTTCTGAGCGGCCTTCTGGGCAATCCACAAACTGGAGGTGCCACGGACTTCATCTATCCCTGCAGCTTGACCTCTTACACAAATTAAATTCTTGAAAAGGGAAAAAAAATCTCTCTTTCTCCAGACTGCGTACACCTCTGCAGGGCAGCGCCAACAACTGCACAACGTAGTGCACATCTGCCTTGGAGATCTATCTTTCTCATTTTCGCTCCCAAGGAAACATAATTCACAAATGAAAGGGCGCTTTACCAGGCTTACAGCACATCTCGGAGGAAATTCAAAGTTTTTATGTCTAACCGTTGTCTCAAAGAGAAAACTCCCAAAACCAAAATGTTATATTCTTAAAATGATAGAAAAACTACTTTTTGCCACATCCTTCTTTCAGGAATGTGGCAAAGCCAAGAGCAGTATGTTCTGCATGCTGTAGTGCCTCCTTGTTTCAGTCTAAGCTTCATGAAAAAACTGTTTTCTCCTTCTGTAACTTACTCCAGACTCACTAAGCCCTGCAATTAATTAAAATTATGTTTATTAATGAATAACTATCTTCATTCATAATAAACGCAGTTATGGACCTCCTCTGAAAGGGTTAAAGTGCTTTTTGGCTGCTTACCACTTACTATCAATTTGCGTAGTTAACCCAGCAGGGACTAAGGAGTCAGGCTGGGAATAGCAGTATGTTTCCAGTCTACATCAAGGATGGAAGCCTGACATTGTATAAAGTAAATAAAGATGGAGTACTGCAGAATACTTATTTTAAGTAAGGACTTTATCCCATTTGAGCAAAAAGGATCAAGAATGTTTATGAATAAACCATTGAGTCCAAATACTTTAGACTCCACCATAACAGGCTAGAAATAAACAAGAGATTTCTGTAATATTAATTCTGTTTTAAGCAGTAACTGTATGCATGCTGAGGAAAATTAAATTACACCAAAATACTTTGTGTGGGAACAAGTAATTCATGCCATTTTATGGCGCTGCACAAATGGTAAATAATATAATGCAACTGCTTTCTACAAAACCTGATCACACATAACTTCTCCCAGTTTATCATGCTGGTTCATACCAATAAGTTCCCAAAGGAGCAGCTTTGTTAGCAGCAGATATTGATTTCTGAGCTCAGACTGCATCTTCCTACTATTACATTTCACTTGAGAAATTAAAATGTTTCTGAAGACTGGCAGTGGGGCAACACATCACCTTCCTGTCAAGGGAACATCACAAGGCACTTACTGCTCTCAGTGCCAATTCCATTTACAAGGCTGTAGTGCATGGGAAACTTTTCTGCATTACTAATGAATAACAACTTCTGAAAGATGGGAAATTAATTTGATAAGAAGCCACCCAAAGCCTTGCAGAGCAGGATAAAGGCATCCAGGAGGAATGCATAAACAGGATGGCTGAGTCGGCAGGGTAAAGCAGGAGGGCTGTCAGACCAACACTTTGACTTTCCTAGGAGACACTCCTCAAGGAACAGCTTCCCTGAGCCCTGAATGCCACATGAGCATGCCACTGATTTCACAACCAGCTTCACCTTCTGGCCTTCTCTGGATGGCCCTGCTCACATCACTACAGCAGTAGTAGGTCTGGCAAGAGCCAGGAAGGTACTGAGAGCTTCTGACCTCCCTAATTAACTCCTTAGTCATCACAGCCCTTGATGTTTCTAGCATGGCCTGTCTTCCTTGTACTAATCCCTGAAATCAAGAGAAGTGCTGACAAAAGTATAATTACTCAGGCTGCTGTTTTATGGTGTGGAGCGTTTGGTGGCAGGACTACTTGAAGGTGTTCCTGTTCCCCTTGCCTGCCCACTGCTTGCTTCTGGTGGGGAGACCACTACAGCAGCTTTGTTGCAAACTGCTTGAGGAAATGGCCCAGCTTAAGAAAAAAAATGAAACCTGCAAACAAACAGGCACCATACCTGAGACAGATCTATTCGTGCACAGAGGAGACATTAGGAATGAAAGCTGATTTCAGCAGGGAGACCCAGAAGCAGGGCTGCCTCAGGCTTGGATCATGTCCAAGCACTTGGTAGCCTTAAACATATGAATGTTCAGGGAGATTTCTGCTCCAGGAAGAACTCACTGTTTTTTGTATGCCAGGAGACAGCCATGGCCAGCAATAAAATTGCTAGCAAATGTGCTAATATTTCCATTAGGGAAGATGTGTTTGCATCTGGGTTCAGCTAGGATAGCTTTATGTCTAGAGAGTTATCAATCAGTGCTCCTTCCTTTTGATTCTGCACTATCAAGTCTGATTGGTATTTTTGTCTCTGAGGTTAGAGACAAATTTATTGTTTTTTCTTCCTAATACCGTTACATCTTTGTCATTTTGGCTTTATGAGATACTTTATTTAATCAAAAAGGAAAAGAAGATATTTTATTTCTACAAAGACTAACAGGAAGCAAGAGCTGGTATTACCAAGCTTTGAGAACAGTTGCTATCAGGAAAATTATTTTCCAAATGGAGGCTGAGGGCACTGACCACAGTGAACTGAACTGCGACATGTAATTTCATTACTTTGGCTGGGCTAAGCTGCCTAAGCTTATTGCTGCCTTCAGCAAGGGAGCACGTTGGCTTGCAGCCACAGTGGAGGGATGTAAAAGGCTTGAGGGTTGCTACAATTTTCTCAAGTGCCTAAAAACTGTCCAGTTGGTCATTAGCTGATCACCTCTGGTTTAAACAGATCACACACTACTGTGTTCTGAAAACACACTGGTTAGGCAGCATTGCTGTCACAGACTTGCTCTTGAAGAATTACCACGCACACAGGAAATCTGTTTGATTCCCACATGTGTTTGGTTTTCAGACTTACAGGCTCCATGGTGGGGTAGGGGGAAAACCAACAACCAAACCGTCATTAATTCCCTTGAGATTTATGCTGCATTATTTTACTCTATGCAATCCTTTGTTCTTCATGAGGCTGTATATACCAGTACAGCATTTCTTCTCCTTCCCGGCTCTTTGAAAGTAAGAGAGTAGGATGAATAACAATCTTGCATGGTGGGTATGTATATCTGTCTGTAAACATTTATATGTGACTTTCATGTCTGTGAATTGTACTGGGCAGATAATCATGAAAACTTGACAGTCTCTCCTTCAAAGCAGAACTGTGAGAAGCAATTACATACACTTTGAATACCAGCTGGACAAGCTTCCCACACCATAAAACACCATATTTAATTTTGAACCAGGAGGAGTTGCATCCTGCCATCTTTACTCTGCCTTCAAATAAGATTACTGCACTGTGTTCCAGGAAAAAAAACATGATGTTTATAATTTGCACTAGCTGCAGAAAACCCTGGCTGAATTCACTGACCTCTGTGATACATAGGGTAGGACTGAATGATCAATCATCTTTAATCCTTAAAACCTACCAACAGAAAGAGGGAAGTGCACAGCTCCCTCTGCTATGTGCTGTTCTGTTATCTGTGGCAGAATCCCTGGTATATAAGGATCTGAGCTTTGTAAACTGCCTCATAAAATCCTGCATTTATCACTGGTGTTGGTATTGGGTGTAACTAAACGAGCATGGAAAGTGGTTTAGCAACATGTATAAACATGACCAAGCAATGCAAATCACAATTCCTGCAATTCTTTTTGAGCTGTTCTTAGAACAGGGAGAAGCAATACACAATAAAGGGTGAAAGTCATCAGTTTTCCCCTTTTTGAGCTTTTCCTTCTTGTTAATTAATTCATACTGTGAATTAGTTCTGGTTGGTGGATACATTTCGGTGTTTTGTGAGTCTGAGAGCATGTCCTTACCTCCATTCATGTTATGAAACAAGCAAAACAAACATGCCTATTGACTGGGTATCTGCATTTGGTCATTTGAGAAATGTGTCACCATAAAGGTCACTCGGATGCCTGAGGACAGGAGGAAGGAAGGTGTAAAAGGGTAGAGCCATATACATTGCACAAGGGTTGTCAAGCGACAGGAGCTGTGGACAGGCTCTTTTGCACCCCCATAAAACCTGCTACCTCACATACTATTGGCAGCAATGTGTTCACTTTTTTTTTAACTCAAGGCATATACCTGCACTCAGTCAGTTTCAAATTATCATTAATCAGCACTCCAAAACCACCCTGAAGTCTTCACATGCTCGTTGCTGTAAGTCAGTCAGCCAGAACACAGGAAAAAATCTTATGTCATTTAATTTCCTTGGTCTGAAACATCAAAAGGAGTGTTAACTATGTGGACAAAAATCCTATTCTGATTTATCAGGACTTAAAGACATGTTTTTAAATCACCATTAGCATTTTTCCCTAAGTATATGTACAGCTAGCCACTGGAAGAACAGTTCCTGCTTGCGTGCCAGCTACACCTGTTTATGATAAAGCGACTGGCCAAGAATTACCAGTAAAACCCAGAATATGATTGAGGTGGAATTGGCAAAATTAAGGAAAAACTGTGAACATTCTAAATAATAGCATTTTCTTGTGTCATCTCCTTCTATGGGAAAGCTCTGTGAAGAGCTGTGTTTGCAGGATTTTCACAAATCCAGCTGAGAAGGGATGTGTTACCTGGGAGGAACATGTTGTCCTCCACATCTGTACTTTTTGCTAAAGATGAAGCAATTTGCCCTGAAACTTTGTTCCTCCATATCAGGTGAGGATTTTGCTCAACTTGCTCTGGTGCCAAGCTGAGCTGACAGCACACTGCTGACACTTGGGAAAAGGGGAAAGAGGCTGTGGTGCTATAAAACCCTGGGAAAGGGGGAGAGAAGTAACAACACCAAGGGGCAGCCGAGTCTCCCTTGCGCCCACAAAATGCAGCACGGCCAAGGCAAGTTGTCTTGCACCACCCTCTGATCAAATTCAGTTGATGATCAGGGAGCTGGGAACAGTTGAGACCATCCCACAGAAATTTTTGTCCAGAGTAATGTTTGAAGACCATGAAGAGGATGGTCTTTCACTTCTGAAATTATGAGCAAGTGCCATTAAATGGCCTAGAAAGCAACCTTGTGTAAATTCTATTTGCCTTTTCCACTTAATTGACACCAAAGTAATTGGCAAGATTCAACAAAGACACAAGACAATAATGCCTCACAACTAGGACATGGTATTAATAGGCTTAAAATCCCTCAGAACAGCATTTGCTTATCCCATTTTTAAATGTGTTAAATAAGTACATTGCATGAAACTTTAACAATACATGGTGCAAGTGCACGTTATGCCACCAGTCCGCTGCACTGAGATTGGAGATAATTTGACTTCTCAACTTGGCCTACTGTACCACTGGCATTGTTTTCCCCAGCTCCTACCACTGGTAATTTCCTGCACAAACGGGCAATCCCAGCCTGCATTTTGAATCTGTATTTAGATTTTGGAAGATCTATCACTTAGCGTTGGTGAAAGTATCTGTTATTTTTGCAAAAATAGCAGGCAGCTTAACATGTCTGGGTTTCAGTTTGGCTTCTTTCTTTGCTTCACACAGAGACTCATGAGCAACTCTTTTGATACCATTGGTTTTTTCATCATTACATACTATCTATTAATTTCATACTACCAGACTTCCTTGGCTGTTATGTATAAAATGATTTCCAGGTGACTAACTTGCAGACAAACAAATGAGGTTGGGCTCTGGACCAGGTAAGGGAGCACCAGCCAGGGAGTCTGGCACTGTGTTTGTCTTTGCCTTAAAGTGATGGGACTTCATGCGGAAAGAAGGCAGGAGCATCTGTATGAAGTGTGACAGTGAGTAGAAGGTGCTGATATGATTCTGATCCCTGAAATCTATTCAGACAGTCTTTGATTGAGCTATTTGTGCAGCTGCAAGGTCAAAGAAAAAGTGGGCACAGAAAGAAGTAAATACCATTTCCTTATCCTTTGTTGTAGGGTCATTTTTTTTTGGTAGGTTATTTTTTTCCAATAAAGGAGTGTACGCAATAGATTTAGGCTGAATACACAATGCAAGCAGACTTCCAGTGACTCTCAAAAGCATTGCTTAAAAATGTCTGCCCCTAGGCATATCACTCAACGAATCCCAGAAGCTGGAAACTTCAGACCTACCCTAGCAGTGAAGACATATAATAACCAGAAACAACAGGCCTTGAAAGCAACTTCAAAACCCTAGGATGTCTGGGAGTGAACTTTCTTTATTGCTTCTAATTACAGAATATTTCTTATCTTTCTCCTTATCTCAGTGGAAAAACATATTTTAAATGTGAGAAACACATAAATAACAGACTCAGCTAAGCCATTACATTTTCCTGATATTTTTCTCCTGATCTTGTTTTCTCTACCTCTTTTTTTTTTTCTTTATCTTGGATACCTCTTACTAAAAATGCTTGCTTTCTACTTGACTCTCCTTTCTCTATTTTCATTCCTAAAGCCAAAACAAAGACCGATGGCTATCAGCTAAGGTCCTTCATAATTCCTTTGTTGACATTTTTCTTAGGCTTCTTTTTACCTCTCTTAACCTAAAATTGAAATGTTAAGCCTTAATCAAAGAAAAACAAAGGGTAAACATTATGTACTCCCAGTTCTTCTAGTTTACTCCTAAGGTTAGTAGCTCTAGCTATATCAGCCATACCTGGTTGAATGTAGCAGGAGTTAGGGTTCCTCAGCAATGAAGTATAAGGAAGAGGTTCCACTTTTGTCCAGGACATAAGCCCAAATGTGCAGTACACCCCCTCCCTTGCTCCCTCCTGCCTCCCCTTTATTCCAGTGACCACGCTGTGGCAGAGGGAAGAGAGACAGTTGTTTGGGTAACAAATCACTTTAGTGTCACATAAAAGAATGCAGAATCAAAATCTGAGCTAATAGGTTTTACTTTACAGTTTTGCCAGGCCCAGCACAGATAAATTACCAGGGCCCTTCTGGAGCAGCAGAGTGCATGGGGGACCATAGCCCGCATCTCTGACATCTCTGAGATGTAAACCTGAGGGAACAACAGACCTCTACTGTCATTATTTCCTATCATGCTCCATTACCCTGAAGACTACCAAGAATTTTGGACACCTCCTTTCTCACCTTAGAATTTCCCTTGACATTAAAGCATTGCAAATTTACACCAGAAAATCAGTAGAGAAATTGTATCCCAGAGAAATGGTTAATCAAATTGCTTCATCATTGTTTCAATCAAAATGTTTCATTGTACGTATTTTTTAGTGTTAATTAACAAACATTATTTTCAAAATGAGAAGACCTTCAGGATAAAAACTTTTGGCTAATGGATAAAAATTTTGATCAACCTGATAAATTTAGTTAGAAAATCAGTGTTTAATTACAGGAACTGAATCTCTTTCATTGTAAGTAGTTTTTGTTAGGTGATGGAGAATTTTCAGGATTATATAAAAATAACCCAAACTTGCTCTGCTATGAAACTTTCGCTTCCTCTTCTACCTAAAAGATTTTTAAAAAATTTTCCTGTATGGTCTGGCAGTTCAGCAGAAATATGAATAAAGAACTTGTAAGGAGGGGAATGTTTTAGACAGAAAAAAGACATCTTTTCCTAATAGCCAAACCTCTTGATGCACTTTGAAGGCAATAATCATCAGTCTTTGTATTTTTCTTTTCCTTTCAGGGAGGACAGCAAGGTGGAGATGCTTAAAATGACCTTTTAAAATTATCTTTGTGAGTCTCTTGTCAAAGACTAGCCTCGGTCCCTTCCAACCTATCTTTTATTTTTCTTTTTGTTACTCCCTGGAACAGAGCTCTGTGTTCCCAAGAGGGTTTTGATAGTAGCAAATTGCTCATATCAGCTTAGAAAAACCCATCCTCTCCTGTACTGTATGTCCTTTTATTTAATTTATAATAGTGAGGCAATTGGATCCTTTGCTTTGTTCTCTATATAAAGTAACAGAAACCTAATAGGAGCAACCGGTGGAAAGGAAAACCTTACTCTAGGGCAGGAAAAAAATGTTCCTGTGACAGACATCACAGCGGGAAATCATGACCTGGTTTAGCTTCAGCCAAAGAGGTTAGGGCAACTTAGTTCAAGAAGCAAGTTACATCAGGTTTTTGCATTCTTTGGGAGTGAGAGGGACAAGGAATGCCAGCACAAAAAAAAAAAAGAAAAAAAAAAAAAGTCACACAAGGAGAGGAAAGCAGTCTGCTTTCACCTTTTATTCACAGTATATTTCCACTGCTGACTTCTCATTTTGCAGATTCATGGTTGTCTGAGTGTTGTCAGGAATCAATTGGCTTGTCATTACTTGAGATAGATGCCCTGTACAAGAACAGAAGCAACTATGAGATACATGCTTTAACATTAATATTGTTTTTCTATCAAGGTTCAAAGCTGGTTTTAGCTGGGTACCACAGTAGAAGTTACAGTCAAAGATAGTTACAGACATTGGTACAAATCAAAAAATCCCACTAGTCTTGTGATCCTCTCCAAGTAAACTCTGTGTATGGAAAGCAACTGAATTAAAATGCTATTCTGACTGATAAAAAGGCAGACTCTTCACTCACTACTGTGGTGATGCATTCCCCCCTTCTCAGACCACACAACAATCTGAGACATGCACACATAAAAGACACAGGTCTGTGGTTACTATCTTTTACAATCAAGTTTGTCACCAGAAAAATCTAATTCCACATCTTAATTTGTTTTTGTAAAGCATCATATTAAGTTATTAGTCTATAAAAAGAAGTAAGAAAAGTAAGAAAACATCATAAAATACTGTAATAATGCAGGCAATAAAAATGTAGGGTTCATATATGAAGAATGCAAGCTTAGTATAAAGTTTACAAATGTCTCAATCCCTACATTTGCTTTTCCTGTATTAACAACAGAACACCTTTCTTACCTCTCTGGTTTCATATTTATTCATGACTAGCACATGTTACCCCACACCAATAGTTTGATATTGGTATTATACATATTAAAAACATGTAATCAGAAATAATTCCTGAGATTGGTAATGACTTCATTAAACAACTTTCATTAATTTGATCTTTTTGGAAATGTAATTGCATTTTCAAAAAACATAAAAAAATAGATTGAGTTTTAGTTTCTTCATTATTTTTAATGTACTGCATTATTGATGTTGCCTCATTGACCTTGTCCCCTGAGGTAAGCACTGCTGACACCTTTTTTATTATTTTTCTCATTAATAAACATGTGCCTTCTTCACTAGCCCATGTATTTCTTCCACCATGTAGAGTGGATAAAGCATCTTTTATCATTCATTTATTATTCATTGACTGTTGATTCTAAGTCTTTCCATGCCATCTTCCTATGGAAAAACCAGTGGAGTGGTTAGTTTTTTAATTTTGTAACCATGCACATAACTTAGCTGTTTGTGTAAGAATTACAGGCTCTGTATTTGGACACTGATAAGTGAAAACAGAAAATATTTGTTGCTGTTTTGCCTAGGAACAATGCATGTTATTAATGTAATTTGCTAGTAATATCTCATTTTAAAATAAAAATGCTGACCCAGCACCCCAGTCATGGGAATTCCTACCACTTTTGCCAACCTTCCCTAAATTCACCGTGTCCCTTATCCCTTTAGGAAACTTTCTAACAGGCTGTGCTGTGAGATTTAATAGACTAGACTACAGATAACTTTATGGTTAGACATCAATCTACAGTGTAGCTCCCCTAAATCTGTTATTCCAGATTAGGAAAAATATTCTCTATGACCTTTACAGTGTTCTTAGCCACACAGATATTCTCAATGACCTTTACAGTGTTTTTAGCCACACAGATGTACCAAAGGCAGAGAAAAAGACCTTCTTCTGCCACGTCATCCAGACATGCACTTCCCCTACTCTACTTCATCTAAATGCAGATGTCTGAGTAGCATTTACTTAGCTCCCTCTTCTTCTGTCTTAGGCATACAAACATGGTAAATACAGGGACACTTTTAAAGTCAATGAGTGTATAATTGCCATGTTTATCCATAATGATATAGGAAGTGTTCAGTCCAAAGAAACCCAAAGAACCCCAAGGTTAGGAGATAAAACCCCTTGACTATTATAATTTAGTTTCACTAACCCTGTAATTGCAAAAGTGAAGTCAATGCATTTTCTCTGCCTGATAGGGAGGATACAAAAGTAAAAGGTCAAGGCTTTATCCATCTGTGGTTCTGTCACTGACTTAGTGTATAATCTTGCACAAATCACGTTGAGCTGTTGTGTATCAGGTTCCTAACTAGGATAGTTAATGGCATCTTCTTGCTCTGCAAATAATTTTAGGTCTATGTCAATTCTAGTAGCGCAATAATGTTAATCAACATTAATTTATTGGACAATGCTTTTAAATGCCTTTTGTGAATGTTTTTATTGTCATGACTGTAAAATGTATTTTAAATCCTTATTTTTACTATTTTATTTTCCCACAATTGGTAGTGAAAAGGGATTTTCTTTCAGCAATGTGGTTTTCCTCTAATGCTGGCTCACATCAATGACAAGTGATCTGAAAAGTCATGCCATCACAGCAATATAAAGGTATAGCTTGAAACTTTGACTTCATTCAGAATTGTTCACAGTTGCATTCATTCAACGCAACTATTTATTCTTTTATTCCCTCATCCATTCATTCTCTCATGCACCCTGCTATTCCCTGCATTATGTATCAGTTTGCAAACCTCTGGGCATGTTCAATGCCCTTTTCACTGACTTACTAATAACCTACCACCTGTTCACTCACTCACTCTTGGACAGATCTGCCCTCGGTCTCAGACCTGGCTGCTGAGACGCTTTTCGTCTCCTCTCATCCCTACTCTGCTCCTGTATCTTCTACCCTGTAGCTTATTTGTTTGTGAGTTTAATTAAGGACTGCAGGTTTAAGAGCACCATCAGTTTTACAGCTTTCTTTAACCCCTTTTTCTTTCTTAATTGCTTATTTATTTTTCTTGGCACAGATTTGATACAGCTTGCCTAGACTTAAAATACCCATGTGTATATTCAACCTCAACACATTGTCTGAAGTAAGTGCGTTAGGACTGAGGCAGTCTTTATATACTATTACTTTGCAGAAAGCATTATGTGTCCTTTTGAAGATCAGACTTTATTATGCTTATAGTAGGGGTTTTTAAAAGCATGTTTCCTCCATGTCCTTGGAATAACCATTATGGAATTGATGTGGACGTGTATTAATAATTGTTCATTATATGATCTCATTGCCACAGCATGCAGTATTTGGAAGATTATTATCTCTTTTAGGAAAACAAAATCAGTTGTAATTACCATGAAAAACAGAATCTTTAGCCCTACACCACTAGCTCACATACAACCTAGATTAACACTATAGGCCTCTGGAAAACCTCTCAAATTTGTGTCAGAGGTCATTTGGTTTTTAGTCCTGTGAAAAAAATTACTTATAATTGTAACCAGAAGGAATTTTCAGTGGTGCAATTCATGGTACCAGCTGTAAGTTCCCAATGCTGTTATTACTAGTGCTTTCTTTTTCTCATCAAATCCCATTTGGTAATAAATACTTGAAAGAAGGTTCTAAATGTGATTGAGAACCTGCCATTTGACAAGGTAAAAGTATCAATTCCTTGTTTCATCTCCAATCTTCAAGTCTGTAAGATTCTCCAGGTTTTGCTGAGAATGGAGGTTGAAAGCTACTTTATAAAAATTAACAATATAATTCTTAAAAGGTAATGACATATAACCTGGATAGAGTCAGAAATAATGGAAATTTTGTCTTGGTGCTAGCCTTTGCTCCAGTTCTCTTGTGCCACTCCCAGTTTTTGGAAATTTGTGCAGACTGCAGGCTTCAAGGGGAAACCTGACAAATTCCCTGTGATTTTCCTACTCGGAGCTAAGAACTGCCCAAGCCTAGATTCTGAAAAATGAGAGATTAAAAAAGCATCTTTGTTTCTTCCCTTGGAATATAATTTCATAGTTGTGTCCCTCAGGACATGCTTAAAGTCTTGCCTACACTATAGGGTTTTGCTAGCATATTAATACCAGCAGTCAGTCCCAGTGGAGATGCAGGTTCATCTTCTGATGGTATAAACTACAGCAATTTCCTAAATACAAAATGACAAGGATTTTTTTATCATGCTACTCTATTTTCAGCAAGGATTTTCTGGCATGGGTTCATTTGACCCGTTCATTTATGCCCCTGTAAGACTCATCAGAAGTGGTTTTACCCCTTTCTGGAAAACCGTGGCTTCTCAGCCTCTCCTGCTCCCCGTTGCTGCTGTCCCCTAGAGCTGGGTAGGACTATTTTCTTCTTCATGCTTCATATCCAATGCTTTGATAGCATTATGGCCCTATTTGATGTCAATGGTGTGATGAACACTGGTTATCCAATGTTAAGCTGGACTAAGTTACATCACCATTCTGAAAATGTAGTGCAGGAAAACTCATTTCCCACTGTTTACACACAACAGACTGTTTTCTGGCTATGCTAGTACCCTCCTTCAGTTGCTACCATTTTGTGGACTGAAGTATCAAAGCTGCTTTGCATGTAACTTCTTTAATCTTAAGTTATTATCATGTCTGCATTCTTTAAGAGGTTCGATTTCCTCAATGATTTCTTCTTGACATTTTTTCTTACCTACAGCTAATGTGAATTATTAGAGATTGACTAGCATGTTATTGTAAAAATATAATATTGTGTAATGCTGGAATTTAAAGGTCAACCAGTAAAGCAAGTGCTAATATCTGACAAACTAAATATTTTGTTCAGTCTTGCATCAATGACTACTGCTAACCAAGCTATGGCAATCTCATGACACTGGTATCACCAGTTCCACAGCAATAAAAAAACCCAAACCAAACCCCAATCTAAAACCAAACACCCATGTGTTGATCCGTGTCATTCATCTGAACAGTCACACCAGGCGTGCACGAACATGATGGTAATCAATAACACATCAGTGACTCAGCAGAAGGACCGCAGGTGAGATCTGTGCATTTACTGACCTATTTTCTGTCCTTCTTTTATATACCGCCAAGCAGTCACCTAAACGAACCTATGCTTTTAAGGTGCAATAATTCCAGTAACATTTGCTTTCGATACGAGTTACTTCATTCCCATGGTACCGAGAGGCTGGAGCCCAGGGGAGGTTTTCCCTGTGGTCTGCGGCGAGCGGATCCATCCTGCCCGCGACGAAAAGGCGGAAGAAGAGCAGTGGAATGCGACAAGTGGCACAAGGTGCGAGGAGCTGCGGCGGCTCTCGCTCGGCCCGGCTGAACTGCGGGACACCGCACCTGCTTTCGGCAGAGGCGCCTCGGTGCCTTGCCAAGCCGCGCAGCCCCAGGTGGCACGGGAGGAGCCCTGACCGGGCTAATGTCACCCGGCGCCGTTGCCGCTCCGGCCGCGCTGCGGGGCCGCTGCCGTTAACGGGGCCGCGCCGGGCGTGGGGGGAAGGCACGGGCAGCACCAAGGAGAGGGCGGCTCAGGCCCCTGCCCGACCCCCGGGAGCGAGGGCCGGGCCCGCCCCCAGCACCGCTCGGCCGCCATACTGCGGGGCAACCCAAACTTGTTACACACGGGCACCAACTCCTCCTCCTCCTCCTCCTGCCCCTCCCGCCGCCGCCGCCCTGCCCCCGCCGGCGAGGGGAGGAGGGGGCTGCGCCGGCCCAGCCCCAGCCGCAGGGAAGGCGCCGAGGCAGCCAGGCGCCGTGCGAGGGGAGCGCCGCAGCCCCCCGCAGGTAGGAGCGCCCGGCGGGGCGGGCTGTGCGCCGGCCGGGGAGGAGGAGACGGCGGCGGGGGGCGGGCGGAGGGAGCAGGAGGCGGCGGCGAGGGAGCGGTCGGCACCGGGGCAGCGACCGTCCGTGCCCGCCGCGCCTTCTCCCGCCGAGGTGGGTGCGGGGTTAGGGGACCCGGGCGCGGGGGGGGAGGGGAGGTTGGGGTGGCGCGGCTGCTCCTAAGGAACGCAGTCCGTCCTGCCGCCTGACAGGGCCCGGGCCGCCGCTGGGTTCGGGCGGGGGGCGAGGGCGCTGGCAGCCCCCGCCTGCGACGCGGCCGGACCGAGAAGAAGAGGAGGAGCCTCCAGCTGCAGCAAATGAGCGAGGGCTGCCAGGTTTATAAATCTGCTTTTCCTCCCACCGCCCACGAGCCCCGCTGAGTCCGGCGGCAGCGACTGCCGGCTGCGGCCCCGCCAGGTGCGTGCCCGGGGTGGCGGTCGGGCCCCTGCCGCCCGCGCTTGCCGCACCTGCCGCGGAGACGGGGTCCGGGGGCGCGCCCGAGGGTGGTGAGGACGGATGCGAGGCGTTTTCGCCTGGCTGAGAAGCGGTCGGTTTCCAAGGGCCATCAGCTCAGGTTGCCAGGAGTGTGTCCGGGCGCTTCGGGGAGGCCGCTGTCTGCCGGGAGCCGCCGTCCCTCATTGAGCGAAGAGCAATACGCGGCACTGGGTGCTTGCCCTCGGTAACCGGCTGCATGTGTTCTGAAAAGCTGTTATGTGCTGCTTTATTTTTTAGCTGTCAGGAGAGTTTAAATCAGGTTTCCACAGAGGTGCTGAGTTTGCAAGGTACCTGTGAAGAGAGAGTTTTCTGTCCCCATTTGCCCCTCAGCTAATTCTGAGGGAATGTCCTCGCTCTTTCCCGGAGGTGTGGGTTGTTGCATGGTATTTTCCGCGTATACAAAACTACGCATCATGGGCGTTTCAGGGAGAGGGATTGAGTGGATGAATGCAGCCGTGGTAACTTCATTGTTGCAGCTCCTTTCTATTACGTGAGTGCCTTTAGCAGGGAGGGGAACAGTAGCTTGATCCTGCCCTGGTGTAGGAGGGGACCTCATGGATCTGTAGGTTGAAGGGATTTTTCAAGTCTGCTTTTTTGTTTAATGCTGAAGCATTTTCCTACCTTCATGGCATTATTGTCATGTACCTCTTATGGGGAGTTATTTCGGGTGAAAAATGTGAAACATCACCTTTAAGTTTATAGCACCCAGGTATTTTTAGTAGCTCTGGAAATCAGTGTAGTAATAAAGCCTCTTTTTTAAAGAAAATTGAAATTCTCACAGTAATTAGTACATGTCTGTTGAGTGCTTTGTGCCCATCAGGCTCAGAAATAGCTACTGATCTCATACTCCCTTTTGGATACCTGTATGGAGGTTTTGTTAGAGAACTGTTTAATGACTTCTTTTATTAGAAAGAGTGCGAGCTCAGGCAGTTACGCAAGTGAGCCTAAAGCAAGCTCTGCTGGCTGCACGGATGGCGAATGTGGAGGCCGAGCCGGAGTGGGAGTATCGTTTACAAACTGAGTTAGAAAGGGGCATTGTAAGAGAGAACCGAGTGGCTCGTGTTGTGTGAAACACTGTACGTACCATGTTCCGTGCTGTGCAGGGAAGAGCGTTTGTACAGTATGCTGCCTGGGATGAGCAGGCTATGGATGGATGGCCACTCATTCTTTCTGGTAGCAGAGACGAATTTATAGGTGACGTTTTCCACTGGAAGCAAACGGGTGGCATGGGAATGTGTTACTGCGTTTATTTTCATAGAGGGGGAAAAAAAGGGAGGCTTTGTAAATGGGGAGCTGGATTGACAGATGAAGTCTGTCTTTGCTATCATCTCTTGGCTTGTGTAGGAAATATTCCACTATCTCTCTCCCCCCCTTTGAAGCAATTACTTTATATCGCTTTTTCGATGGTCCAGGATTGCTATAGAGTCTGCTGACAAAAGCTGCTTGCATTCATACCTACCAAAATAGGTCTATAGCTGGTTTTTAAATTTCTCTCGTGGTTTTTTTTTTTTATTATTTTATTTTAAGAAACAAAAGCCATTGTAGCTAGTGGGGAGGGTGGTAGCAACTTCCACAGCAAATTAAGTGTTTGATGTGAGCGGTTCTATTTCAAAACTCTTACACTGATTCATAGGTTTTTCTGGACACTCTTAAGTACAGGTGTGCCCACAGACTTTATTTAATAGGATGTGTTGCCATCTCCTTGCTGGTATTATGATTCAGTCTGCTTTCCTCCTCTCCCCATCCCAGTCCCTGCATAAGCAGCAATATTACATTGAACACTTGATAACCTTTTCTTCCAAAATGCATGGATTCATTCCATTAAGAGATCCTGCAAAAAGAAGAGATGTTCTGGATGCCTTGGCATGTCCCATACTGGCCTGCCTCCTGAGCAGCTGAGCCTCAGAGTTCCCTGCTTCATGCAGCCTTTCGCTGGGGAGGAGCTGGAGAACTCGAGAGGATCTGTCATCTGCTGAAGGCCACTTGGGTGGAGATGAAAGCTGCACTGTGCTTGCTCTGCAGCTCACTCTTGTCCTCTCTCCCACCTGTCTCAGGGGGTGTCTGCCAAATGAATATTTTCGTTTTAAAATACATTTTCTTAGCTGTTTTCTTGCAGTGAAGCAAGTGGGAGGTCTCTTTCAGTCACGTCAAAATCAATTCTTGTTCTGGGCTGCTAGCATTAGGTGTAATACCTGCATATGTCACCTAGTTTGCAAAAGGTGTTGGATAAGTAGCTAGGTGGTTGTGCCATAATCTGATTGTTAAGGATGGCTTTTCTAAATGGGACTCTGAATCAAAAGAAATAAAATAAAATCTTGGCGCATTTCTATCATAGTTATGTTATCTTGGAACTCCACTGATTGATTGATTGCTTTGTTTTAGTTTTGGTTTTCTCCAGGAAAAAGAGAATCTCAAACTAGTTATTGCAACAGGGATTTTGTAGATAACAAGAATATAAAGTATTTCCCCTGAATGTTCAGAGCTGAAGTTACTTAACCCAGGTTTTGCCATGCAGAGGTAATGAAATAATTACCAAAGTTGACTAACATGTGTCGTAAGCCTTCAGTGCTTCCAAGTGTTGGATCTTGTTGCATTCATATTCTGTGATTTAAATGAGTTGAAAAGTAGCTTCTGAAGGTATATGACCATGAAAGCATTATTCATGAGTGGGTGGTGATGGATGATGAGTCTTACTAAACTAAAAATCAAATACTTGTAGACATTACTGAGACAATTTTTTTCAGTGTTTTAAATTCTGGGTAGCATGTGAGAATAAGGTTGGCGATTTAAAGATGACAGCAAAAACAAGTAAAGCAGATAGGAAACTTTCATTGTGGTAATATTAAACAGTTTGGTGGGGGAGTGTTCTCTGTTGTGCCCTATACTCAGTTGCTGTATGCCATGTTAATTAACTGAAGAAAGGTATGCTCATTTGGAAACTTGCATAATATACAAGGAGCTGGAAGAGCTTTTGGCTTTTTGTTTGGTTGCTTTTTCTCTGAAGTTTTCTGCCTCCTTTTTTCTAACTAGTCATTTCTCTGATGATAAAGCAATGTTTTATAAGACCTCCTTCGTCTGGCTTTGTATGGTAGTCCTGTGCCTGAGGTTTAGGTAAATAGGTAAAAGAAGTGCATTGAAAAGAATGAAGAAAGTCCCACTTAACATTACTTGTGTCTTGAGCTTGGGAAGTTGAGAAGAGCTGCTTTTCAGTGGAGCATACAACTGGTTGAGTACCAGAGGAGCTTGGGAATGCCAAAAGGCACTGCCAAAGCTTCCATTTGCAGTTAACTTGCCTGTGTATTGATATAGCTATGCAGGGTAGATGTGGAAGCTGTTTTAATTGTTTTCCTTCTGATATGAAGGTTTTGTCCTTTTTTCTTGGATGGACTGATGAAAGGAACCAAGAATTACTTTTTCTGTTCCCATAGCTCTTCAGCTACAGAGAGAAAAAGTAGAAGCTCCTGTTTCAGACTAATGTTTGCTGTCATCCTGGATTGGAAAGTTACAGATGTTGCTGTCCAGAGCTGGATTAATGAGGTCTTACATTTAATTGTATTCTGGCCAAACAGCTTTTATCTTCTTTTATCTGCCCGTAAAGTTCCAGGAACGCAAAGGCCTGTTTAGCTTCTGGATGTGCTACTGCAGCCTGCTTTCATTCACCATGAGGGAGGATATTGCCGGCAGTAAGAGGTATGTTGAGCTCCTCTTCTAGCCAAGGGTGGCCAAGAGCTGCTCTGTTTCCTCCTGCTCCCTGTAACACCAAGTTGTGGTGCAGTGAGCTTCTGGGTATGTCTGTCTTTCTGAAAACAAAATTAATAGATGTACCAGAACTTACTTTTTACCAGGTGTAGTGCTTTCTCTTTTTTGATTATGGGATGGAGGAGGGAAAGAAGACTTGTATTGAATGAAGGGTCATGAGGGTTTTTTCAGTAGTGTAACTCTCAGACTTTTGACACATCAGTCTTTTAAAGCACTAAATAGCAGCCTTTACTTCAAGAGTATGTTGTTCTGTATTGAGGATGCCAGTTCTTGTGGCCTGGGTGAGGGGACAAAACAGATGCCAAAATAATAAAGAGCCGTAAACAGATTAAAATAATAATAAAAATCTGTAGATGTAAGCAGATAAGGAACTTGGGAACCTTTGTAAAGACTACACATAGTTAATTGAAGATCATGTATGAAGTTTAGAGCCAAGTTTGTTGGTACAAGAAATAGTGGACACATTTTTTATTTTTCTCTGCTCTTCCACGTATTTGTTTCTGACTCTGTTCATGTACAGCAGTGAACTCATAATCCACTAGGCATTTTCTGCATTGATCCTCTTAAAAAATTAGTATTAGCCTATATATGAAGGAGGCTAAAGAGGATTGAACACTGCTGCAAAATTAGTACCTGTTGGCCTCGTTGGAAGGACTGGCAGGTTCCCTGTTTCTTGTATGGACCCTGGTTGTGTGTTCCTCTGCAGGGTTGTGCTGGCTGAGCAGATGTGTAAGTGATAAAGCACTGGTATGGAAGTGACTTGGAAATATATGGAGTTAGCAGACTGGGAAATTGTGATGTCGTTGGTGCATCTGATTACTTAGCTGGGAGACAGAAACGAATATACAAAGCAGGGGAGGGTTTATGGAGATGGCTAGTTCTACTGGGAAAGCAGGGAGGAGAGGAGGAACTTTGGTGGACTTGGTTAGCTCTTTGCTGGTGTACAACAGAGAGACCAAAGGTTGTCTGGAACCTAAAGCAGGTCTGACAGAACTGCAACAAGGCGAGACAATGGGGAGGCTGGAGTTCCTGTGCTTGAGTAAAACCTCCAGGTCCATACAGATTTGCATACATTGCAAATGGCAGAGCCAAGGAGTAGGGGGAAGAATGCATGAAACGTGATTATAGTTCTTGCTTTGTTGAAGAGTGGTTTTCACAGCCAGCCTTTAACAGTATTTCTGAGGTTTTTTTCCTTCTCTCAATATAAAGCAGGCATTCTTCTTGCCCCAAATCATTGATTTATAAGTATATGCTCAGTTGTGCTTTTTTTTAATAAACAAATGATACAGTATGAACTTTGCCATTGAATATACAAAGAGATGAATAGAAATGTGGAGGCTTTTTGTTTTTATAGAATGTCTTTGTTCTCATTTCCACTGAAAGAGATAATGAGTTACGATTGTGTGTTACTGGAAAAACAATGCAGGATGTGGGGAAGAGACCTAGAGATGTGGAAGCTCTTGGATTTATATGTGAATTCTCTCTCTGTGTAGATTTTAGATGTTCTGGGGAGAATGGAGCGATATAGACTTTTTAAAAAACAAAGTGCACATTGAATTGATGTCTTAAATCAGGTCATTGAAGTTGTGCTTGACATTGGTGGTTTGTTGTAATTAAACTCATAATTCTGGAACACTTCAGAAGGAGCTGTTGTTTGTTTTGCTGAGCATGATACGGACTGGTCAAAGTTTGTATAAGGACACATTTAATTCCACAATTCATTTCCATAAAATGCATTCATTACTTTACCTTTCTGGTTTGCAGATTATTTCGAATTACAGTAACTTGTAAGAATGCATGTCAATACAGTATTTTACATATACTCGTCCCTGTGCTTTCACTTCATCTAGTAATGCTTGAATTTATTCAGAAGATATTTATTAAGTCACATTTAAGAAATAAAATCCCAGTTGTTTATGCAAGTGGAACATTTGACTGTTCAGTAAAATCAGATGAGACTCCTTTTGTTTGTGTGAGGATGTAAGGAAGACAGTTTGTGGAAGAGGAGATCATTGGACCAGCTGATACAATGACAGGCTTTGGGACAATCAATATTCTCTCAACCTAATCTTATAAAATATTTATTGCCCTTCTTTCTGAGCCCCATCTTGGATGTTCTCAGTAGACTCTAATTCATGCCAGACATTGCACTGTGAGCCAGGAGGTACCGCTGTGTCTAAATCTGTGCTTAGTTTGAGTATTGTAAGAACTCTGTGCAAAGCATTTAAGAGGAGAAGAGTGGTCTGCTCACAAAAGTTAATAATCAGGCCCTCGTCTTGCTGGCAGGTTTGTGTGGGTGGAACGTAGCTGAGGCTGGGCATATGCCTGCTAAGGTTCCCCTCTAGTACAGCGACCTGCACAAATACACTCTCTTGACCTCTCAAAATAGCAACGACAAAAATCCAAACCAAACAAAAACCCCCCATGCCAACAACAACAAAATGATCAAAACCAGCCAAAAACACGCACATAACCCCCCCCCAAAAAAAATCCCAGTAGCAAGCTTTAGTTGTCTGCAGACTTTGAGAGTCTGCTGGACCAATCCTATGCTTAAAGCTTTTTTTTTCTCTGATATAGCTGTTGTTTCTTTTCACTGAAAGTGCCCTAAAATGGCCAGAGGCAAGAAATTCAGCCATTCCTTTTTCCACTCAGCAATTGCATATAATTATGAAGGATTTGCTGTGGGTACATATGTATGCGCACACAGATCCCCATCCGTGTATGGCTGTAGATGTACCCCACCCAAAGTGTTCATTTGTCAGAAAATTATTGATTGCTCAGACCTGTAGATGTAAAGAAATTAAGTGCCTTTGATGCAGTTAGTGTCCCTACCAAGAAAGCAAAGCTACAAAAAACCCTGCAAAGCCATTAAAAAGCGTCTGTATTTTGCACAGTGGTAGTAATTAATGTTTTCTTTCCTGTTAGAATCTAGTCTTATTTAGATGAGAGAGTTGACTGCCTTTTTCTTTGTTAAATCATTGGGATTGTTGAAAATCTAAATGTTTAGATGTTTGGCCCTGTGGAAATAAATTTGGCCCTATGGAAATAAATTTCCTGCTTAGTTAAATCTTACTTAGGTTTTACTCAGCATCAGTGATATTGATAAACTGCCTTGAAAGGTCATCCTGATTATCTTCTAGGTAAGTGAGACATACAATGTAGTTTCATTTCTTTTGTACTGGAATCAGTTGTGAAGGATTGTGTGATGAATGTGTGAGACCTTTCCATAGGCTTAAGAGCTTTTATTTCTACAATTTCCTCTCTCTGAAGAATTAAAAAAATAAAATAACCAACCCATAAGTATACATTCATAGTATATTAGCTGTTTAATGTACTTGATTAGCTGTTTTTAATGACGGTCAATACTACTGAAGTAGTTTCTTTCTTATGTTACGTACATAAATTTATTCTAGATGTTTGTTAAATTTTACCTTTTATTTGTCTAAGGGATTTATTACTCCAATGTCAGAGGGTATGTGTTACAAATCTGCTTCATACAAACGTGACTGTATAAATGTGTATATTGGTTCATGTGCGCATTAAGATGTTGATAAGAACACATTTTTAGATGGTTGAATTTGCCTCTTTGGAATTAATTTAAAATAATAATTTGAAAAAGCATCTGTTTTGCAGTTGCCTTGAAATGGGCCTCCTTTGTGCATAAATTGATTGTGCATCAAATGGTACATGCTGATATCCAGGAATTCCACTGAGATTTTTTAAGAACTTCTTTTTGCCTCTTTAGCACTGACAACCATCAGAGGTAAAAGTAACCATTATTCAGACGCTGTCTTGTGTTCTCTAATTTAATTGTTGGCTTTTATGAGAGTTCAGTTCCTGTTGCTGCATGTCTGCCTCTGTTTTTCTTCACAGCTCTGCTTTTAATCTTCTGGAATAGGATGGAGATTTATTATATGTCAATTGCTTTGGAAAAAGGAATTTCTCAGCAGATTTTGAAATGATGCTCTTGATCAGGTGGAGCATCTGATGGCCTGTGCAACATCTGGTTTCTGATTAGTGTTTGCTGGGAAGGCAGTATACTTTGACGATGAATTTGCTGTAGTGTGAGGGAGGGATGATGCTGAAGTGGGTTTGGGAGCGTGTCCGGGGGGAATGGGTGAGTGCAGCAGAAAGTCACTTGAGCAGGAGTGGTTACTGTTTGTCTGAGGAAGGTGAATGGAGTCAGCTGTGCTAATTTCTATGCAGTAAATGGCCTCTGAGAGTCAAAGGTGCTAATGTGGCCCTGTCATTACAAGGCGTCTGACAGTGAAGGGAGCTTTGAGGTTTCCACAGAGAGATGTTGGCCTGCATATTTCCATGGCAACAGCCATCCTGTACACGTTTATAACCTTTGATTAAAGGTACAGAAGGGAGGGGGAGATGTTTTTAAAGTTTAAAATGTATAGCTTTAACTCGATCTTTCATTTTAACAATATCCCTTATTTACAATCCTTGGAGTGTAGATATATTTATAAGGAACAGAGCTGTCCTTTTCCCATTTGCCAGACTTTGAGATGGTATTTGGGGGCATAAGTGATGTTCTGGAGATGAATATCTGACTTTGATTGTAGCTGCACTAACATCATTCCACCAGCTTAGTTGCTGTTTATTTACATTAGTGTATTTTGTACCAAAATTCTACTCAAAGTTTATTATGCAAGGGGTTTGTTACTCTCATAAAAGTGTTCGTAAGAATTTGTGCAAGAATTTTAAATAAGTTAGAGACAAAACTTCTAAATTGTTTTAGATGATGTGATCTGTTTTTTTTAATCTTTTACATAAGCAGGAAAGGTGAGTTTAGCTCACATCCTCACCACATGGCTTAGAAAGTCACAAGACTTCTAGTTAAAAAATCTTTTCAAAATTTATTAACTAATAAAACACTACTAATAAAACTCTTTATACTTTAAGTTAATCTTTAAATATTTTATCGGAAAGACTTATGCTACAGAGTAAGCTTTCTTAACTAATCATAACACACAAACCTACAATACTATACTACCCTAAAACTCTAAACTTTCTTGTACTTAGTTTAATGTGTTTCTACGTTAAACTATAAATCCACATTCTCACTTCCAACACCTAAATTTAGAGACTTTTCCAAAGTCTCAGATCAAATCCTGTGTTTAGTTCTAAGCTTTGTCTTACAAGCCCAAAGTTTTGAGAATTCCCTACATTTCAGATTCCAACATTTGAGGAAACAAACTGCTAATTCTCTGTTGAATGAGACTTATTTTCAAAGCAGAGGAACACGAGATAGCCTAAACTGTAGTTTCTTGAGCAGTATAGTGGCTGATGTGCAAAAACCTTACGCTGGAGGGGAGAGCAAAATGTTCCTGAAGAAACTTAGACTTTCTCTTGGCTTGCAAGCTATGTGGAAGGCATATTTGTGCTTGCTGCATCTTCAAATCTCTGCCTCCTTTCCCCATCTCTGTGTTCTTGACAGTACTTTTCTTCACGCAGTGGTGCCAGATATCAGGATTGCAAAAGGAGTGTTCTCTGTCCAGGAAAGAACACTCCAATTCTTACTTGTAATTCTCAGGTGCACCATGTTGCACTTCCTGGGAATTTTTGTTACCAAAAAGCACTATAACTTTGCCACCCATCACTGTTCTTGGATCATCCTTGTGAAGAAATATTGAATTACTTTTGTGTTTCACATTTATGCTAGAAGAAGTTGAGCTATAATACCAGAACTAATGCAGTGGGACCTTTCCAGAAGGATGAAATAAATCTGTGTTTCTTCTGTGCCTTTACTTTGGACAGCTAGGCTGTCTTTTTGCTTTGGACTAATCAGTAGTGACTCTAGGTGAGGCCATTGCTATCTTGGTGAGGGGAAATGACAGATATTTTGTTGTGTCTGCGTGCAGAATCACTCCAGCATTTTGCCGTCATTTCTTTCAGAAGGAAGAGGCGTACAGATGCTACTAAGCTTAGTGGTTGGTGATTGATAGTTTGAAGGGACAGAGTTGGCTAGGGTTGCCAAAACAGGAAATTTTAGTGCTACAGTTGTATTGTTCCATCTGAATTGCTAAGGCTGAGCAGACTGTGGTTACTACAAGCCTCAAGTACTGCATCTGCCTTACCATGAAGGAAAGCACCCTTCATGCCGCTCTTATCTCCCTAATGTTCCTTTAGAGAGTTTTTGGTACTGAATGACCCAGTTGGTTACTGTGGAAAGTTCATAGTGACTATGCAAACAGGACTGGAAAGTTCATGATGCTGGGAGATATCCCAGAAGGATAGAAGAATAGTCTCCATTATAGAAGAGACAGGGAAAAGAATACTTGGAGGAGAAATTGTAAACTATTGCAAACTCCTTTTTTTCATTTAGGCTGCAAAGGGTATCGATACTGTTACTAATCTGTGTAATTTTTTGTTAATTCACATGTGTTTGGAATGGTTTACAGTGACTTCTTGACGAGGTAGACGGGGAGACTTGCTCATCTTCTGATGCACGACAAATCTCAAATTTATTGATTAACAGAAACACTTTTATAATCACAGTGATAAGGCTCATACATATTGCAAAACTAGAGCTCACTATTAGTCAGCTAAAAAAGTCAGTCCCACCTTTTCTCAAGATGTTTGTAGCTTCTTTTTTACCTCCTGTTATCACATAATTTACAAAACAAGTTACCACATAATTTACAAAACATAGTTATCACATAATTTACAAAACAAGTTCTTGCTCAAAAAAAACATGTCCTTGAATTAGGCAGCTGTTACTTTCTCAGATGTACTTTCTCACGTCAGTTTTTTCCCATCGACTGTGTCTCAGTAAAAGAACTGTCCACAACTTCTGATATGAATAAGTATTTCTGCTCACTTTGAAATAAGAGATAAATGTTGTCTGCTAGGGATCTAAGTAAAAGCAGAAAACAGGTCTTTGTGACATCAGGACGATGTATCAAATGGACATGGCAGCATAATTACAGCATTTCCATCCATTTTCTTGAATTAGAAAGGTCAGTGTGGATGTTTGTTTTTTTTTTAAAGTAGGCAGAGGATGAGGCATTGTTTTGACAATTTTGGTCTTAACCAGAGTTAAACAGGTGCATTTAAAAGCCAAAGTAGCTTTTGGGTCAAGTTGCCTTAGTGCCTGAATGCAGGACGTTATGCAAGTGAATTAGAGTAACATCGAGGAAGACCATGATCATGTCTTCTGAGAGAGGAGTGCTGTCAGTAAAAGACCAGTCACAACCCCCCTCTCTGGGGTTTTGTTCTGGTGATTACCGCTGGAGAAGAAAGTTGTGCTGTTTTTGTCAGCTTCTGCAATGTGGCAGAAGGATATTGCCATAGCAGTTTTACAGTGCCAGGAATGGATTGGAATAATGCTTGAGACAAGAAAGCATTATTTGTTAGCTAGCTTCTCTCTCAGTTACAGCTAAGATTCTAACCACTGTTTTAGGGTCCTGAAAACTTGTTTGCAAACTTTGTGAGGATTTATGTCCTGTGTCACTAATAGAGAATAAAACCAAGCAAGATCCAGATAAATAACATTAATTGAAACTTCCTGAAAGGGAGATAGAGATGTGTAGAGGTGGGAATTAATTGATCTAAAGGATACTGAAAGCATGTCTTGGAGTTTGTAGATGGGTACATAAAATGCAGAACAGACTCTGATGATCTGAGCATGTGCTTCTGGTTGGAGAGGTGTTGTGGCAGCTCTGAGCTTGAGTGTTCAGACCATGATGTTCGGGCAGTCTTTGAACATTTTGCCCTGATCCTGATATGTCTGCCTGGATAAAACTCAGCTGGAATAGATATGCATCTAGAAGATAATACTGTAGCCTTTGTTCAGGATTTGCAGAGAAAATGAAAAATGTTTGGCTTCTGAAAAATATTTGAATGATCTCACTAGGAAGAGCAGTGTGGCTTTTTAATGTAGTACTTACATTACAGCCAGTAACGCCATAAAAATGTTGGGTTAGATGTCCTTGCGGGATTGCTGCTGTGACTTCAAAACTTCCTCAGATGTGATCAAATGACTTCAGCGGGCTCTTTTGAGAACTTTCCTGAGGTGTTGAAAATCCTTTGTGGCTGCATGAGTTCAAGATGTTAAAGCCTTGACATATAGAACTATAGAGTCAAAAATTGTAAATGTAGCTGAGATTCTGTATTTGGTTACTTAGGCAACGTGCTATTATTTTTTTTCTTTATACATTGTGACCCCTGAGCATGCCCTCTGTTCACAAAGACGAGCCCTCTGGTAAGGGTAAAAACTAATCAAATATTGACAGTAATGCCAGAAGCATTTTTTTATAGGCCATACTATCTGAAGGTGGCATATATTAAGATTCTTGTGGGAAGCAAGAAAAAATGAAATTCTATTTGCTGAGATACTGAAAATAATGATGCATATCAATTTTCGCATTCAAAGAGGGAAAGTACAGTTTTGAGCCACTGTTTGTTTTGGCAAGTCATTTTTTTTCAAATGCATTGATGGAACTGTTTGTACTGTCGTGAGTCAGAACAATGTCAGGTGGGTACTGCATGTACTGGAACAAGCAACTTTAGTGTTTCCTGAATCATCCTGAGTAGAGGAATGTGAAGGACAAAACCGTAATAAAAAGGGATGATTATTGCTTTTCACTGAAAGAGAAAAGTTGTAGCTAAAATTCAGCTTACTTTAAATTCTTATGTTTCATTTCCTTTACTCCGAAGGAGTTCATAAAAACATAGTTGATACCTTGCTTTTGAAGACAAATGTATTCCATGTGACTTAGAAGTCAGGCTTCATTAAAATCACTTTAGTCTAAATTTTAATATCAAGCTGCTTAGTAATTGTTTTAATCTGAATTTTAAATTAAAACTGCAAAGATAGAGTTGGTGTAGTGTGTTTTTAGTGACTGATAAGTGTATGTTTTTATATAAATCAGGTTACATATGTAGATGTTTCTAGTACCTAGGACAAAGAAGTATTGTATATAAAGCTTGTTTTTCAGTTGCCTTAAATTCCTAATACTATCATGTACATCAAATTACACACGTAGCTGTTTGTTCTTTTTGCGCATTGGCACAGATTTTCCAGACTCATCATGCCGAACCAGTAGTGGCATTTGTGCCAAAGAGTTAAGTGTTTGGAATAAGAGGGGAGGCGTGCAGTATCCAGGACAGCACTAGCAGTGTGATGATGGTGTTTTCTGGGGCTCTGTTGTGATTTGTATCACAAATCTGTACATAGATCAGTCTGTGTAGCAATTGTTCAAAACCTTGTATTTGTATTAGTACTTTGAGCGCCTGTGTTTGTGGCAGAGGCACGGAGTGGGAAGGTGAAAGCTCTTAACTTTTCACGCACAGCAAGATGCAGAATTCATCAGAGGCTCTGTCGTGGCCCAGCTGTTAGCCAGCAAGTTACCCATGGGAGTAAAGTACTTGTGCTTGTTTTGGGGTTGAACTTTGTGGCAGATGGAAATCAACAGTTCACTAAAACAGCTGAGTGTTTGCTGTGGTAATTGTGGCATGTATCTGGACTTCGGCTGTAACTCTCTGCTCAGCTCTTTGGCAGGAGGACAGTGTGATCTGGTTTTAAAGCCTGAGGTCTCTGAGAGGCATGTTGAACAGCCTAGCTCTGAAACTGCTGAAGGGGGAGAAACTGTGATAATAAGGAGGATCAGTAATGAACCTTAATGCTTCTTGTGGCCATCTGCAGAGTTGAAAACTTTTTTTTACTGAGATTTGCTGTTAATTTTGTAATGGGGGGTCATGTAGACATGCATCATAGAGGCATATATTGATTAATCAAGAAAGTGTTTCTAGTGAGAACAGGAAACACTTTAAAACCTGAGCTTTTCATTAGCACTTCCCATTTCCTGTCCAGCCTCTGTTTGGTGAAATACAAGAGTTTTACTTCTGGAATTGAATGCCTTAATTCACAGCATCAAATGGCAGCAGCGATGACTGCTGCTGCGGGAGCCTCATTGAGGCTCCAGCCTGCTTATTGGCCATGACAATCTGGCAAAACTTGCTTGAACTCAAGGTTTCTTTATCTGATTACATTGCTGCCGTGTTTCTTCAAGTTTCTCAGGATGCCTTGATCATTTTCAGGATATAAAGCACTTCTTACTTTTGGATCTCCCAAAGTACAGTTTGGGAGATTCTTTCTCCATTTTCAGAACTGTAGTTTAATTTTAATTCTTAATTGTATTTGTTTTTCAAAGTTTGTGTGAAAAGGTTGAAAGTATTCCTATATTACTGTGATGTGACATAAAGCAAGGGTAGTTTAATCTTTTGTAGTTGATGAAAATGTGAGCTTTAAATAACATTTAGGAAGCAGAGAAGAAATATCAGAAGAAATATATGAGAGGTTGAGGAAGTAATTATAAAGGCTTTGGAAGCTCTCTTCCAACAGTCACACTGTGCCTGATAAAAGCCAAATTAGGTAGTTCCCTTTGTGTGGAAAAGAGGGACTTGGAGGTTGTGAAAGGATGATGTTTGTTGCTTTCTCAATTAATGAGTTCCATTTTCAGCAAAAATATAAAGACTTTAGGCTCATGTGTTATTGGTGGCTTTATGGTGCTACCAGTGCTGTCATATTCTGGTGGCATTCGAGGGCCCCAAACAGGCAGAAGAGTTTGTGGTACCTAAATGCCAGTGGGAAACATGATCACTGCCACATGAAGTGGTTTGAAAGAAGAAGAAAGTGAGCCTTGTGGAAGGAGGAGAAGCAGAATTTTAAAGATAATTTGAGTGGTCCTGCTCCTTTGAGTCACTCAACTCTTTGCCTTTGGCTGTTGTATCTGAAACTGCTTTCCAGGTAAGTCTTTCTGTGGAAGTGAATCCCAAATGCTTGGAGGCGGGAAAGGTAGCTGTAGCTGTTAGTTTATGGATTATACAGCAAAACTAAAAAGGTATGGGGTAGGGGATATAAGCATCAGCCACGTGTCAGAGCTGTGTGGCACAGACATCAAGAGTGGATAGTTAAGAAGGGCGTGGAGTTGGGAAGGATGGAGAGCTGTATAAAAAGAAAGATGTGTGGGATTTATATTTTCTTACAGAAAAAAGGATTTATGTCTGGATTTTCAAGTGAATGTGTCATGTGGAAAGAGAAGATGACTTTCTCTGAAAAAATGCATCCATGCAATTTCTAGATGTTGATGTTTTATTGTGGAGTGAAACTATAGTGTGTATTACTGATCTGATGAAAGCTGAAATATGTATTATTCTGATTCACACATTGCCTTCTTGGTAGGTAGTATACACTGCAAATATATCAGCAAAGCCCATGATCACGTTTTTCTTCTCCATCCCTCCAATTTGCTGAGAAATAGGTAACTAGTTTTATTTTCTAAGGTATTTGTGCAGAGGAGTACATTGCATTTTGTAAATCTAGTGGAATTTTACTGGTATCCTTCCTGTGCCAGAGCATTAGAACTTGCAGACCTACTGATGCTGATTACCATGTTCACACTATGATAAAAATTTAAAGATAATGCAGTTGATTATTGCTTGTGTTTTTGTATCTAGGTATACCAAATATGCTGGGAATTTATTTCGACAGATGAATTTTCCCTGAGGTTTGTATTCAGGCTGCACTGATTGATCCTTGGCATAGCTGTATCAATAAGCTAAGTCCTAACAGGCAGCTGGTAATGGAATTGGGTTTTTATAGGGCAGCTTTATTGGCATGTGGCTCTCATTATGGGACAGTACCACATCTAAAGTCATTTTAGTTCTTGATGTTGCAATAGTGCCGTGTAGAGATGGTGTGATTGCTCCAGGGAGAAGATGGAAATGCCTCACATCACTCAGCTGTCCTCCTGCTGATTAAGGAGTGACACTGTCTGAGGTGCCTTTAGGAGGCAGGCAATTATTTTCAGACAGGGAGATGTTAACCAAGAACTGAGGCCTATGGGAACAAAGGATAAGCAGGGCTGGAGAGAGGGGAGGCTATTCCCAAAACATTTATTTTGCTGCTTTTTAGTATTAGTGTCTCTTGAGAAAGGTTTTCCATTTACATGGTGAAGCATTTAGCACTTGTGAGCTGACTATGTGAAGAGCTAAGTGTTCCCTGTTTCATATTCTTTATCTTTACACTTGCTCAAATGTAAAACAACCTAGTGCTAATTTGCATCCTGTTAGTGAGACCAGCACTGATACTCTTTTTTCTTTCTACTAGTTTCAGATAGTATTAAGGGGGTTCTTTTGTTTTTGTTTCAATACTGACCTAAAATCTAGTTTTTTAAGCAGCAAAGGGATTTATATCCAGCAGGCTGCTGCCATGTGGTCATTATTTTTGTGGCAGACTCATTACTTGATGACAAAATTCAGGGCATTGCCAACTGCTCAAGGCAACCATTTGCTACTGTCCTTGTAATAGAGTTCTCAGAACAGCCATGCAGCTTGAGTTGCAGGTAAGAAATTAATTTTTGAGATATTTTGTTAGGCAGAGTAAATTAAAAGCTCATTTAGAGATTCTTCTAGTAAATGAGATGTCAGAATAGGGAATAATTTAGTGGCAGTGGAAAAGAATTTAACTTGTAAAATGGTGTAATCTAGGCTCCAAATGGGAGAGGTTTACATGCTGTAGTCACTGTTGACTGGTCAATTTCATTGTATCATAACTAACAATGAAGCTGTTTGAATTGCTTAGCAGATTGAAGTTTCCTAAACTGACTCTGAGTCATCTTGCCTATGTAGAGATTAATTGTAAATGTTCTTATGTGTACATCTACATCAGGATGTCTTTCTGTGACTAGTTTTCATCATTTCTGTAATAGCCTTGGTTCATTTGGAGACATCCAGTTGTAGTCCCCAAGAACAGCAATGCCTGAGTAAGGGCCTCAGTGTTGTCTAGTAGGACCTACAGGGAAGCTGTTTTCTTTTTTGTTGTTGTTGGTACATTGTTTATACATACTGTATGTTTTCTGTTGCCATACAGCTTAAATGTGAAGAGATCATGAAAAACACTGATGCCTGTTTTGAGTAAATTGTAGCTGAACAATTGGCTGCTTTGTTTGCATATAAGTGTGCAAAACTGTAATTTGAATCTTGAGATTTATTTTGAAGACGTCAGGTTTTTGGTGTGATTTTTAGAAATGTATACAGAATAATCTGTGTTTAGGAAAGTGGATGGCAGTTGCAAATCACTATTTTTTGTCCAAAGACATGAAGTTAGATGAATAAATGGGGGTTGGGATGACAGGCACAGACCTCAGTTGTGCTTCTGCTCTAGAATGTACTATTGCATTTTCTGGTTATTGCTTCTGAATCATGCCAGTGCTTTTGCTTTTATTGAAACTTGTGGTATGTATTTCATAACTAGCATTTGCTTTTTCTGGTTTTGTGATTTTAAAAATTTAACTGTACCTTGATTATCAGCATCACTGAAGCTCACTTGAATAAGTGAATAGAATGCACTCTGCACAAATGCAAAATCAGTAGGGTGTTGTTTGGAAATATGTGAAAAACAAAAGGGCAAACCAAGAATAAAATCTACTTTTTAGAAGGCATCAGGATAATCTTTTATGCTTGTAAAAGATCTCTTTTCTTTAATAGCAGGAGTCTATTATACTGAAGGGATTCTGTTAGATTTTAATGACATTAATGCTTTGTCTAATAAAAAAAAGAAATGTGGAGGTGAATCTGTGCGCTCTTTGAGAAGCTAAGAATTTAAGAAGAAACTTACCTGGTACTCACTTATCATGTATATTTTCTTCAGTATTTTCTCAATATGTTAAGTTTTTCTTTAATAAGTTTTAATATGACATTTAGTCAAGGTCTCACTGAACCTTTGAATTCCCAATGATTTTTTTAAAAAAATTGATCAGAAAAAGAAGACCAAAACTGGAACAATGGCAGAAAAGCAGATTCAGAGAAATGAATGTTTGTCATTGAGTTGGTTATTGGCAGTTGCATGTGCAGTGCTGTCTGAAGTTCGATATCTTAAAATTTCTTTTTCTCTCCTACTATGACAAAAAAGGTGTATATGTTTATTTCCAGGGAGATCAGCAGGTAGCAGACTAGAGATGATGATGTAGTGTGCAGAATGGGGAAGGATTTTGCAGCAAATGAGATGATGGCAAACAGAAAAAATTGGGATACCTCTCTTGAGGAAGTCCATCTTTGTGTTGGGAGGGGAAACTCTCCTGAAGGATGTAGCTGAGTGGATGGTGTGCGCACTGAATGGCTGCAGGCAGGGGAGTAGAGTTTGGTCAGGTGGTGGTAGGTACTTCAGGAAGAGTTTGCCACAGCAGGCTTTTTTTTTTGTTTTGTTTTGGTTTTGGAAGCTGCTGGGAGATGAGGATTGTTTTTGTGGGTGCAGGTGGTTTTTCTTTGCAGGCAGTTGGAGTGATTTGAGAGGGTGGTCCCATCTATCAGTGGGAGATGTGTGTGATACAGACCTGCTTTTCTTGTGAATGGCTGAAACCTGGCACATGGTGTAACTTTCATGGGGAGCAGTCAGCTGATACTTCTGGTCTGCAGTAGCTATCATTGGTGTTTTGCTCTCTCCATTTTCTGTCTGGGTATGTATCTGTGTCTGCTTTTTCCTATTCCTTTCTCTTTTTAATTGTTATTTTAAGCTAGTGCCACATGACTGCTGTCTTGCATAACTCTCTACAGCTTTGTTTATTGATGCACTTGAGTACAGACTATTATTTTGTCTTTGCTTTTGTTCCTGTCCCTTATGTGGTAATTACTTTTCCCCTGAGCTCTGCAGGTACTGGCAGACGGGCAGAGGTGCCGGTGCTCTGGGGCACCTCGGGAGGTTCCTCTGCTGACCTGGCAGTGGTGCCTGCTGCTGTGGGAGCCTCACTGAGGCTCTGGCCTGCCTGTTGGCCATGGCCTCCACTCCAGGCCATGGGCTGCCCTCTCCAGGAATCAGAGCATGAGAACAGGCTGTTAGGGAACCTCCTCAGAGGAAACCTCTGGGCAGCCCATGGTGTGAGGGCCCAAGGTGTAAACCGCAGCCAGTGGTAGCAAGCAGAACTGAAAGTGTTTCTCACGTGAAAGTTGTGTCCCTCTACACTGCTTCTTTCATTTTACACAAATCACATTTTACCGTTGTTTATTTTCCTTTTTAGCCCACAGAACCATGAATTTGCTGGATAATTTTCATAATGCAGTTTTTATTTATATGCTAAGCATTACTGCTTTTTAGTCAAGGAATTGTGCTGTAGACTTCAGCTGATGAAGTGTATTTGCAGATTAGAAGTGGATAGTATTCAGGTTTTCTTTCTCATTATTCTGTTAAGAATGAAATGGTTAAAACAATGAGAGGTTTCCGGTTACCATGTTTGTATCAGCTGACTACGTGTTTTTCTTATTAATGAGCTGTGGCTGAGTAGTTGGCATATGCTGTGAGGGAGGGTGAATGGGAGAGGGAAATGATCAACCATCAGTTTTGTGACTTTGCTTTGTAGACCAGCTATTTAACATAGTGCAATAAAACTTAGCAATTTTGGCAATTCAGAATGATGCTGGCAGTCTCACATTGTTTTCCGTGTGAACAAAGTAGCTGTGGCTGTGTTCTGGTTGTTGCTATTAGCCTTCATCAGTGTAAAATAAGGTCTACAAAAACTGCTGTAAAACTAATGATCTCTTTTGAAAAAAATCACAGATGTTTGAGATTAGTGCAGGCGCTTCTGCAGTGTGACCAAGGACCAGACTGCTGGTAGGTAGAACAGCATGCCAGAGCAGAAACCAGTGGTGCAGCATGCTGGCTTTTGCAGTTAAAATGGTTTGCAGAAATGTGCTGACAAAGTCACCCCATTGCATGAGCTACCAGAGATGCAAACAGTCAAGGTGTTTGGGAAGAACTGCAGTGACTGAGTTGCCATGCTTTATTTGGCCTCTGGAAAAGTGACTGTATGAAGTTAGTTTAGTCACTGTATGAACTGAACGAAGAAGTTAGTTTTAAAAAGTAGGTTGTTCTAAAAAATTTTAAGTGACTTTAGGTGATAGCATCATGATCTTGAAATTAGTTTAGGTAGGCAATATAAATTTGCTGTTAGAATTTTACAGCTGGGAGGATTTTAAAAAGCTCATTAAAGTAAGGTGCTTACATTTGCTTGAAAGACCTAAGTAAAATGAGTGCATAGCCCAGTTTTCATGAATGTTTTTTCCTTTTATATTAAATGTTGCTTTAAACTTTAAAGGCATCATTCAATCAAAGAAACCTGTACTTTTCAACATTTTTCTAATAAATATAAGTAATTATATCACTTATTAATATGCATTGTAGTTCCTAACATATAATATATACTAATATATTATTATACGTAATTATAATAATTACATTATTAATTATGTAAATACACATTTTCTTGTCTGGAAATCTAGTGCACGTCAGGATCCTGAAGGGCCCTATTTGCTTGAAGTTCAGTGCTATTCTGAGGATGGATGAGGAAACTTCGAGAAGAAAAAACAAGTTTTACGTGTTTCTTTGATTAGAGAAGTTACTAGTCACAAGCTTAGGAGTGTTTACTGATCTTGTTATAGTGTCTGCCTTCTGGATTTGGATTTGTGGGTGAGAGAAACAGATGAAATATTTCAGGAAGTAGTCAAGAATGGGGAAGGGAGGCTGCTTGAGCTCAGTGTCAACTGGCTGTGTTTTGTCCATCTTTCTGATTGATCGGGATTCATTACTTCCTGAGGGGGCCACCCGTGTCTTCAGAGGCTCCAGACATACAGGAGCCTTGTAGACCAGCTATTTAACATAGTGGGAAAGGGACTGTGTTTAACTCTGTGTCAAGAGTAGCACCTCAACACCAGGCACTAGATCAGTGAACCTCCTCTGCGTAAGAATTTGTAGTCTTGTGAAGAGAATGACTGGTGTAGGAGGAAAGATCCTCAGCTGTGCTGGCACTTGCTGTTGACTTCACTTTGGCAGATGATAGGTAAGGTGTTCTGCTAAACCCTTTGGTAACCTGTAATGCCTTCTTCAGGGTAGAAGCAGTGTAAGCACAAATGCTCTGGTCAAATAATAATTTGGACAAGATGTGTGATACTGAGGGATGAGAAAGTTCCTCCAAACCGTGTTGCTACCATAGGCAGAACATTACATAATGCTGCTTTTCTTTTGCTTCAGACTCTCCCAGAGAGCTTCAGATCCAATGTCAGGTTTTCAGAGGGAGTTTTCTGATGGCTAGCATGTATGTGGAATGTGCAGTGTCTGGAGGCTGAAACTTTCCCATTTATGCGATTTTGTAGTCTATCAATTTACAGTTCTACAATGAAATTTTTCTTCACATGGGATTTCCCATGAAAGCTCTTAATTATCCTGTGCAGTTTGGGGAGTTCCATTTGCATTGTTACATTGCATTTTATCTTGTGTTATAATTGCTGTTTATGAGCTGCACTATGCTAGAGTTTATCTAGAAATAGTGAAGTAAATGGTGTAGCACTGTGTAAGTTTAACATGTGAAATAAATGTGTACTGAGATATTTCTTTTGCATGGCATGAAATCTCTCAGTTAAATATGTAAAAATATGCAGCGAGAACATTTGTAATTATGCTATGTAAGGTTGAAGGAGTTAATATGGAGAACTTGTATTGCAATGATTCATGGCAAATAGGAACAGACTTAGAGAAGTGCGGCTTTGTTACGGAAAATTTTTAAAAATCTAGGTGGGATTTTTCAAAGCTATATATACAGCCGAAGAGAAATGAGGAAGGTTTTTTCACAATAATTTTCATATAGGTCACTGAGTAGAGCTTTGCTCTGTAATCACTAGACATTGTTTCCAAAGCACATATGTACTGATGGTAGGGTTTCGCTTCCAACTTGACAATGGGTTGGGCAGATTCATAATGGAAAAAAATCTGTGCTGTAATGATGAATTACTGTTTTTTGGTGTGGTGTGGGGTTTTTTTGATTGTTTTGTTTTGGGTGAAAGAATAGAGAAATGTATTTAAAACAGCCTGATTGGTGCCTTGGTCTTTGTTGTCCCTCTCAGAGGTACACGTGTGAAGTCTTTCTGGGCTCTGTATGGGATGGTGAGGCAGCTGCATGTGTAGCAGCAGACTGCTGAGTCATTTTTGTCCTGCGAAGGGGCTGTGCTACAGAGCTGTGCATGCTACTGTTGCAGCTGTGGTCTGTCCTTCACTGCTTCTGCAGCTTTGTGGCATGGCTATGTTATAGAACTATGTAAAAAATGTAAAAGATAGTAAAATTCTTGATAGAGTCACAAAATTGGTTTGCTTGTGGCACCCCAGAATTACAGCAGCTGGTGTCCTGCCTACTCTTTCAATGCCCACTCTCTTGCTTGAGATGTGGGGGGGAGGGGGGAAGAGGTAGGGTGGTGAGCTTCAGCTAAAAATGAAAACATAACCTGATGAAAACAGTGAGCAACTGCTTCCCTGAAGAAAAGCAAATTAAAGGTGTTACCTTAGTCCCTGAGTAACAAAAACCTCTGGAATGGCTGAGTGAAATTTTGTAATTAGACTTGCCCACTACTCTCATCTTCCCCATGTAGAAAATGGATTTCTCCTTATTTTGATTCTAATGATTGCAAATCCTCCATGTCATCTTATTTCCAGGCATTAATTACTCTTCTCTTTGAGAGCCTACACATTTTGTTGTTGATCATCAGTTTCTGGCTGCTGGATATTTTCATACCTTATTAAATGAATGATCATGCTATTCAATATCACCTTCTTCTATCAACGTGATAAAATCTTAAATTGCTTATGTGTTGCTTAGACTGTAGTAGGTGTTTCATAGGCAAATTGGTTACTGTTGGAAGCGTTGCTGTTTGTGGACAGAAAGTCTATCATTTGTAGTGTTAAAATTCCAGAATATAGCTCTTCAAAAGTGGATCCCTTCAAATACTGTAAAATGAGATAATAGAAAAGAAGTTACTTTGATATAATAATGAGATAATAGAAAAGAAGATGGCTGCTTGAGGGCCCACTGAACAGAATCAGTACTGAATCTTGTTGAGTTTTTCCCCCATGGATTTACTAAATGTTGTAAATACAGTACTGGATAGTTCGCCATCTAAAAGCAAAGTCCTGGAACAATCAACCTGATCGTTTGGTTTTAAGTAAGTAAATAATTTGGCTGCTTTTACTTTTCCATGTGAGGGTTGAAGAGGAGGATGAGTGATTATATTATTGAATGTACTAATTAAAAATCCTAGGCTGTTTACCCTGTAACTAATAATGCTGAGTAACTCTGGGAATGAATCTGTTTTCATTTTGAGTAGACAGCTATAATATAATTGCATGCTATATTAAACTGCAAACAGTTTTTAAATACAGGTGGAGTAGGAATGTTTGAGCTAGCAAATGCAGTAAAACTTGAATTGAGTTTCTTGTTCAGTGTATGTTTGTGTGTTAACTTGAGTGGCATGGCCTGCTGCCTGTCCGCTCTGTAAAAATGAAAGCAGTATCCACCTTCAGCAAGTTTAGGCTATGTCTGCTTTAAATCCTTTTTTAAATACACTTTTGTGAGCAAGTGGAAGGGGGGGTGTTTTGAAGAAAAAACATCCCTAAGGGGAACAGCAGAGGCGTGGGGAATGCTGCAGTAGACAGTGTACATGGTGGTTAGAGTCCCTTGGAGGTGTGAGATGGGGCAAAAGCTGCTTTGTATATTGCCTATAGATATGCTTTGCCAGTAAAATAGACCCAGCAGGCGGAGTCACAATCCTGGAGAAATAACCTTTTATTTAGCTTTCCTGTAATATTTTAGTATAGGGAACAGTTGCTCAGTTCCCAGTTGCTTTTCTTTTCTTTTTTTTTTTTTAATCTTGATGCATCTTTGTGAAGCTGGACCCAAACTTGGTAAGTCCTTGAAAAACTTTGTAGAGAAGTATGTACAAAATCATTTTAGGAGGAGGAAATGGTTGCTACCAGTTACATTAAACTGTTCATGCAGATGATGCTGACTTGCAATGAAGACGTGTGCTCCTGAATTTATACCCTTAACTTCACGATGTTGATGTGCTTCAGTGGTGATTCTCATGAGGTGTATGTATTCAGTCTCAAGCGTGTCCCTTTACAGTAGCCTTTTGTGACGTAGTCTGGTTTTCAGCACAATTTACTTTGACATTTACTTGAGTAGGTTTTTCTGTTGAAAAGGGTATTTCAGATATGGTACCGTAAGGTTTACAAAAGAGTTGCATCTAATTGCTCAGACTGAAGTGCTCAACCCTCCTGGCTTGCACACACTCTGCCCATGAAACATGTTAATCCCCTCCTGCCCTCCCCCCATTGAAGAAGCCTGATACATTTCCTTTTGCATTAGTTGGGCCTTCTGGGAAATACATGCAGAAATAAAAGACTTTTCTATAGCCCTTTCTCCCTCAGGAATGCATAGAAACTAGCTCCTTGGATGTGGTCCACAAACTTGATTGGGAGGTGGGGGAGGGAAGGAAATCTATAATCCCATGCACATGTTACTGAGAGAGCCCTAATTAAAATGGAGGTAAAGGTATAGAAGCTCAGAAGATCTCACAGTACTTTGCAAATAAAGAATATGTTTGGTTGGTTTTTTTTTTTTTTTAAACCTGTGTGTTTGCTGAGGTTTGCCTCCAGAGCAGGTATTTAAAATTCTTAGCTTTGTGACCTTTGTTTGTCCTTCATCTTCATTAGCAATGTCTAACCAGACAGTCTGCATTGAAGAGGCATGTTTTGTTTGCAGAGATTACTCAGGTGTGGTGGTAGTTTCTCAACTAGTGATGGTGCTCAGACATTGTACCTTAACTATAGCAAGAACTGGACCCCTTGCCTTGGGATAGTTATTTGTGCATACCGGTTACACATGCATGGAAGCCCACAGGAAAGGTGACTGCAGGTTTTTACATGGTATCCCTGTGTTGGTAATTGATACCTATAGTGTAGTTCAGGCAGAAAAGCCTTGCTGAGAACGGTAGAGTGTTTGGTTGTATAGGAATACAACCTTGGGATGGGCTGGCTGTCGTGTTGCAAAGGACCCTGAGTTTTGAGCTGCCTGTGGCCTGTGTATGGCAGCGGCTCTTGAGGCATGCCAGTGCTGCACCTCTACAGGAAAAACCTTGTGAGGAGCTCACCTGGGGTGGGTTAGCTGTGGAGGTACGGTGGTGCTGCCAGGGCATAGACTGGTGTGGTTGCCTGTCCGTGTTGTTGAGCATGTGGCAGTGTGCATGCTGCCCTCCTCCTGCCTGAAAGAGGAGTCTGTGATCTGAGATACGGTAAAGCATGAATGCAGCCCCTTATGGGCAGGACAGTGTGGTTGTTCCCAACATAGGCTTGCCTGTGGGTTCATCTTTGCTATGGGCAAAACCAAAGTTGCCTCTTTCTCCTCTGATTATATTTATTGTTTTAATGTAGCCTGAAAATTGCACAGTAAAACTCTTTATTATGAATACATATGCAAATATACACCACTTGCTCGTTAAGATCAACTCAAATATAGCAGCATTAATAGTGCTTTATGTGTTTCCCATGGTCATGGCATCCATGGAGACTTGTGCCTCTCAGTGTTGGTGCACCACTGCCATTGCATGTGCCAGAAAAGCCAGTTGGAGCTACTTTTGCCAGTTCCCACTCTATCTTGCTCCTGTGCAGGTTCCTCAGAAGTGGTAGTGCTCCTGCTTTGAGGCCTGATGCTGCAGCACATGTGTGCTGCTTGCTGATGGTGTGTCCCCACCAGTGACAAAGCAGCACTGCTGCGGGGCCAGGAGCTGCCTTGGCTGGTTTTGCCAGTAAGAGGAGTATTGGTGAAACCATGGTATGATCTGTGCTTTGGTGAGGTGGAGCATGAAAAATGGCATCAGCAAATTAAGGGTGAATCTAACTTGACTGAAGTGACAGTTTCTTTCAGCTGAAAAAAATATTTCATAAATGTTGGCTTTCTTTTACTTATTATTTAGTGTGGAGTTTTATGTCATGTTCGTTGTCAGCCCCCAAAGGAGAGAATTATTTTAATTCCACGCCTCTTCCAGAAGCAAGAGATTATGATCTCTGTGCTGATGGGTTGTCAGGCTGTCTCCTCCCCCAAGTTTTAGGATGGAATTACAGAAGATGGAGTGTTGGTGACCTGTTGCACAATGTCCTCTTGTTTTGATGCTGATGTCTTTGCCTCATGTCTCAGTGTTCTCTGCACCTTGATTTCAGCTATGGGTCAGTTTAATAAGACCATTTGGCATTCTGATGTTACCAGCTGACAGTTTCTTAGAGTAGGCTGCATTTTTTTTTCTCTTTGATTTTAATTCAGGTTAGTAATTGATCTTGTTTGTGCAGGCACAGATTTTTACCATGTGGTTCACTCCCAATAGGTGACATCTTGTTCTGTGGGTTTAGTTTAAGCCCAGACCTTCAATGTAGAGGGAGGGCTCTCTTTAAAGTATTGAAGGGTGGTGTAATCTGGCTTTGCAGGCTTTTGAGAGCACTTTCCAGCACTGACCAGCTCACTGTGATTAATTACTTGGCTGCTAATGAATGGGGGATGTTTTCTGCATTTTTGTTATTGTCAGTGGTTGGTGCTTTTTCACAGCTTGCATTCTGCTTAAGTAGTTTCCATAAGATATAATACACTGCTCCCAAATTATATTTTTGATTATGTTGAGCAAGTTGCTGATTTTAATATGGAGTCTTCATTTAGTAATGACTTCTCAGACTGTAGATGATGTTTTCCTACAAAACTGGTTCACTTGAACTCACTCATATGTGACAGTTGCCGTGAAGTTTGCTGGTCCAGTTGTCTTAACAGCAGACTGCTTAATACGTGAGAAGGCTGAAACCAGAAGTTTTTGTTTAATTTGGAAACTGACTTCCTGTAGTTTGATTCACTTTGCACTGAATCACACAGTACATAAACATAGCATGTGGTTAATCTTTTATGGTAGAATTTGCTTTTGAATGGTGGAAAAATTCTAAGAAAAGTGTGTTGGAAAACACAGCTGTTTAATGACAGCTCTTAATTTGCTCCTTGATTTGATGTTTAAAGTTTTAAGTATGCAGAAATATTTGTGTATCAAAACTTACATCATTGGGACAGTATGGTGTGCAGCTTCTTTTTAATCATCTTCCTGAAAGAATGGTTGCCACAGACATGGTGAATCTTCAGTCTGTTTGCTGAGGAGTGCCTGGAGAAAAAAATGTACTTAGTCATGCTATGTGTGTTTATCTAGAACTTTAAACTTCTAATTTTCCTTATTGTTTCAACTGCATTTCTTTCAAATAACACATTTGACTATGGAATAGTGTTTAGGCATGGAAAAGGTATTTTCTCCTTTTACAAGGCTGGTATGGTGTTCATGGGTTGGAAAACTGCATGTCAGCAGAGTTTCTTCAAAGCAAGAAATAGGTGGAAGTTTGGTGGAGTTCAGTGTTGGGGATTTTTTTAAATGTCTAGTTAAAATACAGATCATTTGACAGTCAGGTTCTGGGTAAAAAACTTGGGTAAGAGTTTCAGGGTATAACGTGAACTGATGAAAGTTGTCTTTACCTTCGGAAAAGAAAGTTAACCATAATGTGAAACAAACTGATCAGCTGATGTTTTTCAGCATGGATAAGATGCCTTTTAAAGGTCTGATGAATCAGTTGTGTGGTTTAACATTGAACAAAGCCTTTTTTAAAAATAATAAACCTGTCTGATACTGTGTCTTACATTCTTAATGGTAGATGATAGCTGTAGACTTCCTTCCTTTTTCTGCAAGGTATTTTAGTGTCTGTTGTGTGGGGGCCCTCTGGCTGTTGCAGCAGTGTTGGCTGGCAGCTGCTGGCTTGGTGTGACCAGAGTCTTCTGGGGCAGCTGAAGGCTGATTGGGAATGTGAGTTGTGGTAGGGATCTGGATCAGGAAGGCTCTGACCCAGACTCTTCACCAAACACACACCACTGGGCATCCGTTAAGGGGGGATACTTACTGCTGGGGTGGCAGACTCTTCAAGTTTATGGCATCTGAAGGTTGTTAGGTGTGCAGAGTTAATTTTCTTTCTAAATTAGGTATGGAGTTTACCTTTCTTGTGTTTCACAGCAACTCTTATTTTGAATTCCTTATGTTAACTTTTTTGTTACTCCTTTGTTGTAAGTATGTGGAGTCTGGCCTAGCAAGATCAGCCCTGGTGTCAGCAGGGCTGTCCTCTGAGGTCTTGATGCCCTTCTTGAAGGCATGGAGCAAGGGTTGGGGACAAGGAGGAGCAGCTGCCATGCTCTTCCTTGCTTTCAGGTCGTGTGACAGGACAGCCATCCCTGTCCAGCGCCAGACTTTGGGAAGGGCTGCTGGAGCTGAATGGGGCCAGGAGGAACCTGTTCTGAAGGATGGGTGTGGGAAGCACTTTTGTTTTGCTTTGCCCTCAGTTAGTGGTTGAGAAAGTTGCAATGCCACAGCTCCTTTCAGCAACACTACAAAAATGGCCTCAGTCTCTAGTAAATTGTGCCTCTCACCAGGTTTTTACACTCACGGTATTCCATGGTGATCACTGCCTCTGTCAGCTTCTTGCCTAGCTGTATCCTCATCTCCTGGGCTGCTCCCTCCCTGCCCCCTGTGCCTGCCAGAGAGAGCAGGCTCTGTGATTCTGGAAGGTGCATCCTCCACCTCTTACCTTCCCTGTGGTTTTTGGGGAACAGTGCTGTGCGGCATGGTTCGGTTTACATTGCAGGCAGTTGAAACGGTGGTTTGTGAGCATACGGCTCCACACTGGCTTCTGATCCAGCACCAGAGGGGGAGCAAACCAAAGCCCTCTAGCGCTGGGCTTGCTTTGCTGGCCCTGGGAGGAGGAGCTGGGCCTGCCACACCGGCTCCATGTCCCATTTAATGTTGGTAAAGAGCTGTGAATCACCTCTTTGTATCTGTAGAAATTGGATTCAGCAAAAATGGCAGGTTTAACAGGTAAGATGCCTTTCCTAGGGTATTTGTGTTTGATGATGACAACAGGGCCTATTGTGAGGGTTGGCCTGTGTCTCTTCTGGGTAGTGATGCTGTTAGTAAGGTTTTCTAATGTGTAATCTGGGACTATTCTTTGTCCAAAGTCATCTGTTTTGTCTGAATGCTAACTGATACCATCTGGGTCATCAGGTTTCTACAATTTCCAGGGCTCACTAAAACACAGTATTGGATTGTTTTTTTTTTTTTGTTTTTTTTTTCTTCTTTTCCTGTTTTGGTGTTGCTGAACTCTTCTCTGTAATATTCTCAATTCTGTAGGTATCAATTTTTAAAGTATTTTTGCCTGTTGAGGAACTTTCTAGAGCAGATGAGGTAGCTACTACCTTAAATTCCCGTGGTTACTGCTGTTCTGGTTCCCTAGAGTACTGAACTAAGATGACATCAGTTGCTTCCCATCTAAATCAAATTCTGGGGAAAAAAAAAAAAAGGGGTCCCTACACCAGAAAGCTGGTGGAAAACATTGGATCCTTTATCTGGCCTTGCTTTTCCCCATTGTTTTCCTCCGTGTGGTTGAGCAGGGCGCTCACGTCTGAGAGGACAGGAGCCAGATGCAATGGTGGCCAGGCTGGCTGCAGGACAAGGGGAAGCAAAGCTGTGTTGTGGGACACGTGCAGCACTGAGCGTTATAGTGTGAGGGAACTCTTGTGTTCCCTGGTGTTGTTGCTGAGTGGCCCTCCCCTTGCTGCTTCTTTGTACCCACCCTGAAATTGCTTTTCTCTCATCCATGTAAAGTTTAAGCTCAGTTGAGAGGAAGATGTTGGGATTCTCATTACCTGAAGAGGGTAAATTCAGATTAAGCTGAGTGATTTCTGCTAAAAGGTGACGGCAAGTGGTTTGTTGGCTTTCCCCCTTTGAATGAAGGGGAAAGAAGGAAGTAAGTCAAAATGTTTGTTTTTATAATCCTATATGTTTCCTTTCCTCTTCAAACTTTTATGTAGGTCTTAGTTGATGGGTGTAAGAGGATGGAGGGGATTTTGTGTCTTCTAGCAATTTAAGAATTGGACTCAGATTGAAGCGAAGTACATGTATTCATCGCATGGCCAAAGTTACATCATGAGACAAATCTGTTGTGCTTTAGTAACTTATGTCTACTTCTTACTTGGTTACAAGGATTTCTACCTGACATACCTCCTCTACCCCCATGAGGTGATGTAGCTGCAGTGGAAAAGGGCTGCAGAAGTGTGGTAAGGCTTACCTTTATGTTTATTAACCTTAGGAACTGTGCTGAGCTGACTGAAGTTGTGCAACTTAATGAAAGACCTTGGTCTACTAAAAAGTAACTGTTCTAAGAAGAAAGAAAACAACAAAAAAAACCCCAAAACAAGCCCCAAGAAATGGCTTTATCTATGCCCTTTATGTTGTAAAGAGTATCTGTGTTTTATAGATTCTGGAGAGTAAGTGCTTGCTGTAGGCTTCTCTTTTCAGTAAGTCTCGAGCTACCTAAATTGACATCTGAGGACTCCAGTGCTGACAACCCCCAGAGGCTGCTGGTCTCAGTCATGACTTTTGGCTCTCAACCTAGTTGCTTTGAAATCAGGGGGTTTTGGACAGACATTGTCTAAATGTCTCAAAAAAGAGTTTTAAAAGACACTTGGAAGGGTTAATTTGTAAGTTTGGAGATTTATTGTAATGTCTTAGTGATTTTGAGCAGATTCCATGTATGTTTTTCATATGTGTTGCTTGTAATGCATATCAGTTTAGTGGAACTCACTAAAGCTCGGTTTAGTCTTCTTCCATTATCTATTTTGCCTGTGAGGGAGTACAGGATATTGTCTGAGTCGTGCAGGGTTGATAAGTACTGGAAAATGTTTGCATTGAGGTAAATTCAAGAAGCACTGCCTATGTGACTTGTCAAAGAAAATGTAATGGACATAAATGGATTAATGCAAATAATGAGGCAGAAAAATTTAGCAGACTCCTTAGACTGAGTTATGTGAGACCACAGTTTTTGGAAACTGAAAGCGGGTATTTCAGAGCAGTAATAAAGCACACTTCCATAAAGGAAAAGTAGCAATGGATTCTACCACTGCTGTATGTTGGGAACTGCAGGAAGCTGTGTATTTGGAACTACTTTTCTAGGAGAAAGATTTTAATTTTTCAGATTTTAACTTCAGCTGACTTGTAGATGGGTTTAGCAGCCTTTGTTACGCGGAACGGCAAACCAATTTTCAGTGGCAGCTTTGGCTCTGCTAGCTGTGTAGTTTTTTTCCTGACCATATATTCCCTTCTGTGAATGCTTGTCATGTGTTATTTATTATGAGTTTGTTTCATTTCTTACAGGCTTCACCTGGTCTAAGTCGCAGCACTGTGTTACTGACTTTTGTGCCTCGACTTCATGCATTGTTTCATCTGTATCCTAGTGCAGAAGCAGAGGTATTTAAAAACATGAGAAGTGTTGGTAACTGGGAGAATTACAGCTTGTATGTAGTTTCTTTTGGTTGATTTTGAAGATGGCATTAAGGCATGTGTTCTTAAACCTAAAGTCATAAAAAGTAGTGATTTTTGAGACTTTGTTTAAGGTGTTCATCTGTCATTTTCATGAGATTATCACTTACAGGCACTTGACATCAGCCAACTCAGATCCATTTTGCTAATTGAAAAACATTATCTCTCTAAATGAATTTCTAAATCATGTGGGTTCCTTACATAACCTGACGCTAACAGGCTGTGATAGAATAAATCACTACCATTAGAGGCCCTTTACTAGTCTCAGCCTGCTATTTCATTTTATTGTGGAATTTCTTTCTTTAGCTGTTTCTGAAGCTTTGTATGTTCTTTCATCATTTTTCTCTTCTCATGGAAATTGGGATGAAAGTATTTATTCTGCTGTTTTCAGTTAGTCCTCACATTGTGCCACCTGTGATTGCTGCTTGTAGTTAGTGTGGTTGATCAAACATCACAATTTAGAAACAACATTGATAGAATTGATTTTTATTTTTAAATGTGTTATACATATTAATGGAGTGCCCCCAGAAGCTCAAAATCCTTCCTACCTTCCTTTATGAAAGGAATTTTCTCCTTACCATTTCCTTACAGTGTTTCACAATTTCTTATGTCATCCTTTTACTGAAGAATAACTGTCATATCACAGATGTTTTGGAAGAAGTGAATATCTGATTTTTTTAAAGATGTTTGTCTCATACTCAAGTGTCAAAATGCTGTATTTTTTTCATAGGTTTGAAAAGTTTCAAAAGAGCGCTAAATGTGGTGACCAGGGAGAATGGAAGGAGGGGATAAACTGTCCTTCCTGGGGAGGGGTTTTGTGCTATCTTTTCTAGCTAATGGCAGTAGTTAAGTAGTATGATCTTAAAATCTGCTGGCTGTTATGAAAAGGTGCTGTTTAGTGAAAAACTGTAAGAGGAAACCTTGGGGAAACTTCTTTGTTTTTTTTTTTTTTATGAGTTTTTGCCTCTTCTTTCAGTTCATAATCTTTTTTCACTGTTGTGTTTGTTGAGAGATGGGAAGTGGAGCTACCTGCAGTAGTTCAAGTCCTTGTTGACTGTACAACAGTCACCTTTTGTTCTCCAGTTGAATATGTAAGAGACTGACTAACAATGGTTTCGTTATGTGATGGCTCCTGAATGCTGTTGCCTGATGGGCAAGGAAGCGTCAGCTTTAATTAATGGACAGTCTGTTAGTACAGTTTGTTTGTTTAAACTGTGCTAGGAGGCCCATTGCTCAGTGATACACTAACCTACAGGAATATTTAGTTGTCTGCCTTGGAAACCTTTCAGACTGGTGTATGAATTGCAGCATCTAAAACACATTGATTGGCAGAAAAGTTAGACTTGTGCCAGTAGCTCTGAATTATGATTTATCTGTTTTGAAGCTCTACTTCTGAGAGTGACAGGCTTAGTATCCAGTTCTTCTGACCGGGAAGCAAGTGGATGCCATCATGCTTAGGCAGGGCTTTAATCACAGACCTGGTTCTGTTTTTCAAGATGGCAGTACTCACCTAAACCATTTTAGTAACTACAGTGCTGTCTTTGGGAGCCCCTTACATTTACAGTAAGGTGGACAAGCCTTCTAAAACAAAGTTTCACATACCTGTTACTCAAGGGTGCATAGCATGAAAAGCAAAGGTTAATGAAGTGCCTGTATGTGAAAGTCTTAGTTGTATGTTAACTTTTTCTTTGGCAGCTCTAAACTACCCTGATTGCAGCTTTTGTACAAAGCATTTTCTGTCTGCTGCAGCTGTTGTGACTATACTGTGTGTCATGATCAGTCTGTCACTGTTCATTGATCTAGAGGGGGGTAGCCATTAATTACTCACTCCACTACCTGCTTCTCTAGCAGTGCTTTTAGAATCTTCTGATGAGAGTACTACTCTAACTTTGTTAGGGTGAGAGGGCAGAATTTGGTTAAACATCTGTGTATTTCAAATTAGTTTACTTCATATGGTTTCTACACAAAACTGTCTATCAGATTGATTTTTTGTTCTTGCAGCCTTTGTTGTCTGAAGTTGCATCAGGCTGAATCCTGTGAGAGTTTGTATTAAAACTGTAAATGCAGTTTTGTATTTGCCATACCCACTGCCTTGATTTTCTAAATGATCTTTATGGTACATTTTCAGTCTTCAACATATAGCAAGTACATTTTAAACATGCTAACAGTGCTTATTCATACTTTTTTTGTCCTATCCAAGTAGTGAAATCAGATTGTGGTACAAATGATACTTTGGTTAACTTGTCATCAGGCATTTATCTGCTCTATCACACAGTGCTCAAAATGGCTTTCTGTGTTCTGCGGTCAGTGAAGTTGGAAGACAAAAGTAAATAAACAGGCTTCAGCATAGGCAACCCGTCCCTTTCTGTTCTTCCTCAGTGTTCATTTTTGGGTCCTGCTGCTGACTAGTTGTGATGCATCATTATATTCTCATAATGCAAAATCATTACGTCCCTGCCACAGTCTGCTAGTTTTCATCAGCATGGGAACAGAAGAGGACTGTGGGACCGCTGCAATTCAGTGACTTATTTATGTATTTGTTAATGTTCTGGGAGCAGCTCACATGTTGGCTGGCAGTGAGAATGGAGTAATGTGGGCTTGGCATCCCCCAGACACTGCTGTAGAGAGAGGCTTTGGAGGCAGCTGAAACCCACAGTATCTGTCTGCTTAAGGGACTGAAATGAGGTCTAGGATGGGAAGAGAGCAAAGGTAGTGGGATCTGCACTGAGTCCTGCTATTCTGAACTCGAGATCTTCCACCCTTTAGTGCACCTGCATGACAAGCTTTGACGTATTGTTGGTACTATTGTAGATCAGAATCCTGTCTGTGGCTGTGTGTTTCAGTGATGCTCAGGTTGGTGTTTTTGAAGTGCTCTCCTGCGTATGTGTGTGTGTGACAGAAGCATCTTGTGCCCTTGCACTGATGCTTATTCAGTCCTCTGGTATCAGCATAGAGTTTTCAGAGCCTCAGAGGTCCAGCCTCTCTGTATGCTTCTCACCTTCACTGTAGCTGAAACACAAGTTAACACAGACTTCAGATAATGTAGGTTGGTATTCTGCAGTGTTTTCTCACTCGGTTAGCAAGAGTGTTAACCCTGTATGTGCTGTGAGCTGAAGAGGCATGCATCACAGTTCATCAAGTGGAGCTGCCAGAAGGAAAATTACATGAAACAGATTAAAAAGTTACATTCATGCAATTAGAAATTGAAGAGACAGGTGAATCAGTGGAAACCCGAACTTTTGAGGAACACATTCAGGATGGTTTGTTCCATGGCAGCAACTGCTCTGGTAGCTTCCAGTGTGTTTTCTCTGGTTGGCAGAATTTCAGTAAAAACTGTAACACTTTCCAAAGCTGTAGTTCTGCACTGTGGAAGAGACCAAGCATATTCTTCCTGAAAAACTGCAACTAAATGAGCTTTTACTTGTTTCCTTGCTTTAGTACTAAAACTTGTCTGGCTCTATATTGAGCTGTATTTAGAAACTGATGTGGCTGAAAAGTGGTGTCACACCTCCATTTCTCCACATAAAAGCAAATGGCCTAGTTTTTCTGCTGGGTAAGTTTTTTGAAACTTCAAGTGTTTTCATCTGTCTGTAACAACAAGGGGAAGAAAACTGCATGTGTAGCTTTCTGCATCTCACGCTAATATGCATGTTACATACATACTGCTGTTAAAGTGTAATTTCAAGCAGTCTCTGTCTAGTGGTTGTATAAAGCCTGAATTTTTCTGCTTGTGTGCCTGAACCTGTTGTTCTTTTCCCTTGGGTGATGACATTATGTTCCTGGTTGGTGGAGGAGGAGAGAAGACTATGTTTGTTGCTGGGAAGTCTCTACATCTCCTTTAAAACACTGCTAATATTTATTCAAATTACCTTCCGTCTTGTGTCTGATACTCTTCAAACATTTGGGGGCTTTTCTGATGGAGTAAAAAGCACTTGGTAGTTTACATTCTCTTTAATCCTTGGTAAGTAACACTGATCAGACACCAGACAACAAGGGGGAAAAAAGGCATATTGATGTGCAGATGTGATTCTATCAATAACCTGGAAAATATATATTTGCTTAACTTAACTAGAAATATATTTTTATATCCCAGAAGTATATTCTCCAGAACGTGGCAGGTCTGAGAAGTGCTGAAACAAGCAGCAATGTGGATCCCTGCCTTAGTTCTTTCAGCTAGCATCCCTGGTTGAGAAAGTGGTGTTTGGTTGACTGCCTTTTCTCTTTTTGCCATGTTTGTAGAGAATGCCAGTTTTTTCTCCATATGGCCTAGGTTGGTTCGGTATGCTGTGGGGGATGATGCTGAGAATTTTAATTGAATGTGAGAAAGAGCTGGATGATGGTGCTGTTGGAGCAGTAATTTCCGGAGTAGCCACTGACAGCCAAATGCAGACTCCCATACCACCTTTGATGGAAGATCTTTTGCTTGCCCTTTGCGCAGTGATGAGGTGTCTTGTTGGGTGCCTGTCTTCTGGCCTGAGACCAGGGGTGTGTAGGGATGGAAGGCACAGCATTCTGGGGGTCTGTTCACCCATCTTGCCATTCCTCTGTAGATGTGCCTTCAGTATGGCACAGAGGGTAATGCTGACGGAATTCATTTAGTAAAGATTTTGCTGTCTTGGCACAAATTCTCAGGCCAGAGCAGAGGAGAAGTATACTTGTATGTTTTAAGTCAGTGAGTGTAGCAAACACCCTACTTACATAATTTTCCTTTGAATTATGAACTGGTTTTGCTTTTTAGAACAGTGTGTTTTCAACAGCTGTGACGCTGTCTTAGTGCTTTCTGATGTGATATTCGTGAATCTTACGCTTCAGTCACTTAACACACATAGAATGAGGAAATGGCACCATTTACAACAGGAGAACTGGCTTCTATGCAAAGTTTAATTTTGGCCTTATGGAGGCCCTTTGGTAGCTTTGGCCGAGTTTGGAAGCCATCTCTTGTCAGCCACATGTTATTTTAGATGAGTTACCTATGGCTGTGACCCTAGACATGTGATTGCTTTTGAATAAATTTTGAAAAAATATACTGCTTAATCATTACTGTGTATTGCAGTTCTACTTCTTTTTCTCCATGTATAAAACCCCAAAATAACAGCCTTGGTTTCCTTGCTCTGTGCTGTTTGAAAAGGCCAAGTTTGGAAGGTGCAGTTCTGGTTTTATTACAGAGAAATCTGGGAGAAAAAAATGTAAATTGAGGGGGTTTTTGTGCCTCTCTTCATGCTACAACAGGCTTGGCTCTCTGAAGAAGCAGCTCTTTGACAATATGTTCTGAATTGTGAGCATGGAATTTTGACACTCAGTGCTGTGAGAACAGAACAAATGTTCACACACAGGTTTTGGTGTGGAATTTTGCTGGTTTTGGTTTATTTATTTATTTATTTATTCATTCATTTTAAACAGCAGCTTTGGTCTTAATTTTTGCCTGTCCTGTGCTATTGTCATAACTTTCCTAGGCACCAGATGATTACTGAAATTTTGGATATGTAATGTGTCTTAGTACATTAAGTGTGAGTCCCACAGAGAAACCGTGCTTTTTGGAAACGGTCATAAAAATATTTGAAAGATACCTCCCCTTCTTGTTGCCAGTCTTCTAGAAAGTCTCACTGTGGAAGCAATGAAACCCAAAACATGTATATTCAGGCTACTACTCTGAAGGCTTTGTTTCCCTGCAAACAAAGTAAGGTGTTATTGTGCCATTTACAGGTTTTTGGTTGGTTTTTGGTTGGGGTTTTTTTGTTTTGTTTGTATGTTTGTTTGTTTTGTTTGTTTTTTGGTTTCTGGATCATGGTGTTACATTGGTAATTTAGCATAACCATTAACTGCGTTTGAAAGTGATCTAGAAGAGCCAGGCAAAATTGAAGCTCCCAGTCTGCTTGGTACCATGATGAATGTGTTTTCTGTTTCCTAATGGATTTGCAGCACTGTTGATTTCAGAGTGCTGTTGGATGCACAATGAAACAGGTTTTGAACTTGTGGGCAAAGGGAGTATTTTTCAATTGGAAAACCAAGCTTACTCTTATTTGTATTGCCAGATGCAGTAGAAGTTAATCTTTTGCTGCAGTATATCTCCCTGAAAGATCATGTTTTAAGCTGCTGCCAGAGAGATGCTAACAGATGGCAAATTGGAGGAGTGTGCTCCTAAGTTTGTAGTGTTAAAAGCTAGTATATGTTCTCTGTCTTTACTATGTGTAAAAGCAGTAGCTTCACGTAGAAGATTGACCTCAGGTTCATTCTTGCCTGGTTATGCTACTTGCAGTACTCTTGTCCTGTACATCCCACATAGATGGCAACATCCTGACAGCTGAAAGCAGCTGTCAGAGGTGTGTGGCAATCAAACATGGCACTTTCCTGTGGCACCTACAGCAGTTGTTTTAAATCTGCATTTCCTGATAGCTTTTTTACAGATGCATTGGATAGAGTTTAAAGGAACATGAGTTCTTAATTTCTTGGCTGTGCTTATATGAGGCTCTAACACTGAGGTATTTTTAAATTGTCGATCACTTAGCTTCCTCATTGGACATTGGTTACATTACCAAATAATCCATTCAAATATTTAAAAACAAGCATTCCAAGATTTAATTTGCATTCCAATTTACTAGTCTATTGACTTTCTTCAAAATACAAGTGTTGCCAAAAATGTTGTCAGTGATGTGGTATCTGCATATGATATATGCAGATACTGAAGTATTTTAATGTAAATATGAACAAAATATTTTCAGGAATTTTTGTATGCTTTTTGCAAAGGTTGTAGCCTTGGGATGCTAGCCAGACTTTGAACTGTAAAAGAGAGCATAAAGAATGCAGAATGTTTTTAGAATAGACTGAACTGTAAGCAGATGGCTTCATAAATTCTTTTTAGGCAAGGAAAGCAGTTGCTGCTTTTGGAACAAAATTGGCTAGAGCAACTGCTTGTACATTGACATCTTAAGTGTGTGGCAGGTAGAATATTTGTTTAACTCCGTGTAAAACAACTGGTCCATGTGCCTTCAAAATACAGATGCAGGAGAGTGGTGCCTGTGTTCTGTGAAATGATAGGTATGAATTAGAGCAAGACTGAACATTTCATCAGTAAACTTTCTGTGCATGTTTCTCTGCGAGTTGATTTTTTGCTCCTTGACCCCAGAATTCTCTTCTTTGCCACAAAATCCTTTGTTTTACTCTTTTTTGCTTCCTTTCTGGAAAGCACAGTGGAAAAACATTTATAACTAAATGTAACAGAATTAAGTTATAAATGGCTTTTGGCAGAGAGTGATAACTGAAAGGTAATTTTCTTAGTTTAGAATATAAAAATCTTCTGGCAGAAGTGTACCAAGAGCATGGTTGCTCAGGGTTTCAGTGTTCTTGTGTTGATCAAAATTTTGTGTGTGCAGTGTGAGGAAATTTTTGCTTTGCTTGCACCTAAGCTGCAATTGATACACTTGATGCTCAGTTTTCTCCCAATCCTTCTAGCCCCAGTGTTAAAAAAGAACTTGTAAAGTTTGGGTCAAGACAAATACTCTCAAGTCACAATATCTGAGTTACCCTCCTGCAAGCAGAATGTCTGTAGAGCTTCAAAGATAGCTTTAAGGAGGAGAATTTGAAGGGCTGTTAGGTCCTTTCAGAATTGAGTGTTTCCTTTAATTTGTTGTCTTTAAAATTAAATTTGAAGGCAGTAAACCTGATATCTGGGAAGACAGTGTCCTGCTATAATGCTAACTCTATTGGTATTGATTGCAGCATATTCATTCTTTTGCCTGTAAAATGCCTCTTTTATTACAAATTGGATATTAGCTTGCTTTAAGTAATGGAGGAGGACTGATGTGTCTGGTAGATCTGAACTTGCGTGTTCAGGCTTGTCTGTTGGTGTACAGTATATTCTGGGGAATATAAAACAAGGGCTCTAAACAAGCTTCTTTGTTGGTTTCAGCTCTGTTAAAATGCCTCTAGCAGATAATCTAGGGCAGTAGTGTTGGGATTAATTTGTTGTTTATGATTGAGTCAGAGGAATGCCTTTATTTATCAAGGTATTTGTGTACTGATTTGTTTCACCATACTGGACCAAATAACTCAGCATAGTAGTTGTTGGAAGTTTGTTGTGAATGTTTACACATATTTGAAAAATAGATTAAGGCCACAGGTTTTAGCCAGGTTGCTTTTTAAAGGGTAAATTTGTAATGTACACATGCATCGTGGAAACTGGCTGAGCCAGACATCATATTGCTGGAGGAAATTTTGTGCTTAATTAGAATCAATACATTCCACCATGAGAATAGAAAATGACCTTGAATTTGGGAGGATGAATTACTGCTGTGTTACTGGCCTTGTTTGAAGTTTCTCCTGTTATTTGCACTGTGGATTCTCCTGTTAAGCTTTGTATGTCTGTGATACTTTCTTTTAAAATGCTGTTTTTTATCTGTGTATTTTCCAGAACTGTATGTGGTACTGAGAGAGCCGGACAGTGCCACTATTGTGATAGAAGTATCTGAGCACATCCACTGTAAATGCAATTCTGACCCTAGCTATCTCGTGCCTGCCACTGTCCGTAGGACAAAGCTTTTGGACCTACCCTGGTACATGTTTATGAAAACAGTCGTGGCTGTAAGTGGAACAGTTCACCCCATCCCATGTTGTATCAGGTATTTGCCAAGACTGGCAGCATTTTTCTTACTTCTTCTTTCCTCTCTCCCTCTTTGTTGCTGACAGATGCAGCGCTGCTTCATAAGGTTCTGGACACCCTAATGGGCAGCTGTTTTAGATTCTAGATTGCACCCATTTTTCACCTTTCATTTGAACAAGAACTGAACATTTTATATCATAGTTCTGGTACATCACTGAGTATTAGCAATATATGCTATGAAAAGTAGTCTTATTAAACGCCAGTCCTTGCACGTCCTCTGGACAGAAACACAGTCCTATATTTGTGTCTGTCATTCTTTATTGATGTTTTGCAAACAAAGACTGCTAAGCCATTCGGACGTCTGGGCTGAATCACATTTAACCAGCTTATGTGAGCCAAGGTTTCTACCCATTCACGTAGTGAAATGTTAGCTGCAAAGCCTGGGATGTTCTGCACAGAGATGAATGGCTTAATGTGGTTATGATTTAACTAAATTCACTCAGCTTGTTCTAACTATGGCCTTTTCGTCATAAAGGCAGAAATGATTGCCACTTTGTAGTCTAGGTTTAATCTTTTGACCCATGGAAATTCTCTGCTTTTGCTCTTGCTTCGTTTAGCTTCTGTCAACCACAGACCCTTTATAAGCAGAAGCAGAAGAAAATGTCTGCAGACATTTTGCGGATCAGATGCCTCTTGTGTCTGGTCAGCCTTGGTTTGAGCCAAATAATATACAACATCTGAAACCATTTTTTTCTATTTTGGAAGTGTTTTTCTCTGCTGGTGGAGAAGATTTTCAGCTTCCTTGAAACTGGAGATGTAATAATGGTCCATATTTTAAGAAGATAAAACGTCTGCTAAGACTGGAGTGCAAATAGTTCTTAGTTGGAGTCTGCCTTGTTTCCAGATTTTTCCTAATATGCAGCAGAGGAAAATGAATCTGGTGTTCCCATATTGACTCCTGCAACTTTTTTGGTTGTCAGTGCTGTAGCTCACAGGTAGCTTCACACTACTCTTAACTGCTGCAGAAAGTGGCCCAGGAGGAGGGTGGGAGGAAGGGCAGTACTCCAAGGATACAGCGTTAAGTCATGGCTTCAGGTTGTGCTTAATTGAGTAACTGCAGTTGCCTCTTTCACGTCATTTTGCTCCCTTCCCTAACCTCTTGTGCTGTTGGTACTGCTTCTCTTGAGTGAGATCTTTATGATGATGGGACTGTAGAGTGCCCTGGTTTAAAACTTACTCTTTGTCTTATTCTCCTGAGATAGCTTTCTTCTGAACAACTGTCTGATTTTTGAATTTTATTTTTATTTTTACTTTTTATCTCCACTGTACTATGTGGCATGTTACTTGCCCAAACAAGCTGGTCCTGTTCTGTTCTTGTGTTGTTCTCTTCAACACAGGATTTGCTTAATGCAAATTCTGCTAATCTGTGGTTATTTCTCTTTCAGGTACAAAAAACTGAGTCATTGTTACACTAGCTTCTTCAAGTCCTCTTGGTGGGCAGCATCCACTGTGTAGACTTAAGTGTGAATGCTGTGTAAACCCTGGCCTGCCTATAATATTATTTGCAGAGTGAACTAGTAAGTTGACTTTCAGGTCTGTAGACTTGCCTTATCCTTCTGCTGCTGCTGATCAGCCTTCTGCACTCTTATGGATATAATTGTCACAGACCGGCCTTTGAAGGTGACATGTCATCCTTTCTAATCCAATAGAGTTTAATCTTTAGGACCATGAGCAATTGACATTATTGAAATGGGATTTGATAATATTTTATATCCTCTAAGCATTTTTATTTGCTGTTTTCTGTTTAAATTTGGCAAGCTAGCAGCAGAAACAGCTTCATGTTCCTCTGTAGCTTTGCTGCTATGAAGACCTCTTCCTTTGAGAAAGAGTTTTTGTTTTTGTTAAGTCTTCCAATGTGCTGCAGTAACACACTGAAGTGTTTGCTTTATCTGCTTTAACAGATCACTTTAAGGTCTTGTAATCTTATTTGTCTCAATTTCAAGATAAGGCAAGGATTGGAGGACTACAGGCTTCTATTGGATGAACATTTCACCTGAAAGATACCATTCAGCTCTAGGTTAAGTCTCAGTGAGACAATCCAAATGATGGCACATTTATTCCTTGAAATCATGCATCTCTGCTGTTGGCATCCCAAGAACCAGCTATGTGCTTTGTTGTCTGAGAGAGTACTTCTTGATGCTTGTTGGTCTGAAAATTTATCAGTCATCCTGGAGTCAAAACTATGAAATAGGACCCTGCATAGCAATGTGAGAGAGAAGTCCACCTAACCTGTGCCTCTTCTGGCAGCATGGAAGAGAGTAGAGGGTCTGGCCTGGGTTCTTTGCCTGCACTCACGCCTCTTGCTTAGCACCAGCTCATGGAGGGGGATTAATTTAGGGCACAGGGTATGGCTGCTAGAAGACCAGGTAGAGTGCTCCTGAGAGAGTAGGCACTTTTTCATATGTCTGCATTCATATGCATGAGATTGTCTCAGCTGATGGGCGTTTCCTAAGCTTGTGTATAAATACTGAAAGTGTGGTTGTACTACCCCTGTGGCCAGCATGGACCGTTCTGTGCAGTTGGAAGAGGCCTGTGGTGGCAAAGCAGTAGCTGCTAGGATGAGGTAGCTCTGGTAGGTGTCAAGGTAGTAGTGAAGGAGTGTGGTGAGTGGCTGGGAGCTCTTCACAGAGGAGGATGGAAAGTGATGGGAGGTGCTCACAAGCAAGCTATGCTACCAGCTCTTCAGACTGTTAAAGGGACAGATAAGTAATGTTTATTAAACATTATTTGTTTATTATCTGTTTTTCCCCTGAAGCCTTATGAAGTGGCTTAGTAGGAGAGAACTATTTGGCAAGTGACATAAGCATTAAGATGTGTAAGCTGAAAGTAGTGCAAACTTTCACTGAATTGCTGAAGTTGTGACTTTCACAAGCCACATGAAAATCCTCACTAGGCAGGCTTCTCATCTTCTTTCTTTGGGAATTGCTGAAGTCTTCAAGTCTTACTGATTAGTAAAATTTTGCTTTTTTAAGCTGTTGTTCAAGTGCCCTACCAAGAAGAGGCTTTCATTGAGTCCATTCTGACATTTCAGTAGGCTTCCTGAGCAAGGCTTTCACCAGCAGCTTCTCTGTGCCACAGGAGCTGGTGGAGTGCTCTGCTCAGTAGCTGTTTTCCCAGGCATGGTCACCTTCTGTTTTTGCAGTTACCTTGTCCTTGGGAGGTGAAGGAATTGATCCCAGGCTCTTGCACTCTTTCTCTCTGAAATGGAACTGGGAACTGAACTATCATGTATCAGAGAAGCTTGAGCATAATTCATGTCTCTGAGAGCTGGAAAATGTACCAGAGCACTCAAGGGAAGATAGATGCTATTGACAAGTTCTGAGCCTTGGATGAAAAAAAACTCATCGCCCATGGACTGGTCTGAACAATTGCTAGTCAGCAGCTCATCTTGGTCAGGACCTGACCAGATTGTTTTCAGGACATGTATTCTCAGGAAGTGTCCTGTGAAGCCTCTCTTGTTAAACAGGAAGGACTCCTGTAGGAAATCTTGCAAAAAATCCTGTAGTAGACAGAGTGAAGCAACCAGTTTTCATAGTCTTGAGAAGCAGTGGGAGATGCGTCTTTGGTTCCCTGTGTATCATGAGTCATTTGGAGAACTTAGGTAAGTGTCAGCAAGATGAAACTTTTATATCACTGCTGAAACATATATGAAATAGATCTAATTCTTTAGCTTGTCATAAGTTTGTCATTGTCTTGGTGAAGGTTCATTTTGAGCCGTACTTTCAAATTTTAACACCTGCTGAGGAGTAATGCCATTTACATCACCTAAGGCAACACAGCATGACAAGTGTTTTGTTTGCACGTTGTGGTGTGAAGCAGTATCCTGTTTGACCTATCGAAGTCCCTCAGATGTGCCAACCTCTCCTTTCCCCTCCCCATTGCCCTCCTGCTATAAGTGCTGTCCATTGAGCTTAACTTTCCAGCAAGGGCGTCTGGTGTGATTGGTGAAGTTCAAAAGATGCCCCTCTGCCCCGGGGTCGTTGGCCTAGCCAAGTGTCATTGTCCTCTGAGACACACCCCCCCCCCCCCCCCTCCTGGTTGGTCACTCACCTGTCCTTTCCCTCCCCCTGGCCCCGACCCTAAAAGACACGGAGACCGTGTGGTCTGTATTCTGCTGTAGCTATTACAAGATTCAGGTGTCTGTGACCCTGGAGTAAAACTCTGGATTAAACTGTGCAGCAGAATCCGTCTCCTTTTCCTTTTCACCTTGCCTAAAGCCTTTCCATCAGAGGTAATAACTGAATTCCTACATGCCTCGACTTGTTCTGAGTGCCTAGCTGCAGCATCCAGCCAGCCAAAGGTCTCTCTGAGGTGAAACACCACAGCTGCTGCCTCTGGCCAAGCAGCAAGGGCCAGAAGAGCCCAGGCGTGTTCCACCCAGTAATATTGGGATCTTATTCCAATACTTGCATTCTTGAGGGAGGGGTCAACTTGTGAAATTGCATCACCATTTTCTGTCACTAAAGCATTGGATATGCCACCAGCCTTTCAAAGCATGTTAGATTTCAAAAACTTTAACTTACTCAGATACTTCTGAAGTGCCATGACTCAAAAGAGCTAATGATAAAGTGCTTAATGCCCATTGTGTTAGAAAGATAGAGAAGCTGTTTGAGCATAGATACTATGGTACCTATATTTTTTCTGCAGAGTGACTACTCGTTTTAGACTTTCTCAGAGAGCAATCAGGGAGGTTTTGTAATCAATAAGGAGCAGCTTGTGTTGTGCCTTAAGGTCTGCAGTTGGCTGACCCTGCTGGTGAGCAACTTCGACTGTTGCGTGCAAACTGTAGTGCAGTTTCTCATGTGTCACTGAACAACAAATCTGTTGTTAAAGACAGTGTTTTGCCAAGCAGAAATATGTCTGCAGCCTGTAAGAATAAGGAAGCTTAAATGAAGCTTGCTAGCAAACAGTCCAGCAGGAGACGGGATTCTTAGCAACAAAAATAATGAGTTCTGTCATTCTGTCTTAAATTGTAGAGGAGCGGTAGCAGAGCAGCTAATACGAGGATGTTAATCTGGAGTACTGATTGCAGTTTGTAGTGTGTATACTCATGGTTACCTTGGATGACTTCTATTAGATCTGCAAAAGCTACTTAAGAAAAGCAAGCTGATTGTTAGTAGGTTTAAATTCTCAGTGCAAGTCTACACATCCTATAGGAAACTTGAAGATTAGTGGTTTTCAATTTCTTAAAAAAAAGATAAAATTTCTGTATTCAAAGAAGTCTAGATAATAATTTTCTGGAAAGAAAACTGTGTATCAGAAGTTGCTCCACAAATAAATAACATTACTGGGTTCACATTTTATTAATCAGACATTGTTTTGGGGTTTTTTTATTATAAACTTTTGAAATAGTTTAATATTCCAATTAGAGATAATTGGGGAAAGTGTCAAGGGACAGTGAGAAGGAAAATAATGCTTTAGTAAGAGTCATTAATTTGTTTACTGTATTAAGTCTGCCTTTATCAAACAAAAATTAAAACAAATGACCAGATTTTTAGCAAATAAGCTCAATTGCAATTGAAATTTAAATTTAGAAAATTAATACATCCACAAAGAACTTTAAAGGTTAAAGTTTAATTGATTTGAATTAATATAGAAAGATGATACGTGTTTTCCTTTATAGAAAGGACCTATTTATTTTATAGGCTATATGGGGGCTTTCGTTAGTTTTTTGCTTTATTGAGCGCACTTTAGAAGAGAAGGGTGTTTTGTGGCATAGAATGACGTTTGGTATGTAGACAGTGAAGGTGTCCTCTCAAGTCCTGTCTCCACTTGTTCTGGGTTGTGCACCAAGGAAAGGGGATATAGCAGTCTTAAGGATGTTCTTCTTTGCATGTTTTCTGGTAACATGTCACCAGTGTCTGATGGCCACAGAAAGTTACAAAGGGATACAGGGAAGCAGCTAATGGCTTGAACACCTGCAGAATCTGGTTCAGAAGTGACATTAATTGCCACTGAATTCTCTGACATATCTCTCTTGTTTGGGATTAACTTTTGCATTTGGCTCAGCTTAACCTAATTTTTCAACTCTGACATTTGAAATGTGAAAGCTGTAAGTGTTCTGGGATGGGAATCTCTGGTTTGAGATAAGACATGAATGGTGGTTGCTGTGACATTTGGAGGTCAGCATTGCCAAGGAAAGCTTTGTTTCTTTGTTAAGCCCTAAACCTTGTAGGAAGCACATAAATCTCATCTTGCCTCTAATGCCTTGTGTAATTTTCCAGTTCTGCTTTTCTATAATATTAAAACCCCTTAAATTTAGCTTTCAATGGCTAGAAACTTGTAGTAATTATCTGTTTTGTCAACAAAGTTTGAGGCAGAACCTCTGTGGTATGCATATTTCCTATCTTTCCTCCTAAAACATCTATAATGATACTGCAAACAAGGTTTTCAAAGTTAATCATCGAGTGTTATAATGACTCTCTCTGCAGCATTTCATGTGGCATAAGAAAAAGCTCATTTTAGGCTTTGCAGGAGTTAAAATCCCAGTAATGCTCATGAGAATGTTCTGCGAGCAAAGCTTCTATTAATCCTGTTCCTGACATGCTCACACATAATTTGATGTGAAACCTGAAGCACTTGCACTGAAAGATCTGCACCTGTGTTTTTGGATGTACGCAAAGCGGTAATATGGGCACAAACTGATACCCTGTTACTAGGTAAAGGTCAAAATGACCTTTGCATTATTAATATCAGCACAAGGGTTGTATTGAGGCAGGAACAGTTATGATCAATGCTGTATAACCCCATAGAATAGATGCAACAGCAAATGATTAATCACTGCATTTCTGTCAGAAGGTTTTGTTTTTTTTTTTTTCCAGACTCCTGAGTCAGTCATTGCTGAGTTGTTACTGACTGAGTTCTGCTTATGTTTAACAAGTTCTGTTCTGTGCAAACATTTTTGTATTTGCTGGTATCAATAATTCCTTTGTATATCTTACAGAAGAGTGCAGGCTCGTTTGCTGTACATTAAAAAACAGCGAAGGTTATTAGTGAGCAATGGTAAAATAATCTAAGGATAATTTGTAAAATCCATGTCTGTCGGTGGAAAGCACTAGCAGTGTATTTCAGAAGTGTTCTGTTACTTATCAGCATAAAAATTAAGGGGGTTGATGTAGAGTTTTTAACACAGTAAAAAAGGATAATTCATTTCTGACCTACCAAATCTTTAACATAGCAAAATCCCAAACCCTTTAAAATGCTTGCCGCTGAAGCTGTTTGCGTTAACTGTATCTGTTAGAGTGAGATGATGATTTCTTAAATTTCAAGGCTGTTTTCCTGTATTTCTTGCTTGGTAAGAAATACAGAAAATTTTGCTGTTGGAGATGATCTCAGCTATTTTAAATGACCCTTGGAGTGCGTGGTGAATTCTGAATTTTGACCCTAGACCTCATGTGTCGTGTTTTGAGTGAGGTTGGCTGGGACATGTGGTTGTGCCATGGGATGTGATCTTTGCCAGTCCTTAGGGACAGTGGAATTTCTTGAATGTGCTAGCAAATGCAGTGGTAACATGCTTGTGGCAAGGGTTTAAAGTAATGAGAAAGAATTGTAGCTGCTTCATTGGCAGCTTTATTCACTGGCAGAATAAAGTAAGTTGTTTTCATAATGATGTTGCAGCAGAAGAGCAGTGTTTACTCTTGGGGAAGTGGTGTTACCCTTGGGTGGACTGCTGTTCTTTTCAATGTCTTTTTCAGCAGGCAGTCCTGCAGGAAGCTCCGTACCTGGTGGGTGCTATACAGCATTAGAGGGGAGAGCTGCATTATGTCTTTCACAGGCCTAGTCATACACAGCCCTCAGACCTTCAGGGTTTTCTTTCATGGACCAAGATCTCTCATCTCTTGCTCACTTTTTCTTATTTTGACCCTGAGATGAGGAAGGAGGACTTGGAGTGAGCACTTGGCACTCCCATGTTTTCCCCCTTGCCCAAGGAAGGCACAGACTTAGTCTCCCATAGTGTTGCACTTGTATTTCAGTCTGCCACAAGCTAGCATGGCTGCTGAAAGGGACGCTATGCTTGGATTTAAACTCCCATGATCCAGCCCCTCCCCAAAACAGATTTTTAGCTTGTGGAAGCTGATCAGTTGACCTCCCTGATCAGTTGCACCCTGGTGTAGGTCTGGATGGGAAGTTGTGGATGGAGAGCAGAGGACGCAGAAGCAGCCAGAGGCAGGATGGCTTAAGTAGGTAGGCTTGGATGCCTTGCAGCTGTAAGGAAGAAGAGCAGTTATCTTGCTTGTTTTCCCAGCCCCATTTCGGGGACCCAGGGATGGTTGTTTTAAGCCATTCACCATGGCACATTGCTAAATTTATGATGAGTGTCTCAGACATTCATGTAATTTATCAGCTGGTGTCTAGGACCTAAATGTGCTGTTTTAAAAGAGCGAATTATCTCATCCTGCAAGTGGAATACTGCAGGGAAAGAGGAAAAAAATTGTTACCTGGTGGTAGACCAGGTGTGAGGGCTGAGAATGTCAGACTCTACTTGTGTCAGTGCAATGAAACTTGAAAAACTGCATTGCTTTTTTATGCTGTTGCTGTGGTGTCTGAAAATAGAGCTTCACATTTGTTGCCTGAAAGTCAGGTATCAAAGAATGGGTTTGGAAAGTAAAAATAAGATGTTTCTGTTTATTTTCATTAATGCAAGGGTAAAGAGACCTGAGGGAAATTACCAGTTTTATAGTATATTGTTGTTGTTAATTCTTTATTTTTGTATCAGGTTTTCAGTGGAAATAAGTTTAGGAGCCAAAATTGTGTTTGCTTTGAGAAGATGGCCTATATGACTTTATCGCATGAATGGTGACAAAAAAAAAGGAATTGAAGGTCGGTGTAAGCCTTACAGAAACCCAAGTGGTGAAACTTGCTGCTGAAAAAGCAGCTTCCCAAACAAACAGTATATGCATGGAGGCACTGACTTTAGCTTGGAGCGTTGGAAAGAGAATTGACAGCATTGATGGAGACTTCAGCTAACTGCCATCGAAATACATCATCGAATTGAGGAAAAAAAAAAGAGGGCTTTACTGCACCACCTTCAATGTGTGTAATGCCAGATGGAAGAAAAATTGCATGGATTTTACTGTTCAGGCAGTGTGATTCATGTCAAATACAAAGCTGGATTTGTGTGGTTGGCAGGAGAAGCAGCTCTGTGGAGCGACAGGTAAAGCACTTGGGAATGATGATGCTTCCATGCCCTCACTGCATCCAAAACTGAGAACTCAGAATTATTATCACAGAGCTGTTTGGCATTTTGTTGTTGTAGTTCTTCATCCCAAATGTAAGTGGGAATGTGGTACAGGTGGATTCAAGAATGTAAAATTTCTTGTGGTCCATTCTGGTTGTCTTGCTGTATTGAATGGACATGTTTATGTCATGCTGTGAAGTGTTGTCCTAACCAGTTCTAGTGATTCTCATAATGATTTGTACAGTTGAGCATCAGAGGAAGATAGTTTCAAAGTGGCATGTGTGATAAACCAGGTGTGGTGCATTATAGTGAGATAAAGATACTCAGAACTAGAAAAAATGTTACCTGTTCATAAGTCAGAGGTGTCCTTGCATAATTTGGAATACTTGAGGAAATACGCTTTCATAGATTTTGAAGGGTTTTTTTGGACATAAACAGTTTTGTTTTGGCTTTACAGAAAATGGGCGCATTCCTGTGAATTTTAATTGAGATTCTTTTTAATAGTAGATACCGCTGCAAGGTTCAATTTCTGATTTTTATATAGCCAAAGACAGTTAAGTTCTGTTTTCATTACTTCTCCACTGTTTTGAATAACTTGGTTCAAATTCCCTACTTCAGCAACCTTGTGCAACTCCCTCAGGGAGGCTGTGCTAGGTCTTACAAAACCAGGAAGCTGACTCTGTCTCCTTGAGCTGAAGTCGGCTGTTTCTTCCAGGACAGAAGCTCTTTCTCAGGACGGACAGCAGGTAACCTCTTCCAAGGCTTCTCTTTAGGGTGCAGAATCTTTTGCTGTGCAGTTGAAGAAGTACTGGCTTGTAATTTTATGTGTTGAGGTGAAAATTGCTCCTCTTTTTCCTTCTGTCGCACATGCAAGGATGCCAAATAACTTTAGGGAATTAAAAAAAAAAGGAAAAAGGAAGGCAGTGTTTTGAATGTACTTTTAAGGGTAATGTAAGGCTGGTTTTGCATACTGTCCCTGAGCAGTGCAGGGGGTTGACAGTGTGTGGGAATATGTACAGCCAAACAAGTTGATTGTTCTCAGTGGGCAAACTAGCCCAGAGATGTTTTGGTAGTGAAAACTGCAGCTGTGTGGAAAAGGTAGTTGTTGTATTTGCCTCCTCTGAGAGTCAAGAAACTTCAGAATCTGGACCCTGTCAGTATCTGGCATATTTTGTTAAAAACTGGCTTGAAAGCTTGAAAAACAAGAATCTGATACTGAACTGGGTTTTTCCACACTATCAAGATAGTCAAATAATAATTTCTAAAGAATGTGAAAGATTCTTCATGTGTTTTCGTTGTGTTTTTTGTTTTGTTTTGTTTTGTTTTTTGAGAGGGGGGATGTTTTTTGGGTGTTTTGTTGGGTTTTTTTTTGGGGGAGTGGGCCAGGTATTTCTCAAGGCAAGAGACAAAAATACCAAGACAGCATTGAAAAACATTAAATAAGAAACACTGTTAAATGTAGATTTCTCTTAATCTATGTTCAGGTAACTCTTAAACATATTTAGACTATCACCTGTCAGCATGGCTAATGCAGTTTATGTAAACAATCCAGAAAAGTAAAACCAGGAAGTACTGTAGTATTACATAGTTTAAAAAGAACAAAAGTTCTCTGAAAGTGACAAAATTTAATTGCTTATGTGATCTAAGCTCTTAAGAAAGCAAGTGGTATAATACAGCATGTTGATCTTAGTTTTAGCTTTCCTGGGTTGGCATGTTGTCAGAATGAATATAGAAATAAGTAGCTTCTCTTGTTAATTTAGAAGATGACTCCCCATAATTGGCAACTGATAGTTTTTTGGGTAAGACATGTGTTTTTGTGGGTCTTTGGGTGTTTTTTAGCTTTTGATTTTCCTTTAGAGACCTTAGAGAACATCTGATAAAAGAGCAATAATGAAAAATGTGGGCAGAACTTAGACTTTTGTTTAGGTTTTTTAAACAGCAAATAATTTCCAGGATTGCTTGTTTACTGATGTAAGGAGAAGGAGACATGGATTACATGGGATTTTATGACAAGAGGAGTAGTAATTGTCTCCTTTATATTGATCTTTTCAAAGCAGAAAAATTGTTGATTGAGGAGGTGGTCACAGTGATCTCTGCTCTCCAAAGACTGTTTTAGTATTGACCAGAATATTGTAGTGTTCCTTCTGAATTTTTTTCTTTCATAAGCAAAGGCTGTGTGAATACATAAAGATTTTACATATCCCCGAAGTGTGCCTTAAAAAGAATAATCTCAAGCAGAAGTGCTGGTACTTGTTCCTTTCTTTATGCATTTGTGCCTCCTTGTTTTTTCTCTCCTACGCTGTGGCTGTTGGCCTCACACAGTTGTGTTGGTGTTCTCTGCCTTTACTGGAATTTGGTGTTCTCTGCCTTTACTGGAATTTGGTTCAGAACCGTGTTTTTTATTAAACCACTACCATGTTTTTTTATTAAAATACTCTTGTGTTGATATTTGTATAGTATTGTAACTGGAAGAAAGCTGAAATTGTGAAATCCACTCAAATCCTTTTCTGAAGAAGGGTAGGGATGCATAGATATTATCATGAAAGTTCCTATTCAGTTTTATGGAAGTTAAGTTGCTTAACAATAGATTCTTTCAATGTCCTTAAAAATGGAGAAACTCTCATCATGGCAGTAGCTGCCCCAGCCTTGATATTCTTATTTTGTCATTGGGATACAGAAGGCATTTGTAGCTCTCTGCCACCAGTTTATTCTCTATATTTTTCTTGGCTTTTTTGAAGATGCTTATGAGATCTGAGGAGGGCCGAGGTGACAGGATTTAAAACTGAGGATCCCAGCAGAGTTTGGGTAAGATGGAGATGTCTTTTCAAGATCTAACAGGGCTTTTTTCACTCATTGTTTCAGAACAAGGTTTAGCATGGGCCTCTGCTTCAGGTTAAAGCTCATGTACTTATTTTTCCTATAATATTTAGTAAAAGTAGACTGGTGTTGATAGGCAAGTAAATGGGTTTGTGAAATTAAGGTATTTTTTATGAAAAGTAAACTTTGCAGGTGGGAAAGGGGAAAAAAAAGGAGCTTTGCTCTCTAAATATTGTAGCACATTTGTTATTTGGTTTTTCACCCCCAGTGTCTTGCACAGGTGGTGCAGATATAATCAGCCCCATCCAGAATGGGGTGGGGGCTGTGTCAGCAGCAGTTATTTTAGTGTTTCAGATCAATTATTTAAATATAATGATGGTAATACGCACTGTTCTTGAAGTTTGTAGTCTAGCCTACCTTTTAATGTAATTGAGAACTGTAAAACCACACATAGCATTAACAGGAAAGTTCTTAGTCACAGACACAGTCTTTGAGCAGCTGTCTGTGCAGTCTTACTCATAGCTGTATATTGGCTTTATTGTGGCTTCCACATAAGCTTTTAAAATAGTTTTTCTAAGAAAGGCAGTATGTATAGGTTGTGGCTGACTTGAAATAGAGGTAGCAAATATAGCTCTAGATTATCAGGGTATTTATCTGGAAATGATATTTCAGTAAGGTCAGTGTATAGTGCTGTAGCACAAGAAATGTTACCAAACTTAAAAATTTGCCCCTATGGCCTCCCAAATAGACTTCCAAGTAAAGAAAATTTGTTCATAAGCTAGTTTTCTTTTTTCTTCTCTTCATTTAGAATCACAAGGACCTGGTTACAGCAGGCATGTGCTTGAATAGAAAATGAAAGAAATGCTCCTGATCTGGATCGTAATTGATGTGCAGTGGGAAAAGTGGTACATCGTAGTTGTTCTTCGGATTTAAATTTTTTTTTAAATGCAAGTATGATGCGACAGCCATAAGTGCCTTGTAATACATTAATGTGGTTTGGAATTTGAGAGATTAGGAGCCCTTCAAATAAATAAAGTGTATGCAAACACACATATATGAAGGATTGTGGATCTTTTATGAAAAATTTCGTTAAGGTGACTATCCCTTTATTCTACATAATGTATTCCAGGCTGTCTTTCATTTGTAATCCAGTAGGTGTTTTCTTTAATCTTTGAAGTCTTAATCACAGTTCTCAAAATAATGAGCTATTCGTGGTGTAATTTTTCTCCCCAAGCTTAAGTAATCATTGCCAGAAGAAACAGTTTAGAGGGTTTTTTTCCCATAAGTTTAGACTTAAGTACTCTTAAAACCTGACAGGGCATAAGTTTTAAGGATCTTGTGCAGTACCTGCTGTAAAGGATCACCTGTGAGGTTTGGGTCAGACAAGAGCACCTGAAGGATGTCTGCCAACCTACAGTGCTCACATAGAAGTTTAATTTCATGCTCAAGTCCTAGATGGATTACAGGGCTTAATTATGTCATAGCTTCTGGCAAGCTGGGAGTAGTTTCTTGTGTGTAGCATGGCTACAGGTGGTGTCTTGACAAGCAGGCAGTGGCACTGTGACCAAAGGAGAATGAGAGAATGAGCGCCTACTTGCAAACCACCCTTCACCTTAGCCCAGCCACCCTCACACCCAGCCCCCTGCCTGTGGGCTTCTCTGCCAGAAACACCGGTGGTTACTGGCCCCTTCCCCAGGACCACACTGAGGAGGGATGGACTGCGTTTGGAGCATAGTTCCTGAGCTGAGGTGCCACAGCTTGGAAGTCCTAGCAGCTCATCTGCCTCTTTCTATCTCCGTGGGGATCCGGAGGCTGTTTGAGAGGTGGCCTGATGTCCAGCCACCTGTCACCTGTCTTTCAGTCCCCAGTGACCTCAGATCATAGTTCAGAAATGGAACTATTTGCTGAGACTTGAAAACCTCCATGTCAGGCTGTTTAAAGTAAGCCAGGAAAGTATACAGGTCAGCTGATTTGCTGCTAGGCTTTTCAGAGGAGTTTCACGCTTACTGTAGCTATTCATTTAGATGTAACTGCTTTGTCATGGTGCAAGTGCTTGTACAAGCTATAGGCTGCTGGAAGCTCTTTCTCAAGAGAGGCAAAAGAGAAATTTTTTTTTTCCCTTAAGGTACCTGAAGCTAAAATAGATGATTATAGTTCGCTCTGGGAGCATAAGCTGTAGGGAGGCATGCTTGGATCTGAAAACTCCAGTAACGATAGTGGCTGTGTTGATTGATAGCCTCTTGTGGCAAGCAGGAATTTTTTGTAAATTTTACCTATTCACTTCAATACTAAAGTATTGAGTAGCTAAAGCCATAGAGATGATCCGGTGTAGGTTGATTTGTGGAGAGCTTCATAACTGATCAGATGATTTACAGCTTGCCTGCTCTGTTTTTCAACGGAATGAAAGGTGGATGGGGTTTTTTTTACATCCGAAGTAAGTCAGTTACATTCTGCTACTGTTTGTGAGAAGTAGCCCATTGGTAACAGCATGGATGGGTGTAATGGATTTACATTGGTGGTGTATCTTACTCAAAAATGATTGTGGGAGAATTAGACTATCTTACCCTCTTTATATAACCCAAAAGACACTGAAAATACTGTTTTGTAAGCAAAAGTGTGCTCGATGTAGCTGTTTGATGCCTTCTACTGTACTGGTAGCCGCAAAACATGCAATGTTTAAGATCTCTGGAAAAGACATTGTGTAGGCTCACCCTTACAGACAGACCTGCAGTATTGAGCTGCTTCTTGTAATTGTTTCTTTTGAGGCTTCCGTTTTCTGAGTCATTATAATCTTCCGGGACAAGAATGAAGTGCAGTGGAGATTTTATGTCAGGTGTACCATCTTAGCACTTGCATCTTTGGGAATTCCTTTACTATTGACTGTAGTGAAATCTGCTTCAGACCGTCGGGTGACCTGCATTTAAAAAACACTATGCCTTCACATGGCTCAGCCTTCTAAAAGTGCTTTAATGAACATTAGGAAATATATATGCTAAATACAATCTGATGTAACAGTATTATGAGTCTGCATATTGGAAGCTTGTAATGTGGAAGAGTCTTGGGATAAATGCTTTGTTGTGTTTAGTTGTGATTGCTTCAGAGTGGCCCACTCTTGACCTGTGATTACAGCAAAATAAATATGAGCATGCTGGCTTTCATTGTCAATATCCAGAGCTACTTTCCTAAGCTGGTTCATAGTGCAGTTCTTTAATTATGGAGGGAAGTGTTGGAACTACTTTATATGAATTTAATAAAGGTAGTTGTTTGTGGGGCTGGCTGGTGTCTAACCTCTCTCTTGTACATCCCGTACCAGCATGTGAGGGGTCCCAGACTCTTACCAATGTCAGTAACTGCTACTGCAGTGCAAGTACTGAATAATTTTGTGCTGGGTAGATATCACCCAGCTTGGGATAGGACAAACAAATTGAGTTTTAAAAGGGCTGACGTGTTTGCTTTTTGTCAGGTCTGCTTAATATTTTTTTCGTCATAAGTGCAACGTCACAATCTTGGCTCATTGGATGCAAATGTAGCAATTCTGGTTTTTGTCAGGAATGCTCTACCCTGGAAATTTGGAAAATAAAAGCCAAACTTTTGAGGGAGGATGGAGGATTTTTTATTATTCTCATATCAGAACTTGCCCTTCAGGATTATATGGTACTGATGTCAAAACCTGTTTCTTACCTCTTTTCAGAAGGGATGTTTTTCTGACGGCTTCCCAGCTCTGAGTGCAGGAGGCTCCGAAGGGTGGCAGGTAGGTACATTGAAGCCAGAGGTACATCCCTACAGCAAGGGGGGCTGTGTTGGATTCGTGGTGACTCTGTTACAGGTGTCCTTGTTAGCAAAGCAAATAAATGTGCTTTAAAAATACTGGGGACTTAGTGCATACTGAGAAATATAAATCAGGATTGGATTGTAAGTTTGATTTTTTACATTCTTTCGCTTCAAGACCAAAATACTCAGGGAACTTCTCAGGAAAGGAATTCTTTCACTCAGGAACATACTCTGTATTTACCTGTTCTAACATACTCTGTATTTACCTGATACCACTAAAAGGTCATTTTCATGGTTGCACCTTCCTGTATTACGTGTTTTGTATGTATAAAGGGATACTGGGCTTGCTTTTGGAGATGTTTGACTCTGAAAGTGTTGCTGGACACCTAGCATAGTTTTTTTTAAGACACACATACCTGTTAATTTAGACATGCAGGTACTTTCACATGTGCCATTAGTAGCCAAGAGGCATCTTCAAATAACTTCAAATGACTCATTCAGTCCTATGAGCCCAAGAAAAAATGAGAAAGAAACTGAGCAATATTTTTGATTGTGACAGTATGTTTTAAGTAGTGGGAGAAGATGAACTTCAGGAACTTCGTTTCTTGCTTGGTTTTAACTGCAACACTGTTACTGTCACAACCCAGGTTTAATATTTGGGAGTACCCAGTCAGGCAGAAGAGGGTCTTAGAACATGCCCAGGGCAGCTCTTGAATTCTGTGTTTGGGATAACTCAGCATCTAAGTTAGGTCTTTCTTGTTGCTCTTTGAAGTTGAATCCTATTCCTAGAGATCTACCCACAATAACCTTAAAAATAAGGATTTTAATCTGTCTTGTCATTTTTTTTCCCATGTAATACTTTATCTTCTTGTAGTCTTTGCCCATGGAAAAAGAACGTAGTAGTAAAAGAACAGGAATGTGAGTTTTAAGAAAGTAATGGATCTCTAGCAGTGTCCCTCTGAAGATAAACTCTCTTTTTTAAGCACAAGCATTAGTTTCTTGAGGACTGCTTGATGACATATTTATCATGCAGAAACAGAAAATACTGATTTCTGGCCTAAAACTGGAATTTGTTTCCTCAGCATTTGTATTTTACCACTAGTGCACATCCTCCAGCAGGCTTTGTTGTAGAGATAAAGACCACACCAAATTGTCTTAGGAATATTAATCTAATTTGTAATCATCTAGCAACTGCAAAGTATTTTGGTTACAGTTCAAAAGGCAAATAATCCCATGCTCTACATGTATGTTAATTATAAAGGGCTACTACTCTGCTAGTTTGAGGCTGTATCTTACCTCAGGAGGAAATTAATCCATATCTATTTTATAATAAAAAGATTGTAAATAATGATGTTTTTCATGAGACTGTATAAAAATGGCACTGTGCTTGAGGTTTGTAAAAGGGTGAGAAATAAAGCACCCTTTCTTTGCAAACTGTGGTCTGAAATTCTATGTAAATAAAAAACTCAACTGTCAAAAGTAATTTGTGCACTTCTCACTTGTTGGAACCCAGGAAATTCCTCTGGCTACCCTGGAGGACTCGAGCCCCTGCCCAGGGGGCTCAGAGACCTTGGCACAGAGCCCAAGACCCCTGTGCATTTGATTTAGCCCTTGGAAACAACAATTACCAACTGTATATGAAGAATTACAAGCCAAAAAAGTTTACGTAGAATGCTAGTGAATTTATCACAGGGTGAAAAAATAGATTATTTGGGGTTTTTAGCATGGGAGTTCAGGGGGCAAGGTGGAGCAATCTGGGTGTGTCCAGCATTTCTTCTTCTTGGCCTCCATTTTCTGCTGTGATGTTGGCACTTTTAGATTGGTTTAGAGTAGAGGCTCACTGTTTAACATAGGTGACAGGTATTGGAAAGTAATTGTAAATATTGTACATGTAGTTTTTAGTATAAAAAGATACCACCATCTCTGAAGGGTCAGGCGTAGTGCCCCTGACTGTCTTGCTGAGTGGACCTCAGCAGGACAGGAGAAGAAAATTTTATAGATAAGATACAATAAACAACCTTGAGACCGAGAAATGAAGAGTTCTGACTCCTCCTTGACCACCAGGCTGGGTAAAGGAGACCTTCTAATGTATCTCAGGGTCACTCTGACCAGCTAGAGTCCCAAGACTCGCTGTGTAATTAAAATTGCTTAAAATGCAAATATTGCTAACTTTTCCTTTCAGTTTTGGAAACAAAATTGAAAAAGAAAAAAACAGGTTTAAGCAAAATCTCATTGTTGGATCTCTCTGGTTTGTTTTTCAAGTATGGTGCCTTAGAATCTGTTCTAAAATAGGCATCAATAAATGTTAAAGCAGGCTTGTATTCTGTTAAAGCTTCAAAGGAAAGTTATTTAGGGAGAACTTGCAATTTATGCTGTCTGACAGCTGAATACTTTAACTCACCCTTTTCTGCTAGTGGAAGCAATTCACTCATAAATTTGCCTGTCTCCACATATTGAGCTTCATATTGCTCATCATAGTTACTCCTTGCAAGTTTTGCAAATGTTTTCGGGTTGGTTGTTGTTTGTTTTCTTCTTTTTTTTTTAGTTATCTAAAAGTAGTGGGGTAGGCTGCCTGGCAAACCTGCCGTGGCAGTGTTGGTTTGCTCCTGGCAGTGGGAAGGAAGGGTGTCTTGCAATTATTGTTCTTTACTCTAAAGTCCTCATTCTGCTGTCCCTGGACAATGAGTAATGTGACAATGATTTTATAGAGAGGTAGAGAAGTGTGTACTTGGAAGGGCCTTCCTTTCAGGAAGGTGGTCTTTTGTCTGGCAGCCTCACTGGGGGGGCTGACATCACCTCTGGTCATGGAGCTATGCATTGCTGGTGTTGGGGAAGAAAAGTGGGTGATAGCCTGGGAGAGTAAGTACAGAGAGAGGATGAAGGATTGCAGGGAGAGAGAACCCTGTGGAGGAGAATAAAGTGCAATACAAAAAGGGAGGAAAATCATAGAGGCATTTAGTATGGCTGGGAAATCATGAAGAGAGTGATGGAATTAGGCTAGAACAGCTAGTGTGCCTTTGGCTTCCTTCAAGGGAGTGGTTGGATCCTCTGTGATGGTAATGATCATTTCTTGGGAATTGCAAGAGTCCCAGCTATGATGCTGACTGTTTCTAGTGTGTTAATAAATTCTCCTGGTATTAACCTTCATATACAAAATAAAACTAGATCCACTTAGCAGTTTATGTAATGCTGAGCCAAACTGAGAAGTTGCACAATGCCAACTAAGTGTTTATCAGAAGAAAAAATATTTCAAAATAGCGTTGCAAAATTGGCCATTTCCTAGCTTTGAAATTCCAGAATCTGGCTAACTTGTATGGTATTTGCTAAGTGTTTATCAGAAGAAAAAATATTTCAAAACGAGCGTTGCAAAATTGGCCATTTCCTAGCTTTGAAACTCCAGAATCTGCCTAACTTGTATGGTATTTGCTCATATTAGATACACACTTGGATCCAGCTGTACCGTGCTGACTGGGGAAGGAGACACTTGCCTCTGGGTTGCATTACTTATTAAAAAAACTGGGTACTGGCAAGGGTTGTGGAATTGACATCTCTGAAAGATTTAATACTTCCCTCTGTGTCCAGGAGGATGAGAAGGATGACAGTTTCCATGACTGGTTTTCCAGCTTCTCACACTGCATGACTAGCATTTTGCATTTTTCCAGAAGGTGGACTAAAGCACTGCTTCTTTGATGCCCAGTGGCACAGGTGATGTGAGAGACAGATGGTTTCTGATCTTCATAACAGTCAGTATATGCCATTGCAACTCCCTGGTTTCGAAACTTGTGCTAGTATTCCTTATTAGCAGTTAAGCAGCCTGAAATTTTTCTAACAGCTTTGAATTTCTACACTCAAGAGAGCAGAAACTACCTCTTTCTCTTCCATGCATTACAATTTTACATGTCAAGGGGAATGTTCAGAGCTTTGAGCTTCCAGCTGTGATCTGCCAAACTGACAGGAGCTGCGTTGATTGGTTCTGCAGTTGCCCTGTTTTTAGTCACCATAAGTACAAGCATCACAGAAAACTCATTTTGCCCTATTTCATCATTACACATTACATCGCTGATGCAAAATTAACATCATAGTCCCTAAATTATGGATTTACTGATAAAAATTTACCTCAGAAAATTTTTAACAGTTCTACAGAAAAGTAGACCTGTGGTCATTTTAATCAGAATTTAATTATGTAACCAGATATTTCAGACTTCTTTGTTCTTTACTTCTTCAGTGTGCTTGTTTCCAAGCAAATTGTGGCTTATTTTTTGGGGACTAATGCTCAAAGTATTAGAAGACCTAACTTTTCAGAAATTCAAAGCACTCAGGTCTAATCAAAGCTAGTGAACACTGATGGAACTAAGTTAATCTGGAAATGAGGCCATTGTCTAGGCCTTTTAATTTAATTTTTTTTAACTTTTCTTTCTTGTATGACTTGTGTTATGTAAAAAGAGGTTCATATTAGATGATGAATGGCCTCTCAGTGGATGTCAGTGAAGGACTTACTCCAGATGATTTTCAGCACAGGGAAGGGAGAGGCAGGGGAGAGTAACTAAATTGAAGACTAAATTAAAGGACAAGGTTCTGAGGGCATTTTCATCTCTATTTAAGTTACAGAAGTAAGAACAAAGTGGGTCTTGCACAATTGGGTGGGTAGTGCTCACTGTAGTCATTTTGTAACATGCAAAATTTTGCCCTAGATCAAGTAATGTCTGACAAGTCAAATTTATTAATGTGAAAAAGGACCTTTCTTGCAATCCTGTACAATAGGAATGAAATCACTGAATTCCATTCTCTATATCTGAAGCAATTCTCAGTCCACACAGCAAAGCAGGCATTAAAGGATCCAGCCAGACCCTTTGTTTCCTTCAAAAGATAATGTAATTTGTTTCAAGCTTCATTGGCATTTTACATTTACTGAGGTAGGCGAGCTGGACTAGGAATGTAATGTGACTATGGAAAACTCAGGATTTTCCTTTACTAGGGCTTATATTTGCTAATTATATTTGAAAGTCCAAAAAATTTACAGGACTTCAGAAGTCTTCTCTGGAGTTGTCTCTGCTGTATGGTATTAAACATAACGGATAGCATTAAGGTGTCCTGGCTGTATCTTTAAAAATAAATTTAAAATAAATTTTAAAATTACAAAATAAAATCAAGAGTTAACAGGGAATTGATTTTTACATACAGTCTTTTCAGTAACAAAAGGTAGCATTAAGCAAAGGATTACCTGTGTTTAAACTGCTGTTTTCCTCCTTACCTTTCACTTAAAATAAAATAGCTAAACTGCCTGGAACTCAAAAATTGAACTATTGTTCCCTTTTTAAACACTCACCTGTAAAGCTGTTTGCTTGCCTCAGAATATATCATGCCTTGTAACTCAGATGAGTGGGCACTTTTTAATGTAGTGGAGAGCAAAACCTGGAATTGCTTGTGTATGTGATAAACAGGAAGGATGAAAGACACACAAAAAAGCTAGTAAGCTTAACTGAAAACATTATTAAAACCCAAAATGATTAATACAACCTGCTACAAACAGTTGGATTTGATCCAAAGTGCTTACCAAGAGCAAAAAAACCCAGAAAAAAATATGAAGTTACAGGTTCAGCTTGAGCAAGTTACAGTCTTGTTTGGATTTTTTTATTAGTAGAGAAGATATTTATAGAAATAAATGAGATCTCGAAATCTTTTAATCTTGCCTGTGATCATTTATTAAAGCAGGTGTAAACACTTAGAATGTAGTTGCCCATCTTCTACTTGGCCACTTTACATAAGGTCCACTGGGTGTGCTTATTAGAGATTCCTTGCCTTTTCCTGCTTAAACCCAGGTCCTCCCTGAGGAATCTTGCTTTTGCTTAGAGATGTTCTTCCTCAGCTTTCCCCTTTTTACCTCTGTGCTTTTCAGGTACTGGTCCCTTCCTTTTCAATGTTCCTAAGGATTTTGTAACCTTCTGTCCTGGGCTGACGCTGGCTGGACGCCAGACTCCCACTCTGCTACTCACTCACTCCCCTGAGCAACTGGACAGGGGAGAGAAAATTTAAGGGTTCATGGGTAGAGATAAGGACTGGTAGAGATTTCTCATCTAGTGTCGTCATGGGCGAAGCGGGCTCTGATTAGAGATATGAATTGAAAACATTACTAACATAATTAGAGCAGGAGTAGAATGAGAAGTAAATGAGAAGTAAAACAAGCCCTTAAAAACAACTTCCACCCCACCCCTCTCTCTTTCCCAGGCTCTACCTCCTTACCCCAGTGCTACAAGAGGACAGGGAATAGGGATTATGGTAAATTCATCAGCCGTGGTTTATCCTGCTGCTCAGGGGGAGGAGTCATTCCCCAGCTGCACCGTGGGGTCCCTCCCACGGGAGACAGTTCTCCATGAACTTCTCTGATGTGAGTCCCTCTCAAGAGCAGCAGCTCTCTGTGACCTGCTGCCATGTGAGTCCCTCCCATGGACACACACCCCTCCCAGAAATGCTGCAGCATGGGGCACTCTTCCACGGGGTGCAGTCCTTCAAGGAGAGGCTGCTGCAGCAGGGGACCAGGGCCCCTCTCTCTACAGTTCTCTCACGGGGTCACAGCTTCCTATAGCATCCACCCAGTCCAGCCTGAGGCTCCTCCATGGGCGGTGGGTGGATCTCAGCATCCCCATGGACCTCCATGGGCTGCAGGGGCACAGCTGCTTCGCCATGGGCTGCACTACAGGTGGCTGGGGAATCTCAGCTCTGGTGCCTGGAGCACCTCCTGCCCCTTTTTCACTGACCTTGGTGTCTGCAGGGCTGTTCCTCTCATATCTTCTCACTCTGCTCTTTCCTTCTCATAACTAAAACTGTTCCACCAGCTGTGTTTTGATTTCTTCCTAAGTATGTTATCACAGAGGCATTACCACCATTTGTAATTGGGCCAGCCTTGGCCAACAGCCCTTCTTTCTTTGGAGCTGCCGCAGGTTGGCTCTACTGGGTGTGGTGGAAGCTTCTAGCAGATTGTTCCATGAGCCACTCGTGAAGCCCACCTACTACCAAAACCATGCCATGCAAAATCAGTACACCTTCACTTGCCCTTCATCTGGATAACCTCTGGGTATTACTGTCGTCTTGTATGATAGTGTCTTTTACTAGAGTCACCTCGGTGTCTCAGGCAGTGGTGGCACGGTGAAAATCTAGCATCTTGTGCTGTGCTGCAAAGGACAACATGTTTTTTTCATCACTACCCCAAGTGTACAGGCCTCAAAACCTGTTTATGATCAAGTCCTTCACCTAGGAATGGTTGTAGTAAGACAGAAGGAGTGGAGACTTCTGGAAGATGGTGTAGAAAGCAGTGAACAGTTTTGTTTATTAGGACAGGCTTTTCATGGTCTGAGAGTAGTAGTTGACATGAAGACACAATGACTTTCATCGCACTTTTATGGTACTAGCAGTTTCACTGTTGAAGTGTTTTCTCTCAATTTTTGTATGGAGTGCATTGGCTCTTCATTTCTGTAGCTGTTTTTTACCTGTTGCACACCAGACATCTTGAGTGTGGTAGTGGCATTGTAGGAAACTTCACTAAAAAAAGACTTCTCTAAGATCCCAAGTATGGAAGGTACAGCAGATTGTGTAACCATTCTTACTATTAATGCTTCACTTCTCATGTTCTTTGCTCTGTGATACTAGTGGTTTTTGTTATCTTTGTTTATTGTTTGTTAGAGAGGTGGGATTTTCTTTGACACACTGTTGAAAGAATAGACTAGAATCAGGTTTTGTGCGTTAAGCATAATTGACAATTCAAAGTATTTACACTTGAAATTCTAGATTGAAATGATTGCTTTCAGTTATTGCCCATTTGCCATGTAATGTGTGTCTTGTTTTTACGAATATTATTTTCACCAATTAATATATTTTGTGTCCAAATTAAGATATGCAGACAGCTGTGGAAATACTGCAACATCAGTGCTATTTTTGGCAGTATTTAGTTTGCTTTCTCTTCTATTTCTTGCTTCCCTCCTCTCTCCACAGCATCATTTTTTTCTCTGGTGAAACAGAAGAATGCACTCAGTCACACTTCTCAGCAGCCCTGCAGCCTGTGGAGCATGTGGGCAGTCTCTGTATGCAGCATCCTGGAAAATGTGTGTTCTCTTGAAGTGATCTGCTGAAAAGCACGTACTTGTTCAGTTGTTGCAGCCTCCCTTCTTGTGTTCTTCTCAAGAGCTGAAATGCCAGATCTCTAATACTCCCTGGGTCTCCATTTCATCTGCCAAAGAAACGCTACCTGCTGCGGTTACCCAGTGAACCCCGAAGAGCACTGAAGATGGCTCTGTGTGCTTTTTATGCTGTTTGGGGTTTGTTGCTAGAAGTGGCGATAGCATTTGGCCCAGTGCCAAGGATCACTTGGGAACACAAAGGTAAGAAAAGAAATTTAGTATTGTAACATGGGACATTGCCACATCCTCAGGGTTTCTGTGGGATTTGAAGCTCCCTGAGGCTTTAGGTTCTTTCAGCCGACTTGCTGTGAATTGGTCAGGTGTTGTTACTTTGCTCACCTTATGAAATTCGTAGGACCAGAATATTCAAAAGTTATTTAGGCACTGGGTTAACTGATTTTGATTCCTTGAGGCAGCTTTGAAAATGGCTTTTGAAGCAGAGGAGGAATATCGAATTTGGCTTTCTCAGCTGAAGGATATTGCAACTGAAACTTGTTTCAAGAGAAAGCCCCAGTAGGTGTATTTTATTTTAAACAAATTATTTTTACCTGGAGTTGGAATACATTGGCAAAATGTACCTCTCTGGCTAATAATCTGTTTTGACACCAAGCTGTCTTGAGCATTAAGTAAATCAACAGACAAAGGAAAAATCAGCATTTGGCCCTCTTTCAACAGCATTTTATGGTGTCTCGATATGAAAGTCTTTCACACAACAGTGCTTTTCTTGCATTTGAAACTGCAGCGTGTATTTGTAATCTCCCAATACAATAATAAGTCTGCAAATATAAGTGCAAAGAGAAGTAATAGAAATCAGGGCATCCCTAGCTTTTGGTTTAATAATTTAGCCTGGGTCTGAAAAGAACTTCAGAGCAAAGTCTGTTGAGTAGTTATTTGTGAATATATGCATTTTCCCCTTTTTTCTGCTCCTAATCCCCCGTTACCCATGTGGCATGGATGCTTTAAGAGATTTTGTCTCTTGGTCCTTCTTTAATGTAAGTAAGCAGCAATTGATTACTTTACCAAGTGTACAATAACAGAACAAATTCAAACAAATACATTGGCTGTATAATGAAGCAATCTTAAATAAGGATGTTAACTTCTGAGCAGACATTCTGTAGGAAAAGATAGATGGAGATTAAGAATGTAGTAGGAATAAGCAGATTATGGGATGACTGTTTTTCTTGATGGTTAGTATAGCAATTTGTGAGTTGCTGACACAGCCTTTCAGAAAGGGTGGCCTACACAAGGCTCGCAGTTCCTGCTTAGACTCCTTGACGCTTGTATCTTGTATTTAAAATTTGGCAAGTTGCTATTTAATGGTATAGTAAGGTACTGCCAACTCACTTCCAAATAAGTAAAAATAAAGGAGTTTATTTTAATTCCTGCTATTTCTTTCTCTGTCTGCTGAAAATTATTGCATTTAAATGTTGGAAACCTACTTTGAATAGGAGAGGGAACTTAGTTCAGTGGAGTTGCACTAACCAGTTCATCCATTTTGGGAAAATTTTCCTGCCAAGTAAAAGATTTCAAAATGGCATGCTTGAGAATCTAGTTTAAAATTAATGTTTCTGGGGTATTACAATTGGAAGTAATAGTACATTGTTTTCATCTGTATCATTAAAAGCCATGCTTAATTAATCTTGTGTCTTCATGTACAAAGCTTTCAGTCATTCTTACATTACAGTTGTACATTCAGAAAAAATACCGTTTTGTATTAGTCAGTTTGTGTCATCTTTCTTCAAGCCATTCTGATCCATTCTACACACTTCCTCATTCCATTGCCTTTTCACTCATATCTCCCTCTTGTCTTATTTCTGTTCATCTTGGTTTTTCCCTCATGCTGTTATTTTGTGTGTATGTTTTGTATTTAATCTCTGTTTTCACTTCACAATCAGCTGCAAATGATTTGTTATTTGCTTCTGTGTCTTCTTTCTGTTACGTCAGTATGCTGAAAAGTTGTCTTAAGTTGCAGGATGTTTTGTAGGATTTGTTCAGGATGGTTGCAAAGGGATGTGGTGACTGGCCTGATTTTCCACAGTAGATTGGTATATGGAAAGGAAAAGGTGAGGAACAACCTGACAGTGGATGTGGAAAATACAAGTTTAGAAAAAGCAAGTAGGAAAAAAAATGAAGAAGTGAGTTACAGGGATCACCACAAAAGGAAATATTTGAGCATTTGAAATTGAATGAGAAAGTCAGGACGAGTGATTTTATGTTGATGGAAGCTGCTGTTTCTCCTAATCAAGCTTCTGAGGGGTCCCTTGTCTTTTACATGGGTTGTCTGAATTAACATTTGTTGTTTTAAAGTTTTCCAACAGCTGTTTAGACAACTTAGAGAAAATTACTCGTGAGCTTGACCCTAGGTGATTGTTTCTTCATGAGGTGCTATTTTTTTTTCCATTTCAACAGAGGTCCAGCTGATACATTTTAATGACTCAAAAGTGTCAAACTATTCAACCTTGCTGTTAAGTGAAGACAAAAACGTTCTATATGTAGGAGCCAGGGAAGTGATCTTTGCCTTAAACGCAGTGAATATTGCTGAGAAGCAGCACGAGGTATGCCTTTTAATACATTATCCTCCAGGTAAAAATGGTACTCAAATTTGACGTATTTTCCTGATACCTGCATTGCGTTTTAGACAAATAGGTACCTAAAAGAGAAATTGCTCTATATGTTCTACTCCAGTATTATTTCTGGAAGATTTTACAGATTAAAAAAGAGTAAGAAAGGAGAAGCTGGATATCAACAAGTAACTGGAGATCTCCTTGGATATTTTCTTCTTGGGAGAAGGATAGAGGAACTCGGGTATCACCCACAGCGGTAGTTCTTACATGTTTTCTTAATATCAGGAGTGGCCCATTTTCTGTTAATCTGAGTCAAAAAGTAATCTGAAACAGGCAAATCTGGGGTTTGCTCAGAGCAGGCTGCAGAATGTGCTGCAAAAGAAGGCCCTGTCCTTACAGTCTCATTTTCTGTTTGGTGTTTAGGTGTGTCTGCACAGCAAATAGTGGTGCAGACAGGTCTGATCAGCTCACTCAGAGAAGTATTTTGAATATGTTTGTGCTGGTTTCTCAAAGTAAATTAGGCCAGGCAGAAGTCTGGTACTGTTATATTGCTTCTAGCTCCTTCCCAGGCTCCTGCTTTTCATCCCATCAGCAACACAGGCTGACATGTAGAGGTACAGCATAGACTATCACCTGGGGTGCTTTAGAAGTTGCTTATATGATTTTTAATCCGAAGAACATGTTCATGGGTGGTGGGCACTTTCACCTGCATATACAACATAATTGTAAAGTTGTACTCAGTATAATGCAAATTAGTCCAGTAAATTTTCTTTGATTCCTTTCCCCCAAGTGTTTTTTATTCCAGTGTTAATGAAATAGAGAAGTACTTCAAATTGAAAAAATACTTAAGTCAGTTACAGTTGCATTTCCCCAATGCATATGTTAATGAAAAGTTCATTAACCATTTGTGGGGAATCATCATTATGATGATGAACCCAGAAGATGGTAGTTTAGTTCTGATTAAGGCACATGGATTTGAAAATGTCATTTCCCTGGGAAAAAATGGTTTTGAATCTCTGAATGCTACTTGCAATGTCTTGCATTTCCTCTAGACGGGGTTGCCTTTTCTTGTCTGTGTTACTGCAAGATTTTCAGACCTTTCATTGACTTAAAGTACAATGTGCTTTTTTGTTGCATGTTTTTTGATTTAGTTACACTGGAAGGTCACAGAAGATAAAAGGACTAAATGTGCAATTAAGGGCAAATCAGAACAGGTATGTACTTTTATTGAACTTGGAGAAAGATCTTGCACGTTTCACTTCAAGAGGAATGACATTGAAAGAAGAAAGTCTGCAAGTGTTTGAAATTAAAATTTCAAAACAATCACCTAAATTTTTAAAATTAAATTGAGTGTTAGCATGCTTAGTCTTTTTTTTAACCATTACTTTTCTTGTTGAATATTATTTGAATGTTTGAAAATCTGGACACACCCTAATGTGAGCTTAATGTTAATGTTTTTTTCATTAAGATGATAAAATAGTATTACTGTCACTGAAGTAATTGGTAGCAACTGTTGTGTTTTGTTATTGCAATAATTCCTTCACAACATTTGGTTTTACTGAGTGAATGATTAATTTTGTGTGCTTTGCTTTAGGGCATAGGGGTTTTTATTAGGCCAGTTTATTTCTTTGCTAGCTCTGTATATTCGTATTTTGTGTTTCTTGGCAGGTGTTCCACGTGTGGTATGACTGAGACAGCTCAGAGGGCACCCGAGCAGCCAGACCTCCTGTCAGCTTGGCAGGATCCCCTGGTGCTTCTGGGAACCACTGGTTCCTTATGACTGCCAGGGCACAGGCTGGCCTGCTCGTCTTGCCTCTCTTGCCTGTTTGCTTGGGGTAGTTGACTGTATGTGAACGTACCATTCTGTTTGTGTAACACCACTTCATTTAATGATGCAGTAAAGCAAGGATTTGCTGGGAAAGACTGATGGTCAGGCCTTTAACACAGGTTTGAAAATAGAAGTCTGCAAGTCCTCTGAATACAAAAAGCAGATCTGTTCTGCACTTGGAGGGATGTGATCCTTGAACGTGCAGCCTGTTTAGTGCGCGCTCTTAAAAACCCCCAAGCGCTGCGTCCAGAGCTGATAGTTATCCTGTGTTCGTGTGGTTCATCGGGATGGGAGTGGGCTGTCTCCCTTTGACCAGCTGCTTCTTTCCTTGACTGACCACTGATGACCCTCAGTACATTATTTGAACATGAGGTATGACAGATATTTAAGGTGTGTTTCCTCCTTGTCTACCTCTGCAGAATAGGATCAGAGAATACTTTTATTTTATGGATCAGTTGTGGTTAGTGTTAATAATACTAATACTCAGCCATGATGAATATGGGATACAAGTTTGTCTTGTGCATGAGCATATGTTTAGCAGACATGTGTGTGAATCTCCAGAGGCCCTCTCAGAAATTATTGGTGGGGTATAATAGACCCCGTAAATATGTACTTTGATATAGAGCTCTGAATATATTTTATTCTCTCCTGCTCCCAGTTTAGCAGCTCATGCTTTAGCAGCTAGCCATGCTTTTTCCTCACTTCTAACCTTCTACTAGTCCCATTTATGACGTAGCTATGCTGTTTTGCACAGCGTAGTAGTTTCAAAAGGGTCAAGGTATTAAGCCACTACTGCTATTTCTTAAACTTAAATGGACAGTACTCCCCCTCCCTTCAGTGCTGTACTGTACAATGCCAGCAGAAAGCATTCATACAGCTGTTCAAGGACCTTATCTGGCAGAAAGCATTCATACAGCTGTTCAAGGGCCTTATCTGGCAGAAAATTGGTTTTGCACTCTTCCCTCTGCTTTTTTCTCGAGTCACAGAAATACCTAATTTGTCTCATAAGAAGGAATAGTAAGGTCAGTGCTTAAACTTGGTTAAGAAGTTCATGGAACAGCAGTTAGTGAAGGGATATGGCAGTATACCAGCAAGAATTAAGGGGTGTTACTGACATTGTTTTTTTTATCTCTCTTTAAGTGGTTATTTAGAGTTGTTTTACTTCATTGTTATTCTGAATTTTTATTGTATCCTGTATTAGGGATTTTGGTCAAATTCCTTGTTCTGTTTCAGTGCTAAAGATATTATGGAGCATCCTTGGACAGTTTCAAGGACTGGGAAAAAAGAAAAAGATATTGCTATATATGACAAAGCTTTGTGGCTAATTTAAGGGTATTAGAGGTTTTGCGCTTAACAAACAACCTTGGCTGTCATTGTTTCATCGAGATGTACAAGGGGTGACAAAGTCTAAAACTCACTGCATGTTTAACTAGTTGTTCCCATGGACTGGAGGTGTGTTTGGAGCTTGTCCTTCTATAAAACAGCTTGGGATGGACCCTGCTGAGCATGCTGGCCTGCTAGGACCCTGAAGGAGCTGCATACTACTGGCTGTAAGAAACCAGCTGCTTGCAGGATTGATTAGTGCTCCTGAAGATTCTAGGGAGATGGTGTCCCAGTGTCACCCATGTGTCACCTGGGCTTGCCAGTGTGATGTGGCATAAGCAGCAGGAGTGGACAATGTGGTTTGTGTGTGTTGGAATGTGGCAGCTGTGGTTTATCAGACAAGTCCTTTCCTCATTCTCTATTACAGACAGAATGTCGTAATTACATGCGTGTCTTGCAACAGCTGAATGATACTTTCCTCTACGTGTGTGGAACTAACGCATTCCAGCCAACGTGTGATTACCTGGTAAGAAATGTCCATATGTTTTGACCAGCAACAGCTGTAACTTAAAGCAGCTCAGGTCAACAGTGAGTTATTCTCCTTTCCCAAAACAGTTGCATCTTCACTGTTGGCTGTAAGGTTAGGAGCACTTGTTGCACTGTCCCATCGCAGGGGCAGAGTATACTGCTCCTTTTTCAGAGCACTTAATGAATTATTGATTTATCTTGTCTAACTGCAGATCTACTTTTTCTTAGCTTTTATACTTCTTCATATATTGTGTGTTAACATGAAACTAGGTACTAAAACTGAAATTACAGTGGTTGCAACAACTACTCATTACTGAATCTCCCTGAGGTGTCTCAGATTCCTGTCTCTGCTTGTCTCTGCTCCCAGCTGTGCCAAAGATGTGTAGTGCTGAATCCTTCAGAGTGAACTCTTGGCACAAAATTAAAACTCCCTTTTCTCGCCACTGACTCTTGTATCATTTCCTTACTGCAGCTCTTAGCAATTCAAAAATTGAGAAATCTTGTAATTCTTTGTGCCTTTAGCTTCCAGTGCTTTCATTACATAGTACATTTCATTACATAGTACATTCATTACATACATACATTTCATTTCATACTGATTACTTCCCAAGTACTGTGGCTACCTTTCAGCTTTCTGATCCTCATTCTTTGGTTTGTAAGGGATTTATAAAGTAGCAGCAAAAGTACTCTGTTGCTTTTTAAAGCCTAATTGGATTATGCCCTATCTCAGAAATTTCCCATCATCTCAAAAATTGCTTAATCCACCTCAGAAAGCCTTTTTGATTTTCTGATTTTCTGAGTCTCCATTTTTTTCAGGCTAATTGAATAATTGCTGGTTCTTTCTATGTATCAGTTAACTTCTTTGCCTTTCCTGCTGTCTAGCTTTTTTGGGTGCTCATTCTTGAAGTCTGTCTGGATTTAATTTTTCTGTCTTTTGCTCTTTTCTGCTTCCACCCTCACAAATTATAGGATCACATTTTTTCTCTATCTTTGGAGCTCAATAAGTTTTTATGAAAACACATATGCCATCTATAATTTTACACAGAATGCCTTTGGTGCTGGAAGCTGATGACATAGCCCATTATTTAGTGTTTAGTTTTTAGCTAACTTTGCACAAGTTGAGTGGCTGAAAGAAAAAAGTTCTAATAGCTGTTTTGTGGTTTTCAACAGAATTTAATTTCATTTGAACTTGGAGGTAAAAGTGAAGATGGTAAGGGCAGATGTCCATTTGATCCTGCTCAAAGCTACACATCTGTTATGGTTGGTAAGTTCAGACTTTGCATTCCTCGTTCTTATGTTTAAAAATGTTCTATCTTTTCCACTGTCACCCTCCAGTCTGTCATTGTCAAAATTGTGGCTTGCATCCATATATTTTGTATTGTGTATCTGTATAGATGTTAAAATACTTATGTAGTCAACCTAAGCACGTTTCTTAAAAGGAGAACTTCAAACTAGGTTGTTTTGGAAGCAATTTCTAAAACATAAATTTTCAAACTGTATTTTTAGATGTTAAACATATTTAATCCAGATAATCTAAATGTACCTAGACTACCCTTGTAGTATCAATTATTGTAATTCCAGTAAATAAAAAAGCACTATTGTTAGGTTTCCTGAAGACATGCTGCAGAATAGGGAGGTGAGATGTTAATTCAAGTGTACTTACTGCATGGAAACACACCACCAAATCTTCATCCAGGGAAGCCAGAATCTGTCACTTTCACCTGCATGTACCAAGATCATAAAAGAGAAACTCAACATCATATGAAACAGAAAATGGGAATAAAAAAATATACTCCCTGCATTGTGCCTAAATCTGTGCAAATTGAGTTTGAATAATGGTAGCATAGAAAGAAAGGAAAACAATTCCAGAATTCTGGTGCATTTAAGTAAATTAGCATGTTTTAAGATAAATTGTAGGTTTTCATGTTAAATGTTAAAATGCCACAAAAACAGTGTTGACTTTTGTCAGTTCTTATGTTAGAGCAATAATAATAATAATAAACTCAAGTGTGGAAGTGTTAGCTTGAGAATGATCGACAGAAATGTAAACATGAAAGATGTGTCTAGGGCAATTCAGAGGAAATCCGTGTTTACCTTTTCTTGTGGGAAATTAAAACTTAGATAGAAAATATTTGTGTACCCTTTTTGGTATGCAGTCCATAAGTTCTAATATATTTGGTTTTGTGTTGAAGATGAGGAGCTTTATTCTGGGACTTCATACAATTTCTTGGGAAGTGAACCTATTATTTCACGTCACTCTCATCAGAGCCCTCTGAGAACAGAGTATGCAATACCTTGGCTTAATGGTAAGTGAGCATAAGAAGTGGTCCAAACAAGTTACTTTTTCAGTATCACACATATAGAGTTTGAGTGTCCTACCTGGGTAAGGAGCAGTTGTCTCAAAGAGACCGATTTGGTTATACTGGCATACACTAAGTGTGTGCCCTCACGCATGCCACCAAGAGATTCTGTTTTGAAATGTCAGGATTTTTATCAGCACTGATGATGAAAACAGCTTCAGAATACACATGTTTCAACTTGACATTAATGGTTTATTTCTTATCTGCTTGGTCATCCTTGCAATAACGCAGCTTAATTATGATATGGTAAGGAATTGAATGTCTTTGGTCTTGAATTGGTTCTTAAATTGAGCTGATCATGGTTCTTGACACTTAAAGTTCCTGAATTTAAAAAGCCACTGAATTTTGTGAATTTTCAGAGGTTTGAGGCTTTGTACCAAAATCATTATTTTGTGCCAAAATAATGACCATTGTCCAAAAAGTACAGGATTCTGAGTTTTGTAATACATGTTGTAATGGCACTGTCATTTTAATGCTTCAGCTAATAGCTGAAATAGAGGAGAGACAGGCAAGGGAGGGTTACCTCTCCAGGCCCATTAGAATCTGAAACCACATTTGACTGTGGACTGAAGAATGCTGAAGTAATGAGATGTCAGATCATAGAGATCTCTCAGTATCTTAGTGCTTTCACATAGGTTTCATGGTGTTCTGGATTTTTTTCTATTTCTGGTTGTTTTTTTGTGATTTGGGTTTTTTTAGAAATTATGTTCGTATGATGTACAGCAAACTGTGTAAGTAGGTCAGTGAGTGGAGAGGAGGTAAATGCAGTGTGGAGTTTGGGTGAAAGACAACTTCTGAGCGTCTTTGAGGGAATCAAGTTAGTAGTCACATATATAATAGAAAATTCTTCTGTTTGTATCTGTAGAGCCCAACTTTGTTTTTGCTGATGTGATAAGAGCAGATCCAAACAGCACAGATGGAGAAGATGACAAGATATACTTCTTTTTCACTGAGGTGTCTGTGGAGTATGAATTTGTTGGAAAATTGATGATTCCAAGAATAGCTAGAGTATGCAAGGTGGGAGATAGTTCTGTTTACTTTTACTATATCTCATAGAATCTTGCATGTGCATGTTAAAAAGCATTCATTATTCTGGACTTACTGCCAGGTAAATGGAGGTGTTTGAGTTTAGTTAACCTTAATAAATAAGCTGTTCCAGTCAGTTCGTTGGCACTGAGAAGGCCTAACAGTTGCTTTGTAAATAAATACTTGATTTGATTTTGCACAGTTGTGAAGTTTCAGTACATCTGGGGGTTCTGGTCTTCTCTGGGGGAAAACAAAGCAACCATGACAAAACCCAGCAACAGAAAAAGTGTTGCTTCAGTTTTCATTGTTAATTTTTTTTAAACAAGTACATCTCTCTGTGAAGGAGTGACTTTGGTTGAAGCTGAGCAGATAGGATGTGTGTCAAGTGACTTTGAAGTAGCTGTATCCAAACACAACTGTAGCCATGTCCACAGCAAAATAGTTCTTGACTGTGGTGTAGCAGATGGGACTTCTATGAAGCTGCTACAGCTGCCAGAGCCTGAAGGGAGATGGTCACCAGCAGCCTGATTCTGTCACACTTGCTGTGCTGAAACCTCAATGTGTTAAGCTGATTCAAGTACATCCTCAGGAGTGCTGGTTAAAAGTCTTGCTGATGGAAGTTTTTTCAGTAGAAAATGTTTATTTAACAAAAAATTTTTCAGTGGAATGTATCAATTTCCTTTTTTTCCAACAGGAAATTTATTTAGCTGTTTCATTTTCATGAGGTTGAAAGTTTTATTTTGACTTTACTGTTTTGTATTTAAACAGGGAAGTCAAAACATCAATAACAAGTTAATGCCCTTGAGATTTACATTAAACAAGGAGCTTGGAGGCAGGTTTAGATGGGGCTTGCTATTATGGCATTCTGCCCACTGACAGCTTGTGCACCCTTTAAAAGAGAAGTATTGTGGAATATGAGAGCTTCATTTATTATATTGTTATATATTTCGGATTGTTGTTTGAAATAAAAATCAGTGACAGATCGCAAATATATAAGCATTTATACTTAACTGTAAGCATGTATACTTAATAAATTTTGCAGATTGCCTTTAACACATTGCTTACACAATTGGATAATGAATGGAAATATTAATACTGTTTCAATATGCCCTTTTATAAGGGAAATACCACTTGTACAGCTCAATTATCAAGTATTTTGAAATACATTTCTAGTCAATATATCTCAACTTAAGCCTTGGTACCTGCAAATCCTTAATAAAGGTAGTGACTTCTAGCAGGATTAAACCATTGCTGGATTTCTTCTAATGAAATGATCAGTGTCAGACAAGTCTTAAGGCATATTGCGGCATTAGCATTTAAATCAGTTTTGATGTCACCAAACAAATTCAATATTATGTATTTCTCTTAAAGGACAGTATAATACTTCCATGCTTGTTTTACTTTTTTCCTAATGATGCACTGTCCATCTCAATTTTTCTGAATGATGCTGAAGTATAGTTCTTCATTAACTCTCATATTCTCTCATATTTCATCTTCCCTGTATGTGTGATAGAAATAATTTTTTCATTATTTTTGTTGAACCAATTTTCCTGTGGCTTTCATACTGTTTTGTATGTGAATGTGTTAACATTTATTGATATTGCTATAGATTAAGTATTGTAAAACACCAGGGCTTAGTAATTGCAGGCTATATAGCAGTGGTTCTTACGTGCAAAAATGCTGCTAGCTCTCCTCACAAGCACCTTTTTATTTTTTTAATGCCATAAGAGGGACCAAGGAGGATTAAGGATCTTGCAAAAAAAATGGACTTCGTTTCTCAAGGCCAGACTGATTTGTACCATCCCTGATAAGAATTTAATTTTCAATGTTATCAATGATGTTTTTATTCTCAAATCTCCGACTTTGAAGGAACCAGTGATATATGGAGTCTTCACCCCACAACTGTAAGTGTGGTATAGCCTTTTCCTGGATAAATACCTTTCTTCCCAATTGGTTGCTACAAGAAAATGATAATTTCTCCTATGTTTTGTTGATTTTTGTTTTTTTCCTAATTTCTTCCTGAATTAATAGGAATAATGTGGGATTGTCAGCAGTGTGTGCATACAATCTGTCTACTGTAGAAGAGGTTTTCTCAAAAGGAAAATACATGCAGAGTGCTACAGTGGAGCACTCCCATACAAAGTGGGTGCGATACAATGGGGAAATTCCGAATCCTCGACCTGGTGCGGTAAGTTTCTGTCGTCTTGGATCTCATGACTTTTTCAATGCTCAGGAGGAAACAGACTAGGGAATGCTAGTAGCCTACTAATGTTTGCCCTCACCTGGTTACTTGTAAAAACTTAATAGGAAAATACTCAAGTGATATGTTCTGAATTTTTTTTCTGGGAATCAAAGTTTTTGGGTTTTGGGGTTTTTTAATTTGGAATTAAGTTGTTTGCTGGTTTTGTATTTCATTATTTTGTTAATAATTTTCTCACTGTGAAATAGAACTCAGTTTACACTAGCAACATCACACACTTTTTGTTCAGATGAAAGGAAATACAGCAACTATTGTATTGTCTCAGTAAAATCAGCCTGTTTATCTAGTGCACTGCTCTGCACGCTCAAATTTTCCTAGTGCTGCGTCAGACTTTTTTTACTTCTTTATGTTCCTTACAGGCATACTGTTGCTAGTGCTGAAAGAGGTGATGGTTAAAAGTACTGAAGATGCATGAGAGCACAGAAGGAATATTGTCCTAAAATATATTTTGGATCCAAACAAAAATTTAGTCCAAAGCTCAGGGATTAGCACGTCAAGGTGTTATGAGGTCTGAGGACCTTCCTTGGTACAATGAGTATCGTGTACAGGTGTGGTTACTGGCCAAAATAATGTGGAGAAGAAAATGTGTGCAGCTGCAGTTAATTTTCTTTATTTTGTACAAGTAAATGATACAATTTGGTTCTCTTTTTTCTTTTTCACCCTCTCCCTGTTCCCTCTTCTAGTGTATAAACAATGAAGCCAGAGCATCAAACTACATGAGTTCTCTGAATTTACCAGACAAAACATTGCAGTTTGTTAAAGATCATCCTCTAATGGATGACTCAGTGACCCCAATGGGAGACAGACCTCGCCTGGTAAAGCGAGATGTGAAGTACACACAGATTGTAGTTGACAGAGTCAGAGCACTCAATGGCACCATCTATGATGTTATGTTCATTGGTACAGGTGAGTTCTGCAGAACACCTGATTTTGGTGGTGCACTGATTCTTAAATTTTCTTAGAAAAACTCCTGAGATTTCCATATTTACAGGGCTTTTACAGCAGCTGGTGTAAGAAAAGAAGTAGGGTGTCACAGTAACGGGACAATCTTGGATGCTTTGAAAAGTATTGCAGGAAAAGAACTGCAAAGCTTCAGTGAATTCAGCAAAACTACACAATATAATCACCAACTGGTCATTCTGTGCCCCAAAATGTTATTTCCTGCTCAGAAGTCCTGATGGCAGGTTTAATGGTTGCCTTTGACATGGATTTGTTCTGCTGAACAACAAGCAGATTATTGAGACAACTTACAGCAGTTGTGAAGGACTGTTTCTTGCTTTTTTTATTTCTAAGATCTTATTTAAACACATTGCTTTTTTGTTTCAGATCGAGGAGCCCTGCACAAAGCTATCAGCTATGAAAATGGAATGCATATTATTGAAGAAACACAGCTTTTTCCAAATTTCGAACCAGTCCAAACTCTCTTGCTTTCATCCAAAACAGTGAGTGGTACAAGCATCATGGCATTTATCTCCTTTTGTTCTTTCACAAAACTTCTTTTGCACCACTTTGTGACCTTTTGACAAGAGACCATGCTGTGCATAGAACCAGCCAAAGGCTGCATTTGTAACTCATCATGCTGCAGCAATCACATATTGCCTGCTGCATTTCAATATGTTTGGTAGGTGGTAAGCTTCTGGAGTTATTTAGGCATGGGGAATGGCTGGAGGAGCACAGGTATGCAGATCTTCACTTGTTTCCATGTGCAGAAGCAGGAAACTGTGTTTTAAGAAACTTAATTTCAGTTTTGCAGGGATGTAAAGAACCCGACCCCTTGTGGCCACTGCAGATTTGTGTAGAAAAATCCCAGGGATTGACGTTAGCAGAGGAGTGGTGTGTGGTTCTGAAGAAATAGACCTAAGAAGAGAGAACAGTCTTCAAGCACAGGGACTCATAATTTTTTAGTTAATTGACTTCTGCTGTCCGTAATCTTGTGGGCTCCTGCATGCTGATTGTGTCATGAGAGCAGTCCCGTTGCTGCAGCTGTGGGTGAGGAGCTCTGGTGAGGTCCTGTCTGCCCGCTGGGGTGCCGGCTGCAGCTCCAGCTGCATGGCACAAGAGCTGCTGCGCACTCCAAACCTGGCAGCTGTCCTGCACTGTTTATCAGTTGTTTGGTTTAATCCTAGAGTGCTTTTGGGATAGTAGGAGAATGGTCACTGTGTGTGGTTTGTTAATGAGTTAGGTTTCTGCCCCTACTTGCTCAGACCTTCACATCCATGAATGTATTTGTCTGTGCCTAAAGTCACTTGTAGCATCAACATCAGTGAGGTTTTCTGGGTTTCATAAAAATTGAATGCCTCTTTTGAAGTATCTAGTAGTAATACCAGTATTCAGTAGCTACCTAGTGATCCATACATAAGTGCTCTGCAGCTTAGGGACTTAGGAATACTTTGAAGCAGATTTTATTTTTATGTGATATTTAATAAAATTGTGAATGTCAACATGATCAGCTCAGTGGAACAGAGCTTATGTCATAATTTTTACAAGCTCGTTCTGCATGCTTATTTATCCTTTCATGCTTATAATAGAAAGAAATGACAGAAATATGTTTTTGCTAGACAAACGGAAAGCAGGATTAAAAATTCCTGTGCTTAGTTTTCTGTAAGCATATTCGTATTATTTTTGTATGATATATCACACTGACAACTCACCTGTACATCTTTATACTTGCTGTATCTGTAAAAATGGTTCAAGCTACTTGCTTTGTCAGGAAGTTTTGGAATTTGCCCTGTCACAGAAGATAATGATTGATAGATCTTCCAATATATATGCTAATACCTGTTCTTTTAATTATGGAATCATTCCTACACTGGCTTAATTATGATTTAGCCTGTTTCAGCGGAGTGCTGAGAAAGAGATGGGCATTAAGCCTGATACAAATACACATCATGTAACAATTTTAGCACACACTTGGAAGGCTGCTGTAGGAATAATGGCATTGAAATTTATTCACTCTGGGTTCAGGCGCCACATACTCATTGACATACTCAGCTGCCCAGTACATTCCCATAAAACCAGAGGTCCTTTTCAGTGATGGGTAGTAGGAGTTTGGGTCAGCTGCCAGAGTCATGGTAACTGTATAGTCACAGTACCACCCAAGCAAGGATTCCTGCTGCTTCCCAGCCTGAAAACACAAGTTTCTGCCTCCACTGTCAGTGGCTACTGAAGTCCATTGTAGAGCTGGTATCGTGTTACATGTCATGGCATCCCGGAGTAGTGGACTAATCACAGAAGGATAATAATTACCCTGATGGTGGGCTTTAGACCTCTCTGGAGTCAGAGTCCTTTCTGAGAGCATTTTTCAGTAGTCTCTAGGTTCTTCGCATAGTATGTGGAGGGTGGGCAGTCAGATGAACCTACAGTAGATTCTCTTAACTCCTGCTTAACTGAAAGGTGTGTCTGGATTTTTTTAAAAATTGTTTGCTCAGCTCGGTCCATGTTCCCTGGAATCTTGGATGTATGAGCTGGGAAACATGCCAAGACACTATAACCCGTGTGCAGTGTTGTACTGTTGCAGTGTAATCCAGCAGAGTACTAGAGGTGAGCAGTGCTTGGTGCACTGTGGAAATCTTTGAGCAGAATGGGAAGCTTTTCCTAGGAAGTTGTAAGTCTCCAATACTGTAGACTTCCTTCTCTGAGCACTGCAGCACATCCCTTTCCTGAGCTTTGCCCCGGACAGTCTGTAGAGTCACAGTGTACCTTTAGCTGTCATTTTCCCTGAGCTCTAGAGCAGACGAGTGAGATACGGCACCTGCCTGCCTTTCGTAGTGAGGATGAGCGTGGTCTCCGCCTGCTGTGCTCAGGGTCAGACTGCTTTGGGAGCAGTGATTCCAAGAGCCATTGCGATTATTTCCCCCTTCTTCTCAGTGTCTTGCCAGTGCTGTTTCCTTTGAGTACCACCAGTATTCTTTCTTAAGAAGTGTTTGACTCTGGCAAGGATGATGCTGATGTGGCTGCAGAGACTGGCTGGCTGAAGTGCTGAAGGCAGTAGGGCTGCTTTGGGTTATCAGATCAGTCCTACTGCCTGCTCTGTCTTGCATGTGCCAGCTTGGCAGCCTTGTCTTGCCTCACAGAAGGATTATTGCATTCATATTTCTGGGAAAATGGATAAAGTCATAGTTAGACATGGTTACTTCCCACATACCTGTTCAGTTTTTTGTTGTTTTTTTGCACTTTTCAGCATTGCTGTAATATTTCCAAGACAACTTTGTAGAAATAAAAGCTAATCAAATGCTTACTCTACTGAGGCACCACTTCTTACAAAGAAGGCTGTATGTATGCTGCTCTTTAATAACACTTAAATTGGTCCATGAATTGGATTGTTTGGGTTTGAACAAGTGATGGGCTGTGATGTTTTTTTGTTGTGCTTTTTCTTTAGGGCAGGAGATATCTCTTTGCTGGTTCAAATTCTGGTGTGGTGCAGTCTCCACTGGCATTTTGTGACAAGTACACTACTTGTGTTGACTGTGTTTTAGCAAGGGATCCTTACTGTGCTTGGAAACCTCTTGAAGCTTCCTGCACTGATATTTTTAAAGAAGGTGAAATGGAAAGGTAAGAGTATCCTTTGTTGACCTTACAGTTACAATCAATATGTAATCAGTCCTGGAATTTTCTAATTTCCAATTTCTAATTGGAATTTTAGAAATTGAATGTTTGCAAATACAGACTTTTTTCTATCCATTTATGTCTGCTATTGCTGTTTGAATGACCCTTATTAGTACAAGGGGATGGGCAGACTTTAGGAAACAAGATTTGAAGTTGTAATGCTTGGACTTCATTTTACAGGAACTGGATTCAAAACATAGGTGGAGATGCATCTTCTTGTTCTGGTGAGTCAGTCTTCAAAGAGCTCCTTCATATGTCTAGGTGGAGTGTAGAGAGTTTTGTTTTTGTGATTACCCGGACATTCATTTACATTGTAATAGGTATGGGATTCTGCTTTGAATATTTGAGCATCTGTACAACCTGCATGTTGTCTTAAGAACTGTCTGTGTTTGTATGCGTTTCAGTGTGCAGTGCACAACCCCCTGAAATGAATGGGGGCACCTCAACAGTGACTTGTGAATGAAAGCAGTACCAGAAGTACTTCTAATGCAGAGGCCTCTGTCTCTTTGAAGCAGCATTTGACATTCTACTGTGAGCTTTGACAAGTGCTTGGTTATTGCTGCTAGATCAGATTAAATTGTTCTGAAAAAAAGCTGGTTTTATGGTGAAAGGGGAGGGGGAACTTAGAACTTGATATAGAGCAGCTGAAGTACCTTTCATCGTGCTTTAAAGCAAGTAGCCGCAGGTCCTTTCTTTGTCCTGTGTGCTGCTGCCACCAGATGAAGGAGATCATAAAGTGGAGTAGAGTTACAGGAGATTTTAGCTGCAAGTAAATAAAGCTCTTAAGAGTCTGATGTATTCACTTCTTATTTATAATCCAAGCACAGTGGTGACTGCCATGAGAGCTTTGCTTGTTATTTTTTTTTATTAACTTATGGGATGCCATAAGTTGCAGGTGTGCCATAAATGCAAATATCCTTTTTTTCAGAAGACAGGTCCTAGTTCAATTTCCTCTTGGATACTTTATAGTTGCTACTTTACTTAAAATGCACTGATTAGATATACGGTGAGACCAAGTACAGTATCTTTCCCAAATAGTGACTTCTCAGGTGCACACTCAGTTGTGGATCAGTGAGGTCTCACCTTTATCTAGAAGTGAAGCTGTCTTAGAGTTGAGGTGTCCTTTCTCTTAGTTTGTCTTGATGTTCCTTGTGCAGCTTGGTATTCTACTGAGATTCTTGCATGCTGTCCACCTGGTCTTGTGAGGTGAATGCCATAATCTTCATGCTTCCAGAAAGACTGTAACACAGTCTGGTGAAGCTGTACAGATTAGAGCAAACTGGAATCATTGCTGATACTCTGCACATTTATTTTGATGTTCCAGATAAAGTAAGAGAGAATCCCCTACAGCATACATTCAAGCATGGGAGCACAGCAGAACTCAAGTGTTCTCAAAAGTCCAATCTGGCACAGGTAGTTTGGAAGTTCAAAGATGATGTGCTGAGAGTGGAGAGTCCCAAGTACCGTCTGCTGGAGAAGGCACTGCTCATCTTCAATTTATCAGAAGGAGACAGTGGTGTTTACCAATGTTTGTCAGAAGAAAAAGTGAAAAATAAAAAATTTTCCCAAGTGCTGGCTAAGCATGTTTTGGAACTGAAAAAAATGCAGCATACCACAGTGGGCCCCACTGCAACAGCTGCACCAACAGAAGGTAATAGTGATGTGCCAAAAGTGTCAGCTGTGTCAACTGAGGGGTCCACTGCTCACATCTCAACCACTCACATGGTACCAGTAACCACAGTAAGGATATTAACAAAGCCCATTGGCCCTGTGCTAACAAGTGTAGCCTCCAACACAGAGCTCTTCAATTCAATTCCTGATGCAGTCCCGGAAAAGACAATGTTCCTCAAGTCAAATGATAACTTCCTGTTGATGTTTCTCTTCCTCTTCTTTTTCATTCTCTTTTTGTGCCTGCTCTCCTACAACTGTTACAAAGGCTACTTGCCAGGGCAGTGCTTGAAATTTCGCTCTGTGATGCTGCTTGGTAAGAAGAAAACGAAGTCAGATTTTTCTGATTGTGAGCAAAGTGTGAAAGAGACGCTGGTGGAGCAGGGCAGCGTCAGCCACCAGAGCGGGGAGCAGCCCAAGCCTGCGCACGACACCGGCTACGAGACGGAGCCTGACTGCGGGAACAGCCAGCTGCAGGCTGGGGACTCCCAGGCCTCCCGCGAGGGGGCCAAGGACAAGCCCTTCGACGTCAAGTGCGAGCTCAAGTACGCCGACTCGGACGTGGAGGGGGACTGAGGGAGCCCGGGTCCCTCTCGGCGGCGGAAGTGAGCTGTGCTCCTGCGGCTGGCTATTTGAGCACGGAGAGCCTGGGTGTGACAGCTGAGCCATAGCAGGGGGCACATGCTTAAGCTGTACAGCAAGCCAATTTTCGTTCAGATCTCGGCAGATTAGAGAAGTGGTGTACTTGTCTGGAGACCATAGCATCTTGTGTTGTACTGTCTTTTTTCTGTTTTTTCAAATGGCCAGTTTCAGATCACCACTTGTTTATTCCCAGTTTTCCCCCCCACTGAGCACTTTGCTCTAGTGAAGCTACTTGCTTGTTCTTTGGCCATATTCTTCGATAGAGTAAAAGTAACTTTATAATTCAGTTGGCTTTAAAAAGTACTTCAGTCTTCACATATTTTTAGTTGCCATTAAAAAAAGATCTAGTTTCATTTAATTCCAAATTGGAAATTGAGTTTAGTTTATCAGATTGGTAAATTACAGACTTTTGTCCAGATTGGGACATTTTTTTCTTTGCTTCTAGTGACTGTTTTTAGTTTTATGCTTTGTGTTTTGGCACACTAGGTATCTTTAGTTGGTTAAAGTTAATTTTTTTAACTGCTCTACAAGTATCTTAGATTTTAAGGTATAATGGGGATAGCATTGCCTTGATTTGTGTAAGACTCAGGGATAATCTTGTTTAAAGGCTCTTTTCTTTGCTGCTTTCTAGAAATGTAGGTACAACAATATCAGTACAAAACATGGAGTAAGTGGGGAATGGGGAAGGAGGAAACAAATGCTTTTTTTTTTTAATCTTTTTTTTTTCTTTTTTATTCCTCCCCCCCACCAGCCAGCCAGCTGGACATAGTCACATTTTATTTTCTATACAAAACTGGATTTTTTTTTCCTTTAGTTTATAGAACAGTACAGGCAAGCAACTGTCAGTTAGCAGTGACATGGAAAGAGGTTTCTTGCATTGTGGAAGCAAAACAGGAATCAAGAAGAATTAACTCCAACAATTCAGCCAGTGACTCGCTGGAATGGACTGTTAGGACACAGCCTGATGAGAAAACGTTGCTGATTTTTTTTCTTCTTTTCAGATTCAGAAATAACTCAGCTTCTTTTTGTGACAAATACTTGCAGAGTCACCCTTTCTGGATGATACCTTCACTCTCCTATGCAACTGGAGACTGAAACTGGAGCTGCTTAAACAATCAGTCCTTTGAACTGTTTATGTGAATCATTCCTGCTAACGTGAAAGTGTGCATTTGTTCTCAGCCTGGTTCACAGCAGCACTGTTTGTCTGTAAAAGCATTTTATGTGTGCAGTACAGTCCTGAAGAATTGTTCCTCTCACTGCTTCGTTCTGTAAATATTGCTAGAAGTAGAATACACTTTTAACAGTAAATAGCAGTATGCCTGGGCTGCTTTTCTGTGTTGAACCTTCATGCAAACATAATTTAGATCATCTTAGTGTAAACAGTTTATATTTTATAAGATTCAGTTTGGTTTTATTTTTCTATTTTTAATTATGTACATATAACAGAATAAATATTAAAATAAATTGTATTACATCTTGGTTTTTCTGAAATGTGACACAGTGATACAGTGCTTTCCATTTGGCAAGCACTAATGTTCCTTGTGATTTCCTTGGGGGGAATGTAAAAACTTCGTAATTAATTTGAAGCAGCCTCACAGCTTCAACTGAATGGGTTATAACCCATGGTGGGGAGGTGGGAAGGACTGGAGAAAAGCATCGTGGGAGAAGGAGGAAAATGCTCTTCTCCAGAGGCCTAGGGGCAGTTCGTCTTACTACCTTTCTAAAACTCATTTGTTTTTTTTTGCATTATTTCTTCATTGTGTGATGTATTTCTTGCAACTTCTTTCCTTAGTACCCTTTTACTTTCTTTTCTGTCCTCTTCTGTCGCACAGCCTCATCTCCTATACCTTTCCCTCCTACTGGTACCTCCTTTTTGTCCTGTGTGGGAAGTGGTTCACCTCCTTCACCCACCAGTACCCAGCCTGATGTTTGGTCTAGCAAAGACCCCGTAAAGGTCATGTTGTTGCCACCTTTCCTAAGTGACCAGGCACAGCATGTTAGTGTCCGGGGACCTTTCCACCTCTTCTGCCAAGCCACAGGTAAGTTGGAGGACCCCTGTATAAGCCAGCACTTTCTACATTAAAGGTTTAGCTATGTCACCATGTACTGTATAAATCTTAATTTTGTGGTGTTTGGGGGTGGGGGGAGAACAAGAACAAAGAGAGGCAGTATCGGGATACCAACATGCATCAGGATGCTAATGTGCTCCTACCAAGAATAAGTCACTGTGAGTACTGTGCTGTATCACGGAGGCTCTGATTTCAGCAGTCACTTTAGTATGTTGATCAGCAGTTGATTTTATTTGGCTCACTTGCATGCTGAAGGAATTCAGTGAGTCAGGATTGTATATGGATGTTTAGTAGCCAGTTATTTTCATTGTCAGTGTGTATGCACTTTAAGAAATGCACTTTTATTGAATTTGAACTTAGCATATTTTGTCAGTCATTCCTTTTTCCATCTTACTTCAAGTGGTGAAGTACATACAGTAATAACTTATATTTTATAGCAGATACATTATCTGAGGTGTACAGGAGGACAAAGCTATTTTTTCACTGTAATGCAGCTTTTTTTCCCAGTTTTTGTTTGGATTGTTACAAATTACAATTTGTAATTGCTGTTTAAACTAAGTATGAGTTAATGGATCAAAACAGGTCTTCATATGTAACCTTAATCTTTAAAAGAAGAAAGTATATAGATTGAATATAAAAAGTAGTGTGGTTCCATATTGGCATCTCTGCTAGTGTTATGTGGAAGCAAATCAAAATGCTTATGTCTTTATTAACATAGATCTTAACAAAGGCACTGTTTTTATTTCCATGGCTTAAAGGAACAACAGTGGGATGAAGGCTCTTTCATAATAGACTAGAATCATTCAGATTGGAAAGCACTTTTCAGCAGTAATTAGTTCACTTCTGTGATAGGCAATTTGGAAACTTGGTAGTCCAGTTTGAAAAAAAAAAGTTACAATAGCACAGAAGATTTAAACAGTTTGATAATTTTGCTACAGACTAGACTGCATTTTAGAATTATTTTTTTCCTCCAGCAGTGCCCATCTTAACATGATGCTGATGCTGCTCTTAAAAGTTGTCAGTAATTGTATTTGCCCTAGTAATCAATTTAGGAAGGAAGGTACAGTCCTAAAGCCAGTGTGGGCTCCATTCCTCAGGAGGTGTAGGGGTGAATACTGAAAGAAACTCTTAACAACAACCTGAAATCCTAGGGATACAGTAATGGCACAGGGTGGGGCCAAGGTGACCCAGCTATGGAAGCGCTTCTAATGCCTGTCAAAGCAGGGAAGGACTGGACTTTGTATTATGGATAGAGTTTTTGCTGCCTTTGGGAAGCAAGGCAATTGGCTGACACATCACACTCTTCTCTTACCCACAATTAACAATTTCTTGATTTGAAAAACAAACCAGCAAATGCAGACCAGCGCACAGAACTGGTGCAAGTATTTGCATCTTTCTGGGTCCTGCACGTGAGGATATATGAATTCATCTTGGGTGGGGGTGGCTAAACAATTGCTTTTGCAAGGAAGGTCTCTCTTTGGATTTGTTGAAATTTGTTCAATATCAGTTGATATTTCTTTATATTAATATAGCTTTAGTGGAACATGATTTCTCTCAACTATGAATATAAGATAAAATGTGTTTGCAAGGAGCAAAAGGGTTAAATAAGACTGGCAGAGAGTTAAACGTTGTGCCTGGTTGTCTGCAAGAAAGGATATGGCATCAGTAACTGTATGATGCAAATACATAGATTGCCACATCATCCAGTAAAACCTCAAAGTTTATTTTTAATTAAATTTCTAACTTAATTGTTATTTTATCAGAATTGCTGAATCTCTTCCCTTTTTTAATTGTAAATATCTGTTTCAAGCTGTCTGGAAACTCAGCAGGAGTTGGTGAGTTATTTTGCTCATCTCTTACTCATCCCACATGTTTTAACCTGAAAACTTGCCTGAGGTTAAGATTTTACAGCCTTCTAAGTGGCTCATTTCCATAAGGTAAAGTGAATACAGCACGAACAGCACTACTGGCAAACTCCAATATATTTTCTGAAAAATAAGTTTTTTCAAGCATGGAATACTCCTGCTCTTCTGGAAAAGGGATGAATAAATCTCCCTTGGCAAATTTGCTCCCAGTTTGTCTGTGCTCCCCCAGAGATTCTCACGTTTCTCCAGAGACCTGTGCATGGGCAAGCATTATGTTTCCTATGTACTTTCTCTAATACAAATTCTCTCTCCCATTACAGAATTTTAAAAAGTTTTAGAGGCAGTTCAGGCAAGTTTCAGGTAAATTGAAGAAAATACTGCACCATCTGGTTCAGGGGAGAGACAGTGAGTCGGTGATGTACACACCTGCTGTATAATTTCCCTGGTGTGCTCTGCTGGAATTAGGTATAGTAGGAACAGGTTTCTTCCAGAGTTTTGGTTTTGCTTGAAGATGTTTTACTGGCACCTCCTCCCCCAGCTTTAGAGTAGTATCTCCACGTCCATAATTTCACAGACAAAACTAAAATATGGTGAGTGTGCTGTGCAATAGTTTAAATGCTTTTATAATCCAACACTGAAGAACCCTGTGCCTCACCTGCAGATCAAGCCTCTCTGTGTCCATGGTGTGAAGATGGTTCCCTCCCTTGATTCACCTGTAGCTGGAGATTTTACATACTGGATTGTTTTCATTCTTGGCAAAAAAAACCCCAAAAAACAGTAGTATCGACATAAAAGTTCTGTGAACTTGGAAATACACTTCCAAGGAGTTACTATTTCACGGAGATACTGAGATGGGTATCTGATAACATACAGTGCCTGGTCCCTGTGGTTATGCTATTTTAGGAGTACAAGAAAGTTTCCCACATCTGTGGAAGAAAAGATCCATAACTTGCAAGAATCACAATTGCAAGTAGTTCACTAGAGATTTCTCTTTGGTGGACCGTGAAGTTGCACTGCAAGACATGCAGAAGGGTGGGGAAATTTTTTTTTCCTCAGGAGGAGGAAGTCACCTGTGAGAGACTGACTTACCCATGGAAATGAGTAATTCATTCTTGGGAGAGGTTTTTTTTGCATCATTTGCATGATTGCATCAGCCATGGTGCCCTGGGGTGGTCTGGTCTGGTGTAGAGCTCAGGAGAGGCAGGGAGGTGTGCAGCAGCCAGAGCACAATGAGCCTGCCTAGGAATGTTCTTTGTGCTGGACAAAGTGTCTGTCCAGAGTGACAAATGACAGCATTTAAATTACAGCGTATCACTATCTTAAAATTGACTGTACTTGGGTTGTTACTTCTCTGTTCTTACAAGAACGCCAATATCAAATAGCAGTTTTTCATACACTTGTGTTTTATAACCAGTTGAAGTTGGTAAGTGGCTCTTAATTACAGATTTGGAGAGAGACAATGTTAGTTTTTGAAATGTGATAATGGTTTAATTGATAGCCTTGAAAGGAAAAGCTCTGAATCTTCCAGGACAAATCAATCCACTTCACAAATATTTCAACACTTTGTAAAATTTTCAAATTTTTATGCAGTATATTTTGAGATTTGAGCAGTGATGCTTTCCTGAAGCAATACCTTGGCTTTAATCTGTATGCTTAATAAATAGCTGCTTTATCTTCCAGTGGGTAAGTTTGCACCTTGTTAAACAATTTCATATCCCACTTTATTAATTGTTGCCTCAACAGACCTTTTGTCATGCTATTTGACTTAATATCACTATATTTCGCTAGTTGTTTCATAGCCGTTAATTTGTAATTTTGTGGCTTTGTACCTCTTTTTTTCAATTATTTTTGCACTGATTATACATTGCTTAATAACACTGTGGCACTATCCAACCTTTCCTGTGTGCAGATCTGTGACATGCCACATGTTTATTATCATTTAGGATGCATTTGGAAAACCAGTTGAAAAATTAAGATTGTTCCTTTAATATATGACAGAAAAGGACTTGGAAGTTTTATAAAATTGGGTAAATATTGCAGATCCATTTTTCAAAAAACTCACAGACATTAAATATACCTTTGTTACGTTAGATTGTGATGTCTTAGGAGTGTAATTTTCTTACTACAATGCTGGCATTTATTTTTTCAGACATGGGATCTGCTGAGACCCTCCTAGCTAAGTCTGCATGCAAAACTAACAGCATTAAACACCTTTGTAAGTGCTGCAGTTACCTGAGGTCTGATGTGAGCTTTGTAGTGATTTCTGTAATAAAATTGAAAATTAATTTTTATTAGTGATATGGATGATGCTTTCTTAAATTCTGGCACCAGCATCAGATTTTGAAACATTTTTGTAAAAATTTTCTTTACTGTGCAGTTTAATGTAGAAAGACTGTGGTCGCAGTGTGAAATATCTGGAAAGGTGTGCAACAAGAATGCCTTTTTGGTTTGGTTTTTTTTTTTTTTTTTGATTGTTGTTGCTTTGGGGATTTTTTTTTTTTGTTGTTGTTTTGTTGGTTGTTTTATTTGTTTTAACTTTATATTAGTTTTCCAGTAAAGACTAGAATAAGTTCAGTGTGAAAATTATTTAAGCATAAGGCAAATTAAAAAGTATCACGCATCAAATTAAAAAAGGGGAGAGCAAGAAAAAAAAGAAGTGGAACCAAAAGCATCTTGTTATTTTTTCCTCAGAGGATTTCATTAATCTGTTGATTTCCTACATTTCACAGTGTGCAGCTGATTGCACTCATGCAGGTTTTTCCTGCAGAATGGGTAATAAGGTGCAGTTGGGAAACATCTTGTGTGGCTTTTCATAGTTTGTAAATGATCAAAACATAAAGACCCTAAACTACCTTGGGGGATTCAGCCCCCTTAGGACCAGCAGCTGCAGCCTGCAGTGGTCCCTGCTGTTGCGATGTGTGTGGCGCACTTGCGGCTGCGCGCCTGCTGCAGCGTGTCCCTGCACACCAGTTGGTGTTTTGTACACTCAGCACTCACTCTTGCAGGCTGCATCTTGTGTCAGCACAGGGCTTGGGGAAACAAAGCCCTCACATGGTTTTCAGAGCTTTCCACTGGTAAAAACCCCAGTTTTTCACCAGTTTTTACCCTCACCGTTTGAATAAGCCGCCCTTTTGAGAGAGCAACTTGTCAAGAATTCTGTTGAGGTCAAGGCAAAGAGCTGGCACCTCCGTGCAGGAGTACCTCTGTGCAGCAGCACCTTTGCTGTTCAGTTGTGTAGTTCAGCTTTTCAGCTTGCTTGGGGATTTCTGCATGGGCTGTCAGCAGAGATGAACTGCCTGGGTCACAAAATGGCAGTATTCTCCATTTGAATGTAATGTACACAGTTCTGGGAGACTGCGAGGGAGCAGAATCTGCACCAGCTTTTGTGGCATGACTAGGTATGTATAAAAGGAGAAGCTTGCTTCACACTGGGGGCTCTGAGACCCGAATGCCTTTTGGGATGTCTTGTCTCTGGAGGGAGGGGGATTCACTTAGGTCTGTATTTTCTTCTCTGTACCATTTGTTTGCAGAAATTTACCTGACCTCCCAGTTTGGCCTTTCTTTTTTTGCAGTTCAGCATAAATATTTCAGCCTTTTCTCCCTGCTAATGTGGAACTCTTGATTCAGTAATGTCTCAGCTTGAAGCAGTACCCTGGTAATAACTGCTACGCCCTGGCCATGATTGAACAGCTGTATTTCCCAGCCCTGCCTAGTGAGATGTGATGGGTTTGAACCTGGACCATAACCACAATTTTACGCTGTTTTCCTCAGAGTATCTTGTTACTCCCTGCCAGCCAGGATTGCAGCCTGACTACCACATACATTGTTTTTCTTCCCTATGAGATCTACAGCCTGTAGACTTGTAATTAATAATCCATTGGTGTGATAAACTGAGTACTAATTTAGACCAAAGCTGTCATCTTTTTTAAACTATTTCAGCAGAAACTGCTACCAGAACTGTCTCAGCATATTGTGTGCATTGTCCCCACAGTGGAGATGAAAATCTTATTTCCATCTCTTCAGTTATCTTCCTGCTAGATTTACCTGTCAGACAAAGCAAAAGCAGAAGCTTGTGTTCTCTGGAGAACAGAAGTGATTTTTGGAGAGCATGTTACTCCCTAAAATATGTTCTCCAGTTTTCTTCACTTTATTTTAAAACTTAATGTAGTGGCCTTGTTAACTGATAGGATGGCAAAAAATAATTAGACGAACACAAAGTGCCAGGGGAAGTCTAGGCTGGACATCAGGAAAAAGTTCTTCACAGAAAGAGTGATTGGGCATTGGAGCAGGCTGCCCGGGGAGGTACATCATCATCCTTGGAAGTGTTTAAGGAAAGACTGGAAGTGGCACTTAGTGCTGTGCTTTAGTTGATAAGGGGATGTTAGGTTATAGATTGGACTTGAGGATCTCTAAGGGCTTTCCCAACCTAGTTAATTCTGTGATACTGTGAAAGCAGAACCTTTGTTTGTTTGTTTGTTTGTTTTTTGTGACAGTCCCTGGTTCTAGCTTACTAGTGCTTCATCAGATTTTTTTTTTCACAATTGTCCAGGTTCCAATTGCAAAACCTTTATATGGACACCATCAGTGGGCATCCAGATAAATGCAAGAACAGTTACAAATTGCATTTTTCTCTAATGGGGCAGTCAGCTGTGTTCCCAACCTGCTTTTAAATTCCACTCTGAGAAGACAGATGCCGTGTCCTGCTTGCACCCAGTGTAGAGTCACTGGAGTAGGTGCTCTGCACCACCTCTAGGGACTGGTTGCTGCTTCCAGCTCTTATGTGGTTCACGTTCCATAGGAAGCACTTCCTGCTTTTCATCTGCCATAATTAGGCTGCATCAGCTTGTGGTGTTGATGTTACACAAAGGGATGGGTAATTTAATGAAGCACCTGTGTCTGAAGGACCTCATGCATTCTCCAGTATGAAATACTTGGTATTAGAAGTAATATTCTTTGGCATTTCAGAGAGGTCTGTTTTCTTGGCTTATTATTTGCTTTTTTTACATTGCTGTCAAGCTTGTCTTCTAGAATGAATTGCCCTGATTTAACAATCAAACACCAACCAATGAAAGTACAAAAAAATGTACCCCCGTTTATAGGGGGTACAGGCTGTGTAACTTGCACTCTATTTTCAGAAAACTGCTAAGATGCTTGTCTCAATTTAAAGATTTTTTTCTGCCCACTTTTCCAATCAGTTTCCCTCTGATGGCTTCATTTCATAATGACTTATTATTTTGGTGTCTTATCAGCAACAATGACTCAGACTCCTACAACTCAAGAAACTGTGACCAGCCCTAAGTCTTCTATTCACATACTGAGTAGTGCTGGTGGTAATGTTTCATATTAATGATTGACTAAGCTCTTCCTGGGCTAACTTTGATGTCTATTTAAAGGAAAACCTTCCTGCATCCAGATTATAGTGCCTTTTTAAAACTTAATCCCTGCTCCAGATGAGAGCTTCCTGTATGATCTTGGTTTTCAGAAATCTGGGATGTTTGCTTCAGTAGAATTCAGCAAAGCCACAAGCTTGATAACAAACACTAAATCCAGATGCCGTTCTTAATCTGATGCACGTGGTGAGCACTGAAAGAGGTTTTGTATTGGGTTATACAAAGGAGGTTTTTTGTAAACTTGAACTTCCCATCTCTGTGAATAGCCTCTGGTAGCAGTTCTTTGTCTAGATTGTAGGAATTTGTGTAAAAGATTTTTTGTTACCCTGGTAGAATTTCTCCCTGGGATACCTGTCATTTATCTTCACTGGATTTCAGTTTGCTGTCAACTTGCAGAAATTATTAGCTGGAGTGTAGGTTTTCTGATGGCTCCTGCTTATGTACTGACTCTCCTGTCTTGGAAGTGTTTTTATGAATATAGGGAAGTCTTGTTCAAATGCTACCCTTCTAGCTTCAAATGCTACCCTTTAGAAATGAGGGAGACCTTGTGCTGAACCACCACCAGTGGTAGCACTGCTCAGGTTTTATAAAGCAGCTTCACTGGGCTGCTTTTGAAATATCTCCACACTCTGTGCACAGCAGCGCTTGGCACAAGGAGCCAGCTTTGCCAGTGCTCACTCTTGCTCCCCCTGCCTTATGTCACTGAGCTCTGCTTAATCCATAATCTACTTCTTTTAAATTAGTGTTTCCAAGCTGTCTTGAAAACCATATGTCTATTAGGATGTGATGTGTATATGGCAAATGCTTAATTTGGTCCAGCTTAGCAGGGCACATCCCCATGCTGCTCTGGATCTGTAGCTATACACTTTAGTTCTTTCAGTCTGGTTTTATTTACCTAATTCTTTTAACCTTGGGTCACGACTGTGGGTAGAAAATTAGAAGCAGTTGCAGTGGTTTGAGTTTCTGTTCGACAATGGTGGTTGAATTGTCTCATGGAAAATATTGAGAAAAAGTCATCTGGGTATTAAATATGTGGTTTCTGTAACCCAGCCTGACTTGACATATGTCGGAGAACCCATTGTGCAGAATCTACAAGGGCCATTACTACTCTGGCCATTACTACCTGGGCATTATCAATTCATTCAAACTACTGAAAACAGAGAAAATGAAATCTGTGTGGGAAAGAAGCAAACACTTCCACAGACACTAGAAATTTTGAAGGCCTTATGCAAAGAAAAGGGTAGTTCAGATAATGCTGCAAAGTTTCTTGTATTTTTGTTTGGTAACTGTTAATTCCTCTTCTAAAATCATCAAGGTGGTGAAGTTGTTTTTATTTAATCATGTGTAACTATTGTAGTTTATTGAAGCAATGTTTTTGAAGTTAACTGTTTGAAATGTATATCATGGCTGCTTAGACATGGTTACTTATGTACCTGTCCTGGTGTGCTGTTTAATTCTCTGCTTTTTAATAAAATGACTTTCTTAAAATCTTTCAAGCATTCCTAACATGGATGGCAAAGTAAGTAGATCAGGTCAGAAATTTGTATTTTAAAAGTTGCATTAGACATGTAAAAACATTTTTATTCTATTGACAGTAAATAAAAGCAGAGTATATGTTTTTATTATTTTCCTTTAGCTTCAAAAATGATTTCCCTAACCATTACATTGGAGTCTGAATTTCTCACCATAGAATTGTAGAAAATTTGCATTTAACAAATGTGATTCAAAATTTTTGCAGATGAAACTGTGTCACAGGGTATTTTTTTGTATTGATCCATCCTGAAAATGAAATCAAAGTAGAGAAGGTAATTGCCTGAAAGTTGGAAACAAGCTGCACTGAAACAGGATCAGGAAAACCCTGAGTACTGCTTGCATCTAAATTTTGCTGTCAACCAGTGTAAGTGGGGATGAGTATGAATCTCTGGGGATTTCCTGTGCTTCTGACTGCACAGAAAAACAATGGAAGGGTAAAATTGCCTAGCTGCACTTCACAAGGGGCTAATCTGAACCAACACAGCTTGCAAAATTTCATGAATAAGGAAATTGCTGCATTTTAATCTCTTGGTGAAATGTGGATGTAAGCTGAAATTATGGCAATTTTCCAGCACAAAATCTGGGATCTTCAGCAAAACCTAGAAAATAGAGCAGGTTCTCTGGTGTGAATAGTACATTTGAAGTAAGTTTAGGGAAGTGTCCTGCACTAAACATGCTGCTTCCTTGCATGGCTCTAAAATGGCACTTAGAGATTTTGATTTTTTTGCTGTGCTTGCACGTACCATTCCTCCCATTTGTCCAAATTCCAACTTCAGATTTAGGTTACTGAATAATTTGTCCCTGGTTCCAGACTTCCCATGAACTTAGTGGTATGTAACCTATCTCTAACTGTAGAATGAGTGCAAACATCCATTAAACACATTTGAAAAAAAAAAAGGGTATGTGCTAGACCAGCTGTTTTCAGTCCAGTGTGTGCTTGCCCTTTCTGCTGTTGGAGCTGCTGACAGCCCTTCAGACTGTGCCACTTCCCTAAGAGAAACTCTACAATGCTTTAACTAGATCACGTCCTCTATCATTCACACTTACCCTTACTGCTAATTTATGTGTCCATATTTGTGGGAGATTTGGAAGTAAAACTTAGGAGTTAAGAATTTGCCATGATCTCCATTTTACACAATGTAAAAATGTCTACTATCTACAAATATGTAATATGCACACAAATGTAAAAACTATATGGTTTTTTTTCTGCATGATTATCTAAAACTTAAATGACAGAATTGTATTTTTCTAGGGAAAAAAATGTGACATCAACTTGCCATATGAAGTGCTCACAGTAAAAGCTGTAGTAAGCTCTGTCAAGATATTTGCAGGCATAGTTAATTTTCTTTTTACCCCAAATTTCTCTTCACATCTTCTCTTGCTAAGGCTAGTCTGGATCCTAGGCCCAGAGGGAGAAATAGTCATGTTTTAAACATAAGAATTACCAAGTTCTTAGCTTGGCCCAGATGTCTGTATTTTAAATGGAAAGGTTCTGATGCTGCCAAGTGCACCTCAGCCAACCTTGCTAGCTAGTTTTCTGGGAACAGCTGTTCTGTCCTCCAGGCTGCTGTCAATCTCTGATTTATTCAAATGTTGCCCTTGCAGGTTAAGACAAATAATAGTAACAAAGCTAAAAAATTAAATTGCTCTTTGTTGTTGATCCGAGGTTCTTTGAAGTTCCGTCTTGCTTAAGTGCCTGCTGTGACTACTGGTTCTGTGCTTTTTCCAATTCTTCCTCTTTCATTACTAGTTCCAGTATCTTTGACGCACTGAACTTTTTGAACTTTCTTGAACTTTTCCCTCCTGGCCTTTTTTTCAGATCCTGCAAGGCATGTCTCAGGTGGTTTCAGCTTTGAACCAGGACCTAGGTTGGGCAGCAGTAGGCAGTGTGTCCTGGTGCTACAGGAGTTGGCACAGGCAGATGGTGCTGGTGTTCATCACTGGCTCTTACTGTGTGTGCTAAGTTCCCCGCTGTGAGATCCACACAGAATTCCTCAATACAAACCCACAACTTTGGCTTGAACCTAAATTTCCCCTGCTTGCTCCTCTCAATCCCAGGTTTTTGGTACCGAGAATTTCAGCTGAAGAAACCTAAGAAACGTTTCAATCAACCATTTATGTTTTAAGCCTAATCTTGATGTGATAGGGTTTGTTTTCTTTTCAAAGACTCATCTTCTGTTTTCTTACAGAATAACCTCACATTTTCACAGGTCCGGATAACTCCTACTTTGTCTGGAGGAAGAATGGACAAAAGATGAAGGCATGCATCACGGAGCAATCTCACATGCTGCTTGATGGCAGAGTGCATGTTCTCAGCTGGGTGAAAGATTCAGTATCAGAAAACACAGAATACAGATGTTCATTCATCTCAAAAGTTGGGAACACAACATCAGAAGTGCTGATCACAGTGGAAGATAAAGGTAGGCTTGTTTCAAGAGGATGCCATATTTGGCCTGACCCTGATATGAGTACAGCTCTGTAATATTTACCCAGAAAATGTGCATACCTGAAGATGGTAACTTTTGCCTTCTCTATTAGTATGCACTTCATTTATGGAAAAGATTTAGCAGCATAAAAACTCCTTCCTCTACACACCCCCCTCAAAGGACTAATGTAAAATAGCAGTTATGATCTAGAAATTGAACCAAAACCTGATAAACTAATTAAAAAAACCTGAAAATCAGATGAGAAACGGAGAGCTACCATTAAGTACTCTGATAGAATTCTACAGGGTAATGTAGAAAAATTCTTTAATTTATAAGGACTTAAGGAAGTCATATGGTAAAGATAAGCCCCCACTATGCTGGATTTTAAAAATTGCATGATTTGTAAACCACTTATGGTTTGGATTGGGCAAGGTCATTTCCCTCTGCTCCATTTGGACACTAGGCAGGAGGGCAGTTAGGCAACTTCAGCAGCTGCAGGGTTTTGTGGCATCACGACTGCCTGCTGCAAATAATGCTTGAGACCTAACAGGTGTAGAGAAGGTCTGAATAGTCTTTAAAAAGACAGCAGGAGCAATGAATATGATACAGCAGGGATTTTCTTGGCAAGATGAAGGAAAAATTAAGAAGCTGGTTAATACCAAATGTGAGTCTGTCGAGGAAGGCTCAATGCTTCTTTTTTCAATGACAGAGAAAAGCCATGCAATCACTCCAGTTACTTTGAAGTCTGTCTCAGAAGCAGAATTAAGAGCATCTCAACCAAACCCCTGTAAATGTAAAACAGACAGAGGGGCTCTCACTGTGCTCTAAAAACATATAACTGTTGCTACTGTCCCAAAAGGTCCTGCCCGACTGACCGACCTGGTCTCCTTTCATGACCTGGTGACTCACCTGGTGGGTGCAGGAAAGGCTGTAGATGTTGTACCTGGACTTCAGCAAGGCCTTTGGCACTGTCTCCCAGAGCACACTCCTGGGAAAGCTGGCAGCCCACAGCTTGGACAGGAGCACTCCTTGCTGGGTTAGGAACTGGCTGGATGGTTGGGACCAGAGAGTTCTGGTGAATGGTGCTGCATCCAGCTGGGGCCAGTCACCAGGGGTGTCCCTCAGGGGTCTGTGCTGGGGCCAGCTCTGTTCAATATTTTTACAGATGACATGCATGAGGGTGTTGAGTCTTTCATTAACAAACTTAGGATGACACCAAGTTAGGGGGGAGTGTTGATCAATAAGAGGGACAATAGGAGGGCTCTGCAGAGGGGCATGGACAGTCTGGATTGATGGGCCAAATCCAGCAATATGAGGCTCAATAACACCAAGTTCTGGGCTTTGGACCAAGTCCAAGTGTTGTGGACACACTTTGGACACAATAACCCCTTGTGTGCAACAGGCTAGGACCAGAGTGGCTGGGCAGTGGCCAGGCAGAAAGGGACCTGGGAGTGGGTGACAGCGGGTGAACATGAGCCAGCTGTGCCCAGCTGGCCAAGAAGGCCAATGGCTCCTGGGCTGTATCAGCAGCAGTGTGGCCAGCAGGAGCAGGGCAGTGATGGTAGCTGGTACTTGGCATTGGCGAGGCCTCACCTTGGGTTCTGTGTCTGGTTCTGGGCCCCTCAGTTTAGGAAAATGATGAAGAGTGAGGTTGAGACGCTTGGAATATGTCCAGAGAAGGGCAACAAGGTTGGTCTGGAGCACAAGTCCTGTGGCTGAGGGTGCTGGGGCTGTTTAGCCTGGAAGAAAAGGGGGCTCAGAGGAGACCTCACTACTCAGAACCACCTGGAAGGAAGGTGTAGCCAGGTGGGAGGTCAGTCTCTTCTCCTAAGTCAAGAGGACACAGGCTTAAGCTGTGCCAGAAGAGGTTTAGGTTGGACATTAGGAGGAATTTCTTCACAGAAAGGATAATTAAACATAGGAGCAGGCTGCCCAGGGAAGTGGTGGAGGTGTTTAAGGGAAGACTGGATGTGGCACTGGTGCCATGGTCTGGTTGACAAGGATTTGATCATTGACAAGGATTTTACAAGGTTGGATCATAGGTTAGATTTGATGATCTCAAGAGGTCTTTTCCTGATTGATTCTGAGGTCCTGTGATTACTAAAAAATGGGAAATACTAACTGGACATGTCCATCATGTTAACTGGTCCTCTCCAACATGTCACTCTTCTGCCCAGGCTTATGATCTGCCTGGAGCATTCGTGTGCTCGTTAGATGGGTTTGAACTATTAATTTGTACATCCTACCTTCTGGATCTCGAATCACAGAAAAGGGCACTTTACTCTTACTGCCAAATATCATGAAAGGATGTAGAGCAAAATGAAGGATGGGGGTTCCTTCTAGCCCCACTCCTGCAGGACAGGCAGTCCTGGATCTGATCAGGTACTGACTTCTGCCATTATATGGTTATGCAGTCATCCCATTTCCATTCTCAGATAGTACTGGTCAGGATGCATGGACCAAAGAATTTGATACCTGGAGAAGTGCCATCAGTGAACATGACAAGATGATGCAAACCTGGAGGAAAACATGGGTAAGACTTTTATAGACTGCCTCTTGCACTTCTGCAACTGCATGTACTTATATAACAAAATGATCAGTGTTCCAGTACACATCATCATTCCTGACCCACTCAGCAGTAAAGTCTGTGTATGACATTTATTGCAGTTGTGTTAGCTTACTCCTTCAGTCCACTAACCAAGTGCTCATCAGTCAGTAGTTCTGTTCCTGCCCAACACAGTAGGTCTGTGTATACTGAATGGAATAGATAAATTTCATCACATCTGCAGACTAACTGGATTGCAGAGACTACTGGACTTTATAAATGGTACTGTCCATAAAAGCTGACCTTTTTTACTTTTTATTTTTAAAAGAAGTCCATACCCATCTCTTAATATTTTTTTCCAACAGCTAGAAGATCACTTTTGAAAACCTTAGATATTATGTGCTTGCTGCCTGTGAAACAGTTCGTATAGGCAACCTTAAGCCCTATTTTCATTTTTAGAGTGGTATTAACACATCATTCTAAAATTTTTCTTCAGGAGACCTGCAACAAGAGAAACAGCCTCTAATGGACAAAGGAATTAACAGGCTAGAAGGAGAAACACATGCAAGTTAAGAGTACCTGTTACTCTTATTATTATAGCATTTGGAGATGTCTTTTCAAGTGTTAGTGCTGACATTAAAACCAATATTCAGGAGAATCACCTCAAGCATGAAGTGGAAGGGGATATTCTTACTGCACCAAAGCTAAGTTACATGGTACAAGAGAGGCCACCCATCCCATCCCTGGTTTTCTTGTCAACTATTTTAGCTTAATAAAGAACAAAAGTAGTCTCAGCAAGATTTGTGCTGTTCAAAGAATGTGATACAATGTTTTCTGTTTTGAGTTCATTAAGCCAACCAGATAATTTTGGGCTTGAGGATCTTGGCATAAGATTTAGAAATTAGGATGTGGATCACATTTATTTAAAGGCATTTCAACTGGTACACTTATTTTTCTTTAACTATGTTTACCCTTATGGTGCCAGTGTTTTGAAGAGCATTCCTTTCTAGTGTCAGCACGCTCATTTGTTCAAAGATATTTCCTTTGGTAATTGTGCTGGGTTTTAGTTAATCTTCTTCACAGTGGTTGGTGTGAGACTTGATGTTCTGGATTTGTGCTGAACACAGGGTTGATAATGGAGAGGTGTTTTTGTTATTGCTGAGCAGGGCTCACACAGAGCCAAGGCCTTTTCTGCTTTTTGCACTGCCACAATGGCAAAGAAGTTGGGGGTGCATGGGAGGTTGGGAGGAGACACAGCCAGGACAGGTGACCCAAACTGACCAAGGGGATATTTCAGACCATGTGGCATCATGCTCAGTACATAAAGGCAAGGGGGCATGTTGGGAGTGATGTCATTTGTATTCCCAAGTAGCCATTATGTGTGATGGGCCCTGCTCTCCTAGAAATAGATGAACACCTGCCTGCCCATGGGAAGCACTGAATGAATTGTTTTGCTTTGCGTGTTTGCCTGGTTTTTGCTTTTTCTATTCAAATATCATCATGTCAACCCATGGTTTTCTGGCTTTTACCCTTCTGATTTTCTCCCACTGTGAGAGGCTGGGTGGTGCTGGCTGGGCTTAAACCATAGTAATAAAGTTTCTATACCAAATAAAGAAGTTCTGACTAATGCTTAAAATACAGATAGATTACAAAGTATGGAAGAAGACTCTTTAGTTTTTGCAAATTCTTCTTCTGTATTTGAAATAATGTAGCTTAAAAATTCTATGCTGAATGAATTCAAAGACCATTCCTTATGATGATCAAGTGTGATGATCAGACTGAAAATATGAGGACCTACACACTATCCACAGTAAAAGTGTTCTACTGCATTACTGCTCAGAGTTTTGTCCTTCTGCACCTAGGAAACAGAAGTTGGATGTATATATTAAATTTTCTCTATTATCTGCTCAATCAACAATCTGGAAGCAAGTAAGATGCTCCCTAACAATCAGTCAGCTCAGGCGGAAAGCTGCTTCGAGTGGTACCAGAAAGCTTCATACTCATCCCTAAGTTCTGTCCTAACTGGTAAGATTTAAATGACAGTCTTTCTGACATTAAAGAAAGCAGTGTCTTCATGCTAAGACTTGAATGATCCTTTTTTTTTTTCAGTATCAGACCACCTTGTCACACATGCAGGGTGAAAACTTATTTTTTCCCTACTTTTCTTAACCATTTTCCCTGTTTTTCACATAGGTATTCATTACTGCTGATGCAGACTTCCAATACCACCAGAGTTAATTTTTTCTCATTTGTTCTCATAATTTTTTTGCTCTCAGGACAACTATAAATAGACTTCTCTTGAATTGTTTCTCCTCCATTTGTTGAACCAATTTGGAGCACACTTGACATAGTTTTCTGCTCCAAAGTTTAGTTCTCTGGAGTGAGTGGGAATACAAAGTAAGACAGGGATCAGGGTTATGGATGATGTAGTTAAGCTTTGCTTTCTTTCTGCAGGAAATTATTGCAAGTAGTAAAAAGTTGCCAAATTTTTTGTTTAGTTCAATTTTATGGGGAGGATAAAAAAGAAAAAAAAAAAATCTGTGTACCAGCATTAGTAACTATGGCTTGTGACACCTTATAGTAAATTATTTTATACCCTCTAAGAACTAGAAATAAGTCCCTAAGATTGTGAACATGTAATGTTTCTCAAGTTCTATGCTCTTCTAAAGTAAGACAAAATAGAAAACATGGTCAAAACCCAAACTTCTTTACCCAAACTTCTTTACCAACTGATCCTCATTCCATGCAATGACTGGGTTTATCACTTCCAGAATTTTAAATGTATATCCAAGTGGCACGGGTACAAATGAATAAATCACAGCTTACTTTTGCATCAAGGGTATATGCTGGCCAAAAGCATGTTTTGTCACTGGGGTCTTTAACCCCCAATTTCCATTTAAGATTAGGAGTAACTAATACAAAAAAGATCATCATCATAACTAGTGCATTTCAAGATAAGGCCAGCTCCCCTTGTCAATGTTCTTTCCCAAAAGTTTCAGGTAGAACATTTCAGGTATCACTAAATTCCCATAAGACGAGCTTACTTAAGTCACACGCATTCTTTATAGAATCAATATATTGTAACAGATTTTATACAATTTATAGTCTACAAAACTCTTTGCATTTCAAAATTATTTGAAGTTTTTTATATCACTTCTATCATCACAAGGCAGCTACTTTCCAAAGTATTGCACTACAAATGTTCAGTATGGTGAAGTGCTTGCAGAAACACCTCAGAGATGCTGAGCAGGATATGGCATCTGTATCACCTTTCACAAAAGCTGACACAAGTTATATGTGCATCCCTTCAATTGCTTTCTTTAGGCCTGTCCTCAAAAAACAGTGTGTATATAGGCCATTCCCACTAAGGTGCTCCATCACTACTATAAGCACATTTTGTTTTTAAAATTTTATTTCCTCTAGGATACAAACTTCATTTCTTATAAGATATAAATTTTTTCTATTTCGATACAAACTGGGATTGCTCAAAAACTCATAGATGTATATACCAACACAACCCCAAACTGAAGGAAAGAGGAGTCTTAGCAAGGAGAAAGTACAGATAAGCAGGCTAGCACATTTGCTGCCCTGCAATATACTTTAACTTCAAAGCAGGATGTATGATAAAGTACTCTCACTAGCAAGAGAAACATCAAATTTATAGAAAGTCTAAACAGGGCACATTCACTTAAGGAATTTCAGACCCTTGCAGTCTGTGCTATCTCCTTCACACCTCATGTATGATCCCCAAAGAACAACACAGAAAAGCCAGCTAGGAACTCTTGTCATCATGGCCTTCCTTAATTAGTTTACATCAAGCTACCTGCCTCAAATTAATTTGCTGCTGACTAGAATAAAATGATAGCAGCCTGCCCTTCTGAGCAGACTTATTTAGAAGAAAAACAAAGAACAAACCCACAATCAAACAACAGCTGAAATTTTTTATGCAGGAAGGCAACTCCCCTGGCTCAAGGAATCTCTTCCAGAAGAAAATTATTTTTCTATCAGATTCTTTTGGTATATTCTACCCCAAGAAATCAATGCTAGTCCATATAATCAAGTATGCTAAGCCAGTTCAAGTGGTTTGGGGTTACAACAATTTGGTGTTGTCATCTGCTATAATAATCAGACAAACACGCACAACATTAAAAACACTAACCAGTGCCTCATTTGCTCCAGTGTACATTTTGCTTTAAGGGATTCAGAACACTTTGCGTAGCTAACTTCAGGTATTTCTTTAGATTATGTTATTTTTGCTACCTTCTTCCTAGGGATCTAACAGAAAAAAAAGCCCAATAGAGCTGGATCTGGATTTACTGATGGTCTTCCAAATTCAGTATCTCCATGTCAGCAGTTGCACTCTTTTCCAATTCTAGTGCGTATGGGTTATATTCTTCTTCAAGTTTTCTCTTCCAGACTTTAACTAGGGAAAATTGGAAAAACAAAACAAAAACAACAACCAACATGTTACCATATAATACTTGAGGAAAAACTTAAAATGAAAAGTCAACCCTGATTTTTTACTTCCCCTTCAAAGTAAGTGCTGAGATCAGCTGACACACAGGCATGCTGGCATTTACCGTATGCAACATCACATGACACACAAAAGAATAACTTAAGAGTGATGGGATCCACTGATCTCCTTGTGTCCAACATTCTACTCAAGTACAGCTAACCCTGAAGGTGGTTCCAACTTTAAAAAAAACAGTATCTGCAATACATTGCATTGTGTGTTGACTTAAGAGCAGAGCTGGAGGAAAATGTTTCTACAAAGGAGTGCTTGTGGACAGGAAGATGCATCACAAATAGGCTTCAATACAAAAGTTAGTCTACCATAGTCATAGAGTATGGACATCCATAATTAATCTTAAAAGCATTTTTTAAACAAATAGAAATGTAAGTAGGAGCTCTGCTAAGCCTCCTTGAGCAAAGCAATGTGTACTGCCTGCCATTTGCGGATTTCAGGGAGGAACTTTCTTTAATACTTTCTCAGTAAAAACTTCAGATTTACAAAAACAACCAAGAATTCACCCCCACTTTCCCTCCTTACTAATGACTACAGTAGATGTCATTTGCTTCAGTGAAAATCACAGAACTGATGAACACTATGAATGAAAATGGAACTAAATGCAAGTCAGTAAATACTTACTGTAATTTGGTACATCCTCATCTGAGTCCTTGGAAGATGTTTTACTAGTTTCTAACAAGCCATTTTTTTCAGATTCAGGAGTTAAGATGCTGGGTTGGGTTTCTCTTAGTCCTGCTTTAGCTTCTTCCTCTAAAGCGGCTATCATATCTTTGTAGGCCTTCCTAGCCTCTGTTGTCAGCTGTACCATTCTGTGAAAATGGTCCTATGGCAATATAAAATACAAGAGTTTAAATAATGCAGTAAGTTTTAACATCTCCTTGAAAATCTAAGGAGTATTCCTCTTTCCAAATGTGTAGGTTCATGTATAAAAGTTGAGCAGCTTAATATGTATGAAGACATGAAAGACACAGCATTTATAAAAACAACAGTTGTCTTGAAAAAAAATCATCGAGGGAGATAAAGAGGAAGAGGATGCCAGGAAAAGACAGCAAGAGTAATTTTTTATTTTTTAAACAGTGTTGACTGCCTGTACTTCTAAAATCAGTTTTTTCATATAAACTATATATATGACCTGTGATGAAGAGTCTAAGTCTGCAAAAGCAAAACAAACAAAAAAACCCTTAAAAATCACAGTATTTTCATCTCCTCTTCCAAGTAAAAAGTGAAGCTTTTTGAACAAACACATGAAGTGACTTATGTCAGTTTACCTGAGCCCCATCATAACTGAAGATTCCCACCACGCTCACAGGCACTGCTTTGTTCACACAGCGGCCCAGGGCCTTGCGATTCAGGGCAAAAACAAACGGGATATTCTGCTCACAGGCACAGTCAATGATGTTGTGTAGGGTCTCGTCCAGCCCACCTGCAGCAGACAACACAATCAGGCTGACTGGAGCTAAAGAACCATACTGTTAACACATGGCAAAAAACTTCCCAAGATTATGGGTGCATTCTGAAACTACACCTTATAGGAAAAAACAGAGATCACAACAGTGAAGTTGAATAACCATTTTTAAAGGACAACTTGACATTTTTTTCTTAATTCTTAGTTAGCATTAATCTTAGACTGCTTTTATTCCACATTTTACTATATATGTAGTACCGTCTAATCTAGTATCAAAAAAGACCCAGCTGCTAAAGAAATCTTTAAATGACATCAATTACAAAAATTACAATAACTTAATGCCAATAATGATAACTTTTAGGAAACTATCACTAGTGATTTACTGTCAGTCCATGTTCTAAAAGAGATTGATACAGTGGACTCCTTGTGATGGCAGAGCTGGCATCAGCAGCCTTTGGACTGTCTCAGCTGTGCAGTGCAATTTTTTGTGCAGCAGCACAGCAAATCAGTAACTAAAGACCCTAATCTCAGGGAACTTCTCCCACCCCAGAGAGTCTTGACTCAGCTCACAGTTCAGCTGCACAGCAGTAAACAATCTGAGCAAGGAGGGCAACTTTATATGGTTGGCTTTAAAAGGATATTCAAATAAATTCCTCCAATAATAACAATATTGCTGTCAATATACTGAACCTTCTTTTTTGTATTTCTTTTATTAAACAGATTTTTTTTTGGTTAAGAACTTACTTACCCTTTGACTGAATCTTTTCACAGTTAGGAGAGATGATTACACACTTCAGTTTTTTCAGCTTCAGATGTTTCAGGACTTCTCTAAGACCCATAACAAGCCTGCGTTTTATCTTGGCCTTTACTGGGTCTTTCTGATACAAGCGATCTTGGAAACGAACCAGTTCTTTTAAGAGATCTGTCACACAACTGTCAACTTCTTTACTAAGTACCTGGCTACAGTAACTGGAAGAAAGGAGCAATAACACAGTTACATTTACTAAAATTACAGATATGTAACACTTAAATCTGTAATACATTAAATATACATTTAAAATTCTATTCTATGTCTCTGTATTTTTTTCTGTTTCTGCTCCAAACACACCTGATATATACATAAAACCAAAAATTTACTTCTTTTTAGTGTCTGAAAACTTGAGAGGAAGAAGTTTTGTTCCTTGTGTTACCTGGCTTCCTAATCAAACTACATTAAAAATACATATATACATGTACAATAAACCTATCCATCTGTATCTATATATAGATATGTATTATTCCAAGAAATAGGTATGCACATGTATTTTTCCAGTGAAGCATTTTTCTGAGGGCATTTATTTTGACATATATAAATGAAAGTACAGCAACCAAAGTACAAAATTCTGACTTATTTCTGTAAGTTAAAAGCTATGTGTACGAAACATGGAAAACTGGATAACATTCCTGCTCCCTACATTCATGTCTGTCATCCTTTTTCACTTATGTGACTATGACTTAGTGGTGTTCGTAAAGAAAGGATAAAAAACAATGTAATTCACTCTCCTAATACACTCTGGGGAAGATCAGGATTAAAAATTATTTCACCCCACCCCACTTTTATGCAAAGAATTTTCCAGTGAAGAACGGTATCAAAAAGAAAAACTAAAGATGTATCAGCTGCATTGTCAACAGAAAGATTTGCCAGTGGCAAATTCACATAAGATAAAGAGATGAGATCACAACATCTATCCTGAATCTTAGAGATACAATTATGTCTGAATTTTATTTAGGTTTCAAGAATTTTTACTTACTATTTCCTATTTGTTTCCCTAAGTCTTGAAAACAGATCTACTGAAACACTAAAAAACCTGATCTAAAGAAAATAATTTAAGCTTTGCTGAATGCTCTACAGTGGGAATGTTTGTGTCACTATTAACCATTACTATGACATGAAATGCAAAAGATCTGCTAGTGGTGGATTTGCTTTATGGGAGGGGAAGTAAAAATTAAGACACTGCTTTCCTCAAGAAACTGTTTCAAGCTCATGACTGGATCTCTGACCTCTTCACATATTGTAATCATTATTTCTTTTTTATAACGAAATGTGTATACACATCTTAAATATTCAGCTGAAACGGCACACAATACCTCATTAATATTACCTTTATTTCTTTGCCCAGCCTCAACATAAAATGTCATCTAGTTTCTTTACATTTCTGCCGTCTGGTATGGCAGCAGAAAACCAAACTACAACTAAAAATACTATTTAAGAAATAAAGTAGCACACCTTATTTGAGCTGTTACCCCATTATTTATTATAAAGTACTTATACTTTAACAGCAGCTTGTTTTCTTTCCTTAGCTTCTAGCAAACTTGGGGTTTTTTTCCTTCAAGGAATAAACATTTTCAAGTGAGAATGACAAAACACACTAAGTTTATAATTTCTTTGTATGTCAGATTACGGAAAGACTGAAAGAAAAAAATCAGAGCCTTCAGTCTAAACTCCAGTTAGTTTTGCAGAGAATACAACTGGATTACCTTGTTTGGAAAATGCCATATTGGTGATACTGTGCAAAATGAGCCATTAATAAACACAATCAATACTTACTCTCTAAAATTCCTGCTGTGGATTTTTGGAAGAGTGGGAGTTAGCTGCTTTGTAGTCACAGAACCTTCATTAGATTCCTTGATCCCCGTGTGCTCCGGAAACCCTTCAGCAACTTGAGTTTCTGGAAGAGCTAACATGTAAATAAAGATATTTTCATTGAAAAGACAGCCCAAAAAGCCTTGTGAAGAAATTAATCTGTCAAGCATGTATGGAACAGTCACTACTTTAGTACTAGAACAGTCTCTGGTATTAGGGAAACAGGTATAACTTTTTTTTTTTAATCTCATTGGGTTTTTTTCTCATTTTCTTGTTTCTCATTAATTGCCAGAGGTAGGTGGGATCTTTCCTTACAAGATACTATAAAACCACCAGGCAGAGAAGCGTGGAACAGTAATCAGATCCCTATTACTGACTTCCAGCTTTAGCCCACTTTACAGTCAAGATAAGCCTGAGGTGAATCTCAGAAAACTCTGAGGCTGCAGCCTTCATTTGGCAGTTTGTAGTACTTGTTTTCTGAAGTACTAAATGTGCTCAAATTTCCAGCTACATACTGGAATGTATTACATGTATTACAGGTTCCCTCAAAAGATACCTGCTTGACTATCCTGTAGAAGTGTTGCATTTTCAGTAACATTTCCTTCTGTCTGACAAATGTTATCTTCATCTTTTGGCGCTGCTTTCTGTTCTAACAGGTGCTGCAGTTTTCTTTGTTCTCTTTCTTTCAGAATAATCTAAAAAATATGTATAAAAACCAAACTAATTTGATGTCATGCAGATAACAAAGCAGTATTCTTACCACATATTTACACCATTTATAAAGAGGTTCAGCACTCGCATCTGAAGTTTACAACCCTTACTTTCTATTTGCACATAAAAAGAAGGAAAGACAATTCTTGAATTTACATAGGAAAGGACTTTTATCTTGATTACCAGTATGTGGGTGGAGAAAATATTTACTAGGGATAAACTACAAGAACAGAACTAAAGTTAAAAAAGTCCTCTGTAAAGAACATGTGACCGGAAGCAAAATGAATGGGCAAAGAGGGAAGACACAACAGACATCACCAGTTGGGCCCAACACTTGTTGCTGCAGAATCAGCTGGAGTTCTGCCTTGGAAGAGCATAGAAACATTAAATATAACCTCTGTTTGATCAATTTTCCTCTGTCCTGCAAATAAGGTCATTACCAAACCAAGTAATATTTCTTTGCATTTCTCCCTTTACCAGTGATGTGTGGACACTTGTGTAGTGGCACTTGATCAATTGATTCAATGGAGAAAGTGTATTTTTTGGGAATTTGTATATGCCAATTAGCAAGATTACCCTCTTCTACCCAACCCTCTTTGAAACCAAGCAAAACTTAAATTGAATTCAGACAAGTGGACACTGAGATGCAGATCTCCATATGAGCGGGCTAAACAGACTCCCAGAGTAATATATTATCCTATAGTTTTACTATTTAAGGTGAAAAAAAAAGGACCTTTTTAAGGGGTGTTGGTCTCTTTGCTTTAGGTACTTCTCTCTGTTTCCCTTTCTTTACCAAAGGAGCACTGGAATCCAAGGGATTATGAGGCATCTTTCCTTGGTTTAAACGGTGACTTCTCGTGGCAGTGGCAGGGTCTTTAGATAGCAATGGTACGGCACCACCAACTGAGATTTAAGAAGAAATTTGAATCAGACAACTAAAATGAATACCTGAAATAGAATCCAATTTCAAGTTTAAGACTCGTATGCACATATTAAAATTGTGTTGTGTTGCTATTAAGAATATTTACAGGCAATCCTGTATCATTGAACAATGTTATTTTTAAAACATACTCCTTACAAAAGACTGCTGTGTCCCCTACTTCTGTTATACCTCTGGAATCACAACCTCTGTCTCAAAAGCAGAATTTGATCAAACACTGCAGTCCAAGCTACCTTCAACACCACGCCATGCCAGCCTGGTAAACCCTCAGGAATTTCTCTGTGTCATGGTGGTGGCACTTCCTCCGCCACAGATTCCATACTGAGTTAAGACAAATACTGAGTTGCAGTATTACAGATTTTAGATTTACTTGCTGTAAATAAATACAAGCATTTACGCCTACCTTTTGTTACACCTTAAGGAAGCTAGATGAAATTCACTTCCAAATGGGTCATAAGTAATGCAAAGCTACAGCTAAGTCTCTTTTGCTTAACCTGCAGAGCTCGCTGAAGATGTCCACTTTACTTGCATTTTTTCAGAGGGTTTAGAGCACAGGAGCTTTAAATGACTGGACAAATTACTAAACCCGGATCTTCCACACCATGACCTCATACCAAATAACTACTCTTCCTCTTTATCAGTAGGAACTGCTGTATCCTGTAAAGGACTTTGTCAAACTTCAGTTATCTGCAATATAAAGCAGTTCACATTAGCAAGTCAATGGAGAGAATGACTAACTAAGTATCAGTGGAACCAGCCTGACACTTCCCTCCTGACTCAGGCAAAGGCAACCTCTCTCCTCTAAGTACACGAAAATATTCTGCCAGCTCCCCTTAAGCCATTTTCATTTACTGCTTCCACAGTATTTACATGCAGATCCTCCCACATCACATGCAGTACTCTTACCGTAAACAGTTTACATCATAAAACTGCTACACTGATGTTTCTTTTTCATCTCTGTGTATCAAAGGCAAACTGAGAACACAGCCAAAAATGTGCAGCATAGGTGGCTACAAAAATTGAAGCTAGATTTGCAGTAATAAATAAGTGTACACCCTGCAGATACATATTTCCTTAATGTGTACATCATTATTTCCAGTTCACCGTTTTCATGTTCCTAAATTTGATGACTTTATGAGTATTGTCTATAATGTGAAGTAGTAACTGGAATAAAAACAACTGTTTGTGATCACACTCCTCTCCATTCTTAAGACATTAAAACAATATAAAGCTAAAGTAACATCTGCCTTATGCTTCCAGGATACAAACGTGACACAACAATTTCTCTTCTGCAGCAGATTCAGGCACAGGAAACTTAGTATTAGAAACAGGTGTTTTGACCCATACCTTTGTGGCCCACCATCTACTCATCAATCCACACACTGTATAGTTTTACAGAAACAAAACCGGACATGAGCACCTCTGCAGCATTAAGTCTGATTGACCCAAATGAAAAAAAGAGATCAACTGAAAAAAATACTTTAAAAAAGCATCTTATAACTTCCCTCAGCTTAGTGAAGGAAAATCTCACCAATGCTTACCATCTTGAGCTTCAGATTTAAAATCTCAGCTATCACATTAAGTACTGTGAGATGAAATCTCTTGTGATTAGATCTCTTTATGAAATAATTAGTAAACAAAAATCTTTGCTGAAATAAGAGAAATTTTACTGTCACTGAATGCTACCAAATGTGGTTCCTTCTGCAAAATATACTACACCAGCATAATTAAGATTAAATTTTGACCTGTAACAATAAAAAGGCAATGAGCTGCCTTTTTCTGCTTCCTGGTTATACATCATAAAGGACTGAAAGATCTATTCCATTAAGAAAACCTAGCATTTTGTTAGCATCAATTACTTCACAATTAAGAGGTATATCAGAACTCATCCTTTGGCTTGGGCTGCCTGACTCTCATAACCTCCGTGCTTGCAAAGGAGCTTTTTCAATCAAGCCTCAGCTGCATGATTTCTAGCATGAGAGGAGATTTAAGAAAGCCTTTGTTACTGTGTAGCCCCTTCCTGCCTGTTCAGATCAGAACAATAACACACATACATAAGGGAGAGCAAAAACCTCCACAAACATTGGTATTTCTGTCAAAGTAACATTTCAATCACACCTCTTATTTAGACAAGGCACTCTTTCACAAATCAGTGTCCTTAAGATATTTCTTTCCATAAGTCTTCCATCAAACAATTCAGACTGCCATGCTTTTTAAATTTCTTTTTACAGAACCTTCATTTTCTCTTGTATCTGATGAATTGTGCTCTTGCCTGCATAGAGATCATCACAGATCAGAAATCAGGCTACATTTAATGTCTGAATACTTAAAAACGGTTTAAGGTGAAACAAAGAAATTTCATAGTAACCAATACCTGAAAATACCACCGGTTTAGGAGACTGTTTTGCCTTCTCTGTTTGCTGCTTCTGCTCCAAGACTGCAAGCATGCCACCCAAATCCAACTGTACTGGAATTTGACTCTTCTTACCGCTGCTCCTGGATGTTTCCTGAAAAAGTTGAGCACCAGTTAGACAGCTCCCCACTTCACACTGTAAAGAACTTCATTTTTTATGGTACAATACACTCTTTTAACACCCTTATCCACAATACTTCTGATCTTTAATGCCACTCAGTGACCTTCAAATAAACATAAACTTTAATGTCAAAAAATATTAAAACATCAGAAAGAGTTCAGGTAACTTTTAGAAATGCTACTGCAACAAAGCATAAAAGTCAGGATCCCATTTGGTCGGACTGTCATCTATCTTTGAAAGAGAGAAAAGGCATATCAGAATTTAAAGTTTTCTTAAAAGTATAGAAAAACTACTGTTATTCTTTCAGAGTATGTGACTGCAACACACCAATCATTACCTCCAGTATCTCACTAAAAAGAAAGGTCATCATCTTTGCACTAGCTCCTCATAAGCACTCACCTTTCTCTCTGCTTTGAGCAGAAGTCAAAAGCCATATTTAAAAGAGCAGAAAATAAAAAGAATAAAAATGAATAGTGTAATGAAGACTATGAACAAACTACCACAGCAAAACATGCAAAGGAAATGACTGCCAGATTTGGGACTTATAGAAGTCTTATCTGGGGGAATCAATTCATTGTAATTGCTGTTACAACACAGTTACAGAACATGACCTCCTCAGTCTTTAACTGGGATCTCACCTTGCATCAGAGCTGTGCCAGAACTACTCACCAACACAAAACTACTTCCTGACCTCACTTGTTTCTCCATATTTCTCCTCCTTTCCCCAAGGTAAGGGGATCTCCTTGCCTTCCTGTTCTGTCAGAACCACTTTTAGGAGGCTCCCAGTTCCTTACGACAATCAGTTTGGACTGGATTTATGCCATGATCAAGTAAAAAAGGTGAAAGAAAAATTCTAGATATCTGAAACCCACAGATAATAATGAAAAGTTTGTATTTTTCTTTAAACACTGTATCAAACCCTGGAGGTTGGCAATTACTACCAGTGATTACTTCTAATTAGAGATTAGAAGAGTGACCATGTTACTTATCTGAAAGAATGAATGCAGAATCCCAGATGAGCATGGGTCATGAGTCTTATATTTAAATAGGCTCATTTCCTTTGTCTCCTTTGAGTTGTGAACTTCTCTTCAACATGAATTCACTTACCTGAGTTTTCTTTCTTTCTAATACAGAAGATGAAGCTTGTTTTCCTGACAGTCCATCCACCTTGGAAGTTTCATCCAGAGAGGGAGACTGACTATCACAAGGCTCTTCGGAGAGATGGATCTTAGGAATTTAAAGACAAAAGGTGACAGGGATGAAGAAAAGATACATAAAAACAAGACACATGGAAAAGGGTGAAGATGATATCAAATTCAAACCAAGTGCACCTTCAGCATGTCTGTGAATGACACCAAGCTGAGTTGGCTTTAGGGAATTCTTTCAAGGATGGGATGCCATCCAGAATGATGGATGGTATTCTTGACAGGCTTGAGGAGTGTGCCTGTGTGAAACTCATGAAGTTCAGTAAGGCCAAGGGCAAGGTGCTGTACCGGGTCAGGGCAACCCCCAGTACTGGCACAGGCTGGGGATGAGCAGATGCAGAGCAGCCCTGTGAGAAGGACTTGGGGGTGCTGGTGGGTGAGAGGCTGGACATGACCCAGCCATGGGCACTCCCAGCCCAGAGAGCCAAACGTGTCCTGGGCTGCGTATAAAGAAGCAAGGCCCATGAACTGAGAGGAGTAATTCTCTCCCTCTTTTGTGCCCCCACCTGGAGTAGTGTGTGCAGTTTTGGGAGCCCCAGCACAAGAAAGACATGGACATGTTACAGCAGGGCCAGAGGAGGGCCACAGAAATGATCAGTGGGCTGGAACACCTCTCTTATGATAAAAGCTAGAGGTGAGGTTATTCAGCCTGGAAAAGAGAAGGCTCTGGGAAGACCATATGTGACCTTCTAGAAGAAAGACCATTTATTGGCTGCCATACCACTTAATCACATTCATGGGGTTTTTCAGATTTTGAAGAAAAATCTAGCACGGCAGCCTCAATTTCAAGTATTTGTTACAGGCATATGAATGGCCTAATGATCACATCTCTAGAGTTTATGTAAGCTTTGAGGGGTTATATCCCACTTACGTCTACAAAGCCAAGGGTTGCTTTCATCTGAGTTGCATGTGCGTACAGCACCTTTTTGTGTAATAAATCTTTTTTAAGCAACTGCTGTGCCTTTTGCTTCTCACTCCTTCTTGTCAAAGCTATTTACTGCCTCAAACAAAGCAAACAATGGTTTTGTTTTCTTGTGTTTTGGTGGTTTTTTAAACCACTAAAATTCACAGAGAAATAAAGCCAAGGACCAAAATTTTTAGAAGTAAAACTCATTTCAAAGCAACTGAAACCTAGAATTTTACCATTATTATTTATGGTACTTGCTTTGAAAGAACAATCACATTTTCAACCCTTGTCATTTATGTTTAGGGTTCATCCACATACTGAATGCAGTTCCAAATTAATTCTTGAGATTTATTTCAGTCATGTAAAAAAAACCCTCAAAAAATCCAAACAACCTGGATTCATAATTGACATTTGATTCACATAATGTCGCAAGATTACTTACTTCAGACTGCTTTCTGACTGCAGATGTAAAGGATGGTTTCTGAGGTCCTACCCTGTTTCTCCTATCAGAAGCAGCTGCCAGATGAGGAAACTCCTCAACATCCTAAACAAATAAATCAGATTATGATTTCATACGAACAATATCAAGTCTGTATTTCAAAACCTTTTCCTGCACTCCAGCAATCTTCTCCCTGCTTATCAAACATTTATCATATTTTGTTTCACTGTACAAAAATTCAGAAGCCAAGGGTAGTGCCACCAACTATGATAAGTACAAAAATGGTTAAATCTTCTATGCAGCCGCTAATTCAGGGCTGAAACTGCTTGTAAGAGAAACGCTTCCAAAAGCAGTTTGTTGTGGCTGTCAGTTGATAGTAATCATTAGAGGTAAACAGCTCCTAAAAGAGTGGTTTTCAACTAATTTCAAAGCCTTGTAAACAACTTCCCTCTTCTTCCACTACAGTCTCCAGCTGTGCAACTCTGTCTTAAAAATGTGAGTGGTGAAGAACAGAACAGGCAGTATGTACTAGAGTACAGAAATAAACATAGAAATTACTCAAATGATTATGGCTTACACACAAGAGGAAGTTTTATTAGCAGAGCATCCATTGTGCAGAACCTGGATTATCAAGGGCAGACAGGCTGAAGTTTGGCCTACACTCGCCACCCTATACCCATTGCCTCCACCACAATGATCCCAATCCATCAGCTAGGTTTTTGCTTCTCCTCCCACTTTCTGAGAGGCCTTTTTAGCTGTGATACAGCACCACTGAACACACCAAGACTTCTTCCAGCCTGAAAGGCTTTATTTAAACACCCCAAGCTAGGAAGCTCTAGCATAAGGAGTGACACACTTCAACCAATGAAATAATTTTCAAGAAGCTTGCAAGTAAGACAAAAAGCAACTGCAAGGAAGTGAAAAAATATTTCACAAATACACTCTTTTCAGCTTAGAAGATTTAAGTAAGTCTGTCCAGTTGCTTCTGAAATGCAACATCCTGTAGCAAACTGAATAATTAAAATGTAGCACTCAGTGAGAGGCTACACCTCCCTGTATTTGTTCTTAGTATCTGTAAGAACATCAAACACTAGGAGAAAGGTCAAGTAACTTCCTTTTTATTTTCCTGCCACTCCTATATTGCCATCTAGCCATCTCTTGTGCATACTGAGGAGTCCTAATTGTGTTCAGTCTTGCCTCCCACAGAAATTCCTTCATACCTTCGATTATTTTTGGAGACTTTTGTCTATCTTTTTTAGTTCAAATACGTGTACTTTTTAAGTAATGTGGGGAACAAATGAAAACAAAATTCACACTATATTTAGATCAGATGTGCCCTGAAATTCTGTACTGTCATAACCCATTTTCTGTTTTACTTTCCTAGTAATTCCCAGCACTATTTACATGTCTGACCAGTACTACTAGCACTGACCTGATTATCAATAGCAGCTTCAATATTAACTCAAGGAAGATATTGAGGTCAGGACCTACCAATGTGTATGAAATGACAGGATTGGTTTTCTCCAGATGTATCCATTTACGTCTATTAGCCATGTCTAAAAATGACTGACCTATATAAAACCAGAGCGCAATCCAATATATGGCTCTGTTGAGCAGCTGCACATAAACAGAACCTTCTTAAACCTCCTGCGTGCCCAGAAGCTCCATGTGTGTCACCTCTTCATGGTTTATTATTTCAAGAGCATCATACAAGCATCTCACCCATTTTTCAAACTGATGAGAACACAAGCATTCCCAGCAAACCAGGAGGGTCAGAAAGCTTTCCCCACTGCCACAACCGGCACTGCAGCCACATCACAGATTCTAGTACAATGTGTATGTCTTGTTCCGTGGTTCTATGCAATTTTTTTCAAATTTTAACTTCAATAGCCCCAGTACCATTCTGTTATTTTCCATGACTTCTGCCATTCTCTTTCAGTTTAGAATGCCCATTCATAGCATATAGCGTTTATGGTAGCATATAGCAAAATGGGGATATTCTCCTGAAGAAAAGAACTAGCTGATCTTTGGTTTTACCCATAATCCTCTAACAAAGAGGTCTGATAATACTAATTTCTTGTGCCATTACTGGACAAGGAAGCACATAATGAAACCACATAAACACAGCTCTGCTTCATGTTCCACATTGAAAGGTACAAAACAGAAGCCAGCCAGCTTCTTTATGCTGCCATTTCAGAGACGTAGTATTATGTACACCAGATCAAACATGTAAATCAACACATGCACATGCTGTACAATATTAGGCCTACAATGAAGCACTGTTCAACCACATACCAGCAACACTCCTGTAATGTGGGAGAGGCTCATGCCTTTGCAATACTGATACACAAAAGTATCAAAACACCAACATGCTTATTACAGTTACATGAATTTGGAAGGAAACTGAAATTAAAAATCAGAAATGTAAACACTGTCAACTGTGTTACACAGAAATTGCTTCCAGCTGTGAGACAACTAGAACTGTAATACTGTACCACAATCATTAAAACTGTGGAACACTGTAGCACCCAGTATACTATGTTCCCCATAGCCCAAGCAACAGTTGCCACAGAATATTTCTAATTTAGGAAATTGTGCTCACCAAACATGTGGTAATTTAAAAACTACAACAGTTTCCTACCAGTAACCTCAGACAAACATCTCAATTGAAAAAAAAAACTGTACTAACATCCTCTACAAATAGGATTTGAACTTAAATTTGTACAAAGCTGTGTTAAACTTTGTATTCTAGTATATTCATAACACTTAAAAGAACAGCAACAAAACCTTATTCAGTTTACCTCAATCTTTGGTGGTTCCTGTACTGTGTTAGATTCACTTTGAGCTCTTTCTACATCAGTGGGTGACTTTAGTTTTTTCTTCTTCTTCTTCTTTTTTTTCTTCTTTTCTGATCCTTCTTCAGGCTCAGTTTCACTTGCAATATTTTTTGTTTCTGACTGCTGCAAAAGACCATGAGGCACAGCCTTTAAAATCTTTTTCAGTATCACCTACCAACATATATGCAATGACTAGCCTTACACTACTAAAGGATCTCTTAATCAATCCAGGCTGGGATATTAAGAAGACAAGGAAAATTCAGTATCTCTTAGAAATTCACAGCTACAGCAAGAATTCTTCAGTTGCAGCATACTGCATTGTTAGCAGAATGTAGTGGGACTACTGGGTTTTAATTACGAAATATTAAGCCAAATAAGGCAAGAGTTCTATGTTTCATGTCTTATTCTGAGGATCAGGAATTTGAAAAAAAAACAACCTCAAAGCTGAAAGTTCTTATTCCTAGGCTAGCACTATCTTTTTGATATCCTGTGATTCTTTTACATGACAAGAAAAATTCCAATAAGAACAAGCTGACTTCATATCATCTCCTTTTAAAAGTGGATACTGCAGAGACCCCAGGGAAAAATTTGCAATAGACACAAACATATTGACAAGCATTAGCTGAGAGCAGAGAATTCTCAAGTACCTTTGGTTCACTCTCCTGCTTCCCTTTGCCTCTGGAAAGACCTTCAGATGCTGGTGATGAAACAATTTTCTTTGGGGGCTGCAAAAGTACCGAGGCCCAAGAAACGTGTGGCTGAGCAGAGCCATCTGCAGGTGCTTCAGGAAATGACACTGGGAAAAACGTAAACATAAAGATGTCTCAAAAATAGTCCTCAAATACTCAAAAGAAAAAGAATCAGTAATTAATTAGTCCAGGCTTAGCAAATAAAGCAGAGCCATGTTCTTTCTGAGAAAGGACTTGAATAAAACACACATTTTATTTCTCCAGCAAGCTTTCCTGAATTTTAACTACTCCATATACTGCCCAACACTATATACACAAACAAAATTAAGTGGTATTTGTAAATCTGTACTGTATTATACTAACTTGACACTCCCATGCTCATCTTCAAAGTACTGAAAATTTGGCTATGTTTATATACAAAACTCCTTTAATATTCCTCCTAGCCATCATGTAGCTTTCATGCACAAGACCACATTGGTACTTTTCACTTTTTGAAAACTTCCTGGTGTTACAGGCATACAAAGCAGCTGAAATACTTACTAGCGAGCCTCAGTGTACAAGAATGTCACTCCCTACCACTAAGATGTATCAGTGTTTTGAAAGACATTTTGAAAAATATAATTAATTTTGTAAATATTCCTAACATGCAGCAAAGATAGAACACAATCTAGATTTTTCTTAAGAATGAGAAAAACTTCCCTTGACAATAAAATAGCATAATGGGTTTAAATGGCTAAATTTTGGTAGCAGGGTGAGTCAGGGTGAGTCTGTAGTAGCTGCTGTGATGAGATGGACATGGCCAGCCCCAGACAGCTCCAACACAGACCCATGGCCAGCCTCAGCTGGGCCCATCAGCTGTGCTGATGGTGCCTATGTTATAAAGAGTGAAAAACATGTGCAGGAGTTGGAAGGCAGAATGGTAAGAAAAACTGCGAATACAGCAGCCCAGCAAACAGCAAGGTCAGTGCAGAGGGAGGGGCAGGAGGTGCTCAGGCACCAGAACAGAGATTCCCCTACAGCCCCTGGTGCAGACCATGGTGAGGCAGCTGTGCCCCTGCAACCCTACTAAGAAAGAAGTGGCAGAGTGGTCCCTGTTTCTCTGCATCACTCAGAGCAGGGAGGAGATATTAGGAAGAAGAGAGGGTTGGAGGAAAGTGGCTTTATTTTTGTTTTTGCTTCTCACCATCTGACCCTATTTTAATTGTCAATAAATTGTCAATCTTCATCAAGTTGAGTCTGTTTTGCCTGGCAAACAAATCTGCCTGTCCTTATGTTGGTTCACAAATGTTTTTATCTTTTCTCCTTCTCCTGTACTGCTGAGAAGGGAGAGACAGAGAACAATTGTGTGGAAGTCTGACTGCCTGTCATGGTCAACCCACCCACTGCTATTTTTTTCTCAGGGATAGGAATTGACTAGAGTATTTAACCAAAAACTCCCATTATCAGATGACTTTATCTTTAGAAGGCTCCTCAAGGCATTTCAGCAGATAAATCTGTCCTCTCTGAATCCTGATTGAAGTTACGGGCTGATAAGGACCAAACTGTTCAGACTGGTGCATGTCTGTGTATGCACAGAAATCTAGTGAGAGGCACTCAGACAATTCAATCTTAATGTATGTGATGCCTCCAAAACAATCCTGATGAGCAGAACTCTTTTCACATGAAACTAGCCATGTGATAGCTTGTATCATTTATTCTTGGAAAAAATCTGCATATGACTAAACAGACTTCCAAAACCCAAACAGGTTCCTTTTCTCACCTGACACAACACGAGGCAACTACAGAAATATCTTCCCTTAAACATCAATGACACAACAAAATGGGACTCAATATTGGAGCCAGGGTTCTTCTCTCTCCCCTGTGCTCAGTGTTGGGGCCAGTCCTGTGTAATGTATCAATGACCAGGATCAAGTCAACAAGTTCACAAATGACACCAAACCAAACAGGAGTGTTATCTGTTAGGAAGAGGAAGGCTCTGCAGAGGTATCTGGACAGACAGTATTGATGGACAGAGGCCAACTGCATGCGGTTCATCAAGCTGAAATGATAGGTTCTGTCCTTCAAATTGTCACAAGAATCTCATCTGATTCTACAACTTCTGGAAGAGCAGCAGGGAAGCGGCTCAGAGGAAGGGAACCTGGGGATGCTGGTGAACAGCAACTGAACACGAGCCAGGGTGCACCCAGGAGCCAAGAAGGCCAATGGCATCCTGGCTGTATCAGCAATAGTGTGGCCAGCAGGAGCAGGGCATTGGTACTGGGCACTGGTGAGGCCACAGCTTGAATGTGTCCAGTTCTGGGCTCCAGACATAGAGGACCTGGAGCAAGTCCAGAGAAAGTCAACAGAGCTGGTCAAGGGTCTGGAGCACAAGTCCTGTGAGGAGCAGCTGAGGGAGCTGGGGGTGTTTAGCTGGGAGAAAAGGCTCAGGGGAGACCTTATCACTCTCCGCAACCACCGGGAAGGAGCATTTAGCCAGGTGGGGGTTGGCCTCTTCTCCCAGGTAACAAGAGATAGGATAAGAGGAAAAGGCCTGAAGTTGTACCAAGGTGGTTTCAGATTGGACATTTGGAAAAATTTCTTTACCAAAAGCATTATCAGGCACTGGGCTCAGTGTAGTAGTTGATTCACTGTTCCAGGAGGTATTTAAAACATGTGGAGACTTGACACTTAAGGACATGGTCTAGTGGTGGACTTGGCAGTGTTAGTTATGATTTCTTCCAAACTAAATCATTCTTCAATTCTAAAATCTCAGCTGATGAAATATGAGCAAGAATGAGTGATAAGTGGTCATCTCGATTGAAAAAATGTGATATACTGTTATTTCTGGGTTTCCTTTTTTTATTATGAGCTTGCTCCTAAATTTTTTTATAGTTTACACATCAACAGCTTCTCAGCACACTTTAGTATTCCAAACTGCTGAGATACAAGCATTTAGAAATGCAGGCAAATAATTTTGTTTGAAGAACTTACCCCTACCATCAAGTGAAGAGGGAATTAAATTGGCTCCTGCCTCATCTGAAGCTTTTGGTGAAACTCTGCTTTCTGCAGAAGTATCTTCCTGCAAAATAGAAGTCAGGTAACATAAAAGGATAAAAATCACTGACCTAAACACAGCTAAACACAATAAACCACCATAAACTAAAAATTCTCAACCCACCTACAGATAAGGGCATAAGGACCTTTCTGGCCTTTTTGCCGCTTGTCCTTGTGGAACCATCATTTCAGCCCTATGGTATTACAAAATTTGAGCAGGTGTCTCTTCATACGTATGTATAGAAGCAAGATTATGCCTTCTTATATTTTACAAAAGCATCAAAACAATGATCTAACAATAAACAAAAAGATATTTTGCCATTTCATGTATGCTAAAAACAAATTCTATCATCAAACTAAAACAAATAATGAAAAATGACACTCAAGGGTTAGCAGAAAGTTTTCTACTTTCTACTCTTCTACTTTTTTCATTGCAGACAGTTTTCTACTCAGAAGCATCAGAAATATTCTGTTTGGATCCTTCAGAACTATTAATCATTAATCACTACTGAAAACTTTGATTCAATATATGTGATACACTGCTGAATATTTCAGTATTTTATTTACTAATAAATAGAGAGAAAAAGAAATAAATAATAAGATTCAACAATATTTTTCTCCTTCCGGAATTCAGTTTCTTATTTTTAACCTTTAGTAAAAAGCAATTAAGTACAACAACGCAGACTTTTTTTTTTTTAAATGTGTGGAAACTATTGGATAAGTGACTGCTTACTTATTATTTCCAGGTGAAAGGGAAAACAGTAAACTGCTAAGTACAGGCACATACGTGGTACCTACAGGCAATTTAGACCATACCAGTATATATTACATTTATTTCTGGTGGTACCTGGCTTTCCTCTATCTATGGGCAGCACAGACAAGGAAAGAACATTAAGAAAGAGTAAGAGCAAGCACTGACACCACCACCTAGATGAAGTGCCCTAAAAACTCTAGCTCTGAACTCCCTTGCTCACAAGGTATTTATATAGGTCTTAAATTGCCATACTGAATGCAAAACACTTGAATTAATAATGCTCGTATTTTTGACAAGTTTTATTTTTACAAGTTCTGCAACATGGCTTAGCATGGGCTATCCTTGGTGTCCAGTAGAAGAGACATGTGAAGTTGACCAAGGACATAGTGTTACTTTCCACCAAACTTACTGGTGTATTTTTATGGTGTACATTCAGTATCTCACTGCTTCCCAAACTCTGCGACTTGTGGAAATCCAGAATGCTAGCTTCAAATGTGGGCACAGGATGAGACTCTGCTTTTGGAGTTTCAGTTGACTTCTTGTTTGTAGCTTTACTGAACCTGTCTAAATAAAGCATGTAAAGCCTGAGTAATTAAGCTTGCTTGTGACCATTTCGAAGTATGTTTTATACACTAGTTAACATAACTATAGCAATCGTCACCAGGACCAATATGAGCTGTGCATAGCAACCAGGACTGTTGCTATGCACAGCTCATATTAAATTAAAAACCTAGCAATTATAATCAACATGCAAACAGAGTTCTGACTGAATAAGCAAGTATAAATTCAGATGCTCTTTTAGAATTTTTTTATATCACTTTACATGAATTTTTTCAATCAGGAAAGGACAGGTCACCACTCCTTCTTAAGAGAGTCACACAAAAAAGGGTATCTTCTTCCTTAAATATTCTAGATTTAGAAACATAGTCACAAACTGCAGCGTATTGCACAGACATCCATTCCATATCTATTCCATGTACTTATAACCAAACAACATGTTTGTACCTGGCTTCACGGAATCTCTGCTGCATGTAGAACTCTGGAATGAAGTCCTGTTCACAATTCTGACAGAAGTTTCACCTCCATCATGCCTTTTCTTGTCCAGTTTTTTCTCACCTTCTTTTGATCTCCTCTGCTGCAAGTATTTGTGACACATTTAGTAAGTTTTACTGAAACTTCGTAAAGATAGCAAGTTTACAGTGAGTTACAGTTAACCCCCTCTGCATCTGGAGTTCGACCATCAAGTTAATAGAAAACAAATAGTTAGTATATAATTACCACAAGTAACCAATAAAAATAGGAATAGCCATTTAGACATATGGCATTTAATTTCATCTACCTTGTTCCCTGTGCCATTTTTAGCATACATTATAGCCCAAGTAAGGTGGAAGTATACATATGCTTCTAGACAACTGCATTTTTGTGATCTCATTAATCAGAGCATTTTCAATGGTTTAAAATTGTTTGGTATTAAATCATCCAGTCTGATTCTTTAAAACAAAGTTTCTTTAGAACAGGGCTAAAATCTCGACAGCATGCCATCTTTTGGCTAAACCACGTATCATGGGCAAACTGTTCAAGACTGATGTCAGAACATCCAAAAAACTTGGGAGTAAAGTAGTTAGAGAAGACACACCTACGTGATCCCTGTAAAGGACACAGACTCACTCATTCTACACAGTCATCAAAATCTTACGATTCTTCTACAAAATACAGCTTGGCAGAGCTGGGCTTAGAAATCAGCAAGCAAGGAATAAGCACCAGGTTTGCATCTATGTAAACTGCACTATACCAGCCTAGACAAATGGTTTAACTCTGATCACAGGATGCTGGATTAAATTCAGAGGACACTTGGCAGCCACAGTGTTTACTTGGGTGGGAGGACAAGGTATTTCTTGATCTCCAAAGGCAAATTATTAAAGTGTTAGGACATATGATCAAATTAACGCAAGGCTGCAAATATAAATCACTTCTCTGAGGTTCACAAAATATATGACAGGGAAAAATGACAAAAAGACTATAATAAACAGTACAAGGCCCCTACAAAGATCACAGAACTCCTCCCAGAAGCTTAACTAAGTTTTTTCATATTACATCACTTGTGCTAATGCTGAGCTCATCCTCTCCCCAGAGAGTTTCAGCACATAATCCTCCTCTCAGCAAGAAAACGAATAATTTTAGGTGTCTAGACTTTGTACCTTATGTGTAATAAAGGATGCTTAGGACCTAGTCCTTACAACTCCTCTACATAGGCTTGATCGCAGTGAAGTTACTTAGGTCTCTGCCTAGGGAATAAGGTGCAGCAAAAGTATGTGACTGCAGAACAGATCAGATGAAACTGCTGGAAACAAAAGCAGTTGTACAAATCTAAGAAACACAATGTCTAATCCCCAAGAGAAATGAGATTATAATACACTGAGGTTTTTTCCCTTTTATATTTTGAGAGGATTGTCTATTTTTTGTTTGCAATTATTTCACAAGTTTCAGGAAATTTATCCCAGACAGAGACAAAAATGACTCTTTACACTGTTTACAGAACATCAATATATTTCTGACTGAAAAAGACTACATTTCTAACATGATACTCTCTTCCCTCTTCCCAGCAGCACAAGTTCCTCCCTTCTTGTTGATTGTCTTCAACCCACAGGAAGTCTTGGAAATTATTTCAGATGACCAAAGAGATGTGGTCTTTGACTTGTCATTCAAACAGATGATTACAGATACCAGGTTTGTCTTAAGTCAAATTAATGGAAGCTGCCACAGGGCTTAAAAAAAGGAGCCCTTCTCCCCTCCCGCCAAGCCCCAAGAGTGAAAAACGAAAGTACAGCTCACAAATGAAAGGTGTTCCCCACCTCCTCTCCCTCAACTTTGGACACTTCTTTCCCCTCATGTTCCAAAAATGCTGCTTGAAAAATTGTAGTAATCTGAAGTGTACAATTCTGCAAACTTTTCAGTATTCTGAAGCTGGGCACACTACACTACTATCCTTTCCAAAGGTCACTGATGATCACAAGAAAGAGTGATGACTCACATTAAAAATATCAACCAAACATTTATAAAGATTGAGTTAAAGTAAGAATTTAATATTAATTTTTAAGAAAACACGAATTTGCTCACCTTTGAAAGACTCTTACTGTCTTGTCTGACTGGATATGCTTGTTCAGCAGATTCACTGACTACTCCTGAACCATTACAGTGTGTTGAGTTGTTAGACTGATACTGTGAGCCAGCTACTGGATACACATTTGCAACAACATCAGGTGAGTAAGAGCAGCTGGAGTATTCACGGAAGGCAGGATCTCCCAGAACACTATGTGACGGATATTGAGAAAGAAATGAAAGTCATCCTAGGGCAAGTCTTCAGCACCTACTTGTTGGCTAGACAAACATATTCCTTGTCTAAAGAATTTGTTTAACAAGAAAACTCTATTTCAAAAGGAAACTATTCCATGTTATTTCAATTAAGCATTTACTTACTGCTACAGGCTTCTTTAAAAGCAATTAATTTTGTTTTGGGAAAACATGTAGTCAAGCAAGTATCTTAAAACACACATGTTATCCATTTCCAAGTTTCAAAGCTACTCTGCTTTGCAGTTATATTTCTCATGCCTGTTTAAGGTTACTGATATTCTTCATGCGTATCTTCAGTAGGTTTTTTCTTGTGAAACAAACCAAAAACACAGTGTAAGGACATGACATGCATCACATACTTGACTGCAAAAAAAACCCCAAACATTAAAACCTGTCCTAAAATGACAATAACAAAGTGGAAGTATAACATTTTATGGAGTATAAAACATGTATGAAATACAATGTAGAACTATAAAACAGTAATTAACTGATCTGCATGTAACCATCACAATTTATGAAAACACAGCATGTCTGGGTCATGCCTCTTTCTTTCAATGTATGCTCAAAACTTCCCTTTCAATTTCCTTCTATACTTTGTCCAGAAAATACTTAAGAGTCCAGATTTGATTAGGGAGAATACAAATTTCTCAGATTCAGAAAGTTGCACTCAGCTTTTAAAGCTGCTCTCTAAGAAGCTGCCAGCCTCAGAATTTTGTGTAGATAACGACAGGGAAACCTTCCCATTGGTACAAAAGACTTCAGACAACACACTTCATACTACCTGCTGCAATTCTGACAGAATGTTGTCAAAACAATGTTTATAATCAGTTCACAGATCAAGAAGAAATATACCAAATTAGACTCAAATATAACCATGTCTCAGTCCCAACAAGGCAGAACACTCATTAGAAGGTTACCATTGTCTGAGTTGTGGGGTTTTTTATAGTAATTGATTCAATGCTAATGCTGTGAGCTTTCTCTAATGCATAGAACAGGCCATACTCACCTCAGTGTGAAATTTCTAGTAGAATGAAAATAGGTTGAAAATACTAAGATTTCCTGTAGGACAAAACAATGGCCTACGATGATTGTGTTCACTAGTGCTCTGAATTTTTAAAGAACCACCATAAACTTTGCAGTAACTGTACAATCAATCCAATGCTTAGGGCCATAAGAAGCAATGAAAGAACTATGTAACAACATCAGATTCTTACAAGACTCAATTATTTCCTATTCTGCTATGTAGGTTTTTTTCCTAGTCTGCTCCTTATAAAATACTTCTATAAGTCTATCACAAATACCATTCCTGGACTTTAATAGAAAAATCCCAAAACTTTCAGAAACCTGTAGCATTTCTAGTAAAACTGCCTTTCTGGAGATGCACAGGTTGTGGAGAGGAGATCTAGAAGAGACCCCATACACTAAATATTTTACAGGATGAGAAACCTTGTCGAAGAATCATTTTCCTTGTGTACAACTACATCTACCTCAGCCTGGCTGCAACACAACCATTCTTTCATTCAAGGACTGAATTCAGCTCCTTCCAAAACACACAAAAACCAGACGAATCATTAGAGAACACCACATTCTCCTTAGCACTCTGTAACAATACAGGCCCTTGTGAACAAAAGACCAGGTACCCCATATACACCCAGAGAAAATAAATGTAAAAAACTAAATCATGAAGATAATGCAGAAGCATTTCTACAGTTGGACTAGCAATATTTGGAAGCGTGACTTTTTTTAAGAGTACTCAACATCCAAAACCAGATGGTTAAAATCCCCCAATAAATAAGATTCAGAAAATATACATACTTATCCAAAGATGGTTCCTGAACAAATGGGTAGCATGTAGTTAAGTACCTAGGAAAGACACATGCTTCTGAGGGTTCTGACCATGCCACAGTTACCGCCGCATGCTTTGGAACAAATGGTTTGACCTCTGCTGACAACTTGATGCCCTGAGAAACAAAACGTTTTTTGGCTACATGCATTTGGAGATTAATGTTATTATGTGAAAAACACTCAGTCTCGTGAGCTTAACTCTCATTGGAAAGTGTTAGTTTGCTCTCTTCTATCAAAACATGCAAAACAACAAAGCTCATCAAAAGGAAATGGAAAAATAAAGTGAAAATAAAACCAAGGAATTCAAAGAAATATCTGGCTGCTCTGTAAAGTCACTTAATACCTTCATTCATCATGAAACAGCCACAGTCAGTTAGGTAAAGGACAGAAGCCTGCTTAGAACAAAATGCAGTAAATGCAAATATATGAATTCTTACTTCATATTTGAACAGTACAAACTAAAATTCATAAATATGCTAACACTACTGTTAATCAAGCTCTGTAACATATATGTGTGTAACAATAATGACTTTGTGCACATCTGAATTTTAAGGCTGAAATGATAATTTTATAGCCTTCTTGTTTCTAGCACAACACAAATTTATTAAGACAAGCTTTCCATTTGTTCTGAATTACCATCGACTTCAACTGGGTATGTATATATGGAAGGACAATGAAATGAAACTCTAAGTATTTACTGCCATGTCATCAAAACACATGGCAGGAAGCAACGGCGACTGTAGCCTCATCACTAAGACTCCCGAACCTGGCTAGGTCATAGGTCCATGTGCGTAGCACTACCACTACTGGTTAGAATCTGGTCACCCAGCCTTACAGCGTCTGCGATGTACACCTGTCCTTGCAACAGACCATCAATGAGAAAAGGTTTCGACACTTGAGCTCGCTGGAAGTTAATGTCTGGAGCTGCCCATCCCAAACGGTGGGAAGCGACTCGTTGTGGTCCAACCTGAGCGACCCCTGCCCCCCAGTTTTGACCTTCCAGAAGGACCCTTCCCCCAGTCCTGAACCAAAGCCTGATCCGAGGAGCGGTGGGAATCACCGTGCCCGGAGAAGCATATAGGCAGCCGGAGCGCTCGGCCCAGGCTGGCGAGCGGCTCCCGGGGCGAGGAGCGGCACGGAGGTGCGGCCCGAAGCGATCCGCCCCCAGGCGGCTCCTGGAGAGCGACTCCTTGCTGGGAAGAGCCAGGGAAGGGGCAGGGGACTGCAGGTGCCGCCGCCGCCCTTACCTCGCCGCCGCGGCCCGAGCGCGGCCGCCTCTCAGCCGACATGGCGCGGGGGGCGCGGCCCCGCTCCCGCCGCCCGGCCCGGCGCAGGGCGCGCCGAGATGACGCCGCAGCCCCGCCCCCGTCCCGCCTGCGCTGCCGGGGCAGTGCGCGCGGCCGCTTCCGGCGCGACGCAGCGGGCGCCGGCAGCGTCGGGGGCTCGGCCGAGCCGCCCTGCGACAGAGGCGGCCCCTCCTGTGGACAGGAGAAAGGACGGCCCGGAACACAGGCAGGCACGCACCAGTGACAACCACCCAGGCCTCCGGTGGTCACATTCTAGGGAAAAACACGTCTTAAGCAGATTCCTAGTGAAGGCGCTCGCTTCAGACTTGGACAGACCTGCTCTAACCAGTCTGGTCCAGACCAGCACTTGAGACAGACATCTCTGGTTCTTTTCCTCACCAAACTTTCCAGATTACTTAGTCTGTCTCCACGAGAGTTCACGTTACAGAGGCAGAGCACACACACTTCTTCACCCTGTGTGCTGGTCCTCCCGCACCCTCTTACAGCTTCTGTTGGCCTTCCAAATTGTGCACAACCATAATACAATTAGCCTTTGCAATGAACCCGTTACTCATGAGTTACTCAGTATACAGAACCACCTCCCACAAAGGCACAGTGACAATGCGAGACAGGAAGAGCAGGCTACAACCCCAGAGTAAAAAATAACTGATATGGGCAAAGTTGAAGAAAGGAGCCTAAGAAGCTCTCCAAAATACTGAGTGCTACTCAATCATAAGTTTATACTTAGTAATACCAGGTTCATCAAATGAGTTTTGTTTTTTGAAGCAGGCACTCTTAAAAACATTAAATCACAACTCCAGACACTGAGGTTTCATAAAACATTTCAAAAGTTTATTTCTTAAGCCTACTTATTACTAAACAGTACTGGACTACATACTAGACTGCAGCAAAAAATTTGAGTGCAAAAGTTACAGAACACTAAGAAGTGATGAGCTAATTAGAACATGCAGCACAAACAACACAATTTAAGTCAGAGAGGCACTTACGTTAACATTAAAAGATAAACTTATCACTCTTTGAACATCATAGCAGCCTGCTTGGAATTGCATTTGACTGAGCTTTGTTGCTGTGAATAATACAGCTCATGCACAGGTTTGGATGTATGTTTTGTAAATTTAAAGTATTCACTGAATACTACCAACATATATACACTCATATACATAGTTCCAGAAGATTCAAAAGGCCATGGCTCATTTCTGCTCATCCTTTGGAAGTGGTCTTCTGAAGAGCAGAATATGTGGTTCTGCGGAAAGAAAATTGAACAAAGTGTGAGTTTGTACAAATCTTGATTAACTGATTTCTTTAATCTTGAACAAGAGTTGAGGCTTAGTTTCAAATAAATAATTAGAAAGCCTAAGTAAAGCCCCACATGTAATGTTAACAGACCAAGTATGCAGTACTCTCACAACAGTCAAGTTTTTATTTTTATACGCAATGCTGGCAGTATCTTAAGTTTAAGAGCCTTACAGGAGATGAATGCTGGGAAAATCCAGAGTATTTTATAATGTCTCTTTACATTAGGCTACTTGATAAACACTGTAACTTACACTGACAAACTGCTAATACTGTCTGTTAGGCACATATCAAACACCAACAAAATCCACCTTGGCTAATACACCCTGCTCACATTATAATCAGTCTTCTCAATTTTAAATGCCTCCAAAAAAGTCTAAAATATCAAAGGTACCCAAATAAGGAAAACACTGGAAGGCAATGCTAATTTCATCACGTGATTCTTCAGAAACTTGGAACTTCATGCTGCTGCAATTTATCAATCAACCTGTTACTTTTTAATCAGGCTAGTCAATGGCACAAGCCTGGAATGGTTGATCCTGCAATACCAACATTCTAGATGGTAAGGGTCTTAGGGCTTCACAACCCATTAAGTGAAATACTGATTTTTCAGGAGGCTCTACAACTGGAGGTAAAACTATCCTGTAGAATTTTCAGAGGATTAATACTGGACCTTGCCTACACGAGCATCTATTAAGTTGTTGTACAAAAAAATAGGTGCCATAAAGTCAGCTTTTTGACTTGAAGATATGCTGCTCTATTAACTTTGGTTCAGTCACTGCATATTCATGTTATTTAAGAACTCACAAAAAGTCTGTTTCTATGTGCAGAGGCAGGAACATCTCCAGTCTGATATTTGACTTTTTTGTTTGCCTAATTCTGTTCAGATGTGCTCACCTGGCTCATGGATCATATAGTGAACCCAGCCAAGACTCTGCTGAACACCAAGTCGTCTCCACTCTTCTTCAGACATCAGATGAGATTTTGGCACTTGCTTTGAAAGTTCTCGTGGCAGCATCACATGTCTGTAGAGGTTTAATTATTAAACGCATACACAAAATACTATACACTAGAAAATTGGAAGAGATCTGCACTGAAAGACAGTTACCACGTTATGAATACTCACTTGGCCTATAAAAAAGAGTACTGAATTCTGGCATGAATTTGATTATGAAACCCGTCCCAGAACCCAGTTTAAAATCACTTACGACTATTAAACGTTACACCTGTAAAGCAACTGCAAACTGGGTGCCAAACTGTCTTCTAGATGAGATTTAGACCCCTTTAGACTCCAAGGACTATACACTCAGAGAAACATGCGCTCCTGGCAACAGGCTGATATATCAGCTACTTGAAAAATAAGAACTTTGGACTTCTAAAGTATTTGTAATACCGATTTTAAGTCTAGAAGAGTTAAACTTTAACAGTTCCCCGTCGGCAGGGGACGACGCTGCCCCATCCTAGGCTCAGCGACAACCCCCTCCCTGGAGTTGGCGCAGCGGGTATCCCCCCTCAGCCCACACCCTATGGCCAGGGATTGTGGGGGCCGCTCACCGAGCGGTCTGCGCCAACCGGTAGCAGCATTCAGTCACTCATCCCCTTCGTCCCGCCAGTCCAAAGCCACGCGGAAAGCCCCTACGGAGGGGCTTGGCGCAGCCCCTTCCCGCTGGCCTTGCGCCCTCTCTAGCTCTATTCTGCCGGCGGAGCGGCCTCATTCCCTGAGAGCAGCCCGCACACCTCAACCGAGGAGCCTGCCCGAGCTGCCCGCCTACGGAACAGCTCCTCCAAACCGCTCCAGCTGGCCCTCCCGCACCCTCCTACAGCTTCTTACCGGTACTCGTACTGCTCGTCAGAGTACTTATCAGAATAGTAGATCTGCTTGTGGGCCATGGCGGGCGGCGGCTGGAGCAGCGGGAAGAGCAGCGGCCTCAGAACGCTCCCTCACGGACGCCTCGCGCACTAACTGCCCCCTTCCGCGCCCCGCACCGTTTGAATCCAGCGGCTCGGCTCCTATTGGCTCTCGCCGGGGCTGGCCAATCGCGTGCCGCGCCGCCGCGCCCCACCCGAGCCCACCTCCGCGTGACTCGCGCGCTCTCCGCTCCTAACCAATCCCCGGCGGCCGCGGCGGGCGGGGGAGCGTTACGTAACGGGCGGTAGCGGTCGGGCAGAGCGGCGGCGCGGATCCGAAGCGGGGAGGCGGGGAAGGGGCGCGGACGCGGCTGATTGGCCAGCGGCGGCCGGGGCAGGCGCAGGCCCTTCCAACCTTCGGCGGGGCGCCTGGGGTGGGGCCGTTGCGTCCACGTCGCACATGCGCAACTGGACCCGGCGCTCTGCGGTAGTGCCTCGCTGTGCTCCGTTCGGCCCGGCCCGGCACAGCCTTGCCTTGCCTTGCCTTGCCTTGCCTTGCCTTGCCTTGCTTTGCCCTTCCCGACTTGGCAGGGCTCGGCTCGGCTCGGTCCGGTCCAGTCCAGGCCCCAGTATACAGGGAGCCTGCTTATTTCAGAGTAGTGAAAGAGTGATGCCTTCGTCGTTTTAACTGAGCGTCGTATTCACTTTAAAATGGTGCTGTCCCCTGGCTGCTGGGTAGCTGCTCTAAGCCCGTGGTGTCCTGGGGCGCAGCTGTCGGGGATGGCTGCACCGTCGGTCCTGTTTGGTCAGGTTGACCCAGATAAAACGCGGGGTGCAGGTATTCCCGGAGCAGGGTAGGAACTACGGACAGCATTTCAGTTAGAGCAATTTGAGCATTAAGGATGTTACAAGCATCCTTAACCAGAGAAACAAACCATGGAATGCTTACCTGGCAATACACTCCTAGCAGGCTGCCAGGGTTTGCTGGGAGGTGCTGTGGATCCCCACATAAGCCGTGCTATTTCTGCCCTGTGGGATGAGATAAGCACGGTGGGGAGAGATAAGACAGAAAGAGCAATCCTGTGGTCGCTTTCATAAAATCATGGAACCATGGAGTAGTTGGATGGGGCCTGAAGGATCACGTAGTTCCAGGCACAAACCGTGGATAGATGGGGGCACCTTTCTCCAGATCAGGTTGCTCAGGTTGAATACCGGGCTGTGAACACCCCCGGGATGAGGCACGCACGGCTGGCCTGGGCAACCTGTTCGGGGCTTCACACCCTTACAGTAAAGAGTTTATTAATGTCTAAATTCCTCTCACTCTCCATGCCCCCTGCCCGTGGTGTGCTCCTCTCTCATCTCCTTGCTGGGCCTCTTCAGAAAAAAGGAGCTAAGTCTTTAAAGAAGTTTCTGCTTCCTTGGTGCTGGCAGAAACGTGGGTACTGCCCGTGGTTATGTAATGCATCTGTCTGAAAACAGTTCTGATGTAGGAAAAAAACCAAGCAAATCCATGTGATACATCACTACTGATACACATGCGTGGGTAATAGGTATGATTTTTTTAGTAGCATTGTTTCTACTGGCACTCCAGCATGCCTTAAACAAAAAAAAGTTTAAGCCAGTCTTGCACCATGCAACCATTAAAAGAAGTGTTTCGCATAACCTAGCAGTAATATTTTTCTCTTAATTTGACTGCAGATTAGAGCTTGTTAGGCACAGGTCATTTACAGGAAAAATGAAGTCTCTGTTTTTGAACTGGTATAGCTGAATGTGTGAAATTCATGTAACAAAGGAATATACATTTCAGTATAATTGTAAAACTACAAATCACCTGCAAGTTTTCTGAAGTTTTGGTTAGGTTATTCAAAATAGACAGATTTGGAGTTTTCTAGTGTAATTTCAGGCAGCACAACTGTTATTTTTATATACTTGAGGCAGAATGTACACAATGATTTCTGTTAGGAATATCACTGTGTAGTAATAAGGAAGAAAGATCAAACCACCATGATGGTGGATGAAGGACATTTCCTCTCCATGTCTTCTTTTACAAGCTTTCTGCTTATCTCATGCATACTGAACATGAGAGAAAATTGGTCTTGATGTAAGGCTGTGTGTAAGCCTTTCTCCTTTGAGTTTGTTCAGAAGTGAAAAGGGACATCATGCTCTTGACCAACCTGATAAAGAGCGAGGGAGAGAACAGTTTTTGCAGAACTTCAGCAAGGCTTTTGGCTCCAGGCTCTACCTTGAAAGAGAAGCAGTTGATGTATGGACTGGGTGTGCAGATGGTAACCTCAGGTGAATGGCCAGGCCCAGAGGATGGTGACACTTGACACAAGTCTATTTGGAGACCAGAAAGTGTCCCAGGAGTCAAAACTGGGCCTGAGCCCAGTTTTCAACATCTTCATTAATGCACTGTGGGGTAGAGTGTACTCCTGACTAGTTTGCAGGTGACAGCTAGCTGGGATGGGTAACTGAGGAACCACAGGGTTGTGCTGCCAGGTCAAGGAACTGCAGAAATAGGCTGAGAGGACCTTCATGAAGTTGAGAGGAACAGGTGAAACAAGGTGAAGAGCGAAGTCCTGCACCTGTGGAGGAACAGCCATAGGCACTAGGCACCAGTACATGGTGGGAACTCCCCGACTGGAGGTGTGTTTTTCAGAAAAAGAACCAGGGAATTCTGATGAACACTGATCTGAATGTGACCCAGCACCGTGTTCTTCCTGTAAGGATAGCTAGCAGTGCCCTGGGCTGCAGTAAGGCCAAGTGTTGCCAGCAGGTTGAGGGAGGTCATCCTGCCCCTCCGTAGAGCACAAGTGAGGCCTCTGCTGGCACCTAGCTTTGGGCTCCTGACTGCAAGAGAAAGATGGAGCTGCTGGAGAGAGTTCAATGAAGGGCTACAAAGATGAAAACCTGCGTGTAAAACCTGAAGGCAGGAACCAAAGAAGACCAGAACCAGGTGGTGCCCAGAGGCAGTGTGCACAAACTGAAACATGGGATGTTCCTTATGAACATCAGGAAACCTTTTTTACTGTGAGGCATATGGGACACTGGCACAGAGCTGGTGGAGTCTCCAGCTTTGGAGACCTTCCAAAGCCATCTGGACATGATTCTGAACAATGAGCTGTAGGTAATCCTGCTTGAGTAGGGATGTCAGACCCCATGACCTCCAGAGGTCCGTTCTCAGACACACTGTGTGATTCTCAGACACGCTGTGTGGTACTGTGTGAAACAGGCTCTTCATCACTCTCTTCAGGATACTGTTACTCACAAAGGCTGTGTCAATCACATTGCAAAGAAGGAAATAAACTGTTCTGTACAGTTTGTAGAGAACAAAAATGCTTGAACTTTGTAAAGGCAGCTTTGTCTACACCTAAGGAAACATTTCCTACCACTACATAATTTAAATGTCTTAGAACATTTCTGAAAAAAAATGCTTTCTGTGGTAATGTTTTAGGTCAAACTCATCCTGTCTCTTTCTTTGAGGCCTGCTTTCTATGTTTGTGTCAGTAATGCTTTCCCACCGCAAGTTTTGCAAATACAGAGTGTACAACAAAAGTAATTTTTTTCTCTCCTGTGCTTTAGAATGACCTTTTAATTTTAATTGTTATATGTTTTCATATTTGAAGAAGTTAGTTTCTGGAATTAAGATTATCAAGTGGTGACTTGAATCCTCACTCCAAAGATTCTGAACCAGGTCAGAAGTGAGTGAGACCACAAATTCCCATATTTTTTAAAGCAAAAAGCTGCTCAGAAGCTTTATCATATATTTTTGCCTCAGCATGTTGAAGGCGTGTATTAAAGCATTTATGAAAGAAGTTTGCCATAGCACAGACTAAAAAGTATCCCACATAGCCTTGGGGTATATGTTTGTTAGGAGAAACGTGTAAGCTCCTGCTCAGAGGCCTGTTTGATTAGGGCAGCAGCTGTGATTACATTGCTGTTGAAACACAAGATAAGGTGGCAGAACACCAAGAGAATATTCTTGAGTATCCCTCCCTCTTGTAGCTGTAACACAAGCATGTATAAAATGGAGCACTGTTATTCTGTACTCTGTATGTGAACAGCATGACTGTAGTCAGCATAGAGGCTCTTTAGAGCTAAAGATGGACTATGAACTTTATTGTGGGGGGTGATTTTGTGTATCTAGAGAGGAACAGATTTAAATCCTCTGTGTAAGCTGTTGCTTGTTACTAAGGCCATCCACAGAGATAGGTGGGCAGTGTTGCCATGAAGGGCCCATGTAAGGCCTTCATGTTACATGAAGGGCACCTTAACTATTGCATATGGAAAGTTCAGGATGTAAGTTATGATATATGGAAATATTTTCTGTGCTTTTTATCAAAAGGGGAAGATGAAAAATTTCCCATCTGTGTTGTGCATAGCAGTCTCTGATTAAAAGTCTCTGCAGCTTTTCCTGTTTAGTTCTGTGAGATATTTTAAAAAAGAAAAGTTTTATGTACTTTTACTGTGCTTCAGTTTTCAAACATGTCCTTATAAGACACTAATGTCAGATGCTTTAAAGTATTTTTGTGAATAGAACAGCAAGATAAGAGTGAAGGAACCTTTTGTACTCTCTTCATGAGTCATAATCATATACACAGTTAATAACTTTTGAGTAATTTGAATGTGAATCACATTCATAGCGCATATAGATGAACTGTTACCTATGGTTTTATATTTTCAATGTTTCTTATGGAAGCAAGGTGTAGACAGTTGTAATTCTCTTCCGTTTTGATCCTCAACTAGCTTTTGAACCTATTGACTCAAACTTAAGACAAATGCTGATAAATTATTGCAGGTTTCATGACAACAGGCAGGCAAATAGAGCAGAAGAACTCTGATGGGACATGATGTTACAATTAAAATTGCACCTTACTAGACAGAGGATCTAATAGAGCCGGGACAAAAAGCTTTGCATAAATGCTTCAGGGGTAAATACCTTTTCACATTTGGTGTACATACCTTCTGAGACTGCAGAGCCACAAACCATGAGTCCATAGAAAACAAGTCTCACTTAATTATTATACTCAGTAAGGTAACTTTCTATTTTTGATTTTATTTGATGGCTTTATATAGTGTTTGCCTAGTATTCAGCAACACTAGTTGTCCCCAAAGCACTCTCAGGCTGCTTATATGTGTAGTTTTAACAATATTTGTCTCTGAAGGTTTGATCTTCAGAATTTATCTCTATTGAGATAGTTAAATTTGGATTTACTGCCTTACTTAATTTGAAGGACTTTATCATAAGTGTTTAGTTGTGTGCTAATTAACATTCCCTTAGTAGATTCAGAAGATGCATTATTTGTGTTTTGTTTCGGTCTGCACAAAATTGTGGAGAGACTAAAGAATGATGCTGTGTTTTTGATGATAATATGGTTTGATTTTGGTACTCAGCACTGGTGAGGCCACACCTTGAATTGTGTGTTCAGCTCTGAGCAAGAAAGATATTGAGGTGCTGGAGCATGTTCAGGGAAGGATAGTGGAGCTGAGGAAGGGACTGAAGCATAAGTCCTGTGAGGAGCAGCTGAGGGAGCTGGGGGTGTTTAGCCTGGAGGTTCAGGGAAGGCCTTATCCTTCTCTAGCTGACTGTGAATAAAACAATGTAAATGTTGAAAATAATAAAATAAATAAAATTCCAGTTGAATTGCTGAGGGTTGTCCTCTGAGAGAGGATAAACTCCCTTGAAAAATAGAGCCAATTTTGATGCATGCTCCAATTTTGAACCATGCAGTTCCTATACTGGTTCAAGAATTGCATTTTGAAGGTGAATAGATTAGAATAAATTATTCCCAAGTCATAGAAGTGCCCTGCTTGCAGGATGAATATAGAAATACAGAATGTCTGTGGTCCATTCAGATCATTGCAGAGGTTGGAGGCTAATGTTGATCTGTGTCGTTTCACTGGGATTTAATTCTCTCATTCAGCTTTTATGGATCTTATTGTGGAAGTACTGATAAGAACCTGCTCAGCCCTGGCAGACAGGGATGGGGAGCAGAACAGACCCCGTGCAGGCCAGGAGGAAGCAGTCAATGGCCTGCTGCGCCCCTTGGACACTCACAAGTGAATGGGACTGGATGGGATTCTCCAAATACTGAGGGAAGGGAGGAGGAGCTCACCCAGCCACTCACCATCATCTGTCCTGGTTAACCAGGGAGGCCCCAGACACCTTGTTAGGCTGGTCAGTGTGATGCCCATCTACAGGAAGGGTTGGAAGCGGGATCCGGGGAATACAGGCTGGGGAAGGTTAGGAAACAGATTATCCTGAGCGCCATCACACAGCACATAGAGGACAACTGGGGGATTGGGCCCACCCTGTGTGGGTTTAGGAAAGGTAAGTCCTGTTTGACCAACCTCATGTCCTATTATGACCAGGTGACCTGCCCAGTGGATGAGGGAAAGGCTGTGGATGTCGCCTACCGGGCTTCAGCAAATCCTTTGATACTGTCTCCCAGAGCATTCTCCGGGAGAACCTGGCAGCCCACGGCTTGGACAAGGGCTCTATTTGCTGAGTTAAAGCAAAGACTGAACCCAGAGAGTGGTGGTGAATGGAGTAACACCCAGCTGGTGGCCTGTCACTTAGTGGGGTTCTCCAGGTCTCAGTATTTGTGCATCTCCTATTTAACATCTTTATCAATGATCTAGATGTCGAGATTGAATGCACCCTTGGTAAGTTTTAGATGACACCAAAGTGGGCAGGTAAGTTGATCTTCTGGAGGGTAGGAAGGCTCTGCAGAGAGATCTGGATAGGCTGGATTGGTAGGCAGAGGCCAATTCCATGAGGTTCAATGAGGTGAAGTGATGGGTCCTTGTGTCACAGCTCCAGGCAGTGCTACTGGCTGGGGTCAGAGTGGAAAGCAGCTCACTGGAAAAGGACCTGGGGGTGCTGGTTGACAGTGGCTGAACATGAGCCAGCTGTGCCCAGGCTGTCAAGAAGGCCAATGGCATCCTGGCCTGTATCAGCAGTAGTGTGACCAGCAGGCCCTGGGCAGTGATTGTCCCCTGTACTCAGCACTGGTGAGGCTGCACCTTGAATTGTATGTTCATTTCTGGGCCCCTCACTGCAAGAAGGATATTGAGGTGTTGGAGCATGTTCAGGAAAGGACAGTGGAGCTGATAAAGGGACTGAAGCACAAGTGAGGAGCAGCTGAGGGAGCTGGGGTTGTTCAACCTGGAGGTTCAGGGAAGGCCTTACTCTTCTCTGGAACTGCCTGACAGGAAGGTGTAGCTAGCTCAGGGTCAGCCTCTCCTCCCAGGCAACCAGTGACAGGACAAGAGGACATAGGCTCCAACTGTGCCAAGGGAGGTTCATGTTGGAAATCAGTAAGAATTTCTTCATGAAAAGGGCTATTGAGCCATTGGAATGCTCTGCCCAGTGGTGAATTGTTAACACCAAAAATCACAGACAAAGACTCTCTAACTAGTTAAAATTAGAAAGTGGTATGTTTATTATACCAGCAGGCGGCATGGGCGGGGTGGGGGGTGTGTGGTTGTTCCCAAAAGGCGTGACCACGCCACACAAGGATTTTTGCCTTCCATTTATTTCCCAAAATAATACATATACATAACCCCGGCACCTCCCATCCCCGCCTTATATTAAAATGAGGTTATTAGTCCTTCATGCAAGCGCAGCTCTTCTCTTGAATTGGGTTGGTGGTCTCGGATTCGGTCCCAGATTCAGTCCCACCCAGTGGTCCCAGGGATCAAGTCAGGAAGGTCTTTGTTGGGTCTCTGTAACCCTCTGGCACAATCAAAGGCCCTTTGCTTTGTGATGGATTAACGCAGAGTCCAGGTGCTGGGCATTGTTCTACTGGTTTCAATATGTTCCTATAATGGTCCACTTGCTCCACTTCCTTCTATAAATAAGCTGATAATATAACAATTAGCTTTAGCTTAAGCATCTAATAATCATTAACTTAGCACTGGTGTATCTAACTTCAATATGAATTGGTTGTAACCCTCAGCTAAAATCTTAAATTTTAAAAATCATAATTCAGGGTGGTGGTGAAGTCACCAACCCTGGAGCTGTTTGAGAAACAACTGGACATGGCGCTTAGTTCTGTGGTTTAGTTGACAACATCAGCTTCTGTCAAAGGTCAGACTCAATGATCTTGAAGGTCTTTTCCAGTCTTAATGGTTCTATGATTCAATTCCCCTGTTAAACAAAATCAATAATGCAGAATTTAGCAGATGATTTCCATAGCAACCAATGCTCATAAAACACATTCAGGATGATACTGTGTAATAACTGGAGAATCAAGCAGAAGAAGATTCTGTCAAATGAGGATGAGGCACAGTCCTGCTCAGATTTTTCATGGAGGTTGCATGGAGGGCAACATGTGTCTTGGAGTGGATCTAGGGTAAAGAATCTGTAGTGGAGATTTCTTCAGTTACTGGATATTTTTCATACAGTGTTTAAATACTTTAAGTAAGGTTTTATTTAAACTGGAATAATATGTCAGTGCTAGACCTGAAAAATGATACTTTCAGCCAAACTTATCTTTGCAGCTTTCTCTAGTGGTTACCTTCTGTAATGGCACAATGTAAGAGTTGGACGAGTATTGTGATGACACATTCCTGGTTTAGTCTAGATTCTTGAGGGATTTCTTTGCCCATTTGGATTCTTGCTTCATGAATGTTCAGGTCATCTTTGGGCCAAACGTCTTCTCTCCACAGTATCTTGTTGCAAGGGGTTCCATGGCTGAAGAACAGGTTCCTTTAAGAGGTATTTTTTTATTTATGCTATATCTGCCACATGCTAGGTTTTACCTTGAAAAAGCCTGTGAATGTTTATTCATTTTCCCACATGTTTGTAGTTCCAAGAGATAGGGTATATATCCTACAGGATTATAGGCTAAGATTTTGATTTTGCATTGATATTTCCCCACCTCCCTTACATAAATATTGCTCATTGACTTCTGTGACGTTACTCAAATGTTTAAAATATATCACGTATAAATTTTGTAGATACATAGGAGTAAAAGAAAGTGTTTGTGAGCTAAAAATACATCTGTTTACAAGTATTATAAAGGTTGCCTTAAGTGTTGTTTAGTTAAAGTGATAAAAGATGACAAATACAAATGAAATCAAGTGTAATCTGAGTAAACCATATACATACAAATATTTTTTTCTTATGCTTATTGTTATAATTTAAGGTTTAAAATAGCCACTGGAGGGCTCACTGCTCTTATGGTAAATGACAACTTTTTCTTTCAAAGACAGTACTTTTGAGTTTTGGTTAAGGCAGTATTAATAGGTGTGCTCTTGTTTGAGGAAGACTGGATGATAACAGAATTTTTGAAGATAATGCACAGGGAACATCTACATTTTCATTTCAAAGGATAACAATTCTTGTGCTTGTTACCTGTGTCACACTGTGGGAACGTTTACAAAGGTTTGTAAGGCAGGAGGATCTAGATGCCTGGAAATGAACATAAAGGACCAGAGTTCCCACTCTCTTACCATAAAAAATGTAACATTTCTTCCTGTCAAACAGCAGGGTTTCCCCATTTTGAGGAGCCACCTACACGCATGACAGATTTTCCCTTTTGTTCTCCATTATGTGTGGCAACAAAGCTTCGGTGATGAGTCAGCCCTAGGGCTGTGGTCTTTTTGGACCACTGGTAGATCTGGGATCAAATGCAACATATTTAATTGGTGTCAGTTTCTCCTGACATTTTTAATCAAGCCTTTATTTAATTGGAGTTAAACAGAACTTAGTTTTCAGAAACTTTCGGAGCAATTAGTTTTGCTTACATACAATAATATTTTTGTATTTTTCCCAGCCTGAATCTTTCCTTTGTCTCTTTGGGTTTTTAGTATCCTTCTTGGATATGCACTGTGTTGTCCAATCACTGATAAAATGAATGGAGCTAAATGATTTATATGTATTATGAACAGCTTCCTTAAGTTCACAACAGTACTCACCACTTTTCTGTGGGATATACATGTGCTCTATGAAATGCACTGTTCCTGAAGTGATTTTGCTAGTAATTTGTGGTTATCTTATTCTTTCTGTTCCTTTGGGAATATATTATACCAGAATTTCACTCAATGTGTAGCTTTAATTTAAGGAAACTCATCTAATTTGTTGTTCTCCAGTGATATTTTCAACCTATTTAAAAATATTTGCCTTGCACTGAGTAGCTGTTTGAATTCTTTCCTGTGATTTTGGATCCTGCATTTTGAAAACTAATTCTGTATTTATTTTATTTTTCCCTGCTTATATATGTCCAATTTGAGTGTTCCTCATGACTCCCCTCTTCCTTTATTTTAGATACTAAAAAGTTATCTATTGCAGGGGATACACAAAATTTTGATTTTTCTGGCAGGTAAACCTCTTTTATAATTCACAGTTAAGTAAATATTAAGTATTTTTGATTTCTTAGTTCTTAACACATCTTCCTTCCACCTTCCATCATCCTTTTAATTATTCATTTAAAGAAAAACATCCATCAGTTAAACTCTTGCATTATACATTATCATGCAGTAGCTATACAGAAAATAATTTACCAGTTATAACATAGATGGGAAGAAGATCCTGCCTGGAAATACATTTTGTCCGAGTCTGTCTTTCCTTCTTCTCAGACTAAAAACGTTTGTCAAAATTCACTTCTGCATTTCATTCAGGACGTGTGTACATGGGGCCATCTTACAAATTCGATACGAAACAAGCCTTTTTCAGATAACTTCACCTCTAGGCACGGCATATATTGGAAATATGTTCAGTTTGAAACATTTTCCTGTTTTTACAGACATATCCCTTTATGTAATGAATAGATTGCCTCTGCTCTAAACTGTTAGTTTTCCTAAGACTATCTTTGACTCAAGTTTTCCTCGGCTGTAATTGAATATTAGTCACTACATGCATGCATTTGCAGACTTACCTTTAAAAAAAAAGGAAAAAAAATCAGCCAATTCACAGAAGAGAAACAGGCAGACTGATTCATCTTACTTTACAGGTATTAAAACTTCATGCCTTTTCGTGTTTTTAGTGGAATATTAGTGGTGTTGTCATGGATATCCTGTTTTGCCATCTTGCAGATGTGCTAAAAATGGGATTTTTACTTCCCACCTCTTAACTATTCATATGAACTTGCTTGAAATCAGTTAAAAGTCTTTAGCCATCTCAGCAGATCTTGGACTAAGATGTAAGGGAACAATAGAATGTTTTATTTCATAATATTTTCCAGTTATTTATACATCTCATTTCACTGTTGAAAATTAGATGCATGTTGTGTGCTTTCCCTCATGCTAGGGCCCACCAAACTGGAAGCTTCTGCTGGCTTAGACTGGTAGTGCAGCTCGTGCACCTTGGCGTTCCTCCCAGGAACCTGTCATCACTTTAAGAGAGACATGCAGGCTCAAAATATTAGGCCTTAGGGCTACTGTTTTTTTGAAAATAATTTTTTTAAACTTTTGTTTTGGGGCATAATCTTGTGATTAGAGGTTCAAAGTATGGACTGAGTGCAGATTTGGAAACCATTCCTGTATACAGTGTTGTTTTCTGGTGTTTTTATTGTGGTCTGTGAGTCATGTGAATATGCCTCCCTTAGGGTGGACTTGGCTGTGGTGGCTGAGTCGGTGCAGCTGCTGGTGACCTCTTCCCACTGGTGACAGTGGTGGGAAGAGGCCCCCATCCCAGGCAGCACCATGGGGAGAATGGGTCAAGCCTAGCCTGCAGGAGCTGCTTTAAGCTTGGTCTGGCCTGAGCTGCAGTTCCCTCTGTGTCACAGGCATGCTTGTGACTGGCCCAGGACCCTAAACCTGCTGTCTCTGTCACCACACTGGACTCCCAGCACTCCTTCCCATAGGGAGCTGCTGGTCCTTGCTTTTCCCTGGTCTTTTTCAGGTGCTTTTCCCTAACCTTTTTCAGCTGTATCTTAGAACTGTCATGTCTGTAATATCTCCTTTTTTTGTGTGCTTTACTATAAATTCAAACCCTGCAAGAACTTTCTACCAGCTTACAGAGGGAGGTAGAGGCATTTCAGTTTCCCTTCTCCCCCAACCTACTTTCCAACTCAACCTCCCTTTTGTGATGCTGGAATCACCTGCATTTCTGGCACAGCAATGCCACTTTTGACCCACTGGTCCCACTCATTCTACCATCTGTACAGCACAGAGCTAGAACCCTCATGACTCTTGCTTCAGGCTCAGGACAGGGGTTATATGATGCACTGATTCTCAAAATGCTGCTGGTAGTTCACATTTCATGAATTCTCTATTTAAAAAAAAACCAAAACAAACAAACAAAAAAATAAAAACCCCCAAAAAAGAACCCCTTTAGTTGCTGTTGGCCATGTTGATTTTAATTTTAGATGAAACATTAAAGGCTGTGGGAAACAATAGCTTGATTCTTTGTGAAGACACAAAAAAACACTGTTAATTTGTCTCTTTACATTTGTCTCTTTACATGCCTTCTGGAATGAGGTACTTAGTAACATAACCACTGCAGTGCAAGCGTATGACAGGCAGAGGGGTGGGGATGTGTAAACTTGATTCACATTTTTAACTGAATCTGCACTGTGGAGCTGTGTGTACATCTATGCTCGTGGGATGTGCCTGCCAGAATGCATCCTGGGCTCTCCATTCCTGTATGGTGCAGACCAAGGACTGGCCAAAATGTGTCATAAATTTTTCTTCTGTGGAAATGACAGTGGATGTGGAAATGGCAGAGACATTTTTACTGAACTGTGATTTGCAACAGTTGCCATACTCATAAAAATCTGGTCAGAGCTTCCACTTTTGGGCTCTTTATAAATTATCTTATTTATTTACCTCACAAAGGGAAATAAATTACCTTATAAATTGATATATTAAGATTATTGCTAAGTCTTTGGTATATGTAGCTTTCCAGTAGAGTATAACTCCACTATCAAATCTTGCAGCTGTATGCAGAAAGAACTGGGTTAGGTTTTGTAACTGCTCTTGGTTTTCAACTGCAGCAGGGTAAGGCTATAATTCTGGAACAGTACTCCTTAAAGAAGCCATAAAATGTATACAGTTTTGAGAGTGTACTTCTGTTTTGGACTTAAAAATCTGTTTTGGGAAGATGCAAGAAATAAAAATGTGAATAAGAGGGGGTGTGTTTCAGGACACTGAGTAAATTAATTGTTGCTTAAGATGAAGTCACTTTATTATTTTGGGTCAGTGTTACATAGTGTGCTTACAAAAATTACTCTGCTTTGGGTAGATAGTTTTATGGTTGGAGTTTGGGTTGTGATAGATAGGAAACATTTCATTTAATTTAAGAAATGGATTTCAGAGATGTTGTGTTGTGAGGGCTACCATTTTGGAAATATGCATAAAACAAATCTGAAATTAGTCCCATGGGAAAAATGCCATGTTATTACCATTATATATTACTATTACGTGTGGTGTGGGTTTGCAATTGAAAGAAAATTAAATAATGTGTGAATTCAGACTCATTATCCTGCCTGAACGCAGGAGATTGAGTTCTTTCTCCGTGGGCTCCATCTCACAGAGGGTCAAGCACAGTATGGATGTAGATGTGTGCTTTTTCTTGTGAGATGAAAGGCTGCCTATGGGATTCGTGCTCTGGCTTGATCATGCTGTTTTCTGCTGCTTGATATCAGCTACTAACCTGTGCTGCTGCAAGGGAGCCCCCAGTGAAGAGAAGTGTTAGTTTGATTTTTAAGGGTACAACAGGAGTCTAAACAGTGTAGCTGGCCATCCAGGTCTTTGATGACAGAGGTGGATTTTCAGAAAGACAAAAACAGTAGATGCTTTTGAATTTTCAACCTGCTGTCCCTCAAAATTAATCTCTATGTGTATCATTTGTTTTTTGATGACATTGATCATTGATGTCAGTAGTTGGATGCTATGTAGTGAAGCTTAGACTTCAGAATTGCCCGTTCATAGTTTGAGAGTGCTTGAATTGTATTTTAAACCACTAAATATGTTGCATCTGTGAAATACCAAATTTCTTTTCAGAAGGGACACTTTTCCCACTCTCTGTGTATTATAATTTCTTAATGTAAAATATAAATATAATTAAAAAGTGTGTGAAATCTGAAAATAGTATCTCTGGATACTAGCACAGTATCTCTGGAGTATTTTTCTGACATTATTGTGCATTTTTTAATGTCTTAGTTATGCCTGAGGAGTCTGAAAACTTTCTTCAATATGTCTTAAAGCATAGCAAGCGTTACCATGGTACCTCTTAACATTTTTTCAATCAGCATATGGAGCCACAAGGGGAGAAAAAATACTTGAGAGAAGAATTTTGGAATGGCATAATGCTAAAATAAACCTGTTATAAAAAATGCTCCATATGATTGACGATAAATTAAAGGAAACAGTCCTGTAATGTATCATCTGTTAGTTAAACATGTGCTCTCATTTATCTAATCAGTACATAACCAAAGCCAATTACTACAAATTAGCAACAACAAATGACAGCCTTTAATTAACTTGAAGCTGTATCCCCTTATTTAAGCCTTCAATCCAATATCTGGAAAAAATTAACCTTCAGGGTGTTCAATATCTCAAACGGTAAAACTAAAATGGAGACACTGGACTGAATGTAGGGATTAGGAATGTGACAATTTTAACATTGTCACAGAACTAGTTTGCCAATGCAGTCAGCTCCTTCCTGAAGATGTGGTGGGACGCAAGAGGGAAAAGGTTTTCCTGAATGGTATTAAGTGGTAGCAAGGCTCCTCACAAATCAGTCGAAGACTGAAAGAGTTGTTTAAAAATCCATAGCTCACCCATATTTTCCAAAGCACATATTTCTTGTGACTGCCAAAATATAGTACTTTGCCCTCCTTCAGAGTACCTTACAAAATGTGAGTTTTGTGAAGCTTCCAGGAGGTAAGTTAGGTGGTAAGGCTTCAAATGTGTTTAAATATGTTGCTTTTTTAAAATACAGTCAATCATGTGATTGAGCTTTTATAAATACAACATGTTAGTTGAAGACATATGGTTTCATCAGTAGGGAATGTTTTGTATATTCCAGTTTCAACTTGTTACAGGATAAGGATGTGTTTTGCTCCAACTGTTGTTCAAGATGAAGTTTTTTTAAAGAGAATATAAATTGCAGTACGGATTGTACAATCCAGCAACCAAATGTTGAACCTACATTCAACATTGGCTGTTCAAAGCACAAGAGAATTTAGACAGTAAGAGGATCAAATTATTTTTGCCCTTGTGTTTGCCTCACTTTTATGGTGACCAAAATATAGAAGGGAAGAGCCTGAAGCTTAACATAGACTCACCAGTTCTTCAACATGCATTTTGGCACTGTCAGAGTTCTTCCTGCTGCATGAAGCAGATTCAAAGGAAGAAGCTGGGTATTTTGCAACAATGCAAATGTAAATACATAAGTGTACCTCCGATTTTAAAATGCAAAAATGTTTGCCTGAACCTTACTTTCCTTGGTGATTTGTTTTACATGAAAATGCTGTTGCATTGGCTATTAGTGCTGTATATCTTCTGTGAATGAACAGAAAATGTCAGTATTTAGGGTGACATCTTTGGAAGCATTAAATGCATATGCAAGCACTTTTAAATGGCAGAATATAATTAGAGCTGTGAGTTTGACAGTAATTACTACAAAATTACAATATTTTTCACTGTGCAGAAGGCAAAACTAAATGAAATGGATGTGTTAGCATCTGGTAAGCATGAACACAGTTTCTTTTAGATGGTTGAATATCATATTTGTGGCACTCTGAGTGAGATCTATGGCTGATTGTTCCTTACCATTCACTTGTTGCATCTCAATCTGCCCTGTTTGTAATTGGAGGATGCCTCTTTCTGCAGCTTGAAAATATGAGTGGGGAGGAGGTCAAGTTCTCTTTAGTCGTTCAGTCAGGAGTGCTCCAGTGCAATCACACATGCAACCATATTCTCAGGACCTATTAGTTGGGAAGGCAACTGTCTAGTACTTTCCCAGTGCAAATAATTGCCAGGGAGAGAAAAGGCTTTTTAAATGAAATTTTCCCCCACCTTTTAATATCAGGAAAAACACAGCTTTAATTCTGTTCCTGCAGATACTATGTGTTCTCCTGTTATACACAGTATTGAGCAGAGTATTAAGTTCCAGCTTTGGTGCCTGTATGAAATATTAGCATACTTTTCCTAGTGTTGAAAGAAGGGTAATGATTTGAGACAGGTTATATGCATAAATTCCTTCCATTCTTAGATGTCAGTGAATTTCTCTCAATGGTATGCTAAAGAGTATGTACACATCATAAGGCTAAATAAGAATATGTTTATTTTTTAGCCTATAGGTCAAAATATACATTTACTTCCTCAGTGCTTTCTGTACATTCCAGGTATCCTTTCAAGAAGTTTTAGCTGCATGGGATTTTCTTTGAGGGCAAAGGGTTTTTTTGTATGGGTTTTTTTTGGTTTTGTGTGTGTGGGTGTTTCCTTTTTTTCTTTCTGTTTTCATGCTGTGTCTTTTACACTGTTATTATTGTGCATGGCATATGTCACTGAAATAAGAAAAATGAAGATGATGAGAACTAGAAGGAAGATAATGGTAGCAGGATTTCAATTTGGTTTTAAATTAATCTAGACATTTTGCTTTGCTGAATTTAAAACAAGCCTGATAAGGCAGGTGAGAAAAAGTCCTGTAATCTTGCTCTATTTCCATATTATTAATTATTGGGCTTCACTGAACTTAACTTACTCCTTAAAAACATTCTAAATTAGAGAAGCATGCATTTAATTGGTTCTCATCTTTGTCTTAGATAATTCTACAAAGCATATCCTATTATAGGGAATAGTGAAAGTACAAGTTTCATGACAGAACTGAAATATTCAATTTTATAGTTGCATTAAATGCATTTTTATAAATTAATTTATTCATTTATGTATTACTTCATGTCCAAAAGTTTTGCTTTCTTCTTACAATATAAGTAAGATAATATAGTACCTCTTCTGCAGTATTTGTAATAGTGGTTATGGTGTCTGTATACATCCACAGTTAGTTCTGGTAAACATGGTGGGCCCCTGCACAGGTTAAAAACAAGGTCTGCTGAATAACTGATTGTGGAGGTGCCTCTCAGATTCTCATAGGATGCAAAAAAGATGGAGAAGTTTCATGATATTTTTTTCCCAAATGAAAGCAGTGTGTTGCATGTATGACAAATACTTTAATATGCAAGACGAATACCTGGAGTGTCTTATGTATGGGCTTCCTAGAATTTCAAAACTGGTAACAGGGAAGGTTCCACCAATAGATTTCTGAGTGGCTATGATGGCAAGTAGAACTGAAACTGCAGGAGTAATTATTTTTAAATCTCAGGATATATGTCCTTTTGGTTTTTTTTTTTTATTTTTTCTGAAACAAATGTTTTAATAAGTATGTACTGAAACTTAGTAATCAGAAGATAATTTTATATAAAGACATTTAAAATTCAAGTCGGTTTGAGTTTGTTGGGTTTTTTTCCCCCACATTTCCTGTATTCTATTTTTGCAGTTGCAGCCCATGTTTCTGCCTTGATTTAGTTAACTATATTTGGCTTGGAAAATGTATCGTTACATTATGTACACTGACTATATGATTTCCTATGTTCATATTTTTAAGTTGTTGAAATGCAAAAGGCAATAAATGCCCTTACTTTTCCTATTACCATTTTCCAATACTTACTGTTTCATCCTGTAAAATTGTTTAACTGTGACTGTCAACACATTCTTTGGCATGGATTTTGCTTTTTGGAGTAAAATTGATAAATAATGATACCTTCCCAGACTTCCAGCAGAGGTTTTGGCTGTGAGAATAGAAAATTATTGAACACTGATCAAAGTATTTGGGAGCTACCGGTAATTTTAAAGTAATCTAAGCCATTAGGTGGACAAGTTGCTCATTCACCTGTAGTTATAAAAATAACCCAACACTGTTGTGCTACTATTTTAGAGTAGTTTTTACTTATTTGCTACCTAAGGAAACAAGAGGAGAAAGGAGGAAGAATTATCTGTTTAGAAAGATAATAAACAGAGAAAGAACAATGATCAAAAGGCCAGCAAGTTGCTGTTCACAGAAGTAGCTATTGAGGAGATTGAGTAAGGGGAGAAAGTATACAGCTTATTTAATGATTAGATGGGATTTGTTTGTTCTGAACAATATTCAAACATTTGATCTGCTAAGCAGATAGCTTCAGTCTGAATACTGAACAGGCATTCACTAGATGTAATTTCGCTGCAGTAAAATCTTACCAGCCTTTATCACTATCTTTCCATAGCCTGTAGAGAGAGTTTAGGATGACTTGGTTTCTAACTTTAGCCCCTCCACTAAGTGTCTAAAATTAGGTGGGTTGAAAATGAATTTTGGGAACATGCCACTCAGTGGAAAAATTAGCTTTGAACCTGGAAACTCCCACCTGCAATCTGCATATTAACGTGTCAGAAACATGTGCTATATATGGGCGGGATAAAAACAGTTGTACTGTTTATGGACACGTTGCATTTCTGCTGAGATTCCATAATAATACTTGAGATAGCTTTCTGTGGCTGTTTTAAACACATTGAATTCTCATTGGCATGTCTGAACTTTACAAGCAAACATTCATAGACTTCATTCATCACCTTTATTTGTTGCCCAGAAAAAGCTTATGTTGGTCCACCTCTAGATATCTAGGAACTGAATTTTCACAAATACTACAAATGACAGTAGTGAATTATAAAAGCCATATGATCTTAACCAGTTTTTAAAAATTGAAATCTTTATCTTTCTTTTTTTTTTTTAATCTATGACATGAACGTTGAGAGAATATTCTCTTTCCCATAAAATATGCAGTAAAAAATCTGTCTCACAGCATTATCAGCAATGCCCTTTTCCCAAGTAACTAACCTTTCCTGAGCTAAGCCCTGAAATGAACCTATCATGGATATGACCAGCATTTTATGACCTGGCCATGATAAATGGAGAATTAGTCCTGTGTTACTCTTCTATTCAGTTAATCATTTTTCAATTTTGAAACGGCAGAGGGAGATTATATTACATTTTTTATTGACATTAGGAAAGCTATTTTCTCCTGAGTAATGTCACACAGTCCTTAACATCATACAAATGTGTCGTTACCTAGGAGCTCAGTAATCTTGGTTCCCAGCATTAATAGTGTTTAATTATATAATATGATTTATTGCAATGTTGATTAATTTCCTTCAAAAAGTAAGGCAAATGTTTTACAACAATGGTATCCATTAGTACTACATCATTGGGACACAGGACAATTTTATGCTCTTTTGATTAATTACATCTCATGTTGTCCTGTCCTGTCCTGTAGCAATATATTTTTATACTAGAGTTTCAGTGAAGAGGGTGACCAATGAAGAGCACAAAGAACAATCTTTGCCATTTTCAATTTCCTACTTCATGTGCTCTGCAGTGCCATCCTTAGCTTTAGTAAAGGTGGAGGAGAGGAGGAGTGACCTGCTATCCAAACTTCCATGCTGTTTCCTGAGTGTGTCTGATAGCAGTGCTTTTGAAAAGACTGTTCTCAACTCTGAGAGCTTATCCAACCTCTCTAAGTCTGGCAGTAGCATAAAACACTTTGTGTTTTTAAACAAATTGCTTTGTGTGTTTTCTTGTGGACTTTGCTATTTTCAAATTTACCGATTATTTCTAAATTAAATTTGTCGTATTACAACCATTAATATATATGTACAAATTTCTGTTTTCATTTTCTTCTTCTTCTTGACTGCCTAGATAAAATTTTCTCTTTTCATACTGGGAGGACCTTAATTCTTTTTCTCACATGCATCTATTTTTCTCTGCAGATTTTTTTCTGTAGAATTTTATATATAATATATATATATATTTTTAGTTACATTATTTATATATTTAAATTACAGGGGTTTTAGTTTTTAAATCCCTTTTGGTTATTTTTCAGTTTCTTTTTTGGTTTGTGATAAGAAACTAATTAATTTCCCTCATTCCTGTATGGTTGAAATCTGTGGAGAGTTCTGTTTTTGTGTAAAAATAAAATGAGTTTTTATTCTGATAACATTTCAAACAACCAAATTTGTCATTAGAGAATTCTGCCGCTTTCAAGCCTTTCTAAAAGACCATTAGTTTTCATTATAAATGAGAGTTAAAATCTTTTGTGCCTATGCTTGGATATAAGATTTGAAGCTGTTACATCTGCTACTTAGAATGATGTAATTGATCTGGTATTTAAAAATGCCAGAGTGAGTAGGTAGTTGTGGGAGATGATATGAACACTTTTAGCAGGTGCCTTGCTTTCCAGTAACCATGGACCTTAATGAATGTTTATAGATACTCGAATTTTTAGCATTTAAGGGGGTTTTTTTCACTAGAATCTTGTTTGAGTTTCACCTTTGTATGTGGTATACAAATATTCAAGGAAATAAACAATTGCATGTGAAAGTAGTTAGTTAACAGGCATATGAGGCATCAAGACAAAGATAGAATTTGTAGTGAGTTAACATGGTACAGGAATAGCAATGCGAAGGTGGAGGAATCTATTTTGGAACAGGGAGTTGTTCTTGTGCTTTAAAAACCTTCAGGAACTTATAACAGGCTTTTTTGAGCTTCACAGCTAAAATTGCTTTGTAGATTTTACACCTTTCAGTACTCACTTTATTGAGATACTTTGTGTCAAAAGTTTTGTACCACAGATACTACAAGGCATTGCATTTGTATTGCTTCATCAATTAATGAATTCTTCTGTTTGTTGGCTACTATGAGTTTGGATTTTTTATCTGGTAGTTGTCATCAACATGTGGGAGATATGTGCTGAAAAGAAAGTGAAAAGGTCTTTCTACCTTAAGGCTAATATTTGCTACTTTTACTGCACCCAAAGAAAAATATTCTATGAGAAAAAGTATTTTTGTGTCACTCTAGCATTAGTCATAAGAGCTAAAGCATTAACCAAAGGCTGCACGCTACACCTACAGTGTAGCATTTTGCTCTTCTGTGCTGGTACTGTTGGAGTCCTTTTCTCATTGCCTTGAATTCAGCACTGGATGCTGCAGTCTTCTATTGTGGTGCAGGTCACGTAGCAGTGAATGAACAAGGTTGCATGAATAATGTGCTTTTTATTCAGCGATTGGATAAAAATTAATGCCCTCAACACCTACGTATATCCAATCTCCATTGCTTCCTGTGTGCTTATTCTTCCAGAAGCTTTAATTATTTATCCTTGGAGAGAATTTGACAGTTACAAGTAGTCACGACTCAGCAGATTAACCATACAAACACCAGAACCAATCTCCATGTCAAGTACACTTGAATGTCTCATGGAATCAAATGTTGATTTTGAGGTGATGTGACTCCAAATTAAGAGGGAAAAAATTGGCATCCCTAACTGCTGCATATTTTTTAATCTAACATTGTCTTTAATTAAATTAAAGTTGGTTTAATATTCTTGCTAATTTCAAGAGGTATTCTGAAGTGTGTGATATGCTCTAAATACTGACACAGGCATTCTGCAATGGAAGTATATTTTCAGGAGAGAATTGGGGGAAGCAACAGTAATTAATGAACCAAAATATGTGCATGGTTTCCCTTCCTGCAGTATTGCATAGTGATGAGGAAAAAATGAATTACATAAGATACCTGCAGCATTTTCTACTTAATCTTTACCAAATATGTTCAAATTAAAGCAAAACTATAGGCATAGTAGGAGTCAGTATAGCTATGTACACTAAAAGGAGAAACATCCTTGGAAATAAACTGTAACTTCTTTATACTAGCTAGAGACAGAGAAGCAGCGAAAAGCATATGTGTGCATGTGTGTATATATATATATATATATATATATATATATATGTATAAAAAAAAATTAAATCTATAAACATACTTGTCTCCTTGCTTTGAGTGCAAGAAGATCACCAAAGAAACAGTAAGATTATTTTTCCTGTGACTTTTTTAATGCTAAAAATATGATGTGGCTGTATTTTAGAAGGCAATTCCAGAAAGGCCAATATTAGACCACCTTGCTGCAGCTTGTTGAATAGTGCTACTGTATTATCTGACTGGACTGCATGAATCACAGCAGGTGGGAGCAAATCTGTCTGCATCATCAGACTGCATAATGTAGGAGTATGCCGAGCACTGGTAGCTACTAATCATTGATTTAAGCCTTAAGAATTACCCAGAAAAACTATACCTAATACTGACCTTATCTCCCCATGCTAGGAGCAGACTGAAACGTGTAATGTGCAGTGGTTTTCTTTTGTTACAAACAGTAAGCAACTGGGTGACTGATTACAGCAGCAATTCACCCAGAGTTGTGACAGCCTCTCTGAAGTTTTAATAAACACCAGCTATTTTCCTTGAAAGTAACTGAGTAGTTTAATGAAGAATTCACTCACAGAAGACATGTTCCTTGTGTTAAACAAAAGAATAGAGGAGATACTAACAGCAGCTCCTTTTTACCTTTTGTTCTAGGAATTGTTAACTGTTAAGCTTACTTCAAGCCAGTTGGTAAACTGCAAATTGCTGGGTATCATATTTGGTTCTATTGAAATGAATGTGCAGCTGAACATCTGGACCAGTGGTTGAGGTTTGCCGAACTAGTGAGAAATCATGTGATGTGTATTCTGTCTAGGAACGATAATCATGATCATAGTGAGATGAATGTCTGAAGGATTAACTGAATTTGTTCTAATTGCTTTTGTATGTGGAACTTGGCAAACTCAGATTTAAAATTTTTGAGTGCTAGCTTGAGAGTTACTGGATGAGATAACAATAATAAAGGCAAGTGTGCTGAAGTATGGTGATGTGCCGAGGTACTCTCAAGCGCCTCTTTTAAGAATTTGTAATAGGTTTATCCCAGACTGCATGAAGATATGGGTGACAGGCAGCTTCACATACTTTGTGAGGTAGATTAAGGGCATTATGAACAATCTTAGGATTTCAGAGAAAGGAAAATATGTAAAATTTCAAACTTTTATTAGAAAATCATTAATGAGTTTATCATTCTTAATCACAAATGTAAACACTGCTCTGTGGCATATACAAAATCTTTTTCCTCCAGTTAAATGATAGCAAAACAACTCCTGCTAAGCATGTGGGTTATACTGCCAGTGTCTTGACATTTATCTGTAAGGTTTTGTGATATTGGTAATACCTCAGATAATATGTAAAGCATGTTTATTAAAAACATTAGACTTTAAGAAATACAGGCTAATACTAATATGCCTCTCTCTCTGGAGACATCAGTATAATTTTACCTTTTCCTCTTCCTGCTTATCCCATGAGTGTATTGTTACTAAACATCTTCCAAACCTCCCCTTCTTTGTAGTTTTTGGCAGAATTTGGTCAGTCGTTTCACTGGCTGGTAATCTAACAATGATATGTAGACAGAGGATACTGAGCAGCTGCAGAGGTAACCAAGGACTGGAAAAGAGGCTAAAGGGTCATGAATCTCTTAGTCGTGGTGTATACGTAAAGGAGGCTTTTATGGTAAATGTCCTTTATGGTAGGAACTAATTTTAATATTCTTTAGCCAAAGTTCTATTCAAAATGAACAAATTAATGATAGTGTAGAAAATCAATATCTTTCCCAAAAGACCACTTAACAGCTGTTAAAAAGTATTTTCATTTGGTGAAGTTCAGTTATATCTCTAGTGATGCCAGATTAATATTCTGCTGGTTTAACCCAGTGCTTATGTATCAATAGGATTATGGGCATCTGTGGTACTGAGAAGTTTCAGATCTTTTTAATCTTGAAGTAAAAATTTAATGATAAAAGGGAAAACCTGAAACAGCCTCTTTATTTTTGATTGTCTATGCTACAGGAATTTACCTGAGGGGTTTTTCAGGCATCCTTTTGATCTATTTGCAGTTTTCTGACTACAAGATGTTTTTTATGGCATAATTACAGAAAGATCAGCCATATGAACCTCCCCACACTGCTCTTATTTCATGTGCATCACCTTTCCTGGCAGCAAATATCCCTTCTTTTCCTTAAGTGATGGAGAGATAATTTCTACTGCAAAGGACCACCCCAAAGGTGAGCCAAGATGGTTTATCAACTGATGAAATTTTATAGACTGCTTTCTTTCATAAGCACAAAAAGCTGAAGCAGCAATAGAAATTGGTTGCTGGTCATTACTCTGTGCTTCTGAACAGATTAGACAGCCAGGATATTTCTGCCGTTTTAAACTGTGGTTTTATTTTTTGATGAGATACCATGCTCACTTCTTGCTGCTGTAACATGGTGGTGTGGTTTAGCTCCTGCCAGCTACCAAGCACTACACAGCTGCTTGCTCGCTCCCCCAGAAGTGGGATCAGGCAGAACTGGTAAGGCAAAAGGTAGGAAAATTGTGAATTGGGATAAAGACCCTTAAATAGGGAAGGCAAAAACTGTGCACACAAACAAAGCAAAACAGGCAATTAATTCAGTGCTTCCCGTGGGCAGGCAGGTGTTCAGCCATTTCCACAAGAGCAGGGCCCAATTAAATTTAATGGTTACTTGGGAAGACAGACACCATCACTCCAAACATCCCCCCCTTTTCCCTTCTGTTCCACTTTATATCCTCAGCATGATGCCTCATGGTCTGGAATATCCCTTTGGTCACCTGTCCTGGCTGTGTCTCCTCCCAGCCCCACATGCCTCTCCCATCTCCTCAGCAGCATGGCCATAGGAAAAGCAAAAAAGGCCTTGGCTCTGTGTGAGCCCTGCTCAGCAGTAACAAAAACATCTCTCCATTATCAACCCTGCGTTCAGCACAACTCCAAAGCACAGCCCCATACTAGGCATTGTGGTGAAAATTAACTCTACCCCAGCCAAAACCAGCATGTGTGACCTTGCAGAAACTTAAGTTTTTCATTCTCCTTATTCCATTTGTGAGTGTGATTTGCTGCGAGGTTGTGTAGCTACCTGTAGATGCTAATGCCTCGGAGAGAATTAATGTGCTCTGTAGAAAGGAAGAGTTCCTTCCAGCTTTGTTTGCATCTTGGACAGCAGAGGGCAGGTGTTAGTTTTGTGTGACTGAAAGCTCGTGTGGAATGGTTGTGTGTGCACATTTCCATCTGCACACTAGAAAAGGTTAGGAAGATGTAGTATAGAGCAATTAAATAGAGATTATGCTTTTTTTGTTTATATAGGAAGTGGTTTTTTAGCAGAATATTCTTTTGCTTTTTCTTAAAAAAACCCAACTATTGTTTTGGTCAAAAAAAGGTAAACACAAAATTAAAATGGTATTGGCAAGGTAAGAAAGAGTATCAGTCCAGGAACATTACCATTTTTGCATCACTATATTGAAACCTCCCAATATCCTCCTGTCCTGTTTGGTCATTTGACTCTCATCATGGTGGTCTGTATATGTATTCCATTACAGAATACATGTGTATTCTGGTGCAAAATTTTATGTAGCAGACTTACTTTTGCCTTAATTGTTGAGTTTTCAATTTAATTGCAATTAAAGATTTTTTTACTTCATGAAGTCCTCATGCTTGTAGCTAACCAACAGATTTCTTCTGGTTTAGATATTCCAATCAAACATATGTTGGTAAGGTGCTGTTCAAAAGCAGGCTTAGTATTTGGTCACTGTTGGGTGTAAAGCTGTGTTTTTACTGGTAAAGTTTCTTGCACTTGGTTAGAGGAGCAGCTTTAGTAGGACAAAGTATTGCTATGACACTGTCTTGGTAGTCCTAGACAGATAAAGTGATGCTAGTTTTCAAAAGAAAGTCTTAGTTTAAGGATAATTGCAGTTCATTATGGTCAGTAATAACTGTTAGAATAGACGTGTAACATGTTGCTTCAGTGGCACATGATAATTTCATAACAGTATGGATCCTTACTCTTCCATATCCTAGTCAAAGTGAATAATAACAGCAGACAATCAACATCTATGCAATGCTAACGTTGGCTGTAATGACAGACTACAGTCAGTCTCAGATGTGCTGCTGCTTAAGCTTGAACTAACTGGGGACAACAGCACTACTGTTACCACTGGTTAGTAAGGCTGTTTTCAATGCACTTGGTAGGATTTTTTCCTTCTGCATTACTTACTGGTATAGCATACCTCAGGCTGCCTGGTGGCTTCAGCATCCCTTTTTCCTCTCTCCGTTCTGGAACTGTGAGCTGTGTTTGTCTCTGCCAGTGGCATTTCTCCTCTACCTCTTCATCCTGGCACCAGGGTTTCATTGAAACACAATTCAAACTGAGCACTGCGCAGTTCTGAGATTGGGCTGTTGATGTAAGATTTCTCCACAGACCCTCATAGCTGGCTATTTTCCCCTATTCCAATATCTCCTCTCACCTGGATACCCATCAATTACCTTTTGGTTGGCCAGTGGCTTTGGTTTCTGCTTGTCTGTGCAAGCACTTACCATGTTTTTACTCCAGCCTTTCTACTGTATGTCCTTGCTACATGTATTTGCTGTTACTGGAATGTGGTCTTAGTGCATATGCCCAAAGTCCTTTGGAGAGCTGCTGACCCTTGGAATACCAACAGTTTTCATGCCACCTCAGCCTTAATTGTAATGAAGCTTGTCAGGGGCTTGCCCTGCTTGAGCAAACAAAACATTTTCTGAGGGTACCTAGAGGAAGTTACTTTTGCTACAACAAAAATATACTTTTGCTACAACAAAGAAATATACAGGCTGTTGTGTATGACAGTAGGGTGCTAAACACACATTTATCTCCATTTCTCCGCCATTCTAAAAATTTTTTAATCTTGGAGACCCTTTTAGAGTTCAGGGTGCTTGCCTCCCTACTGCTCTGCTTCAGCTCATGGAGCTTAAAACAGAATTTCTCAGGCTTCACATCTGCTTCACTTAGTGCCTTTCCTTACATTACTAGCAATGTAATTTGTAAACTTCAATCCATTTAAGTGAACATGTAAACAGATGTAAATCCCTCCATCCATCCCTGCGTCATTATCATGTCTTTCACAGATTTGCCAGACTGCTTTCCATATGTATTGTTGTATCTAAGGTAGACCAACTCAAGTGCAAGGAAGAAAAGCAACCCGACTAAGAAAAGAATGAATCCTTAATACATGCAGGCATGTGGGCATACCTGCACATGGACACTTGTCTGCAGACACCTCTTTCATTTGACTGTGCCCAGAAAGAAGTGAACCAATACTTCAGGTCAGATAACAGGTAGCATGGGCATAAACAGGTATGATTGTTCATATCATCTATGATACGCAGAAGTAGTCCTTATTTTTAATTCACTGGGAATGACTGCTGTGAGTGCTGCTCTGAATAACCTTCCGCTGGTGCTGTTATCCACTACTGCAGAACTGCCAGAATTTTTTAGTACTGAAGCTGATCAATAGCAGCTCTGCATGTAGCTCCATGTTTGCCAAGAGCATCTGTGTCATTTGGTGACACAAGTTAATGGGCTCTGTTTCAGGGTGAAGTGGATGCGAGTGGGTATTAGACACTTGTCTTGCCCTGTGCAATTCATTTCCTCCCCCTCTTCACTGTTCATCGCTGAAGTGATTTGGAGTCTAGAACTGATGTAGCTGAAAGTAACCCCCAAAACTCTCCGACAGTTTTTTCTGTGTTATTCTTCAGCCAGGTGCCACACACAGCGTGCACTTTGTGGCAATGTGGCAAAGGTGATGCAGTCTGAGCAGCTCTGCTGTCCCTAGATCTCTACACATGCTGCCAGAATTTTGGTCTGATGTGTGACCTAAGACAAAGATGGTAATTTATACTCTCTGTTGGTGTTTGATTCTTACAGTTTTGATGATAACCTTTTAATTAGGGGAGGGGAAACTAATGTGTTTGGGAAAGTCTGCATTTTTTTAATAGACTGCTGTCTGCTTAGACGAGGTATAGTTAGCCCTTCCTGATGCCATGAGTTACAACAAAGTGCATTATGCCTTTTTTCACATATCCTTTTCATTGCTGCTCTTCTTGCCAGTATTTAGCTATCCTAACAAATGAGTAGATACTAGAGAATCATTTTCTTATGGTGGTTAAGGAACATATTTATATATACACTCTATAAGTAATAAATAATTTTTTCATGTTTTTTAAAAGCAACATATAAATAAAGCCATAATTTGCATTTTCATAAAAGTAAACATACTTTATGAGTGGCAAACAACCTAAGAAATCTTGTACAAAAAGACAGACACAATTAAAATTCCCTGACTTCCATTTGGATTTGGAAATGGAGAATGAAATTTGACTCCTCTTGGAATCAATAGGAAACTTGTGAAGTCAGATTTCATATACAGGGGGTTTTAAAAATCAACTTTGCAAACCACTCCTAGAAAAATAAGATATGAACAAAATAAAAATAAAATACTCAAAAAACCTATGAAAACTTAATAAACAGACACCCTGTTACAATGTAGAAAAGAAAACTATTGAATTATTAAATACATTTCATGAACGTATTGATGGTTCATTCATGAATGAACCTAAAAGGTGCTAGGTTAACAAATAAGTAAATGACTGGCTTTCAGTATGAACAAGAAAGCAAAAAAAGTTGTTGCATAATTTGTCAGTGAGATAGATTGTTATTTGCTTTCCCCTCCAAATCACAGGTTTTTCTGATTGTTTAAGATAGAAACACTTGGAGATACATGGCCATTAATGCCTATATGCCCAGAGGAAGCATCATTTCCATCAGTATGAATGGATCATGGAACCATGTTATGGGCCTCTCATTACATTATTCACAAAGCAGTACATTTTGTACACCATGCCACAGTTTGTGGGCAAAAAAGAAAACGTGACTGAGATGTTTCTTAGAACAGAGACCCTCTCTAGGGTGAGGCTCCAGCTAGAGTGAGATGCCTGGTACAGAGGATGGAAGTTTGGGACAGAGATAAAAGAGGAAAGAACCATAGAAACAGGATCATTTAGGTTGGAAAAGACCTGTTAAATACAAAGGTCTGCAGAAGGTGCTGGCAGCCAAACAGACATGGCAGAGCTTTAGATTGTCTGGTTTTTAGGATATACAGTTCTGTTACACTGCTGCTAATTATCTAGTTTCAGTGTCTGGCTGAATGAAAGAAATAATTAAAATTGGGGGTTTTGTAAGGGTTGATTTAGTGTTTGTAGATTTTAATACATATCACTGTCTGATCCGTCCTCACAAAAGCTCAGTGTCCTGTTCAGATTTGTGTATTATCTCAGATCTGTCTTTTTTGTGAACTTTTGTAGTGTGTTGACTTTTAAGTCAGCTCAGGCATGACAAATGGAGCAGAAGGAATTGCAAGTTTAATTTTCTTCCAAATATTTAATGTCATATTTCAATGGGTGCACATGTCTTACAATGTATCTGTTTCAGTATTTCCAACTAACAGAACAAACAGCCTCCTGAACATTGTTTAGGGTCTGCTTCTGGTTAAAAATATAAGCATCTGCTCAAAAATTTGTAGGCATATTTGAGACCTTGATTTTATACTTCACTGTTATAATTTTAGTTGGAAGTTGCTCATTAATGGTTAATAATCACTGACCTTGAATAGTAATATTTTCAACAGTATGATTTTCCAGAGAAATAATTTGCAAAACCAGATAATGCTCCCATTTCCTGGTGCAGCCCACCCTTAGCAATAATGTTGCCACGGAAACAGCAAAACTCTGATCCAGTGAAAGAGCAGGAGTGAGGATAAAAGGGAGATGGGGGCAATTTTTAGTTTTTTGGTTTTTTGGGTTTTTTTAAAATAAATTAACTAGAATTTTTTAGAATAGTTTTGGTTTCAGGTTGGGTTTTTTTTTGGGAAAGGGGCTGTTCCTTGATTTTGGGTTGGTTGGTTGGTTGGTTGGTTGGTTTTTCTGTAATGGGAAGATGGCACCCTTTACCTACATGCCTTCAGGATTTTTTGCATAGGACAGTTAGCTGAGGTTGAACTCATTATGGAATAAAACCTAAGCGATGTGAGCCCAGTCTATGCTTTGATTCCTGAAAAATGTTTTGAAGTAGAAGTATATAGTCCTGCCACTGAACAGGAAGTACAGAGCTTTTCAATAATTCTTGCACCCTTTGAAATCACAGTAGGATGTAACTGAGCTCTGTGTGCAGGTAGATCAGAGAAACAGAGGAATACAGAATATGATACATGTTAAGTATGTACAAACAGAACACATATAATTATTTAAAAATTTCGTTTTTAAAATTAAAATTCTTAATTCTTAAGAAGGTTAGATCATAATGCCTTTTAGCTTATCCTGATGTTATCTTGCTTTTCTTTTAACTACATTGTCTAAGCTTGCTTCACATAAAGAAAACTGAATTAGGCTGATTAATAAATACATGGTTAAGAGATTTCTGATATAAGTCAATCTTGTGTTGTGTAAACAATGCTGATATTTTCTTAATTATCAAAAGAAGAAATGTCCCCACAGGATATTAGAAATCATTGTATTATAGAAATGCTATATTTTTATTTGAGGAATTGACCATTTGTTGATATTGAAGATTCACCAAGAACATTTACTAAAGCAGATCCTTAACACTTGTGTCCATCATATTACAATGTAAGGAATAGCATCCTGTTTGCTGATGGCTTAATGTTACATCACATAGTAATGTGATAATTGTTTAGGACTTGCAATAAGGAGGAATGTTAACTATGATGCTCTGTGGCTATGTTTTGTGAAGTATTAAAACTCTTAGCAACATCTATATTTATGCTTGTCTGACAGTCAGTGTTTCTTATAATTTAGCTAACCTCAATTCCATTTGGAGGGTTTTTTTGGTCCAAAGTTAAGTGGTTTAGCATGCAAGCAGTTTTACTGCTACCAGGCGACAACTCTGAAAACGCAAATATTTCAACAGAATTTCAACAGTTTCTAGCATTTATTTGTTGTAGAGTACATACTTGACCATAGTGTGTTACTGGAATGAGGTATTTTTGCTGACTCTGATCATATGTTTAATATTTCTCTGAATATGATCACTGAAAGTCAAATCTTTGCAATCTGTAAAGATTTTACGATAGGTTGGGGAACATTGTGGTGGTATTTCCTGTGTTTCCTCTTTATGGTCGTCGCATCATCCTACCTGGTTTGGCTTGTGTATTGGCAATATCTCCTACATTTGCAGCGATTTAAAGCTATTCAAACCTCAGCAAAATGTACTTTCTCTAATCATGCTCCCAGCAAAATTTTTTTTCTTACCCTTTGTGGTTAATAAAAATTAGTATCTTCTGAAGTACAAGCTGCAGACATAGCTTGGATATAGAAGTAAAAAAGTGGCAGCTAAGAATAAGCCCCTAAGAGCCACTTGGCGGAAGAAAAGGACATGAAAGAAGAACTGAATTAAAGCTGAAAAAAACAACAGGAAAAAAATCAAAAAAGAAAGAAGGATCTAAGAGCCAAAATTACCAGCAGTTTGTAAGAAATGCTGTATTTTATCAGAGGCAGTGTACACCCCCTCACTGTATATGTATTTCTAGAGTTACATATTATTTTTCATTTACTGACATTGAATTTCCACCTGCCATTTTATTACTGGGTTGACAAAGGAGTAATTGTTCCATGGCCATTTATTAATCGTGTTGTAGTGTCTGGCTCACTGGCCTACAAAAAGAAAAAAGAAAATAAAAAGGTTCATTTTCAACCTGGTTGAAATTCAACGTGCTGACTTAGCACAGGTTGCTAAATAGAAGTAAGAAAAAAATAGTGCTCTGAATGTCTTGCTGTCTTGCAAGATAATAGCAGCAACAAGCTTGTTTAAGGCAGGCATGGTAAAGTCAGTGTGCAAACTCCAGACACAGTGCTGGAAATGCAGAAGACATTATAAATGCTCTGGCAATAGCTAGATTGAGCTAGATCCTAATTTATATTGCAGTTTATGCCTATTACACAGTCTCCTAATTTCACTCATTATTTTCTGGAGTTGGATTTGAACCTGCTGCCTGCAGGGCAAAATTATATACTGTTTCTAGTCCCTGGAATATAAAAGGCAAGGTTTTGAAATGTTCTGTTCTCCTACTCTGGGACTGGATTTGTAAGGGAGACAGTTTCCTGAACAGACACTGAAATAGGCACTGGATTTCAAGCACTGGGTAATTCAGTGGCTTCTACTCCTCTGCAGTGTCTAATGTCAGATTTACAGTAGAGCTCTGCATCCAATGGATGCCTTGCAAGCATTTCTCTGTCCAGTGAAAGTTTCAAAATTAGACCTTTTGCTGGTGGTCTGGGAAGCTTTCATCCTCTAGCTTTCCCTTTGCCTACCATTCCCTGGAGGGATGGTCATACTGCCTTTAAATATCTACTGTGCTAACAGGGTAAATAAGGGAGAAATAAGTATATGCAATTTTTTTTTCAACGAGAGCTTTGGGTTTGTTTCTGTGGTTATTTTTATGGGAGGGTTTGTTGATTGGGTGGGTTTTTTGTTTGGGTTTTGTTTGTTTGTTTGTTGTCGGGTTTTTTGTTTGTTTGTTTTGTTTTCTTTTTGTCAGAGGTCTGTGAAGACAAACCTGTAAAATCTGTGAATCTGCGGGTGCACAGAGAGCAATCGAATATCAAACGAAATGTGCACATTCATGTTCCTATGCTGGATGTAAATGAATTGGCTGAATGAACACAGTCGGGGAGAAACACAGATCTGACTCCGGTGTTTTCCTGACCTGCTACTCCTGTGGACACTCCAGGCATTTCTCTGGCAACACCCTGTCTTCCGCAGGGGCTTCACGACCCACTCCCGTCTGCTGACACGCCAGCTTCATTTTCTGGTGTTGCAGCAAAAAAGGTGCCGCCTGTGCTGGAAATGGGATCTTCCACTATTTAGCAAGGCTTTGCTGAATGAGTCATCAAAGCCGGCTGGTATTGGCTGGGCTGGTGAGCACCCAAGGGATTGCCTGGCAGAGGCTGCGAGGCCTCGCTTCATTCACAGAAATGTGGGGATGCTAGCCAGCCCTTTCATTCACTCGCGCAGCATCTCATTCACATTTTGCAGTCCTGCTGGCCGCTTCTAATGAAGAGAGCCGTTCGGGAGCAGTAGGGCTTTCTGGGCAGTAGAGACACGTAAAAATAGGCTGTGGTGTGTATATTTGCTGTTGCTGTGCTAGGAGGATGACGAGAGGAATGAATGCTGTGAGGATGCTGTAGCAGGTTTGCAGCGTGGTGATGAAAGGCTCTTCTGCAGATCAGTAGAAAACTGCTTTACATTGACTAGGACATTGCTATTATTCATCACTGCTGGGATAAGAGGTGCTGACTTAATTCAGTATGTCATGAATATACTAATTAAATACCTGTATTTAAGCTGGCTGTTCCACTGTGTTTGCAGTTTGTATACTGCAGCCTTTAGTCGTGGGAGAAGGAAGGAATTCCATAGACTTTTTTCCTTTAAGTTCTGCTGCAGTTAGTAATTTATTTTAAAAATTTGCACTATGCAACTGCTCTGGTTGAATTTGTTTATAATGCAGTGTGTTGTCCTACATCCAAAAAATGTTTTGCAAAGCAGATTGATTTATAGGAAAAAGCCATATGACTTGTGATGGGCATTGTATATCACAATGCTATACACATTTGGACTTCTAAAGAAATTGCAGGAAGAATGAAATACCTGTTTTCTGCATGTTTTGCTACTTCTCCAGATCAAGTGTTTGTGCCTGACATTCATTCTTAATAAAGGCTTTTTTTTTTTCCCCTCACTGCAGGGTGTCAGTTTGCTGCTACCTGGACTTTTTAATATTCTTTCAGGGTTTTTTCAGTTTTTCAGAATTGAACCAAACATTCCAGTGAATTGAAGACCCTCTTCATGTCTTTCTTCGGACTGAAAATCAGTTGTGAAAGAAAAAACGCCTATTAAGCCTGTTTTTGGACATCAGAAAAATACTTTTCTTCACACATAGGTACTTACGTAATTCCTGCATTAAAATAGAATGCTCTAGTGAAGTAACAGGGAAGAAGGATTTATTTCTCTGTCAAAATTTGAATATAACAGTTTCTGTGAAGGACAGCATTGACAAAAAGGCACTGTTAGACTGCTTTTGTGGAAAAAAATGTATATATTCTTTAGTTCTGTTCATCTGTTCTGAAAATCTTTAAGGTGTCTGTGTTCTGCTGCAGGGACAGGAGAGGGGGATTATATGCATGCAAATATTATCCAGATATTTGCTATCTAATTGTGATTTCTTTATAGATTCACAAATATGTGAGGTGGAAGATCATTTTAACAGATTGAATAAAGTGTGGTGTTTCATAAAGGCTATTAATTCAGTTTTAAAGGTAATTGCCTTTGGTACTAAAAGGGTGGTGGGAGGGGATAGGAATTAAAGGTTGGGAGGAAATATCTGTTTGAGAAGGTAGGAAAAGGGAATTTGAGAATTGATTGGTGCTAGTGTGCTGTAAGTGGGTGGATGTGGTTTTTTTTCTTCTCTCTCCTTTTTTTTTTGGCTACAGGAAGTGATTTGCAGTGTTCACAGCCTTTTGTTGAAAAGGGTCCTTCTCATTTGTGTGAGTCATGCTTTTGCTGTGAGCGAGTTGGCAGCTCTAAGCAGGACTGAGATCTCAGTCACAGAAAACTGTTACTTCACCCAACCTTAACAAGGAACCAAAAGAAATTTCTTAAATATATACAGTTTTTCATTTTTCCTTATACTCTTTTTCTTTTTTACCCTAAACTCTTGTTAACCCTCCGTGCCGTTATGAATTGCTTGCTATGTTAGTACAGGCATCTCCTGCATTGGCATCAGATTTGCCAGAACATATGCAGGAAAGCAGATAGAAGGGCATGCTTCAACGTACCAAGTATAACCGCTTCAGGAATGATTCTGTGACATCTGTTGATGATCTTATTCACAATTTGCCCATGAACAGCAAGGTCTCAGCAGTTGCTACAACTTCAGCTTCACCTTCGTACCTGGTCTCACCAGAGGTTCTCCGCAAGGACCAAGAAGATGGACCCAGCACCCTGTGTACCCTCATCCATAAAGTGTCCCACTTGAAACTCTCTAGCACGGGCAGCCTTTTGGGTATCAAAAACCTCTCCTCTGCAGTAAAGGAGCTTGCTGTCTCCAAACTGCAGGGAAGCTCGAGTGCTTCTAGTTCAGCAGCAGGGGCTTCAGACAACACATGTAACCTTGTCTCTGCCACTTCGTGTTCTCAGCAGGACGTGAGCAAGATGAGTATGGGGAAAAAAGCACGGTCAGAGGAAATGCACCTGGGAAGTGAAGACTGGAATCAAACTAGCAGTTTTGTCAATAAATCCTCTCGAGGATGGCTGCACTCGAGTGAGAAGATCCTGGGACCTGGTGTGACGTACATTGTGAAGGTTGGTCTGTTTTCTTCCATTCTCTGTTTTTATCAATGAAAAATTCTCTGCTGGTTTTGCTGACAGGATAGTCAGGCTGAAAGGATCTCTATTTGTATTTTTTTTTTGTGCATAATACATAAAATGTAAATGCAGGAAGGAAGGGCTGAGAAGCTGTGTTAATTTGTTATATTAAAGCAAACCTGCAAATATTGTTCTACAGCTGTATAAAAATCTTGTTCTTAAGATAGAAGCTGATTTGATCTGGGTTTTTTAGCCTTCTTCTGAATTTGGGTTTTCAGTGTTATCTAGCATACTGTAAATATCTTGGATACGTAGGCTTTCAATATGTCTGGTGCAATATACAGGAGGAAAGACAGACTCCTTGATGTGAGGAGAGCTGTTAATCATGCAAGAATTTTTCAGTTTTAAACACCTCTAAGGGCAAGTGTTTTTTTAAAGTGAAATGATATTTGAAATCTTAGAGCAGTAACGCAGGGAGCACAATTCTTATTCTGTTTTACAATTTGTTGTGGGTAGAGCAGGAAAATGCAGCTTGTTTTATATAATGAGCATTCAGCCACTTTAAGTGTTATTGCTCTTTTCAGTTCATTGATACAGCATGCCAAGAACTTAAGATCTTAAGAGGATCTTAAGTTTACAGGGTAAACTTAATGTTTCTATATGCTTTGAAAATATTTTGAAACCACCTGTTAAAGTAGAGCCTTCAAGATAAGTGTATGTGCAATGCTTTTTGTAGTTAGGCAAGAGTCTGGTAACGCCTTTCAGCATAGTGTGCAGAAAGTGTAAAAATGACATTATTGTCCAGAATTCATTCTTCAGTTGCCATATTTCATTTGCCAAGAGGCTTTTGTATCTTAAGTGTTAAACTGTTTTGCAGCAGGCTATTAATATTACAGGTCTATTTTTAGTGTCATCTTATTTTAGGTGTAAGAGTCACAGGTGACTTTATTTCAGGATGCTTTAAAACTGAGTGACACCCCTGTTACTTAACTCTCACTGTTTTTTCTCAAGTCTTATTATCAAAAGCAGAGTGCATTTTTAGCTGTTGGGAGACTAGGAAGCAGTTTTCATTTCTTTGTGTTAGTGGTGATAATAGATTTAGCAGGTGGTGGTAGATTGAGTAAGTTGGCCAATTCAGAGCACTATTGAAATTGTACTGTCTTTTTACCACTCTGAAATTTACTGGGACTACAAAGGAGTCAGTGCTACCTTTCAAGCCACAAACTGCTGTTCTGTTACTCTTCAAGAAATGTCTCAGTAAAAAAAACCCCACTGATGCTAGACATAGTGGTCTTGAGACTCTGATGTCCTTCTGCACAAAAATACTCTGGTTAACAAAAGGTCATTTACCATTTTCACTTTAGCTCAGGCAACTCAAACATTTTACTTTTTATTTTGCATAGGATAGTACAAGCCCAATAATGACTGTGTGAATACACTGCTGCTGTTAGTTTTACATGAAGTGATCATTATGAAAAAGAACACACACAGCATTGAATTTCTTAATCCTTTCAGCAGTTTACCTACTATATGCTAGAGGAAGCTGATATCTTTGAATTGAAAAGACAAAGTTATACAGAAGTGGACTAACATTTATAGTTAACAATTTACACATACCTAACTGAGATAGTAGAATGAATAATAATTAGTGCAATTGATGTTGGGTACATGAAAGTGTATTTATACACACTGTGTTTATCAGAATTTTAAAAATCAATCAAACAACTTACTTCTAGGTGTTTGTTAGTAGTTTGTTAGTCATTAAAATATATGAAATCTAGTTTATTCTTTCTTTTAAAAAAATAGGATGATTACTCTAACTTTATGATTTCTGTCATACGAATCACAGAACAGTGCTCTAAATGTAAAAACAAAGATTGAAAATAGATATCAAAATAAGTGGTCAATGAATGAATGAATGAAAATAAACTGGTCCTGATTAGTTCCTAATTTGCCTGCTTATTAACTATCTCAGTTTTCCTTGGCAACTGCAGCATTCATATGGATAAGAATAGAAGTGCAGTTCCCAAATCCTTAAACATTGTTGGCTACCAAGGCTTTTATCCAATCAGACCATCAAATCAATACACAGATAATATATACTGAGGGGAAACATTCCTTGGATACCTCATGACTATACTGACTGTCTGGGGGACTCGTACCATGTTTAATTAGTACCATATGCCTTTCAGAAAATTCCATATGTCATTTGTTAAATGAGACAAAAATTAGATTTGTTGTTAACCAGCAAAGCCTTTTAATTTTTTTTTTTGGGCAAATGTGCACTGGGTTACAATTTTCTCATTAATCCACATTTAAAAGAGAAAATTTGTCATGGGACAGGATTAGTTGTATCTACTGGGCAGTTTGATAGCTCACATTGGAATCTTCTGAAGTAAGAGACACAAATTTCTTATGTGCAATATATGAAAAATCTGAAATTTCACTGTTGTTCCCACACTTTTACATATTACTCATTTTAAAAATAGGCAGTGTAATTCTAATGCTTAAATAGGGTGCAGGTTTGTGGTAAACTGTAGCTATATTCTGATCTCCATGGTCTGCTGCAATAGAATTGTTTTCAACCATAAAAGTGCTGGTGCTTTCTCAATCTTTTACTCCCTGCGCATTTCCTGTTGCATTTTTATATATTATAACATAAAATGTTTCACAAAAGCAACCTCAAAAAGCATTTTAGCAACAAATTAGACAATGACCATAACCATACTGGGGATATAAAGTAGTCAGGTACTGATCTCATACTTAATACTACTGCTGGACTGTTTAACAAATAATGAATTAATGAAAAAAAAAAAAGGCAGTAGTTTGCTGTGCTGGAAGACTTTAAAGAGCTCAGTGCTTTCCCTATAGTGGGACTGATTACTGCAGGAAGAGATTATATGCCTTCATGTTGTCAGGAAAACAAAGGCATAGAATAAAAACAGTATTAAAAAACCTGACTAATGCAACAACAGTTAAATGTTTCAATGTAATCTGTTGTTTCAAATGATAAATATCTGCTTATGAGTATCACTGCCTAATCTTATAGACATTTTGGAGTTTGTTTTATTTAAATGTGAGCACAGAAGTCAAGAGCCAAATGCATTTTTGTCTTCAGGTAACTTGTGGCTGGATTTTGTAACAAGTGTCAATGAGTTTAAAATACTGTTGCTCAGCAGTTCAAGACCAAATAAACGAAAAATACTGTATAATTTTATATGTCTATATGAAGTATGTCTGAAAAAACCAGTAAGATTTAAAGCCAACACAGTAGTATAGAACAGACCTGAGTAAATCTAGTGTTAAAAACCAGATAGAAATATAGTATCTAAGACAGAGGAAGGAAGAACTATTTCATCCAAAAGAATCACTGCAAGTCAGGCAAATAATATTTCAATAAAAAGGACATTAAATTATTATTATATTTCAATATAAAGGACATTATTCTTATTATAGCAAAGTATTCAAAGAATATAATCCTAACTGATATTATTACTTTAATATTTTAACACTTTAATTCTTTGTGAGGAAATAACAACAGTTTATATCTGATGTGGAAAACAGATATAATTTTGAAGCTGTTCAAACACATCACCAAGTAAAGGCTACAGTTCTGCAAACATTCCTGCATGACACTGTTTACGGGAGCATTTTCATTGAAATAATTGAGACTGCCTTTGTACACTGGAAGTTAAGTGTGTGCTCAGGGATGAACTGAATTGCTGAGTCTCTTTAGTGGCTAACCCAGACTGCAAAGCACAGCCTTAAATGGAGCTAACAGAGTGGAAACTGCATCATATGTCACCTTCCCCTAGAAGACTTCAGGGCTCTTTGGAAAAATGTTTCTCTTTTTATATTGTTTTTCCTTTCTGTTGTAGCCAGAATTGATTTGCTCTCACTAAAAAAACCCCAAAAAACATTACAGCAAAGCTTTTTCATTTCTCTTTTTGGTTAAAATGATCTTCTTTATAGAAAAACAAATTTGCAAGTTTGTTTGGGTTTCTTTTAACTTAATTTCAACTTTTGTCAATCAAATTGAGGTGATGCTGTTGGTTAATCACCGATCATTTGGCATGGCCTGACTAAAAACCCCAAACTACAGTCCTAGAGCATCCTGTTTGTAATAAGGTTTACATGTTTAAGAAATGCGTTGTATGTTTCAACCATATGGCAATAATAGGATAGAATACTGACTTTTTACTTCAGAGTCTGCCAACCTCAACCAGGGTACACAAACAGTGCTAACAAAGGCTAATGAAACTGGCTTATCACTGTGGGTTTTCAAGCTGCATGCATGCAGATTAGGGGAGAGAGAAGTAAGTGACAAAGGCAGCATTGGTTTAAGTAATTAATCCCTCCTATTGTAGCATATTCCTGAGAGATCAGTTAGTATCCTTTCCATTTTCCTTCACTGTTATTTGAACTATGAAAGAAGAATGTTGATGCCTGTTGCTCTGCTGAAAACCTTTCTTTTGATCTTCATGGGCCTGAACTACTGTGGGTCTGTTGTGCAGCCCAATAATAGGAAAAGAGCATTTCTCACAGAAATTAGATTAGATTCTACGAGCAGAAATCATACCATAGTGTCTTTAATTATATTATTCTAATTACATGTATCAAGTACTATTACTGTACATTTGCACCCTTTTTTTCTTTCTGCAGAAAGCAAAGTATGTATTGATTTCAGAGTTGAAGGATTCAGCTGTCAACATGAATGTCTGTTCTCCAGTACATTTGGGCTGTTTGCATGGAGTATTTTTGTTTAAAACAAAAATTATACTCTTGCTAGTTATTTATCCTGCTAGTTATGCATGTCCTACAGTTTTAAAATCCCTAGATGAATTTAGCTGGTCAGTGTAGGAGGTAAAATTGCATTCAGGCAGAATTCCTTCTCTGTTTTTCCTTGGAAATTGGACTGTTTGTTTATTTGTCTTCCAACAATGTTTATAGTAAGAATATCACATGTCCAATGTAAATATCTGCCATTACGAACACAAAGAGAAAACACAGATGAATCAAGACCTTCAGTGAAAACTCATGCCCTTCTGTGCTGCTGGAGACAAGGCATTCCTTTGTCCCAGTGACAGGATGTTTTTCTCCCCTAGCCAAAGAGAAATCTTATCTCCACTCACCCAACAGCTATACTTGTGCTGCAGCCTGGCTTCATTTTACAGCTGAAAGTTGAAGTGAATGCAGAAAGTATCAATATTAAATTTTCTTGTTTACAGTGAGAAAAACCTTGAATCTGCTTTGGTGTGGTGTCAGAGACAACCAGCCTTCCCAGCTACTTATGCTCTTTCAAGGTGATTTACTCCCCCATGCAATGAAACAAATTTCATAGAGGAAGAGGGGTTCAGTATTGCTTCTCTGCAATTCTGAATAGTCATGTAATACTAATTTCATTCGAGCCTATATGTTTATGGCAAAATGTAATGTAGCTCTACCTTTGTCAGCTGCAGGCAGGTCTGAGGCAGAGCCTGTCCATTTGAGTTGTGGTGGGAATAACGATGGGACTCGGTGCAAGCACATTTCCAGTCATCCCTTGTTTTTCTGGAAGGATTAGGCACAATTCAGTCAGGATAATCTGGAATGTTTATTTATTAAGTTAGATATTCCCCTTGGTTTTCAAATAAGTTTTCATAGGACCAGCTGAGATTTCAGTCTCAAAAGGCTGAACCAGACAGTCCAAGTCACAGCAAAAAGTTCAAAGACTGAAAAAAAACTATGTCTCAAATTAGGCAGAAATGGCAGTCAAAGCCATAAGAAAAAAAATTAAAAAAGAGACAGGGTATAGGGTGACACAAAGAAAGAAATGTGAGGAAGAGAAAAAGATGTCTAGACTTTTTTTTTTTTTTCCCTACAGCACCATTACATTGGATTTACTGCTGCAGGTATTTTTAATTTTTTTTCCTTTTTTTTACCTCAGAATAAATCTTGAAATTAGAGACATAAGTTGAACAAATACCTTAAATAACAAGGACATGATCAGAAGAGAGAGATTTTATCTTAAGCTGTTGTCTAAGCACCATTTCCATCCTTTGGATATATTGTTGTACTAAGATACCTTTATTTACATTTTTGGCTCTTACTAATTTAGGAGTTGTACAAGGAAGAGAATGTCTCATGGGACAGCAACATCTTTCCTGACTGACATTTGACACTTCTTACTTGTGATAAAGTGATTAAGAAGCATAATAAGAAACAGGATTGTCTCTTTTTTATAGACAAGTTGCTTTCATGAACCCCAGGACATTTTAGAAACACCTGTAACTTCCCAAAGAGTTGGAATATTTCAGAAACATTGCCTTTGTCGCTGAATGTAGGGGTCATGTTTTGTGACCACATGTTGAAAGCAGATGCTACTCTTCTGCTAACATTTTTGGTAAGTTAATTGTGTGGAAAAGCTAAGCAGCAAGCACTCAGTAACTGGAAACATTGTATGAACTCTCTCTTACAATGTATTTACTTCTGCTAAGGAAAGAAAAGATAGAAAACAAGGAAAGGCAGGGCTGGTGGGTATTGGGCACCTACTTGGAGCCGCAGGTGCCAATTCTGAGCTGACCCTGGCTTCAGGAGTTTCAGGAGTGGTGGTAAAAAGGGGTCTCAAGTGAGCCTGCTTGGGGCCCTTGGGGACCTGGTGGTACCCCTGGCCTCCCCGAGCTGCTCTGCCTCTTCATAGCCTTTATGCTACAAGGAAACCTTCCAGAGATTTTTCACTATTTAAATCCAGCCTTGAAAATTTCTCCCCTTATCCCTGTTTTCTGCACAGTTTAGGTTATCTTTTGGGCACTTTTTCTGAGAAGACAAAAAACTATAGCTTCAGCATAGGAGAGTTAAATATTGATAAAGACTCAGAAAAGAGATCTGGTTTAATTGCTTAACTCCTTCGATGAAGACCAGAGGTACATATGTCACTCACATAAAAAAGTACTCCGTCTCCCTCCATGCATATTTTGGATTTTCAATTTTAACAATGACAGGTCCTTCCTACATCACACCTCCAAATGAACGGTTCAGAAAGCAGAACAGTATACGCATTTCTGATACTTAACATGGGTTTGTGTTTGGCATACTGGAAAAGTACCTGTTAGATCTTTCGTCTTCTGAATCTGTGCTTTAATGATACTCCTCATCAAGAAGTTCAACTTGCTAATGACTCTCTTACTCTCTAATGACTGAGGAAGAACAAGTTCTTTAATAGCCAAATATATTTACAGTGTCCATATTTTCAGTTTCAAATGTCTAATTATGATTTCCAGCTGTTGAAGCATATTGTTTTGGCTGCAGAAGCTTTTGTGTGTTTGTGTAAAAGGAATTCTGATGCAGAACATAAGCTGCTGGAACTAATCTGCATGGTGCTTTAAAGGGAAGTGTATCTTAGTGGATATTCAAGGTAGTAGCAAAACAGTCTGGAAATGTTCACTGAATTAAAGTATGCAGCTGTGAAAATGAAGCAATTCATCTGTGCTACTGCAGTGCATACTCTAAGTGGTTCACACTGCAATAATTGCGTTCACTGTTATTATGTATTTTTTAAATTAAATGTAAAAAGTATAGAACTAAATCTTGTGGGTTTTTTCCTCAAATGTAGCTTTTTCTAAGGGAAATTTTTGTCCCATACAAAAAATGGAGTCTTAATATAGAATGTGTTTACATTTAAAATAATAAATCACAGTGATTTAAAAGAATAAATAACTGTCCAGTGTGAGCTTCTGATTTTAACATTCCTGAGGCTTTGCATGCAAAAACATTTATGTGTAAGATAAGAACATAAGAAATATTGTTGATGCAAACCTACTGATATGGGATTTTTCTGAAATCTTGAATGAAGGCTCTGTTCATTTAGCATCTCTACTGCATAAATATTTTTGGGCATGATGTTAGCAATCTTATTTCATCCACCTGCAAGTAAGAAATAAGAAAAAATATTTTATTTGAAGGTGTTTTGTTTTCAACCTCATTTGAGATGGAGATGAGAAAATTGTCAGAAGCGAAATTTGTTTCTCGGTTATATCTTTCCCCTCTCAAGCAAGAAATGAGACCTCAGAGTTGACTTAAGAAATTGCTTTTTGAGATAAGATAAAATATCTTCTTTTTCTAGCTTCATCTTTTGCCTTTTTTAAGAGATTCTGAGTCCTTACTGTTGAGTTGATTGTGAGATGCTGCCAGAATGCTTTCACAGGGTAAGACAATTCATAGAAAAGGTTGGCTATCATTTGAATTAAGAATTGTTAGTCTGAATATATAGACACATGTAATCTATTTTTGCTAGAGAAACAAGTTAATGTACAAGAGGAAATAGGAAGGTGTTGGCCAGAGTTGGAGGCATTCTTGGTAGAACTGTGTTCTCATCCATTGTTGTAGAAGCAGACCACCTGTTTTTCAGAGGAATGCAATTGGCAGTCATATCCATCATCATTTCTACTAGTATGAAAGCTCTCTTGGTTTACTTGCCTCCTGAAGGATTTTGTTATGATAAATTTACACTGAATGGTTGAGGCTTATCTTTAGTTGAACCCCAAAGAAGATTTTCTTTTCTGTTTACATTCAATCAATCCTTACCTAGAGTTTTCCATCTGGATTGGAACATGCATTCTTTAAGGAGGAAAAAACCTTTGGGGGAAGTATTGATTCACTGCAAAGCTCTGTACGTGATTACTTACCAATATAAAAATTAGCAACTGCAAAAGTATGAAAGCACAGAAGAGAGCCTTTCTGTTTTTCATGGCAGCATATGTTTATGACACATTTTTGGTGCCGGATTCTGATAGTGTCTAAATATAGGGCCTTTTCCTCATTCAGAACAAGGCTGCCAGATCTTCTTTCATGCAGGATTGCTGCTTCCACAACCAGGTTTGCTGTTCTACACATGGCAGGAAAGCACAAGGCAGAGGTACAGACTGGGGGCTTTGGCACATCCTGCTAAAGCACAGTCACCAGGTGCCCCCAGAGACCTGCACAGATGTCTGGAGGTATGTCTTGCCCCAAGGGGAGGAAAGGACAGGAGGCTGTGGCATGGCTGGGAGAGCATGTTAGCTAAGCACCCATGTTAGCTAAGATTTTAATATGGTGCTACATGATAGTTAAGCAGACAATTTAAAGGCAAATATATTTATATTCCAAACTGTTCAGAGTTTTCAGAGAAACTGAAATCTCTAGCAGCTTACTTAAAACTCTGTGACTAGTGCTTATGAAAATTTGCTTCTCTCTGAATATCTAGCCTTGGTTCTGCCCACAGCTTTTTCTAATATTATAACTTACTCTACATTAGAAATGTCACAGAACAAATTTTCCATTCCATTCTTCTTCTGAAAGTGCCTAGGTAAACTGGCATAAATGTGAATGGTTTTTTGCCTGCAGGATCTCCTTTTAACCACACTGCTCTATGTTCAGCTGATGGTAACAAGCATTTTCAAAGGCAGCCCCTTCTGCTCATCAAATGCTTTGTATTTTCAACAACACCTGAAGCGAAAGGTTGTCCTGCAGAATTCTGTGATGCCAGAGATTGGGAGAAATGTTTGCCATGATAATGGCAGGACAATGGTTCTCCACCTACCAGGAAAGGGTTTCCCTGATGTTTGACAACACCCTCTTAGCAATGGGCAGCTCTTAAGGTAAAAAAGAAAATGAACAAAGAAACAAACCCCACAAAATAAAGAAGTGAAACCCCACAAAACAAGAAACAAATAAAAACACCCGAAAAAACAGAGAAAAAAGGTTTTTGCACGTTGGAGTGCAGGTCTTGCTAATCATTCAGTCCAGAAAGATTTTCCAGATTCCCAGATCTATGTCCCAGTTGGGAAGCTGAGCCACATCGGTGGGTTAATGTTGAGTATGATATTATAAGGTGCCTTTACATATACATTTTTTCAGTATGGATGCAGTGCCTCTATATTTAAAACATTTCAAGTGCAAACCCAAGTAAATCATATAAATAATACATATACAACTACACTATGGTTTCTCTATGAAGTAAAGAAGCAAATGTATATTTTGATAAGCTATCTTCTCTTTTTGTGCCCATGTCTTGCTGATTGGCAAAGTTAAGTAATTTTGTGATGCATGTGTCAGTCAAACTAGTAAGGTATTCAGGGTAATAAATGTTCTTCTAAACCACAATTAAAAAACTAGAAAGCATTGTGGCACTTACTATTTTTCCCTAACTTAGTTTATTTTATTAAAGGGAGCACTTTTTGATTACAGCTTAGACTTGTATTTTTTTTTTCTAGTTTGTAAGAAATTTTTTTAAAAAAATTTTTGTGGATTTTTTTCTTTACTTCAGTGCTTTAGAAAGTGGGTATTGTAAATTCATTTAAGCTGGGAATTTAATCTAATATGATATCAAAGGGATTGAAGGATAGAGTTTCATATTAGTTTGCTGAAGAGAAAAATTCATTTTGTAAAATACTTATCAATCTTGCAGTCTCTGGCTATAGCTTGGGCTGCTTTTTGCTTGGGCTGCTTTTGTGTTGTTTTTTTTCATTTCTTTTTTTTCCCTCTTCTCCTTTCCACACATCAGTATTGTTACTAAAAATCCTGTCTGTATCCACAGTTACATGTGGACAAACTTACTATCTTGAAATCAAGTCCTGGGCTGTTATTATTTTTTTACTATGGTCTGTTTGTTAGTCGGCATCTGGATTTGAATCTTAATATGGTTTAGGGTAGATAACAAACCTGAAAGTAATTTTTCAGTTTTGTGGTACATTGAGGAACTCCCAGTGCACATTTCACAAGCTCCTTTAGCTGTTAGTGGTGATACCTGAAATTCGAGGGAGCTATCATTTTGATGCATAAATAAATGTGTATTGCCCTAGTAGCAATGGAACCTGAAATAAAAGCTATTATTTTTAAATAAGGGACTCCTCAACCATAGTTAACTAGCACTAGTCAATTCATACTAACTTCTTGTTTGCTTCCATGGCATAATGTAATTCTGGACTAGCTCTTTGGTGAATGAGAATAAAATGTAAAATAACAAAACCCTCAAAACCAAGCAAACAAATTCCCCCATCCTTTAAGAAATGAAAAGAAAGAAAATGTAGGCGTATGACTTGAGATACACATGAGAACCAGATGTGGCAAGTAAAAAGATACTCACTTTTTCCCTTTTGCACATGCCAAGTAAAAGCAAAACCTAAGCCCGTGGGTGAGAAAATTGCAGCGAATTGCCCAGCTTATTTTAGAAACTTAGATCTCCATACAACACCCTGAACCTCAGGAATCAGAATCTAATTTTTGAGCCCCCAGGCTATTATCTGCAGCTGTGCAATGTCGGAGCATACTTTGGATACGTCAATATTTGAAGGCACAGGCTAATTTTTGTCTCATAATACAATTGTATGTCTGTTTGCTGATGTAACCCTGTTATCTCTTACGTGACTTGTGCAAGGTAGGTACAAGCTGCAAAGTAGTGAACCACTCAGATCTGATGGTTGTCATCTGGTTACTGTATTAAAACCAGTAAATCTCAATTTACTAAGAATGCCCATGCAGTTTTGATAAGCTAATGATACTCAGGTAGTTTGGATTCAGAGGTTAGGAATTCTTATTTTATTTGAGAGTAGGTGATTCTTATTTGAGAGTAGGAATTCTTACTTTATTTGAGAGGGTAGATATGCTATGCACAAGGCAGACACTCATCTGCTAGACATGTATGTAGGTTGGACTGCTTCAGTACTGTATGGAGCTACATCCTGATGGAACAATAATATAAGTCTTGCTACATTTTTATAAAAGCATTTCTTGCTGTTGTTGCTGCCAGCTTCTCAGTCCAACAATGGAGAATTTCTTGTATTTTGAGGAACTTGTTAGGAAGCACCAAACAAGGTTGGTCATATTTCTGGAGCAAAGGGTTTCTCTGACAGTGACTACTCTCTTTTCTTTTTTTTTTTTCTCTTATTTTCTTTTCTTCTTTTTTTTTTTCTCTTGGCTCCAAGTACACAAATGCACTCAGCCAGTGTTTGTGTCTGTTTCTGAGAAGTGTTGAGAGATCTCAATATCTTCTTTTACACAGGATTTAGTTTAAAAATTTTAAAAATTTTAGTTGCCATACAGGAATTTTCTGAAGAAGACAGGTACTTTAGGCAGTACAGAACAAGTCTTTGCATATGGGACAAGCCAGAAATCTGAGACATTTAGCCTTCTCTTACACTAACCTGTCTAAATTGTAACTAATAAGGACATTGGAACCACATGGAATGAGAGCTACATGGTACCACTGGTATGTGGCACTCTGCTTCCTGCAAGACACTGTTTAGCATGCAAAGTGCAAGTTATGAATCTAAAACCTCTGAATGGGAAGGTATTCATTCATATGAAAGATTTTTTACCTTGGGACATAGTACCTTTCAGTGTACACAAGCTGGAAACTCATTCAAATATTAGAAAGGCAACAGAAAGCAGAATGTTTTCTGAGAAAGCTTGGAACTGGTAGTCCCAAATCCTCCTACTTCAAGGTGGGCTACATCTCGATATATTTGGCTCCTGAGCAATGAGAAGGAGGATGGTAGCAGGAGCTCATAAATTTCACAATGCACAGTAGCTGATTGGTTGGAATATACATTAAGTGCTGGGTGAAGAGGAGCTTTTTTTAGAAGTAGACTGTTTTATAATTATATTTTAAATGTTTCATGGAATGCCTAAAGCAAAAGATAGTGTTTCTTTTTAATCAGGGTATTTATTTGTTGAAATAAATGAATAATTTATTTCCTTGCTATCTTGGTTGTATGTCTTCTTTCTGTGGATCCTTGTCAGGTTGTACTTCAAATGGATATTTTTAGACAGCAGTGTTGGTCTTGGGGAATAATTGAAGCATAGCAGTAGGTGAGTTATATGTCCCTGTAGTTGGCCTTTGGACCTTTTGAATGTCAGTTTTTATAGTAATTTTGTTACCTGAAAACATGCCATGGTGATTAAGTGTTCACATCTTTTATCCCAGCAAATCAGTCGCCATCTTTGCATTGATCAGCCAGGAATACTGCAAGCCTTACTATGTTGTGTTCAGCTGTCTTTGTGATATACATAAAACAAGTACAGGGTAATTTTTCCATCTGACCTTCCTTCAGTCTGATCTTGTCTCTATTTTTGTTAATGCAGATCAGGTAGTGTGACTCAAAGGGGTCTGAATGCACGTCTTCTAAGTATGTTTATGGGTTTTTGTCTACTTATTCATCTGTTTATTTTGACAGTGGCTTGTGTGCACATGTTTTTGTGTATTTATTTGCACGCCTGCATGTACTTGTCAAAATACCTTCCAGAGTTTGCTTCCAAAATGCTGGACCTGGTTCTCAAACTCGTGCAATTACTTTGTTTTAAAAGACTTATGGCAAATATAGGTAAGTGAAGGAACAAGTGCAATCCAAGAGGGTTTTAGTATTAAGAGGTCTAAACTAACAGGTTGATGAAATAATGAAATTTCTTTAACAAAAAAACAGGGATACCTTTGAATAGTCATACCATTTATAGCATATTTAATTACAAAAGCATCTCATATGAAATAAATAGTGGGGCAAAATTAAAGCATCCTGGACTAAAACAAAATGTCATAGAAAGAAAACAGGAAAATATTGATCATTACTGTTTATTGGCATAAGTTAAATTATTCCAGCTGATTATCTCAAGTGCTGCTAAAGAATTTAATCTCCAAGAAAATGAAATCACCCTCTGAGATAATTAAAAATAGACTTAATGGCTTAACTTCCTTCATCAGAGCATGAAAATGTAATTGTATATGTTTTAAGTACTCAGGCAGAAGTATATGTAAAAAAAGGAATTTATTTGTAGTAAGGTACAAGGATTGTCTAATTTTGCACTGATAGATGACAGTTTGAGAGTATGATCTTTAGCTTGAAAGCTCCATGTTCTAGGATCTCTTTAGACAAGACAATTTTTCCAAAAACATAGATTTGCAGATTTCTAAAATATTCTAGGAAATGGATCTTGAGATTACCCTTCTCAGAAGCTGTGTGCTATAATAATGCAAGTCCAAACAATTTAATGTATGAGAGCTGGTTGATATTCTAGGTGATTTTATTCAATGTTGTGATGATTTCATAGCATTTGATAGAAATAAATTAAGTAGTAGTGGATATGTGAAAACAAACTAGATATTCTTTCAACGTGTAAACATTTTATGACATACATGTTTCTATGGAAAATCTTAACTGAAATTCTACATATTACAGTTACTGATCTAGTCATTCTCTATTTAAAAGATTATCTATTCTGCAAAAATAAAATTCCCAAACAGGAAAAATTGTGGCCTCACTTGATCTTTGCACCAGTTTCATCCCAAATAGATTGTATTATGCTATGAAGCTAAAAAAACTGATACAAAACTGATATAAGAACTGATATAAAAACACAATGCTATAATAGCATCACGATCATCATCAGGCTCATGATGTAAAGACTCCTCCACAATTCCCCTGACTTTCAAAAGTCCAGTGTATGGCTAAATAGTTAACCTACATGCAAAGATACATGGGTAGTGCCAGTCATGAGGCAGTTTCTGCAAAGGCACCATCCAAGTATCTGACAAGAGCTTTAGCTCCAGTAGACTTTAGCATATGCAAGTTATGCCCACTTTTGGAAGCAAATCTAGAAGATTAACCCAAGTTTTTTCTCACTCCTAGTGATAGATGCTGTTGAATTTTAACATCTTTCGTGATGGTACTCTCTTTTTTCCACAGAGATGCAGGGCAGAAATCTTGGTCAAAAAGTCTGATGTTGTCTTAATATTAGCTAACCTTCATGTCATTCCTTTCTTGAATGACCCTGTTAAAGCCATTTCCCAGCATGGGTTATTAGTATATTGCATTAGCATTTTCCACCTTTTTACTACTATAATAAATGAAAATACTAAATCACATCTATCCCTGAAGTGTTTATTAAGAAATTTGGTTGCTGGTGTTCTTTTCAGCTTTCCCTGTTATAAGTTGCCTTTTTTGTTCTAATGAGACTTAGTTCTCTCCCTTTTAAATAACTTTGTCCTATTAACCAATTCCAGATAAGTGTCCTTTACCACACTTTCTTTCTCATTAACATTATTTTTTACTTTGATTGTACCTAAAGCGGACCAATTAAGATAGAAGAAGACAAAAAAAATCACAACAACACATAATAAATTGAGTGTATTACAGTGACCAGGTTAAACATAAAACTATATGTTGAATGAAATGTGACACTTTAATAAAACAAAATGTTTATTGAACGAATCTGTGACATAGAACAACATAATTACAACAACCTACTTTAGGTATAGGATAAATCAAATGGAAAAATAAAAATTGCACATTGCCTTTTAATGGTGAGTTGCACTTTCTTCCAGAACTCAAGCCTAATTACAATACATTTTCCAACTGTTTCTTTTTCCTTACAGTACTTGGGCTGTATAGAAGTCTTACGGTCAATGAGATCTCTTGACTTCAGTACTAGAATGCAGGTTGCAAGGTAAGATTTCGTACAACTATGTTTTTTAAAATAACTTCTGAATTGTGTCCCCAGAGTGAAAAGGTCAGAAAGATGGCAAAACACATGGTAAAGGATTTTTGGATACCATAAGTCCACTTTTAAATTTTGCTTTTACATGTAAATCCCTTATGTGGCATTAATACAGTTTCAGCAGGACTTAAAAGCTATTTTCTCTGTGGATTTTTGATATGCCAGGAGCTACTTTAGAAAATTTTTGCCTGTTCATTATGCCAAGTAAGGCACTTACATGGGTACCAATTTAATGGCGTTTAAGCCAGTGAGAATTAGAATATGCTTAAAATCTATGATCTCAAGATTAATCTAGGGAGCTGGTTTGGAGCCCATGTTTATGGGTTTTATGGCAATTTCTTATGAAAAATTTTCAGATTATAAACTATCTGCACAAAGAATATAGAGGAAAATACATCACCACAATGATACCAGAGACAAAAAAAAAGAAGAATGATTTCTTTTTCAGACTGCATGTAAGAAACAATGATCTTGTATTAGGTTCTTATGACAGTTCCTCTAAATGTGTCATGGTATTTTTGTAAGAGCAGTATGTAAGTACAAGACTAAGAAGTAAAAATGCTCATGATTTTTTTTTCCTATGAAGAATATTTTCTGAGAACATCAGGAATGGTGTTTTGCAGGCATTTTCACTTGGAAAGCTGAGTCATTGGTTTCAGAGGAAGGTAGCATTTATGTCTTCTAGTAACTGGACACCACTTTTTCAAATTCTGGAATTGAAATGATAAAAGAAATCCTTTTCAAAGAAACACATATAAAGTGATATGGCTGGATACAGTGCTTGTATTTCCACCCTTTGAGGCATCTTGCAGTTGACAATAAATAAATAAATCTGTCATATATCATACCATAAAAAGCTAAATATTTCTTTTATTAAATGAGAAAAATAACTTGGTTTTAGGCTTGTATGCTAATCCTATGGTCTATATGCATTGACTATGAGTTGCACCTGCATACAGCAGCTTTGAATTGGGTCATGTAAGTCCTCACAAAAAGTTAACTGTTAATTTGTCAAGATACTACACTGATGAGAGGCATAGAAGCCAAAGGACAGGTAAATGACAGAATTCTGTTTTTCAAACAATGAAATTTTACTACCATACTTTAAAAAATGTATCATGTACATTTCTGATATATTTCAGCAGTGACTTTTGAAAATTATTTTGTATCTAAGCAGACTTGTAATTCTAATGCAGGGGTACATTTATGTTTACCACTGGGAAATTCAGTGATACTGGCTTGTGAAACAGTTGTGATAATTATTTGGTTTGTTTTCTATATCTGGAAGTGAATTCATCTTAATTTTCTGCAGTTTCCTTCACTGTATGCCTTCATTGTAATAGTGTTGTACTTTTCTTACTTTCTAGCTTAAAGGCACTACTCTGACATGAATACATAAGCATATTTGGTGACCTGAAGCAATATGGTCTATGTAAACAAAATATACTTGCCTTGTAGTTCCTCCAATAAAAAGTTTTATCGGCTTCTACTGTGTAACAAACTTGGAATTGTATTTTTTTTCTGCTGAAATTATAGCATATATCACTACATGAAATCATTTTGTTATTTCACCTTCCTCTAATTATATCTAGAATATTTTTTTTTTCAAGCAGAAAGCCATATCTTTCTGGCTCACTTTTTATTTTGCATTTATGGTTTTCTATTTATCATTAAAAAATTAAATCCCATCATTTTTGTAATGTAGTTCCTGATCTAAAATTTTTAGGTTTTTAGGTAGCTTTCGAGTCGGGACCTAGGATTTTAATCTGCATTCCATTAATTATCTGGCTCTAGAAATCCTCTTGTCATGTCCTAGGTTTTCAGGGCTTACGTGCTTTGTAGCTATGTAGCATGTATGCTATGTAGCATTTCATATAAAAACCTCTTTTTTATTAAGAAAATATTAAGGAATTGCCAGAATTCACACATGCTAGTTAATTTTCTGGTGTGTTTTAAGAAACATAACAGAGGCTTCAAGGTACGTACTGAATTAATAAGACTGATGTTCTGATATTACAGGCACCAATTCCCTCTTAAGAAGGCACCTGGTACCAAATCGTCTGTGCAACCCTTTGATTGCAAATAAAATAAAAGCACCTGAAAGTTACATTTGTGTCTTCTAAATCATACATATATTTTTAGGTATGCCCACTGCTGATTTCTCTGCAGCTTGCCATCACCTGATGGCTCCTGATGTGGTGTGGCCAAGGCTTAGGTCTGTAGTGTTAACTGTGATTGCATCAGCCAAGGAGCCAGGATCCATAGCTGAAGTAAAAGTTTCTCTGTGTAAATCCCTCTGTGCTATTTCCTCTCTCCAGAGAAACAGATGTCACAGCAGCTGTGATCCCTTTCTGACCTACAACTTTATAAATTGATCCTACTCCATGCATCACGCCTGTTGGATCTGTTATTTTTTCAAGACCTTTCAAAACCAGTTATAGAAGAAAGTGATCTGTCTTGGACTGATATGACTTCTGGCATTATGCAGTATTAAAAAAAGTAGAAAAAAATGAATCAAGTTACTTGATTTATTGTGAAAGCCTGGATGCATTTCTTCCTAATAAGTAGGCATCATGTTTGACACATAGAAAGCACTTACTCCCTTTCTAGCACTGCATCACATGCCTGTCCCTGCCTCCTTTGTTAACCTTAGTTTTTCTCCATGTTGCAGAGCTTAAACACAGGAAGTCAGTTATTAGGAATCCTAACTTTGCCTGTTTTCTGCCTTCAAGTTATTGCATATGTCACTTTATGTCTCTGTCAACTTTGAGGATGAGCAAATCCCCAAAAGTTAAATAAGCAGCGTCAGTTCCTAGAAGGAAAAAATTGTGGTGCTCAGTAATGGGAGCACCACATGACGTGTAGTCTCCTGCTCTGCTTGAAAACTCCTGGTGTTATTTTAGACAAACTCTAAGTCCCAGTCACAGACAACTCTGTGATTAAATGAATTAGTGCTTGTAAATGGCACTTAAATTGTTGAGTGAGCGCTTAGACATTACTTAAAAATTGGACTGAGATTTCCACTTATCTGGTGAATTAGAGGTAAGAAATTTATGTGAAAAGGTTGTGTAGATAATTGGAATGGCTTTGAAATCACAGCTGTTATAATGCATTAGGAAAGTATATACATCAGTGTGCATGCATGGACGTATCTGACAAATTAAGAACTTTGGCTTCAATTTCTTGAACTGCATCAAAGACCCAGAGTAAATACTTTGGCCAGTAACCTTTCCTTTCTTGCAGTCCTGTAAAATATTGACTTGTGCCATCTAATGCTGTCTTACCTATCCTATCCTGTAACTTGTATTTATTTTGCCTTTTCATTTTTTGTACAATATAATGTTAAAACTTGCAGGAATAAATTTATCTTCATGTGAGAGCAGTGAGCAAACACTTGGCATACTCTTCATCAGATCTTAATAACCTTGGTGGCACCTTGCAGTGATATTACTGCCCTAATTTTGAGTTGAAGGAAAAATGAACAGTTATGTAAAATTTCTAACAGTTTCTTGCATTTATCATTACACATATTCTCAAGTCTCAAGATTCTCTCCTTACAGGGGAAATAGAAGAACTAGAGTAGTATTAATCAGTTGTATTGTATTTATTCTTTCCTTTAATGAATGAAATGTCATATGAATCTTTGAGCAAATAAGAGGATGCGCCAGACAACGGTCAGTCATTACACATAATGATAAATGAAAGCCAGCTGAATTCACGTGCTGCATCTTTGATTACCCAGTGATAATTCTTGTAACACATGTGAAGTCAACATGACTTTCTTGGGCAGCAAGACAAAAGCATTTAATTTTCAGCGTGGTGGAGGAACAGCAGACAAGACTACTGAGCTAACCATGGGTGGCAAGTGGTTAAAGTTCATCTGAAACCTACCATCATCGTCATAGAAAGGGGCCACTCTTAAGCTTCTGTGGCCAGGCTCTTTATGCCTTCAGGCTTTTTGTAAAAAAAAATCTTAACAATCAGGTAAAATTCTTTTGTAATATGTGCAGTGTTTGCAGTGTTTGCAATTCATGTAATATGTTTCTTTGCTTATTGTTAAAGCTATAGTAGAATAATGCGTCCTCACTTTTGTATGGTGTGCATGAGTCACTTATGCACTGGTTTGAATTAGATGTTGCATGCACTGTTTGTTGTACATCTGAGTCTGAACTACAAGGATGCATGTTCACTGGTATTTTATTGAACAAAATCCATTTACTGCATGCAACATCATGAAGTCACACCTCCCCATGCTGAGTAAAATATTACTTTGCACATTGTTTTAATAGCAGTAGGTCAGAGGACAGAAATACCTCATATCAGCAGTGGACCCAAATCCAAACTCTGATCTCAGTAACTACATTAACTCTATTGGGATGAACAGCTTGAAAAATCTTCCTCTCCAGATTTGAGGCCCAAAATTCATAAAATTCTTAAAATTATTAATTCATAAAATTATTAAACCAAATCCATTTATGCCAATATCCCTGGAGAGAGATGGTAAAAATCCAAATGTTAGAGTTGTATTTGAGTCCAGTGCTAAACAATATGAAACAGTTTAGTTGATGTAGTGTTTCACCTGTATCTGTGTTGTTTGCAGACATTGTCAGCAAGCATCACTGAAAGAAAGGGTGGAAGACATTGAAAAGCAAGAATGTGTCTCCTGTGATTCTTGAAGGCTGATAGGTAATATGTTATCTGCAGTGAATTCTGCATACAGTGTCATCCTTAACATGCTGCCATGCTTAAAGGTGAGTGTGTTTTATCTCTGCCTTCTTCCACGAGAACTCTGTCTGTGGGGTGGCGATAGGAGATGGCAGAACACATAGACCATTTGCAGTTGCAGGAAGAGGTGGGCAGAGCTACTTCAGAATTAAAGCTGCAGGAAGCATGAGGTGCTAGCTGCTGCTTGGTTCACCAGGAAGCAGGAGTCTCAAAAGTGGATGGAGACATCCTTGTAATTCAAACAGCATACCTCTGAGTGGGACAATGACAGCTATAGTGCCTGATAGATTGAGAATAATTTACAATTGCTAGTTAAGCTGTTATTAGCACAGACATGTGGTAGAATATGTTTTTGTATGCCTAAGACTGGAATCTTTCCTTTTCAGTGTGGTTTTAGTTGGAAATTGTTACCTAATATTTGAAATAATTTTACTAATACATGGTAATGCAAAGCCAGAATGAGAGCAATTAAATGAGCTCCCCCAGTCCATGTGCCTTTTAAAGAAAACAGAGAGCCTCTCGGAGGATGGGGAAGGTAGAAAGTTGGAAGCCAAATAGTCAGGGAAGCAGTTACGGATATCACTGTATCCTGGATTCTCAGAAAGATGGTGACTCCACATGGGTCTGCAGAAGCATGACATGAAGCAGAGTGGTCTTAACACATTTTAAATGCAAATTACAGCACAAAGTTAACAACTGACAGAAATCTGGAAACCAAAACAACTCTCAAGTTCTGCTAACAGCACCTGGCAGCTTGATTACACAAATAATTGATGGTGTGAGGAACTTGTGTGTTGTTCACATGATATGTCCAATCACACCAGACAGTTCATCAATGCTGAACAGTCCTTTCTGGCAAACACAACCCAGATATTTATAAAATGTCATCTGTCTTACACAGAGCTTTTGTAAGATACCTCTCCAAAGCCCTGCTTTGGACATGAAGCCAGGCATTGGAGAAAAATATTGTTAGACTAAATGTTTTCACTCTACTTCTGTGAAGTTTCCTGTGTCTGCCTTTGAAATATCTGCTAATATCTACTCTTTGAGAGAAAATACTTTAGTAAATGAACTGAGGCTCAGCCCAGTTTGGAGATTACTATGATCCTGATTAAGCAACAGAAAACAATTTTAATTTCTCTCTCTATTTCTCTGACCAGGACTATGATAAGTAGCTAGAGACCAGGTTGAGTGGAAAAAAGCCTGAAGGTCATAAAAGATGTTAAGGGATTGAGCTACTTAGCAGATGTAAACCTTAAAGTACCTTTTTTTTAGTTGCTTTTTCTGTCATTGACTATATTCTTGACAGTTAGAGGGCTGTCTATAGGGAAGATTTTGTAGCTGTACATTCAAAACCAAGGTTTCACATACCCTTACTTTATGTTCATCAAAGCTCAGTAGGCATGCAGAGTTGAGATATAGTTAAGGTGTAGGATAAACAAGTTTGCGCCAGTAGGATAAACAAGTTTCATTCTACATTTCTTAAATAAGACCATTGTTCAGAACTGTTGTGTTAGAAGAAATCATCAAGATCGGGTAGATTTCTATGTTCCTGATGAATGAGACTGGGTTTTCTGAAACTTACTTGCATGTTATGGAAGATGGTATCAATTTTAAAGAAGTTGTATCAAATATTCCTTAAAAAGTTAGGTCATCTGTAAATGCTGAGAACAGAGCACTGAGCATACCAATGGATAAAGAGTTTTTTTGCCAGTGAAATCAAAAGAGTTCTTCAAACTGCATTGATTAAGGGAAATCTCACTCTGAAGATGCAGGAGCATAAGAGTAACTACCATTAGATAGATTGCAGACTACATATCTAATGGCATGTGGTATTCAAAGTCAACCACCTGAGTGTATAAATTTATTCAGTAAAGCAAAAATTAAGTTGGCCAGCTTCCTTTCATTTTCTGCTTTTAGATTTTCTACATGTGAGAATACTTCATGTGAAGAAACAGAATGGGTAGCTGACAAAAAGGAAAAGAAGAGTCGTCTCCATGCTCTACAAGTGAGACCAGCTTGCGCAATACATCTGCTTGATGTCACCTTATTCCACAAAAGTTTTCTTCCAGGTTTTCCATGAAGACGGGCTTCATTTTGGTCAGGATGGTAACAAATGGCATCATTTGGTCTCTGCTCCAGTTTCTGTGGGGGTTTCCCCTCAGGGGTGCTGCTGCATGGTACTCTGGATGCATGGCAGTAGGTGCACCTTCGCCACAGTTAGCCTCCCCTTTCTTTCCATACTGTTGATTCATTCTCCTTAGTTACTTCTTCAGCCTTGCATCCTCCAGACATGGCCAATCTGCTGTCAAACACTGGTTTAGTCTTTGGAGGTTGTCAATGTCCCCTGTGCTACTTCAGACAGTGCATGCTCATTTTGCCTGTTTTGCAAATGAACAAAAAGTATTTCGATAATTAAACAGACTTCTAAAAATGTATTTTTGGTCTCTGTTTCTTTTTTATTATTATTACTTTCTCAGAAGCAAGTTATTTTTAAATTTAGTACAGACTTTGTTTCTCCTCAGCAAATACTGGTACAATATTTGGTAATGGTTAAAATTGACAGGAACTTAGTACTGTTAAGAAATAACTGTGAACCTTCTGAACAGTTCTTCCATTTAAAAAGTCAGTCTTTTGCTGTCTTTCAACCTGTGAAGTCCTAAGCTTTTGAGGTGGGGAGAAGTAAACTTGGGAACTTCTAGGTCACTAGAATATCTTTAAAATGGAGTATTAGTAAGTTTTAAATATTTTGAAGCAAAACATTTCATACTAAAATGTAGTCACATTTTCTCATCTCATTATTTGAAATGGTTTTACTTTTTTTCAAATATGCTGAGAAAATCTGTATTTTTTCTATGTGTATGTAATTTCCCTGAAAGATGAGTTCCAGAATTCGGGGGTTTAATCAATTAAATAACATTAATTAGGAACAAGAACAGCAAAATCAAAAAATGGAGAGTATTTTCATGTGATGATGTTTCATAGAGGAAAACATTTGAACTTCCTGAGTGGACTACTTTGTATAACAGAATAAAATTTCACTAAAGCTATGAACGATACCAGGGCATTAGCCTTTTTAATGAAACTAAATGGCAATGTAAAATGTCCTTTCCTCTTTCTCAGATGTCAAGCCACTTTAAAGCAATCTCAGAAAATGAATATTGGTGATTTTTTTCTGAATGCACTTGAATGCTGAAATTATATTCAAAATACGCAACATGTTTTGTGCCAAGAAAATGACTCCACAGTATGACCATCTGCAAAGCAGAAAATACTCTTGGGCAGATTTGGAACTCAGCATGTGGTCCTTACTGCAGACAGCACAATAACTAATTTTACAAGAGATCAGCATAACTCTACACCGATTTTTATCTGAGCCTAGCTAATGAAGCAGAATGTGGCTTAAAAAGGTGTAATATCTGTCTATGTCAAATAATTTTCCTATTAGAAAGGAAACAAATCTAATCACATCCAGCTTGCCCAAATTGTGCAATACCTAGCCAGATATATATGCAGATATATACAGAACTTTTGGTTTTGCCTTCCTTAGGCAAGGGTTTCCATGCACAAGTCAGGTGATGGCATGCTCAGCCTGGTGGCAATACCTGTTCCTGGGCTTGATTTATATCAGGTGTTTGTGCTGCTGAGGCATTTCCAAATTTGATTTGCTGAAAAAAAATGGTTACATCTACACTGTCCTTCCTAGCAGTGCAAGCTAAAAAGAAGTCTTTAGGCCATCCTTTCAACATCACTAGGCAATCTGGCTATCTGGTTGGGGAACTGTCACAGAATCATAAAATTATTTGGGTTGGAGAGAACTGTAAAGACCACTCAGTTCCAATCCCCTGCCATGGGCAGGGAAACCTGTCACTGGACTAGGTTGCTTGCAGCCCCATGCAACCTGGTCCTGAGCACTTCCAGGGCTGGGGCACCCACAGCTTCTCTGGAAAACCTGTTCCAGTGCATCACCTCCATCACAGTGGAGAATTTCCTCCTAATATCTTGTCTCAACCTACCATTTCAGTTTGAAGCCATTCCCATCATCTTATCACTAAATGCTCTTGTAAAAAGTCTCTCTTCACCTTTCTTGTAGGCTCCCTTCAGCTGCTGCAAGACAGCTGTTAGTTCACCCTAAAGCCTTCACTTCTCAAGGCTGAGGAATCCCAGTTCTTAACCTCTTATTATAGAAAAGGTGCTCCATTCCTCTAAGTGTCTTGGCGGCCCTTGGATGAAATGCATATTTTAGTTCAGTGACAGATGTTTAGTCGTCCTTATTCTTCTTATTTTCTTCAAATACTGCTTCTAGATTCCTTAACTCCCACACAGGAAAAGTACTGTGCCTTCTGTTGCAGGCATGCAAAGAGTCGCTGCCAGGACACTCTGACCTTGATTACACAGAATTGCTCTATGAATATGTTTTCTGAAGTTCCAAGCATTTTCACTAAAAGCATTGTTAACTTGAACCCTGCAGTTTCTTGAATAGATTTAGTATTCACAGAGGTTCAAAACCCAAAGATTCCCAGTCTTCCCATAGCCTTTGGGAACACTGAGTTCTGTAAAACCAAGATATATTACGAAAAGGAAGACAGATAGCAGGAAACTGAATATTGCTTTTTTATGGAGTGAGAGGACAAGTAGCCTAGTTTTTTGTTTTGTTTTGGTTTGGTTTTTTTTACGGGGGGTTTTTTGGTTGGGTTGGGGTTTTTTTTGGTTGGTTGGTTGGTTGGTTTTCTTTCTTTGTTAGGGGTTTTTTTTAAAGTCTGCTCTGCTCTGCCAAGACAGGGCATGGTAGGAGTAGTCAAGGCTGCCTTGTGAAGCCTTGCCCTGGGTTTCAGCTTTTTTGCCTAGTTATTTCCACTCCTATCTCAAGTGGCAGTTTTGATCAACAAGGTCCTTGAATCAGATGAATCTATTGAGTAACACAATTAATGTCTGGTTATCAGGATCTGACAGATAGGAGAGGTACTGGTACCAGACCCAACCCTGCCCTAGAAAAACAACAAGATTGCACACATTTTTTTGTTGGGTGCAGTGGCCTGAAAATCCCCTTATCTTTCTCTAAGTTCTGTGCTGCCACTACAGAGAGAAGATGATGTGGGCAAATAGGAAGAGAAAGGAAATGATAGACTAATTTAATAACTAATCCCTCGAGCACATATCTCAGAAATCCAAGTCCTTTCTGTGAGAGGCAAAACCTACTCAATGTACCAGCTGAACAGACAAGTTCAGCTGAATAGATGAAGAGGTGACAAGTGTTGGTCATGTCTCTGTGAGAGCAGCTTGCAGTGAAAATGCCAGGGAAACTCAGACACATCTGGTGAAGCAAGAGGCATGGGTCTGAAAGACTGAAGTGGGCTGGAGACTGCCACTGGCCTGAACTTCCCTTTCTATTAGCTCCGAAGGATTTGCTTCAGCAGAAGAAAGAGATGGGAAACCACAAGTTTTAGCTCAGTAGCCAGTGAGGATGACTCTGTAAAAGATGATGTCTGCTTGTTTTTCATGAATCAAAGAAAAGCATTTTTAGTGAATTTTTCTTTTGAGAGGTGTACTATTTACTTCTCCCTGGTTACATTTTCAGGAGTTATCCTTGTCTCAGTATTATGGTGATCATTGTCTGATGCTTGCTGTGCTTTATTTCCAAGATGCATCAGACATGTTTTTTTAAACCAACTGCTTTTTACTTGCCCTGTAAGAAAATCTAGTAATTACTTTAACTAAAACACTTGATTGGAGTAAAAAAAATGTGGTGAAGGTGGGAGCTAAGTACAGGTGCTGAACCGTGAAATGGGGTATTTTAACTATAATGGTCTGAGTGCATATGCAAGGCAGGGTTTGTAGTGAGAGGCAATTTTATTAGATAAACTGATGTAGGTGGGGGAAAAAAAGGCATAGGACAAGTTACGGAACAAACCACCTCTCCTCTAGACCTGAAGAAAAGATAGTGTGCTTGAAAGATTTTTTTTAACCATCTCTCGCTATAAATCTCACATTTCTTCAGAATGGCAGGACTATAAACCTGATTCAAGGTGTATTCCATTGCCCCAACCACCCATCTCCCCAAATCAATAAAATGTGATTCTTCCAGGTGATTCCAGCTTTGAACTGGGTCCAAGCTAAAAGCACACAAGGCATGACTGTATATCAGTTACTGATCGCCACCTCATATAATCTGTCACGTTTGCTAAGCCATTACAAGTTGAATGCTGGTATATGTGTCTGGCATTGTTCTCCTGACTCACTTGGTGATACTGTGCAGAGTTGGAATATACAGCACATGGCATAAAGTTAATATAAGTTATGTCTTTATTTAGATGATGTTTCAAGGTTTTGATTATTTTGGCTGTTCTTTATCTTGTAGTTCATTGTTTCCTATTATTTTGTTTTCTGGCTTGGTTGGTTGGTTGGTTTGGTTTTGAATTTTGGGGGTTTTTGCTTAAAATATTTGTTATTTGCATGGTTTTGGCTCTAAATATAGTCTGCTGTTAGTCCCAATACATATAAGAAATAGTTAAACAAAGTTGGGGGTCACCTTTGCTCCATTCTGTCTTGCAGTGGAACAAGCCTATTAAAGTCTTGTACCTAGTGGTCAGAGGGAAGGCCTGTGTGTGTACAGCAGCAAATTCTAAACACTGACCAGATTAACCATTCAGATAATAAGTTGCTAAATACTGAAAGGAACTGTAAAACTTGTTTGGAGCAGTATGATTTCAAGAGTTTTTGTGATGTAGAGTTACTCTTCTATGAAAGAGTAAAAATTCAAATCCATGTTGGACATACATTTCTTTCAGTTAATCTGAGTGTGATGGGAAGAATGAAGCAATGTTAAAAAACTGAAATAAAATATTGTTTCAGGCAATGATGTTCCCTGTAATATAAATGTAAAGCCACTAATAAACTACTCAGACTGTATTGAAATAGTATAATTAAAATGTACATCCCGTGTACTGTACAGAATGTCTATATTACCAAGGGTTCTGATACTGTCTAAATCCTGGTGGTTTTGCTCTGATTGGAAAAGTGCATAATATAGTAGTAAGAAAAGTTATGCTTTCTAACTCTCACATTAAAAGAAACATTTTTTTAAAGGTGTTAACCAATGTACAAAAGTGAGACTGGAAGGATGGTATTATGAGCAATATTCTAATTTACAGTGAGAAAAGGTCTTTTTAATAGTGTGAAGAAACATTCTCTTTTTTAGAGGAAAGCTAACTGACCTGCTAACTATCTTCACTTGTGCACAGAAATACAGTTGAAACTGTTCTCTCCAGTGCATTTCAAGCGTAATAAAGGATCCCACACATTCTTTTACCATAAAGCTTTTTTCTGTCTCTTCAGGGAAGCAATCAGTCGTGTTTGTGAAGCCATGCCTGGTGCCAAAAGAGCCTTCAAGAAACGAAAGGTATTTTTTTTTCTTGTAGTGCAGTTGACTGTATTTTCTCTGTACAGCACAGTGGAGACCAGGCACAGCAGGCAGGTGACTTTAAGGCAGCTTTGAGAATTGCAGTTGATTAATCATTTAGAGTATTGGCTGTTTTTACTCACCGTATGTTGTCACTTGCCCTTTTGGTCAGGATCTGCTTTTGTACGCATCTGGAAATATAAATACATCTAGGATGAAGATTGTGCCTTCATGTTCCTTCCATAGAAACCTCCTGCTTTTACTTTCTTTCTTTTGTAGATTGCAGGTGGAAGAGTTAAAGCCAACAAATGGGATGTCTTTCCATGAAATGCATGAGTAAATTATGGAAATAGGTGCTGGAAGATACAGCAGAAGCCCAAAACATACATAGTTTTGAAAGTGACTAGATTTGTTCTTGAAAGATAAATATACTGATGACTTTTAAAGAGTTTGGTTATCACTGATTTCTGGAAATGGAAAGAGCATATAAGGTGATCCTTTGTTCCCTCTGCTTTTTCCATAAACACCGATGGCTGATGCTCAGTGTCCAGTGCTGATGCTGAGTCCAGTGTGTACCTGACATCATTACTACCTTGCTTTTATTTTTATTTGTGTGCTGGGAGTTAGAGTCTTCATACAGGGAGAGGAGGAAGCCTTGGCTCAGCTCCTGCACTGATGGCTCTCAACAGTCTCTTCCAGAGACCTGCGAGCAAAGCTGGGATGTGGTGCTATCTCTAAGGCAAGAAGCATAGAAAGTAATTAATTATAGCCCTCGTGTGTGTTCTTGGGCAGAGGAGGAGAATGTGCAGGTGAAGGAAAAGGTCTGCCTGCTTCCCTAGCTGCTCCACCATTTAGGCAGAATCTCAGCAGAAAGGAATACCATGAAATGCCACTTGTTTGCAATAGAGAAACATATCCCGGTAAAATCAGTAATATATGACATGTGTGATTGGAAATTGTGTCAGAAATTAGGCTACAGTTTCACCTCCACCAAATTTATCTCATTGGCATTTCTTGGTTCTCTGGCATTTCATTTTAAATTTGAAAGTCAAGACAAAAGTATCTTTATTCTTGGAAAGCGTAACGACACAAAATGCAGCTGAAAAAATAAGTTAAACAGAGTTCTAAGTGACTAGTGAGACACCTTGCTGTATTACAGATTTTAAAAGTAATGTTGCTTATAAGTTGTTGAAAAGAGCAACAGAATTTCAGATAAATATCAAAGACGTGTCTTTTGCTGGTCTGTACGTTCATCATGTTTCTCCCACTAGTGGCATATCAATTTGGTTAAGGTGACATGTACTTCCTGAAGCCAAATTTTCACAATTTGCCTGCACTATGGGTTGGTAATCCTTAGGCATGACTTGGGAATCATGAAGGATTAAGGAAAGAGGAGATACTCAAAAGAGTTTGTTCAAAAGAGAATTTAATGAAGTACTAGCTCTGTAACATGAAAGGGTTGAAATAGTGCAGCACATGTTACATAGGACCAGTATGTACGTAGTGTATTTTTAATCAGTTAAACAGAAGGGAAAGAAGATCAAATTAAATGTATGTAAACTTTCAGGACTGCAAAAACTCAAGTGTGTCCACACTGCTAGGAACAAAATCATCTAAGCTTGCAGGCAGCTTAGGACAAGTGCAAACATAGTGGCAGAAGAGCACTGTCTCCAGTCATTTTGTGTTTATATTCTAATGACCAGCACAAATATTCAGCAGTGCAAACAGAGCAAGTTAAAGGGCTCGGTCTGTGACTGCTGGGCAGCCTTGTTTTTTACAGGCTGTGGTTACTTGAATATGGCTGCTCTCACGCAGCTATGTGGTTCCCCATAGCTGTCAAAGGTGAGAATTTTGCTTTGACAGCATAATTTCTATTGCTGCAATACCTCCTAAGAGCTGGTGGAATGCCTATAAAAGTTATCAATGCTATTTAATCCCCTGTATTACATTCATAGACTTATTTTAGATGCATATTTACCCCAACATAAAGAGGTTTTATTTGTCTATATCTTGTCTATATCTTTGGCTTTAACCTATTCGTAAGTCTACAAGCAAAGTCATAGAATGGTTTGGGGCTGGAAGGGACCTTTAGAGGTCATCCAGTCCATAATACTCTATATCCCATTTGGTGAGCCTTCCATTGCTATCACTGGAGTCCCACTTTCCATGTGGCAGGGGGGTAGAACAGTCAGTAAATGTAGAGCAAACAGTAAATTTCAAGAGTTGAAGCTATTTTTATAGAACAAGCTATTTTTGTTTTATGATACTGACTGAAGGCATTCATCTTAGTCGGCTTACTTGGTCCCTTGGTGATGATGACACTGGTGCTGTCTCACAAAACCCCTATTTTTTTCTTTTTGGTGAAGAGTATATGAAGAACTGTTTGGCTAGTATTATAATAATTATTTATTATTATTATTATTATTATTAGTAGTAGTAGTAGTAGTAGTAGTAGTAGTAGTAGTAGTGGTATAAATGAGAAATAATTTCCAGAGGAAAACAGCTGTTGCAAATTAATGATCTTTGAAAAGTCATAAATTTTTTAGAAGCCTTTAAGATCACCACTAACCCTGCGTACAATGAAGGTCATTCAAAAAAAAATCAGAGAACAAAAATCTGCTTTTTCCCCCCCTCCTCACAGCCACCAAGCAAAGTCCTTTCTAGCATCTTGGGAAAGAGCAATCTTCAGTTTGCAGGAATGAGCATAATGTTGAATATCTCCACCAGCAGCTTAAATCTAATGAATCCAGATACAAAACAGGTGAGTGTAACTTCTGTATTAACTTGTGAGGCTTTTGATGAACAGCCTGCTGCACAATTATTTGCTGTCTGCCAAGTACTCAGTTGCTCAAAATTATTCCTCAATAATGTTATAAAATGAATGAACTCAAAATATAATCATAGTGTAAGTCAGCTTATTTCACTATTCAACACAGCTTTGATAAATTATTTTCTTCTTGCCATGTTTCAGGTAGATGGGTTTTGCTCTTAAAAGACCTGTGATGTGAAATGCCATTATCTGGTTGTGGGAGTTCTTATTGAATAAAATTACAAACTTTCAGAGTCATAAAAGGAGTGGGCTTGGAGCAACAACTAAAATACTGAATGTGTGTCCCCAATTTTGTTGTTTTCTTCCCATTTAGAGTCTTAAAGGGCAAACTGTTCCTGAGGTGCTGCCAAAAATACAGCCTCAGGGATTTTGCAGTGCAGTGAGAGGCCAGTCTTTTAGAGAGACAAGGCAGCCTTTTTAAAGTAGCTCATTTCTTCTTCTTCACTGTGCTGAAGGTACAGACAGACTTTGGGGAATCACTGCAGTGGTTTGTGAATGATGTATGAGATGAGAAAAATCCTTGCTCAGGGTATATATAAAAAGGAAGCAGACAGACATGCGTAGCCACTGCTGTGCTATTTGCTGTGAGCCACATATTGCATTAGGGCATGCAACTTTCTGCCCAGATACAGAGAGAAAAGAAGTAAAATTCCTACTGATGCCTCTGGGGCCTCAGAGTTAAAAAGTAAGAAAGAATATATATATACCATTTATTAAAAAAGCTTGCTGTTCATGACTATGTTTTCATTCTTATATCTTCGTTCTATTCCTTATTTAGAAAACATCACAATCCTCTACAGTGAGCACTGAGACTGGGGGAGCAGGGCCGTGACTGGCTGCAGTAGTCTGTAGCCTTACTGAGGAATATGAACAGCAGTGCTTCTCATAAGGACAATTACTCCCCATCAGAAGCGTAAGAACGTGATGTTAATTAGCTCTGCTGAGGAAGTGCAGAACACTGAAAGTCAGCTTGTCTTCAGCCAATGCTAGGGCAGAAATGTAGTTAAACTAATTTATTTCAAAGAGTCATCCCCTACATGTTTTGCATTTTCTCTGAACCGATAAAACTGTTCATCTTCCTCTTATATCATTCTTTTTGAGGTAGACACTCCTGGGTGCTGCAGGCTTGGGAAATGTCTGGCTTCTCAGAGATCCCTGGTCTGGCTGTGGCCTCTCCTTTCTCTTGTTTCTGCCAAGGATTTGATTTGCAGATAAGCATGGCCCAGCAGCTTTGCCCTTTGAGGCTCCACACGGGAGGATGGCTGCAAACTTCTGTAATAGTGTCTTTTCCCCGGTAGATCCGAAAGGAAAGAAAAGACAAGCCAGGGTTGCTGGCCCCTGTGGTAGAAGGAAGGCAACTGCATGTACCCCTGCACAACAGTTCTGTGAATATATTGAGCAGGGATAAGTGGAATATGATTTTGTTTTGCTTATTTCTTTAAAATGAAGGTTGGTGTAGATTAAAAGGTTTCTGAGTTGTATGCCAACATTAGTGAATTGCTTTATTTTAAGAAATGCAAGGCATTGATAGTTTGCTGTATCTCTTTTCATTGGTAGAGATGAGGCGGGTAGTACACCAACTTCAAACTAAATTAGCTGTGGAATTAAAATATACCTGATTTGAACGAATGGTTTCAAGCACTTTTCAGCTTCCTTAAAATTTGGAAAAAAATTAGTTTAGTGACAGTCTCAAATAATTTTTCTTTTACATGCTAAAATAGAAGATTAGGTTATTTGCACATGTCAAGATAGTAATAATATGAAATTGCGTTACAGAACTTCACTACTTTAGTTCTGTTGTTGGGATAATCTACATTCTATATGTATTCTATGTACTATATATTCAATTTTTACTTCTTTAAGAGAAGGAAATCCTCACTGCTGAGTAGCAGAACACTAATTTACAAGTGTACTCTTAAAAACTAACCACATCTTTGGAGGATGTTGTGGGATAAGCAGGGCTATTGAAAATGAAGTGCTTGTTACATGAAAGAAACACTACAAATAATAGTCACCTCTCTCTGACTTAGCGAAGCAGCAAGATTCAGAGAAAATTCTGTCAGAATTTTTTCTTTCCAAGGAAGGCAGTTGATAGTTCATGTCTTTAAGAAGCAGGTTAGGGAAAACAGCACAGAGAATAGTTTTCTAGCCTATTTTGTTTTTTTCCAGAATGGTTTGTTGTGTGTGGCTCCCTCTCCAAAGTGAAGAACCAAGACCTTAATTCTTATTGTCAGATGCTCAAAGGCTCTTAACAGCAGCCTGTCCCATCTCAGATGAATCCCTTGGCATGGCTTCTGTGACTCAAATATCAAGTGAAAATTTCTTTCAAATGACCTTTTCTTTCTTGGTTGTTACATTATTTCATTTTTAAAAGATTTTTTACGTTGATTCTCAGAATAGCAGAGACGTTCTGCTTTTATTAGAGGTTCAGGACAAATTGTCTTTTCCCAGAGAAATATCATATTAGTTCAAATTGTACATAAGCAATTTGAATTTCAAATGCCCTGAAGTGTGCCTGTGAATTTGTCCACAATACTACACTGCAGCTAGATTCAAAATTCTGTTTGCATATTGTAAACAAGTTGATGTTTGAAACATAAAATGACACAATAGGTATTGGATGCAATGTCAGGAATCTTAGTTGGTGTAGAGGTTGGCATGGTTTCATTGATTTCACCAGAGTGGCATCAGCAGAAAAATGGTTTGATGAATTGGACCTTTTGTTTCATTCATCATTATCTGTAATAAAGAAGGTGAGTTTTAGCAGATTAAAATTTCTCCAAAGACACTTTCCGACAGGTCTGTATGATTTACTAGAGTTCTGAGTACATTTAGCAATCTTGCAGTATTCCTGATACATTTTAAAGAACACCGGAACAGAAACAATTTATCCTTAAGTTTGTTTATTTTATCATGCTGCTCTTTGAAGTCCCTGCAGGTAATTTTGATCTTGATTTTGTATTTTCAGCAGCATACAAGCAAAAAACTGAAATCAGAATTGCAAACTGTAAGAAACCCATCTGACTCACACTTATTCTTTCTGATCCATACAGATCATAGCAAATCACCATATGCAATCCATCTCCTTTGCGTCTGGAGGTGATCCGGTAAGCATTTCTGTAAAGCCTTCTCCCACACAGAAACTGCTTCACGAGGGCCATGTGACAAAATTTAAAGCACATCTTTCTAAAAGAAAAATACAACCACAACTCAGCTCCCGCTTCCTCTTTCATAAATTTTTCTTGATTGTTGCCATCAAGCTCTCTTTGAGGGGAATGGCTGACAAGTGTTCATGGATTCTCCCCTTTGGATCACTGTAACAAAAACTATCAAGGGGCTGTAAGCATTCATATGGCAACAGATAAGCAGGGCTTTGTTTTTCAGAGTAATGTAGAATAGCTGTATGGGCATTGTATGGATTTTTATCCTGTTATTTATATTGCACTTTTTACAGTAGTAGAATATGTTGCAGCTATATTTATAGTATTTATAGTATTTGTAGTAATGCGTGCTTTTCTTTCTTTTTTTTTTTCTTCTCAACTGCAAGTGTGAATTGAGAAGACTGTGCTAAATTCTGCCTGCAGGTATATTTGCTGTAGTCATGCAGGTTGAAGGCAGGCTTTCAGGAAAAGCACAGATCTTTCTCTTCAGTTTTGCAAAGCTTTTAGATACACCTAAAAATTTTATTAATGTACATCAAAGGGCAGATTCCTGCTTATTGTGCTTTTCCTTATTTTTATAACCTGTTTGTCCAAAGGTATATTAATAAATGGGCTTCAGAAGTATTTGTCATTCAGGAAGCAATGGGGAAAATATGAATTAGTGACGGAGCTCTTACCTTAGAGTTTTGAAAGCTTTTAAACTTAGATTAATTGAATGAGTATCTTTTTCTCCATCAAGTGATTATCTGTCATATATCAGTCATGTACTACAAGTAAGGCAATTTCTAGCCTGCTTTGTGAGTTAATTCTCTCAGTTAACTCTGTTAAGGTGAAGATACTTGGTGCTTTCTCTGTTCATTGTGTTTTTGTCAGAAAGCATAAAGACAAATTCTAGTCTTAGTTTAGCTTCACTGAGTTCAGTACAATTGCAGAAGGGAAAAGGACACAATATCACAATAATTTGGGGAACAAAAAATGGATCAACAGCAGCTTGGAAACACAACAGATTGCAATGGATGCTGTAAATGAACAATTCCTGAAGTGGGCAGAGGAGTGATTAGCACAGTTCCCTGCCTCCATAAGAAGATTCTTTGCTACCCATCTGCCATCCCAAATGCTAAGTCCTGGAAACACCATTTCACACTGCCCACTGATGAAATGATTTACCAGGAAAGAGGAGAGGAACAGCAGTAGAGTTCTGGATTTGGAGTAAACAAGCTCTTCCAAATGTTTTAAAGAGATAAAAATCTCACTACTGAGTCAGTCAGCTACCAGAGAAATAAAATTTCATGGTGCAAGGGAGCCTACAAGGTACAGTGAAATTATGAATCTGTGTTCCCAATAAGACTATTGCGTGAATTCATTCTGGTGTTGGGATGAAGAAAATAGGTATGAGTATCTAATGTTTTTCTACAAGCTTATCTCTGGTCTAGTAAGGAACAACTTTAACTCAAAAGTTTGTGCAAAAAGCAGCTAGTTCCTTTTTCCTGGAAGATGACAAAATGCAAGGATGTGATTTAGCTCACAGATTTATTTACTCATCAGAGAGCCATCTAGACACAACTTTCATCAACCCTTAATGATTCCTACTTGGTAGTGGACTGTCACCACCAAACTGCATCTCCCAACCACAACTGGCCTCCAGACCATAAATGTATCTCCTTATATGACTTTTAAACAGGTAGGAGAAAGGCCATGGTGACCTAGGAAACTAGATATGTGCCCTTGTTTCTTCAGGAAGTGATTCCCTTATTTTGAAGTTATTTTGGAGTTTGGTTTACTAGGACGTGAGACTATCACTTCTCTACCCCATCAACCTTTCTTCTCTGGATATCTGCCTCCCATTTGTCATAGCAGTTAGCTTTACTACCTTCCTCCCACTCCCATACCGTTAATTATGTTATTGAAAATGTAACCCCTGGAGAAGTGTTTCAGAGTCCTGGAGAATGACTGAAATATATACTTCTGCAATATTTCCCTTTGCAATGAGTCAGTTTCTGGCTGTGTCAGAATATGGGAGCTTAAAAACCTCTGTACCAAATCCTTTTACGTGCCATTTCAGAACCATTTTATTTCACTTCCAAGGCTGTGCTCTCAATCCACTTTAGCTCTATTCAGCCCCTCCTATGATACTCTAAACAATTTTTCTCCACAGTAATTTCAGGTGGCTGTTTCCAGGCTGCCAGAGAAGACATCTGTTTTTTGGAGATATCTGCTGAAATTTTGGAGTGGAGGATGCCATAAAGTCTAATAAGGCAGGTCTCTCAGAGGTCCCTGAAGGCAGTAGTTTTTCAGTTTCAGCGATACCTCCGAATTTTAACACTGCAAAGTAATGTCTTCAGGCTATAAATTATAGCTCATTTATACTTGTTTTCAGTTCTTGAATGTCAAGGATCACTTTCCTGCATCAGCCAAATCCTGTATAGTTTTTGGATGAGGGTCTTCTAACTTAGCCACACTGAAATGTGCCTACCTTAGGTCCTTAATGGTTTGTCATAGTCAGCTTGAATCTCAGAGCTTTAAATGAAATAAGGAGTAGGTATTTTCAGACTGTCACACCCATGCTAGCTGTGAGATAGATCTATGATTTACTCAGGCATAAATGTGTCCATTAGCTATGCCTGAAGTAGTAAATAAATTGATCTGTGGCCCATTTTCTAGTCTTTCTGGCCCTGAAATAAATAACACAGTGCAATTTGCACCCACACATTCACTCTCTTCCCTCATAGTGGTCTCTTGGAATTGATGCCAAGCATGTGCTGGTCCCTCAGAGAGTTTCAGGGCATGCTGTGAGAAACTAGTACAAGTGAGACAAGGGCTCTGTATTATTTGCTACTGTAGACGTTGTCACCTTTGTTTTCCCCTTACTTGTTGATATGCATCCTTATTTCCACTGCGGTCACTGCCCAGACACTGTGCCACAGGATGTATAAGAAATTATGAGACAAAATAGAGCTGTGCTTTTTTAACAGAGCAGTCTCCCTGCTGCTGTGTCTGAGTGCCTTCCAACGATGCATTAACTGACATGGTTACACATCTGTCACCAAAGCCCATGACTGTGCTTCATCCTTTCCCTTGCTCCCTCCTTAGGAAGGAAATTATGTAGACATTTAGTACAGTGATTTATTTTGGGTGGCTGGTGGTGGTTGTGTGCTTGCACTAGAAAAAGCTGTGCAGAAGAAGTCTATCTTTTAACTGAAGATTGATGTTTATTATGATGTTAGATCTTGTCATAATTGGCAATGATTTTGGATCAGTCACCCAAAAAGGCTTTGGGTACACAGTCAGCTGTAATGTATCCTGTATATCCCTTGGGTTTAGCCTATCTGACTAGCCAGGCATAGTCAGGAAATACCAGATCTAACCAGGACTTCCTGATTGCATCAAGGCAACATGGCATTTTTCAGATATATCAGCAGGCCTAAGTGTTTCCCATAAACCCAGGCCTTTCTGTTTAATCTGCATAATAATAGAAGTCTGCACCATTTGTGCACAGGAGCATAGGAGTGGCAGGAGAGGAAGAAAAAAATCCCACAAGAAGATGTCTGTGTGCTCTGGCCAGAAAATCCACCAATCATGTGGCAACAGGTGTGGCAGGGAGCAGCCTAAGGGCTGGGGGAGGGCGTGCAGGGATACTGCCTGTGAGAGCCAAGCAGTGGCTGAGCACCTCTGTGCCGTATGGCACTTCAGTGAGTAAAGTAAACACCTGCTTGTCACACATGAATAAATACCATTGCTCAGTATTTCTGAGGAGCAGCACTGTTACTCCCACAGAACCAGATGATTATTCATGTTATGAACCAAAATCTCTGGGTAGTTTGAAGATAAGGACTCATAATTCTATTCCCTCCTTAAATGAGGCCTGGGCCAAATCCTACTGAGTTTGTTTGGCTGATAGAAGAGATTTTAAAATTCTGCTGGATTGGATCACATTCTGTAAAAAAGAAAGCAGTAAAAGGAAATGAGTACCAAAACCCATAAACTTTTATATGGGATTTAAGTAGTATACATCTGTAAAGCAAAATATTCATTTGAGGCTCTGTCCAAAGGACCGTACATACTCTGGACTGTGATCTTTTGCTGTAATCAGTGCAAATATGCTTTTGCATTCATTGTAGGTATCTTAATTTTTTGACAGGATACTTCAGACTATATTGCATATGTAGCTAAGGATCCTGTTAATCGTAGAGGTAAGTTATATATATCTATTTGATGTCTGTATTTCCTTTGAGAAACACTAGTTATTAATGCTTTAAGTCAGATAACAGTCCCTCCCCCCTGAAAAACATGAATGTGGAATGTAGCCCAATCAAAGGATGGCCTTTGACAGAACCATGGAAAAATTGTGCAGCAATAAGAAGCAGCAGTTTATTTCTCAAGCTTGGAATAAGTAGGTCTTGCCTCTAGTTTATACCCAAATAACACTTTGATTCTCTTCATCTCTTAAATCAAACACTTGCCTTACTTGGCTGTATAAGCTTCTAGGCAACAGCCAAGTCTTACCTACCCCCAATCACTGTGCAAGAGCTAAGCAGTCTTCTGATAAAGTCATCTGATGAGGCAGCTGTATCTGTTAGGTCTTCCCAGTACATGCCTAAGTCTTCCTGACAGAATCAGATTCTTTATCAAATAACTAGCTTTACAGCCAGCTTGCTGTAATTCTCTTTCTCAGTAAAGATTTATTCAAGATTGTATTGCTTTAGTAGCAATCAGTCATGGACAGGGCCCTGCTTGTTGATTGTGTTCACTAGGTCTTAATGCAACATACAAAGCATTTTTTAATGTACCTGAGAATCTGTTTACTATTCATAGATCATAGAGAGAGAAGAACAGACTATCTCCAAAAAAAAGAAAAGACGTCAAGTACTTCCAACAGGAGGTACTTTTTTTTTCTGGAGAATTCAGACACTGTAACTGTTTGCTAATCCTGCAAACCCTCAGCTGTCCACCTTACCATTAGCACAACTGACCCACTGGCTTCCATATGTAGTCATCTTTATGATACCTGTAGAATCTGCTGTGTCCATGTGCAGAGATGTCCAGACTTGAGGGTATTGGCTCATAAATAATACCTGCACTAAGCATACTAATATGCTGAATGTAAGTGAAATACCTAGAGAACTTAAAGGGAATGGGAGAAAGGGAATCGTCCAGTTCTTTGCAATGCTTGTTCCATTACAATATCTTGTTGGAGAGGCTCCAGTGTCAGACTATGGAATGCATGGTGCAGAGCTGCTCTCCAGCCCACCTGCTTTAGCAGTAGCTTTCCTCTATATCCAAGCCTGATTTAGCTGTTCTGAGAGACCTCAGTCAGTGTAGGGACTAGCACTGTCGACCAAATATTTTCTCTGTAGGGCTTGGAGGAACCCTGTGCTCTGTCTTCTGTCATGTTCCTTCTGCACTACGCTCTTCCTGTACTATGTTCCTTCTATCTTACATCCTTAGCTTCCTGTGACTGTTCCTTGTTGAGCTAGGCTATCCTAAACTTAGACATCATCTGAGCACCTGATATTGTTGTCTTCCTTTTGTTTATTCAGGTGAAGCAATTTCTTAGTTTTCTTTATAAAAAAAATTGACTGTGTAGCATTTCAGCTGCAATGCACATCCTCCATCCTTCAGATAATTTCTGTACCTCCTTCCTTCATTTTCCTGCAGCTGTTTTAAAAAGGTATATGATATCTGCATAACAGGGGCTGTCCCTATTGCACAGAATGCACCTTCCTATTTTTTCTTCCTTTTGTCCTCTTCGTCAGCTGGTTCCTTCTAAGCCCTTTTTGCTGCAGTGAAGAACTGTTACCTCATGTGAAATTCTTTCATGCTGTGATCTTTAAGCCTTCAACATTATGACTTTCCTATGGGTGCTTTTCCCCACTGTCTGTATACATCAGTGCTTTGCAGATCAGTGACTTTGTATGTCACCTGTATTAAAACACATTCTTTAAAAGGGTCTAATTTACCAAGGGACCTGAATTGCCCTCTTTTACCATCACTTGCCATTCTGTCATTCTTTGTGTTGTCTGCAAATTACTTTAAGAGGGGATTTGTCTTTACCTCTGTAGCTGGCGAAAATGTTACTGCTGCTACTATCACCAGTGCTGTAGTATAGCTTGCATATTAGATTCATTTCTTCACAAGGATGGAAAAGCTGTATTCGTGCTTTGCATTCTGGATCTAGCAAGCTCAAGGCTGTCTATTTTCTGCTGTAACATTCACAAGAAATCATCTCTGTGTGAGCCAAACCTTCTCATCCTTTTACAAGAAGCGTATCTCCTACCTGCTGAAAGTCCATTCACGTCTCCAAGGAAACAGGTTACTCATTATGTCACCTACTGAAACTACTTAATGACTCATGCTTCATTTCAGCACCAGAAAGGTTTAGCAGTGAGCAATATCGCCTCCTTAAATTTGCACTCTAGTTATGGAGTGCAAACATTTTAGCTTTGTTTGGCCTAACTACTTTTGGACCACGTTTTCAGAGATAAATGTGCACCTTCCATGGGGGCTGATTGTTCAATGCCAATAGCAGTGTTGCAGAGGTCATAAAAAAACAAATGTCTCACTGCTAGTCAGGAATGTCTACCTCTGTCTTTGGACACATGGAGGTCCTGTTTTTGTCCGCTGAATTCACTTTCAACATGTAGCTAGGGGCATTTCCCTGGACAAGGCATTTTAACTTGATGGCTGGCACAGCAGATGCTCTAAGGTGAGAAGAGAACACCACTGTATCTGCTTGGCACTGTCACTGGTGCCATCTCGTGCTGAATGAGGTGCTGTGGCTGCTGCTGCCACTGAAGAAGAGACAGCAGACAATCCATACTAGCAACTGCAGGTTTCTTGGCCCTTTTTTTGGCCTCTCCAGAAGTCTATCCAATATTTCAGCCTCTGAAAAACTAATATCTACACCTACTTAGTCTCCCTGTATTACTTCAGCTAAATGTCATGACCAACCCTTATTTGTAGGACACTCGCATCCAGTGCACTTGGTTCCAGTGAGCTGGACACTAGGCATGTGCTAAAATGCAGTTTTTCAGCTGAGGAGCTTATATTCAGGTTATTAAAGCAGTCAGGGATGAACAAATTGGTAGCTTTGAGCAAGAATCCACTTTCCCGTGGCAGGACTTGGAAAAGAAACAGTTTGAAATCCAGTCCAGGCTCTAGCCAGTAGACAATATTCTTGTCCAATTCTGATTATGGAAAATTAACTCACTTTGGCTTCTCTGGATATCATTGAGATGTTGTTCATTGAGCTCTTTAGCTTCCACCTCTTAGCACCCATCTCTGTTCCCGCAGTGTTGAATTGCGGGAACTCCACAAGTTCACCTCTTTATGTTTTCACATATGATGAGACCTCCAAGCCATTCTCTGATTTAAAACCAGGACAGATATATCTGCTCAGACAGCTGATAAAGGTTTCTCAGTTTCTATAGGAAGAGAGTTTGTGTTGCTATCCTCCCCCTTTACTGCCGCAGTAGGTTCAGAGAAGTCGAACATGGGGAAGTGCTGTAGCTAATCAGGTTGCTGGCTCTGCACTCCTCAGCAGCCCTGCAGTTTGCTGGGAGTGTCTCCATGCAAACAAACAGGAAAAGGCTCTAACCTCTGTAATTCTGGAAGAAGATCAGAGCTCATTATCTAGGAAGTATCTGCGGACACTGCTCCTCCCTCAGACTCTAATTTGGAAAAAGAGAGCAGCTTGTGAACTTGGGGTGATAAGACATAAAAGTGAAGTAATTAAACTGAGGAAAATAAAAAAAAGCTTTTATTGTTATTGTAATCTATTAATATTTGTGTAATTTCAATTTAAAGCTTAGAATTCTTACATAATCTATTGCATTCAGTTAATAACAAGTGAAACTTTATGAGTTTTTTTCTGTTCGTGGGCTTGTTAAAATAACAGAACAGATTAGGGACCTTGTCTATTGCAGTTACACATCAGTACAATTTCATGTAACCTTTAAAAAGTTGTGATTGCCTAAAATTCACTGTATCAGAATTGGGGTTTATTGAAATGTGCACATCACTAATAGAGCAACTAACCTTGACAGCGTAGGTGTTTTGTCATAGGTCATTGCATCCCACCACGACATAAACAGTGATTTGCATGTGTCAATCTTTTTCATTTAGCTTGTCATATACTGGAATGCTGTGATGGCCTGGCCCAGGATGTCATCAGCACCATAGGGCAAGCATTCGAGCTTCGATTTAAGCAGTACTTGCAATGTCCCTCTAAGACACCTACTTTATCTGATAGGTGAGTGCAATCGCAGAAGACAGCTAAAGGACCTTCTTTAGCTTTCAATTTACTTGATAAAATGTGGACAATGTTGCTGGGCACAGACAGGACTTGAATACTTAAAAATTATTTCTGCTGTATTAGCAAAACAGTGTTACAGTGTTTACCTAATGAACATGGAAGAGGTACAGTCAATTTAAGATAGGCTAAATATGGATTTCACAATGATGTTGAAATGGTCATGTGTTTTGTGCTGTAGTTAGTAAGCAGAGATGGATGGCCAAATATGGTTGTTATTTGTGCCATTTCCTCATTACTGTCACAGCAGCTGTGTCAGTTTAGATGGAGTAGGTCAGACTGCTGGGATTCCAAAATGACTAATGGTGTTCCAGTATTTCTCATATTAGGGTGATGTTTCTAGGAATGTGATGAATTGCAGGGAGGTTTGACTGCATTGATATCTGGAGGATACAAACTCTCCTTGTGTACGTTCAAAAGGCTGGGATATAGCACTTTGTTTTCTTTAGAGACATGGATTGCTATGTGCTTACTAACATTACTAGAAACCCTAGTGAACTTTTACCCTCTGTAATCTCTTATATCAGAGCAAAACTGGTTATATAGGGAATATACAATGCTACTATCCTAATATCGAAGCATGCTATATTCACGTCTCTTGACTTTGTGAGGTTCTTGCAGAATTACATTGCTGATAGAGCAGTCATAACTAAAGATGAAGATTTAGAGCCTAGTCAGTCAATCAAGTCATAGTATTACAAGTGCTATTTTAAGATTAGATAAAGTTGTTTATTAATGCAGTTTAGAATGGTCTTTAAAGTCAAGTTCAAACACACTCTTCTCAGCATAAAGAATTTGGTACATTGCAAAGGAGGTTTAGGACAATTTGTCTAAACAGAGAAGATTTGACACGTGCTCCATCATTGCTTCCTGACTTAGAGTGGTAGCTGAAATGTCCCTACAATATGCAGTAGTGATTCCCTGACAGGCAGTCTTAACCTGCTGAAAGTGTCTGTAAGTGATTTACAAGTAAGAGGCAAAAGAAAACACACTCTTTCTTTTAGGATGCAGAGTTTTGAGGACCCATGGACGGAGGAAGAAAACGAGGCAACCGAGCATCCCTATTACAACAACATCCCAAATAAAATACCTCCCCCTGGCGGATTCCTTGATGCCAGGCTCAAAACAAGGCTTCTCACTGCCGCAGACACAGCTCAGGTCAGTATAATTTCATTTCTACTCTCCAGCTGATTGATCCAAAATTTTTAAAAGACGTGTTTTATAGTGGATACCTTGGGATTGTCTATAATTCACAGCCCTTCCTGTGTGGCCAGTTTCCATCTGAATGGCCATTGTAGATTGAGGGGGCAATACATTAGGCAGGTTCAGAACAAATTAAAGGAGGTGAAATCCTCATGGTATTAAAAGATTAACTGGATTCAAGGAACAAAAATCCACTGGGGGCTACTACATTTGCAGAAACCATGTCTGCTTCAGAGAGTATCAAATAGTGCACACTAAGTGGGAATGATTTAATGCAGAATCATTTAAACAATCTAGTGCAGCCGTTACAAACAGCTCATTATTCTAATGACTTGGGAGTGATTAGTATTCAGCCAAGTTCCTAGGTAGGTTTTCTACCTCATGTTAAACCAAGGTCAGCTTGAATATTTCTACCAGCACTCCTGTTGAAAGTTTGACTGCAGTATCAATGTAGACCCCTAAGAGGTGTTTTCAGATCCAGCATAACTTTGCTTAAATCCAGAGGGGTTCTGTCTTTAGCTAACATGCTCCCCTCAGTCCCCAAGTCCCTTCATCCCCTGGTACCAATGTGAATCTTTCAGCTTATGGTGTTGGGGCTGTCTTCTGGCCCCATAAGTGTCTCTGTGGAACACTTTTCTCAGTAACAGGTTGACTCACTACCTGAGTACGAACTAAAGAAATTATGCATGGTTTGGTATCTTAGGGGGTCACTAAAAGCAGAAACCAGGGAAGAACACCTGAAGGTCACTGGTAATATCTTACTCTTAAACAAATGTATTTAGTATAATATATATATATTCTGAAATTATGATGAATTGGAAAGGAAGAGTGAGGGTACACAAAATACATCCAAAGAAATTGGCAGAGCCACTTGTAATGTGTCTGAGCATTTTAAAGACAATTTAAAAATTCCTTGCACATGTGTCCATTCTAGTCTGCATCAGGAATGGGAGGAGAGCAAATTTATTATCAGAGCCACCACTTAGGAGAAAAATTCAGTGAAGAATGGCATCACGGGCCTGTTAAACAAGGTGAGTTTTGCTACTTTTAGCTGAATACTGCAGGTGGTCTTGAAGGGCAAAGCATGTGAAAGTCTAGTGCCTCAAAGGCAATGAACAGAACTTGGTTGATAGGTTCCCTTTGTCTGAGTTTTAGTGTTGATACCAGTGAAAAGCATTTGATAATTACCTCTGGATAAATTATTAAATGCAGACCTTCATGAAATATTTTCTTCTGTAGAGCAGTTAATGAATAGAATTACCCAGACTTTCAGCTTTCTAACTTTCTATATCTTAAAACCCATGTCTCCTGCATGATCTGTTCTGAAAATGTGACCCACTAGGGTATGTGAAAGAGAATTTTTAAATGAAAAGCCAAAAATGAAAAGTTTAATTCAAAATGTGAAGCAATTTTCTCTACTCAACAAATAGCAAATAGTGTATAATGTTCCTTTTGTTGTCTTTGAATTTTAAGTAATTTCAAAACATATACAGAGATTTCATCCAGCTCCATGTAATAACTCTACTGTGTTTCTAGGGACACTTTTGTTCAAAGGCCAGAATATATTCCTTATTGTTAATCTATACACATTTGACGATTTTATACCTTCTCCCCCTTTCATGACTCCCCAACAGAATATCATTTTTGATATTTACAACCTTTACTTTCAAAGATTTCCTTTCCTCCTGGGAAATAGCCCCACCATACCCTCATTGAAACACAGTTCTGAATCCATTAATTCACACTTTTTCTACTAGATCCAACAATTATTAACTTTATATTTCCCTACCCAGGAAATTTTAAACCTGTGGTGATATGGTGTGATGATAATTGGTCAACACTGTTCTGTCAATTACACAAAAGAAGTCTTGACTTTTCTAGGATCTCTGGATATTTGTAGTATGTCAGAAGAGAAATCAGAAGTAGTACCAACTGGAGAGCTGCCAATATATGTAAACACCCAGAATATAAATAGAGAAGATCTATTGGCACTTCAGGCAGATGCTGAAAGTGCCTTCAGTGGAACAGCAGAGGACGCTCAAGCAAGCAGCCCAGGAAAGGATCTGTTTGACATGAGTGAGTTCCCTTCCTATTTTCGTCCTTTCTAATAAGTGACAAAATATGTTTATGCATCAGTTCTGTATTAAAAAAAAAAGAAAAGTTTCTGAAATTTAGTGTTCCTGGTGTAATTATGGTGACTTTTAATATCCATTGTGGTTTCATATTGGACTGAACTAAAATAAGAGTGGCTGAAGACTTGGAGCTAGTCTGTATAACATCTGAGTTGCAGTCCATGTTATCCTTAACATCATGGGCAATTTTGTCAGAAGAAAAATTAATCAGGAAGCTTGCCATACTGGAAAGTAAAGGAGGGTGATGTGAAGTAAAGTATGGATGGGTGGAAAATTGTCTTCAGCCTGTCCTGTGAGTATTGTGAGGAAGTCAATGCATACAGGAAAAGCTTTGTGCTACAAGAAATGTAGCATGGAAATTAAAGTACTGACTTACCTCTTACTCTGGATAGGCCTACTGTCCTATCTGTCCCAACTTTGAAGGCAGCTTTTCCTAGATCAGAATCATCACCACAGCTGCAAAACTACAGCTTAAGCGTCAGACATAGTTTGGTAGTGGTGCTACTAATACACATTGTTTTCAGCCTCGAGAAGATACATCAGATGAAGAAATAGTGAAAGCATTTGATGCACAGAAAAAAATTTTGGGTTTTTTTACTCTTCCTACCTCAAATAAATTGCTTATCCATGCTTTATTTAATTCAGTTCACATAATTAAAAGGCAGTGAGACAAAGCAGTTGGTGCCTAAAAAATTATTTGTAAAATAAAGTATCTACATTTCTGTTATCTTAGTGTAGGAAAAAACTATTTTCCTGGCATGTTTTTGCTGAGATATGGCTCTATTTCCACAGCTCAGTGAGGTGTTCAGTTGAAAGAAAGGAGGAAGGAAGAAAGTTGAGAGAGTATCTATCTGTGAATATAGATCTGAAAGGAGAAAAATCTGCTGTTTGAAATCAGGGATGTTAGCTGTTATCAGCCATTGGAATATCAGAGAAAAGTAGTATTAGAAAATGTGCCAATTAGCCCTAAGATGGTGGTTTGTTGAGACAAACCTATGTTGGACTCCTTGCAGACTGTGGTATAGTGCAGACATTTGTAAGCTACTTTTAATAGCTGGCTGAGATATCGATAAACGGTGACAGCACAATATTTTTCCTTTTTCTTTGAGCTAAACTAGCCTCTGTGGCCCCATGCAAACAGGGCTTTGTACTCCTTGCATCTGAACAATCTGTTCAGAGCTGGTGTATCAATTCACTGTGCTGCTCTCCAGATGTCCTTTTGTAAGCCTAGGGGCACAGAACAACATTTCTTTTTGATATGTTCTGGTGGGCCAGATGAAGGTCTTGCAATAGCAAATAGCTTCCAAGAGGTCAGTACAACACGTAACAAAGCACCCTATGCACCCTCTTTGCTATTTCTGTAAGACTGTTGGGATCCATAATGACACCTTTTTCTACTAAACTCTAGAGTTGCACTGAGTTCAGGACTTAGCTGAGGTTTAAAGTGCTTCCCCAAGGCTGGTTTTAACTAGGCAAATGGTGTTAAATGTGTTAACCTGTGTCTGTTTTGTGAAGTTCTCTTCCTGGATGGAGGCTAGGAGTAGGCTGAGTGGTGAGGGTGAATGTTCCCTACTAGACATAGCCTTGGGCTGGAGACTTAGTAATGGGTAATTTTTAAATGAATGACTTGTTTGAACAGAGACCAGATATGAGTATAATTACGTTAGGTACCCCTATTATGCAATTTATTTGAAATTAAACTGTCTGAAATAACTAGAAAGACTGAAGGAAAGATTTGCCTGCTACCGGATTGTGTAAATACAGCTGTTGACAATAGCCACTAGTGAAATAAACCAGTACCTTTCAAAAAATCCTGCCAAGGTTCACCCTGATTTTTATCAGTATCATTCTGTGCATAATATATATTTTAAACACATTACACTCCTCAGTCTTAGTATATTATATAAATCAGTAAGTCTATTAGTGTATCTTCCCTTATTTTTTTCATAAACAGAAGCAGTTGTAATGCAAAATAAATCCAGTTTAAAATGACCAGAAAATTACCATTTGGCTACATGATTTACATCTGAATGATCCTGCTCTTGTTGCTATTTTCATAACAAGGACCATTTGAAGATGCTCTCAAGAATCAAGCATCTGAGGCTATGTTGAAGAAGTCCACCTCCACGGAATGCACCAGTCCTCCTTTATCCAGAGTAGCTGTCCGGACTGAAGCTGAGGAGCTGAGTACAGAGCCATGGTATCAAGGAGAGATGAGCAGGAAAGAAGCAGAGCAGCTATTAAAGAAATGTGGAGATTTCCTTGTGAGGAAGAGTACCACGAATCCTGGCTCTTATGTGCTGACAGGCATGCACAAAGGACAAGCCAAGCATCTTCTTTTGGTGGACCCAGAAGGAACTGTAAGCACTGACTTCTCACTAATAGATGAGGTTTCTGATTCTACTCATTTTTTCTAAATGCCTTTAATCTTCTTTACAGCTTATTCACACCTTACCATAAGCACCACCTCATATCTCTGATGTGCCATCACATCTCTAATTCTCTCCCTGATGCTTAGCAGAAGACCTAGCACATGATTTCTGCACATTGCAGGGAGCCGTAGGGACCTGATTCCCAACAGAATCAGGTGGACCAATTCCTGTGGTCTTGGTCAAAAGTGCAGCTAAACCACTTCAGCATTCTCACTAAAGGAAAGAGGTTTGGCTAGCCTTCTTGGCTTCTCTGTTACCTGGGATATGGACCAGGCCCTCTGTGTCTCTCTGCATGTATGCCCAGGAGAGAACTGGGGTAAACCTGTTCCATTTCTTTGCTGCAAATAGACTCCCTCAGCTGATGAAGGGACGGTCCCCACAGCAGGATGGAGGGGGCAAGAGAGCTCTAGTTTTCTGTAGCTGTCCTGTCCTGCTTCTGCAGGGGCATAAACTCTTCAGAGAGGTTGAAATGATTGTCATGAGTTTTATTCCTGGCTCCTGGTAGCTGCAAATAGGCAACTCCTTTTCCTCTATAAAGGACAGCTTTAGGTAACCAGCCCCAAGGTAAGTGAGAAACTCCCATAAAAGAGTTGGCCTGTTGGCATTTGAGCTGAGAAAGCTGTGGCAGCTGTGACATCAGTCCTGCAGAGTCCCTATTGCAGTGGTGAGGAGCATCCATGGTACTTGCTGCAATTAGTTACATTTGCCACATGAGGCCAGTCAAAGAATGATTTTGCACTTTTGAGATGCCAGTTGCCTAGTCCTGGGTTTGATGGGTACACGAGCCCAGGGGAGTGGCTTAATGCCTCTTGAGGGGCAGCCTCCATTGCTAAAATTTGCCAACAGTTTTGTGACTTGTGCAACAAGGTAGCCTAATTCTCTTCTCCTCATGAACCCACAAACAGCTGTTACAGGCTACTGCATGGGAAACACTACTGTGTGACCTGGCAAGTGCAGGAATGCTGTGTCCCACCGGGTGCTCTGCTGCAGTGCTGACTGGCTTGGAATACTTAGGTCCTGTGATGACTTCCAGGGCATTTTTTTCCTGTGCAGGTTGGAGGGGCTCCCCCATCTTTGTTGCTCTGTCTCTAGCGCATCTCTAATTTGCTGACCTCCTTGGTTAGGGACCTGCTTGTTGTCTGCACCTATCCTTCCCTCAGCCTGCTTGTATCATCATGGCCCAAATGGCTCGGAGATGCCTGGCTCAGGAGGCACTGTTCCAGAACAATGATTTTATGCAACTGTGGTTATTTACAGACAGCTGTGCTGTCTGTACGATTTGTGGGATCTTGACACAGCTTCTGAGCAGCCCTATTTGCAACTTGTCAAAGTGGAGAATCATCAATAACATGCCAGTCTGTGGCCAGCTGCCAGAGTGTGCCAGTGGCTTGCGTTTCATCTGCATGGTCTCAGCGGGATTGTTCTTGAAGATTGATTCACACAAAGGATGCCTGGAAATTAATATCACACACAGTACCCAGTGACACGTAACAGGTCTTAAGGGTGTTTCTCAGAGCAGAGTTAACTGTCCAGTTGCTTCTGCTCTCATCCAGCTCACAAAAGAGTAAAAATAGGAAAAAGAGATCCCTCATTCAGATAATGGATGCTTAAAATGGAGGATTGCAGGATTTTTCTACATTTAGAATTAGACCTCTGGTAACGGTAGAGTGTCTAACTTATGGTAAGAACATCTCAGAATACAGATAAGTAAAGTTAGTGTTTTTTTAAAGATATCTTTTCATTTTAAAATTATAGTTTAATTTTAGAGACAGTCACATTTCAAAGCAGAATGCTTCAGAAATTGGGAGAGCCTTTTGGTTTCCTTCAGCGATATAACTATGTGTAGACTGACCAGAAAGCATCATATACCATCAAAGTTATTTGTTTTCTTTTTTTTTTAATCTTCTGACATACTGTGTTAAACTTCTAGCAATTTTTACAGAACTTAATGTTGAAACTGAATTATTTCAGGAGAGGTGTCCATCACAGCATAAGATGACTTTTGAAAGTTTTAACACAAGATTTTCTCTCTTCCTGAGAATAGATCAAGGAAAATAGACAACATTTCTTACTCAGAGCAGTGTTCACAGGCGTTTGATTGAGGCAGTGTAGAGCCAGCCTTACACAAAGTTTTAGTGCAACATGTTTGCTTGAGGTGGATCTTGCTCTGCCTGTAGCAGTTATATGCCTAACTCATTTGCAACATAAGAAGGAAATGTTTTGTGAACATGTGGCTAAATAATTAGAGATTGCTTTGTAATATAGATTAGTTTTTGGGTTCAGGTAATTTTGACTGTTTTATCCTGCAATATCAGTTTCCTCCTATCATGGGTGGAATATTGCATACCAGCAGGATGCAGCTACAGAGGGCTGGCATGTAGGTTGGAAAAATGATTTTTTCTGCCCTGAAGTGTTTCAGTTCTGAAGGAACAGGGATGTATGTACAGCATAGGACAAACCCAAGCTAAGCACATATGGTGGATGGATCACTTTCTAGGAAGGGAATTTTTGAGTAGTGGAAGAAGAAAAGCACAAAAATGTTGAAGTGTACGAAGAAGCTGTTTTCTGATATATCTGGCATGATAGCTCGTTCTAATTAAAAAGATATAAACATCTCAAAGAAGTAGGTAGTCCTTTGAAGAAGAATAATCTGACTTACAGTTGAACAAAATCATGAAGGGGTGCTTTCAAGCAGGCCTATTCAGAAAGAGTTGAAAATAGGGGGAGTGAGAGAGAAAACAGAAGCCACACTGCATAAGTGCCAAATTTCCACCAATTTTGATGGAAGAGAGACCACTTTCTAAAATATGATTTTGTCATTTTATTCTTAGATAATTTTGGTGTTAAGCTAAGGGAAAAGTACCCTACTCTTTAATCTGTCTTCTTGCATCTTTTTTTTTTGAAGGTTCGTACAAAAGATCGTGTCTTTGACAGCATAAGTCATCTCATCAACTATCACCTTGAGAATAATTTGCCAATAGTTTCTTCAGTGAGTGAACTCTGCCTGCAACAGCCTGCTGAAAGAAAACACTGACTCCAGATAGCTCTTTTAGTTATTGCAACTTGCAAGCTATAACTTGTAGAAATTACAGATTTGAAAGGAAAATGTACATTAAAAACCCCCCACATATTCACATACATTTCACAAGTATCTTTTATTTAAGTTTAAGAAGCCCCATTTCATATAGTCCACTTGAATATTTTCAATGCTTTATGTGACATGAAATCACATCAGAAACCTTTCTTAAAAGTAATTTCAACAAAATTGTTCAGATTCTCTAATGTGAATGTTGATAGTGTATATACACATTATATATATAAATACAGTATATATTTATATTTTTCAAGTCAGTCTGTTGACAGTATAAAACTATCTTCTGTGCCATTTGTTTTTACCAAAAGAAAAATAACAAGTGTGATTGTTCAGATAAAAAAATAAAGTCAGCAGTCTCAATTTCTTGAGAAATTTAGTACTACAAATCTTATTTCTGATTTTACCTAAGAAGCACAACTATGGGGATTACAGATGGATTATGCTAGTTAACCATGGAAGGAATCTGAATTCAGTAACTAGTATTCCAACTCAGAAATTTAGCATAAAATGTTTTGTAAAAGCATTATTCACTGTCACTGATATCAAAAGGATTTTATCTTTCTGACGTCAAGTTTGAATTCTTATATGATGCTATTCAAACCATTTGTATCTTACTTTAACAAAGATTTGGTGTGATCTCTATGTGTACGAGGTGTGTGCTTAGATTTTTCTAATGATATTGTAACAGCATACTGTAACTTCAATTTTTTAATTTCAGTGCTATGGTTATTTATGAGTAGTTCTCCGCTTATGGTGAAGATCTAGGTGTCCTTGAACTAACAGTCTCAAACGAGATGTTGCATACTGATTAGACAAGTTCAAATAACTTGTGTTTAATAGGCTTAATATAAGATGTACATGGCTGTTCAAAGACATACCTGAAAAATCTTTTCTTCTTCTAAGCAGTGAAAACTATCTGAACTCAGTGGTCAGTTTTGCAAATGATGTCACTTGCATTTACTTGCCAAAGCATAACTTCATTTTGGCCTTCAGCAAGTGATAGGCATTGGAAATATACTGTTTTTCTCTAAATATCAAGTTTAAAAAATACACATACAATAAAGACACATTTCTGGCAACAATGCCCTTGACTTTTGGTACTGGGAAATGCTTTAAGGGATGTTTGTACTGTTCACATTTAAACTTTATATAAAGTTATTTTCCCATTCTATGAATCTTATTATGAGTCAAATTCAATAGACTCAGTTCCTGTAAATGCAATGCTTGTGCCAGAGTCAAGATTTAGCCTTCAGCAATCCAAGGTCTTCTCTAGCACCAGTCTCTCAAATCAAATCTTCAGACTTGATTCATAAAAACTCAGCAGGGTAAGTCCAGGTTAAGTACCTGCCTACCCCACAGTATACTTAAAGTTACATTTGGTTCTAAGAATTTGAAAATTTGTCACACCATAATAAAACTGACTGAATAACTCACTTAGGATATATTCAGCAGGACTATCAGGTTAAAATTCCAAAATAACTTTCTTGTACATTCTGCTTTTAAATATGGTGAAGTTGCAACTTGAAAGTTGATTTTGAGTAATCTGAAAACTGAAAATTATTGAGACACCTAAGACTAATCATGCACCTATGTAAAAATACACTTAATTCTGTAACTAGGACATCCAGGAGCCAAACTAAGACATTAGTGAACAAAATGCTAATTTGTTAATTTGACTAAAGGTAGTTATTATTTGATATTTCTAGGTCTGAATGGTAGCTGAGAGCTAAGGAGAGCAATTAAATGCTGAATTCAACCCAGATCAGTATGGCACTGAGTTTAGTGGAATTCTTAAAATTTTGTTTTACTAGGCTGGGAGTGGCAAGGATATAGGAACAGATCTTATATGCCAAAGTAGTATCCACCAAAATGACTTTGAGAGTCTCACAAAATGACTTTACTTACCCATGTCTCACCATATTCCAATTTAAATTTTCTCAGCTGCCACTTTTTTTTTCATGTATAATGCTTGTTATTCCATGCTCTAACCTTCCTGTAGCCATGACCTGGAAAGTTTTCACTGTGATATCACTACCTATAAGAGAAGGTGTCTTTTTATCTTCGAATATTGCATATCATTTCAGTAAAAGTCTGTTGTATAACCGTCTTAGGTGTCTTCAAGAAGTCCACCTGCTTCTGATGACCATTTTGGATTCCTAAATATCCTGCAAAAATGTGACAAGATTTGGGTGTATGAATTTAATGCACTAAATATACACCAAAATAGATATCTTAATTTTTTTACTACTGTCCTAGCTGTAGCTTTACTAACTTAGCAGCCATTTAGCTGCATGTTTTGGAAATTAAAGCTGATGCCAAGGAGACACAAAATGAAACTGCTTGAAAGAAATACTGAATTTCCCAGACTATATTTCACAAACTCCTCCAGGGGAATGCGGCTATTTTGAGCTGCTCTGTCAGCACAGCCAATTTGCCCAGCTCAGCATATCCTCTGGTGATGCAAAGGGTGCACACATCGTGCCTAGATGCTCTGTGGCTCGAGACGGCAACAGTGCCGCTGCACTGCGACAGTGCCTGCGCACACGGTGGGCTGCCAGCACATCCTCCCGGCCACACATGAGCACACAGAGCCTTTTCTACGTCCCTGGGAGCCACACAGTCTCACAACTGTCCAGAAAGGAAGAGCATGTGTGCCGCTCAGTACTCCGTTTGTGGATCCAGCCATGTTTTTGTCTCTGCTGCTCTGGTAGATTTGGCTTTCCCCTTTATGAAAAGGGCAAATAAACTGTAAAGCTGTTTGGACAGCGGCTTCAAACCAGTTGTCATTAGACCAACTGGTTTCACCAAGAACTAATTGAACCTGCTAGAGTGGCTGGGCTCACTTCTGTGAGGAGCCAACGCTGCCACCAATTTAAGAGAAGTAAAGGTAGTAAGATAGATCTAAATGCTGAGAAGTTAGCTGAAAACCTGACAACTGACAGCATAAAAATGTGAGTCTTTTAATGTTCACCTTTGGTTTGGAGTACCTCACCTTTTTTATTATTTTTTATCCAGTCTCAAGGACTAGATATTTGCTTGTGGTAATTCAGTATTTGACTTCAAGAAGTGGGATTTTACTGAATGAAAAACATTTCTAGACTCAATAGAAATCACTGAGATTAGGTGATATTATAGTATCTTCTGTTGTTTTTCCAGTGAATAGCTGAGAAGTCAGAACTGGAACTCTAAATATCCTGCAAGACTGTCTACATTGGTTTTGAGTCCTGTCTGATTAACAGTTTTGATTTCAGTCATGTTGCAACTATAGGAATGAATGACAATGACTAAACAGAGAACACTTATATGTTAACCAAATGATTTTGATTGTTTTTTACTGTGGATCTAGACTAATTATTAAGCTAATGGAATTCATCCAATGTTGCTAGCAGTGATAGGTTGCACATCTAGGTACACTCATGTTCCCAAACTATTCATTATTTCACATGCTTCAGAAGCATTGAAACCTGAAAACATGGTCTGAAAACTGAATTACCTTCTGACAAATGGGAGTTTGCTCAGAGTGAGAAAGTGCAGCTTCCCCTTCCTTAATGCAAGAAGGGAATGTTCAAACTAACCATACCTGGTTGGTCACCATATGAGAAGATGCAATTTCCATGGCTTAATGCCTGCCTTTTTGCCCAGTTACACAGTTGTTTCTTTACACTTCATTTCCTACAGGGTTCACAATGGTAGGTAACACTGGTTCTGCCAAAACCTGTCTGCCAGATATTCAATAAAAGCTTGGACAAAGGACATAGTCCTGGGACCAAGACTTCAGTGCAAAATGTGCAAATGGCACAAAATGTTTAACAGTCTGGTAAATGTCACCTGCCAGCACTAAGTTTTCTATAGCCTATATTCATATTTTTTCCACACTGTGGAATAATATACTCACATTTCTTATCACCATGGTCCCCAGACATCACATGCAGTAAGATGAGGAGAATTAAAAAGAAATAAATTATACTGTAGTGTGATTGCTGCTGGCACATCAATACCAGATACCAGATATAATGCATTAATAATCAAATTGATGCATATTTAGACATTTGATAACCAGCAAAGTTTTCCACTTTCTAGAAAATTTGGAGTTATCAGAGGGATATTTGGAATTTGTGAATAATCTGAAAAAAGATTACAAATTCCACTTTCAAGACTTATTTCTTAGTTTCCAATGTTTATACAAAGTGAGTAGAACCAAGAATTTATATTAAGTAAACCATAATCCATATTTGCATAAATGAAGTCTAAGATGAAGTAAGAGACATACTTCCCTTTTTATCTGCCTGACAGTTTCAAAATGTCTGCATAAAATCTAAATTCAGACATACCTTAGTGTACTGTCAAAACCGCTTTGACTTACATGGTATCTTTTGCTCAAGCTGAGGTTTTCACTCTTCACACATTCATGTGTGTTCAAAGCTGTCAAAATAGTTGGTCAATTTCCACTTAGTGCTCTGTGATCAGCTGGACTTACTCTACTCACTCACATACAGTGTCTGTGGACCTTGGACATATCTGCATTGGATGCAGCTGGAATGAGGGCATGCCCATGGAAAAGATAACATGGACATACAATTTGCCTGCAGTTAAGGAGAGGCTTGGATAGAGAATGAAAAGCTGTCTTGGGAGACTAAACTTCAGGGATAAGAAATGTGAAGCCTGGAAACATGAGCCAGTAGGCATTTATGCCACTAATGAGAATGGAGAGTTGTTGCCAAATTATAAGCATGCTAATTGGTTGATAGAGTTAAAGCAGAACCTCTGGGGATACAAAGCCTACTGCTCATCTCTTATTGAGACATTTATGTTCACAAGCCCTGATCTGTTCCTCTGCACACTCCAAAGTAAACATCTCCTAAGGCTTCCAGGGAGAAAATGCAGGGCACTTTTTTTTTTTTTTTGTCTCAGTAATGGGGATAATATTTCAGAGCTACACATTTCTAGCAAAAGCACCATACAAAGAGAGAGTGTTTCAACCTTGTTTGACAACACAACAGGTCATGGAAACCAAAAGAAGAAAGAAGTTAGAACTAGATGACTCATTCTGCTACCCTACTGTGTAAGAGAGAGTGCAGATGACTCAGAAAACAAAGGTAGCCTCACAATTTGAGATTAAGATGCAGAGTTTCACTTTATGTAGCTATCATGAAGATCAAATAAAGTCCAGGTCAAATGGAAGCTTTTCCCAGCAGTGCTCCTGCTTCTTCCATGAGGAACAAGACATCAAACACATTGAAACACCAGGCATACATTAATTCAAAATTACATGAAATTTTCTATTAAGTGAAGAATGTGAAGATTATAATTAGTATATATTTGTGTCCTTTTTGTCTGGATTGCTGTGATAACTGCTTCTTAGTAAAGTCCTGCAGAGTTAAAACTTGAAAGAAGCTAGGTTTCTTTTTTTGAGGTAAATGTTTTTCTTTGCATTGTGTGGGCAGCAACAATAAAATTTAAAAAGTGACTATTTTGCTGTAAAAGGAAGTTTTATTGTACAATTGTTATTTAACAATATTTATTACTTTTAGAAACATTTTTAACTGAGAATTGCAGGAAAAATAATGTATGTGAAAATATTGTGATAATTTATATTCCTAACCACTTTTGTGAATCTCAAGTCTTTGCCTCTCTGCTGACTGTGATATTTTAGCTATAGAGACAAATTCTGCCTCTGAGGAAGTCCTTGAGCAATGTAGTTTGGAATATAAGTGTCATGCAACTGTTTTCTGATTATTCAGTTTGTATATGTTTAACCAAAGTAATAAAACAGTGAGCACTATTACTAGATTGAAATGAATGTAAAGTGGGCTTGAGTCTATTCTCTTATGCTCAGGTTCCTTAATGAAGTTTATTTGCTGGGTTTGGGATTGGGCTTGAGAGCCCAATCTGCACCTTGTGACTCCCAACCTGAAGGGAGGCGCATTTTGGGGCAGAATATGTGCCATTTCAAAAGGTTTGCCTGGATACTGGATATTAGTAAGTCAATCAATTGCTCAACCCAGTAGAATCAGGGATGAAAACTTTCAGGGGCCAAATGGCACATGAGGAGCTGACCTCAGCTACAGTGACCTTATACCACCACAGGAGCTCCACATTCTTTGACAGAGACAACACATGTTTGTTTTCAACAAATACTACTTTTGCAAAAACACACAAGTGTTAACACAGGTCCTCCTTCTGAGCCAGATGATGCCCTGTCCTGTAAAGGTAGCTTTCCTGCTTGGCACACTGAAGAGGTGAGAATAGAAAAGGGTAGTCCACTCCATGACGTGTCCATGGAGACTGGCTGCAAGGACAAGAGCAGCCCCTTTGTGTGCTGTGAAGAGGACAATGTTGTCTCCATGTCAGCAGGAAGCTTAGCTCTGCTGAGCTCTAACTCCAGTCCTCTTCCTCCACTGACCACGTCTTCTTGCAAAGGCCCTTTCTTCTCCTTCTCTTTTAACCACTTGGACAAAAGCTGAGCCTAATCATGCCCTATAAAGTCACGCTGCTCTTGGGGAAAAGAAATGCAGCTCTGAATGCACCAGGGACACCTGCAAACTCTGTATGCCTTTGCAGGGTGCCTCCAGCCTTCTCCAGGTCCTGGGGGTCCACAGGACAACAGCAGAAACCCACAGTCATTGCTGCTGTACCTGGGCCCCGTGAGTCTGTCCACGAGAAGGGAGTTTCTCCAGACCTAGCGTGGCCCAGGTTCCCAGCTCCTGCTGGAAGTGTCCTTACTTGTGCTGGCAGGTGAAATGGCATCTGCAGGTGAACACCAGCACATCTCCACTCAGGAGCTGACTGCCCACTTTTAGGACCCAAGCTTTTTGGTGCCTGGCACTTTATGCACAGGTGTGTTTTCCATTTCTTTGCTAAAGCAGTTGGAAACAAGCCTTGAAGGCAGCACAAAGCTTCACTACAGTCACTTCTTGCAAAATGTCTCTTTCCAGGGAGCAGCCATGCCTGGCATAACTGGAGCAGACTGCCCTCCAAGCAGATAGGCCAACGGACTGACCCTGCTCCTAGAAAGCAGGGACAAAGACTTCCTCCAGCTCTGGGGATGGCAGATGCAGAGTCTGCCACCCTCAGCTCCATAGCATTCACAGAATCATGGAACATCCTGAGCTGGAAGGGATCCATCAGGATCGTCACATCCAACTCCTGGTGCTGCACAATACACCCCAAGAATCACACCTTCTGCCTGAGAGTCCAAATGTTCCTTCAACTCTGTCAGGCTTGGTGCTGTGCCCCCTTCCCTGGGGACCCTGTTCCAGCGCCCAACCATACTCTGAGTGGAAAGCCTTTCCCTAATATCGAACCGAAACTTTCCCTGACTCAGCTTCATGCTGCTTCCTAAAGGTCTGTCACTGGTCATGATAGTGAAGAGGTCCCCTCCCCTCATGAGGATGTTGTAGATCAATCACAATGAGGTCTTCTCTCAGTCTCCTCCAAGCTGAAAAGATAAGACTCAACTGCTCCTCACACAGCTTCCCCTCCAAATCCACATGGCCTCCTATTGGACACTCTCCAATAGCTTAGTATTTTTTTATATTGTAGTGCCCAAACCAGCCCCCTGCATGTAAAGTGAAGCTGCTCCAGTGCAGAGCAGACCAGGACAATGCCCTCCTTTGCCTGGCTGGCCATGCTGTGCCTGATGCACCCCAGGACAGGGCACTGCTTACTCATGTTCAACTTGCCATCAAGCAGGATCCTCAAGTCTGTTTCCTCACTGCTGCTCTCCAGTGCCTTATTCTCCAGCTTCCCATTCTCCAGTCTACACACATAATCAGGGCTCAACCATCACAGGTGCAGAACCCAACACTTGCCCTTATTAAACTTCTTGCAGTTGGTGATTGCCCTCAGATTTATGGAGGTCTCTCTGCAGGGCCTCTCTGCCCTTGAGGGAGATGGCAGCTTCCCCCAATGTATTATCATCAGGTAACTTGCTTAGTATTCCATTAAGTACTTAATCCAAGTCATTTCTGGAGATGTTGAAGAGCAGAGGGTTGAGGATGGGACCCTGTGGAACCCTACCAGTGACAGGTCCCCAGTCTGATGTCACCCCGTTCACTGTAGCCCTTTGTGCCTGACCCATGAGCCAGCTGCTCAGCCACCCCATGATGTGTTTATCCAGCTGTGGGCTGCACATTTTGTCCAGGATTCTGAAAGAGATATTATGAAAAGCTTTGCTGTAAGATTACATCAGCTGGCTTCCCTTGATCAACAAAGTGGGCTACCTTGTCATAGAACAAAATCATGTTTGACAAGCAGGACTCTTCCCTCTCATGAAGCTGTGCAGGCTGTGACTGATGAATGCATTGTCTTCCAGGTTTTCAACACCCCTCAGAATAATCTTGACCATGATTTCACTGGGCACTGAAATAAAACTGACAGGCCTGTAGTTTTCAGGGTCCTTCTTCCTACCACTTTTGAAACTTGAGGCAACATTCTCCACCCTTTAGTCAGCTGAGAGCTCTCTGGATTCCCAAAACCCCATGAATATAATTGAGAGAGATTTTGCAATGAAAATAGCTCTTTGAGGATTCTTGAATAAATCCCAGTCAGGTCCCATAGATGTGTAGGGATCCAGCTGGAGCACCTAGTCCCACACAACTTCAGGGTCAACTTCAGGATCATTCTTGCAGTTATGGTCCTGGAAGCTCACGGCACAGAGCCTCCCTTGGTCTGCTATCCGTGTTGAAGACAGAAGCAAAGAATGCATTAAATACCTCTGCCTTGTCCATGCCCATTTGTGACGTGACCATCCTCACCCGTAATGGGCCGATTTTATTTCTAAGATGCCTTTTGTCACTGATATTGGAGTACCTCTTTTTATTGCTCCCTACATTTCTGGCAGCTTCATCTCCAACTGAGATTTGACAACATGAATTTTCTCCCTACACGGGCAAACAGCATCTCAGTATTCTTCCCAAGTCACCTGACCTTGCTTCCACTGGGCACACACCTTCCATTTTAGTCTCATTTCCAAGAGAAGATCCCTGTTCAACCAAGCCAGCCTTCTGCCTCTGGAGTACTGCTTTCAGTCACAACCCCTAGAGTTTAAATGAATGTTTTCCACAGAAGGCCAAAACCTTTTCAAAATTCTTTGAAAAATGACTGTTACTTGACACCTTTAGTTTAAAGGTTCGAGATTTTTTTTATTAGAAGTTTTCAAAATGTTTCTGGTACCTAGTGATTTGAAAACATTCTCTAAGACTGTTGGCAATAAAAGACTCTTGGAAAGCAGATTGTAAAAACCTTTATTTTCTCCATGGGTGACTGGATTTGCATTTATTTAATAATCCATAATCAAAACAAATACTCCAATTCCTTAAATAATATGAATTAAAGGCTTAGTAGCCTTTGCTCCATGTAAAACCAATTGGAAAGGAAAACCAAGTTTGGTTTCCTGTATGCTCAAATCGGCCTTGGATGATAAAAGGTTAGATTCTGTGATGTGTTTGGAGGAATTTTCTAATATTTTAGGATGAAAGAAGATATTCTCCATCTTTTTTCAGCTTCAAAGGTATGTGATCTTCCTGGCTGTTTAAGGTCCACTGCTGTTAAACTCTTGACTTGTCCTAATTTAAATTCTGCTCTGAAATCTTTCACAATCTATGCCTTACCTAGTACTTCCCAATGGGATGGACTCACTGAAGATTGTATTGACAATAGTTTTTTTCTCCAATCATAAGTACTTTGTAAATTGTATTAGCAGTGTTACATATGAAGCCATGAATCTTAGAAACCTGCTTCAAGTACAGCAGGCTAGTGAACTAATAAAATATCCCCACAGCTCCAAAATAAGAGAAGGAAACCAAAGTAGAATGAAACGGTTTTGTACTAACAAGCAACCACATGGCCTTTAATGGTAGAGTTCCTTGCATTACTTGTGCCTTGCATCAATATTGGCAATAGCTAAGGCTAGAACGCAGATACTAAATATCACTTTTATGTACATCTTCTTGGGCTTAGGCCATCAAAATTTTTTATTTTTCATCTATATAATAAGATTCATGTAACATCCTTGACATGAGGGTTGGTGTGGGTTCAGCAACCATGTTTTCCCAAACCAGTGTGTTCCTAAGGCCTATCTGCTCTAAAATAGCAGGGAAGCTGCCATGTGCCACCACTCTGGCAACTAACACAAGTACACAAATATTCGAGCTTACAGTTTTAAAAGCCACAACTTCAGGGGAGAACTTCCACAATACAGCCCAATAGCAATGTAAAATCTAAAAACCTAATCAAGCCATGGCAATGTGATGTCACCAGTTCTATTTCTGACAAAGCTACGGAGCCTGCAGCCTGTATCTACAATCCATATAGTTATATCATGCTTACCTTGGTTTAGCTTTTTCTTCTTCTCTAAGTGCACTGCTTTTCAACATTTTTGGTAGAAATTATTTCATATTTACTACTCTCTTTCACAGTTATTTCATTCAAATACAATTCTTCTTTGTTCTTATACACTTTTCTACATTTACAGACTATTAATTTGCAAAAGATAATCACAAAGCAAACCTCTACATTTTAAAGGTTTTTGCTACATACAATACACAACTTATACACAATACATATTTGAGAAGAGTCTAATGCTGCTGCTTTAAATGATTAAGACCAGAGTAAAGCTAAGGATGAGCTCTTTCAGGCTGTGTATTAAAAAAAGCCTCAACTACTTCTGATTGTGCATAAGGCAAAGTGTATTTTGAGACATTAAACACAAATCTTTGAAAGAGCCCAATGAAGTTAGATGTATACATTCTTACTGAGACAATGGGAACTTGTCCCAGAATTTCCCATCAAACTCCACTGAAGCCTCCAGCCATAAAGTACAATTGATGGAAGTACCACTTCCATGGCCACTTCCATGGGGACCTGAAACCAGATGTCTGTGGAGTCTTTACCGCTCCAGGACTCAGGAAACCGCTTGGACACTCAACATCAACCTGTCCTCAGGCTGGTAAGGCAGTGATGAACTATAAAGTTATTGTCAGGTTTCTCTGAAATGGGCTCTCAATAGGTCGGGGCTGAGGCTCCAGGTCTTCCAAACTAAATAAACCTTCCTTCCAGATCCAAGGCAGGGTCGGGTATAAACGGAGCTATGCCCGTCAGCATGACCCTGCTGTACCGCATCTTCCCTCTTGCATCTGCAGAAGCGTCCAGAAATGGTAGAAGCATAGGATCCCACTGACAGAAAAAGAGACATTGTCCCACTCAAAGAACTTCCCAGGGAGAATTTCTAACACAATCCCACACTGTGGTAGGGCCCAGAAAGTAAAGAAGGATCTCCACAGGAACCCAGTGTAGTTCACTGCTTTCTGAAATGATACGTCTCTCTTTCAGAACTGAAGGATCTCAGCTTAGGTAGTGCATTCACAATGTACACAGGTTTATATAGGTTGGACATACATTTTTAAATATATTGAAAATAGTAAGCAAAAATATATTCATTGAAACAGCACATACACTTGTTACACATGTATTGAGGGGTCACATTTTATCTACTTTAAATAGCAAATATATATCCTCTCTCAACGGTTTACTACTGCTCACTTAAAATATGTCGTGAAATGCCACAGTGACAACTGCCATGTTGTCTCTCACTAAACACAGAAAGTTTGAATAACAATGGAAAAAATAAAAATACTGCATTGATATGACTTGTTAAAGTTTCTGACAGTTAAAAGCTACTACTTCATTTTAAATATCCCCATTGAAACGCATCTATTTGTACTATTAGTCACACTTTATACTGCAATACAATGTTTAGCATGTTGTAAACTTTTACCAATCAATGACTTTTTAATAAGAAATTGTACAAATATACAGCTATTTATACCACATACTTATAAGGCCATTAACACAACAGCAAGATACATATAGAGAACTATAATCACCAACTTATGCAATGAATTCTTCTCCCAGCTGGCAATAACTGGGCTCATCTTACAATTGTCAGCAGTCTTTAGTGACTGCTGAAGTTTCTAACAGGTTTTAATGATGTCTTGCAAGTCCACGAGGTGCCAAATGAAGCAACAGCATGCAAAGCCATTGTGGCACTTAATGACCTTAGCTGTGCATGGACTCTGTCCTGACCGCTGGGTAGCATGAAAGGCTTTTTCTGAATCAGGTGTGTTACTGAATGAACACCCAAAGCAAATGATTGTTGATAAATAAGTTCTCAAAGTTAAATAAATGGTTAGTGTTTTCCCCTGTGACTGAAGTGCATGAATATTTAAACTACACCTGTAGTTTAAACCTAAAACCACAGAAAAGTACGTGTCTTGAGTAGTCCCTTACTTACAGAAGTTTCCATTGTGAAATGAAGATTCATTTTTCTCAGCAATACACGAGGGAATATTTATCGGTGGAAAATCTTCTTTTGGCTTCTGGGTATTGCTGCTACTGGATTTACTTCGACTGTGATCTGGAGTGGGTTGAATAGGCAAAGATCTGGCCACCTTGGATTTCACCAGGCAGCCACACACAAGACGAAAGAAAGCCCGACGCATCTCCTTACTGGCCAGGGTGTAGATGATGGGGTTCATTGCGGAATTGATGACTGCCAGAGCAATAAACCAGTGGGCTTTGTACAAGATGGAGCACTCCTTGACTCTGCAGGCCACATCAATGAGGAACAGGATGAACAGTGGAGACCAGCATGCAATGAAGACACTAACGACGATCACAACAGTCCTAAGGAGTGCCATGGACCGCTCCGAGTTATTGTGGTTGGTGACATTACGACTGCTGGACTTTACCAGTATGTAGATGCGGGCATAGAGGATGACAATGGCGACCAAAATGGCTATGAAGATACTAATGCAGAACACAACATAATTTTTGGAGTACAGAGGCAAAATTGTTGAGCAATCTGGTAAGTTGTTTATACAGTTCCAGCCAAGGATGGGGAGGGCACCCAAGGAAATTGAAATAAGCCAGCATGTACCAATGAGAAGAAACACCCTGTATTTTTTATTTGCATCGTAAGGCCTCATTTTAATCATGGTCAAGTGCCGCTCAATAGCTATCGCTAGCAAGCTGAAAGTGGAAGCTCCCAGGGCAACAAACATGCTACCTTCCCTAATGAACCAGATTGTAGAGGACAAGCTCAGAGTTTTCTTCCCAGACATAAGAATGTTTACTTTGTAAACAATCCCGGCTAAAAGATCACAGAGAGCTAGATTGCCAATAAAAAAGTACATGCGGTTGTGAAATTTATTGTTTTTCCATATGGCAATCAACACCATCAAGTTTTCCAGGACTATGAAACTACATAAGATCAAAAATGAAATAGTGGGCAGGTCTATTTTATCAGTTGCCTTTTCCCTTAAAATAAGTTTTCCTGTGTAATTATAATGCAGTACAATAAGAGAGTCCACCTCTTCATTTCCTTGAGGACTGACAAGAGCATCAGGTGGCACGGTAACTGCTGCCATCATTTATTTCCTGATGGATGCTGGATTTTTTTTTCTTCCGTATCACAAGAATTTAGTTCCAATAATTTTCCACAAGAGGGAGATCAAGCCACGTTCCTCCCAGTGCTCCTCTGGGTAGGCGTTGCGTATCCTCACCTCCAGCACACCTCGCATATTAACTCGGGAGAGTGGCTCTCAAACCAGGCTCTGAAAATAAAATCAACAAATGCAACATAAATATCACTGTCTTCCCATGTCACCCAGTGCTTAAGCTGCAACATACACCCAGGAGCCAGGGTTGAGGGTCAGTGACTGACTGGGCACTAAGATCGAGCGCTGCTGCATGCCTCTCTTGGTAGCTGCAGGTAAGTGCAGACACAGCCTGGATGCAGAAATACAAGGGCAATGCTGCTACAATGTCATAACTGTTCAAAGGTGTTTTCCCCATACTAAATTTCCATGCTGAAAAACACACAGAAGAGCCATGAGAAGGATTGGCAAACAGTCCCAGCAAGCCATAGTGTGCACAGTAAGCACTCACTGCCTCTCAAAAACACCTAAGTGTACACTGCACCACCAAAAGACAACCCAATCATCACTGCCTTCACATCAGTAGGGCAAACTCTATGCTTTTAAACCTTGTTCTTGTTTGCCATGCAGACCCAAGGTAGGAAAGATACTGAGAAAGTTGGTGTCAAGTCTTGATGCCAGAGTCCATGTTGCCAGTGCTTAAAATAACTTCCTCCAGTTAATGGTGCAAATTCCTACTATTTACAATTGAGAAGATGCACTGAAAGCCAGTCATCCTAAAGCCAACCTCCCACTCAAATGAGTTGCATTTTAAAAAATAAACATGGCAAGTCATATTTCTATAAATGTTGTTTTTCTTTATAGTTAACCTTACTGGTTTTTTTTCCCTTTGCATAGATATGCTGGACATATATCTAATATTCTTGGTTTTTTTAAAAAGTAAAAAACAGTTACACCAAATTTGACTTTCCCAGAAATTCTGATTTTCTTGGTTCAGAATCAGTGCTCATGCCCCAAATATATGCACTGAGGATGAGCAAATGGCCAATTTTTCACTTTTCTAAGAAAACAAGGATGGAGATGAGGACAGAACTTGTTTCATGTGAACCAAATTTGAAACTTTTTTTTTTTTTGAAAGGTAAGAAAATAATTGTACTGGATGAGAGGACACTTCTCATGGTCCAAAATTAAATAACTTAATTTAGGGAACTTTTTAAGAGCTGGACCTCCTGACCATAGCATTTATTTACTCAAGGGTCATGAACATTTTCCAAACACATTAAAGACACTTTCAAAGGACAGGTACCAAGGCAAGGAGGGATGGAAAAATACTATGATTAAGGTCTCTTCCATCCCAATCCATCCTCAGATTTTATGATTCTGTATGTGAATTTCTTAAGATCAGAAACACGTTTGAGCCACTGGTGACCCAACAGACTGTTTTGGGCACTTCAGAAGTCAGAGATGCATTTTCAGGTGCCTTCTGAGCATGAGGGGAGGAGCAAACCACATCCCAGATGAAAGTAAAGGTATTTAAATGGTGACCCACACGCTATTTTCCCACCCTACCTTTTCCTTGATTCCCTCCTTCAGAAAAAAAGTTATCTGATAAAAGCCTACAGTGAACTGACGTGAATTCTTTAGTATATTCAGGATGTTCTAAAATTACTTTCTGAGAAAATAATTTGGTGTTTTCCCACTGTTATTTCCCCATTTTAGTTCATAGATCCAAATTACTACAGCTGAAGAGGCTCACAGGAAAAGACATCCAAGAAACAGAGTTGCTGCTTGGTGTCTTTGTCCTTTTTTACTCTGAAGATGACAGCAATCACCTTATTTCTTTCCCAGGAGCTGAACTGGGTCCTTGAGCTGTTAAATTCTTTTCTGAAGCATGGTAACAGTGAAGCTCTCAACAGAAAAACTTCACCTCAGCTAAGGTTCAGTGTAATTGTGATTCAGTTACAATCTGTGCACTGTTAACACATTAACTTTCACAGTCTTTCATTGTATTGGCTTATAACAAGATCCCACTGTGTCCATATGAATTGCAAGTACTTTCCACTGTAAAATAAACAATTACATTTGACTAGAAAAGTATTTGTTAATAATGCTTCAACCAGCAATACTCACCAGACTGGCTGATGATTGCCTGAGAGAATAATATTCCTATCATTTAAGAGCACCACATGTAACAAACTAAATATTTCTTTAAGACATTTTCAAGTGACTTATCACACTCTTCTATCAAAGTGCAAATACATATCTTTCTGTGAAGAAAATTATATGCCAGACATAGGAGTTTATCAGCCACAATTCAGCAGATGTAAAGTGTCATGACTGTACTAAAGGTAATGGCACTATACCAGTTCTCCTGGCTGAAAGCAAGGATGATGCACTCAATCAGCAGAAATCGTACAGCCTCGGCCACTGTTAGTAATTACTTCTCTTAAAATTGCTATAGCAAACTTATATGACAAAATTAAATCTTTGACAAGCTAGTAAGAAGACAAGGAAAGTTGTAACATTATTATTTACCAGGACTCTCACTGACGCTCACAGACTGCCACACACAAGACGTTTAAAACTTAATATAAGTAATGTAATAAATTAGAACTTATTTCCAAGTAATATAATTCAGCCATATCTTCTTTTGTTTACCTCCTGCTTTGTAGCCAGTAATTTAGAAAGCACATTCTTTCTTTAACAATTAGAAAAATTAATGCTGCATATGCATTATAATAACAAGAAAGTTACAAGGCAGGTTCAGGATAACATGTGTCACTGTTTTGTGACAGCTCCTCAAAACAAGTTTGCCCCAGTCACATACTAGCTGCAAAGTATGGACCTCAGTTCAAAATATTTAAAAAACAACTTGAAGAACCTGTCTGTGGCATGTTGCTTGCCCAGCACTGCCATGGTTAGGTACCTCAGCATCCCAGACTCTTGAAACCACTGAAAATTAGTTTTATTTCCTCTGAAGCAAAGCAGAGAACCCCTATTTCTACACCAGCAGGTACCACTAGAAGGTTAAACTTCTTTGCAGTGCAGGGGCAATCTGGCTGTAATTCCTCATGGATATGCTGGCTAAACCAATGATCGCTAAATTACCAAATTAAGGCAGTGGTACAATGTCAAGAACCACAGTCATGCTCAGGACAATTCAGTTGCCTTCTCCAGCTATTTGACTGACCTCTGTTGTCCCAGCTCCAAGAATGGAGAGAGCAGCTGAGGCCCAAGCTGTGAGCACCAAGATATCTCCCCTTCTGTGCAATCTCCTCACTCACTGGCACACTTTGGAGTTCAACCTCCGGAGGGAGGTTAACGCAGACTCCTGCAGAGGTCAAAGATCCTGGCAGGGTCAAGCACCCTTTCCAATTACAGCAGGGGCTCTTTACCATGGATCACATCACTGGTGGATAGGGTCCCTCTGCCCAACACCCCATGAAAGAAGCAATGCTGTGTAGAAGGCCACAACCTCTTGACTTGCTCTGTGGCAAGACACGGCTCCTCTATCTTCTCCAACTGAACCCCAAAGTGGTGCAGATAGAAAGTCAGGGTCATAGCTCTCACTGGCTCCTCTGGCCTGCAACTTTTCTCTAGGAACACGTAATTCACAGTGCCAGAAGGCAACAGGGAACTGTGGTAATCCTTCAGCAACCAGCTCCCTCCCACACATCTTGACTCTCCCTTTTCAGTGGGCTCTTTGGTCACAAGTCCTACAGGGAGCTAAGGGCTTTTGCCCTCTCACAAGTCATTGGGCACTTTATATTTAGAAGAAATAAGAAATTTCTGCATTCAAAAGGTGAACCAAACTGTTCTCAATTGTCCCTGAAGTCAAATTTGCTGAAGTCAAAGGAACAAATGAGAATAAAGTGAGCACAGAACTTGACCTTCTGCTACATACTTTTGCCTGCAGAAGAACATATGATACCACGCATTCAGTAGACTTGTAATTTGGAATCATATTTTCTTGTTTTTCCAAACAGCCACAAACAGAGTTGACCAAAGAAACCTGATGCCCTTTTACCACCACCGCCACCACCCGCACTGCAGTTCTCCCTCTGCTTCCATGTACAACACCACATTTTGGCCAAAAGAGAGAATTTTAAAAACAGCAAAGGGAAAGACAAGAATGCAAATCTGAAGTGAAACCCTTTTATAATTTATGTATCTGTAAAGCCTTTCAAAATGAAAAGTAAACACATGTAGTTTATCAGGCACCTTTACCCTGGTAGTCTCATTAACAGAAAGAGTAGTTCATTTAAATACACATTTCCACTGAAATTGAACTGTGCTAGATGCAAATGAAGTTTAGACAATAAATATCTGCTACCGAAAAATGTCTTAGAGAACTCAAACAAACTTGCAGAAGATTTTTTTCTTAAGTGAATGTGCTGGCAGTTTACAGCCTCAGGAAAACAGTTACTTTTCTTGGTTCTGGATTTAGGACATCAGTTTGAATTTTGTAACACCGAGTAGCACACATGTACACCTCAGAGGGGAGATCCCGGATGGTTTAATTCGTCGTCGTTAAAGGGAAGGCATTTTGACTTCCTCCTCCGTCCCCCAGCGCTCCCGACCCATTCCCCCCACTCCAAACTTCAGTAACTGTTCTCAAATTTCCATTAGCGCTGCTGCCTGAGCCTTCTGGGCTGACAAACGTCTTGTTTAAGTTATCCGACGTGCCCGCCCCGCGATGGTCTCACACAGAGAACATCGTTCTACCCACGGGGCGTGAGGATCCCTAGACCCGGCGTTCCCACGCAGCTCGATGCCGCTCCGTGCCAGCCACACACACCCCGAGCGGCGGCTTCCCGCTCCGACAGCCGCACCGACACCGCACCTCGGCCGGGCCGGCAGCGGGGGCGCATCCCGGCCAGGGGAGAGGGTCCGGGGCAGGCAGGGCGCGGAGCTCCGGTACCTGCTGCGTCCGCCCGCGTCCCTCGGCGCTCCGCGGCCGCCGCATCCGACCTCGCCGCCTGCGCGGCGCCGCTCGGGCCCCAGGGCTGCGCTGGGCAGGACCGGGACGGGCCGGGCGGGGCTGGGATCGCCCCGGCCCTGCCCCGCCGCCGCCGCCAATCCCCGCGGCTCCGCGCTCCCCGCAGCCGCCTCGCCCGGACGCCCCCGACCGACCTCCCGACCGCCCCTCCGGGCTCTTCTCGGTTCCCGCGTCCGCCTCTGGCACGCTGCTCCCGCGCCGCCGTCGCCGCCGGACAGGCTCCGCTCCCCGCTCCGGCGGCCCCTGCCTGCCCCCGTCCGCCCGTCCGTCCCGTCCCGTCCCGTCCCACCACGCCTCACCCCGCCCCTTGTCCGCTCACCGGGCCCCGTGCCCGGGGCAGCAGCGCCCCGGGGCTGCGTGCTGCTGGCAGCGCACGGCCACGGGGTACCAGCGCGGGTAATGCTTAAACGGCGTTTTGGGCAGCCGGCGAGAAAATGCGAGGCGGCAGAGCCCACCGCCGAGTATTTATGACGCCCAGAAGAACGCGAGGTGGTGGGTTACTCGGGTCGGACGACTAGAATGTTCAAGTGAGGTTGTACGTATTCTCCCTCTTCTCCCCTTTTTCTCTGTGTCCAGTAATGCGACCTTCAGAGAGCTTGAGTCGAGAGGCACAGGGTACAACATTCAGAAATTCTCGGTAAAAGTACTTCTTTGGGTTTGACCCAGAACTGCCGATTACAGCACGCTCCTGGAAAGGTACCTCTTGACAGAGTTATTGACTGAGTAATAGCAGCCCAAGGACAGCGATAGGCACGTGGGTTGTGCCAGTGACAAGAGCAGCACTTTGAAAAAGAAGTTGGAACCTGGAATCCCACAAGTGTCTTATTTAAATGTACTTGTAAGATGCTTGTGGATACAGCAAATCTTTCTGTCAGAAGTGCGTATGATAAGCTGGCAAACAGAGGCACTACAGCAACCTTGCTAAGCAAAGGCAGACGTATAGGGTTGCCTATCATCTCACACCAGTCAGTGTTTTTCTTGGGAGTCTCCTGTCTGGACCTGAACATCATCATACTTGGAGTCATGCCATGGGCCTGGCTGCTGGGTTGCCTGCACTGCTGTTCTGCAGGGAGGAAAAGTCCTGGAGGAAAGCAGAACTAGCTTTTTATAGCCAGAAGTTCAAACTGATAGAGCAAATGGTTGTTCCTGTGACTGCTTTTTATCTTCTGAAGAGGAGTAATAGAACTTTTCTGGTTTAGGACTTTCGTAGGAAATAAGGACTACATAGAACAAAATGGTGGTAAAATTGCTTCCAAGCTGATGGACCTAATGGATATGGCCCCACTTAGCTATGGATAGGACTATAGTGTGATCTGTAGTGGTCTTAGCCTTATCTCCTGTCCTCCTGTTTTGTGCACTGTGTGAAAGCTGCTCTCTTCTGCAGAACAGGAGAGGAAAACTCTTTCCATGTCCTGTAAAGGTACACACCACTTTTTGTCAAAGGGGAGCTCAGGCCTGTGAATTACTACTCTCTCATTGCTCCGTAAAGCCTTGTTCTACAGATTCCCTAAAAACTACCCTAGGAAACTCTGTAGTCCTCTTGGTAGCCACTTGCTACACACCAGCAAGATCCTGTTCATTTATAGTGGATGTAAGTAGCCCCTATCTTGGCTCTGTGTTTTGCTATTATTCCTTGTTATTGTCTCCTCTCTCCTTATTTTTCCTTTACTACCTTTTGGTTACTTAGAGAGGGGAGCCAGAAGAAATACTCACTCTTACCAAGCTGTCATGGATGAGGAGACAAGCTACTGCAATCACAAATATTTTTAGCAATAGTTTCAGGAGATGACAACCTGGGCCCTGAGCTGTCATGCTGTGGTGGTATTAAATTGCCTTCAGTTGGGCTTACCACCTCCAGCAACCCACAGGAGTGGCTAGCAACAAGGCCCCACTATAGTACAAGGGAAGTGATGTATGTTGTTATTTCTGACTGAGACTTCTGATAGTGTCTGATGTGGTGGTGCCTGAAACCACCTTGGCAGCAAAGCACTGTGAGCAACGCAGTCCCACCAAGTGAGAACAGCAACCTCATGCCCCATCTTTCCTGTCCATCATGGGAAACTGACTTGATACACAGCTGTGCTGCAGGGGTGTCTGGTTCATCAGCAGGTGTCTCGCAGATGCTTCTTGACCCCTGTGGTTGCAGTGGCTGCTGATGTCAATGAGGGAGGTGGGTGGTGGGGTACTGAAGGACAAGATGGAGGAGCTACCCAGGGACCAGGGGCGGTAGAGAGTCCCTATTCAGAGGCTGCAGGGGATTTGCCTGGTATCACATCTCAGGCCAAAGCAAATGTTGGCAAAAACCTTCTGTGAGCTCAGCCTCTTTGGCAACAGCTGATACAACCCACTGGTTCAATTCCAAATGTCATGCAACAGCCAGTGAGGCACCCATGGAGAGCTTCCATGACCATCTCAACCTTAAAACAAATTACTTTTTGTGGGATAGAGAGACTAATGACTAAGAAAGACATAGAAAGAGAAGGCCTGGAGCAGTGATGAATTTTCATAGCAACAGGAGGTTAACAGCTCACTTTTTTGAAGAAGAGAAATCCTTTCTTCCCTGTAAATTCCTAAGTGATTGGGCAAACAGGATGAATAATGAGAAAGCATTATTTACTGATTTATGGGGAGTATTTGACAGTGAAACTAAAACTGAGAAAGAGATATTTCCAAGACCTAGAGGTCCTGAGTGACCTACTGATAAAATGCAGTATTCATTTCATGCTGCTAAGTGAAACATAGAAAAGCAACTCTAGTAATAGATGTACAAATTCGTGTGGAGTGTTTATACTCAGAAGAGAGGTCTTTGTGGATTGTCCTTAAAAAGCAACTGACATTCATTAACTATCAAAGGGAAACTGAATTCTAAGAATGAATAAGAAAGGAAAGAAGAACAAATTGGAAAACATGGTTGATCCCTTCTGTGAGCTTGACACCTCGAGTACCATGAGTGTCCATGGTTACTTCATCTCTTGTTCTGTAAAACACAAAGAGGCAAAAAGGCAATGGAATATTTAGAAAAGTTATCTGTGCAGGAAAATTCAGGTTGGCTCTAGTTAATCAATGGTCAAAAAAAAAAAAAAAACTATGGAAAAACACAAGATGGGATACTTAAAACACAAGGACACAAATTTCTATCAATATACTGTTGAGTCTTGGAAACCAATGAGCATGAGAGAAAAAGTGGTTAAACAATCTGATTAAACCGCTTGGAGTAAAGGGCTGCTAATAGCTGTTAAGTACAATGAGAAGGCAGTGCAGGGCACAGTGGTTTGGAGTCACAAGCAGGGGCGCTATTTATCCTGCACAATTCTAGCTCCAAAGTTGCCATGGGCTGAATCCTGTCTGTGCTCTTTTCTTCTGTGTTGCAATTAAGTGTGATCCTGAATAAGGGGCAAGCCATGGCACATTTAAAAGCATGTCTGTTGCCCATTTTAGTGGGTATTGAATGAAGGAGGTGTTTTTGTAGCACGGCAGAGAAAGAGTCACCAGAGGGACTCAGAGAGAGAGGGCTTAGTGAGTGCCAGGCATTCAGCAAATGTCCTAGTGAAGTTATCTGAGTGATTCTGGGCCTCTCATCACCCTGTGACAGCCAGTGGATTTGCTTTACTTTCATGGGTTTTACTTGGAGAATAGCTGATGAAAGAAAGGGTAATTTTTTTCCAAATGCATTATTTGGTCCAGTGAATATAGTGCATGATGAGTGCCATTGATATGGATGGCTTTTCAATACATGCCTTAAGTCAGAAAAGTGGTTAAAGTCACTTCTACTTACAGATAGATAAAATACATAAACATGCAATAAAATCTGAAGTTACTCTCAGATGAAAGATATTGTGGTTTCTCTACAGACAAAACAGATAAAGTTTCAAGATTAATATTGACCTTCTCATGTAGTAGTTACAGTTAAGTCCTTGAAGAATCTCTTTTTCTGTTAACTGCATGATAAAATCTTTGTAATATCTGTCTGTCAAGATAATGCAAAATTTTATTAATGTGCTAGCTATAATTTCTTCATACTGACATTCACCCAATGCTTTACAGGTCTGTCATTGATTTACTTGCCTGGAGTTCTTGAAGTAGTGCTTCGTCATTTGGAAAATCAATAACTTATTTGAATGTTTTGGTATGAAAGCTAAACAGCAGCAAGGCAATTTTAAAATTACAAATCAAAGCAGGATGATATTAATCTGATTCTATGATAGCCTGTTTTAGCTCTCTACTTTTCTACAGCTGCTGAACTATCATCTTTATATTAACAGATGTATTATGCATTATTCCATCTAGAAGATGAAATGGTGCAACATATTTTTTGTAACACCATTTTTCTTCTTATTTCTGTGACTCTAACTCAGTGTTAAGCCAGTATTAAATGTAGGACTGTTTAAATTAGAAATCATTGAAAGATAAATGTGATTAATTAATATTTCAATTGAATATAAAAAATAAAACCAAAATGGGAGAACATTTCCTTGGAGTGCTTTTAAAGCATAATCTGCAGGGATTTAAATACACTTGGATACTACATCAAAGAAGAAATCTGTCAATAATTATAAAATATAAGAAGAGGATATTTTGGAAACTTCAAAAACTATGACTTTTCTTACCTTCTCGTGCACTTACATGGCATATGCGTAAATAAATATATTCTTATAGGACATATTTCAGTTGCAAGTTTTATATTAACTACAGGGATCTTGCTTAGCTAAGATGAACTCTGTCTGCCTCTGCAACTGACACCTTTCTCTAGGGATAATTGGGCAGATGCTCAGAGCATGGCCAGATATTTATTGGTATTGTTAATGTTCAGACTGACTCAGCTCGACGTACACCACTGTGCAGACAGCACATGTTAAAGGAAAGATTGCTGTTATCATAGCACTTCCAGCCAGACATGATGTAAAAAGTGAAATACAGAAAAAAAGGAGAAATTAGTTCAGTGAAACAGCTCCTTGGGTTTCCCCAGCTGCATTCTGCAGCTCAACACTCTAGACATGAAGACATGAAGATGCCTACATCACTGTCTGAAGGCTGGTCCCTCCTTTCTTTTCTATGCGTTATTCCCATCCTTCCCCAGCTGTTGCCATCTCTTCCTGTACAGAGAGCCCCAGGGTGCCAGAGGGAGATGTCCAGGGTGACCTGTGCCAGCTCATGTGAATGCCCCTGCTGCAGCATCACCCATCACACACAGGTCCTGCAGAGCTCCTCCATGAGACCCCGTCCTGGTGCTGGGCATTCCTGCCCCCTGTGAAGGGCAGGCAGAGCGTGGCTGAGGCATGGTCCCCCCTGCCAAATCCATGGGCATAGCTGTACACACACCGTCCCTGGAGGAGTGCTACACTTCCCTAACACAGCATCACATGGTGGGAATGTGTGCATGTCCTTTGGAGCACACTGACTCTTCTTTTCCATCTTTTTTTTAGTGAAACCAAAAGGATGGGCTGAAAGAATGGAAAACCTCAACTCTCAGCAAAAGTGGCAAAAAAGTGTGAAGAGAAAAATAATGAACTGTAGAAAAATAATGAATTCATCCAATTTAATTCCTCTAGACTAACCAAGGACTACAGTACAGCTAAAAATCAAAATAAATTTGAGGGTTTTGAATAGATTTTGCAGTAAAGAACCAAATTTTAGTTAATAGAAATGTTAAGCAAGCGGAGGCTAAACATATTAAAGGAAGATGCAGATAGAATCATGTGATGGTTTGGGTTGGAAGGGACCTTAAATAATTCCACCTTCACTGCCACAAGTAGGCACATCTTCCAGGACACAGGTTACTCAAAGCTGCATCCAGCCTGGCCTTGAACACTCCTGGAGATGGGGCATCCACAATTTCTCTGGGCAGCTTTTGCCAGTCTCTCACCTCCAAGAATTTCTTCCTGATATGCACAGTCTTTCAGTTTAAAGTCATTCCCCCTTGTCCTATCACTTCATGCCCTTGTAAAAAGCCCCTCTCCAGCTTTCTTGTTTATGTAATGTAGTCACATAATGGAAGGCTGCAATTAGGCCACCCTGAAGTCTTCTCCAGGTTGAGCAATCCCACGTCTTGCAGTCTGTTCTTGTAGGAGAGGACCTGATCCTGGCCTCAGATCATCTTCGTGGCCTTCCTCTGGATTCTGTCCAACAGGTCCACATCTTTCTTTTCTTGGGGACTCCAGAGCTGGATGCAGGGTTCCAGGTGGGCTCTCACCAGAGCAGAGCAGAGGGGCAGAATCCCCTCCCTGGCCCTGCTGCCCACGCTGCTTTGGATGCAGCCCAGGACACGTTTGGCTCTCTGGGCTGCAAGCATGCAGTGCTGAAGAATATTGAGCTTCTTTTTTACCTACACACTTAAGTCCTTCTTGGAAGGATGGAACTGTTTTGGAATCTTGAAGGCCTGGGACAGGCCAAGAAAAAGAAAAAGGCTAGAAAAAAAAACAACAGCTGGATTCTTGGGACATCCTCCTGAAAATGGACCTCTTTTGGGACAGCAAAAAGGCACAAAACAGGAAGGTTTTCCTCTCAGTTTGTACTGAGACAATGCTTTTGTAATGCTGGAAGATTGTACTTCATTTCATGTGATGCTTGATGTGATGTTTTTAACTCTTGTAATAGTGGGGCATGAATTTCTTGCCCTGGTGGGATAAGTTAAAACTTATTGCTGTCTATAAGCAAGACAGTCTATAGCTTAGTCTTGTTTCTTTAAAGCACAGACCACCGTGTTGTACTCAGGTCTGCAAAGCGCTGTGGGGTCAAGTGGGTTTCACATCAGCCTTGCTGTCTCCACTGAAGGGCATGCCATACCTCAGACAGGTATGGTAGGCTCTGATTATAAGATCTTTTGTGTCTGGGAGCCTGGAGAGGGGCTACCTCACATGGCCAGGCCCTCACCTATGGCTGTGAGAAGGGGGCAGTGGAAGGGCTGGTTATGCGGTCATGGCCACCCTTGCTACATGCAGGGAAGCAGCAGGAGATGGGGCTGAGATATGCCCGTCCAGTGAGTAGTGCCCCCAGGCCCCTGACAATGAATTAATCACTTTTGCTGAACTTATGAGGCATTGTGAGTTAGAATTCTGAGGTATGCCATGCTTTAAAATGGTGTGGCTGTGCCATATCAAGTTTATTCCTTAATGAGTTACCTTTCCTTTCAATGTCTCCAAATTCCCTCAAATTTTTTCTATCCTGGAAAATGCAATTCAAGTTGTGTTTGAGGCTCATTCACAGTGTGCAGGGACTGTATGGCAAATTACATCTTGGCTACCACCAACTTGGACAAGTCACTGCTGTCAAGTCACATCAGGAACCAAGGAGTAGACTCACAGTGGGACATATGGAATTAAGCTGTGGAAACATAACATATATTCCCTTAGCAGTGGAAATAAATACATATCTAGACTAGACCTAAGTTATCCAGGTAATAGAGTGATGGAAAGAAAGAGGCCTTTAAGTGCCTCTATGTCTGCAGAGCATTGTAGCATATCTGTTTGCAGGCAGCCTGGGTTAAGGCTACTTATACCACTCCTAAGACTTCCTTGGGAAGACCAGAAACTCCCTCATAAACCAGTTTATCTATTCCACAGGGGCCATGTGACACAGCCACAGAGGAAGAGCGCTTCAAACAGAATACACTGTTTGTATTAGTAGCATACTAGGCTAAAATCTGGTCTTCTTGTCTATCTACTCTGAGTGTAAAGGCATTTCATTCTAGGAACTGAAATTCTAGCTGTCTTGCCATGGGAAATCTACATGCTGGAAAGAAAAGAGAAGTGGAGGTGGATAGGAAAAGAATTAGCATTTTAAAAGAGATAGTAGACCTGATTTTGAAAGCCACTGAGAAATTCTTAGAAATTACTGGAGCTAAGAGGGTCTGAGAGTGCTCAGAAATGTTAAAAATCTTGCATATGTATTGACTTTACAATAATGACTCAACATTATTAGAAAAGTAGAAAACAAGCGCTATTCAGAAAAGAGCCCTAGACCAGTCACAGCAGCCCCTTAATGTTCTTATGTCCTGCTCTCTTCGACATCTGTTTCCCTTTACACAGGAGATAAATTCCTCCCATACCACATAACATTCCTTAAGAAGTGTTACTATTTGCTGAAACAAGTAGTTCCCCAGAAGCACTGCGTGCCACTGCTGTCAATCAGTCTTTAAGAGCTTTTTAGGAGCTAATGGATGGCGTGTTTGTTGCTGTTTCATGGAACGCGATGGCTGAAGTGTCACAGTAAGGGTCTGTGTAAATAATGCCCAGATGGCAATATGGCCTGCAGGCCAGGCTGAGGATTGTGTTGCTGAATGGAGTAGGAGGATTGCTGGTGGAAGAAGACCTGAAAATAAGTGAGCCCCTCAGATGATTTCACACATATTCACATGATGCTGTCCATACCTGCACATAAAATAGTGACAAGTTGTTTTAAAGTTCAGAATATGTTTCTCACCGTTCCTCTTGAGAGTGTCAGTGTGGTGTGAGGCAGTGCTGTATGGCAACATCCACCAACACTGCTACCCGGACACTGGCAGCCTCACGGCTCCTCTGGCAGGGGACACGGCTCTGTCACTGGGTCTGACAAGTAATGCATATTCTTGGTGACATCCTTGGTGACACCCTACTGCCTCTGTAGTACTTAATACTAGTACCATACCAACTACTTAGTACTGTCTGTGGGATTCTCAGGGTTGTAACTCAGGCTCATGCTCTTACTGCATGCTATACATTTAGGTTACTTATTTTATTAACTTATACACTGAGCCATTTCCTGCATGGCAGTGCAGAAATAAGATGAAATATTGGCTTTTTTATGCCAATACAACACAAAGATCCCTACTGATATTAAACATCCTCCTATTTCTTAAGGTTCCTCTTTTAATAATTAAAGATAATTAATATCTTAATTGTGTTGCCTTACACTTTACCTTTTTATATGCCTTACCTTTTTCAGAATGTCAGGTTCTCTAACTACTGATTTTTTTTTCACCATTCAATTTCCCATACTAAGTTTTCTTATATTCGTACGTATTTCTATAACTCTAATTTCTTCTCTTAGGCTTGAAAGCTCTGACACGAATCTTCTTTTGCCAATATTCAAACCCTCTGTGCCTTCTGCCTGCCTCTTTCATATATCTTTTCTGCTCATTGCTACTCTTTTAAAAGTCTTCCAAGGACAGCAATATTTAAAACATCGGTCGTAACAAAAATTAGTTTCCTGTTGGTTTAGTGCTACAGCTCACATGCCCCCAGAAGCATGTCGGCTGGAGCAAGAACAACTTGCTTAAGGGTCATGGTGTCTATCAAACCTTGTCTCCAAAGCTTGTGGCTGAGCTGAAAGTAAATAGGTGTGGAACTAGATGCAGTTCATGGGGCACCCGATATCTGAGGTGGTGGATCTATTGCCTGATAAGAAACATTGCTGATAATAATTTTTCCCACCTCCAGAGAAGAGTAGGAATGTGTGTCTCCCGGGCATGTTATTTTCTGGGATGTTTTTGGAATAGTGTTATTTATGCCCCACCCATTGGCGAGCCTGGGAAGAAAAGTCATAATCAAAGCCTTGTTTAGCTTAAATACAGAGCTCTCTGGTTCTGGAACACAAATCCTTCATTTGCATCTGTGCGGATGGTCATGTAGCATGTATGGACACAGAATGGCTACCAGTGACATCCTTCCAGTTGTTGCTGGGTAACTGTGCATGCACTGGGGAGGGCAATGAAAAAGAGAGCTAAATACCTTCACTGCAGCAGGACCATCATTGCTGTAAGTTGCTGTAGCTTTTTAGATAAATTTTAGACAAAATCTCCACCCACCCCACTGGGATAGGCACCACAGGAAGTGGAACAGCATATGAAACAGAATGATCCCGAGGTGGAGGACTGCTTGCACATTTATACCTCAGCCTCAAGCAGCTGAAAGCCTCAGGAGCTCAGGTTTGGCAGGGAAGACCAGAAAGCAGAATCCGTAGTTCAACATGAAATTAAATTCAAAATTTGTCATATTTCTCTATATTTTCTTCAATGTTCTTTCTGTTTTCCTTGGAATTGTGTAAAGGCCTGTAAGTATGATGCTTTCACTTTGTACAGAGAATAGCTTTCTAAAGAAAATAGAGTAAGTTGTGCATAGGAGAAAATTTTACACAATGAGATAAATATGTAAGAAGCTGTTTACATCTCATTCTGAGCTCTGTTTTTATGGTTTTGGTATTTATTTTTTTAGAAGTACAGATATACACTTATAAGAATCTCTTCTTTTACTATTTAATTGACAAAAATCAGTTTCTGCATCAAATTACTACAACTATATCAATTTTCTGTCTATCTTTATATTTGAGTATTCATTTTCAATAGTTAATGAATAAGCTGTCATTGCAAAAAACTCGAGGGATTTGATGTTACAGTATTCCCAAGGCCTGTGGGACCTGGACCAGCACAAATTTGTAGTCAAAGACCAGTATGTGTAGGAGTGGATGTCAACACACATAGTTGTCATTTGGGCTGGGCACACATCAAAAATGTTGTTTTACTAAGACCATATCAGGGATTTGCAACGTGATATTTTATCTAACAGCAACATGGTCCTTTGGTCTACACCAGCACAGACTCTCTGTACCAGATACAAAGAGAGAGATCAGTAAATGAATGACTTTATTCTGCTCTCATTTAAAGCACCTTACCACTATTTATTTTGATGGAGATTATATGTGCCCGTGCTCACTTACATGGCACCTAGGGAACAGTAGCTGTGTGGGTAATCCTTGTGTCTGTTTCAATCACCTTTTTTTTGGTAAATGCTGGTTTTTATGCATTTCTTTTCTTATAGGTCATTGTCTCATGCTGCCTCCAGACAGAGCTGTCTTTGTGCTGCAAGACAAAGAAGAAACACAGGACAGTGGCTGTGGAGCAAAACAATTTGCAGCATTCCTGTTTATTTTCAGACTTTGAGATTTGTATAAAGAATTAATTCTGTGGGGTTTGCACTTTTAAATCAATGTACAATTTTCACTTAATTTCCACAGTCACTTTATGAAACAGCAAATGCAATGTTCTGAATATCACCTATTAATTTGATTGTGGTTCAGAAATTATGCATTCCAGCTCTGAATTTCTGGTCAAAACTCCAGCCTGAAAACACTGAAACTGATAGATATTTTCCTGTTGACTGGGGCCCACACTGTCTGACTTCAGCACCTAATGCTTTGAAACCTACTTATGCAGAAATTATATGTTGTTAGTGGTGTTGCCTGGATGTCCTATGAATCAGGATTTTGAGGTGCAGTGAAAGATGTAGAAAAGACTGAAAAAGGTCTGACACTTTTGTGATACCTTCCTTTGACACATACCAGATTTCCGAGAACTCTGGCCAAGTAGAAATACCATTGAAAGGGTATTTTGTCCTGAGAAATCTCATGCATAATGTATACAACAATTTATAGATGAGCTTTGGAAACAAAATTTGCATTATTTCCAGTACTGTTTGGTGATTTCAAAATCTGCTTTGTATTTATGTGATTACAAGAGTTGATTTTGTAGCCTCAGTGAAAATAGCTATGTTACTGAATTTCTGAGTGTACAGCTCATACCTTTTGCATTCCTCTCTTGGTTTTCTTTCAATGTGTTTAGTCAGTGGGTTGCCTTCAGATGAATCTGAAAACACCAGCTGCTCTGTCACTAGAAAGTAGTAGTGTGTTCCCTTAGAGTAGTTTCACAAGATCTCCATAAGCAGAAGTTTTCTATGTGAGCAATTTGTAATTCTTCTTTTAGGGTTCTGAACAGAACTGGATCTTTGAAAAAATTTTTTCATTTTAAAATTATTTATGTTGGGGTTTTTGCTGATATTGTTTTCCTCAGCCATTTAAATAGAAGAAATGAAAAAATATGTTGCTTGTTTTGGAATTGAATCTGACAGACCTTGTGTCTCTTGCTTTAAGAAGATTTTGAGCAGTTTTGAGCATATTTTTGCAGTCTTCAAGAGATATGCATATGATAAGAATGTGGATTGTAATAACAGATACCAGAGGTGTATGAGGTGAGACTGCTACCTACCATTATAAGCTCTGAAGACATCCATGATTTAATTTTTGAGAATTTCTGTGATCTGTATTTGCTGTGCTGCACTAATGGTCATACTGACAGTGGCTGATATTTTTCCAGGCTTGTTTGATGAGTTTTCTGTTGAACCTCGGTTATTGTCCTATCAGTTAAGGCTCCCTGATATATGGCCAGCTCAAACTAGTGTGGCTTAAAATAGTTGTTTGATATGGATTCTTCCTGTTACAAGATTGGAGAATTTGGCATGATTCCCTAGCACAGAAAGAAAAGAAATGACACAGTGTCTTAATAGTTGTTGTGGAATGTGACATGATTCCAGGTATAGCCATGTGGCCACTAGTTAGAGATAAGAGAGTTGAGAAGCTTTCCTCACAATTGTTATGCTCTGGGTGACATGAGGCTGCAAAGGTAAAGCATCTGGCTGTACTTTATACGAGACTCTATTCCTTCTCTTCCTCTTCCCCAGGAGAGCTGGAGAAGTACCTCACTAATTTTATTTCATCAGATGCTGTAGTCTCAGCAATATCCTCTTCAAGTGTCTTCTTACAGCAGTGAAGACGTCCCCACACAGCAAATGAGGACCAGAGTATTTGTGTAGATTAAATCTGCTTCAGAGAGGGGGAAGGGATGTGCCGACCCACTCAGCTGACTATTTTTAGCTGTCATGAATAATTACAGGATGCAAGGGAAAGCATATCTCTAGAGATCACCCACAAAAGGAGTGAATTAATAGCAGAAGTGCTATAAATATACAGGGGGTGGATGACTTGAGTGAGAGTGGCTACTTTAATGGATGAACTGTGGAGAATTGAAGGAGGGGGATGTGTGTGGGGCATAGCAACAGGACTTTTCATGAGCATAGTGTCTCAGAGATAAACTCAGAAGGACTTATTGGTAGAAAATGTCTCTTCAAGGGTGTTGGGGCTTTTGCTCCCTTTTCTATAGCATATATTCTTAATTCTTGTGTTCTGCTTTTTCTTGAGTTTTGTGTTGCTTACCTTTTCCACTATCTGTGGATTATCATCTTTATCAGTCATTCATTAATCTTTTCTGTCTTCAATTAAGAAAGCAGCACAAAGGCAAATGGATTATTTAGGCTCCTTCAGTACTAGTCTGATATGAGTGGCCTGACAAAGAAGCTTGAAACCAAAGAGAAAGTTCTCCCGGGCTTTTCCCAGAGTTGTTGCACATTCTGAAGAAATGCTTCTGTGTTTGATTGAAAAGAAGTAGCATCTGTGGCAGAATGAAGCCAAAGACCTGTCACAGTGAACAGGAACAGATCGATTTCCGGGCGTCAAAGGCCATGTTACTGGTGATGTGCAAGATTTTTTCCAGTGTTGCCATGACAGACAGCTTCACAGGAGCCCAGCTGCCTGTGAAGTAAGGTGCAGTCATTGTTCAGAAATGCACCATCTCTGGTTAAAATTAGTTATGAACCGATTTGCTGTGAGTAGTCAGCACCATGATTCTGTGCAGCTTGGGGTATGTATTGCTCCTTTTCTGTGTAAGAGTTCTATTTTTTCACTCCAGGGCCCTAAGAGATTTTTACAGTGGGAATTGCTGAGTAGTGCATCCTAGGATATTGATACAAAACATATGGGTACTCTTTGCTGGGAAACATTTCTTTGTATACCGAAAAAAATTATTACCTCTTCCATTTTTCAAGTGTGTTTGATTGCCTTGAAAAATGTCCTAATATTTATGTTTTGTTTATGTTTGTGTTATGTTTATGTCCTAGTGTTAGGACATCCTAAATGGTGTTGTGACACCAGGAACTTTGAAGTATTTGAACTGCTTTTTTGTTTGCAAGTGGAAGACTTGTACTCAGAAACATCTATGGCATTGAAATTCTTTCATTTCTTCTAGGGCAGTGGACTTGTATTTAATTTCTGCAGCTTATGAGTCATTTTACTGAGCACTCATGTGAGGAAAAGGACCTAGTAATTGCCACCTGAATAGTGCTGAAATAAATGTGATTTTGCAAGATTGACAGGTGTCCCTGCTTGTCTTTGTGCTGTACAGAAATATCTTCCTACTAAGACTGCTGCTTGCCATAGCTAGCGAAATGTATTTTTATGCAGAACACCTCAGACTGACCAGGCAACAAAGTTCAAATAAGCCTTAGCTATAAAGTTTGTTTAAATTGCTGCTTGTCTTCTGTGAATCAGAAGTGGTTCCTGTTTAATTGTTAATCTGAGAACCAAATTAGCTGATGTTTTACAAACTAATGCTTTATTCACTCAAGGTATTTTGTAAATTGTCTTGAACAGTGGAAAGGTGACAAAGTGTTTGTATTTGTGACACATTTTATTTTCTCTTTGTGATTTCCTACATGAGGGTTAGGTTCCTATTGTGTCTAAAATAAAAGCACAGGCAGTTCCACTGGGTCTTTTTAGTTTTATTTTAAAAATTGCCAGTTTGTTAGTATGCAAGGTATCTGAGATGGTATGGCAGAAGTTTTCATTACAATGTGATGCAAAAAATTGATTTACCTCAGCTCTCATAGTACAGCTTTTGAACAAACAACATCAAACTACCACAATCCAGGTTAAACACCTAATACATATTTAACAATGACAAGAATTGCTGCAAAAATAACTAGGATTAAGAGCAGCACAATTGGTGGCTTGGCACAGTGCCCTTGCAGGGAGCACTGTACACTGCTGTGGGAGAGGGAAGATTTTTGCTTCTTGGGTTCATTGCATCCTGTTGGGATTGTGGAGGGGAAGTGCTGAAGGATAACCCTGAGATTTTTGGGGTGGAATAGCATGCCAGCAACGTTACTAGGGCACCATTCTTGGTCACCTTGAGAGGCTACAGTCAGGATTGAAGGTGCTGCCGGCCCAGCCCTCCATGCCTCATTGCACTGGGAGAGCCAGAGGCATCTTCACAGTCCAACAGGTATCAAATCTGACAGCATAACCCCACGTAAAGGGTGTGATAGGCAAAAGGCAATCAGCCAAGCAAATCTGTGTTAGGGCTCACTTTCAGGTTCCCTGCTTTGTACCAATATCTCTTTAATTCTGCCTACAACTGGAACAGAGGCAGCCTGTGAGAGGAGCCTGTGTAGACATGCAATTTTACCATGTTGCTCATTGCTGTTATCCTTGGCACAGGAAGAAGTCTTGTCTGAAAAAGAATGCATGCTCATTTTCTTTATTGGGAGCTGTTTGATCACCAATTTTAAACAGCTTAAAGCATAAAAGGAGATAAAAATCAGCAGTCATGAGGTTGTGAGGAGAAAGTGCAACATATTTTTTCAGTTTCTTTGACATGCAAGTTTTCAGGTTGGGAAATACCTTAGTTATATTTTTGAGAAATAAATTTTGCTCATGCAGTGGTTGTGCAGAGTATGATTACTTTGGAGCCAGACTTTAAAAAGACAATCTGAGGTGCCAGCTGGTAATAAATTTCAGGCAGAATGCAATTAAAACTGAGTATCTTGATTCCTGGTAATCTGTCTGAAATTAATATTTAAGGAATGTGATTTCAGCATGAGCCGCTGTTGTTACAGGCTCACCCATTGTCCTGTAGTCAACTCCTGACACAGACAGCTTGGAGTAGCTCTCAAAAGGTCTTCAAGTGACAGGAGATAGTGGAAGGAGTATTGAGAGGAGTACAAATTCCTAATATTGCATAAATACTGCATGGAGTGTGCTTTCTGGCTAGAAAGCAAACATTTAACAGGAAACCCCAATAGCTCTGTTCATGGAGTCATGGCGAGAAGAATTTCCTTTCACAGTCTTGTAAGCTGGCCTGGCTCACACATAAATGAAACCCCCAGGAGGCTTCCTTTCTTCTGTTTTGGGATTTCCACTGGGAAAAATTGCAGTTAATGTGATCTAAAGCAGCTACACATGCAACTGAAGCCTTCCAGCCCTGGGAGTGCAGTGAAGTATGATGTCTGGGCACATCTCTAGAATATATTTGCACTAGCATGAGGCCACACCTATCTCATTGCCCTGTTTTCAGCTAGGATGGAGTTAATTTCTGCTCAGCAGCTGTTACACTGCTGTGTTTTGTATTCAGAACAGGAACCATGTTGATAACACTCTCATGTTTTGGGTTTTGCCAAGTTGTGTTTATCCTGAGTCAAGGACTTTTTTCTTCTCTCATGATCTGCTAATGAGGTGGGATGCAAAAGCCTTTGAGGGAGCACGGCTGGGACAGGTGACCTGAACTGACCAAAGGGATGTTTCACATCACAGAAAATCCTGGCAATATATAAAATGGGGAGACTTACAGGGAAGGGAAGGGTCTATCTGAGTTCAGGGTGGCAGGGGAATTGGCATTGGTCAGCTCGTGGTGAGCAATTGCATTTTGCACCACTTGTTTCCTTTTTATTTCACTAATATCATCATTTACCATTGGTATTGCATTTTACTTTATTTTTAATCATTAAACTGTTCTTATATTACTCTGTAAGTTTTGCTTTTATTCTCCTTCCCTTCCACCACATCGGGGGTGAGTAGAGAGGGCGTTTGAGTGAGTGGCTGCATGGTGCTTTCTTTTCCATTTGGGATTAAACCACAACTATCCTTTTGGATGCACAATATTGAACACAAAGTGTTGAGGTAACAACAGATCTGACCATCTTCTTTTAACAGAGCATGTTAAAAGAAAATTGTTGCAAACATCCATTGTATTGGTTTAGCAGATGTTAGTTACAATGCAAACACATTTTCTCTCATATTTATTTAGTCTCCCTTATACTGGTAATACCTTACTTGCTGTCTGTGTTCTCTGTGGTATTTCACAGGGCTTATTCTGTGACAATGTCTCTCCTCAAACACCAGTCTGGTGTCTGTATTCAGTATTGCAGACAGCTCTATATTTTGGGAGTCATCTAGTGAGAGGGATTAATAACCGCATATTTGGTTTTTTCTTCTCAGAGGAAAAAACTTTTTCTTTCCTTGTCTTCCAGGCTGGTTACAGTAGTTGAGAATTTTAAAGATGTTGAATATCCTTTGACTACCCTTGAAACCAACCTGGTCCTTTTGTTAGGAGCCTGCATGTTATTGCATATAGTCCAGGTCTTGTTTAAAGTGAGACAAGTAATTCAGAATATTACCCAGAGATCTGCACAAAGGTTGGATAGTTTGAAGTGGCAAAGAGAGTGGGATTGTTTGAGCAAGTACTTGGGGCAGTGGACACTTCCAATGTGTTTGTACCTCACCCTTGAACAAATACCAGAAGAACTAGTAAGGTCTTTCTTTAAAAAGAGTGCTGGCGCTCCAGAGAGAACCCAAATCACTGCAAAGTCTTGGGGCCTGGCCAGCCTTATTGAGCCATGTTCAACACTGCTCAGTGGCCTCAGGAGGGTCTCTGAACCTGACACTGAGATGACAGCAGGGCCTGCAGCTGGTCCCCTCACGGTGACAGACACTGGACAGGAGCTGGCACCAAAACCGCTGAAACCGAACCAACCAGTTCTGCTGGCGGTGTGGGCCTGCAGAGACACAGAAAATACATGAAAGTTGCCTGGCAAAAAAGCTTTAGCAAAAACAGTCAAGTATGACAGGGAGAGCAAAGAAGAGGAAGAGGCAGAACCATTACAAGGGTGATTTTCAGGGCCATCATCAAGGCTATCGCTGGAACTGGAAGAGGAGACAGAAGAGCACAACCACATCTAAACCCCTACCTCTGAGTGAGCTACAGGAGCCAAGAAAAGATTTCAGCCATCATCCATGTGAGCATTTTACTGCCTGGCTACCCCAGTGCTGGGACAATGGAGACAGTAATGGTGAGCTAGAGGGTAAGGAAGCCAGGCAGCTAGGATCACTTGCTAAGGAATCAGGCATTGACAAAAAAGTAGGGAAAAAAGACACAAGCCCTTAGTTCCTGAAGGAGATTCTTACCAAGTGTGAGGGAAAGGTATTCCTATAAAGATGATGTTCCATGTAACTCAGGCAAATGGACTACAATAAAGATAGATATTCAATAACTCAGGGAAATTAAATGTGAGGAAGAAATGAAATTTTGACCCAGAAAATGTGCAGCTCCCTATGGATCCAGACAACCTTTTCTGTCAATGAACTTTGTGGAGGAAATTTGTACAGAGTGCGCCAGCAGTACGTGCCGACCCTTGGCAACAATTTTTTGGAAAGGTGATGCACCACCAGCAGTCAATTGATCTGGCAATTCTGGGAATATGAGGAGACCAATTCTTTCTCCATCACTGCGGCTGTGGGGAAACTGATAGATAAACTGACAGGTAAACTGGCTCATGAGTTCTGGCAATTCAGAGAGAATATGTACTGCTCCCCACCTGTACAGGCCCATATTTCAACAACTGACAGAAGGTGCTCGTTTGTACAAGAGAGAGAATGTAGAAGGACACACCACAGGGTGCCCTGTGGCTTTACCTTTCGGACCATAGAGAGGATATGAGGAAGTAGGATGGACCACCTACCTTGATCCTAGGTGCACAGGTGCAGGAATTGCAGGGAAAAATAGATGGGTTTTTATCCAGGAAAGTTTCTGCTCTGTCCAGTGGACAGCTTTTCAAGAAGGGAAGCTTTTGAGACTTAGAAAGATTGAGGCATATTGCTCTTGCAGAACAGAAACCAAACCAAGCTAAGCCAAACAACCAAACAAAACCCCCAAACACCATAATTAAATTGTTAGCACGGGACATCTATTATCCTCCTACCAATTTTGTAGAAAGTACAAAGAGGTTTTCTGAAAATATAATGAATAGGTAATAAAGCAGCAATTGTCCTGTGGCATAACTATTCATGGTCACTTTACATACATATCACTTGATAAGTGGATTTGTCTAGCACATTCTAGCAGTATCTTGCAAAAGCAAAGCCATAGAAACTTTCTACCGTATCTAATCTAGTTCCTACTTCTAGTTGTAGTATTTTGTCTAACTGATTGGGCACAGCATCAAGCCACTTCTAATTCTCCTTGAGCAATCATGTGTTAGTCAAATGCTTATGGGGAATAGCACAGACAGATGCAAACTAATGATTAGATTTTGATTGCTGATTTTGTGAAGAATCAAATCTTGTACTTTTGGCCATGATTTCAAAGAAACTTCAGATAGGTTAGGCCAGAATGTCTGACTGGAGAAACAAGGGTCATCTTTCATCATGCTGCTGTTTCTAAGACCAAGACTGAAGTAAAACGCTTTGGCTACTTGCAATATTCATCGAGTCATTTGGGCAAATTTTCATCTCAAGACTCTTTGAGCTCATGCAATCTGCAGCCATATGGCAGGGCTGTAAAGGTCATCTGGTATGAAAAGAGGTCCCAGCATTTTCATCTTGTAGAGGAATAAATATAGATCTGTAAACTACATCTGCATCCTTCTGCAGATTCTTAGGAACTGCCAAGTACATAAATATAAATCCAGTACTTCTCTTCACATAATTCTTAGCCCTGTTGTGTCAGGAAAGACCCTGATAACTCATTGCTGACTTTGTACCCCAGCACAGTAGGCCCTTAGCTAAGGTGTTTGTTCTGGGAGGGCAGCCTTTTGGAGGGGCACATGCACACAGACAGACCTATATTCACAGTCCTGTCCCAAGACCTGGTCAACAAGCTTCCCTATACAGCTTCTCTCTCTATCAGTCATGGTAGGACAATCTCAGTTGAAGATGCATCTACATTAGGTACATCAGTTAATTATAAAATATTAGCTGGGTCAAAATACCAGTTCTTTTTTCCCTTGGTCTAAAAATGCACAAAATATGTTTCTCTGAGGTATTGAAAATCCTAACCTAAATCACACAAAATACAAGCTCTAGTTGTGCTGCTGGGCAGTGGCTTCCTCTCCTGCTTCTCACTGAAGACCCCTTCATCTGGCAGTGGAGCAAGAGATTTCTAGAAATGGGCTGGTTGCAAAGCAAATACAGGCTACCAGGACAGAGCTACCCTTCTGAGATTTGCAAACATATAGTTTTATGTACTTCTGTCCTCTTGGCATATATCCTCATTCAGTTTTCAAAGACAAAGTAAAGTTCTCTCATCTCTCAAGATGGAGAGAATATGTATATAGTTTCAGGTCAAGTATATTATGGGAACATTGCAGTTCAAATAGTAATGCTTTGTGTAGACAGGAAGTTTTTAGCTTATATAAAGTTTAAGAGAAATCCAAACAACTTTAATTCTTTCTTGTAGGTATACTTAATAGTGTCCATAAAATAATGCTTAGTTACTGATTTTAATGGCTTTTTCTTATAAAAAAGAAAAAGTGCAGTGAGTCATATTGGAAGAGGGAAAAGGCAAGGTTGATCCAAAATATTCTGAAATAAATATAAGGCATAACTCTTAGTCATTAGCAGCTAATTTTTTTCTTGAGTGATTCAACATCCCCAGAACAGCTGTGACTACATAAACCACTGCTCTGAAACTGGTCCCTCTGGACTGATCTTCCTTCATTGATGGAGTTCTTTTTTCTAGAGAGGAGAACAGAATTGATGGATGCCGGGATTATTTACAAGCAGTCTAATCTCCCTAACAGCTCTCACAAACCATTCATCTGGTTCGGAATATGAAGGATACACAATTATTCAATGAAAAGGTTAAGCTTGTGGTAATTATGCATAGTCAGTAATGAAATGTATTTCCCCTGGGTATTTTTTTAAAAGGATGCAGGCTGACAGATGTTTACCGCATCCTTTCTGGCAGTGTTTTCTGAGGTTTTAGTTTGCGACACTGTTTATGCTTATTTTCAAAATTCAGCTCATTGTCTTTAATGCTTTACTGAAGTTGTAACTGGGTGACAGTGAAGTAAGTCAGCCACAAAAATCTGTGTGCATCCAAGCCAAGGCAATGTTACTCCTACCATTATCGTGTAAGTATGAATATTCTGCTGCATAAGAAGAGTCAGGGAACAGCTCGTCTAACTGCTGGCTCCACACTTTCATCCTTCCTTACATCTATCCATCTCTTTGTTTTCAATATAACACTTTTCTTGTTAAGTATTTTGTACATAGCCATAAATTATGATACATATGTAGGAACTTGTGACTGTACTGCTGGTGGCACTTTTGGCTGTGGTACTTGGGTGTGAGCTGGCTTTTGTCTTCAGTAATTGCTGAAGGTTTGTTTTGTTAATAAAATCTTATTGACGAAGCAGTGGGACTCTAAAATGATAAATAACTTTGCTAAAGACATCTGCTACCTTTAACCAAAGCTATTTCTATCAACATCTTTCCTTGAGTATTGATACTTTGATGAATAAATGCTAACACATCACACTAAGCCCACATAAGAGGCCACACAGAGACCTCTGCACGAGGCCTTTCTGCAGTTCACTGCAGGACTGAGCTTCATGCACACCACCCACGGCATTGAGGTCTCTGCTGGGGAGAAGCATAATGTCCCACTGCCCTCATTGCCAGGGGCAGAGGACCCAAAGAAAACTCACTCAGAGTGTTGGAGCACTCTCTGCCAAGAGCAAAAATGATTTGCAAATCTTGATCCTTTGAGCTACATTGTTTCAATTATTTACATCCAGAGGCCACACCTGTGCTCTTTTCTCCAGGCTGCAGGGCCTGTATCAAGCAGATCCCAATTCATGTTTGGGTGACTGAGGGCATTAACACCACAGTGGAAATCAACTGAGTTGAAAAAGAAGGTGGCAAAGAGTTATTTTTAATGCAAATGTTTTCCAGAGATATTGCCCAGGGACCTTTGTGCTTCACAGTTTCCCTCTGAATCAGAAGGCCATCATTTAGATGGGAGGTGGCTTTCCCCAAATGTGCCCAAGTTTTTTTGAATAAAGGCCAAGGATAAAGAAAGGTTTTTAGCCAGAAGCAAAAGGTTAAAATTAATACCTTTACTGAAATATGGATCATCCACTGATAGGAAGGACAGATTTAAAGAAGAATCCAGCATCAGTTTGCATAAAAGTTAAATGTTCCCTGTAACTAGGTTCTTTAAAGGTATAGAGAATAAGAGTGTGCAATAAGTAAGTTTTAAATTTGGGTAAGTGGTTCTTAGGCAGAGAGTTGAAGTCTTTTGAAGCTAATATGAACAATGGATACATATAATTATGCTTTCATTGCTTCTTGCTGATCTTTAACACTTTTGTAACTGTTGTCTGTATTTTGACTGTATTTTTCACTTTATCTATAGCAATGCTGGTTTCTAAGTGCTGGAGCTACCTGTCTTCTTTCCAGTGCACCTATATTTTTTTATTTTTCCCTAAAACCAATTACAGCGTTCCTTCATTAGCTGCACAGAAGCTGTCAATGGATAGATGCCTGTGCTGCAAGCATTTTAGGGTAACTATTGTTATCTGGAATTACCATTACTACAACAGGACACTGGGCAGTGTAGCCAAAGCCTAAGGGCTCCACAATTCTGAAAATAAAACTCTACTTTCTCTGTCTGCTCTCCTGAGATTTCATTGACTGAGAGCAAATCTGCAATATTGTGTCTGATTGCCAGTGCACACCAGGCCAATCAGAGTCTGGAGTTAGAGGGAATGGATGTAAGATCTCTTAATGTTGACAGAAATCTACAAAGAAGAAAAGAAAAACATTTGCAGTGAATTCAAGGTAATCCCTGGACTGTGGGTTTGGAATGTTGGGTGGTTTAAGAGATTATTTTGAGTGCCTTCCTTTAAGTAACACCACTTGTGCCACTTTAATATTTGCAAGTATTTGCTCTGAGGGCTGGTCACAAAGGTCCTTGGTGTCGTCTGTTGCAGAGTAACAAACCAAATTGTTTAAATTGTTGAACTCCCATACAAAAAGAAAAGAGTTCAGTTAGACCATCACGTCAAACTACTGATGGTTTTTCTTATTTCCTGTGGAATCTTTCAGTGGGAAAATGTCTTTCTCATGGTGTTTCAAGAATATTTGTTGTGGAGGGACAAACTTACTATGTGTGATTGGTTTTCTATTCTCCCATTGTGTCCTTATTATCACTGGATGTTTATGTTACAGTAATGCTCACACCCTCCATGCAAACTGAAGATGGCACTGCAATAGGAAAAACAAGGACCCAACCTTTGGCCTGAAAGATTGGTGAACCAGTTTTTGTTTGCCTTTTTCCATCTTTAAAAAACATTTTTTGGGAGCTCAGATGACAAATGCAGGAGGGCAGACTGTTTCTAGGCAAAGGTGCATTGCGCCTCAACCATGGGACAGTCAAGAAGGCCAGAATACAAGTATAACTAGAACTTCCTAATGATCTACTGCCAATATACATGGCCAGACATTGTAGTACGTATATAATGAGCACATACCTAGGAGAAGAGATAAACCAAGAGGGGTATTTAAATGCATGTTATTGTTTAGGTTCTTCTCCATGAAAACTATGAAATATGAAATAGGACTCTATTTTACAATAAGGCTGAGGTCAAAGGAATTATGCTGTTGCAGAACAGAAGGATGTGGTTCACAGGCGAAGGAAGAAATCTCTAGAAATGGAGTACTATGGAAATGAGAAAGAGAAAGATGAGCTGTGTGTCTGAAATTCACCATGATCTTAGTCTCTCTTTAATTGGTTACATGCCTTGCAATCTCAATTCTGGGGAAGCATACAAATGGATGTTTTCATGTAACTAGTGCTGCTGCATGAAAGGTTAAAACAGCCTTGCAGTTACAGCAATGAAAAGCACCATCATAACGCATCAAGGATAAGAGGAAGTGGTTTTCTGAGTGGACCCTGACCTAAACATGAAGTTGATAGCTTCCTTTGGCTTGCGGCACATTGGAAAGGAGGAGGACTCCCTTCAACAGCTATTGCAAGCTGGCACTGGAAGGCTTACTTAAATAAGCAAGGAAGAGATTTGAGTGTAAAAGAAAGTTAATCCTAAGTTTATTAAAAGAGTGGAGTGTTGCATCCTTACATATCAAAATGTGTAAAGATAGAGAACAGCATGCTAGAGAACAAAGCAGTGCTCAGCTGGAAACTCTATTTGCAGTTCATACACACTAGCTGCACCTTCACAGATATAATAATCCTGTGTCGTGACTCAGATGCCAGATTTAAAAGTCTAAGGATCAAATTTGAGGTATTACTAATAAAATATTAGCTCAAACTCTCACCCAGAGGTTTAAGAAAACTAAACTGAACTACTTGCTGCCTAGGTAATTAATTTTCTCCATTTACAAAGACCTCAGTTACTTTAGCAGAGTCTTTTTTTCTCCAACTATTTAATTTCCTTTTGAAAACTTCCTACAGCACCAAATCCCTTTCTCTATTAAGTCCTCTGAAGACTTCTATATGTATTTTATTTTTGTTTGGTTGATTTTCTTTGTGTTTTCAGGCCTCAAGGCAAGGAGCTTTTTCCCAGACAGAGAACCACTAATGCAGGGCACATGTGCACATCTGCTGGTGGCCCAGGTTTCTAAATATGGCTGGTGTAAACTTCCCACTGCTCCTGATTTACCTCCATGCTTTTCCTTTCTTAGAAGTGCATCCTGATCCAGCTCAGCAGCTTCTGAAAAATAAACAAGCTTTAGGTCTGGCTGTTGGTTCCTTTCAGCTGTGTCTTTCTCTCTTCCAGATGTGGACAGAGGGCTTCTCCTACAGGGCAAGCTGGTGGGGAGAGGAGGAGGGCGTGAGAGAATGAGCTCTTTTCTCTTTTAGCCCCACATAGGTTTTTGTTTTTTTTTTTTTTTTTTTCTTCTGCATATTTACAGAGGTTTACAGAGTCTGAAATATTTTAAAAGTTTTAAAATTTTTTTAACATTTCCTCTTCTTTTGATTATGCAACGTATGTATATCATGTAAGTTGAGAATGCAAAGTCATATGAGCCGGGATTTTCAGGCACAGATAAGGAGACTTCAGAAAAAGCATCCGTGCACAGCCCGGAGTAGCAGAAGCTTCCATCCAGTGGCTTTGGCTCAGATTAAATCTTTACAAAACAAACTTTGCAAACATGCATGCAACCACAGCCTTACTACCAGTTTGGCTACAAATCTCTTCTATTCCCAGGAGCATTAGCAGAGGAAGCTTCCCTGGGACCAACTGATGAAGCAGCGCTGCAAAGCTAAGCACAAGGAAAGCAGAGGTGGTAGGGTGGAAATACAGGGGTATGTCTCAACTTCTAAAAGAAAACAGACAATGAGGACCTCCAGGATTGCTACTTTTAAGACAGCCTGGGAGAGTTGGATTTTGTTTAAAAACATGTGGAATTTTAAAAAGCGGTTTCTTTGGTTGGAGGCCCGTTATGCCAGACCAGAAATGGCTGGGATGCCAGTTATTTTATGGCTGCCTGAGGCAAATCAGTTGCTGTATCTAATTTTACTGTATCTATGCTAAGTGTAGTGGTGTCACAGCAGTTCAAGGGCTGTCCAACTTTTTCTTGTATTCAGATTTTATCAGTGGAGCGGCAATAGGGATTACAGTGACTATATAGATATTTACTTAAGTTTCAGCTTTCTTAGCAATAGCTTAGCTTAGAACTGACACACAAAAAAACCCAGACCCAAGCAGTAGAGCCATGCGTTAAAAGTATGTGATTTATTTATGTCACTGAAACTATCAAGAGAATTGGGACAGAGAGATTAAAAAGTCCAGGCTGGTGTTTCTTAAAAAGCCAGGGACACAGGAACATCCAGCCCTATTTCAAGATAAAGGGGTAAAGGCTGCCTGGAGGAGAAAGGTTCTTTTCAAGTTGCTGACATGTTAGATGATGCTGTGCTGCAGGGAGGTGACTGTAACATAGTGACTTCTCCATGGATATTTACTCTGACTTCAAGTCAGTGAGACTGTTACTGTCGTTGTCTCTATTAAATGTGAGCCTGGGGGCATTTTAATGCCACCAGCCTGTGCAATTGTACTGAAGTTTCCCCTGCTAATACTGCTTGGTTTTGGTAAAAGTCTCAGCCCAAACAGTAATGTTATTATAGGGTTTTTACAAATCTAACTTTTTTTTTTTTTAAAGTCACCGTTTTAACCCATATGGTTACTTGGAATTCAATCAAACTCCATGTGAAATGTTAAAAAATGTCAGGAAAAGAGAAGCAGTACCACATGACAAACACTTTTCAAATGCTTTTCAAACCCCACAGTTATTCTGGGCATGACTCATGATTTCTGTATGTCTAGTTAGCTATAGCTCATCTTTATTTACTGCTTTCTCTAATCTGTGTATGTACACTGGGATACATCTGGGCCATCTGGCTAACATCATGGTGTAAAGTGTACCCACGACTATATAATTTTGTGGGTCTGTGCTCCTTAGTGTGCTCCCTAGACTCTATGACCTCAGCATTTTGCATGGACATCCAGAGCACCTCACAAGGGCCAAAATAAAAATAAGGACTATGATATTTCCCACTAATGCATTGTCTTGCAGTGAGCATCTGGGATAGAATGGATTTGTGTGCACCTGGTTGCACTTGTGCAGCCCAGGGGCCATTTTTTCAAAATCTCCATGGCATCAGGGAGACTCTTATTTCCTTGCCTGTCAGTATTCTCCCCTGCTGACCCAGGCTCAGTATCGTCCCTGGGGCAAGGGCTCTCTGGTGGCTTTCTCCTCCCCACCACAGTAGTTCGTGTGGCAAGTAAACCTGGCTGACACTTCAGTAGCCAACATGTCTGCAAAAACACAGTCACTCCTTCTGGGGCAGCTGCACCAAGAAGACAGCTGAAGATGGGAATCAGGCACTAACTTCATCCTGCTGGATACCATTGTGGTGCTAGTCTATTCTTCTCTTATGTAGAGTGCAAAGCACTTCGGTTTCCCCTAGGTAAAATGTCACTACTTAAACATTAGCTATAGTCTCCTGGAAGCTTGTTTCTGGGAAGCAAAAGAAGCTCCTTTATAAACACCAACATCTGCTGATCCCAGGAGTCAGGTCCATCTTAAGAGCAGATACTGCCCCCAGTCCCAAGAGCAGAGGATTATGTGTCCCACAGCAACTGGGTGTGAGGAGCACACTATGCTGTCCCACACTGTGCTGAGGATGGGGTCTTCCATTGAAATGCCTGATATTCCAAGAAGAAGTGAGAAAAAATAAAGCTGCATGCTGTGTGCCATGTTTCATGCAGCAGCCCGCCTTGACTGTGGCTCGTGCTGGCTGTGAACACATGCAGTGGGCATGGCCTGGGCTGTGTAACAATGATAAAAGCAGAGGTAGCTCCTGGATCTTTGGGTGACATCACACTCATGTGTAGGAGGCACAGCAGGGCAAGATGTCTGCTTTTCTGGGACTGGAGAAGAAAATGGCTTAGGTCTGCAAACTGTGTTTTCAGAGGGAGTCAATCTACAACGTAGATGTGTCAATAAAGTATTGAAAGGCTAGGTTCAAGTCTATCTAATTATTAAAGAAAATAATTTCTCTTGATGATCGAGTACCTTAACAGATAGTCATGTGTTTTGGGGATACTTTGGTGTGGGTTCCAGAAATAAAGGTGTAATTTCACAAGACAGGCAATGGAAGCTCTGAAGACCTCTAGTGTGCATTGAGATCAGGAAGAGTAATGAAGAGCTCTTACCCTTTGGATCTAGGCTGAATGAGGAGAGAGAGGGTTCCCTCATGCCTACAACAGCAGCCCCTAGGTGGGTTCAACAAAGCAGTTGGTGGCAGAGCCCCAGTGTCTCCAGCACCCAGTATTTTCTGCTCCAAAGAGGTTATTGTCTAACACAGGCATTAGCCAGGTATGTTTTATTTATTTTCTACAAGTCCCTCAGCATTCGTTTTTCTGTCCTTAATAAAGAATTATGCTTTAATTTCTGACCCTGAGTAGAGATTATTACTTGGTGGTTTTGGGTTTTTTCTGTAATGTTCCTTGTGATTCCTGCTGAGGAAAGTTTTTACCTTGGAGGCACATAATTGTGCATTGCAAAGCCCAGTTGTCCCAAGAAGACACACAGATCAGCCACCTGGCTCAGTGGAAACATCAAGAATAAAAGTAAGATGTGTCTAGGGACTTGTGAGAGCTGGAGAGAGGCCAATTGCAGACTGTGTGAACTTGAACATCAACCCACGTTCTTATTTTGTTTTTTTCTTTCTTCAGTTGGTTTTAAGGAAATAGGGGCTGAGGCTTCAAAATACAACAGAAGATGCACTTTGTTCTAAAGTGGAAGGGTCTTGAGAATAACTGAGTAGGTTGAATGCATTATGAAGGGCTAAGTTTCTTTTTGTTTTCTGTATTTCAGGGGGCTATTAGAAAGAACAAAATATGCAATTTCAAGCAAGACAAAAGTTGAATAAAAAGCTGTTTACAAATTCAGATGGTCTGGGCAGAAAGGATTGGACAGGGCATTTTGAAGAGAGAAGGAGCGAAAGATGTACAAAGTTTCAAAGACAGGAAAAAAATTTCAAAGTTTCTGGAAAAACACAAGTTGGCACTACATAACAGAGGGCTTTCGGGTCATATTTCTCTGAAGGAGGCAGAAAGCCATCCACTGGAAAACTGTTCCTGGATCTTGGGTCCCCTGTGTGTCCTGGAAAACATGACCTTTTTTATTCATATAAAGAGAGTGATTTTTTAGTGCCTGAAAAATCCTGTCTCTTTTCACCAATTATTCTTTTTTATTCAAATAAACTCTAAACCTCCAAATGCTGAACTAGTCAGAAAAGTCAAGGAAAGTAACATTGATGTTTCACAGTTATACTGCATTTAAGAGGGGAAAAAACCCCCTAGAATTATTTAATGTATGACAGTGAAGAAAAAAAGCATGTGTAGCATGTTGGACACCTCCTCTCCGTCTCTGCATATTTGGATGCTGATGTCCTGTACCAATGTGGTGTGCAGATCCTGCCACAACCATGATCTGAGTCCAGGCTGCCAGTTTTGCTGTGACAAGGCAAAGTTAACTAAGACACACACACGCTGTGCAATGAGGATATTTTGGTTGAGGGTTGCTGACAGAGGAGGCAGTCACTGGTTACACCAGAACTTCTCTCTGTTCTCCTGGGAAATTTGAAAACCAAATTTCCCTACTTGCCTTACTGTTCAAATTGCACCATTTCCCAAGGCAGGGTTTATCTGTGCGTGCCTGGCTGGCTGCTGGCAATGGTTTGCTCAATCGTTGCTGACTTGGATAATTCCAGCCTTGGGTTAGGGAAATCAGTTCATAACCATGTTCAAATGGTTCATACCTTTTTCCAGACCTTACTGTCTCCCTGTTAGCCTCAGCAGCCTAACACTTTAAGAAAGACCTTGGTTTTAATAATTCCTTTTTAAATTCAGGTTCATTTTAGCATCTGGTACCATTTCTTGATGGCAGAGCTTCTCTCATTTAGGCAAGTGAAAATTTGTCAGTCTCTAGTTCCATGTAAAGAGGAATGCATTAACTTGGCTCCTCTGAATACACTTTTTCCCCTAAAACTCTATTCTATTTTCTTCATATCCATGTACTTCTACGTTATTCTATTTCATTTGCTATTTCCTTTACACACTTTAACTTTCTCTCTCATGCAGTCTCGTTTGAGAGGTTTTCTTGTGCAAGACTGATGTGATGCAGGCAGGCAGGATTCTTGTGCAGGTTCCATTAATGTATATTTTAAAATGTCCATCTGAGACATGAAATGCTGCATTTAGTTTTCATGACATCTAAGAAGGGAAAAAACATCACGAGGCAGAACAATGATAGATGCGCTAAATCATGGCAGAAATAAGATATATAAAGTGTTTGATATGGCTGATCCTTAGTGCTTGAGCATGTGTATTGATCTCTGTAGGAAGGATGAGGAAAGGTGGAATAAAAAAAGTCATTACGTTAAAACAATTGCAAACCATTTTCAGAAATGCATTGCAAAAAACATCAGCTCGTGGAAATCTGTGTTACATTGTATTTTTTTGAAAGCCATCCAATGATGATGATGGAAGGTTTCGATATTTACCACTTAAATTGATATCAGTTTAAAAGAAACTAAACAAAAGTGAATTATCCACTTTTTAAAGATGTTGAATGTTTTGTGCCACAAGATCTGTGTGAGGTTTCTGCCTGTTGGAAGCCTTTGTGAGAATTTCTCATTCTTGGATCTTTGAGAGTTTAATGCGGAAAATTGCTTCCTCCTACACACTAATAAAAACACAGTAAGGATTTTACAAAGGAAAATTAATGTTGATCACAACAGAGGGCTCGACTGTCCAGTTCTCTTCATTTTATGCAGTTGTCCAGACTGCTGCAAAAATGATGTACCATTGTTCTTACTGGCCTTGATGTATGCAAGCTCAGTACTGGTGAACTTAGCATGCAGTGATCCAGAATAATATGAGGGGAGTATGCAGGTATTTTCCAGTTTGTAAACAAGGCTGGTAGTTTAGTCTTCACATGGTGTCTAGACAGCAGCAATTAGTAGTAATTAGTAAGTACATCTGCTGTCTGCTTAGTCCACTGCAGCTCACGTGCTGTGGAAGTAAGGGATCAAAGAGTTTTACTGCAACATCAATTCCCCGTAAAATAGGGTCTTGCATTAGATTCCCTTACGTTGAGGGCGTGCTTTGCTCTGATGAGCTGGTTTAGAGTTTTTGGGGTATTTGTTTTCCTTCTCAGGAGCCAGCTTGCCAGATGAAAATGATGGACTAATAGTAAACACTTAACCTTGTAGTAATAATAATAAACAAAAAACAAAACAAACCAAAACAAAAGTCTTGAACTGGATCCCTGTAATGCAAATAAAATTCTGCTTCTAGGTAAGACTCAATTCAGTAGGTCAGAGCTTCATAAAGCATACTCCAAGGTAGAAATTCATGGCTCTGCTAGCTATTTGAATCTGGCTTTTACTGGGCTTGACTTATTAGAAGGCAGCTTTTGTCATGCCTTCTTGCCACCATGTAGGTGCTAACTGTGCCCCTGCCTTGTCTCAAGGCAGAAGGAAGGTGGCAATATTGCAATAGGCTCTGTGTCAGAAACAGAGCTATTAAACACTCTCTGCTATGGCTATTGTAGGTTCCCTGACACCTAAGAGCAGTCCAATGTGTGACCCTCCAAGTGAAAAACCACTGCTAAACAGTTGAGGAAAAGGCTGTTGTCTACTGTTCATGTGAAGAGACAAGTGTAAACAGAAATTGTTGTTGGTTGGGTTGGTTGTTTTTTTCCACTATTTGTTTTCAGGTGTCTATGTGCCACACAGGCACTGCTGCTGGTGGCTCACATACTTCTGACGGCTTCTACTTGTAATATGGCTGCTGCCAACTTCCCCAAGTAGTTGCAAGATTAAATCAGCCTTAGTCACAAAGCCTGTCAGCTGAGCCACATATGGTGAGCAGCATCACAATGGTGGAAGAGGGGTGGCCAAGAGCCTCAGAAACCTGCATTTTTCTTTGACACACCTGTCTCTTCATTTCTCTCCCCTAAGACAAGAGCTTGTGCTTCAGGGAGCTCCTAGAATACCTGCCTATTGTCAGCCCTAGCAAGTAATATTTATTTTGTGTATAAGAGGGGGAAGAGCTGAGAGTATTTTAAAACCCAAAAATTTTATGGTCAGTAATTGTATTCATTCACAAAAATAACCAGGACCTCTCTAATCAGGGAAAGCACCTTGTTTGCTAGGCTACACAATGTGGTTTCTCAGGCTTTCCTAATAAATCCTATATGAGGAAGAACAGAGTATGGCTGTCCCGGGACTGATGCCTTGGATATGCTGTAGGATGAGGAGCTGTAGCTGCCATATCACAGACTTTGTCTCTCTTTGTTCCTGACACATTGCAGCTCTTTGATGATGAGCATTTAGTGGAATTTTAGCAAAGACTTCTGCTAGCTCTGTCTTCTCTCTGATAAATTACTGTGACCTAAGAAATGTTTGCAGGGTTTAGGAAAATGATTCCTCTTGAACCAAGGACTGAGTGTCTCCGCGCAGGAAATGTCATCTCATTAGCAGATTTCTCTGGAAAACCCAGAAAGCTGTAGTGTTAAGTATAAGACCGCTTTTTGAAAGCAGACAGAGGAACAAGAAAAAGAAGACTGGGTGAGACTTTGCTGAACAATAAAGGTATGGTTTGTTGCTGGTGTTTCGGTCAGTCGGTCTAATTGCCCTCAGGGAGTATGTTTCTGAATCAGCTGCAGTCCATAATGTAAATCAATATTTTAACATCACAGTTAAAGGACCTATATTGCATTAAATCTGCAACAAATATCAGATCCAAATTGTTATACACCTTTGGGGATTCCCAAAGTGTCCAGAATGGATTTTCTGTTCTTCGGATAAACATCAAGCCAAATCTGTGACTATTTTGTTGCTCTAATAAGAAGAGAGCTAACCCACAATAGATTGATGAATCCCATTAAACGAAAAAACAAAACAAAACAAAAAACCCAAAACCAAACAAACAAAAAAAACCCACACCAGATTTTTGTATTGCATACAAGCTGTGGTTTCCTAACTGATTTCATGACTAGGGTAATTCAGGTTGTAGAGCAGTAATGCAGTCTCAAAGAGACATGGGTCATGTGAAGCTATCAAAGTTTCCCAGTCTGACAGAGATTAAAACCCACTCACTCTGATCTTTGTCACCATATGAATATCTAAAGACATTTTTCACCCCAGAGTATTACCAGAAAGTGAAAACCTCTGAAGGATAAATGAATATATTTCCCCAGTCAAGGAGGAAGAGACGGTCTTCAGAAGCATGTTCTCTGGGCTTTATACCTTTCCTCTGGTTTATATGTACAGGGATCTGAAGTGGAAAAAGTACTGTGTGATGAAGCTAAGTTTATTTTCATTTACTTACTGAACATGAGAAAAGCTTGTGTTTTTAAGGTTGACAAAGCTATGTGAGATGAACTTCCAATATAAAATGGGAATTTTACTTAAATAAAAGTCAGTTTTACCCAAGACTTAAGTGTTCAGATGCAAAAAAAACCCCTTGGAATCATCAATACCATTTAAAGAAGTGAACACTACAGAGAAGTACTTGATCTAAACTAATGACCGTAAGTTTTTACCAGCTACTGCTCAGAAAATTTCTATAAAACCCATAAGTAAATTCTGCACAAAATAACTTGTTGAAGTGTTAAATATAAACCAACTTTTTGAAATTAAAAAGAAAAGGGCATTCTTCAATATTTTGTCAAATAACAGAGTAGCACTGGAAACACAAGCATCTACAGGCTGGAAAATACATTGAGTGGGAGCATTATTTTGAGATGTGTGAAATGTTCTGTATAATTATTTTAATATTCATCACTGTTTTTGTGGTTAATGAGGGATGATGACTCCCAATATCTCATTAAATTTAATCTTACTAGAGAATTTTGCTTTAAACACAGTTTGGCAGATTCCCCATTTTCTTACCATCTTATTCTCCTTTTTTTCAAAGACATTGCTTATCTACTCAAAGGCCTCTAACTCCTTCTGTGGGACTGGCATACTTGTAACCTCTGCTAAGCAGATGAAAGCATTTCTATCATTCTTCCTTGATACTTGAAGAAAGTTAATTCAACTTTTACCTTTTTTTTTTTTACTACTTACTCTAAATAGTGGGGATGCAGTTCTTTGCTTATCCTGATCTGGTCAATTTGGAAACAGCTGAAGCTGCGGACACAATGCTTTGATGCAGAGCTTCAGTGGCTGAAAATACACTGCCTTTGTGTCAGTCAATAAACACGTAATGATTTTAGCTGTTAACAAGGCAAGCTTTGCTCTGGTCTCCTGCAGAGAGGTATTCTTGGGTATCCTTTTGGGTAGATGTGGATGATAACTCTTCATTCTATATACTTGTGTTCTACTTTTCCTTCCAAGAAGAATTTACTCCACATTGACCTTATCATCTGCAGTCCAGTACTCTTCTCTCCCATCACTTCCAACATCTCTCTATTTTCTGTCCCATGTTTTAGATTCTTGACATGATGCAAAATAAGTGACTGGTCCAAAAGCTGCTTTGTGCCTACCATCCATGTGAGGACCAGCCATGGGCTGAGGCTTGCAGCTCATCAGATGCAGGTGTAGCTGGAGGTGCTATTCCCTTCCCCCAGGGCCATCGTATGGCCAGAGCCATCCCATGTCCTGAGTGGCTTTAAGTGGTCACAGCTGCTTTTGCTAAGAATTTTTGTCTTCTTATAGCTGATAAAATAAATCTCTGTCTGTTAATGAGAAACTTAGGTTTTCTCTGTATTCCTTTCATAGTTTAGCTTTATGAGGCTGTTCTTTGTTGGACTCAGGGGGCTCTGAATCTTATCATTCCATACAAGAGCAGTAACTGTTTTTACAGCATATATAAGTTAGCACTTCAATGCGCAGACACTGAAGTTTGTAGTATCTATAAATTATGTTTCCCATGAGCATCACTGTTGCTGCAAGGCTGAAAAGGGGGATGTATAGCAACATTAATTTCTTGATAAAGCCCCACTTATGGGCTGTGAAATATTCACAGAGTGAAAGTTGGTATTTGATTTATACCATCCGACATCACACTTCATATTGCTCCAGAAGAAGTAAGGACAATGGTTTTCTATTTTTAGAAAGTTGGGATAAAAATCCCTATGTGCATAGATATTGCAAGGCCAACCCTTCCCTCAAATTTGATGTGCATAGCAGAAAAACAGCCCCACACAATTTGGGGCTAGCTTAAAGGGGTGGTGATCTGATGCCAGTTCACAGTTCCTATTTAGCAGTCCTAGAAAATTTAGGAAGAGATTCCTAGAAATCTGGAATTGCTACAGTTCAGATTGCTTAAGAAGATTAAGTCCTTAGCTGACATCAAGGATGCTCAGGATCCTTACAGGATGCTGTAAGGAGGCTGTAAACTGTTACAACTGCACTGGCCTCTTTGTCTGGTCTCTGATTGTGCAGCTGTTTTTTAAAATGTAGATGCTGCAAAAGTCTGGGATCCAGACTTTTTTTCATGGGTTCAGGACTGATTGCTTCATTTAAAAAAGAAAGTAAATAGAACAAAAAAATTAGTATCCCTCTTGAGGCAAGGGGGAACGTCCAAATATTCTTATCCATCCATGGAAACACTGTTTTATGACTTCTTGCTTTCTCAGTTACTTACCCATCCCAGCACCTCCTCCAGCCCAAAGAGATACACAAGAAATAGGACAAGGGAGTAATATACTGTTGTTGCTGCATGCTCTGATACCAAGTGTCTTATAAAATTATTTCTCCTGTGTGACCTGTGTATTAGGGAGATCACAGCCCCCTGCTCTGCCCTTTTCTCAGGTCCATTACTATGAAAGTGGGAAACAGTGCCTCTTAACTAGTCCCCTGTCCACTTAATCTTTTCATTGCCCTTATTAAGCTGAAATTTAAAATCTAATTATTTTTATCTTGTTCTCCAACCCCTCCCCTCCCCAACAGGCTTTAGGTACTTGCTACTACTTTTTCAGGTTTTTGCCCTTATTTTGACAAACTTTCAGAGACTAGCAATTCCCATTTCCATGCAGGATCTACAGTTTCTATAGACTAGCTTTAAAAAAATATCCCAGTTAAAAAACATGTTGAGGATTTTATTCAGTGTTTAAAGAATGGGATGCAGTTTCCCAGATTTTCAGTTTGACCATCCTTAAATGAAAGAAATTAACCTTGGTTCAATTTGGTGTTATGCAATTGGTATTTTTTTAATTTAATTTACTCGATAACTGCTTTGTTTCTGTATTGCACACTTCTCCTGTTGCAAAAACCTGCTCCAAAAGCACCATGGTTATGTTTATCTAACTTACATTGCTCACATCCAATCTAACTTACATGACTCCTAATTAATGAATATTTGTGAAATATTTCCAAATCTCTCTGGATATCAGACTTGGTAGAAGCATCACATATTGAAAGATTGACTTTGTAATGAAGTTACTCAAAGGACTATTGAAATAAGGATGGGACTATGGAGGCATAAACCCAATGAAATAATTTTTCTATAAGACCTGCGCTTTTCCTGTTGCATGGAAATGCTGTGAAAATCCTGATAATGAATGCCTCTTTCAAAAAAAACCTGTATGTTAACACAACAGTAATTGCACATCTGAGAAAGGTCGCAGAAAAGTGATTAAAAATTCAAGGTCAACACAAAGGAAAACAAATGCAAAGTTTAACCCAGGACTTCAGTGATGAGTAGGAGTGCATCCATCTTAGTACAAAGTGCTGCTACTTTTTTCCTCTGTGGCCTTTTGTTCTTGTTCATGACTGCATTAGCTGCCTTTTTATTGAAGTGTTTATATGCCAAATACAAACACTGAAGTTCTCATCTAGCATTCATTTCTGTGAGTCAGGACCAAACCTCTATGCCTCATTATAACCCTTCGGTGAGTTCTGACTCAAGCCCAATGTGCTTAATACATCTATATCTCTTCCTGATGTATACCTTTATGAGCACTGATAGTTATCTTATGCTCACTAAGGGTTTCCCTGAAAGCATAACTTCCTCTGTGAGTAGGAAATTACTAAGAGCAGAATGACTTTGCATCTGAGAAATTAAAATATATCATTAATGCATCTAAGCAGGATCCTGGATAGGTAAAATGTGCTGTATGTGATGGATGGATTTTTAATCTACCTTTTCTGTCTATTTTGTGGGCACCTTATCCAACAGGGATGCTGCTGAGCAAACTGGCTTTCATCCACCAAACCACTTAAGCTCATGCTCATCTTGGGACATGTGAATCTTTCCGCTGAGATTTCTGAATAACAAGGGAGCATTGCTCTTTGGAACCACCAGTCCTGAAACCCTCAAGAGAAGAACACAGGACCTGTTCTGGAAAAACAATTAAAAGTAGTATTCCATCTTGTTACTTCAGTATTCAGTACTGAAGAACTTATCTCACTAGTTCCTGCTGAAGCCAGCAGGATTTTAGGGAGCTGTTCCAGGGCAGCCCAACACCCCAAAGAGTTAGGAGTGGGGAAAAATTAAATGTTCATTACTGAGTGGAAGCTGCTGGTGTCAGTGTAAATGGTCCCAAATACACCCTACCCTCAAAACCACGGTTTCTGGAAAGGACAATCATTGCTCTTTGAATCAGTTGCCCTGGGCTCTGCTTCGGAGAAAAAGAAAAATTCAAGCAAAACTGCCATGGGTCTGAGGGAAGCTTTCTCCACATGGAGTGGCAAGCTCAGGAGCAAGCTCTTGGCAGCTGTAGCAAGAACTTTGCCATAAGGAGGGAAAGGATACTGTCATACTCCTCATGTTTCTGCTCAGTCCCATTTCCTCCACACTTGGTTAACAAATGTGCATTTTGTTATCCTGAATTAACGATGTCCTGGCTTTGCCTGAGCAGCATTAAAAAGCCGCCATCTCCAACGCCCCTGTAACCACTCGTGGCTCTGTTTGTTCCTAGAGCACCTGTGCTGACAAGGACCATTTATCCAAATTACTTTGGGAAGCAGCTGCACCTAAGCATTTTCATGTAAGCAACAGTCTTCAGAGACTGGATAACAAATGAGGCAAAAGGAAGAGCGGAAACCCAGGAAGATGATCAGAGCCCACCTTGACTTGCAATGATTTAGTCTTCAAGTGCTTGGCCATATTCTGGAAGGCTGTAGAACAAAAGCAATTTCGTTTTTATCTGAAGCTCTGAAAAACTGGAAGAAATAAAGATGTGTCTGGGAAAACAGCTTTTAAAATGCTGAGGAAAACTGCTTTAAGTAAAAAGCTTGTACCTCTATGACCCACCTGTTTTCAGGAATTTTATTCAGCTGAAAATTATTGTTTTAAAGGGGGTGGTTTTAATTTTACTGATCTGTGAGGAAAATATATTTTATGTCAATATAATCTAAAACTTGTTGATGCTAACCATCAGAAAGATTACTTCTAGTCCAGGCTCTCAAGGTCCTCCTGAGATTATTACTCGCAGTTTTTCTTCCATTATGATCTCAATCAATTTTATTGATGTTTCTCCTTGATTCATGGGATCATTTTCTACTCCAGTCTGACCAGATCTTACCATTGGTGACCTTTTTGTGATTTTGAAACTCAATATTCTGTTGTCTTTTCCATTAAATTCATCTTACTAACTATGACAGCAAAAAAAGTGGGATCTCAGTTGATAACCTTAGTTGTAGTCACAGCACAGAAGTAGGATGAATCATACCAACAAATACTTCTCTGATAATTTCTGAAAAATACTCAGTGCTGTTTCTTTTTTTTTAAGGGGGGTAAGGTAGGTGGGAACACCCCCATCTTGTGCTGGCCTGTGTGATGGGGTCAAGAACAAGGACGGGAGAGGTCCTGACATCTCTTCTGCTGTGGTGCTGGGAATGGATTTGTTCTCAGGGTTGCAGCTTGACAGGAAGACAGGGAAAATCTGGTATCCTGACAAAACTTCAGGAAAAAAATAACATCCTTATTTTTTGTCACAGTGCCAAGATGGCCCCTGTGCTCTGGGACAATGAAGCCAAGCTGAACATCTGTTGTGGGGATTCAACTGATGGAATGAGGATGACTACATCAGAGTTAGTCACCCCAGGCCTGCTGCAGAGTCCACAGGGAGAAATGGGTACTTCCAAGGGTGTGATTTGCCTTATTCTAAAGTTATCCAAACCCATATTACATGAATTATGCTCCAGATATCCCCAGGTTTCTCTGCTGAACCAGTTAGCTCATTCTGTTTTCCTGACACCAAAAAGATATAATAGTAACATCTATTATAAATCTCTACTGTAACTATTCAAACTTACTTCTTGCCTTCCCCTATGGTCAGAAAAGAGCAGTAGGTCACCATATTCTCAACAACAAAGCTTTATGTACCAGAAATTTTTATCATGTCCCTGTGTCTTCTACATGAAATAAATGGTTTTTTCTCCTCAACATTTCCTTGCAGGACATCTTTCTTCATTTCTTATCACTTCCACTGGTTTGATTGGACTTTCTCCAGCTTGCCTTCAACATTTAATATATTCTATAATGATTCATTAACTCAAGCTAAATAATATCTCCTGTTTTTCTCACCATAGCCTCTAATTCAGTTATCTCCTTTTATTCTTATACTATAAATATTGCATCTTTATCTATACTGAGTCCCATAATAGATTCGAGATATACCTATATCTGGTCTTTCCTCCTGAATCCATGTTTGTACCAAACTTTGAACATGAAGACATACTGAAAAACTCAGTTATTCCTTCCAGTGCTTGGCAGAGTTGCAGTGCTGACACTGCCAGCCCAGCAAAGAGGAGGAAAAGTAAGATTAGCAGCAGTGACTTTGACTCCAAATGCCTTCCAGGGAACTGGCTGCATTTGGGTTTGAATTTACATCTCAGCAGTAGACAGATTTACATCTCAACCATTAGATCTCTGTGAGAAACTTCTACTCCCTGTGCATCTGTGATTTTTTTCTAGTTCTTAGTTAATGAATACACATAGATTTAATACTAGTGGTAATGAAGACACAGGCATAGGATAATGAGAAGCAGGAAGCAGTTTCACAAGGTTTCCGTGAATGAAAAATGTATGTGGGTGTTCATAGTACTCAGATGGAGCAGAAAACTATGGAGCTCAATAAAAATAGATGCTGTTGGATTATCCTTCCTAAAAAAACCCTTCTGAGAACAAATGCTAGCAAGAAAATCCCTGAAAAAAATCCAGCCATGGATTTTTACAAAACAATTTTTTTTATTGTTATTTTTGTCTTCTGTTCCGCATAGCCATGTTGTTGTTTTAAATGGACCAAGCCCCTGAATATGCTTTATGCAGACAGACAGAAGGGTGACCCATGGGCTGCACATTACTTTCCCACCTTTCTGTGTGTGGCTACAAAGGGGAGAAAAGCATTTATTAAATTCTGTAAAATTTTCCTGAATTATGAGTAGTTCTTCACTTTATTTTAAAATGAGGCCGTATTTTTTTAATTGACCATAGGTAATTTTTTTTGGTGATCTAATTTTAGTCTTTGTTCTTAAGTGCTGTTCACCAGTCTAAATGCAGTCGTGTTTTTAGCTGTCACTGCTCTGAATAAGTTCACTCTGTGGACTTGTGCAGCATATGGCACCAAAATTCAATGCAAGAAAAAAGTTAGCTTTTAATTTTTGTGTCTGTGGCCCTTAAAGAATACACGTGCTGTGAGAAACATTAACTAGCAAGAACTTGTGTGGGCAAGGCTGAAACATCAAAAGCGGCAGTCAGATGGTGCCCAGACCTTTCTGGACTTGTCTCAGCTCCTGCTATTTAATGTAAATGAGGTAATTTCATGTATGCAGATAGTGGTGGGATCCTACTTCACATCTTAGTCTTCCTTCAGGGAGTCAAAAGCAGCCAAATATTTTGAGGAACGCAGATCCCTCAAGGCAACCACTAACTGTCATGGTGCAGCACTTACCGAGCAGTCGCTCACATGTGCAGGCCTGGGCTAAGTAATCCTTTCTGTCTTTGTAAGGAACAGAGCACAGACAACAAAAGGCAATGAGGAGAAGTGTGATGCTTGAGAAACTGGGGAAAGAGAAAGGACATCTACAAAGAGAGGACTCCAAACCAAAATATATGTAAAATTGAACCAAGTTAAACTGAAATGCCTGCAGCAACAAAGCCTTATTCCCTTTTCCACTCCTCAGCAACAGCAGCAGACAAACAAATATAGCTGGAAGCAGAGACACACAGAACAGACACCTTGCTCTAGATTTCTCCTTGCAAATGTGGTGCTCAAAGGACAGTGCCCAGTCTTTAAATCTGTGTTCTCATTGATGGTTTTTGACATCAGTTTTTTCACTCAGTCTGTTTCTTATTCATTGCTCTCAAGACCCAAGACATGTCTTTTCTTCCCAAGTAAGTGATTCATATTCTCTTTTCCTTCCTAAGTCCTTGCTTTACGTCTTCCTGGTGTTGACAACTTGTACTGTGATCTCTTCACACAGCTGACACGTAATAGGGAGTCAGGTTTCCCTATGATGCCCAAGCAGACATTTTCAGGGTGTCAGATGGAACCAATATAGTTAAAGAATAACAGAAAAGTTTGAGGATTATTTATATTTTTATGGCCTTTAGCCATGTCTCCATATGTTTCAACATCTGTTGTTTAGCAGACATTAAATGCTGCTTGAGCAGTGAGATAAGTTCATGGGTTATATTTGTACTTTAACCAAAGGGCGATGTGCTTTTATATGTATTTTAGAATTCATGGGTGCACTTAGTCAATAACAAATCATGTTGGACCATCTGCTATTTAAAAGCTCTACAACTTCTTATGGTGAGGTTTTTATCAGTCCTATCATGTTATTGAGAAAAAAAAAATCATCTGCCTAAAGAGACAGCTACTTCAGTAAAGATTCCTGAAGCTTTTCTTAAGTGCTAGTTTAAAGCAAAGGACAAATGGTTACCATCATAACAACAATCAATGATTGCTGACTAGGAGGACAGTGGTGAGATGAGCTACTAAAATTTACCAAAACAGCCCAGCTTCCTAAGGCTTTTTTTCCACCTGGTAAAGGTGAAACTATTCAATCATTTCCAGGCTATTGAATTTGTATATCTAACACAAACGTGTCTCACAAATGAATCACAAGATCTCAGATCCAGGTGCCTATTGTGAAGTATACTATGTAAGCATAATTTCAGAACAAAAATTTACAAGGATTTATAGATACACAACATCATGTTGATAAATGCCCAAATGAGCACTGAATTTAACCAACCTTAATAACAGCTGCTGTTGATAGCTGGTAGTCATCCTTAAATAGTATAGCTTACTATGATGACTGTCACCAAATCTTCAGAAAAATATTCATCTCCATGAAGTTTGTAAAAATTACGCAACAGAATTGATTCTGACACAATTTTAACATCCCTTTTTAAAAGTCTGTCTTTGCAATTTTTAAAATGTCTGTGTTTCTGTATCTTTCCTCTGATTTCTCTTTAGAACTGGAAATATTCCTCCTGTGAAAAAGGTGAAATAAACTTCTTTCTCACCTTATAGAAGCATGACTTCTTTAAGAGAAACTCCAGAAAAGATAGGCAAAGGATTTTTTTTTTCTTTTTCAGAGTACCATTTTCCACATTGTATGCATACTTGCATACCTCTTGGAGAGTGCACTGAAGGTATGCTTCAATTGCAGCACTAGTGTCTAAAACGAATATTTGCCACTTTTTGTTCTTGAAGTTCTTATCTTTTTAAACCTGTAAACCTTTAGAAAAAGGTAGCTCTTGTTCCCTGTTTGTTTTCTATGCATCTGTGCAAGAAGCAGGAATAAAGCCAATGGTTAGACCTGATTACTTACATGCATGTAGGTCCACGATCTGGGTAGCTTGTGTTGCTCTGGGCAGCTGGGATTCCTTCTTTACTTGTCCATGCATAACCTCTAATCATAGCCTAACTTTGAAAGACATCTGATTGCATCAACCAAAATAAAATGTTCTTTCCAGAAGCCTAGATGACTGCATTTTTTTCTTTGCTTTTATATAATATACAAAAAAATAGATATAATTGAAAATTCAAACACAGTGTTTAATATAACTTTGGAAAATTAACAGCTTTTATTTACAGCAACCACCCCCTACTCTTTTTTTTTGCCTGAAAAAGAAGAGATTTACAAATTTTCAAATCATTACAGAAGCTGGAAATTGTGTGCGAGGTATTTGGTAAAAATAGTTCTGTATTTTCCCAAGATGGAGAGAAAACTCCAGGAAATCAAACAGGCAAGCATAAGCAGAAAAGCCGTGCAGCCTGCAAAGAGAGAGATTTTGTGATGAAAACCTGGCACAATGAATTCTGAAGCACGGCAAACTTATTACCACAGCTGCTGTAGATTCATTAGAAAACTGATGGTGTGTATGTGTGAGGAGAGCTGCAAGACCATGTCTACTGAGCCCCCTGAGGGGGTGGGGAATGGCCTATCCAGAGCACTTGAGCAGCAGTCTAGTTTTCCTTACAGTGGAGTTGATTTCCCTTCTTTCTGTAGGGGCTTCTGATGATGGGAGGTGTTTGGTGCAGCGTCTCCCTGTCCGATGAAGCTGGCACCTTCACAAGGGTGACTCCTAACTAAGGTGGTTTACACTGACTGCTGGCTGCAGGAGAGCAGCCTTAGCCCTGCCAAAACTGCTGTTCACCAGACTGCCTTCACAGAGCCAGGGGGACCAGAGACAGCCACGGCAGCCAGAATATCTCTGCATTGCAAGGCACCATTCACAAATACTGAGGTGCACTGTCAGGAGAGGTTTTTCCCCCAAAGAAATGACTCCAGAGACTTCTGGCATATTTGCAGGTGTAGGGAGGACTTTTATCTTTCTGAATAACTGCCTATGCCTCATGTTCACAGCACACCTTGAGGTTTTGTAGAAAATCATACTTGTATCACAAGCCCCACACATCACCTATTAATTAGAATGGCTAGAAGGATTTTCATGATTTTCTGAAATTTAAGGAAATGCAATAAATAATAATTTGCAATATAATTTTGTGTTTTTAAAACCAGTAAAGATGGATGAATGGGCAACTACAAAATAATTTTTGAACTTGACAGGAGTTGGGATGGCAATTTGCCCTATCATAGGACTTACCTCCCTATTTTTTCCAGTTGAATTTTTCCTAAATAAATCACATTGCTATGCCTCAAACGTTTTGATGCATGATGGCATCCCTCCTAGCTAAGCAGTCTTTTAAAGCAAAGCCAGCTGTTGCTTCTGGGGTTTTTGGTGTTTGTGGCATTTTTGCTACCTTAATTGAGGACAGAATTAAACTCTTTAGGACGTCATTGCAAGATTTAAAGCTCAAGCTAATGAGTAACTCTCTGATGTCAAGGAGAGTTTGAAAGGCACTGTAAACTGTCAGAAGGGATATTTGACATCCAGTGATTAGCAGATTTCATTTTGAATAGTAGATTCTGTAATGTTAGCTGTTAAGAAGATATATGAGATTCAAGAATACAAATGTAGTATAAAACTCAAGAACTGTTGCTAATTATTTATCAGATTCCCTACATACATATATATTTGTGCTACATTATATAAACATAAATATAAATTTTGACTGATCGTAGAAGTCCAAAAAATTGACCTTATTCTTGAAAGATTTTTGCAATCACTGGAAACGTATTTTTAGTGTTCAGAACAAAGCTAGCCTAGTTATTAATTGGGAATATTGAAATCTGACAACAGGCCTTGATCTTCTGCAACATGTGTGTACCTTCTTCAAAACTTTTGAACAGACAACTTCCAGGTAATCAGCATAAATACAAGATTCTGAAAAAAGAAAACCATGGGCTTAGGTTCCTGTCTTCCATTTTGTTAAATGCTGGTTATCTTGTTTTCAAAAAGTTCATTAAAAGATATAATTGTATTTTAGGTGAGATATAATTATCTAACATTTAGAGATAAAGTGTCTCAGTGTCCAACTTTCCAATAAGAAGATGTACTTTTTTTCAGTCATCAGTTGTCCGCTCTCAAAAGGACTGAAATCACCTTGTCTAAATATTTTGGAAATTATTAATATCCTAAAATTTAAGATTCAGATTTACTTTTACAGCTCTGATCATTCAGTAGCTCATCATTGTGAGTCTGTTAATCAAAAATCAACATTTAACTCACTTTTGTACTTTGCTTTACTAATTCTTTTGGAGGAATGAGCTTAAAGTGAAATGAGAATTTTGTTTTCTGCCAAATTATCCTTACAGGTGCCAGAACATGAAGGCATTCTGAAGTGGTTTAGATAATGAAAGGAAGGAAGGGGCTCAGCAGGGAAGGGCTATGTGGAAAGGTTTTCAGTGTAAAGGTCCAGGGAAAGAACTTGATATGGTTGCTTAAGGAAGACTTAGAGAAAGCATCTGGAAGTCTGGAGAATGTCAGAGGACAGTTGGGTTAAGGACCAGGAAGAGTTGGGGTAAGGACCAGCCAATTCACAGATGTTTCAGACGTATTTCAGCTAGGTTGAGGTGAAGAAAACTCCACACTTTGATAACAGCCTCTACAATGACACTGCTTGGTAAGAGTGTCTCAGGACAATAGTTCTTGCTAGTATTGCAGGGGTATTTCAGCACAAAAATACACATCCAGTGCAAACCACCAGGACCTACCTGATGGTGGTTGTGCTTGTAGGGTATGAAGGCTGCTCACTTCTCATTACCCTGCTTCTCCAGAGACTGTGTGCATCCAAGGCTGTTAAAACCCAGTAAAGGTTTCTATGAGAAATGCATCACCACTGAAACAAAGATCAACATAACAAAAGCACAATGTTTGAAGTCCTGCAGATCCGTTGAGGCAATATTTAATTTTTAGTCAAATGTCACTGTGAGTACAAGTTTTACAAGTTTTATATATATATATATATATATATATATATATATATATATAGTGTGAGAAATAACAATTTTCCCAGAAGACAACACACTGGAGAGCTCACCATTATGATGAAGAAAACTGCCTAAGAGGCAGAGGACTTTTTGTCCTCTAATAACCACACAGCTTATTTCTGTGTTGGTGAGAACTGGGACATACAGTTTCTTGTATGGCTTGAGCTGAAAATGAATTTGTCAAGATTTAGGTATCAGCTGATATGTATGACTTAGAATTTAGGAATGCATGCTTTACTAACACCTTATGAAAGACAGGAAGAAATGGCAATATTTAGAACATTGATATTGAAATATGTAGAACTTTCAGAAGGAAACTAAACAAATGCACTTCACTGTCACCATAATTAAGTGAGAAAGAATACTTTCCTGTTTTGAATAATTTCTTCCCATGAATGCAGGATGTGCTGAAGCACAAACTCTTTCGTAACAGAATCCAGCAAATGCTAGAACCTGTTTTTAATTGTTTCCCTGGTAAGAAATGGCATCTGTGCAGCTTTGATTGATTTGTGTTTACCAACCATCTCAGGGTATTTAAATATAAAATATGAATCACCTGGTTTTCTGACTTGGCTTGCAAATTTTGACAATTTACAGCAGTTTACATATGCCTTCCAGATGCTGCATTTCTATCAGCAAAAACAAGGCCAGAGTTTGAGACAGTAAAAAGACTCATCTTGATTTCCACAGGTTTTGAATGATTCTCTTTGAGACCACGGATCTATGTTAGGGGCAGACAGAGACCACCAGCCATAGAAATGTATCACTATCACTGAAAACCTCCCACCAAGAAACTTTATGATTCTCTTAGTCAAGCTAAGAGTAGGGGTTTATTGTTTTGTATTCTTCATGCCAAATAAATTTTAAAAATTCAGTAATTCAGTTTGGTGTTTCTCTGCTAATGAGACTGGCATGCATGACCTGGGACTTACAACACCCCTCCATATTGATAGGTCTGCCCCCAGTCCATCGAGAAGAATTTTTACACAGATGAAAACAAATCCTGGGAGTTTTCAGTTACCAGACATTATGTTGAAAATATCTACTTCTGCCAAATACTATAAGGGTACCAGTAAACAAAACTTGCATTATTTTGAGGGGGAAAACAATAAGAGAAATGAGGCAGGAAGATTTATGGGATTTTTGTAGAATGTATAATTTGATCTGTCCAGTGTGATGCGAGAACTTTCAACATGTTTTTTTCACTCAAAGCACACATCCTCTGGCTCTCCTCAGTTCTGCTGTAAATTAAATATAAGGGATCCTTGCTCCTATGTACTAGACTGTCCTTGCATATTTTCCTCATTAACACCCACGCTTTTCACTTTCTTTCTTTCTTTCTTTGAATTAGTTGGTCCACTTTTATAATTAACTAGTGAGTATTAATCACAAGTGATTTCTAAGTATTCTCTTTTTCCTAAATTCATAGCCCTTGATGTCATTCCTGCATTCAGTGTCTCTAAATGACATGATGCACAAATATCGGATTGTATTTCACATGGCTTGGATAAAACTGATATTTTCCTGAGGTTTTGCTTCCTCCCATAGATTCTGAGATTTGATATTAAGGCAATATTCATACTGCTGGACATGTGGGTCTTTTTATTTCCCTGATCACTCATATCTAAACTGTTATTTTCTATATTTATTTTTAAAGCTCTGATCTTGTCTTTTAGACAGTAGACCTGTAAGTCTCAACCAGAGCACTATCATTCCATTTCCTTTCAACTCTGACTTCTAATTTATTTCCTCTGTATAGTGCAGCAACAAAATTATCTTTGCAGCAAACATTATGGGTATTTTTTTCTACCTATGCCTTCATTTATATCAGATCCTGGAATATAATGTTGCTCCAAGAGGCAAAGAGGACTTAAGTGTTGAAATCCTGTATTTTGCCCTTGTTAAAATAGGAAAAGAGAGAAAGGGCAGGGAAAATAGCAGTGCGAACATCTTACAAAATGTACCTTAGAACTTATCATTGATGGCTCACACTGCAAATCACTGTTCTTGACTGTATTCTCAGGGGAACAGAGCTGCAGTTCCACCTCCTACCTGCTTCCTTCTTTGCCATTTGCTTGTATACTCAGGGGGTCTTACATCCACTTGTGCCCACTGGTCTTGTGCTACCACTGGTGTGTGTGGCAAGACCCACAAAGCTCATTTGTAGAAGCTTAAAAAACACTTATGAAAGGAACAGCTCAAAGAAGAGACAGAAGGATTTAATTAAAATTGTGTCTGACTAATCAGCCTGTATTTGAACAGACCCATACCCTTCACAGAGACTGGCAGTTTTCTGGATTTACAGCCTTTCAGAGGAATGTTCCATGAAACAGTGCAGGAAGAGTTCGTGGTTTGCTGCTTGCACCTCCCTGTCCCCAGAGAGCCCAAGAGATTTCACAAGCATAATGGTAACGTAGGGGGGCATGTGTCATTACACTGTCAGCAGTCCTGTCTGGAAACTAACCAGAGACAGGCAATAGGAAACAGCCAGGCTGTGTGAAGAGAATACTGTGCTGATCACATATTAAATTACTCTGAAATTGAAAAATTGCTTCTTCTGGAAGTATAACTTGTGAAATGTTTGATTGCCACATACAATACCTTAATGGGAGTGCATCTGTTTGCAGGCTGCTGGAGAATACAAAATAATACTGTTCATTGTTTCATGGATTTCAACACACTGACATTAATAAACTAAATTAATTTCTCCAAGAGATGAGTGTGGCCTTCAAGCGAACCTCTAGACATTATCCTAATTCCTTTATCAAAGCACTTACTGATAATGTGAAAGCTGCCTTGTGCATAAACAAAACAACTCAACTCCAAAGTGTAACTTTTGAAAGAAAAACCTTAAAAAACTTCTGGTATTTTGACTTTAATAAAACTTCTCTGGGTTTGAACATGTGAAACCTATATTGAATTTGATCTTATAATTAAGAAAAAAGTGAAATTAATGTTTATACTTGTATTTTCTTTTGGTATTAAATCTTGCCTGTAATCCTCTTTCAAAACTATCTGATTTGAATTTGTCTCTTATTATGTTTGTATTATAACAGTAAGCAAGATAGAAGACAATAGTCTGATTGGTTTTTAATTAGATTCACCAAACTGATTTAAGTAGAACATACCAAATTATAGGTGTACACAAGAGAAAGGAATGAAGTAACATAGGTTGGCTGCTTGCATACCACAAAACATTAAGCACCAGTTTGCTGAGTTTAAGAACACGTGTGAGAACAGTGTTAAAAGCACTAAAAAGTACTTATGAAGTACTATATCTCCATAAATAGAGCAGCCTCCACTATCTGGAAACTGAGGATATGCTGCCTCTCTATAACAGAGTCATAGCTAAGGTAATATGAGTAGGTTCTAGTGGGGTCAGCTAAGTGATGTCCTTTGGTGAACTGTCTCTGTGAACCTTGAAAATGTGTATTGCAGCATTAGGGTCTCTACAGTGAATCACAGGTTAATGACACTGCCATAAACAAGCTTCAGAGCACAGATGCTTGTAATACTCCTAGGTGGGTTTATATGAGGCTTACTGCTTGATAGGGGCTTTGAGGAATCCAATAAATCTGTACTAAATTTCAGGAAAAACTGGTTTATTTTGAAGTTTTATAACTGATGTTACTGAAGGTAACACAAAATATTTACAAAGGCTGTGATTTGTCGTCAGAAGGGAAAGTTATTAATAATTGAAGCATCCATAACATGTCTATAAATAGAGATATGTATATTTTTATTCACTTCCTGCTGTCAAGTCCCATCAAAACAGTGGGTGACCAAAGCTCCCCTTCATATCATTCTACTGCCTTTTCTGCCTTACTAATATGTGACAGTGTGAAGGTGATCAGAGAGTCTCTGTTAGTCTTTTCATTTTTCACTTCAGAAACTTTTATAACAAAAAATAAAGCAAGGACATTCAGATTTTCCAAAAGTAGCCTTTCATTTTGGATACCTCAGTGCCTACATCTTAAGTATCTGTGATACTTTGGGAATTTTCACCATCAAATTACAGCTCTTCCTGGAATACCCGGCTGCAATACTTGAAATCTCACCTACTGCCCTGTGACAAAGCTTTGATTACCTCTTTTCCTTTTTATATTTTGCTGTAGGGAATACAAAACATACAACACATTCTCCTGAGTTTTAGTTTTGTTTGCTCAAAGTTGTACAGCATTTCATCAAAGTACAACATTTGAAGTACTTGCTGAAAGGTGAGATAAAACCTCAGCATTTTATACTTAAGCAAATCCCACATTTATCTCATATTTAAATGTAAAGTGAAATATGGTAAAAGACTTCTGTGCCCTTCCAACTCTTTTGTGACACATTCAACTTATATGGAGCCAATTAGATACTCTGCATGGCAAATGTGTTATTCTAGCAGATAGAGCTGCGCTGCCCAAAGAAGTCTATGTTAATAGCTTTTGCAGAAGTTGGAACACACTATGGGAATGTTATCCTAGTCAATGAGGAGTTCAAGACTTCTTCAAAAAATATTAATGAAAATTGCTGTCCGGAGATTTCCCAAAAGATTTGAAGACTTTTCCCCTCCTCTACTAAAACAGTTACTGAAAAACTGCAGACCTTGCAGTGTTCAGAATCAAGAAAATACTCAGCAGATGCTGTTTCTGTCCCAAAGTGAGAAGTTCATGGCTTTTTTTTTTTTTGGCAGCCCCCATCCTGCGTTCATGGAGTTCACACAGCCTTCCTGAAAGGGTGATCCGAGGTAGAGGGGGTGCTGTGGGGGACGACACACACCAGCCCTGAGAGAAAGCTCAACTTGTCCTGCTCCTCAAGGCTTCCCACCAGCCAACACACTCAGCGCTGCTGTGCTGGAACTCTAAAGACATGCTCATTTGTTCTATGGCAAACCTTGCTGTCAGTAAAAATTAAAGCAAAACTTCTGGTGAAATAATGGCAATGCCTGATGCTGCACACCAAGCACCCGCTTCATGCCTGCCCTCAGCATAGGAGGCTCGGCCAGGCCTTTGTCGCATAGCAACTTCAGTGCAAATCTTCAGGCAAAGATATGGATGGGGTTTGAGCACATAGACGAAGGCTGGGTAGTGACACAATATTCCCAGGAAGGAGACTAACAGTGTTGTTTTGGGGACAGAAATGGTGCAGAGCAGGTCCTCACATGTTATACCAGTCAGTCCAGCAGTCTCAGTTTTGCTGTGCTCTTCACAAGAGTTTATTTTCTGATTCCTCACAGGAATGCCAGCTATCCTAATGATTGTGGCATATCCTGTGATGCTGTGTGTACATTCCTGTGAGACCTTGTACTGCATTGTAAAGACATACCACACTAGCTCAAGGTTTCTACATCATGTGGGTTAGGCACACAGAGAAATGTGCTGGAGAACAACCTCAATATCCAGCATCCTAAGTGGTTATCTGGTTTGTAACATCACAGTATGGTAACCTTTAGCCATTTTGGCAGTTTCTTCTTTTTCTGAAAATTACTTTAAATTTTCTCTAATGACATTTTGAGGTGAGAATGTGGAACCACTCTCAGGGACCTTCGTATTTAAGAGCTTTGATTTCTTCCTCTACAATGACATAAAAAACCCCTACAGTCTAGTAAGTGCTGTGACAGGCATATTTTGCCTTGAATTTCTATGCAAAGACACACATCTTTTTTTTTTTTTTTTTTTTTTTTTTTTTTTTTTTTTTTTTTTTTTTTAATGGATGTCAAAATAAGTCTGGGATGGTATAAATGAGACCAAGAATTTCCCCTTTCAGTTTTCTTTTCTGTCATATGACGTCAATAGGAAGCTCTTGGACTGCTGGTCAAAATAAAACTCCTAACACTTACTTGCTACATGATATTTGTTTTCCAGCTTTTTTTTCCCCCAAAATTATATTCTAACAGTTATTATTATTTTTGCATTTCTGTAGCATCTGCATGCAGAAACACAAAAGATACCCCGCAGTGTTTTCTCTGCTTGAAGTGATCTAGCGCTGCTTTGGAGAAGTAACTGGCTCCAATTTAGTCCAGTGGAGTACTGCTTGATAGTCAATTTATTCAGCACAGAAGAAATTAAAGCCTTGCATTGCAGCCCTGAAGCCAAAGATAAGCTGTATAACGCATCTTGCAGAAATTCACATATGCACAAGGACACACATGCAGGGAGTGAATTCCTTTGATGGTACTTCTGAGCTATATATGGGTTTGAAAAGATCTATGCTGCTTCTGAAAATTTGACCTAAGTTTCTTTCAAGATGAAAAAGTAATGTTATCAAAACGCTGACTGATCTTCTATTAGGAAAAAAATCATAGTGGAAACAGTCATGCCATTTCTCAGAATTGTGATTTTCCTGATGATGATACTTTTATGATAGTAACACTTAATAAAAGTGTGTAAAAATCCTGAAGTTTTTACTTCATATTTTGAAGAATTCCCGCACAATCTGATTTCTTTTCTTTTCTTCAATATTTGCAACTATCTTTTTAGAAGTTATATATTATGTAAAAACTAAGCCATTTTGAAGCAAATCAAGTGACAAACGGTTATAGCAAACCTCTGTTGAACACAGAGAATTAAATGGGTAACTCAAATGATCTGGTCTTTTTTCTCCAACACAATATCAGCCACTGAGACAGTTCAAGTACACACTGTAATCCCCAGCTTAAGTGGGGAGGATGAGTTCAGAACTGTATCATTTAGCAAGAAGAAAATGGCCAGTCGTGTACTACAGTCTGGTATATGTTGTCTCTAAAGCTGCTTACAAATCATACATTTCCAAATAGTTATATCTGTCTGCTAGTGGCTCATGAGGCCTGAATTGAAAAGAAATTGCTCACATATGCATTTTATCAGATATTTTTGATCTTCCAACAGGCATGGACAACAACAACAAAAAAACCTGTGGGCTTTTCAGATTGTAATGGGAGAAACATAGACTGTATCTGTAAATATAGTGTGATACACTTTTCATTTACTGACTTGGTTCTCCAGGCCCAGTTTCCACTAAAGGAAAAACCTATAAGAATAAATATTCTTTCATTTTGACATATGAAGCTTAGTCACCATAGAAAACAGTATCCAAAATATGTAGAAATAGTGTGAGCTCCAGCTTTTCCTTCAACAGCTTTTTTACACTTCTTATTGATTCAAAACCCACAGAGAGACTCATCACACCATTAAAAAATACACTTTTTTGCACTATTTTTTATTTTCCTTTATATCAAAGGAAGAGTTTAAATTTACCAAAACATTACTGCTGCATTGCACAATGAAGCAAGCGCCATAGCCAATAAAAAGTCAGATTTTACCTGTGATGTTTTCAGTCCAATGCAGATTTGAAACCTTTGAGACCCAGTAGGGAAGGGTGGAGGGTGCCTGTAAGGAAACCATGGCTGTCACTGCCCAAGGAAGTGATGCTTCCTGTCCCCCCAACATGCAAGGGAGGGAGAGGACATGCCAGTCACTGTGATGCCTCCAGGCAAGATCAAATGCTGCTGAGGTATATCCAGCTTATGCTCCAACAAGTCAGTATTTCCCTAACCATCTCACAGTTAGCTATGAAAAAAACATAGTAGGTACTTTATCTCTACATTGTGTCAGGAAAAGAAATGTGGTCTTACGTTGTTTCAGTCATTGCATAGAAACAGGTCCATCAACAGCAGAGTCAGCCTGTAAAACATAACCAGCACAGGACCCAGATGCTCTGCCAAAGGTCATAGCCTGAGCAAATGTCATGTAGGACATGGCAGACTCTTCCTTCCATAACCCTGTTTTTCTTCTCATTTTTCTTGATTTTTCCCAGACTGCTCCTTAGCTGTGGCCATAAACTGATGGGTGGCCTACAACTGGGGATATGTTGACTCAGAAGGATGTATTTCTTTCTCACTTACCTTGGGCAGAGGTCAGAGGACCTGTATGTGTCAAACCATACATGCAGTGTGCATTAAGGTATGACATATACACAAATAAATATGTTATCCTCTGGTTCCTGTTCATGCTTCTATGGACAGGGAGTAGCACAGCACAGCTATGTGCAGCAGTCAGGAATTCACTTCTCCGGAAATGCCTCATGCCTTTTCTTTTACACTTTCTCATGCAGAGCAGGAATTTCTTTCATGTCCTTTTTATATCCTTGTCCCTCAACTACAACACTATTCAACTGAGACATCTGGCACCCTGTTTACCCTGGGGAACTTTGCTGTGTTAGCTCTTAATGTGGTTTTTTTTTTAGTAGAAACAGTGGCTGATTACATGTATGTTGTTGCCACATGTTAAACCTACTTGTTAGTGACTATTGCTTCATTAATATTTCTAGTGCCTTTGAATGCAATATTATGACATCATCCTTCCCTCTTCTCATGTGCTGGTTTAATTAAAGCATTTGTTTGCTTTACGGTTATTACTTCCTGTACCAGGAAACCAAACACACTCTAAAGAGGTTAACAATGGATTCAAAGCTGACCATATGCAGCTTGAGGGGATAATTTTTAAAAGTCTATTAAAGGGATAGGAGTAGTTTCCTATATATTTCTTCTATTCCCTGGAAGGTAGTAATTCGATTGTCTGGCTTTATCTGCTGCATATGCTGATATTTTTTTACACTGGCTGTTTGCCTAAACAGCTCAATTTCCTAGATTTGCAGCTCAAGTATAAACCTAATGATACTCTATAGTGTGCCCCACTGCAACCAAACTCAGCTGGAGAAATTCCAGCAAAAAATCAAATCCTTTTAAACCTTCAGAGTGCAGTTACAGACCCACAACTGTGCAGGAAATCCCCCTGCATACAGATCCCACTGAAAACCCCTGGCACCCAGCAGTCAGAGTGGTTTTGGAATGATGAACTTTTTTGCCTACCCTTGCCTAGGAAAGCCATTACCCCAACTCTGAGGGCTGCCAGTGATTGCGCCTGCGGCTGATCACCAGAGAATCTAGGGCAGGGTTTAAGGTCACACAGCCACTCAGAGAGTAAGCAGGCACTAAGAAAGCCGGGGGGTTTGCCCCTGCCTTGGCCTTCTCTGGGGTCTTGATGGCTGCAGGGGTTCATTGTAAACTTCACTTTGTCTCTCCATAGCTTGGAGGTCACACTTGTCAGAGAGCAAAGAGCAGGACATAGGTTCTTCCACCTCCGCCAGAACAGCACTGGCACAGAAAAAACATTAGGACAAAAGGGTCAGTGCTCTCCTCCTCAAAAGAAAGTTACTGTGGGAGAGACAGCTCAGTGACCCTCACAGGAGCATCAGTGGAAAGCTTCTGTTTCAGGGCATAACTCACATCACAGATATCAGGGACTGTGCTCCCATACCAGGACATTTGGCTGCTGTCTCTGGCTGGTCCAGGAACCCCATATGTCCTACCTGAACGTGCCTCTGTGGTTTATTTTCACAAGGATGAGCTGATCAGCTATGGAGGGTTGAACATAAATGAAATGCAGCCTTCAGCCAAGATCCTAATTAGCCACAGCTGGCTGCTGGTCTGAAGGGTTAGCATGTGCTCTAATTACATCATGATGGAACATTCTCCCTGACATGTCACCATTCTGCTATTAGTACATAGAGCACAACTAAGAAAAAATGAATCTGATAACTTGATAATTCATCACAATAAAGTAAATTACAGAAGAACAATTACTCTCACAACACACAGAGATGTCCCTGAGCTCCAGCCTTATAATTATCTGTTGAACTGAGGCAACCAGGACTAAGGAGACCTAAGAATCTACTGCTGTGGAAAGGAGTACAGGGCATCAATTGTCTCTCCCATGTGCAAGAGCAATGACCAGAGAAAAGGGTCCCCAGCGATCCTGACTCTGGCAGCTCTGGCTATGTCTCCAAGCCAAACCTAAATTTCTATCCTCTCCCAGTCTGTGGCCTCCGAAGAGTTTCACTGCATCTTTAATTTTTCAGAGACTTGTGTAAGGCCTGGACCAAGAGATAAGAAAAGGTAGTGGTCCAGAAAAGCTGCCACTAAAAAAATGTAGTAACAGTGGCAGTTAATACTGGAGCACCATCTACTGTCTACTAAATATCTATTAACACGAGTGTTTAAGCACCTGTCCTGCATGCACACCATAACCTCTCTCTGACCACCTTCTTCTGATCTGACTTTTCTGCCTGCCTCCTAGGTCTGGTCTCTGGTAGGAAGGATGGCCATCTTCTTAGATCAGGCACATATGTGTGTACCTCTGGCTGGGGACTTGGAGAAAGCAAGGTAGAGATGAGCTGCAATATCTGATAAGCAGGGAATGAAGCTGGACAGGACTGAAGCAAGGCAATCTGCCATCAAACACAGTAGGTGTCTGATCAGAAAGAACAGCCCCGCATATACAAGGACAATTGTATCAATCTCTCACCAAGACAGACTTACGTAAAAGCAAACATTTTCCAGAATTCTCTGTGAGAAAAAGCAGCATTATTTCTCCTCATCTTTCTGCAGGGTAATGTGGAGACAAGACAAGGAACAAAAGAAAATTTTCCAGACCAGCATTTCAGACTTTCCAAAAGTTCTGGCAAATATTGTAACACCAATTAAGCTGGTTGCATCCATTAAAACTATTGTACTAATTACAGCAACACTTCACAACTCAAGTCTTTTGGCAATGACAGTGGTAGAAGTTTAGAAAGATAAAACAAAAGTTCGATCTGAAGTACCATGACCTATGGTCCTAAATGTCAGTCTGTAATGTTTATCTTTCACCTTCTCATTACAGGAAAATAGAGAGGGGAGACAATGAAGCTACGGAGAGAGAAGAAAAAGAACAGTGAAAGAAATTGTTGCTAACAAAGGTAAAAAATCAAGAAGCAAAACCATAATAAAAGTAATAAAACTGATAAAAAGTACGACTTTTGACTACACATGACTACATAATATAGAGAAAAGTCTTGAGAGAAATCTATAGCTGCAAGAGAGGAGTGGAAGAATGATTTGTGAGAAACAAAGTATGGGAGAAGATGAATGGGGGAGAAAAATTAATAATGAATGTACAAAATCTGTTAGAAAAAAAGGAAAAAAGGAGGACCTAATTTGTGTAATATAGCAAACATATTGCAAGTATTTAAAATAAAGTATTCTGCTACTCCATTAGACCATAAGTGTATGTGTTCAAATTCACATAGGACAGAAATCTAAGGTTTACTCTCTCAAACATACATTTCACTGCCCTCTTTAGCCACCTTCAGATAAAAATATTAAAAACCTACAAAACTTGTTTCATGGGCCTTCTTGAAGTTGTTTTGGGTTTTTTAAAAGAGTTGCATCTGCCCATATGAGGCCGTGAAATGACTGAGGTTATCATTCTGGGTTATTACATTGTGGACTCTCCAGGAGAACTCTAAATATTTTCTTTATTATCTACCTTCAGCAGAAGCATTACTGTCTAGAATTCTGGATGCAAGAATCAAGAAACAGGCAGATTTTTTCCCCAACACTTCTAGAGAGACAAGGTTCCTGGCCCATCTCTCTACCCAGAAGAGCAGCCCTGTCCACACTCAGAGGGACAGTAACTCCTCTGTTTCACATTTTTAAAGTTTAGGCTGTTCTTACAATTTCCATTTTGTTCTGTAAAACAGTTGGTTACTGTTGAAACAAGTGAGTGTTTTATAATTGCCTTCTGTGGATTTGACCCTTGGAGTGTATTTGGAGAACAAGATGTTCCAAACTTGCTGTAGAAAAGAGTTGCACCAAACAACCTCTCTCCAAGATTTTCCAAACAAAAAAAATGTTTACAAATTTATTAGAAAAAGATAGCATTTTGCTGCTCCTCCACTTTTCCCCCTTGTGTTTCTAAGGACCTTCTTCTCAAATGCCATCAATAGCCTACTGGAACTTGTGCTTTTTTGTTTGCTGGTCCAGAAACGTCACAGGAATTTGTTGGGCTGTCTCTGAAAGCGCTGACAGAAGGCAGGGATGGGAGGGGTAGAGGGTGGCTGCAGGAAGTTGAGGTCTAGGACAAAAAGTCTGATCTCTCTCTATCAGATGGAGGCAGAAGAGTAATGCAGCAATTTGGCATTAATTCAATGTGGCTGAGAGCTCCTGCTGGGAAACCCTCTGAGATCAGAGCTATGTGGTACTTGACACAGTTTTTTTCTACATGTATTTTATCATGCTGTAAATGTAATTTATTTAGTTTGGAAATATAACTATACTGCATAATCTTCCAAATAAATACAATGGGTTTTCTTTCTTTGAGAACTTGATTTCTATTAAAAAGAGACATTTTTAAAGCTCTGAATATTTCTTGGTTCTTTCTTACTCTCTCTTGAAAACTGATGCTGTGCCTCTTCAGAGAGTACTTTTTTGTGTAAAGCAGCACCAGAAAAGAATCTTACCAGACAAAGGATGTAGAGGTTTAGACAAGATCTATTCAGGGGCTTAACTCATTATCAGCAGCAGCACCAACACAAAATGCAAAACCTCTTGTCAAAGAAAGGTTATCTGAAGGTGGCTGGGTTTAAAGAAGGACACGTCTGTCTGTTCTTCAGCCACCCTCACACACCACTCTGGCACTTGCTGCTGTAGATAGATGTTGGCTTATTCAGATAACACATCTATCATCATGCAAATCAGAGCAACCAGTGACACCTTAGATCTCAATAATTCTGTTATTCACACATGCAGTTTCATCTGCTTTGGGTCAAGAAGTGGCATCAAAATTATGCCTGGATCAAAAAAATGTTTGTGGATGGTGGAATGTATGAACATGATAACCTTCTCCTAGTATATCACACATCTGAGTCTGATGAACTGCTATTTGACTGACATAATTCTATGAGGGTTATTGCTCATAGAGACACAATAAAATTTGGAAATTATGTAGTTCTCCAACTAATAAACTAGGATTTTAAATTTAAATATTTAGATAACCAAATATTTGGCTAGCTACAAATATCCCCATCTACACTTCTGAAAATTTATTTTGACTTTTAGTCCAATTATATGGTACAAGATTACTATGTGAAATTGATGCCAGCAACCTCTTTCTCAGCTTGGCCTCACTGTGCCCAAGGCTATAATATTTCAAAAGCAGTGACATAATCTCAGGCTCTTGGGACACTTACAGTGTTTAACATGGAGCCAAATTAAGTGACCAGGACTGGATTTCTAGACGGCATAAGATATTTATCCATCAATATGAAGTACTTTTCATCATAGAATCCCATCAGAGATTGGTTAAAGCTGGAAGATAATCCACACATCCCACCATGGACGCCTTCCATTAGATCAGGTTGCTCAAAAACCCATCCAGCCTGGCCTTAAACACTTCCAGGGATGAGGCATTCATAACTGCTCCAAGAAAATTGCTCCAGTGCCTCACCTGCTGCACAATGGAGAACTTCTTCCTATTATCTAATTTAACCCACTGTCTTTTGGGTTACACCTTCTCCTATCACTCCATGTCTGTGTAAAAAGTTTCACCCCTGCTTTTCTGTAGGCCCCCTTTAGGTACTGGAATGACACTGCCAGGTCTTCCTGGAGACTTCTCTTTTCCAAGCTGAGTAACCCCAGTTCTCTTGGCCTGTCTTCATTGCGGAAGTTTGTCCCCATCACCAACAAAGATGCTAAAGAGCACTGGTCCCAGGACTGACCCCAGGAAACATCAATCACCAATGGTCTCCACTTTGACATCAAGCTGCTGAGTTCAGCTCTTTGAATGTGTTCATCCAGACAGCTTCTTATCCACCAAATGCTCATCAAAGCCAAGGCTTTCCAGTTTAAAGACCAGGCTGCTGTGTGGGAGTGTGCCAAATGATTTGCACAAATCCAGGTTGATGGTGTCAGTTGGCCTTCTCTCATCCACCAGGGCTGTAATCCAGCTGTGGAAGGCTCCCAGATTTGCCAGACATAATTTTCCCTCAGTGAAGCCGGAAAGCTATCACCAACCATTTTTTTACATATTGATTCCTTTTGCACAACTATGATGCTTGCATTCCTACCTCCTGTGTGGACAAACTTGCAGTACTTGCAGAGTAAAGTACTCAAATTGAGGATGGGAGATCCCTGTCTTTGCCAAAGAGCTGGATACTGAACTACTGAAATCCCAAAGTACACAGTACGTATTCAGCAGTGCTTGTTCAGATTGTGCACTTGCATGAGGACTTGACATGGTGGGCAAACACAGATTGCCATGAGTTGATCAAATATTCCCTCAGAGGTGTCTGTGGGTGAGCAGTTGTAGAGTAGAGCCTCACTATAAAACCATGTGGCTATTTTCTCATCCACAAAGGCATAATGGGTGGAGTGGTGGGAAGAGCTGGTACTGCAGATCCCTTCCCTGTGTTTTCCCACAGGAGCTGATGGGGAGTACAGAGACAGATGAGCACATGAAGCTGAGGAGTGGTTAGAAAGATGATCTGTGTCACAGACTTACAATGGATACCAAAGTCTAGGGACAGTCATTTTGTTCCCACGGTGGCACTGCATGTACTAAGTTAAAGACTAATGCAAGCTTCACCTTAAAAACTTTCAGTGAGGTTGGGTTTGTCTTAGTATGCTCACCTCCTTCCCATTGTTCTCATGGACATCTGACAGCAGTCTGCCTCTGTTTCCATGACATAGGTCACAGTATGTGTCATGGAGAGACAAGTATAGGACATAGTACAAAAATAGTCTTGTAGTTATTCTTCAGGAAGATCTTGTTTGTTGTGTGAGTTTCTCAGCTCTCATAGGAAATTGCTGGGGTTTGTTGTGTGTGTTTTGGTTTGGTTTTTTATGAGTACATCTGTTTAGCATGTGAATTTCTAAATAACAAAATTAAATAGAGCACAGGGTTAACCCATGTGAGGCTGTAAGTCTGTGGGTCCTTAGGAAGTGAATTTTTACTTGCTTCAGTTGTTCTGCTCTGTAGCAATGACTATTTCCATGTGGCTCTTTATATATGATCTGAAAAGACAGAAATGTGGAACTGAGATCAGCATGATCTGCAGCTTTACACCTCTCTCTCAACTGTACTTCAAAATGGTTAGATTTAGAGAGACATCTTCAGCAGCTGAAGGGAGTATAAATGATCAGTAAATAGAAATAAACACATGAGAAAATGCAAGTAACTATTTTTTGGGTGACACATAGGCTGGTGATTGAGCTTCACAGGCTCAAAGCATGAGTTTGCAGATAGCACTAATGCCATTGCTGCAGTTTGGAAGATGACACTTCTACATCTGAACTGTGTCCATGCAAAGCCGAGGATTCTCTGGGCTGTGTGGCTACTCTCTACCCTCTGTGGCGTGACAAACACCCAGCCACAGATTCACAGCCCACGGAGAGGCCATAGAATCACAGCTAAGCTGGAAGAGACCCAGCAGGACCAGAGAGCCAAAACCCTGGCTCTGCATACCACAATCCCAAACCCCTCCTGGCTGTGGAGTCTTAAGCTGGCAGATGCGCAGCTGCCTGTGGTCTTCTTGGTCAGAACCTGCAAGGTACACAGAGATTTTTAAGCAAATGCATGGACCAAAAATGCTTAGAACAACCTAATGAATCCTGAATTTAAATTTCAGGATTGTTTTGGGTTTTAACACATCGGTAATATCTTTTTCATTGTGATTTCTTAGGTACTTCTCCATTAGGAAACAGTGCTGCTAAGCATGTCAGTCTTCAGATTCTAGCTGATATGAACTAAGGCATCTTCATTTACAATGTAATGTTTCCATGACCATATAAATTAATAGAAAATTTAGTCCAAAAGTGCAGAAAAAGCAGCTGACAATGCACTACAATGCATAAAACTTTCGAAGAGTCTCTAATATGACTTATGCACTATGAGTTATGAAAGTCCCAGTTAAATCCTACCTATCCAATAAAGTACTAAGACAATTTGTTTCAGGATTTTTACCAGGCTGCGAGTTTTCCCAGGGAATAATTACCACTGGCAAGCAGTAAATATAATCCTTGACTTCTTTCTAGGACTCAAGCTAGTGACATACTTCACTGACTTCTGACACCAGACTTCGAGACTTAAACCTTCATGACAGCTCTGGGGAATTAAATAACTGATAGCTCAGAGTTCATTGAGAAAAAACATTTTCTCCCAAATGCAATATCAGATTGAGCAAAATTCTCCCTGAGAAGTGCCATTGAAGATGAGAACTTTGCATGTCCATCTATGAAGCCTAATTCTGGACCACTTATAAGTAACTTAAAGCACCATCTCAATTGTAAAAAGCAATGAGACCAATGCATCTTTAAAAAAAAGAAAAAAAATGGAAAATCTCAGCTTATGTGCAGACTTAGAAAAAACCCCTAGGGACATATTACTCAATCCTTATGTCCAAGATCTTAATACACCACAAAATGTTGTGGGGGAAAGAATTTCCTGTTACTTTCATCTCTGTGTACACATGTAGAATGTAAAAAAGTTCAGTTTATTATTATATAGCAGCCCACTTAATAAGCAGAGTTATGCTAAAATAAAACTACATTTTTATTCATGCGACTGTCTGCTCTCCAGACAGGATTTTCTGACACGGGAGCTCTTATTTTGATTTCTTTGTGTGCATGCAAGTTCTGATTTTTGTTTTGGAGATCATAATAATGATTAGCAAAAAACTTACCTATTTTTCTTTATACTCCAATTTGCAAAGTACACTGAATTCTGCAGGAGTCCCTCAGGACCTACTAGGAATGAGAAGAATTTTGTTTTTCCCGATGGTCATGTAAAGCTTGTTCTTTGTTGATTATTGATGATCTATAGATTCAATCACAGAAAAATGTGCTCATAAATTCATAGCTTTTTTTGGTTAAACCATAATGATTCTTTTCTATACAGAAAAATCAAGTTACCACAAAGGGATTCAAGCCCATTGCACACACTGTGGATTTTTTATATGGGGACATGCATTTTGATGAGCATCAGACAGAGGTTTCTAGGTCAAGAACAGTCTCTTAGATGGTGCTTGAGCCTGCGAGGTGTACCAGGGGCTGCTGGATTCCCTCTTGTCCTGTGGATGGGACTGTGGATACTCTGTTTGCTTTCTATACTCCAGAGAAACATTCAGCTGCCTTCTTTACTCATTGGAATTTCCCTAAAATTCAATTTTCCTTCTTCTTTCCTTTCTCCCTAGGTCCTGCATTGATATGACATTTCCCTGCAATCATCTAAGTTCTTTGCCCTGTGAGTGTTGAGCAAAAGAACACAAGTGATAAGTTGGCCCTTGTGCAGGCTCGCTTTGCTGTAAGAGAAGAAATATGAGAAAATAACAGTGCAGACGCTCTCACTACAGCCAGGAGACTTTGGGACATACTCTCTAACATCATTGTCTCGCCTGGCTGAATCTGTCATCTTTTTTTATGCATACACACATATTATTAGAGACATTTGTCTATAGAAAGTTGTCTGGACCCCTATCCAACAGCTGGTGCTTTGCAGCAGCAGTAACTAAAGGCCTCAAGCCTGGTAAATAATTTTAAAATATTTCCATGCTGGACTGCTAGTTTGAACCTTTCAGCTGATTCAGCACTGGAGCAGTGGAAATTAATGATTAATGGTTTGCTTATTTTACAGACTAATGGCCCACAATCCAATTGCCCAATAATATTTCCCTGATGAGCACAGGGTTATTTCTGTATTGCAGTAGGTTGCTGAGAAACTAAACTTCTACATTCCCAGACTGTTCATGGTTTTGGTAACAACTGCATGAAATGGTCTGCCTATTATCGTATTTAAACTTAGCATATAGCCTTGTTTATTTATCATGGGTCATAAAAGTGACTGAAAAATTACCCAGAATTTAGTTTTAGCATTAAAAAATTTTTGAAATAAAATTAATGGGGAGAAAAAGAAGACATTATTTCATTTTAGGACAAAAGAGATGGAAGTAAAACATGGTAGGGGGGGAATGAAAGGAAAAAGCAATACATTGGTTGATTGACATAGGCTATTCTTACAGTTTGTACAGAAAAATATTACTTTCCCAAAAAAATAAATATTTTCACTTTTTTTTTAATTGTCGTGTTGAAATTTTTTTTTTCTGCTTTTCAGATATTTAAAGTCTTTCACTGTACATGTACATAGTAACCTGTTCTACAGAATGTGGCTTTGAAGGTCATTCTAAGGAATGAAATAAAAATATGGTAAAACATAGAAGTTTCCCCTTTTCATCTCTTCCAGAACTGAAATTGAAAATTTTACTAATATACTAGTCCAGTGTTCTCAGGGTTTGAAGAAAAAAAAAATCACTTCCTCTGAATAAATACAAAGGGGAATATGGTATTGCAATTTCAAACCCAAACAGAAAAGGCAGAAGGAGGGACTGGGTCTCATTATTTACATTTTTGTTCTTTTTTCAGGTTCCCTTGTGTCTAAAGAACTTAGAATTTCTTCAAAGATAATAGCAATACAAAAATTCCATTTTAAATGCATTTGTAGCTCAAAAGAACTGCAAGGGTGTCAGTTTTGGGGGGGATTTTTGGGTTAGTTTTTTTAGGCTGCATATCAAGTGTGTGCTTCCTGAAACTGTCATTTCATAGGACAGGTCTGAAAAAAAAAATATGCAAATCTCTCTGAAAGTTTACAGGCTGCATGCTCGTAATTTTTAAACTTCTCTCTTGATTATCCAAAAAATCACTAGTGGAAATTTTGGGCCACTGTCCCCACCATTACTTTCCCCTCTTCCTCCCTTTTTGTTAAGGCTGATGTATTCAAGTCCCTAAATTTCAATTCTCAGAAGAACAGCCCAACAAGACATTGACTGCCATCAGCTTTTTCCACAAACTCAAGGGAATTGCATTTTGCAGAAGCAGATTCATTGCTACTGCAGAGCCAGGATAAGCCCCACACTGAAGTCTAAGGAAATCTCAATTCACTCAGGCCTGTTGATCACTCCAGCCATGGCAAAATCAGGAAATGCCATTTGTCTGGAGAGAAATCTTTCAGTCATGCCCAAAGCTAGCAGAGAGCAGAGAGCTGAAAGCTGCAGAGGGGAAGGATTTTTTCCAAGGAGAAATATTGCAGAATCATAGAATTGTTTAGGTTAGAAAAGACCTAGAGATCATTGAATCCAGCCACTAACAGAGCACAGACACATCCACTATAAAACCATGTCCCTAAAAGCCAGACCTAAACATCTGTTAATTATCTCCAGCAATGGTGATTCAACCACCATACTGGGAAGCCTATTCCAGAGCTTGAAAATCCATTTGGTGAAGGATTTCCCAAACAGCCAATATAAGTCTCCTTGGTGAAACTTAGAGTTATAGAATTATGGAGTGATTATGATTGGGAGGTACCTTGAAGATCAGGTAGTTCCAATGTCCCTGCCATGAGCAGGAATATCATTCACTAGATCATGTGGCTTAGGGCCCCATCCAACCTGTCTTTCAACACTTCCAGGGTAGGCCATTCACAGCATATCTGGGCAACCTGTTCCAGTGCTTCATCATCTTCTGAACAAAAATTTCTTCCATTTTTCTAGCCTAAATTTTTTCTCTTTCAGTTTAAAACTATTACCCTTTGTTGTGTTACTATCTGCCCACATAAAAATTTCCTCCCCATCCTTTTTATAAATCTCCTTAAGGTACTGGAAGATCACAATGTGGTCTCCCTGATGCCTTCTCTAGGCTGAACAACTCTATCTCTCCCAGCCTGTCTTCATAAGAGAAATGTTCCATCCCTCTGATCATCTTCATGCTCTCCTCTGGACCCATTGTAGCAGGCCCATGTTTTTGTTGTGCTAAGAACCCCAGGGCCGGATGCAAGTAGAGGAGCAGAATCACCTCACTTTTTCTGTTGACCGTGCTGCTTTAGATGTAAAGCAGGACACAATTGGCCTGCTGGGCTGAGAGCTCACATTGCTGACTTGTATGCAGCTTTTCAGTGGCAAGAACCCCCAAGTTCTCTTCAGCAAGGATGTTCTCAATGAGTTCCTCCAGTCAGTGCTCATGTCCAAGATTGCCCACCTGAGGTGCAGTTCTTGACTTGGACTTGTTAAATTAAATTAGGTTCTTGTGGGCCCACTTCTCAAGCTTGTCCAGGTTCCTCTGGATGGTACCCTCTCTGTCTGTTAACTTCATCACTCAGCTTCATGTCATCTCCAGCCTTGCTGAGGCTGCACTCAATCCAGCTGTCTGTGTCATCGAACAAGATGTTGAACAGCACTAGTCCTAAGAGAGCTCTGAGTTCTGTGGACAAAAAGCCATTTACCACAATTCTGTGGCTGCATCCATCTAGCCAATTCTTCATTCACTGAATAGCCCAGCCACCAAATCATATGGGACCAGAACCAAAAGTCTTGAATGAATCTAGATGGATGATGTCTGTTGGTCTTCTGTCACCATTGCTGTCACCCTGTCCTAGAAAGACACCAGGTTGGTCAAGCCTAATTTGCACTTAGTGAGGCATGCTGCTGTGCTGGCTGCCTCAACTCCTTGTCTTTTATGTGCCATAGAATGGCTTCTAGGAGAATCTGCTCCATGATCTTCCCAGCCACAGAGATGAGGCTGCCTGATCTGTGGTTTCTCAGGTCTTCCTCTCTCCTATTTTTAAAAATGGGAGTGGTGTTTCCGTTTTTCCAGCCATCAATGGCTTTGCCTTGGCAAATATGATGATGTCTTGGCAACAGCATCAATCAGATCCCTCAGGACTGGAGAATGTGTGTCATCAGGTGCCATAGACTTGGAGCTATTCAGCTTCATCCAGTTGTCCTGAACCTGCTCTTACAGTGGGGGAGACTTCACTGTTCCTGCACCCACACAAAAGATCAGGGTCTTGAGAGACATAGGAAGCCCGATTGCTAGTGAATACTGAGGCAAAGAATTTAGCACCTCTGTCTTCTCCATATCTGTTGCCACTTCCTTGAAGTAATTTCTTGTTTTCCTCTCTCTTGCTACCTAGGGGAAGAGACCCGCTGCCACCTCCCTACAACATCCTCTTGGATGGTTTTAGAAAGCGATAAGGGAGCTGATATGCTGAAATCTGGAAGTGATAGGAGTGTGACATGTGAAGAGTCTCCGTGCAGCACCACTTGGCAGCTGTAGCTGCCAGATAACCAAGGAAGTATGTGGGTTGATTACAACTGAATCACTGACCGTAAAATGATGCACCATTAAAACCAAAGAGTGTCAAGTGAATTGATTTACAAAAGCTGCAAATTTCTAGGAACTCTGTTTCTGCAAAGTGTCAGAAAAACAGAAACTGGGAAAAATGGGGACATTCCAGCCATTAAATCTTCTGGAATTGTTAGCCATCTGTTCCCGGAGAAATGGATGAGTCATTTATCAGTTGTCATCTGCTCCACAACCCCATCACTACCACAGCCCTCAAGAAATGAACAAGTTAGTAATAAATCCTGTCTTTTAAACAGGAAATGACTCTTCAGCTGGGGATGTCTAAAAAAGAAACAACCTGCTGTCTTCCAAATTGCATGTAGCAAAATGACTGTGCTCCTCAGTCAACCCTGGAGAAGTTTAATGGCTTGACTCTGCTGACTTACTGTCATTATGAGATCTATTGGGGCAGGGGCAGTTTGTGAAGCCAATGTTATACAGCTGAGATGAAGATTAGTCTGTGTTTGGACTCTGGGGTGTGAAGGGAAGTATCAGGGATGCTGATCTGTTTGCTTCTAAGATTTTTTTTGCCTTGCTATAGTTCCTGGTTGCAGCCTGCAGCCTCTCTGCTCCTGATGCATCAAGGGACAGCAGACCAGCCATGTAAGGCAAAGGCTGTGGCTATACTTAGGTCAACAGACAGCAAAGCACTTAGGAAAAACTGCTTCCTCTGCCTTGTCTTCCCTTCCAAAAACTTTATGCATTCCTGACGTACAGATTACAGGAAAACAGAAAGGACATATGGACACTGTCAACGGGATAAATTGATTCTAATAGAAGATAAATGTAGGGGATAGAGACAATAATTTGATTATGTGATGAATAATATGCAAATGATAGGTGTCTGCTGTCAATTAAAAAGGTCAGAGTTGGAGTGAAGCAGAGCAATTTCCTTGCTTGTATATAGTGGTGTCTAAACTGTCCTTGAACCTAATCTCTCTCATACACAAATCCTGTGTGAAACAGTAAATGTTTTGAGGTGGATTGAGCATCATCCTAGGTGTTAGGTTTGCAGAGATGGGTCTTTTCTCTGCTTATGCTAAGCTCTCTCAGGGGAATACAATCATCAGTCATTCAGCAGCTTTATGGACTGGGAGACACATTCTGCTGGTCTTGCTTAGGGGTGATTCTCTGTTAAGGACTCTTCACCATCCTAGTGCTTAGATATTATGCCATATCAATGTGGACCCTTCTGGATCTTTTTCTGGGTGGTAGCTTTCAAGTCTTTAAAGTATGCTTGTGTCTTCCTACAGTTTGTTGCTAAAATTATGACAAAATACTAGCAATAGAAAATTAGCTCAACTACTTTTAGGCATTGGTGAGATATGCGTCTATTTATTTTTTTTTTAAATACGTAACACTCTCATTCAGAAAAACTGAAACCCAGCAACCAAAATAACCAACATAAGATCTGTTTTCAGCACTGACAAAATACTTGTTTTGAAACTCATCTTTTATCATTTAAAAAAGTGTTAAGACAAGTTACATAACAGTCATGCATATCAAAATTTTAAGTAAGAGACAGACCTTCTTGAAAAGAAGCTGATTAATAATGAGAACAAAACACTGTGCAATGTGATGGATTCTTAATTTCTGAAAATTCATAGTCAAAAGTTAATTCAAAGTACAAGACTTAATTGATTGCAAACTGAATATATGAATGGATGAAATATTACAGCTTGTGATAAAAGGAATAGGAGCCCAATGATTCTTGGTGGCCTAGAAATCTGTAATGGAGCACAATATAGAAAGATCCTAGTTTTCTTAAAATATTCTTAAACTATCAAGTCTGTTTCAGCTATCTTTGCTGTCAGTAGTGCCTGTCTGACTCAGTAGCCTCTATGGACTACAGCATTTTATAATGGAGATTCTCTCTGAAAACCTGTCAATGGCAATATTTCTTTTTTTTTTCTTTTACTCCTTACACTTCACACTTTTCTCTATTATCTTACTGCATTTGGACATGCTGTTACATTGCTGTTCATTTTGTTCCTCTTTCTGCATTCATCTATGTGTAAGGTTCTTAGGGCCAAAAATCTTTTGCTCAAGCTTTTATTTTCTTTTAAATTGGCAGTATTACAAATCTTTCTGCAAATCTTTCTTTTCTGACAGCAATACTTTGCCAATGGCAGTAAAATTTTCTGGTGCAGTTCAGGAGTCTTTAATCTGAACCCACTTATTCAGTCCATTGGACTAATTGCATTTAAAAAAAACCCCAGACAATTGTCCAGGTCTAAACCACATGTGTAGAGAGCAGAGCTGAGTCCTGAATGAAGAAACAATTCAACGGGGCTTAGTTTTTGTTCATTTTTCAATAATCTGTCTTTGTCTCAGTATGAGAAAAACCCAACCTTTATAAACTCCTGAGTAAACTCTGATTGGATGCTTCTCAGAATGCTTTTATCTTGTTTTGTGGGAAAATAATCTGTGTTTTTATGTTTGAGTAGAAACTTTTTGCTAAGAATTATCCAGCTGGGATTTTTAAAAACACACACACACCCACACACACCCCCCCCCTCTGCTTTGTGCCTCATCGCTTTACTCTGACAGTTCTGGAACAACCCAGGCTGTAGGTGATCAAAGCCTGTGACACAACACTTCATGGAGACAGGTGAGACAGATTACAGACAACTGTTACAGGTCTGTGGAACTGCGCAGGCAGCTGCATCTCTCTGGCATTTCCTCTGCATTTAATTTTAACATCACTTTTTCCCAAGCAAGTTTGGAATTGCTTCAGTTTATGTTGATGGCAGCTGAGCTAGGCAAAATTTTTATTTTCAAATGCAACTTCATTACCTGCATTTGGATTTCATTAAAAGTATGACCTGGAGCCATTGCTTGTGCATTTTCCTAATTGCATAAATCACTAAAATGAGCTTCTACAATATACATTTCCAAAGAGCACCATGAGAATCTCACAGTTTCTCATGAAGTCAGTTGAGACGAAACACAACAGCTTTTGAGGAATGTTAGGAAAGGAGAAAAGAGACACAAATACAGGAAATAATGACGGGCTTAACGAAGACACAGAAAGAAGTTCTCATCATGTTTTCTTGCAATATCAATGTGGGCAGGGTAGTTACTTTATAAACATAATTGAACAAACTGAAAAATCATTATAAAGGGTTTAATGCCCACAAGACAAATTGAATCCATGCATTTCACTTTGAAAAGTTATACTGAAACAAAGAGCTTAGCAGGATAAAAAGCTTCAATTAGACAGTCATAGCATGTTAAAAAAATAACCACAGTTTTTAAAGAGACAGAAACTCTCCTGATTGAAGTGATAACCCAGCCTAGAACATCTGAGACTACAGAGTACCTAAGCATGGTGACAACCTAAATATTAAGAGTAATGTTCTTGTTTGCAATTTTCATTTCCCAGTTTGAAATGAAGTTCAAAAGTTAGTGAAAAATCTGTGTGTCCTTCGATATTTATCATCAGCTGCCAGCTGCTGCCTTGGGTCCTTATTGCACAATCCATTCTTCTGGGGGAACAGATAACAGCTACTGTTCTTCAATAAACATGACTGCTACTGCTACTCAAGGTGGCATCAGTTATGCTGAGGTCTAGGTATCCATTTGGATAGCTAAATTCCTTAAAACTGAATGAAATGGATACCCACAAACTGGCTAGCAGCAATTCATCAAAAACCCAGTTCTACTGAAGGCAAGAGAGATATGAAGGAAAAATATATTTTTCCCAAAGCCAAGCAGAGCACCTTCAGAGCCTGTTCGTACAACCATGAGTCTAAGACTTGCCCCTCAAATATATGTGATCTCAGTCTCTTTCAACACAGACAATTTCTCTGCAACCAAATTTTTCCTTTCTGGCCTCACTGCAGCAAGTGTCTGCAGAGAGGTTGATATGGAAGGCAGGGGCTGTGCTGGCACTGTATGTCAGATTTCCTTAGCTTTGCAGTGTGTCCACCTGATGTTCCTAAACTTGTGGAAGTAGAAGTGACTTTGAACAAGGCTGGTCTTGCACTCCCTGCTATTTTCTGTGTTAAACAGCTTGGCTGAGAGCAGCTGTTGAGTGGAAGAACTGACAGTGGCCTGATCCACACAGCTGCCCCTGGCCACTGATAAATTCAGTGCAGAAGGAAGGCCGAGTAACACGTGTAGAGCCACAAACACAGAAATGAAAGCACAAGTGGGTTTGTCACAAGTCTTTGGGGATTGCTAGATTTGAGCAGACTTCCCTTCTGTCAAGGGAGTGTGGAACAATGTATGGATATTTTCAAACAGTGCTTCCCAAAAATCAGTTTGTAAGTGTTGGCTGGTGTGGGGTAACTAGAACAACTAGTCACTTTGCAGTAAGCTAACATCCCTAGCATAACTTTCAGTTAAGTTCTATAAAATATTATTATGAATGCCAGTTAATATAGAAATGGCAGAACAGCTTTATATTATTTAGTATTCATAAGTTGTTAACAGTGAGAGACCTGTTTTCCTCACCATCAGTTTGATGAATGAAATGTGGTTATCTTTCAAATGGGTGTCTCTAACTAGGAGTTAGCATATATGTATAAAGAAGCAGAGGCAGATCCCCTTAGAGATGAAAAGTAATATTCCTTAAGGGAAAAATTAAACATCATCAAGGGGAGATTTTAATTGCCATAGCTATAGACTACAGATTAAAGATAGGTGTCATTTTCTACTGAATTATTTTGAAATTAATGTAAGAGACAATTAAAGAAAAACCCACTAGATACATTCATCAGTATTTTGTGTAGGGAGTTTTCTGTATTTTCTTCTTAGTAATATCAAAGAATAATTGAATCATAGAATCACAGAAACATTGAATCCTAGAGGGGCCTGAGTTGGAAGGTACCTGAAAGTTCATCTAGTTCCAACACCCTGGCTTTGGGTAGAGACACCTCACACTAGACCAGACTCCCATCCAGTCTGGCTCTGAAACTCCCAGGGAGGAGACATGCACCATTTCTCTGAGCAAATGCCACCTAGTAATTTAACCATCCAGTCATCTTGCATCTTGTTCTCTTAGAAAACGTCTTTACGTATGGATATCTACTCTTCCTCTAGTCGTCTAAATTTACCTCTCTATCCAATTTGTGGTTTTTTGTATGGTCATAGAGTAAATATCCATAACACTAGGACTTGAACAGAAATGTCTACATCCTTCAGGAACTGAAAGAGGGAAATAACATTACCTATTCCCAATTCATCACTGTTGAAGAGCTGGAGCACATCTTCCAGTGAGGATAACTTTAACATGGGCAGCTTAAGCTTTCTGAGAATTGAAGAAAGAAGCACCTTAGAAACAGGAAGAGAGTATTTTATTTTTGTTCTCCAGTCTAGTTTGCTATATCAAACACTGTGAGGTTTGCTGGTCTGGAGTGTCTTGCAACTTTGCAGTACCTGGGTAATCTGCAGAGAAAAGAAGGGAGACATTATCCTGAATAAAAAGTCACCCTGTAGTTTTTGTCAATAGATCAAAAGACTACAAAGTAAAGTAGACAGTCTTGATTTGGCTGATGATTTTCTGATTTGAAAAACAAAGGTAAAGGCATAGAGAGTTAGCTTTTATCCTGCCTAAAAAGATATAAATAATTTGTTTTGTGCAAAGCCATTTTTGATTGCAGAATGTCACTACAATATATTACAATGTGCAATTTTAAAGGTAGCCAACATATAAAAAGAAAACTTGCTTACAGAGGTAAGGCTTTATGTGGTTAGGGAGTCTTCTTCTGTTTAAATTATCACAATGGGCTAAACCATCCTTCAGATAGATCTGTGACACCACACTATCAAGTGTAATTGTTGACCTTACAAAAACCTTTATCTCCTCCCAGATATTTTGTTGCTCTCATGAGCTCAAACCGTTGATGTTGCAACAAGGTAGCAGGAAAAGGTTATTCACTGATGAAAAATCCAAAAGGCAGTTTGAGGATAAAGCTGAAGGCGCCTTTGCTCTATCATAACAAACACTGCATCCGAAAGCAATGCTCATCTGCTTGATTCAGAAGACAGCTTGTCCCTTCCTAACACATATTTTTCGGTAGTGTCCATGAACTGATTTTTAGTATGTGGATTATGGCCACATTACTCACACTCAATAGCACAACAGTTGTCAGGTATTAGCCAAAAGGAAAATGATTTTTCATTTGGACTCTCACTGGAGCCAGAAAAGAAATTTGTGGTTACAAGCTGACCAAAAGACTCCAAGGGACAGGAAAAGATCTTTGACTTTCACTGGTTTTGTTTCAGAAGTGAGCCTTAGTGTTTGGGCCCAGATGGAGATCTGATAGCAGAATTAGAAATTAATCTTTTCTAGGTAGCAAATCTGGGACAGTTGGGTAGTTCTTAAGATAACTATTTCCCAGTGCTCCTGCAGATGCTGAGGTCTTCTGCTAATGCAGTATGCTTGAGGCTTCTTGCACTGGCATTTTATCTTCGCTGCACCCCATTCACCACTCTGCATGTGACATCCTCTGATTTCAATCTCCAGATTTTAATATAGAAGGACAGACATGGGAAGATTTGCTTTACTTCCTGGAGCAGCTTCTCATTAACAAGACAATGTTTTCCAACTAATGTCATCTGCATCTATTGTCCATTTTACTTAGGTTTTGTAAGATTACAATCTCCTGAGCAAATCTGTCCCTCCTTGTTCTTGCAAGGTTCTCTCATTTCAAGAGGAAACATCCTCTAAAATGCACCAGTATGCCATGTTTCATCTTTTTCTAGGGAATGTAAGCTTTAAAACCCATGGTGGTTAAAGCTGTTTCTGTTGTATTCTGTCAGACTACTGAAATATCTTCTGAAGAAAATGAGTGAACTCATAAAATTTTATAATCCCAAACCATTCCATCACTGTGGATTAAAAAAATTCCTGTGGTCCTCAGCTGTTATTCCTGCAGTAGCTCTCAGACTGGCCAGTAAACACACTCCTCTGGGCATGTTTTTAACCTAAATATTGTTGATTTTAACATGAACTCTACCTTGAAGTAATGGACAATTTATAATGCAGCAGGTTATAGGCAGTATATGTTTAAGATACTTTGGGAAAATTGACATTGTCTTCATTAAAAATTACCACCAGCAGTCTTAACATCGAGAGAAAAACTCTCAGTATTCAAATAAATCATAAAACATAAATACATAATGTATCTGGTATATCTGTAAGTGGCCTGGAAATACTGAGTAAGAGAATATTTCGTTTGATGAGACTAGGCTCATATTTTTCCCAACCTGCAGCACTTCCTTTAGGGGCTATCTCGCTTGCACAGGCTTTACCTTTAACATATTTTGAAGCCTGGCTGTCTGTTCTCCTCCCAAGCTCTCCGTTTCCCTCAGGCTGCAGAAGGTGCAGCATGCCAGTCTTCACCCAGCTCTTCTGCTACTGCTGCTGTGGAAGCTTGAAGGCTTTGTCTCTGGCACTAGCTACAGCAAAGTCATGCAAGATATTTGATTGCTTCATTCTACCTTCCAGACACTCAGAGACTTTGCAGAGGGCACTTACTGCTTCACTCAGGTAGTAAACAAGGTACATTTAGGCACAGTGGTGGAAGATTGGGGCCCACAGAGCAGACCTCCCAGGAAAGGGGAGCCATTGGTGGAAAGGTGCAGCTGGAGCCAGAGGGAGGGCTGAATCCTGTGGTGATGATCACAGCAAGCTCAGTCAGGTCTGCTCCAGGCTCCTCACTTGTATGTCTCAGGAGGCATCTAAACCACAGCAAAGCAGGAAGCTACGTGCAGCACTTGTAACACAGAAAGAGGAAATACTTTAAAACATTTAAAAGCACCGTTAAACAAATTAATGGAAATAATATTCTGAAGTAAAATTTATGTGTGTTTGAATGTTTCCATGATAGATTAGCTCAGTTTGCAGACCAAAGATTGAGGTTTTCAGCTTCAAGTCATACTGGGGCTTGACAATAAACCTACATCCTTTTTCCAGTTTATATCCTTGTCAGAAAAAACATTACCTCAGTTATCCGAAAGGATGGCTCATGTGGGTGGCAGCTCATGAGATGGAACAAGTTACTTGCAGGTAGCAACTTTTGTTAGAAAATTTTGCAGATGTGATGTGGGAAAGTGTGATGAGGAGAAGACATGAGGAGAAGCAAACAGAAGCCCCTTTTACTCCTCTGCTTCTGCAGATGATAACTGACAGGCCAGTAAGGTCCCACAACTTCATGGCTCTAGGGAGTGTTTAGTGGAAAAATGAATGAATTGGGTTGATTGATACAGTATTCTGAAGAGAACAACAGCAATGTTGCATACACCTCAGTAGTACAAGATTTTTACTTTTATTTATTATATATCCCCCTGTCCTTTTGCATTTGTGCTTGGGTTCTTGTGCATGCTGAGAAACAGCTGCAAAATCAAGGCCTTCCCTTTGCAGTGAAGTTAAAAACAGTTTGTCTCTACTCTTGTGGATTTACAACATACTGCAAAGGGGCTATGTTTTGAAATTCAATAGAAAAGTACTGATTGCATTTATTTCCTGAGTATAGGATCTCTTTTTGATGTTTCATAGGAAAGAAAGTTTTGGTGAGAATGGTGAGAATGTTAATTCATTGAAACAATCTTGACCAGGAATGTGGTGGGGTCCCCATCACTGGAGGTTTTCAAGTTGTTTCTGGACAGAGTTACAGGTAATCTCATACAGGCTGTATTTCCAATAAAATGTTGGACCAGGCAATCCTTCCAGCCTGGGCTGTCCAGTGAGTCTGTGTTTCACCGATTTCTTTTTTACCCAGCTACAGAGGCCTGTGGCCAGTTTAGGCCCCTAAGAAGCTGCGTCTGTTGCAACTATTACTTTTAAAACGGACAGAACACTTTGTTTCAATATTTAATTTTGGTTTGGTTTACTTGATTCTTTGCCCTGTTGTAAGCATTCTATGCTACATGCTGAAGAGAAAACAAATTACTACTCTTTTCCTATAATTTAAAAGGGATTTGTTTTAGGTCCTAGGCCATTTTGTAATGTGCGTTTGATCTGAAGATCAATACAGGTGACTTCCTTTTCTAGCATAGTTTATGAGAAGTGCTGACCATTCCCGCTTCATCTAACACACAGGCTCAGTAGTCCTCCTTGCATCGTGCCTGGGAAGCTTTGAGGATGCAGCCTTTGTAAGGCCACGTCTGCAAAACATCATCTGCACATCATTTCCCCCTCAGAGCAGGAAATTCAATACTGAAAACAAATCGGACGTTTTTTGAATCTTTGCCGTCTGTAAATTGGGGAAAGCAATGCAGGCCTCTGCAAAGCTTGAGAAAAGCCACTGTATGGGAAGAGATCTCAGACTGCTAAATCTGAAAGACAAAGAAACAGAAATCAGTCTCTCTCCAGTACAGATCCTTGTGTCTGTCACCTCTTTAGCTGGTGACCTGGCGGCATCTTTTGTAAAAGGTACATAAAGCCAGTTGGAGCAGCCCTACAAAACAGCTCCTGAGATGCCTGTTTCCTCACTGGACACCCCGTTATGAAAAGTGTGTCAAGGCTTTACTCCCGGGTTCTTTAGCAGTTCAGCAATGTCTGTTAGCAACTATTGTATTCTCAGAGGCTCCTCCAAGCACCAGCCCATCTAAAGCTCATTTATCCTGTTCATTAAACTACTGAGAAAGCTTCTGTAATGATTGAAGTCCTGTCACAAAAGGAGTAGTGGCTGCAGGGCCGTTTGCTGACCTCACACCCATAATGGGTTTTCAGTCCTTTGTTTGTCACATTATGGAAGTTAAGTCTACTTACTGGGTCCTTGCATGAGTAACCTTGTTTTGTTGTTTTGTTTGCTGTTGAGTATAATTTACCATGCCTTTTGGTAAGTTGATTCAGCTGTTACTTATGCTGTATCTGACCAAAATACAAAATTACCTTTTGGACATAAAAAAACCCAAATTTTAAATATGAGATCCTAATATGTTGTTAAAGACTAGTCAAATAACAAAAACTGCAGCAGCCATTTTTCTGGGATGGGTTCTGTTCTCGCTGATTCCACCATCGCTCTTGATAGATCTATTTAATGCAAAATATTGTTTTGGCTGAAATTATTTTACTTCAGGTCCTGTGTTTCAATCAAATTTCGAATGTATGTTAAACAAAGAGATCTCTCGTCTCCTCTCCTATGTGCCTATTTACTCAGATCTCTTAGTATATTTAATGCAAAGGCCTGCCCTAAAGTGACAGGGACATTTTCATCTAGACAAAAAGTAAAGCTTTATGTTATTGAAGAAGACAACCTCACAACCTCATCAGCAGCATCGAGATTTATCACATTACAGTTACCTTTTCACCAGACAAAAAAAAAAAAAAAAAAAAAAAAAAAAAAGAAAAAAAGTGAAAAAATAGAAAGGAATTCATCTCTCTCAGATTGATCACTCTGTCACCATCGAAGTTTTTACACTGCTATTTCAAGGATCCCTTGGAAACAAATGTTGAGTCTTGCAACACCTTTCCAGCTCCTTTGGCTGGTGGGGACAGAGGAGGCACTCCTGCTGCCACAGGCCATAGATGATAAAAGGAAGTGTCTCCAGGGCCACCACCTGCATGGCATGTCCAGGAGTCCTTTTAGGAGACCCACAGTCACTGCGCCAGATTTAACCAGCGCTGTTGTCCTTACTGGAGCACTCTTCCCTTTCCTTTTCAGAGCGCCTCCAGCTGTTGCTTGCAGCTTTAGCACTGTAACAAAGCACAGTTCTGTTTCAGCGTGCATCTGGAAGGATGCAGCTCATGTCCAAAGTATGCATTTGCCTCTGTCTCTCTTAGTCACACTCACACACACATACACACACACAGAGACAGATGTATGCAGTTGCATACACTTTTAGATATCCCTCCTCACATATCCACACTTCTTCCCCTACCATGGAATGGACCTGAACCATCCTTTGTGAATCTCTGCATTCTTTCAGCAGCTTCTCTTTTCCCATAACACAATTCAAAGGTGTGTTGGCATCAGCGTGGAAAAAGTCTCAAACTTCTGCAAACAGAGGTCACCATTCAAAAAGCTCTGGCTGCATCCCTTTCTCCACTGTCGTTGCTTCATTTCCTGCAGTCCCTGCCTGCATCCTGCCAAAGTCTGGTCTTAAACATGCTGGATATTGGCCTAAAAAGGTTCTAGACTTTGTTTTGACATTTTTCTGTTGTCATTCCTATGCAGTAAGGTATTGTACATTGAACAAAGAGTTAGATTTAATAGAGTGTGCAGCACATGCATTCCTAGCAGAGGGTGACTGGATTTTGTTATGATAACATTCCAAACTAAAATTGACACATGCTCAGCTTTAGAACTGCTCAAGTCAGCTGTGCTTGCTGTTAATGCATTAGAAGTTTCCCAGAACACACAATGGGAGAAGCTTCCAGGAAAGAGATAAGTGTAGGAAAGATTAAAGGCAGTTTCTATAGGCTGTGTTGGTGTTCAGGAATGACAGTGAGGGAGCCAATAGATCAACAGTAAGCAGTTGGATTTTACTCATGCATGCCAATTCCCTTTACTTTTTGAGAGTTAGAAAATAAGGAGGCAATTGGAGCTTAAATATTGGCCTGACACCAGGTTATAGCACATGGCCTTCTTTTCTTTGCTTATCTCTTTGCAATTCTTTTCCTGATGAGCTGAATTACCCCTAGCTGGTTTCTGAACACAGGCTTTCATTTGGCAAGGCAAAGATCAAGACCTGAAACCATTTCATCAGGAACATGCCTATTCCCACTTCCAGGAAAAAAAGGGTCAGTGTTTGTCTGTGCTATTAATTGCTGGGCACTTCTTGATTGCATATTCATCCAAATGCTTCCAGATCCTACCACAGATTTCAAGGTACCAGAATCAATGTAAGTTACACTGTCTTTGACTGCACAGCAACACAGAAGAAACTCAGACACTTGGCATGTTACACCAGGATAAAGTTAAGAACTCGGTATTAACCTAGGAGAAAAAAAATGTCCCTGTCATGAATGTCTTCACGGAAATGAGACTTCTTGTGTTGCAAAATTATACTTGAGATTTTCAAACACAATGTGGCATGCATGATCTTGTTGTGAGGAGGAAATAAAAGAGCAGTTCAAGTGAAATGTTATGTATTTTCTACTTTCAAAACTTATAGTCCAGTCTTAGACAAAAACTGTGGGACAAGTGAGTTTGAGAATACATGTCGTCGGCATAAGGTAAACAGATAATGTAATGTGTCTAGAATCATGCTGAAGCAAAAATTACAAGCCAAGAAAATTGAGATATTGACTTTTATATGTAATGATACTCCATGGTTTTTGTCATGTGGTTAAGATTAAGCCATGTTGGTCTCCCAAGACCTAAATTAGATTAAACAATTTTAAAAGCAGATTCCTTCCAGCCCTTGAAATAGTGCCTAACGCATAATGAAAGCCATTCCAATAGCACAAGTATACCTGTTTATAATTTAATAGGAAAAAACCCCTAGAAGTTATAGTTAAATTTGAGTTGTTCAGGTTTACTACACTTTGTCCATTTGACAACTGTAATCTATAGTGCCTCAGAAGAGGATTTCAAGGTTATTACTTGCTCTTTCAGTATCTGTCCCTGTGAGGCTCAAGAATTGTCTGGACTAACTTGCATACCTTATGAGACACATTCACACAATTTCTGTGAGTTATTGTTTATGGAAGTCTTATGTGCATGGTTATTGAATACAGAGAGCATTCAGTTAAAAAAAGAGTGTTGTATTTTTGTTTAAAAATATTTTTTAATCTATTTCCTTCATATGTTAAAAAGGTCTGTACAATCTTTAGTGTAACTAGCTTAACCAGAAACCTTTCAGCAAAGAAGTTCTTTGCAAAGACAAGAAAGGAGTTGGCTTGGTCAAGATCTGCAATTAAATTTATTGTAAAAAGAGAACTGAACACAGCTCAAAAAGTTCTGGACTTAATCTCTAGATTTAGTAACTTTAACTTCATGAATTTATGGTTTATTTTTTGTGACTTAAATGAAAAACAAATCCACAGAGTGAGTTTTCTGGTGGTCATACATTAATATAACACATTCTTAAGTAAAATAAAAGGGTAACAATGTGCACCCAGCAAATGCATGGCATAGAAGAAGAAATAAAACTATTTTTGACATGTATAAAATAGTGTGTTCTTCCTCTTTTAGGGCACAAAGACTGTGTCAGGATTGCAGAATTTTTTAAGCCCATCCTTTCATAGTTTTATAATTCTGTGTCTGTAGACAATTCTGAAAGCTCACATGAGATTTGTGCTATAAATATCAAGTCACTTGAGCTCATGCTGCTGAAGATACATTGGCATTAGATGCTCCAGACACTGGCACTGTGAAAATATTAAGAGTGATAGATTTGGAAGGCAGGAAAAACACCATCTACTTTCTCTAAAGTCCAGTCCAGTCGGGGCATAACATTAAATTTCAAATCAGCTCAGGAATGTTTTAAACTTCTTTATTGCACAATATTTTACATGAGTGTAAGGGACATGTCCTTCTACACCTCATAAATTTGACATACTGTAGTTTGAAATCTCATTAGCCTTCAGATGCAGCTTGAAAACATTAAAGATCTTATGGACATGTTTTGATATTGTTAGTCTCAAGCAGTGCTATTTTTGCAAGCATGTGTTTTGTATTTGTCCTTTCCATGAACTCGCAATTTTGTTTAGTAACAATATTAAACTATTTTACTATAAATCTAGGGTTTTAACTACTTTGGGGTCCTTGAGATGACTAGTGCATGCTCAGAGAACTTGTACACATAATTTTGTCCTCTGGAAGTACATTAAATACCCATAAATTATAGTGGAGTGTCTTGTGGAAGAATGCCTGCTATTCTGCAGCGAAATCTTAACCTGTTTATAAGTTGGTAGCATATGGCATTTTAAAAGCCATGTAAAGTTAAAGCTGAGGCTTAACTTGTAAATACAAACTAAACATCTTATCCTTAGTTCAACAGATGTGCATACACTGCCCAAAAGAGGGTTCTGTAATTACCTACTAGCACTACTTCATTAAAACAATCAGCCTATCTGGCAAATTTGATGTTATATTCTCTCTGCTCTACAAAAGAAAAATCCAGTTCCTCCAGGTTTAAATGGGGCCAAAAGGAAGAAAGTTATTTTTGCATATTCAGGATCTCACTTAGAGATTCATACACCCATGCTTGATCACTGGTTTGTGTTTCACCAGTTTGTATATAATGTATTGCTTTTTATTGCACATTTTTAAGTGAAACAGAAGTTTTATCTTCCTGCTGTTGGTCAGCGTTGCTGTCTCAATCATTTCAGAGCCATGTAAATTGGAAAGCATCTCTGCTGTGATCTGGCTAACATGGATGCTGGATTGAGTAAATATGGAATGGCACAAATGAGAAATGTCGAGAGGTTTTATAATAATAGTCTCCATGTTAGAAAATGCAAACCATCAATGATGAAAAATATCCATACTATCTATCTGCCTCAAGGAAAAATCCATCTGAACTTTGCCCAGAGACAAACCTTAAGTAATATAAGTTCATTTATGTCCACTGCAACAACCTTTGAATTTAGCAGTTTTTCATGGAAAGGTGCCTGGTCCTCCTCCTTGCCTGAAGCCTGTGATTTGAGCAGTTATGACTCTGAAGGTGCTGACCTCCTCTTCCAAGTGTCTCTTGTGGACTCCAGTGTGCTGAGTAGCTCCTTCCAGGATTTTGAGGCTCAGAAGGACTTCCCCACGGATGGCTGTGCTCAGGTCTTGAGGCACAGTACCTGCTCAAATTGTGCCAAAAATCAAAGATTTATTGATTATAAAAACTGGTGAATGCTATTTGATGAGACAGTGCCAAAAATTTTCTATCAGCTTTTACAGTAGAAAATTTGGGACAGATGTATTTTCTCTTTTCTGCGAGACAGAGGGAGTTTCTCCAAAGATAAACCTTCTTCCAACTACTTCTGTTTCCTGAGTACATATTTGTCTAATTCTCTGATCTTTCTCCAATGTTTTAAAAAAATAAGACCCTTTTCAGCACTGTAGTCAAGGTCTTTGCAGATATGTACTGGGGGAGACAATATTAATTTCCTGAAAAAGTAGTTGTTTTTCAGAGCAATCTCTGTTCTGAAATTTTAATACAAAACCTTCCTCTGAACTCCAACTTATTTCCATGGGAAGAATCATATATCATGAAAAATGCAGAGCAAAGTCCAATCTGCATATCCCCTGGGGCTAAGACTTTACCATATGCTCTTTCCTTATGCTCCTGATCCCTCTGATTCTCAGGGAGAAAATGCATTTCTAAAGACATCTGCAAGCATGCAGCGAACACATTTGTGAAAATAGAGGAGGAGCTTCCCAGTAAAGGGATTCCTATGGGAAACACAGACTTCTGCCTTTTTAAGATAAGAAGCTAGCTTGTAACTGAGCAGCCACTGGTGATACCACTGCCTTTCAGGTAAAAGGTTATCCTATAATGACCATTTTGTTTCATTTGTTGACATTACTACTCCAAGATTTTTGTTAAGACGTACAGCAAAACCTCTTCTCCGTGGATTAATTATCTTGGCCTCAGAGCCAGACAGAGCAGATGTCATTCACATGAATCATTGCACAGATTAAGATTTGGATTATTTCCCCTCTTTCCAGTGTTTTGCAGATTAAATTCCTCACTTAGACATTATCCCTTGCTACACTGCCACTTAGTTCCACCATTCCTGAGCATGTCACTGTTGGCAAGCCATGCTGTATTTGAAGACACCAACCAGATTTGGGTAATGGTTTCTGAAGGCAGTGTCTATTGGCAGTTTTGGGCTTTCTGAGGTGAGATAGGTCTGTGGAAATAATAAGAATGACTGAGGATTCTGCAAGTGCTCTGCACTCATGCTGTCCTCTGCTATTAACCTTTTGCCCTGGCACCTCAGAAGAAATGGGGGTAGAATAATCTGAGGTTTACTGTTTAGGGAATCATACTTTTCTCTGCTCATCTCTGCTTTTAACAAGATGCTCTGCACTCTCCTTTTCACCTTTGCAGCACAAGACTGGCTTTGCTGTGTGCAAGCACATATGGTGGCTCATTAGCTAACCATCCTACAGTTCCCTAAGTCTTCCTGTTTCCCCTTGATGTTCTCGTTTTCCTGAACTCCTTCTCTGCTATGCCATTAATACAACCTTGACACAAATGTTGCCAATAAAATCCCATTCTCTCACTGAAGGCCTTTTATTTTGGTTCATCAACCTGTCTCATATAACTTGGTTTAAAAATGTTTTGATGTGTGTTGAATGACAAAGCCAGATTGAATATCATCCAGGCTAAATACTTACTAGAAAAAAGTAAAATCTTTATTTTCTTTTCTTCCTCAGATCTTTTTTCTCACTACTTTCGATTCACTGGATATAGAGTTGACTGGATGGTTAAGAGACAAAACAAGGTACAAAAAATGTGAAATACCACAAACAGCATGAAACCCTGTCCATGCGAGTATGTATCCATCTTGTTATTTTTTCAAACAAAGCAAAGAGATCTTAAGAATATGCAACCAATTTGTGTTTCTTTTCTAGGGAAAATAATCATGATTGTTACAGTTGCAGGTTTTGTGGGGGTGAAGGTGAAGACAGAGCTTTTGTAGTTTCTATTCTAAGTGGAGTTTAAAGGCAAATGTGTACCTTCTACTCTGCCAGATATGCTTGAGCTTTGGGCTGGCTGGGTCTTCTCTTTTATCTAGGCTGACTTCGCACAGAGCCACATTGTACTTTTGTGTGTGCAGAGGGAAGGCACAGCAAACTTACTCTTGGTGGCAATTTCACTGCAGGGGATATTATCAAAGACCCAGAATATTAGCTCTGCTTACATTTGAGAAATGCACTTTATATATCTGTGTATACAGCATTCTTGACCCTCAGTCTTGGCTGCAAGCTTTCCAAAGTGTCCAAAACATATACATAACAGATGTTTCTTTGTTTCACACCAGCCGCTGTAGACACAGCTGATACTCTTCAGTGGACATGTTTATTGAAACTTTCAGGCAAAATACCTCAATCACCTGGTAAGCATTTTAATTTTAAATATGCCTTTCTTCTGCATACTATGAATTTTGCCTATTGCCTCACTCATTCCCACTGGGTTTTTTGTTTGTTTTTCCACCCCTGCCAACCTTGAACTGTGTTTTCCTGGAGTTTTCATATTTCCCTGGATTTTGAAGCCCAGACACTTGAACTACTCTTTTTTTTCTTTTTTTTTTTTTTTTTTCTTTTTTTTTTTTTTTTTTTTCCACCAAGCAAAATAACAAAAGGGGAAAATTGTGTCCACTTCTGAACAGATCTTTACCACAAATCTTAAGTATTTGAAACTGATGATTTCCAATACAAGATAAAAAACCTTTGGTGTGATGAAAAAGAAGACTTCAGCCACGGCTTGCTGTACTTTTTCTTCTTCTTTCCTAGGCCTGTTCTATTGAAGCTGAAACCATGGTGGCTTTAAAGCAGTGTCTACTAATCTAACCACTTTGTATGGCAGACTAAGAGTTTGCAGGTCTTTATTTGTGGAGTTTATATCGTTATGTTTGGAGAAGCCTATTCTAAACTCACGCCTTAGATATCAGGATGACTTTTCACTAGAGCTGCAGAGTACAGAGCCAGAAGACAGGCACAGGCAAGCTGAGGGAAAGACAGACATGCAGTGTGTTGCCATGAGTGTTTCCTCACTGCACCCACCCAGCTGGGGCGTAGCATGCCCAATGAGTCTTCTCACATGTGAAATGACAAAGATGTTAATTCCTCTAATTTCTCCAGGGAAATTTTGGAGAAATCACCTCTTTTCAGAGCTAGAAATCGGCATGCCACTTTGTGAAACAATTAGACTTGCTGCTGAGTGTGCAAAATATTGATAGAACTCCTTTACCTATCTCTCTCCTTTCTGAGTTCACTACAATTTTAATACCACTCCAGGTGTCACAAAAATAAGGCATGAGTAAACTCACCAGGGAATAGTAAATACACGGGCATAATTCAGGCAAATTTCCTTCTCCTTAAAGTATGAGAGTATAAAACTTTAGGAAGTCACAAAATAAACCAGATACAATTGAAGATAACATTGAAAAACATCTTTCATTTTTCTCTTTTAGATATCCTGTCCCTATTTCATTAGAACGTGCATCTGTATCTTGCAAGTGTATCTTGTATCACTTTAAAGATCATATTTTTTTTACATCTATTTTTTAAAATTCTCTCAGTAAGAGTGCTGGAACTCCTTTTCCTAGGTGATACGGCTTTTCCAGTAGTTAAGAACCAGTTCCAACAGAAGAGAAACATTTTTTTGCCTTCCAACATCTGTTGAAAAGGCTTATTAAATGCTCGTACTAGAGAACCTGGGTTTGATTTCCCTTTAGCAGTGCCTTAATGAGTGTTTAGAGTTCTTTTGCCCTCAGGCTTTGTCAAGTGTACAAGAATTAACACAAATAATTGCATCTTGGCAGCCTGCTGCAGTCCTGCACACAAACGAAAGCATCCTCTGCTACAGTGTTAAAGCTTCACCAATCTGTTGGGACCAAAATGTAGCAGAACTTGGACCAAATGTAGCAGAGGGAGGATCTTGGAAACTGGAATTCAAGAGAGGCAGGCTGACATTGAAAAAAATGTTAAGGGTGGTGTTGGTGCTGTTGCAGTTCTCTGGAAAAGGAATTTGTTAGTGCCATTTATTCAGACACAAAGGCCTTTCTATGTTATTCTTTGAAATTAAGTGCAATATTTAAAAATCAATTCTTAAAATGGAGCAGTGGTATGAATGTCTTTGTTCAGGCATTCTCTCCTTGCTTTGAGTGTGCAGAGCTCATGTGAGCCCAGCTGTTCTTCCAAAGCAGCTCACAGGAAAAGCACCCTGTCCAGAGGTTGTAGCTCTGGCCAGTTCCATCTGACTGCCTACACCTGAGACATTCTGTTCAATATAAAGAACAAGCGTCCAACTATCCTCATTCGAGTGATTAGTCCCAAGATTTTGCCTCAATTTCACCTTGTGAAGGATGATTGATTATCCAGGTCATATCAGAACTCGCATCCAAATACTGATATCTAGGAAAAATCTCTAAATTATACATCCAATGCACCATTGAGAAGGTGTGAGAACAAACTGATTCCCAACTCATTCTTAAAGTCTTCCCAAGGATATGGAGGGTGATTGGTGAGAGCAAGAACAGATGAAGATGTAATTTGCCTTTCACATTTTAGTTACTTTAGAGTTCAAGAAATACATTGTTCTTGATAAGAATTTACTCTGAGGAGGGATTTTTCTCTGCATATTTCTCTGCATTTTTCTCACTTTTCTTTCAGTGCAGGCTGAGCTCCTCATGTTTTGTGTCAGTGATTCTACAGCTAATAATAGGACTCGTTGGAAAGAAAGATTGTTGAAGTTTTCAGCCTACTATTTGATAGTCAGGCACCTTCCTGTTATGAAAGCAAAGGACTTGGCTAGCAGTTAAGGATTTAACTGGTGGTATTTCAGCCTTGAAAAACTGACAAAAGCTCTCCAAAACTCTACTTATACCCCTTAAATACAGAGAAGTACCTAAACACGTTCAGAGAAGGAACAGAAAAAAGAAAGAAGCAAATATTGTTTTCATTACTTTTTCCATAATTTCACTCCTTTACAGATCACAAATTTTGTAAAACATTATGCCTCACAAAAACAGGAATACATTAGTAATTCACTGAATTTTTGAAGGGAGAATTACATATATCCAAATTTTTCTTTATGTGAAAAATTTTTGGTGAGCTCTCTACAGCAGGTCCTGGTCCCAAATGGGAGGACATGTTAGGTTAGAGCTGAGCTGCGTGCCTGGAAAGGAGACAGAATGGAATAAAATAATGATATGAAGCCACTCTTGATCCTTCTCACTCCCACCTGTCTTGGATATGAGGATAAAGAGTTTAGTTCTGCAATCTTGACCTGTCTGAACAAGCAGCAGGCCATTTAAAACAAATACTGAACATTGAATAACTATAACTGTTAATGTTTACATTGCAGAGTTTGTTATCATTATGTTTAATGCTTCTCAAATATATGGTGCAATTATTTTAATATACCTGTCACCCATCTCAAAAGGTCTAGGGGTAAGACCCAAAGGTTGCCCATACACAGAGTTATCCTGGATCTGCACTAACTACAAACGTGTGTCTTGTCATCTCCATTCAAGCACTTTTAAATGTGATGTTCCTCTGGGTGGATGGTTTCTCACTGACCTTCAAGCAGTGCTCATGTTCCCTTATCCCTAGGAGTGACATTGGTGCCAGCAGTATCCAGCTTCTAGGAAAATACATTTTCTACACCCAGTGAACTGTATTTGCATTCCTGTGAACACAAAAAACTGCCTCTGCAATTGCCTTTCAGAAAATACAGCTCTCTAGTCAAAACAGATGTGGTCCTTTGCCAGGTTTCACAGCATCTGTTTAAAAAAGAGGCTCTGACTGTGTGACTCTGCCTGTGAAAGGAAACATGGGTCACTTTGTAAGAAATGGAGCTGAAAACAACTTGTCTTACATGCAAGGTACTTCTCTCTGTACTTCCTCACCTAGGAAAAGAAAGGCAGAATCCCATTAGCTACACCAAGGAGCAGTTTATTCAAAAGGCAACTGGAAAGCCTATAAATTTGTGGCAGACAAAACATTGCAAATATCCTGCATATTTATTTTAAGAGAAACCCTAAAAAAAAAAAAAAAAAAGAGGTCTGTTTCACCAAAATATATGTTGAAAAGGAGACCAAGGCAACAGATAAATTGCAGTTTTTGGCCTGTGTTGGAGAGATTTTCCTCAAGGCTCAGTAATTGCTACAGTCTGCTAGAAGGATGGCAAGGAAGCAGGTAGCTTAAATGGGAGAAACCATCTCCATTCCCTACAAAGAAATTACACTCTTGCATAAAACCAAGGCTCTCTTTCTGGAAGGTCTGTATATATTCATGTAGAAAGAAAAAACCAAACATAACTACTTGCTGTGCTACCATGCATATAATTACAGTTGCGAAAATATGTGAAATGAGACAAAACATTTTCTGGGCTGTTCTCTTTAGAGGGACACAGAAAACTGCATAATAATAACCCTGCCAATCTAGAAATGTGCAACTTCTGCTCTGACACATGGACATAGCTTTAAAGAAATTTTGACTGTCCTGCCAAATGAAAAGACACTTAGATTTACTATGCTCTCTATCCTAGGTTAACAGACAACCTGAGGAGTAAAAGACATGCTTGATTTTTTTCTGAAACATATTATTAATCTTTGCTTTCTTAACTCTTTGTCTTCTAGTTCAGTAGTTTTCAATATCCTTCCAACACATGAATGTCAGAAAAATTCCCAGTTGGAAAATAGACCAACTTCTTCAACACTGATTGTTATAAAGCATTTACAGATTTGCTTTCTTTTGTCACACTTCACTGACCCTTTAAAAGCAGACTTCAGTCCCCCACAGTTTTGCAGTCCACAGGCTGAGAACTACTGCTCTAGACATGTTCAGCTTTGATACGTTGTTGACATGTTTATCTGTCAATTGTGTTTTTAAGCAGTTGCTGTTCAGAATTAGATCAATATGTGCCAGCAGCTCATGATCTGGAGAAAAGGGGACACTTTGGATCATCCCTCAGCATGTCATGTCTGTGGGAGTTCTGATCCAGTGACAATCTGTTTCTCAGATCACACAAGCACACAGACATACACACACATAAGGAGAGAGGATATCATATTTTTAATCATGAGCAAATATCTGCTGCCTATATACAGATTTACAAGCTGAATAAGCCATCAATGTTGAGAGGGTTTTTGCAGAACAAGGAAGAAAGAGAGGTTTTCAGGGACGGCAGGACTAAAGCTGCTCTTCTTTAATGAGAACTCCCAGGCTCATCTGCAGTGACCTTCATGGCAGGCCTCCCACAGACTTCAGTCAGGTCAGGGTTTTCTTTGAAAACTGTGTGCTGGAACATCTCTTTGCTCAAAGAGTGTTTACGACTTGGAGGAAATGGAACTTTCCCATTTAATGTAGAAGGCTTTAAAATCCCCAAGCATTTAATTTTCCAATGTTAATTTCCCCACCATAATGCATCTCATTGTAGCCTCAGAACCAGGGGTTCAATCATGTGTCACTATGACCCTGATTGGCAGAGAGTAACAGGACTCTGAAATTACACAAAGTTATACTTATTACAGCATTACAAAGCTTTTGGCTTAGATTTCCCCTTTTTTTCCCTGGATTAGGGGGAAACATAGTTCAAGGTTGCCCAATGTTAAGACAAATAGAGCAGCAAGTCCATCTCTGCTGTTTTTCAACATGTGGTTACTTTCTGTGCCCTCAAAGGACTCCCTATCCATATCCTTCCAAGACCAGCATTAGCCACATGCTTATGTCTAATGCTTAGGGGATAAGTGGTTTGACTACTATAAGCGTTTTGCTTAATCTTCTAAGTCATGGAGTTCCACCTGGTGCTAAAGATAAAAAAATTTCATCTTTGTAGGTTTGTTAAAAAGGTGCCAGATGTTACAAGTTATCTCCACTTTTCTCATTAGAAAAGCCACCAACAGATATATTACAAACTTGCAATCTCGATGCCAAAACAGGTTTGTCATAAGCTAGTTAGTTCTCAGCACTCATCAAAACAGTGTGCAAACTCCCATTCAAGCTTAAGCAAAATTGATTGCCACTAACATCTTTAAAACATCAATCTGTCATCCTCCACCAGAACATAAAGACAAAGGGGTTTGTATGTTTAGCAAAACGATTATATTTTGATGAAGGGATTTTTAATCAAAAATGATAATTTCTCCTGTTTTTGAAGGACCCTTTCAAAATGAAATGAAATTTTCATTTTCATGGCTCTCCACTAGGCTTTTTAATGACATGAATGCCATCATCCCACTTCCTACTGAGTTTTCCCGAGACTTCAATACCAGGAATTACTTGCTCCTGTAGAGCAAATAACCATGCTAAGTAACAGAGTACTATTGTTAGTATAATGTTCAAGATGCTAAAGTTAATCAAAAGAGAAGTGAAGGTGGCTTTTAGAGCAAGATTTACTTGTTGTTGTGTCTAAACCTGTGCATTCCATTACCACTAAGCAAAATCACAAGGCTGTAAATTTTCACCCTGTAGTTCTAAAGTTAGGGATTTAAAGGCAAGAAAAGATTGCTTGAACAGAACAATTCTTCTATTATTTTTTATAGATGCATTACTGTTAACCATGATTGCAAAGATGAAAAAACTTCTTTAGCAACACTCTACTGAAAAAAGGCACTTCTAGATTGAGCTTGTCTTGCTTCAAATCTGATCTTTAAGCTGGATTTTGCAGTACTGATGCCTTCTAAAGGTTCTGTCAAAGACAGGTCTTTTCCTTAAACCTGAGATTTCCACTCACCGCACATTTGCCACCTCTCTGGGCTCTTGTCTCACCACAATAAGATCTTCTACTTTCCTAGAACAGAAAAAACTTACAAAATTACTGGTTACTTAGTCAATTTAACATGTTTCCTAAGTATGGGTTTTGTACATGTTAGGCTACGTTTGCTCTCCTGCACTCAAAGCCACTTCTGGGCATGAAAACTCTCCTTCCTGAGTGCCATCGTATGGTCTCCCAGAGCACTCAGGTATTTTCCTGATTTAGTCCTCTCAATAATTTTATCTTATGAAGCTGTTGCAGTGATACAACATTAAAGAGTTTGCGTAACAATTTTGGCATCTTCATGGGCAGCAGGGATTTGAATTTCCTGAAAGCAGCCAAGACAGAAATCCACCAAACAAAATCCTCTAGCCATTGAGCTGACATCTGATAATTTGCTCCCTTTTGAAACCATATTTTAAGAGGATGAGCAAATGCTCTGTTCATTTTTCTGGAGTTGAAAAAAGTGATTTCATAATATTCTAGACAGAAGTTCATGTAACTGAGGCTACTTCGTGTAGAGGTGACCAGGCATTTCTGAATCTCAAGGCCTTCTTTTTGAAAGGAGTCTCTCCTCCTCAGCTGAATGAAAATCAAATACCCTGTGTACCTCAAAGGACTAATCAAGCTGTGACTACCCTATCCTGACAAATCATGGAAATTGCTCAACAACAAACACTCTTTTTCTCCATCTTTCATTCCTTTTTTCACACGTGCAGCAGTATGGTTTCTTCCAGCTGTGATTCCTCCTCTGTTTCCACTTTTAGAAATCCTGAGAAAGGGTCCTCAGGATTAAATATGAAAGGGGATGGGGGAGGATACCATTCCAATGTGAAGATTGTGGAGATTAAGATGTAATGTAACAAAACATGTCTTCTAGAAATATGTGCTCAGGCATTTAACTGTAAGCAGGCCATTTCATAGCTTTTGTTACACTGGACTGCTGCCAGCAGATGAAAATCACACAGAACATGCAACTTAACAATGAGATTTTTTCCTTATTAAACCTAACTACCAGAGACAGCCATCACCTCCACTGGTGCTCTGCCTTTGGCCCCCTTCTGAGGTCTAGGCCATTAAATTGGTTCCACATGACAGGACTTAGAATGCTGAAAATCAATCTAACGTACGATTCTGAAGTTTGGTTTCCCTTAAAGAGTCATATTTCAAAAGTTTGTGGCCCAAGCCCTTTCTCTTCCAGCTGGTCTCTGCAAGCAAGGACCATTTAAAACTAATTTAAATACTGTAAGAATTTACCTTAAGGTCTGTCTCTGCATACATTTATTTTTAATATTAATTAATTAAGAGAAGAAAAGCCTACTAAAGGATATCAAGCACTAATATTATGGTATTAATTGCAGAGAATATCAGAAAGAATGAAGACTAGCTGATTGCTGTTTACTTTAAGAATTTACTATACAATTAAACAGTTCATTTTCAAGCTCTCCTGTCTCTGACACAAATTACAGTTTAATGATTTAGTTACTGGCAAACTAATGGTGTACTGAATGTTGCCTTCTGACATCATTGGCCAGTCTAACAAATATTTCAGGATAAAGAAAATGAACCTTTTTTGTTTGTTTATTCCAGCCCCTCTTATACTGAGATCTTCTTGCCTAGGAGAAAGATTATATACCAGCACTTAAGTGCTCTTGATATATTTGTTCCCAGTGGCCATGGAAGAGCTGTGTTTATTTCTTTGCTAATTAATTCTTTGTGATCATTTTACTGAAATGAGGCTTACTCTCCATTTTAAAGGTCGTTTTAGTAAGATTAAAAGCAACATAATAAGAGTTGTATAAATATTTTGATGTTCCCCTGTTTACTAAACAGAATACAAGGAATTTGGTTTTTTTCACTGAGCCATTTTTTGCACTATCCAGGCTTAATTTATGTCAGGAGGGTTAATATTATACAAACAATCATTTATTTCAGAAGAAATGTGATCATTACTAAGCTGTTCTATTGGTTAACGAAGAACCTCTGCTTTCTTTATCCCAGCTGGATTGAGGTAATTGCCTTAGGCTGCAGGCAGGAGAATGGGAAGTAGGTGAAGCATGTTGAAGATTAGCCACACAAAGAAACTGCCTAAACAAAGAAAGAAAGGGCTCCAAGAGGAGGAGGAGAAAGTCTCTCAGCCCAGACAGACATACTGGGAAAGAAACTGGTCGTAGCTGCTCACTACTTAATATCCACGAAAAATGAGGAAGAGAGTCATCAGCAATTCCTGTGGGCTAATCTGTGCATGTGCAAGCAAAGTGGGTTCGCAGGCACTTTGTGAAAAGAAAGAAAATGTGACTGTGACAGCCCATGAGTGACACCAGTCATTAACCCAAATGTTGATTTACAAGGTTGTTTGAAGGTGAAGCTCCTCCTTACTTTGGTCTGTTTATGCTCACACTGGAAACCAGAGGAGTCTATTTAATCATGTTGAAGAATCAAATTAAATCTACAAAAATCTCCCCAGCCACATTACCCCTTGACATTCCACTACCCCATATGTCCCAAACACACTAATGGTTTTTGTCTCTTGTATTATATATGGGAGTCACCCTTTTCAACTGAAGAAATTAAAGTTTCAAAAAGTTTAAACTTGATCACAACTCACCCTGGCTTCACCAAAAGGCAAATAAGAAAAATAAGATAACTTCATAGAGTCATAGAACAGAATCATGGACTGGCCTGGTCTGGAAGTGACCTTAAAGAGCCTGTAGGTCCAATCCCCCTGCCATGGAGACAGACACATTTGATGTTGCTCAGGGCACCATCCAGTCTGGCCTTGAGCAATCTCTGGGATGGAGCATCCACAATTTCTCTGGGAAACCCATGCCAGTGCCTTACCACCCTCACAGTAAAATAAAGAGTTCCTTCCTGAGTAGAAAATTTCTTCTTGAAGAAGAAAACTTGTCTTAGCCATCTGTCTTAGAAAGAGATGAACTCTCTAAAGGATGCTCACTTCTTTCTACTGTCTGTAAAAGAAGATTATTTATCAGTAGTACAGGCTTCAAAGCCTAACCCTAAAGCACCTAACTGAGAAGACATTCTCCATACAAGCAGGGATTTCAATTTCTGCTGGAGAAAAGTCTGTCCTTTACACTTCCAGGAGAATAGCAGTTTCACCCCAACAGTGTGTTTCCAGCTGGCCATCTTAGTTGAGAATCACAGGAGTGCTTCGTATTATTATTTTGCCCATGAAAAATCTCTACTGCCTTGGCTGAAGCTCACTGCAAGTGATATCCAGTCAAACTAAATCATGGTCAGCCTTGGAGCACCATGTAGCACAAAATGTCCACCAGCAGACACAAGGAGACACCTTTGGAAGTCCCCTTGGTGGAGACAAACCTTTGGAAGTCCTCCAGAGAACATCTTCTTGTTCTCTAAAGAAGGGCACTGCATGTCAGAGACATGCAGTCATGCTCTTTGAATCTGGTTATTCCTATGGATTCAATCACTGTCCTTCAATCACTGCCCTTCAGTCAGTAGTTACAGGATAGATCTTGATTTGAAAAACCTTTACTTACTCCAAAATAAAGAACCAGCATTCATTTTTAAACTTTTTAAAATTATTCCTGTTTTTACATAGCTTCTAGCTGAAAAGCATGATGGCTCACACAGCAGAACAGCATTGTTAGACAAATAAGGCTGGTTTAAATGTATTAATCCCTTTGCTATTTCTATACTAAAATAAATATGAGCTAAGCCAGAATATGAGTAAGAGTGGTAGTCTAACACTTCATTAGCAACCAGATGAACTAAATTTCACATATATTTCTCAGCTGCAACAATAGAAATTTTCACAGACAACTAAAGCAGATTTTTCAAAGTTAGGCTAAAAGTAGCAAAGAGTTTAAGAAGAGTTTTGTTACTTTTAACCAATAGTTAAAATTAGAAAAGCTCTATCTCCTCTATGTTAAGAAGAAGAAAAAATATGAATAAAATAGTAGTTCTACTGATGTCCTGCAAATGCCATATGTCTGTTCATGGACTTTAACTATCTCTGGATCAGGCCATCATTAAACAATTGGCCATATGTGCTGTTACACACCCTAAATTTCTGACCTTATCTCTGTTTCCATAGCTTCTGTGATATAATTGGGCTGGACCCATCTTCTCTGAGACTTTACGCACCAATGGACACGAGATTTAGTCTATCTGTCTAACTGGGCTATCATTTGGATGTCACATTAGGAGGAAGGATTTTTAGAAGTTTTGTCACCGAGTAGGCACATATCAAAGTTATATAATGGGGGGATTTTCAGTGATCCTTATGACACAACATTCCACTGAGACAGTGAGCACTCTGAGATAAGCTCTGGTCTATCCAGAGTGAATGACAAATCTGTTCATAACAATGGGATCAGAAACATGTACTTGGATTCATTCCCCTAGAAAGAAGCTGGTTGGATAATTTTATACCATAAATACCTAATGTGTCAGTGAAATGTTTTCTGCACTCAGGCCTTGTAAGTGGTATGATTTTTTGTTGTGCTTGTTTTAAAATGTGGTTTGGAAATGTCTGCAATCAACATTTCAAAACAAGCTTTACTATCTTCAGCTAAAAGTTGCACTACCTGAATAATATCTTTTCATACAATGGGTAAATTCTGTCAAAGCATCTAAAGTCTTTCTCGTCTTTTCTTGCTGAATACACATTTCTGACTTTTATTCAGGAAAGAGCTAAGGCAAATGTGAGCAATCAACTGACTTTTTATTAGATCAATGCAGCACATTGCTTCATGAGTTTTTCAGAGTGCAAAAATCTCAAACATTTCAGCAAATGAATGAAATCACAAATCTTGCTACCCAGTAGCAATACAAGTTTATATGATTTATAAACATCAGCTTCAACCATTCAGGAACACCAAAGGTGTATCATATTCCTGCTAGGAATATCAGGAAAGTTGATGATTTATCTGTCAGAGGTGATTATGTTACTTTGGAGAGCAAGCGCTTGTTTGTTTTTTTAATCATTGTCATAAGTTTTGATATTAAATGTAAATATTGTACACTCTAAATTTTGCTTTCATTTTCAAAGACATGAAAACTCTTGGCATGCCTTTCCAGTCTCAGAGTGATCTTCATTTGCTTGCTCACTTTCAGAACACTAATAAACTGTAGATTATCTCTTTGCAGAGCCAAAAAATCTTATTCATCTGTGGACTATCACATAAATGCTGAAGTGATTTTGATTTATAATGCACAAAATGTAAGATCTGAGTGCCTAAAATTCGTCTTTTCCTAAATTGCTCATGCCTAAGTATTCAGTTCTCCAGAGATTTGTCTATATCTCACTGATGCCTACCAGTTGTAGAACTGTTCTATGGCCTACTTTTTTCTATTTCTCCATAGTTATGAGGCTTCTCTTTCCTGCCACAGTGGTGTTTTAAAAAGTAAAATCTGCTGTGCATTTTCTTGCTGCATGCCTTTATTCCTGTTTGGAATTATCCAGCGAAGATGACATGTTTTTGATTTTGATTTGAGGACATACAATATCTATTGCATCATTGTTTTGCCTGGGGCATTCAAAGTGCCCTGGCAGATGAGTGCCTGCATGCTTCTGACTCTTGGATATGAGGAGAGCCGTTTGAACAGCTACAGCCAGCTCTATTGTGTTCAGAGCAAACTCTGTGAAGTTCCTTTCAGCTACATGTCACTTCCAGTTTATGTTGTCTGAAATTTTAACAATGATAGATGGTACTAGGCTCTTTTCAAAATTCTTGCTCAATCAGAAGCTGATATCCAAACATAGCTATACACAGGGTTTTTTTAAGAATTATGACTTTCTCAATAAGTGTGAAACAATTTTCACGGGCACATTCAGGTCATATTTAGACATTAAGAACTTTTACTCTATATTGTGTGTTTGTCACTATTATTCACCTATGTGGAAGAAAGAGTGATCTAGACAAACCTGAAGAAGACACAAACGAGAGCTGCCCAGTGCTTTGTTTACAGGGAATAATACTGTTCTGTTTCATACCACTGTCAGTTTGATGGTTCTTTACAAAGACTGGGAGTGCTTGTTTTAACAGAGAAGCAGGCCTAACTATTCTGCAATAACTCCCCCGTGTGGGCATTTCATTTTCCTCTCTATTTCATTTTCAGAACAGGAAAGCTGACTCAAATATTAGTCTTTCTTTCATTTATAGTGGCTGCACACAAATTTTTCTGGTATGCTTACGATGTATGGAAATCTTGGTTGGTCTCCTGTCTCAATAAAATTCAGAGCATGTTATCTGTGCTAATCTCAGTATGAGCAAGCTGTTTTGAAGGTTGATTTCAGTAGGGTAAGAATAACCTGTATTGGCTGTACTAGTACAAAAAGGCTAATAAGGCATCTTTTGCTCTGATTTAATTGGTTGCCTCTGACACCTCTGGAAGCTCCAGCTGACCAAACCAGCTTCACCTCAGTTTGTTTACTGAAGTTAGGCAAAGCCTGTTGGCTGTCAAGGCTCGGAGCATGCCTTAATCAGCTCTTTGTAGGGCTGGTCAAAGCTGACACCTATGCCTTGCTCATGCTGACAGCATTCCTCACACCCATGGAGGCAAACTGTCAGGGCAAACTCTCTGTGTGGCACATAGACTGCAGAACTTTGAAGGATTGTAAACCGTCCAAAACTATCTAGTCAGTACAGCTATGAAACTTTGTATCGAAATCTTAATGCAGTTAATTAATACTTTCTAAGCAGCTTGTTCACAGTAATGTGGTTAATTAACAGTCTCTAAGCAGCTCAGTCACAGTAATTCTGATTGCTTTCCTCCTTCTTAACTAGAAAAAAAAATGGTCATCTAATTACCTAATGAAATTTGTGAAATAAACAAACACTGATAAACACTGATTTTTTTCTTCACTTTAACAAAGACTATAATCTAAGTCTATTAATTGACAGATAACCAGATTGTGAAAGACTGTGCCATGTTTCTGTTGCCAGTAGGTTGGGTCACACAAGCATCCCAGACAGGTTTTAAGTGGGTACAAATGTATGTTGGCATGAAGAGGGAAAGTGATCCTCCAGTTTGTTTCCCTGTTTGAGATGGTTGATTAACAATGGGCTAGAGGTAGACAGGAGAGTGGTCATTTTCAGGCTGAGTAAACAGAGCAATTTCTCACCCAGGAATCTCCTCTGTGGCAGCTGTCTGAGCAAAAGGGAACTCGTCCTTCGCATAGCGAGAAAGAAAATTGTGAAACAAGTCTTCTTGTCTCATCTCTTTAGCTTATTTAATCTGGGACCTAAGGTAACAAGAGACAAAAATAAAGGCAGTTTACATCCTCTTTTCAGATGGACTCGTCCCAGGAAATCCTGTCACTTTTTTGATGTGATTCCAGACCATATACAAATGTCAATTACTTATGTCTTCAGTTCAGGAGAAAAAAAATGAACTACCAACCCTTATGTCTTTGCTCCTCTAATCATTGTCCAAACTTGTTCCCTGGATTTGCTCTTGAATGTGTCTAGACTATGCATTGAAAATGCACATTTTTTAAAACTGTCAATTAAATACATATTACTATCTATCAATACGCAGCTTGCCTGACACAATTTTCTTTGTTTAACTTTCCTAAAGGACCAGCTTCTCTAAACTGAAATGAACCCTTCATAATTCCTTGTTGAAGTGAATTCAGTCTTTCTTCAAAAATGTTCGAAATGGAAGTTCTCTACTTATTAAGATTTTATTAATTTGATAAATCCAGGGTAAGTACCTCACAGACTTACTAGTCTAATGCATTTACACTTACTCCAGCACTTGAATTTTCCAGCAAATTCATGAAAATGTTGGAACTCTTGAAGGGACTGAGCATCTGAAATATCAAACTGACTGTTAGGTCTAGCCCCCTGCGTTTAGCTGATCAGTGATGTAAAGAAATCTGACTAAAACAAAAAAAAAAATCCCAGTTTCTTAATAACCAGATTCATACAGCAGATCTCATTTCATCTAGGCTGGATGTCTGCTGCCACTGGTTGAAGGATAAGCATTGAAGTTCTTATTGCAAACTTCAGCAGTATTGCTGTTTTTCAAATGATAGCAGAATAGCTAAGTACACCTGAATAATCACTTGTTCATTCCTGTGATTAAATAAATAATAGCCATGGCATCTTTATGTAATTTGCTCTGTAAGAATATTGAAAAATTTTCCAAAAAATAAGGCAATTCTTTGTTATAGAAGTGAAATAACAGCCTCAGAAATCAGATTTTGTGAATATGTTGAAGTTGGTGGGATATATGTATTGACACTTGTCACTTTAGCAGACAAAAAGGTTCAGAGATGAAGCGGCCTAAGTGTCCTTGGAGTCAGTGAAGAGATTAATGCCTTTGTAGCCTAATTCAAATATTAAATTTAATCCCCTGTATACCGACATCTGTGTATTCCCCAAACTTTTCACTTTGCATTGTACTGATGGGTCTGGTTTCACACCAGGAAGATATTCTTATGAGTTCTCTCACTTCTCACAGTTGACTCATTTGTTTTTAAAATGCAGTCTGAATTTTCTTCTCCTAACATTTGAAATTATTTGGCCTAGTAAGGCTTTCTTATATTTTGACGACTTGGTAGAAACACTTATTGTGTGCCCTTACTTGTATTTTACCTGTAGTGATGGGCTTTATGCTGACAGTTATATTATTTGACTTTCTCAATCTTTCTAAGTCTTGCAAGGTTCAAAGCATCACAGAAAATTCTGAGTTTGAAGGGAACCAGAAGAATGATCAAATCCAACTCTTAAGTGAATGGCCCATACAAGGATCAAACCCACCACCCTGATGTTACTAGCACCAGGCTCCAACCAAACTGGGCTAGTTTAAATATATATATAGAGCTATATATAGATATATATATCTATATATTAAATATATAATACAAGTTTTGCTTGTGCTAGTACCAGTCCTAAGAAAATCTCTCATGTAGAAACAGACAGGAAAGTCTGAAGGAGCTCTTCTCACTGCCTAACAAATTTTCTCTCTCTTTAAAATTCCCAAGTTTTCTGGTGTGAATGCCACCCTGTCCTGGGGTGCATCAGGCACAGTTTCACCAGCTGGGCAAGGGAGGGGATTGTCCTGCTCTGCTCTGCATTGGGGTAGCCTCACCTTGGGTGAGATATTGTATCACCCAAAACTGCCCCCAGTTTGATAAAATATTCTACCAGTTTGGTAAAATATAAAAAAGAGATATTAAGCTATTAGGGAGCGTCCAAAGAAGGGCAACAAGGACAAGAGAGGATCTGGAGGGAGAGCCTTACAAGGAGCAGCAGAGGTCACTTGGTTTGTTCAGCCTGGGGGAGACAGAGTACAGACCTCACTGCAGTCTGTGATTTCCTCGGGAGGGGAAGAGGAGGGGCAGGCACTGACCTCTTCTCTCTGGTGATCACTGGCAGGACCCAAAGGAATGGCCTGAGGTTGCGTTGGGGCGGGGGATTTAGGTTGGATATTAGACTAAGGTTCTTCCCTCAGAGGGTGGCTGGGCACTGGAACAGGCTCCCCAGGGAAGTGGTCACAGCACCAGCTGGACAGACAGAGCTCATGGAGTGCTTCGACAATGCTCTCAGGCATGTGGTGTGATTCTTGGGCTGTTCTGCACATGGCCAAGAGTTGAATGATCCTAATAGGTCCTTTCCATCTCAGCATATTCTATGAATCTATGAAGTTGCATTTGTCCCTTTCATATTGAGCAGACAGGGAAAGCTAGATGTCAGTGTGCTAAGTAAGAAAGCAAAGATAACCCCTGAGTTTAGCTATACTTCTGAGCATAATCAGCATCACAAAAGGCCGTATAACTAGCATCCTTTGATAGCTGTCTTTTAGATCCCTTTCCAAATAACCAAATAACACATGCATCTATCTGTATTACCTGATGTAGCTTTTACCACACTTGCAGACTGACTCCCAGAAATACTCCCTTGGATGTTTTAATTGATTTAATGTTTTAATTGATCTACTTGCTTTAATTTATCTGTTAATTGATGTTTTAATTGATCTACTGCTTCACATGTTTGTGCTGAAAATACATAGGCAAATGTTTTATTATACTATCCAGAAATGTATCACTACACTTTGCATGTTACAGAAAGATAAAATGTTAGGGAGAGAGTGAGATGACTAGAAGTTTAGGAGAGTGATAGATTCCCGAGAACAGTGAATTAGAAAATACGAGAGGGATTATTTTGTTCTGCTTCCTCTGCTGTCAGCATGATGTAGAGCAAGACACCAGCTTTCTGTTTCCAAAGTATGGAAATGTTAGTTCCTTTGCTACAGTTTGACTGTCAAAGCGAGGTAAAACCAGACACGTTTGTCTTTTTAGTACAATTTTTCTCAGCAATTTTATTTATCCATGCAATCTCATCCATGAGCAACCCAGTAGGATTCAGATTTTAAACTCAGAGGGTAATATCTCAAACATTTTTTCTGCTCTTTTTAATAACACAGACTGCCAAATTTTACCCAATGACCTGTGAACCAATACTGTGAACTTATTAATAAAGCTTGTTTTTCCTACTACCTGGTGTGATGTTTGACAAGACAGATGCTGTGAATGGCAATATTAATGCCAACCAAGTTCTGTTACGGGTACCTGTTTTGCAGCTAAAACAAGCAGCCAGAACTTGTTCAATATATACTTAGACAAGTATGACAATCTTTGTAAAGAAGGATTTATTGAACTGATTTTAAAATGTCATAAGGGAAAATAAGGTGGGCTAATCACCACACAATAAATGGGATAGAAAGTAGATGAACACAACCTGATCCCCACCCTAATTTTAACAGCAACTTATCACAAATATTCTCTGCTTTAAAAAAATTAATCATATTAATGCTAACATGGTACTTTATCATTACCACTAAATAAACTTATATAACCTTAAAGATTATTTTACTGACTGCTTAGCATTGCTATTTTTTGTATTTTGCTGTGAGTCATTGATTCTGTGGTGGACTTATATCACTGTATTTCAGTGGGTTTATATCAGTGTAAGGGAACAGCTCGCAGCTCTTGCTGTTTCACAGTACACTATTTTCATCTACTGTTCTGAAGTTATTGGTTGAGATGAACTTCTCTGAAAAATAACATAGCTAAAACCACCAAGAACAATCTATTACAGTGGATCTTAAGCACAAATCACAAATGTGTTGACAAAGTCTAGTTACTGTCGCTGTAGGTAAAGATCACTTAGAGTTTGTTGGAGGTCTGGCGCGCCATCGCTCTGTCTGCTGGGAAACCTACTAGGCTGCCATGCACCATACATGGAAGACAAAGATGTAATTATTTATAAAATAGATATTGGAGTTACACATATTAATTCATATTTTCATGTGTCTTTGTGTGGAAAGAATCAGCTGGAGTGCCAAACACCAACCATTTGCAATTCCTCAATTCCAAAGAGGAATTGTATCTGTAGGCCGACACAAACCAGTCTGGAAAAAAACTGAAGACAAAAATAATTTGTTTACCCATGTTCTCCAAAATAACAGGCTCCATCAGCTACTGTGTACTTTTATTGCCTCTGTAAACCTCACAGTATTTCTGACACTTCTGCACTTTTTCAGAAAAATCTGTTCTCAGTATGGAATTTCTTCTTGTATTGCCCCAGGTGAAGACCAGGAAGTGATCACCAGATAATCCTGTATTGTATGTCAAATTAGTCACTCTACTGCAAATCTGTCTGACAGCTGCTTTGGAAGAGCTGGATATCACCAAGTGTCTGATGGCATAATTTTAAACCAATGGGGTTTGATTTTCTGTGCCTGAAAGTCCAGCACTGTTGGCTCTTTTGACAGCAGATCCAAGCATGTAAAGAGCTCCAATCTATGTGTCTTCTTAAACGCAGTGACATCAACCTAAACCAGTCACAGAGGCTGATATTTCTTCTGTGATGATGGCATATCCTCCTAGGTTGACAAGTCAGAGTTCTCTTAGTTTTTTTGAGAAGTATGCCAGGAAATACTCCTAGTGTTGTCCAATGCCACTGTTATTCTATCCTTTTTTGCTTCCTTATTTTTCCCACTCACTTCTTATAAGTCAGAGCTGCGTTGATCATCATCATTTCCAAAGGACAGTTAATCACATACAGAGAAAGGAAAAGTTGGGACAACTTTTTTCATAGATTGCAATTTTTCTGTTGCTTGTCAATGAACTCAAGCATTTAACAAAAATTGTAGGGTTTAAAATTATTTCAAGCGGATGAATCATATTCTAAGTTAGAAATAATGGCAGAAATTGTTCATGAAAATTATACTAAAATCAAGAAAAAAAATTACCTGCGCTCCTATGTTCAGATTGTTTTATAGCCCAGTGACTATAGAGCTGCCTCAATCACTTAAAAAATACCTGATTGTATTTTCTGAATATATAAAGTTTATTTCTGTCTTTACAAAAATCATTTTTCTGCTGTCTCTTGGTTTTACCCTAAAAAACCAAATCAGTTTCCTCAGCATCCCTACAGTCATTTGTTTGGAAAAATTCTAAAAACTCTCAACAAAATAAAAATATTCAGCAGTCATCATTTCAAAACACTGTGCTAGGAATAAACCAGATTTTCTCACTTATTCTTGAGCTTCATCACTTGTGTGACAGTTTCAGCTTTTTCTGTGGTCAATGGAGAGTGACAAGGGCTTTCCATCATTACAGAGGGGAAGTCTGTCAGCTGACTTTTACACCACTGATGCCCATGCAAAAAACGTCACTCATAATGTAGGGTTTATTTAAGGGAAGCCACATTAAGGGCTTATGAACCAGTAAAAGAGCAATTAAAAATGCAATTTTTAGGCTTGCTCGTACTAACAGTTTCTGTCATCTTCTTGAAACACCTGTGGAAAAAACCATAATTTTTATACACATTCTTTTATTTTTCCTCTATCTACTGCATTAGTATTATGAGCTAAACTTTAAGTTATCTGTAATGTGACCTTACATTTTTTACTGTCATGGTTGTGTTGTGAGGGTGTTTTCTGTTATCCTAGGAAGTGTTGCCAAGACCATATATAATACAAACCCTTTTTTCCCCTCCTGTCTGAACCTGCCATTAAGGTGCTTGAAATATCTATTTATATTGCTGGAATTCTCTTGGATTCCCAGAATCTTTGCTCTCAGCTTTCTCTCTTCCTGAAACACACGACTAGATTTTGTTAAAGCATATAAATATCTGTATAGAATATGGTGTTTCAATTAATTTCAGTGTGGATTTTACATACTTTCAGAAATGGAGAGCAAGGAAAGAAATAACTCATACATATTGCAACTCGTGACAGATTTAACAGTCATACTCAATATCTGATGGTTCACAGATTTGTATACAACTCTGGCTAAGTGTAATAACATTGTGTTGCAAATTCTTGCTTCTTTTTAATTTCTAGGACTTTTGCTCTTGGCTGCAAAATGTTCCATCATCAACCTTAGGCTCAGTCAGTATACAATCTGGTAATTATAGCACTCATTTTCTTACGAATTGAAAAAGATTAATGAAAATCCCTGAGGCTAAGATGAGCTTGCAGTCTAGCTTTCCTGATGCTGAATGAGTGTTCCTGACACTACAGGAGTGAATGAAAAGTTGGAGTTCAAAGTCCATTTGAAGTCCCACAAAGTACCTTTGTGTTTCTCCCATATTTTACAAAGTTATAATCATTTATGGATAATGTTGAATGCTGTGACTATTTTCTTTTTATTTTTTTTGTATTGTACTTCTTCTAGTGGAAAATACATTTGTAATGGCCTCCAAATGTGCACAGGTGACACAAGTTTTTAAAATTATTATCAGCTTGTGAATTTTAAGACAGGTCATCTTTTCTCCCTAAACACTTCACTATACTCTTCAGAGACTTTAACTCCTAAAGCTGTGGTGCTAAAAAGCATTGAGTTTTTTTGAACTGGTATGATTTAACTTTGTCTTTGTGATAAATAATATCACATGGTTTACATAAGACAAAGTGGTTTTGTATCTTTGTTATGCTGGTTTATTTTGTTCTTCAGGCCAGGTTCTAAAGGCCAGGATCATAGTGGAGAGTTACACACGCAGAAAAAGGACTAATTGGCTGATTTTTTTCAAAGTTAATACCACATCATAACAACTTCACCTCTTTCAGATGTGCAACTTCAAGTGCTAATTGAAACATTTAGTCAATTTTTTGCTGTTAAAATAGGCATAACAATTACCCCTGAAACAATCTCAACCCAAAATGTATTCTTAGTTGCTTTTACAAGTTAAGCATGCATTGTAATAATCACCCCGCCTACAGTGTTGACGTTTGTAGCACACATTATTTGATAAATGCTTCATCTTTGACAGAAGTATTTTAGGAATTGGTAGGAAACTCCCAGGGGAAGCATCGAAAATTAAATTTTCTGATGGCATTCATCTGACTAAACTAAATGGAAATGTCTCAAGGTTAGAGTTTTACCTTTGTACAGAGGAATATAAGAAATCACTGAATATGATTCCTTTCATCTTCAAGTAGACACTAAAGTAATACTGATAGTCATGTTCTGCTTTCCCCTGACTGGTGGGACTTGGTAGACGTTTATATAAAAATATTTATAATTAGGTGGGACAAAACCTAGCAACTGCCTTTACAGATAAATCCCACAGGACTGATCCACAGTTCACCAGTGTCCATGCAAGGCTGTTTATTCAATTCTCTGGGTCAGAGACCATTATTTTCTTAATGAAAGATATAATGAAATAAAGAATAAGTGTTGTATTTCTTGAGCTCAGCTGCCAGAATTTTTTCAGAATTCAGGCACAGCTATGGAAATACATTAGGGATGTAAGAAAGTATTTTCTCGCATTTGTCATTGGATGTACATTTGGGTATTTGCCACTTTCCTTTCAATCCTTGATTTAGCAAGAGAAAACCAACTAAATCAATTCTCTTTTATTTATTTAGTAAGGGAAAGCACTGTTTTAACATATGGAAGCCTTGGAAACATTCCAGGAAAGGAAAAGGTTTGACTGAAGACAGGCACATACAGACTGCATTTTGCAAGTATGGCTTGGGTAGGGATGTGCGACTCTGACTGCTCAAAAAAAATGCACCAATGCATGTGAAAAAGCAGCACTCACTTGTGTTATCAGCAGTGTTACAAATGATTCTGTATAAACATTATACATATGGCTCTTGGGTCACACAGAGCACAGAAGGCCAAGGCTTCCACTGACAGAAACAAATGTTGTGTGTCACCAGGAAAGGTCTCAGGACATGGCATGGCCAGGGCTCTATGAAGAGATCAGGAAAATACATGCTAGTACCAGCCAAAAAAAAAAAATGTCTGTTTCAAACCAGCTGCTGTTTCAGCATCTAATTACCTAAGCATCTTGATTTGGATTTGGAGAAGCGAGAGAAGGTTGTTCATACAGAACTAGTCATATTTCATCTTGGTATTGCTGTACCCTTCTGATACCTCCAGGTCACATATCATTAAAGAGGTTCTACTCATGTTAGTTACAGAATTGTTTTGAGCTCCTGTCAGGGATGACGTTGCAGTAATGCTGGTTGTAAGAGATCTCTAGAAACTTTAAATTGAGATACAATGGCGGATAGGAAAAAATAACAAAACCTGTGTTATTTTCTTAACAGAAGGTCATACTTGATAAAATATCTTTTTGTTGTGAATAAATATCTTTGTGCAATTTTCCATATTTTCCATATCTGATTATACCTCTCATTAATTTTGTTTCAAGATCACTACAGCCCATATGTATCAATAGAATTCTGTCTCCATTTGAATAATTATTACTTATTAGTGAATGTCATAAGTCAAATTTTCAGCTGCCTGACTAGAATTTGCAAGCATTTGGCTCCACTTTTAGTAAAATATCATGGAGACTGTACAGAAGTTCTGTTCTTCATGTTTTTATTAGATAATGTTGCTGCAGTGTTGAGAGAATATTTGTGTGTAACAATATGACAAACATCACCTATGAGCTACAAATACAGACTAATGCATCATGAGGTGTCTTAGATGTGGGATCAGTTACACTGGAGAATCTCAATATGAAAACTAAAATCTCATACATAAAAATGTAAATAGTAGGAAAAAAGCACCAGAAAATGTATACTTTCTAGGAATAGCCTGGAATAGCCTAAAACAAACTCAATTGAGTAACAGAGTAGCCTGCTTTTCTTGCTTTCTTGCTTTTTGAGATCAACAGTGCCTCCAAAACATGAGACATGAGGTAAACTGCTCTGCTGAAACTCTTCTGATTTTCACCTAAAAATCCAAATGACTGGATATAGAGTGAACACTTAAAAGACCCAACAACGACAATGAAAACACAGGAAAAATAATGTGTGAATTTTAAATGAATAATAATATTGGTATCTTCCTAGCCTTAATTAAGTCATTTCATGTTTTCTATTCATTATGAAGAGTTATGCACTGCAGACACAATGAGTCAAGCAGTTTTACAGGTAAATTTCTATTTCTAGATCATTAAATGACAGAATTATTTGAAGCTTCCTAAATATCCAGTAATGGTATGATCTTACAAAATCCAGTGCAGTTTAACTTAACCAGAAAAAATGCAGAATAGTTTATACTGTCAAAGAAACAATGCAAATTTTTCCTCAAAACTGACAGTGACTGAATTTTAACATAATTTTTACAAGTTCCTGAAAGGAAGTAAGTAGGCTGCAAATAGTAATCAGCATTACCCCTTTTGATGTAGCTGAGTTAAAACCCTGTGTCTTGTGGATTATTCTGCTTAGGAGGAAACACAAGTGATGAGTATTTTAGACAAAAATCTGTCTGTATGCAAGAATATTTACCAGGGAAGGTGTTAAAAAAAATCACAATTCCTATACTTGACTCTTCAGAGCTCTCTCAGTGTAGTGTATATGGTAGAGATAATTCATGCTATTAATGTATAAAATATTGTAAAATCCAAACCATGTCTTTTGACTATCCTGACTGGGAGCAGCTGTCTTATTCAGATACAGCTAGTTCCAGACGAACATTAAGATAAATATCGACGCCTTAATGTAAGAATAGAAGTTTCCAGGGCGATAATCGCTGGTTTCCTTGCCGATTGCATCTATTGAGGTAGTCAGGGCACCACCCTGATACATGTGAATACACGGCTTCTCTGGAGTTGATTGACAACATCCAGACACCTGGACGGGGCTTTTGTCCACCTCTGCACATGGAAAGCAACCACGATGCGTGTGAAGAGACACAAACAATTCGGTCATCTTTGCCTGGGGCAGAATAAACTGTACAAAACCCCGCTGCACGGAGCCGCGAGCGTGAACTGGGGAGACTCTGCCCCTCTGAGATCAGACCCAGGCTCACCCGGCGCCGACCCCGGGCTCGACGCTGTTTCTTTGGCTGTGGTGGTTTTGAAGACTGAACTTTGGCCTTGCAGACAAATTAATAAATCTTTGCTAAATTTTCTTATAAGTTTGGCTCACAGTTTGACAGTTTATAACATCAGGGAGCACAAGAGGTGAAAATATCAGCTATATCTAGCCCTATGACAAAATCCAGAACTGACTTCAGTTGGGACTAAGATTTCATTTGAAGAGGAGATCCATAGAAGCGTTGATATATTAATCTCTTGACAATCTGATTGACTCAAAATAACACGTTTCCTTGTTCAAAAGATAGTGAAGTGTAGTTTGCAAATAAATCCATTAAAAGCATCTAACAGATGGTCATTATCTTAGTAATGTCCAATTATTCATGCAAATATATCATCAGCATTATATGTTGATCACAAGAACCAAGGCCATGATTTAAATAAGCAGTAAGAGTGTCTCTACTTCTGTGTAGAGAGCCTGAGAAGCACTGAAGAACCTTGCTGTCACAAGAAATGTGTTCAGACTTTTCTGAACATCACGCATGACCAGAGCTTGGCAGCTGTCTGTCCAGGCTCTGCTCCCCCTCTGTGAACAACAGTCTTGGCTGTTTAGGTCAGTCATGTCTTTTCCAGGGAATCTGATGTGGAATTTTACTTCCTCTGATAGACAGAATTGCACTATGAATTATGCTGAGCAGTAGTTGTTAGCTTATTATATTTTCCAAGTCGGTCGCTTTGTGTGGCAAAAAGAGAGAATGAACTCATGCGGATTTATATTAGAAACACTGGAGAGCACTGAGAGCCCACATATAACACTTCTTGACATCCTGTTCAAATTTCTGTAGGTATTATTCTTTGTGGAACATGAAACTCCTCAGACAGTTAGGGCATTTCTGGTCTCAAACCAATAATACCTCCAGCTGAGGCACAGGAAATCCAAATTGCTCTTCAAATTAAATCACGGGAAACCTTGACTCCTTGCTAGTCTCAAGCAAACTTAATGGGAAACAGATGCACACTCCTGTTAAAACACAAAATTGTATATTTATCTACTGCTGGCTTATCTTTCAGTGTACTGGGCTAAAATTATAATATTCACTTCCTCCCCACCCCTCCTCATTCGCCTCCCTTAGTATTTAATTTGATTAGTATGCTTTTGCAAAATATGAATGAAAATAAATTATCAATTTGTATTAATACAAAATAACTGATAGCTGATAATTACCAGCAAATCTGCATCATTAATTTCATCAAAAATGAAATTTGTGTCCTCTGGGAAACACAGTGGCAAAAATACCATTTACAATCTAAATTGATACAAAATGATGAAAACAATAATCCTCTGATGTAACAAAATATTTGATGTAGAGTCAAAATATTTGGGTTTGACTCCAGCTAACAACATGTTGATAAAAAAAATCTCCTCCTGACACAAAAAGTAGACATATCTATGTTTTTAACAACATACCTGCTCTCCTTCCCACCCCAACATGAAACCATGCTGTCCATCCATTGAAACCAGCAGTCCAGTTGCAATGAAAGAGGCTTCTGGGTGTCCTTTATCAAAACTCCTAAGAGAAAGTTTTAGGTTCAGCAGTTAAATGATTATATGCTGTACATGTGAGCAGCAGCCAGTGGCAGTATCAGGAAAAAGTGCTACTTTCAAGCTGGTCTGTATCCATGTACCCACTCCTTGTTTTTCTTCTTTACACTTCTCAGCACTATGATGGGCAAGATTAACATCTTTCTCCTCCCTCCAAAAAGGGGTACTAAATTTTTTTTTAAATACTCTTGCAATGTTAAAAGTCTTTGTAAGCATTTCAGTAATTGTTCTCCTTAGGGAGTTTACTACAGTCAGCAACGATCAGGTATGTGCCATAGTGGAAATCTGGAATGGAAAAAAAATTCCTTCTTAATGACCTAAGCTAGCTGGCTTTTAACTCAAAGTCTTTGTGTAATAGTTCGTAGTTGGAAAAAGAGTGAAATCTCTGTGTCCAGGTTAATACTACATTTTATAAGTGTAGTGCATGCAGTTTCCAGCTGTAGATAACTAATGGCCTAAATTCAGTGAGATTGTCCTCACCTGCAACCATGTAACTGAGAGATTAATCAGGCCTATTGAATATCTTAAAGGCCAAGTCAGGAACTGTTCAGAACACCAAATGCCTTAGTGCTGTCCTTATATGTATTTTTAATGTGATTCAAAATGCCAGTGTTTAAAATGAGTCATTGCTATAAACCTGACATTCCCCAAGCTGTATCAATCCACAGCATGTTGGCTTGTGCTTCTCCTCTCAGTACTCCCCACCTGGTGTCTCCCACATCCTCAGTGCACTTGGGGTTAGTGGGTTTACAGTTCACCTGCCAGCTGCCTCTGAAAAAGTGCCTTGACAAATGATCAACCCTACCTTCCTGCTTTGAAAGGGATATGCTCATTCTCCAGTCCTTGCTATTTCCTAAAAATCTATGGCATCTAAGAAGAACAGTGCTGGCCTGGAGCACATTTTCTGGTCTCAGCAAAGTCCAGCTTATGGTCACATTTGTATTCTCCCATGCTTTGATTGAGATTACTCTGAGTTTATATCCATTTCACTTCTTTGCATCTTAAAAACATTGGCTTAGTCATCCCTTGAGACCTTGGGCTTTGCAGGATGTGAAGGAGGAAATGGACTAGTAGAGCTAATAGCTCCCTTGGAAGGGTAGAAATTTCTCCATGATCTTGATGAGGAAGGAATGAAAACAAACAGTAAAGCAAGGAATATTTTTGCAGTGCTGTCTGCTGCTCGACCTCCAACATGCACAGGCTCATTGTGAGCTCCCTGAGAAGACCTTCTCACCCAAGGGCTGTCTAACTTGCCCTTGGCTGACTTCATCCTTCTGTACCATGGACTTTGAGGCAGTGACAGCATTAAAAACTGAACATACTTTTGTATTATTGTTTATATATTGTTCTTTCCCTATCTCCTTCCAGAATGTATTTTTATAATCTTCTGCTCAAATAGCCTGGCTTGCTAAATGAAGATTTTTGTTTTCAGCTACAAAGTAATTTTGCACTTAAGGAAATGAAATAGAAACTGCTATGTTTCATATCTTCATTACCTTACTGGCAGTAGGCCTAATGTAGCAAGTGAAACGCTTGTCACTAGGAAATGCCACGACAGAGGTTTAACACAATCCTTTGCACACTGTGCCACTGAGGGTAAGAATTGTACAGAAGAGGGCTGCAGCCATCATGTCATTAAATGTTTGCCCTCAGAGAGAAAAGGAAGCATCACATCAGCACAGGTCTCCTGCCATTAAAAGGGCAGAGGTTCAAACCACACTAGAAAGGTAGGGAGACAGAGAGGCAGGCAGTGAGCAAAGTGATGTAAGAAGTGCCAGCAGTCCTCATTTAGGAAGGAATAGAAGTGCCAGGGATGCACAGCATGGGCAGTTAGAAACACTAGCAGGGTACTGGAGCAAGGTTGGGCAAGCGAGGGGGGAGAAAGTGGGGCCAGTTTTGATTGTGTTTGTATTCATACCCTGTGCACAGCACCTGCAAGCACTTTAGGCTGATGACAGATGAGAGTTATTGTTTAAGATGGATATATCTTGACAAAACAGTGTTTCTGGTCCAGCAAAGCACACATACCAGCCTTGGGACTTTCCATGTGGTATAAGACCATTCATAGAGTGACTTAAACTTTATTTAGGCACCTTTTCTCAGGTATTTGAGCATTGTCTGGGAGCAAACTTTTTGAGTTTTGTTGAGGTAAGGTAAGAACATATTATCCTATGAGGCACAGACAGATGTGCCCACAGATAGGCTGACATGACTAACTCCCAAGCAGGCTTGCAAATTACCAGCCCATTTTATCCCTGATTCCCTGTCCCTTGATGTAGCTGGGCACTGAATGAAGCTATGATCTGTGCTAATAGCTGCTGAAAGCAGTAACCTCGTGGTTAATTTACATTAAACAGGTGCTTCTGGGTTAATTTAGCACCAGTAAGTCCCAGCACATTGAGCTGCATTTCATCCTGTGCAGTCTTGTCCTATCCTCAGAACCGTCTTTTCTAGCTTGTGGCTGAGGGCCAGGTCCTGCTCCCAGACACTGCTGGATAGATCTGCTCTACCCACAGAACTATTCAGTCTGCCTTTTCTCCCTTGACTAGGCCTTAACTATGCATCTGGCTGCGTATTTTTTACAGTGCCATCCATTTCATCCTTTTTGTTTTACTTCAGGCTTTATGAAAAGCTACGGTGTCTTTTAAAAATGCAAATGCAAAACCAACTTCTTTTTTCCTTTCTGTAGACACACTGTTGGTCTGATATAACTCTAAAATTATTTTTTCTTGACTAGTTCTTGATTAAATTAAGGTCAGAAAAAAAATTTCAAGTAGACTGTGTTCTACAGCAACACACTGAGGCAAGTTTATGTATTTTTTATGCCACAATCTCTTAACATCTTGTACACATGACTCATTGCAGTTTCAGCAGGTTATTACTTTCCTGAAATACTCTTTCTCATTTGTTGCGTACTACCCTAAATTTCTGGCTATTTTCCACCAATATAGAAAACTAAAAGAATAATTCTTGTAGAAGCAAGAGTGCACTCTCATATCTAATACCACCCTGCTCCCTCAACTGTCCTTTTTTGGTAATGTTTTGCCTAGGTTCTGGATGTGAAACAAGCTGTCTGACAAAAAAGTCACTTGATGCTTGCATTGGTGGAAAATTCCAATTCCTCATTAGTTTATTTACTCTGTTTTACTGGGGTCTAATTGTGGGCTTAAATGCTATGGTTATTTTTAATTATATTAGTAAGAAAAGGTCCAGCTGCTTGGATATCATTGAATTTTTTTCAGAAATAAAAATTACTTTGAAATATCCAAATGAAAGCCTTAACAGTAAACCAATCGTAAATCGAAAGTCTGTTTTTCTCAGAAGTGTTTCAAGGAGTGATTTACTCCTGATGTCACAACATCTCTTGCAATTCTTGCTGGAGACTGAATTTTGCTGACACAGACTTACTATGTCAAACACAAAAGAGTGTCTTAATTTGTGTTTTGAACCAGGCCCAAAGGAAAGAGAAAAAATGACAGAAGGAAGAGGATTACCATTCCAGCTATGCAACTGAAAACAATCTGCCTATGCAGAGGAAGGGAAAGGACAGGAAAAAAATAGCATTCTAGTCTCCCAGGGTGCCCTGAGAGTGAGAGGGAGAGGAGAGGGAGTGCAACCTGATGTTCTGCTTTACATAACAAATTGGCTCCCTTTTGCTTACATTGAAATTTTATGGGATTCTCTTTTTTCACTTTCATTTTGACAGCTGCTACGAGTTTTTACCATTCTCCTTTCCAAATTTAAAAGGCCAGCCAGGCTGAGATAGGAGTGTGGTTGTAAGATTTCTCAGTGCCTATAAGAAATGTAGTCAGGATGAAGAGGAGACTCGGGTGGGGCTGAGTTACTTGAGGAAACAAAGAGCAGTCAGATAGAAGTTTCAAAGTCTCCTGTGAAAGCTCTTGTGAAGAACAAAATAATATGTTGTTTATGATTTTTGACATCAGGGGAGGGGAAAAATATCCAAGACAGAGAGATATCTTTGCCTCGAGATCTCTTATTGAGATGAGAATGCAGGTTTCTATCCTTACTGCTAGTGCTTCACAGGAAAAAAAAGAAGAGTTTCAAATAAAAAGAGCAGTTGACACCCAGGGTGGTTTACAACCCAGGGTGGTTTACACCCCTGAACGTGGGGGACCACCCAAAACCCCACGGTCTGTGACAGGCTCTCCTCCTGCCCACGGTGACACAGAGCAGGGACTATCATCCAGGGTGCTCCCTGCAGAGGAGTGCAGCAGGGTCCCCAGGCAGGTCTGCAGCAGGAGATGACTGCCCACCTGCTCAGCTCCCTGCAGGTATGCACAGGTCCAGACGTGCCTGCAGAGATGCACAAGTGTCTGCAGGATGTCTGTTCTGATATGTGGCTGCCATAGGACTGCAGGCATCTCTATGAGTGAGCTGGTAACAAACAGCAGCAATCCTGCTCCAGGTGCTGCATTTGGCCAAGAAACCCTGGGTGCCTTTGCTTGCTTTACAGCCTTTGGCTGGCCCGGCAGCTTTCTGTGACTGTGATCAAAGGGCTTGAGTTTGCTGCATCCACACAGTTTGTACGAGCGGAGACCCTGCTATAAACCAGGTTTGCCTTTTGCTGTAGCTCTTCTTTGGGTTTCATTGTGGGGAGCTGGTTAGTGAGGATAGAAGGGGCTTGGAGCATGAATGCAGGATTGATCCTGACAAGACAGCAATTCTCAGAATTAATACAGAATCAAGTAGACTTCCTTTTCCAGCTGTTTACCAGTCTCTGTTGCCTGTCAGAGTGGGAACTTGATGGCAGAGGCTAGTTCTTAATATAGATTTCCATGTTTTCTGGCTGAAATAAAGTACAATGCAAATCATAGGAGCAGAAATTAAGGCATTGAGTTCTTATTTTTGCAACAAGCTTATCTGGAGATAGATTATGCCTGGTGGAGTTAATGTGCATTGACTGAAGTCAGTGCTACCCTGCCTTAGCTGCTCTGAAGTAAGCTGTATTGATTTGTAGTGCTTGCACATGGTGCAGTTATTCCTTCCACTCAGAGCAGGGCATGCCCTGTGTCCCTTTATCTTACTGCAGAATATTGCTTCGTTATTATGCTAAGTTGCAGAAACATCACGACTGTTTCTTCATCATTCCTAATGGCTGATTAAGTGGTTTTATTTTTACATACTCTGGCAAGTCCTGTTTAGCAGGGCTGGGTGTTAGCTAATCCTGGTATAGCCAGGTGGGTTTAACTTTTTTTATGAGAATGAAACACATCTGTTATATGGAGATAGTAAATCACTTTAGAAGTTCCAGCAGAAGATAAGACACACCTACACTGTTGGTCTGTATCTATCAGGCAGCCATGGCTTGCTGTGCAATCAGTTTTTGTCTCAGTACTGAACTGTTTGAAGATTTGTGGTTAAATACAAACTTGATCATAGAGTTTACATTCCACAAGTGGCTCAAGCAATTTAAAATGAACTCGACCTGACATTTTAACCTCCTTACCAAGCTATGCAGACTGTTTATACTGGCAGGGGGATCTAATAAATGGGGTAAAAAAAGGGAAAGGGAAGTCAATCATCTTATCTCAGCTGAATCACTGATTCACAGTGTGACCTATGCAAAGCCCTGAGTCTTTATTGCCTTACAGATAACAGGAGTACTCTGAGACCCAAATATACAATTTGAGATGTGATTTTCTTGTTAAATTTATGTCTGCTTTCAGAAAAATGGTCTAAGCACGGAACATTTCGTACAATGCTAAAAACAACACAGAAATACTGAACATAAGTTATTTGCCAACTGTGGGCCTTGCAAAACATTAAGTGAGTTATTAGTTCACAAACCATACATTTGGGGTTGCCAACAATTCTTGAAAGTTGCTACGGTTTGCATGGGTTTAGTCATGACTTTTATTTTTCTCAGAATTACCTGAATTTTCAAGGACTAAGACTTTCAGCCATTTAATCTCAATTTAATAGGTTTAGACACTTGGGGATCTTTGAAAGCACCATTGTCTGGCAATGCAACAAAGGCATGTCCAGCCCAGCACCACTTGCCTTTCTGATACTCATCTCTCTCTCGAATCACAGTTTGAAGAAAATGATTGAATCCTACCCTGTATGGTAGAGGCAGTGTCATGGAGATATTAATAATCTGTGAGTTCTTCAAACTCTTTCAAAGAGCAGCTGCCAGTTTGTGTGTTGTGTCACATCCAGAATATAAGGGAAAAATTTACTGCTCTAGTGTTCCTTGCAATAGCTCATTCTTATCCTTGAATTGATATTGAGGTAAAGCACATTACAAATGAAAAGACTGCCACCCAATCTCTTGATCCTGATTGTGCCACAAGCCTGGAGCATTCCCTTAGTCAGTTGTTCAATATATATGCCACATTTCTTTTAGTCAGACTACATTCCTTGAAAGTGTGGTCCACATTGCCGTTGGGTTGGAAAAGAAAACACACTATGGATATGATCAATATATGATGATAATGCACTTACAAGAAAAGAATGGTTGCAATACCAAGCATCGTAATTGAAATAATTATTTCATTCTCCCTTAAAAAACAGCAAGAAATAATGTTTTATCCACTTTTTCTCCTAGAATAATGCCATATGGTGCCTAGCCCTGGAGCAAGGAAGAAAAATTCCTTTGTTTTCTTCATGTCAGTAGCAGTTGGGCTCCTGTGGAGACATGGAGATGGTCTGAAATCATACCTTCCATTAAGGATGCTGGCTTTTCAGTTCTCTGAGGGTTTCTAGGGGAAGATTGTCTGTATGTGCAGCTCCACACTATCTCCCACAATACAGACCAGGCTGCCCTTACCAGAAAGGGATTGGCTGTAGAAAACTAGCCTTGATAAGGGAAGGGGGAAGACCACTGAGTAGCAAAATAGCTGCTCCCAACAGACTTCCCAGCAAAGGAAGAAAGCTCTGCAACTTCTGGTCAGGTAGAAAGAAAAAACTGGAGTAGCTGGTGTGTTACTTCAGACTTTGTACTTCACAGAGCCACAGATTTCTCTTTTAGAGTGTATTCACTTTGCTGAAATTCAGAAAAGAACAAAATGAAGTGGTTTGGAAGGTAAGTAGAAGTGAATGCTCACAGGATACTTAAACCTGCTTGCACAGTAGGGGGCGAGTTCATCTCTATTCATTCTGTGTGTGTAAGATCTGACAGACTCTAAGGCATCATGAGATCTGAGAGCTTTTGACCTGGGACGCAGCGTAGATATTTACTGGCAGCTGTCAAAGTTTAAATCAGCTGCAGGAGAGGGCCTGATTCCTTGTCACTGTTCCATGGAGCAGATAAATCATTGAGTGGACAAGTCTGTTTTTGCTGTGGCTGGCAGTCCAGGAGGCTTCCACCAGCACCTGACCTCTGAATCAATGAAAGCAGAAGGGGAGGGGTGATGTCAGCGTCACTCCTGCCATAAGCAGCAGTCAGGACCCTCTCTTTGCCACAGAGGATAACTTCCACAGGAACCAAAGAACAAGAGTAGAGCACTGAGCCGTCTCTACTTTGCTGCAAGAAGATTGTATTTTTAAGTGTTGGCATCACACAGCCTGGCTATGGCTGACTAGAGAATCCATCTCTAAGAAAATGTTAACTGTCCGGGCTCATCTACATTAGTTTTCAGTTACAAATAAGGCAATGGGGTCCAGATATTACTGCAAGCATTTTGAAACTGGAGTGATTTTTTGTAGCTTTCTTGTTTTAATTTTAAGCTTTGATAGTATGCCACATCTATGCCACATCAATGCCAGAAGCTTGAAAATAGGTCTGGGGGAGTGAGAAAGATAAAAGGGGTTGAAATCTGAGAAACAAAATGAAGATACTCCTCACAACACTCTTGTAGTCTTAGTGGTGTTAAACTCTGGGTAATGATGAGGCCTACATCTACAGTACCCCATCTGAGCATGACACTTTACCTTTCTTAGGTGGTTTCAATGGATTTTGGTATCCTCTCATTTCAAAGCATTTTTCAATTAAAAAAAACATTGCCTGTGTTCAATTCACAGTAAACACCAGCTGTCAGATTTGTTCAAGGTCACAGAGCAAATGAATTCTGGAAAATGGAAAGAAAGTAAACTAGTATGACTATCTTTCCCTCATCACTGGTTCATGCAGATTTTCCTTAGGAGACAATGACTCTCACTGTCTCTTCAGTCATAGGACAGACTCTACATATAAAGGAATTATATTTATTATGTCTATCAATCTATCTAATATCTACGTATATCTATCTATCTATCTATCTATCTATCTATCTAAACAGGATACATAATGGAAACAGTTTTCTCTTTTCATCCCATTTCAGCCATAGCTTTTAAACTTGAAAGTGTCATACACACTTCAGAACATACAGGATGATGAGCTCACTGCTTTTTGTAAAAACTCCCCAAGAAAGAAAAACAACACTTTATTGCTGTAAGTAAGGGTCATGACACAGCTTTCTTATATACATACTGTATTTTTTAAGTGCTTGCACAGCACAGATCACAAAAATAACAAATCTCCATGAGAATGTGCAGGCTTCATCTTGTAGGCCACTTATCTTGTTAAGGTACTCTAATTAGTCACACTAATCATGATCAACTGTTGATTGTAACTGTTTAGTGTAATCCATCTGATCCATATTCCACAAGCTAGCCAATAAATTTGGATGGCTCATCATATTGCATTTACTGCTGCAAGCTCTAAGCAGAGAAGTGATTCTTGGTGCACAAAACACAACGAAGAATTGTCCTCTCCCAAACTTTGATTTTTTTAAAGAATTGTCCTACACCTTGCATGATGAGGGGCTCTGGAGTGCACTTCTGGATGTTAACCCTACTGCGTGGATGTCCTCATGAAGAAAGCCCTAAAGCCCAGACCTGCTTTATCATAGTTAATTTTGCTTGTCTTTCTTTTCCCCAGGAACCTGATGCCAGCTCCCACTCTTCATTCCTCAGGCTCTGATTTCTCTGTAGGGCAATTGCTCAGTTACATTTCACCAGAAGAAGAATTCACCAGGTAGAGAACAGAGGCAGCTCATTCTCATGATTCAAGTAATGCTCCAGCAAATGGTAGAAACTCGTAGGGGCCAAGCCACCAAAATCAAACATCTGGCCACATGTGACAGAAGACTATTCTCTGATGGCAAAGCATCTCCTTTTTTACTGTCAATACAACAAGTAATTGAAAATTGCTTTCTAATTTTAACTAATAGGCACTGTGCTCTACCCACTTTTGCCCAGTGGTGTGCTGTGGCATGCCATCTTGAGGATCACACCTGCCACCTCCTTCATCTGATACCCACTAGAAAGGGAATGTGCTAAGTCACACAATACCAGCTCCCAGACACTGACATGTCTTCTGCATCACTCCAGAAGTAACCACTTCCCAGTTATGAATGGCAAGGAGCAGCACAAACCTATCCTGTAGCACAGCCAAACACACCAACTGTAAGGAGAGGAAGTGGGTAGTGGGTAAAAAAATGGGAAGGAACCATCAGTGATGCTTTAGGAGTGGACATGATGAACAGGAGACAGGTAGGACTGAGGTTTGGCAAGAAACAGACTTGTCTCCCCTTGTCACAACAGGAAAACTGTGAGTTATGTCACTTATCACAAGGCTGTAATATTTTGGTATGTTCCTTTTGAAGGATAGTGGCACAACTTGTAGGGATCATTGCACAGGTAACAATCAACAGCTTATCACTGCAGGAATGATCTGTTGTACAGATCTTTTGGGGTATTTTACTTCAAATGTGCTGAAGAAACAAAACTTCTATCATGTTCTTTCATTCTGTGCATGGGTTTTCTCTTTAAAAAGAAGAAATACTGATGTAATTAAAACATTAGAGAAATAAAATTAGGGAAATACTGATGTAATTAAAGGGAACAAAAATGAAATTCAGAGACTTCATAAACTTAGAACTTTAACAATGTACAGCATTTGCAGATCTATCAAATGTATTTGTCTTTTTGATATATATATACCTCTTTTTAAATAATAATTTTCAAGCTATTTCCCAGGTTCTCTGCTTAAAGAAAAGAACAAAGTGCACGTTTGAATTCTTCTGTTGAAATCTTTTATCTGTGAAAGATAAAAAGGAAACATGTCCGTTTTTATCATCTAAATGCAAATAAGAGTGACAGACACATTTATCTGGATTTCTTTCCCAGCAACCAAGAGGTTAATAATAACAGGATCCAATTTTTTTAAAAAATCACTTGATTCCAAGTGCCAAAGTGCATTTAGGGTTCATTTCAAAAGGTTCTGTTTCAAAGCATATCCATGTAGTCTAGAAAAATGACAGTGGCTTAAAAATTATCCAACCAAACCACAGTGTCACTATATGAACTTTTCTGTTGCCTTGTTTAAATATTTTTACAGTAGTATGACTTGCCAAATCTAGCTGAGAGGCTCTCATAACCATTTGTGCCATGGTCTATATTTTTATGACATGGGCAATGTAATCTAGTAAAACAGAACGCCCCATGTGCGAAACAAAATCTATTCCCAGTATATCACATATCCCAAATCTGAACAAGGGTCCCAAAAATTAGAATGCATGCTCTGTGGAAACAGTGTGCCTTAATCCCCAAACACACACTTTACAGTTAAAGCTTCAAGACTGCAAGGGACAGTAAGTTAGTAAATTTGTGTTAGAGATATGGTTTATTTCATGTGGACAAAGCTTTGAAATGTACCTCTTATTCCTTCCCATCAATCTTATTCCAGGTGCAAGGTGTGAAGGTCAGTGACACAGTGCCCTGCTGCTGCACAGCTCTGTGCCACGCAGCGCAGTTAAACCCAGCCCAGCCGCCAGGCAGCTCCCCGCCTCAATCTGGCAGTATTCCAGAGGTGTAGCTGCTGAGAGATTGCTCAGCTTTTAAGCTAAACAAGTAGCGTTTAACTGCTAGTTTTTAAGGCTGTACCTAGACAAAAAATGAAACTAATAAACTACTGAGGAGCTGCACTTAAGTGGCAAAAAATAACCTTTGCATGTTTTTAATACACGTAACACACACACACACACACAAAACCCCAATAAATCAAACCCCAACAAAGAAAAAAACCACCACCAAAAAAAAAAACCCAAAACCCCCAACCAACCAAAAAAAAAAAAAAAACAAACCAACAAACACAACCTCTAAACAAAGGGGGAGAAAGGAGAAAAAAATGGCTCGGTAAATGTGTTCAGTCTCTTTTACCATATTGGAAAATTAAACTGACAAATAATCTCTAGATAAAGCAAGAGAGGAGATTAATGGCAATTGTAACATGAACTCTGTGGATGTTTATGACCCTCCTCTAATCCTTTTAACCATTCAGGTAGCAGAAGATACTTTGTAGGAGTCTAGAAGGATGTTCAGAAAATGGAAACCACAAAGCTGCCAAAAGTATCCATAATGTATTTCTCACAGTAGGCAGCAGTGTTACTTTTCCATCACACATCTACATCAGCCACTGAATGCTCCAGAGAGCATCTCCACTGCAGCACATGAATAAGTCACACCAGCCAAGACTGCACTGAATGAACATGATCTACAGTGGCTGGAGAAATGCAGAAAAGGCATCTGTGGGAACATTTTCAAAAAATCAACAGTTTGAGTTTTCTGATCCCTGAAATACCAAATTGAAAATGTATCTCAGAGAAAAATTAAATAGTCCAATTTTACTATTTTCTCTGCTTTGGACAGGTGGTTTTGGCTATTAAAAAACCATGTAACTCAATTAGAATAATGAGAATGCTGCAACTCAAACTGGAACGGTTTCCCCCCCTCAATATCAGGGGTTTAAAACTTGCGCATGCACGTTTTGAGTAAGGGAAAGTATTTGTGTAAGCTACATCAGCTGCAATTCTGAAAACTCACCAGTTTCTACAGTTAGAAAGAGCTGTGTCGAAACAGCAGGCCTGGAGCCAGGAAGCTGTGATACCTAGCCCTGGACGTGACACACACTCACTTGGGTAATTCACGTTGTCTCAATCCCAAAAGATAGTAAAGGCTTCCTGCGAGACGCATGGGTTTCTGATAAGATGCTTCTTCTGAAATACCATTTATCCTTTCTGCTGCTGTGGTGAAGAGAGAATGATGGGGAGGGGTTGGATGTTGCAATATTGTGCTTGCACTGCTGACAGGCCAGATGGCAAAACAACTGGTATCACTGGAATGGACAGTGTTGCTAATTTGTCCTGCTTGCCTGCAAAGGCAAGAACAAAAACCAGCTATAAAACCTGCACTTTTTAAACAGACAGGTACAGGGGGAAGGGGTAGGGCATGACTGACTCACCTTGGGTTCGAAACAACAAACTCATCGTTTGTTCCTGATATATACAAAGAGCTCATACAGCAGAGTATTGAAACATGAAGTTGATTTACAGGACAACTTTGGCACTGATGATATGCCAAATCACTGAACAGTAATTACCCTCTTCTTCCTCACAACTTTTCCCCCCACAGCTCCTCTTCAGTAACAATTACACAAGACCACAACTCCTGTTCATCTTCTTGATAACTGTATTGTTTAAGGATAGCCTGCCAGCACTAATGTCTGAAGCTGCTTTCCTCATACAAATCTACATAGGAAGTAAATTATAGTATTTCAAAGGAGAACACAAGTTCAGGGCTCACATAATGACAGATAATTTGGGAGCTTGCAGTGCCGGGGGACAGTCTCCCAGTTACTAGTATTTCTTTTGCCAGCAAATGGTAGACCCGTTATTGAAGATTAATAGCCGCAATGCTAAATAGGTCCATTCATATAAGAACAAGGCAGCGAACTGAGCGCGGATCGGTCAGCAGAGGGGGCAATGTGTAGGCTGGCAAAGCTCTGGAGTGCTCTGGTACTGAAGAATGGAAAATAGGGATGACATTGCCCTCTCGTGGGAAAACGCTGAAATGGAAAGCAGCGAAGCTGCAACCGGCTGATGCCGGCAGGGTTTGTTAATCCTGCGAGTCTCATTAAAGCAGGCGCTTACACTTGCTCACGTTTTCGTTCCATATGCTCAGGTCATTCAGAGTTGAGAATGTGTGGCATGCTACAGGACCAGGATTAAATCTTTACCAAAAAGTTCAGTGTGTTGGCTAAGGATACAACTATGAGGCTATGGCTCAGAAGCATCACCTTGAAAGCCGGATATCTGAGGTCAAGATTTTCTTTTCAGAAAAAACAGAGTGAAAATCTAAAAAAAAAAAAAAAAAAAGAGCGTTTTAGCCTAAGAGCTGTGCCACTGAGAGTCAAATCCTGCTAAGACAAATTTGCTTTAAAAATATCCCCTCTGTTCTGTCTACAAGTAGTTCACTTCATATCTCCTAAAAGTATAATTCATACTGTACAGAATGTTGGAGTGGAGGTGATTTTGGGTTAATTTCAGAGGATTTATAAATTATTGTGGACTGTATTGAAAAACATGTTATAGAGTGGGTTACTGTCCAGCCATGACAGTTGTGTGGACATTTAAAATGGGCTGTCCTGAGAAGTTACATTTTATAAAGAAAGTTGATTTTGATTTTTGTTCAGATCTCTTCAGAGAACCTTGTAAAAGATGAACTCTTCAACAGGTAAACTTGGGATTAAGAAGAATGAGCAAAAGCAAGAAGGAGGAGACAGGTTGAGGACGGGAGGGCTGAGGACAACCCAACTCGGTTTTGCCTTAAAGAAAGCAGCATATTAATGGTGCCCAGGTCGGTTTCTGATGTCTATATGGTTGCAATGACAAAAATGCAGGACAGACACTGGATATCTTTATGAAGGAGGCACCCAGGCCTACAGGTGGGTCACTGTTAATAGCATATATAGGATTGTTGTAGTAAGCATGGCTGCCAGAATATTTTTCATTAATAAACATTCTATTCTCAACACATGAAAAATATTCCCACCACTTGTCATCCACTGTGGGGAGCAGCTGTTAAGAACTCCGGCAAAACTATAGAGGATTAAGTTACACTAGATATGTTCTGGGTTTAGAAGGGCTTGTTTTTCTTCTATTTCCCATATATATCCAAATATGCATACATGTATGTGTACATGCATATACAAATGCGGGTAGCAACTGCAGTGACTAAGTAAAATCTTACTCTCTCAAAGTCTTTGTTCAAACTGTCTCAAATTCAAGTTATTTGGGATGGAGGACGCATGAGGAGAGAACAAGTCATACCTTGTTCATACACCAAGTAGTGCTTTGAAGATGAAACTGCCTGTTGTAAAGGTGAGATGGGCAATAAAAGATTGCACTCTAAGGTGAGATGTACGCTCTAACTGACCAGAGCACACAGAAAGAAACTATTCAGAAACTATTCAGTTTGTCTTTCAAGATAACACAACAGAGAAGGCAAGCACTTGTTTTAAGAAGCTAACTTTACTGTGTTTCGTCAAAAAAATGTTTAAGGACAGAAAAATGTTAGCAATAATGTACCTCTAGATAAAGCCAGCTGTGCCAAAGTTAGGAGGAAGTGTTTCAGGTCCATATTCGATTGCCAGAGCTCGGATAGAGGAAAGAAGTGGTGCTGCAGGGGCGGAGCCGTGCCTGGGTTTGGGGTGGTGCTGAGCACAGCCCAGGCGCAGCGCAGCCCCCCGCCACCCTCGCCCTGCCGCCGCAGGGCTGCGGTCGGAGCAGATCGGCTCCAGCTGCCCCGCAAGCTCTCTAGAGGCCCCCAGTGTCTCTTCTGAGTCCTCTGGGCTTATTCACAACACGGCAAAGAGCCAGAATACCCTCTGTGCGCTCAGTGTCTGTTACCTGGTGCAGCAATTACCTTGTGGCTCCTTCTGATGTCTCCTGGTGACAGAACAGGGTTCCAGTATCAAAAAAGAAATAAAGGTAGTACCTTGTCTCCCAGCTTTAACGGGTGTTTTGTCACGTCTCTGTCCCACAAACCTTAGAATGCCTAGTTGTCTGAGTGAATGGAGTGGAGCAGCTGTTCCAGTGTAACCCCCATCCCTCCTCGATGCTCAGGTAATATGCAACCTCCACTCTTGATCAACTCCCAGTTTGTCCTGCTTCCAGTGTATCCCAACTCAGAATTATATGGCTGCAAGAAAAAAAAATCTATTCCTCCTGCCCTGGATGATCCTATTCCTTTCACCTCTCCCTAAATTCCTCACCCTAAGATGGGCATCTTCCCTTGCCTTCTCCCCCCAGCCTGAGGTCTCTGTCCAGAAGCCACTTGGTGCCTGCTCAGCTTCTCCTGCTCTGCCAGCACAGGTACGGCTGCTCTCCCTCCCACACAAATACTCTGGCTCCTTCTTTCACAGGGGCTAAAAACCACAGGCATGAACTGCTTTTACCAGAAATCTGCCTGGACAAGACACTGAGAGCAGGAGAGGAGAACATGTCCTGGAAAAATGGATGCAGGGGCCACAGAACAAGAGGATTCAAGTATGTCTTTAAGAAAATCAGCCAGTATTCTTGTCTCTTTAAATGGGCCTGGAAGGTACTTGCAGTGACTGTGCATCCTTCCTGGGTCCTGCATTACGTCTGGTGTCATGTGTGCTGTGGAACTTCACCATATTTCTCGCAGTAAATGTTCTTCTCCTATACTACAACTAAACATTTTTTCTTGTAGTAAATACTCTCTCTCCTTTTTCATTTTTAGGATATACACAAATTTGTTGGCTCAACCATTTAACACAACTTGTTTTGATGCCATTTTTCATTCATACTTCTCTGAAGAGAAAAAGACAGATTTATAAAGGCTCAAGCTTATTTAGCAATTAAAGCTACAGGCCTTTTGGTTATGTTTTTTCACACTCACAGGAAAATGTGATTCTATCCAAATATTTCAGACCAAGGGAGTGCAACTTCTCACAGTCTCTTACAATCAATTTCTCTAACTGAAAAGCCACTATGATTTTGTGAATTGTAGCCTTTTTACCACAATTGCACAAGGAGTCCCTGGCTGTAGTTTGGTAACCACTGGCTTAGGAATCAAATCATACCACAATTTGTGTTCAGGTCCTGGCATTCCTGCGGCAAAATTCACAGGAAACTTTTCCAGACACTTTCATTATGTCTTGTTTTCTCTCTCATTAAATTAATATAGATTACATCAGCTGCTTCCCAGGACTGTTGGGATGACTGGTGTTTTGACAATGGTGAAATCTGGGTGGATGTGACCAGAGAGGCACAGAGTGCCATTATTAGATTTTGCTATTAAATAAACCCTTCCAGAGTAAGACTTCAGCAGAATTTAAGGAAAGAAGATTAGGAAATTTTAAAAAAACAGCCAATAACCAAGGAACAAAGAATCCTCATCATCTTTCATTAAACTAAGTGTTTTAAAAAAATTACAGTCACAGAAAACCACCAGATCCACCTACAAGAGTTGTGCAGAAGAAAATAATTCTGCCTTTAACTGGTGCCTTGTCTTCCATGAAGCTGGGTAATGGCATAGTCTGTCAAAATGTTTTTTAAAGCATAATGCTTTAGCCATTTTTGCTTGTGAAATTTTAAGCATCTCCCTGCCTATTTTACAGCTTTACAGACTCTAATATTTGGAAGGAAAAACTTGTTTTACAAGAATAAATTAAAACATCGATTGCTTCATTGTTTTTCATATCAGATCATTTTTCCTAGTGGGCAAATCCCATTGTTTCTTTGGAAAATAAACCTTAAGAATCTGACCTGTAGTCTGCTATTTTTCTTGTGCTTACTAGTTTCTATTTGTGAATCTATTTCCTGGTTTCATAATAAAAGCAATTCCCTTCCATTTATTTTTGCAGTTATGAGTCCCAAGACAAAAAGCATTCTGCTTCTTACCATTGCTACTTCTATCAAAGCCTTTGCCTTTTCTGTTATTCTTGTATCTAGCAACATAGCTCAAAATTTCCACTTGGTGCAAAATAATGGAAGAATATTGTTGTTCCATACTTGCAATACCCAATTAAAAGAATCATAATTTCTGAGCATGTGGATCAAAATGCTGATGCTATTACATTTTACATGGGAATAATGGCTTCTTTGCTACACTGCAGGACCTATTTTAAAATGTATTTTCTTCTGAAACTGTGGTTAATGTTTATGTAAATTGTAGAAATGTTCTCAAAGAGAAACAGGGCATAGGCTGAGAAAATGGTGTCCCTGGAGATCAGTATAATGATTGTGGTGAGATCAGTGCCAGGGAGAAATATAAATTTCTGTGCTGTGGTGAAAATCTTTCTTCAATTATTTAAATCTCCCTTAAATCTTATTTTTAGAACTAAATTTAATTTAAATGGAGCAATGGACCTTGTTCAAGCATAAGGGAGAATTTCTCTTCAAGAATCTGTCTGGTCTCATTTGGACATCTGTGCATTGCAGAGCAGAGATGTGTATGAATGTGATTTTGTTTTTCTCTGGAGACAATCACCCGCCTGAGACAGTGGTGATGAACTGACTTTTGGAATAGTCTCTACAGTTTCAGATATGCCTGTAACTAATAATGTGTTATCTTCTGAACTAGAAAGAAAAGAGAGGAGTGAATAAAAATATTAAATGTTAAATTAATTTTAAATAGAAACACTGTGTTACCATTGCCTTGGTTTTACACATAGAAACATATTTCCTGCTATGATAAACTAGAATGATGAGAAACCTGAAAAACCTCAGTTCTGCCTATTTAAATCAGATACTTACATAGTTATTGAATTTTTTAACTTAATTTTCTATTCTAACTTCCAGATTGTAACTGGTCTAACTTTATATGTTCAGTTTTTACAAGGGAATGCACTTTTTTCTTTTAACATGCATTGTAACTCACAGTGAATACAAATAAAAGTCTGCTACATTTTCTCTTACTATGCACAAAACTTTAGGAGATAGTGTACTTCAATATAAAAGGGTAAGTAGAAAAGTGATAAATATGGATGACAAAAACTGGAGAAACAAGTGGAAAAATAAAGATTTCATGCTGAAAACTGGTAGTTTTTCAGCATAAAACTACTAGGCCAGGGGTAAACCAGGCATTAACTGACCCTGTGTTTAGCGAGCTGGTGAGATTAAAAAATCCTTTTTCCTGAGTCCTGAGGAACTGGTAATCTCTTCTCTAAATAAAGGTATTCAGAGGTATTTAGGTATTCAGAGAGGAGTCTGAGCATCTTGCAGCACCTGAACAGGTAGGGTTTCCTAACATGGCCTTAGCACAGAGTAAGGAGAGGGAGGATGCAACAAATACAGTTTGCAACCTTTTTGCTCCTTCGCCTTCCCTAGAAAAGGACTAAGCCTGTCTCTTTGTTACCATTTGATGGGGATTCAAGCTTGGATTCTGTTGCTGGATTTTGGCTTCTCTGTTCCATACAAAAACAGAGGGGTACGTCTGGTCCCTCCATTCCTCACCCCTGCTTGTAGCTTGAGCTACTCTTGGCCTTTGGTCCACAGCAACAGATAGCATCCTGAAGGCCAGGTTAATAGCAACTCCAGGTTAATACCTGGGTTTCCTTCTCCTTCCTCCCTCCTAGTCAGGAGCAGCTGCAGATGGCTGTGCCTCTTGCTAGCTTGCATAACTCTCAAACACCCACTTCCTTACTATTTTAAGAAGAGACCCACCCATGTTCCCCTTCAATAATCACCTGAGCCCTATCCTGCATGATAATTACACCACCCTCATGAACGACAGAAGAATGCTTCTGGAAGCCCAGCAATATTGGATTACCTTCATGAGGAGCAGCTGGACTGTAGCAACAAATTATTTGTCAATAAGTACAGTTTGTCAACAAGTACAGCTGAAAATAAACTGTGGCAGAACCAGACTGCACTTGAAGGTCCTATCAAGTTCTCTTCTTTATGCTCTTGCAGACGAAACAAATACTGTCTAACATAGCTTCAAGAGCCATCTCTTTTATACTGCATATTATGTTTTGGCATCTGACCACTAGAAAATATGTTCTAGATTGAGACTGAAAATAAATACCTCAAACTAATGTCTTCCTTCAAAGGTCAAGTGCATCATGACTTTTTAAAACACACCTGGTAAGCAGATTACAAACCACAGCTCAATTTGACAGCAAGAAACATTTTGCAGGGACTCACAGAGTTGAGTGGTCAGAAATTTCCAAGCTTAAAATACAACAGAACATAAATCACTAAGAAGTGGCCTATTAGAGGCTACTAGAGGCCTATTAGAGCCTGAGAGGCTATTGCACTTTTGTGCATTCTTACACAAAATACCTGTCATATTGTAAACACAGTCTACCTCACAGATTCTGGTCAGGCAGGAGGTTATCTCAACAGCTGTAGGGCAGAAAGGAGAAAGGTTCAGTCCTCCATCAGTACAAACCATGGCATACCACAACTCTACTAGGGTTTACATACATTTACAGCAAACACAAACTGCTGTGAAGGGGAGCAGAGCAGCATCTTTATAGAAGGGAAATGTGTTTCAACAGATGTACCCATTTCTTCCCGATAACCCAGAAACTGCATCCATGCAAACTCACAACCCTCCATCCAGCTTCTCCATCTGTGTTGCTGCTGTGTCCTTTTGACCACACCAAGGCCTGCTTCCACATATTGGCCAGAAAGTAGTTTTGGTTTGGACATTGCTAGAAGATTCAGACAAAGTTGGTGCTTAATCTCTCAACATGAGCGGAAAGTCAAAGGTTTGAGGTTTTGAAATTTATTACCATCTAATTGAAGGGTTTGGAGGGGGGGTTTTTGGTCAATCTTGTTGATTTTTAGAGAAAGTCACACCATCTTGAATGTAGGATGACTGAAACAAATACAGTAGAATTTTACTGTCACAACCCCACACTTGTTCCAGCCAAGTTCCAACTTCAAACCAATTTCAAACTTCTTTCATGGTGTTACAACTATTTCAACATCAAGCAGTTAGTTCTATATTTCTTCTTTTCACATGTGGGACATTTCTGCCTTGGTCTCTGCAGCTGGTCTCTCCCTCTGCACCACGCACAGTAAAATCTCCCATATACTCAGAATCTTGCATGGCCCTAAATGTGCAATTGTTTGAATTTCTCTTGGAGGAGGTGATAATGCGTCAACTTTGAATAGAAATGGAGATATTTTTAATGTGAATACTCTTCTAATGATAGGCGTTAATTAAGGTATCACTAAAAGCAGCACTCTTCATAAGCACAAGTAGCTGCAGCACGTAATATTTATCCAGGGAACAGAGTATGTGTTTTCCAGTGTTGATAAACAAAGCCAGGACTGGGACCCAAGAATACAATCAAGATGTCTACTCATTCCCCTTGCCTGCCCCTCATTCTCTGCTCTCTTCACCAGATAGGACTATATGTGGTAGCAGCTTTATGAGGTTTTAGAGAGGACGTATCTAGATGTAGATCATGGAATTTTGCTTTGGTGATGCCAACAAGATACAGTTGCATTCCAATTTATGTGGACTGCACTGGGTCACAAAATGTGCATGCACTGGCATTGCATCAGCATACCTGGAGCTTCAGAGCACCCTTCAAATATGTCAACCTTCAGAAATGGTATTCAGTGGGTTATTATGTATTATAGTGGAAGAAGCCAGGGGCAGAGAGACAGAGTCCCTTGCACAATGAAACAGAGATTTTAACCCCCAATGTACCACTTGACAATGGCAGTATTGCTATTAATTTCCAAGTAAGAAACAAGCATAACCAGGAGATTGCTGCATAAATGAAAAATAATAAAAACATCCTCTTCTATGCTTAAGCAGGCATGCTACCTGTTGAAGAGAACTTAAGGCTTTGACAGTCCTGCTAGAAAACCCAGTGCCTTTCAAAACCAAACTGAAGCTACTGCCAAAGAAGAGAATCTCAGTAAATGGTCTTGTTCTGGGACAAAGCCTCACTTCTTCAAATAAAATAACTTCCTTTGAAAATAATTTTGATCTATGCATAACAGTATTAGTAAATTTTATGTTTGCATGGGAAATGTGCCCTCATGTTATACTTGGAAAAACAGTAATCTCTGAAAAATACATCCTTGGATGTCTTGTGCATGCACTTAAGGTTATTTGTACAAGAAGGATTGGGGAGTTTTGGCTACTGCCTATACAAAATGGTTGTTTATTGTTCTAAGAATCTATTGATTTGTCAATGTCCTACAAATCCAAGTAGGCAGAGTTACTGGAACAGCCAGTACAAACACTTCCAGGACAGTGCTTATATCTATTTACAACCTGCCTACAACTTCTGTTTATCTGTTTGAATTGTTAGGGCTCCAATCTCAATTCCTGCCCAGAGAGAAGTCTACATAAGAACACCCCTGTGCCAAGTTTCTGCAACTTCCCTTTGAAGTATTTCTTTGGGACTATACCACTATGCTTAAATGCAGGGGTTTTGCATTGAAATAGCACCTTCTACAGCAACTTCTTCACCTGACACTGACAGCATTAATTGATATCAGAAAGTCATGAGATTGATCATTGACCTTCATCCACTAGAGAAATTTAAATTACATTGAGGAGGTAAAAGGCGTAAAAGTGTTTCTTTTCGTCCATCTTCACAGAAACTGACAGAAAAAAATTTACCGTTGCTCTTTTATGAATATTGCCTGCAGAGAGAACACATAACAGTTAAACTTTAATCTGGTTTCAAGAAAAAACTCAGCTGTACAAAAGGCAAAACAAGGCTGTGCACAGGGTAGAAATGAAATGAAAGGCAAAAATAAAACCCTGTCATATATGTACCAACTGCTACTTGTGTCCTGCAGAACAGCTGTTTGCAGTCTAGATTTAACTCATACTTCAGGAAGAGCTACTGAGATTTTGCATGTACTCTCAACTGAGAAGAAAAGTAAAAGATTAAGTTAGTGTTAAAAATGCATATCAAGATATCATGCCAGTGTTTCAAGGAATTTTCAAGTACCTACTCTAGGTTTTTTTCTTCAGTCCAAAATGGCATAATTGAAGAGTTTAGGTGAATAAACAGAGATTTAACACTCCCTTCCCCCCTATTTTTAAGCACATACATTTAAATACATCATAACATTACTAAAGTTTGAAACAGCAGCTCTGGAGGAGGAAGAAGGAAAGTGGTTTTGGGAGAAGGGTTAAAGAATAAAAGGTACAAAAGATTAACAAAGAGAGAGATTATTATTGCCTTTTTGATGTTTATTTCATGTCTGAATATGCCACCCTTTCTGCTTTGCCTCTTCCTAAAATAAGAGTCACAGGACAGCCTGCAGCACTCACCTGCAGCAAGTCTCAACAAGATTCAGGCTATTTATCAATTCAGAAAGTATCAACTTACAATCCTTGCCATTTTTCATATTAAAGTAATTGTCCATAAAGCCTACAACAAATTCAACACCACTGGTTCTTAGCAATCTTAGCATATATCGATCCATAAATTATTTACTAATAATGGCCAATATCTTGTCCAGTGAAATTAGGAAGAATGCTTCTCTTCTTAGCTCTACTTTTTTTTTTGACTCCTTTAAAAAGGTGCAGCATCAACAAGTATCACTATGCTGCTGCCTATTGTTGCATTTTCAAAATGAGGTGTTTTATCCTCACTCCACTGAAAAAGTACTAGTACTCACTAATATTCAAGGTGACGGTGACTAAATATAGAGGGTAGAAAGTCTTCAGTGAACTGAAGAATAATTTAAGAAAGTTAAAGGGACAATTCTGTACATTCTAAGATGAGTACACTGAAAGTTCAATTTCCAAAGAACACATCCCAAGTAATAATAATCCTTACAGCTGACCCACTAGGATTTGCTTCTCCAATTTCACAAGGTATCACTAATAAGAAAATATTTTCCACTACTCTGTACTTCATGTAGGTCAAATATGGATTATTTTAGCACTGACAAGGAAAAAACTTTTCTGATATTCCAAACACTGATGTGCAAAACCAACAGTCCTTGATTGAAGTCACACCAAGCTTTTTATACTGTATATATCTTTGTTTCATCATTATGAATTTTTAGCTGAATTTTACTTGGAACTTGTGTTACTCAGTTGGTGTCAATTATCCAAAGGGCCTAAGTCCATCTGTGTTACAAAACACTGAGTTCTTTCATATATGTGCATACAGACAAACAAGAATCAAGATATCAATCATCTTGAATCAAGATATCTTGGCTGAAGTAATGCCTGATATCTGATAATAGGGTACAGGGGATACTTTTGCTATAAAAATTGTTCCACATTCAGGTAACATATCTTCAAACTTTTGGAAAAACTTTGATAATTGTTTTTCTCATCTTATATTTGAAATACATCTGCTATTAGGTGGTTTCAGAACAGCAGGCAGAGCTCACATCTCACTTGCACAAAAAATTTACTAAGGAGCTTAGCATTCATTAGGAAAGACCTTGAATACTAATACGGTGAGATGGCACAAATTAGAAATTGTCTGTGGTATACCCAGATGTAATTTTTAAAACAGTTAAAAGGAGCACAGCTCTGCTGAACACTTTTCTAGAGTTATTATTTTCCATTTAAAAATCAGTTTCTCTGGTGTACTTGCTTCTTACCTACTGTGAAGTACATGTGACTATTTACATTTCCACCCTTCATACGTTTTCCTCCTCCATTGCAAGAAAATTACACAGGCTTGTTATTAAATGATACAACTATTCACACACATTAAAGTTCAGACCCTCTTTGTTTTCTCATGGTAAGGCAAACATACCTCAACAAATAATAGAGACAATGGTGGATGGGGTCAGCAAGCCAATAACTGCAGATGGGACATCACAATCAATGTTTTGTTTTAAGGCTGAAGTGGTGACCCTTCATGCAAAGAACTGTCTGCAGAACAACCACACTCTGAGGAATCAGCACTCTCGGGTGCCTCACTGAAGTGCCTCTGCACTAATGCATGTAGCCCAGGGGATGGACAGGCAGTCACAATTCTGGGTGCAGTTGGAGGACTGTGACCCCCTTGGGGTCACAAAAAGATTTACGGGGACGCTACACACAACTACAATTGATGGATGCAGGCTCTCTTGCTCCAAATTGAGTCAACCAGACTTCAAGGGTTAGTAATAAGTGCTTGTAATGGAAACAATAACAGCTCTGTTGAAGTCTTTAAGTTCTAATCAGCAAACACTCAGTTTGCATGGGAAGTGGGGGTTTTTTGGCACATTAATTGCATGAATGTCTGGGCTGGGACGCCAACCATGAAGAGACAGCAAATCAGGCTCTTCTTAGATACACCATAAGCATTCATCAGAGAGACCTGGTATAATTGTTGATGTTTGCTTCTACATATTTTGGCAAAAGAAAAGATGGAAAATGGTTTCTTCTTAACCTGACCTGATGTTAACTTGGGTGCAAACATAATAGAACCATGGAATGGCTTGTGTTGGAAAGGACCTTAAAGATCATCTAGTTCCAATCCTGTGGAATTGGAACTTAGCTTATAGGGCAAAGTTTTAAAACCCATGGTTAAGGAAAACTGAGCAGAACTATAAATAAATATAAATAAATCCCATAAAAGTAAAATAAAGCAAAATAAAGTATATTTAAAAGAATATCAAAGTAATATTTCTTCAGTACTGACAAACAAATATGTTCTATTTAAAAGTCATGACATTTTCTGATTATTCTTGTTAAGGTAGATAAGGAAATACATGAGACATTTTTCATAAAGAGTAATTTATTAAAGCAAACAGTTTCATTTTCTTAATAAAATGTGCTAATCACCTGAAAAAAAAGTCATCAATAAATAGGGGTTTTGCATTTATTTTTACTGTGTTGACTTCACAAAGTAAGTGTTTGCATAGATTTCACAGGTTTCTATTATTACTGTCTAAACAGCCTATTCTTCTCAAGTTCTTTAGTATTATTCGGAACATTGTGCTTCATATTAAATATCACAGATAGGACAATACAACAATAGTTGCATTTTATGACACTGGAATAACTGGTTTTCAAGTCAAACCCAAAATTTGTTTACAAGCAAAGGTAAATAAATAAGTCTTACCCTTCTCATTCTGAACAAAGCAAGAGTCTTTTCAGAGCTCTACCAAATTCCACTATGCCTTTTCTTGCTTTTATTTGTCAACATTTTAGCTAGAAAAATTCTGAAAGATATCTGCACCCTCAAGCCAGTTCCGGAAACAGGACAGCCCTTTGTCTCTGATCTGCTTTCTTCCCTTGTCAGTAATAACTTCGCCAGTTTGTTTCACAATCACCAGTTTAGGAATTGCTGTTATGTTGTATTTCTTCTTCAGATCACTGTGGGAAAAAATTAAAACACACCATTAGGAGCATTTTAAGAAAACCCCTAGTGTCTTTACAAAGGCTACTCTGGCCAGGACACACAGGAGAGCAGAAGTGATGAGTGCCTGGGCTTCCTCAGAGTTTGAGGCAGAGTACTGGGCAGTGTAAGGAGATGAACAAGGCTGTAGCTGGAAGCCTACACAGTGAAATGTAGCTCTGAGAGTTAAGAGAGCTGCAGCATCCTTCATGTAAATGCTCATCACTGCTGCCTGCAGTTTTCACAAGAGCAGAGGCTCTTGGGGATGTAAAAGATGTCCACAGAAGCAAAGTTTTATATACTCTTCCACCTGTTTTTTTGCTAGCCCAAAACAGATGTAATTCTGGGTCCATTTTACAGCACAGGAGAATGATCTCACTTAGATTAGTATTTGATATTCATTCCCCTACAAATACACTTGAGTGTCCTATAGTGCAACTTCTTGCAATCACCATTAAAGAAAGCATGATACATCATCTTTTTGTGTAAATGGAAGAGACTGAAGATACTCCTTAAACACCCTCAGAGAAACAAGCCTTCTACAGACAGAAAAGTGAGCAATCAAAATATTTGGAATAAGAGCCACCCGTCTGTGTTATCAGAGAAAAAAAATTTCAACACCTCCTCTGCACCTTTAGAAGAACCAGAGGAGAGACACAAAACAGGCAGTAACAGAATAGCCAAATTCCAAAACACTAACAACATCTCTCTCAAAACATACTTAAAATACTAAATGGAAATATGCTGCCTGAGCGCCATCACCACAAGCAAGAACATTTTCTGTATGAGGTTCAAACACCACAGAAATTTGAGTAGGAGAAAAGTGTAGACATTGCTAAAAAATGCTTGACACTAATACATAGATATTCTCAATGATTTCCTGGGAGGAAAAAAAATACTGAAAGATAAGACTTAAGTGAAATACTGTCCCAGATAAAGCATACCTGAAACGTGCCTTCCCTTCTCTATTTTTCCTTAAGAGAAGAAAAATCGACAGGCGAAGCATACTGCTCTGCCGTTTTGTTGGCTGAGCAATAACGCAGAAAATACTATGGAAGCAGCAATAATGTGTATGGATCAGGATTGCTTCCTCAGTGAATTGTGACATACAAGCAATCAACCAACAATCCCCACAGACTTTTCCAAAATCTGCTAAAACAGGTGAAAAAACCACATTCCAAAGTAAGTATGCACAGAAGCCATGTAAAACTACTATCACCTTGTTATTGGTAGATAATGAGACAATTGGCTTTCACAATTAAGGAATGACTATTGTGTGAGTATTAAGAAAAGTTCTAATGATATATAGTTATGTTATTAGAGTTTAAATGTCCTCTGTTCTCCCCATAGCTCTCTTTCCCCCCCGTCCTGTATTGTGACCATCAGACAGCCTGGGTTGTCTGTGTGGTAAATAGGTATGATTCGTGCTGACAAAACTGAAACAGTAATCAATATTGATACAGTAATTAATATCTGGAAATAATAAAACAGTTAAAAGGTGTAATACCAAGTAAGAAAGGGAGAGGAGGGATTCCACCCCACCTCCCCACCCCCTTTCCTGCAGATGTTCAAGGCAGGAAAAAGCAAGAGATAACAGTTACTAAAAATTAACAGAAAGAAAGGAAAATCTGGTTGAGTCCCAGGAAAATGCTAATTATATGAGATTTATTGCTTTGATGATTAAATATAATATATTATTTAGTTTTGGCTTACACTATACTAGCTCGGTGTGCATGTGTAACTCAAAGGTGAATTAAAGGACATTGAGGAAGAGGAGAGGCCTTCATCAGAGATGACCCCCAAAGAATGGCGTGACCACCTAAAAGATTGGTGGAGCATGCGCAGTAAGGTGGTGATGAAGACAGAGGTAGAAGTGTGATGAATCGAAAATGGGAGGAGATGGCATTGACATATGGCATAAAAGGGGGAATTTTCGCTTGACAAGCTTGTATGTGAGGTGGTAGGGGCTCAAGGACCCTGCACTCCGTACCCCGCCCTGTTGTGTTTTTTTTTTGCTTATGCACTATTATTGGAACAAAATTATCCCTTATTTTAACCAAATTACATTGTCAATATTTCAAGTGTATCCGATTTTATACAGTCTAAGCTATTTAATTAAAATTGCTGCTACCTTTAATATTGTTTGGGATTTTTTTTGATGACGGGATAATTGGGCAAATATAACATCTAGGACAGGTAAAAACACGTGCCCCTTGCATGGGGCAGTTGGGAATGGAAAAGCTTGGTGCTTAGGGGCTGCAGCACGGCAACACCTGACCTCCAATCAAGTTACAAGAAAGCAGTTTCCACTGACAAATGGCAAAGAGGAGCCGACTGACAGACTTTGGGAGGGGCCAGGGCTGGCTGATGCAACGCCCAGGGGTATAAAACACTGAGCATCCATCTTGAAGACTTATATACCATGTAGACAACGCTGCAGCTTTTTCCTTAAGCAGTCCTTTGTTGTATTTTTGTTAAGGTTTAATAAACCTTTTTAAATTTCCAAAGTGAGCGGCTGGTTCTCACAACCTCATACCACCTGAATGACAAACAAGTTGGGTGGAAGACTTATTGGTTCAGTGAACGATAAACACGATTGTATCAATCACAGAGCACAAGGAGACCAAAGATACGGAATTTGCCATGGAGACTGGAATCTTACACATTACTTTCCTAAGGGAATGCACATATCTAGCCCAGCATGGCACCTTGTTCAGACAGCCTTAGGGCAGAAGGCTGCCAGCATCAAACCAGACTGAAGCACGCACAGATTTTGCTCACATTTGTGCGCAGCTTTCAAGATCGGTGGACCTGAAGAAGGCTCAGAAAGAGTTCTGCAGACAGTGTTTCTTAATCACTGTGTACATAGGTACATGTGCTTACAAAAATGACTTTTTAAAAGTTATTAATATCATTCTCTCTGATAGGGACTTAAAATCCCATGATTCACCTCCACAAACCACATATGTCCCATGGGACTAACTCCAATAGCAACTCATGGTATCATTAAACCATAAATAGAAATACAAACCCATGACATTAAGACTGAGGCGAACTGGAAGGCATAGACATTGTTAGATCTTTTTATTCTTATGAGAAGGTTGGATGAAAGTTTCTGAGAGCACAGATTTTATATTTCTAGAAAATACTGACATTAGCTGGGAGCTAATTTTTTTCACAGTACCCTTCATGGTGTGTGCCAAAACAGCACTGATAACACACAAGTAATTTAGCTACTGCTGAACAGTTCTTATGCAGCACCAGGGCCTTTTCTGCTTCTTGTGCTACCATGCCAGTGAGTAGGCTGGTGGTGCTCAGGAATCTGTGAGGAGGCACAGCTGGGACAGCTGATCTCAAACAATCAAAGGATGTTCCATATCATGTGACACTATGATTAGCTGTAAAAGCTGTAGAAAGAAGGGAGGAGGGACCAGCATTCAGAGCCAGGAGATTTCTTTTCCCATGCAGTCATGACAGGATGAGGCTATCCTGTGCTGGAAGCTGTTAAGTATCTGTCAGTGAATGGGAATTAGTGAATGAATTTCGTATCTTGTTTTACCTGTGTATCTTTACTTTTGCTTGATCTATCAAACTGTTTTTATTTCAACCCCTAAGTGTTCTCACTTTCACCGTCCACATTCCCTCCCCATCCCGTGGGGGCAGGGAGTGACCCAGCAGCTGTCTGGGGCCTGGCTGCCTACCCAGGCTGAGCCACAACACAAGTATCTTTATATAAGGGTTTAAGATCTATGGGCAAGAGCATTCCTGAGATGAAGACAACATGGGGCAGATATAATATAATCTTGGGAGCATAAATGGTAAATTTTATACACATGTGTAATGTGATATCTGAAAACACTTGAATTATAACAGCTTTCACTTGGAAGTGCTGTCATGTGAAAGTGTTGGGCTTCTTGCTCATCTGCTTCTAGTAGTATGCCCTGTAATACAGCTGTAAGTATTTTCTTTTAGCTGTGAAATTTCTGCATTGTTAAATCTTAAGTCATAAGCATGCACGTCATATGCTTGGGATTAAATTTTAAAGTGTCTGCTGAGATTTTGCAATAGCTGTCTAAAAAGTCTAAGAACTAAGCAATTGCTTTTAACTGCTTAGATCTTAACATTATTCTATCTTTGTTTTTTAACACTCCCTCCTCCCCAGTATTTCTGCAGGTGCCAATCTACCCTCGTACATAAAGCTTCCTAATATAAAATGTACATATAACCTTTTCATTTTCTTTTTATGGGCATTTTCCATGATTCTAATTTTTACTGAGCTGTACAGGCCAACTCAGTAAATAACTGCCTACCTGGAAGCCTGCAAGAACTACTGTACACACCAGGCACCCTCACAAAAACTGATGCCTTTCATCACAAGGTTCAGTACAAACACAGCAGTATGCCTTTGTGTGCCATTATCAAAACATCAGTCCTATTTAACACCCTTTGTTATTGATGTTCTGTCCAACACCTGCTTTTCCTCTCTACTACCCTCTTTCTCTTCCAAGTGTTCACTTCCTACCAGACTGTCTTCACACTCCACTTCAAGAATCAAAATACTGTGCCTCAGGCAACAAAAAAAATTTACATCAACCTCAGACAGTAAAAAGATCAGGAGCAGTATTTCCTATTAGTCATGCCACAGACCACATAGGGTAGTAAAGGTGCAGTCCCATCTCTGGGAAATAGCCAGGACTGACAGCATGGAAGAGTCTGGAGATCCTGCATTGAATTCAGTATTCTGTTTCTCTGAAGGTAGGCTTGACACTGCAGTGTTAGGCTCTACACACTACAAGAATGAATGCTGGCTAGTTTTTAAGAAAAATAAATCATCAATGCTTCTCTTCTTGAAAAGTATTTTGGATGGCATACTTAAAATTGGCTCTTTTATGTCTAGAAGAGACACCAGTCTATGCTGCAATTACGTATCTTAAACATTAAAGCAAACAGCTAGGATACCTTAACCTCACTGAAGATATTAAATGCCTTCTTTACGCAGTCAAAATAACAATAGCCGATTCAATTAATTGCAATGGAACTTTAAAAATAATAATGAAATTTAAAATATTAATAATACAATTCTCTTACTCATTTTTTAAAAATTATATTCTTAAATAGAACTAGTACATAGCCAGAATTATAGTTTGGAGTAGTGACCACATATCTGCACTAATTCTATGATGTTTCACCAGTACCCCTGACACCAAACTAGCAGTTAATCCAGCCTAAGCACCTTGAACAACTCCACACAGTCCTTCATTGTTACACACAAGATACACAACTCCAAAAACATTGCTTATTCATATCCCTCTCCATTCTGTTCTTCAGTAACCACTGCGATCTCACATCATCTGGCAGGACAAGCCATACTTCTCTACAGAGCTGTGAAGGACATTACAGGATGCCACAGAAAAGCCAATTAAACAATCTCTTTGACTCCACTCTGCATTACTTGAGCAAGAGCAGTCAGAAATAGACCTCTAATCCACAGAGGATGAAGCTGTAAGCACATTCCCATGGGCCATGCTGAACAGCTTGCTGGGTGCAGGGACTTCAGTGCATTTCCTGATGGAAATTTGCCTGCATTCTATTATGTTTAGTAGATATCAAATACAATTACTGCCTGGGAAGATTATAGAGAACTATGCAAAACAATATTCAAGCCAGTGGGAAAAAGATCTAACATAAATTGGTAGTGGGCATCCAGAAATGAGTCAGGAAAGGATCAAATTGTTCCTGGCTTCAAGTAGTTTGCTCTTGAGTTTGTCAAACTGCACTGAAAAAACAAGATTAGCCAACACGCTCCCTGTTGAGTGAGTAGCTGGGGTGTTACACACCAGGTAGCATACGGGGATGGATCTAGAATTAAAAGGAAAGATAGAAGTTACTAGAAGCACTAGAAAAGATTCCTTTCTTAAAATAATTGATTTGGCTGCAAGTTTTATTACCCAATCTCCATTTAAAAGTCGCATTACCTTCTTGACTGGTAGCACCTGGAAAAAAATTTCTACAATCAACTGATTTAAAGAGAGGGGGAAAAAATCTCTTTATCAATATTTACATGTATTTCAAGTCTCCAGTTACAGGCATTTCAGTAACCTTGAACATCTATCTCACTTGTCCTCCTGTAATCCCAGTTTATACTTATAGGAGCTAAATCAGATTTCTGAAAGTCATCCAAATGAGGCTCCATCCTTGACTTAGGTCATCAAAACACTTCCTTCACCCTGTTACTTACACACATGCCCTTTCCTTTTGCTGTTTTCATGAGCAAGCTGCCTACAGGAATGTCACTTTGGAAACGAACAGCACGGGAGTTCTACACCCCAGTACCAGGGGCAGTATGCCACCGCTAAACTCCAGCTGATGCTGTATGTGTCTGAAATTCTCCACAGTTTCCTCTGATTGAAGTAGTTCAGTTACAAGTTTTGCTGCATCTTCATTTGCCTTTTTCCCAGAGCACTAACCCAGACAATGCAGACCAGCCTTAGAAACAATTACCGCTGGGCTGAAAAGCAATCACTTGATCCTCACTTGCCATTCGTTTTTACCTCGCTCATCTCTTTAACACATGGGGTCTTTACTCTCTAAACTCTTGTTCACAGACCTTTTAGCTTCCAAAGGAGGTGCACAAACCCGCGTTCTTTGCGCGTGGGACGGGCTAAAACCCGCGAGCAAGCAGCGCGACAGCCAGCGGCAGCCGCGGCTCGGGGCGGGCGCACGGCCGGGAGACGCCGCAGCCGGGCTCGGGCACTCCAGCGGGAAGGCGGGCGCGGGCCAGCGGGGCAGAGGCGGAGGCTCGGGGCAGCTGCTGCATTAGGGCTGTCCGAGTGCCCCTCCGCCCCGTCCCGGCCCTCGGGGCAGGGGCGCGGGGGTGGCCGCCGGTACTCACTGCTTGTAGGGGTCGTGGAAGGGCAGCGCCAGCCAGTCCCCGTGCATGGCGCGCATGTAGCCCAGCATCTCCTCGGCGCTGTGGTCGGAGGAGATGAAGACGACCTCGAAGGGGGCGGGCGGCTCGCTCTCCTCCAGTAGCTCCGTGTAGAAGTCACAGAGGACGGGGGTGAAGTCGCGGCACGGCGAGCACCAGCCGGCGGAGAAGTATAAGCCCACGACTTTGTTCTGCAGGGCCTCTTCGGGGTCCACGCTGCGGCCATCCTTGCTGACCAGGAGCCGCCCGCTGAACACATCCACCATGCTGGCACGGCCGCGGGCCCGAGCGCTGCCCAGGGAGCCTCCCTCCTCCCCCAGCGCCACCCCGCCACCGCCCGGCCATAGTAGCAGCGCCGCCGCCGCCGCTTTATAGCGCCCGCCACCGCCCGGGCCCGCCCTGCGCCCGGCGCGGCCACGGCCATGCCGCCCCTTCCGCAGCGCCTCCGAGCGCCTCCTCCTTGAGCTCCAGGAGCTGGGTGCAGCTCCAGGGCTGCTCAAGGTGCCGAGCTCGCAGTAAATTCAAACCGCATTCCCGTGCGCCGGGCCCCTTCAGCTCGCCATGGAGCTCGCCGCCTCCCTCCTGTAGGTCTGATCGCCAGCCTGAGTAATTTTGACAATAAAATTTTTAATTTTATTAAAAATTAAAATTATCTGAATTCTGGATATAAAAGGGATTGTCTATTCTCTGTCCCAGTAGATAAGAGGAATTCTCATTTTATTCCAGTGCACTTATCATGTGTTTGGGTTGAATAATGCTTTTTTCCTCCAGCTGACATTGAGTTAGAAATTAATAAAAATTGTATTACAAACAAGAAATCTTTTTTCCTGCTTAAAGCAAACTGCAAAAATGGAAATGAAAGATGATTTGGTGAAAGGGCTATTAAATTACAGTTTAATTAAAGGATCACGATAGGGTGATAATCAAACCTGGTACATTTTCTCCTTTCCATGAACTGTGCAAAACCCAATTAAAGAGAATTTGTCTTAAAAAAAAAATAAAATTATCAGTATCCCCCAAAATAAATTCTAGTGTTTATAATGGATACTTCAAGTGTTTAATGAAGCTAGCTTAAAATTATTTCACACTAAAATGATGTGTACAAATTAATTTTAGGATTTGCTCTTCAGTTTTCCCCCTGTTTTAATCTGCAGCCTCTCAAAAATCTGTCAATTTTACTTACAGAAAAGATAAAATTGTGACAAATACGTATTATGATTCAAATACTTAGCACTAGAATGGAATGGTCCTTAGTTACGAAGAGTACTTGCTTGGGTAAATAGCAACCAAGTTTATAGTGAAATTAAAGTTCAGTTTCTACATCTGATCATCTTCTGACCATATAGTATGAACAGTGAGAATAATGATACTTCAAGACAGAATTCCAGTTTAAATTTGCACAGGAATAAACTGAGCACAAGTATTCTCCCCCACATTTATTTCCTTCTGAGGTCTTTTTGAAACATGCTTTTCTTCCATTGACTTGACAAAATTTTTTTGTTTGTCTGTGTTCTGTCCTGAGTGGAAAAGTACATGGTCTTGTTTAAAATAGTTGAAGATGTGAGAGAAAAGAGAGAAAACCCAAAGATGAACCTCAGAAGTAACACAGCAATCTTGGGGTTTTTTCAGTAGGCTCATCAAAACTGGTTGTATGGTCACTTTGAATTGGGAGCTGCATTCCTGCCATTTCTCTTGCCCCTTTTACCTATTATTATGAAGATTTACTGCTAATTAAAAGACTGTTTGTTTCTTGTGCAGAAGTTCACACATTTAAAAGAAAATAGCTCATTCGTCATTATCTTCTAAGAGATTCTTTTGAATTAATCTTTACAGAACAGACCTTTTTATTTATTTTCAAGTATGTCTAGACTAATATGTTACTTCAATTCTGGTATTGTACTGGAAAACCAATAACTTTCCTTAGGTGTTTAAAAAGTAGCTTTTATTCAAATACTGTATATCTCCACTTTTCATGGAGAGGTAAACTATGTTTTTTAAAACCAGATACTCATCTGCTTCCAGTGACAGAAGTGACATTTAAAACAATGTAGTCCTCTCATCTGTCACATCTCCTATCAATCCTTTCTCCAAATTTTGAGTGCTGTTTTGTGCAGTTCCCCACTTCCTCTGTATGTCAAAAATAGAAGACAAAAGGAGCTTTGAAGGTTGCCTGTTCTTAAAATAGCACAAGTGAGAAATTAGGCTCACCTGAGTTTTGATTTGCCATACTGTCTGCTTTTGTGACACCATTGTGAAATAGGATGGAGACAAAACATTTAGAGCCTGTAGAATCACCAAAGAATGGAAAAAAAAGTTTCCATACAAGCTCAGGCTACTATAGGTACATTCTTGATATTCCTACCAGTTTCTCTTTCCATCGGTGGTAAAAGTGTATTTTCTCAGGTATTATGAGTGGAGGCAATGACCCAACGAACTTCTAACTGTTCTGTCTGTACAGATTAGAAAGCTGGTTAGCCAGAAACAGGGCTATGCCATGAGAAAAGAACATACTGAGATTGTCTTTGAGACCTCTAGGTACGGAGAAAAAAGTTGATTTTTTACTACATACATCTCCCAGGGGAGAAGAGCTGGATGTGAATGACAGTGATATTAAACTTCTTGAAGCTCTTTGAGGAACAGCTACTAGGCATGAGGAACCAGACACCTTCCCTCAGGACACTTGAGGCGATCAACTCTCTAAACATATCAAAGATTCACTGAAAATGCTGCATAACATGGAAAATCTTGTCTTGCACCTGCCCTTGAATTGGCTACAGAGACATGTCTCCATGGCACTAACATGGACCAATATGAAATGCCTTGCTTTATGTTTCATACCAGAGAGACTCAGACCTGTTTCAGTTAGAAATGTCTTCTAGGACTGTTCTTGTTAGTCGTGTTAACACTGTGGTGATTTATTCCATCCCCAGTCTCCCCTTGGACTGAAAATATTGGAGCTTCTTTACCTAGAACCTGTGGTCCTGTCTCAAGGCAGTGTGTTTGTTGTGATGTGACACTATCAGAAAATCTGCACACAGTGCTCATCCAGTGGAAGCCTCTGGGGAATTCAAGGATAAAATTAAACAAAAACTTCCTACCACAAAAAATTGTGATTATGATTTTACTAGAAAAGAGCTTTTTGTTATTGAATTTACTATACTATTTTTAAGGTAACAGTATTTAGTCCTGTCTTTAACCTAAGCCCAAGACTTTTAGTTTATTTGTGCTCACATTGCAAAGATTATCCTACTTTCCTTGTGAGTTGCACTTCAATACAGTGAAGTTAATTACATGTCCAGATTTCAACACACAATTGAGAATTTAAAAAAGAAAATATGAAGAGTCTGAATCATAAACTCTTGCTTTTAATGACATAGGGCAGCATGCTGAGAAAGACCTGTAGAAGAAATGAACTGGATGAAAAAATGTTCAGATTTGCTGACTCCTGAGTAATACAAGAAAATAAAATATGCGCTCAGAGCAAAATAATTCCATACACCCATGGTGTCAGAGTTAATGTCTCTGTAAGCTATACACAAGATAAAGTGTGAGAGGGTTCTGAAAGCCTGTCAAGGTCTTTAAGGAACATACCCATTGCTTTCTCCTTCATGTACCTTCTTCATAGCTGACACAGGTCTGAGTAGTGAATTTGACCCAATAAATATTTGCAATAAAGAGTCTCTTAAAACTCATGTTATATGCATGATGCTGGATTTTTAAATGAAAAGGTATAGAACACCAAGTTTCAATCTGCTTATAATTCTTAGGCATTCTGTAGGAAATGCATACCCTCATTACACAGTTGACGTTGGCAGGCTGTATATCCATAGAGTGAGAAGCCATGAGGCAAAAGCTGACTAAATTCACTCAAAGGAGAGTGTGACCTGGTTGAGGGCTTATTGGCTCTGTGTACAATTAATCATTAATGCACCATCTACTTAAGTATAACCCGATGAAAACATGCAAATGACAAAACTAATAAAGATAAACTCTGGTTGGGCAGTACTGCATGTAGTGCAATCCCTGAAGAAGTCATATTAGCAACTGGCCTTGGTGAATCTCATTATGTGTGACTTTTGGCCAAACAGAAAATCAGAACACACAGAATAAAGGATACACATCAGTGGATTGAAGAGTTAAATTTGTAGCAATCATTGATAAAATTTTGTAAAATAGCTGGGTTTTTAAAAATTATTTTTCATAATACATAAAAATATTCTTTACAGGAGAGAGTTACAATCTGAATTATTGGTGAGAAAGCAGGCAAAGTTACTCACCACAGTGTATATAGTGAAAAAAAGGAATAGCAAGTTTCTTGATCTCAACCCAGCACATTAACCAGTGAGCTGGGGAAAGAAGCCAGTGCACAAAGAATTACTGAGCCAAAAAAATTAAATTTTACTATACACAACCTGCCAACTAAAGTAGTTATTGCATATTCATAGCATTCCTTAGAGCTGACACATTTGGAACACCTTTTCCTCAGCTGGGGTTCAGGATCTTATGATAGTCAGCAGTGATACAGATATGTAACAAATGCTCCTTCGTGGTTGTTTTTGGAGCTGCTTCCCCTACATAACCTCCAAACACAAAAGAAATAATACCAGCTTTTCTCCAGTAGTAAAAGTAATCAAATAAGTAGCACACATTTTAATTTTAATTACTTACTATTTTATTAATTTTATTTCAACTCTTTGGTGCCTATTGCTGCAGATATCAAGGGCTACCTGTTAGGGAATCTTGCTTTTCCTTTCTAAGAGATACTAAGAAGGGTAACAAGGATGGTGAGGGACCTTAAGGGGAAGCCTTATGATGAGTGGCTGAGATCACTTGGTCTGTTCAGCCTGGAGCAGACTGAGGGGAGATCTCATTGCAGGAATGGCCTGAAATTGTGTCAGGGGAGGTTTAGGTTGGATATCAAGACAAAGCTCTCATCCCAGAGGGTGGTTGGGCACTGGAACAGGCTCCTCAGGGAAGTGGTCACAGCCCCAGCGTGACAGAGTTCATGAAGCATTTGGACAATGCTCTCAGGCAAGAACAGGATGTCCTGTCCAGGGCCTGGAGATAGACTCAACGATCCTTGTGAGTCCCTTACAAATCGGGATATTCTTTAGTTCTACAATAGCAATTTTTAAGTAAACATTTGCAACATTAGGTCTGGATCCCAGTTTAATAAGCATTATTGATGTAAATAAAGAGCACATATGGAAAGGGTGAAAGAATGCTCTTAAAAATGTTTAAAAATTAGCTGGATTTGAGACTTTTCAAGGAATATTTTTTCTTTTAATCAGGAAATACTGCAGCCTATTAACAGATTCCTACTATGCAAAAAGTCTGTGATAGGAAGTGAAGCAATTATGGGTACATTCTTTCTGTTTTACAGATTTTGAATTTAGGAAAGGTGTATGAACTTCTCCTTGCAGTACAAAAAGCCTGATTCAATGATCCTTTACATCTAACTTTATCCTGAGCAGTGTATCTCAAATTACCAAGTGCTAGACAGTCTAAATATCAGTCCTGTAACTTTTCTGACTTCCAAACAGGTATGCCAGGGAAACAATGTAGTGTCATCTAATACAGCAGCAGCTGCATGGCAACAAGAAACAACATTTTCACCTGTAGAAATGGAAAAATACTGTGGTAAAATTCTGCTCTAGTTCATTTGAGTTCAGTCACACTTTTCACTTCACTCTAGCCTTTTTGTAGTTTAATGTACTAAAGAGGACATTTAGGAGTTTTTTTGTCTGAAGACACCTCTGACTAGATGCATTCCTTTCAGAGTCATCCACATAAATGCTAGATCCTGCATTTATGTGCCTTATGAGAAGTGTAAAGCTGCTTTTGAGTCTTCGTGCAGAATCTAGGTCAGTGCCCTACAGCTGCTAGCAACCGCCACTTAATTCTAATTTTTGTCAGAGTTTTGGTTGAAGAAAAAGGTCAGATTGTCACAAGCACTCTGCTGCAAGGAGGGGCTCCATAAGTATAATAGCAGTTTCAGTTGCTTTAATTAATTTGGTAGCTGCATATTAAAGTAATTGGCATCTGCACAACCTCTTCTGGCAAAATTTGAATAGGGTCTTCAGTTGTGGAAGGGACCACCTGCATCTACTCCTGCCCACCTTGTTAGCAGCCTCTCTTCTAGCTAGATTGAATGATTTCATTAAACCTTGTATTTCAGGTGATCATTTATTAGCAAAAAAAAGGACTGGGTCTAGAGAAGCCAGTGTAAGTTTCACAGTGCTGAAGCTAGAATACTGTTCTGCCAATAACCAAGCTGCCAATGCAGCTGTGCTGCACCTGGTAGCAGGAGTTCATATTGAGAGTTTTGGCAGAGCACATTCACCTCACTGCAGTCACTTTTCTCATGGGTTTGTAGATAGCCTCCTAAGACTTTTCTGTCTAGCATGCTCCTTTTCATAAGAGAGCTGTGGTTTTGCTGTTTTAATTAAGGGAATGTTCTTTTAAGGCTGGCATTCACTGTCACTTACATGTTTTATCTAGCCACTGTAAAATCTCAAAGACCTTCCCCTTACACAGACATACACAGAATATGTAACATTCTGTAGTCTGTAGTACCATGTGCTCTGATTTTAGAATCATTAGAAGCACAGAAATAATTGAGAAAATGATGTCACTAAATAGGCTGAAGTCTCCACTACAACCACCCCCCACAAAAAAGTAGACTAAGAAAGCTATTTTCTGTTCCTTTGGTTGACCGTGAATTAAAAAACAATGACTGTATTTTAGAGCTCTGAAATGACAATTAACTGCAGAGAATGACAGATGTCAAAGATTCAGGTTTCACATGCTTGCTTCTGTGCCTCATCAACATTGACTTTCATGTAATTTTCATGGGCAATCCCTGCCCATAGTGGGGGTTTGGAACTAGATGATCTTACAATCTCTTCCAATCCAAGACATTTTATGATTCTATCCTTTTCAGTTACATAGAAAATCATCTTGGGCAAGGAAAAGAGAAATCATATGTAAGTTGATTAAAGTTGAGTAGAATAAATCCTTATGCTATTGTGGTGAGTTAACCTTGCATGACTGTGAGAAGCCTGCTCAGTTGCTCTCTCAGTCCTCTTCCTCAACAGAACTGGAGGAGAAAAATGTTGAGAAAGTTCATCAGTTGAGATGAAGACACAAACATTCTTTACTAAGTACCATTGAAGACTGGCAGACTTAACCAAGGAAAAAATAATTCTTTTCAAATTAAAAATAGGAGTAGGATGGTAACAAAGAAAGACTGAAAAATATCTTCCTCCCACCTCTCTTTTTCCCAAGCTCAACTTTGCTCCTGAATTTTCTGCCTCCTCCTCCTGCCCAGCTGGTGCAAGAAACTGGAAAATAGGGATAGTGGTCTGCTCATAATACTCCATCTCTGCTGCTCCTTCATGTAAACACAAACCTGTTAAGAGTTGGAAGAGACCTCTGGAGATCATCCAGTCCAAAGGCCTGACAAGGCTAAAGCAGGTGAGAGCCGCCCATGCCGGCTGTGCAGAGGGCTCGGCCGAGGGGCCCCTTCGCCCCGCAGAAGCCGCAGCCACACGAAGGACCCGGGGGTGCCGTGGGCTGCCACAGGATCCGCCGAGGGCTCCCAGACCCCGCTCCGGGGCACGGCAGCGCGGTGCGACAGAGCCGCAGCGCTGCAAGGGACGCTGTCAAACTGGGGCCCTGCAAGGGAGGCACCTGGGCACCCCCACTGCCCACAGGTACATCCATCCCCGGGATTCCATACATTCCGTGTGCCGTGGGGGCACGGCAGCCACAGGGAACCTTCCCTTCCCTTCCCTTCCCTTCCCTTCCCTTCCCTTCCCTTCCCTTCCCTTCCCTTCCCTTCCCTTCCCTTCCCTTCCCTTCCCTTCCCTTCCCTTCCCTTCCCTTCCCTTCCCTTCCCTTCCCTTCCCTTCCCTTCCCTTCCCTTCCCTTCCCTTCCCTTCCCTTCCCTTCCCTTCCCTTCCCTTCCCTTCCCTTCCCTTCCCTTCCCCTCCCCTATAAAATAATTTTTTTTTGCTCCAACATCTAACCTCATTTGTTTTTAATCATGTTTTTGGGTGTATTTCCAATTTTCAAAGTGTAAATTAGGTCTCTGTGTATAAATCTCTGTGTAGAAATTTAAATCTCTGTGTATAAAATGGAAAGTCTATTTTATACACAGAGACTTAATTTCCTTTGCTCTTCTGGGTTTAAACCAGATTTTAACAGGGCTCCAGGAGAACTTCTGCTCCAATGACTGGAGCACCTTCTTCCCCTTCCTTTGCCCTGACCTTTGTGCTCTGACATAATCTCACTTTTCTCTCACAGCTGTCTTGCAGCATTTTGTAGCCTTCCTCTAATACGCTTTCCAGAGGCAGCACTAATAGCTTGGCTAATGTGATCAGCAGTGTCCTGTAGTGGGACTGTTCAGGCTGGCTGTGTCCTACACAAAGGCAGCAGAAGCTGTTTTCTCACAAAGGCCACCCCTACCACTTCTCTACTGCCAACACTTGACATGTACACCCAATACCCCTATTTTAAATTCTGGCATGCCAATAACTTCATCCCAAAACTTCTTCTATGGTTGAAACAATTCAGAAGAGGAATTATTTGAACACAATCATCTTCATATTCAAGAAATTGTTAAGGCTGCTAACTATGAAAAAATGGCTGCTCCAGGCATACTTCTGGGGCTAAGCCACAGGAACAGATCACTGTGAACAGGACATGGAGAAGATGCAGAAAGTTGGGTCCAGGATGCAAAGACCTCAATGCTGTTTATGTCACCTTCCACTAGAAGGCTGGATCTGTTTTCTGCATAAACAGTATGAAAAGTATTAAAGCCTCAAAGCAGAAGTCTTTCATGTTCACAGTAAAACCACATTCAATCCTGTATCTCCACGTGTCTCTGACAGAAATTCTTCCTGTGAGATGGCCCTGGATCTTGAATAGAAGTAACAGAGTGAGACAGGACTTCCCCAGTACCAGAGCATCAAGACCTTCCTTATGTTGCTAATCCTATTGCAAAGAGAGCACTAGAGCATGGGTCAGGACCAACCTTAATCTGGTCCAGTCAAGAAAGGATCACTGCTTCAGAACTAAGTGTTTATACCCTTACAACTCTTGTCCAAAGGCCAGTAAAAAGCAGGTTTATTTGCTGCCATACCTTGCAGGAGCCTCCTACCCCAGCGCCATCCCAAAGGCAGTTCAGGATTTCAGTCAGTTGGCAGGTAATTTTTCACTCCATAGCACAATTTTCTCTCGTGCTTACTCTGCACCTTTACTCTGCCACCTAAGACTACTGACTAATCCCAGTTAAGAAAACCAAAGTTAACTTGGAAATTGCATTTGTTATTTCCAAAATGTTTTTAGTGATATAATTAGGTAGTTTACAGAAAAGCAGATGTCTGAAGAATTCAAATTTCTGCCTCTGACAGCTTAGTGAATACATTTTTTTATTAACTGACTCAAAAGGACACAGGTATCAGTAATTCTTATCTTTGCAATCTTGAACATATATTGAGTGCAAAAAATGTTTGTACTCTACAGAGGAGCATCTCAAAGCAAAGCATGAAATGCACAGGCTTTCTGCAGTAAGGTTTTTAGCACTCTTCAGATACTTTCTTCCTTCCATATACAAGTGCATTCTTTAAAATTTGAAGCAATTCAGATCTCCATTTCATGCTTTTGTATTATCTGGAAGAGTATGACTAGATCGTATAAATTAGTAGTAATTTTAGGTAGTTGTAGTTTTGTCATCTGCTAGAGTAGTACTTGTTGAACTAAATATTCAGAATTTTGTAGAACATACGGTGTTATTTTGGGCCATTTACCTGCATAATTTGATTATATTTTAAATATGACAATTTTCATGTTAAACCAAATCTGTGGAAGCCAAAATGCTAAGAATCTTCTCCTGTGCACACTGCTAGTCTTGTAATATCAAGTTAAAGGCTAGGATAATGTTTGGATTTACAACATTAAAAAGCACTACCTATTGCAGTTATTTTCTTTACTTCTCAGTAAAATTTAACACAATGCATTTCTCATATAATATGAGCATCTTCCTGTTAAATCTTCCTGATAGTTTTTTTAGAATAAAATCTTATTCTCAGTTCTGAATCAGTAGAGAATGGATCCTTATATTGTTTGGATTTTTTTCCCCTCCACCATCAGAAGTTCTGAATCAGAGTGGTTAGGTTTTCTGCCTCACTTTTTCACAAAACTGCACTGTAACTCCCTTTTTTATTTTTTGTCTATGAGCTACTGAGTAGACAATACACTGAGCTGCAGTAATAATAATAGAAGAGGATTTTGTGTCAGGCAGAATGACATCCTTTTAAGGCATAGCCTGAATTTAATTAAAAATGCTGGAGAATATTGAGGATTCCCAGCAAAACAGAGTTCCAAATTTCCATTATGAAATGTGTGGCATCCTGTTGAAAAGTTACTTGTAAAAACTGCTGATGACATTCTTCCAACACTTTGAGCACAACCTTTTAATCACTTTATCTTCTCCAGTGCTTCTGGTGTTAGTGCTGATTTATTCTGTTCTTACAGCTTAAAAGGTTAATGTTTTGTAATTCATTAAATCAATGGAATTTTAAGTTAGACATCTGCCTCTGTAAGCTAAAAATAGCAAGGAGTTAGTGAACAGTGTGCAAAATCAAACAAATTAGTGACAGCTTTTATCCAGTGGTAAAGGTCTTTATGAAGATAATTTAATCAGTCATCCCCCTGTCCATTTCAAAGCTGAATACATCATGTGTACCTAGTTAGTGCCACAGGAAAAAAAAACATCAGCCCAAAACTCAGATAAGTGCTGCCCTGACACTGAATAATCTTCCATAAAAGAAAGAGAAAAATAAGACCACTCTCTCCTCAGTGTCTGTTTACAAGGAATCACTTTGATCAACAAGAATGTGTGTTTAAAGTAGTGTAAAGTTGTGGGTTTTTTTTTTAATTTAAAAAAAAATTGCCTCTCACCTCTCAGATCTGGGTAGAACTTCCTTAGTAAGTGACAAGATTATGCAAATCAAAGTAAATGTGAAGATGTCTATGTTCACTACTTAGGTCAGCTTCAAACAGATTAGTCTATAGGCCTGAGGAACAACAGCATCAAAATACTAAAAAAGGGCCTGTAAAAGTGAGACTCCATTGAATATAAACAAATTTAAGGATTAATTGCATGGGGGTGGGTGGAACAGGCGTCAAAACATAGAGGTACTTAAACTGCGAGGTCGCAAAACCATTCACACAAGTTGCATGCAAGTGAAGTTAAGCAAATCATTACTGATTTCAGAAGAATGTGCAGAGATCTGTAATGAGTATCTGTGTAGAATAGGGAACGTTGACACCACCTCACTTACGCTGCTGAGAGCTCAGCTGCCTCCTGTTATATACACACAGGTGGACATTGTGCATATACAGACAGCTACGCACTCTGTTTGGAAATCAGGAAACTCACAAGGCAATGGGAAGAGCAGAGATAAAAAAAAAATCCTGAGTAGTTTGATAACTTTCTCAGGCTGTAAATCCTGAAATGAATTAAAATGGTAAGTTACTGATACTGGCAAAGAGGTTAAGTGATGTGACATGCTAAGGCAGGAACCTACTGAAAGAAAAATGAGTCAGATTGAAAATAATGTTTCAAAGTTTATAAAATAGTAAAAATCTTTTATTATCTAGTGCTTGAGGACGAAAGAACACACCTCTAATTTCCATCACCTATTTTTACTTCTCCTTTTGTACCCTAATGATCTGAAATTACAGCAGCCCAACCTCCTCCAAAATATCCTTACTGAACTTTATCCTTTCCAGAAAGCAGCAGTTCCCTGAAGTCATCAATGGCTCCACTGCTTATAGCATGAATATAAAAAAAAAAAAAAGTCAAAATAAGCAACTCAGTGAGCAAATAGCTTTTTTTTTCCCATGAAAATTTAACCTGTTCATATTGACAAGGAGGAACCTGACAGATGTGAAAAAACAATACAGCAGCATTAACACAATAGCTCTGAGTAAGACCCCTATCACTCTCTTAAATCTGAGGGACATTACTGTCTACACAGCACTGACATTTCAGATGCTTGTAAGTCAGCTTGTTAGCAACCAGCTCTCAGGAGCGAGTTCATTACTGCAGTGATAGACAACAAAGATATCTTTGCTTTTATAAGCCTTCTCTTCTCTATACAGAGGAAGATGCCACCAAACAGAGGGTGGTTTATCAGTGGTAATACAGAACAGGTTCAGTCATTAGTCACAAAGTGTAAGTATCTGTTGTTAACTACAATTTAACAGACTGATCAAAGAGATAAACACCTACTTTTTGCAGGTGCAAAGACTTTTTGGAGCAAAGTCTTAGACTCTCCTTAATCACAGATGTACACATATAAATCTTCACTGGGAGCAGTGTCAGAGGCAACAGGATAAAATAAACTGGATGATGAACCAAGGGAAAAGGCTTGGGTATGCATGCTGGCATTCTCCATATTCTCCATGTTCTTCAGTATATGACTAAATGAGCTTGGTGCCAAAACCATGTTTTAGAATCACAGAATCACTTAGGTTGGAAGAGATCCTTCAGATAATTGAGTCCAACTGTTAACCTAACACTACAAAGTTCACCACTATACCACATCCTTTAAGTGCCATGCACCCTTTATTATCAGAAAAGTAACAAAAAATATCTGCTCAATATGGGAAGCCTGCCTTAGTAATTAAACCACATCAAGTCTTCAAAACAATTTAGAAGACTTTAAAAAATCCACAACATGGTAACATTATCTTCTTTCCTCATCACCTCCAATTTGCATCAACTTTGTTTTTTTATCACCAGTACAATACACTTTATTAAATTTTACACTGCTTTAATTCAAAGTAAATTAATGTACTACCAAAACACTGAAACACGGTGAAATGCTTCTGCAGTTCCCCACTGCCAAGACATTTTGTGTGCTCTGGAAATAGAGACTGCTTCACAGATCTGCACAGTCCCTGGTGTTGGGGGGGAGGTTTCTGTGTTTAGTTAAATACAATTTAACAATATGCTTTTCCTTAGGCAAGTTCCATCTTGCAAACAAGCATATTTCATAGGGCAAGTATTATACCAGCATACATGGCTCAACATTAAAATAATAAATCTCTTTAATCAGAAAAATGAAGAAACTGCTTCTTCAAAATCTGAAATCACATCTCTGTGTTTTGCTCATGAGAACAAAGTTTACAGGCATAAGTTGCACATAAAGGGTTTATTTTAAATGTTTTAAGGATAGAGTTACATCATAATTATAAAAATTACTTACAGAATTAAGTAACAGTTTAAAGTGTTTATACTTCTAAATGCAGAGAACAGGGAACTGTCTACATTGTTCAAAATAAAATAAAAATAAAGAAACCAAGCTCTAAAGATGAATTAATTACCTAATTTAAAAATGTGAACACGAAGACCTCTGAACTATACACATACCAAGAACCATCCAAATTGCACTAATGATGTAAAATACAAAAAGCACAGCATTTTCAAGGAACCAGAAACTGTTTTTACCATAATTCTTTTCCCTGATGCAACTAGACAATTCTCTCTGAAGACAAAGCCCTTATGTTTAAACAATCCATTTAAAGAATGCTTCTACCTATTCCAACAAAAAGGGTTTTCCCCATCTCTACTCCAACATAGTTTAGGGTTTGGCACTCAAAAGAAAGAAGAAGAATGTAGTGTTCTGCTATTCAACTGAAATTTTATTTTTTTCTTCAACAGAATACATGGTCCCTTCAAATGCTGTATGACACATACAACTGGAAAATTACCTTCTGTTGGCACTATGCTCGTCTCACCCGGTGCATTTAATCCTACTAACAACCATTAAAACAGCACAATAAGCAAATTCACAGAAAACTGAACACAAAATAAAAACAGAACAAAACAAAAACCTAAACATTTTAACATGCAACTTTAGTTTGTTACATTGAATGTTCTAACCCTCTAAGCATGCAAAAAAGGATGGTCTGCATTTAAGTTTTTTTTTTTCCCTTTTAAGTTTTACATGGCAGCCTGACATCACACACACGCACACACACAATATACAACAATACTACAGCAGGTAAATGTGAAAGGTGAATAACTTTTTATACAAAGATCCATGGCTTGTGCCATCACAAGCCATATGTGATTTTGGAAAGTAATGTTGAACCCCTATAACAAGGAACCAACATTTAGTTACCAGGGTAACGCAAGCACTGCATGCAGATCTGAAACATGAGCCTAAAACAAAGCCCAAAGCAGATGGGCAGGGAGTGGAATTAGTCTCAAGCCTCAAAACTGTGGTTTAAGCTATCAAAAAAAGAAAAAAACAAAAACCAAAACCCAAAATAACAAAAGAAAATATCCCCAAAAAAACCCCAAGTGAAAATATCCACACAACAGACAAACGGGGACATCCAAAAATGATAGTGAAATTTACAGTTTGTAGATTATACTCGAATTGTCAGAATACATAGTGTATTCAACAGGCTTGCAGAAAACCCACAAATGCAAGCCTAATGCTAGAAGTGTTCCAGTAGACCTAAACCTCAGATATTTCAAAACAAACCTCTTATTCCTCAGATATATAGCCCCAAGCTCAGTGTACTAGGTAATCCATGTATCTTGTGTGTAATTAATACACTCACTCATTCCTGTGCCACAAATATTGACTTGGGCTCATGGAGCCAGGCTCAGCTTTGAGATTTACATGCAGGACTCTTAAGAGTCAATAGAAAACACAACAGATCTGCAGGATGAAAACAGTGTGTTGCAAATCTGCTCACTTTGTTCAAACACAAGAAACATTTACGACTCAGGTACTTACTGCATAAGGACTGCATCAGAAGCTATTCACTGAAAGACAATAGCCTGCCTTTGGTTGCCCATGATGAAATACTGGACATAATGCAATATAGTAGCAATGGACAAAGAATTAAGGTATCATATTTATATGGAGAGTATTTATTACCATTCAACAGCATAATGAGGCACAAGCCTTAAGGCTAAAATATGAAATCAGGCAAAAAAAAATGGACAGAAAGGGGCTTAAACCACTGAGTCTTCAATATCAGGAATACCTACAACAGAGGTCATCTGCACCTCTGTCCTCTGATTAACAGCTCCTGCATTCTTCCACTAATGGCACACAGCTGGGTATCAGGATATTTGTTCCTTCCACCAACAGTGTTAACTGTCTTCACATTATGTACCTCTGTGAAGCAGTTCTTGAAACTTGCAGAGCTCTGCCTTATTGTAACATGACAACCTTGTTGCTGTGCTGCATTGTTGTTCCAATTCCATTATTTTTAAAAGCTGCCACACTTAAGGAAACCCTAATTTTCATTTACAACTATCTTGCAAGATAATAACCATGAAAAGATTTTGCAGTTGTGGGCTGCTATTTACATCCACAATCTAATGCAGATGACTGAACCACTGAGACTGCCTTATAGCTTCCATTAGATAGTACACCACTGGCATGCAGAACTCTAGCGTTCATAGAATGAAATTAATGTTAACAGCATACCTCAAAGCAAGTACAATGTACACCACAAAAGGCAACAACAGGTTTAAACTGTAGATTTTTCCAGACACTCCTTAAGTGGAAAAGCCAGAAAAAGAATAAACCAGGAAGATGCCTTCTTGAACCAAAATTATTAAAAGCAAACCAAACGAAGGAATGCAACAGACTGAGCAGAAGGCAACAAATGCTTCTCCTTCTCTAAAGTTACATCTTCACTGTAAAAGGACACCCCCTCCCACTCCCCTGGTGTGAGATTGTATTTACCACGTAAAATATTAACTACTGTTAGGCTTCTAAGTCCACACACAAACATTCAGGTTGCTAGGTTTTGATTTTAAATGAGAGACTACTGATGCCAATGCGTAGTCTAAAGTCTTCTGAAGTAGCATATATACCGTTAGAGTTGTGGCACCAAGCACTTGGGTTTTGCTAAGAAATGTGTATAACAAAGAAAGAAAGAAGTACGACATTTAGGATTGAAGGCAGCCTTGTTGCATGTATTTTACTAGTTCCTACAACTTGTAAATATGGGCCATTAACCTGCATATTCTAATTAAGTGGGTATACAGATTAAATGTAATTTTATAGTTTTATGCCTTTTCACTGAAAGGTGTGTAATCCAAACACTTGATATCCTACTGCCCTGTGACTAGTAAAAAATGCACAAGCATTTCCACACACTGCAAGTTCTTAAAAAGCTAAATTTGAAATAAAGTGTAGAAACACAGCAGATTGATGTTACTTGGGTTAGGCACTCCTTGATACTGCACAAACTGTTTAAACCTTTCAGAAAAGTCACCTCTGTCCCAACCCTGAAGGACAAGGACTGCCAGTATCCAAGAAATTAAATTTAATGTTACAAAAGAAGGCATATCAAAATATCAAACTACACTTGCATGTGGCAGTTGAACAAGTGAGTGCAAGATTGAAGAAAAAGTCAAAATCTATGAAAAAATTTAGATTAATGATTACAACATTAGATCAACTTTACACAGCTTGAATTTGCAGCTGTTCTATGCTTTTAACTCCCTCCTGCCCAAACATACTGACTTCCTTCAAGAAAAGGAGTTCTCTCACACAAAATGTGTCATGTTTGTATTACTCAGAACAAAACAGTTTTGCTGGCAGAGATTGTGGGTTCGCAGGGACATTTAAGCTTTCGTTAAACTGGAAAGCAGTCAAGTCTTTGTGTCTATAAATTTTACATTTAATAGTTCCACAAATTTGGCAAAAGTTCATGATGATGTCTAGGATGTCTTCACCAAATCGTAGACATAAATATGGAAATCATCATCAAACTTGATGAAATAGACAGATGGTTTGGCTTCAACTTGATGAATGACCATGCCAGTCCTTTTCGAGCCATCTTCTTTGGCATATTCCACTTGTTTGCCTACCAGGCTGTCCACAACTTCACCTGGTTCCCGTTCTGCAGGAGGTGAATCATCTGTAACATAAACCCAGCATGGTTTAGTAGACATTCTAATAAAATTCTGCACTATGAAAGACAACTGCACAGTCATCTTTAAAACTCATACAAAGCAATTAGAATTTGTAAATAGATTACTTAATTTTATTCAAACAAGCATTTAACAATTGCCATGCTTGTAGAAAGTAGATGCAGAAAAAGTTTCCAAGCAACGCTGTCTTCAGTTTTATTACGACAAAAATAGTACTTTGGTAAGAGAAGTAAAACTTTGACAGGAGGGTGTATGCACAAGTTGTAGAAAATGGTTGTAGATAGCTGAATTTAAGCTATGAGCAGAAAAAGGCATTGGACCTACTTAGCAGAAAGGTACCCTAATTTGCCTTCCCTCTTCCCACACATATTATTCAAAGGTTCAATGCATGCATTTAACTACAACAGAAGCATTGCTTCTGAAATGGTAGTAGGTGTCAACTCCTTATTAAGAGGGACTTTTGACTCCAAATTTGAGTAATTTTGGTAAAATCTGACTGTATTATTTTCCTCTCTGGCAAAATCTAACCAGACAATCCCTATGCTAAATCTGGATTATGAAAGGTGTGATTTGTAACATGCCAAGTGATTGGATACAAGCCAATTACACAAAATAATAAAGGGTAAAAAGTACAGTATTGAGAACTGAAAGCTAACCACACCTTCTTTCTCAACTCCTCTTCTTGGATTCCTAATTCAGATAAACTTGTAGTTTGTATTCTACAGGAAAACTTTCTAAAGCAATTGCAATATCTGATGTGGCTTTTATTCTGGAAATCATAACCTTCTAAATTAATAACTTAGTTACAAGTTTGTATTAAGAATCCCTTACAGATTCTACCAATTTTATTTTGAGTTTTGAGAGCTGTGAAAAAACTCTCAAAGGAGAAAAAAAAACAACAGGGAATGAATTGACTGGCTTGCATTTGCACTCTGAATGTCTCACAAACAGAAGGTTTTTGTTTTTCAGTTCCTCTATAAATGCATTGTCACACATAGTTATTATCCTCTTAGTATGAGTTTTATATTTCTTGGCAAAGATGCAAGTTCAACTCCTACATTTTCACTTAGAAGTGTAGGCCAAGTTTTAGTATCAGATCCAGCAATATATTTTCCCCTTACAAAAAGAAAAAAGGTTAAAAAAATCACCTACTATTTGGTCTCCTCACATGTGCAGAACCTATATTTGATAAGAGACAGTACCCTAGAAATTTTATTTATAACATTATGGCAAGTTCCACCAAATTTATAGAAGTATTTGCATATATTCTAAAATCTGATTTTGAATAATACTACTCCAAAATACTCATCCAATCAATACTCAAAATAATCATCCAATTGTTGAGTCAAGGACATGATTCAAAATATCTGAAAAGCATTCACATTCAGGAAAGGATGCAAATACTTAGAAGTGTTTAGAAAATCAGTAAGCCATAATCTTTTGGCAAGCACAGAGCGTAAAGTGCACTAAAAACAATTAAGATTTAAATGGAAAGAAAGCATATAAGCTTTTCCTACTCTCAAGGTGGAAGAAAGCAAAGCAGACTTAAAATACATTCCTAGTCTGTTTTGATGGTTAATAGAAAGAACAAGTTACTTTAACATTCAAATCTGAAAGAGCTTGCTTTATTTCTTTAAGAAGAGGAAGGTCACTTTTTTCCATTAACATTTGTGGTTCTTTCTTTAAAGCATCAGAGATGTTGCTTTTTGCTAGGGCCAGAGGAGAGGGTAATCTAAACACAGATCATTAACACAGAGATTATGCAAATAAGTGCCACTTTTTTATTCTGCCAGTAGATCATTACCAGTGGTGCATCTGAAAGAAGATGATCTCAAACTCAACAAATTACTAATTGGATAACGTAGTGGTTGGCTATATAGCGCTTTGCATATGTATTAATTAACAATAATTTTCTTTAAATCCCAGATGGCTTCTGTCAGAAAGGGCTTTGTTACACAGGAGAAGTAAACTCAATGTGTTCTTTATAATCTCTTTCTTTGAACTGACTATCTAAATCTCTAGAATAATAGTGATTCTGTGAAAAGCCTCCTAATTTAATAGAAGTCCTGAAGAAGACTACTTCATCTAAAATGACAGGAAAGATACTAAGAGGAAACCTTTTCTTATTAGTGTTACAAAATATGAGAGAAAATCAAATTTCAAAAAATAAGTACTTTCCCACAAGCAACTACTCAAGAAGTTTTTCACACTGAAGACACATAGCTCAGTGAAATTGTTCTTACTATATCCGTTTGACCCCAAATATGCATTCCCACAAGAACTGCTTCAGAGACACAAATAAGAGTCAACTCCACACAATATGATACTTCTATAAGAAAACAGAAGTGGAAGACTTCTGGCTTGTAAATTTCCATTAAAACACCAAAATGTAAAGTCTTTCACGGTAGCACACCCATATTTTCAGCAGAATTAAGATTAATTATGAAAAGGTATTACCCTGCATATGTCACTGCTACGAAAAGTTAAATATTTCAGCAGTTAACACAGATGTTCTTTCTTGTACTACCACATTTGTTAGCTGTGATACTTTGAAAAAAAATTAAATGGAACATCAAATATGATGGGTGTTTGTCAGCTGTCTTGACCATAAATAAACCACAGCTAAATGTTTAACACAAAAAGCTGTCAAAATAAAACAGTAACTGGCCTACTTACTTGAATCAGGCATAATGCGAAGGTCACCTTCTTTATAATCATCTAAGAGCTGGTACATGTACAAGACGGGATCTTTCTCGTAGGTTATATAAAACCATGTGTTCATAATAGGAGCTCGAGCCAAAACCATCCCCCTCCATTCATCTTTTGAGCCATCCTCTGTCTCAAACATATGTTCCACAGCTTTACCAATCATTGTGTCTGCCAGGTGGGCATCACTAATTCGAGACGAAGCTGAAACGACAGCATTTCAGAAATTCATTCAAAATGTGTCACTATAATCTTTATGCGATTGATGCACAAATCTTATTGGCAGTTAGTAAATTCATACACAAAACAAATAGTGTCCATTCCAGTGAGTTTAGTGCTGCAGAACTAAGAACTTCAGAATGTTGTTAAAATAATTATGAATTACTGTACTCCCTGTGATTAAGCAACCACAGTGTAAGCTAACAGGAGATCAATGAAGCAGCAAAGACTCTGTACTTTAACTAGACACTGGGCAGGGAGAGGCAGAAACAAAAGGTCTATCTTAAGGCAGTTCTATGATGGTATTAATTCAACTTCGGGGATGGTTCCTCGTAACGCCACCCTACAGATTGTAACCAATTCCTTTGCAGTTAGAAGAGGCAAGAGGCTTTTTCTATTTACAAACTAGTGTTTACTTGAGTAGATATCAAACTTGGTGGATTGAAAAACCTGCAGTTTAACAATCCAAGTGCTAATTCTGAAAAACAAAAAGCATTATTACTCATCAGGTTACTTCGCTTAGAAAATGTCTTCCAGCCATTATTATAAGTATATGGTGGTTGTACAAGAAAAAATGTAACCTTACTACTGTTAGATACACAAAATAGACAACACAGTCTAGATAGTTTAGAGTCGAAATTTTAACAGAAATATCAATGTTAATCTAAAAACTACAGATTGTACTGCATACTACTTTAAAGACAGAAGACAGCAACTGCACTCACTAATATCATCCAAATTTGTTGGAATAAAAAAAAATCAAAGCATTTAGATTACCTGCCATGAGACAAAAATTAAATTGAGCAGTAACATTTAAGTGGTCATGGGTTATCCTGGGGGAAGTCTGCAGGAATTAGTGGAAAACATTTGGTGATAAATGTCAGCCAATATGTATATTTATTTAGGAGAAAAAACCCAAACACTTACCAACTCTGTCTGGAAGAACTTCAAGCGCTGAAACTCTTTCATCTTTGTGAAGTTCTAGTCCATACACACAATCAAATCCATCATACTTTATGAGATACAGCGAGGGATTTACAGGGACTTGATCAAGAACTGTGCCCTTCCATTGTGTTACAGGTCCACTTCCTTCTTTCCATCCGTGCTGTATCCTGCAGCCTACAATATTTCTTCGTGGCTGAGAAATAGGTTTGCTTGGTCCCACATTGTTTCTATGCTTTCTGTACACAGATACAAACATTAATATTAAACAGGTACATACACAATCTTCCTCAGAAAATAGCTGTATGCTTTTACATGACAATGTATTTTATAGCTTAGCACACCTTATTCAAATTAGGTCATAAAGCTTAACAAACTTTATTGGAAAAAGGAAAAACATACTTAGAAGTAGTGACACGTTTTTGATGTGCTGTATAAGTTCAGTTTCCTAGCAGTAAATTCTAAATGTAGTTTGCTTAAGCCAAAATAACAAATCCTATCCCTTGCTACACTGAATGTCAAAAGTGAAATTCATTTGATCAAATCTCAAAACACAAGGTTACCTGGCAGTATTACAACTTTACTACCTTGTTACTCTCTGCAGAACAGTAAACAACTCCTTTACAGAAGGAAGAACTCAGTGTAAGCATTATGTGGCTGACTGAAATTCTTTCAAAATGTTTGTTTTCCCTAAAACAGACCTGTTTTCACCTGAAGAAAATTTTGGCTCCTTCATTTACAGGTAGTTTTGATTCCAAGTAGTTTTAAAGACATATGACAATAACAACACTTCCATATTTAATATGGAAAATTAAAAACAGGATGTAATGTAAATGGCCAGAGAGGGGATACTCCTTTATGTTGAAAATAGATCAAGTAACTTCTTTGTCCTTCTGATATTTTCATGGAAGTGGCATGAAAATTCCCTGTGGTAAGTAACAGTTGCTATTCAGATGAACTGCAATGTAAGCTATTTGACAGCTCCAAATCACTGAAAGTGTTATACAAGTTTTGTTTTATCGAGCTATTAAAAACACAGTTTTGAACACAAATGGAAAAAACTAAGTGCATTATGACAATATACAAAATTCTCCTGGATATCAACTAGTTGTAAAACAAATTTTTGAGCTACTACCTGTAGCACACATAATTTCAATGGCAGTAATATGTGCACTCAACTAGCTTAAAAGTAACATCTAAAAGATGATCAGTTGCAGAAGGCAATATTGTTCCTTAGATTAGAGATAGTGATCAAAGAAAAAGGTCTCCAGATATGATTAATGCTCTCACAGAATTCCCTATATGATCCAAAAAATACAGATAACAATCATACCACTGAAATCCTGGAAGCAGTATTTCAGAATAATACACTCACAATATGATATTGGAATGTTTAATGCTGTATCATAACTGTAATCATAACTATTAAAAACAAGATACACAATTATCTTCAGTACTTATCCCACCTCCAGACTTTAATTCACCATGAAGATCTTAGCAAGGGTATTTTCAAATTTCACTTTTGTTGTCATTTGAGGTTTCCAAAGATCAGGTTGCAGTTTTGCATTCCTAACCTTGATAGCACAGATAACTGGAACAGGTTTGAGTTCCTATAAAGAAAAACTCTCCCACAAAGCTGGATCTAATTTCATGCAAAAGCTAGAATGTATTTTCAGATTCTAGCTCTACTCAAGTAAACATATATGTGTTTCTAATTGTAATAAGTGTCAGTAATAGCTTACTGTTACAGAATAAGTTCAGAGATCAGGTTGTCAGCACAAAATTGAGCTTGTTTTGTATTCATTTAAGTAGTGTTAATGGAACACTGCTTCATTCTGAAGGGAATAAAAACTACTAGAAATAAAAAAAAGTTTAAACGGACATTGCTTTGTCTAGTTTAAGCAGTTTATGTTGCTCATCATTTCATCTTTGAAAAAAAATTATAATGCTATTGATATTCAACCTCACAGTCAACTTTACTTTCTGCCTATAAAGCATAATCCACTTTAATATTTAATTTGGAACAATAAGGTAGAAATCTTTACACTCATTCTAAAAAAAGATGGAAAAAGATAACATAACTGAGTTCAAACAGGTTTAAAATGCCTCATAGAGCAAAGATTATTAGGAATTTAACTACAAATCAAGTACCATGTACATGTACTTGCAGTTCAAATTTTTGTTTGAAGGTTGCATAACTGAACAGCTGCTCACTTCTCATTTGAAGTGGTTCATACTATAAAAAATTAGATACTCAAACTAGTAAATTATCAAGGAAAAACCTCCTTCTTACATCTGAACATGGTAAGAAAGCAAGCAAAAGTTTCTAACTATTAGTAAGTAAGTTATGAATGTACTTCCGTGTAAGACAACCAAGTAACCGAATCTCCTTTCCTCAACAGTGTGCCATTTTTGTAATAAATCAAGTTACTCAGATAACCTTCTATGATGTTCTATCCAGAAGGTCTAACACAATTTTTCTTTCTCTTTCATTAAAACAGTATTTTAAAATTTCCACAGACATTTGCTCTTGAATATTTGAAAACAATCAGACATGTAAGGAATGAAGCCAGGATAAACAGAAAATAGCAAGTCCTGGAAGCAGCTCTTGACACATCAGACATATCATCATCGTAAACGGCCCTTCGATTCCCAAAAGTTTCTGATCCTCTTCTTTATCTTGCAGGCTGTATGCTGTTAAATAAAAACCTAACGCAAAAAAGTTTATTATCAGAACTAGATACTTTGGAAATGTTCTAAAGGCTACACAGCCAGAAGGAAATCTGCCCAGATGCTAAAGCTGTGTTTATATGGTCCTTACACAAACTTTAATTTGGCTAGTGCTATCTGGGAAACCAACATATTTCAGAATTGCACAGGACTGCTAGCAGAAATATCAGCTATTACCAGAGAGTTGTGCTTTTTATCCTTATCATGCCATCTCAGAAAAAACCAAAAGGAAAAAAAAAACCAGAAGGATGAAAGAAAACTACACCTCTCAGATATGCAAAACACACACAACTGTGAAAAACTGGAATGAAAATGATAAAACATTATAGAAGCAGTACAGTAGCAGTGGTCACTATGCCCTCAAATGTCTCATGGTACAAAACAAAAGTTATTGAAAATAGGATACAAAAATTAATGCAACTGTGATCTTAATGTCTACAACTAATAACATAATGGTGATCTGAGAACTGTTATTAACTACTTTTAAGAATATTCAGACTACGAGGCATGTTAATTAACACAGAAGTTTTGAAGTCTATTCTGTACTCCCTCAAAAGCAAAAAAAATCATTAAGTTGTGAATTTCAGCTCTAGATGCTGCAGAAGCCAAGAGTATGTTACATTAAAGTGGTATCAAGATTTCAAAATGTTTAAGTTCACTTGTAATAAATTGCAATTATAACCTACATCTCCAAGTCTCTGAATTGCTGACTACAAGAAATCTGGAAAGCCTATGAAGAAAGGATTGTTTCATACCTGTGTTAGATCTTGCACTAACCTTATACACTAAGCATGGAAAGAATGACATTTGTGAGTTTATTGATTGATCTGATGCCAGTGAGGTCAGCTTCATATTGGCAGAGATCACCACTACTCAATGACAGAGCACTGGGAAGAACTGTCCTAAAACCCCTGGAATCATCTCCAAAAGGCTCAATGGTTGTGGGCCCCTCTTTCCTTTAAAGAAAAGGGTATTGTCTGACAAATAGTTAACTACTATTTAAAGAGTTCAGAAGGCTCATCCACACTTCTCATTCTATCACAGCCTCACTTACTGAGTCATGCCTTGCTCCTTCCTCTGCCACAAACCTTCTGAAACAAACCTTTAAAATCCCAATGGCCTTTGAGTACTAGTAGGCTTCCTTTTCTTTTTCCTTAAATGAGGACAGACTATATAAATAGCTAAATCAGTGACAAAGTACATTACTAACTCACAGTCGATCATGTTGGCTCAGAGTAGTGTCAGCATACAGTATTACATCATATTCACATCCTACTCATTTATGGTAAACTATAAACAATGTCCCACTACTACATCTCATTCTCAGGTAGCATACAAGAAGTCACCTTGGCTTGGTACAAAAAAACCTTAACTAAGTAATAAAAAATTGAACTAGGCTAAGTTAACATAAAACTAAGCTGGATGCTTAAGTTAAATACCTCAAAATTATGTCACTTAAGATCAAAACTTCTTATGTCCCACAAAAGCTTTTATGCTAATAAATTTACAGCCTATTTAGTTATTTAAATAAGTGTATATTAACACAACAATAAAGACAAATCTAGCCACCCTCAAGTACAAAAGGCAACCCACCTCTGATAGTCTTCCCATCATACACTCCTTTCTCTGAGCGGTTGAAAGAGAACAAGAGAAATTAAAGTTTAACCAACTCTACCTGCCCTAGACAAAAAAATGTTTCTCTTTGCCTTCTATGAAGATACACAAGAATGGATAATGATGAGCTGGTGGAAGGCATCAGACTAGTTTAACATCAAGTGTTGTCTCTGGGAAACAGTTAACACTGTTAATAGTGATTAACTAGATTAATTGTGGGAAATACACCTGCCAAACAAATTGCTTGTGATTGATACACACTATACGACTTTACACTTACAAACAGCTGGTAACATTTCAAGTTTCCCACTTACCCAGCTTAGATTTCTCTCACCAGATACAGCCAGATATGGTATCTTGCTGCATGACACTAAGACCAATTATATCCAGGTTACCTCTACTTTCACACAGCTACTCACCAGTGTTCAGCTGCCACTATTTAAAATGTTGAAGATGGAAAAATACATGCCATGAAAGTGTAGCAAAAGCAGGTATCATTCCTTCACATACTATAAGGAAGTTTGTATTAGTATTTCAGTACATTCTTTATTTTTAAAAAATGAAAAATCTTTTCCAACACTACAGTTATAGTGCTATCTATGATTAGATACGTCTGAGATTCCTTCCCAACTGGGTTCTTAGTAAGGATGATTTGCAGTTTTTTTTGATCTGGTGACTGCATGAACTCTGTGCCAGAGAACAGACATCCTACAGTAGACATGGCTAAGCTAGGTTTGAAAATCCTTCTCCACAGATTCCAGAAAAGCTTTGGAATTGTATTTAAAAAAATATAATATTAACAGTCAAAACAACATTTAAAACTTTATCTGTGGGGCTTTCTTTACCCTACTACCCTCCTGAAAGTATTAAAAGTGTGACTCTACACACATACACAGACTGAATATTATTCCACAGTTTTCAAAAACAGAGTGGAACAACCAGATGTACTTCTAGAACAGTACTTCCAGTTACTGAGAGCTATTCTTTAGTAAATATATTAACAACTTACTTGTGGGATGTTCTTTTCTTCATCATGCTGGCAGACACTCCTGCATGACCTACAATATAAAAGATGTTGGAATTACTGAAAAATAATTTAAGAACTTACATAAAAGCCATCATATTGAATGTCAAAACGTAAAGAATCCAAACACTTCATGTTATGACTGATCAGTGAAAAGGCTCTCGAGGAAAAGGCTCTAAAGAGGTGTACATTGGCTATTTGCACATGAAGCCGGGGTGGACTGAACTGGGCTGGATGCCAGGTACCCACCAAAGCTGCTCTATCTCTTCTCTCAACTGGACAAGGGAGAGAAAATACAACCAAATGTTCCTGGGTCAAGAGAGGGTCAGGGAGGCATCACTCATCATTTACCATCAGAGGCAAACTAGGCTTGACTTGAGGAATATTAATTTATTACCAAGCAAGTCAGAGTAAGACAATGAGAAATAAAGCTAAATAAATATTAAAAATACCTTCCTCACAGCTCTCCTTTCCTTCCTGGGTCTAACTTTACTCCCAATTTTTTTCTACCTCCTCTCTCCCACGTAGCACAAGTGGACAGGGAACGAAGGTGCAGTCAGTTAATCACATGTTGTTTCTGCTGCTTCTTTGTTTCTTCTCAGGGTTAGGGTTAGTTCTCCCTCCTCAGGGGAAGGACTCATCTTTTTCCCCACTGAAGTGTGGGGCCCCTCCCACAGGAGACAGTTCTCCAAACTTCTCCAATGTGAATCCATCTCAGGGGCTACAGTTCTTGGCAAACAGCTCCAGCATGGATCTCTTCCACAGTGTGCCATCCTTCTCAAACAGGCTGCCCTGCAGTGAGTGCCCCACAGGGTCACAAGACCTGCTCCAGCATGGGTTTTTCTCTCATGGGGCCACAGATCCAGCCAGGAAACCTGCCCCGGTGAGGACTTTCTGCAGGCTCAGATTCCTTCATCCACCCACCCCAGTGTAGGGTCCTCCATGCACTGCAGGTGCACAGCTGCTTCACCATGATTTTCACCACTGTCTGCACTGGACCCTCTGCTCCAGGGCCTGAAGCACCTCCTCCCTCTCCTTCTGCAGTGACCTTGGAGTCTGCAGGGCGTCTGTGCTTACATAGTTTCACTCCTCTCCTGCAACTGCTGTGGAACAGAATCTTTCCCCGTTCTTAAATACAATGCCCAGTGGCACTACCACCATCACTGACAGGTTCAGCTTTGGCCATTGGCAGATCCATCTTGGAGCCGGCTGGCACTGGCTTTCTTGGACAGAGGAGAAGCTTCTACCTACTTTTCACTCTTGCACCCCCCTGGCACCTTGCCATGCAAACCCAACACAGGAGGTCAGTGATGAACATTAACGAGTGACAGCAACTACTAAAATGAAAGTTGAACTAAACACAACAGAGACAGTAGTTGCAATGGCAAAAATAGTGAATCACCAGGCTGCTTTAAGCTTCCATCCTTGAGTTAGTAAAAGGAGATGTCAATACACATCATCCTGAGTTAGCAAGACCAGCACTACCTGCGCCTAACAATGCACATAAAAAACCTAAAAATAAATTAATTTTTACTGAGAGAAGAGCACTGCACTCAACCCAGCGATAACTTGGGCTGAATATGATAAATGGAAAGCTTTTAATAAGACGAAATGAGGAAAGCGGCAATCAGGCTTCTGCTGGAAGACAGCTGCTTATGAACAACCATGAAGAATTCAGCAGAGAAAATATGCAAGATCAAAATGACAGAATAACACGTTCAAAAGAACGCTTACATAAAAGGTAATGTGCACAGGTAGAAAAATCAAAATTAGTTATTAGAACGAGAACTGCAGCCTCAGATCACAGCCAAAGGCCACCTGCACAGGGATCATTTACTGTGGTTGAGTGAAACAGCCCCTGTTAAAGTGATGGCTGATGGTGACTACGTGGCCAGAAGATAACTGACCTTGATCCTGATTCTCCCCGTCTCCCTCACTATACTGCCTTTGAATAGTATGGAGTTAAAATTTCTTCACAGCCTTCACAGGCTGTTTTGGATTTTTTGCTTCTTGGTTGCCATATCTAAAACAATCTGGTCACAGTGCTGGACTGAACCATTTGTAACTCTAACGGCTCGTATTTATGTACAAACATGCCCAGAATTTTAACTAGGAATGCTTGAATTAACATTTGCAGCGAAGTGCTTTAATTTCTCTACAGGCTTAAACAAACCAATTCTTTTAAATTTACACTTATGTGCATGTTCCAAGCATATATAGAATTACATACATATTGAAGAGAATCACACAGGAGTCAAGCAGTGACAGTGCCAATAATCTTTAAACTCTTTATAAGTATTTTACTATTTTAATTTTTGTATGCAAATTTAAGAGGGCATACACAAAGTTACAGAAATGGCAGAATTAATATAATTAATTAATAATTAAAATAATCTTATATATTCAAGCTTGCATCAAATAGTCAGGAATCTGCATTTTTAACAGTAATGATATGTGAAATGTTTTTAATTTTTAAAAACTAGGCCTTGTCTGTCAATTCCTGCAGTAAAGATCCTTCTTGCAATTTCTGACTGTACCAAAACCAAATAATTAAACTGAGTATTTGTAAGAACTTAGCTGGAAAGACAAAAAAAGCATCACAAAAAGTTTGATTAGAAACCTGTAAGACTTTAGAACTTTATTACAACTTGTAAAAAAACTTTATAAGCATAATTTCAGTTACCACTCTGTGTATGAGGCTCTGTTCTATGATATGTAATATAATTTTTTAAAAATTATTAAAAATATGGTGATGTTTTATTTTAAAAGAAGTAATTTCTTCAAATCCAAGAACTGTTCTTACAAAATAGAGAAACTTTTATCAACAGAAGATGAACATATGTACTTAACATTTTACATTTCCAGCTAATGAGAGAAAAGTAAGATTTTGGCTAAAGTAGCTCAAGCTAAAACACAGCAAAACAACAGAATGGTGCTGCACAAGAATTTGCTTTCTGTCCAGCTCTCAAGGATTTTGTAACCTGTAAGAAGGGAGGTATGAAGGATTGATCTTTCAAAGTCAAGAACAAAAACACTAGATTGACACAGAAGGAAGATTTACTCCAACATTTGCAGTAAGTACAGAAGAGAAGTGCTGCCGACCTCCAGGAATGGGATTTTGCTGTTTCCTAAGTTTTCACTTTGCCATCTTCAAATTTTGCTAAGATTCAACTTGTTCAGTGATGTAATGAGCTCTGTACCAAAGGCAACACAGACAACTAGAGTACTACTCATCATCTTAAGTCAGTCTCTTAAGAGAGCTCCCAGTTTAATACATGAAGTGATGGCATTTGGATGTTTAATAAATAAATCAATAGCAAGTATTTGAAGATCCTAGGTTAAAAAGACTCTTGTCTTAACTAACTTAACTAACCAGATGCCAATTTGCCACAATTTGCCCTCTTAATTTGCACAGTCTGAATTCAGATAGGTCCCATAGAGATGCCAACTCCTTTTAAGGATATATCGGGTTATACTATTGAATTGCTTGGCTACCGTAGTGGGTCTAATGCTGGCCAAACACCAGTCCACCCACTAGAAATACTCATTTTCTGCTGTGAGATAAGGATTAGAAGGAGAGCAAAGCAGGCTCAAACTTTAAAGGGTATAAAGAAAACTTTATTAACAGAATTAAAAGAAAATAGAAAGAAATCAGAATAAACCTTCAGAACAGTTCACCTCCCACCACACCCTCTTTTCTTTTCCATTGAACATGTAAAGAGACAAAGCTTGGGACATTCAGCCAGTTTACCACCTCTAAAATAGTCTTTCTTCAGTTACCTCAGGGAGAGGAGTCCCTCTTGCCATGCCATGGAGACCTTTCCACAAGAAACAGTCCCCTCATGGCTTTAATTTTCACAAATAGCAGCTGCCTGGAAATCTACAATCATTAAGCCCCTCCCACGTTTTGGTAGTTTTTTCCATAACTATCACCATAGGTGAGTCATTTCAGCTAACTGGGGTACAATTTTAAGGATGAGTTGTTCTAGTACAGGAACAAAAGTTCTCTTCTTTTATCTCTGGAAACAGAGGTTTTCTTCTTCGATCTCTGGGGAAAGGTTTCTCATCTGTCTCATCTCTCTCTGTTCAAGCTACTTCAACATCTGCTTGCTTCAACACTGGCGCCTCTGCTCACTGTGGCTAGAACGCTACATCCCCCCAGCGCATTCCGTGAGCTACAGGGGGGGAAAAAAGTCTGATGTATCAATTATATCCTCACTGTAGCCATACAAGAGAATTTTAACCCGAAGACTAAGGCATCTCCTCATTCCCCTCCCATATCCTCCTTTACTGACCTTGGTGTCTCTGTGTTGTTTTATCTATGTGTCCTCACCCATTCCTTGTTTCTCACTTGAGACAGGATTGATGTCTGCAAGGATTGATGTCTGTACACTAAAAGTGTTAGTATCTTGCCCGGGCCTGTGGATAGCCATATGATCTTTGCCGGGCAGTGGCCACTCTGGTTGCACAGCTGTTTTCTGGCCCCTGCTGCAGTAAATTCCAGTTGCAGGGGCTGATTTCTGTGTGGGGCTGCAGAGCCATCTCTGCTCTTAGCCACATAATTTTTCTGCAGCACCAGCAGAGTGGCTCAGTGGCTCATGGCTGGGACGGAGCCTGGCTTGGCTCCATCCAAAGCCGAAAGGAGCTGGCATGGTCCACCGGCCATGGTTGGAACTCGGTGGCAGCAGAATCTCAGCCAAGCTGTGCTGCAGGCCAGGCTGGCCGGGCCTTGTGGCAGAGCAGGGCTGGACTGGCCTGGCCTGGCCAGACCACACAGCAGAGTGAGGCCTTGCCTGGCTAGCATCCAGTTACCTGCTGAAAGGCTAGAAGCAAGAGAGCTTTTCCCAGGATTTGTTCATTTTTAAACACGTTTTCCACAGAGGCATTTTCAGCTCTTTAAAGTGGTTTTACAGGTTGTCAATATTCAAACTAGCCAACTGATTAGTTTTGTCAGGTCCAAAGGAAGCTGCCAAGGTCCTTACAGGGAATCACTTCCACAGCTCATGGATTTTTTTCTTAACTAAAACCTAAACTATGTTAAACCATAACAGCTACACAATTGTAGAAACTGCCACAAGAGTTTCTCTGTCCTCTACAACAGCTCTGGACATGGGGAGAGGACAGCACAGAATCTTAGGTTTAACATATTCCAGTCAGAAGGTCAAAATCAGAACTATCTGCCTCCTAAATTCGTCTTGGTCCACAAGAATGGAGCAGGTGGACGACATGACCCAGCCATGGCACTCCCAGCCCAGAGAGCCAAACGTGTCCTGGGCTGCATCCAAAGCAGCGTGGGCAGCAGGGGAGGGAGGGGATTCTGCCCTTCTGCTCTGGTAAGACCCCAACTGGAACCCTGCATCCAGGGGTCCTAGCACTGAACAGACCTGCTGGAATCAGGTCACAGGAAGGCCACAAATATCACCGGAGGGCTGGAGCATCTCCTGTATGAAGAAACATGAGAGTTGGGATTGTTTGGCCCGGAGAAGAGAAGGCTCTGAAGAGACCTTATTGCAGCCTTCCAGTGAAGAGGGCCTATAAGAAATATATGGACAGACTTTTTAGAAGGACCTGTTGCAACAGGACACGAGGTAATGATTTTAAAATGGAGAAGATTAGCTATAAGAAGTTTTTGTACATTGAATGTGGTGAAATACTAGCACAGGCTGCCCAGAGTTGGTGGTTGCCCCATCCCTGAAAGTGTCCAAGTCTTCACTGCAACTTCAGTAGCCTTGTGTCCATTCATTGGTTCAAAGAGCATAGTGAAGCACTTTATTAAGTGCTAGCAAATTAACTGTGACTTTAAAAGGATTATGAAAAAAATTTCTGTCTCTGAAGCATGATTTCAAATTTGGGGCATAGTAATGACTGGGGATATTCTATTTAAAAAAAAAATCTGATCTAGTTGAAGATGTCCCCACTAATTGCAGGAGTTGGACAAGATGACCTTTAAAAGGTCCCTTTCATATAAAACTATTTTATTTTTTTATGACTAAGAGCATGGAAACATATTTTTTGTAATAGAAATTGACCACAACCTCCAGCTTCCACACAAAAGCAACAGAATTAAGAATTCAACTGTCATATGGTGTTTTGTCATACTTGTGTTTTCTGAGGCTCATTAATTCAACCCCTTACATTAAACCCTTAAAATCCAACAGCAAAACTAGAAATCATGTTCTGAACTTTACTCCAGACAAAGATAAAGAAATAGGGTATGACAAGACTAAAAAAATAATTGTTCAGGATGCTGGTTTCAAGGGAAATATACATGTTATTTCAGCTGGGGCTATAGGAGAACAGAAAGAAGGATAAGAGAAAGTTACTGGCAATGTTTTGCTATTGTGACATGAGTTGGTACCCTCCATGCAATACATGAAAATCAGACAGGCTCTCCGGAAAACAGCAACCATATTTTATTTCTCTGAATATCTCCTATCTTAACAACAGGCAGCAAAACCTAGATGTTTTAAAGTTGTATTCCAGAATCATCAGTGTGAACAGCTGTTGTTATCATTAGTTTGTCAGACTGACCCCAAGAAAAGTTCCAAAGTCTCTTTTCCCAGCCCGGCGCTTAAAGAAGGAGTCAGAGCTCTTCATCTCTTGGTCTCAAGGTCGTTTATTAATTCTTATCTAAAAAATTTTCTTTCTGCCCAGCAGAGATCTGCTCAGCAGGGCAGCCACAGGCACTCTGCCCACCCACGGGGCGGTCGTGTCCTTTTATAACAAAAACTACGTATATCATATTTACTTTTTATTCCCAATACCTTTTACCCTTATTGACAAGTGTACCTTCATCATAAACCAATCCCCAAGTGCCAGCATCACCACGGAAGATGGAAGACAAGAAGAAGAAAGAAGAAGCACGAGGCACGCCCCGATTCCTCCATCTTGTCTCCATAACCCCCCTGTACAGGGATATAACCCCCCTGTACAGTAATCCTAAAATACATAATTCACCCTGTGATAATTTCACTAATATTCTACTTAAACTCTTGTGGCTTGTTGATCTTCATAGAAGGTTGGTAATTTGCTCCATGGGCCATAATCAAACTCACAGAGGCATTATGGGCTCTGTGCCAGGGTCTCCGAGCCCCCTGGCAAGGGTCTTGGCTGCTCAGGACAGCCAGAGGGATGTTCTGGGTCCCGACAAACAGCAGTAATTCCACTCTGTATCTGGAGGCTACTTCAGAACTACTTTCGGGACCTAGGAAACACTTCAGTGTGCTGATTCACACCTAGTATTGCTCAACCTCAACTTATGAGTTTGAAGAAGAGAGGTCTTTTAATTGAAGTAGGTCAGAAGTACAGACATAAGCCAAATTCTAACTCTGCACAAAAGACTTCACTGCAGTTCTAAGCAATTCACATCCATGATCTCTTTTCTTAGCTAATAAAGACAATACTGAAACAATTTACACTTGATTTAGAAGTGAAAAAGCTACAAATGCTCATCTATGATTCAATCATTATATGCCCATATATGTGTTAAAAGTTTTCTTTACTAAGACAGTACTTTTTTGTTTTCAAAACATCCAGTAAAGGCTTTACAATTTTTCCTGACCATCATGCAGTTCAGTAGGATTCTGTATCTCTGGGAGAACACTGCAAAGAAAGACTCCAGAGGCCCATACCTTTCACTTACACAGCACTATACAGATGATCACTGGATTTAGAAGTGTCAATTGAGTTAACACAGAGTAATCACATCCTACTTTACAGTCAAATATACAGAACATTAATTTTTTTTATAAGGCTGTATTTCTCTTATACTTGGGACAGCAATACACCAATTAAAGAGACGGGGAGGCACAATGCTAAGAGCACCTGTCTGATTCACAGAAATTACATCATGGAAAGCAACTCTATACTTTGACAAACTTCAAGAGTCTGCAGCCATGTGCTCTACTGCTGTGTAAAAACTAAATATCTACCTTGCCTTCTTTTCCTCACCTTCAATCCTACCCCTTGCTTCTCAAAAAGGAACTACATACAAAGTATGTTTCCCAGAGAGAGATTTCAAAAGCCTAGATACTATAAATCACAAATACCTCTTCTTTTACACCTAGTTAACAATCTATAAAACCATTTCCTTCTTAAGCAGACAGACAGCTAAAAATTGTCTTTGTCAATGATGCTACCAACACGCAAGGTCACTGACTGATAAGTCTCTACAACAGGACGAAATCAAAGCCAGTCAAAAAATGCTTTGTTAATGCATCAAGTTTTGCCCTATATGAATATGTGACACTACCACCAGTTTATCTTTAACCTCCACACTGTTTTTTGCTACCTACCTATATATGATCCTAAAATCAAACAATTTTATTATTTTACATTATTAACATATCAAATATAAAATACATAGACTATTTCCACTCTTTCACTCTATCTTTTTATTTTATTATTTTTTCCTCCTGATGAAGACTATATTACTGCTTTATTATTCAATCTCAGATGACAGAAATTTTATAGGCAAGACTTAAAATTCTAATTTCTACTTAAGATGTAGCTATTCTGGAACCCTATGTGCTGTTTGTAAGTTTCTTGAAAAGTGGCAACCACCATTAAAAATGGAAGGTAGTAAATAAGATACTTGTATCCATAATGCTGTAAAGCTCAACAAATCTGATTAAAAAGTTACTTCTTTAAGTACAACTTTTTTCTTTTTTTTACAGCTCTTCTAGGTAATCTCAGAGATTCTCTTAAGTTTATCTAGTTCAGCCCTATGATGGGGGAAGGCACTTTTCACTAGATCAAGTTGCTTAATATCCCTTTGAACATAACCTTAAGTATTTCCAACGGGGAGTCACTCACATTTGGTTAACTTGTTCCTGTGTTTCACCACACATACTCATTGTAAAAAATTTCTTCTGTATACTCAAACCTAACTGTACTCTCTGTTTAAAACAATTACCCCACGTACTGTCACTGAAGGCTTTGGCAAATAGCCTTTCTATGTCTTCCTTGTAAGTACCACTTAAAAACTAAAAGGTTGCAGTTCCTGGAGCCTCCTCTTTTCCCAGCTGAACAACTGCAACTCTCAGGCTTTTCTCATGAGAGGAGCTCCAGCCAAAGGCCATCCTTTGGACCTACTCTCTTTCAGTCTGAAGCCATTTCTCTTGTCCTGTCATTACAAGAGTTTGTAAATAGCTCCTCTACAGCTTTCTTTGAAGTCTCCTTCAGGTAACAGCGGGCCATAATTAGGTCACCTTGAGGCCCTCTCTCTCCAGGCTAAACAACCACAGCTCCTGAAACCTGTCCCTGTGGGACAGGTGCTCCAGCTCTCAGATTATCTTCATGGCCCTCCTTCTGGACTCATTCCAACTGATCCACATCATTCTTACATTAGAAGCTCCAGAGCTGGATGCAGAACTCCAGGTGGTGCCTCACTGGAGTGGACAACAAAGGCAGTAATACATCCCTCAACCTGCTAATCATGCTGCTTTTGATGCAGCCCAGGATGTGAGAGGCCACTGGGGCTGTAGTGTGTCTGCGTGACTGTGAACGCGATGGGTCACGCTGAGCTTCATATTTGTCAACACCCCCAAATCCTTTTTGTCAAGGCTGTCCTCAGTCCATTCTCGGTCCACGATATAGTTGTGCTTGGAACTGCCCCAGCACAAAAGCAGCCCCTTGCACTTGGCTTGCTGAACGCCCCAAGGCGTGCAGGGCCCACCTCTCAATCCTGTCCAGGTTTTTCCGGATAGCATTCCTTCCCTCCAGCATGCTGACTGCAACACACAGCTTGGTGTCATCAGCAAACCTGCTGAGAGTGCATCTAATCCCACCATATCTACCACAGAACAAGAGGTTAAACACTGCTGCTCCCAATACTGACACCTGAGGAGCTCCAGTCATCACTGTCTCCATTTGGTCACTGAACCAGGCGTTTAACTTTGCACTGGATCTCTCCTTTGAAACCCCTAGCTCTTACTTGAAAGATAAATGCATTACTTTTGGAATCAGTACATGTTTCAAATAAGTGACAGCAAATTTTAACACAGTCTCAGGTAAAATAAAAATCTGAAAGTCTCCAAAGGGTTACTGAGAAATCCTCCAGTATCACTTCCACTTTTCAATGAATCAAACATGTATTTGGTGGCACCCAAACCATCTATTGCATAGGTATTTTAAAAGTTAACTGAGCTTTCCCAATGGCACCTGTCATTTGTTTTCTTGAGAGTTTCATAAAAGCTACAATTCACAATAGTTGGTGATAAAAAATTATATTGCTTTCCCCACACAGGTCACTGATAAATAACACAACAAAAAATGGGACAGTCAGATCTGTACTGCTACATTTACATTTAAATTTACTACTTCATTTTTTAGTTTGTCTTTTCAAGCCATGATCTTCTAGAATAAAAGTAAATTTTCTTTTAAAACAGGAATGCTGACATCTAAAATTATTAACATGTGCAGAAAATCATTCACATATTTAAGAAGTCAGTAAAGTAAGAATGCTTTTTATCCCTTAAAAGCAAAGAAAACCACTCAGAAAGAACACCTCACCTGCATCAGCTCTGGACCGCTGACCTGGTGATTTTCCAAATGGGGTCTTCATTCATCTGTGTTTAAGTGAGCAGCAAAGCTGCTGGACTAGGGTGAAAATCCAGTTCTTTCCAACTTCCAGGATATCTTCTTTTTTAGTCTTAGGATGAGACAACCACTTACTAATCCACCATTCAATCAACAACTGTCCTTCTTCAAATGTAGAAGATGCTCTTTCAATTACAGTCTGAAAAACAAAACAGATGAAGTTTATAAGTAGCTTGATTTTGAAACAAAAATATTCCATCTTAACCAAATCCCACTCTCATGTTTGTTTTCATATGCAACGGGATATTCCTTCACATTTTATTATTCTGAAAACTTTCAGCAACACAGGACAATATATGGCTAAACAAATACAAGGGCTGCTACTTTTATCTCCTAATCACAGTATATATTTCCAGGTCACTATGTCAATTACAAAGAGAAAGGAAATCTTCTTAAAAACCATTGAGTTTAACACAGGGAAGTATGACTACTAACTTAGAGAAACTGTATTATCTTTATTGGGTTAAAGTACCAATCAAAGTATCTAACCAATCTATTTGGTAGAAATAATATGCTCCCACTCACATAGCAGAATAACTTTGTCTCACACAAGTTTAAAAAAGACTGGTGAAAAAAATGCAACACAAAAGCTTTTTAAATCACTGATTTCACTGCAATGACTGCTCACACCAGCAATTTGTTGAGCAGGTCAATAGTTCATAGATCTGATGATTCACAGATCTCTTTAAGTTTCTGGCAATTCTTTCCACCTAAGATAATCAAATTCCTAAAGTACTTAGTCATCACATTCCTCTAGATAACGGAGGTAACTGAGGACCATTTTTTAATACCCTTTTCAGGGTATTAAAATTTTTGCTGTGTGAAAAAAATCTAAGCATTACGGGTTAATTTATTTCAGAATAACATTTCTGGGCCAGAAACATTTATGTATAAGAATTCACTACTTCAGTGTTGCTTACAAAAGAGGCAAATGAGATCAGATCACTTCCTTAAGGAATGTCACTGCTAATCTGTGAGAGATGAGACGGGTCTAATCTGTGAGTCAGCACTGTCTTCCCTCTTTTACTTCAGTTTTGGAAACTGTTATCAATTTTCATACAGGGGTTAAAACCTGAAGAATGCCCCTAACTAGTGATCCTGACAAGGGAAAAAATGTAGCTTAAGCTAATGCCTTACTGAATAAGGGAACATAAAGGTGACACATCTTGAGGTACGGTAAAACTGTTACACAGAAAAATGCATTTACATGTAACACTTGACAATTCTTTCATGAATTGTACCCATTAACTTCTTGGAACAATACAGCAACAAAGAGCAATACACCTAGGAAAAATCGGTAGGGAGCAATCTGCAAATTTTAGAAAGAACTAACTTAAGCATTTTACAGTCAGGGAGTCACAAGAACTTGTGAAATTAAAAAATTATTTACAGAAACATACTAGTTTTCCACATTTCATCTCATCCTGAAATGTACCAGCATATACCCAACAATGCTAAATGTTACCATGGCAACAATATTCAACAATATTCCAACAGAAAGCAATTAGTTTGCTTAACTACTTTACTAGAAATACAGCATAAGGATTATTTTTCTACTGAACTCAGATTCTCCTATGGACCAAAACACATTAATATCGAGGCATCACAGATTATGAAAAACCAACTCTAACATCGTAGCACTTCTATGATATAGTACCATACTCAGTCTCACAGGTACTGCATACAAATACAAGAGATAACTATTCTCCTCCAGAAAAGCTATTAGTTGAGAACTGTAATCTTGTATTATATCTTCTGATCTAAACCCCCCCACAAAACTAAAAGAACAATCCCTCCAAAACATAAACCAACCATCACTACCTTCACAAATCCACAAAATGTGAAAAATCTTCAGATTCAGAAAATAATACACCCTTTTACAGTAAGCTGTTAAACTGTAATTCAATGGAAATATCTTGTAACACCAGTATTACACACTTACCCCTCACAAGATTTCCAATTCATAGTGAAAATATAAAGTACTAGATATTCTGATTGCACTGCTTATGCAGTTATGTATAGAAAAATAACTAAACCACAACAAAAGATATGGTTTTCTACCAGTTGAGGGTTTTTAAATAGAATATTCCCAAATTTGAAATTATGCTTTGGAGACAGAAAATTTATTCATAATCCTTTTAAAGTCACAATTAATTAGCTAGCACTTAATAAAGTGCTTCACTATGCTCTCTGAACCAAGGGATGGACACAAGGCAACTGAAGTTAAAACCAGATCCAGCTGTTGATGCCGAATTTTGCCCCAAAAGGCGAGAATAACTGTCTAAGAGACTCAGTTTAAGTCAAATAGACAGGAGGTATTTCATTAGCAACGCGTTGGAGAAATCTCTAAATGGATTTCTGAGTATCCTGTAACAAAAGCAAGCCTTTTATACAGTTTTGGATACAGGATTACATCAGATCATATACATAGTCATATTTCTGCATGCATATTCATATGGGGCATGGTGTAGGCGGAGCGTGGGCGGGGACATCTCTTTTGAGGATGATCTTGGTGGTCGTTCCTGTTATCTTCATCATGGGCGGGGGTCTCCTGATGAGTCTTCCTCCTTAAACTTTTGAACCCTTTTCCTAATTTGGTCGTTTCCCGGTGTAGTTGGCTTAGTCTCCATGGCTTGGCAAGGTTCTTAGGGTCAGTTTGACATCGTTATCTCTGAACATGTTTAGCTCATCAGTTCCCTATCTCTCTCCTGCCATTGTGTTCCATGCTCTAGCCGATTTATCGCTCTCTGTGGTTTCTAAATGCTATGCTTTCTTCAAATGCTTCACATTCTATGTTTTAACTCATTATTTCTTGGAGGGCCATCTGTTTTGGGGCTTCACTGTTTAAACTGATTTTCTAGAAACTAAGCCAGTAACTGTTACCAGTTCAAAGCCCTGCTCAAGATGAAACTCTGCTTTCCTAACGCTAGTATTCTGAATTCAATACATTTCACTTGCATAGCGACAGTTTTGAAGTTACTAACAATGAGGCATAAACCCTCATTTTCTGAAAACAAACTGATGCACTTTAAGAACACTTTGAATTTTAAGAATATATAAGTTAAGTCTTACTTATTTGATTACAAATACACTAAACCCTGTGCAATTTAGGATTCTTAAAAGTGATAAATGACTGAATATCAGACTTAATGCCAACGTGCAAATATCTGGATGTCTTAATACGGAAAATCATAAAGAGAAGATAATTAAGTCATAAAATGAGAAATCTTTTACTGCAAGTCTCAAGAAATGTCATGCTTCACATAAAGGTAGGAAACACAAAACCAAAACACACTTGTGATGCACTCAGTCGCAATAATCTGTTCTGTGTAGAAAGAGCAGATATTCCTTGTTTGGCAATATGTAAAATGACCTATGAAACAATCAACTTTTTAAAGTCATTCTGTTGATAGTGGCAGATACACTTAAGTAAATCCAACATAAGTAGGGGTTTTTTGGATACAAAGTGACACATCCAAATTGACTTTACAGATGAGACTTTACAGACTGTCAGTAACTTCTGGAAGAGAAGTTCGACTGCCTACTTGTCAGACACCCATTTCCCCAATACCCAACAGCACAGGTCATGATCAGTGCAGCTGCAGGTTTCACTTAAAACACAGACATTGTTTTGACTTCTGACATGCTACTCACCAGCCCAGGTGTGTTGCTCATCTGTTTTTACAAGCCTTTCTACACAAAAGCACACTTTAGGAAAAAGTGTGGAAATTGATGACTACTTTGTCTGATAGTAGTCTAATTATTGCAGAGTGTTTCAGAGGCTATTAAGTGTTAAGATTAAAAACACTAGCATTACAAACTGTCAATCATAGCAGGTCTACTAGGGAATAGGGGAATCATACTATCAAAATAGGCAGAAAGACATGACATAAGGACAGAAAAAAAAGTAATGAAAAAAAATTTTTTGCAGTATAAAGGAAAATTATGGAAAAAACTACATGCACAGACTTCTTACTGTAAAATATCTTATCCCCTTTCTAAAAACTTAATTGTTTACAAACATTAAAATGTTTATACAAGCTTTTAACTCCATGAAAATAAGTGTAACCACCTAAAATAATTCTCTAGCTTAAATTTTACTTAAGATTCATGTCTGTATTTCCATAAAATTGCATTCATTTCACTGCAACACATGGCATAATGCTGTTTAGTGAAAGCTTCATGGCTCTGCTATCTACTGAAGAGGGATGCTAGCAGACAAAACCAATGATAAAATTAATGCTGACACAAAGCATTACAATTTTAAGTGCCTCACTCCTAACCAGCATATTTTAATTTTACCATCATGAACACAGAAGGAAGTATTTGCTGAGGAAATGCTTTAGGGGTAGAGAAGTTTGGAAGGAGAGGAAGGGTAATGCATGTATTGCTCGCATGTAGATGACACAATTTCTGCCGAAAGTGGCAGGCTTGCACTTTCTCAGCTCTGTTCCAGCTGTCAGAGCCACCAGTGATCAAGCCTTCTGGCACCACCTGGTGGGCTTTAATATTTTTACTCTGCTATCTAAAACACTTCTGTATACAACTCACTGAGAACGTCCACTGCTAGCTGCTCAGGGGAGGACCAGCGCTTCACAAAAATGTTCTGGGGAAGGAGTCATTCTAAACTGAAATGCATAAACTAAATTCCTTGGTAAGCAATTGTGACTTCCATAAATTAGCTCAGAGCTACTGCTGTATTTTCAGATGAAGTAGTAGTATAGTTTATTCCAGCACTAACAAGCTGGATAAAGAATGTTATTCAGCATGTTAGTCTTTTATTCAGACTCCCTAATCCTTATCATATGAGCAGCAAGGATCATGCTCTGCAAGCCTTCTGCACCTGCCTCCCCAAAGTGTTACGATTTCTCCTAAGTAATGATTGCAATAAAAATATGCTGGTTTTAGTTAGTTACTGCTGGGTTTCTTTTTTCACTACCTAATAAAAAAATCCCAAATGTTTTCCTGTGGTACAAGAATTCAGCAACTCAAATTACAAATTTTTGAAATATCTTACCAGCTGAATCAGTACATTAGTTATTAGAAACTTCTTTTCTCCTATACTGGGAATTTGTGTAAGCAGTAAGATCTGATGTCTGAGAAGAAAGTACAGTTAGAGTAGAGGAAATCTGAAGGTAAAAGTGATTTGCAGCTGACAACTACGGAAACATGTTTATGAACTGAAAGACCCCAAATCAAGTACAACTACCGCTCCACTATCATGGCCTCTGCAGTTTTACCTCCACCCAGAGAGGTGCTGTCTACAATTGCACAGAAACAAACAGCACTGGTGTGCAACTGTGTGTGCATATACACAAACACACCTATACCACTGCACTGGTACTGCTCTATGGGGCTTTGACCTGGTCTAGGGAAAGAAGTCCCTGCCAATAGCAGGGCAGTGTTGTCGGTGTTCACAGGGGTTTGTAGATGGATGGAAGAGACAGGCTCTTGATTCCATTATCAGAAGGCTTCATTTATTATGTTATGATATATATATAACATTATAACTATACTACATAATTATAGAAAGGAAAGAGAGCTTGTTCTGAAGCTGCTAAGCCAAGAGAGAGATGGATAGAATGAATAACAACGTCTGTGTCTCAGCACAGAGCGATAGCAGTCCTGCCTGTGAATGGTCAGCAGATCCAAACATTGGTGGACCTGTTGCATTCCACAGCAGCATATAATAATTGTTTACATTTGCTGCTGAGCCTCTGAGCTCCAGCAGGGAAAAATCCTAAGAAAGGATTTATCAAGAAGAATGTCTACGACAGGGCAGTTAGACTAGATGTTCTTTAAATGCCCCTTCCAACACAAACTACTCTCATGATAGGTATAAAACTCACAAAATTCAAAGTTAACTCCACATTGCAATGCCATAGTGATGAACTGCAGATTATTCAGGAGAAGACTAGAAGAATCTGAAATTTGTGCACACTGTCTTCTGTTGAGAAGGGGTCTTTAAAATTTGAGAGACAGCACACTGCAATTTCTATTTACTAAAAATTTTTAGCATGAACAAATGGGCAAGTTATTTACCATAATGAAAAACAATATAAAAAGGTTTGCTGGCAAGTTCTTCGGGTTGTAGGGAGGGGGTGGAGTTCAGAATTGCATGGGGATGGCTAGTCTATAGCATCTACATGAGCACTGCAGGGCACAGCCCTGGGGGAAAGAAAAGGTGATTACCCCGCAGAAATGACACAACTTTGTTTACCTCTTTTCAGAGAGGTTGCTGGAATCAGCTGAGTGGACACTGCCTCTCTTGCCACTCCTGATCCATTCCTGTCCCTGAGGAGAGTGCAGCTCTGGGTGTCAGACGCAGCTGAGCCCAGTGGAACAGTTAAAAACCCTGGTGCTGCTGGGAACCTGTGGAAACCCAGGGAACCAGGCCCTAGCAGAGTGAAGAGGGCAAAAGCAGAGGCACTGGGGTGGGAATCAGCCACGGGGAACAAAGCAGTGGCATAGCACAATGTGAATGATCTTGCTTTCAGGGGTCTGTCATTGTTTTTCATTGTCTCAGATCTGCAGGACAGGGAGAACGAACTGTGGGGAGCACCTGCCATCTTGTCTTTGTCCTAGCTGCCACAGAGAATGACCTGGAGGTGGTGAACACCTGTTTTTGTCTATAATGCACCTTCTCTTCTTGTATACTTTTGTTATAATATTGCTGCTATTACTCTGCATTTCTTATTCCACTGCTGTTCGCTTTCACTAAATTGTGATCTTAACGCATAGCCTCTGTTTTCAGCGTCAGGAAGGAGAGGCTTATTTGGAGTTTAATTTGTGGCTGGGGTCAAATCACTATTAATTGGTGCCCACTGTGAGCCACATAAGGGTTGAAATAACTTTGATCTAAGAATCGGTCTTATTAGGTACAGAATTTGCTAGTTACAGCTGCTCTATTTGTTCATGGAGGTGTGATATTTAACCCTGCATATATTCCTATACATGCTCCCCATGATGCTATTTTTAGAGTAGGGAGAAGGATCAGGATTGCTTTGTTGCTGTACTGTGTGACATGATAACATCAATGGCAATAAAGGTCATCTGGGATGTGTGTTCAGTGCTGTTCACCAGTCCTGGCCTTGGCTGCTACCTCTGAGGATTCATTAATAATAACATCCAGCCTATAGAGGGGCTAGAGAACAATGATTTTTCTCAGCCTTTCACCCTTTTTTCCTCCTTTGAGCCTCCTACAACAGTTTTTGAGAATCCTGAATTCAATTTGGATGTTAAAGAAAGCATATTCTAATTGCAATGTCTGCCAAATTTCTTCAGTGCAGTCTAGAATAAGTGAAATTTAGAATAAATTACATCTACACAATGTTTTGAGTCAGCATAGACACATTTAGGGAAGCTGTTCAGTGAACTGCCCTGAACAGCCTAAGTAGTCTGGGCTGAACAGTCATGAGTAGTATGGGATGGTGGATAAAATAAGCCAGCTTCTAAAGGAGCGTGCTGCTCCAGTAGTTTGGAAGTTCACCCCTGAAAAAGAGAGGACCTTGATAAAGTGGAAAAATATTTGAAAGAAAAATGCTGTGACAGCTCCAGAGAGGAGCAGAAAGTTATGCAACTTGTTGACACTTGTCAGACATTGCTTGTGTGTCTGACAGCATGCCCAGGGAAAGGAGAAGAAAGCAGAGCAACAGGCAGCAAGGTGACTCAAACTGCAGCTAAACCAGAGGAACAACCCATGCCAGCAGCAGCTGCCCCTGTTCAGAAGAAAAAAATCAAGAACAATTCAATTCACATGGTGAGGGATGAGGACCCTCAAAACCAGAGGAAGAGACAGGGCTGGACATAATCACCTGATCCCTATCCATGGGTGAGCTCTGAGATACACAAAGAGATTACAGCCATCAGCCTGGTGAGCCCTATTCACCTGGCTGCTTGATGTTGGGATATAGTGGCAAATGGTGCAACACTAGATAGCAATGAAACCAAGCAATCAGGATCCCTGTCCTGGAATGCTGGCATTGACCAGGGGATTTAGAAAAGAACAGAAACTCTCCGTCTCTGCAATTAACTCCTGCCAAGTCTGAGGGAGAGGTATTTTTGCACAGATGACCTTCTAATGCACCAACCCAAGCTGGTGGAGACAAGGTATCCAGTACCCGAGAGAATTAGTTGTAATGGAGGTAATCTGTAAGATTCAAATAATGAGCAGTCCCCCTATAAATACAGATTAATCCAATGTGCACAAAATGTGTGGTGAAGTTCCTAGACAGTGTGCCAGTGTCACATGCCAATTCACTGGCAGAGAAGTCATAGAGGGAAGGATCAAAAAAAGCTAACAATTTGGCTACCAAACTCCAGCTATATAAAGAAACTATCTCCATTCAAATACAGGACTGCATCTCGTCTGTGCAATGATTGTCCAAGGACTTACAACAATGTAATGGGAAAATTAAAGAGGGCCAACAACAATTTTAAGAAGACTATCCAAAATTTAAGGAGGAAATGCCCCATGCCCTGCCAGTACAGATCAGAGCTCCTGCTATTAGGCAGCAGGTGCTCCCCAGCTAGAGAGAGAGGGTACACACCACAGGGTAATCTGTGGTTCTAGATGCATAACCACACCTGAGGAAGTGGGATGGGAAACCCACCTCTGCTCTAGCAGCACTTCTGTTGAGATGAAGAATAAAAATCACATTAAACTCTTTGATAATAAATGCAGCTCATGTTTTCCTTGGGCAAGACCTCAGAGACATTAAAAAGGCTGATGTTATTTCTGATCCTCTTGAAGGGACCTCCAGGTCATATTTACAAGAAGTAACAAGTACCATGACCATTCCAAGAGATGCCCTGTCTCTAAACAGGAGAGGGAAAGGAATGATCACGTCTACTGGAATGTGGATCTGATGCCCTGAATGTAGGGTTTAATTGGCACCAACACACTGATGCCATCAAGGTATCTAGGGGCAGAATCCATCTCTATTGGCATGACAGGGGGATCCCAACAGTTGACTCAGAAAGCTGAAGTAAGCATGACTGGAAACAAATGACAAGAACATTCCCTCAGGAATCTGTGGGTCTGGGTGCCAAGAGCAGAGTCCAGAGGAGTTGAGTGGAGATGTCAAAAGTAGTGTCATTGGTTCAAGAAGCCACCAGGAATGATACAGTGGTGCAGTGTGACATGGACGGCCTTGCTTCCGGGGTTTTTGTGCCATTGTTTTCTGCCATTGTCTTGGGCCTGGGGACAGGTAAAGCTGGCTGTGAAGAGCGCCTGCCATCTTGTCTTTGTCCAGGGAAACCACACAGCACTGAGTGCAGGAACAGCCACCAACCTGTCTTTACCCTGGTAGCCAGGTAAAGCTAAATCATGGTGATGAAGTGATGAACACCTGTTTTTGCGTGTAAAGCCTTCCCATTTTCTATACTTTTGTTATCAGCATTCCTACTATTACTATGTTTCTTATTCCACTCCTATTTGCTTTCAGTAATTGTTATGTCAACCCATAGCATCTGCCCTTCCCTCCTCTCTTAACAGAAGGGCAGGGAGAAGAGATGCGTTTTATTTGGAGTATAGTTTCCAGCTGGTGTTAAACCACCACAGTTATGAAGATAAGAGTAAAACCAGGAAAGCTGACATAACTTAGGAATCCTAAAATAAATTTGGCAACACTATAGTAGAACAACAAGAACTATGAACAGTAATTATGTTGAAGAATTATCCCCAAAGGTTTAGAATTGCATGGGTAGCTTTAAAAAGGGTACTATTCTTTCAGAAGGCTGCTATCTCAGGCAGCAGTTTGAGCAAGTTTCATTAAACCTATCATCTTTTAGCATATATCCTTACCACAGCTCTCTTAAAGTTAGGAACGGTGATCAAGGTGAAAGGTGGATTTATTTTGTTTTAATTCATTAACTTGAAATATTAGTATAGTCTTACAAGATCACATGTAGATGGTAACCTGTGAATACTGCATTCAAAATTTCTTACACACACGAAAAATAAAGATGAACGGAAAGAACAGACAGAGAGAAATCCTAGAATTGCAATTTCCATTGTTTCCTATCCAGCCTTTTTACTTTCTCAATTAGCAAAATGTAGCAGTTAGAGAACCCAGTAGAGTTTGTGCTTTACTTCCATTACATTTCCTTCATGTTGTATCATTAAAGCAGCTCTCTCACTTAATCCAGTTCAGCATTACAATGGGTGTAACTTGAAATAAACTCTGACAGTGTGTATTTGGGGTAATTTGTAAAGACAGCAGTAAAAACTTCATTAGAGCTGGGATTACAAAACAGCACTTTAAACAAATGGGCAAGTTATTTACCATTATATTTTTTAATTTCAGAGACTTAATAACACCTTTATAGGATCAGAGTATTAACCTTGTAAGACTAATTTTCAGAACTCCCTCACTACACTTCTAAATGGCAATAAAAAGCACCAGTGAAGAGGTCAGGAGGGCACAGGATTCTCAGTCCCCATGTTAGAATGCAGCTTGTTCTGATTTAAGAAAAAAGCATTATAGGCTGAATTATAAAAAGATGATGTTTTCTCCAAGCGTATCAGTAATTTTTAGTGTTGACATCTACACGTATTTTAGCATACCCTTACGCTAACATATATTTGTATGCACATGTATTTGCAGTATCCCTCATTGTGGGAGATTCAAGGTACTAAAAATAAGAGTCTTCTTATCTGAGTTAGAGTACCAATTCATCAATAGCATGAAAAATCAAAAAACTCAAGGAAATAGGACCTTTCATGGTCTACTGAGAAACACCAAACAAATATGCAAAATACAGAGTAATCATGTTAGACTCTACCATGCAGGAGAACTGCTTAAAATTACAGGAAGAACACATTATATCACATTTGATGTCAAGAGTGGATGTTCCCTGAAAAGCCCTGGATTCCTGGGAGAAAAATCAATCTCAGAATTCTAAGCACTATGCAGAGAAGGACAGGGTTTGTCTTAAAACGTTCACATATAAATATGTATTGTAGTTTAAAATAAGTAAAATTCATAGGTGAAAAAGTGGATGTGGAACTTCCCCATTGTTTTCCAGCCCAATATAAGAGTCAATAGACCTAACTAGTGCCACATCACTGAAACTGATTGCTGAAGTTTGGCTTTAGGGAGTCAAGGTCTTTCCAAACAGCAAGAAGTACTTTCCTGAAAGTTTAGGTATTTAGAATCCAATGCCTACTCTTCTGAAACATAGCAAGGGATCACTTTCTAAAGTGTCTTGATCCTACTGCATACAAAGAATAGAATTATTTCAGACTTTCTGGGCAACTACAAATTAAGATTATGTCATCTTGATTCTCCTCTGACTGGCTTGATATTTTATGCCACACCTCAGGATATAGCAGAACATGAATGTGGATTCTGGCCTCAAGAATGCTATTGTTTTCACCTGCCATTTGGGTACTCCTCAGAAAGATCACCTGGCTTGCTTCTTTTTTGGGTCCTTTAGTGTGGAAGGTAACATTTTCAAGACACTTGAACACGAAACAAAATAGCAAGTATGTATGACCACAAAACAACTACTTTTTAGCTTCAGGGTTACAAAGGCCCAGGCTGTACCAGCCTAGGGTTTTAGGGTTTTTTCTTTTGTTTCTTTTTTGGTTTTTTTTGGTTTTTCTTATAATGGGAATGAAAAAAAAAAACCTTACTACAAATTGCCTAAAGAATACTAGCAAACAAAACCAGAGGTTGAAGCGTGATCCATTAGAGACCTGGAATTATCAGTTCCTTCCTTGCATGCGGGTAAGAATCTCAACATAACCTGTGAAAAGCTCCATTGTTAACTTGCATTATCTGTCCATATACTTGAAGAAATCACTGTGTAGGAAACTTTAATATGCAGTTATTGTAAGGAAACCCTACTCTAGAGGTTCACAGAACTGTGACCTCAATGTACAGAAATTCTTCTCATAAATAGATTTCATTTTGAGGGCTCTTGTACCTCAAACACAGATGGAAATTAAGCTCTAAACTACCACTTCTCTTCTTCCAACAGCTCCAGTAAGAAAGGGACAAAAAGGCAGATTATGGATTGAGACAACAATTCACTAGAAAAACAGGAATGAGCTAAGGAACACAAACAGTAGTAGTAGCAACAATACTAATAACAGCAGCATATAAAAAAGGGTGATCACATGCAAAAAATGCTTATAGGAGTCCAACTGACCCAGTGTTACCACGTCCAGTCACACACAGATTCCTTAGACAAAGGAGAATATTGCAGACTTTACCACAGCCACCAACTTCTTCCCTGAGCCCAAGACAATGAAAAACAATGGTAGACAAATCATCTGGGAAGTTTAGGAAGTACACTGACACACTTGAATGCATCCAGAAGAGGGCAACAAGGCTGGTGAAGAGCTTGGTACGCAAGCCCGATTAGGAACAGCTGAGGGAGCTGGGGGTTTTTGGCCTGGAGAAAAGGAGGCTCAGGGGTGACCTTTATCACTTTCTACAACTTCCTGAAACGGGGCTGGAGCTAGTTGGGGGGTTGCTCTTTTCTCCCACAAGAACAAGAGGACACAGTCCTAAGCTGCACCAGGGGAGGTTTAAGTTAGACATTAGAAAAAAATTCTTCCCTACACGAGTGACTGGGCACTGGAATTGTCTGCCCAGGGAAGTGGTGGAGTCACCATCCCTGGATGTGTTTTAAAAGAGAGTGGATGTAGCACTCTGTCCCATGGTTTAGTTGATGAGGAGGTGTTAGGTCATAGGTTGGACCTGATCATCTCAAAAGGTCTCTTCCAGCCCAGTTCACTCTGTGATTTTGTCTCCACCCATGTTCCTTCCTCAGGCCTAAGACAAAAACCATAATGTACAAATCCCCCAGCTGGACTGCCCACACTACACTGCTGGCTCCTTTGCTCTCCTGAAAAAACGGAACAAAATAAAGGCTGTTCTGCATCATGTTCCCTTTTTCTCCAATTTAAAGCCATACCCTCTAATATTGATGTGGGTGCTATAAAATAACCAGGCCCTGCCCACACAGTTCCAGGTTCCATCTCCCTCCTGGCAACTGTGATGAAATTAACTCTGTCCTAGCCAAAATAAGGACAAGTGTAAAATTAAGATCATAGAATAAGGATGGAGAATTACAGATCAGAAGTTTCAATGTGCCTTAACTGTTAACAAGGGAGGGAGTAAGGGAGAATACAGAGGATTCTGTAACGGCATGCTCTTTCTTTTACTGGTAGTATGTATATGAGCAGCTGATTCCCATGCATTTTACTACAGTGGGAATTTTTGTCCTGATGCATTAACCAGGATGTGCTAATCAGATCTCGCCTCTGCCAGGCCTAGAACTAGCACCTTCATGTTGCAAATTCTTTCCTTCCTTCCTGACCTCAAGTTTCCACTGTGATGCTTTATTTTACAGACAAGTACCTTCTGTGGCCTGGACAGTCTGAGACAGGAAACTGTGCTCTTTAAATTCTTTCACCTTACACCCCATGACTCAAATACTGCCCTCCAGGGACTTTGTTCTTCAGCTCATAGGTTGGCCACAAGGGCGATTTATATGAAGCAACAGAAGAAGAAAAGACAGAAGCAATAACATGAACAATCATACAATGTACAGTGGCTATCCAAATCATTAAAAATGCAAATCCAATGGCAATCATCAACCCAAGTCTCATTAGCCTACCTTTTGAGTCCCAAGAATCAAAGTACTGACTGACATAAACCAGGAACTGGTGCTAACTCCTAGAAAACTCTCTTGGTCTTGGAGTGATTGGTAGCAATTTCTTTTAATTCTGCCTTGGGCTTCTTCAGCCAATGCCACTGCATTGTGAACAGGGGTACAACGTTCAGTTTTATTAAGATTTAACATTCCACATATCCTTTGCTTGCTTAATAATAACATATCTAAAGCCCTTTTAGACACTTTTTTGGACTTGTACGTTAAGGTCTCTGAACACATACCTCATCCAGTCACTGAGGGCATGTACCTTCAACATAAAAGGTTCACATGCAAAACAGAAACCAGCTCCCATAAAAAAGGTTTTCATGCAAACACATCAGTCTACTGGGCCCATACTCTATTTCTCCACGGGACAGAGTACAGCTCTGAAGAAGGGCGGAAGAAGACAGGGAGAGGGATCCTTCCTCACTCTGGGCTTCTTGGTGCTGGGCATTCCCAAGTTGTTCTTCCAGGGGTACCACCTACACAGTCCAAGTTCACACACAAAATCACAATGTTGGAAGTGACCTTTAAAATCATTGAGTTCAACCCATGCCCTAACACCTCAGCTAGACCGTGGCACTGAGTGCCACATCCAATCTTGTTTTAACCACATGCAAGGATGGTGACTCCACCACCTCCCTGGGCAGGCCATTCCAATACTTTATTGTCCTTTCTGTAAAAAAACTTCTTCCTAATATCCAACCTATATTTCCCTTGGTGCAGCTTGAGACTGTGTCGTCTGGTTCTGTCAGTTCTGTCTGGAGAAAGAGACCGACCCCCACCTGACTACAGCCACCTTTCAGGGAGTTGTGAGAGTGATAAGGTCACCCCTGAGTCTCCTTTTCTCCAGATGAAATAACCCCAGCTCCCTCAGCCATTCCTCACAGGCCTTGTGTTCCAAGCCCCTCACCAGCCTCGTTGCCTCCTCTGGACGTGCTCAAGCGTCTCAAGGTCCTTCCCAAAATGAGGGCCCAGAACTGGACACAGCACTCGAGGTGTGGCCTCACCAGTGCTGAGGGGAAGAATCACTGCCCTGCTCCTGCTGGCCACACTATTCCTGACACAGGCCAGGATGCCCTTGGCCTTCTTGGCACCCAGGGCACACTGCTGGCTCATGTTCAGCTGGCTGTGGACCAGCACCCCCAGGTCCCTTTCTGCCTGGGCACTGCCCAGCCACATTGTCCCCAGCCTATAATGCTGCAGGGGGCTATTGTGGTCAAAATGCAGGACTCAGCACTTGGACTTATTGAACTTCATCTTATTGGAGACTCTGCCCATCCATCCAAGCATTCCAGGTCTCTCTGCAGAGCCCTCCTACCCTCCACAACAGATCAACACACGCTCCCAGCTTAATGTTGTCTGCAAATTTACCATGAAAGACTCAACACCCTCATGCATGTCATCTGTAAAAATATTGAACAGAGCTGGCCCCAGCACAGACCCCTGAGGGACACCCCTGGTGACTGGCCCCAGCTGGATGCAGCACCATTCACCAGAACTCTCTGGTCCCAGCCATCCAGCCAGTTCCTAACCCAGCAAGGAGTGCTCCTGTCCAAGCCGTGGGCTGCCAGCTTTCCCAGGAGTGTGCTCTGGGAGACAGTGCCAAAGGCCTTGCTGAAGTCCAGGTACAACATCTACAGCCTTCCCTGCACCCACCAGGTGAGTCACCAGGTCATGAAAGGAGACCAGGTTGGTCAAACATGACCCCTCCATGTTGGCTGGGTCTGATGCCCTGGCCATCCTGTAAGGGCTGTGTGATGACACTCAGTATAAACTGCTCCATTACTTTGCCAGGTACTGAGTAAGGTACAAGCTACCTGGCCTATAATTACCAGGATCCTCCTTATCACACTTTCTGTGAATGGGTGTCACACTGGCCAGCTTGCAGCCATCTGGAACCTCCCCAGTGAGCCAGGACTGCTGGTAAATGATGGAGAGAGGCTTTGCAAGCTCATCTGCCAGCTCCCTCATCACCCTGGGATGGATCCCATCTGGTCCCATGGATTTATGAACATCCAAGCAGCTCAGCAGTCCTCTGACTGCCTCCTCTTGGATAACGGGGAACATTCTGCTCCCTGACACCATCTCCAACCCAGGAGGACAGTTGTCCTGAGGACAAGCCATCCTCCCACTAAAAGGCAAAGAAGGTGTTAAGCATCTCTGCTTTCTCCTCATCTGAAGTTACTAAGTCCCCTTCTGCATCCAATAGAGAACAAAGGTTGGTCTTACCCTTCCTTTTACCATTATTATATTTGTAAAAACATTTATTATTATCTTTTACCGAAGTTGCCAAATTAAGTTCAAACTGAGCTTTGGCCTCCCCAGTTTTTTTCCTACATGCCCTAGCAAGGCCCTTAAATACTTCCTGAGAAACTTGACCCTCCTTCCAAAGATGATACATCCTCTTTTTTTCCTCAGTTCCTTCAAAACCTCTTTGCCCATCCAGGCTGCACAGATTCAGAATCTGCCTCACAGATTCATCTTCTGGAACACAGGGACAGTCTGTTCTCATGCCCTCAAGATCTCTGTTTTGAAGCATGCCCACCTTTCCTCAACTCCTTGTTTTTAAGGGCTACTTCCCACGGAACTCTCTGAGTAAGTCTCCTAAACAGGCCAAAGTTTGCCCTCCTGCAGAAGTCCAATGTAAAAGTTGCACATATGCATGGCGGCATACCCCCTGAGATCTGTGTTTGACTGATGATAACTCTATGCCTACTTTGATACAGCAGGAATCCTTGGATGCATTAAGCAGGATGCACTAACAAGGTTTTGCCTCCTCCAGGCCTAGAACTAGCATCTTCGTGTTGCAACTTCCTCAGTTTTCTGCTATCCAAAGTTGCTGCTGTGCAAATTTACCTTATGGTAAGTTCCCTCTGAGGCCTGGACAGGCAACTGTGCTCTTAAAGTCCTTACATTTGGGTTATATCAGAATCACTTTTTACATTAAAAATTACCTAAAGTTGTGACTTTGTATTCTTTTAAGAAAATATGGGCTGTTAATGGAAGTAGAAACCCAACAGCATGTTTTTAATCAAGTAACATGTAAAGAATCTCGCTTCACAACATGTATGTTAAAACTATGAGACAGTTTTCCCTGATCTTATTTCAGCACACTCTGTGCTAACACTGTAAATAAAACAGAGCCCACGATCAAACATCAGATCTGAAACAGGAAGTGCTGTTGCCCAAGCTGTTGAAACTCCAAGATAGCAATGTTTTGATTTTAGATTTCTTATTTCAGAGCAATAAAAAAAATTGCTCAAAGAATACAAAAACTAAACACAAAACAAAGCAGCAGCATACAATATGGCGTATCCTAAAAACAATCTAAAATACCTGAACCTGATCTAAAGATTACATTTGAGAAAAATACAATTCAGAGATCAAATCCCTAAAAACGGCAAGCTCAAGCTTTTGCCTACAGACCCCTAGTTGATAAGTTAAAGAAGGCTTCTAAATTACTTCTACATTGTTAAATATTTTTTCTATAGAACTCAAGGAAATTTTTCTTTTTCTCTAAATCATGTAAATCAGTATTAGCACTTTCTTAGTAGGATCTTTTAAACTTGCTGTGATGCATCGCCACTTAATAAGAGTTCAACAACTATTAAGGGGAAAGTTGAGCAACACTTACACTTGCTTAATTCTAATTGCATAGCTTTTTTATAAAAATACAGTTCATTATTTCCATGTTCATTCAAGCTCTGCTCCTCTCACATTCCCAACATTTTAAGTACATGCATAATGACCATTGAAGAGATGGGGTAAGCCTTAACAGGCACACAGCAGCAGTGCTAGTGGTACCGCATAAGCACATTCAAATGCTTCCATCGAGGGTATCAGGGTAACAAGTCTGTGCCACCAGCAGCATGCCGGCTTGCCTGGCTGCCCACGTCTACCATACACTGGTTACCCTTCCAGACTGGAAGGTCTCTTTACCTCTCAAAAACACTTGTCACTCTACAGTTGCTAAAGCTATCTGCCACTATGAAATATTGAACTAAAGTAAGCCAAGAATTCTCTCACTTCTTTTAAAACACCTTACTCCTCAATCATTGCCTTACATTCTCTCTTTACCCCTCCCTCTGACTTCAGCCTTTGGTCTTTCTTGCCTTTAAGTCATTCTACCATTGCTTCACAGGAAAAGTCCTTCAGTCATTTGACCATAACCAGTTCAATCAGTTGCTCAACTTTTTTTACACAGTTCCTCATACCAATGATCTTGGGATTCCTGCAGCATATTTTTCTATCCTAGGCTGTTTGCAAAATCAACCAAAGCTAACAGTACACTGTTCTCTGTGACTTCTAGCTTCTCACTGAGGGCTATTTGTCACAAATAAAATTCATAGCCAGCACTCTGAAAAACTCTACATTTCAGTGAACATCAGAAGCATTAAAAAGACATAAAGCAGATTACAGAACACAAACAAAAAAAGTCTCAGTGGTTGTCTTCACCAGTGCAAGAAGTAACACTACAAATTACAGTTGCAATCCTATCCAGCCCACACCAAGCTGCATAGAAAACATGGGGATTTACCAAGCTCTGTTGCAGTGGGTCTTTGGTTAAGTAGGCATAAACAAGAATTGTTCAATGCTTATTTCTTTGAGTTGAAGTGATCCATTAGCAGTTCACAAATTTTTTTCCACTTATAAAAATCTATGCCCTTAACAAAGATATATTCCTTATACTTATCAATTTCACATCTTAGATAAAGTCTGACATATTAATCAAGAACAATACACTTTCTCTTTTAAAATTTTGAGGCCATATCCAGGCTAAGAAGTACTAATGACAAGCACAAGCAGCTAAAAGGAACTGCAAATAAGCAGTACTGGCCCCAGCTGGATGCAGCACCATTCACCAGAACTCTCTGGTGACTGAAGGGTTGGGGGACATCTTACTAGTTTAAAATGCAATAAAAGGAAGCCATTTTAATCCTTCAATTTACACCATGTTCTGACCAGCTCTTTTCACCATTTTGTTAGTAGACTGATGTTTCACTATGCAGTCTTAAAACCAATGAACCCTTTCTGCCTTTCATCCAAGGATGTCTGATTTATAATTAATTAGGCCATACAAATTAATAGAAGTGCTATAGCAAATATTTAGTTAATCAACTAATAATGAAAAAAAACCACAGAATCATTAAGGTCCGAAAAGACCTCCAAAATTAACTGTCCTTTGACAGAACACCATCTTGTTTGTCAACTAGACTGTAGCACTAAGCACTACATCCAGTCATTTCTTTCACAATTTCCTGGGTACCCTGTGACTATACTTCCAAAAATATTTGTAGCTTAGTTCACAAACATGCATCATAGAGAAGTACTGAATCAAACATGTTTGTCAGAAAACTGATATCTGACAAGTCATGTCATACATAATTTTCACTTATTTATTCAAAAGTTTTAGCCAGTCAACAGCAACATGTAGGGCACACATAGGCCCATATACTGCAATTTCTTGAAATCTAAAAGAGAAAATGTTTTTCAAATATTATTTGAAGTATTACTTAAGCTGTTTCATTGCTTTTGTACTTTATATGAAAACAGTATTTTCCATTACTGTACATAAAACTCAACTGATTACACACTTGATCTTATATTACTACTTGCAACTTTCAGAACCAAAGAGGCAGTACAGAACTTAAAAGCATTTTTCAAATTTCCCTGCAGTCATCATCTATCAGGAATACAACTAATTAAAACTAATACTGGTCAGAATGTAATGCAACCACATGCACCCATGCATGTGAAAGCAAGAGAAAGAAATGCTCACTGGTTAATTCAAGTGATCTCTTTGTTTGATCTCTTTAAAAGGCAGAACAACACTAAGCCCAGAGAAACTTATCTACTATAGCTGACCCCAACATGCGATTATTACATGTCAAAAATGATACACTTTGCATACATTAAGCAAGAGACAATCTGAAGTTACTCAGAATTAGTAAGGTAACAAATATTTCCAGATAAAGAGCATGAAGTTATTTTGCCAGCAGAATAATTAGAGAGGATTATGAGCTTTATATCTACAGGAGATCCATTTGTTTCCTATCCTATGTACACAGGGAATGGTTTCCCTTTTACAGGAACCATTCATATAAAATTCTTCTTTCTGACTCGCTTACTACTCATTGCTTTACTGAAATATAGTTACCTATCTGTACTACAATTACTAACTACACAGGAGTTTCTTTGCTGTTTTTTGCAGCTAAAGTTTTCAGAGCAGAAACAGTTGTCTTTCTTAGGTTTTTTATTTCCAAGAGTATCTTTTATCACAGTTACACCAAGACTTTTTCTACTCTCTAAAGCACGTAATCTGTGACAATGAAATCTACTGATATTAGAAATGCTTCAGGCATTTTCAATATCATTTCAGGGGCCAAATATTCCAGTTCTAAATAATGCACTGCACATTTAGCCCAGTTTTCCAGAAGCTCAGCATCCTCCTTTGATTTTTCTGCACTGTTAAAATCTGAAGATTTAGCAGATGTCCCTGCTCTAAAGAAAGATTTGGTTAAAAAGAAACCTGACTTCTCTTCCTCCAATTTCCCAGGAAACTGGCTATTAAATTACAACTTCCTGACAAGCTGGTGAATTTTATTTCCTCTATTACATTCTGTGCTAGGTTTGGCTGGGGTGGAGTTAATTTTCTGGTTGGTATGAGGCTGCGTTTTAGATTTCTGCTGAACACAGGGTTGATAACACAGCAATGGTTTTATTATTGTTGAGCAGACTTACACAGGCCTAAGGCCTTTTATGCTATTTGTGCTGCCATGCTGCTGAGGAAACCAGGGGTACATGGGAGGCTGGGATGGGACACAGCCAGGACAGGTAACCCAAACTGACCAAAAGGATGTTCCGTACCCTATGACATCATGCTCAGGATGTAAAGGTGGGCGGAAGAAGAAAGGGTTGGGGAACACTGGAGTGATGTCATTTGTATTCCCAAATAAGCATTATGTGTGACGTGACCCTGCTCTCCTGTGGAATGCTGAACTCCTACCTGGCCATCAGAAAAGAGTGATTAAAACAAGGATTTAATCACTTGTTTTAAATGATTAAAACAAGCGATTAAATCTTGTTTTGCTTTGCTTGTTTGGATGGCTTTTGCTTCTCTATAAATAAACTGCCTTTCTCTCAACCCATGAGTTTTCTGGCTTTTACCCTTTGAATTCTCTCCCTGACCTTGCTGGTGCGGGAGTGAGCAAGTGGCTGCATGGAGCTTAGTTGTATTTATTTGGTTGCCAGCTGTACTGAACCATAACACAAGCCTTAACACTTAGTTCTACTAACGTGCGGGTAGTTCAGTGACCCAATACAGGAAAATAATCCTGGCCATCAAACCACGTTGAATTTATCACATCATAATGAATTTATCACTTCATAATGTCCAATTCTCTTCAACATCTTCATTGATGGTTGAAGAACAACATTATACTGGCTTTACTGGGTAACAGCAGAAGATCATTTTCATGTTAACACCAGCCAATAACCAAGGACAAAGTCATGACTGACAAATCTGGTGGCCTTCTACAGTTTTGGTGCTTGAAGGAAGAATGACTAACATCATCTACCTGGACTTCTGTGAAGTATTACATATTGTCCTGCACAACACCCTTGTCTCTAATCTCAAAAGACATGATTTGATAGATTAGACAACTTAATGAGTACAAAACTTGCTGGAGGGCTGCACTCAAAAAGGTTGTGGTCAACAGTTCAATATCCAAGAGGAGAGCAGCAACGAGTGGCATCCTCAGGGGTCAGTACTGGGATCTGAATTGCTCATCATCTTTGTCAGCAACACAGCCAGTGGGATCAAATGCACCCTCATCAAATTTGCTGAAAGCTCCAAGCTGTGTAGGGCAGTTCACATGCTGGAGGGAAGTGCTCCATCCAGAGGGACATGGACAGGCTTAAGAGCTGGGTCTGTGGGAAACTCATGAAGCTCAAGAGGGTCAAGTGCAAGGTGCTGTACTTGGGCTGAAGCAATTCCAAGCAGGAATACAGACATTGGGCAGACAATCAGTTGAAGAGTAGCCACAGAGAGAAGGACTTGGGGGTGTTGGTGGATAAGAAGCAGATCAATATGACTCAGTAATGTGTGTTTGCAGTCAAGGGAATCAATCACATCCTGGGTTGCATCAAAAGTAGCATGACCAGCAAGTCTGGGAAGGTTGTATTACCTATCTAGTCCACTCTCACAAATGGACTAGAGAGCTAACACCACCTGCATGGTATGCACCTGGAATACTGCATCCAGATCTGTCCCCCAGCAGAGACAAAAACACAGACATGACTTGTAAGGAAGTCCCAAGGAGGGCCACTGAGCTGCAAGGTGAGGCTGAGAGAGTTGGGGTTGTCCCACCTGGAAAGAGAAGGCTTTGGGGTAACTTTACAGCAACCTTTCAGTAGCTGCAGAGGACGTACAAGAAGGCTGGAGAAAGACTTTTTATCAAGGCAAGTAGCAACAGGACACGAGGGAATGGCTTCAAAGAGAGAATAGGCTTAGATTAGGTATCAGGAAGAAATTTACTGCACACGTGGTGAGGCACAAGAACAGGCTGCTCAGAAAAATTGTGGAAGTGTTCAAGGCCAGGCTGTATGATGCTTTGAGCATCCTGATCTAGTGGAAGGTGTCTCTGCCCATGGCAGCGAGGCTGGAACGAGATGATCTTCAGGGTCCCTTCAAATTCTGTGATTTTTAAAATCCCTATAGCCTTATACCATAAAAAACCTGCTATGCCAAAAAAAATCCCTCAAAACTAACTAAACTGAACCCTCAGCCCAGTTTTCTTCAACATCTTTATTAAAGACTTGGATGCATGACTCACACGGATACTAAGTTTGACAGGGACACTAAATTAGGAGATGTTGACTTCCTCAAGGAGTGAGAGACATCTTGACAATTAGAGAGGTGGGTGATCACCAAACCTGTTAAGTTTAACAAGGGCAAGTACTGACTTCTCCACCTGGGACAACCCTGGACATGTGCACAGACTAAGGAACAGGAGGCTGGAGAGCAGCACTGCGGAAAGGGACCTGGGGGCACTAGTCAAAAGAACTTGAATATAAGTCAGCAGTGCCCTGGCAGCCAGGAGGGCCAACCTGGGGGGCATCAGGCACAGCACTGCCAACAGAGGAAGGGGATTGCCCCACTCCGCTCTGTACTGCACTGGTTCAGCCTCACCTTGAGTGCTGTGTGCAGTCTTGGGAGCCACAATATTAAAAAAAGACATTAAGCTATTAGAGACCATCCAAAAGAGAAGCACAAGGATGGTGAAGGGTCTGGAGGGGAAGCCTTAAGATTGGTCTTTTCAGCCTGGAGGAGACTGAGGGGAGACTTCATTGCAGTCTACAACTTCCGCATGAGGGGCAGCGGAGGGGAAGGTACCAACCTTTTCACTCTCGTGACCAGAGGCAGACCTTGAGCAAACAGCAAGAAGTTCAGCCAGAGGAGGCTTAGGATGGATATCAGGAAAAGGTTTTTTACTCAGAGGGTGACTGGGCACTGGAACAGACTCCCCAGGGAAGGGGTCACAGCACCACTGTCTAGCTGAAGAAGCATTTGGACAACTCTCTCAGGCAGGCACAGGGTGTGATTCTTGGGGATGGTCTTGTGGAGGGCCAGAAGTTGGATCTGATGATCCTGATGGATCCCTTCCAGCTCAGGATATTCTAGAATTTTGTGATTTAGTTTTATCAGCATTTTCTTTTAGTAGCTTTTAAAAAACATGTTACCAACTTAAATAAAACCAAAACAACAGTTTTCTTAAATTACGTCTACCTTATTAATCTATAGCTTTTCCAACTACTCTTTTATTACTCTGTACAGTGAAATCTACAAAGGGCTTTTTCTCCTGCCTGTAAAACGTATAATAAAATACAATCTTAGAGAACTAGGCCTTAAAAGTCCTCAATATTATCTCTTCTGTTGCTTATTTGATGGTAGGTTAAATTTAATACAGCTAAAGCAAATTTTTCAAGTCTTGTATTTTCTATTTACCATTTTGCTAGACTTTCTATTTTTATTTTTAAAGTACACTGCCTAAAATTATTCTCTGTAAGCATGCTTTCATTTTATCTTTCAAAATATTAATGGAACTTTAATAAAAACTAACCCAAGGACACACTAAACATGGTTTATCAGGACTCAGGAGATCATGCAACAAGTCATTACCTATAAACACCTTCTACAGCTCAAGAAACTTATCTTCATAATAACAACTACCTCTGAGCACATGCTTATAATTTATTACTTACATTTATAGCTCCTCTAAGTATAGGTTACACTAAGACATGTTTTCATCTGAAGAAGTTTAGCTGACTGAAGAAAACAGTACCTTTTATGACACAACTCTCTCACAATACTTCACTGTATTTAAGAAAAAAATTCTGAGATATAAGGTTTTGTCTTCAGTTACAGATGCTTATGGAGCAAAAATTAATTTTTTTTTTAAACGCAATGAATAAATTATAAAGTAAGAACAAATTTCCAGACAAACATTCTGGTATACACATGCATCTATAACCTCACCACATTTTACAAGTATACCTCAACACCTGCATCGTCGACATAGAAAAATTAACGTAATGACCTTCAACAACAACGATTTCTCCATTTTGCCTTCACAAATTTTAAGAGCAGCGATAGGTGGACACCACTCAACCCTCAGGCATTCAGCAGAAAAAACTGCCTTGTTACTTCTAATAAGCAAAACAATCCAAGATGGGGATCAAGTAATTATAGTTTTTTATATCTGTTTCCTAAAATGTACTAAAAGATCACCAGTTAACAGAACATACATTAGCATCACACAAACTGAGAAATCCCCTTCAAGTAATTACAGACAAATTTTCATCATTCCAACCCATTAGTGGTAGATACTTCTGCTGGGAAGATCATCCTTTGGTAGAAAATTCTGTAAATAATCAGACATACTATGCTTCAGTAAAACTTTTGACTATTTAATTGTCCACAGCTGCGCAACCTTTCGACTTGCACCCTAATTTAACTATCAGGAATAGAAGTCATGAGTGAAAGTAACATAAAAAACACATTTAGACTTAGTTTAATGTAGAACATAAGCAGGAAGTTTTTAATAGTTCTCTGAACTCAGGAACTTGCTTAGCATCTCTAACACCAGTATGGACATGATACACTGAGCGATTTTTTGAACAGCGCTGAAAATGCAGATGTACATAATCATGTTACTGTCCCCCTCTCCTACCAAATAAATGAACCAAAGACCAGCTGGTCTTTCTACATCTGGAATTTAAAAAATGCACAAAGAAGGGCAAAAGGAACGACATTACTTTCAACAGAAGAAAGGTGTACTTTAATTATGATTTATCTGTTTTTCATTCTATTTTTTCCATAAAAAAGGCACTAGTGAAACTAATGAAACATCCAGCCTACTATTATTGTGTAGGAATTAATCCATCTCTGTCCAGAGGTTTTAAAGTTCTCAGTCTTCCCATAAAGAACAGATAGTTGCACCTGCAAGAGATGATCATTTCAGCTGGCACAGCTCAAGAGCTCACAGATCAAGGCTTCTTCCATTTTCTGGGCCTTTGCATCAATTGGAAAAATTTGGGAACCTGCGATCAAAACTTTCTTAATTTATATGTTGCTCTATATGGTCCTAAAATTCTTCAGAAAAAGTAGCAGAAAACCTCTATTAAATGCCATTCCTAAAGGCATCATACATCAGTGGTTATTAGGTTTGCATCCAAAAACCACTGATTTTTAAAAGCCAAACCTCAAGTCATATGGGTTGATTATAAGTAAGAAGCAGTGATAACATTACATAGTCACTAAGCCAGATATCAGCTGCTGACTGCAATTGAAAATAGGCATAGGATTTTGCCTGAAAAGGAACTGCTGGTTATCAACATGCACAGGTGAAAAAATACCCAAAAACAACCCACTGACAAAAAAAGTGATAAATTAGAGGAAAATGAGATTAATAAGGCAAAAGAAAACAGAAAATAGCATATGCATGCCATATCCAGAATGCAAAAATAAAATTAAAAAAGCTCAATTAACTTCAGTTTTTAGTTTACACTCACACTAAATATGTTTGTTCACAAAAATTTTCAGGGTAAAGGAAAACTGCAGGACTGCAACTTTTAAGCATTCATAAATAAATATGAACCCAGAAAACAAAGGAAAGTTCTCCAGAAAATAATTTCAAAAAACCTTGTAGGCTTAGTCTGGCTTTTTACAAGGTATTAACAGTGAAGCTGTGCAAAAGCAGAGCATTTTACTAAAATTAAACTGATTAAAATGTAATAGTTTCTTATTTGATCTGCTTCCCACATAGACAATATTACAACCAGATTAAATATTTGGCCAAGGACTCATTGACATTTTGACATATGTTTGCCCTTCGAAGCATTCCTTGCTTGTCTCTTGGTTCAAAAAATAAATTCCAAAAATTAAACACAAAAAATGCAAAAGAAAATTTTATATATCTGGTATTAAAAGACAGACATTTTGGCTGTTCTACTGACTAGGAATGAAGCTAATGAAGGGATAAGAGAACTGATTCATGCCAAATAAGCTTACAAGAGCTTCCTTAAAAAAAAAAAAAACAAACCACCAAACAACTAAAAAACCCAACAAATGAACTATGCTTGTCAACATAAACTTTCAAGTTCTACACCAAATCATTCAGTGGTTTTTAAATAAATTTCTAGTCTATTTTCTTTCTAATGGCTAAGAACAAATGTATCTGTTTTCCTATACATACAGATGGTCGAGCAAAACTAATTTTGAAAGAAAAAAAATCCCATTACCGCAACATTACACAGACTTTAGTAAAAGAACAATAAAGACACACATAGCACATTTTAAAAGACTTTTCTTATAGCTCTTGTCTACTTTTCTCTCAAGCAGCATGAAAAAGCACAACCTCTTTTATTAATGAATTATTTGCCTATGCTAACAGAACACGGGGTTCAATTTCAGTACTTTTCTGTCCTTCTACTATGGAATCATCATCAGCTATCAAAGTTTAGCTGAACACCTTTAAAAATAGGGACAATGTTTACAATATACTTATACTTACAATTATAATACAAAGGTATTATTTCTTTTTACTATACTGCTACAATTCTTCCTGTGACTTTTCACAATCTACCAAGACACTGAAGTACAATTTCTTTTTAAACCACGCTCTTACAGGCAGTGCAAAAATACTCGCTGATTTAGCCTTGTGTATGTTCTAACCTACAGCCTGATCATTTCATACTTACAAGGTCCTTCATGCTTAAAGGAATCTAACAAAACAAGGCTTTTTAAAAAAATACTAAGAAGAGATCTATCTAGTACTTATTCAAAGTCATGATAACCCCCCTTACATCACTCTATCCAAAGGTAAATTTTAACCCACTCCTAATTGTTCAGTCTACTGCAAATACCTTTGCATTTAACCACAGGGCAAGAACCTGCACCGCTGGCACAACAAGAAGCTGTCAGAGGCTTGTGTAACCATCCAAAACAGCACACTTTTGCATCATGGCAAATGCGAACTGGGTTTTTCAGCTGATGATCACAGGGCTGGAACACATCTCTACAAGAGCAGGTTGAGAGGTGGGGTTGCTCCACCTGGAAAGAGAAGGCTTTGGGGTAACTTTATGGCAGCCTTTCAGCCGCTGAATAGGATCTACAGGAAGGCTGGAGAAAGACACTTTATCAAGGCAAGGAGCAACAGGACATGAGGGAGAGGCTTCAAAGCAAGAGAGAATAGGTTTAGATTAGTTATCAGGAAGAAATTCTTTACTGTGCAGACAGTGCGGCACTGGAGCAGGCTGCTCAGAAAAGCTGTGGATGCCTCCTCTCTGGAAGTGTAAAGTCTGCCTCAATAAGCCCTTGTGCATCCTGGTCTAGTGGAAGGCGTACCTGTCTATGGCAGAGGAGTTCGAACTAGGGGATCTTTAACATTCATTCCAAACCAAACCACTCTGTGGTTCTAGAACTTTCTTTCTTGGTAGACAACTATCCTCCCTTCCCTCCAATAAAAAAACCCAAAAACTCATGCACAAAAATAACAGCTGCCCAGGATATGACAGCAGCACTGCACAATCACTGTGCTTGCTACCACTCTATGGTGAATGCAAGTGGACTTTAAGTTTTAAAATGCAATTATTTTGTTAGTCATGCTCTTACAGAGAGAAGTGACACAAATAATCTATTATAGCTCTAAGCAAGTGTACTGAATTTGGTTTGGAAACATTTACAAGTCTCTGGAAACCATGGAAGAAAAACATCTATTTAAGAAAGTAAGGCACTTCACTGTTCTCTGCTCGTGTCTCTTCAAGGAGTACACCTCAGTTTGCCTTTGTCAGAAGACGAGGTTCAATTCCTACTGCGTTAGTCAGAGAAGGATTGCTCCAAAGCCAAAAGGATCACTCCAACATTCTGGAAGAGCAAGCCGAGGGCAAACATACCAACCCTTCTGTTAGAAAGTAATGGAGTGGTAAGTTACTGCACTTATAAGTCTGTTAGGTTCAGTAATCAAGGCAAATCAAACTCCTGCATTTCTAACTCTTGGGAAGGCTGCCTGATCTTTCCAAGCATCATTTTAAGTACATCACAATCACTTCCCCACAATGCAGGCTAGCAGCACAGCTACACACACCTGCAAACATGGAGGGAATACAAGCAGCATAGTTTTTAGGGGCAGGGGGATGATCTCTGTTAGATGGAGCACTTTTAGTCTGTGCATCATAAGTACCAAATTATTCTTTGATGTGTTTGAGTATCCTGAGAAGATGCCACTGCAAAACTAAATTAAACCTAGGCATAATAAAAGAAAAATCCTAAAACAAACGTTAAGAATTTGTGACACAAATACTTGTAAAAATAAATTCTTGGGCAACACAACCACCGACCAACTTCTAATGAAACAAAGTGCATCAACATTCAAGATTCTTATAAGGATATTCACAGCATTGACTAGACAGTCAAAATTTAATTGTTAAGAACCCCAACCTAAGCAACCAGTGAGAATATTGAAATGTAAGTAATAATTCAGCACTTAAAAAGAAAAAAAAAGCAGGACTGCAAAATACTGAAAAGGGATAAGGTTAGAAAACAGTTAACTACATTAGAGCTTTCTATACAACCAAAACTATGACAAGATTAGCCACAAGATTATTTATTCAAAGATTTCAGACATATGTATCCAAACTTCTCCCATAACCAACATCACAGTAGCCACAAACATAACAGACAGTTTTTAATAAATCAGATATTAACTTGGATTTCCACTGGACACAAACACTAATTGCTAATAAATATGTAGCTCTGTTTCTTAAATCAGCCGACAGCAGGAAGAGGAATTAGAATGAAAGTATTGATACACTTTGGCCTCTTCTAGTCAGAAGGACACATTTTTTACAAATTACTGCAATAAAGGAGCAAACAATACCATTTTTGCAAACTGAAGCATGATCACACTGAACACTAAATGCATATTCCAAGCATAGGAAAATTTCTCATTACACACTTTGTTTTAAAAAAAACTTTACATAGTTAGACAATTCAAATCAGTAACATTTTTCATCCTATCTTTGCAATGACCAGGCAAAAAAAACCCCTAAAAAAAACAAAACTGAAAAAAGGATTCAGAGAAAATTATCTCTTAGCTTTAATCTATAGTTTGAAAAAGCTGAGCAGCCAGCCTTAAACCAAATTTGTCGTACCTATTTTCTTCACATTCAGCCATTTTAGTTTATATTAAATCAGTTCTCAAAGGCATCCATGTAACAGTCTACAGTGGAATCATAAACCACTTAAGTGAAAATACTTGCTGTTACACATGGCAGTCTCTTGCCATGGCTACCAATGAAAAATAAGATGTTAGTTTTTCCAGATCAACTGCAGAATATTCACTCACCGTCTAAAAATCTTGGCCTAAAGAGTTATCACATTTAAACGGCAAATAGCTGCCATAGATATCAAACCTGCAATCTACATAACAAGAAGTCACTGAAAACAAAATTCAACATTCTATAATATAAGCTCCAATTGCAGCTAACTACACTGGTTTCTGTAAGTCTGGAGGGTCAGTGAAAAAACAAAAATTTACTTTAAAAGAAGATAAATTAGTTGTAGAAAATTTATGTCAGATATTTGCAATACTAATTTCAATACTTCAGTCAGAACTGGATTCATCATCAAAGACAATGGCACATTATTAAATCACCAATCATACATTCTTCTCTAAGATGAGAACTATCAGCATTGTGATGTACCATGGTATCTTCTTCGCTTGAGTACTGTTCCTTCACATTTTTGGTGAAAAAACACAACACATCCCGGGTAAGTGTGTATGTGTGTGTGTGAGTGTTGATAAGGAGCAAGACAACAGAGAGATAAGTTCAACTGTGGAACCAGTGACTCTCTCTAAAAGCTGAAGAGACATTGGAACACACCAACCCTCGTACCACTAGTATTTCTTAAAAAGCACAGAAGAAAAATGCACAAAGTATTACTTCAGATTTTATGGTATTACAAAATATTACTTTTGATGATGGTATCTACATACTCAGGAAACAAATTAGCAGATGTGAAGTATTTAAGCAGATGACAAACTATTTCAGGCTACTCTGGGAAGTTATTTACTGGACTGTGAAAAAATGAACTTTAAGACAACATCTGCATGCATTTGAGTATAGCTGACTTAAAACACTATGCTGTCCTCATTCTCTAGTTACAGAAAGGTAACAAAATCATGGCAAGAAGGAAGTCAAAGCTTCCAGAATGACAATCACCTTGGAATTACTTGTTTACCATACTGTGTCTGACCCACAGTAAACCTGCCTTCCTTTCTTCAACTTTGGTGGTTAAGTTGTAATCAAAACAACTGCTGCTCTGAAACTACTCTACTGTGCACAAATAGAAATTAAATGAGAAAGTAAATTAGTTATGATAGAACTTGGAGGTAGAACTTCTAGCAACAGCAACAAATAAACAAAGTCTCTTTTTTTGCTTTATAATCTCATTTTCTCTCTGAAAAGTTTTATATCTGATCTGAACTAGATTCACCAATAAAAACTTAAGCGTATTTCCTGAGATTCTGCATTAACCTAGGTATTGGTAATAACAACAGTCCTCCCAAAAAACCACACATCCCTCTTCTCTTTTGGAAATGCACATGTGTATTTCTAAGGAGGACTAAATTGTCCTGTGGTCCTTGAAACAAAGTTGAGTCAACTCAATTGGGCAGCAGAGAATGGGAAATATAAAAACTGAAGAGAAAATGTGAGGCATCTTCCAGCAAACAAGATCTCAGGAAGCAGGATATTCTTCCCTATAAAATCAGGTGAGGCTTTCTAGGAGTCTGTCCTGGAGATAACCAAAGCACACACTACAACAACCACACCTCTGCCCTTTTAGCTCATGCCAGCGCATATTGCACCACCGTCACCCAAACACAAACTCTCCTAGAAATGTGATTAGGGGCTTAAGTACAATCAAAACCTGGGATGCTTATTCACACCATCACTCTTCCTTCTTCAATTAAATTATACCAAAGAGCAAAAGAAAAAGCTGCCTCAAACAAACTCATGCAAATTCAGTTCTTCAAGCTTCTAGCCTAAAACTGTCTGTAATGCAATGTCAATTTCATTTCTGGTTAGCCAAGGCTATAGCACTGGAAAAAGTACTTTTCATCCACTGTTAATACAACCACATATCCCTACTGCCAGGAAGTAACACTAACCTGTCTGATCTCTTTCCATACAAGCCACAGGTATAGACACAGTGCTGGGCTTGAAGATTCTTCCTTTCGTTTCTTTCTCTCGGGGAATTTTCCCCGTATGCGTTGCTAGGAGACAGTAACGACTGTGTACTTATGAGGGACAAGAGAAGTGGCCGCAGCTCAGGGGAGGGGTCCAGCTGGCTACTCTCCCTGGGTTCTCTGGGAAAGGCAGAGATGCCGCGAGAATTGTGCTGCAAAGAGAAGGGGCTGGGGCAGCTCCTAGCTCTCTTGCACTTGGCTTTGGAGGAGGACGGTTGGAGCTGCTGCCTGGGGGAGGGAATTCACAGCCGCCGTTGGGGCCCAGCCCAGTCCTGCTTCTTCTGCTGGTGAGAGCAGACACGGAACTAGGGCCTTATTACCAACCAACCTCACTAAAAACGGGACTTTTCAACATCTGCTGAGGTGCTTCAGGAGAAAATCCCGAGATCCCAACTGCTTTCCCTTCTCAAGGGGCCTTTTCCCTACCCTGCTCAGAGCCAGTCTGCCACTCCCCCGCCCCCGCCATTTTGGTTTTTTCCCGCCACTGTTCTGAGTTTTTGCTACATTTTAGCTCTGCACCCCAGAACATCCAGAACGCCCCGTGGTTCCAGCTGCAGCCGCGACGTTTCTGATAAATCTCATCCACCACTCCGGGACATGGTGGATCCCTACCTTCCCGCCTTACTGCTCCCATATCCCTGCCACAGCTCCTTCTGCTATCCAGAGGGGTCACCGGGATGGCTGCCCCTGGGGATTCCTAAAGTAAACCCCTTTTCCCTCCCTTCCTGAAGGCAGGAGCGAAACTTCCCCTGTCTTGAACAGATAGGAAATTCCGCTTTCCCTCTGGTCTTCTGTCTGGCACCTAACAGTATGTATGCTTTACTGACAAAAAGGAGTGCAGAAGACAGAGATGTCATTCACCTGAGATGTACACCTGCAGCCTAGGAAATGAAGATTTCTGTGCTGATTCACTCCTCCCTTCAGCAGTAGGGAGAGATGACCCAGAGGCCAGCTGCTCTCCTATCATCAAACAACCATAAGAACATGCAACAGTCTGTGGTTTCCAAGTATATTGAACGCCTGCATATCCCTTAACCCTAAAAGCACTCAAGAACAGATTTCTGTGAAGTCACATGAAAGTCAGAATCTATTGTTAAGCTGCTTTTGAAGGTATACTTCTCAGAGTACAGATTTTGGCCTATCATATCTCACAAAATCTCAGCACCACAATATCTCATTTTTAGTTCCACTGACACCTAAGCAATTAATGGGTTTGTAGGCCATCTTTCATCAACAAGACAAAGAACTTCTGAAGGGGATTTCTGAAGAAAAAAGTAATTACATCCACCATTCAACAAAGCTCTCTGCAACTGGAATGCTTTGAGAAAAAAGGAGTACATTGATCTCTAACTTGTTTGCCTCCTTTCTAGCTTCACTGTGATGTTCAGCTCATTGTCTAGACCATACGTGATTATTAAACATCATGGGCAAGCAATTGTCCAGAATCAGTCAACACTTTTCCAAGTATAATTTTATGAGTTACACAAACTCCAAATTTGAAGCATTATTTTTACTAATTTTTGTAATTCCTAGAAAATGGAAGAAAGAGTCTAATCTGCAGACACTTTTAAGGGCACAATTAAAATCAGAACTAAGTTACAGATATGCAGCAAAATACACATAATACTTCCCCAGTCCATGGCAGGTACTTAACCTTTGCCTACTAAAAGAACTTGAAGCAGAGTTCCAGACTTCAGCAAACATCATGTTTTTCAAGGTATAAAGAAAAGTTAATCAACAAAACTTTACGGAATTTTCGCTGGAGAACTAATCTAGAACATGTTTTTTCTTGTGCTACTCAGCTCATGAAAAACATTAAATCTAGAAAGGTGAAAATTTCTCTATTCAAAAATTTCAACTAAAATCACAAGGTAATATACTGGACTTGAGCTGCCTTGATTCCATGTAACTAGCAATAACTTCCATTTAGGAAACATAAACACTAAATTAGTAAAACTGAAACAGTTCTGAAACACATAATTATTTGATTTTAATAAATCAAATAGACCAAAAGTCTGACATCTAATGACTCTTTCTGTCCTTATCCGCCTAGGGTAAGAAACCATAATCTAGGAAAGCTCCCTTTTACTTATAAACTGGATTAAAAGAAGTTCATGGGAAAAGAAGTTGGGCAATTGGGTTTTGCCTGTTGTGCTGTTGTTTATGGGTTTTTTTGAAGTCTGTGTTGGTGACACTTTACAGACTTTAGCATGACGGCACAGACCAGCTAGAATAGCTTACTATACTACAAAGTAGTAACTAATTGATACAGTTCCAGGTTGTTCAAAATGCCATCTGCAACAGACAGTCTTGAGTTCAGTATCCCTTCTGTGAAAGTCAAGTATTTACTATATCACTGGAATCCACAGAATTGCTTTTGAAATAAGCACCTACTCTCACCAGTATCTGCAGGTGCAAAACTTGAATAGTGTATTGGAATATTCCACAATAACATTAGAAAATCACACCAAAAAAACACCAAGCAACTAAAAAAACTCCAAACCCAACACAATCAAAGATCTAATCAAGTTTTAGACATTTTTAAGTCTTATCAAAAAGAGTATGAATTCATCAAAGTATTTCAAGAACCTCTCAACCAAGGTGCAATAACTGCAAAAATTAAAATACAATAAGGTAACAGTTACAGCTAGTAAACACCACAGGTAATCATTACTATTTCTATATATTTCATTTTGTGGAATCATTACAATAGTGAAGTTTCCAAGTCAGTCATTCAAAACCTCATTTAACATAATTTACAGCAGTTTCACAACATATGTTACAGAAAATAAATATGAAAAAATACAACTTGGATTTGTAGAACCATCCTCCACAAATTGAAAGCCAAATCCATTCACCTCCTGAATTCGGAATGTCTTTTGCAAATTCACATTTTATTATATAACAGCAAGTTAACTTCAGCCACCACATGGTGAAAGCAGTTAGCTCAAATTATTTCACCATTGTTTGAAATGGATCAGTGATGAGGCCCTTTTGTCCCTAGAATCAACTGCTCATAGCTAAATACAAACCAGTTAACTGCACGGTTTTAAGGATCTCAAAACATATTCCCATCAGTTGGAAGCAAGTCTACACATCCATAAAGCAAAGTCAGATTCCCCATTCCCTTAAGGCAGGCGGCACAATGACAGCTAGATAGCATCTGGACAGCAAGCAGGACACATCTTGATGTACAGGAGATACTCATTATGAGAACCAGTGTCAAGAAAGATCAGCATTCAGCTTTCCATCATAAAATCACTAACCTCTGAAGAGCAGTAAGAGAAGGAACACAAGAAAAACAACCGACAAAAAAATCCTCTCACACCTGTCATGAGAAACAAGCTATCTAACCCACAACAGGAAACAACTTTCTCTAAGAGCATTCTCTTTTGGTTCAGCTTCAACGCACAGCTTTCGAAGATGGTTTTCTAAACCAGTTTGTTGAATTGGTTTTAGTCACCTATGAAAACATATTGCCATGCCACACCATCAAGAAATCAAAGTTTGAGCTTTCTCTTACCCGGTCAAAAAAAAAAAGGATATGAGAAGAACAAAATGGTATGATGAGAAGTATGCAGCAAAAGGTTTCATTCTTTGGAAAGGGGAAAAAAAAGGTTAAAAAATGGTGTTCAGCTTCAGTAAATAGAATCCTTCTAAAAATATTTAATTTGTCAAACATTAAGCAAATAATGCATTACATTAACACACAGCTCTTGCATCAGCTATTGGTTTACAGATCCGAACATGTCCAAGAGTGCAGTCTGGCAACAGATAGCAAGGAAAGCTACTGGGTAAGAAGAGGGTGAAAGAATACTTGGACTGAGAAAATATAAAGTACTGAATAAGAATGTACTAAATGTTTATTACCTTTCGGCCTGTATGTTACTTGGTAATTTCATAAATATTTAGAACTACAGCAAGTCATGATTTACGTGATTAAAGATCTACTGAAAAGCATGCCTGCTTTGAAAAAACAGTTAATTTCTAACTTCTCCCAGCAAGCTGATCACTGAGACTGCATTTACTGCAGTCTTCCTTTTCCTCAGAATCATTTCCCAAACAGTTTCTGAAAAGAAGGCCTTACTAGTCTCAGGTTTTTAATTTGGTTGAATACAGCCTAGCATAACTCACAAAGGCAAAAACACTGGAGGGTCTTCACTAAGTGAAGATGCACAGATTTGGCAGGTTCTTCAACTACATCTGTTCCTTTTGGGCTCTGATGGCCCACAATACTGATTTTTGACTACATCAACACAACCAAGACAGGAAGAAAAACCTTCTGAATGTCACAGAAAATAACACAATGCAATGTGAAGTAAAGATACTACAGAGGCAAGAAACTTCACAAAGATGATTAAATAGAGACAAATATTACAGAATAAAATTTAGGTCTAGCAACAAAACTGCAATGTAACAGAGTTAAACTGTGTTGTGGATGTCTTATTTTTATTTTATTTTGCTCTTCAGCCTAAGAATCGACTTAGGCATCTGAAGGCCTATTTGGAGGAAGGAGCTGCATACTTCAAAGCATTTCACATTTTTAGTAGGTGAGCATAATTTCAAAATGCAGTAGTTATCACAATAAATGACAAATTAACTACAAGTGGTAAAACTATTCTAATTTAGGCAATATTGCCTTCAGACTGAAAAATGTAAAAAAAAAAAGTAGCTGCCTGTTGCAGGAATCTACTGATGTATCAGGCTATAGACTTTTGCTCTGACTTTTCCATCTAGAATTAAAACAGCTGCCTCAGAAGCCATGACGTAGATACACATTCCAAAATGATACTGTAATTTGGATGACTTCTTTTAAGTTTTATATGTTGTAAACTCCTTCTATATATTATTTTCTCCATAATCAATGTTTGCTAATCAATGCTTATTAATGGGGATGGAAAAAGCAGCAGAAAGAAGTATTCATATGCAGTATTTAATTCACAATGTCGATCTCAGTAAAAGCTGCAAGACTGTGCCATTCCAATGCTTCTCCACTAGAAGCTTCTAAAGCACAGCAGACAAAAGACGACATAGCTAGGACATTTGTTACTTAAGAGCAGTGCTCAGAAACCTATGGCTATCCATGAGTATAAATAAAGACTGTATCTTTAAGTATGATCCTTGAAAAATTAAACACTTGGAATTACAGTAACATGTCTAGAAAGCAAATATATAGCATCATACCATAACACCTTCAGCATTCAACCTTAATTTACAAACTAGAAATAAAACTGTTTCATGGAAGACCAGTTTAGATACGCTCGAACTACCTTCAAGTGTTTTGGTTTTACGTCACAAGCAGCAAAAAATAAGCCATATTTATCAAAGCCAGAAGGGGGTGCTCTGAATAACTGAGGTGGAGGGTACTGAACTAAGCATTTGCCTTGCACTACTAAAGAGGTCAAAAGCATGCTGTCTTGTTTTCATTTGGGGGCACACTTAACTTCACGTTACCATGCCTTTTTTACAAAAAAACAAACAAATAAACAAGCAATAACAACAACAAAAAAACCCCAAAATAAAAAAATCTGAAAGCACTCCTTATAGGAAAAAGGAAATGCTTTGATCTGTACTATTGTCATCACAAGGGCAAAATAATTTGTGACAGAAAGCTAGCAACACGAAGACCTGACAAGTGTAAATTCCGTTTTACGTACTCCATGTTTCGCAAGCTGTTTAAGATACTAACAAGGAGATACAGGAAATGCGAAAAAGCCAAAACGCCGATTTTACGCGTTTTAACGACACAATGCCTATTCTGACATAACTAGTTCAGATCTTTTTAATGTGATTGTCCAGAGCTGACCCCTTATACCGAATTGTCCTGAAACGAAAGAAAAGGCCCTAGTTCATTCTGCCAAGTGTAACACAGTATTCTCATCTCTGCCAGCACTTTGGTGCATCAGCCACCCCCCACCCAACACGAGAAAAAGATACGCACATTCCAATCGAGCCTCTCCAGCGGGGCTCACCCAGTTTCCCCCCTCCTCCCCTCCCTTCCTCCCTCGCCCCAGGCCTTGCCAGGTTCCCAAATGACATCTGATTTTAGGTTTCATTTTGTTGTAAACAGCAAAACGAAAGGAGAAAGCTTCCAAAGCGAGGATCCTTACCCTTGAAATCCCGCCATGCGCGCAAATAAGGAGGGAGAATTGTTTTTCCTCTCTCTTTTTTTTTTTTTTTTTTTTTTTTTGGATGGGCGATGAAGGGGGAGGGGGGAAGAAACAAAAGCCTACACGGAGGAGCGGCTAAGCAGCTAAGCAGCGGAGACTGAGGGAGAAGGCGGAGACCCTGGTGGAGGAGCAGGGCGAGCGTCAGCCATGTTGTGTGTGTGTGTGTTGGTCCAGTATTTACAAACCTGCAGCTGCAGCAGCGCTTGGAGCCTGGGAGAGAGAGGGGAACGCAGGGAGGGAGAGGGAAGGGAGGAGGGAGGAAAGGAGCGAGGGAGGAGGGGAAAGCGGCACAGCAGACAAAGGATCGCAGCAGCGCAGAGCGAGCGGGGCGCGCACACACCGCGCCGGCGCTGTCTCCCGCGGCCCCGGCTCCCCCGCCGCCCTCACGCCCCCCTCGTCCCGCTTTCCCGCCTCCACCTCCCCGGGGAAAGGCTGATCCGCCAGCAGCCCCTCGGCGGGCCCCAGCCTGCACACAATAGCTCCGCAGCGGGGAAAGGGGGAGGGCACCGCTCCCCTACGGGTGGATGCGGCGCGGGGCCGTGCCGGGGGAGGGCGGCAGAGCCCTGGAGCCCGGAAGGGCGGGGGGGAATTGCCAAGCAGCCAGGGAGCTTGCGGGGAAAGGGAGAACAGAGACGACACCTCCAGACCGGAGCCTCCGCGGCCCCGATGCCGCCCGCGGCTTCCGGGCGGAGAGGGCGGGGGATCCACGAAGTGAGAGGCCCGAGGGAGGAGAGGCGCGGCCGGCCTGGGAGCGCCGCTCCCCCCACAGCGACTCCCTCCGGCTCTGCCCGGTACTGGGCCGGGCCAGGCCAAGGGCGGCGCGACGGGCTCCGCTCCCCCCGTCCCCTCCCTCGCCCCGGTCGCTCACCTGCTGGCGGGGCGGGCGCCCGGGGGTGCCAGGGCTGCCGCTCAGCCCCTCCCAGCCGGGCCGCTCAGCTCCTCTGCGGCGGCGGCAGCAGCGGCGGCGGCGGGCACGGCCGCTCCCCTCGTCTCGCTTGTCCCCCTCCGCCGCCGCTGCCTCCAGCTCGCCTCTGCCACATTTGGATCCCCCTCTCCCTACGCGATCTCCGCCGCCAGGATAGAGGCCTCCTCACCTTCCTGCCAAATAGTGAGCCACCCGCATCGCGCCGTTCAAAACACAGGGCCGGGGCCCGCCCTCCTCCCCCGCGCTGGCCCCCCCTGGCGGCGCGCAGGCGCGCTGCGCCGCCCCGACTGCGGCGGGCAGCCCCACCCGGGCCGCCGTGGGCGGCGGCGGCCTGTGGGGCGCGGGTGGCGCGCGGCGTGCCCCAGGTCACCCTCCTGCCCTCAGTGGGCACGGAGCCACCGAGCCGTCTCTGAATGTCCTGTGCTGGGAGGGACCCACGAGGATCATCGAGTCCAGCTCTCAGCCGCGCACGGGACATGAGTCACACGATGTGCCTAAGAACATTGTCCAAACGCTTCTTGAATTCTGCCAGGGTTGGTGCTGAAGAAGGTCAAGACTGTGTGCAACTGCCAGCAGGCAGGCTAGCACTTAACCTGAGCAGGGGAAGTATTTGTAAATAGTACAACTGAACAACTCCATTTTGTTTGAAATTGTCTTCTCATTTCAAGAGAGGCAACGTAACTGAGAGGAAGAAGGTGTAGTTCCTTCAAAACTTAAAGGTTTCCCTGAAAACATGTTGATCTATGCAATAAGGACATGAAAAAAAGGTGCAGAAGCCTTCAAAAATCCGTGCTGAACAAAAGCGGTAGTTAAAAATTCTTTCCCCCTCTTGAAGGGTTGTCCTGCATGCCCCTGGCAGGCTGAGGGACAGTACTTGAGGGAACAGTAATGGAAAACCTGCAAGTAATCAAGACTTGTTCAGCAATTGACAGACCATAGGAAGATGCCATCTTTTCAACTGTTAGCATTAGATGCTAGGACATCTAGGAGAAAATTAGTATGTATCTTAATCCTAATGGGGAGTTTTTTCTAATTCATGAAGCGTGCATGATCTAGATGGAGCAGAATACAAGGAAGAAATTTGGTGAGCCATACCAGTGTAATATGTGATGTAAAGTAATTCATGCTTGTGTGAAAAATGTATAAAATAAAAGTTGTAAAATAAATTATACATGTAAAAAAAATCCAAAGAGCCTCAGACCACGGACAGCCCAGAGACAGATTATCACATAGAAGTTGCGAAACTCCTGGTGGCAGCAGGGAAAAATGCCTCGCTAGCAAGTAAAAAGACATGGCTGGTGCGGAGATGGGCTTCCCCTGGAACCATCCAGGAACACCCAAGAACGATCAGCACTTGATAAGTATCATCCATCAAGATAGCCAAAGTCGTCAAGAACATACATCTGAATATATGACTGCTCCTGACATGATCAGCGCCTGCCACCACACAGCAATTGTCCAGGCCAGTACAGTGGAAAGAAACTTCATGCATGTGCGGGGTGACAAAAGGAATGGGGGCACCTCTGCCTCAGGCAGCAAAACCTGTATAAAACAGCCCTGCTGGAAACGCATTTGTGAACAGAAGGAGGTCCGATGTCATAGAGGTCAGATCCAGGTTCACCAAGTGCTGATCCCGGGCTCGATGCGGTCTCTTTGCTGTGGCTTCCAAGGACCGAATTTTCGGTCGCAAAAATAAAATCTTTCGCTATTATTATTAATTTGGCTTTCTCGCTGATCATTTATAACACCAGAAAATGTCAAATGAAACTGTCTAAGGCATTAATTAGGAGAGGGGAAAAAAAAAGTAAAATAATCTGGAAATATATTGATGAAAATATGATACAGTGTCGTCAAATCCTAGTCTGTCATTTTGGTAGATCATTAAAGCACAGACCTCTAAAATCCATTCATACTGTCACGCTGACAGCAAAATGGGAAATATCAGTAAGATTGTTACCTTCTGACAAATTTGTCTAATGATGAAAGCAGTTGGATAGCTGATCTGCCGTAACAAATCATACTGGTACCTTTTTCTGAAGCAAGGCTTGGCAAGAAATTAAGTCAGCTTGGGGAAGGGAAGATTTTGTTCAAAGAATGGACATTTGGGATTTCTTAGTTCAACAGTAGCAAATGCACAGGGTAGTATCCAAGTTCCTAAGTCACACTTACAGATCACATCATTCATGAAGTCTGTGCCTGTGACATAAAGTAAAATATGGGTATGTGAAGGTACAGACATGCATAACTTTCCTTAAAATTCTTATTGGCAGAACAAGAGAAGAATCTTATTTTTAGTTTCTCCTTTGTTGTTTTCACATCTCTTAATTTCATCTAAGGAATTGTGTCCCCAGTAATTCCTATGAGAAAAGGGTTCTGAAATTCTGAGGGATTATTCATTTGCAATTTAAAGGAAGAAACTTCTGAGAAAGAAAGAGAGTGAGAAACAATGCGGTAGGGGACAAAGATTGGTAAAGATGTGGGTACAAGTTAATAATGCTGTACCATCTGTGTAGGATTGTAAAATCTGTAACCAGCTTTGTATATCATTAGATAAGCAATCGTTGGCTAAACTTCCCTGAAATTAAAATAGATATAGAGTAATAGAATTGTGTAGCTAGGAAATGACCTTCAAAAGTCATGTAGTCCAATGCCCTTGCAATGAGCAGGGACATCTTCAACTAGAGGTTACTTCAGCTCAGGTTGCTCAGAGCCCCATCTGTCTGACCTTGAGTGTTTTCAGGGATCGGGGATCTATCCCCTCTCTAGGCAACCTGTGCCAGTGTTTCACCATTCTCATTGTAAAAAATTGCTTCCTATGATCTCTAAATCCCCTCTCACTAAGTACATAATCATTGCCCCTTGTTCAGCTGTAACAGCTACTGCTAAAAGGTCTGTCCCTGCCTTTATTACAACTTTTGCTTAAGTACTGAAAGGCCACTGTAGGGCCTCCCTAGTGCCTTCTCTTCCTCAGGCTGAACCATCCCAAATCTTTCAGCCTTCCCTTATGCAGAGGTGCTTCATCCCTTTGACCATTTCTGTATCTCTTCTCTGGAGTCACTCCCACAATCCATGTCCTCCCTGTGCTGGGACCCCAGAGCTGGATGCAGGGTTCCAGGTGGGCTCTCCCCAGAGCAGAGCAGAGGGGCAGAATCCCCTCTCTCCCCTGCTGCCCACGCTGCTTTGGATGCAGCCCAGGACACGTTTGGCTCTCTGGGCTGGGAGTGCCCATGGCTGGGTCATGTCCAGCCTCTCACCCACCAGCACCCCCAAGTCCTTCTGGTCAGGGCTGCTCTGCATCTGTTCATCCCCCAGCCTAGATTGATACTGCAGGTTTCCCTGACTGAGGTGCAGCACCTGGAACTTGGTCTTGTTAAACCTCATGAAATTCACATGTTTGCTGAGCTTGTCCAGATCCTTAAGAATGGTATCTTATCCCTTAGTTGTGTCAGTTGCATCACTCAGCTTGGTGTTTGCAGATACACTGAGGGTGCACTTGATCTCACTGTCTGTAACTTTGATGAAGACATTAAACAGGACTTATCCCTTGAGGGACACCATTTGTCACCTGTGGCGGTGCCGAATCTGAGCCCAGCTGGCCCACAGAGATGCACAGCCAACAGCCTGTTCTTCCGGGCACGGGCAGCTGCAAAATCCAGGATCTCCAACAGGAGCAACTGGGAATCGATGCCCTTCTCGGAGCTCCCTCCACGTCCGTGGTGGAGGAGGCAGCTCCAACAGGCCAAGCAATAGAAGCGACAGCACGACCGAAGGTGAAGGACCAGGCGTGAGGCAGCAGTTCTCCACAGCAGAGGGAAGGTTTATTGAAGGGAGTGAAGGGTACTGACAGGGAGGAGGCTGCAGGGAACTGCCCCGAGGGGCGGGGAGAACATAACATATATAGGGGGACCAGGGGGAGGTGAACCCCTTCCCCTGGCCAATAACCTTGGAACATAACATAACGGACATGGGGAGGCAGCAAATGAAATTACATAAGGGGTGGGACAGCCCTCTCCTGCCCAATCACCCTCTGTCCTGGGGGGAATGTTCTGGAGAAGCAGGCAGGGACAGAGAGTGAGGGGCAGGCAGGCTGACAACTCAGCATACAGGGGTGGGGGTTTAAAAGATACAAAAAGGCGGGAGTAACCAAGCAACCAAATGACGGACAGCCCTGCAGAGGGAAAAACAGGGGGAGGGGAAACCTGGCAAGCGCCATCTTGGGTAATTGAAACTAATACATTACAATACAATAAATTAAAGTTGAACTGAACCGGGAAGGGGGAGGGAGACTGCGGGGGCGCACCGCAACAGTCACCAACCTCCATCTTGTCACTGAGCTTCTGAGCACTATTCTGTGGATGCAAGCATCCTACCAATTCCTCATCTACTGAACAGTCCACCCATCAAATCATGCATGACTGTTCAGACAGCGAGAATACATAGACCTGAATATATGGTGTGGGACATACTCCATCATGGAAGGATATTAACAGCTAGTTAATATCCTAGCTAGTTAATAACAGAAGGATAGTAACAGCTTCTCAGTAGTGGCTGTGGTGCTATTTTTCTGGAAGGATTTAATGGTACTAGGATGTATTTGTTCTTTTGAGCTGTAATTGACTGTAGCAGGATGCTCTGCCTGAGTGGGGGTAAATAGCTCAAACCTATTTGTAAAAGTTATCAGTGCTAGATAGAGAAGGGATTCATGTTCCTTTTGGTTTTGAATAATGCTTAAGCCAGCCTGAGTCTTTTATCCCAAAACTAAACATTCTGAGGATGTAAAAACCAGTGTTCTGACAGCAACTGACATTGCTGAGGAGGCTGCAGACAAAGATCCTGATAAAGAAACCAGCAAGTGATTACACTGTGATTTAAAGGTGTTGAGCTAAAGGCTGCTGAGCTGACATAGCTGGCCTAGAAACATGTAATTTACAGTCAATGAATTTGTACTATGAAAGCCCAGGCCCTCTTCTTCCAGATGGAACTTGCAACACAGTCCTTCTAGAAGTACATGTGGTGATTCCTCCCTTGAGTGCTGATGTCCCTCAGGGTTACTTTACCCATGGTCTTTGGTTTGGATAAGCACCATCAGTCTCCATTTAATAATTATTTAACTAGCTTCAAAATTATTGAATTAACAAATAGCACACTCAGCTAGTAGTTACAGTCCTGACTGAAGTCTTTTAGTATAACCACTATCATAAATTGAAATAACTGATTTACTTTCTTCATATAGATGTGCTTGGTTTGTCATCCTCAATCTTGCAGGACAAATCATAAAAGTTTTGATCACACCTATGTAGTCCTTTAGACATAATCGTTGGTTAAGTCTGTGACTAGGATTGGATCCAGCACACCTAGACTTCTCTCTGAGAAGGAATTCAAAAAGCAAGGGAGTCTTTTCTGAACCCTCTGTCACAATGGGAAGGTCTCTCTGTTTAACTTTGTCTGAAGGTTCCATTTAGACCACAAGGTATAAGAACCAAATCTAGTCTTCCTACACGTTGTCAGTTCAGATGTTTCTGTACCCAGGAAGCCAAACCAAAATAGACATTGCCAATAACTCCAGTTACCATGCTCACCCAGAAGCCTTCACATTGTACCACAGGGCTTGTTCCTCAGTTTATGGGCCACAGAATATAAATGGGATGTAGCTGTTTTTAGAATGAAATAGTATTTGAGTTCAACGATGTCTTGTTCCTGAAGTCATCAGGCCGTGTGTGAAATCAACAAAGTAATTTCTGTGGCACCAGGAGCAAGAACTGAATTCAGTCCTGCACACACTCTTGACATTGTAGTTTTGTTATGCTGTTGGAGGGGGGAGGAGCAGTTTAAAAAGAAAACTGTAACTACTAACAGTACTGAACTGTGTCAGGGTTGTAGTTGTTTTCTTCTCTTGCGAAGAATGGGAGAGCGTTTGGAAAACCCTCATAGAAAAGGATCCTCGGTGCTATGAAGCCATTCCTTGCTTCAGGATCTGAAGTGTGATGATCCCTGAGGCATAGGAGATCACTTGATTGAGAAACTGACTGGCCATCAAGGCCATTTGTTCTTCCTTCTGAATTGCTAAGAGCTCCTGCCTGACTGTAGGCAGGGCAGGGCAAATTGAACTGTGTAACCCTTGCAGCTTTGGATCTGACCTTCTGCTTCAGCCAGACTGTGGATTCCTTGGCACAAGCTTGGAGCTCTCGTGTCGTTTCAGGTTTTTTGAAGAAATGTTGGAGGTCATGTCTGTACAGAGAAGCCCAAGACTATGTGGCTACCTGACTAATTAGGCTAGGCAATACAAGCCCTCAGATGCCGACCAAAGCAAACCCAGATACTATATTTTGTGCTAAATAGTCTTCCTTATGGAAGAGACTCAGCAATATTTCTTCAACTGCAGGAGGAGTAGTTCCATCAGAAGTCTTCCTTTAAAATCGTCTCCTTCTTGTCATCTGTGAACCAGGGAAACAAAAAAGAATGCAGGGGAACATTTCAAAATTCCCTGCTAAAAAAAGCACAAGGTTGCAAGTTCTTTTCACACGGCCATGGTGAACTGCTGCTTGTGCTCCTAACTTTTTGGTTCCATCAGGGTGAAAAGCCTTCTACTAGAGCTTGGCAAGTATAACATGACATAATGTGACTTTTTTGTTACAACATAAGACAAAGAAACTTTAATTCCTGAAGACCTGTAGAACACTCTTCATCTTGCTTCCTTAGGAGCACCTTAAGAGTCATGAAAAGCTCAATTTGGCACCATCACATTGTGAACTCAAAAAGCAGCTTAATTCAGTTATTATATCCTTGTTTTTTATAAAATGTTGTACAAAAACTTCTTGGAATTTTTAATGCTATAAAGGCTGCTTAGTTTCTCTGAGAACAGAATGGCTGAAATCCCCCACAAGTTTGAAGGCTGTTGGGGTGCTCTTGGTAGGAACCAGGTTCCCCCCAGTTCCAGAAACATTTTCTTTTTCAACATCCTCCTCATCTAGGAATTATCAGCAGTCAGTCTTGAAGAAACAAATTGATTATTGACTTGATGGTAGAATCAAGAACTCTTGGAATCCAAGTTGCTTGTTGTGAATTTGAAAGGGAAATGCTACCTTGCCTCTGAGCCTGATTTTCAATCCACATCCTTAAATACTGGGATTAGTCAGCCTGTTGTTTTAATTTTCTTTAAGGGACTAAGGGGACTTAATTGCTGTATTAAAGGGTAGCTTTAACTGATTCTCTGGAAAATTTGTCTGTTCCAAGCTAGTTGTTATAAAGCTGATATAGAAGTTATTTAAAATTAAAGGAAACAGAGGTCTCTTAGTGTGTTTACTGAATGACATAGTTGCAACATTTGTGTATTATCACGTCTACAGGAACCAAATACCTGTCTTCTAACAATTTAAGTAAAACAACAATAAGGTTCAAATATTGGTGATTTATAATAAAACTTGTCTTTTTAAAATTTATCTATGTATGCATCAGAACATGGTGAATAAAGCTCAGCCTAAAGAGATTCTCCAACTACTACAGAACTGAAGCTCAGGATCTATCAGAGATGTCTATCATGTGCTAACAGAGGGAGTGACTTCTGATCAATGTGTTTAATTTCTAGGCTTACAGTGAATCTGCTAAGAATCAAAACATATGAAAAGTAAAAAACAAACTAAACTATGTTCAAAATAAACTAAATTAGAACTTCAGTTTGAAGCAAAATCTAAAAACTAGCTGAAATTTTAGAGGTTTGATAGGGAAGCTTTTGTAGGTAAATTAATTATTTTTCATATAGCTCAGTCTCAATTTGTGATTGCATTTTTCTTACTATTAACAAAAGCCTTCATTTGTACTGGTGTGGTTGCATCTCTTTTATAAGTGAATGATCTATTAGTAAGTGTCAAGGAATGATAAAGTACTGAAGGGGAAGGAGTCTAATGTGCTTTGAGAGAAGAATCACAGATATTAACCCAATATTCTTTTAAAACATAAATATTTCTGTCATATGAGATGACTTCCTGCTTCACAGACTTACTTTGGTCACAGCAAGAGAGAATGCCCAATGGATCATACTACTATTGCAGAAATTTAAACCCTTCTTCTCCCACTCTTATATTTTCCCTCCCCACTTTCATACACATATATCCAAAATAAGTAGTTGTCAGCCTTTTGCAGAACAAAGTATAACATTTTTTCCACTGATTTCCATATAAGTAGAAGAAATTAATCTCTATGACAGAAAAGGAAGATACTTCAAAATACACTTTTTATTCATTATTTCCATTATATGGGCTTTGAAACATGAGAAGTTTGATAAACAACTTATTTTGCAAATATATGACAATCATTTCCATTCTGATAATTTTTATTTTAAAAGAGTTACACAAGCACTTAAGATTCATGTGGTCTCCCTGCCATGTTCTTTAAGGCTTTCCAGGGGAACCAAACAATAATATTTTTAAAAGTACACAGCAGGAAGAAAAAGTAAGAAAAACAATGTGACCAATCTTGGAAAAAAAGGCATGTCACCTCAACTTATTAATAGCCTTCAAGGAATATAGGAAGACTGTTATTTCAAAGATTTAGTACTGAAAGGAGAAGAAAAATTATGAAATACTTTTAAGAAAGGCAAATGTATTTCTATGCAAGATAGAAAATACAATATAGATAATCTTGTGTGATTTTCCTCCCAGTAGTGTTGGATTAATTAGGACTTAAAAGGTATTTTCCATTATTAGCATATTAGCATATCTTGTTCTGTTTCAATTTTTGCATTATTAGCATATCTCATTCTGTTTCAATTTTTCATAGTATTTACTATGAAAACTTGTACTTTACTTGTAACTTGTGCTTTATATTTATTATTTTTATTTGTTCATTCATTTTTTTTATGTGTACTGTCTTCATTACTTAATTTATTTTGTTTAGTAACAGCCATGTCACTTCCAGTTCAGATGTGTTTGCTAATTTTTACACATGGTCAGTATAAAGAGGAAAGTGGGCTTTACTGTGTTCTGTATTGATACTGAAGATGCCGTCTGTACAAAACCTGGTAGGATGAACATTTTAGTGGTCTCAGCTGTGATGGTCTAGGGATACAAATTAGTCTGTTTTTATAGTGATATTTATCCAGTAAGCTCTGAGTAGGACGATGAACGTGAAAAGAAATAGCAACCTGCGGACGACTAGGTGCACTTAAACTCAGACATAACACATCCACCTTCATAAAACCTGCAACCATCTAAAACATATGCTTGCATAAAAGCCTCAATTACTTTATACTCAGCTGCACTTGCAACAGAGCCAGAAAAGAAATTAAGAAAGAGTAACACAAGGAAAAAGTAGTTTGCTAGGCTCAGCATGGAGAGAAGAATTTAAGGAAACCCTATGCCAAATGAGTACAATATGAAGTGATACCTCATACAGTTATTTTATACCACTCTGTTTCGAAAATCCGATAAGAATTCATAAAATATATTTAAAGCACGAACTTCATTTCTGCACAACCCTGTGAGACTCATTAGGGTCCAGCTTCCTGAAGCCTATACAGCAAATGGAACCAAATCACACCAGAACAATGGATAGAAGACATACCCACAGAACTTCACAGCTACTTCAATAGGTACTTCCCAGCACAGAAACATCAAAATATAATAATTCTATATATGTATTTAGTGGAATGTGATCCACTCCATTGCACCCATCATGTGTCTTCATGGAAACAATGTGCTGTTCTGCTGAACAAACACTGCTTTTCACCATTGAACCAGTTGATAAAGGATGGAGACATCCATTTAGTAGTAGTATTTTCACAAAATACCTGTCCTTTGTGCCTTAATATTTTTCCTCTGGGGAGATTAAAAACAAAATACCCTCTAAACCACACTTGGGAGCAAACATTTATACAAGGGGACTAAAAGTTTCTAACTGAATTTAATTAAAAAATTGGATTTTGACATAGTATCATAGATTTATTTTGGTTGGAAAAGACCTTTAAGATCAAGTTTAGCCACTAGCCTAGCACAGCCAGGTCCACTATTAATTATGTCTCTGTTTCACACCTAGACATCATCTAAAAACACCCAGCGATAGTGACTCTTACCATTTCCCTGGGCAGCCTGTTCCAGAGCCTGACAACCCTTTTAGTGAAGAAATTGTTCCTAATTTGTTTCTCTCTATATAGGTAATCTAAAATTTCACTTCAGATACTCCCTCCTACTAGCACTTACTCTCCTCTATCACTTGCTATCATTTGCTTGGGGCAGAGCATTGTAGTTATTATATTTCTGAAGTCCCATACCTCCTCGGTGTTTTCTTATGGCCGCAGACCTTCACCACACGGACTCCTTCTTTTATATGTTGTTCCTTCTGAGCCAGGGCGCCTGTCGGGCTCCCCCTGGGTGCCCCACTCCCTTTTACCCCAACTACCTTCAGGGCTACAGCTGCTGCCCAGTTAAGGACATCACAGCTGCAGCCCATTTACAATAACTACAACTGGGGCAGGGTCACTTACACAGTACATAGATCTTTTACTGAAAGGCCAGCTATACAATACATATATTTACTTAGACCCCTATAGGGCATTGTTTTTTTTTCTAGTTTTTTATGTTAATGTGTCCAACTCAGTTAAATTTAATGTAAATGTTCTTAGCATGATAGGTGCAATTTTTGTTTGGTTGCTCAAAAGATCTTAATCTAATTTCTGATCTTAATCTTGATTTCTCCCACAACTTCCTCTTGCACTGGTAGATGCAGTAAAGGAAATTTTTATATAAGCATCTGTTAGTGGTACTGTGAATGAACATTCTTGTGAGCACAATTGCCCAGATAAAGATTCTTAAGACTTTCCTGTGCTTTTTCTGCTAGACTTAACCAAACTATGACATATACTGATGGTTCATATAATGAAATTCTCTAGTCTACAGTCTAAAAATAATTGTTTCCAATCTGTTTGTATTTAATAATATTATTGGAGTAGTCAGCCTGAGTACTCTTTCATTTTCTGAAGCCAACAAGCAGCAGTCAGACTATATGTATTTCTAGTACACAGTTAATATGGAGAGTAAAGATCACTTTGTAAATCTTGAGAAGATTTAAGGGAGCTGATTAACTTACAGAGATTCTCAGCACCTTCATTTAAAATATGTTCCTTCCGTCTTAACTCAAAAGGAAACCATCAAAACTTAGCATCTAGGTTAATTCCAGAAAGCAGATAGTTAATGATCACCAAAATCCCCAATGGTAGTATTTAGTGATCACGATAATTGCATAACAGTTTCTTACGTTTTTTTTCCTGGGCCTTACCTGTGCCTTTTAAATATCTTGAATATTTCCAGGTACTGTATACATTAAAAACTGAAATTCACATGAACATCTCACAGGTGAGTAGATCTCTAAAATGCATTTTCTTGCAGCCTTCCATGAATATGCATTTTTGTAATATGCTGAATAATGATTGACAAGTTTTCACAGTGTTGTTTCAGATCCAGCATATGAATTTGTGATCTGGGAACATATCTCTTGATAGCAGAGTTGATTAGTTTACTCTTTCTACTGTTTTCTATATCCTGTAGAATCTGTAATACAGATGGTTACAAAGCAATCCATCATGTTTTAAAAAAACACAAAGGATTGTTATTCAAATATTTCATTGTGGAAAACATATTCCTGTCTAACCAGAGTTAGATTTTCACCTCTTTTTTTTTTTTTTTTTTTAAGTTCCGCTTTAGCTTTCATTCACAATGATAAAAAATATACAATATGAAATCATGCAGTCATTGGGAAGAACAAATAATATGCCACAGAAGTTGAATCAATATTGAAAAATGCAAGAAAGTTTCTTCAAACTGTTCCAGCTTGAGGTGTTAATGAATCAAATGGATCTGAAATAAACTAGTCAGCCTACCAGCAAAGATACTGCAGAAAGAAAATTGTTCCAAAAATACTGAGGTAAAGTTTTCCTGGTTTCAATATAGAGTAGATTTGCTTTCATTAAGAAAGAAAAGTAATTTATAAGCTCCTGCTGTTAGGAGATGTTCAGAGTTAACTCTCAAAAAAGCTTATAATTCAATGAAGTCTTCACTGCTTGCAGAAATCATCAATCTTTGCAACAGAATAGTATCTGAATATCTTGGGATTTATGACATGAATTTTATGTAGTGCAGCAGGATTGAGGAAGGTGATCCATGAAGTTTGTTTACCTGTGGTTCCAGAGAATCAAAAGATACCTTTTTGTTCACTTAGGGGGAAAATAAATCTTTGTTACTTGTGTAGACGACTTATGAATCAGAGAAAGCAAATAACATGGATTGTCCAATAGCAGCATCAACATCCATCCTGCTTGGGAGGTGGGGATGCCAGCTGGGGATTTAGCTTGCAGCTACACATGTGTCTGTAGTGGGGCCGAAGTAATTGCTACCTCTGTCTTCATGCTCACTGACAGACAACACAGATAATTCAAAGAATACAAATTTTCTGTTCCCCTTGCAGTTGCTAAAGAGAGCTTAAAGGGTAACTGGCAAAATAGATAAAGAAATTTGGGAGTAGACACACAGATGCGAAATGAAACCAGTGGATAGACAGATCATGAGCAATATAGTGTCTTTTGTGGCAAAGGAGGCTTGGTAGTCTATGTACCTTGCCCTTTGCACTGTCATCTGAATCCTCACAGCATGCTAAGTGGCACCTGATGCTTGGCAGATGACACAGCTCATGGACACACACTTCTTGAGTACACTTGTGAGTGTACTCAAGAAGTGATAGTGTGGGTGAAATTGATTTTACTGTAAAATAAATAAACCTTTTTTTCTTATAAGGTCTCATCTTGAGCTTTGCAGCAAGGATTGCAATATTATTTCAAATATAGGGATCCATTAGGAAAGGGAATGTTGAAAAATGAAAGAATGTAAGAGGAAATTAAACTGCAGATAAATAAACTGAGGCCTCTTATGTCTCTTATGTCTGTTAGTTCACAGCTCCCTTAAGCCTCCTCCAATAAATCTGAATGGCAGTGAAGGTGTAGTTGAAACACAAATGCATGTTCTAACATGATAATTAATTAAACTTGTCTAACCAACAGTGTTGTTGTGTAAAATGGGGTGCTGAATGAGCACAAAAGGGATGTTGAGGTTAAAGGCCCTCATTTCACCAGATGCAGATCCCATAATCAATCTCCAAGATACCTATTTACTTAGATAAGGCCTGTGATAAATTGTCAGATTATTTATGCTAGAGTCTACCTATTGCAGTGTAACCACCTTCTTGAAAATTTGCTTTGGCTGTTCATAATGGAAATGGAAAAATGGAGGAACAATTATATATTGAAGAGTCACTTTTGGCAGGTGAGGTAAATTCAACATGATTTACTGAGAACCTGTTTTCCTTCACAAGTGGGGTCTTTTTTTGCCATGTGTATGTGCTTTGTTTTAATTATGTGATGTCTAAACTTGTGCTTGTAAGCAGTTTCTTCAAGGTGATTGGGTGTGTTGTAGTTTTAACCATCCAAACACTTCTTGGAGGTACACAGTAAAAGGACAAGAGACAGCAGTCATAAATTAAAGCAGTGAAAATTCTGACTCATTATAAACAGCAGTTTGTTTCTGGTTAAGAGATCAGACCCCGGAATGAGCTGCCCAGAAACTGGAATTTCCATCTTCAGAGATTTTCAAAACTTGACAAGTCCCTGAGCAGCTCTGTCTAAGTCTGAAGTTAGCTCTGCTTTGAATACTTCAGAGGTCCCCTCCCACGTAATTTTCTCTATGAACATGTTAAGAATTTCTCCATGATCATGTTAAGAAAATTCTAGTTATTTAATGTCTCCATTCTGGTCCAGGGCTGAGCATCCTTCTCTGCGGAGGTAATTGTGGTGGTTTCACAGGAAATATGTTTTTTTGGGATTTTTGGGATATGCTGTGGTCAGGCTAATGGGTGCTCAGATTTTAATACTGGCACCTGGTGTGGCCAATGAAGATGTTTGGACACACCTCTGAGAACACTCACACAAGAGTTAAAAGCAGGGCTCTCGGCCTAGGAGGGCTCCTTGAATTTCGGGCGGGAAGCGTTAGATCTCTTTCCCTGGCCCAGCTGCTAGCTGGGCAGAGGGAGGGGGAAAAAGCCACGTGGCCCAGCAGAGGTAGGCCTGAGCCCCCCCGAGGGTGGAAGAGAGAGAGACCCCAGGAGCCATCGGACAGCCCCCCCCAGAGAGAGAGAAAGACGGAGATAGGGCGAGAGAGGGAGGCGAGGTGCGGGCCTCGCCCCCGGCCTCTCCCCCGTGCGGGCGGCTGTCTGCGAGCTTCCCGCTCCCGGAGCGAGCCGCTGGGGCGGAGCTCGTCCTCGCCGGGGCCGCGCCGCGGATGCGGTGGCACAGCGGCTGGGGGAGAGCGAGAGACGGCGTCGAAAGCGCTGCCGAGGGCCGAGAGGGAGAGAGAGAGACCCCAGGAGCCATCGGACAGCCGCCCCCCTGAGAGAGAGAGAGTGCCGTGCCTGGGACTGTTACCTTGGAATTGATACCGTGTGCTGCTGCGGCGGAAGAGGGGGGTGCGGCGCCGGCGAGGAGCCCGCTTGTGAGAGGTTTTAACCCTTTGTGGACAATGAAAACTTTACAGAACATTAACCCTTCCTAGAAGAGAGATAAGAGTAGAGGATGAAGAAGGAAATGGGCCAGTGGTGGGGTCTGGAAAGTGAAAGATGTTAGAGGAATGGAGAAGATGGAGTGGCATTTTTGATGGACTCTTTTTTTTGTATAGCCATGGACTGTTTCCTTGTAATACAGAGACTGCATTCCAGGGGGAAGCAAGGACTCAGAGCCAAGAGAGTTCAGTGTTGAGACCCCTCGGCCCCAGGGGGTGTAAAAGAAATGGGGGGGGGACAGAGGTCCCAGGGATGAGACTGTGCTCTGTTTGGAACGGGACGAGGCATCCTTAAAAAGACCACCCTCGAAGCAGGCCCCAGCCCCATGCACGGTGGTGAGAGCACCAGGCATGGAAGGAAGATGTCACAATGGCAAAGGGTCTCTGGGCGGTGCTACGGGTGACAAGCAGCCCATGGGGAAAGGAAATACTCCTTCTACTCTTGATGAACTGAGGATTTGATTATCCGAAGGGTGGTAGCAGAGCGAGTGTTGATAATTTTGGGAAATGTAAATTTATTGGGAATTTGGTGGGAGGAGGAGGGGGAGCGTTTCTGTGCAGTTTTCATTTTCCTTGGGTTTATTTTCTTTCTTTGTAGTTTCGTTAATAAAGTTTTCTCTTTTTCCCCTAAGTAGGAGCCTGCTTTGCTTATTCCGGGTACCACCTCACAGCAGACACCAGGGAGAGGGAATTTTCATGGGGGCGCTGGCATTGTGCCAGTGTCAAACCATGACAGCAATTCTGAGCTTTCTTAAACAACTTCTGAGAACTGCTCATATAAATGTTTGACACAGAAACATTATTTTCCTATAAATAAGAAATATCAGGAAAGTGTCACCCTACAATTTTCTAGTAAAGTCAAAACAGTACTAATATTTAAAAAAAAAGTGTAAAAAGACAGGAAAACAAATGTTGTTCAGAAATATGTCAGATCATTAAACTGAAGTCTCCCATAAATTCAAATAAGAGGTAACTTCTGCTCTGTAGACACCTGTTCCTTTCTTCTGCATCCTTCTAAGAAAGTGTTCACAGCAGCAGACTCTGAGAGCAAGCATTAAACTATAGGCAGCCACATTAGTTGAAGAGAAAAGATAACTTCCCTTCTGTACCAACTCTTTAATTATGAGTGTGGGAACAAGTTTCATCCTTCTGCTCTGAGTTGCTTGAAACCAAGGGCTTGGGTTCACCTCCTCTGATCAAGGAGCATGAGATGCAGAGGAAAATAAGAAGTAATTCAGTTAATTATATAGATATTTTTAAAGATACAGTGCTAATGCAGTTAATTTTCATATGTTAAGTAATTATTTTTTTACTGGCAGCATATAATTTTAAGTTGCTGCACAAGCTTATTGAAAACACAATGTCTAAATTAGAGCTTGTAATTATTTGTGAATTTAACCCAGAACCTATTATTAACACTTACAGAATATAAGGAATTATATTTTCTTCAAATCTTTGACTTCAAAAGCATCCTAATCCTGTGATAAACAGGTTTTAGTAAATGCTCAAAGTCAGACAATTCTCACGCAGGCCTGAATAATTTCAGACTATCATTATGTACCTGTTGCCATCAATGCAGAAAGGTTTAGATTTTTTTTAAGATACTTCTATAGTGCTGAAGCAGCCCATTTTGAAAATCTGTGGCAAAAATAATTTTCCTTTGACTCGTCTTTAACCAAGTGATTTCTGAATGGATGCACTTTTATAGAGATCATTATTTTGATTAAACTTATAAGTTGGTGTTGGGGGTGGGGGAGGTTGTGGTGTAGCTCTGTTTATTTGTGTATTGTTTTCTTTCCCTGCTATTTTCAGATTACTCTTAGGAAAATAAAAAATAAATATGTTGTGACTTGCAATAAGTGAATTTGTCCATAGCGTAAGTAGCTGACAAATTCGGCAAATTTGGCAAATATTAATTCAAGATTTATTTTAAGAAAGCATGGATAATGGACTGGTTTAAATCATTCTTAAAGTGATTTCAGGTAAAAAAAATCAAAAATCTTGTCTCTGTCCAATTCAAATTCATATTATCTGATGATCAAAGATGGGTTCACTGCCATTAATCTATGAAATATGTTGATTGTTCATTTCCCAGTTAGAGTCACATTATGAGTATCACATGTTTGTGCATCAGAAGTAAAATTAAAAATTCATATTTCTTTCTTTATGATATCTTAAACTAACTTTAAAAAATTAGCAATTTCTTACTGATTCTTGGACATGCGATGAGACCTTTAACAGTTTAAGAAAGCTAGTCTACATAAACAAGATTTTACCAGAAACATGTTTTTTTTTTGGACTTCTGAGGAACAGTAGGTAAATAAAGATTCATGAACAGCCAAGAAAACATATGAAAGTCACATATAACAGCAGCAGACAGTCTCTTATTGCAGACAATGTGAAATAAATATGTAAATTCAATACTGAAAATTGTGCCATTAAAGTTGGGAATTTACCTTTTCCAGTCTGACTTATTCTATGATTCTGTAGCAGTAAGTCAGCCTATTGAGGAGGTAATTTCACTGAGTATATTTAATTTGCAATAATAAACTCTAGAGAAATCTTGGGCCACTTGCAGATGAATAACTCTGAAGAACAGAGTTTAGTGACAGAGAAAAAACATCCCAATACCTTTTATCTGCATATTATTTACATACAAATACCTAACCTTTAGTATGTATGTGGACATTATTAATTGCAAATTAATAATCTGTGTGAGGCAAAATTATTTTTACATTTTTGCTTTTTAAGCTATCTTCTGACTCCTGCTTTCAGAAAACCTTAGCTTATTTCTCAGATATTCTCTCAATGTCTTCTGGTCCTCTTACTTCCAGTTAGCCTAGAAAAGACAAATTATGGCTATACAATATAAAGCTTTGCTGAACTTCTCAGCACATTGGAAATAGATATATTATCTGGCATGAACTGATGCATTTATTAGTACATAATATTTGTATCATAGCTATGTAATTTACATGTACTAATATACTAATATCTGTGTAATAAGCTCAGGTGACTTAGGTAGTTTATGCATTCTATAAGTTACAGTTATAGCAGGAGAGGTTCAGCAACATGGAGTGATGAGTTCTGCCCTTGTGTCACAGCTCCAGGCAGTGCTGCTGGCTGGGGTCAGAGTGGCTGGAAAGCAGCTCAGTGGAACAGGACCTGGGGTGCTGGTTCAATGGCTGAACATGAGCCAGCTGTGCCCAGGTGGCCTTCATGGCTATAAAGAAGGCCAATGGAATCCTGCCTGTGGCCAGCAGGACCAGGGCAGTGATTGTCCCCCTGGTCTTGGCACTGATGGGGCCACACCTTGAACCTTGCATTCAGTTCTGGGCCCCTCAACCCATGAAAAACACTGAGGTGCTGGAGAGTGTCCAGGGAAGGGCAATGGGCCTGGTGAAGGGTCTGGAGCACAAGTCCTCAGAGGGCAGCTGAGGGAGCTGGGGGTGTTTATGCTGGAGGAGACCCAAGGGTGATCTTTCTGCTCTCTGAAAGGAGGTTGTAATTAAGTGGCATGGGTCTCTTCTGCCACATAACAATTAACAAAACAGAAGGAAATGGCCTCAAGTTATGCCAGGGGATATTTAGATTGGATATTAGGAAAAAATTCTTCCTTGAAAGAGTTACCAAACACTGGTACAGGCTGCCCAGGAAAATGGTTGAGTCACCATCTCTGGAGGTATTCAAAAGACATATAGATGTGATCGTTAAGGATGTGCTTTTGTGGTGGACTTGTTAGTGTCACATTCATGGTTGAACTCAGTGATCTTAAGATGTTTTCCCACCTAAATGATTCCATGATTCTAAATTATTGATGAGAGATCATATCTTTGGCAACAGCTTTAAAAACAAAATCTTCAAATACATGTCTGTCTCCTAAACCTTCCTTCATTTACATATGGTTTGTAATCTATACTATGTAGTAAAGAGGATACTTTATGAGTTAACAATACTACCCAATCCCTTCCATTAGTAGCAGATCTAAGCTTCATCTTCCAAAAACTTTTTTAAGTAGGTGTTGGCATGAGAGAGCATCATTGTTTGTCTTGTGTAAGAGTACTCACTGCAAACACATCCTCATCACCTCATTGTTTCCCAGATCAAATTGATGCAGAAGTGTCTGGCCAGGTGTATTGCATTTTCACCCCAGTAGTAAGAAGATGGACTATTTCCATGGCTGACATACTAAACCTCTACACCCTTTTCAAACTAATATAAGTTTTGTATCAATGTGTCTGTTAATAATTCATAATTTTCAATCTACAAGCTGAGTAATCTGGCCAACAAATTCATGTGTTGCAGGAAAGTAATCTTCTTACCCCTAGAATAGAGAACTACTCTTATAACTGTATTAATGAGAAACAATTGAAACAATTGCATCAGTTCAAAGTTTATTTTTGTGCCTTTTTTAAAAAAGTAAAATAACTGTAGAGATAATTGCAGAGTCTTGCACTGTTACTGAATTATGGAGAGTTAATTGCTTAAATTAATCATGAAGAATCAAGTAAGAAACAGCCCATCTGTAATATGGAGAGATCTGAGAAGTTTCATTCATTTGAAAAACAAGGTCTCAATACTGCTCCTTGATTCCATTTTTGTATTCAGCAGTTGTTTGATGATAACATGATAAAGGACTGTTACATTTTCAGTAAATTATTCAGTAAATATGCATTGAGAAGGACTGGAGAAGTGTTTGGATTTAACTCATACTACATTTTCTCAGGAAGGGCCTAAAGGCCTGAAAAGTGCTTGCACAACAATGAAAAGTTATGACCAGTGAAATTGCACAACTTCTACACTCGGGATGTCCACAGACTATTGGTAAACTCAATAAATCTGACAAGTCTACAGGCTATCCCTTTGCTAGGCAGTCAAAAATTAATCTGAACTTAAAAGAAAATAGAAAAAAATGAGAGGGAAATATCCTATTCACATCTTTCATTCTCAGAAGATGCTTCAGGACTGGTTCAAATTAATCTGAAGCCGTACTCTTGCCAACTGGTCCTGTCTTTTTTCACCCTTTTGATGTGTACTCCTTATTAGCCCGTGCTGGATCTAGTGACAGTGAAGTCATGTGGTGTGTGGGAGCTACATTTTCACTGAAAACATATCGGTACAAAATACAAAGTTTCTTATTTGAATCATCATACTGGGAAGGGTGGGAAGGAGATAAGAAGAAAAATAAATGGTTAGACTGCTCCTTCTGACAGCAGCTGTGTATCTGGTTCATTTAACTCCAAAACTGCATGAAGAGAAGAAGGGAAAAAAATCTTTTTGGACAATATTTTGAATAAATATGCATTTACCAATGTGTCTTTTATTACGGTATGCTGAATTTAAAGGAAAGAAAAAATACTTGTATCCCAGAGCAAATATTCGTAACAGCATATAGTGCTAAAAAAACCATGTAAATAACTTGACCTAATTATGATCAGTACACGCAGGGTAAGAAGCCTAAGAGATGAATCAATTTGTGAAAAATGAGACATATGTTTTTCTTGGATTGGATTAGCCTTGTTTATCTGTAAAGAATTTTTAATTAGCTGTTAGATATTTAACCTAACTGTGGAGAGTAATTTGCACAATTTGCAAATATTTGCTCCAAGACACAGTCATCTCCACTTAGGTGCAATTACATCTATTTTGAAAATAATGGACAGCCTTACTGTGGAGATCACTAGTGCTTTTCAATATCATACATAATAAGATCAAAAAGTATATCTAAAATATAGTTGCTTTAGACAAGATTCTAAGGAATTACATATTTCTGAATACAAGAATACCTGATTTTGATGTTTTAAACTGTTGCACTTGATAAAACATAATATAAAGGAAAAGTACACAATTTAAAAATATTTATTTACTTGGATATTTGACTTACCTACCACATCAATCTAGCATGGTCTAAAATAATCTAAATACTATTACAATTTTGTAATTGTACTTAGGTCATCAAACACATATTTCAAAAACAGTAAATTAAGACCACACATGCTAAATTACCTGGTCTCATGTTAAGAGTTTGGGAATTCAGCAGAAAATGAGACCCCTTGAATTCCAGGTGGCCTTCAGAGATCAGAAAGCCTGGGTGTGGCCTGATTATAACCCATTTAGCACTGTAAGTCCTGTCAATTTCAAAAGAAGAATTTGAAGCATAGGTGCAGTTTACCAGTCAACATTATAGGTCTGGTTGCACTCAAAAAGCAATTTTCACAATCCAGATTCACAATAATAAGAAGCAACAGAAGAGCACGTTCAGGATTGCCAGTGATAAACGCACTAAAAATACAGAAAAAATACAGAATGTCACATCAGAAAGTTTTGTGAGAGATATTCTAATAGTGGTGTGTATATATATATGAAAATTAATATTCTTAGGTGTGCTACAATGCAGTTGGGGCTGTAAACCTCACCTAAGGCCATCCCTTCAGGAGAGGAGAAATAGGAGAGACACTGTCTATCAGTCAATGATGAGCATATAGAGATATTTTCCCCCTCCAGTGATGTTTTCCTCCTCCAGAGGTTTTTTCCCCTCCACATGTTTTTCCCAATCCAGCCTTTCCTGCCCTGAAGTCCATCTGTTACAGTATAAATTTTGGCCCGGCCCTAGGGGATGGAACAATCACATGTTGGGGTGGGGTTTGATGACTTTGGTCATATATGCAACACATGTTCTTCATTTGCATCCCAAAGGATGCTTAAATTAATCTGTTAATGGGGCTTAATGAGAGTCTCAGTTACTTTTAGTCAGGATTTATAGATGACAAAAGAGGTAGAATAAACACTTTAATCCTCCTTCACATATTGAGATTGCAGAAAAGGCTGCCTGACCTTTTTCAGTACAGTACGGTACAGCAGGTGCCATATTTTTGTATTTTTTCTGTGCCTCTCTGAAACAACATCGGGTGGGAGTCTCAACTCCAGACATCATTTTGTTGTTCAGCCCTGCTTGAGCCAGAAGCATGATAACCAAATGGCCCAGCTCATGTTTTCCTCAACCAGCTTCTCCAATTCTTCGCCTGTCTTAAAGCAACGCTGAACAATTCTGACTATTTACCACACCTGGGAACAGATTTTGTAATCACACCAGAAATCCATCAAGTTAGTAGGATTTTCATTTACTGCAGAACTCATGTTTATACTCTGCTCAAACTTAGTAATGTTAAAAGTGAATGATTGAAAAACTTGGAAATAAATTCAATTATATTGAATTACCACCATCCTACATTGAAATCTGTCAGGACTGCTTCTGTTGTGTAATTACTTTAATGACCCAGAAAATAAATACAGTTCAGGCGATGTGATAAACAAAGTATCAAATCTCTTTCTTCTTTATCCCAATGGCACTCTGCTGTATTCAGCATGGTGCAATTTTTTTTTTGTACAACATTAGCATTAAGAGTTACAAATACAATATTTTTTATTTTTTCCAAGTACTGCAAGAAACGGATAAATGGGATCAAGTGGTAATACATTGTGCTTTGTCTTGTGTGACTTTTAGAGGCCCTCTCTTCTGCTCTCTCACTCCTCCTCAAGACAGCAGGAGGAAATAAGATGGAAAAGTCTGAGATACAAGCTGTTTAACCAGAAAAGAAAACATTGCACATGGAAACAAAGCAAAAAATGAGAATTATTCACTACTTCCCATTCTCAGGCAGATGTCTGTCCATTGCCTTGGAAGTTAGGCCTCAGCTTCCCTAGGGTTGCTATGAAAGCCAGCACCATAGGACCTCCTGATTCTTCTTTTCCACAGTTTTATTGCCGAGCAGAATTTCACACAATTCAGGCTATCTCTTCTATCACTTGGAGACTGTTGTCCCTTGAAACTCTTGCCCAGCTGCAGCTTACCCTCCTTTGGTAGTTGAAGGCTGTTGGAGAGACAACCTTGATGCTGTAGACCAAACACTGATGTGTTTTTCAGTACTGTTCTAACCACAAATGTAAATCTTTGCACCATAAGGGCTGGTCTGACAAAAACCAGCTCCATCTCAGCCACACATTGTACATAGATACTCTTCCTTTCTCTTCTGTCCTGTATTTTAAGTGTCTGCATAGACAAAGTTAGATTTGAAATATGTATTTTCATTGTGTATATAATTTTGTGTAGTGTGTTTGAGAAATTATGTGTTTTGAATACTGCATAAACACTGTTTACAGATGGGCAAAGTTTGACATATTTTGGGGTTACTGAGAAATGTGTGACATCAAAAGTAAGATGAAAAGCTCCACTTTATCAAATAAGCTACATTCAGAAGTATAGACAACAGAGAAATCTCAACTTCACAGTCCCTTTTCCAGCTGAAGGGATAATTTTTCTCAAACATTAAGACTACTTGCCATGTGATTTTATTCTGCATAGGATATGTTTGTGTCAGCAAGTTAATGAGAAATTAGCTTTGTATTAAGATTTGAATTTAATAAAAGGACTGACAGAAAAGATTGTAAACAAATTATGTAATTTCTAGTGTCAGACAATAAGATGTCCATGAAACCCTAACTGATTCTGTGAATGTAATATTCTGTTAGTCAAGGCTAAAACTTGTCATTTTTGTCCCTCCACTGTTATGGCAGACTTTCTCTCCTCCATTATTATTAACGTATTCACCTTCCCATGAAAATCGTTACCTACAGCTGAAGATTAATTTGCAAAATTCTATTCATGTTGCACACACTTTGTGCCACCTTCTGCTTTTCCTGACAGAGTCTAACATCTTTTGCTTGTAGCAAAAGCTAGAAGCATAGCTAAGTACAGCTTAGGGTGATGGACACATTTGTGTCTCAATGCTCAAGCAGATATATGAATGCAAATTCCTGTGTGAATGGTCTCACACAGGGCCAAAGTGGCCAAGTGCCACTGAGGAAGAAACAAGTGAGAAATCAAGATATAAGTTACTTAGATTGCAGAAGATGTGGTATCATTTGGGGAACATTAAAAACTTGGATGTAGGTTAGTACAGAAATAACTTAATTAAGAAGGTGGTGGAATCACATAAACACTGAAGAAGGTCGCAAAAGAAAAATGTGTCTGCCAAGAATAAGCTAAGTATAGCGTAATGGTTTTTCCCAGACAAATTTTCTACAGTCCAGTGAAAAATGTTTGGGAAAATAGAGAAAAAGTTGAATGTTGTTACACAAGAAAAAAGTGATGCAAGTGATTTAAACTGCCTACAAAGTGTTACTGCAGTGTGTTTTAGACTGTTCTGAAATGGCATGAATGAAGTAGGCAAGGGTAGCTCCAGGGAATCAGGCTGGTCTCCACTTTAGGTGACTGTCAAGCAGATTTCTACTGTTAGTCACTGAAGAGAACTTTGTGAGCCTTCCTGTCACTGGGATTTTCAAGGGGGCTTTATTTTGTCTAACTCTCTGACTGCATTCACCAAAAATATCTGCAGCTATTATAGCTTAACAGCAAAAGTATTGATGAACTTCATGGTGAAGTTTTCCAGCAAGCTTTATTTTACACATCTGAAACAATCACCCTTATTAGGAATGGATACAATAGTGGTCCTGAATGCCAGATAAAATTATATATATATTTTCATTTTTATATTTATATATTTATATATCTGTATATATGTCTATGCTGGTAAAACAGGTAGCTGTTTAAAAAAGGGGGGGCCTAGTATAGAAATTAAATCCTTGTTTTCCCACAAACACTGGAAAGTAGAAGAAAGGAACCCCAGTATACAACTTCAGGAATAAATTGGAAGAGAAGCAGCATTTACCACTTGAAGCCAGACTGGTTGTGAAAAATCATACAGCAAAAGGATCAAACTATCAGTCCTGCATTCAAATGTTATCCTTAGTTTGTAGTCGTTAAATCTGGAAATCCACAGAGACATAAGGACATGCAGATTCATATATGTGTATGCTGATCTGAATTACCTGCTCTTTGATCCAATGATATCTTTCTCTTTTAAGAATGTTTAGAACCTTAAAATATCTCTATTTGTTTCACAGGTCCTACTACTGTTCTGCCTCTTGTGTGGTATATATGTGCTGTTGAGCAGAATAACTCTATCAATGCTTTTGTGATGACTGTTCTTTACCTTTAGTTACAGCCTTGCCCATTCTTTTATGTGAGAAGAGTTTGAGTGTAGCTTGTCTAACTCCAGAGTTATCAAAGTGACGAGGTAGACGGGAGACTTGCTCATCCTCTAAGGCAGACAAATCTCAGCTTTATTGATTAACAGAAATACTTTTATAATCACAGTAATAAGGCTCATGCATATTGCAAAACTAAAGCTCACTATTGGTCAGCTATAAAAGTCAGTCACACCTATTCTCAAGATGTTTGTGGTTTCTTTTTTACCTCCTGTTATCACATAATTTACAAAACAACTTCTTGCTCAAAGAAACCATGTCCTTGAATTAGGCAGCTGTTGTTTTCTTAGATGCTCTTTCTCACGTTACTTTTCCCATGGACTGTGTCTCAGTAAAAAAACTGTCCACATCAAAGCATGTCTAGGGATTGTGGAGAAATTGAAAATACCTGACAAGAAGACATTCCTTATAAATGAAAGTAAGGCACAGAATTTAGGTGGAAGTTGCTGAGGACATTTTCCATTAAATATGCTGAAAGTAATAGACACACAATTCACATTGTTGTGAGAAATCAAAAGAGGTGTCTGATGCTTTTGAATATCAATCAGAGGAGCATAAAGGACAACTGCAGCTCATGTCTTCTATTTTAAACCTGACAAAATAATATTCAGATTTCTTTTCTCTAAGCAGGTACTCACAGCTTCATGCTAGCTAGTTTGAATACATGCTTCCACAAAAGTCTATAGCATGAAAACAAGACAGAAAAAAAGATACAGTGTAGTACTGTTAAAATGAAGAAGTCAACCAGATTTATTGAGTAAAATCCTGGCTCCATGTCAGACTTGGGAATTTTGCCAAAAATTTTAATATGGTAAAAATTTCACTACTTGTGTTCTATGATATAAGAGGAAGGAAAGGAAAATGAGATTAAATTTAAAGAAAAAAGGGAAAGAAAACTCATACACATATTCAGCTCACATGTAAATTCATATGGCTATGGATTTAATGAATAATGACAACTGTTATTATTTATCAACATAATTAATAAATTTTAATGAAGCTGTAGATTCATGTCTATTTTATCCTATTTTATACCTGTATTTAGGGGGTAAAACCAAGACAAAGTCGGGTTGATGACTTTCTGTGGGACCAGTTTTTTCCAAGTGTGATATGAGAGTCTGGAGATTGAACAAGGATTAATGTCGAAAGAAAATGTAGCAGGAATTCTTTTAATCACCCTTTGTATTCAAGAATGCTGTTGGTAAGGAATATCTGTGTATATGTGAATAGGATATCATAGTGAGTAATTTTTGTCCAGGTGGATGGGTATTTTTGTGTGAGTATGCTATCAAGCCCTGGAAAATTATTTATTTAAATCATCTGCCCATTTTAAGACATTTTTCCAATGTGAATAGAGTGCCTTAGTTCCTGTGCATGATTCACAAATGGCTACTAGTTTACAAGCTGCAGGATGATTACAGCAGCAGAACACAGATATTCTTCCTAGCTACACTGTTCCTTCTCCAAGAGTTTATTTTTTTTAATCTGCTATTGTTTTGACAGTGTGCTGTTATCCTTCAATATAAAGACTTCAGAGAAAGAATGATTTACTTGTATTCATGATGATTCAGTTGTCCTTAAAAAATGTTGTTTTGTCTTTTGCAAAGAAAAAGAAAATAATTTAGCTTCCTAGAACAACTTCAATCTCAGAACTTCCTAATGAGCTAGGAAGTATTAGGAAGAAAAGGAGACCCCACCCACTGCCTTGTCAGGACAGGAGACTTAAGAGATGGGAACCACGGTATTCATATGGGAGGCCTGTAAAAGAGGAAAGGGAGGTGCCAGCTCCAGTTTGGCCAGCTTCCTGAGCAGTGCAGCAGGGTGACCTAGATCCCCAAGTAGAATCACTAGAATGAGAATGTGTTGCCACAAGTGACTTAGTTGCTTTCTCCCTGTTAGAAACTCATGAGCCTAACAGAGTGTGCTTTCCCCTCAGCAGAGCCGGACAGCATTCTCATATCACACTTTGCCTTTCTTTGGACCGAGCCACCATTTCAGGTGCTGGATTGGTAATGGATGGCAGCTTAGTATTCCTCCAATTTAAGTATGATTTTTGCTCTTTTCTTTCCAAGATCATGCCACAGACATAGTCCCCATCACTGAAGTAGGCTTTCCAAAGCTTTACAATGATGATTTCATCTTACTTACAATATTAGGAGCAGACAAACATAGATTCCTGGTGAGACATCCAGTAAACTGAAGAGTCCCCTGCTCTGACTCATGCTCCTTCCTGAATATGCTCTGGAAAGACACCTGAGATCAACAGACTACCCTCATTCTACTTGGCATCTACAGCAGCACTCAGCTGTGTGCCTGGGGTGACTTGATCCACATCACTCCTTGCCTGGTGACTTGGGTCCTGTATGATCTTTTTCTGTTAAACCAATTCTCCTAGCTGAAGGACAACCAGCATGCCTCTTCCATGAGAGTACCATCAGGATTAATGATTCTTCATTCTTAGACTGGATCTTTACTCCCTTGAGCACCAGTGCAACTGGAAACAAAACAACAGCAACAAAACAAACACAAAATCGAAAAAGAATACTTGAGAAAAAAAATATTTGGGAAAAATAAAGAAAGGAAGCCTTGAGTTTCCTAAGTGGAGCATACAGACACAGCGTGTTGATGGCCTCATATAAAATGTATGTTTTTTTAAAAAGTTATGATGTTCTAGAAATCATTACATTAAATATGAGTAATAGGTCATTAGCATGCAAGGAAATGTCCAAACTCAGGACAAGTCTGTTTAAATATTTCTTTTGTCTTCTGGCTACATTTATAAGGTCTTAGTAGCAGTAGTTGTTTGTTAGCTGAAAAATTATTTCACATGTTCCATGTTTTAGCTACATGAGAAAACATAAATAGAAGTAAAAATTGCACATTAAACAAGCCTGATCCTTAACTCAGAAAGTTTATTATTATCTTGAATAAATACATAGATCTATTAATTTTTAATTTCAAATTTACATATTTTCTCATTAATTTATAAAGTATCTTTGACTTTTACATGTTAAGGAACAGAAGTGTTTGGGAAGTAGCCCAGCGACCACTTTGCACTATCAAAAAAGTACATGATTTTTGTGAGCCATGAGATTATCACATTGATAAAGCTCAAATACTGGAGTAGGGTGCTGGAGAAAAGCAAAATAGAACTGAGAGGTACAGGCAAAGTTGTTCTAATAATTTGCTGCTCTGAGTTGCTGGGTACAGAAACATTTAGAGAATACTTCAAGGAAAGGTGAGCATGTAGTGTTAGTCATCAAGACATGTCTGCGAAAGAGCCTCTTTGCACACAGAGCAGTAAAGGCTGTGTCTCGTTACAGCAACAGTAGGAAAAATTGCCATCTTGATAAAGTTACAAGTGGATATAATGGCAACAGGCACCCAACAGACTTGAGGAGAATCTCTAATGGAAAAGTGCTCTCATTAGGCAGAAGCAAAGTTACTTCCACTCAACAGTTATTTCTCCACCACCTACATGTCTTCAGTGCACAAATTTAATGACTCTCACACCTGCAGCTGTGCCTCTTTTGTCTTGGAGGTGAAGGTGTAATGAGATAGAGTGGCTGTCAGATGATACAGGAAAGTTCATGCAGGAGCCACTGTTTTAACCAGATGTAGAATTAAACACTGGAAGAAATATCAGGCAACACACATCTGCAGACATAATAGCTTATTATAAGATTAGATGCAGGACTCACTATGTGAAGCCTGTGACTTGTTTCATTCAGCGAGTCAACCTAATTGCTGATTAATTAATTCTGATCTTTTAAATGAGTGTACTGTTGCTCTTTGGTACATAAAAACAAAACCAAAAGCAAAACAAAAACAAACAAACAAACAACAAAAAAACAAACAAAAAAAGCTGGGAAAGAAAACACAGCCATAGGGAAGTCTGCAGAAAAATGTTTGCTAAAAATCAAGGAGCTGAATCCTGTCTGTGTGCCCTGTGCCTCTCTGGCACACATTGGAGAGCCTCAGAAAGAGAGCTGTAAACCAAGCTGCAAACCAGGGAAGCTGAGATTCCAAAGACAGTGCATCATTCCTGTACCCCGCAGTGGTTTGGTTGGTTGTTTGGTTTGTTTTGATGTTGGTTGATCCATGGGCCATACTGAGCCTTGCATCCTGACCACAGCTGAGATGGCTTTCTGTCACTGTGACCCAAGGAAGAGGTTTTCATGGACAAGACACTGGCCACTCTACTTTGGAAATGTTTCCAAAACAAATGCATTTAAAGTAGAGGAAATACAGAAATTTTGGCTCTTAACAGAAAATTTTAATCATATTCTGGAAAACTGGGTTTTCAATGGAAACAAGATTCCAGTGAAGTTACAACCATGAGCCCAAAAAAATCAGTGTTTAGTTTTCAAACCACATAGATCCACTTTGTACTAAATCCCTGTCCCAAACTGACATCTCCTGAGAAAGAGTGATCAAGTAGGATCTAGAGGATTTTTATTGTAAGATGGAAATGTTTGAAAGAAGTAAAGTTAAAGTTTTCTGGGAAGGATGTTTTATTTCATGATTTTCTGCTGGGGAATGGGGAGAGATGACAGGCCAACATAATCCCACTTAATTCCTGAGAATTCTTCCCTGATTAGTCACACTCCAATCCAGGGAAGGGTCTCCTGCATTTCCATTTGTGAAACAAAGGGAGATCATGACTGTTATCTGAAAAGTGTTAGCAGTGTATGCTCTGGTGCAAAGGCACATACATTCCTTCTCTTTATCTTTTAATTCATGGATGAAATGTGAGTTTAAGGATCAGTGTGAAAAGAAGTAGAAAGAGCTAAATACAACTGACAACTACTGATACATATATGAGTATTATAGCAGTTTGTCATACAGCTCCAGGATTAAAGAGAATTTCAAAATTATACATGACAAAATTTCACACTTATATTCACAAAATTAAACCGAGCTAACATTTTCATCTAGTACCAAGTCCTGTACCACCATAGCCGATGGGAGATTTATCAATTCAATCATTGTTATCTGTCTGGGACTGTAAAGTGAGGGCAAACCTGTAGTATATACCTTTATCAAAAGTTTTTCTAAATATATTGCAGTTCCTAGGTGAAGAATTTGGAAACTGACACATGCCTAAATGTTTAGGATGAGTAAACATTTACTTTGAAGTTTTGAGAGACAATACATGGAATGTGATTAATTTCAAAGCAGTCAGTGTAAATAGAAAAAGAAGACAATGGTTCTTGCTCAGAAACTGGAAATGTACAGTAATCCTAACCACTCCATGATCCATTTTGACTGAAGTAGCTCATCAGATATTCAAGTCTTTACAAATTTTGGGGAAAATTATGTCAGAGACTGAAGACACAGTAAGGTGAATTTGGTACAAAATAATTTATTTGAAAATGCTGACTAAAATATCTTTCCCTGACCATGAGAAATTAAATGCTATGAGGAGGTTGTTCTTTTAAAGCTTCTTAAACTTACTGGCTGATCAGATCACTCTGTAAGATTTTTTTCCTCAAGGTTGTGTTTCATCTGATTTTGTGACCACTGACCAATGAAACTTGCTGTCTACACAGTTCTAGCTCTGAAACAGATTTGGGTTTTCTGGATGGGAGACTTTGTTTGAGACCTCTTGTATTTTCAACTTAAACCATAACTTTACACAAATGCAAAAATGCAAGTGCAGATATTATCTGGAGGACGTTTTTGCTTTGCAATCTTTCTGATCAAATTTTAAAAGCAGTAAATTTACTTCTGATCTCCCCAGAAACTTCCCCTTCCCACCCCCACTTTTATTTATTTTTTCCCCCCCACATCTTGATATTCTTTGTGAGTGGTTTGTGGGTCTAAGGAGTCTGCAGCAGTCTGATCAACCAAAGTACCGAAGGCAGGTTAGGGTAAGGAGCAGCATTTAGCAAAGAGCAGTGGCATAGGAAGGAGCAGTAGCATGGCTTAGAGGATCATCAGTTGAGCCTATTTGACTAGACACAGGCAGAAGGATTACTCTAACAGTAAATAATCTCTTACCAATAGCTTCCTAGAATTGTGCTTTGTGAGACCGTCACCATTTTGGAAGTTTTCAAGTTATCAAAATGTTGATGTTTCAAGCAATGTCTGTAGCCAAAGGTGTATATTGAAGGATTCTATCAATGTTAGGGACAAAAGATTGGTGTTTATTTGGCTGCCACTTAACAGCCAAAGTGATAGGTTCCTTCTAGGGAACAGGCACTTCATCCAAATGTGAGACTTCTGGTCTCACCTCTAGAAACCTTTGCTCTATCACTTCCTCTTCCATGCTGTATTTTGCTTTTGTTTTGTTCTCCCCTTTTGTTCTCCATTTTTTGTTTTCTCTTGGTGCTTTTATTCTAAGCAAAATGTTTGACCCATGCAAACAGAATTGAGTAAATCAGTAGGCTACTGACCCAGGAGGAATGGAGTGATGTGACAGAAACAAAATTACTGCATAACTTAATGACATATAACTGGTGGTACTTCACTGTGCTGAATTTATATATATTCATACTGTAAATTCTTCACTATTTGACAAAGAGGCTGTAGTTCTGAACTTCATTTTTCCATCTTCTGTATTTTTTTTCCTTTCATAAGAAAATAAACTAATTAAAGAGTGAGGAGAATTCTCATTTAAATTATTAGCATCATTTTAGCAATCTAAGTTAAACAAAACAATTTTCTGCTCCTTCAAATCAGCTTAATTAATCCTGTGAGAACTAAATTAGTCTTTATGTTGACTGTGTTAAAGCCCCTTGTTAACTGGCAGAATCATAAGCTCATTATATGTCTCAATGTTCATAAGAAATACAGAAATAAGATTTCCAAGTTACAGTTCTGAAAGTAGGAAAAAACCTATCTACTTCAAAATACTTATTTAAAAAAAATTAGAAACAAGCCCCATAGTCTTTTACATCCTGTGCTTCAACTTCTTTCTCTTTACTTTTTTTAAAAGGGGAAAAGTTTAACCTTTTTCTCTTCCAAAAATGAAAATCAGCTTAAAAAAAAACCCCCACAAAACAAAACACAAAACAAAAAAAACCCAAACAAACAAACCAACCTTTTTTTTTTTTACTACTTAGAAGAATTGGCTCTGATGAATAGATGTGTGGATTTCATTTGCAACAGCAGGTAATCAGGAGCTCTGACTCAAGTTTCTCTCATTGTCACAACAGAAAGAAAGCTGTGGTCATTGGGATTCTTTTTCTTTATCATGTTAGTGTTATCTGGACCAAGGACTATGAATGAACTTTTTCTGCTGCTTCTGTTGTTTTCAGTCATAGCTTTCACAAAGTTTTTTAAAAATTAATTTTTAAAATAGTAATTTAATTAAAATGAACCAGCAGGTCCAAAATTTGTTTGGGATAACATGATAGACAGATGGGCTTGTAAAAAGGCATACAGACTAATCAATAAGTGTTGTTTCCATAAGTAATCATAAAAAAATCACCACAGGTGATCTCTTTCTTTCCTATTAAAAAAAAATCAGCTGAAAAAACCCTCATTCATTCGAGAAATATTCTTCTGAAAAAAGGAATCAGCCAGCTCTTGCTGTAACCTTCAGACTTGATGTGGGAACATAATTGACAAGAGAAATGAGTTGATGGATAGTATTTTAATATTGTGAAATTATAATTTTTCGTTTGTGTTCAAACTTATTTCTTAGCATTGGAGTTCTTCTTTGAGAAACAATGGATCTTTAGCTGAGAAACAGGAGATTACTTGATAAAATTAATGCTACTCTCACTTCTCAGTTCAAAAGATTTATCACTTGCATTTTTTGTGGCTGTTACCACCTGGAGCAGCTTTCTCAGACTTTTTGTAAGAAGCTCTTGCTTGGTATGTAGGTAGGAACATAGAAACATGTTTAAATGTGGCAGTGTGATTTATCAGACTGGTGTATTTTCTGGAACAGCACTGATTGCAACAGTGATGTACATGAGGTCAAATTTAAGAGGGCTTAAATTAGTAAGAGTTGAGGCACATCCTGTTTTTTCAAAACCGACTTTGAGTTTAGAAAGAAGTGTTAGTCTTCCAGCTTTTAAGTTTGAACAAACGATGAGAAGCTTATAGAACCCTAGAATCATAGAGAATCTCAATAGAATGGACCCATAAACCTCATTAAGTCCAACTCCCTGCAGGACTATGCAATACTAGAGCATATATGCAGCTTTGTTCCATTTTCTCATGTTCTACTGCAGCTCACCAGAGAGGGGAGATCAGCGCAGCCCTGCACGGCCCACCTGAAGGAAGCTGCAGGGCAATGGGATCCCCCCTCAGTCTTCTGTTCTCCCGGCTAACTAAACCAAGTGACCTCAGCTTCTCCTTGTAAATCTTGCCCTTGAGACCTCCCACTACCTTGGTAACCCTCCTCTGCACTCCTGAATAGCTGAATGTCCTCCTCATTTTGTGGCACCCAGAACTGCCCCCAGCACTGGAGGTGAGGCTGCCCCAGCTCAGAGCAGAGCAGGACAATCCCCTCCCTTGCCCAGCTGTGGTGCTGTGCCTGATGCCCCCCAGGACAGGCTTGGCCCTCCTGGCTGCCAGGGCACTGGTGGCTCAGATTGAATTTGCCATCAGACCAAGTCCCCCCACTCCCATCTCTTTCTGCAGGACTGCCCTCCAGGGTCCCATCCCATAATTTGTATGTATAAGCAGAATTACCTTGCCCCAGAGGGAGAATCTGGCATTAGGTCCTGTTCAATTTCAAGTTGCTGGTGATTTCCCAGCTCTCCAGATCTCTCTGTACAGTCTCTCTGCCCTGGAGAGAGTCCATGGCTCCTCTTATTTTAGTATCACTGACTAGTTTAAAATCAACAGATTGGGAGTAGCCAGAAGATATACAGGAGATAAGTGAGCATTAGGGAACATTGGCCCCTGGAGCAATCACCTGGTCTGGGAAAAGACTGATAAGAGAACCAAAGAATTAGGACCAAATTGGCATGGAAGTGGAAGGGATCAGTAACCAGTAGGAGATCCAACACTAAGAATTGTGTCATTTGGAACAATGAATGAGAATTTCTTTGGGTTTTGTATGTATAAGTATGTGAAAAATCGGGTTAAAGAGCCCTGTGTTATTCAATAATTTTCTGCACAACTCGGGCATGTGTGGATGAAATAATTTCTCTGGCACTCCTTGGCCAGAATAATACCCTGGACAGAATAAAGTAATGCCTGAATTCTCTAACACTGAAAAGATGTTGGAGAGTTTCTGGTTTTTTTGCTGTTTTGGTGATGGTGTGACTCTTGGGGTTGTCCAGTGCAGGACCAGGAGTTGGACTTGATGATCCTTGTGTGTCCCTTCCAACTCAGTGTGTTTTGTGATTCTGTGATTATGCTTAATGCTTCAGTAGGAGAGGCTCTTAGGTCTCACTAAAAAATGCAGAAGGCCACATATCTCATGCAGTTGATAAAGAGATGTACAAAATTACACGCTCTGCCTGCTATGATATGTACAACAAAGCAGTTGCCAAGAACTTTGAGTTTCAAGACAAGATACTGGTTATACAAATAAATAGATAAACAAGACAGACTTTAATGTTTGGAAGTCAGGTCAATTCTAATGATGGAAACTCTGAAGTTAATTGGTCTTCTATACATCTTCATAGTATAAAGGAAATCTAAAGTAAATCTGAAGTCTGAAGGAATATCACATAACTGATAGATGGTGGGAAACTACTTTCAGTAAAATACTTTGGGTTTAAATGTCCTAGTAATCACAGAGAGTAATCAAGGTGCTGTTAAAATAAACATACATGATGGGAACCCAAGTGAATGCAAATCATATTTTAAAATAAAGGGAATTGGAAAAGCCTTTCTGGAGAAGGCAGTGTAGATAGATACACTATGCTGTATCGTACTGCTTGGGTTTGTTATTTGCATTTCTTTACACTGCTTTGTGAGAGGTTCACTCTCCTGTAAAAATTTAGAAGTTTATAAGAGCAATAGGAGACAAAGACAATAAGGCAAAGATTTATGGCCAGGTGCCTCTAGGAATTCAGCCAAGAGCACACCTGCTATTTTGGAAACACCCTTTATATACCATTTCCATTGCATCAGCCTGTTACATATTCATAAACAATTACACAGAAAACTTTTCCTCAAACTAGTTTACATGTTCCAAGAATTGTTTAGCGTGCCCCCTCCTCAGGTCTGCCTTTTTAGAGCGTTTCTATTCCTTGGCTGTGGTTGTAGTTCATTCTTATAATCACCTCCAGTTTTGGGCCTTGGTCCGTACTGTCTTCAGAAAGCGAGTGTTGATAGTTAGTCTATCAGTAGCAGGGTCCTCATCATATATTCCTTGGATATTATCCCAACCAAGTAGGCATTTTACCAAAAGCATATCTTTATCAACTATTTCTAAGTTTTAGTAAACAACAGAAATAAAAATTATATCCTTATAGCAAAGTTACTTTAACACCACACATATAGAATCTATCCTAATATTTGTGAAAAGCCAAAAGTATAATATGTATCTACAGCTAAATGGTAACAACAGCCAGCAAATCAAATGCTGCAGCTTTGGATGGCCTTCAGCCATGAGCAAGGGCTTTTGTGGCATTGGGGTCCCTGGGTTGATAGACAGGGACCTTCACCTATCACAATCCATCCTGAGCTGCTGGCATCTCCCTGGTCAGGAGCTGGGCTGTGAGGGGATCAGACCGATGAGCTGTTGAGACCCGGCAGTTTTGATCTCCCTCCATAAGAAGACTCTCAACAATAGGACAGGCTGTTTGTCCCATGGAGCTTTGTGAGGGTGTGTGTGCCATCCCTGTCTCCAGCCACTGACCCCATGGAACACATGGATTTTAATGTAATAGGCTTTAACACAGCAAAATTATGCTCTTGATTATGAAGATCATCTTAATGTTAAAGATCCCAAATTAACAGTTAGAGTGCAAGTGCCTGACAGTATTTCTTTGGTAAATTATATGTTGAAGGTTTCATTATCCTTGGGAGTTAAATTCATGTGGAAATCAGCAAAGAGTTCTTTTGCCTTTGGCAATTTTTGAGTATAAGAAAGCCAAATCTTTAATAGGAGATGAATTTTACCAAAAGAAGAAGGCTGTTGCTTCCTGTAAAGTAGAATTACACTAAAAAGGCTGTAATTAGTATTTGCATGCCTTGGGCCTAGTCATAAGTACATCAAAATAGGGTAAATTATAGCAATATGTAAGAATTTTCTAGCACTGTAATTCTGCTAATGATGTAACTGGTACCAACCACAAAGCATCAATTCATAAACAATACTAAGCTACAAAGAGACTTGCAATAGAGACTTCCTATACAGCCAAGATACACCTGAACAGTAGTTCAGGTAGAAAACCCGGGAGACGAGCACCTGGACACCAAACACAGGGAAAACAGAAAAAATTCTGTAGAATAAAGAGGAAAGCTGCCTGGTGAGACCCAGCTCCTGAAATCAGATAAACAATCCTGGGTGATGAGATTCCTCAAGTTTTTATTATTGTTGTGCTGGAGGGATCAAGGAGCATAACACCACCAAAGGTGTTGAAATAAATCTGAAGCACATTGAAATAAATCTGAAATCCTTCTGATTTCAGCTTCTCTGCACCAAAGGGCTTTCAAGCCTGAGCAGCTGAGCCTTGATTACTAAAACAATGGAGAACTATAGTTATCAGTGCTGTTAGCATGGCATCAAGTCTTCATTTGCAGCTGATTTCAGACAAGATTATTAAAAACTAATTTTGAAAATGCAGTGGTATTGATGGAGAGCAAATAAAAGCTAGCCATTGGCAAAGTGTATTTTTAGTCAGTATTGGTATATTACAGTCTTGTTATGAAGGCTAAAACTGGTCTGATTTATTGATATCCTAAACACCCTAGTGAAAGAAAGAAAAAAATATAAAGGAAAGCTAAAAGCTGGAGAAGTATCACATAGTGTATGCAACCATTTAGGCTGTAGACTGTAGACAACCATTTGGGTAAAAGATATTGATTTTAAATATCAGATGAATTCCCTTGCTGTGCAGTTACCTTGATTTTTATTATTTTTGCTTTAAGAAGTCATGAGCATCCCTCTGGTGATTGCTATTGTAAGGGTTATTATTCTCATTATTACCAGAGACATTAAGAAACATGCTACTACTTTTTATGTAGGGAGTTAAAGTTCTTAGCTATTCTGATAGTTTTCATGAACTTTCCTGGAATAACTTTGGTGGCACCTGGTAGCTTCAGTGGCTGAGGCCAGAAGAGGTGATCTGTATTGGGTTTTCATGGCAAGGTGTTGGGAGCAGGGAGATTTCAGGAGTGGTCTTTGTGAGAAAAGAACAGTATCTGCCCAGGTGTTGGACAGAGCAAGCACCAGCTGGCTCCAAAACAGACCCACAGCTGCCCAAAACTGAGACAATCAGCAGCACTGGTGGTTGGTGCCTCTGTGATGTCATGCTTATTACAGAATTAAAGTTATTTATAGAGTTAAAAATGACACACAGCAACACAGAGAGAGAAGAATGTGAAAAACATGAGGCTCTGCTGATACCTGAAGCATAGGAGTGTGGTGGTGCAGGTTCTTCCCCTGCAGCTCACTGAGGAGCATGCTGGAGCAGATATTCATGCTGCAGACCTTGGGACATCTGTCATGGTTTGGCCTTGCTGGCAGCTTATGCAGGTGCTTCCTTGCTTCCCCCTCCCCTACACTCTCTGTAGGATAGAGGGGAGAATCAGGAGAACACAAAAACTCATAAGTTCAGATAAAAATGGTTTAATAATTGAAAGAAAATAAAACCTAATTATGCCCACGCTGTCCCCCAGAAGCAATCAGCACCTCTAGCCAACACCCCCCATATAGTAGGAATGATGTTCTATGGTATGGAACACCAGTAAACTTTCACCAGTTTTTGATGCACCTTGGAGAAATTTGTGAAGGACTGTATTCCATGGAAGAGACCACTTCTTGTAGCAAGAAAAGAGCATGATGAAAAAGAAATGGCAGAGACAAATCATAATGAGCAGACCACAGCCCCTGTTATTCTCTACATGGCTTTTGTCTGTGTGTGCGTGTGTAGGAGTATGGATGAAGGAATGGAGATGAGCCCCCAGAGAAAAGGAAGGTGGGGGAAAGGAAGGTGGTTGTACTCTTGTTTTTATTTTTTGTTACCCTACTCTTAATTGGCAATAAATTCAATTAATTTTCTGGAAGCTGATTCAGTTTTGGCCACGCTGGTATTTGGTGACTGATCTCCCTGTCCCTATGTCAACCCATGGTCTTTTTCTTGGTACTGTGTTCATCTGTCCCGTTGAGTGGGGGGAGTGGGAGGCAGTCGGGTGGGAGGCTGGCAGTCAAGGTCAGTTATTCTCCTTGCTCTGTTATTCTCACTAACACCAGTGGGACCACAGCACTTCCAGCATGATAAAAAGCCAAGTACATTGCAGGTTAGGCATATTAGAAATACAGGTTTTCTGAAGAAGACAGAAGTAGCCTAACCATGAATGCACTCATTTGCTGAGAAGAAAATAGTTTGTAGCTGCAAATTGATTTTTAAAAGCTTGCACTACCATGAAAGTAGCTATTGCAACAGATAATTCTCCTAAAAAGATGCTGTTGTACCAGCTTTATTGTAGTTAGTTGAGGTTAGGTCCTGCTATTGAGATATATTGCTAATGCACATGCTACTGAGAGCACCCTTAGCTACAAGATTCAAAATACCAAACCTTCCTCTCCCACACCATTCCTAGTTATTTTTTATGATATAAAAACCTACCTTTTCATAGCTGTGATCAGATGCTTAAAATCTTCTTGTATGGCTGCCCTGGAAGCAGAAAGCTTACAAAAAACAGTGAGAAAGGAGGTGAAGCATGGGAATGTGTTTGTTAATTTCTGAATCATCAGGCTGACCAAACCACAAAACAAGTGTGATATACGTTATGGAATAATTCGTGCCTCATGTAAAATATACATGAAATAAGTTGTGCTTGTATGAGAAATTCTTAATGATTTAAAACCACAAACCACAGAAAGAGATTGCTTCACAAATTGTGAAATCACAGTCAGCAAGGAAGAGAAAAAACCTAATTAGCAAACGAAAAGATGTGGCTCCCTGGGAGATGGGCCCTTTCCCGGGGCAGTCCAGAGACACCCAAGAGTTGAATACTCGATAAGTGTCTGTGATCAAGATAGCCAGAGTCCTCAAGGGTGCGCATCCCAATGCCAGGTTCCTGTAACTCGATATCAGCACTTATCACTTCCCAGAAAGGGTTTTGTCCAGCCCAGCATAGAGAAAAGGAAACTACACGAATATGTGAAGCAAGGAGAAGAATAGGAGAAACTCTGCCCCAGGTGGAAAAAACCTTATAAAACCAGCCCGGCAGAGACAGCATTTGTGAACAGAGGATCCGAAGCGGTAGGGTTTGGATCAGTGTTCACCCAGCGCCGATCCCGGGCTCGATGCTTCCCCTTTGATTGTGGCTATCAGAGACTGAATCTCAGTCATGAAATAAAACCCTTTTTTATTGATTATTGATTTGGCTTTATCATTTATTATTTATAACACAAAGAAGAAATTATCAAATGTGACTGTACAGACCTGTACAGACCTTAGTGGTCACCAGGCCAGATTTAAGAGGAGCTCTACACATCAGCTAGCCTCCAGTTTTCATCTACCATAATGTTTTGTCCAAGGGAACAATAATGATAATTAAAACCACACCACCTTACAAAGGGTAGTTAAACGTTTAAATTAGCTTTGTATGTAGCATAAACAAGTGTCTGAAAATCACAGTTATCTGAAACTTCCTCTTTAAACTATGTTAACTTTTAAAATTGCTGTTGTCTGACTCATACCTGGGAGGGCAGCCTTCTGGCCTGCTCAGTCCAAAAAATTATATTTTATGGACACAAAGAGCAATATTTTATTAAAAATCCATGTTTGTTGGAAAAAAAAACAACCCTGTAATAAGATTTTCTACAGTCTTATCTCACCTCTTACACTGTTTTTACAGAGCAATTTGTTTAAAATGGTAAGCAGTTCTTTAAATAGCTGGTTAGTTACTGTCTTGTTAGGATTATATTTTACGGCTTTGTGATCAGTTGCTGAAAAGACACTTAAACTTGTTTTATCATCTCAGAGTAAGATACAACCCTTTTCCTAAAAGGAACTAAATAATTTGCTTTTCCTGCAGCAAGATAACATTTAAAAACTTAATTTAAATATCTATTATTTTATTTCTTTGATTTGTAGTCCTCTCCTCTTTGGTGTTTTGCTTCTGCCTTGTTGAACACAGCACAGTCTGACGACAGATAAAATCTGAATTCCAAAGGCAGGCAGCCAGTAGCAAAAGACACTTTTAGCAATTTGATCTTCCTGTTCCCAGTTTACTTGTTCAAACTGCCCAGGAAACTCCTTTGCTATCCTGTGCTGACATCGATCACTTAAAAAATTCAGGAACTCCTTTCTGCAACAAAGTGAGATGGAGTTTTTGCCTGGCTTAGAGAAAAATGTAATTTTGGTTGCAACAAACTCTGAAGTGTAAAGAACTTTGTGAGCATTTTCCTTGAAAATGGTGCTTTTTACTTTAACAATTTGTACACACTTTATCTATCTTGTTTAAGGATACTGTTTACTGTTTTTGCTCATTATTCATACTGACCAGATGGTAGGGGTATCAGAAACAAGCTTCTAATTCTCAAAGGCGAGCTGGTACATTTTAATTGTGCACTTCATAGAAGAGGGTGTACAGATATAGCCTTCTTAAGTACTTCTGATCCTCAAGCCATTAGATGTAGTTTAAATCCCTACTATGCCCAACACAGAAGATTTTTGTTCCATTTTTGCATATCTACCATACTTAAGTATAAAAATACTATATTATACTATGTTATATTGGTGTGCAAATAAATACTAGCATAAAATACACATATTAAAAACTTTAAAGGACAATCAAAATGTTTAATTCATAAACAGAACTTCCCCCTTCATGACAGATGAAAAACACATAACATAATAAATAACTTCCCCATTACAGACACCGGAAACTCTCTGAAATACAGTTTTAATTAGTAGGGGTACACCACACAACATTTATTTTCAAGGCCAGATTTTAAACAGTAATGAGTTGGCTTGACACCTGATGGTATAAGGCAATATTTTTATATCCAAAAGGGAGACATAGCTCATATCAGAGAAAGAGATGACTGAAATGCCTGTCCATATCAATTTGAATGTGGTAAACGGAGAGGCCCTGAAACAGGACACCACTTCTTCTCCACAAGAGAAACAGAAATTATTCAGTTGTTACCAATATATTGCAACATAATTTATATCTGGACCCTTCTATATGATGCTATAATTACTTCCTTAGCCCTTCCAAAATCTCTGAATTGCAGGCTATTGCTGTGTTTTTTATTTTTATGATGATTCAGCTTAAATATCCACCTGTTTTGTTGTATATGAGACCCCTTCCTATCCTAACCCTGCAACACAAAATCAAAGAACTAACATACGAGTAACAACCAACAGTCACAGATTTCACAGAGCAGATAAGCATTTTTCTTTCCCTTCTGTCTTTTAAAGCTCACAGAGGGCAATGAGATGAATTTTCAAGGATCTGACAAAAAATACTGAGTGAAAAGGAAAAATGCCCTAAATATGGTGATGTGGAAATTTATAGTGTTCCATAGTGGAAAAGCAGCCATCTGAGCAACCTGCTGAGATTAAAATCTTATTCATCATATTTGCAACTGGAGTTCCACCATGTTTTTCTAGCTGGGTCTTTGTGCTGGCACATAAGAACTCGGTTGTTCATTTTGCTCCGGGTTGTTGCTGTGATCTTGGTCACATGAGGAGGATTTCGGCAGACTGTTCACATTCCTTTAAACTCTTGCATAACAGAAAGCAGTTGCTGACCATGCCGCTGAATATTCTGCTGTTCTTCTTCTAGCCTCTCCTTAGCATGGAGAATCTCCTCCTGCAGGGAAACGTCTTCTGAAGCCTTAGATGAAGCATTCATGCAGAGCAATTAACGTGGAGATTTACTTGTAACTCACTATTCAGTCATCTTCCACTCTATCATTACAAATTCTAGAGAGCTCTTGCTCTGGTAAGCTGAAGTGCATGCAAAATGCTCCCTGCACTGCAAGAAACCCAAAGAGAAATCCACATAAATACCCAGAGACAGAACTTCACAAAATAAACCTACACAGTCAAGTGCCAGAGTTGCAATGCTGAGCATGCCCTGTGCAAAGAAACATAGAAGAATGGATTAGTTCAGGTTTTGCAGGGGTCCAGTCTTTCATCATGTGATGCCTTTGCAAGGCAGATGTTTACCTCAGGGTGACCACCAGGACTGAGAGTGGATTTAGCTGAGAAGATGACAGTCTTTTTCTTTCCTTACTAGTGCTGCCCAGTGTTCCAGATCACATCCCATAACGGGACAATACATGTACAGACAGCTCCTTTTCTGTCCAGCCCCCCTCAACCCCAGAGGTATAATCAGCCTTGCCAAGGAAGAGCCCTTCCTCATCCTCAGAAGTAGAGGAGGCAACATCACGAAGAGACAGCTGTGGTTACAGGATGGGAGCAATCCTATCTCCTGTCATCAGAAAGAACAGGCCCGTGCTGGGTCACACAACTCAAACACAGCAGGTCTTTACTCCTCCACTTCTGCTTCCTAGGGGAGGGTCCTCATTTCCCAGGGTTGAAAGACTGTGTGAGGGAGGCTGGGAAAAATTCAAGACAGTAGGCATGGATTGTTTGTCCCATACACGGTTTTTATAATCCAGGAAGAGCAGTTGATCAAAAGGCTCTCTTTGTTTATGCTGGAATATGAGTTTATAATGTGTGACTGTCCTTGCCATTTAAGGCGTTAATAGCTGTATTCTGTTCCTGTTTTCTGTTGAATCACAGGTCCAATAAGTCAGTCACATCTGAAGAAACTCAGAAAGAGACTAACTTATTCATGGATCAACATGACATCCTGGTGATGGGAACTTAAACTGTCTCAGTTTAAGTTCCTGTGTGTAAAACCAAACTGCTGCCAAAGAGAGGATGCTCCTTCAGAATGCACTTGATTCCCAGGAAGCTTTTTTCTTTCGCCAGATACCTGTCATGCCCAAACCCAAAAGGCTAAAGAAGGGTTTGCAAAAATCTGCAGGTGGGTGGTGTAGCATCTGAGACCCATCAGGGAGTGGTGAGGGACAGCAGGTATGATGGCACTGCCAACCACCCCCCCACTCCAAGTTCTGCTTCTGTCCAAAAAAAAGACTCAAAGCCACACCTCATCCTGAAGTTAAAGTGCCTGTCTTTAAAGGATAAGACTGTGATAAAAGAAAGGTGTCTTAGTAATGATAAGGAAGCCTTGCTTCACATGGATCACTTATGATATTTTAAATATGTGGGGCTAATAAAGCAATAAAAGAAAAAGGGATCTTCCTACAAAACAAACTTTTTTTGGTGCAGTTCCTAATGTGGGAGTTTCATAATAATAAATTAGGGCTCAAGTAGAGCTGTGGTGAAAAAATGTGCTTAGTATTTATGCAACTGTTCCATTCCTCCATGTCCACAAAACATAACTAAGAAGTTGAATAAAAACCCAAGTATAATATTTGAAAACAATTAAAACTGTTACTCAGAACAAGCAGTTAAATTGTTCTAACAGTTCCCTAGAGTGTTTAGATAATAGAGGCTGTGTATCATGTTGGTATGCAGTACGAAAGAAAAAAATGAAAATTGTTTTGCAGTAAGAACTGTGTTCAAAACACCTATGAAAAGGATTCAAGTGGAATGTGTGTTATACCCACAGCTGTACAACCTCATTTGGAAAAAGTTTACCCTTAGTTTATGGTTCTCTCTCATTCTTTTGTTTCCATGTCATTCTCCAACTTGGCTTTGAGCCGGGCTTTGTTTTGGTTTTTTTTCTTTCTGATGATCCTCTGCAGTTCATGTCTTCAAAATAAAAGATTGCAAAAATGAATAAACAGCCTAGTATCTATTCAGTTTAATATGTCTGTCCATGATTTAGCATAATCCAGTGTCTGAAGGATGCCACTTTTATGATAAAATTTCTTGGAAGCAGACTCCCATTCAAGTTGATGTCTTTCTCTACATTGTATTTCACTTACTTTTCTGTTTAGTAGGCAACAAGAAACACTGCAAAGTGTAGGCATTTACTATCTGAATGTCTGGTCCTAAATATCCCAGTCCACATACATTTGGCTAAGTTTTGCTTATGTGATGTGTGGTAATCAGTGAATGTTTGTACCTGAAGGGTGGAACTTGTGAGTGAAATCTAAAACCTCTTTCTTCTGTAGCTGTGCTGAACATCTTTCAATATCCCAAGGAAGAGACATAACAACATATGAGATCATTGGCAGGGGATTCCCAGAACAGATCCAATGCAAGTCTGAAGCTGCACAAATAAGGATTATTCATGTAACTTTGGTTTGGAAATTGAACTCCAACATTGATGATTGTATAGCTAATGGCCCAACAATGTTGGCTGAAAGAAGTTGTTCACAAATTAATAGGAAAATTGCAAATGAGAATTTAAAAACCCCCAAACTAGCAAGTTAGGATATGGGAAAAGTAGTTAGAAATTATACAGCAATATAACGGTTAAAAAAATCCACAAGAAAGGTATATGGCCATGGAAATGATAGCATTGTACTTGCTGATGTTAAGTTAAAGAACCATACAGACAGAATCTGTGAGTGATATCATATCACAAGTATATGATTATAGATGTTGTACTATCTTTAAATATACCAAGGTTTAAAAACATGAATTTTAATACTTATTGAAATTGCTGCATAGGAGCTGTTTACATCATTTGCTGAAGTCCATATTTACCCTGGAAGTTACTCAATTTGCTATTCTGAAATAGCTGTTAGTGAGGGAGGTATGAACAGAGTATTACAAGTATTTGCTTGCAGTTCTTAAAACTAATTTTTTTTCCTGACCACTGGGAGGCAGTTTGGAATCTTAAATGTGTGCTGAGCAGTTGTATAAAGTGGCATCTTAGAAAATGTATGTAACATGCTACATTCACTAAGATGCACCTCCAAGCTGAAAAGGTCAGGAAAAGATAAAAGAATCAACTAAACTTAAGTAGTCAAAGAACTTAAATAAAACTAGATTAAATTTCTAATTGGATATCCTCTTCTAGTAGGAAAGCGAGCCTTGAGCTTGTCCATGTAACCAGGTTGTCTACTGTTTATTCTTATCAATCTTACAGATTAATACAGCTCAGAGGAGCTAAGCTGAATTTGACTGTGATTCATGTGCAAATACAGTTAAATCTTTGGACATTTATTGTGACCCTGCAGCTAGTGAAAGATAACTTTTTCTTTTTCTTCTTACAAATTCTGTATGCATTCTTATTTGGCATTTATTAGTGGAGTCATTCAGGCAAAAGTATGAAGGCCCATTCTTTACTTGGCAGTGGTTTGTCTGGTTAAAAGAGGAATAGAGAGGAAACATGTAAGAGCACTAGAAAAGAGGTTAAACAACTGAACTCAAAATAATGAAGGAAAAAGGACTGGACTTAATTTTCTGTAGTCGGTGGACAATGTTCTGTACAAAAGCTTGGTTGATTCTAATGCTATTATTTGATTCCAGATATTGTTGGAATAAGTGAAATAACTGAAGCAATTAAGAGAATAAGTGCTGGGAAGTACAATATTTCATTGGAGTGGTAAAACATTGAATGTATTTGGCAACACATTATTGGAACCAAGGCAATTAGGAGAGGACATATTGACAATAAACATATTTCAAACTTCTTCCATAAAGAGCAGAAATCTTTCAGTGGAAATTCAGACAATCTATTCTCAAGAGCTGCAACAACCCATTTGAACAACACTTATTAAACATCACTCAGCCTTTAACAGGAAATTTCTTCAGCCCCGACTCAAGAACTGTTTGCATGAGGAATATATGCTTTATCACAATGATTACTTCTTCAATATTCCTGCTCAATCCACACAATTATTTTTTGTCAAATTCTTATCTGTAATTCAGCTGAAGACTATTCCAAGAAGGGCTGAATCAGTTCATTCACTTCAGCTGCTGTTCAGTTAATTCTATAAGCTGATGTATGCCAGTCTTTCTGTCAGAAGAATCAGTCCCACTCGCAGTTACCCATGACTGGCACCCACTCCCTTGCTCCAGCACAGTTGTCTGAGTTAACTACAAGGAACTATAAAAGGAACTTTTGCATATCAAAAATAACAATTCTACTAATTTCTTCCCGTCACTTCCATGATGGACTTCACTGCATGGCTGCACAAATACTTGTGTAGGAGGAATGAGTAGGAACTCCTTCTCTTGGCATTGCAAAACAACTGTGGCCATTCAAGGTTTAACAGTTTGCTCTGATCACTCTACTGAAGGTTTCCTAGTGTACATGTTCAGAGTAGAGGTTGCAAAACCAGAAAAAAATGTGTTTCTGCTGTTCAATATGAAGTCTTGCCTCCCACCTAACCCGCTTCACGATCAATTTAAAATAATCCTCCACAGTTTCCACAGATGCCTAGATTCTTCCCTCTATGGGGGGATTTAGTGTTTAGTTAAGAGCTAGAGCAGTCACTGGACAAGTAGGATGGTTTAGCTTCTATGTCTTTCTATCAGTGCTTTAGATGTAGGAAAACAGAAATGAGAATGGGAGGACCCTAGTGAATACCTTGTAGGAAAGAGCTATTACACAACAGCTGTTCTGAGATGGCTTTGAACGTAGATGGGCCCTTGAACATGGTTACAAAGACAAAACCCCATTGTGTTTAAGGAATAAAAGGGATCCCAAAAAAGGAAAGGAGAAGAAAGACCTACTGAAACATTATGTGAGGACTTTGTACATTGGTTTTGGAGCCACAAACAACTGTATGAGAAATTTACAGCTGTGGTGAGGGTGGTTAAAAAAAATTGACACTGGTGAAAAGAAAAGAAGCTATTGAGATCAGGAGTATTGTCAGGCTATTTTTTATGTTAAAATGAAATTTAAAAGGATTCTATATGGTTAGACTCAAGCAACATCTTCAAGTGCTCTCCAAGAGGGCACAATGAAAGGAACAGACCCAAACAAAGGGGTGTAAAGAATTGGGAAAACGTACCCCAGGATGACAAAACCTTACCACATGTTGCTGATATTCTTGTTGAAGAAAATAACTCCTATCATTGCAAGCACCTCTGAGTGTCTTTATAACAACATGAAAACCATTACAATGCCACTGCTACTAATAAAAACATAATGTGAAAGAGAAGAAAAAAGAAAGAGACATCATCAGGGACAATAAAATTCTGGGTGCATTAGTTTTGTACATAGGAGTGTACAGCGAATTGAACTCTGAATATGAATATGTTAAATTCATAATATTTTTAATGAATTACACAGGCAGTCTCTAAGAAGGCCATCTAAATCATTAAGATTTGCAAGTTTTTTGAATGAGAGAATTATTTTGCTGACCAGGTTATTAGTTCAACATTAATAGCAAGTAGCAGCTCAACTACAAGCTCAGAAAGAAGGAGGCAATTATACAGAAAGAACCTTGCTATTTAAGGTTATCTTCACAAAGATTTTTCCTTCTCCTGCTCCCACACCCAGATTTAAGTCAGCCCAGTGCTGAATGAAAGAGTTACTGCAGGAGACAAAAGATGTCAGGAATCAACATTACTATAGAGAAGGCTGGGTTTACCAAAAGGAAGGTTACATTTAACTGTCTATAGTACTGCAATGAAAAAACGATATAATGCATTGTTTGAATGCCTGGGGTTGCCCCAGAGAGGACATGGATGACAAAATTTCTATATTATGCTGAAAAATTGAACAGTGAAAACTGAGGAAGTAATCTGGTTGAAACTCAAATTCAAATGCGCAGTGGCTATCTATCACAGCACCAGAAAGGATGAAATTGTCAGAGCATGAAAATGGCAAGTGAGTGATCTCTATTTATTTGAGAGATAAGAAAATTCTTAAACACTTCTTAAAGTTTTTAAGATGGAATTAATATTCTCAGGATTTCTTTCAGTACCACCTAGTCTTCAGAAAAGTTGTTTCTACTCAAGGCCCACAGTGTAATAGCACTTAAAACCTAGTTCCAAAACTTGTAGTGGTAAAGAACAAGCATTTTTAGAAGGCTACAGAATCAATGGTTTATATAAATAAAAATATAGATGTATATTCTTTAAGATCAGTACAAAACATAGAGAGCCAAGTCTGCTACCTCCAAGTTGCTACCACAGAATAAAAATCTGGTGAAAAGACATTATATATTACAGAAAGAAATCCAGAAGTTTAATTTTTCAGAACTTCAGGTTGCCTTGGAACTGGGTAACCAGAAGACATAATAGCTCGTTAAGTTATATAGAGACATATTGCAATGTTTGTTAGGGTTAGAAACAACACACTGTGGGAAAGTGTTGCTACATTTTCCATCTTGTCTTTTGCACTGGTAAATTCGTATGCAGAGCAAGGGATCATTTCACCCCATTCAACAAAAGGTGCAGCACAGAGCAGGACTTCTGGTTCTAAGGAAAAATCAGAGAAAACAAACTCCAACACAATAGAACTGAGAAAAAGTTCTCGAAGGAGTTTGCTAATGCAAAATTTTCTGTAAAAGGGTATTTAGGTATGCACAGGATAAATTATATATATAATTTTTAGTTAATTTATTCCTATTCCTTCCTGGGTACCAACTATTTCTTCTTGAAGACTCATGACAGGTTCTTGTATGCCACCTCAAGACTCTGGATCAAGAGTCATGTTGTAAATTTGTCATTGCATTATAATTAATTGAAATAAAAACTTACACAGTATCCATGTGAAATTCATTTATTTATTTGTTTGTTTATTTATTTGTTTATTTCAGCTGGGAAAATGAGGAGTGCAATCCATGTAAACTTAATTCTCAACCAAATTTATTAATTCTTTGCCTATCTTTTTTTTTTTTATCCTAGGGTTGAGGAGAAAAACTGCACCTAGATGCCTGTTGCCCAAGAAACTTTCTTCATGTAGCCCTTATTTAAAGGCAGCATTTTCAATTTGTGAGGTAATGCTGAAAACACACTGGAGGCATATAAATATACAGAATCACAGCAGGAAGGTCATTCCATCATGCAGGGAGCATGGTAAGTACAGAGGAAGGAATGTGTGGCCATACAAGTCACATGGTAGCATATGATGGTACCTCCAGGACTCTCATTTCCCCTAAGTTTTCTTCAGTCAATGATTAGGAGGGGGAACTGTAGATGAGAGTCTCACACACCACAGGATATTCCTGTTTACCTCCACAAGGCAATGAGCCAAAGAATAAATAAATAAATAAATACTGTCTGTGAATACAGAACCATTACCATCTTCATTACTTTAGCCTTGCCTGGTAACCTACCTGCTGCTCTTTTCTCTGTAATTTTCAAGCTTCATTTACACCATTAATGGTGGGTTGAAATGTGTAGTGTATGGTAGAGATAACTCACGCTATATATGTATAAAATATTGTAGAATCCAAAGTATGTCTTTGACCACCCTGGCTGGGAGCAGAGTCTTATGTTTATTCAATTAGTTCCCAGAAAACAGTAAGATAATATCCAGTCTGTATGAATGAAACCTTCCCAGGCCATGATTGCTGACTTCCCTGGAATGTCAGGGCCACTCATGGGGGACCAGCACCTGGGAGATTGCATCTACCTTACTCAAGCACCAGTGCCACTCTGCTACATGTGAATGCGGACTCTTCCGAAGTGTTCAGACAACCATCTAGGCATCTGGACTCACTTTTGTCTATTCCTGCGCATGTATGGCCCCAGTTCTACATGAGAAGGGTCATAAAGGAACGTTCGGTCATCCCTGCCTCAGGCAGAATAAACTGTAAATAAGCTCTCTGCATGAAGCAGTCGGGGTGAACCACTGGGGAGACGCTGACACTTTGTCAGTCTGATCCAGGTTCACCCAGCGCCGACACCCGGGGCTGACGCTGCCTTGGCTGTGGTGGTTTTTCAAAATTCTATTTTTGTTAACGATCTAATAAATCATTGCTAAATTTTCTTATAAATTCGGCTGCCGATTTTATAATTTATAACAAATGGTTCAGATTTTCTTCCTAAAAGTTCTAAGAAATAAAAAAACAGAATACTTCTTCTATTGAAGTTTTGTAAGTCCTAATGCAAAGATGTTAATGTTTTTAATTTTCTGTGACAAAAGACATACTATCATTTGAAGTGGATACCTATTTTCAGAAACTTTATTTGGGATATCAGTGTTTCTAGTGGGTGCACATGCAGGATGGAGCAACATAAAATAGGATAAGACATCTTATGAAGCATGCTCAGCTTACAGCCTGTTCTAATTTTTTGAGAATGCAGTAACCATAACCCACTTCTTTTCTTTCTAAAAAGTGGGCATGTACAGAAGAGGTGCACTAGCAACACAACTCTTTTCATAGTACCAAGGGTGTACCTGAAGAAGACTCAAGCAGCATAGTCTGAGCTGGCTGTGAAACTGTAATTCAAGATGAATATTAGAGACCATGATGATACATAGCACATCCCCATCTGATGAATTTATCTATTCTTAACAAATTTAGAAAAATAGGTTTAGTTGTGTATCAGTATATACAGGTGATGAATTTTGCAAAGTAGGAACTCAGATGTCTCAGGGGCTTTGCAGACACCTATTAAGGAGGCTTCTCAGCCTGACCATTCATGAAACTCTGGCAGTCACACTCCCACCACCAGAGCCTCGCTGCTGCGACCGAAGCCCCTTCACAGCAGGTGGCTCCAGTGACACACCAGGGACCTTGCTTGAGTCCCTGCTCACCCCACTCTCACAGTCAGAGGAGGCTTCCCAGGGCAGAGTCTCAGATGTCTCATTCCACAGAAGAATTTATTCACAGTGCAGTAACACAGAAACAGCCTGAGCTGGTGCCTCCGAGGAGGATCCTGAGCAAAGGAACCCCTGGGCTTTTATATTCTTACAGTCCAAGTGAGCTCAAGTCTCACTCTTGCTCCAGCGTCCTCAGCTCCTGCTGTGTCTCCCAGTGTCCATTCACCTGGTTGGCAGCACCGGTACCTGGCGACTCCCCTTTGTCATCCAAAACTTGGCACTTGGCAGCTCCCCTTTCCCCAGGCTGGCCAACACCAGACTTTGTGCCCTTTGTTGTGCAAAGAGCCAGCAGTTCATGGCCTTTTTTCTGAGCTCCCACCTAGAGTTCAATCTGTGTCTCAATCGGCATTGTTCAAGCCAAGCTATCTGCACCAGATGGATTCCTCAACACATCTTTCCAAAGTTCTTTTGTTCTGTGGTTCCAGGCATCTCAGAGCCTCCTGATACCACTTCAACCAAGGATTAACTTTTAGGATTAACTTCTAAAACCATGGCCCATACTGGAGTTTGGATGCAGTGAGAAGTCTGTCAAATCAAGCAAATTCCACAAGGTAGAAAAGATAAGTAAATTTTGATAGGAAAAAGCCCCCATGGATTAAGTTGTCTGAAGAGGCCATACCTTCAGGAACAAAGAAGATGCTTGGATGCCAGGCAACCATCTCTGGACAGAATGAAGCACATTCTTCCACTTGTAGTTGCCAGCACTGTTTAACAAAAGTTGTGATGTGGCAGAGTGCGTGGCATCCAGCTCAGCTCCTCAGTCTTGAGGAACCTTCCTTCTATTGAAGGAGCAATTACATGATTTGCCCCCATGATATAAGGCTCCTTGAGATGAGTCAGGCCAAATCCTTCTTTTGTCAGGACTTCAAGGGAATTCTTTCAGCACTTCCTCAACCTCTGTCACATCAACTGTAACTAGAACTGGCCAGATTTGCCTGTGTAGAAAAAAAATTGTTTTACCTGTGTAGAAAAACATTAGTAAACACAGCCTGAGCTACCACAGAAGAGGAGAAATAATTTAATTACTATGAGTTTCTGTTTATCTCTACTACAGAGTATCAATATCAATCCAAATTTTCTTGTCAGGATCCACTGTTTAGATAACCCATTTTTACCCTTTGGTGACAAGAGGAGGCAGGTTTGACTGCTGCACTCACCTGTGTTGGTCATTATTCCACAATAACCACTCATCTCAGAACCTGTACCTTATTCAAATCAATTACTTACAAGTTTTTTCACCCCATCTCACTGCATAGCCACTTTGTTTTCTCTGTTCCCAAAGAGATTTATTGTAACATGAGTTTTCCTTGTTTATTCTCTTTTACAGCTCTTGTTATTAAATTACAGTGTCTTAATTAGAACAGGCATCTACTACTGGTCCTGGAGTCAGGGTTGAACTCTGCTCAAGTGCAGAATTGAATCATCTGCAGTCTTTATTTTAATTGTTAACAGCAATAAAATAATACACCCATTCTGCTAATACCTCATAGAGGATTTTTTAGTAATTGCAAGCCATACAGGATGAATTAATTTCTTTACTGAGTAATGTTTTTGTTTAATACTGAATGCCTATTACATATTTTACTAAGTAAATTAAGTACTTGGTAGTTTACCTGTTCACTCTTGTTACTGGATAATCTGGAAAATCTCCCCAAGCAAGTAACTGATGATCTGTGTGACCCATTTAAATTGTTCCCTCTGGCAAATAATTTATATAGTAATTATACCGTAGCAAAAGTTTTGAAATTATATTCCCAGAAGACCCCATGCAGATGGTACATTTAGCCTGCAAACTCAAATTTTCTTTAGATACCGTAAAAATATATGATATTGACCTGAATGTTTTTTACCAAACAAGGAGTTTATAAGTATACAATTTGAAAGTTGTTGCTCAAATTTCCCTGTATTTGACAATAATGATGGAAAAATGCCATATGGTCCATTTTTGCTGTCCTTTGCTGTCCTCCAGTGAAAAAAACCCTTGCTATTTCACCTAACCCACTAATATTGCATCAGAAGAGGCTATAGCCAGGAAAGCAGGATTTATTAATGATATTTTAAGTTCCCAAGTACTGAAAACTTTGGAAATTTGAAAACTGACTGTCCCTGAAGATTGACCATGCTCTCAAATTACGGAACTTTGTATGCAGCAATGTAAATCGGTTGCATTAATGTATCTGGATACATAAAAGTATCTATTACAGAGCTATACATTAATAACTAAAATAAAACAATAATCCTGCTTTAAAAAGGAAGAAAAAGACCAGGCCAGTTTAAATTTTAAATATGTGATAACACCTTAACAACATTTCCATGGACCAAGGAGTAGAACATCATCTTTTTTTCACTTGCCTGGTTTAATATTCCAGCTGAAGGAATAGTGCTTTGCTATATGATCCCTGTTCATAGAATTCATCTGAGACCTCTGAGTGGGTTTTTGACTAAAGTCACCAATTTGGCCACATCTAAGTCTGCAGGACAAACAAATGAGATGCTCCCTCATTGTCTGCCTCATTAACACACTGAAAAGCTGGTTTGTCTTAATACACAATCAAAATTGTCTTAACATTCGAACAGCTGAAGGGCAATCTTGCTACAGATAGAGATCTCTTGAGCAAAAAAAAAGAGTCCTTCATTTTGGTACATTTTATAAAAATGCATGTTGTAAACATTGTAAATGTTTTAGCCTCATGTAAGTGTGTAACACCTAAGAGCATAGCTAAGTTTAAGTTTTTATATTTGAGAGTGTTTTGCCAAGTTTCCATTTGGAAATTGAACATTGTGTAAATGAAGCACAATGAAGGTGGTTTTGCAACATATTATATCACCATTCTGCCTGTAGTTTGTATTTCCCTCTGTTTGCATTGAACAAAATCCTTCTATTTACTTCAATGCTGTTTTACCTCTAGAAAACACACATGATCCATTTGTGCAGTCACATTGACTTCTGTGGCAAAGAAAAATATTTATTCTGTTGATCTGGATAAGTGCTAGTTTTCAGTTATTTTCCATCTGTTTTGAAGGCACCATAGTTACTTGACATGATACAAGAAACCCTACTCTTTAAAATCTCAATACATCTCATGGTTTTAAGCAAGCTTCTTTTCTGTATGAAGGATTAATGAAGATTAGCTGGGTTTATCTGCTCCATGTGCCTCTGTTCAATCTCTTGTTTCAAAAAACCTAGTATGAAAAAGAAGACTGACAGTAATGAAATTACTCTTGATACAAACATTTTGTTGCTGCCCTCTCTGCACTCGTTCAGCTTGACAGCTTGCCCGTATAGATGGCTAAGAGTCTTCTCTCCAGCTGCAGGACTGAACACAACTTCGATGGGACTAACACCTCTTTGAGTCTTGGAATGTATTAAATGTGACATTGCACTTGATCCCTGACTTCAGAAAGATGTATGAAAATGCACTGTAGGTTGAAAAGCAGAGGAAATCACATGGGGTTGAAGAGATGCTACCAGGAAATGGGTGTGCATACCTTAAGACCCATCGAGCTGTTTCCTCTTGTGAGTCACAGGGTTCTTAATTTAGGGTTTATACATCTCTAAAAATTACAAGACCATACTAAGAAGCACTCTTCAGTACAATGCACTCATGTGCAGGTGTCCTTGTTCTCAAGAAAAAAGATCTGCCACCAAAACGGGAGAGTTGGTCACATCACTAGAAAAACTGTCACCTTTGGATAGAAGAGGACATGTCTAATGGGTGGCAGTGCTTTGTGACAAGGGAGAGCAGAATTGCAGCCTGTTCAGAGGTAAGTAGTGATCAGGTATAAGTGGCCCAGAGCTCAGAGATTCAGCTCACACAGTGCTGATGTACTTGCTAATGTTATTGTTGAGTCTAAAGCAGAATTGTGGAGTGCATGCCAGTAAAATGGTCTAAAAAAGCAGAGGGCAAGGGCAGCTGGAGCATGTTTCTGTAGTGGTATCTAAGGAGTGGCATAATGTGATGACATTCCATTAGAACTAAGAAAATTGCTCACCCCTTAAAATGCAGTTTCAGGCTAGAAGTACAGTAGATACTGTATATACTGTATCCCTGAGGTGTTGGTGATTAAGGTCTGTAATGAGACCTTAATGTGTATGGATGAGACACAGAACTTAAACCTCTAAGATATTGTAGTGGTTTTTATGATGAGTTAGAATCATTCCACCATTGCAAGTGAGCCAAAGCCACTAATTATATTTGTGTGTTGCTGTGTGTTTACAGACATAGGCAGTAATATTGTATGCAACTTGGGCATTATTTCAATTTAGAGAAAGTGGTTTTTAAAGGCTGGTGACATTTGCATTAAATACATGCCATGTAGATCAGAGACAATCAATGTCTTGAGGAGTGAGTAGAAACTGATTTATTAATGCTGTACTTTTAATTGAAGAAGAAGTCTACTTGTACAGACTTGGAGCTTAGCAATAGAAGAAGATCTGAAAACAAAGAGACTCCAGTGGCCAAAGCTTATGCTTAAAAAAAAAAAATCTAGTGATTTAAAAAAGTTAATACTACAAAGGCATTTTAATAGCCCTTTTTTGATCTTTCCTGTATTTGGAGATAAACAGGCTTTTTCTCAGCGCAAAACTACAAGAAGGACTATTTTTTGCTATTTTGCCCATATTGGAACTACTTGACTATTTGAAAACAATTGTGCCTTGTTAAACTGCTGTGCTACTATTTTAAAAGTTGAAATCAATGCTGCTTTACTACAATGAATTTACTGTATGCAGGAAGAGTCTTCTCCCCAGAAATAATCACTGTAGTCAGTAAGACCACATGCCATGGGTCTTGCAGGCCAGAACTAAGTAGAACACTCAAATGTAAACACTGGACTTAAACTTAGCAGTGTTCTTAAGACTTACACACTTACAATAGGTCCAAAACTCATGTTTACAAAGCCTACCAAATAGAAGGAGAGCTGTCAGTAAGCTTTAGGCTGCCTGGAGCACTGAAGAGATGTGGCTGTTTAAAGCAAGAGAAGACAACAGCCAGAGGACAAAGCATTCCATCTTTCCAACATTTCTGTGCACTGCTGACTGGGCTGCAGTAGGTAGAGGATTCTTTATTTGTCCCAGGCTGACTTAGAACCTTAGGCACAGCCAGAGTTTCTGTGGTGCTGCTGCTGTAACACAGGGTCAATGCCCCCATTAATTTAAATTTGAGATGGTTTGTATCATTAGTAGTGATGATCTGCTCTTGTTAGGGCCCAAAACTGATGTTGCAGCCTTGAATGGAATGTTGCAAAGAAGACAGAATGTTTGAAACCCTGACACATCTGATGTGGTAGTTCTCATACTTGTCAGTTAAAAAGTAATCCTCTGTTTCTCCTCACTTTAAAACTTTTTCAGGCGCTCACTGGAAGACTGGGTGCAAATATGAACAAAAGCTGTTTTTCACTAGACTTAGATATTGTTACACTGCCAGTTTTAGTGTTCTACACAAAAATATTGTTATATGGGATATATGGGATATTCTTAAGGTTCCCTTGACTTACAGTTGAGTATGTGAAGGCAAAGCCACACTTCCTAGGTTTCCTTCAAAACCTTTGTTTGGAGAACTTGCCAAATTTTACTGAGAGATTCAGTGGTGTTCTTTTCTGCTCTTTTAGATCAAATGTCAAATATTATGTGGGTGTTTTTTCACAAACAGGACGGGACAGCTTGCTGTGTTCCTTGAGCTTTATTGAAGCATCAGCCTCATTACATTGTTGAGACAATAGAAAGATAGCAACAGCTCACATTCTGCCAGCAGCAGCCAAAGATTTCTTTGTTACAGAGCATTTAAGAAACTTTTTAGCCAATAGAGTATTGCTAAAGCTTACAGACAATTGTTCTAGCCAATTGCTAGAAGTACATGTTCACCTGCTTCACACAATGCTTGCTTGTTTGCTCTCTATTAACAATACACAATACTTCATTATTAAGCTTAAAACCTTCTACTAACTTGCTAAGGATATTTTTCTTCAGTCTTAAGGTCTACCTTAGCCAAGTCTAAAACTCAAGCTGTTGTTTCATGTCCTTGCTAGCTTGACTATTGCAACTTTTTCTACTTTCAGACTTTGCAGCTGCAGCTAGTTCTAAGTTTTCTGTTCCTTCCATTTCTAAGGTCTGCTTTTACAGCTTTCCGGAAATCTTTTTACCTTTTCTGTTTCCCACATTATATGGAGGAAGAACTCGAAGCTTCAGTTGTCCTCTACAGCAGATCTTGTGGCAAGACAATCATTTAAATGGATTTGTAGAGAGAAAAAAATGGGCAAAGGTGTATTTGCTGTTCTTTCACTGTTACAGGTAGCTGGAACATTGCTAAGTTTTCTACCTGGATAAGAAACTGGAACCAGCAGTTTTTTCTACCTTTTTTTCTGGAAGGTACTAAATGAGAAAGCATTAGAAGATACTTACAGAATTTTTTCTAATCAAGAATGAATTTATTATCCTCATGCATGTAATTTGCATCAGTAAATAATGTTGACTTGTTCAAGCACTCAACTCAGTCTATGAGTATTCTGCACTTTTATATGGAAATCTGTATAAATGCCTTGGGTCTATCTCCTGATAGTTTTAAATTTTTTTTTCCTCTTTATGGTTGTTGTGGATTTTTATAATGGGGTTCAAGAACATTCTCTCAAGATGACCTCTGGAGTTCTTTACTTTCTTTATGAGGACATCCATTTCTGGCTTTAAGTCAGAGGCTGAGTTGGTCTTTTCCCACTCAGCTACAGAGTGTAAGTGGTAGGAAATGAATTAATGAATTCTGAACAGGAAAGAAATGCTGGAGGAAAGAGGAAGGAAATTAGTTTTAGACGAGAGCAGGGAGAATGCAAAGATCTTGACTAACTAGTTCAACTTTAATTTGGGAATTCACTAGCTGTCCATCAAAAGGATGCATAACTGTCATCCATTATGTTATTGTGCTTTCTCCTGTTGCTCTGCCAAACATTAGAAGGTGGGCAATTGAATCAAAGTGAGAGCATATGTCAAGAGTACCTGCATATGTCAAGAGTACCTAACAAGATCAGCATATGTTGAATACCTAATTACAAAAAAAAGTGAGTTAGAGTTTGTTGATAATCTCTGTATTCATTGTACCCTGCTGATACAATATCACTTCCAAGTTTTTTGGATGAAACCCATATAAAAATTACTCAAGTCCCACTTATGCTACAGCCTTTGAACAGAGAGAGGAATTCTTAAAACTGATACAACATATATCCTGTCCAGGAGGTGTAAATGGAGGTGTGGAAGGTGTCTCCAATCTTTCTACCTCATGCCCCATTTGGTCATACAGTGTTCTTGTACTCAACTTGAAGGTTAGAAGTAGTTTTTATGTGAAGGAGCACTTTCAGTACTTGGTGTATTTGGAGCAGTGAAACACTAAAGTAACAACTCAGTGCCAAAAAGGGATGTCAGTTCCAAGGAAAATGATAGCCAAACAGCTAAGGAAAAGTGATCAGACTTCACAGGTAGCACTGTGGGAAAGAAAGCATCTACAACAGATTTTGCATTCTCTGGGCAGTACAAGGCATCAAGCAAGCGGAGCAACTAGAACAGTACTGAAAAAGACCTCTTAAGATTAAGTACTGGAAAAATCTGTAGAAGTGCCCTGGTAAAATATTTTTGTAATCTAAAAACAGCACCAGAGATGAGAGGAAAAGATAATGTACTCTTGAATACCATTATTAAAAATCTCTTCCACTGGATGGACATTAAAATGCACATTGCTGAGTTCTGGAGAGAAGATCAAACACAGCCTATGCATTGCACACTGTGGACAGTTTTTTTTACTGAGACACAGTCCATAGGAAAAGTAACGTGAGAAAGAGCATCTAAGAAAACAACAGCTGCCTAATTCAAGGACATGGTTTCTTTGAGCAAGAAGTTGTTTTGTAAATTATGTGATAACAGGAGGTAAAAAAGAAGCCACAAACATCTTGAGAAAAGGTGTGGCTGACTTTTATAGCTGACCAATAGTGAGCTTTAGTTTTGCAATATGCATGAGCCTTATTATTGTGATTATAAAAGTATTTCTGTTAATCAATAAAGTTGAGATTTGTCTGCATTAGAGGATGAGCAAGTCTCCCGTCTGCCTCGTCAGCACACCCTTCCAAGTTCTCCATTTCTGTCTGCAGATGTAAAAGATGGAATATTTGGAGCCTGACAGCAGAATTTCAGAAGTGATGATAATGCCACTAAATCAAAAGTCTGGTTATTGCTACCTCTTAGATTTGAAACTAACTCCTAAATGAAAGATCACAAATTGCTTGTTTGCATGTTCTTTGATATAGTTCCAAACAGATGCAGAGAGGAGTACAACCTTTGTTTTGTTGCCTGAGTGGATGTTTATCTAGGATACTTCTAAGGGGTGTGTCATTCTATCTAGTAATTAAAAACATGCCTTATGACTAATCCATCATTGTAATTTATTCATCTAGATTCAGATTTCTTATATAATTACCTGGTACTTAACTGAATCTTTGGACCTATATAGTCCTCCAAACTGTCAGGATATAAAAGAAGCATGACCCCATACACAGATCAGCATGTTGTCGTAGACATTCTTTATGAAAAATCTTTTCTTAAGATTTTTCCCTGCTGGAGCTCAGAGGCTCAGCAGCAAATGTAAACAATTATTATCTGCTGGTGTGGAATGCAACAGGCAGGACTGCTATCGCTCTGTGCTGAGACACAGACGTTGTTGTTCATTCCTTGCTATCTCTTTCTTAGCATAACAGCTTCTGAAGAAGCCTCTTGCCTTTCTATCTTTATATAGTATAGTTACAATGTTATATATATATCCCAACATAATAAATCTAGCCTTCTGATCATAGAATCAAGATCCTGTCTCATCCATCCTCTAATAAACCCCTGTGACCACCAGCAACAGCATGTTACACAAGGTCTTACAGAAACCAGTTCTTGTAGTATCATAAAAATTCACCTTTCTCTTATGCAGAAAAAAAGAAAAAAAAGTGAGTGGAATAATGAAAGAACTCATTATTTGCTGCCTCTTATTATGGACATAAGATAAATGATGAAATCCACTATGAACCCTTTAAGTAGATCTCATTTAGTAGGGAACTCCGTGGGTACAATCTAATACACCAATCTAATATCCCAAGTCAATTTCAGTATGTCCTTAGACATCCTAGATGTTTCCCATATTTCTCATGTTCTAGTGAAAGAAGAAGAAACCTCTAGCTCTTGGGAAGTGAGGAGCATTTGGAACTGCAGCTAAAAACAGTAATCCATTTTGACACATGGATTACCTGATGACAACAGCATTGTCTATATTTTCAGAGGAACACACCTGTCAGTCAGCACCCTCAGAAACACCTCTGCAGGGTGATTGGAGGTGTGGCAAAAGAAGAAATCACAAAGCAAACAAATGAGCAAATCATGGTTTCTTTTCTTCTGATGTGAACTTAGTGCTTGCAACACTGCACTCTTGGAAATTAATATCGCCCTTATACAGCCCTGAAAAGTTGTGAAATCCAAGAAATGTCTATGTTGTGTTGCTCGGGACCTCATCTTAGTGCTGGACATGTCCTACTGTATGGATGATAACAGTCTTAAGTTCTTCATTATGTCTTCTGGATGTCCCATTATGTTGGTGATTTTAGGAACTCTCTAAATACAAAGAAAGAGTCTTAGAAAGGAAATATTTTTATTCTGTGCAGAGTACAAGGTGGGCATTTTCCAGAGAGCACGCATGTCAAGGAGTAAAAAGCAGGAGAAATTAAGCATTGAAATCTATATAAACCCACCTATCTAGTACATAGTTACATCTACATATTGTGTAACTGTTTAGCTTGTGCCACTTCATAAAATATGAGTGGCTGTGCCTGTGTGGGCCTCTTAGGAGGTCTGTGATGGTCTCTGGTTTGGGGAGGTGCCCCCTACTCAGTTTGGACCAGAATTCAGTTCAGTATGCATAGAGCTCCAGGTTGAGTGCCAAAGAAAATGTGATCTGTAATTCAGCACCACATCTTCTAAGACAAAAGCAAAACAGGTCGTAAAATACAAAAGCTTTCCATAAGCATTGAGCAACATCTGCTTAATACACCTGATAGCATCTTTTTGCATTCAACAGGGAGGTTAAAGGTGAGAATGATACCATCTGGTTCCACTTGCAACAGAGATCAAAAGAAGGGACAGACGGTGAATTCTGCTTAAAGACCCAGAACTTAAAAATATAGAGAATTCTAGTTAAAATACAGAGAATTCTGCTTGAAGACATCGATAGGACTTCCAACTGCTGGTTATTTATTTATGTGGACAATGGCTGACTTGACTGATCATTTTTAAAAGTCAAAAAACCACTAAAAATAATGCTACTCAGTCTTCTTCTTCTTGAAATTCTATGAATGGCAAATTTTGGAGAGCCCTTTTGGAAATCTCGGTCTGGTAGTTGTACCTAGGGCTGCAGGGATGTCAGAGTCAGGATCAGAGTGCAGGACATGGCATCTTTCACTTCCCCACTCAGGCTGCCCGAATACACTGCTGCTCAGCAGGCCAGAGAATAGCAGGCTCTATAGACACCCTCATTGATGCTGTCTAGGTTAGTACTCAGCAAATGGACTGATAATGTATTATTTTACACACCATAAGGAAAATAATTTTGAACAGAGAGATGAAATCAGTTGTTACCTTGTCATGGTGTGCTGTGAATGTAATGATGTGTCCTTGCAATGGGTGTTTCTCCTTTGACTTTGCAGTGCTGCCGCATCACCTGAGGGAAAATGGCTTAGAAGAAGTATGTAATTTCCATTACTTCCTTCCCTGTCTGAAAACTCTGTTTAAAATTCTTCCTCCTCCCCAACGAATCTCAATTATTTGAAATGCAGCTATCAAGAGAAAGATAACCATAAATAAGAAATGGTACTGTCTCTAGTCTAGGGATTGATGAAAAATAGAGAATGAACTCCCTCTACTTCTTTTTTAGACTCCTGCCTTCTGAGAAAGATTAAGACAGGCTGTCTGAAATGCAAGGAACACATTGAGATTCTGCTGTGACCCTTTGACTGACACCCAATAGTGTAAATTTTTTTTTTTTTTTTTTGCAATAGACAATTTTTTTTGTCAGAGCAAGCTTGTTTCACTGTAAAAATGTAAACATATCAGGAAAAAATGACTAATTTCCGGACAAACCACTTGAAATGGAAGCCGGGGCAGAAGCAGGAAAAGTGGGGGGAAAAATTTTTCAGTAATAATCCTCAAAGGACAAATATTTCATAGGAGGAGCATAGCACACTGTAGGATCAGTGTTGCTTGCAAAATTCTTCTGTATCTCTGGGGTTGCTGAGTTAGCAGGGCTGATTGAGAGGGCTTTAAGCCAGGCTTGAAAAGGGAAAGAGACAAGACCAGGCTCACTAGAAATGAGCCTGGGGTGACACACCTGTGTTGGGGTGGCATGGACAGTCCAGCTGAAGTGCATCTGCACCAATGCACCCACCGTGGGTAACAAACAATGGAAGCCACTGGCAGCAGGAAGCTGTGGTGTGGCTATCACCATGGGAATGTGGTGGGATCACTGGAGTGCTGCAGTGGATTGCTACAAGCTCCTCAGAAAGGACAGGTGAGGAAGGAGGGGCTGTGGGGTGGCTCTGTGCACTGGGGAGGGTTTTGGCTGCACAGAGCTCAGGGACAGTGGGGATAAGGCTGAGTGCCTGTGGGTGACAGTCAGAGGGATGGCCCACAAGGCAGACATCCTGCTGGGAGTCTGTCACAGACCACTCAGCCAGGATGAAGTGAAATATTCTATCAGTGGATGTTTCATGGCCCTTGTTCTTATGGGAGACTTTGACTTGCCAAATGTCTGCTGGAAACTCAGCAGTGGAGAGGAGACAGTCTAGGAGGTTCCTGCAGTGTGTGGAAGGTAAATTCCAGACACAGCTTATGAGGGAGCTACCAGGGCATGCCCTGCCAGACCTGCTGCTCACAAACAGGGAAGGGCTGTGGGACGTGTGGTGGTCAGAGGCCATCTTGGGCACACTGACCATGGAATGACAGAGTTTCTCTGTTCTTGGTGAAGTAAGGAAGAGGGTGAGTGAAAGCTCTGCCTTGAGTATACTGGGGGCAGACTCGGTCCTGTTCAGGACACTGGTTCAGACAGTCACTTGCAAAACAGCCCTTAATAACAAAGGGCTCCAGGAAGGCTGGACATAATTAAGAAGAAAATCTTAAAGATTTGCAGGAGCAGGCCATTCTTGTTTCCTAATACACAGCCTGACCGAACAGGGAGTTCTTGCTGGAATTATGTAGAAAGGAGAGTTTACCACCTTTGGAAGAAGGGGCAGGCAACTCAAGAAAAGTGCAAGGATGTCAATAGGTCATACAGGGAAAATATCAGAAAGGTAAAAGCTCAGCTTGAAGTCAATCTGACTAGTGCTGTGAAAGATAATTGAAAGTGCCTTTATAAATATATTAACAACAAAAGGACAACCAAGGAAAATCTCAATAATTTATTGGATGAAGAGGGGGGAAATTGTCACCAAGGATGAGGAAAAGGCCGGGTTGCTTGATGCCATCTTTGTCTCAGTTACTAACAGAAAGCCCAGTTATCCTCAGGGCAGCCAGCCCCCTGAGCTGGCAGACAGGGGTGGGGAGCAGAACAGACCCTGTGCAGGCCAGGAGGAAGCAGTCAATGGCCTGCTGCGCCCCTTGGACACTCACAAGTGAATGGGACTGGATGGGATTCTCCAAATACTGAGGGAAGGGAGGAGGAGCTCACGCAGCCACTCACCATCATCTGTCCTGGTTAACCAGGGAGGCCCCAGACACCTTGAGGCTGGTCAGTGTGATGCCCATCTACAGGAAGGGTTGGAAGCAGGATCTGGGGAATACAGCTGGTCAGCCTGACCTCAGTGCTGGGGAGATTTCTGTGACAGATCATCCTGAGTGACATTGGGCAGCACTTACAGGACAGCCAGGGGGTTGGGCCCAGCTGTTGAACATGGCACTTTGTGCTGTGGTTTATTTGAGGAGATGTTTGGTCAAAGGTTGAACTCAAAGGATTATCTGGGAAGTCTTTTCCAGCCTTAATGATTCTATAATTAGGAGTTGTCAAGAAACTACTTCTTTAACCTAAGCACCCAAATTCAATGCATACACATCAGTAGAATATGTCCTTCATCCAAAAAGCTCCCAAACAAAATATGTCACATTGTACTAAAAGCATGACCTGAAAAGAATGAAATAAGTGCTGAATCCAAGAATATTTGTAGAGTTAATTAAATTAACATCATTATTACATTCAAGGAAATTAAAGTAGCATTAGATGCAGTTGAAAAAAATACAGTAGAAAATATATTCTGTTTATACTGTTGTCAATAGGAGCTTTTTCCATTTTCTGAAGAGCTTCTGAATCTTATTTTCATATTTCATGCTTTTTCAATTATCAGCAAAGTATTGATCCTTCTTACCATGGAGTTTCCTTAATCCACATTTCTGCATCTGTGAAGAATAAATCTCCAGATACCCAAAATGCTTGTTTTGAGGGTGGAATGTATTGTGATTCATGCTCTGCTTGGGATTAAAAGAGGTCATGTAATTCCTCCTCAAATCAAACAAAAGCATACTCCTTTGTATGAAGTATGTGTATGAAGGAATACTCCTCTGAATCATCTTAAATTGAATGAAATTGAATTCCACACAACATTAAAAAACCCAGAAGAAAACACATTTTATAAAATAGGCAGACCACTCATCCATTTGAACATCTATTTAACATGTGTAAGACTTCAAAAGAACTTTTCAAATCTGAAGTAGTAACATAATAGGACCATGCAGGACCTTTTTTAATAACCTAAGGTTCCAATTTTCCAACAAAATTCATCAAATGACCTGAAGGTCTGTCCTATATCTGTGTTTATAACAAATCCATTAGTCAGAAGTATGTATCTTCACCTCCATAATGGAATTGGGATAATCCATTATGGTGCTATCATAATGATTACTTTTCCTTTGTATTGTGGATTGTCACTTAAGATCTTTTTTTATAGACCAAAACCACGTTGTGCTGGATAACACATAAGTGCAGAATGAAAAGACATTGCTTATCCCTCAATATTGCAGTCTGTAGCACGGCAGGTTCACTAACTCCACTCTCTTCATGTAAGTGAATGTGTACATCCAGGTGTCACACTTACCTGGTCCTCATACATCAGCAACAGCCCTGGGAAAGCTCTGGTGTTGGTTCTCTGTATTTTCAGAGTGGGACGCTGTTCACCTGCATAGCTCCTTTCTTCAAAGTCTGTTTAATCAAGGTGAGAGGATTTAAATCTACACACCAGCTGTGTTTTATTTGCAGTGAGTAGTACTTCATAATGGAAATGTAAATCTGCAGCCAAGGTCAGAATGCACTCTGTAGGACAACCTGTTTTTTCATAAACCAGACCTTGTGATTTTTGCTGAAAAGCTTTTAATGGTAAATGTGGAGGCATGAGAAATATTTTTCCATGACAATTACAACTCCAATAAGCTGCAGAAAACAGAATAGCTGATTAGTGTTTTGATTAGCTGGAATTATGGTTGTGAGCAACTCCAGTCACAATGTTCTTAAATTCTGCATTCCTTATGAATTCAAATTCCTTCAGTAATGCAAATGCAAAGTGTTTAAATTCTGTTGTGGTGTAAGTGGGGAGCTGCAAGGACAGTTTTGTTGCTGACTATGTAAAGATGACCTAAAGTTATTATCTACTATTTATAAATAAAGTGTAATTATTCCTGGTTTTAACAAGGAATAATTACGCTTTATTTATAAATGCTTGCTTCTTGTATTAACCAGGATAGTATAAACACATCCATGCCTATTCATTAGATAGCAAATTAAATTGAAATGTAAAAGGAGGATGGCTGAGAAAAATCTTAGTGTACTATTAACAGGGCTGCATTTTTCTAAAATTCCTTGTACCTGTGATTCCGACAACTCTTACTTACTTATTTAACTTGAAACAGAAGCAAAGGACTGAGGATGACAGATGGTTATGAAAATAACTTAATTACTAAACTCCCTTGATTCTACAGGCAAAAATGCAAGGAAATAGAGGTATCTACTCTTCATATCACCTTTGTGCACCTTAAATAATTTAATTTTACTTGTACTAGAAAACACTCAATTGAAAAATATCCCCAACCAAGATGTTTTTTGGAATACTAAAGATGTTTGCCTTTCCAACCTCAAGGAGTTCCAGTGAACTTTATTTTTCAAGGAGTCTAGATCTTCCCGTTAAACAGTAAAAACCTCTTAATGCTTAACATGAGTATTTCTCAAATACAATTCTTGCCATACATTATTGCAGGAGAATAAGAAAAGGACTTTTATTTTATTTACCTGTACCCCCATTTTCTTCTTTTATGACTGTGATGATGTACATAACAAATTAAACTTGCAATGCTAGGAAACATTTAAACATTTCTTTTTGTTAAGAAACTACTGGTAGTTGTCTGTAGTATTTTCCAAACTGTCTAAACATTTAGAAAGCTTGCCTAGATGGATTACTTTATTATCCACCTCAGAGTGAATTTTACTTCTATGGCAAATTTTAGGATTTTAAAAGTTAAACTATTTATTACATTTTATTTATATTCATATTTTTGTTCCTTATTTTTTTGTTTTTAATAAGAGATAAGAACTTTAAGTTTGCAGATTTTAGCCATCATGATTTAAGTCGTGTTACTACTTGTTATAAATTATCAAATAGTGAGCCAAAATTATCAAAAATTTGGCAAAGATTTATTAATTTGTCTGGGAGGCCAAAGCTCAGTCTTCGAAACCACCACAGCCAAAGAGACAGCGTCGAGCCCGGGATCGACACCGGGTGAGCCCGGATCTGACCTCCAGAGTGTCAGGTTCACAAATGCTGCCTCTGCAGCGGGGTTTTGTACAGTTTATTCTGCCCGAGGCAAAGATGGCCGAATTTTCTTTGTGTCTCTTCACAAGCATCGCTGTTGCTTTCCATGTGCAGAGCTGGACAAAGGCCAAGCCCAGGTGTGCCGCTGGTGTCAATGGCTCTGGAGAAGCCGTGTACGCAGATGTATCAGTTTGGCATCGCTATCTCAATAGATGCAATCGACAGGGCGGTAATCGCTCTCCAGCGGCTCCTGACAGCTCGGGAAAACGGTGATCATCACCCTGGAAGCTTCTATTCTCACGTTAAGGCATCGTTATCTTGTGTCCTGGAACTTGTTGAATCTAAATAGACAGCTGCCTCCGGCCAGGATGATCCAAGATGTCCTTTTGGATTTCGCAATATTTTATACCATACATTAATAGCATGAATTATTCCTACCATATATTACATACTGGATCAGTTTTGGGTGAAGATGCGTTTTAACATTCCTGAAAGTCCTATAAGATCTATAAACAATTGCCTTTTCTTGTTGGGTGCTATACAGAAACAAATTTGTTTTTAGGGCATGATTCATTATAAAGACACTGGTAGAGCCTCAGTTGTGTTCAGAGATTTTATGAAGCTGAGATTCAATCACATATATGAAACTCAACATATCTTCTCCAGGTGTTTAGCACTTTTAAATTCTGTTGTTTTTTTTTTTTTTTTTTTTTCCCAGAATTTACATATCAAGAAATAAACTGAATAATGGATCATAAGGAACTAAAAATGAGTCAGAATTTTAGCATCTGTGTAAGCAAGTTCTTTGTCCAGAGTAATCCAAACAATGGAACAAAGTAACTCTTTAAGGGTCATTGTAAAACCTAATTGAGATTTTGTATCCCAGCTGTGTTTGAAGACGCTGTTATAGCTGCTATCCCATTTTAATTGGGAAGATTGGAAGATGTAATCCTCTCAGACGGCTTCCAAAAGGAGTTGAGAGACCAGGTTAACGAATGACTATTCATCCTAGGGAGTTAGTTCACTGAGTGAGAAAGTCCTGCTGGTTTTTATGATGTGGAGCTAGAGATGAGAGCAGATAGTGGAGTTACCTCAGGGGCTGATTACGGGTCACAGCCCTGCCCGGCTCCTGTGGTTGCAGACCGCCTCGTGTGCCTGCTGGACACCGGGGGGCAGCAGCAGCTTGCTGGTAAGCTGGCTAAGCCCAAATGTTCTTCTTATGTATGACGTTTCATTCATTAAATGCTGAATCGCTCAGAATTGTGCAATTTGCAAACTAGAGCCTAGTAAACACAAGCAGACCCCGCCCCTGACAGCTTTGTTACACGTACATATGTGGCTGTGTCATGTATTAATACACCAAAAAGCCTTAGCAGAATCTTCAACTTGTGATGAGAAAATGCGAGCTTGAATGAGAAAACTGGTCAGTCAGTATTTCCACACAGTTTTCTGCTTCTGCAACAACACTGTTAAGAAAGGTGATTTTTGTCTGCTGAGAAAAGAACAGAAACCCTCAAATATGTTTCCCATAATTGTGTTATAAAACGCACTGTGGCCATTGCTAACATAAGACAGGAAAGCAGAAGTGAAAGTCTGATATTCTATTTCAACTCATGTGATTCCTGGTAGTTTCCTGCAAGCTAACATATTGTAAAGAAAGGAAAAGGAAAATAAAAGTTTATTTGGGCTGAGAGCAGCTAATCGATTGTTCAATATATTTGATTTTGAATCTTTGGAGAAACTACATAAAGGAAAACATTTTAAGAAAACTGTTAACATCCCCACACCCAGTCCCCCAAATCACTGTAGATCTGCTTATTACTGCCTTCAGAATCTGAGGTGAAGCTAAATATGTTCCCATTCCACCCTAGTTAGAAAGTCAGAAAATAAATGGGATTAATTTATCACTCTTGAGCTCATACTTTGATGTATTCTTTGATGTAACTTCATGTTTGCCTATTTTTTTCTTCTCAAGATCTTTGTTTCTTTCAGTGCACAGTATAAACATTACTCATTATATCTCATGGTGCAGGAAAAAAATGGGAAACCAGAAATACCATTGCACAAAACCATAATGTCATTTACTGGGGTAATAAGAAAATTCTCTGAACAGACCTTCATGCTGGAACTAATGCAGCAGTGCTGTGACATTTTGCCAGTCTGTTTGGACAAGCCCTAAAGGAAATGACTGATGTAGTTTTTAGTGTCAAGTAAACAATGAACCTGCAGAAATGGACTTACTTTGAGATGCCTTTCTCCTTCATGACTCAAAATGCTAGAGAAGAAAGGGGGAGACTAAGAACACGGGTAAATTAGATAAACCTTAAATCATAGAATTATTTATGCTGGAAAAGACCCTTAAGGTCATTGAGTCCAATTGTAAATCTAACCATGCCAAGTCTACCCTTAAACCATGTGCCTAAGTGCCACATCTATGTCATTTAAATACCTTTAGAGATGGTGACACAACCACTTCTCTGGTGGCCTGTTCCAATGTTTTACAAGCCTTTTTTTCCTATTATCCAGTCAAAACCTCCCCTGGCCTATCTTGAGGACATTTCCTCATGTGCTATTGCTTGTAACCTGGGAGGCCGACCCCCGCCCGGCTACAATCTCCTTTCAGGCAGTTGTAGGGAGCAATAAAGTCACCCCTGAGCCTCCTTTTCTCCAGACTAAACAAGCTCACCTCCCTCAGCTGCTCCTCATATGACTTGTGCTCCAGACCTTTCACCAGCTCCCATTTCCCTCCTCTGGACATTTTCCAGCACCTCGATGTCATTCTTCGACTGTACACAGGACTTAAGCTGCAGCAGCTTTGGTGCAGCCTCACCAGTGCCAAGTTCAGGGCACAATCCCTGCCCTGCTCTTGTTGACCACACTGCTGCTGATAGTGGCCAGGATGCCATGGGCACAGCTGGCTCATGTTCAGCAGGTCAGCCAGGGCTTGCGGGTTCTTTCCCACCAGGCACCTTTCCAAGCAGTCTATCCCAAACCTGTAATTTTTCATAAGGTTGTTTTCACCCAAGGGCAGAACTTGTGGCAAAATTTCCAGTTATGTTCCAAACCTAAGCTTTCTAAGAAAATGTTTGCCAGAAGGTTGCAGAATTTTGAACCTTGGACAAAACAAAATAGCCTGCATCAGCGGAGAAACGTAAGGCTAGTAAAACTGAAGTTGGTTACAATGTTTTTGCTTGTCACAGTTGTAAGACGTTATATTGAGAAGTGTTAATTGATCTAATACTACTGGATCTGTTTGAAATATCTATGTGTGTGTATATGTGTGTGTGTTTGAAAATGTTTTAATATTTGTATAGTTCACTGAAAGAAACATTTCAGATACTGTGGATTTAATCATCATGATGATTGTCAACTTGTTTCTGTAGAGTTACAATCCTCAAATGACAGGTCAAGACCTTCAAGCAAGTCATGAGGTCTAAGAGGGTAGAAGACAGAAAGCAGTATAAGGAGCAGTTTATGTGCCTGTGAGGTGTCTAGAAGCTCGGTTTCTTTGAGGTGGGGAAGTGAGAAAAGACCATAGTGATTGATAGCAAGCATTTGTCAGCCAAGGACCTGCCTTTCATTACAGGCAATCTCTCGGTTATTCCCATTTTTCATGGCTGGCCATCACTTCCTGACAGTTATTCACCTTTTTACTACACCCTGCTCTGGACAAGCCAAGCTCCTAGCACAGGCTCACTGATTGTGCCAAGGACAGAGCTTGCCAAGAGTTTAACCACTACTTACCTATACTAATATCCAAATACTGCCCATACTAGAAAAATGAAAAAATCACAATACTTTCAAATTCCCAAATTCCATTAAACAAAGCTTAAAAGACATATGTCTGGTGAAACTTTAAATGTTCTTGTCATATATGTTCCTACAGTTATAGGCACACCAAGACACTCAAACAAAAACTCAAAAGATCATGGTGTGGCTTTGAAAAGACACTAACAAAACCTAAAAATTTCCATCCTATACCAAATTTACTTTAGAGCTTGAAGAGTCTTGCTCTGCTTTTCAGGAATTTTCCCATGGCAGTAGGTGATAAAAGATAGTTTTTCCAGCATTTCGTGAACTGAATTGCAGGGTTAGCTGCATTAAATTGTACATATTTTTGACATGCTTAACAGCATTTAGTTTTAATTTGAAATTGTATAAAGGCCTCACTCTGAAAGTAAACTAACAATGATGCTGTTTGAGAAATAAATGAAGATTTTTACTTTTTGAAATACTATAAACAGCAACCTTTAATTTGTCATTTTGTGTTTTGTTGTACTGTCACTTTTAATGATTGTTACACTGGCTCTACATTTGACACTAACATATTTTTTTTGCTAAAATGTGCATTGCAGAATGTTAATATTTAAAATATTGTCTCTTATTCTATGAGAATAATAATTTTTGGAGCATTCCAAAATAATATGTATGAACATACTTATGGAGTCAGCGCAGATTTACATTTGAAGAAGCACTGAAAATTTATTCCTTCATAGTTCTGCCTTCAACATATTTTCTTTTGGGTTTTTTTCTTTTTTTGAGGATGTATGAATATTTTCTGTTCCTTGAATAAATTCTTGCAGAAGATTATTTTCCTTATTTTGAAGGAACTGCACTACTGTAATAGTTCTCTCAAAGAAATTGCAGTTTTGTCTTCAGTTTGCCTCAACTTTTCATCCCAAATATAAATTGCTCAAGCCAGTTAACTGAGTTTTCAAAGGAAAAACATTTTAATAGCAGAGTTGTATCCTGTTTGTTTCCAAAGAAGTGCTTCTCAATTATGCATCCTGCAGTACCATGTCTCAGTCTAAAAATTAGAATGGATTGTTTCTGGCTGCTCACATGTTAAAAAAGATACATTTTCCAGGGACAACTTTGATAGAGTATAAATTGAATAGAAATATACAGGCTTCTCAGTGCTTGAATTTCAACTTGAAGCTGAAATTAGTTGCTAAATCCTTTATTCATGAGCTCACTTTATTTAAACATTTGAATCAAATAATTCTTGATTCCCAGTTATGGTAGTCTTAAAAAAAATTTCATCATTAATCTGCTATCATGCGCTGAACTAGTGGTTTTAGCAGGGGTCTAATTAAAAGATTGTGACATACAGTGCAGAATTTTAAACTTGAAGTCGTAGTAATATCAAGGGAATTGATTATAACTCATACCCTCTGCTGGAGTTATAAATTGTACTGAAGAATCAGAACTCCATGTAACAGTACAGAAAGGGTCTTACAAGACCCAAAAGATATTGTCATTCATTACTTTAGCAGCCTTAAGAAAGCAATATGCGATTTAATCCCATATTTTGCCAAGACCAAAACATATGCCTAAAGTTATCCAGCTGTGTAACTCGTCTTTTTATACTTCATGATAACAAAAATATTTCCAGCTGACTAAATGTAACCTGTGAGTGTCCACTACATTTAGAGCTAGGTTATTTTCTTAGGGGCATAACTACATGGTTTAGTAAAGTATGTGAGCAGAAAGCTGGTGTGTTAGGGTAGGTCTCTAAGTCTTATATTATTCTGATCTCAGGGGAAGCAATAAGAAACCCATTGAGTAATTCAGGATTATATAGCATATGCATGAAGGTTTGTAAGTGCAACGTTTAATAATTTTTTGTCTAATGCAACGTTGCATGTGCAAACAGAGCTTTCCACTTTCTAATCATAATTTTCCCTGAAACTGCACAAACTTTGAAGGTCATATACATTGTTTTGAATTGTGAGACAAATTTCCTAATCACAGAGACTGTGTAGGATTACTTTTTTACTTGACTGAAATCATACACATCAGGGATCTCTTTCATCATAATTAAGACCATGATACACAGAGACACCTTTTGCTACCACAGCTGAGTTGTGTCTTTGGTGCCTGAGGTGTGATGCTAATCACATATCTTCTGGCATGTTGGGAAAAAAAAAAAAGAAAATAAGGCAGGAAGTACCTGGGAATGACATGGGAATGTCATGTGGTCAACACAGGCTGAGGATGAACAGATGGAGAGCAGCCCTGCCCAGAAGGACTTGGGGGTGCTGGTGGGTGAGAGGCTGGACATGACCCAGCCATGGGCACTCCCAGCCCAGACAGCCAAACGTGTCCTGGGCTGCATCCAAAGCAGCGTGGGCAGCAGGGGAGGGAGGGGATTCTGCCCCTCTGCTCTGCTCTGGGGAGAGCCCACCTGGAACCCTGCATCCAGCTCTGGGATCCCAGCACAGGGAGGACAGGGACTGTGGGAGTGACTCCAGAGGAGGAGGTCCACAGGAGCCACCAAGATGATTGATTAGAGATGGAGCACCTCTCCTGTAAGGAAAGGCTGAGAAAATTTGGATTATTCAGCCAGGAAAAGAGAAGGCTTCAGAATGACCTAACTGTTGTCTTTTAGTAATTGAAGGGAGCCTGCAAGAAAGATGCAGAGAGACCATTTACAAAACCATGCAGTGCTCTTAAACAATGCACTTAGTAAGCTTGTATCAAGAAATGCCAGTTACTTCCCATATGCCTACCACTATTTTCTAAATCCCATAGTTAATTAAAATAATCCTCACAATTAATTTTTATTTCATCAGACACAAACATCAGACAGAAACATTTAATTAGACATAAACTAAAAATAAAAAGATGAGTCTGTATTTCATCTGGACAGATAGAGTGCATGGTGTTTTAATAAGAATGGCATTTTTGGGATCCCAGCAAATGACTGTAGAGTACTGACCTGTCTATCTTTCCTTCTCCAGAAGTGCAGATTGTTGAACATATGTCTAAAGAGACTGAAACATGAATTTAATCCTGTATTTTATCTTAATAAACAACTGGAATGACATATCACGCATCAAGTTTATTTAACCTCATAATTTTATGTCACCTCTTTGGAAATGATTGGTTTGATACATGTTGTTTGGTTTCAGAATAACAATTAATTTAAAAAAATCAAGAACAACATAGCAAGGGATATAAACAAAAATGTGCAAAGTATCACCTTGCATGAACAAAGCCGAGGAAAATCTTCTCTTATTCTCAGAGACTGATGTAAAAACCTGAAAGCAGTTATAGCTTAAGTAGTAAGAAAAAAATGCAAGCCCCTGAATTTACATGCATGTTCTACCTCCTCATTTCCCCCAAAAAGCAAAGTGAGCCAATACATTCTCTCTCATCTGTGTGGAGCACCAATTCTAATCTGGCTTATAATTAGAAAAAATAAAATTTGGAGCGAATTCCACCTGACCCAATTAAGTTGTTGGCCTAACACTCTGTGGGTTGTTCATCCCACAAGAAATCACAAACATGGTGAGCAAAAAAGTTTGCACAACCCTTTCTGCAGTATCAGAAGCTTCTAAGTTGCATTCACAGTATCATTAAATTGGCCAATGTATGAAAGGTTTCCTGTCAGCCTAAGCATTCATGCTGTTCTTTTGCAGAAAAGTGCATTCTCATATTGCTCACTAATATAAAATAAATGCCATGAGAAGATGGAAAGTTTTAATGCTGCTCATGATCAGGGGAGTAAACATTCACTGTTTGTAATAGCCGTGGTAACAGGAAGCAACCTAGACTTAGTAGGTCTTATCCTGATATGTGTAATAATAGGTCATTCATCTTTTAAGAAATCAGGATGGCTGAAAAGAAAAAGGGTTCTTTTAGGGATTAGCCTTAGATTGGTTCCAAAGTTCCCATGCTTCACCCAATTCATTTACAAAAGCAATCATGCAACTGTCCTATTTTGCCCTCTGGCCCTTCTCTTGCCATTTCCTCTTCACAGTTTCTTCAGCGGTGACCATCCCACTGCCTGCCTTGTGACTGGCCACTCAGCAACACCCATCTGCAGTGACCTTTCTCTTCCTGTCTCAAGCCAGACCCGTGGGGGCTGCTGAAGCATTGCTGGGAGCTGGAGCTTACCCAAAACTGTCCATGGATGAAGCGGTCCGAGATGTATACACAGCTTTTCAGATAAGAAGTTATCTGATTCAGTGACACGGTACCTGTTGGAGTTGTTTTACCTTTCTGTTTCCCACTACATCAGGAAATACAAAAAAGTGTCAGGTTTTTTGTGTTTGGTTTGTATGTGCTTTTCTCATAGAGAAGGACAGATCTCTAGGACAGATCTAGCATAGATCTCTTAACATTTCCTGCCAGACTTGTTCAATTTACGGTAATTGTCCTAAACTTACACACAGAGAATTAGAGAAAAATTAGAGAAATAAATAGTCTAGTGGGTGGATGGGTATCTCAGCTATAGATCATTAAGGTTCACATTCTTGTTCTTCCAGGATATCCCATGGAAGCAAACATCCTGTCCCGTACTCTTAGCTCCTTAGGTTGTTGGGGTTTTTTTCAGGGGATCTGATGAGGGTAAGGGAAACTTCAAAATATATTGTTTCCCCTGATGTTGAGGCAATACTTTGGAAATTAACATATTTCTTCTACTAACATCTACACACAATGTCTGGAAACACTTTTCAAAGTGTATTTATTAAAATTCCTGTTTTTATATGACCATTGAGAATGATATTGCTAAAGGAAATGTGTTGAGCCTGCATTTTGCTCACTGCTTCAAGCTATGCTCCTCTATGAAGCTGAGAAGTCTGAAGTGGGACCTGAAATGCTGTACACTGAGAACTAACTTTGGGACAGGATTAGTTGCTCATTCATAAATCTTACAATAGGGAACCTCAACCACTGAGCTAAGCTGCCTTCCAAGAATGAAGTAAGGAGATAGATAAAAGAGGCATTCCTAAGGTGCATGCCAGATGGGTCTCTCTGCTTCTTGAGAAATAAATTTTAGAGTTAAAGAAGCTGCTACATTTGTAAAGAAAGCTAACCTGTTAGGATAACCATCTACACTCAATTATAACACCAAGAAACACATTATCTCTGTAGATCTGTCTAAAGTTTGATAGCAAACTTGCCTGAAAGCATTCATTTTATGGAAAAAAACTTCCACAAGTGCATTATTTTCTGAACTCAAAATAGCTTTAAAAATTTTTTCATATTTGTAAAGCAATGATATTCTAAGGAAATTGATAGACTTTTTTTTGCCATGTAGTATAACATGCATTGTAAGTATTTAATATTTTATTTTATGTAGGATATTCTAAGATGTACCAATATAATATTAATAATATACCTTTGATGAATGTGGAGGTGATAAGGATATAGGGAGTTCTACTAGGGAGCAAGCTGAAAAAATGACAGTCTTTATCACCAGCTTACATTACAAAATCACCACTGAACAAAATGATATCTTTGAAAAAAAAAAAAAAAAGAGGCCCATCCGTTCCATTTGACATTACCTTTGTTAAATAGTGTTCACTTTGAACTTTTCTAGGATCATAGCTGTGGATTCCTGACAACCCTCGCTATCCTACATTGCATAACCTGCAAATAAATGTAACTTTTGTTCTACTACTCTGAAATGTAAAATAAGGATTGAATGACTCCAGCCAGCTCCACCCAGCTGGTGTACTGGGCATGATGTTCTATTGTATGGAATATCCTTTTCACCAGTCTTTGGTCCACCTTGGGGAGGTTAGTGAAGGACTGTATTCCATGGAAGCAAGGAAAGAGCAAGAAAAGTGCAAGATTAATTGGATTCAGGCATAATAATCTGATGAAAACTGGAACTCTAACATTGCTTGAATCTAAATCTTCAGTTTGCTCTTTGTTGTATTAAAAGGATCTAAAATAATTTTACAAACTTCAGAAGTTTAGCAGAAAAATATCTACTTTGATTTTTTAGAACTAAAATGCATTTCAACTCATTATTAACTAAAAAGAAACTGTTGTTTTGAACCATCTTTAAGCAATATGTATCCTCAGTGCACACATGACAGTGTCTGTAATGAAAGACACAAAGTGCATTGTCTTGTCAACTTTCTAAAAAAGCATTACGAAAAGTGAAAAGTATTTCTAAATCAAGCAAAGTAGAAGCAGTGCCTCTTACCTCAAAAAACTATAAGTCTGTCAGTGCATTTAAAGAAAAATAGTATAGATTGAAAAACTGGAAAGCAAAGTACATCAGTGCAAGCTTCTTTACCTGCAATTGATCACTGCTGTTGAAATGCAACTGTGTTATTTTCCCTCCTTTTTAACTAATGTGGAGATTTCAATTCTAGCTGCATTTCTCCAGATTTTGTTCTAGTTTGATTTTTATATTGATTTCAACATTTTTCAACATTTTTTGAATGGATACCTATTTGAATGTTTGACACCATCTTCCTGGCACCAAGATTTTATATTTGGTGCTTTGGAGCAATTGATACATTTAAGTATATTAATGGAGGCTTTCAGTAAGCTTTTCTTACTTTAGAAGTTTATGCTACTCTTCAATGTTATGTATTACACATATCTAAGCATTCAATACTTTTTTCATGATTAAACATTGGACACTTTCATATAGGTATATTGTTTAAAAAATGCACATACCGTTTTAATATACTAATATTAATATTTGAAAAATAGTAAGTATAATATTTGATACAGTTTTCTGACTAAAGCACCTGTATTTAAATAAGACTAATGTATTATTTAAAACAATAATACACTAGCAGAAAGACCAAAAATCCAGGTAGTTACTTCTTTTGAGAATAGAAGGTCTAATCTGGGAAAGTCATCTCATATGTCTTTTCTATCTCCAATAGAAACCTGAAGTCTTTGCGAGGAATGGAATTCTTAAAGACTATTGCAACAGGCCAAGTGGCTCTCTGGTATAGTGATTATATTGATTACAAATATGTGCTTCAGGAAGACATGATTTCAAAACAGAGTGATGACAGCTTTCTTCCTGACAGTCCATTTGTAGGTCTCTCATGGTTAAGGACTCCCTTCCATGAAATTGCTTGGCTCTCATGTTTTCATTTGTTTTTGTGGCTGCACCACATGAAATCAATTCCAAGCAACAAAATAAAATATTTCTGAAAGCAGAAAACAGTTGTGAGTTTTATGTTTTTACTACAACTCTGCTATTTACAAGAAAACATATTAACAATGACAAATAAACGCAGAGTCCAGAAGGAAGTTCTGAGAATCAAGGGTCAAAGCTTCTGGGCCTTATATAACCATAATCTTTCAAAAACACTAAACAAGTTTTGTTTCTCACTCTTCTCCTCTTTTAAAAGGAAGTAATAATAAACAACTTCATAGGAATACTGCAAGTTTTAGTTACCTGATACACTAAAGAGTTTTAATATTCTTAGAAGGGACAAAATGTTATTATTTCTTTTAAGACTAAGATTTCAATTTTCTTCTTTAAGAATGTCTGACTCTCCAGCAGACTAATTGCCTCCATATGGGAAAACCCTGTGCAAGAGGCACTGAAGACAATGGCATAAATCAAGGGTAATGTTATGGACCTTTACAAATCATTCCAAAAATTGTTAAGAAATGTGATCTTTTGCTGCAAGACATTTTCTGTGGTGTGTTTCCACTTAGCTCACAGATTGTGCACTACATTCAGACATTTGCAGCTCTCTTGATGTGTGTTTCCTTAGAAGCCAATGCTGAGAGCAGAGCTTTGTTTAGCTTAGAAACAGTTGCACCAGCAAATGTTCCTCTTCACCTTATACGGTACATTGCACTAGAAATTTGCTCGGGAATACATCAATGTGACTGTACAAGAACAACTCTGTCTGACTTCCTCATAGCTGAAGCCTCACGCCACATCATCTACATTTTATTTCCTTGCACTATTGTTCTTCAACATTTTTAATTGACAGATCACCTGACCTTTCTGAAATACACATAGCTGTGTGTCTCTACTCTTTTGCTGCAGGCAAGAGACCTGAGCACTGCTTTGTGTCATATGTAAACAGAAAGTTATTACTGTATTAAAGTGCATTTTATCTCAACATTAGGAGAAACTAACTTTACAATTTAACTACAACAACAACAACAAAACAAACAAACAAACAAAAAGATGGCAGTTGGTCTGGGATGCAAGAGTACCCACAGCAATCATTAATTCCCAACTTTCCTTCAGGACACTTCCTGTTCCTCTGATTGCAATATTTTTGTAGATTACCTTCTTCTGCCTTACTATTAACCTTTGATTTATAGAAATGTGATAAATAACACTGTAGATGTACTAATGAGCTTCCCATGAGAGAAAGAAAATACAGATAGCATCTGGAATCAGGTGGGAGTGGGGAGAGCCTGTTGGAGGGTTGGGGGCACAGGAGACAATTATAAACAAAGTGTGTTTGCTTAAGGGAGGTCCACGCTGGTGTCCTGCAGTCATTGAGTTGTTCAGCTGACAGCACTTAGCCTCCATAGTTTTCAGGACATGTTGGCTTGTGTTTCCACCAAGAGGAAGAATTAGTGTTCTCAGGGGAATTCCTGAGGCTGCAGTCTATAAATCATATTAGTTTGTACAAAATGCCAGGTTCAGTTCTTGGGATTCTTAGGGATCTTGGAGGCAAGTCTGGTCTACTGTGACATAAAGTGTACATTGTGACATACAGCATACATCTGCCATGTTAGCAGAGAGAGCACACATTTGAAATATCTATGTGGAAAGGATATCCTTTGTAATTTTTTGTGCCAAATGGTATCAGACTCCCTGACTCTATTTATAAAAGCAGCTTCTGTAATGTTGTTCCTTTTTTGCTTCCTTTTTTGGAAGGAAATAAGTCATAAATGCTATAACTTTGGGTATAGACTGTTCTTCATTTGCTGCTTGAAAATGGTTACAAATGCCTGGTTTTGTTTGCTCCCCTGCATTTCTTGCTATGGAGGACTGTGAAGAAGAATACTCGGAAACAAATGCTTGAAACAGTAGTTTCATTCCTGCAAAAAAGCATTACCATTATTCATTTGTTATTTGAAGAAGAAGCAGCATGGAGCAAACCTGAGCTGCTGTATCATTTATTACATGACTCTGTGAACTGCAAGTGGGAAAGGGGAACATGAGCAAAATATCTGCTTTTTCTTTCTCTTTAATTGTACCTGTGCAAAAGTAGAGAGGACTCAAATTCTGTGCAGACATGAAAATGCTTCTGAACTGACTCGAAAATATACATATACTTAAGCAGTTCAATGACTGCTGTGGTTTTTGTGCTTTCTGAAGCTCAGAAGGCAAGACCCAAGACCGCATATTCAAAGTAACAAAAAACTTTAAAAGAATGTGAAAGAGAAACAAATATTCATACAAGGGGGAATTCTGAGATCTGATATAGGTGTAAATAGAACTGCAAGGGAAATAACTGACTCCACTAAAGCTTTACATTGTCTGTGCTAGAGGCACATATTCTCAACTACTGAGTTTCTCAGAAAGTGCTATAATAGGTTATACCACTAGAATTCACAATTCCCCTGTACCTGGAACTTATATATACTTGCTAAGTGTGCTGTGAATTCACCCCTCAATTTTTATCAATTACATTGATTCTTTAGAATGCTACTTGTTAAGCACTGTCTGCTAGGGACAATTTTTGTCAGGTGAGTATTTTGAGAGCAATTTTCTTCCAAGTGAAAGACTGGTTTCAAAATAATCAGTAATTTAAAGGATGGTATTAAAATTCCTGAAAAAGTTTGAAAAGATGAAGATGTGCTATTGCGACGTATTTATAGGATCATGCACTAGAAACTGAAAACTGGAGGCAGTTATTTTCTGAATGGGACATTGGAGTGAAGGGGTGAGCAGCAGTAGCTGTTATGATAATTCCTCTTGTGGAAAGCTACCAAACACTGCTCTACAGTGCTTGGGGATATATGAATCTGACATTTAAAGTGAAATGCTGTAAATGCTTCAACCTCTAGGCCTTTACAAAGAAATTAAATGCCTGTTAATATTTCATTATTTTAGTAAAAAGGATAAAAGGTGAGAACTTAATTCTTCTTTTTAATCAGTGACATATATGAAGGGTTGGGGACCTAGAGAAGTCAAAACATTAACAATGGCTTTTCTACTACTTAATATGAGTAGAAGAAACCTTTGCCTCACACCAGAGAAGCAGAGGAACAGTAGTGTCATCAAAAGATCTAGTTAAGTGGCTAACAGTAATGCCAGCTGAAATTTCAAGACAGGAAATATTTGGTATGCAGTTGCATACATTGGAATTTTGATATTCACGATTTCTGTTTCTTGAACAAAGTCAGGCTTAAGTAAGTATGTTCTGCCATCTTGGCGTTTTTCATTTACTTCAAATTGACTGTCCTATATTCTTTAGTCGATCTTTTACATTGTACAAGCTGCTGCAAACTGTTAAACTCTTTTAATATAAAAGCAAGCAAGCAACACCCACTACAGTTATGGCTGTTCGTTGATTTCCAACCCCCACAAGTAGCCAGTAAATGAATCTAAAATTATTTAACTCAGCTTAAATGAAGTAGGGTCTGTGTTGATAAATGTCAAACACCATCTCCCTTTTTCTGTTTAAGTCTGAAGTCTTGCATTTGAGTTTTTAGCGCTGGCACCATAACTAACCTGCCATTTTCTGCTGACAAGGATTCTTCAGCATTTTAATCTGGTAGCATTTTTTAATAATTTATTTCTACTACTAAATGTCATAAACAACACAGGAGAGAAGCATGCATTTAGTAGATATAATTTTAAAATATAGAACAATGAAAATGAAAAATGTTCCATATTTTTTGCAAACTGGATCTCACTTGATGAAGCAATATTTTAATAATGTCATTTTCATTACAATTCTTGTCCTTTGACTACCAAGTGTTCTCAAGATCTTAACTCTAGCACACTGATATATAAGTGTCTTTAAAATATGGCATCAATGTCAACCTCACTACATGCCTGAAGCATCACTGAATGTGCTTTTTCCCTTGCAGACTAAGCAGAGAAACAAGAATCTAGAAAAGCTTTTTCTAACTCATTTCCCATCAGAAATCAGCTAAATGACCTTCTGAACCTCTAAACAGTGGCTCATTTTTTTTTTTAAGTGCTGCTGTGAGCCAGCAAGGTTTCCCATGTGGTCACTGTATGTGTTCCCCTGGATGTCAACATCCCTCTTCAACACTGAAAGGATACACCATTTTGATATACAAACAGGTTTACTGGTTCCCTTAATCCTCCTCATTGATTAGTCTGACGCTATTATAATGAGTGAATTTTCAATATTGTCCCAGATTGGCAGACTATTATCTGAATCAATCTTATTCATTTATCTGATCAGTTCATTAATAATAGGAACATTCAGCTAATCCTTGCATTTTGTGGTTAAATGAATTATTTGTGACTTTGCAGAAAGTAACTAGTTTTAATTAAATCAATAAAAGGATGGTTGGAATTATTAATGTTTTAATTGGATAATGTCTCTATCAGTGACAGAGAAAGGAGGATCAAGTATGCTCTCAGCAAATTTGCAGATGATACTGAGCGGTGTGGTGCAGTTGCCACTACTGCTGAATGAGAAGCCATCCAGAGGGACCTGGAGAAGCTCGAGAAATAGGTCCATAAGAACCTGACGAGATTTAACCATACCATGTCCAAGGTGCTGCACCTGGGATGGGGCAACCCTCAGTATCAGAACAGGCTGGGGAATTAACAGACCAAGAGCAGCCCCGAGGAGTAGGATTTGGGGGTGCTGGTGGGTGAGAGGCTGGACACGACCCAGCAATGTGACATTTACCTAAATTTGATTACATTAGCTCAAATATTTTGATATACTTAAAAATAAAGAACTTTGTGATGAAGCATCCCAAGAGTACTTTGAGCAGAAAACCTAAATTAATGTCTACTCCTTGACGTACTGCTATAAAAAAAGGGTAATAAGTGCATAATACAGTTTCCACTTACTAATGCCATCTTTGAATAATATCCTGGGGAAAAAGTATTTTTTAAGTTTGGCAAGAATATTCAGAATTATATTAATGAACTTATCTCACCTAAAGAACTCCGAAGAAAACAAATTGTCACTCTATATTCATTATGCTTTTTTTGGTTTCATAGAGTAAATGACAGTACTCCTGACAGCTACCAAGCTGGAAATCTCTTTTGCTGGAGAAAAAGACAGGGTTCAAATATTGAGAGTCAGTGAGGCAAAAGTGAAGTAAAAAACCCCACGGTCTGTTATTTCTTCTTTTTTCTTCCCATAGTCTTCTCATTTGTCACACCTGCTGTTTGCACTCCTGTTGTAATGACTGACTAACTATGGGTTCAATATAAAGTCAGAAATTACATTCTCAGAATTTGAACTAAATTAAAACTCATACTATGGCTAAGGAAGGGAGATGTTACATCACTTCCAAAAATAGAATTTTTGTAAGTTTTAGATAATTTTAAAAGATGCTTAATTTTCCAATGCCCCTTACTGGAATTCTCAACATTTTATATTAGCAATAGGTTACTCTTAATTTCTCTGTATTTCTGTCCTTGCCCATTTCCCCGCCTTTTTTTTTCCCAGTCGCCTTAAAAGATAAATTTCATTTGTCATCTTTTGTATCAAAAATTGTAGCTAGAAATGAAGTAGTACTAATCTACTTCAATTAAATTCATTAGAACAAGGAAAACACTTGACACTTCTATCATCATCCTTAAAGTGTAAAATGCAAAGCATTCCTATAAATATTAATTAAACTGATGTAGGAATTAAAGTATTCTAAGCATAACAACAACAAATATATGGTACAAAAGTATTAATGTAAGTTTTTAAATAATCACAAACCAGACAATGTCAAAAATTAATTTTGTCTTTTACCCTCAATTTGTTTTCACTGGATTTTTGTGCATGCATTTTTTCTTTTGATTATTACTATATTTTATGAATACTCATTTGAGAAGCTTCTTTTAAAACTGAATAGTAAAAAGGATCTAAGAACAATTATTAGAAAAATTATTACTTATATTCAATGTAATTATTTAGTATTGACTTCAGGAGAATTCAAACCCAGTTATATCCAGTATCCCTGTGATAACCAGTTTTCTTTCACAAAGATTAATAAATAAATGCACCTCTGTTCCAAACATTTCATAGGTTATGGCACCAATGACATTCCTAATGCCAAATTAAGATGATTCGTGCTGTTTTTTTTTCTTCTGTAACTGCTGCACAGCAGCAGATAAAATGGTAATGAAGTAGTGTTAAGGACAGAAAAGAAAGAAACAAATTTCAGCCACTTAAATATATGAACAGTGGCAATACTGCCCCAAACACATCAATAATTTACTCATATAAAGCTACTATAGTTTGTGTTGAATGTAGAAATGGTCAAAAAAATCTACCAGTGAACTGAAAACAAAAAGACAATATATTCTAAGTTTACAAGATTATGCTGCCAATTTGAACAATTAGGAAGCAAAAAAAAATTGCTCCTCCTCAAACTAGATGAGAAAATAGTCTTCCTCTGAAGCTATAACCCCATCTAGTGGAACTTCTTTTTAATAGCTGATAGCATTTAATCCTTTCATTACTCTGAGTAATGTGTTAGCAAGGACTACCAAATGAAAGTGGGAGATTCTCAGGTGTTGTCTTCTCAATATTTCTCCTTAAAGGATTCTGTCTTTATTACTTTTATGATTACCTCATCAATTACAAAGGGTTGGCGCAGGAAGGAAGATATCTACTGCATTATTTGGATAAGCTCTAAAAAAAACTTAGTGCAACACTGTGGAAAAAACATGGTTTCTGAGATATTTGATTATAAGTAGAAAAGTACAGTGTAGGAATAGTGTTGGTCAATGGTCCTCAAAGTACCTCGCCTGCATGAATTTCAAAGTTGTCTTCCCTCATTGAAATGAATAAACCACAAGGGGAACCAAGAGCATAACAGAACATAATGGTACTGTAGTGAATGCTGGGAACTAGGATATGATGAATTTAACCAAAACAGTAATGAATTCTTGCAGCGTTCACAGCTAAATTGCAGACATGAACATATTCTACTGGTTTTGTTCCATGTCTTTAATGACACAAAGAAATTGAGGAGTAAGACGGCTGATAGGTTCTAAAATCTTCTCTCCCTGGGAATGATGACATAGAGACGGGAGAGAGTGGAGGGTGTTTCTGGTCCCTAGTACTTACAGTTTATCACATTACTGTAACATATAGCTCAGACTCAGGTAGAAATCATGACAAGTGCCTGTGCTGTAGAATAAGCTGGCCCAACTCTTGCACACTCTATTTTGCCATTGAGAGAAGCCTTCCTGTTGTTTTATTGACAGCTTACTGAGTAAGGCTATCTTCATCAGCACCCTGCCAAGACAGAGCACTCTCTCAAGTTGCAGAGGTTGCTTTCACAAACTCTGCTGATCCAACAACATCATCTTCTGCATTCAAACGATTCTGTAATCTTTGGTATTCATTTGGTCAGTAATTATGGTTATCAGCACTGACATACAATTTCTCACCAATTTCAAAAGAGCACATCCAGTGAAACAAATGGGGCAATTACACTTTACTCAGACCAGCTACTGCATACTTGGAAAGTTGGTGAGACACTGCAGTTGTGGTTTCTGTTTCAAAAGCTCTGAGTCTGTAAGACTGTCAAGACTTGAGACTTAAAATTGAAGATCAGATATGTAGAGCTTTATCAAACTTCTATCTATCCTTGTTTAGAGACAGCGTATACTTACGCAAATAGTGGAAAACACAATCAGCAGCAAAGGGACTCTGACAAACTCCCCCAGCTTTCTGCAGCCAACAGCTTGGAAGACTTTGTGCTGGTTAATAGCTCTTAAAAGAGTTTTACTCTATAAACTTGTATAATTATCTTTTAAACAATTTAACCAAATGGTTTTTTAACTACCAATGGTAGTTTTTTAACCAAAATATCCTGTGCAATTTGACTAGAAAAACACTTGCTTCTGTTGGTTTTAAACTTGTTTCTTGATAATCCCATTTGATGCCTCATTTTCCTTCCTAACAGAATATCAAGCAATGATAGCACCTTCTCCATGCCTGTCAGGATTTTATAACTGCTGTTGTATCATTTCCTTCCCTCTGTTATCTCTCATATATGAAAGCCATTCCCTGACTCTTTTGTTAATTACTTCTTTTTTGAGATGGTGATAGAACAGCATAAAGACTTCATGGATTCATGACAGACTGTAGTATTTTCAACTTCTTTCTTATCTAGCTAATTCCTATTATTTTTAAAAGGTCTATTTTCATTTTCAAACACTTTTGAGCATGGAATCACGGAATCGTTAGTGTTGGAAGTGACCTTTGGAGGTCATCTAGTCCAAATGCCCTGAGGCAGGGTCACCTAGAGAAGGTTACAGAGGAAAACGTCCATTTCTTGTATTTGTATTTGGATTTCTTGTATTTCTTGTATTTGGAATGTTTCCAGAGGGGGAGACTATGATATTTTGAGCAGCTTGTTCCAAGTGCTCTGCCAGCTTCAATGTAAAGAATTTCTTCCGCATGTTGAGGTAACACTTCTTGGATTTTTGTCTAAGGCCTTACCTATGAGGATGTTATAGAAGACGCTGTAGAAAGCTTTGCTGAAGTCAAGGCAGACTACATCCACTGCTTTTCCTTTGTCAACCCATCTGCCATGTCATCATAGAAGACTATCAGATTTGATCCAATATAATTTCCCCTCCGTGATCCATGCAGTTCTTAGATTCCTAGTAACACAACTGTAAATCTGTATATTTATGACTAGTCTGCAGTATTAAAAAAAACCAACAGCAACCAAACTGTACCTGAAAAATCTAACTCAAGAGCAAACCACACACACAGGTGTCAGTTTCCAGCCTGCAAGAGTTCACTGGCTGTGCCCTTGCTGATTATAAGCTCATCTTACACAGGATATGCCAAACGGCAGGAAGAGCCATGCACAGCCTCCTGGGATAGAAGGAATGGGATGGGGCAGGACGGGACGGGACAGGATGGGATGGGATGAGATGGGATGAATCAGCAGCTCTGAAGCAGCACAGCTCACACAGCTGCCATAGCATCATTGCCTCACCTACCCACAAAGAGTTTCCCAGTGATGCCGAAATCAGCCAGACAGAAATTTTTCAATACATTTTAAAGTACTAGAAAGCAAGAATTCTTTATTGCAGCATGTTGCTCACCTAGGGGATTCTTCCTCCATTCAAGTGTTGGATGAGCAGAGATTTTATCACACAGACTGATTACATATTCATTAGCTATCTCCACCTCCTTAACTTTATTTGACATAGTCACACATTATTGGATGTTCTTATATGATTTTCTGGGACCTGTCTTCAACATCCAGTGTCCTTCTCAGGTGGCTGTTCCTCTACCACCTGCTTTTAAGCACATGCTTTGTTTTGCATAGCTTCTACTTTGTCAGATTTACAGAGCTGAGCTGGCATCCTGCTAGCATTTTGCATGACTTCTGTTTCCCTAAGTTACATACTTTATTTATTTCTCCAAAGTTAAGCAGTTGTGTTCTGGGGTCCTTGATAAGAGTAAAGGTTGTACTGTTCTACTATTCTTATTGAGTGAGTAAAATGTTGTTCTAGTGTCCTTATCAGGAGGAGAGAGGTCAATCTGACCTGGTTCTTGTGCTGCCCTTTCTTTATTCTCTTTGTTCTTGCTTGGACATTTAACAGGTTGAAGGCAGCAACTTTACTTTAATCCCTGTAACACCATAAGATCTCTGAAAGCAGAAGACTGAGATACTGCAAGCAGTTTTCTGTGTAAATGTAAAAACTGAATTATAAGGAAGATTTCTCACTCTTTTCTGTATTAAAATAAGAGGAAAGATGTGTGACAACAAGCAAATGTCCAAATACAGGTATTAAACTTCTGTAAACTCTTCCATGAATATTATACAAGACATAACACCAACAAAGTTTTAGAAACATGTCATTGAAATAATAAAAAAAGTCATATTTCTCTTTACATATAAAGCATTGTGCTCTACATGACAGTTACCAATTTCTACCTCCAAAAAATACTACTTTCAAGTGGAGAATATTTGATGTGAATCTTCTTTTAACCTCACTAAAACAATTGCAGTGAATCCAATCACAGTGCAACTTTATGTCTGCCTAAGCCAGGTACATAGCTTTCAATGAATGCCAAAAAAATTGGACATGCTTAGTTACAGGCCATACTCAGCATCTTCAACTTGGTTATGACCACAGTTGCACTGTGTACCTCAAACATGCATGAAAATCTTTGAGAGAGCAAGGCTTATTTTACATGGGCTCTAATTTCCATTAATCACAGGTAAATCAGCTTTCCTGTCCTTCTTCAAAGAGTACAAGGTCTGTATATTTCTATTTTCTGTCTGCTCACTTGTCCGGCTACATATATGTTAAATTTTTTCTGAAACCAAAACCATTCAATGCCTAAAACTAATGTTCTTCATGATTAATATACGTAAGAATGGAGGATTTCATTACAAAAACTCCAACCTTTTTAAAAGGTGCTCCAAATAAGGTTGGTAAAACCCCTCCATAAATTAAGATGGCAGCAGTCAAGTTTCCCAGCAGCCAATTTGCACAGCTGCTGTACTCTACTGCAAAAAGTCATGCTCACCTTGATCCTCTGTACTTCTAAAAGTAGCTGGCAGCATGATTTCCTATTGGGGATGGTATTATCTCCCATACTGTGAAAATGACAAATATGGAACTTTGGTGGTTTTGATGGATTGGGTGCTGTGGCAACTGTTATCAGACACCGTGTCTGGGATTTAGTGCCGCTGAACACCTGCACTGGGAGCAGCTGCTGGGGTCAGCTGCCAGGGCTCTGTAATGCCCAGAGACCACTGTGATGCTCTAGGGCCTTGACCTGGCTTGTGAGGACATTGAAGGAACCCAGAGCACTTGGATGTCCCCTCTCGGCAGAGCAGTTCCTTCAGCAGACAGCATCTTCCCTGGATACCCCTGGCAGGTCTGTGGCAGCCCATGCCAAGGACATCAATGGAGATCCTTTTGGAAACAAGAACAGCAGTTTTCAGCCTCCCAGAGGATCGCCCAGCCAGCAGATGAAGGCTCTGCAGAGGAGCAGCTGGGCCTGACCCAGGCAGAGGGCTCAGTGGAGCAAAGTTACCCTGCAGTGGCAGCAGGACAGTCTGGAGAATGAGCTCCTGCAGCAGGAGGGTGAGGACAGCCTGCCTCCCTGACACAGTCTTGGTAGCTCAATGACAGACCCAGGCAGGTGAGTGCCAAGGACAAGATAGGATGGCATGGGAAAGGATAATGAGCCTTTCAATTCCTGGGGCCAGCTGTAGTGCCATGTGGCTGCAGTCCCATCATCTCCTGTCCCAGAGGCCACCACTGCCAGGTCCCCAGCAGACATTTGCTGGCGGGAGCTAGGCAAACCATACAAATCATGGAATCACAAAATAGTTGGAAATGACCTCTAGAGGTCAACTAGTCCAACTGCCCTGCAAAGGCAGGGCCACCTAGAGAAGGTTACAGAGGAATGTATACAGGTGGATTTGGAATGTCTCCTGAGAGGGAGACTCTATGACCTCTCTGGACAGCCTATTACAAGTGCTGTTCCAGCCTCAATGTAAAGAACATCAGGAAGAACTCTTTGATAATTCCTCCCTCTTTTGATTCTCATCTACCAAGTGAATATATTTCTTGACCTTTGGCAGCCAGAGCTGACAGGCCTGGAGGGGACAGAGACCATCCAGAGCATGCAGAAGGTGCTGGAGCAGGTTGAAGCCCATGTCTCTAAGTGAGCCAGGGACCTTGGCTGAGGAGGAGGATTTGGAATGTAATATTGCCAAAGAGCTGTCCTATGAGAGGTCTGAAGAGAACCAAGAATGTCCACTGCCCTCGAAGAGGTAGAAAGACGACAGCACAAGCCAGGTGTCCTGAGACGTATTGGAAGACCACAGTGGCCAAGACCTGTTTCAACATGAAGATGATGAGGGCACAGAAGCCTTAGGAGAGAGTTATAAGTGCTGCAGAAGGCAAGGACAACCCAAGTTCTTGTTAGAAGATTCTTTGTGGTGAAACGCCACTGAATAATAGGTGTCTGTAAATACACACATGTAGGGTTTATTACAGAATATGAGAAACAATACTCACTTTTAAAATATCAAAGGTTTATTAAACCCTAACACCGGGTGATCAGCAGCCACGTACTCATTGAAAAAAAATTGATGTCCTGCTTTTTATACGCTTGGTCCCTCCCAAAGTCTTGTCAGTCAACTCTTTTTCTGCCATTCATTGGTGGAGATCAGTTTCTTGACTGGAGGTCAGGTGTTGGCATGTTGTGCCTCCTAGCAACAAGCTCTCCCTCTCCTAAATGCCCCGACTAATGACAATACAAGGTGGGAAGGGAAAGAGGGCTATGGGGAGAGCATAAACAACATAAATATACATCTACACAATTTTTTTAAACATACACATAATATTCATCTCTTAATTGTGAGAGCGAATCATCTCATTATCCATTTATCACATAGAGCATTTCGGTCACAAAGGAAAACAGGTATGTAGCAGTTTTAGTTAGTATTATCTGTAGTAATAAAATAACAAGGAAGTATTGCAATATGAAAATGTGACATCACCCAAGGACATGCACAAGGGAAAAGAAAGAGAAAGCACAAGAGTATGAAGCTCTCACCACCCATAGGCCTTTCACCAAGACTTGGTTCCTGAGCAATCTCAGTCAAAGTGGTGGTTGCAAAACTGATCTTGTTGGATGCTGGGTGAAGTACCAAAAATTCGGTAGGGAAAGATCCCCAGGAAAATCTGCTGAACACAAAATCTATTTGGTTTATAGTCAGGTTCAGGTGGGATGTCCAGATGCCCAGGTGCCTGCCTCTGGGGCAGGGAGCTTCATGTCATTTTTTCGATCACTGGACAATTCGGGTGCCCTTGACACCTTCAGAGACAACACAGTTGCCCAAGACAACATGGGTGTCCAAGACAGCACAGTTGCCCTGCCAGGGCAGTTGAGCCAATTATGGCCCATTATGGCCCATCAGCCATATGACCCTTAGGCCACATATGAATGTCCCTGGTACTTGGGGTGGTATGGGTGGGGGTGGTGAGAGAGGAAGGAGGGGAGGGAAAAGTAAAGGGAGAGGCAGGGGGCATGGAGTGGATGATGGTTTGTGCAAGGGAGGACAATTTAGCATGACAAGAGGCCCCATCCCTGACAGGATTATTTCCTATCTCACTCACAGCCTCTTGGTCACTCTCTGTTTTACCACATCAGAGATTAGCTGCTACACAGTCAAAAGCTCAACTCTTCCATCTTCATGCTGGGCTTCAACAAAGCTCCCTGGTTTCCACAAATGGGGAATACTTTGAGTCGTTACCCAGTGGCCTCAATTCAGCTCTGTCTCCCACAGAGAGGCAGTAGCAACCTTCAGAGCATATCCCTGCTGTGGATAGTCACAAGGACACAAAGCCAGCCACATCCAAGAGTTGAGCATTGCCCTGGCGAGGGCAGGCCTGGCCCAGCTGTCCCACAGAGCAGCATCCAGCTCAGGCCAGCAGCACCTTGCACCCCAGCGCTGGCCATACTCCATATCTACCACTCCTTGGGCAGCCTCCCAGTGCCATCCAGCCCCTCGGTGTTAAGGCCCTGCTGCCATGATGCTGTCTTGGGACTGTGTGCAGGGTGTTTGCTGGCCCCTGAGGTCCATGAGAGCAGAAGTGCCTGGCTGCCAGCACTGTGGCAGACCCTGGAGACTGCTCCGAGCACCAGCAGTGCCAGTCAGAGAGAGCAGCACAGGGCAGCATGGGGACAGTGTCTCAGGCATCCAGCCATCCCAAGGGCATCCTCCTTGGGATACTCTTGGCCGTGATTTATTGAGATCAACATATGATTCACCTTCAGACAATGTTGTTAATCTGGGACTTCATTCTTCTGCTTAGAAATACTTTGTTCAAACAGTGTTGCAGGTGTTTCACACTTCACAAAACCTTACTAAACTATATGAAAAAAACCCATTAGATCTGGTTCATATTTTTTCTTCAATAAAACAGGCAATTTAACTCCATTAACTCAAAAAAATAGATTAAAATACAAAAAACTTGCAGATACCTAAGCTGAGATAAAGTACAGTTTTAAATTTCAGAGAATATTTTTTTTTCTCTTAGCAAGTGACTAGCTACTGCCAGATACAAGAATTATCTCAGAAAACTATCTATGCAGTTTCTAGTATCTTTTTGAAGTAGAAGTAGACCTAGAAGTCTACAAACCCAATGGCTACTCAGAATTCTTTTCCCCAGGATGACCTATCTTCACTTACCAACACTTTCAGCTGACATTTCAACAGTCACTCATGTTCATTGTATTTCTACAACACTTTATAGTTTTGATTAATCTGAATAGCATTCTCTAATAAACCCTATATCTTTGTTATTAATGACCCCTCCAGATATCTTAAAAATATTGCTAAGAATACTCTAAAAAGCATAGAGCACAGAACTGGGAGGAACTGTAACACCTCTTCATAAACTCAGTATTTATTCCTTTGCCTTTTTTCCACTTATTTGGATAACTAGCTCCTAATACGGATTATATATGTAACAGCATGTGAACAAAACTCTTCTAACTTTAAATTCTGTATGCAATAAGGACATAAAGTAGCTGACGGGTCAGTTGAGCCCAGATCAAAAGTCATTACAGCTGATCATTTAATAGTGGTTTGTATATAAAGTGGATTAAATACTTCACTTATATATGTAAATATTTTAATGGTGAAATTTTAAAAATACAATTGTGAATTTAAGTAATACATTTTACATGAACCTTACATGGTAGACAGGTTTCTTGCTGATACATCAAGCTTATAAATTCATACCTTTCTTACTGAGGAATCTGAATTCAAAAGGTTCTCATCCCTTGGAAGCCTCAATACAAAAACCAAAACAAACCAACAACAAAAACCAACACTGAAAACTGTACAGGGAAAAATCCTTTGCCTTTCAAGTCAGTACAAAAATGGTCAAGTCTTGAAAAGAGCAAAAATATTGTTATATTTCATGGTGACCATTTTTGAAGAAATGAAAACTTTTGTAAGATTTCTAGGCTACTAAAAAAAAAAAAGTGGAAAGCAACCATCAAATTCTACATGCAGTTGGCTTGGGTTGGCAAGAAAATGTAAAGAAAATATGCTGATTTACTAATCCCTGTATAATAAGAAAAATAATTTTCTGCATCCATTTAGTTCACAGTTACTTGTTACTGGATGAGTGAGCTGAGGGTGTTTAGCCTGGAGAAAAGGAGGCTCAGGGGTGACCTTATCACTCTCCATAACCACCTGGAAGTAGCGTGTAGCCAGGCGGGGACCGGCCTCTGTCCCCCAGCAGCTAGTGACAGGTCAAGAGGACACAGGCTTAAGCTGCGCCGGGACATTTAGGTTGGACATTAGGAAGAATTCTTCACAGAAGCGGGTGACTGGACATTGGAATGGGCTGCCCAGGGAAGTAGTGGAGTCACGGACCCTGAGGGGGTTTAAGGGAAGACTGGATGCGGCACTCAGTGCCATGGTCTAGGTGACAAGGTGGAGGTCGGTCGTGGCTTGGACTCGATGACCTCGGGAGCCCCTTGCAGCCTCGCCGACCCCGATTCCCGGAGGGAAGCTGGCTGCCGCTCGCGCCGCCGTTTGAATCCGCCTCAGGGGCGGGGGCGATTCCGCGCGAGGGGGCGGGACGCGTGGTCACGTGAGCCCGGCGGAGGCGGCCGCTGCAGCCGCCGCCGGCCCGGCCCGGCCGCTCCGGGAGGGGCCATGGTGGGAGCGACATGAGCCCCGAGCCGGAGCCGGAGCCGCCGCCAGCCCAGGACCGGGCGGCCAAGAAGAAGAAGGAGGAGGAGGAGGAGCCGCCGCCGCCGCCACCGGCGTCGTCGTCGCAGCCGCCGTCGTGGGAGGGCGGCGACGGCGCCAGGTGGAGCGGCTGCATCATGCTGGGCAGGAGGGTCGGCCTGACGGCGGGCGGCTGTGGCGCGGTGAGTGCACGGTGGGAGCGGAGGTTCCGCCGAGGTGGCGGCGGCGGCTGCTTGCGGCTCCTGCCGGCCCTGAGCGCGGCCGTGCGTTACGGGCCGGGCCGGGCGGCCCCTGGGTATCAGCGCCCGGCCCGGCCGTGAGGGATAGCTCCCCTTCAGCTGCCTGCTGAGGTGTTTCCTGGAGCGTCTTGCCCCTGGATGCCTTATGGAAGTTGAAGTGCGGCGGGTTCTTCGAGTCGGCCCTGCCCTACCTTGCCCTGCACGACCCTGACAGCCCCGCTACGTTCTTTAGGAGTTTTATCCCGGGCGGAGTAACCTGCGTAACAGCACCTGTGAGCAGGTGGCTGTAAATAAGTTTTATTTTAAAATGTATGAATCCGAGGTGCCAGGAAGGTAAAACTTAAGTTTTCCTTAAGAGCTCTTGGAGGTGCTCCGTATTGAACCTTACCCGCGGGGTTACCGTATGCAGTTTCTAGAAGTGGCTGTGCTTTCTGTTTCGTCTCTTCACAATGAGCGCTGAGATCTTGTGCTGGAAGGGAGTGAGTAATCCGTGCCCTCGCTGCAAAGTTGCGTTTGTAAGTGTGGTAGCCGTGCCTAATTGCTTTCTGAAGAAAAAGGCTTAAGCCTTTCTCTAAGTACGTCAGTGTGCTCACAAGGTGCCTTAAAACCAGCTCAGAGGTCACATCCCTTGAGCTTTCTGCAGTAGATGACAGGTGACTTGTTTCAGGCAGGATGGTACTGGCTGAGGCGATACAACTCCTCCTGTTTTGTTGGAGTTAAGCCAGCGGTTCAGATGGAGTAGAAGAACCCAGGGGAAGGCACAGAGTAATAAAACAGGTGATTCTGGCACGAACAGTTTTTGAAAGGGTACCGGTGCAAAACAAGGCAATGCCTTACCATGGTGAATCTTTTTCAGCAAATTGAAATCACATACATTTTTTTTGCATCTGAATTGCAAGCTGTTAATTACTTTTCTTGAGGTATATTTATGTTCACGTGTACCTGAATAATTTAGTATTAGTTTGCTCACAAAGTTTGGTATGCTTTGCATGTGCCAAAAGTTATAAAACAGTGTTAGGTTTGTGTCAGGGAGTCAGCATCTCCTTTGTGTGTTACCTGTCCTCCCACAGATAAGCATCTGTGCTGTCAGAGAGAAGATAGTGGGCTGTTTTATGTGAAGGTGAAGAAGTATTTTTAGCTGTTATATTTAGTACATTAACAGTGTAGCATTAATGTGATATCGTAGTTAGAGCTGAAGAATATTTAAAAAAAACTTGAAACCATCTGATACACATACATTCTTTCTGCCTTACTTGTATTTGATGAAGATCTTAAGGTACTTTTAGTAGATGATTAATACAGAGAAGATGTAGAAAAATGTTCTGTGGAATTAATTAGTAAAGTAATTTCTTTTATGTAGGTTAATTCCTAAAATGACAGCTTCACACTTCTTATGGTGTATCACTTCTGTATTTGAGTCTTTCAATTGTCTTTTAGAAATGGTTATGCCCTTCAAAGAACAGGTTGGACTCTTCAAGAAGGGCAGCTGGTATCTGCTGTATGGTAGCATTGCTGTTCAGATTTGTGTGCAGTATCTCTCATTAAAGAGTCTGGTGTGTATGGAATCTGAAGTCAGACTACACAAGTATCTCTGAAAGAGTTTTGAAAAGTTAATGTTTTAGTTAAGAAACAGAAAGTTTCAGTTTTATCAGCTTAGAAGATGCGGTGAAAGAAACAGAGGATTGATCTCCTAAGTATATAGAAGAAAAATAGTTGAATTTTTTGATGTATGTACAGAGGCTAGGAAATGGAAGGTACAGGTAGGGAAATTTTAAAAGAAATCAAATAACTGATTTCTTTCTCTAATTTTGAAAAGTGAAAAACTCAAATGGAAATTAAATCTATAACTGACAAAGGCGCTAACCCATTTTTTTATTAGTGGATGTATCTGATAAAGTTGGATTAAGTGTTAAAAAATGCTTTTGAGTACTTAATGTATGCTTGTCTGTAAGTTAGAAAATTTAGCTTCAAAATGACATAAATTCTTAATTGTGTAAAATGATCTGAGGTTTGGTTTTCTGAGTGTATTTTTTGTCCCTTCCCTCTTAGTTGTGCCCTTGGAGGACTTTGTGATGCTCTAAAGCATCTCATACGAGACGGACCACGTGGGGCTCTAGCCTTATCTCAGTAGTGAGGTTATATCATGGTAGGGTCTGCATCTGTTCCTGGCTGAACAGTCTGTTTTGTAATTGCAGTTCCTGCACCTCCCTGTGATTCTCACATGGTTGTCATATTGCTACAACTCTCTCTGCCTAGACTTTATTGAAAGAGCGTATTCACAGTAAGATATGAGGGACTGGATCATGGCTTTAGATGTGGTTGCAGAGATCTGCTTTATTTCAGTGGGAGTACATCCCAGGCATTTGGAAGAGGAAGCTTGCTGCTTGGACTGCTGCTGAAGAAATAAGTGCTGAAGCGAACTTTTTGTGAGCTGCTTCTTTGGTCTCTGAAGAATGTCTTAATTTTGCATTTTTATTTTTACTCTTTTTCATATCAGATTAGTAAGACAAAGTGGAGGAGTATGACCAAGTCTGTCAGATTGTGCAAGGTTTTCTCCTTTTATCCCTCTAGCTTGGATGTAAGAAGCTTCTGGTTTTGGACGTAGCTGTAACTAAACTCACCTTGCTGAATGCATTGGCTTCACTGAATTGAAGAGCTGAAATACAAGTGCTGAACAAATGATTTATGAATTGAGCTACTACCTCAAAATTAATAATAGTTAAACAATAGTATGTTTGACTAAATTCCAACGGAATTAAATAATTTTTCTTGGCTGTATTACCATGACTTCAGGAGAGCCTCAGAAATTTAAGGAAATGATGCCATGGGACATTTTGTTAGCTCTTGTGCAATCTTGTTATATATGAATTATGGATGCTGGTACTATAAAGCTTAGCATGGCATTCAGAGTAATTGCGCTGCGCACTTCATTTCTGGGCAACCTATTGTCGGTAAAATGCCACACTAAGGAAACTTTTCAGCAAGATAGTGTCATACTGTCTAAATAAAGTGCTTTTGTGGGAGAAATCCTAAATAGAGTATGAAATAAAAAGTCACACATCTGTACCTCTTTGAGAATTAATCAGATGCTAGTTTCATGTTCTTGGACACTGCAAATATCACAGTTACTATGAAGCCCAAGACTTTTATATATTTTGGAAAGAAAATATAAACATTCTGAACTATACATCTTGGAATTTTGCCAACCTTTATTATTTAAATTTTATATTAGTTTACACAATGAAGCACAACTATATATGCCCAAAGAATTACACATTCTTGCAGTATTAGTAGTGTTAGCAGTTTTCTTTTTTATACTCCATAAAAAATACAGTGCAGTAAAACTAAGGCAGCTTGATTTAATATTATGAGACTTTACTGAAACAGGTCTGAACTTAGTAAGCTGGTTTCTTAAATTTCTTGCTTGTAGAATTTAAATTATATTGCTGGTGGCAAAAACATAGTTTTTAGTAGTTCATTGGTTAGTTTGGGTGTTAAGTCCTTTGTGGAGCTCTGTTTTCTCCTACACAGGTTATTTTTTACTGTTAAATCTGAATAATTAGAGATGAACAATATTACATTCTCAAGATTGCCAATGTAATTCTGAATCTTCCCATCCTGTTAGATTGACATTAAGTCTGAACTGTTACCAGGAATGTTTAGCTTTTTAAAAACAAATAATTCTGGTTTATATTTTTGCTGAGAGGGCACTTCTACTGTTACAAGTCTGCTGTTACTGATGCTCTGGGTTCTATCAGTGTGGATGTTGTTGCATTCCAAGAGAAGCGCTGTGGGCTAGATCAGTAAAAACTTAAATTATCAAGTCATAGTTATATAATTAGTCAGGAAGATCCTAACCTCACCTGTTGGACAAGGAGTTTGAGTAACTATCTGCACTATGTAGAAACATGTGTATTAACTAAGCAGCCAGGGCTTTTTAGAGGAATTTCTCAGTGTTGTACACATTTCTAAGTTTTACAAAGAAAACTTAAACAGATAAATTGGCTTCCAACTTGCTGTAGTGTAATATGCTGGTTATATGTTACTTCTGTATGAAGTATTTTAATTAACAATGAGGTACTGTCTAGAGTGGAGCTTTCAGAATGTGGCAGGATGTATGGCAGTTGTTTTCTTGGGTGGTCTTCCTACCTCAGTGGCTTCAGCAATGAAGACTGAAGCAGAAATGATCTTCATGCTTTACATGCCTTAAAATATTCTTGCTTCTAAACTTGTCCAGTCTAAACTGAAACAGGAATGTGTTCCCAGCAGGAAGTACAGTATGGCATGACATTTTAGACCTTAAGAATAGATTGTGTGAAGTGCCACTTATTTTCTTGTATTTTAGTGTAGGGAGGTGGTGGCAAATTTTTTTAACACCCTTTGTGTCATGTCACTCCCAGTTCAGTGAATCCCACTTGTACCTTTCTGCAAATATTTTTATTGCAGTTTGGAGGAAGCTGCTTCAGTATTCCACCATATCTTTGGTAGTGTTCCTTTTCTTTCTGTGGGCCTCTTGTGCTTGTGTAAAATAGATTATTCAACAATGAATATTGCTTAAAGCTTCTGAATGAAACAGTCATAGGATAAGAGGAGGATCTTTATGTAGAGCTATTAAAAATGGTCAGAACATCAGAAGGATTAGCTAGGCAGGCATATCACATGTTAATGCAGTAATATAGTGATAATCTTTTTCCTGGCGGGGGAAGTTCTTGTAACCCGTGTTAGTAAGCCACTGCTGAATGCTAGACTCATTTCTTTCATTGAACTCTTTTTTTCCAGGATCACAGTCCTATGCTGTAATCATCTTATATGTGGAATTAAAATGGTTTCTTCCTGTTTGCATTGCTTAAATTAATATACATTAATTTCTATCTGCCAATTAATTTGTTCTATACATTCCACAAACTTTTGTTGTTCTTTGCCATTGCCCTCATTGCCCTATAACTCTTCCAAAGTGAATTGCTTTTTGTCATCAGTGAACTATGTCACTTCACTTTCATCCTTTTTTGCAGCTCACTTCTGAATGCTCTGAACAACATAGGCACTAGAACAGAGCAGTAGGAGTCATCTGGTAATGTTGCTGTGCTGTAAGAACAGATTGCAGTCAGTTTATTTATTTATTTATTTTTAAATGTCCTCAGTTTTTTTTGTGCATGTTTTGGGGTTTTTTGTGGATTGGGGTTTTTGTTTGTTTGTTTATTTGTTTTCCCTCTGTGTGTGTGTTTGCTTTTCTTTTCTTTTCGATTCCTGTGGAAAGTTTGCTTGCTTTAGGAACCTTTAGTGAGTATCTTTGAATATGTTTACTGAATTTTTGGAAAGTTTATTGATGTGATCTGTCTTATCTATACATGTGCTTTTGAGAGCTCCAGGAACTTTTTAAGGCACAATTTCTCTTTGCAAAATCTTCACTGGCTTTTCCATTTTGAATGAATTGTTGTTCTTATACTCTAGACCTGTGCAATATGATTTAGCCTAGCTTTCTGTTAAGAAAGTCTGTTATGATCTTCCAGTCCAGATACAGATCTGCTTAAGGTGTTTGTTTTGCAGCTCAAGTACAAGTTTGGACAGTGTATAATCTGAATTAGTTATGATTTATATTGCAGCTCACAAGACATACCTAAAATGCGATACTGGATTGGAAAACACTTTCATTTGTGTTCTATTCAATTTTGCATTGAATTTTTGCCAGCAAAAATTCCAGCAAGTAGAGCATTTCTGGTGAACAGTTGGAATTAAGGTGGATCCAAAATGCTTCTGTTTGAAAATTAAAGAAAATAGTACTAGAAAGTTTTGTGGGGATACTGCATGTTTATCTCTATCTGGGTAATATGTGGAAGAAAAATGAAGTGAGATGGATTGGTGGCATAATATTTGTTCAAGAATAAGCTAAAATGATTAAATAGTCTTGTAGTGAGATGTACCAGGAGAAGTTTGCATTTGAAACGGTTGTATTTTAGGGGAAACTAATGAAATAGTAATGAAGATAAGTGTGTAAAGGGAATGAATTTTATAATTTGTCATGAACTTCAGAATCTGAGTGATTGATACATGAAAGCATGTTTCTTGGAGTGTTTTACTGATTCTGTTAATTCAGTTCTTTTCCTCTTGAAAATACCAGAATTGACATAGTGGACTGCAGTGCAGGTGGTAGTATAAAAAATGACTATTTGAATCAGTTAATTTTTGTAGTGGAAAATGTTTCTGTAGGTGCTTAGAAAAAAAATTGATTAAACTCATACTATTAATTTGAATGTTATTTTACATATTGTAGGACAGTGAGTGCTCTTTGCAAAGTTATGTCTGTACTGCAAGTAGAACAAGCAACCAGCAGACTCTCCTGAGGGACCCTAGCGCTTGGTGGGAAGGAATTTCCCAGGGGATGGTGTAGGGGGACAAAAGCAAGTTCCTGTGGTTGGCAATTCAGAAGTTCAGTTTGAGTTTGGTTGTTGTCTGCCTGAAAGAAAATAGGATTATGTAACTGGAAAGGTACTTTAGGGAGATACCTTCCTCTTCAGGACAGCATTAGCAGTGAGGCCTGAGCAGGTTGCCCAGGGCTTTTCCAGGTGTATATTGAAACAAACCTTTCATGTCCAGCTCTGCTGCTTCACCCTTAGGGGAGGAAAAAATGCCTATTTATCCAGTTGAAACTTTTGCTTAATTTACCTAGCAGGACTGTGTGGCCCTCATCAAAACAGAAAAAATTTGAAAAGGTGCTCTGGATGACTTCAGGATTTGAACAGTGACAAGTGATTTTGTTCTGAAAAAAGCATATTTCTTCAGAAAAATAAACAGGCATTCTTGAAATTGATGTTAAGATGCTTTTGCAGGCATTCAGACAATTTTAATTATTACATTATAGATTTGAATTAACAGATAAGTAGTTATCTAAAAACTGTATGAATAATAAATACTGCCTGTTCTTAGTTTGCTCTGCAGATCTAGGACTGGCTATAAGCTTGCATTTTGCTGCAGAATATTTTAGGGTCAATTGTATTAGCTGTTCTTCAGAATGTCTTAGATAAGTTATTGTTACTAATACTAGAATGCATTTTCCTCCTCCTTTTCTATGAGCAATTATTACCAGCTGGATTTATCATTTTGACATTCTTTCATGGATTTATGAATATTCAACAGCTGTTTAGCTTTGCAAAAAGATTGTACTGCCTCCCAGTAGTTATCCCAACTTCCTTCAAATTAAGTTTCAGATTTACTCTGACTCCAAGAAAGGCAGAAGAAAAAAATGATTTTTTAGAATTGGGCAGTGAAAAGAGGCATTGAAGGAGCAAAATGTAAAACTGGAGAAATAACAGATGTTTTGTTAGAACTTTTAGGGCTTCAGATTTTACAATGATGGCCTAAAACTTGTATTGTTAAGCATTTGAGATGAAGTAATGTTTTGCTCATTAATGATTGTGCAAGTATAAAACCTTGACAAACAGCTGCATTTGAAGGCTCTTGTAATGTTCATACATAGTTTCACAGCCCACACACAGTTCTGACACGTTAAGTAGAAAAGTATTTTGTACTCATGTGAGTACAAAATAAGCCCTTAACAATTTTAAGGCTTTTCTGAGGACACTTAAAACACTTTCAGTTTTGAGGGCAGTGAATGAGGCATGCAACTTCTGTGTTAACCATATCTGCACTATTTCTCAAATCCTTTAAAAATCTTTTTAAGCATAAGGAGTTCAGTAGGTTGTTTCAATACTGTTTATTTAAGAAGCCTAAAGGTCCTGTGTTTCAAGGTTTATAACCATTTTTTACATACTCAAAAGGTTTCCGTGTAAATTTCATGAAGTTTTGTTGCAGGGTATTTTCTCAATGCAGACATGAACCTCGCCCAATAGTTCTAATACAGCTTTATGAAAAAGGCAAGTGTGAAATGTTTTTAGAAAACTCTTTGATTTTGAACTGAGTAAAGAGTTTTCATTGTTTTTTTTTTTAATCTGTGGACCAGGCTGTGTACATGATCAATCATAAACTATTTTGGTTTCTTAAAAAATAAGTTGATGCTTGATTAAGAATTGGAAGCTTCTGTGATAGAGTTTTTGGGAGCTACAGTAAAGAAGAACATTCAGAAGTAACTGTCTTCATCAGTCCATTTGATAATGTTAGTATACTTCCCTGGTGTCATGATCTTAATTTTCCAATGCAGCCCTTAGCACAAGATTTTTAATTAATCTATGTAATTAGGACACTGTAAAGAAAACAGAAAGAAAATAATCAACTATAGTCAAAGCGGATCATATATTGGTAGTGCTAGTATATTTGACATAGAATGCTTTTCTTATTTTTAAAAGGTACATGTTCCTTTCAAGATGAATTTTAGTTTCTTAGGTCATGGCTTGAATCCAAAAGGCTATGGTGTTCTCTGTTTTTTTAGTAGGTCGGTGCAGCTAACTGTAAGCTGCGTGATGCTGTCAGAAATGATTTGCAGACTGTTTTAATCTCCATGCTTGTCTTTGAGTGTGTATGTACATAATTTTTCTGCTAAACTATATAAGTCTCAGATCAAATTTGCGTGTAATAAAAGCACTATTAAAAAACTCCAAACACTCCAAAACTTCATTTTTCATGGCATTAAAAATGTTTGCCAAATGCAGACCAGATATTAATGATGCAGCAACATACTTAGCAGGATAAAGTTGTGAGGGAAGTAAAGTGGAGACAGGGGCATCCCTTACCTACTCTGCTATAAAATTTGCTTTTTTCAGAGGAAACTGCTGTGGAAGGGGTCTTCAGACTTCAGTGTAATTAGTGTTAAGTGCTAGTCTGACTGACAGACATCTTGGCAAAAAAAATATTCATAAAATTGTTATCCTATTACCTTAGCTAGAAGTACTTACAGACTTCTTATATGAGGAGGATATTTTTTTTTTACCCCCATAGCCTTTGGAATCTTTGCTATTTAGAAATTAAAAATTGCATGTTAATAACTCTTGAAAGCCTTCCATAGATAATCCTTGATCTATGATATTGTTTCCCAGGAGAAAGAGAATTGTTTTCTTCAATTTGTCATGCTTAGAAGCAAGCTGCAATGTGGAAAATACATTGAATCTTACTAGCTAGAATACACTGCTGCTGCAGGTTTTGATAAACTGATGGATCTAAAAATTATTACAGATCTATGCATTTACTGTTTAAACACTAGGAATTTCTTCACAGTTTTTACTACAGACGGTTAGGCTAAATGAATCTTATAATGCAAGCATTTTCAAAACATGTAATTTTTACCAATTTGATCAAAAGTTTTTGAGCAGGGGAGAAACACCAAAGGTGTCCATACTCTACCTTCATCATAGGTTGTCTTGACTTTTTTTTGTGATCATTGGGAGATCCTGAGTTTCATGCTCGCCCTGGTGTCCACTTGTTGAAATGAGTCAGATATTTATCAGATTTTATTTGATATTTATCGCTGGGTAATGTCCCTTTAACTGAATTCTGCATTATTAAATTGCACTCCTCTGTTGGAGTGAAATGGCCTTGGATTGGCTGGAAACACTGAAAACCAGTCTTCTGAAGGACAGCTGCTAGGAGAAAGGCAAAGAATAATTTTGGAACCCAAAAACTATGTAAAACAGTTACTATGCCAAGGAGTAGTCGGAAATTAAAACATCATGGAATGTTTTTGATTGGAAGGAACTTCGAAGATCATCTAATTCCAACCCCTCCACCAGTGGAGAAGATTCCGCCCACTAGGGAAATTGCTCGGGGGCCCCATCCAGCTAGCCTTAACTCTTCCAAGAACTTGGTACAGTGCCTCACTGTTTGTTGAGTGAAGAATTTCTTCCTCATGCCTAATCTAAATCTCTCCTTTTTTCTCTTGAAACCATCCCCCTTCTCGTATCACATTCTCCACAATAAAAAGTCACTGTTCCTTTTTTAAAAGTCACTCTTTTTTAAAAGGCCCCTTCAAGCAGTGGGAGGCCACAGAGGTCTCCCTGGAGCCTTCTCTTCTCTTCTTGGAGGCTGAGCAAGCCCAGCACTCCCAGCCTGTCTTCACAGGAGAGATGCTCCAGCCTTCCTATAACTTTGTGGCCTCCTCTGGACCCACTGTAACAGATCCATGTCCTTCCTGTGTTGATGGCTCCAGAGCTGGACACAGTGTTACAGGTGGGATCTCATGACAGCAGAGTAGAAGATCAAAAATCCTCTCCCTTTACGTGCTGGCTGCTCCTGTTTTAACGCAGCCCTGGATGTTGTCGGCCTTCTAGGCTGTGAGTGCGCATTGCTGGCTTATGTCCAGCTTTTCATCCGCAATAACCCCCAAGTCCTCCTCAGGGCTCCTCTCTCATTCTTCTCCCAGTCTGTGTTCATGTCTGGGATTGCCCTGACCCAGGTGCAGACCTGGCACCCAGGCCTGTTTTACTTAATGAGATTCTTGTGGGCCCAGTTCTGAAGTTAGTCCCACTCTCTGTGGATGGTAGCCTGTCCTTCCATTGTGTCAGCTGTACTGCCCACTGTGTCTTGCTGCCATCTGCAGTCTTGCTGGAGCTGCACTCTATCCCACTGTCTGTGTCAGGACAGGAGTGGGAGTGAAGATACTGAAAACCACTTGTCCCACATTAGAGCCCTGAGGGACACCACTCATCACCAACCTCCACCTGAACACAGAGCCACAGCTCTCTGGCTGCATCCATCCAGCCAGTTCCTTATCCACCAAATGGTTCACACTTCAAATCCATGTGTCTCCTATTTGGAGGTAAGGGTGTCACACGGAGCTGTGTTGAAGGCTTTACAGAACTCTAGCTAAATAATGTCTGTCAGTCTCCTTTTGTCAACAATTGCTGTCACTGCAGTGAAGCCCACTCAGTTGTTCAGCACCTCTGCTTCAATCTCTTTCAGGTGGAAAGCAAGCAAGCAGCAGTTCTGGTTAAATGCACCTTTCCCAAGGATTCTGCCCTTCAATCTAAATAAAAAGGTTTCATTAATCTCATCTGGGATCAAGGCCTTTGATCTTGAATGGCAGCAGTTTCACAAAATCATGAGTACTTTGATAGTTTGCTGATTCTTTCTGGAATTGCTTGGTGACCAATGGAATAGTTCCACAGTCTGAAGTCTGTATTTGCAGACACAAGCATAGAATCAGTTGGTCAGCAATCAATAGAAAACAATTGTACAGATGACATAAGCAGCTCCTTATTGCTCAGACTTTGGCATTTTCAAATACAAAACATGTTGCTCTTCTCATTATGTACATTGTCATGGTTTTGTTGAAGAAGTGCTGTGATCTTAATGAAGTGGATGTGTCTTCTCACTTGTGGAGGAAGCAGGCAGAGGTATACCATTTGTCACCTTGTCATGGAAGGGTTGTGAATAATGCTCAAGTGGGAGAAAGCCTAAAGACATGTTGGAGGTGAGAGCAGTAAGGACAATGTCAGGAATAAGACCAATAATTCTTTTCAGTCAGCAGGTGTTCAAGGGAACAAACTTGAAGTTCCCTAGAGATCTTTAATTGTTTTGCAATACAAAACAATTTCTCCTCCCTTGTTTGGCTTATTGTTGTTCCCAAGGGCTTGGTTAGTAGGTCATGCTGGAAAGTGGTTGTGCTCAAAACATGTTTGTAACAGATATTTGCACATGTAATGAACTGGATGTGTACAACCACTGCGTTTGTTTTTTTTTCTTAGCAACAAGGTATTGGTCGGCCGAGTGTATACCATGCCGTGGTGGTCATATTTCTGGAATTCTTTGCCTGGGGGCTCTTGACAACTCCAATGCTAGCGGTGAGTATCGTTCATCAGCTGTTGCCTTGGTATTGACAAATGTTAATTTGCTAGTTTCTAGGGATTTTGGGTTTAGTTTGCTTTATATTAATGCATATCTCATTACCTCAGTTCCAGAAATCTAAGCAGCTGGTATCTGGACTGCTGAAACACTAGAAGATAAATAAATTAATTCTGCTGTACTGCTCTTTAACTCTTATTTGCCTTTTAGACTAACACCAGTTTAGTCTATTGATTAAAGTATCTCTGGAAATTCTGGCTTTTTCAAGACTTCATAGTTCAGTTTATCTTCCTGTTGTAACAACTGAATAAACTATGCAACCCTTCATTAACTATGTATATTCCCATGGGCTGACTGTTTTGTCAGTATGTAACTTAAAGTGCAAAGGCATTCATGTAGCAAAATGGATTTCATAAGTATTTATTATGTTCTGTTTTTTTTCTAGATGAACAGATAATTTGAGTGTTTGATAATAGGATATGAAGCATTTAATTTGAAGGCATGGATCTCTTTCATTTTAGTGGGGCCTGCCTGTGGGCAATTGCAGGAGGTCTGCTTCTACTAGTCCAGGTTTTCATTGCCTTATACTTGAGACCACTTTGAAAACATGGCAAGCAAAGTTTTGTCTGATTGAAAGAGTTAATTTTTTTCCTTCTCCAAACTCCAAGTAAGATAATGTACATAACTCTTGGAATGTGTTTGCCTAATTTTTATAAGGACAGTCGCTGAACTTCTTGACATAACTAAGTAATAAAGAAGTTCACATAAACAGTTGGCACATTTCCATAAAGCAGTTGTTTCACAAAATGACTGTCCTCTCATCCTGTCTTGCTGGTGTCAAAATGTAGGGAAGCTTACTGGGTGGTCCTTCTTGTATTTTCTTTTTCTTTGCTTTTTTTTCTTAACCAAAGTGCTCAATTTCAACTTGCCCAAGTTTGACACTTCTCATTTAAAAGGATAAATATGCAAATCATGATTCTTAGAGATCTGTAAACCCCCACAAATTTTAATAAAACTGTGTATTATAGGTGGGTTTTTCAGTAGTTGCCCAGTAGTATACTCCAATTGGAATAGGTCGATAGATGAGAGTAATCATCTTTATTTGTAGTCAGCTTTGTAAACTGAATGGCTGCTGTGTGGTTTATATAATTTCAAGTCTGGTTTGGTACTTTGCACTTGTCTTGTGATGTACCTCTAGTAGCTTACATTGGCCTGCTTTTGAGCTAGCAGTACTAGCTGTCATGTAGAGAGTGATATCTTATCAGCAAGTCTCAGCCTTTCATCTGCCAGCTGCGTACTTCTGCTCAAGCAGGTTTGTCAGGTAGGAAGGGCAGAAATGGTAATGTCTGGCCTGTTGATCAAAGCTCATGGTTACTCAATTTTTTGTGGTTTTTTTCATGATTCTGTAGGTCATTGTTCACTTTCAGTCTAATTAAAATGTTACATACTATGAAAATAAATTGTTTGATGGCTGAGATTATTTAAAGTTAAATTTTTAAATTGCTTTTTCACTTCTTTTGACATCTGTCAGCAAAACTGTACTGTTTGGTACATGATGCTATACTTGGAGAAGAAAAGATTTAAAGTCTTTATAAAGCGCACAAAGGCTATTCAAGTCAAAGACTGCCCAGAGGTTATGGACATTTTTTTTTATTTATGGACTTGTAACCAGTGTTAGTAAGGTACCATAAGCAATATTAATTACTTAATGACATGTTCTCTCTTCAATATATAAATATTTTTTGAACATGTATCTATTGGTAGAACTTGAATAAAGCAGTTCGCTCTACTGGTTTGTTAACTTCTCTTGTCTATAAAGTAACAAGTTTATATAAAAAACCTTGAACTTAGTATCAGCAAGGGTTGCCTCTCAGGAAAAAATGCTAGAAAACAGCTCACTAATTAGATTCGACTCTCTGAGTTTCCTATTTTTTTGTTTTCCTGTTTGTTTTGTTTTCTTTTTCTTTAACTTTGAAGACATCTACTTTTAGATCTGTAATTTGAATTCTGATCTTTTTTTCCCTCAGTTCATAAGATCAGTGTTCTAACAGGTGAAGAATTGTTTTAAGTACCTAATCAAAGGATGATACCAGGAGGGAAAAGTGATGTAAATAAGGAGAATTATCTGACCAGTAATTAGTAAGAGAACCACCACTTTGCTTTAACTTATGATTTGAGAATCTGAGTCTTCCTATAAAAACGATGCTGACACTTTTCAGTGACACTTTCTCAGTATACATATAAGTAATTTTTGTGTTTGGTGGCACTTATCTATAAATCAGGTGCAAATGATTGTGAGTTTTGTTTGAATCTGAATTTTTGCACATATGTGCTTTGAACTTCACAATAATTTTTTTTTTAGTCAATGTGATAGCGCCTGTGAGGCCCCGTAACTCTTGCATATTTATGGCAAATCTGTTTAGCATAGATTAACATTCTTGCCCTTGAATTAGGACTGCTGATAAAGCACCTTACATGAATTTATAGCTGTATTTAAACACTCAGAACTCTTGCTGGTATTTATAAGCACCTACTTACTCACTGGAAGTGTTTCTAACTGTATGGCTATTTAATAGCTGCTGTGTGTTCAGTTGTGAACATAGCACTGTTTTTTCTTTGTCAATGTAATTTAGCAGAATCTCATTTTCACTCTTAAATATTGACAGTGTTTGAGTCAATCCTTTAAATGAAGTAGCTACATAAAAATTTTGTAATTTGTACTGCCTGGAGATGGTTTTTGCTTACATTGATCCTCTTTTTGAGCAGTGTCCCAAACCAACTATCTCTGAATTACAGTCTTTGCCAGCATAGGAACTTATGCCGATAAATACATATTAAATCTTGTTTACATTTTCTTGTGACGACAAAAGTAGAGGATACTTTGATTCTTGTTGTTCCGGGGTTTTTTTTTGGTTTTTTTTTTCAGTTTTTATTTTGGGATAGGATCCTTTTTCCTGACAAGTTCTCATAGAGCTATCCTGTTTTAGAAATCAAATTTAAACTTGGAATCAACTCTCTCCTGTCTCTCATTATTAAAATGGTGCTTTTTTCCCCCCCCCCCTCCTTCAGGTCTTACATGAAACATTTCCCAGTCATACATTTTTAATGAATGGTCTTATTCAAGGTGTTAAGGTAAGATGTTTTTTAAACCTCTGACCTAAATACTCTGTATGTTTTCATATTTTGACTTGTCTCAACTACATTTTCCATAAGAACATAACAAAACACTGAGAATGTAGTTAATTCTTAAACCATTTTTTTACTGTAGTGGTTGTTTCTTGGGCTGAATTCAAGTTTTACTGCGGAAGTGGCAGTATCTTGAGACAAGTGGAATGTTTCTCAGAAATTAAATTCCTCTCATTTGAATAGGTTCCACTTGTAGCTATTTGCAATTTTGATAAGGATCTGTCTGAAAATAAAGCTAGGTTTTTGTTGTCTGCTTCCTAGTGTTAAATGATTTCTATCAGAGGAAAATTAATGCAATCATGATGATACCATTGAGGTAGAAAATGAATCATTTGATCACTGTGATTTTGTCTTAAAATGCGGCATAAGAGCTAATTTTCATCAGGTTTGTTTATTTCCTGGTCCTATTTTTTTAATCAGGTCTTGAACATTCTGTGATATTCAAGATATTCAGGGCAATTTATAGCTTACTTAGACCACTGCATTCCCACAGTGGTTATGCTGAACTGTGGCCACAAAAAACTTGCAAGAGTTTTATAGCATAACTAATGTAAAGTCTTATCTTTCATAACTGTTGTGCTGAGAGGCTGCAAAGCCCTTGCTCAAACTTATGACTAAGCTAATTTATAGCACTCAGAAATTATTTTTCTCTATGTTGTGTAACAAATCTAAATCATTGCTTTCAGCTGTAAGAAAATAACATCTTTAGGATCAACTTGCTGGTCTTGCTGTCTTTCATGGTGAACTGGCAGAACATGGTGCACTTGGGATGTTTGTCTCAGACTGAAAGAGGAAGTTATCTTCTCATTGTTCTCATAGAAAAACAAAGCTCATGTTCCTCTTCCTGTTTTAAGTTTTTCTCTCACACTGCAATGTAACTGTTTATTAAAACTAGTAAATAGAGGGTTCCCCATAGATTTTGTGCAGAGCATGCCTGTAGAAAAGTTCAGTAATGTAATGAATATTTGGATTGCTCTAACAGGTCTAATAAACTGGGGATCGAAGACTAGGGAGATCTTGTACTTCTGTGTCTTTTTTCTTTAAAACTTGGTTTGTGAAACATTGGAAATGTTTTTGACAGCAAAACACGTTAGTTCATGTGGCATTGAAATCTAATTCTAAGGAACAGAAACAGTAATTTCAACTGAGTAAGACATGTAACTTTCCAAGGATCTGGTAGCCTGGCTTTACAGCTTTTGCTCTCAGTCTAGTGAAAATGTTGAAAATCAGATTTGTTTGTAAGGATTTGACAGAACAGTTATTTAGTACAGCAAGACTGTATGCATATGTTAAACTTGTGTGACTACATTTGAGTAAGAGAGGTAAGCTAAAGTTAGCCAGAGTAGACTTCCAGGGTATTAAGGTGATTACAGAACCATGCATTTACTAATGTTTGGACTTATGGCGCAGTTGGGTTGATAAATGAAGAATGTACTAATTAGGAGGAACTGTTCCCCAGCTAACAAACCTGGGAAATCCTTTCCTGTTTTAATTCTCCTATGTAATAAAATGGGTATGAGGCCTAGATTCTAGGACTTCATGAAATTCTGGAAAAATCTAGTATTTGATGCTTAGTCAACTTTTTCTGTTTTTACTGTATGTGTGAGTCTGACCTTTGCCGCAGGAATCTCATTATGGTGTCCCATGATCTCAAGTTGCCAGGCCTGCTCAAATGATCTTAATAGTTCTTGCTCTTTACAGATGTACTGTACAGGATGAATATGTAGTATAAAGCAGAAGGTGTTTAATTTAATTTAAACTGTTAAATTTGTTCAGAGAGCAGTTATGTTACCCAAAGCTCTCTCCTAGGACAGTCCAAATTAGAGGGCAACTTGAGTTTGAAATCTAGCATTGAGTCTCTTGATAGAGGCTAAGATGATGTCTTTTGTGGAACTAGACTGTATTTTGGAGATGTTAAAGATTTGCATGCAGTCTGTGTTACTTCTATATTGACTCAAATGGCACTTGATAAAACATATGCTGTCTCTTTTTTTTTTTATTTTTTAAATTCACTCAAGTTTGATTTGAAACATAAAACATCAGAATCACAGAAAACTAGACTGTTGAACAAATAATGTCAATTTTCAGTTATCTGTTTTATTCTTCTTATATTGTAAAGTGAGCCTTGGAAATGTAGCTGCAGACATACTAATTGTTTTTCTTCTGTCACAGGGTTTTTTGTCATTTCTCAGTGCTCCACTAATAGGTGCTCTCTCAGATGCTTGGGGAAGAAAATATTTTCTTCTTCTTACAGTTTTCTTCACCTGTGTCCCAATTCCATTAATGCGAATAAGCCCATGGTAAGTGGTGCAAACTGCAGTAGCAGTCTTGTTAGGAGAGCAGATATTCAGAGATGTTTGGGGAAATGGGGGAGGGACAATAATGCAAGAAGAAAGCAGTCTTCCTTTCAGGACATGATTGCATTATTCTGGAGGTTTTCTGTTCAACATGTATTCAAACTGTGTGTCCTATAAGTAGAAATAACGGAATATGAATTATATTCATACAAGTATAGCCGTTCTTTTAAGGGTTTGACAATCCCATCTAACTCTATTTTAAGATCAGCTGTTAATTTTTTCCCTTAATGACTGACAGTAATAAATTTGTTTGTAAAGCTAAATGAACTTTATCATTTATTTGCTAAAGAAAAGTATAATTGTTGCAAGTGAGATCTTTTACCTCTTTGATTGGTACTTTGAAACCAAGTCAGTACTGCTCAGTTAAGACTTTAGTTGCTTTTACATTAATTGTGAAACTTGGAAGAATTACAAAAGAATTTTGTTTACAGTCTGAATGCATTCAGAGTTCAGGTTCCACAGCATTATATGTATGATAGTTTATTCCTTAACTGGCTGATGAAATAACTTCTAAGATAGTTAATTTTTCATAGCTTGAACTCGAGAGGGTAAAAATCTATGGGTACCATGACCTCAAAGGACCACTTCTTCTTTTAGGCTGATATATAGTAAGCAGAAGAATATAAAGTAATTTAAATGCTGTTTTCCAGTATTTAAGTGAGACTGTACAGTCATTCATTCATCTCCAGTAAAGTTCTGTGTTAGTTCTTAAGGAACCCTCCTCCTAGGCTTAAACACAGACTTGCTTATTAGTAAGATAAAAAGCAAGAGATCTTAGTTCAAGTTTTCTAATTGTTGCTTTTAAATTATTAGGTGGTACTTCGCTATGATTTCAGTATGTGGAATATTTTCTGTTACCTTTTCTGTAATATTTGCCTATGTAGCTGATGTAACAGAAGAACGTGAAAGAACTACAGCCTACGGACTGGTAAGATATGCTCAATTTGGGGAAAAAGGTCAGATTACAACCTTCATATTGAACTTGTGTTTTGATGTTCTGATTGTTTCCTGATTAAAGAGTTTGATAAGGAAGTGTACCGTGGCTCAAGACACTGGATTAGTGTTCACACAGTGAACGGACTGCTGCGTGCTCATGGGAGCAGAATTATTATTTGGCAACTTGCATACAGGGCATGTGTAAGAAAGAATGTCTTTAAGTTTTGCAAACAGAACATTGAATGTTAAAGACAATGCAAGTAATATAATTTAGCAATAGTTTTCCATCACCTCTAAGTTGCATATCTAGTTCATATGACTTCTTTTGGTATAAAATGGCCTTTTCTAATGTTAGAATGGTAAGTAAGGATGAAAATGCATAAAACAGTATTTTTAATAACTTAGACATGATCCTTCTTCACGATCAAAATATGAGAAAAATAACTTGGTTAGTACAAACTAGTCCATTCAGAGGTAATATAATTCCTGCTTAGTTTGCTTTCCTAATATCTATATTTGGAGGTCTATTGATAGATGTCCTTAGCTTTTAAACTTCTTTAGGCAGGCATTTAAATGTACTGCCAACTTTTTCAGTGAAATCACTTCAAATTCATAATTAGAAAACAAAATAAAGATTTTTGTATATTTGAAAGTAAGAGCCATTTTCCTTTGAGCCAAACCTGATCTTGGAGTGCAAATCCTGTCTAGTATGGTGTGCTGTTGAGAAGGCAGTAGAAACTGTATTTGAGACCCATACTCATTGTTGTAAATAGTATGTGATTTATTTACTTTTTTATTTGGTTTGGGTTTTTTACTTGAATTTTTACTGGGGTGTTATTTAAGTGACACTTCTAGGGAGGGGTGGGAGGGGTGGTACTTCCTTTTTCTGTAATGGGAGAATAACCGCTTTGATGGGTTTGTGAACTGTTGTGCTTAGGTATCTGCCACCTTTGCAGCAAGTTTGGTGACTAGTCCTGCCATTGGAGCATACCTGTCTGCCAGCTACGGGGATAGTCTGGTTGTACTGGTGGCCACGTTGGTGGCTGTCACGGACATCTTTTTCATCCTGCTAGCTGTACCAGAATCTCTGCCGGAAAAAATAAGACCTGCCTCATGGGGATCTTCTATATCGTGGGAACAGGCAGATCCTTTTGCAGTAAGATGCACTTCAATAAGTTGTTATTAAATATTTGGCGATTGATAAGTAATAATTATTAGTTTCAGTTTGTAAGCTTGAGAAATCTTCAGCCTTACAGGTAGCTTGACTGTTGGGTGTACCATAGTCTCCATTCTCTGCTCTTTCCCATAAAGATCTAACAACATTTAAAAAACAAAATCAAACTGAACTTTGTGGATGAAATAATTCTAGATTTGAAAATAATGTTTGGTGTGAAATCCAAAGGTACAATACTTTAACTTTCTAGCTTAGGTGCTCTATTTTATTGCAAACAGAAATGCTGAGTTCTTATGCCCCACTATTTTAAGGTTTTACATACTCACTTTATGACTGTACTTTCGGCAGTATATCTCTGCGCTCTTGATTTTCACTTTCGGTTATGTATGGTTTATTTCTAATAGAGATTGGATCTATAAAGTCTGATCTTTTTATAGGCATATATAGGAAGGGCTAAAACATACCATGCAGTCTTTGTAGTAACTTCACTCATTCACACGTACTCAGTTATTTTATGTTTTCATTACACCTTGGTATCTTAAGAAAGGAAGAAGTGATTTTTCTTCTGAAGATCTGTTTTGCTGGGAACTGGTTGTGAATATTGAGAGATGAATGGCATGCTTGAAAGACTGCAGTTACAGAATTTGTTTTCTGCAATTTATTTGTTCCTTAAAGTAATTAATATAATTGGTGAAAAGAATAAGAAATGTATATTATTTGCTAGTATCTTTCAAAACAAATAATTACTATGGAGGTCCATTAGAAGACATTAGGTATTACAATTATGTAGTGCTGTTTTTGGAGAATAGTTTTCACTTGGTACCGAACTGTAACTTCAAAAATCTTGATGGAAACTTTACTGAAGAATTGAGTTCCCCAAACTGTATATAAACAGATTGTTTGTGACTTAAGGTTCAGCTTAACAGTGTCCATGTGTAATTGTTTTGATATATATGCATGCAAAAAAAGGGAATCTACCTTCTTTCTTTATGCTTTCATAGACTTTGTACAATGTTTTAATACCTGCCTTGTTCTTTTGTTTTGCAGTCTTTGAAGAAGGTTAGAAAAGACCCTACAGTTCTCCCAATCTGCATTACAGTGTTACTCTCATATCTGCCTGAGGCTGGCCAGTATTCTAGTTTCTTTCTGTACTTGAGACAGGTAAATGTTGGTCTCTTCGCGTCTTACGAAGGATGTTTAAATAAGTATTCCCTATGACTTCTTTGTTGTTGTAGGCTTTGCTTAGAGGCCTGCTTTCTGACAAAGTAAAACTTTAAAATTAAAGGCAGGGTGATTTGCTAAGCCAAAACTGAGTAACACTTGACTCCTGATGCATAAACCCTGCAATATTTTAAGCACGTGTTTACCTTAAGCAGGCCTTTGTTCTCATCCAGTACAGCAGTTTCTGAGTCTGTCTTGAAGTGGGATCTTGCCTGTCAAAGACCTGTTATGTTTGGGGGAGGGATAGAGAGCTTCAGTTTCCAGATCTATGACTTCTTTTGTCTCCTTTTTTTTTAAGGCAGTTTTTTTTTTTTCCTTTATACTTTTCTTGGCAAAGAGGCAAGTTAGGAATGATTCTTGAAAGTGGACACTTCCTGAATGGATCCTGTATAAATCTAGATTATAAGCAGGGATGAGTGTTTTCATTGAAAAGATATTTACTGCAAGTAATTGTCCTGGATTGTGTTTGGCATTTGTTTCACACAATTTCTGCTTCTCTACAGGTTATAGGCTTTGGATCTGCTAGCATTGCGGCATTTATAGCTGTGGTTGGCATTCTGTCCATAATAGCTCAGGTGAGCTTTGTTTCCTAATGCTTCATTTAAGCTCATCTAAAAACTTTTTACATGCTCTAATATGTCAGTGTATCTTGCATTCACTAAATGTTGTATTCATGATACAGTCCGTGTAAATTTCTTACTTTGTATAAGCTTTCCTTAGTAATACTGGATCTGGACGTCAGAAAGATAAAATTTGCTAAACTTGGATCAGTAAATTCATTGGAAATCTGACTTAAAATCATTAAAACAATACAGGAAATTTGTTACTAAATGCAAGACATTCTGAAAGGGAAGTGCCTTACATGTTCAGTTGGTTTGTGCTATCAAACTTGCATATAGGCAGTCTTTCCAGGGTTATTTAGGCTCAGCTTTGAGGCTGAGGAGCTGTAAGGACTTGATATCTTCTTGTCATATTTGTTAATTCGCAACAGTGAGCTGATTTTTCAACCAATCTTTTATGTCTTTTGTAAATCCAAGTTTTCATTATGTGATCTTTGATATCTTTATGGATACAGTTTGTCTTGCGTTCTGATGACAAGAGGAGGAATGGCATATGGAGTATGTTGTACCCTTGCTGCCATTCTTAGCAGAACGAAGGTCTTACTGTTTTGATGTAAACAACACATTCATCAATGTTTACCAGTTTTCCTGGTGTCAGTTGTGGCCTTCATTAGCAATTCAAGAAATTATTTTAATCTTTGTGCTGTGGTTTGTTCTGAGGCTATTGTGTGCACTCACATCTGCCAGTCAGATGCAGACCAGTATTTTTTAAAAATCTCTAGGATGGCTTTCTGTCTGGTTTATAATTTTCAGTGTTAAAATGAAGAAAATATTTTGATTTTTGAGCTTTTTGAAGAGTACAGCTTACTGAAGTAATCTAGACCTATTGACATAATCTTTGCTTCATAAATACTGATTTGTGTTGGCGTGTTGGGTAAGAAAGAACTGAACACTTAAAGGTAGAATTACTGTATTTTTTCTATGTAGCATTCAAACTAGAAATGAGAAACAAGAAAGCTAGGGTGAGCAGTTGTCCTTGGCTGGATGACAAATGCCCACCAAGCTGCTCCAGCACTCCCCTTTCCAGACAGGGAAGAAAAATTAAGGTAAAAAACAACTCTTAGGAGATAAGGCAGCTTATTAAAGCAGAAGAAAAAGTTTAGGTGTGCACAAACAGGGGAAAAAATAAAGGTTTATTTTCTGCCTCCCATGAGCTAGCAGTGTTGAGCCACTTCCCGGGGAGCAGGACTTCCACACACGTAGCAGTCGCCCTGAAAGGTAAACGTCATAAATAACAAATGCCCCGTTCCTCCTCCTTTCCTTAGCTTTTGTATCTGAGCTGATACCATTTGGGATGAGCTATCTCTTTGGTCAGTTTGGGTCAGCTGGCCAAGTTTTGTCCCCTCCCAGGATCTTACCCATTCCCAGTCTGCTGGTGTGGGGAGAATGTTAAGAGACAGCGCTGATGCTCTGCCAGCGCTGCTCAGCAGCAGCCAAAGCACTGGTGTGTTAACAACACCTTTCCAGCTACCCACAGACCAGTGGGAGCTGCTGTGGGAAAATTAGCTGCATCTCACCCAAACTCAATACAATCAGGAAGAGAAGAGAGGAAGTGTATTCTGCTCTGCAGTCCTGGTTCCTGTTATTTCTCTGTATTTTTCTGAAGCATTGCTGAGTTTCTCCTGTTAAAGAAAAGTGTGTGGTCCATTAACTGAATCAAGTTGTCCATGTGGACTTTGCTTTACTAGGAAATGTCTGCTTCTTGCTGTGAGTGTCTTGTATCTGAATTGGATCTCCTTTCCCCTCAGCAGTAACACTTCTAAAAAATGGAAGTACTGATCTTCGGTTAGGATTAGCTTTCATGTGCGAATGAAAAGGTCATATCAGTTATGTAAAGAGTCAGTAGAAAATGTAATTAATGGTGCCTAGGAATTGGCCAAATTTCAGTGTATGTGATGCAGGTGACAAAGCAGCAGGATTTACTTGTAAGTTTAAATGTAAATTTGCAAAATAATTCAGCTGACCTAAGGAGTTTACTTTCTTCTGGGCTAGCAGTCTTTTTTTTCTCTAGTATTTGTAGATACTGGTAAATTCAAGTTGTGTCCAGCCTGCACTGTCTTTGCTTGGTAACAGCTTTTATTTTGTGGAGTGCTCTATTCTGTAATACAATAGGCTTGTCGAGGTGAAAATGAAAGCCTGTTTGCATTGGAAATAGACACTGTCATCTAATATACATAGAGAAGGCAGTACATATGCTTCTGGATGTCCCAAAGTAGTAACCCTTTAAGTGTTAATAATATCTGTACATTAAATGTTGAAATGACTTGTCTGTATTTTGGGCTTAATACAGGAGGAGAAAGAGGACAAATGGTATGAATTTTCTCATCATTTGAAAGGTCCTCTGAATTACTTTGCATGGGAGAAGTTACTTTAGCATGAAGTAACTGACTTTTTATAACAACTTTTGGTTGAACTAATTTCTCTTGCAGACTTTGTTTCTCAGTATCTTGATGAGATCTATAGGGAACAAAAACACAGTTCTCCTTGGTCTTGGCTTTCAGATCTTTCAGCTGGCTTGGTATGGTTTTGGATCTCAGTCTTGGTAAGCATACCTTTTGCTATGTAGACATTTGTTAAGGAACTGAAAGGCTTTTTTTTTTCCCCCCCAACAAATTCTACTTCTAATTCTGTTGTCATGGGTGTTTGAGTGTTCTGTGAATTAAGTATTCCCATTTTCAATACTGTACCAAAATTTGGTCTGTATTTTGCATATGTGGGAATGATAGAATTTTGTGTACTTACAGCCCTTTTGAAAAGGGAGTCTTTGCGACATTTTGTTCCACTGAGTATTAAGTCTATGAATGTAGTTAAAACTTTTTCTTAAACTCACAAGCTAATAAGTGGCATGTTTTCTCTAGTAATTCCACTAGATCTATTTTACTCATTAGGTATTGGACCTATACTTGTTTTTGTAACATATGCTGTTACTCCACCTATCATCAGTCTTAGAAACTATCTACAGTTTCTTCTGTTGTGAACTATCTGGAGTTTCTTTGGTCTTTAAGTAGAGACAATTGGAATCATAAGTGAGAAAATCTTAATCTTTACACAGTATGTCCTACTGAGAGGGAGGAGTGCTTGTCAGTTATCAAGAGTACTTCTTAGTCAGTTGTAGAAGCTAGAGAATTGTCTCACTGGGACACCCTGGGAAATTGTTCCTTTGTACAATGTTAGGAGAAGAAAGCCCACTTCACTCCCATTCCCGTTTTTTTCTCTGCTAGGATAAAATCAAATCAAATGTGCTTCTCTTCCAGCAAGTTCAAAATAATATATGGTAAGGAACAGGAAGATAACCAGATAATTTCCAGTTCTTTAGGTGTTTTAATATGTATATTTTGAAAGGGAATGAAGTGTGAAATAAGGGTGCTCTTGTGGAAGTGTGGGGAGTAATTATAACGGCAGTCTCATTTTGAATTCAAATTGTGTATTTAACCCAGGATGATGTGGGCAGCGGGAGCTGTAGCAGCGATGTCAAGCATTACATTCCCAGCAATTAGTGCTCTGGTTTCACAAAATGCAGAGGCAGATCAACAAGGTGAGTATTTGATAAGTTGCTGTTTATGCATCAGACTGCTATTTTCCCTAGAAAGCAGAAGAGTTACCTAGGTGTACTTTTCAAGTTATCTTTGTGTGTTTTCACTTGGTAGTACCTGAGGAAGTCTGCTAGTCTATGTAGAGAGGAAGGAAGTGCACAAATTTATCATATTTGCATTGTAAAAGACATAATTTCTCATTAGCTACTTCTTGTCTTTCTTTCTGTAAAAGTACTATGAAGGCAACAAAAACATTCTCTTTCTTTTCTCTTCCTGTTATTATATGCAGTATTCTCAAAGTAAACAGTGAGGATTAATGTAACAATACTACCTTTTTAATTACACATTTTACCAGATTGAAATAAATGTAGGAAAGAAGCTTTATTTTTTTTTGTAGAAAAGTTGACCCTATTTGATACAATACTTCAGATTTTCAAGGAATAGAAAGGGATGCCAGCGTAACCAGTTAATCTGAGAAAATGCAGGATTTACTGGTTTTGATGTGAAAAGCAGTGTACAGTCAGAAATTACTCCTCCTTTAAAGTGAAATGAGAAGACATCACAAATGAAAACACTGGTAAAAAGACTCCATGTTGTTCTCAAATTGAACTTGAATTTAGTATTCTCTTTAAAAAAATGCTTACATATAAATTTTGAGTATCAGTTATAGTTTAGCTTTGTACAACATGAAGTAGGTAATGCAGGTAAGCTGAGAAGTACCAAGGAGATACTGTTCCAGGAGGTGGATTTCTGTTGAAAGATGCAAAAGGTGGTATTTTACATGGGTTTTTGTAATTATTACCCTCTCTCCCATTTTTTTTTGAGACATTTTAAAGATTTTTAAAGACTTGTTTTCTGTTTACATCGGGAAATTACTAGTTTAGTTAAGCAGAACAGAAGCCATTTGAACTTTGATTTTACATAGAGGAAACTGCTGTTAATAGCTAAGGCTTTCAAGACTGAGGTTTTGCCACCTAGTGGCATAAAGATTTTAAACTTTCATATCATCACCTATGAAGTAAAAACTTTTTTTGCATGTTTTCTTTTCCTCCCAATTTACAAATTTCTGCCTTAAGAATGAAGCAGATTATTAATATTGTAAAATAGCATTTTTAGACTCTTATTATGTGAGGTTAATATCATCAAAACACTTTTTGCACTGTTGTCACAATTGCTTAATGAAGTCGAAACAGAAGTGTACCTATAGCACGTTGATTAATCAAGCTTTAAAAAGAATCCATTATAAAAGTGCAGTCAGCCAAGTATTGTGAATTTACTGCTGTGTACTTAATTTACTTCCCTGAATAGGTTACTTGGTATTTAAATAAATACTGGTCACAATTTGTGCATATTTTCCCAGTCACAATTCTTAACACTTAGGTGCATTATTCTAAATTTCACTTGAAAATAAATTGAATGGGAGCCACATTTAAACGCTATCTTCGCAGTCTTCATTGCAGGCTTTGGGTAAGAGTGGAAGAACTCTAATATTAAAAATTAAACCTGCACATAAATTTCTTTATCATAATAATGAAGTATTATCCAATAATAAAAATAATAATTCTTCCAGTATTCTGCAAGTGTAGTGACAGAACTATGATGTGCAGAGGATTATTTTAATCCAACAGATTTGTCTTCAATAAACTTCTTACATCTTAGAATGTAGAAATAATTATGATATGCTCTATTTTGGAACAAGTATTAGAATACACTCAGAGCTCTTGGCTGTGAGCATTTCTTCCTTGCTTAAAAAAAGAAAATCCTACTGGTTTTTTTCCTCATTAGGTGTTGTCCAAGGAATAATAACTGGAATAAGAGGATTGTGCAATGGCCTGGGACCAGCACTGTATGGCTTTATTTTCTTTGTCTTCCATGTGGAACTCAGTGAATTGCTACCTGATAACACTTCTGAAGCTGAAACAAAGCAGAATCCCAGTAATAAGGTTAGTTCAAAATTTGGTGTAGAATTTCCTCTGTAGAATTCATTGTACCAGAAATCTGTCTTTTTGGTTGATTTAAAATCTTAATTATTTAATAAAACTGAAAAGGAGAATTGAGTCGTTTAAGAACAAGGTGTTCTTGTTCTTAAACGACTTAATTCTCACTTTTCAGTTTTAGTAAATAATTCAGATTAAGATAATTTAAATGTGATAATAAATACTTAGATTTATAGTAGTAGCAGCATTGGTTTCGGTATTGTAACAGTACCAGGTAACTTATTTTGATGTAAATTTACTGGAACTTAAGTTTGAGTGAGGTTGCATCATTATGATTATCCACAGGAAACCCTTACAGCAAAGAGAGGAGTTGTTGGCTGTGTTGGAGAGTAATAATAACACTTGGCAATGCAATGACAAAGGGCAGCTTTTGAAAGATTTTTACTCTTCTCAGTGAAACCACAATTATGTGGTTAATACTCAAAAGCTGCTCAGATGAATTAGCTCTTATACTGCAAATGAGGGTATATTAATTTGTGGAAGTTCATTTCTTCTTTGAGTATTTGTGTGTGTAGCACCTCTTGAAGATTTAATATCATCAAAATATATTTTTGATATGTTTATATTCTTTATATGTGCAGACCATCAGCTGAAAATTTAAGCCTCTGATTGTAACAAGAATTGAGGCAAGGGAAATACCTGGTTACTGTATACTTATTTTCAGGTATTTTCCCACTTTATTTGAGAAGAACTCCTACATTTCATTTGGTAGAATAAAAGTACACAGGATTGACAAGCTTCACCTTTGGTTTTATCTAATTTTAGTTTACACAGATACAGAAAATTTGTTAAAGATTAAAAAAAGCTGGATTGCTGACATTTTTCTTTTGTAGAGTTTTGCCATCAAACCTGGCTGATTAAAATTTATGTTAAAACCTTTCTGGTGTTTGTTTTTAGTTGGGGCTATGAAATGTGGGTAAGTTTTGTTTTTGAACTTTAAAATAAACTGCTTAGAAGCAAGAGACAATAACTCCAAATACTGAGTTATCATACATGAGTAACATGTGTCAGCAGTGAGAATGGTCTCACTGTTATTTTGCTCACCTGTATATTGATTTTTTTGGGATGTTTGTTTATTTGGCTAACTTGATTCTAGATATCTCAGCCATGGAAAAGTGAAGCTAAGGTTATTGACTACTTGTACTTCTGGATGTTGAAATCTTATTCTATTAATGTTCAGAGGAGTCTTGTTGATATAACAAGCATGTTGCCTAAAGCAAAAAAAAAATTACAAAAAAGCATCAAGTCAACATCTGTTTCATTATCTAGGCAATCATACTTTCAGTTGAAAATTTTATGTGATTTTCATTTTTCGATCAGTTTGGAGATCAGGTGAGGAATTTGTGGGGATTTTAGATTTAGAAAATTCACTTTACAGTGCACATAAGAACTTGTTTGCAAAAATTTTATAGCCCCCATAAATGTGCCTGTCATGATCTCCTGCCTTAGTGGTGTAGTTCATAATACAGAAGTCAATGTCTGAAAAATGAATTCTTTATTGTGCTTGTTTTTCTGCAGAGAGCGATCATTCCTGGTCCCGCCTTCCTGATTGGAGCCTGCATTGTTCTCCTGGCTTTTCTAGTTGCCTTATTTATTCCTGAGAACAAAGCCAGCAGTACCAAAAAACATAGCAACAGCATCAGCAGTAGTCAGAGTAACAACCTAGACCAAAGTAACGAAGAGGACATTGAACCATTGCTGCAGGATAGCACTGTATGAGGGCTAAATTCTGAGGGGCCGATGGAACAAATTCATGCACTGAATTGTAGCTCTGGAAGCTTGGTGGGAGGTGCAGAGTATCCTGCCTTTGAGGAGAAGGCAACTGTGACAGGAGGTCACTTGCTGTATGCTACCTGAGGTTGATGCATGCAGGAGTGGTTTTTTAGAACAGCAGGTCACAAGCTGGTGTGATTCTACCCAGTATTGAACTGCAAATGCTGTGTCAAATTCTGATATTGGGTAGAAACGTGAATACAGAGACAGATATTTTTTTAAAAGTTTGAATGTTTAGTTCCCAAAATTGCAAGTCAATGCAAAATAAACAGGTTTGAGTCAGAGCAATTTCAGCCATCACTATAATAGGTTGTTTTACATTTCTTATGCCTTTTTGTCTGCATCTATGCCACATGTAGTCTTCATAGCATGGGAGGCACTGATCTCTATATAGTTTTGGTACCTGAAATAGTGGTTATCAATGAAATGCTCAAGTATTATTGACTAGCAAGAACTCCAGTAGTTACCAGAAAGTAGTGATGAAAGTGAAATGGCAGAATTGTCAATGTGTGTTGATCACACAGGATAGTACTTAGCCATAAATGAAGGTCATACAGAAACCTTAAAGCCACATTGTGGAATAATCAGTTGTGTGCAGTTAAAACAAATCCAGGTGGCACCGAAGAGCCAGATCCCATTAATATTTTGTTTATAAAAAGTATATTTTAATATTAAAATGAGCAGTGTCAGAAATAGACAATTCTGAGTGGATGCCAGAGTACTTTACATCAAAATACGTATGCACTGCATTTTGTCACTTTATCTGCCATATAAACTAATTTTTCCTATTAATTCCTTTCACCACTGCCTTAACTGCTTTTTAGTGTTCAGTTATTAGTCATATTCAGCCTTCATATCACTGTCTTACCTGCTGAATATCATGGATATATTCATATATTTTTTTCTAAAAGATGCTTCAAAGGAGTGATGAATTATAACAAATGTGCTAATTTTTAGAGACATTTTATGAAGAACACAGAGATTTATATGTATTTTGCTGCAGTGTAAATGGACTATTAAACTCAACTTTGATGAAGTACTCCTATGAATGTTTTATATGTATACAATATATGTAGATATTTGTAAGGAGTTTTAATTTTTTCAGATGGAGTGCTGTGTAAATCATGTATTTATAAATGTAATGAGGGTACAGACAGTTAAACAGTTTTTTAAAAGGCTTGTGTATTGACTGAACAAATTTTAAAAATATATATTTTGAAACTTGTTCCATGTTGAGCGCAGATAAGAAACTTTTTGTACTATGCAGGTTGGTTTTTAAGTTAATAAGCTTCCTAATGTGTAATAAATATAAATACCAAGCTTTCTAGGTTTCGTGAGTAAGTGTCTGTTTTTCCAAGTTCACTGTTGTGCCTTGGCTGCTTCAGAGCAGACGTGGGTTTATCCTAGTGTTGGATGACAGTACCTGAATTCCTGTTCTGTTGTGTTGTGTTTGTGTTATCAAGAGTGGTGAAAAGCATGCTTTGCTTAGAAATTCCATGGGTTCCTGTCGTGTTACCCACTGGGGCGGAGAAGTGGAGAATGAAAGTACAAAAAACCCTGAGAATAATTTCTGATCTGAACACTACTGCAGAATTAATAGCTTTTTCTGAGGAGGCTTACGTAGAAAATTCAATTTTTCTTTGAATTTTTTGTAATTCAAGCCTGGGCTTTTATGCTGGATAATCTTTTTTTGCTGCAGGCCAGACTGCAGTTGGGTAAGTTTTGCGTGATCCCAGCTTAGAATGCCTTAAACTTGATATATGGAATAAAATACAGATATATTAGTGTTAAAAGTAGCAGTTGTCAAGTTTATTACTGCTTATAGTATCCCTGCAATGGATTGAATTTTTGAAGTAGAATCTCAAAATCACAGAATGGTTGGAAGGGACCTTTAAACGTCATGGGACAGGGACATCTTTCACTAGAGCAGGTTGCTCAGAGCCACTCTGTCCAACCTGACCTTGAACATATCCAGGACTTTTAGGAATGGATTATCCATAGCTTCTCTGGGCAACCTGAGACAGTGCCTCACCACCCTTTATTGTAGAGATTTTCTTCCCTTTGTTCAAACTAAACTTTACTCTTCTGATTTTAAAACTCTTACTCTTTGTCATGTTGCTACATACCTTGGTGAAAAGCCACCTCCTATCCTAGAAGTCTATTTTGTATATTGAAGGGCTCACCCCAGAGCCTTCTTTTCTGCTGCTCAAACAGCCCCAAACAACCCCAGCTCTCAGCATGTCTTCACAGGAGAGGTGCTCCAGTCCTTCAGTCATCTTTGTGGCCTCTTCTAGCCAACAGCTCTATGGTTTCCTGTTCTGGGGAATCCAGAGCTGGATGCAAAAATAAGCACACACCCTTACGCTATATAAATTATTATATGTACTGCTCTGCTAATTAAGTACACAAAAATGGTAAGCTATAGATGAGATAAACAATTTTCAAATATTTTTATGAGTAGTGTAAAGTATTTTTCTGTTCCCAGTAGAAAATTAGTTAATGATGCTCAAAAATACCTGATGCCTCATTATTTTTAGGAATTTATGTTCAACACAGTGTACAGGGATTTTAAGATTTGGTTCTAAGTTAATTTATCTTGATTTTAAACTTCAATATGTATTTAATATCTGTTTCTAGTATCTGTCATTACTGAAACAGATACCTCACAAAGATATTGATCCAAATGGAAAGTGTGTTGAAGGCTGTACTTACTAAATCATGATCCTTGTTTTTCAGTCCTGCCCACTACTTAGGCAAAGGTGTATTAATATTCAGGTTAATGCTCAGCTAGGAAGTTTCCATTTTTCCTGATGTCAGTCAGTTTGATTTGCAAACTGATTGAAAGGTCTTGAATTTTTGTGTTAACAAATTGATTAAAAAACTTCCCTGTGGAAGATTTTTTTAAAATGGGTTAGAAAGTTACTTCCCTGTAGAAATGTACAGATAGTAGAGGTTTTTATGGCTGAGACTTCTGCACTTACTTTTGCAACAAAATTGCATGATGATGGAAACATTTTCAAGCCTGCGTTTTCAAAATGCTCCCTCCATAAAATACCTTTATTTTAAAAGAAAATTTTTCTTGCTTATTGTTAGAACAATACCTTTATCTTGAAGAGACACATTGTATGTTTTTATTTTTCAAAAATATTGGCATAGTTCTGGTAGGCCCTTTTTGTCACAGAAAAGGTCAGGAGATGTGGAGCAACTGCTTTTCTTTCCATGAAAGAAAAATGTAAGTTTCACATGGGATAACCAGCGAACACCTGTAGCATAAAAGACTTCCATGGTAACTCCCCATCTATTTCCAAAGTACTGTAAAGATTCTAATATTGAAAGGTCTTGTTTTTATACAATTACCACATTGATGACAATGTAGGACTTTGTGTGCTTTTGTCTCCAGTTTATTTGCCGCACCAGCTTGCACATGAGTGACTCAGTGAATAAATTTCACTCTTGCTGTAACCTTATCCTTAGATCCCTTTTTTCTAAGGGTTTCTATTCAAAGCAGCCACTTCATCAGTGGTTACACTTGTACGGTTTTTTCACCAAACAGAACTCTAAATAAAGGAACAGTTTACTGTTGAGCAGCTGCCATTTCTATTACATCTTTTTATCAGGGACTAAAATGTTGTTCTTTATGTACTCAATAATGTAAAAAAATCTAGCAAGTATCTTAAACTGAGACAAGATAGGAGCACTTCTAGCTTCAAATCTCCCACAACCCATAACTTGTTCTAATTTGTTTCTTCAAGCCTTCGGCACTCTTCTTCAAACTTCAGAGTGTTTTCTGTGAAATCTGTGAAATAATGGATTGAATATCACAGGACTTCAAACATTGCTGAAAAAGCTTATGAAGGTTGTTCTTTATGTCCTTGATGACTAATTTGTAAATGCCCTGTTAATCCTTGTGGCTCCATACCATTGTTAGCTAATGCCTAAAGGTACAATATACACTTAAAAAGAGGTTCATTGTTAGAAATAGCACTAGTAGATTTGTATTTCAAGTACTTACTTTGACTGTTTTCAATTTTTTTGACCAACTTTTTCTCAAATCTACTACATTGTGTGTGATATTACCATGCAAAGTGGTTGATGAAGGACTTGCACTAGAAGCAGAAGTATCACCTCTGGAACTTGTCTGTTTGTGCTTGTATCATTTGTGTTACCTTGGATCTGCATTGGTTTTTTTTACAGACCGTTTTTGAGAGACCGGGTCATTTTGTGAGAGTTAGTTCAGTTGCAAATAGGTAATACAGTCTACAGGTGTGCTTTACTGGGCACATGTAAATGTCAATACACTGAAAATGAAAGGAGTCTACCTTGAGTGTGACCGTCCAGCATACACACACGTGACAGTGCAGTGTCAAGATATGTTATATATTAGTAAAGTTGTAATTCTTAATTCTTTTAGGTGGTAAATAAAATACTTTTAACTAAAGCTTTCCTCCTTGTACTCCTGATGTGTGCTTAACCTCTATGTAGGAGACCATTGCTCCAGAGCATGTTTTATTGCGGTGTAACAAAATGTAATAAGAGTTCTTCACTTCTTCGGTGTGGTAATAGGCATGCTTCTTTGGGGCAGCTGCTGACCTGTGTGTGGAGCTGTGCTTCTGATACAGAGAAACAAAGTTCTAGCTGTTCTGATAAATTTACCTTTCTTTGTTTTTTCTTTTTTCTTTTTTAAAATTTTATTGTTTTTCAGAAGAAATCAAATACAGCCCCCCCCCCAAAAACCCTAACAAACAAACAAACAAACAAAAAACAAACAAAAAAAACCCCAAAACCCAAAACAAAAACAAGCAGGGAAAGACATAATGAATTAACAGTACAAAGATCTGGCAAACTATACTTGGGGAACTTCTTTCCTTTTCCTCTGTCCTCAGAGATTTTGCTCTGTTGTGTACATGCATTTATTGTGAAAATATAATGCTACTGTATTTTGATTATAATATACTAAAAGATCATAATAAAACCTGTGATAAATAAACTTATTACTTAGATTGTTTTAACAGGCATGTTAAGCAATCTGTTATATATATACTAGCATCATTATGTTTCCTAACAAGAAGAGAATTTGATTCTAAAAGTTGTTTAAAATTTTTGGTCATACTTTTCTGTTTGGGCCCAAAAGCTTTCACTCACAGGATGGCTAACCTGAGACCCTTCCTGGTCAGCCTGAAAAAGTTGTGAAGCGGGATGAGTAGATCCGCAGAATAGCCTATTTCTTATGTGATTGAGGAAACTGAGCATGACTTCTAGTCCTCTGTTTAGTGGCGTGCTGTCTCGTGGGTTCTATTTCAGGAGCTTAGTGGCAAGATTGATCTAAGAGTAAAATTTTGACTCCAGCATGTGTAAAGAACTAAATTAAATCAGTTTTTTATTTCCTAGACAATTTTTCTTGAACAAGTCGTACAGAAAAGAAGGTGCTGTTTGTCTTCTCCCATTGTCTAAAAAGAGTAGTCTTGCTCTGTTTTCTGAAAGAACCCGCAGTAAGATAATGGAAGAGAGGCATGGTTCAGGGTACAGTTCCAGGCCTAGCATTGCTGCTTTGCTGCCCTTGCAGTCTATTTTCTGTTGCTGTAAAAGTGCCTTTATATATTGCATTTTCAGCACTAGCACCTTAAAGCAAGTATGTTAAAATTCTTCCTTAATTTGAAAGTAAACACTGCATCACCAGCTGAATCTCTGGGAAGTACAGAGCTGCATGATTTAAGTGCAATTGACTGCGTTACCTGCTAGCAGTTTGGAAGTCAATATTTTTTATAGTCCTTTTTTCTGTTGACGTGAAAAAATGGCCACTTCTGATTGCATACCCCAGTGAGAGTTTAGGCTTATGGATTTCAAAAAATTGTTTGTATCTGAAGTGTCCCTTGACTGATGCTTGATGTACACCTTACTGCTTATATGTCAATATAATTGTGTTAAGAAACAGGCTGTAAAGAAAACTGTGCTGGTAGCTCTGCTCATCTGAATGTAGGCAAAAATCTGCTCATCGGGACCTTATTTGATGATGATGCAAGAAAAACTGTTGGTGAATGACAGGCAGGCAACATTATTCATGACAAAGTACTTTTCTACACATGTGGAAAGAGTTGATTTTGAAAACTTTGCGGTGGTTTTATTGTTTAATCCAGAAAATCTATTTTAAAGGAAGTTTTAAAGGCAATTTTTTTTTTCCCTTCTCCTCCTCCTAGTTTTAATGAAGAGTATTTTAAAGCATATTTTACACTTTGAAGCAAGTCAAAATGTAGTCTTTTACTGCAGTCTTTTCTGGAAGTCCTGATGAGTTCTCTTTAAGTAAGAGAAATGTACTCATATATGGGGGTGTCTGCTTTATCATATGCAGGTGCCATTTTTGGTAACTTAATGCTGTTTCTCAGTGTAGTGGTTCAAACATCTTCTGAAAAGCAGTGAAGGGAAAAAAGCAAAACATGACAAAATTGTTTTAGTAACAGTCTGAAGTGTTAAGCACTGAAGAAAAAAGTTACACATGCAGGTCTAAGCATCCTTCCATGTTGCTTAAAGCCCAAAAGCAGCTCTTTGTTGCTGTCTTACTTCTTTATGCCTACATAATAAACAAAATGTATTTTTTCATCATTGGCATCATCTGTAATTGGCTTATAAATAGCTGAAACATCAAACTTGCCCAGCTACCTACTCCTATTATGCTTTGTGCTCATGTTTTAATGCATTGTGTTAATTCAGTGCATCTAGTGGTTCCAGAAAGTTCAAAACATGTATTTAAGAAGAATAGTAGCATATTTTAGGTACAATATTTAAATATGCATTCAAAAGGTATACTTTATATATTTTTTTAACACTGAAAGAAAAATAAAACTGGAAGGGAAGATTGAGAAATATAAATATTCACTAGATTATGCCACCTAAAGTGAATTGCATTCTGCATATCCTTGTCAGGCACACATTTTGACCTCGGAGAGATGTTGCAGGCCTCTGTGCAGTCCTTAGAAGAAAAAGCTGTTTGCAGAGCTGATAATTTGTGATTTTAACTGAGTGGTTAAGGATTTAATCTTCTTGGACAACAGATTTCCATTTTTCCTCAAGAAGTAAGCTCTCCCTACCAATGAGTTAGCTTTCATTTTTCAGACATGAAGGCATGTTTGGGAAAGCACCTTGGGAAATACAGAGCACTAGAAACTCTTAATGATCCTGGAACCAAGTAATCAAAAATAAATTCAGATTTTTTCCTTATTTTCAGTACAAATCGCAAAAACCAGAAGATGTTGCAAGATCAAGAGAAGAACTTAATTTTTAGTTTTAGAATAATTCTGAAATTATCTGTCTGTGTATGAAATACATCAACAGCACCACAGCTGCCCTTCCTGAAGGTGACAGGAAAGAAAAATGTGATAAAGGTCAGACTGTCAGGCAGCCTATTATGAGCAAAACACTTTCCTAGGATAGAGCCTCGCCAAGGGTGGGCTGGTTCCACCTTGACATTACAGCGTCTGTCAAAAGGAAAAACAACTCATGACTCCAGGTAATAACTGAAGGTAGTAAAAACAACTCATTTGCCCTATTTCTTCCATCTCTAGGGGGAAAAATACATCAAGCTACCATGTCGCAATCATATTAAAAAGTTCTGCACAGTTGCCTCAAGCAGTTGGTTGAGGTCTTTTACTTTATTACAAAATACACAAAAGTAAAAGGTTATCTCTAAGTTTATGGAAGGAGCCCATGGTAAATATATTTGAATTTATTTGGCTTTATTCAGTGTTAAACATAGTCATATTTGGAGAAAGAGCAATAAAAATGGAACAGTGAAGATGTGTACCTTTAGAGGTAAATTTTTAAAATTCTGTTTAAAATTTTTTCCCTAATTGCAAAGGCTCCAGACTCAACCTAAGAGTTTCGGCCTATGTTACTGTATTTCTTGCATGATTACCAGAAATGCTAAGCTACCTAGAGCAGAGTGCAGGTAGGATAATTAAGTGTATTAAAAGTGCATTTGACAAAGCATGGTATTACTGAAGAAAGAGAAGGAAAGAAGACAGCATGACTTTCTAACCAACTGAATTTTCAAACCTGATAAAAACCTCATGAGGTAAGCAAGGTTTATCTGTATAAAGTAACACGAAAGACTAACATTGGTTGCAGAAAGTTTTGTTAATGTCATTTTGACAAAAGGTGTTTTCCTTGCAGACCTAGCTTTGAATGGAAATATTTTTGACATGACACTGATCAATGATTTTGGCAAAGGTTGTATCTGAAATATGTCTAGATTTTAAAATTTAAACCTATGAATCAAAAGCTAATAAGAAAATCTGCACAGCAAACTTGATCTCTGAAAACAGAGAAATGGCCTTCAAAGAAGAGAAATCATCCCCATCTGACATATCCACTTTCCTCTGATACCATGTGCCACAAACTTATAGAGAACAGGGGAAAACTTACACCTTTAGGTAACTTGTTCTTTGAGATGGAAGGCTGCTTTAAGATGGAAGATGCCACAAGTCTCAGGTGTCCATTTTGCGACTAATTCCAGCAGGATACAATTTCTTAACTACAGTACTTAAAAAACGTCTTTTATTTATTTGTTCATGATGCAATATTGTTTTCACCCTTAGATGACAATTCTTTCCTGTCCATGCAAATTTTCAGTTTTGTAGCTTTTGGTACATGACAGGTTTATCAGCAAACACCTATGCTTTAATTGGAGTGTTCTCATGCTTGTTATCAAAGGAATGTTAGTTTGATGCTATCTTGTGTAGCTTTTGTCCTACATAAAAAAAGACCTAAAAGTCTAAGGGAAGGCTGATACAGCAGTCCTATTTAGAGCATTGAATGTGCTGATCACTTAAGACTTGACTGAATTGTTTCTTTACTGCCTAAGGTTGTGGTGATAATGCCATTGGCAGGAGGGACTAAAAGTATCTGTCCCTGCTGGTTGCAGATGTCTAGAAAGCCTAGTGTTAGCAGCAAAAAATGCCAGGAAATCTTGGGTTTTGTTTTCACAGTGTCTGCTTTCACGTCATGGTCTCAAGAGTACTGTAAGGTGCAGGTGTCATTGTAAAAAGCTAGTACCACTTTATTCCTAAGAGAAATTAGTCATAGAAGAAAATCTTAGCTGAGGAAGTAGTACATCTATCCACAATCCCCAGAGTGGTATTTGAATTAGAAAGTGCCTCAAGGCACTGAGCTTCAAATACTTGGGTAAAACATCATACATGCTTCTTCGATGTTAGTCTGAGACCTTGTCAGCTCTTTTAGACGATAGAACAGCAGTGTTACATCAAAAAGATACTGAACAGTCTGATAAAATTATATCTGGCATCGCCATTAAACTTGAAGGACCACAAAAACCTTTACCAACTGGAAGCAAACTGTGGTGCTAATGCTAAATAAGACAACCCCCAGACATACTGAGGGAAGTGAAAAGTCTTTGTTGTCTCTTTGAAAGCACCTTGTTGTCTCCTTGAAAGATTGTGAAATCTGACATCAGTTTCATTAATGCATCCTGTGGATAGACTAAAAATCCTCACCTATTAATGCACAATCTTGTATAGTCTTTGTTGTTCAAGTCTTGCAAAAATTTTAGTAAGCTTGAACAGTTGTCTTCCGTTTGTGTACAGATTAACCTGGGTTTCATTAACTTGAAAAAGAATTTAATTAAATTATATCCAAAAATACTCACCCTCTGTGCTGTAGAAATGTGTTTGCTGAAACAGGTGATGGCAAGTAGAATAGACTTCCGTTTTATAATTAGATGTTGTAAATATTGGAATACCTTTGGCAAGAGTCAGCTGTTGTGTTAAATAAACTTGCAACTGGAAGTAGTCAGGCACAGGAGGAGTCATGCCTCTGTGAGGTTAGATGGCTAGATATTTAGCACATGCCCCATTATTAAAAAACAAATGGATACAAAGATAATTAACTTAGAGAATGTACAGATGTTTATACCAAAAATATTAAGACTGGTGTAACTGAAGCATTAACAGAAGAATATATTAAAGCCTTAAAAACACCCAAGCCGGGGGGTATATTATGTGTTAATTGCTACAGGATGCTGTGTATAGTTTTTCAGTCATATTCCTTGATAGTGTCCTGCGTTGACATTGGCTGGATGCCAGGCACCACCAAAGTTGCTTGCTCACTCCCCTCTGCTGCTGGACAGGGGAGAGAAATGTAACGAAGGATTCATGAATTGACATAAGGACTGGGAGAAGTCTCTCATCAAACATCATCAGGGCAAAACAGTCTCAAATTAGAGACATAAAGTGAATTTATAACTAACACAATCAGAGCCGGATAATGAGAAGTTAAAAAAGCTCTTGAAAAAACCTTCCCGTCACTACTGAGGCCTCGGGGGGTCTTAGTAGCCGGCATTGGCCCGAGACCTCTATCCCAGGAAAGGACAGAGTCCCGGAGTCCAGCCCGCTTGGACCCGAGCCACGGGGGAGCCTTCCAGCCTGCAGAGTGATAACAGCTCTGTATAGTGATATCAGCTATTAGGATTTCAGCTCTTAGGATTTCAGCTGCTGCTAGGCTTGGCTTCCTCAGGCATAGGCTTCAGGCAGATGCAGAGAGAGGAGAAGAGAGACGCCGGCTGTTCCACGGAGATGGTTTATTCAGGAGTACGTGAAAGGGCCTGGTTCTTCTTCTTCTGAGTTAGTAGGGTACAGCAAGCTACATTTATACCCTTGGCCAGGGTCCAAACTTGACCAATGGGCAAAGGTTAGAGGGTTTACAAGTGACCAATAGAAGGGTTAATAAGGTTTTTTCCTTATAGGGGTACAAAGATATGTTGCGAGTCTAGGGTCGGAACACCTCTGTGCTGCTGTGTCAGCATTCTTACTGTTAAAGCCTCCACGGTGCCTTGGCAAAGCTTGTGGCATTTATCCTCACTACTTCCTCCTTCCCAGGCTCTACCTCCTTACCCCAGTGCTACAAGAGGACAGGGAATAGGGATTATGGTAAATTCATCAGCCATGGTTTATCCTGCTGCTCAGGGGGAGGAGTCATTCCCCAGCTGCACCGTGAGGTCCCTCCCACGGGAGACAGTTCTCCATGAACTTCTCTGATGTGAGTCCCTCTCAAGAGCAACAACTCTCTGTGACCTGTGTTTAGCACATGCCCCAGTCAGTGTGCAGGAGTGAATCCAAAAGAAATCAAGATGTATGAGAGTCGTGTAGAGAGCAGTGCTGGTCCTCCATGGTGTCACGATCCGTCCTTAGGAACAGGTTTCATGATGGTTTGTGGATTTGATCTCAGGGTGTAAAAAACAGACATGGCACAGGGTATATGCTGTAATAACCAAAACAAATGCACCTTTATTGAAATGACTACAGCAAAATGTGATAGCAGGATTAAGGGAGAGAAAAAGATAAAGAGAGAGAGAGAGAGAGAAAGGGAGGGATATAACTACCAAATGCAGAGACAAAGTCCTTTGGTCCAGTCCAGTCGAAGATCTGCCTGTTACATCAGGGAGATCTCAGAGGTGTAGTCCATCTGGACTCTAATTATACTCCTTTTTGATGAGGGAAGTGGGGAATGGTATTCGGAAAGGGTACACACGATCTGTGCTCTCAGTGGTGGGTGAGAGCCATTGTCTTCATGCTCTAATGCTCACACCTACAACTTCCATCTTGCTCTGGTCAGCTTGCCTCCCCTTCACACCTCCCCCAGGTTGGGGGTTTCAGTCCCAGTCCTTGGAAGGAGGAGAGAGGCCTTTTCAAATAGAGGTTTCATGTCTCAGTCTTTGATGGAGAGGCTTCTTGCATGTCAGTCTGTCTGTCACAGTGGTTGTGAAAGAGGTGAGGGTCTTCTGTGCGCGACCACCTGAACTCGGCAGAAGTCCAGCCAGACCAAGAGGTGGGACAGCCTCCAAGGCTATTGTTGCAAAAAGGGCACGGTGCCCCCTTCTTAGCATACAGCAAACAGCACCTGTGAAAACAATAACTTAGCAATGCTCTCAGATCTCAGGGCCTTGTTGGCATGTGGCTTTCTCCTTCAGAGCCAGAGATTTTTGACAGTGGGGTCTTCTCTTCAGTGGTCCCCAATGACAATCGTGAGGCAGATGAGGGAAAATTCGGACAAACCCTCAAACATGGTGAGCCCAAGGGATTCTCACCAGGCTGCTTAGGTGTCATAGAACTGTAGAACCATGGAATGGCTTGAGCGGGACATTAAAGATCATCTAATTCCAACCTGCCTACCATGGGCAGGGACATTTTCACTGAGTCAGATTGCTCAGAGCTTCATCCAACCTGGCCTTGAACACTTCCAAGAATGGGACATCCACATCTTTTGTGGACAACCTGTTCCAGTGCTCACCACTCCCCTAGAATTTCTTCCTAAAGTCTAATCTAAACCTGCTGTCTTTCAGTTTGAAACCATTCCCCCTTGTCCTGTCAATGCATGCCCTTGTAAATAGTCCCTTTCCATCTTTCCTTTAAGGCTCCCATCAGGTACTGAAAGGCTGCAAGTTGGTTACTCTGAAGCCTTCTCCTACCCAGATTGAACAATCCAAATTTTCTCAGCCTTTCCTTACAGGAGAGGTGCTCCATCCCTCTGATCAACTTGATGACCTCCTCTGGACTTACTCCAAGAGGTCCCTGTTCTTCCTGTGAGATCTGTTCTGTCCTCTGGGACCCCAGAGCTGGATGCAGGGTTCCAGGTGGGCTCTCCCCACAGCAGAGCAGAGGGGCAGAATCCCCTCCCTCCCCTGCTGCCCACGCTGCTTTGGATGCAGCCCAGGACACGTTTGGCTCTCTGGGCTGGGAGTGCCCATGGCTGGGTCATGTCCAGCCTCTCACCCACCAGCACCCCCAAGTCCTTCTCACAGGGCTGCTCTGCATCTGCTCATCCCCAGCCTGTAAAAGAAAAAGAGAAACCATACCTTGGTACTTCAGAGAGTGCAGCTGCATGCACAGTGTATTTGAGATAATTTTCTTTAATGAAATCAACTCCCTCTTCTGTAACATCTTGCATTGAGTTTTGCTACACTAACTTCTCATAAGTGTAGGAGTGAGTTAAAAGCCTTGCCATGGCTATTGGCATTTTAGCAGAGTGGATGATGACTGCCGAGCATTTTGCTTTGTGTTGTCAAAAGCAAGTGGTGCTACCAAGAATGAAGTCTGTCAGAGGATCATTTCTTGCATTGCTGGCAATGCTGGTTCTGAAATAGTTTGGTTTTAGTGTCTTTCCTTTATCTCAGGCAGATGCTCTAGCTGTGCAACTGCATTAGAGAAGATTTAGGAATGCTGCTTTCTGTACAAAAGGGAAGTATACATCAACAAAAGTTTTAAGTATATTAAAAAATAATAAAGCATATATATATGTATTGATGGTAGTAATTTCTGGAAGGAGGAGACTTTGTTGACCCAATACCTATTTTTATATCTTCATTAGGGGATCATATGGTACATCAGGAAGGGACTGGTATTTGGAAGCTTGTTCTGGACTTCTGGTTTTGCTTACACTTATTTTTCAAGGGATTTACTCTGAGTTACATCTAGCTTGGTCCCCTATGCTAAAAGTCTCCACCACACAGGTAGTCTGGAGATATCTAAAGATGAAATGTTTAAAGGCTGACTAGACTTTTCTGTGAAAGAGGGACTAATTGCAATGCCCAAGGCTTTTGTGCAGTGTACAGGAAAACCATCCTGTGTAAGTAAACTGTTCAGTAGAGCAAGCTAAGGGAAGGGCTTCAAAACTGCTCTGAAATAGCTGGTGTGGATTTAGCCTAAAGGGAACAAATTTTCTTTTGCCTTTTTTAACCCCTCTTTCAGATTAAAAGGTGAAATTCACCTTCTTTTTAAAAACATCTTCTAAATTAGGTCTTCGATTGTAGTGGATAATTTTAAAGGATTCTGAGTAAGGCCTCTTTGGTAGCTCTCTGCCTTTGTTGACAGATCTGTTCCTCGAGGGATAGTCCTCACATGAATTTTAATGGCAGTGCAAATTTTCAGACTACTGAGGACTTGGCCCTCAAACTAACTATTTCAGGTCACACCTCAGAATTATCCTAACTCTCAGAGTCATTTGCAAAGCTGCCTGCTGTGCTTGTACTTATCCATGGCTAGTCCTGCTGAAGTCAGAATAAAATTAAATGGGCATGTAAATCTTTGCAGAATGATGTCCTGAGGCTAGAAGAACCTTAAATAGATTGATTTTAGGTTATGTTTGCCCAGTCCTTTACAGGCAAAACCAGGTTGGTGCCGCTGTTGCATACTGCCAGTATGAGCATGGTGTGTTCCCACTTGGAACTGTGTGGGTCCCATAACCACAGCCAGCTCTGAAATGAAATCCACACAATAGATCTGTCTGCAGGGCAGGATGAATTAACACAGATTTCTTGCAAGGGAGTGATTGCTCCCAATTCTGATCCAAGTGTGAAAAGTGCAATTTTAAAACTGGCTTCAAATGATGACATAGCTAAAATCTTTAACACATTAAGATCAACAATGGCTTAATAAGAACTCTTTGGTGATAACTGTTTACACCATCATAGGCTTGCCTTTAATTTCTTTCATAATTCCTTAAAATTTCCATTTTTTCTTATGTTAATCTGAAGGAAATGTTTTCTTCCAGAATGTATATTCTGTTCTATGACCTTTACATACTGACGCACAAATGCCAACTGACTTAATTTTTGCAAATGTACTGTGGCTAGTGAAGCTATCTATAGAAATATTTAATATATGCTTTTGCAGGACATAACATTCATGTTAGAATTTGTTCTTTCTCTCCTCTTTTTCTCTCTTACTGTGTATTATTCATTACTTGGTGTTCATGTACCTTTATATCTTCATAAAAACAGCTTGTTTGAATCTAAACCTTAGATTACAGAGAGAATTCAGAAAAATGCATCATTAATATTTTAAGTATAATTATAATAAATGCATGCCTTGTTATAAATGCAGGTTCCTAAATTTTCTTAGTCTCTTTTGTATCCATTATATGTTTGTTTTGCTGATGTATGTGCCTTAGTAAGGACTCACTTCTAATGCATAAACAGTCTTTAGCAGCAACAATTGCAAAAAAACCCAAAACCATATTATTATCCAGGTGTTAGAAGATACAGCTCAGAGATGACATAGTAAAGTTAAACAACATTAATGAAAATACCATATAGTTTCCTGCACCATTGGAATCAGTGCTGGTATGAACTTAAAATTTTCATGTAATTTTCTACTAGAAAACTAAACATAAATGAAGAACTAGTATATTAATGAACTAAATGTTACCTTCATGCAGAATTTTATGTTCTGATAGCTAAGGTACTGAAATATGTTTGCAATTTATTTGTCATTTCCTTAAGCTACAACTATAAAAGGTTTTATTACATTTCAAAAATATTTAAACTGTGCTAGAATTGAGTTATTGTGCTCTGAAGTCAAGTGACCACTAGCTGGCAATGTTATACAGCTCTTCCAGTTACAGATTCATTGCATAATACATCATGGTTTGACTCAAGACCTTTAATTTTAAAAATAGAAAAAGAAATTGGATTTCAGTGGGGCTGGGCACTTCTGAATATTTCACCGCTCAGGCTCCAGTGCAGATTAACAAGAAAATAGGAAGGGCAGTGGACAGAAATAGTTTCTAAAGTAATAACCTTTGCTTATAGGATTTCTTTTGTTTCTCCAATTCAGTGTTTTTAGTTTTAATTTTGATTTTAAATGTCTTTCACTTACCTCAGACCATCCAGGGTGTTGAAAATGAAGCTTATATAATGATCTGCAAATAGCCTGGACAGTGCTGTCAGCTCTTTGAAACTCCAGTGTAGGTGTCCTTCATTGCGCTTATTTCAAGTGCCTTTCCTCCACATTCAAATGTCTTAAAACTGCATTATTTCCTGCCTATATATTACCCTTTGCTTCCTAAGGCATAATTTCATGTCTCCTTTGGCTATTAATCAAGGGAGACAAGCAATCAAAATAGTGTACTGAGGATGGCTGCCAATGGCAGGACAAGCTGGCTACATTTCTGTGCTCATGTACCAGATACATCCACTGCCATTATTCACTCTACTCATTTATTGCTGCCAGATCTCTTTCTCGTAAGTAGGTGGAGTCTCACACATGTATGAAATGCAGTGGTCAGAATCTTTTATTTCCTAATATGAAAAGAAAATGTAAATGAATGAAGCATTTAGGCAAATTAATTAAAAAACAGACAAACAAACAAAGAAACAAACAAACAAACAAAAATGGTCTTAGTATTTTACACTGTAAAGTCATATATTTTGTCCTGGAAAAAGCCAGACTGGGGAGCAGAAAGGTGACATAAATGCCTGTTTTCAGTTCTGAGAGGATTATGGAAGAGAAATCATGTTTGTGTCAGAAATTATTTTATGTACATTTATTGCGTGAATTTTGAGATTTTTATATCTGTAAGATTTTGGAACATATTGTTTGTCATTTGTTCAGTTAGAAAATAGTCTTGTGCAGGCCTTGTATTTCCTTTTCTTACTCTAGTCACTGCTGCCATTTGGTAACTTCAGAAATAAGTAAAGAACAAGGCCCTGGTGAAGAACAAATTGTTAAAAGGTAAAAATAGAGTCATTTAAACAGAGGCATTTAGAAGGCAGAGGTGCAGGAGGAGGACGTCTTGAAGTTCAACTTCAGCATGGAATAAGTTCAGCATAAAGAGCCAGTAATTTCATAGGGTGCAATTCTTTGCTAGTCCAAAGTGGTGCCCTTCACCCTCTTAATACAGGGGGAAATCTGGGCCACAGTGACTGAAGTCATCTACTAAATGACTCCTCTACACATGAATATTCCCCTGGTTTGAGAAAATTGCTACTTTTAGAGGGAATAGGTATGTGAAAACTACAGCTGTACATTAGACATAGCAAGCTTTTATCTGAAAATAAAAAGTGACTTCCAGCCAGCGATTTGACTAGTGGAGATTGGCTACAACTGGAGTGCTAGCAAGAAGACTGAGGTTTTGGTAATTAATTACTTTTATATTTCTTGGGTTTTCATGCTGATTTTGATACCTGCCAACCAGTCTTTAATATGAAAACTCTGTCTTCGATCATGGACTCCCTCTGTCCTTTTATCTTTTATCTAAAACATGCCTTCTCTCTTAGGAGAAACTGTTCCCTTTTGAAGAGTTAATGAAATGTTTAGGAATTAGGAAATTAGAAGACTGTTAAGTCAGTACTTATCTTTCTGTGCTGGATAAATTTTTGGTAGTCCTCACTGAGAAACAAAGGAACAAGCTGGAGCTCAGATTGTGAAAAGTACGCTTTCCTTCCTGCATAAGCATTCATTAAGGAGGGAAGCTTTTTAGTGAAGTGATAGAAAAGCCTTCTTACTAATATAATATAATGTAACTATTTTCTAATATTTAAAATGGGCTTAACTTATAGTAAATACGAAGATTTTTCTGATGCCAGGACACCTGAGGTAAAAATCTTCTCTATTTCTAGATGCTGGGATTTGTTTATGTTTTTTTTCTGAGTGTGCCCAAAAAACCTATTCTAATGATCTCAAACTGTAGCAGCACTTAAAATTGAGACACATACTCTAGGTTTCTTGAAGTTAAAACAGTCTGCTCCCACGGAACAGACCACAGAAGAGATCAAGTCTAAACAACATGTTGCTAAATTACATTCTTAAAGTAGTGTGCTGGGCAAAAATTGCTATTATGGGCTAGAGGAGTTTTATATCATCATAAAATGGCAAATCTAGTAATCCTTTGGTACCCAATGCCTTCTAGTTTACTTCTCCTGAGATCACTGCAGCTGCAAAAAAGATTACTAATGCTAAGTTAGTATTTTGAATTTCTATTTTCTCTCCTCTGCCAGGTCCCTAAGGCAGCACCTTCTCTGAAATGGTAGCATGACAGCTAATCAGAGAGTTCATGAAAAGATTTTGTTTTGAGAGGTTGCTGAAAGAATGAGGAGGTTGCCAGAAGTATCTTAGCAAAAATGACGTGCTCAGTTTTGGCAAAGAACTGGGCCAACAGGCACAACAAAATGGGTGGAATTATGGTGATTAAATGTAGGATGTTGTTGCATTTATTAATAACTAGTGTCTGTTACTGTTTTGACACCAATTGTAGTTCTCTGTTATTTTGTGGGTGTTCATCTGGATTTCTTGAAAAAAAAAGAATGGAAGAGTGGCAATAAGGGATCTTTTAATTTAAAAAGTTATCAAAATTGTAGAAAGAGCGTGTTGTCTATTTGTGCTGTTCTCAGAGAAGTCCACATTATAGTATAGTTCTATTTCTATAATATCTCTGGAGTTAGTCAGGGGTTTTTAACTGTAAGGATGATGATGATGATGATTAATGATGATGTTTATTGTAGACATTGTCTTGGAAAGGACAGAAAATGAAATAAAAACAAGAAAGGCTGTTTGTTTTTGAACCACTTCCCCTTTTTATCTTGTTTACTGCAACAAGAATTTAGACAGATGCAAAAATGATGTTGAATGATAACTATCTGGATTTTAGCGTGTTGTGCAGCTATTTAACTTGATGGAAGACTCTATTCTAACAGGAGCCATGCCATTTGCACATTTGCTTTATTGAAATACAGACCTCAACAGTAAGCATAAGTTATGTAAGCAAACTGGTTCCAATGCACAAAATTATGTTAGTGGTTGTCATTTCTGTGAAATGTAATTGGTTCAGATGGTCTTATCATTTCCACACTCTGCTTCACTGCACCTGATCAGTTTCTGAGTAGATTTTAGCAATATCAAATCTTATTTTAAAAGTTTCCTTTGCAATTAAACTGTTTGCTGTAGTTGCTAAAGAAATAAGATTTTTCTTCTTGTTCTTTCTGTTTTGAACATGAAAATATGAGAATTAGAAAATGTAATTTTCTTGGCTTGATCCAGAAAACTTACCAGGTAAAAAAATTGGAAATTTTTGATGATGGCTTCAGATACGACTATCCAGTTTCCATTTTATTTATTTTATAATCTGTTCAAATCAAAGATTGCTTAATATTTTCTCTGTGCTTTTACATTTTAAGGATTATTTTATTTCTCACTTGTAGCTGAGCACACATGCATGCAATACAGCAGGTTTTTCTTCATTACTATTACAGTGCATCAGACTATCTTTAAAAGGTTGTGAGTGATAGCATATTAAAAATAGAGAACTTTTGAGAATAGCTGATTCATTCTTTCCTTAGTAAGAGTAATTCCACAAAACCCCAAAAAACTTCAAACATACCCACTCCCCACAAAAAAAAAAAAACAAACCAGGGGTCTAAAGTACTGGGATTATTTTAAATTTTTTTCTTGGCCCATTATCTTTTCACCAATATCTGTGATACTTGAAAATTAACAAGTTATTGGCTAGAGTGTAAATCATTATTTTAATACTGCCCATGAAGTATACTTTATCCTGATTCTGTCTCTTATTAGTACTGACAACTTTGATTGTATATCCCTAGTGATTTGAACTAAACTGCAGTCTTTTTCTATATCAGAGATATATAAAAAGAAAACCAGAAAATAGGTTGCTTTTGTATTTAGTTCTAGAGCAACTTTTTTCAGAATGTTGGATCTTTTATGAGTGTGCAAAATTCAAAATAGGAGTTGCTAAGTGTGAGAAAATTCAGTGAAGAGTCAAGAAAAGAACAAGTTTGCTGTAAATTGAAAGATTCCAGGAAATATTTGGCTGGTAAAAGAGAAAGAGAAGGAATTGTAATTCACTGATATCTGAGAAGGGGCAGATGTCTTCTAAGAAATATATGAGAAGAAGAGATTGAAGTTATAAAAGAAGACCCAAGTTTTGGGAGTTGAAATTAGATGTATTCAGATTTAAAATGAAGACTATCACCATTGGCAATAAAGTTGTGGAACAAGGTAGTAGGTGGTAGAGTGTGTTTTCTGTTCAATTTGTTTGAGATTTAGGTTTTTCTTGATGCTGTTTAATTAAAGTGAGCCCTTAGGTTCATGGCCTGTACTATGGTATAGGATCTAGGAACACAGCAGTAACTTTCAGTATTTCCTTCTGCCCTTCTACTCTAAAATTTCTCATGAATAAAACCACTACTCTACAGTTCTGAGATAAGATTTAATATGTCATTATCTTCTGATTTTTTTTTTTTTTTTGCTATAACACTCCCTATTAGAGCTAAATTTTAAAGGACTGGTATTGATTGCACTTTCAAACATACATTTCTATGTAGTGTAACATGTGGGATAAAGAAGAGAGCCTGTCATCTGGGCAGTGTGTGGACAGGATGTATTTTACTGAGCTGCCAATCTTTATAGTGCAGCTTAATTATAAAGTCTGTGTCAGCAGACTGAGAGTGTGGCCTGCACAGCCTAGGTGAACCAACTTTATTATTAAATGTAAGGGCCGGGATTTTCAGCACCTTTGCTGTCGTCACGTCTGAGTAATCATGAAGGCATGAGCACAAGCCTGCAGTGTGCAGGAACAGCTTCTCTTGAAGCTGTGTGCACCTAGTGTGTGGAGAACAGGCAACAATTTCTCTCTAAGAATTTTTAACATTTTGGCTTGACTGATGGGTCCTGTGTGAGAGGTGATAACAGCTTCTAAGAGGACTTTTTCTTCTGTGGCCTCCCTCAAGGGTAGAAAATTGCTGAATTCATAATATCCTTTGCATTGATTTAAGTCTGGTTCCTGGGCTGGATTCTGTGGCAAAGGCATCTTATTTTAGGGGCTGATAGCCTTGCATAACACAACCCCAAAGTTAATAAAACATTAGTCTATTCATAGCTTTTCCGTTGTGACAAGCCATCTGAGGACCTGGGCTTCCTGGCTGTCCTGAGGTGAAATTCTGAAAAAAACAAATGGTGGGATGAGGGCTCAACATTTTTTCACATAGGTAGGGTAAAGATGCAATTATACATTGATAAGGATGGAAACCCCCTTTTTTCTCCTCTATAAGCGTGAACTTTGTCAGCAAAATTTTTTGAAGGCCTGGAAGGGCTTCACTTATTTCATATTTATTAGTTGTTTGCACCTGTATTACTGCTTAAAATTTATTTGCTGAATGTATTGAAATGATAAAAAGTAAATTAATTTATGACTGAAAATTATTTCCTGTTTTTATGGGTTTTTTATGTTGTTGTTTTTGGTGGTGGTATTGTTGATTTTTTTTTTTTTCTGGCACTATTGCTCTGGCAAGGATTTTCTGTAATCAGTTAAGCGTTATTATGGAAATCAGGTTTTCAGAAGCATTTGTTTTAAATTAATATTTGTTTTATGGAAGTCAGTGGTGCCGATGGGACTGATTTATCTGGGAGCAAGTGAGGAGATATTCTGTACTTTTCATAATTCCAGTTAAGTTTGTAATTGTGAAAAGATATGAAATGAGTGGTCATAAAGCACTTGGTACACTTCATGGCTTGTTTTTGAGGGTTGGCTCTCTACTGTGCCTGGAAAAATTCAGGCATGCATTCACATTTGAAATTGAATACCAGAGGTCACACTTATTTGCCTAATTATTTATTGAAGTATAAATTTCATGCAACAATATTTTATCAAACTCTTAAACTCTCAAAGTCATTAACTGGAATGAAGGTGTGAATATATATTAAGGGATCCTGCCAGTCAGTGTACATCTTTATCTGTCCCAGATGAATATTTTATATTGTTCCTTCTAATGCATGAGATGTAGAAAAATGACAGCAATGTAGAATTCACCTTGAAATAAAAATTTTCATAGATTTGTAAGTATTGATGTATTTTGGATTTTATTATAGCCATGAATAACTCTGTTTTTGCAATGCAAAAGTAGTAATTGTTTTGCTTTTGATCTTGTCTTAGGTATTTTTTTTAGAGGGAAGATTAATTTTTTTTTTAATATTTCTATTGGAAGATAGTTTTTGTAACTGTCACATTTGCCACATTCATCCCTCTTGAGAGCTTAGTGAAATCCGGAATGAATTTGATCACACTGATGTGAATTTTAAGACAATATAAAGAATAACCTGTCCCTTTTTCCCTTCCCGTTTCCTCATTTAGATAGGAAAAATATTCTTTTCTTTCCTCTAGTGAAAAAAGATTTTTGTGTTGAATTTAGAAACTGTGTTCAATAATATACAAGGTAGTTTTTCTGGTAGTATTTACAAGACATATGAGATATTTCTGTTAATATCTGTGATGACAGAGGTTGCAAAATACCTCTTTTTGTCTACATTAAGGTCTGCTTTGTTCATCCTGAGTATCATCAAAGATTAGGAGACTTAATTATTCTTTGTGCTTTTCTACTTAATCTGGGATCTTTAAAATAATGTGAGACAAGTTAACTGAAAAGATAATAAAAATGAATGGAAATTTTCTCACACTGCTAATAGCAGTGGTAAGCTAAGACCTACATTTATTGTAGTTTTTATTTTAGAGGAATATGTTATCATAAAATCATGAAACAGTCAGCCACTGATATAAAGTATTAATACAAAGCATATAAATATTTTTCCATCTGTTTTCTGAGGCAGACTTTTTCTACAAGGTGCTCTTTGTACGGCATTAACTTAACTATAGAATCAAAGAAAGCAGAGAAAATAACTCTTGCTGGCTGCATAGAAAGAGTGGTGATTTGACTGACTGTAAGAACGACAGTGGAATGTTCGAGATTTTTCTAGGCCCAAACATACTCTCTTCCAAAGAGACCTGTGCATTACACATAGAATTTGCAAGCTTTTCAAACTCTACTTCTTTACTGCCTGTTTTATTCTTGAACAAGAAATAATGCACCTGTGAATAAAAGTCCCACCAAACCATCAACCTACAGTATTTTCCATACTGCAGCAGTTTTTTCTATTGATTATTTTGTGTCGGATTTCTAGAGGAATAAGCTTTTACTGTAGCTGTGAGAAACAACAAAACTGGTGTTTTCCTTTCTGCTTTGGGTAAACTCAATGTTTTTTTTTTTGAGAACATATACAAATCCAGAGGGAGATTTAAGAAAAATTTATCTTCCAGAATATGAGAATCCTGTCTTTCGAACAATTTAAACCAAAAGTGAATTTTGATCAGTTTGCTCTTTCTGGAGGCCCATGAGTTTGGAAAGCAGTTGCAGCTGGTTTGGGAAGTGATCAAGAAAAATCTTGCATTTTGGGTTTGATCTAGCTTCTCCCTGTGGAGCAATTGGCATCTGCAAGATCAAGAGTTTTCCTCACGGATTGTATTGTAACTGCCCCGCTTCTCCAGCAACGTCTACCCCACTGTTGCCTTCTAGGACCCCAATGGCAGCCAGACATATGTTAGTGATAGATCATGATCACTTGGGTCTCTGGAGACACCTACTCCAAGCAGCTGTTGGCAGAGCCTGCTTTCTTATCCATAATGTGTGTGAATTCCAGTTCTGGCAACCAAGTAACATCTTAGGAGCAGCAGTCAGCTTTTATCTCTCATCAGAAGGAAAAAGCAGGAGATCAGCCTCAATTCTTAATACCTGTATTAGTGATAACAATTTACTACCTCCCTTCTTTCCTATTAGTAAGAAAATTGGCATAATTTCTAATTGGTGTTTTAACTTTAATTATTAGGACATACACATCTGACATTTTTTTTTCCCACTGTGAATTTCATTAGGCACATTGCTGTTGAATACTTCCCTTCATTTGGAAATACCATTGGTTCTCATGGTTTGGTCACACATCACCTGTGTGGAAGACTTTCAACTTGGTATCCTGGAACTGGGTTTTGTTGAGATTACAACAATCACAGAATGAGTCATGTTGAAAGGGACCACAGGTGGCCATCCGGTCCAATCTCCATGCTCAAGCAGGGCCATCCTAGAGCACATGGAACAGGACTGTGTCCAGACTATTCTTGAGTATCTCCAGTGAGGGAGACTCCACACCCTCTCTGGACAACCTGTACTTGGTAACATGCACAGGAACACTCTTCCTTGTTTCCAGGTGGAACTTCCTGTAGAGCAGTTTGTGCCCATTGTCTCTCATCCTGTTGCTCAGCACCACAGAGCAGAGCCCAGCTCCATCGTCTTCACACCCTCCCTTCAGATACTCACAGACATTGAATAGGTGCCCCCTCAGTCATCTCTTCTCAAGGCTGAACAGGCCCAGCTCCCTCAGTCTTTCCTCATAAGAGAGATGTTCCCTTGTCCAATAATTTATCCTCCTAGCCCTGCACTGGACCCCCTCCAGGACCTCCTTGTCTCTCTTGTACTGAGGAGCCCAGAACTGCACACAGCACTCCAGATGTGCCTCACTAGGGCACAGCAGAGGGTCAGAATCACCTCTCTTGACCTGCTGGCAAAGATCATCCTAATGCACTCCAGGATGCCATTGGCCTTGGCCCCCAGGGCACACTGCTGGCTCATGGACAGCTTGTTGTCCACCAGGACCCCCTGCTCCTTCTCCACAGAGCTGCTTTCCAGCAGCTCAGCCCCAGCCTGTGCTGGTGCCTGGGGTTTTTCTCCTGTTGAAGATTGCATGCAAGATGTTTTCCATTACCATCTGTACGGCAGATTACCTTTGTCAAGTGGGCAGTTTGTCTCATCTCTCTCTTCGAGTGACCACATTCACACCTCCCTCGGGAGGGGACCTCTGCTGATAACAGGCTGTTGAATGTCACTGCACGACTGATAAGAACTATAACATCCCGTTGTGAGATGTGAGCCCAGAGGGAGGAGCCAAGCATTCCTACCCAGATATAATCTGAGATTCTGGAACACCAGCACGGCTTTGTCAGCTGGATTCCCCAGGGGAACAGCAGCTGTCTCTTCCACTGATCTTCAGAGGAAGAATACATCCTTCTCTACAGATTCTTCTTGCTCCAACAAAACCACACCTGATACTTCAGGAGGACTGCAGCCACATTTCCAATTGGACTTCCACCAACACCCTGACCCACAGGGTGTCAGGTTGGGTTCTGACTCTGTCAGTGTTGTTCTAGTGGACTGCATTGTTTATTTTATCCTTTTTAAATTTTTTCCCTTTTCCCTATTAAAGAGCTGTTATTTCCTACTCCCACATTTTTACCTGAGAGCCCCTTAATTTAAAATTTATAGCAATTCAGAGTGGTGGGGAGGGTTTACATTCTCCATTTTCAGGGGAGGCTCCTGCCTTCCTTAGCAGACTCCTGTCTTTCCAAACCAAGACACCTCCCCAGTGCAGGACCCTGCATGTATCTTTGTTGAATTTCAGACAATTCTTCTCTGCCTGGCTCTCCAATCTGTCAAGGTCCCTCTGAAGAGCTGCACATCCCTCTGGATTATCAGCCATTGCTCCCAGCTCTGTGTCATCAGGTAACTTGCTGAGATGTTACTGCATCACTTCATCCAAGTCACAATGAATAAGTAAACAATGCTGGGCCCACTGTGGCACCTTGTGGGACACCACTTATAGCAGACCCCTAACTAGATCCTGTGCCACTAGTTACAGCTCTCTGGGATCTTCCATCCACCTCACTGTCCACTCATCCAGCCCACACTTCCTGAGTGTACCTCTGAGGATGCTGTGGGAGACAGTGTTGAAAGTCTTGCTGAAGTCAAGGTAGAGAATATCCACAGCTCTCCACACAGGTAATTGTTTTGTTTAGAAGCAATCAGGCTGGTCAAGCATGATTTACCTTTGGTGAATCCATGTTGGTTGCTCCTGATCACCTTCTTGTCATCCATGTGGCTAGAGATGGCCTCCAGATTGAGATGCTCTGCCTCCTTTCCAGGGACTGAAGTGAGGCTGACTGGCTGGTAGTTCCTGTGGCTCCTTCTTGCCATTTTTGAAGACTGGGGTGCCATTTGCTTTCTCCCAGTCCCCAGGCACCTCTTGTGGTTGCCATGACCTTTCAAAGATGATTGTGCATGGCCTTGCTATGGTGTTCACCAGCCCTCTCAGCACTTGGGGATGTGTGACGGTGGTCACAAGGGTTTTCAGAGGAAGGAAGAGACGTGAATCTTGATTCCATGATCAGAAGGCTTGATTTTATGATATAGATATAACATTATAACTATACTAAATAGGAATAGAAAAGAAAGGGCTTCTTCAGAACCTGGCTATGCTAAGAATAGAATAGAAAGAATGATAACAAAGGCAGCTTTCTCCGACTCTGTTGGAGAAAGCTCCATCTTGATTGGCCATTAATTATAAACGTTCAAGAGGGGACAATCACAGGTGGACCTGTTGTATTCCACAGCAGCAGATAATAATTGTTTACATTTGTTGCTGAAACCTCTCAGCTCCTGCAGGAAAAATCCTAAGAAAGGATTTGCCACAAAAGGTGTCTGCGACAGGGATGCATGCCTTTAGAGCCCTGGGACTTCTGGATATCAAGTTCACCAGGGGGTGGGTTCCTCCCTCCCACCCTGCCCAGCCATCTCCCCTGTCAGAGATTCCTGATCTCTGGTTGTGTCAGTGAAGACTGATGCAAAGAAGGCATTCAGCATCTTTGCATTCCCTGTGTCCTCTGTTACCAGGGTTGCCCCTCCATTTAGTACTGAGCCCACATTATCTTTTGTCTTCCTTTTGTTGCTGATGTGTTTGAAGAAGCTTTTCTTGTTGTCTTTGACATCCTTGGCTACATTAAATTCTGCTTTCCTCATCTGCTTTCCACTTTGCAAATTCTCTATATTCATTCCAAGTGGCCTGAGTTCTTCCATCCCCTGTGTATTTTACTGCTTAATGCATGAGTAGTGACTGGAGTTCCTTGTTCATCCACACAGAGTTCTTGTCCCGTTTGACCCATTTTCTTACTTGTGCAGTCAAGAATGAAATGTCTTTCTTACTTCAGTCTCTTTTCTTTTTACAGTCAGAGTCATCCATAGGGTATGGAAATTGGTATCTTTCAGCCAAAATGGTCTTTCTAGAATCAGTCTTGAAACAGCCTTAAAAGAACTGGAAAAATAAAATTTAAGTACAGGAATGTGGATCCTGAGGAAGAAAAAATAGGAGAATATTTCCCATACACTAATTTTTCTGTGTATGTTTTCTGACAAAAATATTGGTCAACAGGACTTCAGAGTTTTTTTGGAAAAAACAAAATTACAGTAATCTCTAAAGAATTAAGAACTTTTACTGGCCTTTTATGGCACCTTTCACAGTCCCTTGAATTTTTTTTTTTTTGTTTTGGGAATATTTTGGTATAAATTCCAGTATAATCACACATTTGTTCTTCATGTTGCTTTTGAGTTGCTCAGCATCTGCTAATGTTCCCTCTCCTGGCTCTCAAATTTTCTTTTTAGAATTTCCAGTTTTATTTAAAGGTGGCATTATAGTTGCAAAAGATTCTAAATTTAGAGCTTGAAGAAGACTTGAAGGAATGAGCATGGACTATTTCTAAGGAAATAATCTGCACTTCAGTAGTGTGTGCAAGAGATTTAGATAATTAATTTTTTTCTAAGGTTTTGACCCTAATGAGGAAAAGACCTGTAGGAATCCCTTTTTACTTCTTTTCTAGATTGATGGATCTCTAATACCATATGGATTGTTATTTCTTAGCATGACTTTTCAAAATCACCATGAAATACCACATATAAGTTTCTCTCTAAGTTAAAAGTTTCAAATAGTTATCTTTCATAAGGGAATAGAGAGACTCATTCCCAGCGGACTCTTCCATATTTCTTTAGCTCCTGAAGAAGAAGCAATCAGCAATACCTAAGTATGTCTGCAAGGCACTGAAGGAAAAAAAGTCTCCACATTTTTGACCCCATCTTTTAAGTGAAAAATAGAAAAGATGGAATTGCTTTAAAGGAATCAGAGAATACCTTGCTGAATATCTCAGAGTCTTTTTTTCCTCTGGTATTGTCTCTCCATGTCAAGTCTGGCTCCCATCATGCGTCTTAGACACCTTTGTGAGGCACCCCTTCATGAAAGTGTGAGTTGGTTATGAATATTTTTGGCAAAATGCATTTTGACAAAATGCATTTTAATGGGGCTTTAGCAGGTGTTACTGAACTTTCAGAACGTCCATTGGATGTGGTCTTGTATTAAAATTACAAAAAAAGAGGTAACAGTACTTACTTATACAGCACTCAAGTTCAAATCTCATCTCAATTAAATAACTATCTGTTGCAAGTGAAGCGCTTCTAACAAGAAAATATTAAATGGAACTCACTCCAGGATAGAGAGTATGTGTGAGAATTTGAAGTTGCCATGGTTTAACCCCAGCCAGCAACCCAGGCCCATGCTGCCACTCACTCACTCCCCCACCACCAAGGCTGGGGAGAGAACCAGGGGGGTAAAGGGCAGAAAACTCATAGGTTGAGACAAACACACTTAAATAGGGGAAGCAAAAGCTCTGCACACAACCAAAGCAAAACATGGAATTAACTCCTTGCTTCCTATGGGCTGGAAGCTATTCAGCCATCTCCAGCAGAGCAGGGCCCTGTCACATGTAATAGTTACTTGGGAAGACAGACACCATCACACCAAATGTCCCTCCCTTTCTCCTTCTTCCCCCACTTCACATCCTGAGCATGATGCCACATGGTCTGGAACATCCCCTTGGTCATTTGGGGTCACCTGTCCTGGCTGTGTCTCCCCTCAACCTCCCTTACAGCCCCAATGTCCTTGCACAGCATGGCTGTGCAAAAAGCAGAAAAGGCCTTGGCTCTGACTAAGTGCTGTTCAGCAATAGCAAAATCATCTCTGTGTTATCAACCCGGTGTTCAACAGAAATCCAAAACAGCCCCACGCTGGCCACTCTGCAGAAAATTAACTTTACTCTAGCTGAAACCAACAAAGATAACCAAACTTAAATGGGAATATCTTAAAGGCCGCATGATTGCTCTAGGTGCTGGGATGTGGGATGTTTTAAAATAAAAAGTTAGAAAGGTCTGTTTATTTCACTTCAGGACAGAACAGAAAAACTTTTGAATTCAAATCTTACAGTTCAGAATTAGCAGATGAATTGTTATCAGGGAAATGCTTTCCTGGAAATTTGTTTGGTATGGAATTTGTAAAACTGGTCTATTCCCTGTGTAAGAAATGAACCCTTTATCACACTATACAGCACAAATACCAGTATTCTTGGGGGAACTGAAATATTTGAACAATTTTCTTCACTGAGATTGAGATAGACCTGTTGATATCTTCAGGACAGCTGCAGATATAACCTGCCATTCTTCCATGATTTGTGAATGAATCTGTGATCTTCAGTCTTCAGGCACACTGAGTTTCAAAACAGTTCTTAGTTTCCATTATTCAGCGCTTGAACATCAGTGTTGGAAATGTTCTACTCATATTTCATTTTGGGATTTGACTCCTTCTGGCCACTAGACTACCAAGATAACTGATTATGCAGCCAGGTATTTGGTATGCACTGAGTCCACCCGTTTTGCTCAGATAGAGTTTTATTCCTTCATATCACTGTACATGGAACAATCTCGTTAAGCAGCTGACAGTTGCATCTCTTACATCTCACTGTGTTCACCCTGCATGTTATCTTGCTTGGGTTTTATTTCTTGTGCTGTGCTGAATCTTAGCAGAAATGTATACTGCAGAATATATTGGCACTGTCTAGGCTAAACCCATTTTTTCTTGTGTCCAAAACCCACAAACAGAGGTCCTCAGACTTTTACCTGTGGAGTGGAGTTTGTGGCTGCAGCTCAAATCACTTAATACTGACAAGTGGCATCAAAACTCCTCCTGGAGTGCTTCCTCTGCTTCCACATCTGGAGAGGCAGAAGTGCAGAAAAAACTAATACGGAGTTAATACAGCCTTAAAAGCTTAGAAATTAAATTTTTTTGTAACCTGTGTATTCAGAGCTGCATGCGATCCCTGGGGTTTGTACTCTGTGCCAAAGTTATGCACATACAAATAATGTATTTATTTTCTGCATATAAAAGCATGTGTATGGAACAAGTTTGAAAATCTGGAGTGGTTGAAATGGAGTGGAATTGTTTTGAATAATTAAAATTATTTTATTTCCAGTGAACTCTCAACTGTCATTCCTTGGGACACTTGCCACCTTGAAAGGAACTAAAATTTGTTCTCTGAACTCCAATCTCGAGATGAAGCACTGAAAAGACTGACTCATCAGTGTGAAAGCAATTCAGACCAATAAATCTGGGAGTTCTCTAGCCAGTATAAAACAATAAACTGATCCTACAAAACATTCCAAACAATTTTTTTTGCCCTAAGACTGAAATACTTTCATACTACCCCAGGGAAAGTATGCAATCTTCTACAAAACCCAGACAGTAGAGATTTTTTTTACTCCATGAAATCTTGAAATCTGGGATTATAGACAATTTACAGTGAAATAAAACCTTGGACTTCCAAGATTTCTTTTTCTGCAGAAATATGGAAGAAAAGATGTCTGAAAGAGAGGACTAATGCAGCATATGAGAAACCCAGGTGTTACCCTGCTCTTCTTGACCAAGGCCAGGAATTCATACCCTGTCTTGCCAAGTCCAGGTAGATGCTTTGACCAACTGCCTTTTCTGGACCAAGGAACTACTGCTTTGATTACTTAATCCATCTTGCATCTAAGAGGTATTTTAGTCTGCAACATCCATTTGTATTTCCTCAAGAAAAACCAGTAAAACCATTCCCAAACAGCTCCACATTTGACCATGTTTATGTTTTGGCAAAGAACTTACCATGTGTACAAAATTTACACCTCAGCAAACCTGGAGTTCTACAGTCCATGAGGAATGCTGTGCTGTCATATGTAATACACGTACTGCAGAATGTATTGCAGATATTTCAGAAACAATATAGTTTAGATTATATACTAAGCAATTCGGAATCTTGTAGCATCTGGGTTGGTAATGCTCTGACAGCTCATTCTGTGAAAAATATGATAATTACTCTTTGGGTTTGGAGACTTCAGCTACCTAAGTTTCATTCTGTGATTTGTGAGCTGACACAGAAAGGGAGTAAAGACCAGTTTGTCATTATGACAGCAACTGGGTTTAGTACTGTCATGGAGGAAATGGCTGCCAGAGGGTGGGTGGGAGAGTGCAGAGCTGCCAAGTTAATGGCCTGCTATCATCATCTGGAGACTGGGTGGGTGCTGGATGCCTGACAAGGTCTTGTTGCTCCTGACCACACTGCTGCTAGCAGTATTGTCTTTTTATAGTTAGAAGTCTGGTGTTTAAAAGAAGACAAAATATAAGATTAACTCTGTCCCTTGTTTCAGTCCCTGGTAAGAAAAATCATAGAATATTTGGGGTTGAAAGGGGCCTTAAAGATCATCTATTCAATCCTCCTGCCGTGAGCAGGAGACAGCTTCCCTGGACAACCTGTGCTAGTGCTTCACCACCCTCCCAGTAAAGACCCTTGTAAAATATCCCTCTCTTATAGGTACCTCTTAGGTACTGAAAGGCTGCTGCGAGGTATCCCTGGAGTCTTCTTTTCTCCAGGCTGAACAACCCCATCTCTCTCCCAGCAGGCCTTCATAGGAGAGGTACTCCCCCTTGGTGGCCTCCTCTGGAGTCACTCCCACAGTCCATGTCCTCCCTGTGCTGGGACCCCAGAGCTGGCTGCAGGGTTCCAGGTGGGCTCTCCCCAGAGCAGAGCAGAGGGCCAGAATCCCCTCCCTCCCCTGCTGCCCACGCTGCTTTGGATGCAGCCCAGGACACGTTTGGCTCTCTGGGCTGGGAGTGCCCATGGCTGGGTCATGTCCAGCCTCTCACCCACCAGCACACCCAAGTCCTTCTCCCCAGGGCTGCTCTCAATCCCTTCTCCATCCAGCCTGTGTTTGTGTTGGGAATTGCCCCAACCCAGATTTAGGATCCTACACTTGGCCCTGCTCAACTTGTTAAGGTTTCCATCCATGGATCTCACATGAGATGATCTGATGAGTGCAATTGAGTGTATGAGAAAGGAAAAAAAAATGTTTGGTGACCCATTCCATTATGCTTACATTACCCTATAAATGGAAAACTTTTTGTCTTGAGTTTCTCACAGCAGTGAAAAGAGGCATGGAATATCTCCATGATTGAGGATTAACTGCTTAGCTTTTCTCCATATTATGGAAACCAAGTCTTGGTTTATTAAATATTGCAACTAGCTGTCTTGACAAGATGGCAACTCTTTCTTGGGTTGATTTGTCAAAAAGGTCTTGCAGACAATTAACTAAGCCCATCCAAGTGCTGGTGTCAATGCTGACAGATGTGCTGGTGCAGTGACTGTATATGCCAGGGATGACATTGACCTTCCAACTCTGCTTGTTGACCTAAAGAAAAAAAATAAACTGCTGTCAGCAGTGTGAAAGATTCTTATATGGAGAGAACGAATTCTGAATTAATGTGACTGACTAAAACCTAGGCAGAGCACCTCTGTTAGGCAGAACATCTGTGTTAGGCGGAACAGAAGAGAAAGATGAAAACTGGACTGAGAAAGACTCCAAACCTTTCTATTTTAAATGCTACATAGAATGTAGAAAGTTTTGCTGTTCTCACTTTTACTTGCCAAGATGCTTCAAAGTGATATGAAAATTACAGTCATGAGAAAAAATAATCAGGTGCAAAGCAAGACCTCCTATTGGAGATTTTTCTTATGCAGATATTTTTGTGGATTTAAGACAGGTTAGATATATGAGAGAAGAAAATATTGAAAAAAATGAAACCAAAGAACAAATCTACTCCTAAAAGACACAGCTAGAATTTCTTGTTTATTCCTAATTTCCATATCTTACACTTTCAATTTGCAAGTAAAAAGATGTGGTGTTTATCCTGGATACCAAGTCAATTTCTTTGTACCCTACCTGTCACTGCCACTGGTACTCTGCAAGTAAAGTAGGTAATGCCACCTGGATTAAAACTCATTCTCTCTGGGATCTTCAATATGCTCTTTATGGAACATGTTCAGCCCTTTATTGAGCATGCAAATATAATTCCCTGGATTTAGTAAAGCTTAGAGAGGAATGAATGCCAATGCATGTGGCTAGACTGTGTCTGTGGGGCCTAGTGAAATGAAATTACTGTTTCCAAAGTCAGGACATCCAACCAGCTCCTGTAACATGCAAAGTTGAAACATGCAGTTTATACAGTTCAATTAGCTGGTTTTCCCAACCTTATCTCCAATATCTAAAACACAGATTGAATGTGTTCTATGACATTTTACTTTTTACTGTATTTATTTATTTTCAACTCTTAATTTCCTAGCCAGCTACTGAAGGCTCGGGTCTTAAATTACCTGTTTTTCAGAATTGTACCTGTCTTTATGCAACTTTGCTGCCAGGCAGCCATAGAGGCTGCACTCTATGTTTCAGTATGATTACAGTTGTGCAATCACTCATTTTCTTCCTGCTTTTATGCCCAGCTGGTGCTGGCAGGGTGTCAGTGAGCTGCTGTCAGAATTCTTCACATTACGCAAAAGCAGTGGCTTAAAAGCTGAACTTGTGCTGCACTGCTTCTTATTTGAACAGAGGCATTTAAACTGTTTGCATGGTTCTTCATGTTCTCATTTTCTGCCTCAAATATTTCCTCTTGCCAAGCACCCTTCTCTGTCATTGCTTCTGAACCTCAGAGTTCAGCTCCTCAGACCTAGTTTGTTATCCCCACAGCCAGCAGACAAATTCTCTTGCAATGATACAGTCCCCAGTCCTTCTCTCACAAACAATTTGCCTTTTGCACCCAGGAAAAACAGCTTGAGTCAGAATATTCACATATCTCAAATGTTTGTAATGCAACATGGATCCTTTTTATTGGGTCTATAGAGTGGTTTGCTCTCTCAAAATGGTTTGTGAAGTGGGATCGTTGATGTATATAACCCTTGATTTGTTTCTCAAACAGAATACAGTTTGTCACCAAAAGGTTTGCACACACTTTCTAAATCTGTTTTTCTAGGCAAGATCAATCTAAACTGCTATCATGACAAAAATTGAGAAAGCCTTTGAGTGTCAAATTCCTACTCTGGTATGCAAGAAGGTGTATAATTAAATCCACAATTTACAGTTTTAACTAAGCAATTTGGAAGATAGCCTCACATGGAATTTGTTCAGTTCTACCTAAAATTCATTATGATATAAACTGAAATGTACCTCTCTGCAGGATTTTGCTTAAAAACCTGATTCCAAATATGCACATCATCATAAAGGGTTTGCAATCACCAGTGTAGCACAATATTTTGCATGTGAACAACAATATTAATTAAATTATCATCTTTTAAAAATTTGGATTAAATTCTAATTACAACCATTTCATCAATGTGGAATGTGACTTCTTGATTTGGGCAGAGCTACAAAAAATTGTGTCGGCTGTGATATTTATTCTTCCTTGACTTGATCTCATATCAACTTCTTAAATATTGTACTGAAACATATTTGACACACAAATATTTTCCAACTGAATATGCTCAGGAATTAAAATTTGTTTGAAGTGTTACAGCACTGATGTTAAGATCATTAAGTCTTTACATGTTATTTAGACACAATTCCCAGTCCCTGGAAAAGTCTCCAGTATAGCCAACTATTCCAGCTGCTTGTGTATGTCTTTTCAACCATTAGGCTTAGTTGGAGCAGTAAATGCCTTCTCTAGCAAAGATTGGCAAGTTTGAATCCAAAGCAGAACTCCAGTGGATCCAGCAATATAAGAAAAGGCCTGTCTTTCCTAATGAGTAGAGAATACCAAGGAGAGGAATGAAAGTGTGATTCCTGTTCTACACAGCTAATTAGCTAGTTAAGCCCAAAATAGAAGGAAACATCTAATGCTACTCAGCAGTGAACCCTATCCTAAAGCTGGGGTCAATCCTGTGTAATGAGAAAAAACAAAATACAAAAGTTATTTTGTTTAAACTAGTGGATAGAGCATTTAATGGGCTAGATTCTAAAGTGCCTTTATTTTCTGATCTGGAGAAGAAATCTAATACACCACACTTTTATTAGATACTCCAGGTTTGTGTTTTTCCTTCTGTGAAATGATTTAATTTTCTATGAATATTTTATGGATCTGGGGGTTAGGCCAGCTCAATGAGTGCTCTAACAACTGTATTATCTCTTCTACTTCTTCCTACCAATTTTTCCTAGGAAATTCTCTTTAGCTGTGTGAAGCAAAATAGCCTCAGGTGGAAAAATAGGGGAATAGAGAAAAAAGGAAGTCCATGTTACCAAGCAATTCAGGCATTGTCCAGAGGCGTGGAAAATTTATACAAGCTCTTGATCCAAATCAGGCCAAGTGTTGGATCAGATTCATGCTCTGACCTATTGGATTGTGGCAGGGAGCACTTCTTTGCAAAAAGTCTTGTCAATCACAGCCTTTTGTAGAAAGTTTAATTCAGATTCATACCCTAAAGCCACTTTTATATCAAAATTAACCCTTTGGAGGAACATCTACTGGTGTTCATCATGAGTTAAGATGCCTGTTAGAGCAATGACTTGAGGTTGTAGATGGTATCATGCATACCTTCTTGTTTTGGCATGCTGAAATTTTACTCAATGTAGATGTGTTTCAATGGGTATAGCAAGGTTTGCAAATGGTGGAGCCCTCTTGATGAAGAGTATTTTGGTTTGCATGCTTCTAATTCCATTTTTTAAGTTGTAATGATTGGAAGATTTTCATGAAGATGAGAGATGTCTCTCAGATCAGAAAAAAAAAACAAACCTGGAATTTCTTTAATTTGGGATTCTTTCAAATGGGAACAGTATTTCTCACCTTAAAATTACTTTCTGTAATTTATGCTACAATCTAAAAATCTGTCTCCAGTCATGTTTGTATCTCTGTTTTCTCTCATTTTTTCACCTTCTGTAATTTACCACCAAGCAAGACACTTAATCACATGCATAGCAGATGATAGAGCAAGCTATGGACACTAGTGAAAAATCCCTAAGAAAATAGTTCCTTTAATACTTGTGAAAAACAGTCAGAACTTTGCATTCTTAAGTAGTGACCACAGCTTCTGAGGTGATGAAGCTGTCACTATAGTTCTTGACATTCAGAAAACAATTTATTTTATTGATGTTTGTAAGGGACTTTAAAATTATGTGAGATGAAGTTCTGCAGTTCTGCAGTTTTCTTCTGCAGACTTGCAGAAGCAAAGTAAATATGAAGATGTGAATTTTATTCAGAAAGAGTCTTAAGTCAGCATAAGTTAATGAAAGATGTGTTCTGTATTACAAAGAAAGTAAATTTTCCTTATTTCAGTTTACATTCAGATCTTTTTCTATGCATATTCTTAAGTAAAGCTTTTCAGTTCAGATCTTCTTAGATTGTGGGGTGATGTCTGAATAGACAAACACACATTCTATGTAGAATTTCATCTTCATATCTGTCTACCCTGCCAGTACTCAGGTAATGCAACTCCATTTGAGGAGGGACAGTAGCTATTGACTAAGGGACCAGTTTAGGACAAGATTAGGGTGTAGTTCACAGTTTTGCTAACAGCATCCTCTGATATTTCTGAAACAGTGGACACTGATACTATTTTTGTATCAAAATATGAACTCATCATGAATTATTAAGGCTTGTCAGCTTGCCTTAGGTTAAATGTGCTTACCCAGTATCTAGAATTATGTGTGCTGACCATCTTTGGAATCTTTAGGTACTTTTGTCATTAACACAAATAGTACACAATTGTAACATTAAAACAAAAATACATTTGAGATCTACTTAGGCTTAAGGTTTGTTTCTAAAATAAAATACACAGACTAGAAAGACAGAAGGCACCTCCTCTTGCTTGGACTGTACTGTGGTTCTTGTCTCCTGGAGCCTGTTGCTCTAATAAACTTGAAAAATTTTGCTGCATTACTATAGAAATTGAAGGATCTTGACCAGCTAAAAATGTTGTTTGATAAAGGTATTTCCTATGACGTTACCCTAAACTATGTCAGCAGGTACTGCACATTAGCTTTTTGCTAAGGTATTAAATAAACTGTATCATTCTCATTCGCCTCTCTGTACATCTCCTTCTAAGCACTCACAGAAGGAAATTACTCTAATTACCTGTGAAGGATGAAGGATGTTTGGAGTTATAAAGTTTTTCTGTATTCCTTCTCAATTACCTAATCTTTTGTTGATCTGGTTTGCTGGTCCCCAGGAGTAAATAACGTCTTAGCAAAAGGCTCAAGCAGGAGATTTCAAAGGAGCTCAGAAATCATAACAGGTTAAGATTTCTTGTTACAGAATGATGGCTGTTATGTAATCTTTCCTTTTTATTATCATCACAGATATGTTAAACCATCCAGAAATAATTTAGTTAGTTGGAAAATTCTTTTCCTCTGTTGTCAGCGATGGAGAGAATAGAGATTGTTTATGTTTCAGACTGTGAAAATATAGCACAAAATGCTCAGTGTATCTTTCCCACTAGCTTTTAGCACCTCTCTCTTCAGTCCTCCATTTCCCACTGTGACATTCTGATTCAGAGATGTATCTCTGTACCTTGATGTAGTACCAAGTCTCACAGAATAAAGGCCACTACTTTAATTTAGGGCCTTAAAGCAGGGATTGAGCTGGACAATGAGTTCACCCAGAAGGCTTGGTGTGGGTTGGCTGGCTGGGAGTGGGAAGCAGATCGTTTTTACAATATGAGCAGTGACTTTAGGGGCTCTGCTTTCTGCACATCTCTATCTTTTGCATTGATATCCTTATCTCTATGTGCTCCAGACTGGTTTTTATAGAAAGCAAGTAAAGCTAATAGGCTGTTAATGGAAAAATCGTGATGATCATCATGTTTAAGCACTTTTATTAAAAGCTTGAAAGCAGGGAGTTTTAAAACTCCTGGAACATTATTCCTGTAAAGCAGCAGAGAGACTGTGGCAGCTTTTGTCATGTACATCCAGCTGGATTGGCGTGACTTTGTAACAGACTCCAAGCTGAGCTTTGCTCTGAATAATCCACCTATCAGATTGTACTCAACTTTTAATTTCTTTTTATAATTCCATCTCCCTTTTTTTAAAATTATTCAGGAATAATTATCTCTCTTAATTAGCCATAGATCCTGTTAAGAAGATGAGTTGTACAGCAGCCACTAAGACAAGGACAGACAGATTGCCTGCTACTATAAAGTAGGCCAGTAGAGGGTACTAATGACTTTCATTCTTGACTCCTGCTTAAGTAAATGTTAATATATTCGGTGCTGAAATGTGTATTTGAAAACAACAGTATAGTACAAGTTATAAACAAAAAGACAAATTTGTCATCGTTGTTGCTTGCTGCCTGCATTCAGTTTCCAGCTCTTCAGTGGACATTTCAGATTCTCTTTTCTGTGTGTCCTGAGTTGGCTAAAAAGGTTGAGAGGGTAAGTTACCATATTGGCACACGTACAGTGGAAGACTACAAAGCTGAAGAAATGTATAAGCAGGTGTCATAATCTATATGTGATATTGTTATCATACAGGAGGGTGAATGCCTAATGCTTTGGAAAAGCTGCTTGATGTATACTGTAATTATGATTTTGTGAATAGCAGACAAAACTTTCCAAACACATGGGTGCACAAAAAACTAGGGAGGACTAACAAGTCTAAGTTTATTAGCAGTTTTCTTTGTGTTTGTATCCTTGTACCTGGAACTGGGAGGTGGTGGGCCCAAGCAGTGACTAGACAAGCGGCCTGCCAGGTGGGACATACAGGGTCCAGCCCATGAGACACAGGGTGGACTGGCAGCTGGGCTCCTCCAGCCCTGGGTCAGGCCATGCTGGGGAGCTTGACCTGGGCCATGGTGTCCTAGGCGGGATGGGCTGTTTGTTAGGGACTGCTGTCAGGCTGCAATATGGGGCCCTATGCACTGTGGAGCCCACTGTGCCAACCAGCAGCAATGAGCATCTCTGTGCTCTACATAAGGTATTTCTGTGTTATGCACTTATTTGCTGTGCACTTGAACCATGCTTTTTTCTCAGAGTCCTCTCTGGCTTGACTTCCCCTTGACATTCAAGGGGGTTTTTGCTATTTGGGTGCTGTGAGAATCACAGTCATAGAATGGCTTGTGTTGGAAGACACCTAAAGACCATGTTTGTAACCCTCCTACCACAGGCAGGGACACCTTCCACTAGACCAGCTTGCCCCTCCATTCAACGTGGCATTGAAGGCTTCCAGGTAAGTGCTCTATGCAGCCCACACCAGGATGTAAAGTGGGCTAGACAGCAGGAGACAATTAAGAGAAAGTGGGCCTCAGTAATCAAATGAAATACTGTCAGTAAGGCAATGAACAGTGAGGCGCTGCATGGGGAGGTCTCCGGGCACTGTTGCAACTAAAACCTGTCAGCTGGCACATTGCTGCCAGCAGCCCCTGTGGCTGTCCAAGACAGAGACCATTCCAACCTCCTCTCTGCCAGCAGCATGTACAATAGCACATATTAAACAGTACAGTAACAATTGTGCTGTCAATAGCATTGATTATGATAATCACAAGTTCCTTTTGAAAAATATTTTTCTTTCTGTTAGTTACTGTATAGAAACACATTTCTAATTCCAGAATGCAGACTCATTGCACACAAAAAGTGACATGGTAAATCATGGCTGAAAATTTAGAAGCAGATGGACCTCCTCTCTGTCTGCATCTCTGAGACAGCTCCACAGCATTGTTAGGATGTTTCTGAGGTGATGTTTGAGCGGAGTGTCCAAACTCAGTTTGTCTCCCCATGTTTTTGCTGGAAATGCATGGAACATCATGTGCTTGCATCTAAGCTCTGCTTGCCCTAGACATTTTGGAAGTATACCACTTGTAGAGAGTGTAACAAGTGACAGCATGGACCTTAATCCAGTCAGTGTAATATCTCTCAAACTTATATGGAAATCTAAAAAATCTTGCTCTACATTTCCTAATACTTGTTGTTGTAATAGTATAACTCACACAAAGACTTTTTTTACAACAGCAATAGTTTTTAGAAAATTTTTCTAGATTTTTCAAGTTTATGACATTCCCATAGAATAAAATTTATTTTAACTATATTAGTCTCTTTTCTGGTAGTCAGAAATATAAAACATTCAAACTGAAACACAGAGAACGTCATTCTTTTCTGAATACAGAAAATTTATTTTCTTCTTTTCTGAAGCATTCCACTAGTCATTCCCTGTACTAGGAAGTTCAAGATATTAAATACATTCAATGTGTTTAATCCGGTAAAAGTATGTATATAGTGGCATAAAGAAATCCTAAACCACATTTTTATATAGTTGCACATATTTGCAAATCAGAATGAGAAGTTTCACAGAGCCTGAAAACAAACTGACCTGACAGCTCTTACTGCAACAGTATTTTGGATTTTGTAATTTTTTTACAAGGAAAGGTCATGATTTTGCAACAAAAATTATTTTACAGCAAATTAACTGGTCTTTTAGCTTGTAAAACTGTTACTTGGATATGCAAAATAGTATTAGCTAAGGAAGTATATATGCCATACTTTGTTGTCAAAATATTGTTTATATCTGTTACTCATCCTGGTAAAGCAATTGTATAACTATTTTCAAGAAGAATTTCAAATTTGGCATTCAATTTTCCCTCTAGATTTGTAAGTCTTCTCGCCATACAGTGTAACTTCCTTGGGGCAATGGTTATGTCTTAAAAGTTTTTTAATAAGTTGCAGTATGAAGAAATACTTACTAGTCTCTGTGGAGTAACTTAAAAAAACTAGATGCACTGATGTTGGTGCAGAGTACACTTCACCCCTTCATATGTTACTGGGAGTATGTATGTCCCATGGGACTCATAATTCATAAACGGAAGACAGAGTGAACAGAGGCTTTAGGCTGTATCAGGTACTCCACAGATCTCTCAGACAATGCACTGAATTGCCTCATCTTTTGTTTCTGAGTTAATGTCTCCTTTTTAAGATAGTTCTCACAGGAGTGTATTGCCCCGCTTTTGTGGCTGACTTCCACAGGGAGGAGGGAGCAGCGGACTCTGGAGCTTCAACTTTATTCCCAATAGTAAAGTTCCCATGTAAATTCTGAAGGAGTATAAAAGGTCATAGAATCAAAGAATGTCCTGAATTTCAAGGGACCTGCAAGAATCATCAAGTTCATTGAGTTCCTGGTCTTGTAAAGAACAAACCTAAAATCACATCATGTGCCTGAGAGCATTGCCTGAACTGCTGTTGAACTCTGGCAGATTTAGTGCCTTGATCACTTCCTCGGGAGCTGGTTGCAGGGACCAGCTGCCCTCTGGGTGAAAAACCTTCCCCTGGTATCTGGCCTAACACCCCCAGCACTGTTTCATGCCATTCCCTCAGGTCCTGTCACTGGTTGCCAGAGACAAGAGATCAGTGCCTGTTCCTCCACTTCCCCTCATGAGGAAGTTGTAGTCTTTCCATTGACCTCTGTCCTCATCTTCCTTCCACACACTACTTTCCAGTATCTCATTCCCCAGTCTGTGTGTCTGTGAGTCCAGAACTGACCCATCCCAGGTGCAGAGTCCAGCACTTGTCTTTGTTAAACTTCATGTAGTTGGTGATTTCTGAGCCCTCTGCTTTGTGCAGGGACTCTCCGCCTCTGAGGGAGTCAACAGCTACTCTCAATTTTGTATCATCAGCAAACTCACTGTTTTTTCAAGTTCTCCATCTGAGTCATTTACGAAAGTATTGAAGAACACTGGCCCTAGGGTGGGACTCTGTGGAACGCCACCAGTGACAAGTACCCAGTTTTACGTTGCCCCATTCACTACAATCCTTTGTGCCTGACCCATGAGCCAGCTGCTTACCCATCACAAGATGTATTTATCCAGCTGTGTGCTGGACATTTGGTCCAGAAGGATTCTGAGAGAGTGCCAAAAGCTTTATCAAAGCCCAAAAAAGATTACATCAATTGGCCTCCATTGAGCAGCTGGGTGGGTGACCTTGCTGTAAAAACAGTTTAAGTTTGTCAACCAGGACAAACTTATGGGCATATGTAAAATGGCCTCACACAAATTGGCTGAAGTTGTGCAGCTCAGATGATCCCGACTGGCATTTTCTCTCTGCAGTATACAACTACCATGAGTTTTCCAGGACAATTAAAATGTTTGTTGACATTCTGGCCCATAAGAGTGTATTATCCAGCAGGTATCTCTGAGGGAATTGGTGTATTAGCTCACTGTCTGTGACAAGGACATGTGCTGGAGGCACAAGACAAAAGATCATTCCCTATCTTCTTTGACTTGATTTTGCTTGCAGGCATTTTGAAACATAAAGTCCTAGGAAAAGCTGGCCTTCCTCTCAGCAAAGTGTTATTTTACTGCAGACAAGCATTTAATGAAAGAAAAATAATACTAATGATGACTCTGGAGTATGCACATAGGATTAACTTGTTCTACTTAGTGGCTCTGATGTAGCTGAGGTACTAAATGCTACTTATGGGTAGGCATAAGTTCTGGCTTGAACTGAGCTAGCATTTTCAGGTTTGTTCTGTGCAGGATACTAAAGAGAATTCTTAGAGAAAAGTGGCCCATTCTGTTGATGGGGGCTTTTATGGCTGTGGTTTTTTTTGTTTGTCTGCTTGTTTGATAATACCTTTTTTATTCTCTCCACTTGTAGCAAGACTCAAAGTGGTCTTTGCAAGTGCTCCACTCTTTCTCCAGGTTAACGAATGAATTAATTGATTATAAAATGGGCACATAGCATGATAATAAGCGATGGCTGCAAGGGCAAGCCTTAACTAATGCAAAGTGAATAGGTTGGATTTATTCGTGTTAATATCTATTTTATTTATGAAGTAAGTATCTATTTGTTTATTTATTTGAGTCATAAGGTGGTTTGCAGAAATGAACTTATTCCCCTGAAATAAAAAGGGAATCGTTGCAAGTGTTTACCTCGTATTGTACTTGATAAAAAAACTTAAGGAAGTAGGAAATATACCAAGGAGTCAAAGGACATAAATTAAGACAATAAAGCAAGTAACATGTTAAGAAGAAAATATGAGTATATCCGATATCTGCAAAATAACAGATCCTTCACTGCCTTGTTTATAGTTGCTTGAATCTTCAGTATAAAGATTTATCTTGTGTCATCAAAATTAAGAGTATGTTTGTAATATGGCTTATCTTCCATGATAAACAATCTCATAAATAGACAATCTTATAAACTATGATATCAATGCTTCCCAGTTTAATTTTTACTCTGCACTGTAAAACTGCAAATCAACAGTAGGATTGTGTCTTCACCTTTATCAAGATCTGTGTGTTACTATAGTGCGAGGGAATCAAACTGGGAAGTATCAGGGGACTAATCTGGTCAAGACAGGAAAAATATTTTCAGTTGTCTCCAAAGGAGAGCATTTTCAAAGAGAGCTGGCTGCAAGATACCATTTCCTCTCTGAATGGCATGTGGAAAAGGAATGTGGCCCAGGATACCAACCAAAGCTCTCTTTTTCATCATCTGTTGCCAGAAAATCCCTCTTCACTGAATTTGAGGTGTTGAGTCATTGAAGCAAGGTAAAAAACATGTAAGGATTCATTACTTCTGTTCTTTAGATTCCATATGCAATTGCAAAACCGAGAACTGATTTAGCCCTGTTTAATTCTTCTATCAAATAATAGTTTTTAATAGTTTTTTTTGTTTATTTGTTTGTTTTTGTAATATGAAATTCCAATAGCTAAGACGAAATATCAGTTGATAGGTAGCTTACAAGAGAGTTTCCAAGTATGGCCAAAGTGTCTGGGGGCTCTATTACAGTTTCCTTCTACATGCTGGTAAAAGTCTCAATGGCAGTTATCTGCACTTAAGGTAAGCTCAGAACTCAACTAAATACCAAAACAATTCCCCAGTGAGGATCTATTTCCCTCAAATCCCACTGTAGATTGTATAAATCTGGATGTGTAAAAAATATTTAGGTCCTATGGTGGAGACAATTTGAACTTCAAAGGATACTATCAATATTTGACATCCAGGATCCCAAGTCCTGTGAACAATGCCAATACTGAGAGAAGACCTATGAGAAATTAAACAATGCGGACATTCTTGAACTGGATGATTTTTAAACTGTCTTCTTGCATAAACAATCTTACAACCATTTTCTTTGTAAAATTTTGAAACTCTACATTTCCATTTGCACTGCAATGTTAATAAAATTTGTTATTTTTATGATTATATGCTTCTATAATGTTGAGATCTTGCAGAACAAACTGCAAGTTTGTATTTGAGAGCTGTTGTAACCGTGAGTTTGCTACAAATAGAGGTAGATAACATATAAATTATAAGAAATAATACTATCATTATCTTGTGGTGGACATCTTGGATGTGGCTCAGAGTCACACGTCTGGCAGTGCTGGAATACCTAATTTTGAGTTGCCAGTGGCAAAGACTACAGTAGGGACACCGTTAATTTACAGGTGGAATACCTGGGAAGATATTTATACTACCTGTGGTGACTGGGTGCTGAGGAAAAGAATGAGAAGGTTACAAACTGTAGTCGTGTTTAAAATTACATGAAAAATTGAGGCAAAAAGGAGAGGGAAAAAGAATTAGCTAGCCCACCTGAATTAACACTTCACAGTGAATGCAAACTTTGGAGAGATTTCAAACAGGATTCACCCATTCATGCTGTTACAGGATACTGTGCAATGACGACAGTATGTGGGTCTCAGCCTCGCCCCTTTTATCTTTGGACTGATGAAAGAGAAGAATGCTTGAAAACAAGTACACATCAAAGGAAAAAGAAGTTGTAAGAAAAATGATAACCTTTGAAGACGAGCCACTGTTTGAAAGCATTTTGTCACAACTTGAAAGATAGCTCATTGTTGCAGCCAGAATAGCTGCTAGAAAAGTCCAGGGTAAAGAAGCAAGAAGAACCTTTGCATGGTACCCACAGATGTTTTATTCAGCTGCCTGGTAAGATGTTCAGGATCCAAAGCACACGTACATGGAGGGCTCAGAGGGCCCCTGGGCTGACCCTGGTCTCGGGCAGTACAAAGGTGAGGGCCTGCCAGGGAATAGGGAGGGAGTGGCTCAGGGACATAGGAGGAGACACAGGAACAGGGGAAGGAGCCAATGGGGTCTAACAGCTTTTTGAGGGAAGATTCTTGTGTCTCCCCAACCCTGGGGGATGCCCCCCAGGGAAAATTGTTGTGTCCCCACAACTCCCCACAACTCCCTGTTTTGATAAAATTAAGAAATCTTCTCTGAATGATCAACTGAATCAACACAAAATGACAAAAATAATCAAAAGCGCCCATAAGACAGTTTTAAAAATGCAAACAATTCTGAGTCCCCAGTGTCCAAATAGATTTTCTTGGAGCTGGCAGGATGGATGCATGGCTTGCTTAGGATGGTTTATCAGGAAACTGAGTCAGGAGAAGGTTCCTTCAACAGGGGCTGGTTCTCCACCACCTGTGGCAGCATTGTTGTCTGTGATTAGCTCTGTACGAGGTACTGTAGGGGGTGGTGTGCCTGTTGGAAACTCCAAACAGAAATCATTGACTTTTAAGAAAAAGATAGTTACTTTAGGGAAACTTTCCTTCTTTCCCTCCCAATCATGCTCCCTCTGATATTATGAAGGAACTCTTGGGAAAAGGAGGAGGGAGGCCATGGAAAGGGAGAAAAGGAGGTAGGAATTTGTGGGAATATAAAAAAGGGGCAATAGGACAATGGAAAGGAAAAGGGGACAGTGGGAGGGGGGCAGGGAGGCCACGGGAATTGGGAAAGGAGTATTAGAAGAAGTCGGACTTATTGGACTGGAAGGTTCTTTGGTTATGGAGGTGGACTTGACCAGGTTCACCTCCAGGGTCCCTCGGGAGAGAGAACCTGGAGTCTCCCCATGAGTGTGCCTGGGACCCTGGACATTTTACTGGGTGGCTACATTAAACATCTGTGGATGTTATGCAAAAGCCCTTTTTGCTTCCTTACCCTGGACTTTACTGGCAGCAATTCTGGCTGCAACAGTTCATACTGTAGAGAGTGAGAGCAGACACTCTCTTGTATTTTCACAACCTAAAGATGTAGGTGTGGAGAAGGTGTGTGATACTCAATGAGTTTATTCTGTGGAGACTGAGTGTTAGAAAACTGAATGGAGGGGTTTTGTGCTGGGACACGTCTTGTGGAAGGACTTGATCATATGAGCCATATTAATGGAGCATTTAACTACACTCCTTTTGTATAATCATTATTTGAATGCTTTACTGCCATTGTTAATGCCCTGATGTCACTCAGTATATGCCTGTGGAATTAATTTTTATCTATTCAGCTGTAATAGAAGAGTGATGTTTTTCACAGGTAATGTTGCTTAATCTATGCAGAGATGTAAGGCCAATGCCAGCTTTCTGGTTGGAAAAACTGTGGTGGATGGTGGTGTTGCAATGACACCGTGAAGGCTTATGACAGGCAGACGAGTGCCAGTGATCATTTAATCTGATATTAGTGTCACCTGAATCAGACTGAAATTGGGGCCTTTTAACAGATGAATTTGACTTGACTCCTTCTTCTGTTCATTTAATAAGCTAGACCCCTTTTCAATGTAGTTCATCTCATCTCTTTTAGAAACCCATTTCAAAATTGGATAAATTGTCTGCTGAAGAGGGCTCTTTTTCTTCACTGACTGGAGCCTAGATGATGAATGTGGAGTAGACACTGAAGTTTTAGATGATTAGTAGTGCAGCAAATCTGGTTAGCCACAGGCTCTTATTTCACATGAGAGGCAGGTCTAACCTGAGCATAGGAAAGATCGAGGGGAATTTAGGAATCATGGGTGGTCATTGGTTGCCTCTCTCATTTCCTTTGCTAAATGAATCTTAGTAAAAGACAGAATTAGTCTCCATTTGTGATAAACTTGCTATTTGATATAATCAACTAATTTAGTGTGTAGTCTCAGCAAACTATTCCTTGTCACCAGGCAGCAAAATATTTCTTAAGTTCAATAGGTAGTTAAGAAACTTGTAGTTAAAATGAGCCTAAAAACTGTGTGTATATCAAAACATTTCCACTGCTACTCTTGCTGTTTTACTCAGCTTTATGTTGTGTAAGAATCATTTACAGTGTACCTTTTGTCTAAATTACTTTAATGGGCTCCAAGTCCAGATTGCATATAGTAGTATTCAGTACAGCATGATAGGTGCATTAAAACTCCAGAGAAAAATATAGACTATTTAAGATTATACTGTCAAGAAGTACATTTTATGCTATTTGAGAAATAATGTGTTGTCATGCAATTATGGTGTGTATCCTATTATGTGTGTAAAAGGCAGAAGTAATTTCATACCCTACAACTAAATTTTATGTACTCTTGCTTTGGAACAGATCGGATAGAAATTTTTTTTATTACTGGTTCCGCAAACAGCAAGTGTTTTAAAATTTGCAAGCTGATTATAAATTTGTATCTCCAGCTATATGAAATATGTTTTAGTGTAGACTGCAGTGGTATCTGCTCAGTGCACTTTCCTCTTTCTTATCCCACCTCTCATTTTTCCTCCTACACAGATAATTTCACACCTCAACTCCCTGAAAGAATTGATGGGCTGGACTAGATGGTCCAAGGGCACTAACAGAGGAATAGGAAGAATATACATATACATGTTCCTGGAATTTTGAGGGAACAAGGGAGTGGTTGAGAAAGGAGCAAAGGAAATGCATTTTTCTTTTTTTGTAACGGAACTAAAACTTTGAAACCAGTCCTCTCCTCTCCTCTCCTCTCCTCTCCTCTCCTCTCCTCTCCTCTCCTCTCCTCTCCTCTCCTCTCCTCTCCTCTCCTCTCCTCTCCTCTCCTCTCCTCTCCTCTCCTCTCCTCTCCTCTCCTCTCCTCTCCTCTCCTCTCCTCTCCTCTCCTCTCCTCTCCTCTCCTCTCCTCTCCTCTCCTCTCCTCTCCTCTCCTCTCCTCTCCTCTCCTCTCCTTTTCCCTTTCTTTTCTTTTTTCTTGCCTTTCTTTTTCCTTTCCTTTTTCTTCCTTATCATTGTACTGAGAATGATTGTGAACCAAGGATCACACCTTCAGGTACTTTGCCTCATGTCCTTTGAGAACTGCAAAGCTACATTGTTTTTTCTTGGCTTTAGGTAAACTATGGTTTTGGGTTTTGTCCAATAGCATAAGTGAAGGATGGTGGGTAAAGTGGTCTTGTAAGGGGGATTATATTATCAATCAGTTTGACATGCAAAACACCTTGCTTTATTATTTCTAGTGTACAAGGAATATACCAAGTCCAAAATTTTCTGTAGGGATAAGAGACATGCTTAGAAGCACAACAGGATATGTATAAGGGCTCACTGGAAAGCCACAGTGTCACACTGGACTGTGTGAGCTCTGTGCTTTTCTGGTGCCATGTAAACTGAGTACTGTGAAGTGACTGCTCCCACTCTTTCCCATGTCATGCATTTGACCTCTGTCCTTCCATGTTCTTTATATCTTTACAGAACTATATGGACTTCTAGTGCTATATATTATTACATTTATAAGTGATGCTTGGAGTTCACAAATGTCCTGTCAGAATCCTGAAGCAGCAATTTTCCCCATATTAAAAGCCATTTCTCAATTAAAAAAAAAAAAAGATATTGTAAGTGTCCAATCTCCCCAGGTTATGGCTGAACTTATGCAATTTTGTCTTTGAACACCCTCTCATATAAAAAATTTCTATGAGTTTTTAGGCTGCATCAGAACATTCAGATTTTTTTTGCTAATGCTTGAATTGGACCAAATATGTGTTACATGAATGACACGTTTTGAATGAGCATCCAAACAGTCACTTCTGTTGCCTTTCTGTTTGATAATTACTAAAATTGCACTTTAAGATTTTCACTGTTGAAAACCAAATTCAGTATGTTTCAGGACAGTATGAGAGAGACCAAAATAACAGAATATTCCATCACAGTCTATCCAGCTAATATCAGGGCTTTGAATTTCTTTGAATCTAGACTCTAAATCTGAAATTCAGCTTGATTTCTAGGTTTGCATGTTAAAAGAGATTTTTAAAAAATCTCTTTTACCTCATAAAAACTTCATGCTTGCTCTTTGCAGTGTGAGTGAATGTCCTGCTTTTCTCGTTTAACCCTTGAACCCAGCCATTATAAATCTATATTTCTTTTTCTTTCTTGGCAGGAGGAAAGTGGTCCTTTACATTTCTGTGAGAACACTGTCAGTTTCAAAGACCTTTCAGACTGAGGGTCTGTAGGCACAGGAGATAAAAGAAACCAGGCTATTATACTAGACTATAGTATTATATTTCTTTCAACAAATTTTGGCAAAGTTGTCAATGAAAACTGTTATTGAAGTGAGGACAATGGGGAGTTGGTTACTGTCAGAACATTACACCTGACAGGGCCATTCCCCTCATCTCCACTGTAAGTATGATTGTTTAATTATTTAATGATATTCCTTTTCCTGATGACAATATCCTTTCTCGGACTTATGTAAGAAGAAAAAAAATATATAAAAGTACACAAATTTGCATATATGCATGCAAATATCTTCAGGGCAGATGTCAAGAAGACAGGGACAGACTCTTTTTCATGGTGGCCAGTGGCAGTACAAAGTGCAATGGCACAAACCAAAACCGAAGAAATTTCATTTCAATATGAGGAGAAACTTCTTTGAGGGTGATTGAGCACTGGAACAGGTTATTCAGAAGGGCTGTGGAGTTTTCTTCTCTAGAGATGTTCAAAATCCACAAGGATGTGATTGTGTGCAACCTCCTCTTGCCTTAGGAGAAGGGTTGGACTAGAAGAGGTCCAAAGGTCCTTTCTAACCCCAACCATTCTGTGATTCCATGATCCTGTGATCCTGTGTTCTGTGGTTCTGGGAATGTGGGCGAGAGTCTGATGGAAGATGTTTTCTTCAAACAGGTAGGGCTGGTGGAATTAACCTCACAGGTTGCAAATGTTTTGGAGTATTAGAAATACCTTTAAAGATAAAGTCAGGGAACTAGGGAGCAGGGAACTAAGCTTCCGTACTAATAGCAGCTAACCCTCTGATTTAAGTAATGATCTATCCAAATTTTATTTCAAGTACCTTAAAATGGATTTGTGGATAGCCATGTGAGACAAATCCTGCTTGACAGATGCCAACTTTCAAGATGGAAGTGTTTGATTTTGCTAATATGGAATTGTGTGCATGGAAACTATTAATGTGGTAATTAGTGACCAGGCCAAAAATTTGTCAATTCTTGAAGTTAGGTTCAGCCCAAGTGGAAGTTCACTTAGATTATAAAGCCTGTAGGGCTCTTTCAGTATTGCATTAATCTTTCCCTAGAAGTTAAAAAGAAAGTTAGAGTGAAGAGGAATCCTGTATCCCCAAAACTGGAGACAAGAGTTCTCTACCTTTTCCATACACTGTTTTAAACTTTTGTATTGAAATGGGGAAAGGTAAGAAGGAAAGGAACCCTGATCTTGTCTATAAAGGAAAATAAATACTTCCATTTCTTTAAAATGACTGTCCTTACTAGGAGTAAGGACACTGCAGAACTGTGCGTTGTAATTATAATGGAATTCTACAGCATATATTACTCACACTTTCTAAAATACCTTATCTAAAGTGTCTGAATAGTACTGCATCATAAATCAGGAAAAAAAACCCTCAAAAAACTAGCAAAAATGTCCACAATTGGTCTACTTTAAAAGGGTCTAAATGTGGACAGAATAACTCACCCTATTTATCAATTTATATCAATAAGTTACTGGGCAACAGAGAACACATGCTCTTCTTTCTAGCAACAAAATAATGAAGGGATTTTAATTTAATTGTGCTTTAGACCCAAAACCAAAAGTACATTACATCTAAATGCCAGAGTTCAAAATTTCTGATTAATTCTGAGACCCCAGATGCCCGGGCTAAAGATAGTAATGGATTCCACATTTTATTTTTTTAAATTCTCTTTAGAACCATGAGAAGCATCAACTGTGAAAAAAAAACATTTAGAGAAAAGTTTAGAGAAAATATCACAGAAGGCACTAGGCTGGATTGCAACTAATTTAATCAAAGGAACAAATTTAAAAATCTGTAGGTAATCTCTACAGATTTTGTAAAATTATAAAATGCTGGAGGAGATAAAAATTAAGAGATAACAGTGGGTGACCAGAAAGCTGTGATTAACTCATTAGTCATGAAAGCCAAGCACCTGTGGTTTGCAGCAGTCACGCTAGCTTCTTCCCTTAATCCAAGATAAAGCCTGTGCAAATGACTTAAGGAGCTGTGACTGGTTTTTAGAAGTCCAAGTTAAAAGCTATAATATATATTTTTCTGTTTTATTTTTCTGAAATGGGGACAAGTAACAGGTTTTTTTACTTGTAGAACTGCCAAAACATTGCCCTACTGAAAAGTGTATTGAGCTGAGATTAAAACATTCCCCTGAAGTTTATGTACCTGATAAAATTTCAGACAGGATTAAAGACATAGAATGAATCTTTTCAATAAACTCCACTGTGAGCTTACTGAAGTGTTTTTCAGCTGACTGTTAATATTTATTCATGCTAAAATAATCAGAATGCTAACACAAATTTTCTACGGCCTTTTTTATAATTAAATTAATTACTAAATTCTAAAATACTTAAAAATGAAAATATTTAGTATAAAACAAATCAGACAGTGCAATATTTCAGTAGGGAATGCCATCTCTCTTATCCTACATGAAATTAAAGGAAAGTTTAAGTAGACATGAGGCTTGATGAATTTTATTTAATTAAATTAGCAATACAAACCATGCCAGACATCTCCTAAAATCTGGAAGATTTAAAATTATATTTAAACACGTTAGAATAATACTTAAAATATCTGTTGCTAAGTAAGAAATATTTGTTTAAATTAAATACTTTAAAATTTGTAGATAGTCTCAGCACTTTCCAGTTTGCTTTAAAGCAATGAATATGCAACTGTTTCTGTTGTAATTTACAGCTGGGGAAAGAAGCTGCTGCAGATATAGGACACTTGCAGTTGAAAAATGATTTGAGTAGAGAAGATGATGGCATCATGTCAGTACTTTCTTTGGGCTCACAGCTGAGTGCCAGCCTGTGATACTTGGAGCATTAGAGATAGATTTGATAGATTCTGAGGCCTAGGAGGGAGTCTGAATACGGCTGTGGTGACAAGAGCATGGTTCAGCGTTATGCCTCTATCCACATTTTCCTTAAAAAAGTCCATAGAAAAGTCCGTTAGACATACGTGTTCCTTGAAAAAGGTCTTGGAGCTACCAAAGACATTGCAAAAGAAAAAAAAGAATTCTGAAAACAAATGGCACACAGCATAGGAGAGAGAGATGGTCCTGAAATATCAAAATGTTTAGGACAAACTGGTTTAATGCCTAAAGTGGCATTCAGACCTCACTAAGTAAGAAAGTAATTGAATAAATTTCATCTTACATAAGAAAGCATTTTGCAGCACCACTAAACAGACCTCTAAATAGTAGGAGACTTGTATGTCCTCAGAGGAATTTAACCCTAAAAATCTATAGAAGTGTTTTAATTATTAGTTGCTTTTTGTGTGGCTTTACATAGCAAAACTGTTTATGGAGACATCCCATTCCCTGTAGATTGAGCTCACAGTGTGTATCAAGTAGTATCCATCTTTCTTTCATGGGCATTTATTTCAAGACTGCATTATAATATCACTATTGTTCTTTTCTAATAGCCTTCTCCCATCTCCTGCTTAAGTATTATCCCTAGGGTATAATTTAGAATGTAATCCATTGCTTCTCCACCACAAAGCATTAAATGAGTTATCTTATTGTTTCACCTCCACAAATTTAAAGTAAGAGAAGATAACTGCACTGTAAGCAGGGAATTTGTTTGAAGAGACCGAAAAGACATTTTTGTAGGATTTAAAAATGAATCAATCCAATTATAACATACTGGTGATGAATTTCAGCCTCTACTGACAAACTATGGAGATGAAGTAATTATTATTCATGTTTTTTCTCTTATTTAGTGTATCTTTCTTTGAATATAAGCAAGGTATGTGTTGCTCACTGAACTATTTCTGATTTTTTTTTGTACATGAAGAATAAGGAAGGTTTGTCTCAGTTTCTTGACTCAGCGATTTTGCAGATTTTCAAGTATTCAGGATCCCCACAGATAGTCTGCCTTAGAGTTTCAACCCAGAGGGACTCAGAATGACATTCAGTGATGAAAAGAGAAGATCCTCTCCTGATGGCTTAGAGAATAAATGAGGTGAAGTAAATTTCAGAATTCAATAATTTTTATCTCTTCTGTTAATGACACTGCCTGGTTCCACTACCATACTTCTCTCCAAGGGCAGGACAAGAATTATGTATGGGTACAATTTGAAGGATCAAGACCTTCAATCTGGTACCTTTCAAACCTGGTCTTATATCTTTGTATTGAAACATAGAAAATATATTTTTTCTGACTTCAGTTGGGAAGTTACTATTTACTTCTTTTGTATATTAATGTCTGTTGACTCTTGGATTTAATAAAGGTTTAAGAACTAATTAGGTCTTACATGTATGTCTGTAGAAGGGACCTAATATTTAAAATTAAAATACTATGGATCATTCCTGAGGAAGAATAAACCTGGAAATGAAAATTGAGATAGTTTTAGTAAGAAGATAATATAAGAGGGGATCCTTATTTGAAGGCCTTTGGAGGCAGTTATGGAAAGATGTTCACAAAGGCCCAACCGTCCATTTTTGTAGGTTTAAGAGAATTAGCATAATTGATAAAAAACACAATTAGGAGCTCAAGTGGTGATGCCATTTCCTCCCAGGTCAAGCCCCTTCTCTGGAGCCCCCCTGCAGCACCAGCTGTGCTTTGTCCATGAGAATGTATCTCGAAGGGCTGTTCCCAGCCTTGGCTCCCAGAACAGCAAAGACAGCACAGGGCCTTGTACCTCCCAGGAATTGGAGCTCTGGAATTGTTTTGTTTTTCTGTTTAAGGAAAGGCCATGGAAAATTACTGGAAAACTAGCTACTAATACAACAGGTGAGAGAGTTACCAATATATGTGTGAAATATGTAGAGAACATATGAAAGAAAAAAGGCAAAATCCAAATGGCATCAATATAATTACCATTTGTTTTCTTTTATGGATGCATTTATGTCTTGAGGATTATCAATTTTTAAGGCTTGAAATTGCTGATATTGTGCATGTGTATTATAAATTGTTATGGTTTGACACTGGCACAATGCCAATGCCCTATGAAAATATACTTCCCTGATGTCTGCTGTGAGATGAGACCAGGAAATAAGCAAAGCAGGCCTCTACCTTAGGAAAAAAGTTTATTAACTAAACTACAAAGGGAAAAAAAAAAACACACACACACACACACACACACACACACACACCTGGAAAACGAAAACTCCACAAAAAAACATTTCCTCCTCCCCCCACCACATTTCCAATACATCTTCCAAATTTCAAGTCTCCATCCATCACCCAGTAAATACTCAATTCCAGTCCATCAAGAGGAGAGGAGTCCTTCTTGGGGCCATGGTGACCTCTTCCTTGCATGCCCAGCGCTCTCACCACTGGACATGGAACAGAGCTACTTCAGGGGTTATCCTTTTAAGGGTGCTTTGACCAGTTCCAAAAAAAAAAGGCACAGTTTTCTCTCATCTCGGGACCTCTTGTCTCCCCCATACTTGTCTACCCCCTGGGGCCGGGGGGTCTCCAAAACCGAACCCTCTCATTCTGAGCCATTGCCTCCCCCCTGCATGCAGCCTCTGTGTTGCGAGGAAGCATGGTTCTGTCCGTGGCTGTACCAAAAAGAGTCCAGCAATCAGCTACTCCATCATCTCCTTCCGGCCTCTTCTTCACTCTCCCAGCCTCACTCACTGCTCCGACTATCATTCTCTTGCCCATTTCGACTTTATCATCCACTCCATCTCCCCTCCAGGAAAGGTCCAAATGCTCTGTGAGGTCTTCATTGTCCAGAAAGGGGTTAACAAATTTCTGCACGCGGCCAGGCTCCTTCCCTGCTGCACTCCCCCTTCCCCCTCCTTCTTCACAGCCGATATCACTTCAAGGCCACAGGCCCGTAACAGCTTTCTCTCTCTCTCATCTTCTAGCTGGGGGGCTGCCCAAATCTTCTCGGGGTCTCTCTCCCTCTGTCTCTCCTGGGGGGGGGGGCTGCCCAACGCCTCCTGGTGTCCCCACCACCCTTCCATCCTGAGGGGTCAGGGCCTACCTCTGCCGGGCCGCAGGTTTTCCCCTCCCCCGCCCAGCTCAAAGCCGGGCAGGGGAGGCCTTGCCTCTTTGCTGGCCGGAAATCAAAAGAGAGCGAGCCCAAGGGAGTGCTGCTTCTAACCCCTGTGTTCTCAGAGGCGCATCCACCCTTCAGTGGCCAAGCCTGGTGTCAATTTAAAATCTGAACACCTATTGGCCTCTGGCCACTCCATTCCCAGAAAACCTACTTCCTGTAAACCCACGACATAAAACTATGTATATTAGTATTTATAAAGATGTATTTATACATAACTTAATGATTGACTCTAAAATTGGAAGGACTTAGATTAAATATAGTATCTTCCCATTCAACTGTTCTACCATAATAAACTCATTTTGGGATTAAATCCTGAACTGGGCTTGATTCAACCTAGACAATCAATCATAATATGAGTAGGAGTCTACTCTAAATTTGAAGGTATATAAGATGTTTTCTACAGAATTCAAATTGAACTTTAAATGTGTTTTTATTTTGCAAGTGACTACTCAATATTTTATTACATTAAAATGCATAAATACTTTCATACTTTCTATATTGAGAACATTCTTTGTATTGAGAATCCTGGATTACCAGGTTTTACAGGAATTAAAACATGGACTGTTAATCAGTTATGCGTTGCAGACATCTTTTCATTAAAAATCCCTTCTTAGGATTTTTTCCCTTCTGAGAAGCTAAGGGGCCTGAGAAACAAAATGTAAACAATGGTTATCTGCCACTGTGGAATGCAGCAGATGCATCTGTGATTGGTCTCTGCTTGTTTATAATTAACGGCCAATCACAGCAGAGCTGACTTGGACAAAGAGTCTGAGGCAGCTGCCTTTGTTATCATTCTTTTCTATTCTATTCTTAGCTTAGCTAGCCTTCCGAGATGAAACTATTTCTTCTGTTCTTTTTAGTATAGTTTTAATGTAATATATATAATAAAATAATAAATCAAGCCTTCTGAACATGGAGTCAATATTCCTGGCTCTTCCCTTACCTGAAAACCCCTGTGAATACCATCACAGTTATGATTTCATTGTACTATTTGCATTAACTGCAGCCTGGACACAGCAATTAAAATGGGTGAACAACAGAAACTGCAGAATCATTCTACGCCCTTGTTTGCTCCTGCTGTTTTTCCTGGGTCAATAATGCTCTAAGGATGAAAAGGAATCTGTTCTGTTCCTCTCTGGCACTATTTCCGCACCCTTTATGGCATGTAGATAAAATATGCCATTCTCCATGCTGAAGTTTGCAATTAGTTTCTTAGTGAGTATCAACATTTTGGCACAAATTTCTTTTTGACAGACTTGTGTAGGATTAATATATAGGCCTGAATAGCTGTCCCACAAAGTTGCAATGTTTCCCCCTGATAGTGATGGAACCTGGTAATTTTTCTTTTCATTGGTACAGGAGTGTTTTTGTCAAGGGTCTTTTTTTTTTTTTGAGTAATTTATTTTCAAATGCCAATCTTATTTCTCTTTTTTCCACCAACATTACCATTTAAGCATTCTCATTCTGGTCTGGTGTTGTAGTGCTTTCTTTCCTAAATAATGCTAAGGCCTGGATATTGTGAGGTCTCTAGTTTTTCTATTGCCATTGACTTTACAGGCTTAGAAACATTAATTCGTGTTAGTTCATGATAATTTTATAAAGTAGCTTTGATTGCCCTTGGATTCCAGGGACATATGTTTGGTCATGGCCTATTTTGAGCCAGGTGTGTCAAGATAATGTAACAGATTGAGTTTTTATAAAGCTCAAAAAAACGTTGCTCAGTGTTGCAGTATTTAAGTCTTCTAGACTGATTTTTTAGAATATCTAGAGACTGCTCTTCTGGAATAACACCCAAGTATTTTGCTGATGCGATCACTCAAACTATGGGGCTAGAAAGGAGTGGAAATAATACAGCAAATTGCAGTGTAGCAGCTTTTCATATCCTATACACACATAAACCCCATTTGGTTTTCTGTTTACCCTTAAAAATCTCTGTCTATCTATGAATGGTAATGGTTGCTAGAAATTATGTAACACACTCCTTCTTGCACAGCCCTTTTAAACTACTGCTACAATTTGCCTTCTTCTCCCTCTGACAGAGACCTAAAATGTGTTTTTCAGTTCAAATGTGAGTGTGGGTTATGTTTGTTTGTTTGGTTGGTTGGTTTTTTCTTCTTTTTTCTGGTTGGTTTTTTAAAACTTTCTTTTTTGTTATTTATTTTCTTTATTGATTACTATTTCACTGGTCTCTCAGGGCTTGTTTGCTTGGGTTTTTCGTTTTATTGTCAGCACAGGAATTGTGGCCTAATGATGTAGGCTTCTTAATGCATATTAGATTTTTTTAAAAACTTCACAATTTTACTTTTTAATATTGCTTCCCCCCTCCAAAGATTGGGCAAGATCCATGTCCCCGTGTGCAAATTTTGTGGGTCGGTTGTGAAAAAGCTACTTCAAACCCCAAGCATATTTCTATGTCTCATCCTTAACCCTTATAACTTCTGGTTTTTTATCAGTTCTTTCCACTTATAATGATTTGCAATTTTTTCCTTTAAAATCAAATGGTGATCATGTCATTGTCACTATACTGATTTTGGTCAATGCACTATGTGACTAGTGTACACTGCTAAGAATCTCTTGGCATATGGGTATGCCTTACATCTGTTGAAACAGATTTTCAATCAGAGTAGTGAATTTCCATTAAGTGTGCCATGGTGAGGGCTCTTAATCCTACATGCTTATTATCACCAATGCCTGAGTAGATTTTTTAGGCTTCAAATACTTCTAATTAACATGTTTCAGACTGCTCTCATTGATGTCAAGTAGCTAACTGTCTCCTTCCATCATACTTTTTGAGAAGTCATGCATTTCCATTACAACCCAATGACAAATAGTAGACTTGTTTATTTCTATCACTCCTAGATTTTTTTTTGGGAACTCAGCTTATATAAAACTTTGATACGGAATGAGAGTCCAAAAATGTTCTCCTCAAAGCAATCATTAATTTTTTTTTCTCTAGCTGCTATTCCAAAGAGGTTAAGTAGTCCTGCGGTTAGATTTCTGGACTAAAAATGGGAAGTGTAGTAAAAAAGAGCTACTTAGTGAGCTGTGGTTTATCAGCAAAGAAGATGTGCTTTCTGCATTAGAGAAAATAAATATTTGATAGATGGTGGAGGACTAAGAAAAAGAAGACTGAGATAAGAAGACCCTGAAGTATAATTACTTCTTAGTATATGTTTGTAATACGGAATTATTTAAGGGCTAGATGTTCGCTTAAAATGTTTCTGTAGAAGTCACTAGATGAATTTAGCTTGCTGCTCTCTAGGTATATTAACAATAGAAAATGGTTTTTAATTTACAATGTTAAAGCTGTAATATATGTTATAAACTAATTCATGCTTACAGAGAGAATGTATGTTATAAAATTATAAAATCCAACAAGTCTCTGACCACAAGCAGCCCAGGGACATGTAACCACTCCGGAATTCGTAACTCCTGAAGGCAGCAGGAGAATAATGCCTCGTTTACCCATGAATAGACGTGGCCAGTGTGATGATCACCGGCCTCCGGGCCATCAGGAAACACCCAAGGGTGATCATTGCTTGATAGATACCATCGATCGAGATAACCAAAGTCACCAAGGAAGATCCATCTAAATACACACTTCCCCTGACATGATCCGCGTTTGCCACTACTCAGGAAACAGCGATTGTCCAGCCCTGCACTGTGAAAGAAACTGTATTGCATATGTAGGGTTACAAAAGAAATTGGGGCACTTCTGCCTCAGGCATAAAAAATATATAAAACAGCCCCACCAGAGACAGCATTCGTGAACAGAAAGAGATCTGGTGCAATAGAGGTCGGGTCTAGGTTCATCCAGCACCGATCCCGGGCTTGATGCTGTCTCTTTGGCTGTGGGTTTTGAGGACGATATTTTGGTTGCGAAAATAAAATCTTTCGCATTTCTTAATTTGGATTTCTGGCTGATCATTTATAACAAAGCTTTTTGAAGTTTATAATTGTTGTCCTTTTAATAAACAAATAAGATTATATTATTCCTGTGAAAGGAAGGTATGTTAAAAAATAAGAGACTCTTGTTTCTATCACATGACATGCCCCCTTTGAATTAGTTTACCAAATATAATAATTCCCCTTTCTGAAAATATTAAAGAGGAATTGACGTGCTTTCTAGTTTCCAGCTCAGTCAGGAAAAGGCCACGTTCATTTTTATTTCTGCAAAAATTATTTTATAGTTTCTTTTAAATCCGAATTGAAAATGAATTGATGCTTAGGTGCAGTTCAATCAGTGTTAAAAGGGTGGTGTCAATAGCTTGGATGTGTGCTGTTGGATTGTAGTAACATTTTCTTTAGTTATTCCAAAGATTTTTTCCCTTGTAGTTCAGAATATTTTCCATCACAGTTTTACAGATATTGAGGTCCTGGGTCAACTACTTACAGTACTTAGCTGAAGGAGAAGAATTTCTGATGACCTTTCATGATTAAATTCATCTTTAAAATCCCGTTTGAAAACTCTCCAGTTATTTCCTTTAATTACACTGGTTTTTGTTTTTCTTTCTCAGTTATCTGTCTTAATACATGATCCAATCTGTTTCACTCTTGAGTATTTCTAGGATTTTTGAGAAATCGTCTACTTTCACAAGAACAGATAGATACACTAGAAGAAAAGCAACACTAAGTTTATAGAAAAATCCTTTCTACTTCTGGAGCAATATCAGTCAGAGGATTTGCTTGAAGAGAACAAATTAATAGAGCAAATGAGAGTGTAAAGAAAAAAAAAATAGAAAAAATCATCACTCGTATTAATAAGAATAGCATCTGCAATTCCCTCACTAGAATAAAAATGAAAATGATTAATTCTTATGCTTTGGGGCATAAAGTGATCAGTTTAAATTGAATGGAATTTTCTCTGGTTTTTATTGGTGTGAGTTTAAAAATCACATTATTGGACATTTTTGTACCAGTCTACATACTTAGTAGCATGACATCTGTGCAAACAAGAGCATAGATCCTATGAAGGTATTAGCATTATTTAAAAAAGGGATATTTTATATTTAAAAAGTCTTGATACTTAATTAAGATATATACAGTTTTGAAATATTATCTAATGACTATATCAGTGGAGAAGGGTTACAGATGGCATTTATCTGGACTTCTTTAAGCTTTTCACACTGTTCTCCACAACATTCTTTTCTCTAAATTGGAGAGATAATGATTCAGTGGTATCGTTAGATGGATAAGAAACTAGTTGGTATATAAATATGTGGTATTCATATCCACTTATCGATGGTGGTCAGGGCTCAGAGTTCCAAAGGACATGAGTGACAGGGGTGTCCCTTCTCTTTCATGTCTTCATCAGTGACATGGACAATGAAATTGAGTGCACCCTTAAAAATTTGCAGGTAGCGTGAAGCTGAGTGATGCTGTTGACATACCTGAAGAGGGGATGCCATCCAGAGGGAGCTGGACAAGATGAAGAGCAGCCTGGGTGAATCTTGTGAGGTTTAACAAGATCAAGTTCCAGTTACTGCACCTGGGTCAGGGCCATCCCCAGTACCAGCACAGGCTGGGGATGAGCAGATGCAGAGCAGCCCTGTGAGAAGGACTTGGGGCTGCTGGTGGGTGAGAGGCTGGACATGACCCAGCCATGGGCACTCCCAGCCCAGAGAGCCAAACGTGTCCTGGGCTGCATCCAAAGCAGCGTGGGCAGCAGGGGGGGGAGGGGATTCTGCCCCTCTGCTCTGCTCTGGGGAGAGCCCACCTGGAACCCTGCAGCCAGCTCTGGGGTCCCAGCACAGGCAAGGGCACAGACTTGTTGGAGCAAGTCCAGAGGAGGCCTAGACCAGGAAGATCAGAGGGATGGAGAACCTCTCCTATGAGGAAGGGATGAAAGAGTTGGGATTGTTCAGCCTGGACAGCAGAAGGTTTCTCTGACCTAATTATGACCTTCCAGGAAAGATGTAAAGGACTATTTAGGAGGGCATATAGTGACGGGACTTTTACCCTTGATGTCTCCTTAATAGAGGGTTTGATTCTAACAGCTTTCATAATGTGATTCCTGGCTGCTCATATTCTTTGTATTCGTGCCAGGCTATTTGTTCTTCTGGTGTTTGTCCAGGAGTTCCTTTTTCATTCACTCATGTCACCTGACATTTTTGCCTGACTTCCTCTTTGTTTAGATGTACTACTCGTGAACTTGAAGGATGTGATCTGTGTGCTTCGAATGGCTTTCTTGATCCCCTTTGCCTTCCCTGGCTTAATCTTGTGGGAGTCTTTGAATCAGATCTCTGAAAAACCTGTTTTCCTGACATCCAGGATAGTGAAATCTCACATAAGAAGAGCTTTAAGCTAGAAATGATGATGAGAGACAGAATGAACAAAAGTGGGGAAGTGATTGTCTTAAATTAAGCATACAAAGTGTATAGGATGATATCATAGGATGATACATAGGATGATATCATAGGATGATATGAGAATTTGTAAACAACAAAAGAATGTTGAAGTGGGGTCATTCCACATTCTGTATACATGTGACAGTCATACAAGACAAAATTTTTGGGAAAGCTCTCAAATTTTTTATTAGGAGATAGACATAGCTGAGAGCCTGTACAGTGATGAATGCAGCAGGAGGAAGAACAGGGGAAATTAGAGGTTTCTGTGCTGTTGCAGGGCTATGAACTCTTTGGGTGGGAAAACTTATAACTGAAGGGCTGCAATAGATGTATAAAGATTCTTTAGAGACTGGAAAAGAGGGTAGGAAGGTAGGAAGTTGCCTTTATATGAGAGAAGTGGGAATGCATTGAAGCTCTGCCTTGGAATTCATGATGAGTAAACTCAGAGCTTATTAGTCAGGATTAGCAGGTTGATCAACAGCAATAATTTTTGTGTGTCTGCTACAGACTGCTCCTGGTCAGGGAGAGCAAGTGGATAAGACCATTTTCACACTACTAGAGTTAGCTTCACATTCATAGGACTTGCATCTCATGGAGAACTTCAGGGACCACAATATCTGCTAGAAGCACAACACAGAATGACAGATCACCAAGGGTTTTGAAATGCATTTTAAAAAAAGCATCCAGATATGTGGCTGAGAACCTGATGAGCAGTGAATTTCTGCTGGACCAGTTTTTGACAAATAAAGAAAAATGTCTTTGTGGATGTTCAGGGGAAGCCTTAGCCATAGTGGCCCTGAGATTATGGTGTTCCAGAGAGCAGTAAACAAAGGAGAACCATAACCCTGAATTTCAGGGGAGCAGGCTTCAACCTGAATCTTTTTCAAATAAACACAGGGAATATATATATCTGGAGAGGAGAGACCTCTAGAAGAATTTGTTGACTTTAAAGAATCACCTTTCAAATTCCAGAGGAGTTGAACCCCGTGAACACAAAATGAAGTAAAACATAAACAAGAAGATAGTGACAAAACTCAGATGCAAAAACTAAGCGTACAAGAGGTGGAAAAGGGGAAAGATGTCCTGGGAAGAATATAGACAAGCAGTTTGAACATACTGAGACAGGGTTAGGAAAGCAAAACTCACCTGGAAATAAGTCTTCCAAAATATGTGAAGGGAAACAAGAAGAGTTTTCAAAAGTTTATCAACAGCAAAAAGAGACTATGGAAAATGTTTGTCTGCTGGTGAATGGGGCAGATCTCATGGAAAAGGACACAGAAAAAGCTGAATAAATTAATGCCTACTTGACCTCTCTTCTGTCAAGAGCAGCAATTAGGAATTCCAGGAATGTATGGAACATGTAAGATGCAGCCTCAATACAGGAGGATCAGGTTAGGGGATATTTAGATAAACAAAATATGCACGAGATCATGGGACCTGACAGGGTGTGCCCATGAGAGTCACTTCTATCTTTAAGAAGGTACAGAAATGGGATCCAGGGAGCTACAGACCAGTCAGACTCACCTTGATCCCTTGGAGGATAAAGGTGGAAGCCCTCTTGGAAACCATTTTGAAACACATGAAGGACAAGAAGTTGATTAGAAGTAGTCATCATGGGTTTATGTTTAACCTAAATGATAAATTTCTATTCTAAGGTAATTGGCTTGATGGATGAGGCGAGAGAATTGGATGTTGGTTATACTGACTTCAACAAGGTTTTCGACACTGTTTGCTATAATACCTCCACAGACAGACTGAGGAGTATAGGCTATAAGTGCACGAGGAGTTGAGACAAAAAACAGCTGAATTTCTAGGCTGAAAGAGTTGTGGTCAGTGGTATGAACTGAGAACTGGTTACTAGTGGTACGCTCCAGGGTTCAACAGTTTAAAATCTTCATTCATGACCTGGATTCTGGTACAGAGGGCATTCGCAAGTTTACAGATGATACAAAGCAAGGAAGAATGTTTCTTGTGCCAGATGGGTCTGCTCCTAGTCAGAGGGACTTTGACAGTCTGGACAAGTCAGTAGATAGGAACCTCATGAAATTCATAAAGGTAAAGAAGAGATCTTTGGAACAAGAAGACCATGCACCACTACCTGCTGGGGGATAATAAGATGGAAAGCAGACTGGCAGAAAACAGCATGGAAAACCTACTAAACCGATTGGTCATGAGCAATGTGCCAGAAAGAGACAGAAAACATCCTGAGATGAGTTGGGAAGAATATCACCAGAGGGTTGAAGAGTAGTGACACTTACTCTCAGCACTTGTGAGACCACATCTGGCTGCTGCTTTGAGATCTGGGTCCTGCAGTACAAGAGATTTGTGGCTTTGGTGGAGTGAGTCCAGTTAAGCTTGCAGGTATTGGAACACCTGCTTTTCAAGGGAAGACTGAAAGAGCTGGTGCTATTTAGCCTGAAGAAGAGAAGTGAGATCACTTACTGGTTGTCTTATCAGTGTGTATAAATATCAGATGGCAGAGGATATAGAAGAGAAAGGCAAACTCTCAGCAATTGCCCGGGACAGGATATGATGAGAAATTCCACAGTAAGTATGACTATGCAGTGGAACAGGTTTCCCAGTGATTTTGGTTTTTTTCAGTTTGTTCTGAAAGACATTAAAAATTAACTGGAGAAAATCCTGAATATCCTGTCATAACTGCAAAGTTAGCCCCTGTTATGATGAGGTGTTGACCACCCACACGTCTCTCCCAGCTTCCATTAGTCTGTAACTCTGTAGTTACTCAAATCAGTAGGGACTGTCTCAGTCTTCTTACATTAAAAAGTCAGTTCTCCATAAGGAGAGCTGAAATGCTGGAAATAGCAAGACTAAACTAAAAGTACCAAAAATTCTTCATGCATTTGAAACCTGATTCCTCCTCGATACATCAGAAATGTGTTGAAATAGAGAGACTGTTTGTATGTTGATGTAAGGCATATATGTAGCTTGGATAAGTAGATGTGCAAAAAAAAAAGTGAAAATAATAAATTCTGAGTACATCATCATTTTATCTTTATATTATATTCCACTCACTTTTCAATTCTGAGTACACCATCATTTTATCTTTATATTATATTCCACTCACTTTTCTTTTTGTGTCTTCTCTTTGGACAAAATTCCTCTGCTTTTAAAGTCTGAATCCTGAATGGACCTTTTGTGATCCACTTGCCTATGATTCACTCTTAGTAAAAGTGGGACTGCATAAAGAGCATTAACCAGCCCAGTTCTTGAGTCTGTAAACTTTCAGAGCCTGAGCCTCTGAGATGCTCTTGGAGACATTGCCAAAACACATGCCATCCCTCACGTTTAGGAAAAAATTTATGATAAGATTTTAGGAGTTACCACCCTCTAATTCCTCCTTAAATCACAGTAAATCCAAAGTACATGAAAATAAACAGACTTTTGCTGACCCAAGGCTCCTGTCTGCCATACATTTTAGAGTTGCCTTTTTATTGTTTTAGTACAGTATTAAGGACAGTACAGCCAGGTTAAAAATTTTTAACAATGAACCTCAAAAAGCCCCAACTGCTTTAGCAAAAAAATTTACCAGTATTTAGACCATTTGTACAAAGGATGATTATGTCCGTCTATGATTATGTTTTTATGTCAGATTTTAATCTGTTTTCCATGTGCCTCTACTGAAAAACATGACATCTGAAAGATACATCTTTGTGACAACTTCAGGTCACCTTAGCATTTGTGGCAGACTTTGAGAGGCTTGAGCCATCCAGTACTTGAATTTTTCTGAGAAAGAAATATTGTTTTCAGCCAGGTTTATAATTTTTTTGTATCTGCAAGGCAGTGCAAAGAGGTGAGGGTTACGAGCATTCAGGCCCCAGTGTTGGCTTCCTTCATATTTCTAAAACTAGTGTGAAGTTGCTAACAGTGAAGGGTGACATAAAAGGAGAAGTCTCAAAGCTGCACAGAAAGAACCTGATTAGGGAAATGAAGCCAGCAATTAAGGCCAGGAAGAAATATAAATGACAGACAGAACACAGGGGTCAAAAAAGAGTGATCTTTAAAGAAAACTAAGGGCAACGAGAGGTCATGGAAAATAAGAAAAAACTAGACAGTTTCTGAGGAACAGAATTACAGAAAAGAGCACTTTTAGGTAGGTTTAAAATCTGGGATTTAAAATGCATTTCTAGAACTATAAGAAAATAGATGTTTTTGAAGGTGTGAAAACCCTTCCCAAACAGTCTGAATTCTTAGGAGGTATTAATTAGAGAGGCTATTATTATAAAGAAATTCTGATTCCCACTATTACCATACTTACCAGAAGAGCCAGTGCAGTTTTAAATATATACCCACATTTGGTTGTATAGCAACGGTTGTACTCCAAGCGTACAGCTGTATTTCACATGTGGGAGAGGATCTTTGTCAAACACCAGGGACTATGACCATGTGTCCATGGCTACAGAGGAGTCTTACAGCAATTCCATACAATTTTGCTAATTGTACTCTGCTTTCTGAAATATTGTCTGAGACTGAGATTCTCCACAAAATTAGTATTTTCTTCTTTCTTGTAACATACCATAAGGAATTTGACATTTAGTGTTGAGACAAAATTTTCATCTTTAAAATACTTAAAATCACCTAATGATTCTGAGACCCTTATAATCTGGTTAGTCTGAACTATGAAAGATTGCACTCACCTGGAGAAAATTAGGCCATCTCTTAATTACTCATGAGTCAAGAACTGCACACTCTAGAATCTTTTTTTCTTTTCTCAGAGGCATGGGATGCTATGAAAAGAGCAGAAAGTTTGAAAATTTGTTGCCTAATGAAGGGGAAGAAGGAGCATGTTGAGTGTGGCAAAGTCTCACAAGTTTAAGAGGCTGAGTGGTGCTTTATAGCAGATGATATTGATCTGTTTAAGCAGCTGTGCTGAGAGTATCAATAATTTTTCTTTTTCTGATATCATTGTGCAAGGATAATTAGACTTCATTGCTTCACACTGTCATGGGTGTTCTGAATTTGGGAAGTTATAACTAGTGAGCTCTTGAATCTGAAGTATTAGTGAGTTACTGATGTATTTGTATGCATATGAAGAACAGATAGTATTATACTTTGCTTGTTGTATTATATGCTTTAATTGAAAAAAACCCAAGATTAAAATGTATGGAGGAATGATGTACACTAAATACTAAATCAAAGATGTATTATAGACAGTAATTACATTGGGTGTATTTACCATTTCTTTTTGCTTCCTAATGCTTCCTTTTATTCTTATATTTTGTATAATACCTTATGAGTACAGACATTTAAACCAAGCAGCATAATGATAGGAGGCAATTTTCTTTTTTATTCCTGCAATATTTCAAGTAGAGAAAAAAAAATCAATAAGCCTTCACTTGGTTGTACATAGTCAAACAAGCATTGGTTCTTTGAAAATCAGTAAACTTGATGTATGGAAACAGCTCTCCTGTGGAGAAGGATGAGCATTAGTTCTGCATGGTCCTCCTCAGAAGGACCAATAGCAATGAGGTGTCCATGACATAATTTTGACATAGGCAGTAGACTCATAAAACTAAAGTATGACTACATCAAGCAGTGAAAGGAGGCTGCCACAAGGACAGTTATGGAGTGAGACCAGGAGCTAAAGAACAGTAGCAAAGCCCTACACTCAAGCATTTCTTTGGCATCATTCTACCAGCTGAGCGTAAAACAGCTGCATCCAGCTCTGCCGATTTGCTCATCCCTTCTTCCTTCTTTCCATCCTGCTGCTAGACGCTTTTTAGACTGTTGGCTGCAAACTTTAGGCAAGCAGCTGAAGCAGCTGGTGTGCCTGATACTTCTCTTGCCAAGAAAGGTCTTGGATAACCTTAGCTAAATATTTGAGGTTTTTCATGGTATAATGCATGAATTCAGATATTAATTGACATCATCCTCAAAGAAAAATACTCCAGCTGACTGCTCAGGGTTGTTTGTAACATTTGGTTTAGGTTAGTTTTACTGCTAAATTCCTTTTCTTTTTTTCCCCTTTTTGTTTTGTTTTGTTTTGTTTGTTTTAGTTTTTTTGGTTTAGTTTAGTCTTGTTTTCAAATTTACTGGCTAGGGGCCAATTCAGAATGGTTTGAGTGTTAAGATAATTTCTGCTTGCTTAGAGAAGCCTTTAAAAGCTCTTCATGACAAGAGTGGAGTTTGCAATCCACCACTACTCTTTGTAACTGCATGTTGTGTTTATATAGACTAGAAAACTTGTCACACTGCTTGATGCAATAAATCAGTAGCTGTTGAAAAAAGCTGCCAAGTTCATGGCAGGAAGTGTAAATTATTCAAGTCTCTTCAACAGCAGTTTAAAATGAGAATGTCCAGATAACCAAGAGATCAATCACCATGCTAAAAACTGCCTTGGTCTGCCAAAGGAAATTAGGTGAAAGAAAGTCTTATAGCTCTGTCAAAATGAGTTTGTCATAGGCAATACCAGAAAAGAGTATATTCATGAAGATAACAACCCCAAACAACACACGTAGGGCACCTTTTAATGGAACCTATCACTTTATCACTTCGTCTTTCTATGCACAACATAGAAAATCAGGTCGAAGTAACATTAGTGTTTAGATATTGGCTGCAATAATTTTTGCTCAATGCCAAGTGAATGTCAAGAAGTGCTATCATTCAGAATGATGCTACCTGGGTCGGTTATAGCTTCAAAACATCTTGCACCAGTTCCATTTCTTGCAGTGTTCAGCGCATGGAAAATGTATTTCTTTCAACTATAGGGAAAATACTGTAAAAGAGTCTTATATTTTTTTCCCCTCAAGAAAAACATCTTTTAATTGGAAGGGTTTTATACTTTTAGAAAGAAAATAGGACAAACAAGGGAGGGAAAAAACGAATGACAAACTCACTGAATTCTTCACATTTTCTTAATGAATTGAATATACTTGATACTCAGATATTCTTTCCAAAGTTTCAACAGCAGATGATCAAATGTAAATAAGCCCCATTTGTTTTAGTAGACTGTTTTATCTCAGGCCTTGAAAAACATCAAAAGAAGCAGGATAAGATCAGTTAGAGTATGATCAGCTATAGCCCTTCACTGAGACCTAAATTTCTTACAGAAGTTTTAAATGTCGCTCAGAAATTAACCCATGTCAAAAACAGGCAAACATTTTGATCAATTACAAATTCTAGGCTAGAACAGAAACATTCCACCTGGCTTCTGCTCTGTCTTTTAAAGGAATATTTGACTAAATGATGAGAATACAAACACTTCCAGTAGGTATGGTGTATATGTTAGATTTTGTACCACAATTGTCAATGACGTTATAGTTCGTATTGAATTCTTTATGAATTTCTTTCACACAATAAATTCACCTGGGCAAAGCCTGGTCTTCAAAACACCATTTTTCTGTGGAGTAAAATTGGAAAGTGTACAGTGGCTAATTAGCTTTTAAAATTTATTAGCAATTTGACAGTCTTCTTTTCATATGTAGGTTAAGAGGCAAAATTACAGAAAAGAGAAGTAGTACGACAACTTGAAGTTATATAGGTGTATATCAGAAGATTTTGTGATATATTTGTGAGAAAATTCCATGCACATTGCATGTTATGATGTTTCGTTCCATCATACCAAGAAAATCCAGTGACGAAGGATAGCTCTGTGAAAAAGAGAACATAATTTGACAAGTAAAAATTACATCATGTGGGGAAGAAATCATCCATTCAGTATGTGTCAAACATCTTTGTACACTGATTTATATCAAAGAAGCATGGTACTGAATGCAGCTGATATAGACTCACACTTCAAGAGTACAAAGAAGCTGTGATCTGGAAGAGCCATTAAGGATCATGATACAAACTCTGAGAAAGGACAACCTGAGCAGGTGAAATAATCAGAGGCAAGTGCAAGATTCGTATGGATGACACTTCTGAAGTCTGCCAAAATGCCGCATGTATTTTCTGAATCTTACAGATCTTGGCATCCACATGACTACCTGATCAACCATAGAAATGATGTAAGAGAAAGAGCCATAAATGCTTCCACAAGTGATAGAAGAGAAAGGGCCCTACATTCAGAATAAATAGTATGTTACGTTTCCTTAAGGCTTTCCATCTGATCAAAGAAACCTGTTTTGAACTTATGAAGCCTATGAATTAAGACTTGATATGTTTTATGGTACACAAAGGGAAAAAATAGGAAGACAAAGCTGAGGCAAAGTACAAGTTCTGACACAGAGATAACTGAATTATTCTTGCATTGCACAGCATCTCTAAACAAGATTATTCTTCAGTTGCCAAATAAGACAGTTACATCTCCAAATTCTAAGAATCAAACCTATTAATTTAGCCAAGGTCATAAGCAGGGCTGTTTCATATATATTAATTTGATCGTTGTTATGTATTTTGAAGCTATAAAGAAAAAAAAGTTGTTTATTTTATTTATGACTGGGCATTTAGTATGACCTTATATGCAGTTTAAAGAGATGTATGTTGGATTGTTTTCTTAGGAAGGTGTTGTAAGCATAATATTTAATTTAAAATAAAATTAAAAGCTCAAGGGAAAAAATAATTGCCATCCATTTATTGTTAAACTTCCAATAGTTAGACTTTCAGAAATGTGGTGTCCAATCTAGGGCTTTAATTTTCTTAATGACTTTAGTTTTGGCATGAAGATGTAGATTTGGAGATTATATCCAAGTTAATACACTTGTTTTTGTCTTCTGGTTGCATTAGTGGTCCTTGAAGGCAAGGAAGACAGATGCCCAAAATTTACAGATTAGTGGTCTATTTATAAGTAAGGACTGAAAATCAGTTGGGAAAAATGATTATACATAGATTATACATAATCTCTGTTAATACTGAACAGGTATTTATTCTGGAAAAGCCACAGGCTTGCAGCACAGAATAAGGAAGACAGAGGAACAAAACAATTCTGAAAATTCTGAATTGAATATCAATAACTTAGCAAAGAGCATGAACTTCCTGAAAATGTTACAGGCAAAATAAAACTCAGCAGGTGTCTAATACTCTGTTAAGATTGATTTTACGTCCTTCAGTAATTTACATTACAGGTGGGGTGAAACATGATATTAATCATATATCACATGCCCCTGAGTGAGCCACAAAGAATTTCAGATGCCTGTCAAATAATTGTTATTTTCTGAGGTGGGCATAAGAAAAGTAGAATTATAAACATGCATCAAAAAGTGTTGAAAATAAGAAGAGATGGCTGTGAGGGGAAACAGTTCATTCACACACAGGAAAATATTTAGGAAAAAAAATACAGGTACAGGAAAAGCTTTGCGTACGAGGAGCACAAGTCATTCTAATGTGTCTGAAAGAAGTATCATGTTTGCATGGGAGTGTTTAGTAGAAACCGGAGCTAAAGTAACAAGCACTCGTGAAAACTGAAGAATACTGTGTGTATCCAGTTGGAAATTTGCCATATCTTTTCTTGTAATATCCTACACAATACTTGTGATAGGTAAAAGGAAAATGGTTTGCAGAAGCAAACCCAGAGTCAGGGATGGTAAAGCTACAGGAGCAGTCAGATGTAAAGATCTCGTGTGAATGTACCTTATCTTCAGAAACATAGGTTATCTAGATGACCATCAGGAGAAGAGAAACCATGTCCTAGACATAGGTAACCATGGGGAGACTCAGTGAAAGCTGTAGTTAGCTAACCTTCCAGGGTTAGTTATCTATAGTTATCTATAGATATTTATATATCTAACTATCTATATCTATAGGTATATCTATGTCTAGATTATATAGAGAGATATGTATCTATAAATACTAACTGCAACTGTAGCTAGAAAATAGGAAAGAAACATCTAGGATGGTAAAGGAGATTAATGATGCTTGGATGAGAAATGAGACAGGAAGATCTAGGATTTTTCAGATTTGTCCCTTCCTTATTCTCTATTACAGACAGAATAACAAAAATTCATCTCTGAGCCAGGCTTGTGTCAAATAGGATGGCATCTCTTTTCTTGGGCTTGTTAGCACTGCTGTCCTCTTGGAATAATTTATTCCTAAGTAAGTTGATTAAATTATATTTTCTTCTTTCATCCTATGTGTCCATGAGCTTTTGTTTATTGTTCTGTGCATGAACATACATCCGGTCCTGATTATAGTACCAGTTTTGACAGATGTCTTTATTACCCTGTGGCAGAGGACTTTTCCCTCAGGCATTGCTTTCTGGATTACTTTATCTGACATAACTGGTGTGCATTGTTGAATTCCTTTTGAAAAGTTCTCTTGTGGGATTTCATGCTGTCACGCATCAAGAATTGTATAGTCCTTTTATTTAAAAATCAATAAAATAAAAATTTAAACAAAGAGAAACTACTGATAACAAACACTTAGTTTAATCAAAAGAAATGGTAAGTTCATTTACCTTGCAATATACAGAAGTATTGTATGTGAGGAAGGGCCCTGAGGTTTTCATTAAAGCAAAGTTTTTAATTCCCCGTCAGGGTTTTTTATTAAAGACTTTTTAAAATATTGTAATATTACTTACAGAAAACTTTTAAAGAAAGATTGACGATTTAAAGAAAAATAGTTTTTGTGAAGCTTTTGTGATTCTTCTTGATATGTTCAAAATCAGTTTGGTTCCTCAAACATCTTTGTGTTTTGTTTTGGTAGATACTGTATTATTCACATTATCAAAAATTACCCTCACATCTATCATTGATCAAAATCAGAGAGAATGTGACATGTTAAAAAAAAACTAATTTGAAATAGATACATTAGAGACTAACAAAACAAATCCATTGAAGAATTTAAAAAAATCTTCTGTTATTTTAAGGCATCTGTAACATATATATATACATATAAGTGTCCTGAAGCATTTCTCAACAAATTGAAACAGAATTTAGAGAATAGATCACAATTTACTTATGTATCTTAATGACTGGAAGTCAAAGTTCCATATTAAATGATACTGCATTATATTAATGAACTGTGGAAAAATGAAAGCTTTGTACATTGGATGATGTTGATCTTTCTGGCAAGTCAAAGCTGGTAAAATGGCTTCCTCTCAAAGAATGAAGATCTATAAGATTTTAGATGATGGCAACAATTTTTTAATTTCCCATGTAAGTATTCTGTAGAAGGTGCTTACACAAAACTAGATGTCAGTCTGTAGCAGCTGGATCCTACTTCCTGCACATGAGCTAGGTAGGGTGGATGTGGAGGTATTTGACTTGCATTGATGAATTCCTTTTGCAGTGGGGATTTTCACGGTCAATGGACTTCAAATTTGAAATAAGATATTCTACGATGTCTGAATCCATGTGATATTCCTTTGTCTGTGACAACAAAGTACATCAGCATTACCACTCAAGTAACAATCCTTGAATGTAAAGTCCATGCTCATAACAAGCAGTGTAAGTAATGGCTACGTCCTGCTGTGCTGTTGTTTAACTCAGCATGGTGATTACCATGTGAAAACATACCAGCATTGATTTTTCAATCCCTCAGCATGTTTTGATATGATTAAGCACTGCTGTTCCTGATTTTGATTTCTGGTTCAAGCCTGGTATGCTTTGTAAGATGAATACATGCTGAGGAAGAGTCAATTCTAAAACAGATTGCTACCCCTGAGCCTCAGGTTTGTCATAAAAAACCAACAAGAACGACAAAAAAACCTCTTCAAACAACCCCCAAGCTCTTATTGCCCATTGATGTTGTCTAATGCTTAATACTGGTATCTTTGTTTTTGAAAGCTGTTGTAAACCATGGCTCAGTTGTACTTTACTAAGGGAGCTTTGCTCAATGCAGTCAACCACTCAGATTACAGTTCTGCTAAATGTGTTCTCTTTCTGTGTTCCTATCTGTTTTCTACTGAATAAGATAATATTTTCACTTTAATGACTTTAAGCCTTGCATGATGAGAAATGTAGAACTAAAAGAACGGAAATGCTGATGTGTTAGCAAACAGTGCAATAACAACAAGAGATCAAGGATCTGATTTTAGGAAAGACTTTGGGTTAGGAGTGATACTAACCTTAAGCCTCTGGCCATTTTGAATTTTAACTATATGGATCCCCATTTATTGGTAACCATTTTTTTCCTTTGATCTTCCACTTGAGCTGAAGGATTATTAAATGGATAACATATAAACCAGGCCTTCTTAATCTTCATTTTAGACTAATAGACTTCCCAGGTGAAGTTTAATAAGTACCATGCTATGATATGGATATATTTTATTTATTTAGAACAAGAAATTACAGAAAGAAATTCAAAAGAAGGTTAAAAAAAATGGGTGATGGGCATATGTACCTGTCTTGACCAACTGGTAGAGGACAATTTACTGAAAATTCATTCATTTAAGGTTTTGCTTAAGCACCTGCATACCCTTTTTTTATGGTTAAGGTAAGAATACATCACGTGAATATGAAATTTTTAAATGATGGAGTGAATATGTGCAAGCATAGTTTATAGAAGTTCTATGGCTTTCAGTAACACTATGTTCTTTTAATATTCCTATTGCTTAAGGGTTCTCCTCTTCTCTTCTCTTCTCTTCTCTTCTCTTCTCTTCTCTTCTCTTCTCTTCTCTTCTCTTCTCGCTAGCAAAGTTTTCATGGTATTCATTTTGAATAAAAAGGGATTTTTTTTTTTCCTAATTGGCAGGGCTCTTAATGTAGGTGTGGATATGCTTTGAATGAAGTTTTCTTCAAATTCCAAATGACTCTGTCATAACACATTATAGATATATGTGTACATATATAGATATATGTGATAACATATATAGATATATGGATGTACATATTTTTTCCAAAGGAATGGTATTAGTTTAATCATTTCTTAAAGGGGGTCAATGACTTCTAGGCATTGATAAATATTAGGAGTGACATTTTTTGAAAATTGAAGAGTTGTGGCTTTTAGACAAGACATGGCAAAGTAATGTAAAGCAACTGTTTTTGTCAAACATTCTGTTTATCTCCAAAGGAAATTATACATTTGTATCATTTTGGTATTTGATATGTAGATTGAATAATATTTCTAGTTGCTTTTCCCAGAGCTGGATTGGAAAAGATATTAAAATGCAACCTTGGAAAATAAAATGAAAATATTTTGTAGTATCGGATTAGGGCACTTCTGTCCAGAGGATATAAATGAAGTCTACTTCAGGAAATTTCAGTGTAGTTTACTCAACATGCTACACTTTGTCATGGTTTGCAGCTAGCTTGTAGCCGCCAAAAGAGACAGAATCAGACCTTCAGCTTCAGCCAGCCTAGAGGTGACCAGGTCCTCAGATGAGGCAGGGATAGGTTGGGTTTAAATCTACACAGGGACCTGCCTTATCACACTCCATGCTGAGCTGCTGGCACCTCCCTGGTCAGGAGCTGGGCTGTGAGGGGATCAGACCGATGAGCTGTTGAGACCCGGCAGTTTTGAACTCCCTCCATAAGAAGGCTCTCAACAATAGGACAGGCTGTTTGTCCCATGGAGATTTGGGGGGTGTGTGTGCCATCCCTGTCTCCAGCCACCGACCCCATGGAACACATGGAATTTAACATTATAATACTTGAATTTGAAACACAACAAAGTTTAAAGCAAAACCTGAAGAGACCAAAATAATCCCAAATACCTAACACTTCTTTTTTTCAGGTTGGTTTTGATAGTCACAACAGAAATGTCAGGAGTTTTAAGAAGAAAATGCTTTGTTCTATACAGTTCCAAACTGCTTCAATATATTTTTAAGCATTGATGTAAATGATTTTTTCAAGGGTATCTATAAGCAAACTGGACAGTGTTTTCTTTTTGTTACTAGAAAATAAATATGAACACTACATGGGGACTTGGTATAATTTCCACTACTGCTCTGTGTATAGATCATCTTTCCACTATGTGTATAGGTGATAGCTTTCAGTGTAGAAATGTGCTAATATTTTGTAAATATTCTTTGCCCTATTTTAATCCTGAGTGTGTGTCCTTTTGTGTAGATGATAGTGGCTCATACTTTAAAATGGTCAGTAAATGCTGTTCACGGGCTAGTAAAAACGGTTAACAACTCATCTTTGTTAGAAAGTTTCTTACCTCTAGATTACAGGATTATATCTATATATGAGAAAATTATTATAAATTTTATGGTAGATTTATTTACGGTTTTATGTGAAGTGCATTTTAAGTTCAAGCTTTGGAACATATGAAAACCTTAACATAAAAGACATGATAAATGAAAATAAAGGTATTACATATCATGTATATTTACACATTTTAAAACCCCCCAAAAACCTAAACAAACAAAGAAACAAACAAAACCCACTTCAATTTCTTCATATCAGTCTTCCTTATTTTATGATCAATAGAACTTTCTACTTCAGGTTTTTTGTTTAAAAAAATCTCACATGATCAGATATAACTTACTCTAAAAGAAATATTATTTTAATATCAAAGCATTAAAAGTTTGGATAAAATGTTCCAGCTGGCCATTGACCTCTGAACATTTATCGTACCTATTAACCTTTCAAAATGAAATCCATTCTGTCACATGGCACTTCAAGATACTCTGCTTGAAGCATGTTTCTGCAATTCATTATAAGCATAGAGCTGTGAATTTTGATCCAGCATGTTTTAAAATATCTTTACTACCTGTAGACTGAACACAGCCCAAATGCTGTAATTGGTATTAGATGAAAAGGCATGAGGAGAAGAGTTATCCTCCTCTGCGAATCCCGTAAGGCAAAGGAGTGACTTTTGTGTTTCAAAGAAAAAAAGATATAGGTACCTACCAGCTGGTACTATTAAGAGGCTTGCTAATGGTGAACTTCATGAAAAATTTTCCTTCAAATAACTAAACAAAAAAAGGTGCTCAATTCTCAAACAGAATTTTTTAAAATGACGGCTGGTTTATGTGGTCCCTGCTTAATGGACTACTGTGAGTAGACAGTTCAAGCTACGGAGTGGACTGACAATTCTGCAGCATCTGTATGTTGTGCAGATGGTGTCAGTAGTCAATCCTCATCAGTGGTTTTGCTGTGGCACCTTTGTGCCTAAGTCCCTTCCCCTATTAACATGTTTTCAGTAAGAAACAGAGAGTGGAATATAATTTAAAGGTTTACCAGGGCAACACAGTATGCAATGTAAAGGTCTTGGGTTAAGAGCAAAATTGATTTCGGAATAATGCAGCTGCTGAATTTCCCTGGAGTATAATGCCTCAATGCTGAGAAATCACCTGTGCTTTGTTTCTCTATAGCTGCAGCAAGGGCAGATATTTCCCTGTAGGACTGGTGGAGAGGTTTTCTAGAAAATCATAACAAATAGAAATTTGGAGAGAAAAGAAAATGAGCCAATGAATAGAAATCACTTAAAGACATCTAAACTTACAGAAAATAATAAAATAATTTATGTTAGAAAAGGCCTTTAAGATCAATGAGCTAAATTATTAGAATGATATGCTGAAATTGAGCAGGATTTTTTTGACCACCATTGCACATAAAAGTCCACTCCATCTGATCTCCCTTTAGATTGGTCCATCAGCTTGCTCTGGACTTTTGTTTGATTGTTTGGGTGGTGTTGTTTTTTTTTCTAAGTCTTGATGATTGTACAGCAACCGTACATTCTACCTAGGAGGAATTAACAAATGGCAGATTGTGTTTCAAAGTTAGTGTTTCTCAGCAAGAACCACTCTCAGAGCAAGAAGTTCAGGCAAAATGTTAATAAGATTTGATGGCCTTTTGCACCAGCACTTCACTCTTTATTATTAATCTAGTTTATCTAAAACCGTACTTCATCTCCTTGCCAAAGAAAGATAGAGCTCTGTTCTCCCTCAGAGTTTGCTGTTGGATGCAAAAATGGCAGTAGAGAGAACAAAGAAGAATCCAATTTCACGTCCATCAAATTAGCTACAGAAGCAAATAGCAGCTCAAGATGTCTTATGGTAATTTCTTCATGTGATGCTAGCTCAGATTTGCTGAGTGATAACTATGAAACAAAGTTCAGTAAAGAGATCTTCTTCTCTCAGTATTTTTCTTCTTGGGCTGCTCATTTGTACTTTACCTTCTGGGCAATGGCGTTGTAACTCTCAGGTGGCTGTCACTTTGTTAAGCACAAATTGAGAAATTATATCCCAATCACCTCTTCAATTTTGGATGCATAGCCCTTGATGCTCAGGAAAATTTTCACAATTGTGAGTAGCCAGATCTAGCATTCTGCAACAGAGAAGTCTGCCTACCTGCTTGATACCTGCAGAGCCTGAAGCAATAGGGCAGGATCCTTAGGAAGAAAGATTTCAGCAAGCAGTGCCAGCCTTCTTTTGACTTTGTAGTAAGTGCAAGAGCAACGTCTGTGACTGCTGGCACAGCAGGTAATTATATAATATTTGCTTGCTTGAATAGAAATTCATCATATGCTGTGATGTAACAGTGACAGGGTATTTGAAGTACACAAACAAAGGCAGAGCTTGGCATTTGTACGCAGCAGTGTTGCTGGTTGCTGTAGGGATCATTCAAGAAAATCACTAAACACTGTGTATTTTTTCACATTTCCTTTTCTGGTTTCCTGGGTAGTCTCATTCTCTCTCTGGGTAGTAAATAGAGAGTGCAGAATGTTTTTTGTTGGATTCCTTTTCCTTCTATAGGATGTTTTTGCGGAGTTTTGGGGCATACTGAAGCATTTGACACAGTGATATAACAAAAGTGAGTGAATAAAGTAATGGAAGGGTGTTTTGCAGCATAGATGCTATTTACAGGATTATATAAAGACACTTGCCCAGATACAAGCCTTTCTATTAATATCTCTGCTCCCATCAACCTTAAACGGCTGCCACACCTTTCCAAATCAATAAAAAGTGATGTAATGTAATGAAATCAGAGCTGAGCTGAAAATCAGAGTGATCTGTTATCCTGTTTCAGACATGTGTGTCTTCTGTTTTTGTCTCAGAGTTTGACTTTAACAACAGCCATGTAGCCTGCATCCCTTTTGACCCACATATTAGTCTGCGCCTCAGACGGCATCATTTTGCCCAGAAAGTCCTTCCCCTGTGGTCCATTTCAAAAAATGATCTGAGAAAAATATGAAATGAATTGCACTTTGCTCAACAAGTCAGCAGGAGCCGGACAGGGGGAATGCCGGATCTTGGCACCTACCAATGGGAAAGGCTTGGAAAGCCTACCTACTCTTAGTGTCACCTGTTTAGAACAATGTTCCATGGCTGGTTATCAATGGAGAGATTATGGAACTGTTTTAAAGATTTAAAACTTATAATGAACATTACATAAATCTTCAGTTATTTCAGACTGTAAATGAAATGAAACTGTTTAACTTCTTTATTGGAACATGTCAAAGACTGCGAGTTCTAGCAAAATTTTGTGTCTCAAAAATGTAGGATGTCAAATCCAGCCACAAATCAATTTATTTCTATTAAAGCTGCAGTTCAGTTCATCCTGTTTATAATTGTCAACACATGTACTTCTTAATGGTTCTTTCATTTCGTGAAAATATATTTGCACATTATTAATGAATGCTGCTCAGAGATACTATTCAGAGATACACACATGCAGCGCACTGATACTGATTAAAGTGCTAAGGTCAGCTGTTAAGTGGAGCCAGAACTAGTGGGTACAGAATGTCCAAAGTCCAGCTGACTTTCCAAGTCCTTGGTTCCATTTAAAATACATGACAAGGAAAATGAAAAAAACAAAACCTTTACCCTACCAAAAAATAGAAATTAAAAAAAAAATTACCTTGGTTAGCTTTCCTTGGGCTTTCTTATTTATGTTCTCTGATATGATTTTAAGTCAAGGCTCTTGTTACAAGAGCAGTTACTGGTTTATGCTGTAATAAAACATTGGTTACTCAAAATATTTAGACATACAGTAAATTATGAACTGTGGTGAGACTGTCCTTCTAGCGTCTGCTTGCCAAATGAATGTGGTATTTCATTCAGATCTGCACTGCCAGGATCTAAGTGGGAATACACTTTAATCCACCAAAGCTTAGTATAATTTGTAAATGAGGAAAAATACACAATTACTTGGGGATTTTGTTATACAGTCAAGAATATATTATTTGTGTATTTGTTTTATTCCCATATTTTTTATTGTCTTTAAATTTCTACTTTGGCAAAAGAGAAATATTTTCTAAAGATGACTCTGGCAAAAAAAAACTTCCAAAGACAATATCTTTGGCAATTTTAGAGACTTGTAGGTGAATAACCTTAGGGTCTAGCAGAAGATTATAGGACAAGAGATCTGGAGATAGTTTTAGGCTTTATTATTGGCATAATCATTGTACTTGGCATTGTAATAAACTATTTGCTTTCCTCATGGGAGAGCAAAGTACTGCTGATGGTATTTATGAACTGCTAGAGATGTGATGGACATCTGATTTACTAGTCTAAACATACCTGTGATTTTTCCCCTTAAAAGCTTCTCTAACAGTGGATTTTTTCCCCAGAAAGCTGTAAACAAGCCTTATTATGTTCTTAAAAAGACACATGATAGTTCTTCATGTGACAGTAAATTATTGATGGCTTCCCTTTTCTGTATTCCTAATATAGATCTGCCTACCAGTCCTCTAGTTATGGGATTTCCTGAAGTTATTGTTTTCAAAGACCACACTGTCTGTTGTAGTGGGTTTCAGTGAGCATGCTCGCTACCCAAGCTATTGTCATGCTTCTAACAGAGCAGTGTTCAAAGCACAGGGTCTCGGCTCCCTACCTTAGTAATCTTGTGATTGCAGGACACAGATGCTCTATCTTTTTTTTTTTTTTAATTGCTTTTTTTTCTGCTTCAGAAAGGACAGGCAGGCTGAATTTTTCTCAGCTAGCGAGCCACACAGATTAGGCCAATATTCTTTAAATTATAGTCTGTGTGTGCTTTTTCATGGTTGGATGATCCATGGTATTAAGAGGAATGTTTGCTAAGACAAATGCTGCTGTCAGATTCATCAGGCTCAATATGGCAATGCTCTTGTTGAGCTGCATGTTACAGAGAGCAGATCTTGCATAGTCCATTAACTGTTCACCTCCCTCTCCTCATCTTTTAAAATTTGTTGCGGTTCATGCTTGGGTGAAGAGATTTCTAGATACTTGTCTCAGTTACAATAACTTCCCCTAAAAGGTCTGTGAAAATGTTGCAGATGAAACAAAAATTGTCACTTCATTCCCCTGCCCACCAACTTCTTTCTATTTAGTCAAGAGTTCTGCTGTGATCACTGTGGCAGCATTCCATTGTTCTCTTACATTCACCAGACAAGGGTCTTCAAACTCCTTCAAAAAATACAGAGTGAGATGCTTCCCCCATTTCATGCCTGCAGCTGACTCTAACTTGGAGATTTTACCTATGGAAAACTTTGAACTCTGATCCAGGATGACATAGGCCCTGGATGTAGGAAGAGTTCTGAACATACTTTCTGAAGAACTGATTTAGTGAATTTTAGTAACTTCTTTCAGAGGATTCCACACTAGGAGATGTCTTTGTCTTTTCTCTTTGTGCTACATTCTATACAAGATTTAAATTAGGTATTTGTTACAAAAGAGACAAATAATTCACTGGATTTTTTTTTTTTTTAATAGGATACTTAAAAGTAAGGAGCTGATCACTACAAACCTAAGCTTGGTAAAACACTTGCTGAAATCGACCAGGATGTGCTTTCTTAAATGTCTTAAATTTGGCTTTTGCAGTGGAACTTTGTTTTCCAGACTTCAGGCATAGTAAAAATGATCTGAGAGTGTCAGTCTGGTCTCTCTCTCTTTGGTCTGTGGAAAATGTGGTACTTAACATTGATTAAGTGATCTTGCCCTTAAGATGAAGTGTGAATTTTCTGAAGAAAATTTGATTGGAATGGTAGAGCTGAGGGTGACTTTGAGAAGACTGAGAAATAAGACAGATAACAGCAGTTAGTTCAACCATCCTAAAGTGAGTTTTAGGGGTGAAAAAGTTAAAAGAAGATGGAGTATTTTCTGTTAAAGACTTGAAATAAAAATGTCTGCTTGCAAAACATTGTATGATGTAAGACAAACACATTACCTTTTAAAATAAGTAGGTGATATTGTGTGTGGAAGTAGCAGTGCAGTGTAATTCACCTAAATCTTTGGAAGAACAGCCTGTTTTATGTCCCAAGTGGGAGTGCAAATAGGATACTTTCATGCCTTTCTTTGACTTAACTTCCATTCTTCAGCAAATGCATTTTGCAGTGAGATTTTGCTGAGATAATCTGGTCCTCCTGTATCACTGTAACACTGCATGTTGCTGATGGACTGCTTTACTTGGGAAAGGAAATAAGTACTATAGTTTTTGTACATCTACTTGAGTATGGCCTAGTTTTTATTCTCAATGTCTTCAACTTTTAAATTTTATACCTGTGTAATTATTAATGTGTAATACATTTTGCAAAGATATGCAAGGAAGAAAAAATGTTTGTACTTCTTTTCATATTTTGAATAGAATAACAATCCCCAAGATTGCTTATGTATAGACCAGCCTATACACAATAAATTCATGAAAGGTGGGAAGAAAAGATACATTAAAAAATTGAAACTGTATCATCATATCTATTGGATACCAATCTCAGCATCTAATGCTGACAAACAACTTATAGAACTGCAAACTAGGATTCTTGAGGAGATGATCAAGGAATCCAGGTGTTTATTTTGATTTTCAGATGTAAGAATAAACAGAGCTACAAATTCAAAACAGTCAGCTTTTAGCTCCATAAGCCTTGACTGCCTAAGCATGGAATCAGTCCAGGTAATCACCCTTGCATTTGTGAGAGTGGCAATTCAAGTCACTTGTCTTGCATGTGCAAAACATCTTGTTAACAATACTGTTGTGATTGTACTTCATTTTCTAATGAAGCATGGTCAAAAAACCCCACAAAAAACAACTCCAAACATGCACAAAAAGAGAGTGGTGACTGCAGCCTTCAAAATAAACTCCTGGCATTTCTGCTGAAGCAACTGTTCTGCCCTTTCATGCCACCTCACTTACACTTCATGGAGATTGTAAGTGCTCTCAGATTTACTGGACCTGTTACACAAATATTTCTACCAGACTTGTAAAATTATTTATGTTTCTGAAATATGCAGGGTTAGATTCCAAATATTGAAACAATCCCACATTGTCTTCAGTGCTCTTCCAATAGTGTGGCCAATTTTTAAAAATGTGATTAGTGAATTACTGACTACCTAAACATGTAGGTGAATAAAGTTATACATGCAAATGCACAGGACATCAGAAGGGCATTGAAGCCTCAAGACATTCTTTTAAAAGAATGTACATGAATCCATATGACTTGGGACTGTGACAGAACTTGAAATAAAATTGTACAACAAATGAAAGCAAAATTAGTTTTGTGTGTTTCTTCAGTGAATTAAATATTCAGCACAGGGGGAATAAAAAACCCAACAGATTTTATACACATGTACATTCATAGGCTACCAACCTGGCTTTATATCTAGATCTAAATCAAGAGTGAAGATTAGAGAAGCTCTTTCAAGGGGAGATGGTGGAAAGCTGATGAAGATAGAGGAAAAACACAGAAAGATTGGTGGTAAGCTAAGGTGAGAATAAAGGAGAAGAAATTAATACCATAATGTCTTGGGTTTAATTTTTTTTTTCCTTTGTGTAAAAATATACTTTCTGATCTTTCAATTGTCATTCCTTGTTGGTGCTAGTAGAAAGGTAACTGGAGGTAAAATCAGAGGAACCTGAGAAATTATATTCACATCTTTAAAAATTACAATGTAAAATACAATTGCTACTCCCTCGGTGGAATGTGGTTGGCTTGCCTGAAACCTATTCCATGATGATCCCTGCAACTACAATCTACAACCACAGCACCTGCTAAAGGGGGTGGAATGGAGAGCAGCGTGGTGTGGAGACACTGCAGACAGACTCTGTCATAATCCTTGTGTGACGGTGGTCACAGGGGTTTTTAGAGGATGGAAGAGACGAGAAATCTTGATTCCATTATCAGAAGGCTTGATTTATTATCTTATGATATATATATAACATTATAACTATACTACATAGGAATAGGAAGGAAAGGAACTTCTTCAGAAGCTGGCTAAGCTAAGAATAGAATCAAAAGAAAGAATAACAAAGGTCTGTCTCTTGGCAGAGAGCGATAGCAGCTCCACCGTGAGTGGTCAGTAAATCCAAACATCTACAGAAGACCAATCACAGGTGGACCTGTTGCATTCCACAGCAGCAGATAATAATTGTTTACATTTGTTACTGAGCTTCTTCTCAGCTCCAGCAGGAAAAATCCTAAGAAAGGATTTTTCACAAAAAATTTCCTTGCAGGGAGAGGAACTTGATGGCACTTTGTGATTGAGAATTTGCGCAGCAAGTGGAGATAGGAGAAGATGTCCTGCTGCTGAGCCAACACCATCACAAAGTTACCCACTTCCAACATAGAAGCATCCAAGATACTGGGCACACGCACTGTACTTTTTTTGGACCGTGTCTTTAAAAATGAAGAGAGACAATTTTAAACCAATCAGTAGCAAAGGAATGCATGACGAGAACCACTCAAGCTCCATTTAAACATAAAGGAACAGTATAAAAGGAAGTTGAGAATGAGGGGAAAGTTAGGAAAGAGCCCACTATAACTAATAGGATATTAGTTATAGTGGGCTCTTTCCTAACTTTCAGGCTGAACAGGCTGAACCTGTCTTCTCACCCAAAGAGATGTTTACAGGGTAAGAATCATATTATGGGTGTGCTGAGGACTTTCACTGGGAATCAGAGCTTGTCTGTATCTTGCTTTGAATATATTTTTGCAGCCAGTCAATCCTTGAACCTTAACCTGTCACAATATGCTGTTAATAAAGAGCGTTATTCTGTAAACTGTTGGTGCGAGTCATTCGCCACAGCATTCACTGGCTGAAGGTGACATACCCAAATAAAGAGGAAGATCCATTGAGTGTTCATAAAGTGAGAAGACCCAATGAGGGGTCTCCCTTATACTCTTGGTGTGTGTCTCTAAGTCAGCTGAACTACCCTCCAATCCAGCAGGACTGCCCAGTGAAGAGTTTCCCTACAGGATGCAGACAGACGGGTCGGGCACTGGGCACAAGGAGTTTGTCTTTCCTATATGGCACTAACAGACAAATTAAATACTAAGGGTAGAGGAAATCTCTCCTTTTTACATAACAATGCCTCATGCCATTTCGCTGCCACTCTTGTTCCTCACAGAGGTCAGAGACTACATAAAAATACTGGTTTCTCTAGGAGGTGTTTATTTATTTTTCTTGCTTCCTACATGCAAAGTGAGACTTGGCATTTTTTCTGTGTTTAGCTACCAGAATTTTTACAATATTTTGCCTATTTTAAAACCTGGAGTCTTGTCTTGTCCAGCCTACTGCCTGAGGGCCACTGTGTTTTCTGCTCAGTGACTGTAACTTTTCTACAAGGCTTCCTGCTTCTGTGGGAATATTCCTCAGCATTTAGATGATGAGAAGTCACTTAAATTTCTGTGTGTGTACAGTATATACTAAAAATTCTTGGAGAATTTTTAGCCAAATTGGCAAGTTTATCTCTAAGTTAAGACTTTTATCTTTTCAAGAAAGCTTATTATGAATAGTGAAAGTAATTTACATCAGCTAATGATCCATCTTATGGTTACCAAAAGCCAGGCATAAAACTGCAATTAGTTTCCTGCTAGAATTTTCAAGAGGACTTTCTTTTTTTTTTTTCTGCTCTGATGTAATATGCCATAAGTATAAACGGTATGATTTTTATTGTAGTCCTTTTCATCAATAAGTGACTGAGCAAGAGGATTTTGCCTCTTCCAGGGTTCATTATGCATAAAAGGGTTGTTCATGAGTTTAATATGGCACCCATGGAGAACTTGTTATTTCGCATGTGTATTGTACTAGAATTTCTCAGGCTGAGCAAAAATTATGCACTTTTTCAAAAAAAGCAAGAAGTCAAGTATTTAGGAATTACTTTAATGGATGTGCAAGAAGGAATGGGGAATTACTAAACTTGAACAGAAAGCATTCTGTGGGAACCTCCTGACTTCTGTCTATGTGCTCAGCACTTTTCTTTGCAGCATTGAAGTGCTGGTAGAAGACTAATAACAGCAGATTCTCAGTATCCATATTATGCGTGTTGGCAAGCAACGATTTATTTTATATCTTACAAGAATTGTATTATTTAGCTCACCCTTTCATGCAATGACATGTAAAATTAATAGGGGAGCAATATTCTTTGGAGATTAGAAAATATTTTATTCCAGGAGTAGCAGGCTTTATATGCTTGTAAGAGATGATTACGTAGTTTAACCATGCATCTTATGAAATTTGAGTTCTGCCTTTCCCATTATTTAAATCACCTTGAGAACAATTGCAGCTAAAATGTTCACCATTTCAAAATTTTATTTGAATTCAGAAGGTAGCACATGCATCTTCCCAAGTATTATTTGATCAGGAAGGCAAATGAGACATTTAAGTATCAACCAAAAGAGTAATTTCTAAGTCAAAACTATTAAACTGTGGCATGAAAAGAGAAAAAGATAGTAGCACAGGTATACTTGGGCAAATTTTCATCATAAGCATCATGCGAGCGATGGAGTTTTACGTTTCTTATTTTTCAGTGTGTTTGACATAGAACCAGGTAGGAATACAGGAAGAGATCTAAAGGAAGCAATTCAAAATGAAGAGAATCCCAGGAAGGCCTTGATCTCTGTGGGATTTAGAGCATGCTTTTGTACAGAAACGTACATGTCTACTTTTTTTTTTTTTTTCCCCCTGGGACATTTATGAATCAGCTTTTCATAATTCCACAGAATAAACATAAATTCACCAGAATTTCACATGGAATTTGCTTTACCGAGTATCTACACGCTTTTCTTAGAATTAATTAATTATAACTTCCCCTCAAGGTCAAGCTTATCAAGTTATTAATGACAAATTTATTTGCTGAGCTTGTTTTTCAGATATATTTTTAATGGTTCTTTTACTTTTATGGTTTTATTGACTTCATTTAAGTTAGATTTCTTTTTAATTCACAAAGTGTAATACCAGGCATTTATCCACATTATCAAAACATCTTGGTGCATATTTCTCCAACTTAATTGCTACTGAAAAAAATTCTAGGCCTGTGCATACCTTCCTCACGTCTCTTTATTTGCAAGTTCAGTTGACACCTTTTCTTGTTTAAAATGTTCTGAATTTTTTGTGCAAAATAACTGCTACAGGAAATGTGAAAAAATGAGGGTTCCTTTTCAATACTATTGCTGCTAATTACACAGCATTTTAGTGGCACAAGTCATATTTAAACTTTTGACTGTTGTGGAGGTTTAGGTGGTTTTATCCACACAAATCCATTAACTTTAGCTGTTAATAATGTGTTTATTTCCTTTTTGTTTCTTATCTTATTCTGAGTAGATGGAAAAATCTAACATTACCAGAAACATTGCAGAGGCAAGGACTGTAGCTGAGCATTGAAGTGACCTTATCATGTCAGGCTCACTTCACCGACTGGTTCTGATGTTGGAGGAGCTAGAAAAGCCTCTCGTCTGTGCATAAAACCAGATGCATGATCTTTTGCCTAGCATTGTACCAGCCTAAATTAATTTTCATTCAATTGCAGCAGGGTACAATTCACCAGGGTAAATGTGAAAATAATCTAGTTCTATTCCAAAAATAAAAAATGAGAAAGAAAAATGAAATGAGGACACACCATTGCTTATAGAGTGCTCAGACAGCACCCTGTTCTTCTGAATTTCATCGTGTCCTATCTCACTTTTCAGTTGTATTAATTTTCCTTATCCTAAAGTGTAGCATAGAATACAAGAGGGGAACTTTTAGGTTAATTTTTAATCCATTTAGGACTTAGTCCCAATTATGGGCAAAATATTAAGCCAGATCTTAATCCCCTCACAGTGCAGCTGTTTGTTTTGCACAGGGCATGGCTCCCAGAGAAATGCATTTAGAGATCTTAAACACATGTTCTACCATGCATAAGAAGGGTTCAGTCAGATGAGTAACATGAAGTGAAATGATAGCTTTCTCACAGACATATTCCCCTGCTCTCTGATGAGTTAAAAATGGAGTTTATTTTGCCCTGAATGAGCTTCGCCCCTCACCCTCCATTGACATATTTAATCAGATTTAACATCTTGTATGCAATTTCTGTTTGCTAGCTACGTATTATTTCTCCAATAGTATTCCAGAATTTTCTTCCTTTTCTGTAAACCAGTCATATTATCTTGCAATATCTTAATTTTCTTAAAATCTTGGACTCTGATGATTTCAGGTTTGACCCCACTTTTGCCAATCCTCTTCTTTCATTTGCAGAGCTATTTATAATAGTTTTGAAAAAAATAATTTCTTTGAGTAAAAAAGCCAGTGCTAGCCGAGTTACCATGGTAACTGACTCCTTTTTCTTGGGAATTAATGAGATTCTTGGTCATTTGTTCCTGCAGGAACACTGATTTCAGTAAAAAAATTGATACTATGTGACTTTATCTGTCTTCAAATAGCAGTGGCCTGGTTCTCAACTTATATTTCTGCTCAGTGATTTAGCTTAGCCTGACTTCAGCTGACTAACCTCTGGTTTTTACGCTGGTGAGAGAAAAGGAAAGTAAATATGTTCATCTATGCACACTTTGGTATAACTTAAGTGGTAGTTGTTGATGCAGAATTTGATAATGGTTTCAAATCACACACAGAAGGCTTGGATGCATAAAGAACAGACCTGTCATTTAGTTTAAAAGATTCAATCTTGTAAGTCTTGGACATATTACTTCTTCTAAAGACTTAGAATATTTTCCTTACTGCCATTTTTTTTTACTGAGGTTTTGCATCATGATCTGGAGAGGTTGAGAAAGGGAAAAAAGTGTAAGAAATACTTTGCTTGGATTTTTATATCAACTCTAATTAAGCAAGAGAATGTCCTCTACATGTGAGAGATTCTGAGAAAAAAAGCTTAAGGACAGAATCCCTTTGAACTTTGAAATATTTTAATCAGGATCTCAGTTTCAGAGCAGGCAACTGCTGAATTTGTAATGGGATAAGCCAATGTTTCACACTCAAAGGTTCTCAAACTTTTATAATTTCAGCTCTTCATTTTTATACAAACCCATATTTGATAAAAATACCTTTGGTGTTTAGTGTAATTCTAATACCAAGAAAATGCAATTCTAATACCAAAAAAAGTAATTTGAATGTCAGCTGTCTTTTCTATCTTGCACAAACAAATTTCATTTAATGACTAAATCTGCTGTTTGAAAAACATACCTCAATTTTTATAATGGTCACATTTATGTTTTTAGAGAGTTAATTTCTCAAAAATATGAATAATATGCGGACTCTGGTTGTTCCCAAGGAAGTTTTAAGCTTACCATAACTCTTTTATGTGAAGTGTGTCACAGATTCAGAGCATCACTTAGCTTGGAAAAAAAACCTTATGTTTCCGACCATTAACACAACACTGCCAAGTTCATCCTTAACTGTGTCATCAAATGCAACATCTGCATGTTTTTTAATTGCTTGGAGTGAGGGTAATTCCAAAGTTTCCCTGGCAGAGTGTTGTACTGCTTGATAATTATTTTGGTGAAGAAATTTTTGCAAATATCCAACCTAAACCTCCCCTGGCACAAAATAAATAATTTAATCTCATCCCATCCCTTGCTACTCAGGAGAAGAGACTGGCCCCACCTCACTGCAATCTCCTTTCAAGCAGCTGTAGACAGCAATAAGGATTCCCTTGAGTCTCCTTTTCTCCAGGTTAAACAACCCCAGCTCCCTCTGCCGCTCATCATAAGACTCACGCTCCGAATGCCCCACCACATTTGTTGCTGTTCTTCAGACACACAAATATATTTCTGTCCTTTTCTTCATTTCCTACTTTCTTTTTCTGGCTTATTTAACCAAGTCGGCAAGAATCCTTTTTTTAATAACATTTAACATCACAATATTATTTTTTATGCTTGTCATATTTGTAAGAATACAGATTGCAAATGCATCCTGAGTTTTTAGAAAAAGTACTTTATCACCTAATTGTATGTATACTATGTTTCAAAATTGCGCTGATTTTGATTAAAAGGCAGTTATACCTTGAGAGATTTTTTCCCTTTCTCATACTGACTTTCGAAATGTTAACCAAAAAATCTGTTGTTCTTCTTCTCAAACAGCTGGCATACCGAGGAGTGTTGCCTCTTTTCTATTAAAGAGAAAGAAAATTTGGGTTGCAACTGAAGCCCTCACAGTCAGTGACTCCTCTGTCCTAGTTTTGAGCCAAAACCCCATTCTGAAGTGCAAAATACTAGGCTTTCGTGACCTTCAAAACCTATTTGAGAGTTTCTAAATGAAATTCAAGGTACTAGCTTGACATTTACATTGTGCATGGCATGTAGAATGTACTTAAAAATGCCTCTCCAAGTTTCTGCATGTGGACTTGTTTAAACTGGAGGAAGGACAAGGCTTTTTTGTAGCCCTCAGTTTTGAGGGTTTTTTATATTTATTTGTAATTTAGAGTAATGATCTGTTAATATGTCCTAGGTACTTTGAAAAGCAGATTTTTGTATTTTTATAGTTTTCACCATACCTATGTTTAAGAATTGAGTGTCAATCTCTTCTGTGGAACAAGGGAGAATATTTACTGCTAGAAAATTTCTGACATTGCTAAAAAGCCCCATTTCAACACTTCTGTCTTGTTCTGCTGTGTTAATTAGATATACCATCTGCTAATGATCTTCAGCTTGTATCATGATAACACTGAATTTTGAATTTTTATGCATTGGCATGTGCATTCACACCCTGTCTGGTACTCCAGCAATGTCTGCTCTGATCCCTGTTTTGTGCTGCTGAAAGTTTCCTCAGACATCTTCACTTGATTTCCCTCTTCCTTATTCATTACTTATTAACAGGGAAAAAAATTGTATTCATTTTTTTACAAATTCTGCCAATAACCAAAGAAATATCAAAGTACTCCCTGTTAACTCAATTAGCTACTGTGCTGTTCTTTTCAGGTCACAAATGTTAATTTATTGTGGTCAATAGTGATGTTATTTGGGGACCGCATGAAAGACCCTGATTTTGAACTTCGTTGCAGTAAGTGGGATTGTGTGCTGGGGGGGATGTTATGTCACCTTTGAGAGTCCTTCCTGCAGCATGGAACATGGCAAACCCTTGATCAGAGTCCATCAGGCTTCAGTCACAGTACATACAATGCAAAGAAGACTCAATGCCCATGACGTGCTCCATGTTCTGTACCTAAATCTGGAGTGCTGCTTATATTCTGAGTGTAGAATCACAGGAAGAAGCTTTTTTGTATGTTTGATTTAATGAAAAGAATAAAAATTTTTAGGAGGTGGCAAAGAAAAAATGTCTTTCCCCAGAAGCTCTGTGAAATCTAATATATTTGACTTGAAGAAGCAGGTTTGAAGTCTAAAAACATCTAAAGGACATGATATAAGAATCCAACTGCCATTCCAATGCAGTTCCAATTTCCAATCTAGGAAACAACATAATGGTCTCTTGGTCCTTCAGCTCTTTCATTGCTCCTGCAGCTCTTCTATAAATGAGGCTTAAGTTTATAAAATCTTATCAAACTCCCTAAACCACTGGGAGTGTTTTTGTGGGTTTTTTTTTTCTCTGTTTTGTTTTATTCATTTGTTCTTGTTTTGTTTGTGTTTTCCCTGCCCCCTACCCATATCCCTGTAAAATATTTTCCTTGTAAGGTCTTTGGAAGAGAAATAAGAGGCTTCTTTAACAGAGGGCATATTAAAGCAAAGACCATTTACATCTATTCAGGTATCAGTTTTTCCAAAATACATTGCCTAAGGGATCAAAGAAAGTCAACAACAAGTTCTTATTTGGTTTATCAGCTATAATAATCAGAATCAAATTACTGTCAATACACAGAGCATTTATTTTTCAAATGTAGCTCATATTTTCCTGTTCATCTCTTTTATACAGCTTGCTCTTCAGCTTGTTGCAGACACTTTCCATGAGAAATTGTAATTGTGGTGTTATTAATAAGTTCCTGTATTGTTTCTTGGCCATTGTATAAACTTAATTAGAATTTTCAGCAAATACTCACCTGATGCTTTTCAGTAAGCAACTTGGAAATCACATATTTACAGGAACATAATGTCCTGATGGAAAGGCTGACACCATAGATCATTGTAGCTTTTTGTCTTTCATTTTAAATAATACATTTAATGTCTTCAGTGCTCATTATTTTTTGTTAATATCATCACCATCTTAAAAAAAAAATCTTAATCTCCAAAGAGTACCAGCATTTGTATTGTATTGTATTGTAACTTAAAAACAATTAGGTATGATTGTAATGACACCACCCAAATACATTCTTTTTTTTCTAATATGCCTTAATTTTTGTTTAAAACTCTTACTTATATAGAACATGGGGCACTGTTTTCTAAACTGTTTTCCGTTGTGGTAGAGTTAATTTTCTTCACAGTGGCTTATATGGGCAGTGTTTCATATTTGTGCTAACATGGGATGATAATACAGAGAGGATTTTGTTTCTTCTGATCAAGATTTACACAGACCCAAGGCTTTTTCTGCTTTTTGCACTGTCACCATAGCATAGAGGTTGGGGGTACATGGGAGGATGGGAGGAGACACAGCTGGCACGAGCGACCCAAACAGAGCAAGGGGGTATTTCCGACCATCAAGTTCAGTATGTAAAATGGGGGAAGAAGGAGGAAGAGGGGAACATTTGGAGTAATGGGATTTGTCTTCCCAAGTCACTATTACTTGTGGTGGGGCCTTGCTGTCCTGGAGATGGCTGAACACCTAACTACCCATGGGAAGCAGAGAATGAATTCTTTGTTTTGCTTTGTTTTTGTGTGTGGCCTTTGCTTTCCCTATAAAACTGTCTTTCTCTCAACCCATATTTTTTCTGGCTTTTACCCTTCCAGTTCTGGTTGGGGGGTGAGTGAGCAACTGTGTGGGACTTGACTTCTGGCTGGGCTTAAACCATGACAGTAGTTTTTTTCAGCTTCCTTGTTGAAGGAAAATTAAGATATTACAACATTAGCTGGCTAGAAAGGCTTCCTTTATTAGGTTTTCCTTCACTTAAAACAAGTGCAGAAAAGATTGTAAAGGTAACTTATGTTTTATACAAGAAAGCTGTATTGAAAACAAGATATAGGCGTAAGAAAGTTTAGTATCTTTCTTGAAACTAAGGGTGTTTTCTTTTAAAGTCTTTATATTTTGGGTTGAATGTAGATGCTTATTTACAAATAAAAGATGTATTTTGGGGCTGGCCTATCAACACACATTTCTGAAGTGTTATTTTGTGACTTTCCCATTTTTCATCCTGTAGAATGTAAATGAGTTTAGAATAGAAATCTGAAATACTTATTCTCATTCCTTCATTATTTACTTACTCATGTGATACATGAGACAGTCTTTAACTTTCTAAAGTCACTTGCAGAGACAAAATAGATTAGCTTACGAATCTTAGGAACTCTGAAGAAGTAAAACAATATATGCTTCACAGATGGACTGAGTTGTTTGACTTTATGATCAGTAAAATAAAGTGTCAGTAAGGCACTTAGATGGTGCTCAAGACTCACGCAAGATTTGAGTAGCAGATTCCCAAAAGGGTCCACACAACCGAAATAATTTAGGTTAAGATCAAGTCTACTGTGGAAAGTAAAATTATATGTTTTTCATGTATTTGGCTGGTTTAAATGGCAGATTTATGTTAATAAGGTTAAAATGTTTAACACCAAGTTGGTTTTGTAGCTGACAAGCAATGCAAACCAGTATTTTCCTTTTGTTTCCTCTCCTGGAATACACCAATTATGTCACGATTCTATGACAAAATATCTGTCATTGAAATAGAAAATGCAAAGTAGCAGCATAATTACTGACTTAATAAGTTGTTTATATGGATGCTGTCAAAGGAGAAGTGTTATATGGTTTTGGTTACAGAGATCTGCAGCATATTGTGAAAGTTATTGTTAGTCTATCAGAGCAAATTCATCGCACTGGCTTGGATGGATGATCCATCATAAGGACAGGGTCATGAGAAAATGGTTCACATACCTTGAGGAACAGACTACAGACTGCTATTCTAGAATTTTAACAATTAGTTTGGTGTTTCAGTTTTCAACAATAAAATTGGTTTTGCAGTGCATGTGTTCTGCTGTGTGCAAGATGAAAACTGGTTTGATATTTAGAGAGTATTAATTTGATCCAATAATTTTTCTTCATTGAGTGTAATAGATTTATCTTCCCACATAATTTCTACAAGTCAACAGAACTGATTTTCCACATGAAAAAAAATGTAAAAAAAATTTCTGTATATAAAAATTTTGTTCTTTTAAAGTATAGGCAGATGACAAATACTTGACAATGTTTTCAAAAGTACATCTTGAGAAAGCTAATGAGAACAGGTCTAAAAATTAGGTGTCAGCAACTCTCTCTTGAATCACATTCTGTGAACTACTTTTTACAAACTCAGCTTTCAAATGAAGCTGGCTGTTTAGGTGGCAAACTGCTCCATTTTAGGCTAATTTGAGCTACTGACAGCTCAAATTAGTATGGAAGAGAATGCATTTTCAGAAAATCCTTACATTAAATGTTTTTTGACGAACTTTGCAAAACTGTTGATTTGCTAGCTGCTGTACAAACTCTTCTGGCAAGTGTCACTTCAGAGGTCCTCCTGCGGCATTAAGCACTAGTGTCCTTATTTTAAGAAAACCAATGTTGTGCAAAACTGTTCATTAGGAAAAAAAAGAGTCCTTCCCTTGTTTGGATAACTGTTGAAATAATTCCTTTAGATCTAGAGTGTATCATTGTACAGCGTTTCTGAACATACCTACGTAGTTCTGTTTTTGGATCGATGGTATGGAGTGTGTGGACAAACCCTGAATGTATGTAGGGACAAGTACATTTGCAGTATGCTGAAAAAAAAGAGCTCTTGGGTATTTTCAGGCTTCATCTTTTTCCTTCAGCATTTTCTTAAACATGGGGAAAAATGTGAAAAGTCTGAAAAATGACAGTTTTCTAACCCATGATCTAATCCAAGTGTGTTACATTCTGTCCTTCTAGCATCTTGAAGTGACTATGTGAGTTCAGAATGAAAGTTTACAAATTATGTATATTTTTTGACCTTGAAACTCCAAAGGTGTCAAAATGTTCAGATGGCTAGACTGATCATTTGGCAAATAATAGGCCAGTTCTATAGACTTGCAGACATATCATAAAGCAATTGGTAACATCTGCTAAGATGAAAAAATCACATGCAAAGTGCTGTTACAAAATTTTCGGTGCTGTTAGGAAATAAATGCTTTCATTCCACCACAGCCAAAAACAGACATTTAGTGAGTAAATCTGATTTTAATACTTCCAGGTGAGAGAGAAATAAGAAGAAACTTGTAATTTTTTGTGGGAAATTTATTATATCTGCTGTTAAGTCCCATTGGATTTCTGTGTCTTCAAAGAAAACATAATATGAAGGAGTAGAAAAATTTAGAAATGTAATGTAATATACAGAAAAACATTCTCTGGTTCACAGACTTGACGGAGACATCTAGGTAAAACCGAGAACAAAAAAAAAAAAAAAAAAAAAAAAAAAAGAGAGAAGAAAAAGTCAAAAGATCCTTCTACCATGGCAATTCTTTCAAATTCTTTCAGGAATATGCAAAGAGCTAGTTGACATTTGCATTGTGTTCTGCAATAGAGGAAATAAAACTGAGATCCCATCTCCTGTCAAGAGCGGTTGACATCTGATGCATCAGTACAAAACTTTTTTAGAAGTTTCTTTGTTCTTCTGGATTCCTTTGGACAATCAAATATCTCAACAACACCCTTTTCCCAACTCATGAACCTGGTTGGGTATTATAAGAGAAGGAGTTTGAGATTCTCTCAGCTGACAGCAGCAACAGCTTGACATTTCCCATTTATTTCTTGCTATGCAGATCTCCAAGATTTGATGTCATCTATGTGGGAATGACTAGAAGGCCACAGATGGAGATGTGGAACTGAAACTCTCAGCTGTGCAATGGGTGAGCAGGAAATAACAGGACTAGATTTCTACTGGCACAAGTTAAAGGTTGATATCTTAGTTTTGTTGTGCTGCAGTAAAAAATGGAATTTTCTTGGAAAGGGTGAAAAATGCAGATTACGGTTAGCTGGTATATTTTGCAACTGCATTTCACATTCATCAGACAATCTCATCTGACTACCCACCCTTTCCTCAAATTCTGATCTCTTAGAAAGTTTAATTTAGAAATTTTCAACTTAAATGCTTGCATCTTTCTTGCTAAAAATAAGTTATTATTGAGGAATTTACCTCACTTTTATTTTAAACCAATTAATACTCTCTTAGCCATTCAGATGAAATGAAATATGTTGATTTGACTTAAACAAGTTTCCTTCAGTTTTAAGACAATGTTTCCATCTGCCGTGAAAGCATATATAATTTTGCAATTGCATATTAATATATATTGTATTTTTTTTAAAAATTGGGTTTTTTGGCTGCATCTATTTTAAGACAGCAGGTAATCTCACACTTTTTGTGGAATAAGTCAATTCTGTTCCTTTCTTCTGAAATATATACCAAGAACATTTGTACTGGAGAAATATCAAAGGAGCAGTGTAGTTGGTCCAACGTGGAATTCACTGGGCATGTTGATTAATTAATACATGCTCATATATTGCCACTGTGTAATCAGAAACCTGTAAGTTTCTGGTGCTTTAACTGCGATTTATGATATGTCTTTTGAAGACCACAGATAAATAAATATAATTTAAATACATAGCATTTTAAAAGAGTATTTCTTTATGTCTCTTGAGATGATATTTTTGTTTCCAGAAATACTGATCCTTTTCAAGGTGACTGCTTTAAACAAGGCTTTTCCCTTTTTAAGAGTACTGCATTTCAGAATGGTGCAGTTGCACTTTCTTAATGACACGAGGCACCAGATTTCCTTTTAGTGCTCATATCTCATTAGGCTTGCTTTTGCCAACAGAAAAAAAAGGATTAGGGAATGATTTTAGAATTCATATGTAAAGATTTTTAAAAGATCTTCTGGAAGCTTAAGTGAAGTTCTCTTTTTATAGAAATTAGCATACTGGATTTCATCTATTTAATATATTTTTAGTTTATAAGCATTTTAATGTGTGTTATACAGACTTAAATTTAAAAGACTAGTCAGTTATCTTAATTTGCCTGCATATCGTTTATGAAGATTTTTTGGTTTACATATTTCATGCAGATTTCTGTGTGTTAACAGCAGTGTCCTGTGTAAACAGGTTTTTTTTGGTTAGTGTGAAACTAACTCTTCCTAGTTCCTTTAGCAGAGCAAATCTAGTGATTTGGAAACCCTTGCATGCTGTATGGAAGTCTGAACGGCTAAAGACAATATTAGGCTTTTACTTATTTGGAAATTTTATTAAGCTTTTGGAAATTCAGTTTGGAGTTGCTATAAAAGTCTTAAACCATTTGTTCTAGAACCTGGGCATTTGTCACTGTATTAAGGTACCTAGAGCAGTCTTGCAAAGGCTTATTAATCAGCTTTTCTCTATAACCTAGTGCTGAAGAGTGACCCTGAGCTGTCACCAGGAGTTAGGATGTACTGTAGTATGAGATGTCCTTCATTTAAGGATACTTATTTTGTTTCTGCCTGGATAAAAGGACATTAAAATGGGTGAAGCATGGATTCTAAGACAGAAAGGCTGGAAAATAAGAGGCTGATGCATACTTTACTGTTTTGAAAAGGTGGTGGGTTTTTACTTGATTCTGCTGGAGTCAAAGAGTCTAAGAACAAGGCACTAAAAATGCTACATAACACCTGTGCAAACCGGTTAGAGAGTGATATAGTATTTGGCATCCAGAGCAAGACACTGCATTGTTAGGAAAAAACTGTTGATCTTTTCCCCTGCCTGCTTAAAATAAACTGTTATGATATAACCACAGCTAACAACTAAGAACTGCACAGATTCTCCCTTACTGCCCCCAACCACACAGGGGGTTGGGACGGAGAAACAGGAAAAAACACCAAACCCATGGGGTCTAAATTAAATTACATTAACATAAAATTTAATAATAATTGTGACAACAATAATAATAACATAGGGTTGGAAAGAAAGCCAACAGAGATAAATAAAACCCAGGAAAGGCAAGTGATACAATTGTTAACCACCTACTGATCGAGGACCAGATCATCAGCGTTCAGCCAACTGCCCCCAGTTTATAAACTGGGCATGATATCCCATGGTAGGAAATATCCCTTTGGCCAGTTTGGGTCAGCTGTCCTGGCTGTGATCCCTCTCAGCTTCTTGTGCACCTTCAAGGCCTTTGGCTTACGGTAAGCACTACTTAGCAACAACCAAAACATCAGTGTGTTGTCAACATTACTCTCATGAATCCAAGCAAGAGCTCTGCAACAACTACTAGGAAGAAAATTGAATTCATTCCAGCCAAAAACAGCACATGCACCTTTGAGTCATGCCAGTTATGCAAGAGATAGAGCTGTTTTACATGCATTACATTTCACAGTTATGCAAGGGATGTGTGCAAAATTTTAAATTCTGACACTTTATTTACAATGTTTCTTGAAAGAGTTAATAAAAATAATAGTGACCAGACTGCACTGATGCAGCCCAGCCATTAGTCTTGTACACCTGTTTCAGGTATAATTATCTTTAAATGATACAAACTATGTTTTAAAAACATTATGCTTAAAAGATAACATTGTATTCCATCTTCTTTACTTGTTGAGGTTGTCAGTCTCAAAAAAAAACTAATCTCAGCTGAAAAAGAGTAAGGTGTTTTTTGAAAATTTATGTAGTCTTTTAGAAAATGATGATTATAGTTTCACATCTGTCTTTTCCTGCTGTGCAGCTTTTCAGATTAATCCTTCAGGTTTGGCAACAACAGATGCCATGCTGCAGAATTGTTCTTGCACTAGTTTCCTATGCATTCATACAACAGTGTCACCTGTACAGCAGCATTTAAACATTGAAATTCTGTGTATTAATTCTAGGAAATATTTTTTAGTTGTCTGTGTCAGACTAGTCTTGTGAAGATATCAAAATCACTAATATTTTTTAGTTGGAGTGCTGACTAATATATGCAAAAATATACAGTAAGTTATTATGTTATGAAATTTCACAGAGACTTTGGTCATAAAACGTTTATAATTGAAGACAGGCAAACAGAGCACAAAGAAGGGTAATAGATTCATAAAATTAGTGAGAAAATAATTTGGGAAGGAAAGATTTTGGAGTGGATGGAGAATAGAAATTATTCATAAAATGATGTAGAACACACTATGGAGGTGTACTGGAGTTTGTGATTAAGACAGACTGACTGAACTGCAGAATGTGGCAATCATTAAGAAATATTGAAAATAAAGATTTCAAGAGGCATTTATTGTTGTAAATGCATTATTTATGTATACTGATTAGAGGCAAGAAGACAAAAATGTACAGGCAGGCAAATGCAGTGTTGGCCATTTGGTATATGCTTTCACAAAATGAATCATAATTTACTTACCCTTGTACTAGCCTAGATTTTGTTAATTTTCCTCTTAAACCTATGACAGGTTGCGTATTCTAAAAGTCAATGATTGTTATATAGTGAATTTATCCCATTGCCACAATAGTTTATTTATTTATTGTTTTTAAATCCTCCTTGTTGAAGCCTTCCTTCAAAAACAGATGCTTCAGATGCTGACATTGAAAGCTGTGAGGAACAAACTCAGTTTATCACTTCATGTACCACTCTGAGCTAACCTTGATTCTAGACAGAGATCATGAGAAGATCTAGAAACCAGGACTTTTATCTGTATAAATGGATATATTTTATTTGGGTAGATTATGTAAGAAAAATAGAGATTCTCATCAAAACTATTTGAGAGATAATTTCCTGAATAGCCTGAAAATTGTTTCAACTTAAAGCAGGGAATAGAACATGAAGGAAATATTTGTAGAAGACAGAGAAATGGGGAATTTTCAGCCATCTGAGTAAAGTATATAAGAGGAAAAAAGGGAAACATAAAAACAAAGCACTGCCTTCTAAAACTAAGACAGCGGCAGTTCCTCCTGCTTTGGTGCTCAAAAGTTCCTCGTAAGGTGCTCAAATTGATATGGAATCACTTCTTGGTTTTGAACTCAGTTTGAATAAAAAGTATTGTAACTTTGAATAGAAAGTATTCATCACTTTGTTTTACATCAGTTTTACAATTACATATATGGGCCAAAGTATTTTTTGTTGAAAGTTCCTGGAGAGCCTGAGGTTGTTGAAACCCTGTTTGAGCTGATGTGAAGGCTTTGAAGTTGTGACCTCCAATTTGTTTGTGTACATGGAGAGGGTTTACCTCATACAGGTTTTCACCTCCTCTTTGTGAAGTCAAGTCTGTGAGACTCCATGAGCAGTACACATCCATTAGTAATAAATATGTCATTGGGCTACATCCAGAGTGTACAGCTTAATGAAAAACTGTCAGGACTTCTACACTTTTTTAAGCATGTCATGGACCATATGATGTCTAAGAAGCAACTGTGTCTGGTGTGGCATTCCTAGTGGGGATTATGCTTAAAGATGTTGTTTCTGCTGGGTTTCTTCATCCAGAAAAATGAGTTTTGGTTCAAGAATTTCACTCCACCTATTTCAGATACTGAATTGGCAGTATTGAATTTTGACTTATTCACTATTTAGCATCACTTTACTGGATGCCTTTCAAAAAAGTCTTACAAATCAAGTGCCATTATTAATGCTTTTCAAGTCAGAAAGGAGGTATCCTAAGCCACTTGTACTCACCATCTGACACAAAATATTGTATTAAAGTAGAATTTCCTTGACTAATAAGTTAGTCACAATGGAGTCACAATGTTAGTGTGACACTTCTTTTCATTCAGGTAACGACTTTAACATTATAGTAATAATGCCTCTTTTTGCACTTGGCAGTGAAGATGATAAACATAAAAAAGGCAAAAGTAAATATGTTTGTTTCCTTAGTAAATTCACACCACATCCTGTCATAGCTAAACATTCTGCACCAGTATGTTACCCATATCTCTGAAGTTCCATATAACTGAAGTTCAAGAGTATCTTGAACAGCGTATGTCCATGCCGTATGTATAAAATCTCTTGCAAGAAAAGAAATTTTTTTTCCTGTAAAATTGTGGCACTTCTAATTTAGAAAGTAACTGTGTTCTAACAAATTAGGTTGCAACAGGACATGGAGAATTTGATAGATAACTGGAAGAAAGGTTAGGAATGTAAAACATCTGAGAGGTAGGATAGGAATCTGTTCATATGTAGGAGGTACTTAGTGTTGGATTTGTTTTGAGTCATACTACAAATTTAGTTTGTAGATTAGTTGCATTGCCAGGATCCTAAATAAGTGCTTACTTCATAGCTGTCTGCATGATTTTAAGCTGCAGGCCTGGATTATGCTAGGATAAACACTTGCATTTTTTAAAAATCAAATAATAAATATGACATTGACACATGAGACAATTTAAATAAAACCCAACTTTTTCCCCTCATTGGGAATCCTATATTTAAGAAGTCGTCTAACTCCATGCAAGGAATCAGGTCTTTTGTTTTTGGTTTTGAGTCATGAAAAAACTGAACAGCCTCAATTTAAAATACCATTTAAATTTTCAAAGAAGTATGGATGCTCACAAGGGCTCAGTGTATAAGAAAATTATGTTATTTTAAATTTCAAAGCATCTCTAGGAGAACTGCCCCAACATTTCCTTAAAGATTGCCTTGAATATGATTGTCATGATGCAGCATTTCAAGAGAAGCAGCATAAATTTTTATACCTGTGAACTTTTCTGTGTGGATCTGGTTTTTGATATTTTACCTTGGTTATAAACTTTGAGGAAAAATCTTGGTAGAGAGTATATTAAAGGTTTTTGGAGACAGTTAAACCATAGTTCCATCTTCACTGAACAATAATTGATTCTAAAAGTCGTGTTCCAATTCTGGCTTAATTGTCACATTTAGTGATATAAATCTGCAGCTCCTTAACTTTCTCACATTGAACAAGAAATTGAAAAGTGTCTTTTCTCTGTTCAGTTGTTGTTTGTAGCAGTTCATAACCTTATTTTTTTCTGCATTTAACCGCAAGGTTCATTGAAAAGTTATTGGTAAGTTGGAAGAAAATATGGTGCTTATCATCATCATATGTTTAAGGAAAAGTGTGCATCTTCCATAGTTTACAAAAAATGTTTCTAGTATGACATAGCAGAATCATAAATATGCATTAAACTCCAAATCTAAACTGAATGTAAATTAGGCCTGTTTGACAGAAAATTAGGACTTAGTCAATTTATCCCTTGTACAGCTTCACTAACTAGGTAATTCTGGACTGGTCTTCTCTTTGCTGGTTTCCAATTAAAATGTTGTTATGTCGAAAGGGCACTATTAAACGACACTTCTAGTCTCATTAATTATGGATGCTGTGTTAGGACTCAAGTTATGCACCTGCTACAGCTTAAAGAAAAGTGCGGCATAAACAGTTCCATTTGTTTGGTTTGATTCTTGTGCAAACAATGGAATTTATTCCCCAGATTCCTACGTTGGTGTATACAGCATTGCCACGTTCACTTCGAGTCCGTCAGGTTATCCAACTTAAATGAGGGATGAGGTTAAACATGGTGGACTTTAAAATTCAGACTACTTGTTTTGGGTGGGTACTAAGGAGCCACACAGACTAGTTCGATGAAGAAAGAGAAAGTTGGTTTTAACATACTCTTTCACGTTCTTGGTGAGATGTGGTTTTGGGGTTTTTTTGTTTTTTTTTCTGAACATCTTATAGAAAAAACATTCTGGAGAGCAGCAGCCTTGCTATTATGTTCAGGATGGTAAAGTGACAGTGTCTCTGGATCCTGGTGCCTGTGTGCAGTGTACAACTATGCTTTTGATTTCCCAGTAGGAAGTTGCATTGTGTCATGGAAACGTCATCAGATATTCAAGATGTGAGAGCTACTTGTGTTTGACAGTAGATTCTTTTCCTTTCTTTTTTCTAATGTGTTACAGTCCTAGAGGAATTGCTCTGGTGACAGTTGTAACTTTCATTAGAAGAGCACCCCTTCAGGTGGAAGTGCTTTCAGAGATATTTTTTAACTGTTGAGTTAGAGCAGGACGACAAATGAAAACTTCTTGAAAGGTGAGGCTATGTTACAAAACAAAAATAGATGAAAAGTACTGCTTGGATGATAGAGGGATAATTTTAAATGAATTTTTCTGTATCTTTCAACATCAGGGCCCAAAGTCTGTCTTTTTAACTTACATGATGACTTACAATGATGGCAATGAAAGACTTCATTTTGTCAAAGATGATCATTCCTCAGACCTCATTATGCCTCTGGGAGAATCATAACAACATTTAGCATTTGCAAGCACATTCATTCATTGGGCTAACTTTGCAACACCCCAAGAATATACCACTTCTCTGTCAATATTGGTGGTCCATTTGTGGACGATGAACCTCAGGTACATTTATGTTGCAGTGACTGCAGGTTTGCCCCAGAGAGCTCTGAACTAGGTTGTTTATTGCTAAATACACTGATTCCCTCTTGCTCTGTGAGACCTCACATCCTGGACTTCTACCATGTTTTGAGGCAGAATTTTTTGTGTTCTGTACTGAACGGTGTACATCACAGTTAGTACATATGCATGAACTGAAGGCATTAGGCTGGAGACATACTCTAAAACATGATGGTTTGGACAAGTGAAACCAAAAGCTTCAAGTTGTGTCAGATCTTGAATACAGGAACAGAATATATCATCTTCCAGGTCCAGAAAGTAATTGATAAGCAAATACTGGTATCCGCTCTTTAAACTGAGATGACTACCCTCAGATGAAAATGTATCCCTTTCTAATTTAGGATAATTTTATTCTAGAAGCAGTAATCAGTTCATCTAGTCTTGAGTTCCCAGTGCAGTATTTGTTACTTCCGTATCAGTGCCCTCCAGGGTAGCCTGCTTTATCTTTTGTTCCTAGTAATTTATCTTAGTCAGTGTGGAAATTGTGAGTAAGGAAGATGAAGGCGTGCACTTCTGCCTTCTTCTTATCTGCTGTTCAACTTTGTTGCCTCTCAGAAGTGTGAACTTTTCCTATGGTCTTTTTGTTAAAGGTTGATAGGGTATGTTTCTGTCTAGCAAGAGATAGACTCTGAGAAGGTACCTTGTGCCTTCCTTTTTCTTCAGCTTTACCACATATATTCATTTTCAGGCTGTGAGCATAATCCAGCTGCAAATAGTTACAGCTCTCCTCTTGGCTGTACATATCAGCACAGTCCCAGAAAACTCAAATACAGAAATAAACTGATTTGCTGTTTTCATTTCCAGTAAGAACTTGGTAGATCATTTACTCCCCCATGCATATCCCTTCCCAGTTTTAGAAGTTTCTTTTTTGCTTGAAAGCCATTACAACTGATTTTCCACTGAGACCGTGTCACAAACATAATTGCATTCCAAACACTGTTAATTGTTCAGGCACTTTCTGGAAACAGCTAAAAAGTTTACATTCTCAATGGACATTGGTGAATAAAAGAGAACAATACATAACAGATTTGACACCACAGTGCTTAAAATATTTTTTAAATATTACTTGGAGAAGTATACCACAAAGAATATGTTGCAAGGCTGTTGTATCATGTCTAAGTACTAAAAGTTTAACCCATTACAAGACTAAAAGGTTTGGATTGTAGTGTTGACTATTTGCTGCAATTTCTCCCCTAAGATGATGAAACTCAGTATTTCCTCTCTTTTTGATTGCACACTCCATTTACCTTTGTTCTGCTGATGGATGGTATGAGACATCTTGAGTAGTGAAGATTATCAGCTGTAGCAGCTTGTCATTTTAGCTGTACAGCTTTTCAGTTAAATGCACAGTGTATTATCCGAGATGCTGGTAACTGTGGTTCTATTCAAAATGACACATGTGCAAAACCTTAATTTCCTGGAAACGTAAAGCTGACTTAAGGTTTGGGATAGCTATAATTCTGTGCATCTTTAAATGTTCTCCAGTTTATGCTGATAAATTCAACAATGAAGGCAGTGTAGCAGCAAATGTGGCTGAGTGGAAAGGCAGGGAAGAAATTTAGTATTTGGATTGTGGAAGCAAAAGAATTATGTAACACAAGACAGATAAGAATTTACTGTATTAACATCTAAATAATAAAGTGTTTTAATAACTAGCTGTGAAATCAAGTAAAAGGCCATTTTCCTAACTCCAGCATGATTGTGGTATATTCTTAGAGCTGGTGTAAACCTGATGGGCTGATAAAACATTATATGTTTGTAGATGTATTTTGCTTCAATGTATGGATGTTGACAAGTAATACTGTCATAGAAAGTATGACATACTTTGGGCAAACCAAACCAGAGTTTTGCCCTAGATACTGGATGTATATATTACAAATGTACATAAACATATTACACAATATTTCTTATGTAAATGATATCTTACTGCTTGGTATTTATAAAACCTAATTTTAATTTAATTTAACACTCTGATTTGTTTTGTTTAGTTTTCACTGAATGTTATTGAGTAGAGTATGGATATTAATCCATTTATTAACATGTATGCAGACCATTTTGCTACTGAGATACACGAATTAGCATTGGGTGAACAGTAGACCAGCAAGAATTTGAGTATCAACAGGAGGATCCAAAGGATATATGCAAGTTCATTTCTCCACCTAGATGATCAGGACATGTCTGTAAAGCTAGTTAATCCTTACCTAGGAATAATTTTCCCACAAAAAACAGCACATCAGTTTTTAGATACAGCTGAGAAATTTCCCTGCCATTAGACAGCTCTTTATAGCCAACTTCCATTTGGGGTCAATTCCCAGCTCAGAACTGGGATATGATGCACCTCCTCTATTTTTTTTCTGACAGCAAGTAGACATTAGGCACAAAAGAAGATACTTATTTAAAATAACAGTTATAAATCTCTGAAGAAAAAATTAAAAAAAAATTAAATCATATGATTTTTCATCTACAAATAGCAAAAAATATTGCCATGCAGAAAGCAATATAAAGGAATGAAACTTGGAAAAATATAGGTAAAATCAAAAAATATTTGAACAAAACTTATGTGAAACTTTAACTTTCTCCATTAATGTTGAAGAACTATATTCTGTGAGGGAAAATTTTCATGCAGAGTATTTAGATCAACAATTTACAATGAAGAAAAAAAATCACTATTTTCCTTCCTGATAGTTAACATTGTAGTTGTCTACATAGAGGGAAAAATTCAAAAAGTTGACAAAATTATTGTTTCAAAAAGCTGACAAAATTTACTTTTCTTAATTTAATTTGGTTTGATATGAAAGAGTTTTAAGGAGTCCTGGAGTTAAAAAACCCAGAAAACCTTAGTTGCTGAAAAACAACAATTACAGTTTACGCAGCAGCTGTCACTTCACATGGTACACAGGCCCCACTTTCACAGCATAACAACATGTGATCTAGAAAATCTTAGAAAGTTTTTGACATAAGCTTCCCAGACTGCTGTTTTCTGTAGAGGAGGAAAGAGTTCTACTTGATCTTTCAATGGAATCTTTCCAGGGTCTGCATTCCTTCATTATATGAATGAAGGAACCTCTGTTCAACCTCTTTTGAGCAAAGAGGATGTTTTCATCCTGATAGATAGCAACTATGAAAGAAAAAACTTTAAATATACATGTATGTTAAGATAAAAAGACCTTATTCATATGTATATCTCAAGGCTTGCTTTTCTATCACCCTTGATTGAAAAAGCAGCAGATTGAAACGTATTATGATACTAAATTGTTTACCTATAGGGAGGCATGAACAAGACAAGTTACTTGTAATAGACAGAAACTATTTAAAAGATGCTTCTTTTTAATTTAATAATAAAAGAAAATTCTATTCCTTACATATGTATTAGAAGTGTTCAGTACAGTTCTCCAAATGCAGGATTGCACATTACCAAGATGGAACATGGAGCTGTAATCAAAATAAAAGAAAACGAGAAAGAAATCTGGCACAATTACATCATGAAAGTTACTTAATCTTTGGACATATACAAGGGCAGACATACATGATTTGTTATCACTTAATTACTTCTGAAAGCTATAAATTGCATACCAATTAATGGTAATGTGATACAGCCCTTTTATATCTATAATTGATAAAAAATATGTTGGGCTCCAGGAACACAGATTGTGCTCTTACAGTATTCAACATGGAATGGTGGTACGTTTCATCACCAAGTAAAGCAAACAAATAAAAATAATATGTGAAAGAGACACAGAGTCTTTTCACTGTAGTTAATCTTCACCATCCCTGGGGCTATAAAATGTTTTGCAAGATATAACTGCATCATATAAAAGGAATATATCTTTAAAAATTAAAAAAAAAAAAAGACTATGAGAAAACACACAGAGAGGTGACTTGTACAGATTCTGATGATGAGATGCAACCAAAAACCAGTGCCAAGTGAGTGGAATCTGCCAGTTAAAAAAAAAAAAAAAGGAAGATATTAAATGAAACATAAATGAGTTTTTGGGAAAATTAGCTCAAAGCTAAGAGTAAAAAGAGGAAATTAGGGGACAAAGAGTAAAAAGAGAGAAATTAGGGGACAAAAGATGTAAACAAGGGAACAAAAATCAGAATAAAACAAGCTTCCTTTCTTTTTACAAGGCTTCTCTTTCTATGTCACCTTTAGCTTTATCTTTTTATCATAAAGTTTTTTCCTTTCTTATCAGCTTGACTAAATAACTCTACCAAGTTTCCATCCTTCCATCAATGTTTCAAATCAGTGGGTATTATGTTTTGCTCAAATATAACTCAGAACAGAATCCTTCCACCTCTGCTGAAGGAAAGCTGAGCAAAGAACAAAGATCTGCTCTTTCATCCATCTTCATTGGCCCCGCTTAGTCATCCAAAACAAGGCTGACCTTACAGAATGACCTTAGAGAATCATACTGGTGTTTGGCTTAGAAGGAAACTTTAGAGGTTGGCTCCCCTCCAATGACTGGGGATAATTTCAACTAGATCTGATTGCTCAGAGCCTTGTCCAACCTAAGCTCGAATGTTTACAGTGATGGGGCATTAGCCACCCCCCTAGGTAACCTGTTCCAGTGTTTCACCACCCTCACTGTGCTTCTGTCCCCTCTTTCACTGTTAAATGCCCTCAGGCTTGTACCTTCCAGGACAAATGTGCAAGAATCACCCTGCTAAAACTACGTCTAAAAAGAAATGTGAGTTCTGAGTGTTGCATTTTGATGTTTAAATTGTATCTCAAGTCCAAACTAAAGAATGTCAAAATCTTCATTCAGCTGCTGCATTATAAGGTCATTAAATTCATCTCCAAAGTTAACTGGAACACATTTCTGCATCTTAACATGTCTGGAATAACTACACATGAGCCCAGTCTGGTCCTGGTACTCTGGTGTGTTGGCCTTAGACAGCATCCGCACATCCACCCAGCTTCTTCCTCATTCCCTTTCCTAAAAGATGGAGAGAAAAACAGGACAAAGGTGAAAAATCTCGAGAACCAAGAGAATGACAGATAAATAAGAAAAGTAAATGCGGCTTGTGCAACCAAAGCAGAAAGAGAAATTAATCCACAACTTCCCATCATTGGCCAGATATCCAGCCATGCCTTGGAAAGCAGGGCCTAAACACATGCAACTCTTACTTGGGAGGATAGATGCCATACCTCTGAATGTTGTGCCTTTCTCCTCTTTTTGTCAGATTTTACTGGTGAGCACCATGTCAAATGGTGTGGAATATATTTAGCCACTTGGGATTAGCTGTGTTCCGTCACAGCCTCTTGTCCACTCCCAGCCTGTTCACTTTTGTGGCAAGGAAGGAGAGATAGATTTGGCAATTTGAGAGCTCTTTCCAGGGACAGGCAAAATACTGCTGTATTACCAACATTGTTTAAGCCAGAAATATGAAACACAACATTATATGGACTGCTCTGAATAAAATTATTGTCATAATTTTATTCCAGCCAGACCCCATTAGAAGGGTTTGAAACTGTGACACACAGTAACTCAGTCCACACACAAAGTTCTACTTTGTCTTGCAATGTTTTAGGCATGGCTAGTAATGATGATGAGGTGCAGCATTTAACGCTTCAGCTCAGTCATGAGGAAGAATCTAATGTTTTAAAAATATGAAATAAAATACGGCATCTTCAAACTCATACTCTAATTACCCAGTGTAACTGGAATGGTGTAGGGCAATTTCTTAAATATGCTCTCTGCTTTGGCCCAACTGACTGCCAAGAACCTTCTCTGTCCTGTGCACAGCAACCTACAGCCTGACACTTTTATGAGGATGTATGACCTTTATTAAGCAGCAGAGAAAGGAACTGAATCTGTGTCTCCTGCTTTGTGTGTATACTAGAAGGTACTGTTCTGGCTTGCTTATGAAACATGCATTAAATTGACAATGGACAGTAAAAATCAAACACCAGGACATTAATTTTTAACCAGGGAAAAAAACCTAAAATGGTGCATAGAAATATGTAATATGTGGAAGGTCTATTCTTCATTTCAGTTTTTGTCTCTTTAGTTTTACACAGCATATTTTGTTGGAGTTCAGATGAAAGGAGAATGGAGGGTTTCTTTGAAAGATATTTTGTATAATTTGTATTTTCACTCTTTCCATCATCCTCAAGTGAAAAAAACCAACCAACCCAAAAAATAACAGCCCCTAATTTATTTTATAGGATTACAGATATAAAATCACCATTTTTCAATGGCTTTTTATTCAGGCATTTTGGTTATTTCTTAAGCCAAATTGACTGCTTCATTCAGATTTGAAAAAAGAATGATGAGAATGGACTGATTTGAAATAATGTTTAAAGATTAGAAGCTAAAGGAACATTATTTACATAATACTGCATGAAAGTGGGACTGAAACCTCTTTATATTCATCTGTCTCTTATTCTTAGCATCTATACCTATCCTTACTTAGTCATTAAAACACATTAAATTACATTAAAATATGAAAGATGGAAAGTGGAAACTAGATGAAAGGATTTAAATTGGTACAGTTGACTTTATTTTATAAAAATAGGAATTAAAATTGTAGAAAATTTTGAATTCATTCAAAATACAACAAAGTTCTGAAAAGGAACAATGGACAAAGTGAGCTTTTAAATTAATTTGACAGCTTATACTAACGTATATGAACCTCAGTATTGGCAAAAGATTTTGATTCAAATAAAGCAATCTTATCCTTGATAACTTCTCTGTGTTTCAAAATCTTTAAGAATCATCATGGGTTATGGAAATTATTTCCTAACAAGTTTACAACGTATAACTCACTTTTCAGAAAAAGAAACTTCAGAATTGCATATGCACACAGCATATACAGAAAGCTGAATACATTGAATGAGCAACCTCTTTTGAACAAAGAGGATGTTTTCATCCTGATAGATGGGAGTACAAGAAAGCAATTTGATCATGGAGAAAAAAAATAAAGAAGAGAGTTTCTTATATATTTCATGTTCTGATTCTTGCGACAATAGTGATTGCTACAAAAATATTCATATAATTATGACATTCTGCTTGCCAGAATTTCATAAATGTATAGTTATACTCCAATTTGTATGCCTATTTACTATACATGTATAGGCTGCTGTGAAAATTTTGCATACAAATTAGACATGCAGGTGTATCTACCATTCTGAAAATCTATTCTTAGCTGTCATTGTAAAAAATTACATTGTTAGATTGCAGAAATACCATTGTGTACAGTCTGCAATGGCAAAATTAGAAACATCTGATTGTGGCAGCTGCTAGTCAGTATATTTAAATGCTGAAGTTAATTCCTTTTTTTTTCTTGAGGCAACATGCATTGCAGCTTGCTTGAAAAAAGACTTCAATGTTGTATTCATTTGCTGTTTGCCAAAACAGCAACACTTAGGCTATATTTTTTTTTAAATGTGAATTTCAGTGTCTTGGAAATGGAAAATATGACTAGCTCTTGAAGAAGCATGGTAGTGCTGAAAACAATTGACTCTCCTCTTACTTACCCCTTGGTAAACTCTATCAGCATCCAGTTGTGGTGGGATTAGTTGTGCCTGCAAGCCTGTAGATGATTTTAAAGGGAATCACTGGGTACTGTGATCTGAGTCACTGCTTTCTTAAAACCTGACCTACCACTTCTGGTAAAGTGCCACCTCCCACGCAGCAGTCCTGGCTAGATAGTACAGCTGGGCAGGATGCAGGCTTCTAGAGCACTTGTGTTAGGAATACCTCCACTCCTACACCCTGCTCAGACCACTCTCTGGTAACATGACCCCCTCTAATTAACCTCTGTGCTCACCAGATTGCTTTAAATATGTTCTCCTTACTGCTAGCTTAATTTCCATGGATAAAGAGCTCTAGTTCTGACACAGACCTCAGGCAGCAGCAAATCTTGTCACTGGCATTTTGGCAGGCTAGGATGAGAATAAAAACTGCTATAGTCATAGCAGCATTTCAGGTCAAATGGGATCTGGATAAAATCAAACCTGCTGTCTTCTGTAAAGCAGACATTTTGGTGGATGAATGTATGGGATGGACAGAAAGCTAAAGGGAAAAAAAACCCGCTATATTTTTGTTTGTATTTCCATTTGTGGTATTTTAGTATAATGAATAGAATAATGACATGGCCAAACATAATGGCATCTTACTAAGGGCTAGCACAATCCATCTTAACAGTTTGAAGAAATTGTTGTAATGTCTCATGTCAAAAAAGCACCGAAGTGTATCAGTGAACAGCTAATCCCCACTCAGCCTGACAAACTTCAGAATATTGTGGCAGGAAATAAGAAGAAGATGCCTAGTGGTTCCCAGAGTTTAGCAAGCAGTATGCCTTTTTTCTTTCTATATTTAATTCTTAATAAGAAAAGCTATAATGGTGGGAAGGGCAGAGGAAATTAGGAAAGAGTAGCTGTTATTGGTTCTACAACGCTTGAGAACAGAGAATCTATACAAATTGTTTTTCATGAGATGCTAAAGGGTTTGCTTTAAAAAACATCTATGTGATATAATATTTACACTACTTTTTCCGTCTTTAGGTGCGGTTTCCATATGTTGTGTCTCATTTGTGTTTGCTACTTTGTGCTATAAGAAAGGCAATAAAAGGGATGGATAAAGTTACTCTTTCTATGTTAAACATCTGAATGTATCTAAGCACCAGAACAGACTGCCCAGACTGTCACCAGCCCTAGAGGGATTTAAGAGATGTGTAGATGTAGCATCTAGGGACTTGGTAGAGCTGGGTTAATAATTGGACTTGATGAGCTTAAAGGTCTTCTCCAACATAAAGAAATCTATGATTCTTTTCCTGATTCTTCCAGCTTCCTATCCTCTGAAGTCTGTGTTACCTTTTTGGCAGACACTTGATTCTGTACAAAGATTTTTCTGCTTTGACTGAGCCATAACAGCAAGATCATAATGGTACATCCATGCCAACATAATGGACTTTTGGGTCTGGAAATCTGACCTAGTGTTTATCCAGTTTCAATCTTTGCAAGGAAGCAAGTAATTATACCAATATTGGTATTTACCATGTCAGGAGGATTCTAACTTGGTCTTTGTTTTTCTGCATGCTTTTATATATATCTGATTTAATAAAATCACAATAAGTGGCCAGATATTTTGACATGGGGAAGCACCCAAACAAAAGACAAACCAGGGGAGACACTGCCCCTCCACATCTTTTTGGGAGGCAACAGGAGAATTAGCTGTTTTGTTGAAGATAACTAAGTTTTTATAGCAGGAATTTCCCTAGATGGGAAAAATAGTCCTCTTATATCATCTTATAGGAGCCCACAGTTTAGCTTCTAGGCAAAATTATGCAAAAATTTCAAACAAATTCTGCTAATTGGTAGCAAATGTTACTCTATCCTGGGGCAAGTTCTCATGTTTGCTGGTCTTTGTTTTCAGATGAATCTCTCATGATATTATAACCTCAGGGGTTTGAAGCAGTCATATTTCATGCAGCTTTAGACTTCAGAGCTTGAACTATTTTGATTTTTAGACAATAAAGAATAACACACCAAATCATCAATAATAGCAAGTCTCTTAAAGGGAAAAGAAGACAAGGGGCAGATAGATGGCATAAATACTGAAAGTGGAACTGTTATGGCCAGATTTTTCTAAAAATAATTCTTTGCAGAAGTGTTTCTGGTTTTTTGAGTCTTGGTATTATTCCTTTGACTTGGTTTGGTTTTTTTTTTTTTTTTTTGGTTTTTTTTTTTTGTTTTGTTTTGTTTTGTTTTGGTTTGGTTTTTTTTTTTTAATAAACATGCCCCTATGTCTAGGTTTCTTGCCCACCAATTTGTGCAAAAAGTGGGAGTATAAATCAGATTAGTATTATAGTATACTTAGTATACTAAGTATCTTAGTATACAGATTCGCTAAAAAAGGTGTGGGGTGAATGTTTCTTACATCATAAAGAATTTTGTCTTCTTTACAGTACTCTGCAGACATAATTTCATTTGAGTTGCTCTCTTTGGTCTTTGTCTAGCATTATGTCCCCCATACAGGTTTTGGCAGGTTGAAGTGTTTGATTATAAATGGTGTTGGTGTATTTCCTGATAAGAAAAGTTCCCCATTTCAGTTCAACTGACTCTTAAAATTATTACCACTTTTGCAGAGGTAAATGGGATGGGCATATTTACTCAACAGAATTGAGAAGGACCATGTAAACTGTGACTTACACTATGTTACTTGCTAGGGTTGTTTTGAATTAGGCAAGAATGCCATCTCCAAAATTTCTGGAACTGACACACAGGACACCTGGAAAAGACAAACATAAATTTGAGCTCTAATGAAGAATAGCAGAATCTTAATGCAACTGCTAAGTCTGTACTAACACAGCCTTTTAATTCTCACTATGTAATCATAGTAAATAGTACTTTAAAACTGTTTTAGAGTGATGAAACCACTACTTCCTTAAAATAAAGATGAACTGTAAAAAACATAGGAAACACAGGGCATCAAAAAGGAACACTACTGTGCTCCTTTTATTTTGAAGACCTGGTCTTTAAATAAACCACCTGTCATTGGTCCCTTCACAAATTAGCTTCAGGGTAGGCTCTTACAGTGTCTCATCTAACCTGAACAAGGTGCTCTCCATAAATCCAAGGCCATAATTTTTCTGCACATCCTCTTCATACCTCCTGGTCAATGCAGCCAAGGCTTCTATCACTATTCATCTCATGTTTATGAATACAGGTCCAGGGTTGTTAAGATTTCCCCAGAAGAACTAGGACCCACAGAGGAACTGTTTCAGGATACTTGTAAAGTTTTTGTTCAATTCATCTTACTACAATCAAACAATAAAATAAAAAACTATAGAAAATTAAAATAAAAAAACCCAAAGCTATTATAAATCTCTCCTTGTATCATTAGGTGATGAAGCATTACTAAGGAAATCACTGTCAATAATGAAAATATATCCTGAAGACGTGGCAATTTAAGTTGGACAGGTATTAAAATGTGTATGTGTGTGTGTGTGTGTGTGTGTGTGTGTGTGTGTGTGTGTGTGTGTGTGTCTGTATGGGCCTGTGTATGTATATATATGGCCAAATAAGTAACCAACATTTCCTGGAAGATCTGAAACATACTCAGCAATGATCTGAACAATACTGAATGACTCAATGACTTCCATGGAACTGCAAATTGGCTCTGAAAATAGCCTCTGTTCTGTTAAAGAGATATCTGTAGCCAGTGATTTTTTAAAGGTAGCCAGCAATACTTTTAAAGGTAGCCAGCCAAGTGCTACAGGCAAAGGATCACTGACTTCTTTGATTGTAGCAAATTACTATGCTAAAACTCAGAACCTATTCTGTATTCCAGCTTTTTCTACTCATTGTGTGCAAAGTTTTTACTTTTTTTTACATTTTTTACATCTTTGCATGTGAAGTGAACTCTAGGAAAGATTTTACTGAAAAAAAAGTGTAGAAATCCACACACATAATACATCAGAGAAGTTTAAAAGAATAAAACATCACTCCTGCAGACTTCTTTCCAGCAGATAAACTCATTGCTGTTTACATTCTTGCTTCTGCAGAGTTGGTGAACTACTCCCTGTACCTGCAGAGAATATTTTCCTTAACCTCAGGAGCTTTTGAAATCTAGAAAGCAAGGACATTGATGGATGCGGGTGTTTTGGAGGCTTGACAATCAGTTTGTGAGAAGTTGATTATGCAAGCTGCAAGGAAGGGCACCGGAAGAACTTCCTAGTTACAGTGCCAAGAGTTGTTTCAGAGACAGAATGTTGATTCCAGAGTCCTAATCAGGGATGAGAGTAGAAAATAATTGAAATATGACCTTGTCAATTTAACCTGTTACATCTTTCTGGTCAAAAGATGTAAAGTAGTTTTGCGTAAGTTAATTTCTTTGAAAATTGTTATACAGTTATGCAGTTTTAGAGTTAAACTGAAGTCATATTTAGAGAGAGCTAGATTTACATAATTTGTTTTATTCTAATGCTGCGCTTTTTCAAGCAACAAGGGTCTTGTTAAACTTTCATCTATAGAAGAAAAATGTTTCCAGAAATGTTAAGGGAAATGCTTTTTGTTTCAATTCTTATTTGAAGAGTAAAATAAGTTAAAGGTGACATTTGTAATCAGAATCTTTGCCAAGCATTTACTTGCTCTTGTGACAAAAGAAAATGTCATGTTATGCCAGCCAGGGTAACACGTACCATAGCTTCATGTGTAGAATTTAGCCAGTTTCAGAGAGATGTTTTGATGTGAGTCACTTGCATGAGTTCTGCCCAAAGTGAATGCCTAAATCTATTTTTCAATAGAAAGTGGTGGTCATTTCCAGGTGCAAAGAAAGTACAGGAAAATACAGTTAATATCAGAAACTGAATTTTTTAGGCACTGTCATGGAATAATAGAATGCTAGAATACTTTGAGTTGGAAGGGACCTTTTTAGGTCATGTGAAATACTTCCCTTGCAATGAGCAGAGAAGTTTTCAACCAGACCAAGTTTCTCAGAGCCCTGTCCAATTTGTCCTTGAATGTTTCCAAGAATGGGAATCTACAACCTCTCTGGGAAGCCTGTTCCAGTGTTTCACCACATACATAATAAAAAATTTATTCCTTATATCTAGGCTGATCCACTAATCTAACACTTTAAAACTTTGTGGTATTGCTACAGAGACCACTGCAGTGTTTGTCCCCATTTTTCTTACAGTTCTCCTTTAGGTACTGGAAGGCTGCTGTAAGACCTCCCCAGACAGTTTTCTTCTCCAGGCTCCTCCTCAAATCCTCTTCATGGTCTCCTCTGGACTCACTCCAAGAGGTCCATGTCCTTCCTTATTTGAGGGCACCAGAGCTGGATGCAACACTCCAGCTGAGATCTCCCCAGAGGGGAGCTGAGGAGGAGAATCGTGTCTCTTGTGACACTGTTCTGGATGCAGTCCAGGACATGTTTGGTTTTCTGGGCTGGGAGTGTTCATTAAGGGTCATGTCCAGCCTCATCCCCCAGCACCCTCAAGTCCTTCTCCCCAGGGTTGCCTTGTTCTGTTCATCCCCCAGTGTGTGCTGTTACCAATGGTTGGCATAGGCCAAGAGAAGCACCTTGCACTTGGTCTTGTAAAGTCTCATGAGATTCCCATGGACCTGAGTCCCAAGCTTTTCCAGGTCCCTCTAGATGACATCTAACCCCTGAGACACGACAACAACACCACTCAGCTTGGTGTCTTCTGCAAACTTCCTGAGTGCGCACTCAATTCTGCTGTTTTGTTCATCAATCAAGATATTACACAGTATGGGTCCCCATGCAAACTCCTGAGAGACTCACTGATCTCCATCTGGCCTTTCAGCCACAAACCACTGCCCTTCTTTCTGCTCCACTCCCATTTGCACCCGTACGAAAGCCTGTGAGGCTGGATGTATAAGTCAGATATTGGATATAATTTACACCATTTGCACTTTTCGTCTACTCAAATATTGTATGTCAACAAAAGAGAATGAGTTTAGATTTGACTTAGTGGGAACAAAAAAACAAACCAAAAACCAAACCCAACAACAAAAGAACTGTTTACAAAGTACTTTTAAAGGTAGACTGCAGGGAATAAAATATTAGGAGCTAATAAGGAGGGTGCCTGCTTTGTAAAAAAGGACATGAAAATTTTATCTTAATCTTGGCAGGAACATATTCTACATGGATATCAACAAATTCCACATGATTTTCTGCTTACATGTTAAGTTACTATATTTCAGATCAGATCTGACAATATTTGTTTTTTCTTACTTCAATATGTTAAACAGTTTCAGAATTTTTGATCATTTGTTTACAAGACATAAGCTAAAAAATACTCTTTTAAAATGTCATTTTGAAAACCATGTTCAATAGTTGTAAGGTCCATAGTAAATAGGAAATAATTATTATTCTTTAAAGAATGGGGCTGCTAAGTAATGAGAGAGGGAGCATGTACCACCTTGACAAGTCATCTTTAACCATGTTAATTAATGGGTAGAATGCTGTGCCCATACAGATGAGAGACTCTGATATCCTAATGCTAAGAAGAAAGTATTATCTTAAGAAGTGAACTTTTTATCTCTGTATATGTATGTGGAGTCCTAAGAGATATAAGAGCAAGATCCTGATAATTATTAATCTTTGATCCAGGTAGAACCATAAAAAAAGGAGAAGAATTTAGAAACAGATTTAAGCATTGAACAACTATGCACATAGAATAATAAAAAAACTTTTAAATGCTTTTTCTCAAAAATGCTTCTTAAAAGTGTTTTTTCCTTTCCCTGAAAGCTTGAGATTACCTTTATTTATCTACTTGCTTCCTCTGTAAATTTTAAACAGTAGCAAAGATGGTTCTTTATTTTGGCCACTTATCTTGCGAAGAATACTGCAGCACAGAGTATTCAAAACTGTTTTAATCTTAAATAATGTTCTCTAGTAGACTGAACTTCTTTGGATATCTTTTCAAAGAACACTCTTCCAGAGATCCTGTCTGCAAGGTGGAACTTCAAGAGTGACCAAGAAACCTGTGAAGGTTTGGCTGTCACATCTTTCTATCAAGCAACAAGATAACCAGTGAAATCCAAAGATCAGAGACATTCATGAGAACAGGTGCAAAAGTTTTACTGTATGGCAAGGAGGACAATGGAAGAAATAATCACGAATCAGATCTCTGATGTTCTCTGGCAGAACGGACATGGATCCTTCTACAGCCCATCATTTACTCCCAACCCCGTGCCCCAAACATGGGTCTTTCAAGTATGCACAAATGCCCATTTGCATCCCTCCCTGCCTCCAAAAATTCAGCGACTCTCACTCTATGCAGGTATTTATATAGATATATACATTCTGGACAGAAACATACATGAACACATGTTTATCATTTGTTTCAAAGGTAAAACAGCACTCAAATAAATGGGCATAAAAGTAAATTTTACATGTAGATTTTAAAGGTCAGACCTAAATTTAGAGTCAAGGGGGCTATTAGATTCACTTTCCTGTTTTGTAACACTTCTGAGATTAATTCCCTTTAAAGAAAAGACACCTTCTTGCTGTTAAGTAACTGTAGATCCATATATTGGAAAATTAGTGATGTATTGAGAAGTGGGAACTGGTTTTGTATCCCCAAAATAGCAGTGAATCTCCAACCGCTTTCAAGTTGCTGTCTCATTCAGCAAATTTTCTTTTGGTTTCTCTGTGATTTAAACGGTGAAGTACAGCAGTAGAAAGTTTTACAAACACTTGATCTCAGCTTGCATCAGAAAATGAGTGGTGAAGTTAAAATTTGCTGCCATAGTCAGAGGAAGAGGTGGTTTCCATTCTTCCTACCAGAAAGGGACACTGTTGAGGTAGGGAACTGCAAAACACACTGGTGTTTTGGTGTATGGGTGTTGGGCTGACCTGTGGGTCAGAAAATTTGTGGGACAACTTAGGGCAGGTAATCTTTTACTCAATTCAGTTCCTGCTACCTGGAAACTTGGTTGCAGCCCTTCTGCTTACTGATAAACTCTACAATCCTGGAGTGCAAGGGGCCTCCCTGCAGCCTCCCAGGCTTGGAGGAGGTGTTTCTTTGTGTACTGCCTGCTTCCTTGCCCACTTCCTGTACAAAGCCAATGTGCCCTCCTGAGCCAATAGCATGTTTTTGGCTCTTCAACTTGGTTGTGAGGAGGAAGGAACAGCGATATGCTTCACCTAGTATGTTTTGTGGCCTAAGGTGCAAGGTGTGCTCTTCCAGCTGGTCTGATAGTAAATTCTGGGCAACCAAAAAGACTCTTGTCCTCTTGAACCTGCCCTTCGACTCTCAGTTTAGCTGTTGAACTCCGCATCTGTCAGAGCAAGCATTGAAGCAAGCTCAACACTAAGGATGCAGCCATTCAGGTTTTAATGCAATGCTTGTGCCTGACTTATGTTGTTTAGCTAATCGAAGAAACGCTCTGGGTTGCATGACAGAATTGTAGCCTGACTCTGTATTTCTGCTAGGAGATTGACAGCTGCCTCCTTGGTATGACAGAATTGGCTTTACAAATTGTTGATTGTACTCCCTGGGCTACCGTGCAGGAAGCATTGTTCTATCTCACCAGCCAGTAGCCTTTATTGTGACCCTGGTGACAGGGGTTTTCAGATGGATGGAAGAGTCAGGGATCTTGATTCCATGATCAGAAGGCTTGATTTATTATCTTATGATATATATAACATTATAACTATACTACATAGGAATAGAAAGGAAAGGAGCTTCTTCAGAAGCTGGCTAAGCTAAGAATAGAATAGGAAGAATAACAACAAAGGTCTCTCTTGGCACAGAGCAAGAGCAGCCCAGCCGTGAGTGGTCAGTAGATCCAAACATCCACAGGGGACCAATCACGGATCCACCTGTTGCATTCCACAGCAGCAGATAACCATTGTTTACATTTGTTACTGAGCTTCTTCTCAGCTCCAGCAAGAAAAATCCTAAGAAAAGATTTTTCACAAAAGGTGTCTGCGACACTTTATTGTAATTATTGTTTTTTCTCTTGTGCCTACACAGCTCCAGCTGACATCTGGGGGTTCTGCAGGCTAAATCCTGGCCCCTAGTATGTAACTGTATGTATGTTTATGAAACTGGAGATATTTTTATTTACTTATCATTAGAAAGAATAATTGTTTTAAGACTTTTTAAAGAATCAAAGTTTTTAGACTTTTGTTCTGTATGCTGTCATTTTTAGGTATGTGAGTGATAGCTACATGTCTGTGATCAAAGCAAATACTGAGTGATGTAGATTAGTTCCATCCTTATATTTTTCAATCTTATCTTTATATGGGTAGAAATGGCTTATGTTTAAAGGACTGATTTGAGAATCAGAGTTTAAATATCAAATTCAGCCTCATATTTACTATGTAATCTTAAGCAATTTGCACAGCAAGTTGCAGAAACAGCAGATGTAGAAGACCTGAACTTTGAATTATCTTGTTCCCACCGTGAAGGTCTGAAGTGCTAAAACTCTCTGTAGAATAATGCCAAGTATATTAGCTAACAGATTTTAAAATAACCTGCTAAGCAAATCCAGGGCTGTTGGCATTTTTCTGACTGGAGACAGCCAAAAGGAAAAGTGTGGAGCAAGGGAGTGTTATAGATCTTTGTCTACATAACAAGAAACTGAAATCCTTTCCATGTTCAAACTTGCTTTCAAAAACCCACAGGTCTGAAAAAAGGGGATATGATCTTTTTCATTATGTGACAGGCTTGCATTGCATAGATCAGGAAGTCAGTTCTATTCCAGATATGGGATGTAAAGCCTCTCTAGAGAGAGCAACATAGGCCAGGATGCTGTCCACATCACTTGCTGAAGAGATGCAACTGTGCTCAAAGTGCAAAAGGGGAACTTTTTGTGAAAGAGGGAGCTGGCTTTCAATGAAAGAGATTTATGTGTTTGTACCCTGTTGCTGTTTTGGAACTGACTTTATATTGCCTTTAAGAACTGTGCTTTTCACTATTAGAAATTGAGCATCCTCAATGCTTTCTTTCCATTGCTACCCTTTCACTAACATGTTTCTGAAGCAAGACATATCTGTATGGTAAGGGATTTGTCCCTGACATACCAAGGGTGCAGCAAATACTGATTTGAGCACCACAGCTCATTTATGAATAAGGATGCTTCTTGACTGTGAATTAAATTCAGAACTGTCCTCACCTGTAAGACATGTTTCTAGGCAGTCTTGTGGATTGGATAAATATGCTGTGGAGATTCTTTTCAACATTCAGTGTTGAAAAGAAAAACATTGCTCAAGTTAAGTAGCCAAAAAAACTTTGAAGATTATCTGGCTTCTAGGTGTTTAATTGCTGCCAAAATTGTTCTTTCAAATTCTCAGCTACCTAATGGATATTGTCTTTTAGTTTACGAATAACAAAGAAGCATAGAATACGAACAGAAATACATCTATGATTAAAAGGTATCTTTTAAAACTTGTATTTCACATGTATATGTACTTACCAATAGGTTAGATTGGGCCGAAAATTTTGTGGTTTTGGCTTTAGACAATGATTTATTTATTGTAGTGACAGTAGCAAAAATACAACCTCACTGGGTAAAGATGTCATCATGTTAATGTCATCACTGTCACCATTAATAATATCAATAATAAAGTGTTACTACATTAGTGGAACTCAATATTTTGCTTACATTAAAATAGCTAATAAAATTCAAGATCCCTGATTTTATTGCAGTCTGCCTTGCTAATGCTTTTACACTATGTATATAAAGTAGGTATCTTACTATTTGTTACTTATTAGATCCTAAGAGGAATTTGCATTTTTCAAGAGCAAACCTCAAAGCACCGTATACAATTAGCTCACTGTAATTGATTTTGAAATATATTGAAAACATAAACCCTTCACCTTGTGTTCAGTTGATAGTCTTTTGCCCTGAATGATGTTTTCTGGTACTGGCAGGTGCCCAAGTACATTTGCATTTACTGTGACATCAGTTAATGTGGTATCCTTTATAATATTAATCTCTTTTGCATTATATGCAACAATAAAAATGGAATCACAAGAATGTTGTTATACATAGCTGTAGCATTAACCGGGTTGAGCAATAGTATAACCAAGATGGGTATTTTATTTGTTCAGCTTGAATTTTATGGGTTTGAAGTGCCCCCTCAATCAGTTTGCTGCTGACCTCATGTTGGGCAGGAGTGTTGATGTGCTGGAGGATAGGAAGGCTCTGCAGAGGGATCTGGACAGGCTGGATTGATGGGCTGAGACAAATTAGATAAGGTTAAACAAAGCCAGTGCCAGGTCCTGCTCCTAGGTCACAACAACCCCAGGCAGCTCTACAGGCTGGGAGCAGAGTGGCAGGAAAGTTGCTTTGGGGAAAAAGACCAAGGAGTTCTGGTCAAGAGCAGCTGAACACGAGACCACTGTGCCCAGGTGGCCAGGAAGGACAATGGCATCCTGGCCTGTACCAGCAATGTGTTCTTGCAGGACCAGGGCAGTGACTGTCCCCTGTACTCAATATTGGTGAGGCCACACCTCGAGAGATGCATCCAGTTCTGGGCCCCTTAATTCAGGAAGGACAGTGGTGCTGGAGCATGTCCAGAGAAGAGCAATGGAGCTGGAAAGGAGTCTAGAGGGTAAATCTTATAAGGAGCAGCTGAGGAAGCTGGGGGTGTTTGGCCTGGGGAAAAGAAGGGTCAGGGGAGACTTTATCACTCTCTATAATGGCCTGAAAGGAGAATGTAGCTGGGTGGAGGTCAGTCTCTTCTGACAAGCAACCAGTGACAGTCTAAAAAAGGATGCAGTCTTAAACTGGGCTGGGGAGGTTCAGATTGGAGTTCAGGAATATTTTTTCATAGAAGGGGTGACTGGGCATTGGAATGGGGTGCCCAGGGAGGTGGTTGAGTTGCTGTCTGTGAAGGTATTTAAGGAAAGACTGGATGTGGCACTTAGTGCCATGGTTTAGTTGACAAGGTGATGTTCAATCAAAGGTTAGGCTTGATGATCTCAGAGGTCTTTTCCTGTTCAATTGATTTGTTATCTCTGACAATGAGCTCAGCTGTAGAAAACTTCAAAATTAAATTCCTTTTGAGTAATTTAGACCTTCACTATTGTTTTCTTGTGCTCTTTTGCTGAAGTGATGGTGTAGCTGACAGCAAATGGAATGACCTTTGAAGCAGCACAGCCACAGTGTTAGTGATATTACAGCAATCTTCTCTTTCATTCAAAGATCAGTAAGTTACTGACTTCAACAGCAATTACTCTCTTCTACAAAAAGAGAAAACTTTAAATTTCACTTCTTTAACATTCTGGCTTTTAATATATACTCAAAATGCAGTGGTTTATTCATAAGAAGGTCTTAGGGAGTTCAAGGGTATCTCAAAAAACCACCAGATATACCGAAGTTCTAAGTAATAAAACAAAAACAGAATGAACTTTTTTCCTTAGGTACACTGAGTCAAATCCTGTTTAGACTATTTGAGTTAACAAGGTTTTGATGAAAAGGAATCAAGACAAATAAGTAAGACACACCAATACATAAAACCACAAAATCATATACCATCAAGGGGTCTGGGTTTCCTTTTTTCCAGTTTCATTTGTTAATTACAGTGTATGGACTGCCATACGAACAAAACAAATTTTGAAATACATAGATACATAAAACCAAAATTTTGTTGCTATCCTAGAGCTGTGGAAAGTCAGTCAGAACCTAAATTGTCAACATCCACAGGGGGAAGTTAGAATGTTCCCGAGTTGTTAAGAATTAGTGGGTTGAGGCACCCACATAAAAGTTGATCTCTGCTGACAAACTCTGTACTGTCTTTTTCCATATTTTGAAGTAATATTTTTAGACCAATGGCTTATTTTTTTTTCCCCAAAGAGAAGATGCATATGGAATGGCAAAGGCAAGAGGGAAAGCTAGGACTACTTCAGTGTTCCTGGAAATGCTTGAAACAATCTATAGGAGAGAACAGACTAAGCTTTCAAGATTTTTTTCCTTCAATTGTATGAATAAATCCAAGTGCTAGCTAAAAAACCTTTTATTCTGACAAACTGAAAAAGTCATGAACTGATTACAGTGAATACTTTCACCCTGAAATAGCAGCACTGTCTTTTAAAGTAAGTTTTTCCTACTTGTCACATAATAACTTGTCGTTATAAGACCCATAGGTTTAATTCGTGGATCAGACCTACTTTGGAAGTGAATAGCTGATACTTAACAAAAGTCTTGGTTATTATTGGAGACAAGCTGTCTAGTGGTCTTTTAGAGTTTGTTTGGAGTGCAAATAGGTATTGCTACTTATGCAGGCTATTATCCTGTCATCTTTTCTCCATGGATAATAAACTGTATCTTAAAGGAAGAACCTACATTGAAGAAGAATGATATTCCCTCCTGGGCAGCACAATCAGCATTGTTCTGTTTTATGCAGTCTTATAAAATTTATAATTTTCATAGAAACCAACATTTCTGAGGTACTTGAGAAAGGAAAATCAGGTATTTAATCTTGTTTTCTGGACACTGTTAGGATTTCAACTGGATCTAAGTTTGGCAGGCATGAAGTAAAGTCTGCATAACAGATCTGTAAATTACCTAATTATATACATTCACTTCTCAGCAATGTTGCAAGTGTGACATTTTTTCCCCTCATACTGAGATGTCTGCTACAACTGAAGAACCTAAGAGGGTCATTGCTCCAAAGGTCAAGTCAGTCAATGTGTAATATTTAGTTCTCTGAGAAACTTAGAGTAGGAGAAATAGAAAAAATGAATAGCAAAAGGTCTTGGGCTTGTCTTTGCAGTGTTTAAAAAAGTCTGTGCTTTTTGTCTCCATGGTTTGGAATAGCCCACATACGAGTTTATTATTAAAAAAATCTGTGGGTCATTAGAAAGCAAGTGACAGAATTACTACACCAGTGTGGAAGATAAAATATATTTAAGGAAACAATTTTGTTCTTCCTAGACCCCCAGCATATTGGTCTTTTTTTGGGTTAGGCAGTTACAGAATTTAATTAGGATATTTATCGACTTCCAGAGTTAGTAGTTCAATTCCTTTTAATTTCAAAAAGGATTTGTAAAAAAATACTTTTCCTGATTAGAAGGGAAATGCTGAAATATTATAGGAAAGACTGACTTTGATTTTTTTTTTCAAATACATTGAAAATGTGGTTTTTGAAAAAGGGTTTTTTTGGAGGGGGTATTTTTTTCTTTATTTGTTTTTTTCTTAATTACTTCTCCCTAATTTTGAAATTCAGTAGATGTTTGCAAGATACTCATACAACATTTAGTCTCCTCAACCTCCTCATACAGTGGTCAACACTTGATGTCCATGCTGTATGTAAGTTACTTAGCACTTTTGAATATCAACCCCTCTGATGAAGTTAGTTTTTCTGTTTAAAATGAGAGATATACACAACAAGAATAGTCTCTTTCCTTGAATATGATCTAACATGGTAGGTATATGCTTCTCTAGTTATTTAAAGTTGAAATGGCACAGTAGTCTCTAACTACCTAGGCACATTAAAAAAAATATGCATAGACTTGGTATTTCTTAGGATAGAGTTTCAAAAAGAAAAGGAGTTGCTTTTTGTGCCTTTTCTTATATTACCTTTTGTACAAGTTGACAAAGTTTTCAAAACTTCGAAGTAATTCTTCAGCATGCAATACTGTGTGACTTGGAAAAACTCGTGTGTGTTTGCAAAAACATAAATCCAAGACAGCACATTTGTTTCTGTGTCATCAGAGGTTGTGACCTGTCAGAAGACAGGAATGCTTAATATGTCTTTAGGCAAAGAGAGCTTTTTCCAGGGGTTGGGCTAGGGAGTAAATAGGGAGAATTGTAGAGTCATGGTATAGTTTGAGTTTCAAAGGTCTTTGAAGATTATCTAAGTCCAATCCCACTGTCATGGACATCTTCCACTACAGCATGTTTCTCAGAACCTCTAAGCCTGACCTGGAACATTTCCAGGGACAGAGCATCCACAGCTTTTCCAGGTAATTACTTCCACTGCCTCACAACTCTCACAGTAAAGAATTGCTTTATAATATCTAATCTAAACCCACTCTTTTTCTGTTTGAATCCATTCTCCCTTGTCCTGTCACTACATGCTCTTGTAAGAAGTCTTTCTTGTAAGTTCTCTTCAGGTACTGGAAAGCCACAATTAGGTTACCCCAAAATCTTCTCTTAAAGGGTGACCAATCCCAATTCTCTCAGACTTTCCTAATAAGTGATGTGCTCCATCCCTCTAATCATCTTGGTGGCCTCCTCTGGACTCACTCCAACAGTTCCATGTCCTCCCTGTGCTGGGACCCCAGAGCTGGATGCAGGATTCCAGGTGGGCTCTGACCAGAGCAGAGCAGAGGGGCAGAATCCCCTCCCTCCCCTGCTGCCCACGCTGCTTTGGATGCAGCCCAGGACACGTTTGGCTCTCTGGGCTGGGAGTGCCCATGGCTGGGTCATGTCCAGCCTCTCACCCACCAGCACCCCCAAGTCCTTCTCATAGGGCTGCTCTTCATCTGCTCATCCCCAGCCTGGACTGGTACTGGGGTTTGTCCTGACCCAGGTGAAGCACCTTGCACTTGGCCTTCTTAAACATCATGAAAGTCCCTTGTTGAAATTTTGAAATACTTGTTGAAATTTTGCAGGTCCCTCTGGATGGCATCCTGTCCCTCAGGTGTGTCAACTATACCACTCAGTAATCTAAAAGTTTGGTGAGGGTGCACTTCATCCTGATGTCTGATTTTAAGTAACTGGTCCCAGAGCTGGCCCCTGAGTGACGTCACTTGTCATTGGTGTCCATTGGGACCCTCAGCCATTGACCATTGACCGTGCCCTCTGGACACGGCTGTCCAACCAATTCCTTGTCCATCAGTTTGCCCATCAAATCCATCTCTCCCCATTTTATATGTGGGGAATTGTGTCAAAGGTTTTACAGAAGTCCAGATAAATGATGTCTGTAGCCCCTTCCTTGTCCACTGACATAGTCACCACATCAGTGTAGGTAGAATATGATTTTTTCTTGTTTGGCACGATAAATAAGCAAGGCCAGAACACAGCTATAACAAGGCTATTAATATGGCTGTGCATAATTTTTACAGCAATATTTAGGCAACAGAGATCATGGTAAAATAACCTAGAAAATGAAATGTCAGCAATTTGATTATTCTTTCATTCTAGGCTGAGTAAAGTTTAGAATGATAAGCATATTTAGTACAGAAAAATCACTCAGTCTAAAATAATTTATTTTAAAGGAAGTTTTCAGCCTAAATTATTGAAAACATTAGTGTAAAGATTACTTGAAAAAATATCTTAAAATGAAGACATCAAAATTATGTAAAGTAACTGACCGATTAACTGAAAACTTTGGATTTCTACTGGGTTGCTGGCCATGAGGTTCATCTAACAGAACATGTACAATGAAAGAATGCAGCAAAGGATCACAAGAATGTGTGTGTTTCAGACAAGAAAATGGAAATCAGTGTTTGTACATTTATACTGCAGGCATTTTGACTTGTTTGTCTGCTTTATTATTAACTGTGATGGACAGTAGGATAGAAGAGCCCTTGTGTTGAAACCTGACCTTTAACAAAGTGGTAGGAACATGAATTTGGTAAAAATATCTAAACAAATAAATAGAGATATGTACAGACCTTTGTGCCCAATGCTCTCAATACCACTGGAATGCAATTACAGACACACTGTAGTGTGAGACAAGAAGCATCTCTCCATAACAACAAAAAAGAGCTCTTGTAGGAGAAAGTGTAGGCTGATTGATATAAAAAAAGAGAACAAAAAAAAGAAAAAAGAGACCACATAGTTATTATAGGTCTGCTGAACCTACAGATACTTAACACTTTCAACAATACATTTCAGTTATGAGTCTGCACATCTTTTAGCTCCTTGTGTGTCATCTGATAGCATCTGCTGGGCATACATGCACCAAGTGGCCTCAAAGCTGTCACCAAATTGTTCTGTATAGTTGTCTTCAACTTCCAGACAACCTTCTTATTAATAAAAAACAAATAAACAAATGAATAAATTAATTTCAAGTACTCAAGGACACTGGTGTCTACATAATATCTCCTTTTTGTTTTTCAACTTTAATTTTTTTTTCTGCTGTTTGTTTTTCTAGAACCTAAACTAGCTGCATGTTTTTATAATGTTATATATACAGAGAGAACATTTTAGCAGCATTCAGCTAGCTAGAAAAGGCATTATAGAATGGGTCTTCTCAGAACTCAAAAATTTCCCATATGTACTGAGGTACTAATAAAATGGCTATGTTTAAGACAAATTCTGATAAGTACTGATTGTAAGAGTAAAAAAAATCTCTCAAAGTAATGCATTTTTTCAAAACCAGTAATTTTGCAGACTTTGTAAAGGTTTGGTTTCAATTTTATGAATAGCGAAGATTTTCAGCTTGAGGAAAGCAGCTTGAAATACCAGAATCCCTCGCCAGATTTCTGAAATGAGTCCCAGCCCTTCAGAGGTGTTTGATATGTTCTGGTTCTGAAGGTACATATTCTCACAGTCTGGGTACCAAGGGATTTATCACTTCCATGAAAATATCTCAGAACAAAGTTTCAAGATGTTCTCTGTGACAGAATTCACTTATTTACACTTCACTGTTTTAATGGCATCCACAAAAAAAAAAGTATCCTACTTCAAAAGAAAGAGCACTGGCTAACAAGATTGTGCTCCATTTTAAGTGGATGGGAAGTAAGAAACAGTGTCTCTGATACCAGTGATACAGCAGAGAAGAAAGTAAAAAATAGTTTAATGATTGACATACAACTGCACTTTTTTTCTCTCTTTAACCAAGCATTTTTCTGCAAATTCATTTCTTGAAACACTGTCAAACCAGGACTTCATCCTTTAAAAGCACAACATGATGTAGTAGTAGTGGAGAGAGTATTTTATAACATAATGACATGAAAATATACTGAAATAAGATTAAATGTATGATTGTATGTCTGCAAGAATTTTAAAATGTGTAGATAATTTATTAAATGTATTATTTATTTTTGTCAATTTTTCTGTCAGCAAATGATTGCTTCCTCTATAGTTCTTCGTTCAGACTATAACAGGAGTGGTGCATCGCCATGGGGCTAAAATGGAATGCTCAGGCAAAGTTGGCTTATTGCAAGATACTTTGTAACATCAGGGTCACTTGTCACATTCACATTCCTAGTCAATCATTAGAATTGAACAGAATATTTCAGTTTCCCTATGTTTGTACACTGGTATTGACATTTCTTGAGAAACTCTGAATATTATATTTTGTATTTGATTTCCCAGGCAGAGTTGCAGCCTGAAATTTTGGTTCTGTTCAGATTCATCAGTGTAGGTCATTGATGCCCATTGTTCATTACATTTAAATGCAGTTTAGTAGCAGGGAATCTGTTTTTTCCTTATATAATTAATTATACAGTACTAGTTAGAAAGGGATGTTTCTTGAATTGCTGAAGCACATCCCTTTTTGTTTGCAATTAAAGTCAGGTGAAGTTTGAACTAGACTTAACCTGCAAATTATAAGGATTCCTTTCACTATGCTTTGACAAGCTGAGGACTGACAATCAACCTTTTTTATTTTTTTAATCTAGAAAGCATTAAAATAATAATAAAAAATAATCCAAACCAAGTTCCAAAACCACAATCCAGCACAATGATGCATCAGACTAACATTTATATATATTTATTAATTCATTTACTTACTTAAATCAAGAGGTGAGTCTACATATGCATGAAGAGGTGCATGTTGAATCTGACAGAAAAAGGGATCATTCCTCATGATGATGACAAATGATATACCAGTTGGCTTTTTCATGGAAGACAAGTTGCCTCATTAAAGGAACTAATGTATATTTATCTGGAACCAAACAACCATGTGGCTTTCAGCTCTGGGTGTTACCATGCTGGGTGTTTGCCTGTACCTGTGTGATCCTACACAAAACACAAACATATGAAGAAAACCTCCAGTCCTGTTCTTGAGAGACACTTAATGAAAATCCTCCTCTGATTTACATGAGCCCTAAGCCAAGGGACAGGACTCCCCCTGAGGAGTCTTTCAGTCTGGTTCAAGCCAATTATTTTTTTAAATTGCTTTCAATTACCTCTTATGATATGTCCATTTTCCATGATTCAGAAATTATCCAGGCTCAGAATATAAAGAATATTCATTGCATTCCTTCATGAAAGAAAAAATGGTAGTAGTGAAAAAAAATTATTTGTAAAATGAATTTTAAAATCCTCAAAATTAAGAATCAGACCTACCTATTTTCCTAGAAAAAAATATTTTATAATAGAATCCTAGGCTTAACTTCAAGGCAGATTCAAATGTTTTAATACAAAAAACATTGAATGATTCCTATGCAGTAGAACAAGACACTTGGAGACTTTTCCTAAAAGAGATTTCATCATATAGTTTGTAATACATCAAGTGAGATAGTAATTTTGTTGTAGAAATCTTGAAAATATATATGACTTAATTCATATACTTTGTCCTTTCAATAAAATATTTTCCCTGTTGCAATTTTAACGAAAACTGTCCCTCTGTATGTATATGTGTATGTGTATGGGTATGTGAATGTGTATGTGTATGTGTATGTGTACATGGGGATTTTTATGACAGTATTTTTTTTAAGACCTTGTACGTAGCATTGCTTTAATGATATAAAATAATCATGTCTAAAGAACATATTTATCTGTGTGCAGTTTCTAAAATAAGTGTCTAAGATTAGCTGGTTTTCCCACCTGCTGTTCAAGTGACTGCAAAAGATCAAGAGCTATGTAATCTGGAGAGTTCATGGAAATGAAGGAAAAAACTCTGAAAAGGGCAAACACAATCTGTTTAAAAGCGTACTTCACTTTCTGTTTCTAAAATTAGATAGATGCAGTAAAAGAAAAAGAGGAGAACAAATTGGCATAGGTTCTGGCCAAAAGTGAATGAAAAAAAACCAGCAGGAGAAATCTCCGTACTGTCATACCTGTCATTTTTACTCTAATACTCTCATTATAAAGTTAGTTGAACCCCTTTCCAAAATATTGAAGGTAACATTATTTAGAATTTTCAAAGCCACAGGAATATGGCATCATGTTCTGAATTGTAGAGATATAAACTTAGCAAAATTTTGTTGGTTATAAGACTCTGTTCTTCTGGAAGAAATATCTACAATACCTCTTAAAATTTAACATTATAAAACATTAGGGAATCTATTTCTTGTCCCAAAATGATGAGCTTTCACAGGGGAAATACAGTAATTTCATGTTGTTAAACTGAATTGGGATCGAAGTGGTTTATTGATTTATTAATGACATGTAATTAACTGGCAATCAATGAGCTGTACAGAGACCAGTGTGAGTGATGTAACTCATAAACCATACATTGCGACCACCTCAGAAAACGCTGATAAACATCCCCAGCCTCCGAGCACCCTCTGTTACAAATCCCGGGACGGGCAATCCCTGCAGCCCCTCTGGAGAAGCCCCAGGTGATGGAGGCTCGGCTCGCCCCTCCTGAGATCCCTGGCTCAAACCCGCGGGGTGGAGCTGCCGGGAGGGCTCCCAGCCAGCCCGGCCCGGCTCCTTCTCCATCGCCCAGCCCCGGGAGCAGCAGGCAGGAGGGAAGGAGAGGCTGCTCACAGCACCCCTGGGAGGGCGGAGGCCAGGACACCCCGGGGTGCCTTGTGTGGCGTCAGACAGCTCTGATGGCATCCGCTCCTGCAGCTCCATCCCTTCCGCCACTGCAGCTCTCGGGCTCCTCTCAGGCCTCTCTTTTGGCTGACTCTTTTACTGCAAAAGCCTCTTTGTAGTTTTTCCATGACTGCTTAACATGATTACCGAATTTCAGTCAAGTCAGTTCCTACGTTTTGGGCAAACACCGTCTCAAATAGTTTCAGGTGCATTATTAACATGCAGCATTATATGTAGGTTCCAAATTGACCTCATCTTGTTATGCAGCCTGGTTTGCCAGAGAAGGGCCTGAGCAGCACCCTCACAACAGCTGGTTCTGTCTGAGACAATTGAGGAAAAGTATATACAATAACTAATTATCTACGCCTTAGATAATTAGTTACTTGTGAAGTGTGATTGCTATGGTAAAACATAAGATTTCAGAAAAATGAAAAACAGATAAGAGAAGAAAAACAACCTGACTATACTATGCTATCTTTCAACTGCTCATTTTTATTTCCTAAGATTAGTACCTACCCTATTTCCTAGATTAATACCTATCCTTCCAGAATGAGTTAACTGCTTTCTGATGCCATTCTGTGAAACAGGTCACACAGTGGAGAGTTCTCTTCCTAAAGGCATTATGTTTGAACTTACCTCTGCACAGACATAAAGAGATTTTGTCAGTCAGCCATGTTAGGAACTCTTGCTGTTTTGGTTCCTCTTTAATAGGCAGGATCTTCTCTATGGCTCGTGTCAGTGCAGTCCTTCTAGTGACTTTACTCAACCATCCCCTTCTAAACATCCAGTCAGGGAAAAAAGTTTGTGATCTGTTAGGTTTTTTAAGTCACACTTTTTTTTTGTTGTTTTTTTTTTTTTTGTTGTTTTTTGGTCATGAAACATATAAAGAAACTTCTTTTCCAGCTTAAGGAATAAGTAATTTGTTCAGTCACAGCCTCCTTTGGTTTTTGTGTGCAGAAGGGAGCAAAGCAATTAACCTCTTTTATTATATTATCAACGTATTTGCATTATCCTTCCTAGAGTAACAGCCTATATAAATTAATACTGATATTTATTATTCCAATTCAAAGGTTATGGTGTTCTTCTCCTTAGAAAATGATAGTGTTAAATTCTCTCATTCTCTGCCTTACTTGCATAAAGATATATCAGTGATCAAAGTGACTTTGGGTACAAAGTTAATCTGAGTTTTTAAAAATAACAGAAATTCCTATGTAGTTTATTATGAGACTCAGGTTTGCACAAGAAATACAGCTGAAGAAACCCTGACAGTGTGAGAAAATAAAATCTTGTAGGTAGCAAGTGTTTCTACATCTCTTATTTTATAAGATTTGCTTGCCTGTATTCCAACAGGATGCCATCAAAGTGGAAATTAAAATCACTGAACACTGAGTCACTGAATTTCCGTCAATGTGTCACAATTACAAAACCAGCTTCTGCTGTATGAGTCTGATCTACTGTGAAAATGTACAAATTATTCAGTTGCTCTAGAAATGCCTCATTTATTACCCATATTGAGAAATTCAAATGGGTGAATCATGAGTTTGACTTCACCACTTTCCCCTGAATCTGATTACAAGTCTCTCTGTGTCATGTTTTCATGTAGCTTAAAAAGGTATAGGACACATTTCATTTTGAAGTAATTCTAATTCTGCCTGGGTTATATCATTATGCTAGAAAGGGATTCAGGAAGCTCAGAGTATTTTTGGCATACATGGAAGGAAATCTGATCAGCTGAGAGTCTGCTCTACTCAGTAGCTCACCACACTGGGGGAGGCAGACTGGTACAGGAAACACACCCAGACAGCTGTGCTGAGGTGTACAGAATGAGACTGCAAACTTGGCATGATTGATTTCTTTTAAAATTTAAAGGTATTAGTTAGGGTCAAGGAACTATGATGTCGAGGGAAAGTTTTTCTTCTTATTTCTACGTGTGGCAGCTAGTCAGACTATTCATTGTAATGACTAGTACTTATTTTTGATATTATTGGTACTTTGAGAAAGAAAAATACAATAAGGTCAAAGATAAGATCTTGCTTAGTAAGATGTAACGTTAAAAAGATCAGTGTATGTAGCTAAAATAAATGTACAGAAGACTTTAATTTTTAGAAGCTTGATTATGTGTGGTTTTGAACATTTTAATCTCTGTATTGTAGTTGACCGTGAAAGTTGAAAATTTTTGTGGAAATGGAAATGCAGAACTTTAAGTAGCCCTCATCATCATAGTATTGATCTATGAGAATAGATGAATGTAATATAATTACAATAAAATATGGAATCAAAAGCAAAACTTGCTTGCTGACATGGTTTATTTGAATGACTATTGCCTGAAGAGTATCTACAGGTATGAAAGAGGTTGTTCTGAAGGGTGGAAAACAATTTAAGTTAAACTGTAAAGATAAACTACTCTTTGAATCAGGTGTACAAGCATTTGCAAAAATGACTCCCCTGCAGTTGTCAGCCTACTCAGGATTTTAGGTCTTTACTGGAGAAGTCAAAAGGAAAATTGAGGTGAAAGCCGCTATGCTTTTGTTAAGCAGAAAAGTGATTCTTGAGAAAGTCTGTTTTTTTGGAGCACAGAGGAGGAGGCACCAGCAGCTAGTTAGATCTAGAGGTGATTAATTAAAGAATTTGAGAAAAGGCAATGTTTCTTTCCTTTATTTTTCTTTTCACTATGGATTAGACTACAAGTTAGGTTATTAAACACTTCTGTAGCAGACGAGATGTACTTCTTTCTTTCAGTTGAAAACTGACCTGTGACTGTCCGAGTCTGACTATCTGAGCCTATCTTTAAACACTCCATCAATCCATCAGGATTTTATGATGTAAATTTTAGCAAAGAAAAGGAAAAGGTGAGGCTAAGAAGCTGCTTGTTTTCTCTTACATGTGAGGAGTGAATCCTGTGCAGGAGCACAAGGACAAAAGAAAATTAGAGTGAAGCTTATGGGAGGAATTAGACAGGATTGGGTTGATAGAGGTGTGCAAGAAAACATCCGAGATCACTATCTATCTATCTATCTATCTATCTATCTATCTATCTATCTATCTAATCTATCTAATCTATCTATCTATCTGTCTGTATGTGTGTCTGTAGGGGTACCTTCAAATAGGGACAGTCTTCCATGTTTTGTGTTTATGCTTTTGTGGGAAAGGGGATGAAATTCAAATAAAGTGAAAAATAATAGTCCCACTTCTGTTTGGATATCTGTGAATCATATTTTAATAAAATTTGCGTGCTCTTATGGTTTTTCTCTCTTGGAGAAGTCCTATCACCCTCTAGAGAAGTAAGGATTGTGGGAGAAGGAGGACAATGCAATGACAACCCATGTTTATTGAGAGAGAATTTGATTAGTAGATTTTATTCTTTCAGGCTTTTTGTTCAAGCATGATATGAAAAGATCAAATTCCCTCTGTATCAGATCATTTCTGTGCTATGTCATTAGAAAATGGTTTGGACTGGGAATACTATAGAGATATTCTCAGAGAGATATTTAGATTGCTGATACTCTGCTTCCTCCTGAGTGCCCGCATTACTGCCTAGAATTTGTCTCCTATAAAGCACTACACGTGCTTAGCCAGATGAAAGACTGTTATAAAGGATGATAAATGCCATTTAGAAACAGAAGCTTTTCCTAATTGAGGGTGGAGGCATGCTGTGCATCCTTTTGGTAATTCCTATGAGATAGTGAGGCACTTCAGGAGAAGGCATATAAACACAGAACTGGCCTGGGGCAAGGAGGCGCGTGCAGAAGCCTACACTATCTCAAAGCTGCCAGACACCATTAGTGGATAAGCTTTCCCTGAAAGGAAGGAAAACCTTAGTTCACAGACTTATGTAAAGCAAAACTAACATTTATGGGGCTGATCTAACATCCTTAAAAACTGAAGAGGATTTTCCCTCTGTAGACTTCTGTGAGATATAGATTGTACTTGGTTTGTAAGTGCTTAAGCAGTGCTTTCTAGTTCATGAAAGTTGAGTCACTAATTAAGCCATACCTTTTTTATCCCAATTATTTTGTTTGCCATTCATATTCATGTCCTTTCTTCCCTCTTTCACCTTTTTGTTTAGGTAATTAAAGTTCTGCTTTGGCATTAAAATGAAACTGAGAATGATAAAATTCACTGTAATCAAGACACAGGTTGACAGGTAGGCAGAGACCCTACTGTCACTTGTAATTCTTGAAGCTTTTCATGGTGATTTAAAGAAGGCTGTATTCTAATTTGCACTGAGATGTGCTGATAAATTAAACAATATTTAAAAGCGCCCAGAAGCTAAACTTACAATTTTTTCTCAGTGTCATGATCCTGCTGACTGTTAAAAAATTGTATGTCACAACATAAAACATACTTCAACTATTAGATTTTCGTATTCCATCTTATGGAATAATTGCTGTTTCTGAAACCTTTTGTAACTGATTTTGTAAAGCAAGGCTGTCTGCTAGGATACCAGCTCAAGAGCTCTCGGCAGAAAAGCAGTCTGGGTGAGTAAAGGCTTTAAATTGTGTGGTATATCAATAGGTCATGACAGAGTGAAAAATGGGGCACTTTGCTGCTAAGTGATATTTATAATTGCTCTGATGGAGGAAATAAAATTTCAAATTAATAGAATGAGAGAAACATTGGATATGGTGCAGCTGGATAATATGTTTCAAATGTCATTTCTTGGCAAAATATATTGAATGTCATCTGAAAACAGAATTTTCTAGGGTCTGTTACTGATACTTGTCTGTACATTGGAGCACAAACAATTTAATTTCAACAAATAGAACCCAACTTGCTGACTTCTCCTAGGTATTTTGTCTCCACTCTATGACACCGTGTGTTAGCAGGCAGGAGTTTACTTCTCAGAAGAATATCCATATAGAGCTGTAATCAGACAGCCAGTTTGGAGGAAGGTTGCAGAGAGCTTCTGTTAGCAAACAGAAGGAAAAATAATGCTGCCCATTGACAAATTAGGACTCAAAGGCAAAACACTTAATAATGTTAAGTGAATGAGACCTAATAATGAAGGTATGGAGTTGAGCACTTTCATAACCCCTTTCTTTGTAACTTTTGCCTCTGCCAACCATTCACCTGAGTTCTACTGAGAGCCAAATATGCAGCAATTTTTCTCTTGTCTTCTAAACCTACAATGCATGAGTTTATACCATCTTCATTGTTTTCTTTGTAACCAGATGATAATTGTAAGAAAAATCAGTGTCTTTTTTTATTTTCAATATAATTTGATATTTGCTCTTTAAATGCTGTTTATGAGGACAATAAATGTTGTTGTTTGCCCTCATAATTTCTGTATTGTATTTCACTGTAGTTACATGAGGACAATAAATTCTTGGGTAATATATACACGAACAGGACTGACATAGCTTTACTAGCAGAGATTCAGCAACCTGTCTAGTACTAGCTGTACTAGTGTTGCCAGCAACACTGAAAGAAGGCTGTAGTTTGTGGTTATACTAGAACATGAACCTACTGATCATGCTGTGTGTTTTTCATTCTTAATTTCTCCTAGGCTTGACTTACACAGTTTCAAATGCGTTTCTTGGACCAAATTCATTAGGGTATTCCTCTTGAAATAGGAAGCTGATATTTTCTCCTAGGAGCTATGCCAACTGAAAAAGTTTTCTGAAATGTCATTTAAGCAGGGGCTATGCTGTGAGTTTTCCTTTCCCCTGAAGGAAAAGTAGTCCATCACTGTATCGCCTCAGGAGCAACCTGGAGATTTACTAAATCACAAAGGAAATGCATCCAACTTGTGGGTTTCCCACTTTTTTTCTGACATATAAGAAAGAGAAAGAGAAAATGCATGTGCCTGTTCTTCACTGGCTGATAAATACCTTCCTAGTTCTTCTGCCTTAGTGCCTCTCTATAACAAGCTGAAGATTGCGTCAAGGTTTGCTAGCGTTTGCTTTTCACGCCTGTTCCCTGCTCACAAATCGGCACAAGAAAAAGCAGCTGCACAAACGAAAGATGGGGAGGATTTTTTCTGGTGGTAGAAAACATTGATTTTATAGCTAACTGCCTTCACAGCAACAGTGCTTAATGCTACTGTGATAGCTCTGTGGAGTGGATTGAGAGCCTGTGTTCTGTCTCATGGGACTCAGAAAGAGTCTGCAGCTATCAATACTTCCTTGAGCCTAGATGCACAGTTATTGCTCTGTAGCTGCCCCTTGAACTTATTTATATCTCCTCAGGAATTGCCATGAGTGTTTTGACTTCAGGTACAAATGTCTTTCATAGCTGCAAATGATTGTCCTGGAGGCTGAACTCATGTTCTGACACAAGAAGTATTGACATAGGAAAGATCAGAACAGGGCTCTCACCCATGCAGTCCAAGTTTCCCAGTCCACATTTTAGTGGTTAGTCATATAAAAAAATGGCAAATAGAAGGAATTTTAGTTTTGCTTTTTTCTATTGCTGCCAGCATGCATTCCACATCTAAGCAGGTAAAAATGTATTTCTACTGGTGGAACTTGAAGAAGCTTTCAGAGCTGGCTGAAAAGACTCCATAGACATCTCAGCAAAATAAAGGAGGGAAAGGTTCCTATTACCTCAGATCTATTGTGCTCTGAGATAGGCAGGGACTCTACATGTTTTTGCCTGAGTTAAAGCGGCCTCCATTAAGCTTAGCTTGAATGTTAAGCTTACTTGCAAGACTCATTATTTCCCAATCCAGATATGAGAGGCCAAATTGATATGGCCCTCACAGGAGGTGAATATTAATTTACAAAGTTTTGAATATTCATTTGCATATTTGATAGTAATGATGCAAGATTCTGAGGCCAGTAGGTCCTTAGGGCACAGGCATTTTTACCTTCAAGCAGGAGTGACCAGACACTCTGATTTCCCCACCAGAACATTTCAATGCATGATCGGCCCTTTGTATTGAGGTTCTTCATCCCTTAACAGAAACTTCAGCACAGGATGATGCTAGAAGGAAAGGAAATTTTGTCACCTCATTTGGGCATGACTTGTGGATGTTAGCCCAACAATAACCTAAAATTACTAATGCTTTGCTGTCTTTAGTTCTTATCCAAGGGGAAAATACTTTCTGTGCTGTGTAAACCTGGCCACACTGTGCAATAAGAGCAAGGAAAAGCTTCACATTCTGTGTATGCTGAACAATGTGGGCATCAGTTAGACACCCCAGAAAGCAGTGCTAGCAGAGTAGAGAGAGTGCCTATCCCTGAAATTCACAACTTGCAAAGCACAGTAAAATGTAAATACTAATGTAGCTAACAGTCTTTATGAGTCCTTTCCAGAAGTGGCAGAGGTTTTTGTATTGCTTTTTTATTCTCTTTACAGTCCTGGGACAAATGAAAGTCTTACTAAGTGGATGAAATAAAGCATGACATTAATTTAAAAACAAACGTCCCAAATCTAGTAAACACCAGTAATAGAAGTCACCTGTTAGGAGAAGAAAGATATCTACCTAGCTATCATTTTACTTTAACTTCTCAGCTTGTTGGAGAATTTTTTGGCATATATTCCTATCCATATGTGCACTTGTTTACTATACCATTTACAAAGTCCTTACCATACAGATGGCGCAAAATAAAGCTAATAAAAATTAATAGATTCCTATTACTTTATTTTCTTTAATTCTATCTTTATTACAAAATCCATTTTGTTTCTGTCTAGAAAGAGTTTAGACATCAGAAAAATGCTTAGCAACTATTAAATGTAGATTGCAGCCTGAGTGGGAAAGCAAAGTAAGTCTATATAATTTAATAGCTTTTCAATTTAGTGAAAATTGGTTGCCAGATTGTTTAATCAAGAACTTGTCATTGTTTGTGCAAATCATTTAATATGAAACTATCAACAGTTTCTTGCACTTTTGTTAGTAGAAATCCTAAAGAAAAGCTTCAACAAGGCACAACCTTTGCAATATCAGGAGTTCATTGCAGAAAAGTGTCAGCCCATTTGATGTAATTTTACAAGGAATGGATTGTTACATTTAAGGGAGCATTCTGCAGGTATTAAATATATGTGACAGAAAATACAAACTTAGTTTCAGAAAACACAACTGTATTTTGAAGCTCATTTTGAGTGTTTGCAGCTGTGATCTCCTTACAGTGATTTTTATGTTCCTCAGTAATCTTAGTCACACCATCAAGATGTCCATCAAACTTGTGAACCAGAAAGCCAGCAAATGTTTAAATTACAGGACTTTGGTAATGTACACTGACCTCTTAGGCATTATGTGAATTTTTAAGTAAAATATTAAATGTTGCACCCTTAAATCTTTGATGACCAGGCTGGATAATGATGAGTTCTCAGAGAGTGGTTCAGTTGCATACAAAATATAATTAACAGAAAAGCTGAGAGTACACATCGTTCAGAAGAAATCAACACTGATCAAGAAAATAATGCAGTGCTTTGTACCGGCCTCTTCACCTTGACAACACATTTTCAGTATGGTGGGAAGTAGATGCACACACAAGAACATTTTACCTTCATCTAATGCTTCTTAGTCTCCATAGATACTATAGAATATCTATGGAAACTAGGAAGCATTAGATGAAGGTAAAGGAAATACCATGTACAAAGTTGGAATATGATGAACTGAGATGGAAATGTCAAAGTCATTATAATCTAAATGTCCACATGTGACACAGGAATTAGGAAAGTTTTCCTATACTGTTGTGCTTCACATAAAGACCTTAGAAGTTTTCACTGCATGAGTGGTGAAATGTGTTCCCCAATTTGTATTAATAACTATAAAAGTGCTACCAATATGGTTCAAGGAGAATAAACACCATCTCTTTAACAGCTCCTAAGCATTGCCCAATATTGGTCTCTCAATCCCAAACCTAAGCTAGATAGTAGTTTACTTCCTAATAAAGGAAGCTATTTCTAATAGTCTAACCTGAGATAGCAGTCACCTCTTTAATTTGGTTTATGCATTATAAGCATTTGAAGAGATTTCTGTTTTTGAAGGAATTTCTCAAAGGGATAATGCCTGCCCTTCTTAGTTTATTGGCTAAAAGTTTTTTTCTTGAATCCTGCAGAAATGGCTACATATAAAAGGATGTGTCCTTTCTTCTAAATATACCTGAGAATATGAAAATGAATTGTATATGGAAACTCTATGAACAGTCAATTTTTCTAAAAAGAAACTTGAAGAACACTATCATTAAAATAAACATGAAGAATACTGTCATTACAAATATTCCCGAACTTTTTCCAAGCCTTAAAATTAGATTTGTATTTGGTAAACCGTTATTATGGGTTTTTTTTTTTTTAAGTATATGTATTCTGAATTGTGAACCAGTCCAACAAATATACCATAAACTCTATCCAGTGGAGATTCCCAGTTTCCTATCTGTATTGCATCTATCTGTAACTGACACTGGCATTGGGTTTTTACATCGATAGCTCGGAACAAAGATCAACATGAAATTTCAAGGTTCTAGCTGAAATTTAAGTCCCTGCTGCTCATATTTTAATAAAAGGTAATTACTTATTTAAAGTTAAATGCAAAGATTAAGGGCTTCTAGGTCCTGCTGTGGGTTCATCAAATTTGCAAAACATCATGCAGCGCCAAGTTTTCACTTGTCAGCTTTAATTTCACTGACAGTATGAGTCTGCATGCATACCAGTATATACATATATTTGCCAATAGTGATTGAAAAAGACCTTTTTGCTTTACTACTTTGTCTGAGTTACATTACATTCCTTTTCTTGTCTGTTTATGGGCTGAAATGTACCTATGTTTTCTTCTTCAATTCAGGTTCTGTAAGCGCATCAAACCAGAACTATAAACAGAAAATGCTGAAGGCTTGCACATTATGTATGCATGCTTTCCTGCTGCTCTTAGAATTACAGTTGCAGTGGTTTTTTCTACTTTTAACACCTACTGAATGAGAAATTTGGGATAAAGTTTGAAAAACTGAAATGAACAGAATTGTCATCTATTTCTCTACAAGCTGGTATTTAGCCTCAGGCTGTATCACACTTGTTGAAGACTTTTAAAGCAAGGTTTTCAGGAGAGAGGAAAAGACTTTCTTACCTGCCTTTGCTGCTGCCAGGTTCAATGCAGTTCAATGCAAATTCAGCCAACTGAATTTGCTCCAGTTAGATTGTTTGCTATTTTTCTTTCACTTGGGACATGCTACTAAAGTCTAACACATGGCGTTTTTGATATTTTTGCCTTTGTAACTGTTTTAAATGAACCTTTTCAAGGCAGCCTGAATCACAGTATTGTTGGGATACTCTTGTGCCAGGAAATGGAAAAAGTTACTTATAAGCTCGGCTCCAGAAAAACTATTGCCTATTCTGAGTGGTGGTCTCTCAGGCACAGCTTGTATTTTGTCTTTGGTTTTCACTGAGGTGTTCTGCTCAGGTGTCCCTGTCAAAACTGTAGGATAGATATAACATAGTAGCTAATATGTTGACAATCAGCTTAGTAATCAGTACTGTACTGTAAAGGAGATCTATGCTATGTTTTATGACATGAATAAAGGAAAAGCCTAGGCCTGCTAAAGACTAACAAAAATAGAACTGCTAGAGTTTCCTCAAAAATTACCTGATATTGTGATTTTTCTTTTGAATATTCTGGAGCTCTCACAGGCTGTGTGAGTATGATGGTTCTGTATGTTTAAGGAGATGGAATGCAGATTGCCCACAAAACTCAGAATATTTATGGGAAATGATGCCATATAGTGTACAGTTCCCTCATCTTTGTCCCAAGGTCTTGACAAGGCAACAATTTTTGTAAGAACTCTGTATCAGAACAGAAAAATTTGGAAAACATACAAAAGAATAAAAGCTATCATCCCCTTCTTTTTTTTGGAGAGTTAGAATGTCCAGAGATTCTCTCTATTTTTTTTTTTCAAATAATCTTCCATTTTTCAAGGAATAAAGCTGAAAGGCTTATTTTTAAATTCCTTCTGAAGTAGTAGATGAAATCTGGATAATGTAGTGAATTGTGGGGTGCAAAGGTATAGCTGGAAAAGACTAAGGTTAAAAGTCACTTAGCAGAATGTCATACATTTGCTTTAAAAATCTACTTCACAGTTGTAAAATAACATTAAAATAGATTCACAGAACATTAAAGTACTGCCTTAGAGCTCCTGTGGTTATGGAAGACTTTTAAGGGACAGGTTTTAGTCAGCTGAACCTTTTTTTTCAAGATCTTCCTGCTTTTTGGTGTCACTGAGGTATTTCCTGTGTGTATGCGGCTTCTCTGCACATATGTGGAGCTGAATCTGGTTTTCCCCTATAGATATTGCACAATTTTCACACTGCAGCTACTTTGTATGTTATTTTCTCTATAGGCTATTTTCTTGTGCATGGTGAAATAAATTACAGATCACTGTGTTTGCAGAAAAGCCTTAAATTACATGTATGAGATAGAATGGCAAACATGTTATTGGATTTCAGAATGCATGGCAAAACACTTGCTTTATTCCTTGCTCATTCTCTGTACAGCACATTTGACAAAAAAAAAAAAATTTGCTTTTCCAAAACATCTAGAACATGCCTAGGGTTATGAAATTATACCTAATATTATTCTTCCTGAAGATTTTCAGGCATCTGTTTGAGTTGAAATAAATTCAGAATTTATATTTCTTAAGGATAAGACTTATTTTTGGTTAATATTAAAATGTTTTTCTGAGAACAAAACTTTCAACAATATTTTCCTTCAGACCTGTTTCTAAAGTTTGATTTAAACTTAGTAACATAATTGATTTCAAGTTGGTTGTATTCAATTGCATTTTTGCAAGTTGTTCATTTGCTTGACTGAATTCCTGAATCTCTGAAACCAATTTTGGCTTGTGTCTACTATGGTTGGTGGAGGAAATACAAATTCTCAGATGTATGAGTTGTAAAATATCTCCTTTGAGATCATGCAAGTTCTATGCCATTTGAGAAGAGGGGAGAGTTCATGGAAAACATAAATCTAGACGTATCAAACTGAGTTGCAATATTTGGACAGCAGAAAATAATACAGGCGGCCTTTCTTGGCAAAAAATTATTTTATTTGTCAAAACTAAATGGGCTTTGCTCTAGACCATTTTAATTTTACAAAACCAGCCTTATCTAGGAAAAACATTGCTTTGAAGTAACTTATTTTCTAGTATCGGTCCATAACCTAACACTCAGGAAATGGGTTGATTAATGTTTTGAAAAAAAGTTTCTGAACTATTCCCTAAGATATTGCCTTCAAATTGACAGTCAGTAGGACTTCATGAAGACTTTTTAGTTTTGTAGATATTTATCTCAAAGTAATCATGCATATATTATTAATATAAAACATTGTATAGCCTCAAAAACAAGTACTCTGGAATATGGAAGGGAAAGCAAGCAAAGAAACTAAACTCTGTATTCAGATTTTCAAAAGTATGAATTGTCCTTTCCAATAAAATATTTTGTTTCATGGTTAATAACTTATTTAATAACTAGTGATTATGCTTATGAAGAATTGGTGGGTAAGTAGAGACAAAACCAGGTCAATTGGCTGGTTTGTAACTTCCATGCAGAGTGAAGAAATAAACCCTGATTTAATGAAGATATTTGTATGTATAAAAAACCAAACATATTTTCCCCCCAGTTTTTTAAAATTTGCACTGGCATAATTGCATCAATTTTAATACCCCTAGCTTTAGATGTCAATATAAACACTAGCAGTTTTGGAAAGTGGATTATACTAAGCAACACTGAAGCTTTTCCCCCTAATTTTACAATCAGATGGTCACATATCGAAGAATCCTAGATTATCCTGAAAGTGTTTACTATATAGATGCTCTTGAGAATACTATACTTCTGGCAAGCCTAAAACTGCTTTGTCACCAGTAGGAAGCTCTTCCACAAGAATGAATCAAAGCAATGACATAGGTGTAAGCTGTACTTCTTGACACTAACAGGCCAGGAACTTCATGCCACTTCAAGTAGATCAAAGGCAAAAAAATTATTCATAAAAACGAGAAAGAGAATTACTGCTATTCAGGAAGATTAAATCAAGTCTCAGTTATATTAAATGGAAAATTTTCACTACATGTAGAGAAGTTAAATCAACTAACTTGACCTGCACCAAAGTGCACATGCAGCTTTTATTATATGAATCATCCAGGTGCATCCAGCTCTGGGATCTCCATCACAGGAAGGAATGGACCTGTTGGAGACAGTCTAGATGAGAGCCATCAAGATGATTAGAGGGATATGCACCTCTCCTGTAAGGGAAGTCTGAGAAAACTGGGATTGTTCAGCCTGGAAAGGAGCATCAGGGTGTATCTATTTGCTGCCTTTTGGTACCTGAAGGGAGCCTACAAGAAAGGTATACAGAGACTATTTAAAAGAGCATGTAGTGATAGGACAAGGGGGAATGGTTTCAGGCTTAAAGAGGGCAGGTTTAGATTAGATATTAGGAAGAATTCCTTTACTGAGAGACTGGTGAGGCACTGGAAAAGGTTCCCCAGAGAAGCTGTGTATGCTCCATTTCTGCCAGTGTTCAAGGTCAAGTTGGATGGGTCTCTGAGCAACCTGATGTAGTTGAAGGTGTCGCTGTGGAAGGGGGGTTGGAATTAGATGAACTCCAAGGTATACAGGCTATTCTATAATTCTAACAGTTACATTAAAGTAGTAACTTGAGTAATAATTTAGGGAAAGCACTGAAATTAGAGAAATTCTTATGAATTAATATGTTACAGTCTTAGAGATAGCTTGCAAGGTGCATCTTAGTGTGTTTGTAGGAGTCATGCCCAAGAAGTAGAATAGCTATCTGTCTAAATAGTGAAAATTCTTGGTGCAAACTTTTGTTGGAAACAGTGAAATAAAGACACACACAGAAATTAAGACAACTGAGATGCTAAAAACATCTTTGAGGTTTGGAATATATTTTTCAAAAATTTAAACTCTTCCAAAATCCACAAAATTTTATTGTAAATATGCAGTCAGAAAGATAAAAATAAATTATTTCTGGTTCTGATATCATTTTCTATGTCAGAAAGTTCATTAAAATCCCATTTATTTGGTAACATAAACTTCTGTTACTATTTTGGTTTTGGTGGCATTGCATGTTATCACAGCAATAAAAAATCATAAAAACAAAAAAATAAAAGGAAAAATGAAACAGACTTTGTTCTCATTCAAAAATAAAAAGTTGCTACAAGAAACTTTTATGCTAATGGGGCATGTGTGTTGACAGCCAGAGAAATGTGTCTGATACACAACTGGCAGCATAGAAATGGTTGAATAATTTATTAGAGGACTTGGATATTTATTTGAACTTAAGCAGAAGGCTATTATATATTTAATGCAAGACAGATGAAAACGGTTAAGAACAGGCTTATTATTTTTCATCCCGTATGGGTGCTGGGCTTGCTGTCTCATTTTCATGTGCCATAGGTAGCTTGCCTCTGCCAGGCCTCTGTTTGTGATTCAGGTGTCACAGACATTGCTGTGACTCTTCCCATTCACTTTGAGGAGTCTTGGACTGAGCTGCTAAACTACATTTTCCTTCATGAATATCAATGGAAGTGGCATGTAAGTGCCAGATTTCATTTTATTCTTAATGTACCCTGCGGGATGGAGTGCATGCTTTGTTCGTTCAATGAGTATGAAATACCAAAACCTGTCAGAGAGATATCAGAGGCAATTATAGCACATTTAGAGTACTGTACTATGAGAAAATAGTTTCAGAATAACTAGTAATTTATTCTATGCAAATTGTTTCAACTATACTGTGCAGAATATATAATTGACAGCAATTGATATCATAACACTATTAGCCAAATTTTATTAACCCTAAGTTAACTCTACGTCTGCTTTATTTTGCTGGAATAAAATGTGACTTTTTGTTTTTAGTAAAAATAGAGCCCCTTGCACATAAGACAGAAAGAGTTGTATACTCTGCATAAGAGGTAAGTACAGTCTATGGTTAAGATAGATATTATTTATCTTTGTGAGTTTTTCCAAGCAATAATTTGCCATTGGTTTTTAAGGTACTGTTCTTATAAATGGGGATTTATAAGAGAAAGCTGGTAATGGTCAGTATTGGGGTATACTTCCTTCCATGAAAATATCGGAAACAAGACATTCTATGAAATTTAGCATGCATAAATGCTTACATTGGTACAGAAAGAAATAATACATTTTAAAGGATCATAGAAATTGAATAACTGATTTTAAATCTCCCTTTGATCCTGATTTTTGACCTGATCATCTGCTTGTATGGATTAAATTAAAAAAGATAAGTGATGCTTTCTGTTGCATACAAATCAGGTATTACCAAAACAAGCATGTTCATACATTCACATTTAAAATTCAACATATGGAATTAGGGAAAGTGCAAAAAAAGTCATACAAGAGTCACTTCCAAGAGGCAGAAAGAATGTTTATCACAGAGATACATTAAGAGTTCGCACTTTACATTTGAGAGAAAAACCTGAGAAGTGACTTGATTGCAGTTTATAAGTACTTTCAGAGAGAGAAAAAGCCAATTCCTTAAGTACTTTGCTATTTTCTAGGCAGAGAAGCACCAGAAAAAAACCAGAGGCAGAAGCTGGAATGAAACCAAGAAACAGAACAGTGAAAGCGATTAAACGCTGAAATGAGCAGTAGTGGATCCTTCACCTCTCGAAAATCATCACCTGCATTCTGGAAAGTATTTGCTAAAAAATAAGCTACCTTATTTCATGCAACTGTATTTGAGTGATACAAAACAAGCTGGTCAAGAGTATGTGCAACTGTATTAGGGCCACAACAGCAGTTAAGAATGGGGAGAGAAAAGTAAGAGTTTTACGTTGCTGTCTTACCATCCAGCAGGCAATAGGTTTAGACAATGCAGATAACAGTTTTGCCTTCTTCTCTCTAATTAACTGCCTTTACATGTAGCAGAAAAAGAGGGAAGGTAACTACTCCAAGGGATAATTTAGACGAAGAATCATAATTGACTGTCTTTCTATCAATCAGAGAGGATATATAGATGGATTTGTGTGATACTTCTCCAAATACTTCTTTGGTAAATTAAATTTTGGTACAGAAAGCTCTGTTTCCTAGGGAGAAAAACGACTCATCTTCTTCTGTGAAATAATTCCTTATCTATTTAGAAGTCGTCTCTGAATTCACATAGGTAAATGTGGCAGGTTTTAACACACAATGTATCAGCTGAATTATTTTAAGAAGTTCTCTGTAGAGATTTGGTACAAAACAGAACACATGTAGATCAAATGGTTTCTAGGCTTTGCAGCAGCCATTGTTAAAAAATAATTTTGTGGTTTCTTTCCTCTAGAACTGTATCTGCAAAGATAGTCTGATTACTTATCTTTTTGCCTGTCAGCCCCATAAAAATAAGTTGTCACTGTGGGCAAAGAATAGGTTTTAAAGGAAAAAAGTAATCTTGACACTAGATTCTAATAATCTTTTTAAAAAAATACTGAATGAGAAGAGTGGGAAAATCTTCAGAGGACATTTGCTGGCGCATATTGTCTAGTTACAAGCTCCAGCGCTGAGTTGAGATGCATCATTCGAAGAGATGGAGTATCCCCACCTATAGAAAAGTAAAGGCAGGATAATAATTATTGAGCATTTAGCCCAAACTACTTATATTTCAATTTGGCTGATATAAGTGTCTTCAAAAATAGGAACTGAAACATGCACACCTGAATTTGGCATGAAATAAAGTTTGCATGGAAATAAATGAACATTTAACAATTATTTTCTAAAACAGATGCTTTTAGTAAAATAATCTAATGAGTGGGTTCAGGGTGAGTAAACATCCTCTTACCAGCAGGCTTGAGTCTACAGAACCTCATGTTATTCCTAGGACTTTTTGAAGTACTTAGAATCTCAAACTGTGGGTCTTGGAAAGTATGAAAACTCCGAGAGATTAACAAAAAGACTAAATATAAATAGATTAGTGAATACCTGTATCGAAACTATTTTCTTTGTGTGGAAAGGGATGCATTTATTTTTAAGTTTAGTTATCTCAAAAATAGTAATTATTTTGGTCAACATCTATGAAAGTACCTACACTGTTACTGCTAGTCTGGCTTACTCATGTAGAAAAACTTGTCCTAGTATATGAAGCCACTTAGATTCACTTAATTATTTTTCATTTGATGCACCAATTTCTAGTTCTTTAAAACTTTAGCCTTGTTATTGCATTTAAAAGCAGGTCCACCTCTGGGTAAAGAAACAACTTTCCATTACATCAGGAACATATGGCAGCTTCTAAATCTATGGATGGGAGATTTCTTCAAGTAGCTTAGAAATAGTAATATAGTAGTGCTGTAGAATAGTAGTGCTATAAATATGTATGTTTATTAACTATATTTCTAATCATAAGGCAGTGAAATATTAAAATTTAAGAGTATCTCACTGGGTTTTTCTTAATACATAATCTCTCTGGTTTTATGATGAATATATGCTGTGGTACAAGCAGCCAAAGAATTTGAGACTGAACAAAACATACAATATAGATATATAAAGCACAGATAAACCATGACAATGTTCAGTTTGCTGATTAGAAAAAAATCTTGCTTTTCTTCAGCCATAATCTCCTATACTGTTTTTGCCTATCCTAATTATCACTATATTTTTGTAAGATGCAAAAGAAATGTCATGAAATATTCTAGTTCTTCCTAATATGAAAAACTAATTAAAATAAAGCCAAGTATTAAATATAAAAGTTATCCCAACCAGTTTCTGTTAGAGCAAAAATCAAATAGGAGACCAATTGTCTTAACTCTGTTTTATTGTAGAACTGAGTCTTCTCAGGCTTTAAAACTGTCTGGACAGCTATAACCATTTGCTCAAGATATAATAGGCAATATTGAACAACATATTCCATGGCTGAATGCAGGACAGAACTAGAGCTTTTTGTTGACATGAAAATTTATCCCTTCTCTTGACTGTCAAAGCAGGATATAACATAAGAAATACCCCCAACATAAAAAAAAGAATGACAATTAGAAACAGAATTAATTTTCCTATTCAAAATACTGTGTCAGATTTTAGTTATTTACCTTATCCTGCCTTTACCACAGAAATAGATCTCTAGTGGAAACAGACAAAATAATGACAAAACACTCAGGATAGTTATTGACGTCTGATGCTGAAATTTCCTTCAAGATAATCTCCACACTAATGAAATCCTCTCAATATAATTATTCCTCCTGGGGAATTTTTTTAACATTTCTACTTTTATTGACTTGTTCAAATGGACAACTATTTTGTCTTTCTCTCTTCTCCAATAACAATATTGATTTTTTAACAAAATAACGCAGTCAATCAGCATTCACTGAATTTGTAAGTGAAAAAAGTTGCCTCCTTAGAGCAACTTCAGTTTTACTGCTACAGTGCTGTTTTCACTTGTAATTGATCATAAATTCGTAGAGTCTGACTCTTTTAATTGTTGAACTCCTATATTGGTTCTGCATACATGACAAGATTTTGGTAGCAGGGAGGCCATATGGATAGCTTCTGTTGAGAAGATCCCAGAAGCTTCTGATATGTCTAACAGAGACAGTGCCAAAAAATTACAAGACTGACCTGACACCAGTTATAGCTGAATTCGTCAGCAATGGTGGTGGCACCTGTGGGACCATGTAGTTAAGAAGAGCAAATAGAGATTTTTATATTCCTCCTCTTGGGGAGCAGCACCCAGAGGGAAGGAATATAAAAGAACAACAGTCCTGCAGACACCAGTGAAGATGGAGTGGGAGGAGGTTTTGGAGCAGAGATTCCCCTCCAGCCAAGGGTAAGGACCATGGTGAGGCAGTTTGAAGACCAGCACTGTGAGGGACCCACACTGGAGAAGTCTGCTCTTGAAGGACTGTGTCCTGTGGAAGGGACCAGCACTGAAGCAGTTTGTGAAGTACTGTGGCCTGCGAGAAGAACTCATATTGAAGAAGTGCATGGAGGACTATCTATCATGAGAGGGACTCCACTGTGGAGGAGGGGGGGAGTGTGAGGTGCCCTACCCATGAAGGAGCAGGAGCAGCAGAAATATGATGAAGCAACCACAACACCCATTCCACCTCTGTGCGCCACTGAAATGGTGTGGGAATGTTAAGGTAGAGAAATTTCTGGTGAAGTCAGGCCAGGAAGAAGGGATTTTTAATGTTTAGGTTTTATTTCTCATCATCCTACCGTAATGTGATTTACAATGAAGAAAGTAATTTTCCCAATTTTTTTCAGTCTCTTTAGCTCAGATGATTGTTGAGCAATCTCCACCTGTACTCAGCCACTGCCTGTTCTTATCTCAATGGAGGAACCTTTTGTTAAACTTTTTCTCTGTTGTCCAGCTGAGGAGAGAAGGGATAAAGCACTTTTGGTGGGAACTTGGGAGTGCAGCCAGGATCATCTTACCTGAAAAATATTTGTTATAAATTCCAACTGGATCTTCTGCAACAATGTAATAAAACAATCATGTTATTTACATTATGTACACATTGTATATAATTCAGTAATATCTTTGGAGATTATTAAGTAGCCAGGAACAAGTAGATTTTGAAACAGACTGAAGAATTACAGTAAGCCATAGGACACTTTTCCAAGCCTGAAATTAGCATCAGAAGGCTAATTTAAAGCAATAAATGGTGTTATTTCATTAAATAATAACTTTTAAAAAATTTCATTAGAATAGTTCACATTGTAATAAAGTGCATACTTTATAAAGGTTTGAAAGTTTTATACTGTTTAATCATGCAAAGATGACTTTATATATTTGGTAGAAGCACTTTGTTTTATTATTATTTGCCTGTAAAGCATGTATGTATGTGGTTTATGTTGATCATAGCAACACATGCCTGTTTGTACATGGAAAATGATGAGTGGCTGGGAGTTGCCTCATGGGCCAAGTGTGCCTACATGTCTCTTAGTGACTAACTGTTAGGCATGAAATAAAACCCAATGGAGAATATAAGGTTATAAAATATGGAGCCATGTCTATGGAACTAAAACTGGGAATGATAGCATGGAAAATTCATAGACACCATGCCCATTCAGTTTTTATTTTTCTCTAAGTCTTATGATGGGAGTTTTTTAATTGATTCATCTTTTAATATCGTTTGCAAAAATTTCAGGCATCACTGATTTCCTACTTGAAATGCTTTGCCTATTAAGCATTTTCTTTCTCAATCAATATGAAATAGGAATAAAGGAACAGTCTGTTATCTCTGTTTCATAGAGTAGAATTAAAAAAAAAAAAAACCAACATAGATCCTGCAGAATTCTAAAAGTTCCATGAACCAAAACATGAAATATTATATTAATTCCACTTATCCTGCTTAATTACACCTAATGCACACATACAAAGTCTGACAACATGAGTTCTACTGGAACTGCCAAGTAAGGTTGGTAAAAATTTACAGAAAAGCAATGACAGCGTCACCAAAGAGAATTCTACTCTAAGGTGGCATTTTGTAATTTACTCATAGGTTCCAATCACCACCACAGCTGGGGATGATCTGCTCCATTCAGGAATGACAGCATGAGGCAGCACATCTCCCAGAGCACCCAGAGGTCACATACTTGATTAGGTAATTATTACAACCCTCTTCAAGGAAAAGAAAGAAGACTTAAAAAAAATAGAAGAAATTTTTGCTGCAAATTTCTGAGTTGGCTGATGTGTGATAAGGTTCCCATTTGTTTGAAAAACTCCTTTTCCTTGGGAATCTTTATGGTTAGGGATGTTATGAATTTTCAGCTCAAGAGTAGACAAAAAGCAGACCATGTTTTTTGGCTGGATGCATACTGTTCTGAATTTGGAAGTTCATGCACAAGGCACTTTTGATTTCCTTGCTTTACGTCCCTTTCCATCAATTGTTGTGCAGGAATTTTGTGGCCAGTTTAGCAAAAGGTAAAGGCATTGGTTTGAGCAAGTCTAAATGCAAGTAGATGTTTTATACACAACTCCCACGCAGCTCTGCTATTGCACTTCAATCCTGCTCTGTAATATCAACTGTCTAGTTTATTTCTAGGCTGCTCCTGAGCCAGGATGCTTGCTAGACTTGCTAAATTGTACAAAATTGTGGGTTTATGCTGCAGACAAATGAATGTTCTACTGGGATTGCCAAACACAATTTCAATTCTTTGAATTTGGTCTACTTTGCCCAAATAGAGCATTGCTAGCTGGCTGCTACACACCTAATGTGAGAAACTGCTTTATCTTTCCAATAGTTTTATTATTTTAATTTACTTTTGCTATTTCTTCTGACACTGGGTGCAACTGTGCCTGTCTCTAGAATGTTTTTTTACATCTTTATTCTTTAGTCGTTTGAGGCATCATGCATGGCTAGAGTTGGGCAGCTTGCTTGTTGAAAATGTAAGCTGATTGAAAATGTTGTGAGAAATTCCCGAAAGCAAATTCTCTTCTAAGAGCTTTAAGCTCTTTTAAATATTCCCTCTTGTGTTACACTACTCTTTCTAGCAGAGGACCAATGCTCTGTTTCAGTGATTTCCTGTGGTAGCTCTCAAGAGGCATTATATTAAACAAACAGAATCTTTTTGAGAGTAGTATTGAACTAAAAATGATCAGAACTACTAGATCCAAGAGACCCAGGCTAATGTGGTGGAAAATCTATCCTGTGATATCTGTAGGGACTGTATTCCATTTTGATCATTAAGGGCGGCCAGTGAATAGAAGAAGCTGGTGATCCTCAAATATGATCTTTAAGCAATGTCTTGCATGTGACACTCTCAAACACTCCACAGAGTAACAGAAAAAAACAAAGCATAAGAGGATGCCTGCAGGGCATGTGACTCCCTGGCGTTAAGGGAAGAGAGCACCCAAGATTTGTAAATGCTTGTGGTTGAAAGAAAGGACAAAAGTCAGAGGATTTGCAAAACCAGGTGAATAAAGGAGTTTTATTAGTAAATAATGCACTTGGTATGAAAATAGGTATATGGTTCCTGATCTTCTATGTAAGCATATGGCAGAGTGTTTTGGATAATGGAATAAGATGAAATGGAAGTGAGAAAGTAAAATATTAATTAAGGAGAAAGATGGGAAGTGAGAAAGAGGAGGGGGGAGAAAGAGAGAGAAAGAGGAAGGAAGTGGCAGAAGGAAGGAAGCAGTGGAAGGAAGTGGTGGAAGGAAGTGGTGGAAGAAAGGAAGGAAGGAAGTGGCAGAAGGATGGAAGTGGGGGAAGTGGGGGAAGGAAGGAAGTGGCAGAAGGAAGGAAGTGGCAGAAGGAAGGAAATGGCGGAAGGAAGTGGCGGAAGGAAGTGGCGGAAGGAAGGAAATGGCGGAAGGAAGGAAGTGGCGGAAGGAAGTGGCGGAAGGAAGGAAATGGCGGAAGGAAGGAAGTGGCGGAAGGAAGTGGCGGAAGGAAGTGGCGGAAGGAAGGAAGGAAGTGGCGGAAGGAAGTGGCGGAAGGAAGTGGCGGAAGGAAGGAAGTGGCGGAAGGAAGGAAGGAAGGAAGGAAGGAAGTGGCGGAAGGAAGGAAGGAAGTGGCGGAAGGAAGTGGCGGAAGGAAGTGGCGGAAGGAAGGAAGTGGCGGAAGGAAGGAAGTGGCGGAAGGAAGGAAGTGGCGGAAGTGGCGGAAGTGGCGGAAGTGGCGAAGGAAGGAAGGAAGGAAGGAAGGAAGGAAGGAAGTGGCGGAAGGAAGGAAGGAAGGAAGGAAGGAAGGAAGTGGCGGAAGGAAGTGGCGGAAGGAAGTGGCGGAAGGAAGGAAGTGGCGGAAGGAAGGAAGTGGCGGAAGGAAGTGGCGGAAGGAAGTGGCGGAAGGAAGTGGCGGAAGGAAGTGGCGGAAGGAAGTGGCGGAAGGAAGTGGCGGAAGGAAGGAAGGAAGGAAGTGGCGGAAGGAAGGAAGGAAGTGGCGGAAGGAAGTGGCGGAAGGAAGTGGCGGAAGGAAGTGGCGGAAGGAAGGAAGGAAGGAAGGAAGGAAGGAAGGAAGGAAGGAAGGAAGGAAGGAAGGAAGGAAGGAAGGAAGGAAGGAAGGAAGGAAGGAAGGAAGGAAGGAAGGAAGGAAGGAAGTGGCGGAAGGAAGTGGCGGAAGGAAGGAAGGAAGGAAGGAAGGAAGGAAGGAAGGAAGGAAGGAAGGAAGGAAGGAAGGAAGGAAGGAAGGAAGGAAGGAAGGAAGGAAAGGAAGGAAGGAAAGAAGGAAGGGAAAGAAGGAAGGGAAAGAAGGAAAAGAAGGGAAAGAAGGGAAGAAATGACCAGTTCTTTCTTTTGGACATTTCTCGATATGGGTTGAAGGGTTCTGGGGGTCTTGATCCCTTCTACATTTTGTGCCCATTTCTTGGCCTCATTCCTGAGCTGCTGCTAGACTTTGTTGTACTTATCTCTAGGAACTAGAAGAAAGATGTTCACCCTGGAAAACTGCTGCCCTACTTCTGCATGGTCCCCTTCTCTTTACCACACCTTGTTCTTTTCCACAGTGTTATTACTGAGAATGCTTGCTTATTCCTAAAAAATCTTTGGTTATTGCTCAGAATCCTTGTCAGTTATTTCCAGCAATCCTTAGGTGGCTCCACAACCATCCAGCTGTTGGTGTTTGAGACTCATGCATTAACCTTTTATCTTCTGGGATTCTACAGTGAGCTTCTTATTTACTATCTCCAGTCAGCAAAATATGGGATGAGTGTCTTGGAACCTTTGAATGCCTCTTATTGTGATATATCATTGTGGGAAAAAAAACAGTGGTAAAATTACCTTTTTACAGACAGATATTCTGGTCAGGATGCCCTACACACCTGTCCTCTCAAAATATGGTACAGGGGAAAATGAGGTTGCTACTGCCTGGAGAGAATGTGGTCAGCATGTCTGACTTCACACAAAAAATACAGGCTAAAGGAGGAATTAATTGGAGGATAGAGTGGAGTGGAGTCGAGTGGAGTGGAAACAGCCAGATCCCATTTAAATCCTTGTAGAGGAGGGAACTCAGTTGTGCTTTTATCTGATAAGCTGCATTGCTGCTGTCAATCAAGGGAAATAAAAATGCATGCCTTGCTGTTGAACCAACCAGTAGCTGACATGAAATCACTCTCCTCAGATTTGATACTGATGTAATCTCCATCCCAAGATTACCTCAGATGTAATACTGACATTACCTGCCTCCAAATACAACCACCCTTTACTGCATATGATGTTTGACACTCAAGCTCCTCCTAAATGTAAGAAACATATGTATAAAAATATGCTTAGAATGTGGAGAAGTTAGGGAAGACTCTATCATAACTTCTGGGACTAATCAATGGGCTGAACCTGTCTTCTTCTTCATAGGGACCCCTATTGGGTAAGAATCATAGTCTGTGTGCTCTGAGTAATTACGTTGAGCTAGTTTTGTTAGAGACAGAACATATTTAAAACAACAGACAAACATATAGTTTGTATATTGTTTTAAATATATTTTTGCAATCAGATACTATCACCGGAATCCTTAACCTTTCACAATTTTATTAATAAACAGTGTTATTCTCTGAATTGTCAGTGTGAGCCTTTCACGTGCATTAGCAGCTGCTGGCGGTGGGTAATATACTCAAATGAAATTGTGGTGCCCCAGGGGAATTCTTTCTGTGGGCTGGGGATCCTGAACAAGTGAGTCAAACTGGTCTCTCTTCTATTGGACTGCTTAGTAGAGAGTGCCCCTACTGGGATTCTGACAGACTGGTCAGGCACAGGGGTCTCAGTTTTCCTGGCGCACAGGCAGACGAATCAAACACAAAGGGTTTGAGGAAATTTTCCCCTTTCACATGACAACTTTCTTTCCAGAAAACAGTATTTAAGTTTAATGCACAAAACAAGATCCCAACACAAACTCCATCCTTCAAGTCAGTCTTCAACGACTGTATATTGAAATAGATTAAGATAATTAGAAATTCCTTCTTAAAAGATAGCAACTCTTCATTCTTCAAACTCTTGAGTCTTTAAATGAAGTTGTTGTTTTTTTTGTTTTTTTGTTTTTTTGTTTTTTTTTTTTTTCCTGGAAAGGATCTATTGAATGAAGCCAAACAAAGGAATTGAAATAATACCTATTTTCAGTATAATTCTATTGTAATTATTAAAACAAATAAGAGTCTGCAAAGCTCCTTTTTTCCTCTACTCTGGCAATTTCTAAAGTCTCAGCCTTCTAACCCTTTCCATCTCTTAGTTTGCAAGATGAAATCTACATATCTCAGGTTTCTTCCTTTATTTCATAGAGCATCAAGTCTTCAGAGAACTAAATAGAGCTGCCAGTTGGATCTACCAGAGTGTTTCAGTTAAATAAGCAAATTGTGTTGTCCAAAACCAGTCTGCAACAGTGCGCTGGATGATTGCAGACAGAGTCCAGGAACCATGGCTATGAACATGAGCAAGGAAACAGCTACACAAGAAAAACAGTATAGCTTCCTTATTACCTTGGTAAACAGCACAGTGCAGAATTAATGAATTAGTAAAGAAATCTGAAAGGCCTTTTTCCTATGGAATGAATAACATGCTAAAAGTCAGAAGACTAAGTTATAGATAAATCTATATTCTTCTATTGTCTCCAGACAATGAAAGAAACCTGTGTTTCCCTCAGAACAAGAACTTTTATTTTGAAATAGGTAGTTCAGATCCCAGATACTGGAAGTGCAGGGCTTTATTTGAATTGGAAAGATGGCTAACAATGGGGAAAGAAACTGTGAGCAAGGCAGAATAAACCCAACAAAAATAGTGCCACACTTGTGATAATACAGTTTTAATCAAATATTGATTTCATGTTATAAACCAATTTGTATCATACTGTCTATGATAGTATAAAACCGGATGTAATTAATTTCAGCTGCAATTAAAATAATAATTGTTGACAGAAATAAGATGACATTTATACGTTAAATAGCAGCAACTTTTTCCATTGATGTCCCTTACCAGAGCCTCTTTTTATGTGAGACTGCGAAACAGTTTCTTAAGTAATATTAAGACCATTTTCAGTATTGTTTAAATCCTTCTTTCATAAAACCTGCATATGCTTTGAGCTTTTCAGGGTCTCCTATATAGCCTTATATCAAATAGAGATAGGTAGAATGCAGTTATCTAGATACACATGATACCAATGACTTGTAGGAACTAAAAACAGAGAGCAAAGGAAATCGTGGTAGGTGCATTACCATAGCCTGTAATTTCTAACATTCCTTCAATGTAATTTATGCCAGATTCTTCACTTGGACAATAACTGAATTCCTGTGTTTTTTCTCTTTGATTGGCTTTATAACTCCAGAAGTCTCAGGTTTATATAGAAAAAAAAATCTCTAAGAAATGTGGATAAAAATTTCCTAGTGATTATATATGGATTTTACTGTTTATTTACCAGAAATCACTTAAAACTCTTTAGAATCTCATCTACTTCTGTATCTGTTTGATGTGAATCTTGAAGGAAAAGCTAGCATTACTTGCTATGCTAGTTTTATCCTTTATTTGTGTTTATGACCATAAGTAGCAATCAACATCTTTATTCTATCCCACACGGTAAGAAGAAAGTAAAGATGAAATAACTCAGAATTGTTAAAAATGTATTGTCTCACAGCACATAATTTTTTGGAGTTAAATGGAATCACTGTGAAGAATTAAGGCTGTATTTTTGTGTCAAGGACTTGCAAAATAATGTGAGCAAGTTATTAAAAAAAAGAAAAGTTTTCTTTGTTATAAATTTATCTTAAGAAGCTTGCATTCATTAAACCTTCTTGTGGCAGATGGGGATTAAAGCCAAAGTAACTCTCTCAGTGAGTTGAGGTAGAAGCCTGGATCAAACAGGTTTTCCTGGGCAGATCGTTTGTGATGCTACTCAGGCTAATTAAATTAATCTTCTCCCATCCCCTCTCCTCCCCTCCCCTCCACAGAAAGTCACATGAGTAAATTAATAGCTTTGTCACCAGAGCAGCACTGGAGTAATATGGGATATCTAAGGCCCAGGGCAATCCAATAAATGATGAAGAAAGAATAGCATATCAAATAACTGATTGCTAAATGAGAACGATCCATTTTGTACACTAAATGAGGAAAGAGCCTATGAAGAAGGCTATGACTTTGTTAGTTTAATAGTCTTGCATAGCATATACTCACAATGTTTTTGAATCAACCTTATATGTCCAACAGTTGTTATATGACAAAGAGTCCCTATTAGGATTTTTTTGGTTTTATGTAGAATAAATGCCTTTTTATTTTTCTGTAGAGACACTTGTGAGAATCATGGTACCTGAAATTTGGATTTGCATGTGGGGTAGGTGGTTTTAGTTAGCAAGGTTTGAGTTTCAGATTTACATATGGAAGACTGAGAGGGAGATGGGCAGGAAAATATTAGAGGCTTTATTTACAGCTCTCCTTTTGCAGTGTGTTAGCCATATACTGCCAAATTCTGTTAGACCAATCTCATGTCTGGCCTGATGTAACAAGACAGTAAGAAGCAATGCAAAGAATAGTAAACAAGTATATTCAAGTATTCCCACTGTACCCCCTTCTGATAATTTCAAGTCACTAATGGGTAAATCCTAGCAGACAGTTTTATCTCTTCATGGGAGTGGCCCACACTGCTTGCTAGGACTAGCTGCTATAAGAAATCCACAGTAGTGTACTGTATTATTGTGCTTTTTTTTCCTCTCTGAATTTGTTTTCAGAAGGCAGAAGCATGTGTATCTTGGAACATGTAAACACCAAAATTATCTCCAAAGCTTAGACCTTGCCAAGTGGTACCCTACCTTCCTGGTTACTACCTGCTATCTGATATATGTGTTTCATTACCTTTTTAAAAATGTATCTGAATTAAATGTAATGGTTGCTCCCTTTTGGTCTATAAACAAAGCTTTAAAGCTGTAAAAGAATGGGGAAAAGGAGTTACTTCCACTATAATTCCTATTTGGAGTAGGGCACATAATTAGAGTGGCTTCAGTTTATCCACCGCTCTGGGCTCTGGACTGATTAAAAATATTTAGGGTAAATAGTACAAAACACAGATACAGGAGTTTTTGATATTATTGTTTTAAATGAAAAATGAAAATGTAAAGTGTCTTTAGGATTTTAAAAGTTTCTTAAAGGACTTCAAGGTCAGATACTTTTTGTTGAAATCAGTAGGACTTTCAGATGTTACTTTATCCTTCAAGAATCCATGTATCAAGTGTTTTCTAAAACCCTACCATCTCTCTTGTTAACATAGTTTAGATGGTTAAGATAACCTGAAGTCCTTAAAGGAATTGCATCTCATAGTTTTCCAATTCCAGACTACTTAATTGATTATTTTTGAGACTAGCTGCTCTGAATGATCAACATGGTTAGGCTACATTCCTCAAATATGGTTAACCCTTTTCACCTGGTTGCACAACTGATATTGAGCATAACTTTTGTCATCTAGTTATGAGCAAATAACCTGAAAGACAGTTGAAAGATCAAAACCACAGATTTTGCATGACTCCTGGGGAAGAATCTGCTTTTACTCCAGTGTTTGCAAGCCTGCACTTTCAATTCTGACTACCAGTTTCTGACAATTTTCTACTGTTTCTTTTCTATTTCTCATTTTTCTTTTCTTGTTTGTACTTCTTTATTTTCTGTTTGTACTGTTGCTCTGTTAGTTTAAAAAAAGCTGTCTGAGAGCAACCCCAGGTCTGTTACCATGTCAGTCTCATACTCCATTTAAAGAGCAGAGCTGACCAACTGCTAGATTTTTTTCCAGCTCTGAGGGATAAACTACCTACATAATCCTGAAGTTATTTTTTTAAAGGCTGAGTGTATTTTTGCTCCTGTCTTTTGATAGATAGATACTCTCTAAAGCTTTTTCAACAGTTTCCTTCATTTCACAGTTGTTGCTTGTGAGAAGAGGATTCCTTTCTCCAGATCAAAACATTTGTCTGGACCCTGTTGCCCTTCATGGCATCAAACATCTGCTGTATCTTTTTGTAACTGCCTTGTGGTGTGAAGTGTTAAATGCCTTTGAAATGGCGGCCTGTGGAAAGAGTGCAGAGCAGATAAATGTATTATATCTTTCTGGAATTCTGGCAAGTGCCCTGTCAATGCACACAATGACAGAAAAGGGGTATTTCCTCAGACATGTCTCCCTTACTCAATCTTTAAGATTTTTTCCTCATTTGAGCAGTGAACAGTTCAGTAACTACATAATTCTTTGATGGCTTTATATAAATAATTGTGTTGCATGCTTTAAAGAAAATTTCTGTGAAATTTTAAAAACATTTTAATTTGTCTTTCTGGATTTTCTTTCTTGAATTTCTTTCAATATATTGCAATGGTATTTTGTGGTTGCTACTCTGGAATGTAGGCATTGTAAACATCTAGGCATATCATAGAGTCCGCTGATTAAAAATTAAAACTCTTTGTTGTTGTATTTGAATTACAGATTCCATGGTGAAATGCAGGTACTGTCTTGGTATCTTGAATTACCTTTTAATTATGATGGTTTGATGTACTGTCCTTGAAAATGTGAAAGGTGACTGTATAAGTATTATGTTAAAATATTTTGTGTGGCATTGCAATGCAGACTACTATGACTTACCATATGTGACAGAATTTGAAGTGCTCTAATTTCATTAAAACAGAGATTTAACATAATTTTGGGTTACCAAGAGAAGCAAAATTTTTCCATACATTTATATTAATTTTTAGCTACCCTTCTCTCTACCCCTGTGAATATGCAAATTAAAATTTCTCCCTGAACCAAAAAATAAAATAAATCAAGATATGAACTGTTTCTTTCTGATCAATAAGACTCTGAAGTTATACAGCCTAAATATATCAATAGATGTAACACAAGGGGGAGTGGGTTGGAGACAGAGACAACCACAGGCCTGATGTTCATGTGGCAACAGAGAGCCTTTCTTGGTTCAACCCCTCCTTATAAAGTGGGTTTGACTGGATAGCTCACTGCTGTGATCTTTCAACACCACCCAGCTCTCAGATCAGTGAGATGTCTGCTTCTTAGGATGGAACCTAATTGGTTGAGGTTCCTGTCTGTCAGCCCAGGGGCCAGTTTATGGAACCCACTGGGCTTCTTATTTATAGCCTAACTAATTGCCCAGTACAAGCCATACTGACGTATGGTGCAGTACTATGACATCCTGCGACAAATAGCTATTTTATTTCCTTGCTTTTTAAATAACTTTGTTTCACTCACAATTATTCATAATAATACATTAGAAACAGTGGTTTGTGGCTATATTATTTTATTTCACCTTTTTAAACTTGTTGTTCAAGTTGACAATCTTTGAAAGCTAAAACCCAGATGCATTTAGCCCTGTATGATCACTGTTAGCCAGTACTGACTTTTGGGTTTATAGTTTTTCTATATTAAGGAAGATATTAAGAAGAAATCTGGATAGCTTTTTGAGTAGAGACTTTATTTCAGGTAGATACATAGAAGAAGCTCTGTAGCCTTCTCTGGCTCTGCCCTTTAAGATTATAGGCCAAATAATGGAGTGCGGGTTTGAGGATAGGAGCTGAGGTAGGAATATTTGCCATTCAAAGACTACCATACAACCAAATGAGAAATGCAGGATCAGATGTGTAATAATCAATATGTGAAAGGTAGCTTATGCTACCCGTTTTCTTACTGATGCACACTGAATTTTTCATTAGTCATTGGTGGTTAGGACAGGAAACCGCTATTTTAGATTTTAATTTAGTGCTTCTTCAGGCATCAGTTGATTCTCTTCTTAGCAGATTATTTTACTTTTATTTAGAGCGATGAGAATAACTCTGGATAAAATGCATAAGATATATAATGCATATTTGTCTTGCATTGTCAATTTTGTTTTGCCCATTGTCAGATGTATTTGAAGTTAAATTATGTGTTTGATCATATTATTCATTGAAGCATGTTTGGTTTTTAATGTCTGCGGGTTAGCAATGTGTTATGTGGAAAACTGCTATGAATTTTTATATTACACATTGAATGATGAGCTTTTTTGAGATGAAATAAAATTGTCTGGGTGAATATAAAACCCATATAAAACTCAGTTGTTTATTTATGAAGTCTTCAGCAGATTAATCCAGAACAAAAGATTTAATTTAAGGTATAATATAAAATGGCAAAGGAATCTATAAGGAAATAAATGACAATAGGTAGGTAAATGCATGAAAAAGAAAGCATGGGTCCAAGTAATGTTTTTGGATTGTAGGCCATTACCCTATCATTACTTTCATTGAGAAGAAATACCACAATTCTTTCTGTTGGCACCTACCCAAATTCTTATCAGAAGTGACCCTCTGGTTTTATGCCTTTTTTCATATTCTAGGTAAAAAAGGGTTTTCAAACTCTAGTTGAGCATCTGCAAAATCAAATATTCCAGGTAAAGGTCAGGTGAAAACATGTTTAAGCATGCTGTTTGGAGCCAAACACAAAATTTAATACATCTTTCCTTAGTAATCATTCTCTCTCTCTCTTTCTCTCTCTCTTTCTCTCCAGTCTTTGCTTTGAAACACATTACTGTTTGCAAATATGTGAAATAAGAAACCAAAGGATTTGGGATCATACACTTACATGGTAAAGACATTCTTCCCATGGTCATCTTAGTAGGCCTCTTCCAGGTGTTGAGGGTCAAAGTAATGTGGAAATTTCATGTTCCAAAGCACATTCAACCAGACTGACATGGAAAAACATGGTTTTCTATGGCCTTTTGTAATGCCAAATGCACGCACAGCAGTAGCTCTGACTTCACCAGTTTCTGAGAATAGAAATTCTGATCATAGGTTATCTTCTGAGGAATGATTCAATCTTCATGAACTTATTGAGTCTAATACGGGTAAAATGTAATGCCTTGTGATATGCAGGTGATTAAATAAGAAATTTTTCATTACTTTCCGAACAAGACTTTTTTGAAAGGCTGTAACTCTGGAATATGTCTTTTTGAACTTTCCATTACTATCACTGAGAGGAGGCTGTCAGTGAATAAAATTTTTTGTACACACATTCAAGAAAAAAATTACAAAACTTAAGCAAGATTATGTTTTTGTGTGCAGTTAAGTGGCATGACTCAAATGTAGTTTTATTTTCAAAGTAACTGAGCATTAAGATATCATTTCAGAACTGAAACACACACAAATGGCATTCTGATTTAAATAGGTAGAACTAAATTTTTGTTATGAGCAAAATAACTAAAATTATTTATTTTAGTACTTAATCTGACAGTACTTCTATGATTTTTTTTTCTTTTTTTTCACTTTTTTTCATGAATACAGGGCTTTTTAGAGAGTTTCTGATGTGGCTGAAATGCACAGAGACATGAGGCTATTGGTTGATGATCCAGTGGAACTCACTGATATTAGCTCATGTCAGCGAAGCCCTCCCAGGAATAAGCTGGCCTTTACTGGGTCACTGAGAGACTGGAACCTAAAGAGAGAGAAAAAAGTACCTTTATCATGTAGAAGAATGTGTTGAATTTATTTACTGAGTTTCAAATCTTTCATAAACAGAAAGAACATGTTCAGGGAGACATTAAATAGAAACTCCCAATACGACAGAAACTTATTTCATATTTCATCCCATACTTCAAATATAAAGGCTCTTCTCTATACAGAACCTTTTCGCAAACTTCCAGCAGGAGGCGTACAAAAATAAGAGGAGCAGTCACAATCCTGTAAAGCTCCTGATGTCACAAAGGTTGTATAAATTGACTGGCTCCCAGTTAATCTCTCCATACTCTTCCTGGGATGAAATTTTCTCTGTATTTCTATGTGACATGCAGCATTTGATTTACCCATATAAGCCTAAGAAATAAATTATCTCTAGTATCTATACTGGAGATTCTCGTTGCATATGATTTTATTTTGCCTTGAACTCCATTTGTTGCCAATGGATTTTTTTTTTCATAATAGAACAAGTAAAGCATGTTCAACTAGAAAGCAATATGAGATGAGAGATCTCAATTTTGTATATTGTACTGAAATTTTTTGTCATTCTGAAATGAAACTTTCTGAACCTCAGTGACATTACAGAAGTCACAAACTTTATTTTTTCAAAAAGTACGTAGGAAGTATTGTATATTGATATATATAACTAGTACAATGTCAAAATTCTAATAAAAATATAATGTTATCCACTAGAACTGCCAGTTAGTTTATAAAGGTTGACTTCTTCATGCAATAAAATGCAATTTTTTAAAACTAGATCCTTGAAAAAAATGTTAAGGAAAAGAGTTAGTAGAAGTAATCTCTCTTTTTTTTTTTCTTCCTTTTTTCCTTTTTTTCCTTTTTTAAAAAAAACAAATAAAAGGAAGTTTCAAAAAATTTGTTAGGGATTTCCTCCTGCTCCAACAGTTTGATTATTTCAACAGAATGATAATTGCTGTAAATTCTGTAAACTACTCAGTTTTCTTTGAAATCAGTGTGTGAGTGAATCAGAAGTGTTTCAGGGAGGGTTTCTGAAAAAAGAAAACTGCTTCAAAGAACATCACAAGTAAATGAACAAGAGAATGATGTAAATTGATAAAGAAAAAACCAGGTTGATTAAGGAAGTGTAAATAGATAATAGAAGAACCCAAGAATTTTAAAATGTTAAGATTCTTCTTTAATGGAAGAAATACGAATTTGATGTAAGAAATGTATGCGTTGGCAAGAAAGTGATACTAAATTTAAATGAAATCTTCAGTTGTGAAAGACTTGTAATGGAGTTACTATTGACCTCTGTATTGAAATTTCCAGATATTTTGATCTGAACTTTAGGGAATAGAAGTGACATACCTCACATTAAAAGTAATTCACTGAGTGTTCTTAAAAAGGAGCTGTTCCTACTAAGGCCAGTAATAAGCGTTGTCTCTACTGGAGTTCCTTAATATTAATTTTTGATGCACTAAGATAGACTGGGTGCTATCCTTTGGTAAGTTGCTGCAGTGTAACAGTGTGCCTCTTTAATATTGTTAAGTACAAGACTTACCTAGGAACAGTAACAAGAAGGTGAACTATATCTGTGAACATTGCATCTAGTCCTTGCTTGTTGTGTTCTTAAAGAGAATTTAAAAATGTCTTCAATCTAAAACAAGCCTTAACATGCAAATTTTCATGAGTTCTGCAAACCTAGCATCTTGTGTCAAAAGCTGTAATGTGACCAGTGCAGCACTTATGTTTTCTGGGCCAGCGAGGGAAGATGTTATGATGCAAGGTCAGCGTCATTAATGCTGTAGCTTAAGAACCTGGATCCAAAGTCCTACACACAGCAGTAGCTAGATAGATAAGATAGAGAAGTCTAATAGTAAAATACTGACAGAATCACAGCATCTGCTGAGTTGGAAGAGGCTCACAAGGACAATTATGTCCTCCTTACAGTACCGCAAAATCCGCACGAGTCACACCTTGTGTCTGAGAATACTGTCCAGATGCTTCCTGAATTCTGGTAGGCTGATACTGTGACCACCTCCTGGGGAGCCTGTTCCAGTGCCCAACCACCCTCTGGGGGAAGACCTTTTCCCTAATATCCAACTGAAACCCCCCGACACAACTTCACTCCCCTGGGTCCTGTACCCCGTCTTACCCTCATGATGAAGTTGTAACTGCAAGGAGGCCTATCCTGTCTCCTCTTTTCCAGGCTGAACACACCAAGTGGCCTCAGCCCCTTCTCATACGGCTTCCCTGGAAGGCTTTGGAACTTCAATATTGAATAAGCTTATCAAAGAAAGATATGAAGTTAACATAACTTGTGACTTTTTAGTCCTAGATATGTTAAAAAATAATATTTTGCCAAAATAAAATTCTTCAAATCACACAACTTTATTTTTTTCCCCCATCCTTCCACCCACTTACTCTAATTTCTGTTTCTACTTAAACAGAAGGAATGGCAAAATCAATCACAGATCTTTATGTGTGAATGACACTACAGGGAAATGTGTGCATGGAGGTTTACTTTGAGAAACCTTTCATAACCTATTCCCGAAGTTGTTGTTTCCTTACTTCTTCATGTGGAAATATTTTTTTTACTTTTCTTTTTGTCATATTCTGTCAGTTTGTGTTGTGGAACACAACACTATGGGGAACTGTAGGGAGTTCTTTTAGAACAGATGGTCTAGGACAAAATTAAGTCAAATGAGACAATATTATATCTGAGAACCATTTATTGGTAACAAAAAAGGCATTGCCCTATGAAAGAAGAGATGAAAAAATAGAAAAGGAGGAATAATAAATGAAAAGGGCTGGGGAGAGAGAGAAAGCAAAGACAGAGAGAAATAGCAGGCATCACAACCACAGGGTCGAGGAGTGCCAGTATGTCCAGGCAGCCCAGGGTGTGCACTCGCTGCAGCCTGGGAGCCTGCACAGCTCCGCCAAGCACCCAGTGAGAGAGAGGACAAGTGAGCATGGGCAAAAAGAGCAAAAGCAGGCTAGAGACAGGGAAAAAAGTAGACCAAAAGACCAAAAAGTCAAGACCTCAGAAGCTGTGGTGCAGTTTCTTTTATGTCCCCTTGCTACTCCCAAGGTCCACCTGCTTATGGGAGACCATTGGCCCGGTCCAAGTTTCCATGGCAGTCCATTGGTGGAGACTCTTGCTATCCTATTGCAAAGCCTTTCCAGAGGGTACAGTGTCCCTGGTGGTCTCCTGCTGTCTGCCTGTGCCATGTGAGATATGAAATCACTGCCAGGCAAAGCCTTCCCAGAGACCAGGCTTTCACCCATCTTCTCCCAGTTGCCTTCTGCAAGTGGCACTTGTACAACCCCTCCTCCACATACCTCTGGCAAATGATGTTGAGACAGAAATGAAAATTAAATTGTTTTCTCACGATTTATTATTGAGGTAATGGTGTCATGCAGTGAGTCTGCCAGCTTCCTCTTCTGGGCAGTCAACAGCTGTGAAATCTGGTAAAATATTCAAGATAGCATATGCTGTATAAAGTATATTGTCTTGAGATTCAAATATTTATTTACTTCTGTTGTGTTTTTCCTTGCAGTTACATAATTGTTACTGGTGAGCATACCCTACTTCTCTGTCCTTAACAACAATCAGCTTTCAAAGCAGGTGCACCCATAAGAGTTTTGACACAGTGTCATACAAGAACCTGAGCCTGAACATAAGGCTTCAGGTAAAACTTTAATTGCTCTGCAAAGTGATGACTGACTGTAAACAAAGCAGGTTAATTTAGAAGGTGGAAAGGTGAAATTCTTTTACGGATTTGTGGGCCTAAAGCTATGGTAAGTTTGACCCACATAATATGCAGCATGGCAGATAAAAACCTCTGGTTATTTCTAATTACACTGGTGGAGTTTTTGGCCTTTTTTTTTTTTGTTTGTTTTGTTTTGTTTTGTTTTGTTTTGATTTGATTTGTTTGTTTCAATTTGATTGTGTCTTATAAATAGGAAATGCTTGCAGGACTAAGAAAACCAATTATGAGTATCAGCCTACAATATAATCTTAATGTAGAGTGAGAATGTACCATAGCAAAAGTATCAAAGGGGGTTAACTGAAGGAACATTAACATTTTTTTGTAAATAACCATAAAAGTTTAGAACTCTCACTGCATAAGTGCATAACATCTTTCAGCTGTAGGTCAGAACACCTCATCAGATTGAAGGAGCCACATAAGGGATGGTTAATGAATGTAAGAAATTTTAAATTTCATTTCAAGTCTATCTATCTGTCTATCTGGTAGCCAAAACCTTTGAGATTTATGTCCACAAAGGCTACTGTCTTCTACTGTGCTCTTTCTGATTGTGTATCTATACACTTGTAGGTGTAGGAATTTTTGTCTTCTCCTTGAGCTAGTTAAAAATAGTTTTTTTTTTTTTTTTAAGCCTAAGGTAGGGAAAAAAAAGTGTAAAACTTCAGGAGAAGCAATTCTTACCAGGAAGATATTGATCTTGACCATTTATATGAACTACAAATACTTGCCATGTGAATCTGCCTTTTCATAAGGATGTTAAATTTGTTTATTCATTATCACTCATATATATTCATTTTGTAACACATGCTACTCTTAATACTAACATTATGTGGTAGAATATTGTAAGGATGGGAACTGACAAGTCTCATAGTTTGAAAGTAGGCTAAGATGACTTTTCTATTCATTGGGCTGATAATTTTGAGATAAATTCTAAACTCTGCTTGGAAAAATACACTGTGTTTTCCCTATTATCTCCTCTTCCTTATTAAAAGTTTCAGAAGCTAATGCCTGAAGAAATAATCTGATTCAAGGGTAATCTAGACTAAGAAGACTGTCTCTTTTCCGATACTTTCTCAAAGTAATTTTATTGTTATGTCTTTTCCACCTTACCAGCCACCTAAAATGAAAATTTTAGCTCCTGGTAAGAGTGACTCAGAGAGTGTTTAAATTTGATTTGAAGAGTCACTAGTAATTCACTTGAGATGAAATTTCTAACACAAGTGCTGACTTCCTCCTTCACATTCCCAATTTCCCTTTTCAGAAATAACATCTTTCATTTAGCTCTTGCTGTTCTCTTGTCTGAAATGCACAGATCAAGCTTTTATGGACTTAGGTAAATTTGCACCCTGGAACCTATTCATTGTAAATTAGCAGAGCTTTCAGTGGCTGAATGAAGATCATGTTGTCCTACCTCAGATGACAAACAGGACTGTATTCTCACAGCTATAAATTGTTCTTTTCCATAGAAAAGTTGCAATATCACTTTTATATCAGAAAATTAAATCCTGTGCCTTAATTAAATATAGATGATGAAGTCTGTACTTGAATTTCAGTTCTACAGCTGTCACTTTGTCACCAAACAGTCTTAATCACTAATTTTTAAGACAATTTATCATCATGCTTTTGTGAAACTTCTCTCAGTAATTTTTTTTTTCTATTTTTGCATTCATTAAGCTCTACAGACCCATTTTGTAACATTCTGCACTCTTCCAAACTCCTTGTTCAAGTTTGAATTCATGCAGAGGGTTAAGGGGCAGGTAGTAACTTTCTGTCCACATTTCATAGAACTTTAGGTTGAAAGATCTAATATCAAAATAACAAAATCAGAGAATGGTTTGTGGTGGAAGAGACACTACAAAGAATCTTATATTAAACCCCTGCCATCAGCAGGGATGTCTTTCACTAGATCAGGTTGCTCAGGGCTCCATCCAACCTAGCACTGAACACTTCCAGGAATAGGACATTCACAACTTCTCCTGGCAACCTGTTCTGGTACCTCGTCATCTTAGCAGTAAAGAATTTCTTCCTAGGAACCAATGTAATTTCACACTCTTAGTTTAAAGCCATTTCCCCTTCTCCTATCCATACATACTTTAAAAAAAAATCCCTCTCCAGCTCTTTTATAGAAGCCCTTTAGGTACTGGAAGGTGCTATAAGGATGCCCCAGAGCCTTCTCTTCTCCAGGCTGAAGAGCCGCAGATCTGTTACACTGTCTTTTTCATATGAGAGATTCTTCAGGCCTCAGATCATCTTTGCGACCCTCCTCTGGAGTCAGTCCAGAAGGTCCACATCCTTGTAGTGGCCGGACACAGTACTCCAGTGGGGGTCTTATGAGAGCTGAGTAGTGTGTAGGAATCAGTTTTACAAATATTCCTTAATACCTTTTGCTCTCAAGAGCATTTTTTTTTCATGGTTTTCATGCTGAGTCAAGAAGAGAATGTGCCCAGGATGGTTCTTCTTTGGAAGGAAGTAAATACTATCCACAAAGCTAATGACTGTAAGCGTGAGCTTCACATGTGGAGGAACGAATATTTTCTGTTTTCAGTTGAGAATGTGCCTCATGAAGCAGAGACTTTGCATAATGTTCATTCTGGTATGAAATGATGTGGTTGTGTGAAATTTGGGAAGCCAGAGCTAGATAGATGAGAGGGGTTTGTAAACCTTTTCTCCTTTTTCATATTCTGTTTATCAGTAGAATTTAACTCTTTACCAGTACTGTTTAACTGTGCATGTTTTGTGCACGACCACCATCTACTAGCAAGGACTTTCAGTGCTTTTGTGAACCTGATCCATTTTACCATAGGACTGGTAGAAGAGTGGGGAGAGTAAATGATTTGCAATATGTGGCTAAATAAACATTGTTTCATATAGAGTTTGTTGTGTCTGAGAGTGCAGTGGAAAATGACAGACTGGCCTTATATGGGCTTTGATTTGTTTTCCTTTTTTAAAAAAATGGCTGTAAATTAGACGAGATTTGGTTTTGCTTGTGTTTTTTTGTTTGTTTGTTTGTTTGTTTGTTTGGTGGTTTTTTGGTTAGTGTCTGGTGGTGGGTGCGGGGTTTTTTCTTGCTTTCTCTCCCTGTAGTGTTTGCTTTTATCTGACATGACTTTCTCCAACATAAAAATTGAACAATATGCATGAAGTTTTCAGAAATGTACTGCTCAAATTATCCACTCTGTTTTCATTTTTGTGCAGCTAAGGGTGCTTTTATTATAGAATTAATACTCGGATGGAGATTTGTAATTTGTTTAATTTTTTGCCTTCTATAAGATATATTTTCACTTCTGCCTGGTTATTCATGCAGCAGCTTGAACAAGGGGAAAAATAATCCTGTACTTCTGTATAATTGTTATAAAATCAGAACTTACAAATGACCTATAAAGAATACCTAGCAGGAAAACAGACCATTTTCCCTCCAGCTATTATGATGTGCTTGCAAAGCTTTTTCAAAAAGTGCATTATCACTGAACTAGTTAATTAATTTTATTTTATAATACAGCCAGCAATTTAAGGTAATTTTTCCCTCCCATTGTTTTGATAGCACTCTTTTTACAACGATCCAGACCTTCTAAAAACTCAGGCAGCCAAAGTACGTGAAAATACAGCTAAGAATGAAAGCTACTCTGGGATAAAAATCTATTTTGTGGCAGTTTTTGCTTTCTGTGGTAGTATTTTTCTCTCTTTTTCATTCACATAACCAAGATCCAAGTTAATAGAATTCATTGAAAAATTAGCAACTGATCACATCATGGCTGAATGTCATCATAAAAATATTTTAAAACACTTTAATTAACCCCTTGAACACCAGGGAAATATGCAAATTAATTTGCTTATTTCCCTGAGCTCCTTTTGGAGCTATTTAATTAACATGTTTTTGCAAATTCTCTATTTTATTAGTAGCTCTACAGTTGGAGTACAAGGGGCACTAGCTCTGAATGCAGGACTAAAACTGGTGAGTTTTTTTTTCCTTTTCTTTAATGATTGAATTTAATCTTCAAATTTGGCACAAAATAAATCTAGAGATGATAATTATTTTTTTATGTAACTTTTTGGCACTATTCTTACTAACATTTTAGAAGAGAACATTCTGAAGGGATCCCATTGTTTTAGAATTATATCCTCTAAACACAAAGTGACCTCTGCCATAGTCTCATAGATTCTTCTTGTGGTTGGATAGAAATTTGAGTCCATGGGAACTACAGTCATCAGAAAATCAGGATGAAACATGGTGTAAAATAAGGCAGCAGTTTGTTTCCCAGATATTGAACACTTTCCAGTTTAGACATTACAAACAAGCATGAGACAGAGTGTTGGCCGAATACCAAATAAGTGCTTTCATAAATAAATCACTTTACAAATTTTTCTGTTATCTACTGAATAATTCATGTAACAAATGGGAGATGGTCAACAACAGTTCTCCTTGAATACAAAGAATATCCCTGTTAATTGAATTTTTTAAATGAAAAATTATTAATTTTCACTGACTTTTATATTCAACAATTGTTACTCAATTAGGTGTACGAAATAACATTCAGAGGGCTTCACATTGCTGGTAGAAAGACGTGTCATTTGAGGACAACTTAAATTTTCTTTTGTACTCTTTCCCTAATGGTCTGTACTACTTTTGTCCTGTTCAGCTCCAGTTCTAAGTCCTGAACAAAGCTTCTCTGCTTGGTATAACAGAATTATCATGTGACTTGTCATTGGCCCAGCAATTCTACTTTCACATCACTGGGAACATTTCAGGTACATATTACTCTGAATTGATACACGGGCATTTATTCATATAAGAGAGTTCACTTGTATCTGAACATTGCATAATGTCCACTTTACCCTTGGAACTAAATAAAACCTCAAACACAAAAATTCCTAGCATTCAATTCCACAGTTAGAAAATGTACCTGGTTATTACTGCAGAATTATAAAAGTGATTCCTGCGAACCCAAAGAAGAAATCAAGCTCTGGATTTGTTATTGCCAAAGATTTGGCTGCTCAGAATGTATTTTCAATACTCAAGAACTTAAATGACAAAACCTTTAGATTAAGGAAAGCAGTTAAAATTGAAAATATTTCAAATTTATTTAAATTTGAGAAGATAAAGAAGACAAACTATGAGCTTCTCAATGTGTCTAACAACTGCGAAAATGTACTGGGGTATCTTCCATTTGAACTGTGCCATACATGTGTTGTTCTAGTTTAGCTCTGTCATTTAGGTCAAAGATCTTCCTCACAATCTGTAATTACCAGAGATCTGATGATATAAACATTGTGTAGTCTTATTTAATTTATTGAATATTCAATAGAATATCTGGGTGAATTCCAAAATGTTTCTGTAGAAGTTAGCTACACAGAGGTTTATGGAATAGCTGTAGCACTCTTCTGAAGCTGAACTCTTTACAGCCTCTTTCTATTCAAAACCTTTTCAACAAAAATTTTACACATGGACATAACTGATAAAAAGGAACACATCCCTAAAAATCAAAACATGACCACATGAAAATTTGCACAGAGGTTTATTTTCAGCTGTTGTTAAAGTCTGGCTGCTCAGCGAAATGCATCAAGTACATATGAATGTGTATAATGGATACAGATTTATGGCCTTCCTTCTACCATGTGAATGCAGTGGGATAGTTCCACATTAAACAGATGATCCTGGAATATATGGCTGAAGATGAAGGAGTTATTGAATGTCATGTGATTGAAATAAATATATTTTTCTAAATTAGGATGATTTCAAGTATCATTCAATAGTGGTTATTTTCACTATAGCAGGTGCGTCCTAACTTTGTAGAAAATGGTATCACTGTAAGAAAGAGGAGTATGCCATGTTTAGGATATGAAACAGATGTAAAAACTGAAGTGAATGCACCATCTATCCAGTCTGGCTTTCAAAAGAACAAATTATTTATTGGTTTATGGCCAGTAGCACTGATTGAGCTGCAATGTTTTTACTATAAAAATCTCCTATCTTGCTGCCAAAGCTGTAAGAGAGAAAAAACTACCATGGTATTTGGTAAATTTTCTAATGGGGGAATCAAATTTTCCTGTATTCCTTAAGCATGTAAGGCAGCAGTTACAAATTGTTACCCCTTTTTACAGTTTCATTCCTTTTAGTATTTTATTTTCAGTTGTAATAATGGCAAAAAACATGAGCCAAAGATCAACAGACATAACTAATAATGCAGGAAAGATTGCTACATGAACTCAGAAAATGCCTGATAGATTTGTTTAGATGCTTGTTTTTAGGGTATTCTTAAAAAGTGCCATAAATCCCTTTTATCTCTATTGTACATATTTTAGTATTACTTTTCCTTTTAACGTAGTTTCTGTGTAATATATGTAATGAAGCACTTTTTCTGTCTGAAAACTCAATGAGGCTCAAGATGACATCTCCAAATATTTCAATTTTTACTAGTCATATTGAATCTGCACTTTTGCAGATTTCAAGATGCTTTTGAAATATTGCAGCTCCTTGGTTGGTCTGGAATTTTCTGTCAAACATTCAACTCATGAATGATTCTTTTCAGAGAAATAATCTCATTAACATTCCCAAGACTTAATCAAGGCATTAAGCTTGAAAAATATGCATCTCTGAAAGATGCACATTCATTCAGCTTCAATTTTCATCTGTTGAATGACATTAAAAATTTCTATACTGAAATATTCTGTTGAATTAAAATTATTCTAAAGACACTTTTGTGTTTGTATTTCCTTGTGCTTCCACAACTTTTTTTTGTAAAGCAAGCTAGGTGGCTCTGTTGGCAAAGTTTATTTCCTAGACTGAGTTGTTCTTTTGACACGTTGGATTTTGTAAAATCTTTTGACTCTCTTCTTGAACTGTATCTGCTTCTGGAATGTTTTTATAGTTCTAGGGAGTCCACTGGTCAGTGCAGACTTCCATTATTGACTTGATCTTGTTCCACAGCACAAATGGGACCCTTAGCTTATGTAGCTTAGCTCAATTTGTATTAGCTGAATGGGCTTAAATTGAAGGAGGGCATTTTTTGATTAGATATTAAGAAGAAATTCTTTACTGCGAGGGTGCTGAGGCACTGGGACAGATTGACCAGAGAAGCTGTGGAGTCCCCATATCTGGTGATGTTCAAGACCAGGCTCTATGGGGCTCTGAGTTACCTGGGCTAGAGGAAGGTATCGCTGTCAATAGCAAGGGTTTGGAACTAGCTGATTTTTGAGATCACTTCTAACCATGACAGGACTCTCTGATTCTGTTTACTGAATTATGTAGATTGTTCTCTTAGCTACAGATAAACATTTCCTAATTTGCTAATTTCTTTATGATTTTTCTTCCTGATTATCAGTTCCTGTAGCACACCTTTGTCACACACTTTCTCTAGGACAAGTCATCATTCTCAAGTCATCTTTAGGCTCTATCAGTTACCTGGTTTTCATCCAAAGTTTTGGCTAACATACTGCTTTTAATCTTGCAGTCAGAAGCATGATAAAATACAACTAGTAGCTAAGCTGGAAAAATACTGTTGTAAGAGATTCTTTTGGTGATCACAGCTAACTACTAGAAACAGCTATTTAGGGATGTTTAGGAGCCTTTTACCCTCTCCCAGACTAAAAGGCTTATTAAACACTTGCAATCTTATGGAGCTATTAGTGGTTTTAAATATACAAATTAAGTAACAGCTTTCTAAAGCTTAATGAAATCAGAGGGCTTTAATGAGCTTTTAATTTAAGCTCCTTTTTTTCACTTCATTTCACAATATGTTGCTTATTTTTAGTCCAACAGTGAAATTGGGAAGATATTGATTTCACAAACTCTACAGATTTTTTTATTGTGTAATTAGTTGTAGCAAAAATTGATACTTGAACCTTTCTCTGTAAATTTGAATTTAGGTACCAATTCCTCTCCTTCAGTGTTTTATTTCATGCTTCATTACAATATTCATCCTTGTCTTTAGCCGAAAATACTCCACTGGAGTACTGCATTCACTCATCAGGACAGTAAAGAAAACTGAAACTGTAGGGAATGGGAGTAATGCTGACCCTCCACTAAAAAGCTGTCTGCTGTTGTTGTCTCACCTCAGGAGAATTGTGCCTTTTCCTTCTGGCAGCAAACTTAATTTTTTTATTTTTCAAGAACCTTAAAGCTTAAAAACTGATACAATTTTATTAGCCTATATTCTATGTAATTTCAAAGTATTTCTTCATAATTTCTCAGTGATCTTTCTAACAAAATATAAAAAAATAATCACTTTGGAATAAACTGAAGAAATAGGTGAACACATAAAAGCTGCAAAAGTTACATTTTAGTTAACTGGAACATTCCTTAGCTTTGCATATTAGCTTTTTAATGTGATTTAGTTTCTGTGCTCTCCAAAATAAGATCTTAGTGAATAATGGGTAGCAACACTCAAGTCACCATAAAAGAAAACGACAAAATTACTTCATAAAAATGCCAGCAAATGCAAGCTAAGAGCATTTTCAATTTATCTGCCAAGTTTCTAAGCACTCATCCAAAATAGCTTTGTGATTTTACTTCCAAAGCTATTATCTGTACCTAAATAAGTAGCTGTCAATAACTATCAGCTATTATGCTGACCTTTTTCTGTCTGAGGCTAAATCAGAACAGGTCTGTTGACAGGTATACCTGGCTTCCAGTACAGAAGACCCCATTACCTGTTAATTTTTTACTCAGCTCTGAGGTCAGTGTTCTTGTCACTGCCTCTATGGCAGTTCTGCAACACTTTAATAATGATGTACTCAGTTGCTATGGAGTTCTAGTTATGCTTAGAAGAAAACTATCAATGAAAGCAGGCATGATAATAAAGGCAAACATACTTTTTTCCTAAATGGATTCCTTGTTTTACCTTGAAAAAATTGTCTTAGATATGCTTTTTAAGCCCATAAATCCATATGATTTATAAGCATATATATAATGAGCTACATTTTTATGTCACTCTCACCCCAATGTCATGTTTTATTATGTAACGCCAAAAGGCTCACAAAATGTACTCAATTTTCACAAACTGAGAAACAACACTGGTGTTATTTGAACAGGCTGAATTCCTCCAGAGGAAAAAATGTTCATTTCAAAGAAGTAAGGACTGCTGTGATTACAAAATAAGCATCAATTAATTATAATGAAATTTAATTAAGCTTTGCTGAGGTTTGCATTCTCTCTCATGTCTTTAAGGATTGATCTTTAGGAAAGACTCAAAACCACTCAGTTTCTTGAGTAAGTCACTTCTTATTTAATTGTGTATGATGAAGTTAAAAAAACCCCAAACCCACAAACAAAACAGCTACATAATTTAATCTAAATATCTAAAACTATTTATTTCCATTTACAATGTTACTGCTCATCCTGAAGTTACAGTTCCCTGTACACTTAGGTTTTCTAATTCACCTATTATCAGACTATAGGAAAGCATAGGTCTCACAAGATTGACATTTTCATACTGGTGAGATTGTGATCTCAGAATCAAGCTTTGTTTTCCTTTTATTCTCATGTCTTCAGTTCTTAATTTCTCATGCACTGACATCTGTGTTCATTATGCTACATTCAAACACAAGGCAGATCTTGAAGCTTTTGGTTAATTTGACCTAATGCCAGCAAGAGATGCATGAGCACCCAGATTTTCAATCAACCTCAGTCTTTCTGTCAAACTTCTCTTCTCAGCTCTCTATTTTCCATAATTCAGGATAGTCAAGAGTAAAGGTATTCTTCATGATTTTTTTGCTCTGTCTTCTGACCTTTGTGCCTTACCAAAATTATTTACCAAAAGGTGATGTGCTCAAGATTACACACACAAAGTCAAAGCAAATGTCTCTGCAGAAGGCAACACTAGAACCACTCTTTTTGAGGTTTAGGAACTGGCATGAAGGACATAATTGACGCTAAATTCTCTTAATTTATAATAATATAGGTATGTTGTAATAGCACTGGACACTTACTTCGTAATACTTGAAGGGTTTGTGAAATAGATTTGTCTTCAAGAAACAGCTCACTGTTCAGTGGCAACAAAAAATCCTACTGGAAGCATAAGGCAAAGTGTAACCTTATTAAAGCACAAGTGACCTATGCAAGTGACCCTGGTACTATAAAGTTTTTCAGATTTGTTTTATCTGTAAATTCCAAATCATTCTAGTTTTGCTTTTTTAGAAGAAACCCTGAAAGTTAATATTTTTGTCTTGTCTTGCTTCTTTCCTTCTCCTTCTCCTTCTCCAGACTATGGTGAGATAATGTCCTTGAGGAAAATTGCACACAAATCTTTATTTTTAGTTGAGGTTTGTAGTAGGACAAGTTTCCATGTAGTCTTTGATATCTATGCTCTCTTTGTATGCACATATATTTGTGAGCACAAATTTTAAATTAAGTTATAATTAGAATGAATAAAAACTGTACTATATTGATTTCCTAAAGTTAAAGAAAATGGCACAGTTGTGGGTGCTTACAATATTTTGGTGAAGGTGAAAAAAAACACTGAAAGATAATGTAAATAATTCCTTTCTTATTTTATTTTAATCCATGTGCTTGGGATTTATACAGGTGCCTGCCATCGTTTGGGAGAGCTATATTAAACTATTGTTTCATCTTTTTGGTAACAATTATCATTTTAACATTTATTTTGATTGTCACAAGAGAGTTTTGTCCTCATATAGTTAATGACACAGTAAGTTGAGATTGTGACTTAAATTCAGAGAAAGAAAAGACTTTAAAGACATAATAAATTCTGATGCATCACTTACAATTTATAACTGATGTCAAGCCCCTTGCCAGTATCAGCACGTCATCTTGTTCATGAACTTGTCTGATATCATGAAAGATTCAGCTTTTGTACAGACAAAATAACAGTAGTCTTAATATGTGTTCTTTGGGCATTTTTTCTCCTGAATGATCTCCATAAGAGCTTTTAATGCCAAAACCTAACTACGTAAATAATTAATCTGAAATTTTCCATGTATTTTTATAGAACACTTACGTTTTTTAATTGTCAAGAGATAACTGTCTTGAACATTCATAAAAAAGTAAAGATTGTTAAGAAAAAACTATTTTTGAAATGCCATACTTTATTTGATCTCAAGTCAGTCAGAATAATCAGAGCAGTAATTTTTTACCAGATTGGAAGTTATACTTACTACATAGGCCCAATGCTGCCGCTAATTTTTCTTCAAATTTTGCCTAGTATCAACAGCAGGTTATGTTAGGTATTTGGTAAAAAAACTAAATTGAATTCTAACCTTACCATAGATAAAATGATGGAACATTCTTAGAAGGCTAGATGATTTTATACTGAAGTATTGGAAAAGTATTTTGGTCACAGGGACCGTTAGTACAATACATTAATGTCATGAATGGAAAAGGAAGTGATCTGAGATGTAATCTTGCCTCAGACTGTGGTCTACACTATGAAATAGTTTGCAAATTCCTATGCTAACCAGTTAATTATAATATATTTGTGAAATATGATGCCTGAAACTTGTAACATACACTAGGGAGATGTAAAAATAAATACTAATTGTGATCATTAATAAAAAAAGAAGTGAATTAATGAAGTGATTCAAGAATTTTAACAACTCTCTCTCTTGTCAACTTAGCAACTTCAGTATGACCATACTAACAGAAGAGACCACTTCCAGTGGAACATGTACTTTCTTAGCAAATTTTATTAAGTATCTTTCTCATGCTGAAGGTGGATGCTGTTGTGAAGACTGTCCTAACTGATTAACTAGCAGCAAGCTGATTCTCTTTGGTTTTCACAAAAGAGTTTTAGCACACTTTCTGACAGTAGGCAATACAAGTATTATAAATACAGATGATGTTATTGGTTCTTATGGTAATAGGGTTCATATCAATGTTGATCTGGATAGGGACTGAAAGAAAACTGCTAAGTCTCCCATAGGTTTCGACTGTGTCATAAAATTGCAGAAAAACATGTTCATGGGTAGTAAAGCAATTACTGCAAAATTTTGCCAACAAAATCCCCACCAGTGCAATCCATCAAAAGACTGAAGACAAAGTTTCTATATATGTATAAAAGTAAGATAAAGGCCTGAGAGATGATGAAACCTAGCCAGACAGTCAAAAAATTCTTCTGCCATTTAAAATTAATATTTCCAATGTATTCCAGTGTTTTATTCTGTGAAATGCTATATAAAGGATGAGATGACAGCATGTTCATAATTTCCCATGTGTTCTACTAAAAACTCTGCATGATTATGTCAGAAAAATAGAAAGATTATATGGTTGATTATTATGTTTGAATTGTTCACAGTGCACCCCCATAGGCCTGTGCTTTTTTGCTATAAAATAAAAACATTGTAATTAAAACTTGATACTTGATTGATTTGTATATTTATGAATTTGAATTGAATAACTTCACAAACTATCGGCAAAATAAAGTCAAAATTTGTCTTTTCCACATAGTAGTGGAAGTGCTCATGCTGGATTTGCATACATTTCTTTTTCTTTGAACACTCATGTTTGCTTTTTATTTCTGTGTCCAACAGAATGTTTTGAAGGGACAGTAGTCCTCATGCAGATACTTCAAGCAGTGATGTTGGAAGCAGATGGGCTAGCTATGAAACTGAATTAGCTGTTTTTATTTTAGGAGTGAGCATCCTTTCTATAGCTGAAGTCAGAATGATTTACTTTGCTTCATGAGGTTTAAGAGAAATCTTACTTACTAATGACATGACTGATTCTAAAATTTTACTCATTTATTCATTGCCATTTCTTCTACACATATGCATCTCTACAGAATAGAGATACTGAGATAGGACAGGAGTCATCACCTTTCATTTTGGATGTAAAGTAACTCACATTATTATTTATATATTCAAATGATGGCCTAAAATTTTTGGTATCTTTCATGTTTCATAGTAAGGTTCTTAGTGGAAAGATTTTGACTCATGTTATACTTTTCTTTTCCTGCTATCTAAACTTATTTTACTTCAGAAGTTTGAACCTGTGTGGTGAGATTACACACTCTTCTGCTAGAAGAGGTAGGCAGAAACACATAGAACATTTTGATACCCAAAGATGAGAAGTGTGCAGCTGACACAGAGATGTGAAGTATTTGTATTAGGTCACAGCCTTTTCAATCTATGTTTCTTGCTTTCAATGTGGTATATTAAGATTTTTCATAATTTTTCATTTTACATATCTACATAAAATGGAAAAGAAGTTCTTAAGTGGTAGTCATGGTTTAACCCCAGCCAGCAGCAAAGCCCTACACAGCTGCTCTCTCACTCCCACACCAGCAGTATTGGGAAGAAAATTGGAAGGACAAAAGCCAGAAAATTAATGGGTTGAGATAAAGATAGCTTTATAGAGAAAGCATGTACACAAGAAAAGCAAAACAAATAATTAAATCAGTACTTCTGATTGGTAGGTAGGTGTTCAGCTATCTCCAGGAGAGCAGACCCCATCACACATAATTGTTACTTGGGAAGACAAATAACATCACTCCAAACATCCTTCCCTTCCTCCTTTGTCCCATCAACTTTATTTTCTGAGTCTAATGTCCTGTGGCCTGGAATGTGCCTTTGGAGAATGGGAGTTACCTGGCTTTGTCCCATCCCAACATCCCATGTACCCCCAGTCTCCTTGACATTGTAGCAGTATGCAGAAAAAGACAGAAAACCAGAAAAAACCTTGGTGCTGTACAAGTCCTGCACAAAACCAAAAATATCTCTATATTATCAACCCTGTGTTCAGCAAAAATCCAAACACAACCCCATATCAACCACTCTGAAGAAAATTAACTCTACCTCAGCACAGTGGTCCTTTAGATTTCAGCACAAAAGGGACCACATAGAACAGGTTTAATGAAAGTTTTTGATCAGTCCTCCTGAGAAAGAACTTTTTGCTTCACGACTAATGATATGGGTTTTTCATGTATGAAAATTCAAACCAGAAAAGTAAAAAGTACTTCTTTTTTTTCTGACTTGGATTAATCTGATGCAAGATGAATGAAATCTCTAGATGGATCTCGATTTGGGATGTTGAACATTCTAGCTATTCAAAATTTAAAAATAAATAATAATAACCGTTTTGCAGATAGTAGCTAGACATAAAATTACAGTGCCACACAAATGAAAATCAGAGCTCTCATTGACTGCATATTGGCTAAATTTCATGCAATGCATTTAAAATTATTTAGGACAGCATTAACGTTAAAAAATAACCCCTCGTCTTTTTCAAACGCAATAGATCATTTATAGATAAACCAAATTTAAGTACTTTTGCTATGAATATGAACGAGGCCAAACTTTCTCTGGAGAAAGAGGTTCTTGTTTATTAAAATACCTGCAAGGAACGGAGTACCCAGGATAAGCCCAGGCACCCAGACAGCGAGCTGAAACCAGAACAGTGCGCTAACCCCAAGTGCCCTGGGTTCTCCTCAGAAAACACGTACCCAAAAAGAAAACAGGTATCCAAAACCCCGACCCAACTGAACTCCCCCCATTGGTCCATTTCCAGGCTTCTCATTGGTCTTTAACATCGTTCATTCTAGACCAATCGTTTCTGCAGGGCTTCGAATGATTGGTCAGATCTTCCATCCAATCCCTCTTCGACCTCGCCTTGCCCCGTCAGACCACTGTTCCACTAAACCCTGGACCCTGGGGGGGGCGGGGGGGGGGTGGTTATTACAATGTGCTAGGATGTAAAGTAACTCACATTATTATTTATATATTCAAATGATGGCCTAAAATTTTTGGTATCTTTCATGTTTCATAGTAAGGTTCTTAGGTTCTCACATTATTATTTATATATATTTCTCCTAGCACATTGTAATAAGCCCCCCCCCCCCCTTAACATAATACAATTAACACAACATAATTAATGCAATATAATTGAACTATACCCTAATTCTATACCCTAATTACCCATAACACTTTGGCTTCTTTATTGCAGCACATCTGTTAGTGAAACCAAAAGTCTGCACATACTATTACTATATTTGAGTAGTAACAATCTTTGGATGTTTTACTTATGGTTTAACTCTTGTCTTTCCGTTAGCTTCTTTTACAGTTATTAAGCTGTGCTGTGTATCTTCCATTCTCTTCTCTTTCTTGGCTAAATTATTGAAGGAACTGATCTTTGAAAGGTCACTAATAATCAATAAATATTAACAACAGATTTATGCTTGTCCTTCTTCTCTAACTTGTCCTTCTTCTCTAAACCAGGAAATTGACAGAAAAACATAGAGCACAAGTGAAGCTGTCATCTTATTCAGTGGCATCTCCCATCTCCACTGTGTTTACTACACTCCTATGCAGTACCGTTCTTGCATTTTAAAACTGAGAGTAGTGCTTAAAGTAGAATTCTTAGTACTCCTTTTGACCTCTAGGTTTTACCACATAGGGAAGGGTCCCATTTGCAATCTAGCAAGAGGGGACTGTTTCCTCCTATCTAAAATCTTAATGATTAAGTTAAACTAATATTTAGGGGGAAGATGCCGGCTGTATATGTATATGATTAAGTTAAACTAAGATTTAGGGGGAAGATACGTCAATGTATAGTCTGATAGGCCTCTGTAAAGAGAAACAAATTTACTGCTAGTCAAGAAAGCAAAAATTCAGATTGTGTACATCATCATTGAACAAAAACTGGTGATTTATGCACTGCTTGTGTCAAAAACTTTTCTGCAAAAAGTTATGTTTTTAGTAAGAAGAAAGGACATATGTGAAGAGGGATTTCACCAGACAAATTAAAATAAAAACAATATAAATCAATTAAATGTATGAAAACCAGAAGAAATGAAAAATTTTCTTGAAGATTTCCTTCCTTCCTTCCTTCCTTCCTTCCTTCCTTCCTTCCTTCCTTCCTTCCTTCCTTCCTTCCTTCCTTCCTTCCTTCCTTCCTTCCTTCCTTCCTTCCTTCCTTCCTTCCTTCCTTCCTTCCTTCCTTCCTTCCTTCCTTCCTTCCTTCCTTCCTTCCTTCCTTCCTTCCTTCCTTCCTTCCTTCCTTCCTTCCTTCCTTCCTTCCTTCCTTCCTTCCTTCCTTCCTTCCTTCCTTCCTTCCTTCCTTCCTTCCTTCCTTCCTTCCTTCCTTCCTTCCTTCCTTCCTTCCTTCCTTCCTTCCTTCCTTCCTTCCTTCCTTCCTTCCGCCACTTCCTTCCGCCACTTCCTTCCGCCACTTCCTTCCGCCACTTCCTTCCGCCACTTCCTTCCGCCACTTCCTTCCGCCACTTCCTTCCGCCACTTCCTTCCGCCACTTCCTTCCGCCACTTCCTTCCGCCACTTCCTTCCGCCACTTCCTTCCGCCACTTCCTTCCGCCACTTCCGCCACTTCCTTCCGCCACTTCTTTCCTTCCTTCCGCCACTTCCTTCCGCCACTTCCGCCACTTCCTTCCTTCCGCCACTTCCTTCTGCCACTTCCTTCCTTCCGCCACTTCCTTCTGCCACTTCCTTCCTTCCTTTGATAACTGAAATATTTCTTAAAATTTTGGATCCTGATACAAAATTCGTATGCTTAGGTTACAGCCCTTTCATTAGTTGCAGCCTCCGTTCTCTGTTTAATTTCCTGCTTGCACAACCATCTTATGAGTTTGGTGAACCAACTCCTCCTTCTTCCCCCATCAAAATTTGCTTTACTGGCCAACAAACTGAACAATTACTATTGCTGCATAAGCATAAGTGGTCAGGTGAAACTTACTTACTGGGAAACTAGGCTATAAATGTTCAAACAAATTTACCTTTGTTACTATTTAGGCTATTTTTTTACTTATTAAGCATTTTCACAACTGGTAAAAATACTACTCTGAGTACAAGTGATCTGTTTATTAGTTTGAGGATGAGTAAAACATACATTTGGTAACCTTCATAGTATTCTGGAATTTCTACAGTCCGTTTTTTAATTTCAACAGTGTCACAGATAATTTATTAGTTTGGCATTTACTCCCATGAGCATACACATGTGAGCATGCTTGTATACTTGTATAATTTCCTCGGTGGCAGTTTTCTCTGAAGAGAAATATAAAACAAACAATTTGTCTGCTCAACAGTTCTTACTACTTAAAAAGAAAAAAATAGTTCTCAAAAATTCCTCAGATGCATGTATTTTTATTTTGGCTTTCCTTTTTATGAAGTAGCCTAACTCTGTGTGTGTGTGTGAGTATTTCTCTTTGCACTTAATTTTATGAGATTGTTTTCTGGGCTTTTCTAAGATTTTTATTTATAACTGTGTTTTATTCTTTACAGCAAAAAACCCCCAATAAAAAACTAACAAAAATAAAAAACCAAACCAAAGAAAAAAACTCAACCAAAAACTACTGCTTTCTGTTACAGTTAGCACAAATTGCAAACATAAATCAGTGCGCACTCATTCATGGTGCATACATGCATAAAACAATAGGCACAGTGAAAATTGTGAATATATATAAAAGCCTTGCTTATGTTTTTCTACTATTTCTAGTCAATATTCTTTACAATAAAAAAAAAAAAAAACTAAAAAACAACCGAATTTTGGTGGAAATAGTAAATAATTTTATAATAAGCATATACAGAAAATCTACATAGGCGTTCTCAAGCCAGGGTACTACATTCATTTATGTGTGTTCAGGGAATCCATACAGCAACAACTTCCAAATTCTGCCCTAGCTGAACTGGAAGCAGTGAAAAGTTATAACTACTGGATATTGGTATGGGAACTATCACAGAACATTCTAGTTTGGAGGGGATCCACAAGGGTCACGAAGTCCAGCTCCGGAGTGAATGGCCTGTCTGGGGATCAAATACATAACCTAGGCCTTATTAGCACCGTGCTCTCACCAGCAGAGCTAATCTCAGCAGCATGGATCTTTGTAGGTCTTCCCTTCTTGTATATTTCTTGACCAGATTGCCTGATTTATACCTCCACAATTTCAGATTGCTGGACTGCGCCAAGAGTGGCTACTCCCTATCCACCTGAGGGTCTGGGTAGTGGTGTGAACATGGTTGCTCGGCACACAAAACAGCTGGGTTCCTCTCTACTGTTACCAATCTTAAAGGGTGTTGAGGATCAAGATAAAGAAATGGGAGGAGTCCCTTTCATGAGTTCCCAAGAAGTTTACCCTCAAGAGAAGTCAGAGCCAAAGAACTACAGAATAACAGGATACAGTAACATATAAAAGGGGGAGGTAACTGGGGGAGGGTTCAGAATTCAACCAATTGTAGGGAACTAGGGGAGGAGTACAAGGTGGGAAATACAATGCCTAGACCAATAGGGAGTAACAGAGGAGGAAAACAATTTGGCTACACCAATGAGGTCTCTCTTCCATGTCAAGTGATATGGAAGGTTTCTAGGAGCAAAGGCAGGGCCCCAATGAGGGAGAGAGGGCAGGGTTACCATGATGGGCATGGAACAAAGGGCAGGTCTTTGGGAAGATGGACAAGGGAGGTGGGAGGATACGGCTCAGGGACAAACCATACACATAGGGATAACAGAACAAACCATTATAAACTTGTAACAGAAAAGCACACCACTACATACCTGAAGTGCTGAAGAAAAAAATATAGAGATAACTCTTGGATTTACTATACCTTTCTTAATGTTTAAATTAGGATTATGTCCTGGCTGTGTCCCATCCCAACCTCCCATGTATTGCCAGTCTCCTTGATATTGTACCAGGATGAAAAGCCAAAAAGGCTTCAGTGCTGTGCAAGCCCTGTGTAACAGTAACAGAAATATCTCTATATTATCACCTGTGTGTTCAGCATATCTATGATAAAAGTTGCATGTTCTGGCTAGATCTCCACACATTTTGTCTTGAGATGAAGCAACAGGTGGTGTTTTTTAATGCAAACCGACATGTAAAGCAGCATGACCAAGTGAGTGCCTCATAGATCAGCTCTAACTTGTATATTTCACCCCATCTCTTCAGGCCAAGGGACAGAGTGCACTTCCACAGCAAGGAAACAGTACCTTCAGCAGCTGGATGAGCCTTGGAGGACAGGGAATTCAGAGTGACTTAAGAATACATGCAACAGGTACCTATGGATAGGCATATTTTCTAACCAAAAAGTTCTATATATTTAAACACAGATGTTGTGTGGATGTTAACAACAAAAATGTTCTCTGTTATTCAAGTGCAGTAAAGAAGATATTCAAGTGCAGTAAAGAAACTGCACAATTAATTTCACTATTTTAGTGTGTTTTGGTTTTTTTTGAGGGGTTTTTATTTTGCCTCTGGGATAGTCCACACAATGATAAGAACAGGTTGAGGCCTAAATAGAGGAAAAGCCAAGACCAAACATACTCTCCTTTACATGAGGCAACAACATCTCTTGTGATCTTGCAGTTAAGAAACTACGTTATGTTTTCAGCAGTGTGTTCTCCCTGGCCCAATGTCAGATATTACTTCCTGCACAACTGTATAAAGCCCATTTTCTTAGACAAATGAAATTTTCCCCCCAGCAACTTTTCATGTAGACCTGCTGTATTAGTTAGGAGAGAAATTTGCCTATTATGAAAATGATGGCAGTCCATTGTTAAATTTCCATCTATGCTATCAGAATTGCATTAATATCCCATGGATAATCAGTTCATACCATACCTCTTGAACTGCTATCAGATGAGTCTATATTAATTAGTATCTTCCCAGGTATCCTACCACATTCCTTCCTTCAAGAATGACAATCCTGTCTTTTGCCTAGCTCAGCTGTGCATAGTAATAACGTGTATTGTAGGTGTCACCTTGGAGTTAACAACAATTGCTGTAATGTGGTTTCTCTAAATGTAGCTCACTTTAACTCCACTTAATGTCTCATATGAACCCAACACAACTTAAATTTTAGAATCTCATTTTTTGGCTTTATATGGTGATTAACTAACTTGTGGACAGTATTAACATATTCTTTTGTAACAAATGCAAAATCAGAAGTTTACCCCTTGTTTTTTTAGGTTAATGGGCATTCTTACACCTTTTCCTTTTTATAACACTAACATCAAGAGGTTCAGCTACTTAAGTGATTGTCTGCTAACACTTGCCAGACTACAAATGCTTCACATCTCCTTTTTAATTTTTTGAATTAGTATAATATACCACTAATAAGGTTCAATATAAATATTACAGTCTGCTTGCAAAATGCATGTTTTATTGATATATCACCTTTCAAGTGTCAGAGCTAAAGACAAATTTGAAATGCCGTTTCAGAACATTTCTGGAGAGGAAAATGTTTAGACCTTCCACATTGAGGATTTTTGTATTCTGAGACCTAATCTATAGTAGAAGAATAAAAGGGAGTAGAAGTAATAAAACACAATAATTTAAGGAGCAGGATATTTCAGATTAAATTGTAATGTGATTTTGCTATTCTCTTTTTTCCTCTCTCTGTCTTTTCAAAGAGAAGGCTACTATGTGGGTCTTAAAAATGTGTTTTTAAGATAATTAATTAGTTTTTAAACACTTCCTGTCTGATGTTATTATTAATCTCATTCCTGAATTGAGAGATTAATTATTTTTCTCTTATCATTAATTATTTCTTCATTTTCCTTTACAGAATAATACTTAGATGCAAAGAGAAGGTAAACCAGTCAATTATTTTTCCCAACTAGCATTATGTATTTTCCATTAGGAATATATCTTTCCAACTGAAAACTTTTTGAGATTTTTTTTCCCAAGTTCATTTAGTATATAATATACCTCACTCTAATAAGAACACTGTTCTCTCTCTCTAGAAATATATGTGTAGAAGAATATGGATCAGAAGTTTGCCAAATATTTCACTTAAATATTTTCTGAAATCATGTTCTGTCACTGCCTATAAAAACCCAGTTCATAGTTTACTTTGAATATGGAGATATTCTGGTGTTTTATCAAACTGAAAATGTCCAAAATAAATATATAAAATGAATAGAAAAGAGACTTAATATAGCTGATTCTGTAAACGTCTCATATGTTTTTCTTAGGATGATTAATCTGCACTAACTCATATCATATTACACACATGCTAAAGTAGATGCTTAGGATATAAAGAATTCAGTAGTATCAAGTTTTTCTCATGAAATGATGCCTGGTTTGTTGAAATTTATTATACTGCACACTATTAGTGGTATATCAGGAGTTAGTATCTAAAAATGCAAATCAGCAGAAATGTACTAAAATACTTTTCTATGAGCAAACTTCTTAGCCTCATGTACCTCTCTGTCAATGTATTTTACATATGGATAGAAGAATTTTTCATTGCTTTTAGAAGTTAGATAATTATTGCATATGTCTGAATTTTCTATAGAAAAATATATTATGAAATGTATGTATTGAGCTAGATGGATTATTGTTCAGTGTAAAATCTGTGAGTATATTCACTGATGATGTAGTCAGTGACATTGTTTAGCTGTGGAATGTCCCCAGTCAAATTACTGGAGTTATGTGCCAACACAATAACAAAAATAAATAAAACCCCCACAGCTATATTCACCTATAGTCATTTTTTATGTGATTGAATTTGGACTGGCAGACACCCACTTCCTCTTTTTCTCCTTTTCCTAGCTCCAATATCAATGGTATAGAAGTTGCAAACACTTTTTTTTGGAATAGAAGTTGCAAATACTCTTTCTGTTTATCCCTTCAGTGCTAGAAATTTCCACCCGGTGCATTTTTACTAATGAAGTATGGTAATCTAACTTATTTGGTTAATAAACTCTGTGCGTGTGTGTGCATTTGCGTGTGTGTGTGTGTGCATGCATGTCCCCCAAGTAGGAAATGTAACCAAATCAGTTGCACGTGTGGAATGTGACAAAGTATTAAAAACGAAGCATATTTTCAAAATTATTAGGCAAAGTAAATACAGCAATTTGAAAAAGTCAACTATTTAACCCAAGATAATTTATGCATGTAAAGATCTGGGCTAAATGCTAAGGAACGATGAAGCCTGAGGCTATGTGTTTTTCTAACCATCCCCATCTTTCTTCAAACATATTCAAGTCTCAAAGTATGGTTAATTAATTGATGTATTTTCTTTGCTGGAATTACTACTGAATATCCTATTCATTTTATTTTTCTCATATCTAAAGCTTGAAGGAAAAAACAATAACTACACACTGTATAGCAACCCAAATGTGTTGCAATTGTCTATTTATTCTCCTTGGTCCATCTTGAACTCGATCAGTGGACAGCAAGTCTGACAGTACACATTACTTGCTAATAATAATTTGGTTATGTGCTACTTGTTCCTGACAGTCTATTTATATTGCATTGATGACCTCTTTCTTATATATACCAAATCAAACATTTTATTTTCACAGAGCAAGATGGAAAATGGTACCAAGCTGTAACCTGCTGGTTGACAAGTGAAGATGTTCCTTTCTTATCAGGTATCAGGGTGTCTACCTGCAAGGGAAAACTGGTGTCCCATTGCCAAGGGAAGGAATTAGGACACAGAAGAAAGACAGAATCTACTGTAGAACAGAGTAGAGCCTGAGAAACTTATTAATAATGGAGTGAATTTTGAACAAGATACTTCAGGAAGGTGTGAAGTGTGAAAGGACAAAACTCTGTTTTACATCTATTGTTAAGAATACATGTTGGATCTATTTCCCCTAAATTTTCCAATTGACATTTTTACAAACTTGGCTCCAAAACCTAGCAGAGCACATAAGCACATGTTTTTTTTTTTAAACTTGTGATATTTAGACACTGAAGTGACAGTTTGAACCAATATGAAAGAGGGAACAAGAATGTGTATTATGATAATAGAAAGAATTTCTTAAACAAAAAGCAAAATGGAAGAATATTCATTAGGCAAAATGTAGGTAAGTGGCTGGCTATGTCACTTACATTCACGTCTGGTGTGATTGATGAATTAAGAGGAAAGAAACCTGAAAAATGTACTATATATTCAGTTTCTACAATTTTAATGTATTAGTCGTCGCTAAATCTATTCAAATCAGAAAAGAAAAAAACAAACAAATGAGAAAAATGTATGAATTATTGTTCAGTTAAGGAAAATAATGGCCTAATACTGGTGGTCCTTATGAAAACAGCTTACTCTTTTTCATTTCAGTAGCTATGATGCATAATTAACAGTCTTGCAAATAGACCATAGGTTGATCAGATAGTGGAATTCAATAGTTAATGCTCTAAGAATAATTCTGGGGCTACAGATTCTGTTTAAGATTATTGGAAGAACATGATCTATGAATGTTTTCCTGTGTACTCTAAATCCTCAGCATGTCTTTTCCCTACCCCCTCCTACCCCTCTTGACATCTCACAAGAAAGCTGCCTAATTTAGCATAGAATAAAATAAGCTCTATAGATGTGAACCTGGTTGGAAAGAGTATTTCAATTATATTCTACTTGCTGACATTTACAATTAAAAGCAATGAGTATCTTCTGTGAATAATTGCTCTGATGGATTGGGATTTCAGGAAAGTATTAACACAGTAGAAAATGAATAGGTAAAACATAAATCTCAGCATGTAAAATTATAACTTTTACTTCCAGAGCTCAGATTGTTATGATATATATACCCATAAAGTCCTGTATTAATGAGGAAGGATTTGTTTTGAAAAGCATCTTTTATGCACACAGCTGTGGATTTCATTACATGTTGTTTATCTTGGTTTATTGTAAATCCTCAGAAAATGACAGTGCTTCAGGATAAGGTGAACAATTGTACTTAAATGCCTAGAGACTGTTGTGTTGGAATAGTTCACATTCTCTAAAAGCCTAGATGGTCAGGGAATACAGACCTGAGGTGAGGAAAAATGTCTTTGGTATCTCTGGGATGCCTGAAAGACTCTTCCTTGGCTTCCCACAGAGAGGAAAAATTAAACACTCAGTAATGATTTACCTTTCATGTAAATAAAACACTCTCCTTTTTTTTCCTCCCAGATGTGCAACAGATGCTCTGTGTAGGGAAGACTAATGCCATTCTTGACTCAGGTTTTCATTTGACCGCAATCAACATTGGATGTGTGAGGAGTCATTGAAGCTAAATATGTCTTAGTCCCCTTTACCTCTGTTTGTAAATTCCGATACAAAAACAATTAAAATCTTTGCTGTCTTGAAAATATAGTTTGCATCACTGTATTCAACATGGTGTTTTATCATCTCATACTATAAATGGCTAGAACAGGCAGAATCTTGGAAGAAGATAGCACTCTGGAAGGTTTCTGATGGGAAAAAAAGTCTCGTTGCAGGTGAAAGTGAAGGATGCTCCTTCTGAGAAGAAGGAAAAACCTTCACAGAGCTTTTTTTTGAATAGGGAAACCATAAAACTGTGAGAACAGAAGACAAAACAAAAGACAAAAAAGGAAAATAAGATTTTTAATGTGTTATTTTATTACCTATTTTGTTATTCTTTGTGTTTTGATGAAATACATACATACAGATTGGAACCATTTTGATGTTCTTTAGATATCTGTCTTTAAATAAGTAGGACAGTTTCATCAAAAGGCTCTTCCTCCTCTATGGTTCCCTGACATAATCTTCCTGCACACTGTATGCCAATAATAAAATTGGAATTTTAATTTAGCTAGTAAGTGAAAGCTGCATCTGTTACAAAATGACCAGTTGCAAAACTAAATTTCCCAAAAGAAAAAAACTCTACAGTTAAAAGCCCTAGCTTCCAGCTGTCTCTCAAAGACAGAATAGCACAACATGAAATAAGATCCCAAGGTAGGACAGTTTCCTGTCTGTCACACAAAACAAAACAAAATTACCTTTTAAACTGTTTATCAAAGCTGAGTTTCACACATTGATTTTAGTTGTTATTGACACTTAGATAGCTAATGCAACATTTTATGTAACTTGAAATATTTCAAGTAAATAAAATTGCTTGATTGTTAGAATCCTGAGCATCAACAAACATGTATCACTCAGAGCTCTGGTTCAATACAACATTCACTATCCATCTAGCGTACTTTCTTCTGAAGACAAGTGGAAATGGACTGGCCAGATGAATGATGGTTCTTGTCAAGGTTTTGCCTTAGTCAGTACAATCACTGGACAAAATATAGAAATAATTTATTGTGCAGAGGCTGAAGCCCTGGTTCCTCCTTTCAAGACTGCGCTAAGCAGCAAGACCGGAGATGTGGTCTACATGACCTCCTTGTAAATATTCTGTTTCCTATACAAGTGGTGCAGTTGCAACAAAGCAGGTGAATACTGCAAAGACAAAGCTCCCCTTTGGCCAGATTGTTTGCCTTGGTGGTGTTTGGCCTGCTATTTGCCTTGGTGGTGAAAGATATGGCCCTGAATGTCCTTGGGCCACAGAGTGCTGAGCACCAGATATTCACTTCTGACTCACTTCTTTAGCTACTGTGTATGTACTGCTCTTTCCTTCATATGTGCTTTAAAATAAAGCAACTACCTAAAAATTTAATAAATAAATAAATAAATAATAAAAGCCTGATCCAAAGGCTGGGTCTTCAGTGTCAAGAGAGCACTGGCAAAGAAATTTTTAGGTTTTGCTTGGAGATGTGCATGAGGTATAAGCTGATCTAGTCTGTAATGGGTGTCCTTGAAAGCATAAAAATAAAAGGGGTGGATTTTTATGTGAAACATTGTGATGTATTACATCTATTAAATGTTATATAAAATGCTTGTGTATACCTTGAATTGGTATCTCCAATGTTATGTAAGTCCAAGGGCCATTTTGGGGGTGATTAGGATTTAAACACAAGTACTTTAGTTTTGCCTAAGGCCAGCTTTATGTACTTCAAATGGGACGTTTTTCACCAGCTAGTCTTTAGGGTATGCTCCCTTCTTCTCGAATAGAATAAGATTATTGCTATTATGATGCTAATTCTGCAGCTCCCTCAAGGTGCTAAGATCTGCCTACCGTCCATATGTTCTGTTGTATTCCTAAAACTGACCACAAACCGTTCAAAGTGTAGCTACTGACATAATTGCTATTGTTCTTACCTTTTGCAAGACACTACATAGTAAGACTTTTCAAAGATTCGAACCTGTAGTCTAGCATTTCTCTTTTGTCAAGTACATAAATGTGATATTTAAAAACAGGAAGGGAAGAGTGAGAGTCTAATGAACTCCTACACCTTATTAGATGGCTTTAAAGTAAGATAATTTGAAGATTTTCTAGAGGATTTCAGAATGCTTCACCGAATTACTGTCAATACACCTGTGCAATAAGCTCACAATACAGAATTGTCTCAATGCTAACAATGTTGTTAGAAAGGAGACATTTGACTAAAAGGTGATGTGATTGCCAATTTCTTTAATGGGCATTCTTAATGAATTTTATCAGAAGACTGATTCACATAGAACATGGACAATTACCTTTGCCCACATTTAATATACCAGAATTGCCACATTAGCCTTGGTTTCATTACTTCTTAGAAGTACTTTTCTTCCAAAGTGTATGGTGCAGTAGTATAATACCCTAAGCATTTTATACAGATTAAAAAATCACTTTTTAATTGCTCATGTTTCCCAAATTATGATACACATAAAAAAGAGGATGAGTATGCAATACAAAATGTCTTAATCAGCTGAAAAAAGAAGAGATATAAGCCTCCTTTGAAACTTAGGTTGAAACAAAGATACAGAGATGTGATTTCTGGTCCTTTCAATGGCTGGATAATAAAATTCAGTAGAATTTATAGTTATATCCTGTTATATTAAAACACCAGTAAAAATTTGTACCAGGTTAAGGTTGAGACAACACATTGTTTCAATTTATATATATCTTTTTTTTCTTAAACATATTGACACTGTCTTGTATAGAACTGTTCAAAAACACAGCAGGAAGTTCTCTAAGTCAAACAAATTATTTTGTTTTTAGAAAGTCTTCTTAAAAATTCCTTTTCTTTTACTTTGAGGTTTTTTTCCCCCCTTTGTTTCTGTCTTTTACCTTCTGTTGAGACTTAACATATAAATTTAATTCTGAAATATTTAATTCTGGAAGGTTGAAAATTTAATCTTTCCCTATCGGGGAAAGCAGACATATAGATCTATCTCTTACTAGCACTAGATAAGAGCTGCTACTCTTGAAAGGTACACAAACATGCCACATCCTCGCTAGTCCTGAGGAGCAAACAATGTAACTGTAATTGTGTATGAGTAATCTTTGCTGAGTTGTGCAGTGAACTTCACCTTGGCACTTCTACATCTGTCACACAAGCTGAACTCTCAATATGTATGAACTCTCTACAAGCAGCTGAAATATGAAGGCTATTTTTCTAGATATATTGACTAGAGTGTCTATTTAAAAGCATAAGACTATTCATTCCATTATTTTAATCAACTAAAACTTATGAGTTGATTGATTTTTGCAGACTGGAATAGTGTTTTATTTGTTTCAAGTAGGAGGAGACATGAAGTTATGTGGAAACAGTAACAGACAGATATTGCAGAGAGTTAAAATGGAAGCTACTGAAAAATACCAAGTCATTAAAATCAAAACTTTTTTTCTTGTGAAACAATAATTAAATATCTTGAGAATATTTTTTTCAAAGATTCAGAATTTTGACCACATTATTTAATCTTTTCAGAAAGTTGTTTCCCCTTGAGCAGAACAAAGAACAAAACAAAACAACTTTGCAGAAATACCTGATAATTGAGCTAAGGAAAATATTCTAAAAATTGTCTTAATGTAGCTATTCTGAGTTATTGTGATGTATTAAAGTCACGTGAAAAAGTTTTTATTCTTTAGTATGTTGATCCTGTGGCAGGCTATTTAAATTTTTAATGATGTATATTTTAGAAGCTTTTATTGATAATGTGTTCAGACAATGCCCTTTAGGTATATACAGCCACTAACACCAATAAAATACCATGGGCCACTTCAAAGAATCAGAGTGTCTGGGGTTTGAAGAGACTTCTGGAGGTCATTTGGTTCCACTCTCCTGCTCAAGCAGGTCCATCCAGGACCATGCACAAATGGCTCTGGAAAGTCTCTAAAATCTCTAAGATGAAGGGTCCCTCTCTGGGTAACTTCTGCCAGTTACTCCTCACCCTCACAGTAAAAAAGTGTTTCCTGGTGTTCTGGAAGCTTTTAGCCATGCCACTGCTATTGCCTTTTTGATTACACATCAAAAAAACCTCACAAGCGCTAATAAAAATAAGGCTAGAATCAGACCATGGGTACATAGACAGCAGGGACACACAGAAACAATATTTAGTTTTCTGAAGGCATAATAAGACAAAAGAGTTTTGCTAACTGAATTTTAGTAGAATAAACAACCTGTTTTGCAGGAAAAGGAGAAGAAAGTATTCTATATTTGTCAAGTATGATGCACAGGTTACAGGCTGAGCGAACTACAAACAAAAATTTAAATGTGAGAATATGCTTTAAAAAAATATTTAGAACATGATTCTATCAAGGGAGATATGGTGGATTTTACTGAAAGCCAGCTTTGAAACTGCAAATTTCCCCCTGAAGTCTAATAAACAACAGTCTGCTTGAGATCACTGATGTCAAAAATATAACCACCCCCCCTCTACCAAAAAAAAGCCAACAACAAACAGCTGAGAGACAAAGGCTTGATTTGACTGTCTAATTTAGGCCCTTTCATTCAACACTTACAAGACTATTGAGACTTTGCCAAGTAAAAAATTCATATATTTTAAGACTTGTTTTTTATTAATTAGTAGTGTTTTGACATAGTGTACAGTAGATCAGGAACTGTATGTGATAAAAAAAGTCCATGTGAAATAAAAGCTGTTACATACTATCAAACGGAAATTATTTATATGTAGTGCAAGTAACTTTCACATTCTTCCTTATGGAATGACACTGACACCAGAAACTGCCTGCCAGATAAATTGTGTCTGAAGGAATTGAAAAATCTGAAAAAAATATTCAATTAAAAATCTGAAAAAATATTCAAATAGTGATCTTCTATGAAGGACAGCAATATGGACAGTGTTATGAATGTGGGTATCACATATGCAATAATTCAAGGCAAATGGAAAACCTACGATCATGGCACAAGAAAAATCTTTGTATTAAACGTTACTGTACCTTCTTCCCTGAAATAATGTTACTTTAAAAACTACAGTATAAAGGAATTGCGTATTTTCTATTTTTGCTGTTTGTGACTCTCTTATCAACATCTGATGCTCACCGGAAATATAGTGAATATTAGTATTCATGTTTTACAGTGAAGTATAGGTTCAATGAATGAAAGTTATATTTTGTTCCTATTTATCCTAAATACAATAGATCTAAAAATAATGGAACACCAGTGTACAAGGTAGAAAAGCCGGATTTTAATCTGTATTTTGAGCAAATGATGGAATGGCACTTGAAAAGCATGCAGTCACAATTCAAGAGAAGCTTCTCAAGCTTCTCTTGAAGAATATATCCATAACTAGGTCTAGTTATGGATATATTCTTCAAGAGAAGCTTGAGAAGCTTTAACGGCAAGAAGCTATTGTCCCTGGAGATTTACTGTGAATATCTGGTCAAGGCTGAATAAAAATCTCACTGTATTGAAGGCTTCGAACTACCCCCTGATAAAAATGACAATGCGTGCAAGTGAGGCAACGTCTCTCCCCTGTAGTGTAGGCACATGAATTTTGTCTGGTGTCACACCCTTAAATAGTCATGCCTATGAGGAAAGAGTTGTTTTATTTCTCTAAAATTCAAAACAAGGAAGATGAGGAGAAGATATTTTATCAGTTTTACTAAGAAAATATTGGACAGATGGTAAATCAAACTAAGTGTACTGAGCATTTTAGAATGCACTTTGAAAACTTAGTCTATGAAAAAAATGTGTGATGCAGTCAGCATTTTTTAAGGTTATGTTTAAGCTATACTATATCTAGAAAATATATTTATAATTTTTCTTGCTTAAACTAATGAGTTTATATATATATATATCTTTATTTTGCCTTTGTTGGACAAGCCCAATATTCTGCATTGATGCCCCTCCATGAATGAATGACGTAAGGTTTCTATATCTGGTTTTTGGTTCATAAACCCTGCAAACTAGTGTCTCTAATGATAACTGAGTTACCATCTTGGTATCGGCTTCGAACACAAGCCACAGTCTTCACAGTCCTCAAACATTTTCCACTCCAAATATAGCCTTTGCTCATAAGCTGTTTTAGTTGCACACCTAAGAAGTTCTTCATTTATAGGCTGGGAACATACACAATATCAATACCAAATGTCTTTCAAGAAGTTCAAATTTAGATATTCAGAATTAGTATAATCTCTGTGGTTAGAACCTAGAACTGTCTGGAATTTCTGTTAAGACCGGAGGAGGTAATTCGTGGGGTGTTTTCAGTGATGACCTAAGAATCAACTAAAGGTTCGAAAAAACTATGTCTTTGAATTTTTTCGGGAAAACATACACTTCAAAGAGAAGATTAGAAGGATAGAAAAGGGCTGAACTATTTTTGGGGCTGTTTCTTTGTGGGAAGTTCTTTGTCTATGAGCCAACTTCCTTGCTGAATGACAGCTTTTGCTGGAATAAGTGATAAGGAGGACTAATTTTTTTCTCATTGAGCCAGATGAAAAACCCACAAAGGATGCATGTGGTCTTAACTGCAAAGTTTCAAAGAAAACCTTTCCTGCTTTACTAAATTGAATGTGTATTGTATATTTAGATTTTTCGGAACCTTGTCTTTAAAAACACTTATCAAGAAGTGTGTTTGACTTGCACTATGTCTGGGTAGTATCCATATCTCATTATTGCCTATTTACTGTAAACAATCAAGTAGGAAACCGGAATCACTTTCATGACTGTAGAAGAGAAATTCAGATGAAATACAATGCCAGAAAAAAGAGAGTTGTTTTTAAATTCCAGTGAATACTTAGGGTAATATTTATTATCCCTCAACAGTTTACCATATTGATAAAAGCACAATGCACGAATCTGCTGCAGGTTATGGCAGTTCGAAAACGATATTTGGTCACATTTAAAAGATATGACAAAGAATCATTATTTAATAGAATTTACAGATTCTCCTTTCATAGAAACTGTGCATTACTGAGAATGGCAGTTTAAATGCTGAAAACTGAACAAAGTATTTCCAGTACAGTAATTAAAGCTAGAATGTTATTAATCAAATTTGAACAAAACAAAATAGACAGCTTGTTATCTTTCTCCATAAGTATAAATGTGTATCTATCTAGGTGTATTTAGATATATACACACACAAATATACATTTGATATTGTCATAGTTTAAGTCCAGCTGGAATTAACACCACACAGCTACTCACTCAAGCCCCCGTCTCTCCACCCCACTCTGGTGGAATGGGGAGGAGATTGAAAGTAAAATTTGTCTGTCGAGATAAGAACAGTTTAATAATAGAAAAGAAACTAAAATATGGTAATAATGGTAAATGATAATAACACTGATTACAAAACAGGAAGACCAAGTGATGCTCAGTACATTTGCTCACCACCTGCTGACCGAGGCCAGACCCCCCACCCACTGAACACAGATCAGTCTCTCTTCCCAATTAGTCCCCCAATTTATATACTGGACAGGATATGGTATATGGCACATCCCTTTGGTCAGTTTGAGTAATCTGTCCCAGCTGTGCTCACTCCCAATTTCTTTTGTGTCCTCCTCACTGGCAGAGCATGGCAGAAAAGTCCAGGATAAACCCAACTTAGAAAAACCCAAAACATCAGTGTGTTATCAACACCATTCCCATTCTGAATGCAAAACATGGCAGTGTTTTACAAATCATAGCAGCTACTGAGAAGAAATTGTCTACCCTAGATGAAACCATATTCATGTATAAATACATATAGAAGTGCAGTACCAAATCTTTCGTAGTACCAAAGTAGAGTGAGCAGTTCTTGGTTCAATCCTTGTTGATTTTTCCATAGTTTCTACTTTGAACTATAACATTTTGCTAAAAAATTGGGAGAAGGGATATCATTATCTGCTTAGCTTGCTCAGTACTGTTTATGTAAAAATTTGGGATTTCTCTATGAAACCATTCTTTGATGATGCATTATACATTTTATTTGGCATACTTAAAATTTCTGTTTTGCTATTTGGCTTCTCATGTCTTATCAGCTACCAGAGTATCTTCTCTTTCATATGATACTTCAAAATTTTCAATGTCTTACAGAAATTGAGAGACTCTCCAAACTGAGAAGTTCTTTGATACTTAAAATAAGCAATGCTAAAATGAAGTCCTTTTGATATACTGATAGAAATTATTTTCCCCCATTGATAATGAAAAATGAGAGTCTGCTAACACTGATTATTTCCATGACGTGAGTTCATTACTTTTCTTGGATAATCAAATCAAAATTCATCATATAAAATGACTATTCTTTTTCATGTGGCAATGATCCCATTTTTCTTTCTAATTACCTTCTTAATTTCTCAAGCTGTGCATGAAACTGTAAAAAAATTTCTTTTCCCCCATCTGATAAAAATTCTTAGAACAGAAAACTTATCGCATGAATAAATTTGTATGCATACTTGGTAGAGAAGCCATCTCATGTAAGATGGACAGGAATTTTATCAGGTCCTAATAGGTAGAAAATGATCTAAAAACATTTTATGACCACTCAAAGATAAATTACATACACATGAATTCAGAACATAAGTGATTTTAAAATAAATAATTGATATCTGAAGAATTAGAAAATTCATATTTTATGAGACTCTATTGACAATTTAAAAAGTTAGGTTTGAATTTTTCTTTTATACAAGTTAATGACTTCCATTCCCTCTACAGCCAATTGTTACAGAGGAAATTTGGGCTGTAGTTAAGAAGGAAACACATCTGCTCTCTTGTTAGAACCTAAATTCCTCCTGGGGAGGAATATCTACTCCATGCAGTGAGTAACTTAAATTAGGCTTGTTATGTCAAGAAAAAGAAAAGCCAAAAAAAAGGGAGGGTGAGAAAGAAAAAAAAAAATCACCTTTTTGAGAATTACAGACTTAATTATGTTGCAAGAGACCTCTGAGATCATCAAGCCTAACCTGTGACAAAGCACCACCTTGTCAACTAGACCATGACACTGAGTGCCACATCCAGTCTTTCCTTAAACACTTTAGGGAATGGTGACACTTCCATCCCCATGGCAGTCCACTGCAATGCCCAATCACCCTTTCTGGGAAGAAATTCTTTCTGATGTCCAACTTAAGCCTCCCCTGGTGCAGCTTAAGACCGTGTTCTCTTGTCATGTCACAGGTTGTCTGTGAGTGAGAAGAGACCAAGCCCCACCTGGCTTCACCCTCCTTTCGGGCAGCTGCAGAGAGTGATCAGGTCTCCCCTGAGCCTCTTTTTCTCCAGGCTAAACACCCCCAGCTCCCTCAGCTGCTAGTCATCAGATGTCCTCTAGATCTTTCACCAGCTTCATTGCCCTTCTCTGGACCCACTCCAACACCTCAGTGTCCCTTCTGAAGGGATTCCTCTTTCCATTTACTGAGGCAATACCAATGGCTAGATTATCATTTAGCTCTTAAGTGCTAAAGCATTCTTCTATTTATCTGTAACAAGGCTGTACTTCAATATAATTTTTGGAGTTGTACCTGGCTGACCCTCACAACTTGCTTTTATCCTGGCAGTGTCCTAGCAGACTTCTGTAGAGATAGACATTGTTTATACAGAAAGGCTGGAGACTCAGCATTCAAAGAGGTGAAATCAATGAAAAGAAAGCCTCTGCCCCCTCCATGAGTTCACTTACTTTTTTCTGTGCAAGTGCGAGTAAAAAGTCTCCAACTTCTTTTTATTTTTAAGCTCCTCAGAGAATATCTAGAAAGCGGTGTTTGAGAATTCAAGCATTAATTTCTTATAGAGGGAGAATACAACCACTCCACCTTGATAATTTTTTAAATAAGGCAATAGGCAGGATATGGTAGACAATAATGGCAGGGAAGAAAATAAGAATTAAACAAATGTAATATACTTTGATACTTTTTTTGGTGCTTCTATTCAGTTACACAATTGCACTTACATGTTTCCATGTGTAACTGTGAATTTTTTGGTTTTTTGCAATGCATTTGTGTTTATTAGTGTCTATTTATTAGTATTTTCCTGGCATCTCTAATGTGTCAGGCTCTACAGAAAATTGTATTCTAAAGAGAAAAAACTGTTAGAGGAAATTCACATGAACAAGGTGTCCCCAATGGAAAGAGGAATTAAAATAACTCTTAGCAGAAAAAAATAATATTGAGAAAGATTTTTTTGAGGGTGGGAAATGTGTCTTCAGAAGAGACTAAAGCAAATGTGAAGGAGAGCAGAGCTCATTTATGTAAAGTTGCAGTAGCCCTGAACAAACAAGAATATTTGCTGCAAAAATTACACAGAGATGACAAACCAGGAGGTTTTGATCCCTGAAGTGTCTATGAATGCGTAGAGCTGTTGTCATCTTATTGCAAAGTTCCATACCTTCTTGGGGAGTTCTCATGGGCAACTCCTCACAGCACTGACTCCCTCTTCACAGCACAGCCACAACAAACTCCCAGCTCACCCACTCCTTTGTAGCACTTGTCTCCTTACTGGACACAGCTGTGGCCTATTAAGGGCAGGCCTGTTCCTAATCTTGGATGATTGGTACAACTGCAACTCCTCAGGTGTGAGATTACCTTCTGCACTGTCTTTGTTTTCTTACATTCTATCCCTGCACATAGAGCTACCTATTTCAACATCAGTTTTATATCTTTCTAATTTAAGCTTTTATTTCCCATGTGTCAATATTTTTTTTTAAAGTCCTTACTAATATGCAAAATAACTGGATGGAGGGATTTTTTTTGTTGTTTATTTTTAGTAAAGCAACTAACAAAATATAAAGTGAGATTGCAATGCTGCAAAGTTTTTTATTTAACATCCTTTGTTTCATTTGTACACTTACTTCATTTGGAGAAAAACCAAGAATATATTGTATAATCCATTTGTTGCGTGATTGAGCAGCAGGCAACCCATACATAAATTGCTTTCTTTGTATTGATCAGAAGTCTCTCAGAAACAATAAAAATAATACACTATTAACTGATGTTGTAGATTGCAGACACAGCACCACCAAAGAGCATCTAAGGAAAATTGGAAGGGAGAATGATGGCTTTTAACTTTGTTAGCCTGCTATTAAACTTTTGCATATCCGGAAATCTTTCTTCATTAAAATTGCTAGTCTTTCCTAAGGAAATCTAAGTGCTCCATGAATCTTCAATAGTGAATAGAGGATTTTTGGCCATAAAACATGTTTGAGATCAATTAAATTATTTCTCATTTATTCTGCAAAAGAAAGGAATAACCTGAATCCTCAAGGCAAGAGTGAACAGGTTTTGTAATGTCTTTAAATGACTTTAGTTAGCAGTACTGAAGACTACTTTAATAAAACAATGAGAAAAGACAATTTTTCATATTTATGTAATTCACTTAGAGCACTAGCCTTGTAGGTCAATGAGCTATGAGGGAAGGCAAGAGTAGGAATTTGCACTTTTTTCATCCTTTATTTTCCTTTTCTTTTTACTGTGCTAAAAAGAACCAGTGCAAAAGACAATTGCAAAAACAAAAAAAATGAAACAATAATTCAAGACTTAAGCTGTGAAAGAATCTGCATCTTCTCCAAACAAACTTACTGCATAACATTACACATTGCATCTTGACAGCTGGCTCAAAAAGAAAGTATTTTTTAAGTAGAAGGTAAACTTAAAGAATGTGTTTTGAATATCTTGGTCACCAAGAAAATACTTCAATACTGGTGGGGGAAACTCTGACCTCTGAATCTTCTGCTGAATGGAGCTATTGGAGCTGCTATTGCTTTGCACTCCTGAAAAAAAAAATTGTTAATTTTTTATTCTGAGTAATAAAGAAACTGAGAATTATGTTGAAGCACAGTTGGATACAGTAGGAATTTTCACCATTCTTTGAACCTTCCTACTCTTCAGATAAGGGGTTGGAGACTTTTGTATGTTTGTGAAAGTGACTGCAGAAAAAAAAAAAAGTTATTGGGATGCTACAATCTCTGAGTTTTCACAACTGGCTTCTACAAAGATATTTAGTAAACATACTGGTTGCTTAAACCATTTTGGAAAAATTCCATATCTATTAGACATGCTACTCCTTAGATTTTATTGTAAAGCTCTAAATTATTGTATTGGTATACCATTTTCCTTGTAATGTGACAGAAGCTACTAAAAATTTTTGTTAGTTCTCAAAGATTGTTTCTCCCTTGGAGAAACATCAACGTGAATTATCAGGATGCAAATAACATAAGATGCAGCAAATGGTATGCATGTAAAATGCTCTTCAGCATTGTTTCTGAAATCTATTTGATTCTTTTGCTCTCTTGTGATTTCTTCCTTTTTTTTAATTTTTGCTGTCTTCATGGAACTGCCCCGATGACCTGCTTTATCTATTGCTTGAATTGAATTCTTCCATAAATCCTTTTGCTTTGATCTAATGTATCTCTCAGAATCAACAGAGTCCTGAAGAGCAATTCTGAGTCGCTGCCGATAATGACACATTTTAGTATACAACCAAATTTTGAAGAACCTTTTTTCCTTTCAAAAGACTCCACAGACTAAGGAAGTGACACTCAATATCACACTGTTGGGTCATGACAAGAGCAGGAGAGATAATAACAAAGCACACACTTTATACATTCACTGATGTAGGTGAGGCCAGACTCTGGAAAATTTGGCTGTGTACTCAAGTCAAGCATGGGGTATTACAAACTTTGCTTAATGTAACCAACTATGATAATTCTCACCTTAATAAATATTACAAATGTTTAATATGTACCATACATAAATAACTATTTTATGTGAATTTCAAAATACACTTTGTACTGCAGACTCCAAATGCTTTCATTCTCTCTGCTCTTAAAATAAATTTCTTATTATTAATTTTCAAGGTGTCCCTTTATTAGAAGTTTCAGGTACATTGACAGTTATGTGGGCTTTCACATGTAAATACAGTCTTCTGATTTTTCCTACACTTCTTTGATTTAACAGGAGATGAGAAATCTGTATTTGCTGCAAGGTTTAAATAGTTTATAAAACTAAATTGAATAAAAGAAAAGATTTTATGATGACTTCAGACTTGTATTGACTTTGTTATACTAATGCTAAACCTCTACAAGTAGAAATTTTAGCAAATAGTTATCTTCTGCATGATGTGATAACATTATGGGATTTTGTTTCTATTATGGCACAGATTTTTATTAAATATATTTTTAACCTTTTTTTAATAAATTTTTTTGTTAAACTGACAGAGGAGTGATTCTCTATTATAGCTGTATAACAAAGAAATGAACGCTTTAAAACTTGAAAAATTTCCCTTGTTTCAAAGCATAAAATTTTTTTTGAAGTTCATGCATGCACATTTGTGTGAATATTTGAGCTAGAAATAGAATATAAATGCAAGATTAAGCAATATAAAACTTTGCAGCATCTTGTTAAATATGTAACAGAGGTGGAAGGTCTATCTGATGCTTTTTGAGTGAACATGAAGCACCAGTGCAACCAGTAGATATGAAAGCACTAAGTCAACAGAAGTAGCAGGTGAAATCATGTTATATAAATCCAGTTCTATGCAACAGTATACAGATGTGTCAAAAGTAAGAAATACTTATAAAAAATGTATAGAAAGAATGTTAGGCCAATTAGGAAAACACAGAAGATTTTAAGGCAAAACTTTTAAATTTGCAGAATTTGTTGTCATGCTAGCAAATTAGAAACTTAGAAAAAACATTATTTCTAATTACAAACACATGGAGAAACATGTTGGCGAGTGGAAATGCATCAAAACACAGATTTTTGTAATGAACAAACGTTAGTAATGGAAATTAAAAGTTCTTTTACTCATCAGACCTATCCTATTCTGGGACAACCTTCATGTAGAAACATTAGAGGCAAAACACAGTTCCACTTTAAAGTCAGAAAATCTTTGCTTTATGAAAATGTAAGAGGTTAGAGAGTTTCAGCTTGATGTTCAGGGAAGTCCTTTTAACCTGTCCTTTTTAACTTTAGCAGCATTCTGTTTCACCATGGGCTGATAGCATTGGTTAAAAACAGTGCTCTTGAAACGAATCACTATTTGATTTGGGATATTAAGAAATGGAGTGAGCCCTGATCTTGGGTATACAGTAGTGCTCTGCTTTGTGATATTGTTGAAGTAACACTGTTTGGAAAGGTTAATGCAGAAGTATGTTATAATGATACTACTGCACAAAAATCATGTATTTGCCCCTCTTATCTGGATCACACTCACAACAGGTAGGATTTTAACACTTATCAAAAGGAGAACAGTCCATCTGAAGATATGAGAAATGTGCTTGCAATAAATACATCTGCTCCTGCATTTTAAATTATTAATATAAAAAGCCACACAAGTAAAATTTTAGAAATTAATTAATTATAAGATATGAGTATTTTGTGAGAAGATGGGTTAAACGCATTAAAAGCTGAGGGCTGAAAGCATTTGCCCTGTCCTCAAGGGAAAGGAAACTTTTCAGCTTGTCATATACTATGACATCTAGTACATTCAAGCCACTAAAGTCATCCATGGGTAGATATATGGACAAACAACATACTTTGTTTTAAGTTCCTCAGGAAAAGGGATAAATAAATAAACAAGAAATCCGCAAAACCATATAAAACTACCAGCTTGCATTGTCCTCTTTCCTTCCCCAATCAAATGAGTAGTATATATCTAAAATGATTAATCATTCACATAAGTTTCAGGATAATTTTATCAGAAGAGTTCCTTGGAAAGATGTGATTTTGTGAGCATACATCTCTTTTGGGGCAGCTAACTAACAAATCAAAACAAAAGCATAAATAACTAGTCCAACGACTTCAGACAATGCCTTGAGGAAAACGCTGATTCTAGCTGAAATTTTCAGGGGAGCTGTTTTGAGTCTGACAAGTCTGAAGTCCTGTGTTGTAAGACAGATATCTAGTTTGCAGAAAACACACAATAAAGATCTGTTAAGTACTATCTGAAGTACGATCATCAAAGTTGTGCAGATGTTTCAAGAGCACATCTCTCCTCCCACTGCTGTCTCTTCACATAAAGCTGCAACTAGAATAAGACAGTGTACACTTTCTGTGGAAAAGAAATTAAATGCCTTTCTAGGTCAGCAGAAAAGATTTTTCAGTACTTTTTTATCTTTTTATGTCTTTTAGGAAGAAACTTGTACTTATAGACCTAGACAGGATATGTGGGAAAAGTAAATAAAAGCTGTACAACAATTAACAAGGAAACAAATATAAACAAATATGATCTTTATGCAGAAGATCACGTGCAGATAATGTGTATTTTGGGAATAGAGTTTGCTGTTACTCAGAGGGCTATAACATGCTGAGAAAAAACTGCATGATATAGGAAAGCTACATAGCTATGTATGCCAACCGATGTCTTGTGTTTGTATGAATACATCCTACCATATACTTTCATGGTTTTTACCTCTATTATTTGACAAGAAAGTCGCAAAAACTCTAGCTTGAATGAATCTGTGAGATACATGCAACATTGCCTCTCCTACTTGTGTCCCATTGCACTGGGGACAAATCTATGAGTATTCTAACTCCATTTCACAAATTCTTCACTGTAGAAGAAACATTCTCTATAAATGGTAGCTTTCAGTACAAAATTGTTTCAATGTACTTCTTAATATTCTGTGTTTGAGGGCCTGGCAAAGTTAGCTAAAGACCTTGGGCACCGTTAAAAGGACTCTTGAGATAGAATATCTTTTCTAGTAAGACACTAGTATTTCTAAGGTAATGAACTCTGTTGGGGGTAATTTAGATTACAGAATGCTTTAGATTATAACACAATTGTTTCCAATTAGGTATGCCTTAAGAAGGAGCATGAGTTTTTGTGTTACTGAATATTTACTGACTATTAATTATCTGCTAAATAAAATATGTAATTTTAAAATATTAAGAAAAAAATTCCAGTAATATATATTGTATATCTTATGTACATAAGGGAGTACAATTTGGTTGCTTAAGAAAAAAGTTCCATGAATTTCAGTAACTCTGCTTCAGCACTTCAAAAAAACCTATAACACCCTATCCCTGAATCTGGCAAATGGAAGACAGATGAAAGACTGCTGAGCAAGCTGAGGGCTCAAAATTCCACTCAGAACAATTGTGAAACTTCAGCAGAAAGTGTTGTAGCATTTCCCTTTTTGTATATGATGAGAGGAGAAGGCAGTGTCAGATGGACTAGCTCCTCTATTGAGGTAAATTAGCCCATCCAAGCTGATGTTCTAGAGATACAAAAATTTATACCAGCTGCTGAGATGTTGTAATGCATATATATGAAATATATGTAGGCCTGTTCCATGGGTTAGCTTCTTTTCTGCTGTCTGGTGCAAATTTACCTTTTTGGTATACTCCCTTCTAAATGTTTCTACCAAGACAATCTTTCCTTATGTTTTTTTGCTGTACAACATTAGCTGAACTTTTCAACCTGTTCAAAATATAGAACAAAATAATAATAATAATAATAATAATTAAAAAAAGATAAATAATTAAGAATTGTGAACATTGAGTCAATCTGTGAAGTTCTTAGAACTGGATTTGCAGGACAATTAAGCGGCATAAGACAATTAATGCCCCAGAATTGGCGACAGTCTGGGGAAACCTTACCCTTACATAAAAAAGCTCCAAATAAGTAGTGGAATGAAGTGTGCTGTAAAATTGTGCAAAACATCAGCATAGAGCTCTTGTATGTAAGACACCTCCACAGCTTGCCTGTGCATGAGAACACCATGTGTGGAAAGCCCAGGGTCTGTCGTGCCCAGGTTTTTCCTGCAAGATGCATCACCAGAGGCTGCCTGCAGCTGGGTGCTCAAGCAGAGTTGATTACATGGGTGTGAGTCCTGTACCCAGATAATGTTTTAGCTGTAGCTAATTCAGAGTTCTTCACTGATTTTATGAGGACTCACCATTTGGCCCTGAAGAAAAGGCAATATTTTGTGAGCTATATGCCACACAGATTGCAGGCTGACCTTGGGACAGCACCCCAGCCAGGCTGTCCAGCCCACCCCCATCCCTCTGGGTCTGGGTATCTGTCATGGTGCAGAGGAGCCAGCCCTAAGAGCTCCATGGCAAATATCTAGGAGGAATAGCCATTCCACCTTCTTTGGCTTGGAAACTAAGATGAAAGGCAGCAAGTGAATTGCTGTAACAACAAGTCTGACTTAATTAAGGAAATCACAGATATCTTTTCTTCCATTGGTGTTGTTACTGAAGTACTTTGTGCACGTGTGTGCAAAGGAGGTCATGGTAAATAAGGGGAAGGCAGGGTCCAGGCAAGAACAAACCAGTGACAATCAAATATTAATGGATATCTGTTGTAATTTCTAGGAAAAAAGAATATGAAAAGACAGCTTACAGGAAATAGACATTCTTTATGCACAATAGAAATTACTTTAAATTAGTGAAATAAACCTTTCCCATATGTCTGCAAATGCTTTCAGCTGATTATGGTTCAAGCTAAAATTAAGAAGTTAAAGTGATTCAGCAGAAATAATAGAAATCAGAAAAATTATAAGCATGAACACACTAGTAGTAATGTGACCATTAAAAGACCATAGCTGTAGATGGAATATTGAGTCAAGCACATAGTGCAACAATAATGTCAGTGAGAGATGCAGCAAAGAGATCACAGGTAAAATGATAACAAGGAAAACCTAAATGAAACATCTAACCAGAAAATAAGGTTTGTAAAAAGGTGGTGCTTGTTAAAAATTAGCACAAACATTTCTACAAGAAAAACTATGGTGTCCTATAGACAAATGTGCACTACTGAGCAGGGATATCTCTGAATCTTCTGGTATTCTTTAAAATCAGCAGGAACCTTTGAACAGTCCTTTCAAAGTGAAAACAGGACATATTTTCCTGGTAGGAAAATATGAAAAAACAAGAATCTAAGGATAAACATAGAGGAAGTTTTACTCTTAATTAAAAAGTACATAAGAAATAAAAAAACAGAAATAGAAATGGTAGGCTTTCATAGGTCATGTACTGAATTGGGTGATAGTGCTAAAAATCAAAAGGAACCTTTCTTTGGACAGCACACACAATGGCCTGGAAATCAAAAATTAAGATATTTTTATTGAAAAACAAACAGCAGTAATGAAAGAAACCAGGACACAATCTTTGATAAAATATCAGTCACACTACAGACAGTCAAAGAATTTGCAATTGTCTCAGGGTGCAGTTGGGATTAAATAGTTATTTGTGTTTGGTGCTGTCAGGTTTTATCCAGAAATTATAATCTGTTTCAATATTTCTGAATTACAGTGATTTCCCTTTCCTAAATTAAGTTGGGTAGTTAGTTTGATTCTAGTTATTTAGTACCCTAACTAAGTTTAATTAAGCAGAATAGTGACTGCATGTTTATAAACTTCATTTTTCTTGCTGTTATCCTGTTCAAAACTCTCAGTGTGTTTTTGGAATTCTGAAAACAATGGGTGAGCTCTCCTATACTGAATTATCACTGCATGAAATCTTATTGAGAGTAACAAAGTCTGATCCCTTGTGACTTTTACTGATCTCCTACAAGGCTTTAAAATTTCAGGGTTCTAGAAACCCTGAAACTGATCACCCAAACTGATCACAGGTTACTGCTATGATGCCAATGATGTAAATGAATAGCCAAGATTGAGTAGTGGGAATAAATCCTGGTTTTGCAACGATTTGCAAGGATCCTTTGTTCTCCCGATTTTACAAGTCCCTACCAATGTGACATTCATTGCCCTGTTACAAAACTGGGGACTTCTGTTTGATGTTGGAGCCATAACAGTCTAGTCATGATTATTCTTTTCTACACCTACTCTGCGGGAAAAAAATAGATAATCAAAAGACCAAAACAATCAATGGATTTGTATTGTCAAAGGGGAGCTGCTTAAGGTCAGAGATTCTTTTTGTTGGTTGAGCACCAGAGATGGCTGTGAGTGTTGACATATTAGCAACATTGTGTGAAAATAAAGATTACAGAGAAGAAAGTAATTCCTACCATTTTGATAACTATCACACAGAAATAGCCAGCAGAAAGGAAGCAGCAACTTCAACATGCTTTTTACTTCATTTTAGTCTAGTTTCAATTAAAGAGAAAAACTACAGCTGAATAAATCTGATATAGGTGTTCAGGAGCTCCATTAAGAAAGAGTCATGTGGTGATAGAGCATAGTTTTGAGAGAGGATAGTCCTAATTAACCAATTTGTTTTACAGAAAAGTAAAATCATGTTAGAAAGAGGGGCCTTTCTTTCACAGAGCTTGACCTATGTTTTTTATGCTTTTCTCCTTTATTCCATCTGCCTCCCAGGAATCACAGTTCCCTATAATGGCCCTGTGGTGCTCTCTTTTCTTGTCTGTGAAATACTGCAGAAAGCAAAGTGTCAGTACTTTGAGGACAATGGAAGAAATGGAGGCAGATCTGGCATCACTGAAAGACAGAAAGATTTAATGTGTGACCACCTGCAAAGGGACTAGCTACTAACTACAAACAACTGATTGAAAATCAAAATAAAGGAACACACTTTTATGTTGCAAGAAGGATTTCAGTGGCTGCAGTGAAAATTCAGGAAAATAATTTCTCATGTATATTGTAGACCAGTGGGTGTGCAAAAACTCTCTTTGGAAAAGTAGATTTTAAGTCTTACTTTCTTTAAACTTTTTTCACTTTCTATGATGAAAAGGAAAAATAAAAACACTATGCAGAGAAACAAAGATGAGGAAAGAAAAATACAAGTGGGAGAAAATACTACGAGAATTTCTGACCTGTCTCACCCACTCATTAGTGATTAATGAACCAATAAAAAGATTCCCTTGTATTTTCACTTGAAAGCAGGTATTTCACTGACTAGGAATGAAAAAAAATAAAAGGAGATTAAAGAAAAAAACAGCACAGTGAAAAATAGCAAACAATAATTAGCTGGAAGTCTGCAATGTATTTTTTGGTCCTGGTTCCTGTGTTTTAACACGCTCCCCTGAAAAAGAAGGAAGTCTTAGCCAGGGTTCCACAGCTTGCACAGCTACATGCTTTTACTTTACTGAAGGGGATTGAATTCAATATCTTGTATTCAACATGGCTTTTTTGGAAATATTGACAACTCACAGGTTCTTTTTTTCTGGTGCATTTGACTATGACATACATCTAGGCTAAATGTGGCACCAGTATGAAGAGATCTTCTGCAATCAAAATAATCTAGTCTGCCAGAAAAACTAAAAAGCAGGAAGAGCCTAGACTTCGTATTAGCATGGCTACTTTGATCTTTTGATTATAATTTTTGTTATTAAAATGCATGAGACATAACTTTATGCATATACATATTAATTTTGTTGTTTAACATTAACTTTGAAATGGAAGTCTTTTCTGGTAGTGGGGAAATTCTGTAGATAATAAGGAACAGAACAAACTTCCAGAGAAAGAAGTGTGGAAAATTAATTATGAGAGTCAAGGACAGTAGAACACCAGATTATTAGTATCATTTTCATTAAATCTGTAATAAAACTATAGCTTCTACAAAAGTTTATTAAATACAGAAGAGAAACAGATATAAAAGCTTGAAGAATTTTTAAGAAAGGACTTAAATTGCTAGGCTTTATATATATTACTAGTGTTTCAAGTGATAATTTTCACTGCAGGTATCCTTTCAACTTTATTAAGCATTCTCATAAATAAAAAGCCTTACAGTGGATTATGTTAATTCTCTTTAACAGAAAACCAAATGTTAAATGATGTTCTAGCACTTCAGAAAAAACAGTATTGACACAGCCTATTTGTCTATACATGTATGCTTATATTATCCTCTAGTTAATGTAAAAACTTTTGAAGAATGTGAGTGATGATGATGAACTCAACATTCAGACAGGGTATTCTCTGGATGCTGTCCCATTGGCAGAGACCATCCTTCCTGAATACAGAAAATTCTGGTTGAATATGCTGCTGCTCCAACCCCTCTGCCATTCTCTTGGATTACTGAAGAAGTATATCCATGATTCTGTTCTGACTGCCTTTGTGGCAAAAGTATTTTCCAAATTTATTAGGTTGACTTTGAATTTAAAAAAAAGTGTTTGGAATTATACCTGAAAGCTCACTCCTCCTTAAGTTAGCAAAAAAGGGCAATTAGGAATGTAGATAATCTACTAGCACTGGTACGCAGAGAAGCTGAGTTTTACTGGCAGACCTGTAATGATAATTAACCACCCAAAGACTGTTCTTAATTGGCAAAAATATTTACTTTATATTGCACTATATGTATGAAGCATTTTTCTCTCTTTTTGAAATAGAATTCAAAAGTGCTATTTTCTGAGTCTAATAAAGGATTATATTTGACATTTTTTAAAAGAAGGGGCAGCAGGACACAATCAATGTTCCCACAGCCTAACTGGACAGATGGGTGTGACGGCAGTGCCAATTTATACTCAACAGAAAGACTGCTGTTGGCCAATATTTACTTAATTTGTTGTCACTGCCACTCTCATCCAAATGAAACTGCACATTACATAAAATACCATACTCAAGCCTGTCATTTTTTTCCATGTTAGCTATGTTCATGATTATTTTACGTAATTTAAGGAAGAAAAAAAAGGCAATGGGATTTATAATAATGTACAAACACTAAATTATGTTTCACACAATGTAGTATAAATGGCAAAGACCTTGGCTAGGAAACCTTACTGTGTTACTGTTGAGAGTTTCAAGCCTGTGGTGTCAGATTAATGTCTGCTTGGTTTTACCTGTTTTTTGTGTTGTTATTGTTGTTGTTTTTTTCTTTTTCTCTTTTAAAAGTCTTTATTTCTAGAACATTCCCTGGGTGTAGATATAAGATATTTTTTATAATTCAGCATCTGAAGGTCAGTGACTTGAGTTAAACTGTTCATGTCCTGAAATATCCAGTAAATAAATAGAAGGACTAGATTTAAAGAATGGGCAGAAAGCATATTTAAAATAAACTTTTTCTATTAAAGTCCTCCCTCAAAACAAGCATATATTAAGCTTTACTTTTTCAATTACTGAAATATCTAAAAATTTAGACAGCTTAAATTGCATGTTTTGTAAAAAGAAAGCATAGGCCTCTTTTAAGCTGAGAATCAGAGGCCTAATCCTAAAATACCCAATGTGGGTATTTTAAAAATCTTTCCTTTGAACCAAGAACAGTTGATATTATAACCTATGTTAAAAATCATTGTCTTCCTTAAAATATTTTTTCTTCATTTTAAATAACTTATCAGCTAACCTATTGAAAAGCCATGGAAGAGATTTAAAAATTATATTTTTTATTAATAAATATATTAAATACTACATAAGAGTACTATGTAAGCTAAGTACTGTGTAAGAGAACTAGCCAAAAATTATCATATGCCTAAGGGATCTGGCTATTACAGAAACTAAAACAAAGGAGTGTGTCTGTGTCTTGTCTTCCATCTCAATATAAACTTTTCAATTTTTGTTGGTTTCTTGTAGTTTAACCCCAGACAACATTTAAACCCTATGCAGATACTCTCACACTCTTCCCCCTCTCCTCTCCTTCCCCCTTATGATGTAGGAGAGAATCAGAAGGCTGAAAATTAGAAAACTGGTGAACTGAGATAAATACAGCCTAACAGATAAAGCAAAAACCATGCTCTGAGGCAAAGTCAAACATGGAATTCATTTTCTGCTTTCCATGGGAAGTTCAGCCATCTCCAAAAGAGCAGGGCCCCATCACATGCAACGGTTACTTGAGCAGACCAACACCATCACGGTGAACATCCCCAATTTCCCTGCCACCTTATAAACTGAGCTTGATGCCATATGGTGTGGAGCATCCCTTGGGTCAGTGGGGTCAGCTGTCTTGGCTGTGACTCCCCTCAATTTCCCACACACCCGCAGTAGACTCCCTGCTGGGGAGGTGTAAGAGGCAGACAAAGACTTGATGCTGTGCAAGTAGTGCTCAGCAATAACAAAAACGCCTATGTATTGTCTATATATTCAACACAAAACCAAAATAGAGTCTCACACTAGCCCCTGTGAAGAAAGTTAACCACCACAAAGGGTTAGGTTGCTTTTATTATTTTCCAAGTGATGAAACATTGCATAGGATTTTCAGGTATCAGTTTGATGGAATTCTATGTGACAGTATAGGTAAAAAGAAACTTCTCTCTTCAGCTTTGTTGATTGTAGTTGAGGGAATCTTATTATTTAATAAATTTATTAAGAAGTAATCATTGTGATGATATACAAAACCAGAAATATTATATTGCATTCTTCCACCTGGTTTCCAGTTATTGTAATGTCCAGGAAGAAACATGCCAAGATAACAGCTATTATAATACTCATATTAATACTCTGTAGGCATAGTGAGTATGTTATGTTTCTGTTCTGAAGGTGATAGCAGTACTCAGGCATGCATTTTTTCATTGAAAGTTTTGGAGGAAATCCTTGATAAGCCTGCTTGCTTCTTCAAAGTAGATCTAGTTCCTAGTGTCTGTGAAAATTAATAGAAAGTAAGCTATTATTAAAAAATAACTCACTGCAGTTACTGTTAAAATATTTTATAGCAGTACTCACATTTTTAATAAGGAGTGGTCACATTACATCACATCATGAATTTCCCATGGGCTGATAAAGATGTAAGTCCAGGGACTTTTCTTTCTTTTTCCCCCACTTCTGAGACTCTCACTGCCAAATTATTTTCTATTTCAAAATCTGAAAGATGTCTTTAGAGAAAAGTCTTTCAATAGTATACCTGAAGGATTTCACCACTTCTTTATCAATCATAATGTGTTGCAGTAAAGGGCTCATTATTTTTAATAACACAGATTTTTCTGAATTATAGTGGATTTTGTGTAGCTTTTTGCCATCAAGCAAAGTTGGTTTAGGACTTAGGACTTTTGAAACTGATGAAGAAATTATATGCAAAATAATTTTAACATTTCCCATTATGCAAATATAAATAAACATTTTCCAGTATGGGTTCTTTCTGGGGAAGAAAAAGTACCTTTTTGTAAAAAACCCCCATGATTAAAAAAAACCAAACATATAAAATATTGTTTTTCATAAAATGCTTAGTTGACGGTAATGGATATATAATTAAGTCGTGTTCCTACTATCATAGCAGAAAAAAAAGAAAACCTTTCTTTTCTTATTTAGAGGAAGTTGTTAGTAGAATGAAAAAGCTATCACTCTCAGACCAACATAATCTTTACGAGTAGTAATATTGAGCAAGCAGTTCTAAGACATAAGACATCTCTTATTGATGAAGCATAGTAAATCTGAAAGGCACTTGGTAATATAAAGAAACAAGGGAAACGAAAATAGGAGCATAAATTTGTAAACTGTAAAACTGAAAGCATTTTGAATTGACTATTACTAAAAAGTGCTGTATGTGGATAAGTCATCTAAAACATAACTGTGATCATGTAAGAAGGAAAATCTTCACCGTAAATCATGGTCAAATTCAGATTTGTTTAGAGAGGAGTGTTCTCCAGATCATCCACAACACAAAAAAATAATGAAAATTTCTTGACAGGATTGACCAAGTGATATGTAAGGACTGAAGTAAGAATACAGAAATTATATCATATACGAAATTGAAATGCTGATGTTTTTCAAGGGAAATATACAAACTATAAAAACACAAGGAAGCCTGTAATCCATGATTCTAAAACCAATCAAAACTAAGTTTTCAAAGTATATTTACTTTAAATTGCAGTCATGTAGCCCTGCAAAACCATTGTAGCATAATCTCTGTGTTTGTAATTTTGAAAGTTAAAAAATGCTACGCTTTTAGGGGAAACTGTCTTTTCCCATTTCTTTGTCTATGTGACTTTATCCTAAAATCTGTCTTTGAAATCTGACTCAGGTTTTTTGTTTATTTTCTTTCAGGGCAAGACCCTGTCCTGTCCATGTTTTTCAATTTAGTTTGCCTAGGGGCCTCATGTTTGTGATCTGAACTATTTGATACCAGGGGACAAACACGTTTGATCTAAAGCTTTACCACTGAAATCTTAGACCACTCTACAGTTAAGAGAAATGCAAAGCCCCTCTTCCTTATTCCATCTAAAATCTCATTGCTTCTTTGTTCTATAGAGGAAACCAACTGGCAACAGGGCTGTGTTCAGTCAAGTACAACAGAAACATCCAGCGACAATCCTTTTCAGTCTACTGTAGGCACTTAGGCTGTATTTTATATTTTCCAGCTCCTTTTCTAAGTCCCTTATCCCAAATTATGTCGCCTTATCCAAAATAGCATCAGAATGGATGAATGCTTGGTGAGAAACACTTTGACTACATCCAGCTGTGTCAGAAAAGTGATGGAGAGTCGTAGAATCATAGAATGATTTGTTTTGGATGGGACCTTATAGATAATCTCATTCTAACCCTACTGCCACAGATAGGGGCAGCCAGGTTGCTCAAAGCCTTGGCTAACCTGGCCTTGAATGCTTCTGGGGATGGGGCATCCACAGCCTCTGGGCGACCTGTTCCTCACCACCCTCACAGTGAAAACTTTTTTCCTAGTATCTAATCTAAACCTCCTCTCTTTCAGTTTGAAGTCGCTCCCCCTTGTCCTGTCACTACAGTTCCTGAAGAAGGATTCCTCTTTGGCTTTCTTCAGTAGGCCCCCTTCAGATACTGGAATGTTGCTATGATGTCTCCACACAACCTTCTCTCCTCCAGAGTGAACAGTCTCACCTTCTTCTCCTCATCCTCATAGGGAAGGTGTTCCTTTCCCATTATCAACTTCATGGCCTCCTCTGGACTTGCTCCAACAGTTCAATGTCATTTTTATTTTGGGGACACCAGAACTACACACACTGCTCCAGGTGGGGTCTCACAAGAGCAGAGTGGAGAGGAAGAATCACCTTCCTTGACTGGCTGGCTGCACTGTATTTGATGTAGGGCTGAGGCCAAGACAGTGCCACAGTTGACCAGGAGATGGGGATGGACGCACTCTATGACTCAATGAAATATTTTATTTCTTCTTAAGCTTTTTTTTCCCATTTTTCCCCCTCAAAGGGTAGCTAAGCAATCAATGCCTGCCCAAATTTAAAATTAGAATCTGTATATTTTTACCCTATATGTTGGTTTGAGGCAATTTAAGAGACAGGCATTCTGAAATTATTTATCTTTCCCTATGATATTAACCATTCCAAATACAGATTCCACCAATAAGGGACAGATACAAGTCGATATAAGTGAAAATATAAAGTTTATTAACAAGTAAAATAGCAACAGGTGAGAAATAACACAAAACTATATCTATAAACAAAATTGCCCAATCCCATGAAATGCATGGGAATAAAGAAAATGATGGAAACCCCCCTTCCCCACAAAAGATGGTGCTCTGCAACCGAGTGCATGGTTATAAAGACAAAGGAAAGGTGGTGTCTGTCTTCTACCCCTCTCTTATCTCTCTGTCAGCTGGAGCTCCAAAGGCAGCTGGAGCTCCTGGAGGGGCTTTGCCTTGCTCACGGCAGGGAATGGCAGACACGGCAAGGTGGAGCAGCTGGGCTGGGCAGTCAGTGTCTCCTCTCCTTGGTCAGGCGCTGCTGGTGAGCTGCAGGAGACTCAGACTAGAGCAGGGCCACCCCACATCCCCCTGCATGGCACCACAACTTAAGACAGAAACCTTTGGATTCCCCCCAGGCAGTCCAAGATGCAAGAATGGAACAGAAGAGAAGGGAAAAAAACCCAAAGCGGACTCTTGAGCAAAGATGACCCCAAGGAAGAGAGAGAATTAAGTTTTGGTGCTTCCAGCTTTTCAAGGACCCAAGGTCCTGGCTGTGGGGTCTTAGAGAGACAGTAACAATTTAGATATGGAATACATGAACGTTTTGAGTTACCCTCAACACCCTGGAATAAATGAGTTACTCCTACGAGACCTTCTGCTCAACAGAACACTGGTGAAATGGATTCCCTATACTGCCTGGGATATACAACAACATTCAGAAAGTGATCACAACTAGATTTAAAGAACAAATGGAATAAAGAAATCGGTACTATTGAGGTTAATTCTCAGCTGGATATTGTCAATTAAAAACAATAATATTTTAATTTAAATTTGTCCTCTTTCAAAAGCTACTCTGGTTACATGTGTATCTGTTACATTACAACGTTATTCATCAATTAATTGTTTGTCTTTTAATACCTACTTCCTGTGAAAACTCATATCAGTTATATTTTAGTATGAGTTACATACAAATGGAAAAGGCAGGAGAGGATAAGAGATGCATAAACAGACTCAGATTCTTAACTCTGCTTGAAATGGAAATATTGGTAATTTCACTGCCATTTTTGGATATCATTTCAGTTCTAAGTCTTCCTGATATTTGTCACAGGGCTGCATTATAGAAAATAATTTCAAGCAAATACAAACAGATTCAAAGTTTTACGAAGTGGTGACTTTTTTTTTCTTTAAAAAAACCAAAAAAATCCAGACACTTTTTCTGTATTTGTTTTTGGTAATGAGAACACCTATCTCATTGCTCAGCTTGCCTAAACAATTTTTCTTTAACTCTTTGAACCTTATCTTTCTGATTCAGAGATTTTTAGGATGGAAAAAGAAAAAAAAAGGTAGCAAAACCCCCAAATCCTGAGTTTTTACTTTCTATAAAAGACATTAAAAGAAATCACTTTGAATTGCAACTTTTCATATATTATTTCAAAATGGAAATCATAGCATAAATAGACTTGTTTTTCCTGGAATTTGAGAGTAAAGGAAAAAAAAGGGTAAGTTTTCAATTTTTTACTCTATTTTACAAGGGTGGCTAAGATCATATTGGAATGTTCAAAACTGGTAGCTGACAAAAATTGGTTTTACTAAATAAATTGAAGTATTTGTAAAGGTGTGTTCTTCACATGGAAAATTAAGGTAATTTAGATGGTACTACAGGTATCCTGAGAGAAATTTTATAAGAACATTAAAAAGATATATTAATTAAGAATAAAAATATCTCTTTAGTCAAATTGGTAAACACATTAGATTATGCATGTAAAGGTAATGATGATGTCAGTCCTAAGAAACCAGTTCCACTAAATAAGTGTAATCTTCATTGTTGTTAAACATTTAATGCCAGAGTTTTCAAGGTTACCTAGGACCATCTGAACAAGATAGTTAGGTGTGCAGCAATGGCAAATTCCTCATGCAGTACTTGTTTTGGTGGCTTGTGAAAATGCTTTCTTTGGTTTCATTTTCAAGTAAAAAGTATTTATATTAAAAAAATCCAAAACCATATATGAAGAGGGAGATTTTTCAAGCTTGTTCTTTTTATGGGAAGCTACAGTTTCTCCCGCCTAACTCTAAGGAGTCACAGAACTGCTTTTACATTGCCATGAAAGCTCAGAAAGAGGGAGTGGGAAGGCCTGTAAGCATTGTGACTCCATCCTCTGTGTTACAGGGGAGGTGGTGGTGGGCTGGATGTGTATGAACAAAATTGATCCCAGGGATAAAATTCTTCACAGACTTCTCCAAGGTTATCCTTCCCCCATGCTGTTTTTCAGGAACTGCTCTATCATGGGTCTTTTCCCATAGGCTGCAATCCTTTGAGGAATGGATTGCCCCCAGCATTCCCACAGACAGCAGCTCCTGCCAGAAAACCTTCTCCTGCATGGTCTCCCTTCAGAGGGCTGCAGTTCCTGCCAGGAACTCCAGTGTGGGCTTGCTGCAGACTGCCGCTCCTTTCAGGGTGTGTCCACCTGCTGCAGGGTCCTCCTCTTGCCTCGGGGGTATAGCCTGCTTCACCATGGTCTGAAGGGAAACCTCTCCTCCAGTGTCTGGAGCACTTCTTCTCCTCCTTTTTGACTGAACTTGATGTCTGCAGAACTGTTTACCTTATGTGTTTCTTCTGTTTTACACAGCTTCTTGTGCATCAGTTTGTACACTTTCTTAAATACCTTATCACCGAAGTGCCACTGGAGTTGTTGATGGGCTCAGCTTTGGCCAGTGGTAGGTTTATTTTGGGGTCACCTAAAAAGAGCTGTTTCCAACCCAAAGGTCACTCATGGTGGTCATGCCTATTTAATAGTGGATTTTGCATACATGTACATGCAAAAAATACAGCCCTAAATTAAAAGTGGGGACTTTAGGCACGCAGAGACTTTTTGTGTTTCTTCTGTGTTTCATTCTTAATTTTCCCCCTTCATGTTATGAGGTTGTTTGAAAATACAGTTTCAGATTTATTTTTAAAATAAAAGCAGTCCAGTCCTGTTTTTAGCAGAGGATTATTGAAGTTAGAAGGCATCCCTTGAGGTCACCTAGTCAAACCATCTGCTCAGCAGAACAGCTATTACAGTTTGACAAGGAATGTGTAGAATCAGGCTTTGAATATCTGCAAGAATGAAGATACCACAGTCTCTCTGAACAGATGTGCCGTGTTTGACCTACCTCACAGTAAAAGTAGTTTTTTCTTTTCAGATGGAATTTCAAGGTGTATTAATTTGTGCCTGCTACCTCTTGTCCTTATAATTTATCATACCTAAAAGAGCAAATAATGAAGCAGACATCTTAAGTAATTTAAGAGTTACTGTCAAATATGTAATGTGTTTTCAACGCAGAAAGAGAGGCTGTCTCTCAAACTGATAGAAGTTTCTTACTGTAAAATCTTCCTGCCAGGTCACAGAAAAGTACAAGGACATTGCAAAATTAATCAATCCAGATTTTCACTGTCGTGTCTTTGCTTCTCTAAGTTTGAGAGATACTTTTTTCTTTCTAAAGTTCTAAGTCAGCTATTGACAGAGGAAGGAGGCATATTTAGAATGCTTACCTTGGCCCAAGCCCAAAGAGGCTGTTTTGGCTAGATTATAGCCCCATTAACATAACTGCCTGTAAAATCATTTGACTTGGCTAATGTCTCTGATTCCAAGGTCTGAGAATGTCTAAACTCATTTCTAAATATTGCAAAAGTTAATTAACTTTATAGTCTGAGTTGAATGTCTATTAAAATGGATAGAGCTGGATTACTGTTTGGATATAAAATGATATAATTAGTGTTGCTGAAATGTAGATTGTAAATCAGCTAGATGAAATCCTGAGAAAATATGACACTAGAAGAATTCTTTAATAGTTTTTTCTTTAAGAGTAATTACAGAAAAGAGTACTCATGTTTCTGACATTGAGGGAAAAAGCTGCTCATCCTAATAATATTTTTCCTTTCACTCCCCATTAATTTGCTGCAGATGGATCATAAATTTATGAGGAATCTTCATACAGCCTAAACTGACCTTGAACTGCGTCATAATTATTCCATATTATATTGATAACAAATTTTTTGCTTTGAGATTTTAAAACGTTCTGGCATAATTAATGAAAGAAAACTATACTTTGACTCATTATCACTGTTTTGTACGGGAAACTCAAAAAACGAGGTTAAATGCCCTGCCAACTGATCCTGTTTAGTCAAGAATTCCTAAGAGGCAGTTATTCAGCAAACCAATTTCCACCACATCTGATTATTATTCATCTCTACATATGCATTGATTTTTGTGAAGAACTTGCACAGTCTGCAATGAGCAAAGTGAAACAATTCAAAGACAGCTAAGTTAGTGAAAAATGAACTAGATTTGGTATTGGAACAATATAATCACATTGTCTGGCTGCTTCTGGGAAACCCAGCAGAGCTTTGTATTGTGTTGTACTGTATTGAGTTGGATTATTCTCTTGCTGTGAGCTGGCTGCCACAGATGACTCAAGAGAAAAATGTACAATTTAGTTTGGAGTTACCCACAGAAACAAGTCAATTTCATAGATATAGTTCATAGGAGATGAAGGACTTCAGCAGTGTATTTAACAGATATATTTATTTGCTTATTTTAAGTTTAGAGTATTGAGGAAGAGCTGCATAACAACCATCATAGTTTGATCTATAAAAATGAGTAATAAAGACAGAGATCATGTTTCCTACTATAATAACCAAGACAATAAAGTATTGGTATGAATCACATTAAACGTGGTGGATATAGGCTCGACTAACATGTACTAACCACTCTTTGTTCTTCAGGGAGAAAAGCTTCTACTTCACCATCTTCAGCAAAAGCAGTGCCATTCATCACACCAAAAGAATAACAGCAAGATAGAAGGACTAGATGCAGAGCCCATTAATTAAGTAAAGTATTACTTTACTTTGACTAGAGGAAACTTTGATTTCAATTGGTTTCTGCACACTAATACATTTCCTAAAACTACTATAAATTTTTATGGATGGATTACTTTATTTGAAGAGCTCACAGTGAATTACGATTTGTACAAGGCTTTGCTCTCTGAGACTTAATGTGTGTTTCTCTCTCTGTTGAACCAGACTTCATAAAGGTTCTCCAGAGGTGCTAGGCATCATTAAGGACAGAAGTAAGCTCTTCTCTCTTTCACTGAAATACTATATTTATTGCTTCAATGTAGTAATGTGAGTGTGCTTTTTTTTTTCTCTTTGATTTTCACTCTCTATACCTGGCCCCTAATTATGGAATTAGAAAGGATGACCTTAGGAATGCTTCCAAATGAAAAATAATTCATATTTTATTCTGTGCCAATATTCCCCTGAAAAATTAAAATATATAAATTTAAAATACCAGGCAGTCAAAACAAACTGGAAACCACATACTTTATCAAAAGACTTATTTCAAAATCTGAGCGCTTTGTGTGACTTATTATTTATGTGGAGCTAAGTCAATTTACAGGAGTAAGTACCCTATGAGGGCTGCACATTTTAGAACTGTTCTCACAGTTCTTCTGCCTGCAATTTTAGAAAAAGAGAGTTTGCAAACCTACTAATGGTGGGGAAAAACTCCACAAAGTCTACAGACAGCTACAAGCCATTTATATCAGAATACCAAGAAAGAGCCTTTAAAACTCAACTGTAAAGCAGTACTTCTTTCCTCCTTTTCAGTCTGTCCAGAGAAACAATCTGTCCAGTCTGTCCTCCATCTACTGGGATTTTATGCTTTTATGGGCTGAGGACTATGCTGGAATTTAAAATATCTCATGATCTTCACCATCTGAGGACACTATGATCTGTATAGGTCAAACACCAGCATCAGAAAGATATTGCAAGGCTATTTTCCTGGCTTTGTGCTCTCTTAAGAAAAATTCCCCGAACCCAGAAAAATGGTTATGCCTCCTCCTTTTCTGCCTCTGAGATGAAAAGTTAATACCACAACTTTTCTAGGCACTGGAGACCTTCCCAGACTTTGGGGTATTCATTCGATGCTCAGTTTACACTCACAGATTCCAACTTGTACACCAGTTTTGTCAGCTCTGTCATGAATATCCAATAGCTGAACAAAGAGGAGAACCAGCTGGAAGACATTTGGAGGCAGTCCGTATTCTGGATACAATCTAGCCTATCCTCCTAGCACTTTTGATAAACATATCTGAAGCTGGCAAGCATATTTCAGTTTTACCATTCAGAGAGCTCACTGAACTTGAATGGAAGTGTTAGCTTTGATGGCTTGGATTTTAAGTACAGACCTATCACATCACAGAATCATCCAGATATTACAATACACAGAATATAAAGGTGGGACCGGATCAGAAGTGTATAGTAACATTTTTAGACTTAAATTATCTGCTTCTTTAAGCAGAAGAAGAATGACTAGTAGAAGAGATTATCTGTTTCTTTCCTTTCATGGTAATAAAACCTGAATGTAATGTTTGAAAGAAGCAGTGTTCTAGGTAGGATTTTGGTGAGATATATTTTATTTTTTATTAGGCTTTTATTTTACATGTACTTAGATTTCTGTAATTGTTTTTTTGTTTGTTTTGAATTTTTTTTGACAGCTTAATACCAATTCCTTTTCTAGAGCCTCGTTCACATTAATGCAATTCAGTTGAAGAGGCAAAGCTTCAGAGGCAGATAGTCTAATAAATCCAGAAGTAATATTGGTGCAGCTTTTGTATATGTGTTCCATCACTCAGTTTATAATTTTGTCTTACTTGTAAAGTTCGTTTCTAGTTTGTTTCTATTACTTATGGCTCGAGATTTTAATTGCATAGTATATAATTTTTTGACCAAAACTTACATTTTTTAGCTTAAAAAGGACATTCCAGCACAGTGATAGCTTTATGTAATCTCCTTTTCCTGGATAATTTATGCACATTCCTCTGATTTAACAAAAAAACCCCATCTTCATAGTGTAGTAATGACTCCAGGTGCAACAAGGTAGATGTAAGATTTGTATTATATTTTATTTTATGACATTTACTTTTTACTGTACTAATTGATCTTGCCTAATTTTACAATGTTTCTTTCCATCAATGAATCATCTTATCATAGTTCCTTCCTAAATAGCAATTAGTAGTGTGAGATAAAACATGCAATGGATTTTTAAAATCAAACTCCTCATCCTTCCTCTATGAAATAGAAAATTCATTGAAAGTAATTATAATGTTATAGTATACCAGAACCAATATAGTAGAGGATGGATAATTTGATTAAACTAGTTAAACAAATCTTGCTATTTGTAATACAGATGGAATTTACAAGCTCACATGACTGTCCAAGAGAAAAACACTAGGATTTGATTAATGACCCATGTTCTTTGTTACAAGAACAAAACTGTCTTGTAATAGAGTAAAGACACAGTATAGTCAGGTTTTCAGATATTGTGATTTTTAGTCCTCTTGTGTGTGTAACAAAGTGACTCCTTACACAAGAATGAAGCTGAGGGAATCATATTACACTTTTCCTGCCTACAAAAGAAGTCATACTAATGCAGGATATCTGGAAATAAAAACCATAAAGTATAACATGCTCTCCCCTTACTATACCCACTGATTTGACCCTCAGCATTATTTTTAAGCAACTTTGTACCCAGTACAGAGCACTTGATTTATACTGTGTTTTGTGCTGCAAATAAAAATGCAGTAATTCTACACAAAAATGGCAGGTTGGTATCTATTTACTTGTATTGGTTGACCACACAAGATGAAACATTGCATTCCACAAGAGAATATCATGGATAATCATTTTTTCTGTTAGTAAAATAAGGAGGTCAGGGAAGCATTTCTCTATTTTCCTATTTCTCTATTCCAGCTAAGTGTTCATTGTGAACTTCAACAAATGATCCAAGTAAGGCGCTTTAATTTAGAAGAGTTTACTTCATCTGTAATTTTACACAACATCAAATTTAAATGTGTTATCCTATCATAATTTCCATTCATGTTTAGGTTCTGTGATCTAGAAACAGAACTACCTAACATCATAAATAAGATTTCTTCTAGGCTTTGCTGTCAGATATATTCTGATGGACAGATTACACAGCATAAACCTTCCCCAATGTAAGATGCTGCAGTACTGCAGCTAACATTGCAGTACTGATATTGATAGTAGTTCAAGATTAAATGTTCTCATTGTCAGTGATGGACAGTGAGGACCTCAGTTTCAATAATCTTCTGCCAACATCTGAGAGTAATGAGCTCTGGTGACAGTCCAATGGCAGGAGTATAAACAGTAGTTTTATACCTTCCATAACATGTGCAATTCTGTGTCTGGTTGCATGTTTTTGCAATTAAATATACAAAGTATATGTGATCAAATATACCCAAGTAATCTACTAAAATTCAAGCTAAATATAACCCCCCCCCCCCAGTCTTAACATTTCTTACAGTTTAACATCTGACCACAATGTTTGTGGATTTAAACCATGAACATTGTCTTTTATTCTGTAACTAATGTTCCTTTCTGTCAACTGCAACCTCTCATAAAAAGGAAAGATTGGAGAGCTTGATGCCTTCAGCACTTATAATTCTGACCTTCACTGTTTTCAACCAAAAAATCAGTATCTTTCTTATTTAGTTATTTTAAACCCCAAGTTGCATCTCTGAAAGAAGGGTGTATGAGGGAAGAACTTATGCATAAAATCTACACTGATGACTCAAAATGAAAAGTTTTCATGGCCTGGTAAACCAGAGCTGTAACAGGAGTTTAGAACTCAGGTGCTCACTCCTGATTATCAAACTCCTGTTCTTCCGTGTATGGGAAACTAATTAAATTTCTCAACTCAAAAAGCCATTAGGATAGTAAATGTAGTACTTCAAATATGTTTGTAATTAATTTGTTCAGTGTTTGATTTATTTATAAAGATAAAAATACGTGGAGGAGGTGATACTCTGTGTGAACTCTGTCTAACTGCTATGTAAACAAAAGAGTTGATATGTAATGTTTATCTCTTCTGCATCCCTTTTATGCAGCAGTAGCAGCATCCTAGTGCAGTGAGTATACAGTAAGACCTTTGACAGTAGAGGCATGTGTAACCATTCACACTAAAGGCTCTGTGAGAAATTAGCCACCTCTGCCAGTAAAACAAGCTGTACCTTTCACCCTGCCTCACTGCCTGAAGTAGCTGCCCAAGTCCAGTGACCTCCTGCACATGAAAATTTATTTTGTTTCTTCTGTTATGGTTCTTCTGAGGGATAGGATTTAATTCCTTTCACTTTTAACATGCAAAGAAACAGTTTACTTCTGCAGCTGGGAGAGGAAATTGCTTGTTTATTTGGACAGCCTTGAGGGATGCAATGAAATTAGTGCAGCAATTTGCAATAACCTTAGGCGAATACATGCCACCAAAGATTGCTAAGTACAATACACTTTAATTGGAACCCTCCAGCTTCCAGGACACTGTCTAAATCATAGATGCTAGAAACAAATGGCACAGAACAGGTTATAGACAAAATACCATAAAGTGATCAGACCATCCCCCTAACTACTCTCTACATTGAATCATTATGATTGCAATGAATAATTCACATTTCTACTCTGGTCTGATAATTCTGTGATCAAAATATGTTGTGGAGGTAGCTCTTGGGACTTTTCTGAAACAAAACTTAAAATCATGAAAAGCTGAACATCATAGCTGGGATTTTTTAGTGTAAGGCTCACATTTTGCTTACAAATACAAGGTAGGATATATACTGAAGTTGTGATGGCTAATCATATATAGCCCATGTTCAAAATATTCGTGGTGCTGAAAAGTAGTACATTTGCCAGTTCTAAAGATTCAAAACGCATTGATCAGGACAAAGAAAATATTGAAAGTTCAAAAAAAGGTGAAGGAAAAATGTGAGTTTTGAATGCTTTTTATTAGCATTCCATATTTTAAATCGCAAGTCACATTTTTAAACTTTCACCTAATCTCTAGGGATTTAAAGTATCATTTTAGATATGTTTCTGCTGACTTCTGGAGCTGGGATATTACGAAAGCCACTTGATATTCCAAGATTTGGGGAGGAGATTATGTGAATTTCCAAGTTCTAACAGTATCTCCTGTTTCAGGCAACATAGAAATGTGTCTCAATATGTGAAAAAGATGTCTAAACCAGTAAGAGACACATCAAAATATATTTCTGGAAAACAGGGATAACATGTAAGTAAGACGTGCCACATGTTGAACTGATCTGTGCCATCACAGGAGCAGTTCTCTCTTCCAGACATGATTTGGGACTATAAACTTACAAGTCAAACAAACTCCTGATTTTCAAAGTAGCATTATTGTCAAGGTATATTTCTCTCAAACCCACCTGCTTATCATGTCTTACAATGTAGATGTTAATGTGTCATAAATCACAGAGGACTAGGGAAGCACAAGACACGAGTGAGAGAATACATTCTATCTGTTTCTACTGTTAACATAGCAACCTACAGAAGGATAAGTTGAATTTTCTGACATATATTGCAAAACAAAGCCTTAATTCTTTGTTAGGATTATTACTAGAAAATGCAAAGCGGGAAAGAAAACTGCGTGGAAAATATTTTGTCTTGATATGAATGATAATAAGGTTCATGTAAGCAGAAACTCAGTCAGTGTGAAGAGTATCTAATTCTGGTTGGATATGATCACATCACAAGTCATGCTATTAATGCCTTAAGTAGAGGCTTTACTAGTAGTGCCAAGGTAGAGGCCTTGTCAAGTCTCCAAATGGAAGGAATGATGTGTTAGGTTTTAGCTTTCATATTTTCCAGATTCTGTTCTGGATTAATATATAACTCTGAACTTCATATAAAATGTTAGCAAGTTCTGTTCACAGCTTAGTTAGACAAAACAATCCTTCTCCAGCCCAAGAACCAAGGACACCATTGCAGCTTCAGGCCCAAAAATCGTAAACAATGGTGAATTGAAGAGGGCAAACTTGAAGCTGTAACTGGACAATTAACCCCAATAGGTAAATGGACCAAAACTTATAAAAGTGTGAAACCTCGTGACCTGGTGTCCATCTTTGGTGTTGTTCCAGCCAGGCTCTTGTGCTGCCCAAGGGGTATCCTTTGAAGGCCTTTTAATGGATACCTACTTCATTCCTGTAGCACTGTCTAGCCTCTGTTCTAGGTAGCCTCTCAAGGCATCACTATGTCACTTGCTACAGGTGGAACCACAGCTGGGACAAGGCACAATGTTTTTGAAAATCACACACTATGTCCTAAATTCTTACTGGCTAAAATGCTATTTCTACATGAAAGAGGTTTCAAGGATGTAACTCTGTCTGTATGCTGTGGCTTATGTTTAGATTGATTTTAGATGAGGAAATGGTACAATCTTTGGATCAAAATAGATTAGATTAATCCAGTTCAAGGATAAATATTTTCAGTGAAAGACAAATGTGCCTCGTGATGTTTGCATTTCTCAAAGAGAAATATTTTGTTTAAATATTAAATAGAAGGGAGGTTCAAACTGTAGGTTGTGTTGTCCTTGCCTGTGAATGACTGTCTCCTAAGGTCTTTAATTAAATTTTTTTTTGTTTGGAAATGAATGTGGCATAGCAAATTATGTAGATTTGATCACATCTCCCAAAAGATGGGAGAGACCATTGTCTGAGTGCTAGAAGAAGAGCTGTCCAATCACTGATATTATCAGAATAAATGTGTAAATGTCTGAAATAAGCTTATAGTACCTTTTAGGAGACAGCTTTGGATGTTAACCAGTGTGGAGCTAGAGTAATCTTTCAAGATCTGAAGAATGAGTGGCAGGTTTTCAGATACTAATGCAATATTTACAAAATATGCATATTTATTAGATGAAGATAGAACCAACATGGGTTTTATCCCTCAAAAACAACAATGAAGAGTATTTTTTTCATAGTCACTACTAATTTTCACGTGCATCTTATGTGTATTCTCTTCCTTTCTTTTTCCCTTCCCTCCCATATCTGTGTTAGGAGCACTCTCTCATGCTGATATGTTCCAGGCTTATTAGGAGTAACTTATAAGTAATGTCTTAGTAAAATATTAAGAAAAATTGAATTCCATTATATGTCATGTCACAGAATATTCTGAGTTGGAAGGGACCAACAAAGACCATAGGTTTCAACCCCTGGCCCTTCACAGAACAACCCTAAAAATCACATAATGTGCCTAAAAATGTCCAAGATAGTCTTGAAATCTGTCAGGCTTGGTTCTGTGACCACTTCCCTGGGGAGCCTGTTCCAGTGCCCAACCACCCTCCAGGTGAAAAATCTTTTCCTGGTATCAAGCCTACTCCTGCCCTGACAGAGCTTCAGCCTATTCCCTCAGGTCCTGTAACTGGGCACCACAGAGAAGAGATCAGTGATCATCCTTCCTCTTTCCCTCATGAGGAAGCTGTAACTGCAACAAGGTCTGTCCTCAATCTCCTATTCCTCAGACTGAATAAGTCAAGTGATCTCAACAACTCCTCACGCAGCTTTCCCTCAAGGGCCTTGACCATCTTTCTTGCCCTTTTCTGGACACTCTCTAACAGCTTAATGTCTCTTTTATATTGTGGCACCCAAAACTGCCTCCAGAATCTGAGATGAAGCAGCCCCATCTCAGAGCAGAGCAGGACAATCCCCTCCCTTTCCCAGCTGTGATGCTGTGGCTGATGCACCCCAGGACAGGGCTGGCCCTCCTGGCTGTCAGAGCCCTGCTGACCCATGTTCAATTTGCCATGACAAGGCCTCCAGGTGCCTTCCTGCAGTGCTGGTCTCCAGGCTCTCATTACCCAGCCTGTTTAGGGTGCCTTGCACCAGGTGCATCTGGCACTTGCCATTTTTAAACTTCATATGATTATTTTGGTTGGACATAAGGAATTTCTTAAGTGAAAGGACTGTCAAGCGCAGGAATGTACTGTCCAGAGAGGTGGTGGAATCACCATTCCTGCAATAATTCCTGAAATGACTAGATGACATTTAGTGCTGTGGTTTTTAGAAGAAGTGTTGATTGATCAAAGGTTGGGCTCAGTGACCCTGGAGGTCTTTTCCAACCTTAATTATTCTGTGATTCTATACTGAGTGATTATCCATCTCTTTTATTTGTCTAGGTGTCTGCAAGCTCTCTCTTCCTTCAAGAGAGTCAAGAGCTCCTTCTAATTTAGTATCATCAGCACACATATTTAGTATATCTCTGAGTCCTGCATCCAAGTAATTTATAAAAGGAGTTGAAGAGAACTGCTCCTAAAATGGAGCCTGGAGGAAACCTAGAGCACTAGGTTGATGTAACCACATTCACTTCAAAGGAGTTAAAAAGTCAAAAGCGTTAAGAAACACTTTGCAATTTAAAGATGGATTATGGAAGTGTTAATTGGAAGTGATCAAGTTGAAATTAGATATAGGTGTACAACTCAACTCATATATTTTCTGTCTTGACAATAACCTCTCTTTTTTGAGTATGTGTTGACATGACTACCAAAATATTCTCTGGTTTTCTTCATAGTTTCAAAAATTTTTCTTCTACTGATTCACTCTACCTCACCAGGTTCTGTGAAAAATCACAATTTCAGAGGACATAAAATGGCTACTATTAGTTAAAATTTAATTTCACGATTGTCATTTGCATATGAAAATTTGGAAGTTATTATTTTAATTTCTTTCAAGAAATTATAGAAAAAATATCTTTTATGTAACATCATTACCATTCTTTCTGTGATCCAGAAGAAAACTGGGATACTGTCTAAAAGACTTACTGAATAAAATTAAAATACGATGCATCAGTAAAGATGTGAATAAGTATTGATACTTTATGACTGGTCTATAATTTGATAGGTTTAGAATTTGGTTTTATGAAATATCATGTAGGTGGCAGAAAGAAAATAATTCCAGTTTACAGAACACCATGCACTGATTTATATTGTCTTTATGTTTTGTTAATAATGTATCAGCTAGTTTCCAGAAGCCATATGATGTGTAAGGCAATTTCTTGCATTGTATCCTTCCTCTCACCCAAGAAGTTTCCTTTAGTTGGTCTAAATTATCCCTTAGGCCAAGAGTGTAAATGTCACATAATGAACTGGCTCAGCTTAGTCCAGCAATAATGCTAAAGAACGCAGTTGTACCCTTTGTCAAAGCACCTGATTCTGCCACGTGTCTGCCACTTGAATTATCCTGTGGATGAAAATCAGGGCACCATTTTCCTCTAGAGGAGTGTTTAGATGGAGTCTACGAAGAGGGCATCCTGTTCTTATGTATGCAGCATGATGAATGACATCAGAATGATGCAATTCTGCTGAAGGCAATGGGATTATAATGGGTTGGTATCCAAATATTACAACTTTAGCTTTGGAATGAATATTAATAATTACCATTCACATGCTGTACAGCACTGAGAACATAAAGTGATGTCACTTTAATGTTACCTCTTTTGCTGGCCTTAGTGTCTGATGAGCAGGTTCTCCAGTGCAATATTGTGCACACAAAAAACCCAGTATGTGAATAGTCCCTTATGACAGAGACATTACTCTTTCCCCAGGCCAATCTTTATAGGCTTATAAGTCCTGACTATAAAGCTGAAACGCTTGACAGCCCTGCCTAACTGAGCATCCAGGTCCCATAGTTCTTGAAATCCAGCTTAAATGTCTCATCTAAACCCAATAAAGTGTTAGCATGTTTTATAATGGGGGAGCTGGTGATTAAGGTAAGCTAAATAAATTTTGCTCTGAATCTTACTTTGAAAGATGAACCAGAGCTGCTCAAGAAGCTGCATGTGCTGCTTATAAGCCATAGTTTAACCAATTGTGCAATAAGGTGCTCAGACTGATTTGCACTCAAGCAAAAGACAGATTGGCAAATCTAAGCTAAACTAATGAAATTGATAAATAGACCCAATAAAAGGTATTTTACATACACATACATGTACATATATAATTTTTAAATATATTGGAAAAAATATTTTCATTATCAATTACTATGAGGATTTATGCTTAAATAACTGTAATAATTTAATGTACAGAGCTATTTTGATCCATGTATCATGGCACTGCACAGCCTCGCATGAGAAATCACTTCACATATTTGATAGGGTATCCATTCCAAGCACTACTGAAATTACAAGAAGGTTACTTAATGGAGAAAGTATTTAATTCTGCATATGAATGATTGTATAAGCAAAGAAAAATACTGATTTTTTTCTTGAATTACTTCTGATATCTGACTGAGCCTGCCAAATGTTAACTAATCTGTACTTTCTAATAGTGTAACAAAATTAAGATTTTCAGCTAATTTTCTTAGTTACCCTGAAACCCTTTTTCCATGTTCACACAGTTCTGTGAAATGTCTCTGCTTCTGGCAGTCTCTTCTATTTACAGTGCTGGTGTTTTGTGGAGATAGACACCTTCTTTAGCATGTAGATAAGATTTAAAAAGTAGCAGAGGGCACAGAGATTCTAGACGCTATGAGGTATTAAGGTAATTCCATGCCTAGAACCAATTGATGCAACTTCTAAGGATAATTGAAACAGCCTTCCTCCTTCAGAGCTTTTCTGTTTTTTCCTTTTAAAAGACTGGAATTAACTGTGAGGACACATTTCTCTGCCTCAAGAGCTCTTGATTGTTGTATGCTGTTGTTGTTTTTTTTTCTTAGCTTTGTAGGGATGCCTGGAATGTTTTCTTTCAGATTATATTGCTTCTAAGGAAATCAACAATTTTCCTTAGAGGTAGCATGTGATATCATCGTGATTCCTGTACTACTTAAAGGGGTTGTTGCCTTTTGAAATGCTTCCCTATATTTTCGTCCTGATTTCCTGAGTGTAAATTCTGATCTGGAAAAAAATTATTTCTTCAAAGACTCCTGAAAAGATTATCACTATTCCTCCTTTATGGTATTCAAAGACTCCTTTTAATGCACCCAATCTACTGTGGGTATTCAGTCATGTTAATGTGGTAACACAGAAATATATACTCACAAAGATGAGCATTCAATGTGTGAGAACCTGTTATGTGAGAACAGGCATATTGTTACTCTACTTAATGAACCAGTCCTTGAGATGATACTGGGCCAGCCAAGGTTAAGAGTATGCATTTGAATTTCTAAACAGTAAAAACATAATAAAGTTCAGATGCAGAAAGAAATGGCAAAAAATTATATTGAAAAAGAGTCTCAAATAAGCCCAGAAGCTTGCCTGTGTTCTAGAAAATCTGATAATTTGTGTTAAATCCTGCTTTCCAGTTTTAGTGGTGGCATCTGTTAGTAACATACTTTTTTCTATTTTCCCAATAAGTTGCATTCACAGACAATAGCTCTCCAGTTTGTGTATATGTGCTTCTGTGCATGGGTGGGTGGAACATGTAAACAATGCATTCTTAAAAGTATCACATGATTTCTCTCTTGTTATTTATTTATAATTATGCATTGCATAATCTATATATGCTTGCATGTAATATATATTTCTGTGTAGGATTATTTTTATGTCTGGAGCCTTTTGTTCAAGTCTGTGCTGAATTTCTGTAATGAAGTCCCACATAACAATAGATTGGCACTGAAGAAAACATTCATGTGATGGAGCACCGCACTTCACAGAGTTCCTTAATGATCTAATGAAAATCAGAATCACATGGGAATGTATGAGACTACAACCTCATTTGTAACTATAGACAAGATCAAGTATTTAAGGCATCAGGGGATGCCTTCTGCAAAATTCTATAAGGTAATGAAATTATGATAATCTTTCTTCATTTGATTATGCTTTAATTTTACTTATTATGGGTGTAACTAGGAATTTAATGTATTGTCTGATGTGGCAAGCAATAATACTTGCAAATGACTCTTGAATTGGTAATCTTCTCCCCCCCTCAAATCAGGCTTTCCTAATGCTTCTATAAAACAAAGGTAAATGGCAGAAATTCCTTCATTATAATGAAAAAATTTATAATGAACTTTCATCTATTTTTTAGGTTATTTACTTTATTTTTAGACGTTTATATTGTTTGCTGCAATTTAATTTATGAGTCCTCTTTTACATATGCACCTCATGACTTTTAGATGTTTGTTCATATAAAGGTGAACTAAAACAGAACCCCTTTTTGTTTCACCTTTGGCAGGAGATGAAAGAATAGTCTCTCCTGCGCTATATCAAATAGCCTTGTCTTTTCTAACATTCTGCCTCACCCAAGGTGATTTCTGATCCTTCTGCAAACTTCTTAATGTCTTCCCTGTATTTCACAGTTACTTTTCTAATGTGTTTTCATACTTTTATGGTACCAATTGTGCCTGTACTTAAGATCCTCCAGTCAATTAAGCAGCTGAACCTTAATAACAGTCTATTAGGACACATCTTGTTTCTGCTAATTTTCAGGGACTGCACTGCCTCTTTTTTACTTTGAAATAATAAAAGGTTTTTCCACTCTCAATTGAAACCAATTACTCAATTTCTGCTTATTTGAACTGACCCAGGATTTTCCCAGAAAATATCTAAGAAGAGTAGTTAACATTTGCCATTCTGAGCATAAAATACTTTGGAAGAGCTCCATGAAATGCAACCTGAAATTTTATTTAGAAAAATGTTGTGCCACACTTATCAGAGCAAATGGTAAAACCCGTGGTTCATTCATAGATGTACTGTTGAGAACAAAACTCGCTAAATTACTCATTAACTGATTCTGTGTTTTCTGTCTTCATCTCATCATACCTTGCTATTATGACCCAATTGTTAAAAGAAATGCCTCCTCCTCCTCTTTTAGACCTGGAATTAGAGCCTTCTTTTTTGCCATCTGGGCTTATCTGAAGTTCATCTTCTGGTGGCTTATGAAAATTTCCTTATTTGTCAGTGTTCTGAGAGAATTAATTGTGCTTTTAATTTCTTGCATTTGCCCTACAAGATGCAGTGATAAGAAGATAAAACCACTACTGTCTCACAGCTCTTCTTACACCATAACACTAGCTACACAATCCTATTGTCATTGCAGATCCTTTGGGGAACACAGTGGTTTTTTGCTAAGTGTGTTCATAGATCCTTCTCCTGGCATTTGGGGTTATCTGCAATCATACATCCCTGTTTCACTGGCCTCCTTTCAGGGATAAGCTTTCCATCATTAAGAGGCTGAAATAAACCCAATGAAATAAATAAACAATATAAGATCCATTAAAATAGTTATTTTCATAGTTTTATTTGAATTCTTTTGGATTACTCTAACAAAATAGCAGCAATTATGTATTGTGTTATATGATGCAAAATAATAAAATACCTTGAAAAGTTAGAACTTCAGTTAAGAATTCAGAATTGTATTTTGTATTATTTTATTGTTGTCCCATTATTAGTTATCATTTTATGATTTCTAGATGTATGTATTGTATATTACAGATAAATCAATTTGTATGGGTTTTGTTATTTTATTTTTATTATTGTCCTTAATTAGAAAGTGCTAGAAATATATACCATAGTTAATATATGAGTCATACAACACGGTCTTCTTTAGATTTACAGAAATGTGTGTGTCTGCGTGTGTGTTTATCTATATGAATATCTCTGACATATTTTAAAGAAGTTCCATGTAAAATTGTAAATTACACTGGGATCTCATGATGGTTGGAGCTGGACACATCCTGTGAGATAGCCAAGGTCTAAGAAGGACTTATGATTTCCCAACTGAAATGGTATTAACTATAAATATAATGCAAAGGTTAAATGGCTCACAAAGGCATAGTGAGATATTCACTTAGTTGGTGAATTATTTTCTCACCTTTCAATCAGGCTATCAGTGTCCTTTTCTAAAGCCCAAATAAATATGTTTGCGGCTTATCTGTCTCAGCTGTCTGAATATTTTTGCTTTTTAATTGCCTGAAAAGTCTAAATATCTATGTGAAAATCTAAAGCTTATTCTGAAGTGAGACTATATTGATTAGTTGTATACAATCTTGTATAATTACAGTTTATCTCTAGCAGTAGAAAGCTTTTGCATGCCTAGGCTCCTTCTAAACAAAAGCTCAGGTCATACAGAAGAATTTCAGCCAGAACAGGAAATGAAAGATGTTTTGCTTCCTAAAAACCAAAATAGCAAACAACTAAACTTTAAAACCCACTGTAAATATCCTCCTATGATATATACCAAGATACCATGTCCTATATTCCTTGGTGAAAGCCATGTGAGGCTTTAAAGAAAAAACAATCCAGATATTTTTTTGTGTTCTCTGGTCATGGTTTTCTCAGTCTTGTCATCTGTGTGTCAGCACTGACACACAGGTGGACAAATCTCTTTTATTTTAGCTCAGTGCCCAAAGGCAGAACATAAGAGCAGAGAAACAGCAGACAAGAAAGAATAAATGAGACTCTTTTTTTGCTCAAGGTCTTGGGTCAAATCGGGTTTTTAATCTTTTTGACATTCTTGATATAAAGCAAAAAAAACCCCAGTTTGGTTCTCTTTGCACAAAAAGCAGTTAAATATTTCTTGCCAGTATGTGGACTGTTGCTCAAAAAAGCACTTTATTTTGGTCACCATGCTCCTCTGCCATATTTTACTAATGATGTTTCATTCATTTTTCTCCAATGACACAGAAAATCTGAAAGTGACTTTGAAGGATAGTGGCCTTTATTAGTTCAACATTTCTGCTATCAATGCAGTGCTGCTGTGATGAGAGTACTGCACTTTGATAAAAGTAAAGGTAGATGAAAGGAATGTGATTTAAAATTTTAGTGTCTTTTTAGGAGAAGATTGAAATGCCTATGTATTAAAAGAATAATGTTTTTACTTCAGTCAGATTGTGCTTTTAGAAGTAGAAAGGCAAAGAAGGCTTGAAAGCATCTGCTTGTTTTCCTGCTTCCATAGTTATTGCAATTTTTTAAACTAAAAACAACTAAAACAGTTAGCCTCAAAATAACAAATCCATTTTTTTTTAGGTGGAGCAAAGGTGATGTTCATGTCAGAGAGTTGCTAGTTTCTGAGCTCTTCAGATCTCTGGCTGAATTCTGCTACCAGAAGAAACTGTGCAATAATATAGGAAAAATAATATTGACTAACAGTAAAACTGCAATACATATCAGAATAATGAGATCCTTACCACAAAATTTTACTGTCTTGAAAAAAGGGTGATAAAAAAAAGGATTCAGAACATAGTTATGATAATGATTTGAGTTCAGGAAAGAGTGTCTTATAATGAGAGACTAAAGACACCTCTATTCATTTTGTTTACCAAAAGGTAAGTTAAAATGTTGATCTTGATCACTGCATAACTACATGAAGAAGAGTTTTTGATTTAAAGGCTACTTTCATCTTATAGAAAAAAACTCAAACAACCAAAATCAAACAAGCAGGATCCATTTTTGAGAGAAAACATTAGTCGTTTTTATAGAAATAGACTGCAAAGTTTTAATTTATTGATAGATGAATAGCTTTTATTAGGAATGCAATGGGATTTCATATTTTGAATCCTTTAGATCAATATTGGGTAAATTCCTTAAAAGGCTTTCTAAGTACCAAATGGATCCGTGGGATGTATACTAACAGGAAGGGGAAGATGGAAGAAACCACCCTCCAAAAACCAAACAAATTGCAAAAAATATATAAGATATATATATAACGGGGGATCCATCTAGACTCATAACGGCCACTTCTCAATCAAAACATTTGTCTAAGTTCAAAACTGCTATGTCATTTAGGAATTATGTTTCCACAGACTGCATCAAAGACTAAAGAGAGTAATTTCTAGAATGTAGGGTATTTTATTTGAACACATGGCAAATAAGACAGACTAGGTCTCACTGTCATCATCTCTTCCATGAAGTAAGATACCATTTTCCCCAGCAATCTCTGATTGATATATTACACTGTTTTATGGAAACATGGAAGGGGAGGAAAAAAGGTATTTTGTAGATTTGTCTTGAAACTATCTGGGACAATGTCCTATACAGTATGTACTGTCCAGCAAAACCAGATCATTTTTAATCACCTGCAATTTGACTACTGGGTCATATTATACCCAGAGAAGAGGATAGGGACAAGATGGTCCTGGAGAACACGAGGCTGAGGCTCTCATAGCAGTCTACAGCTTCCTCACAAGGTGTTCAATGACAGCACCCAAGGGAATGGCCTGAAGTTGTGTCAGGGGAGGTTTAGGTTGGATATTAAGAAAAGATTCTTCATCCAGGGGGTGGTCTGGCGCTGGAACAGACTCCCCAGGGAAGCAGTCACAGTACCAGCCTGACTGAGTTCTAGAGGCATTTAGACATCACTCTCAATCACACTGGAGTTCTTGGGGTTATCTTATGCAGGGCTAGGAGTAGAACTTTGATGATCCATGTGGATCCTTTCCACTTCAGGATATTGTATGATTGTACCATACTCATGGCCCCCTTGGCTTTCTGTCCCATACAAAACAGGGTCTGGAAAGTCAGTGAGAATCATGATGCTGACCCTCTGTGTCCAAAGTGTGAAGAGTGAAATCAATCACCCATGACCAGGATTCATCAAAAAGTTGAGGACGATGTGTGAGCCTTCTCCCAGGACAGAGCCACAAGTGCATAGGAGCCTTGTAGATTTGGTGTCATTTACAAATCTGTTATGACCTTATGAACCCCAAATTATTAACCACACTTCTTATCTCTACAGGCTTTTCAGGTCCTGGATAAACTTCATGGAAACTGCAACATTTTATGCTGACGGCTGTCATGATACCAACGAGTTTGAGTTCTTCACCATCCAGGATTTAGGCCAGGAAATCATCCATGATTCTCAGTCTGCACAGTTCTGACTGCCTCATGGCAGATGCTGTTTACACATTTCTGGTACCATATTCTCCTTTTTTGAGGCCCTGCAGGTTATCATGGGTCTCACCTTCAGCTGGCCTGCTGAGAGGTGGAAAACCTGATCAAACAACACAGCTGTGTTGGTCATCACTTGACGTGCTTTGTACAGCCTGTATGAAGGCACGCGGAGGTGGCTCTAGGCAGGGTGGCCACCACTAGGTTCAGCTCCTGCCCTGAAAGTGGAAAAGTGCTCTAAGGGAGTGGAGAAGTGCATAAACCATCTGTGCCCATCTGGTTCAGTGCTAGTTCCATCCAAGAGCCCACAAACACCAGCAGTAATCCACCATGCTGTCAAGCTCCAATAATCAAGAAATACGTTTAAGTTCTCTTCCATCTAAATTTGTCACACATTTGTCAGTCCTTTCTATTCATTCCTTTGTGTTATTTTCTTTAGCCTCCTGTGCTCTCTGCAAGATGCAGGTTGAGCTCTTTACACAGATTATGAAGACATTCTTTATTTGCATTTATTACCCACCGTCATTGTCCTTACAAGTTGAAAAGCTGTGTCTCACCAGGAGGTATGGTTGTCTAATGTTATTGCTCCTCTGTACTCACTTTCCTCTTTTGTCACAGGTCTTTACATGGTTCACAAATAGTGTTTTCTCTATTTTTGGCTGTCATCTTAGTCTTTCCCTAAGACTACAGGTTTTCCAAAGTTTTTTTTTTCTTTTTTCTTCTGCCTTTTTTTTCTTTTTTTTTGTTTTATTTCTTCTCCCCCCATGGAGCTTTGGTTCTTTAGCTTCTTTCTTTGGCTCTTTGTGCCAAAAACACCAAACAGGAACTCTGCAAATGAGGTTCTTGAGAGAGAAGGAAAGGTCACCCTTAAAAGCTGATTTACTTACTGCCTTCTCATCTTTGAGCCATTACATTTTCTACATTTAATTGCTATTCTCTTCATTAAGGGCCTTTTCTGAGCTGTGCTTTCAAACTATTTTGAGGAAAAAACCTTAGATTTATTGAGTTACATATTAATTTACTCTCTCTGTCACCAGTATTTGAAAGGCAGTTGAAATTGTTCACATCTAACATGACTTTAACACTTAGAATTTACTAAACTTTAATTTTTAAATCTTAAACCTTAAATTTTAGTTTTTATCTTCTTTCAAATTTGCTTAAAATGTACATTTAGATCTATAATTATGAAGCTTGTGATGCTTACCAAAGGGTGATTTATCTGTCTAAGTATCTGAGGCTTTTTTTGGACAGAAAAAAAATTGCTGTTTCTCACAAGAGTATTATGTATCCAAAAAATATGAAGAATTCTTCCTCTGCTCTGCAGAAACTCTTTCTTTCTCTGGATAGAAGTAATTTCCTTTCCAATTAATTCGAAGTTCAGGACTAAGGGGAAAATAGACTGTATAATAGCCAAGATCCAGGACATCATATCAGAGAAGGAAGAATGTAACTAGGGAGGAAAGTTGCTCTAAGGTTGCTTTAAAAAATACTCTATTAGGGAACCATTAACATCTTAGACTACACGTGAACTGTGGAACTCTGAGCAATTTTAATCTTGGCTGGTGACTCAAGCCGTGTTGCTACACCCTGCTAAGGAAAGGACACAGATATCACAGAATATTTACCATGTCTCTTGTCTTTGTATGAGTGTGAAGAAACGTGGAACCAAATATAAGGGCCACATTACACAGTACATCCCATTTCTGCCACAAAGCTCCTGGCTTAGATCCCTTTTTGTAAATTGGTCAGAATGTCTTCAATATTTTTTTTTCACTCTGGCTAAAATGAAATTGTCTCTGCTCCAGAGCTCCATTGTTCTCTGAGTATTTGAATTTTCTGAGAAATTAGGTAGAAATCTATACTAATGAGACACTTACAGGCATACATTTCTGGCCTTTATTTTTGCTGGCCTTTTCCTGTTAAAAAGTCTGAAAAAAAAAGTCCAATTTTGTGATACAAGAATTCAGTAACATATGTGGGCAGAAAAATCAGTTTACTATGGCATGAATTACCTCCTCTCTGTTTCCATAATTTTCCATTAAGGTTTAAGTGTTTTGAAATACTTAAACCCTTTGTTTTGCTCTTTTTTTTAAAAAAACCATAGGTCTGAGCAAGGTACAAAAATGCTCCTTTCAAGCATTTTCTACTTTTGTGACCACAGGAGTGTGCTGTTATATCCTTCTGCCACCGGTGATTGATAATAATGTTGAGATGTCGATTGCCTCTACTTGGTTTTGCACCTACATAATATTAAAATTATGCATATTTTTTGTTTAGACAGTTAGGTTTTCCTGAGTGGAAAAAAGGAAAAAAAAACCAAAACGTTTGAGCTGAATGTGTTGCTGTAAGGCAAAAAAAGGCAAGAAAATGATTGATTGGGTGAATATAGAACAAGTGGAGAGATGTGTGTCTTCACGTGTGTAATAGGTTGTGCCAGGAGCTGATGTTGGGTGGGGAAATACAAGGGAGGATGAAAATGTGTTCTATTATCTGGGGTATTTTTGCAATATCAACATGACTGGAAAGGTACCTTAGCAAGCTGTGCTAACGACTCAGAAAACACATGGGTTCAAAGCACTCTTGCTCACCTCATATGCTTGCTATTTGAATGCAGCAAAAGACATTTCAACAATAAAAGCTTTATTAAGATACTTTTAATGATGGGTGCAAGTTCTTATAACAGTTGCAAAATCTGCATACTGAATATTTCTTAGTTTTCATTAATGTTCTTGGTTAGAGGAAATCTTCCTTATTTTGGAGATCTTCTCTATACATTACAATAGCCCAGGCAATCAGTGACAATTTTTAGCAGTCTCTAGTCCCAGTTATTTTGCTACATTCTTTGGCTTGTTTTTCTTCTCATGGAGAACTGTATGTTGTTGCTACATCATGCATAAATTTGTAAAGTAAGGTCTGAGATCTTTGTGGATAGAAAGTTTGCCTTAATTCTGCTAAACTCCCCACTTGCCTCATATCCACAGTCATACTCTGAAAATTTACTCCTTTTTTCATGTCAATGAAATAATTTCATTTAAATTTTCATATCTATAGTTGAATATTACTGGAATTAAAGTATATTTTAAAACAAAAGTACTTCTAAACTGCAATGTATTTACAACATTCAGAAGTCAGAAAATACTTTTAGATTTCTTTTCAGATAGTCCTTTAATACCTCAATTATTATTATAATTTTCTTTGTGTACTCAAAACTTACATTGAGTTTTAGGCACATAAAAAACTCCTGCTGATTTAAGTTACTATCAAAGGTGATTTTGACCTCAAGCTCCATAATTTCTGTTTCTCATTCTTATGACACAAGGTGATTATGACTCAGATTTAGTTCTGTGATTAAACTCACATTGACTACTTAGGGTATAATTTTTCTGCCCAGTTGAAATACCAGTTTCATTCTCTGTCTTCTAAAATTTCTCCTCATTGTTACATTTTAATATGTTCTCCTTTTTATTTCAAATATTTACCTTGCAAGTGTAGTAGATACTGACTTCCTAGCTTTTCTGTTTATTTTTAATTTATTCCATGATTGGCTAAGCTTCCTTTGCTGCATCTGTAAAATGATGTTTGCATAGATCATTATTCATCAATTTAGGTAACTTGCTCAATTAACTGGCATAATTAAAATTCCAGAAATCCCTAAGTAATTATTAAAAGTAAGGTTTCACATTTGTTTTATCTAAACAAAATCTACAAGCCACTAACACAACAGCTGCCAGCACAAGCTCTATCATTAAGGTGCTGCTTTTCTTCCCTTTTAATCCTGAATACTTAACAAAGAGATAGGCCACTACAAAAAAAAAAATCCCAAAACAGCATGTCATGTCATTGCAAACTCAATCAGCTTGTGAAATGGATCATTAAAAATAAATGTTTGGAGAATGACTAATGAGAGATGCACATAGAAACCAGTGTTAGGATTGTAAAAGAAATATCTTTAATGAATGAGATTTTAAACAAAGAATATTATTGCTAAAGCAAAAAATGAAAGCTGTTACTCTGTACTAAAAAAATGTTTTTTCTTTTTAATCCCCCACTGCGGACCTCTACATGCCTTTCAAGGTATGATGGCAGTATCCATTCTAGCTACCTGGTTCCTAACACAGCTGAACTCAAAAAGAAAGCTGAAGAATACATGAGTTTTCACACTGCTGCTACAGCAAAATGTTTACTTACTATCCGCACTCTTGCTTTTGTGATGCAGAATAATACTACTTTTTGTCACATGACATGAGACCTCAGATTTATACATACCATTACAGGAAAGTATGATGATCTCTTTTCAATTTGGTAGGAAAAACATTAAGTAACTTTTTTTAATTTCTACTCTGTCACCTTCAATTTCTTGTCTTTTCCTCTCCAGAGTGACCTCCTGCAATCCAATTTTCTTCCTAGAAGGCACTTAAAGTCATTTGAGGGAGAAGTCGCACATTGCTGCACTGGTTGATAGTAGCAGAAGGATACTGAGCCAATGATATACAGAAAACATTTATCTTTCTTTTATATCTTTTTGTCTGTGGGTTGTTTTTAAATTTAAAATCCTAAATAATGTACCAGCTTAAATGACATAGTCCTACAAGTCTTAAACACTCAGTGGTTCAAAATGAGGTGAAAGTTCAAGATATGTACCAGGTTTTAAAATTTAACCACTACTTATAATGTAAAATGCAGATCTAGAAAGCTTAATTAAGTGTACAGATTTGAAAAACTTCTCAAATGTTATCTTTTGATTGGCAAACCTTTTGATTCGTGATTTTTTTTGATTAAAAGGAGATGTATATTGACCTGGTTGTAGAGAGGGGGGCTTTGGCCTATTCCTCAAAGTAATAGGAAAAGAGAGAACAGCCTCAAGTTGAACCAGGGGAGGTTTAGATTGGATATTGAATAAAAATTCACAGAAAACATTGTGAATAGTTGAAACAGGCTGCCCAGGGCGGTGGTACAGTCATTATCCCTGGAGGTATTTAAAAGATGTATAGCACTTGGAATATGGTTTAGTGGTGGACTTGGTAAGGTTAATGGTAGGACTTGATGATCCTTAAGGTATTTTCCAACCTAAACTACTCTGCAATTCTATACAAAATCTTATAAAATAACATAGGCTATCCTAAGAACTTAAAAATAATTGTAAGTTCTCTAGGTTGCAATCAGTCAAACAAAAAGTCATAGGTGGAGAGACGTTGCTTGTCCTTCTTTTCCTTGTTCCTGTCATTGCTCTTTCCAAGGAAATGTCACACAGATGGAATCAGAAACATTTTCTTCTGCAGAAGATCAAAACAGTGACTACATTGAAAATATCTAACAGACAAGAATGTTAACCTTACATAATACTCATATTCTTTCTAATATTCACTACTGCATATGTGTGTGAAGGAAGAGCAGCGGGTCTGTGAAGAAGTGATAGACCACCTCTGTATAGAAATGTCAAGAATGACACCAAAAAAATGAACTCTGTTAAAGTTCAAATATATTATGTTACTTGTCTTATGCCACAATTTGCCTGTACTTAAAATTTACTATAAATTCATGCTTAATCTTGTGCTTCTAAAATGTTGGGTAGAATGCTAAACTCAGACTGTCAAAAGAAAAAGAGTCTCAAGGTAAAGAAAACAAGACTGTGTGGAATTATCAGAACATGGGAAAATAATGGGAATTCAGTTTCTTTCTGAGCACTACATCTTCTGCAGTTACAGTTTAATTGCTAAGGTAGAAGTAGGTATTTTGTAAGAATAAGGTAGACAAGTTGTTGGAGAACTGTAAGGCTAAATGGAAGTTTTATATATATTTTTAGTGGGATCTAATCTCTCAACAAATTTTGGTGATTTACTGCAAATTAGTAGGTGTTAAACTGATACCTGACTTATCAGCATTTGTGTTTGAAAGCCTGTCTCCTAGTGTGGTAAAAAAGTCCAACCTCGTCACCCAGCTTCTGCTAATTACAATAAGTCAGTCATTCATTCAAAGTAATGATGCAGGCCTTGAAATTTTATGTTTGCCTTTATCATGAGGGCATGAAGGAAGGAAAGGTCATCAACATACAGCATTAAGTGTCTGAAAACCATTTAATGAGGTAGTCTGCATAAAAATTAGTTTTTTTGCATGGACAACGTATAATGTTTATAAGACACATACCGAAGTGATCTTAACTTCTCATAGTGCAGATCCTCAGGTTAATTCATTAAAAATGCTAAACTGTCTGTCTTATGAAACAGAAGGAAAGTCTTAAGAATAAAAATCATGTTTAGGTACCTTCAGGAAAAATCTGGACATCTCATTCATGGCTAGTCTTGAAATTAAGAAGTTAATTACTTACATAAAATTGTCCAGCTTCCTCAAGAGAAGAAGATGGAACTGGAAATGTATACCTTATGCATCCAAGTGTTTCCATATACATCATCTTGGGCCATAGTTAGCTTTGTCCTTTAGGTAATAAAATGATGAACAATGAGAGATGAGGCACAGGTAGGACTGACTGGGAATTTTAAAAAGTTATGATTTAAACCCAGCTGGCAACTAAAGCCACAAAGCAGCTCATTAACTCCCTCCATGAGGGATGAAAAAGAGAATTAGAAGAGGAAAAAAACCAGAACTTGTGAATTGGGATAAAGACAGTGTAATAGGGAAGAAAAGGAAAAACAAAACAAAGCAAAGCAAATCAAAGCAAATGATTCTTTCACTAGGTCTTATGGGCAGGCAGGTGTTCAAGCAGCTCCACAAAAGTGAGGTTCCACCACATGCATCAGTGGCTTTGGAATACAAAAGACATTGTGACTGCGATGAAAGATAATTGGGTCTTTGAGTGTGACCTCGTCCTTCACACAACCTCCCTCTCTCTTTGCATTTTCTCTGATTGGCAATATGAATTGTTCTAAGACAAGAAAGCCAGGTGGGAATTGCAAGTACTGTCTGGATGTTCACATGATTGATAAATTCCAGAGATGCCGGGGTTGTCTGTGATTGTCCGAATGTTTGTGATTGACTTTGGTAAACATTGTCCTGCAAAAGGATGTAAAAATCTGCTGGACACTGGATGAATGATGCCAAGTGGGCAAACTGGACTCCAGTTGTTGCAGGCCACTTCTGGGGGGATCCCCTCCTTAGCAGAAACATTTGCAGTGCATGTCCTGCCCAAAGCAAGGGAGAACTCACTTTGGAATTGGTGAGTTAAAGTGAAATAGTCAGATATGGAAAGAAAATAATGTATTAGCTACATTGGTACTTTGTTTGTTTGTAATTGGGCATTCTATAAGGCCCAAACCTGTATGTTTCTAGCTGAACCTGATTATATTATAAATCTTTAGACCTGCTTATATTATATATTGCATTAAAATATTTAGATACTGTATTAGCAATAAATCTAATCAACCACAGTAAAAGATGGAGAAGGAAAGAATGTGATATGTAAAGTACTTGCAGCACAACTAACTGCTGCTTAAGAGTGTCAGAGACTTACCAAAAGAAAAGGTCAAGACAGAAATTAAGGAAAAAGGGGTCATATGAGAATATAGTCAATTGAAAGAAAGAATAAGGAACTTTAAAGGAAATATAGAAGTTAAAATAGTACATTCAGAGTCGTCAAATTTTCAAGCTAGAACATTGATATTCTTATATCTGTGACCAAGACATTTGGAGTAACACTGAGAACACAGAAAGAATCAGAACAGGAAGAAAAGAGCCTACCCAGACCTATAATTAAACAGACACCACTGCAGTTATGGGTGTTAGAGCAAAGAAAATACACTGCAAATCCATCCCATATACACCCAGAGAGCTTGCAAAACTCCAAGAAAATTGCTCTACAAGTTGTTGTGAGTCACTGGTAATCCTGGCTTTGTATTGTTTGTCCAAAGTCCCCAGTGAAAGTGTCAGAGCTCACAGGAATTCATCCAGTCAAGAGATTTTGCTTAGAGTGACCCTTTTATCCAGGCAAGGCACTAAAGCTGTACTATCTGGGTCACAAAAAATTGTTCTGAAAAGTTACCCAGTGCACAGTGCCAATTCACACACTGAGGTGAGGTATTTCTAACATTATTCTAGATTGTGCAAAGCAGGGTGGTAACCCACAAAAGCATGGCTCCCCAATCATCAAAATATTACACTTTTATATATTTTAACATGGAAAGGCATCAGCATTCACTGGTTAAAAATTGCTTAACTTTCTCATTAACTCATACTCAATCCCCTGTTTTCTTATTATGTCTCTTGCTTCTCATCCTAATTAATCTACATTAACAATTCCTCTCTATATTGGAGTCAGTGGTCCATTTTGAATAGATGGCCAATGAGTCTGTGGTCTTGATCTCCTGCTGCTGGTATTACCTTTATCCCACTTACTACCCAGTAGCTTTATTTCATAAAACCAGTGGCGAAATTCTTATATAAATGATCTCCTTTAATCAGATCAGACAACTGTGATATGACAAATAAACTGGGGTTACTATAAAAATATTTATCTGTACTTCAACATATTGAGTAAACTTTAGCTTGTTTTTAAGAATCTGAAACTTATAAGGATAATATTAAGCTGAAACAGCACTGTGAAATAAGTTATTGGCACTCTCGGTATATAAATGAAAATTTTAAGCCTATTGTTTTTGAATAAAGGACATGATTACTTTTTTCCCTGTACTGAGACAGGAAATAACTTGATGCAGGGAACCACTGTGACTTCTAGAGAATAGAAGTACCTGAGCACCCATCCAAGGATTGTTTGAATAATATAGTGTCACAGAGGTCAAGAGGAGTGTTTGTCTTAGGACACCTCTAGGGGGTAGGGGGGTGAAAATAAGTTCAATGAACCCCCCAGAAATTGAGTTTACTATTTTGTAAAGGTATTAGGTGAAATGTTCTTCTCGGATTTTTTTTTGTCACAGGTTTGGAAGTAAAAGTCATTTCTAATGTAGAACAAAATGGTATTAACTTATTCCACAGTGTTGTTCTTTGATTTTGCTGGAGCTTTAAAAACACTTTGAACTCCTCAGCGAAAAAACTCTATATATGTGTAAAGGATTACCACTGGATTAGCACACAGCAGTCAGCTATGGGAAATAACTAGCATACTAGTGTTGAAACTTTTAAAAGACTTGGTTTTTAGCTATTTTCAATGTTTAACAGTTAAGACTTCCTTTCCTCAAATGGTAGAAAATTAACTAGGAGTGAATGTTAAGGCAACAGCTACATATGGAAGTTGTACTGTGTTCTTTTTGTATACTTTGAGAAAGGTTTTAGAAAGCAGTTTTATTTTTATAATATATGTGTTTCTGTTTGCCTCTGACAACTTGACTTAGAAGTTGATACTCACTATAGTACCGATTGTGACCAGATGCTGCTGCAGTAGAACAAAAAGCAAAGAAAAAGGGAGAAAGCAAACAAAATTGTTCAAGCAAAGCTCTAAGGACCATGGGCAGAACACAGTAAGAGAGTATGAAAAGCAGGTTGGAGAAACAGTGAGTTTTTCTGAAAAACTGAGCAGTGGGGCAAGAATAAAGTGGCTGATCAAGAAATCCATTTCTCACACAGCACCAGTTAGTTAGGAGTAATTTATGCAAGAAAGGTGATGCAAAAATAAAGGGTGAAAAAAGCTAAAATGTCAGCCAAACTACGTGGAAGTAAGAAGCTTCTCAACAGGAAGAACAGGAAATTCACAAATGAAGGGAAGGTAGTATAAAAGCAAAGGAAGTCTTAATTGTTTTTTCTGGATATAACAGGGTAGGAAATCTTAATAATCTAATCATACTAGGAATTCTTGATAGTAATGAAGGCCAATTAAATCTGAGTATGCACACAATAGAACTGGAACCAGACACACTGACAACACAAGCTCTAATTGTGTTTCACAAAACTGTTTATAAACCAAGGAAAATTATTTTGCGTTATTTTCAAAGCAACCTAAAACACAAATGAGCATAGATTCAGAATATGTAAATTTCAAGGCAAGTTAAAAGGTCAAAAACAAACTCTGAACTGCAAATCTGAGCATATGACAGAAACCACTGCTGGCAGATTGCAAAGCATAGTTCAAAGGTTGTCTGGTGGCCTGACGTTTCTGGCAGAGATTTTTGGATAGCCTGAGTTTAAAGCAGCAAAACTCATTGGAAAGCTTACAGGTGACTATCAGATGAAATGGGAGATGAAGACATCCCCCACAGTCAATGACACAATTCCCTCTGATATTCACCACACAAAAAAGTATAAAACACCAGGTCCCCACAGTAAAATAGGAAAGCAGGTGACTGAGTTATTAGAAGATATACTGCTTCCTCTCCTTACCTTTAGCAATTAGAATAAAGACACCTAATTTATTTGCTGTAGAAATCAATGATGTTGACTCCTTGAGGCCCTTGATACCCTTTGTACAGCAATGTATCAGGGGAGGGATGTGCCCCTGCTATTTTAGGAGCTCTCAAGGTCTGGCAGTTTGACTGTCTGTGGTCCCGTCACTTACCTTTTTGCTCCCTCTGGCACAATCTTCCTTTTGATTTCTATTTCATAAGCTGAAAGAAAATGATGAAAAAAATTCTTCTCTATTTTAGCAAAGTCTTTATTTGAGTCTTCTGTAGAATAATGTTTTAATCCCAGGAAAATGTATAACATCTCAGTCACAGATAACTTCCACTTGTCACTTTCTGGATAGCTAAAATGTGAGCTTCATAATCTTGTCGAGCATCAGACAAGATAAAGAATATAAATTTCTTTTGATCTGAGTTTCATCAAGAAAGAAAAGGTTCATCCTGTACATTCAAGGGCACTTGTCAGTTTGCCAACCCCACGGCTTCTTTAGCACAGATTTGCATAGAATTAGACATTGTAAGATACACAACCATGCGACAATTGAAACATTCTTTAAAGTGCATTGAAAAGCTAAATTGAAAATTTATTTGCTCTGGTTTTGGCTGGCATAGAGGTAATTTTCTCCACAGTCACTAGTTACTGTGAGGCTGTGCTTTGCATTTGTGCTGGAAACAGCATTGGTATGCCAGGATATTTCCAGCAATGATGAGATCTACTTTACACAAGAGTCAAAATATTTTCTGTTACTCACACCAGCCCACTATCAAGTTTGCTGTGGGTGTCTGAAAACTGGGAGGGGACACACCTGGGACATCTGACCCCAGCTGACCAAAGAGATATTCATATAATGTCATGCTCACTGAAAAAAGCTGGGGGAAGAAGAAGCAGAGGGAGAGTGTGGGATGTATTTGTGGTGGTGAGAAAGGCATTCAGAGTGGTGGTATTTATCTTCCTGAGTCACTGTTACGTATGGTGGAGCACTGTCTTCCTGGAGATGGCTGAGCACTTGCCTGATCATTGGAGGAAGTGAATTAATTCCTTGGTTTATTTGCTTATATGCATGGATTTTGCTTTATTATTAAAGTCTCTTTATCTAAGCCCATAAATTTTCTCACTATTAATCTCCTGACTCTTTCCTGAGTCTCACTGTGTGTGAGTAAGCACGTGACTGTGTAATTTTTACTCCTACTGACATTATACCAGGACAGCCCACTGGGCACCCAATATGGGACTTGAAGAGTTTGAGATAATGACAGGTTTGGCTGTAACATGCATGTTGAATTCCTAGCTGTTGTTAGTACCATTTAGGTATTAATTAGCAGCTTCCTGTGTTTGCCATGGGGCTCACCTGCCATATGAGAGTAGTGCTTATTAGAGGCTGCTTCTGGCTTTCTCTGGTCACTGTACTGCTGTGCTGCTATGCTCTGTGCTCTGCTGTGGCCAGGAACGCCTGGATAATAGCATGGAGATGTGCCTGGGCTGGCAGATGGCCAGGGCATCAGTGTGGTTTCTGTGCTGCTGTACTGGACAGGCTGGAACTTCCAGTGAAATGGACAATGACCTGTGGATGAGTTCATGTGGGAGCAGGACAGCCAAACGTGTGTGGCTGTGAATAAGTCGGCAGAACAGCAGATGCATCTTGACATATCTGTGGCTGTGGTTGTGTCCGTGCTGCAGCAGGTATACCTCTGATGGGATTTTGGCCCAAGCATAAGTCTCCACTGGAGAAGGTACCCCTCAAAACATCAGTGTGTGCACCATGATGCATCCATGGTTGTGCATGAGATGGTGCTGCAGCACCTCAAAGTATGCGGCTGGGGATAAGGCCCTGAGAGAGCAGGTATTCTCCTCATAACCATGTTCAGTGTTCTGCTTTTTCTTGAACTGAAAGTTTGCAATGTGTTTTGCAAGGAAAACAAACACTTTTTATATCCTGAAATACTTGAAAAAAAAGACAAGCAAGATCCTATCAGCAAGTGTATTGAATAAAAATTCCTTTAAAAAGTGAAGAAGATAGTTACTCAGGACAAAATTCAACCTGGGAAATCTGTCATTAAAGCTGACTATCTTAAGAATGGAATCTATCTGCCAATCCTCTGCTCTAATGGTCAAAATCATTGAACACCTGATCATGTCATTTTCATCCATTAAGACAATTGTTTTTTCTTGGGCAGAGCATGATTACAAGTTCTAATACTATTGTAGGGAGTGATTCAAGAGAGTGAAGATTTTCAGTATTTGTAGTTAAAATAAGATTACTGTATCCACAATTAGCAAATTTAAGAAGTATTCTGATTTTTTGAATCTGGTTTTTTTTGGAGTAGGGTTTAAGTCATGGAGGTCTAAACACTTTCCAAATTATTCAATAATCTCTCAAAAATCAGTTACTCTTGGAAAAACTATATCAGCTACCTACATTTTAAAGATTTTGCTTTTGATAGTCATTCTATATGTTGCAGACGAAACGCATTCCACTGTGAGGAATATTCCATTGGATGCCAATCTACTTATATTTACTTTAGCAACAAATCCTTTGCCTTCTTCTCAAACGTATGAGCGCAATAAAGGGAGCAATCATTTCTATGTCTTAATTTCCTATGCCGTGTTTTCAACTTTTAAGTAAGGGATAGTAAAAATATCCATAACATTCCAGTATTATTTGGTTATGGAAAAAAACCCATATAATTGAACATTTCACCAGTTATAGATAAAATTCACTAATGCTGAAACTGCAGAAACATTACTTCAGTGATTTAATTCTCTTCCTAGTGTGCCTATGATTGGATTTTATTACCTACCAAACTTTGCTTCCAACTGTACCAGTGTGTCTTAATTTCTTTGTAACCTTTGTCTGTCCATCATTAACTTTTATCATGTATCAAAGTCTATTAGCAAATAAAATACATCATTGCCAGAAGGCGATTCTTCTCTCAAGTTGTCTTTAAAACACTGCTTCATTTCTTTTGACATAGGTTTTCTTGAAACTTTTTCCTTCACTACACTCAAGTAATATTGCCTGGGAAATATTGCCTAAGATCAGGAGACCCTGACACCTAAGCATTTTTGTTCATTAGGATGGTTTTCAATAGTATTTGAAGTCCCTTTTGTGTTTCCCATGGGTATCACAGTGGTTTCAATTCTAGCCTTTCCTACTATACTTGCCTTTGATTTTAATATTGTAGCATTACAATACAATTTGAGCTGTGTAAAGTGTTTAGCAGTGTTAATGTGCTTCTGTGTGATGTGATGCATGTTATATTCTTTCTGACTTGATTTTAGAGGTTTATCTGATTTTTTCCCAGCATAGTGTTTTGCTTAAAATTTTTCTCCATCATTTGAACAGTGCTAAAATATTTAGTCACAGCTTTGTGGAAAGATGTATCACGGTAAATTGAGAATTTAGATTATTAGACTGGGAGCCAAACAGCTCTCTGTAGGAGTATGGTTTTAGGAATCTACAGTCTTAAGAATAGATCTAATTGCCTGGAAGCAAGAGATTATGGAAATCTATAAAACATGGAAATAAGCTGGAAAATTTATGTATCAGGATCTAAGTATATGATTTGTAGAATAGGGGTCTTAGTAAAGTTGGCTTTGCATTTTCTTAAACCTTTTATACATCTGGCACTAGAACTCAGTAGTTTTCCCTTAATGGCAATAATCACAATAAAAAATTCTCTTCTGCCTAGCCTGTTAACTGTTTTACCTTGGAATCTGTGCTAATGAATACATTTCTTTACTTCAGGGAATATTTAAAAAGCATTGAGCTGATTTCTTTTTTTATATTGCTCCATAAATTTGATCATCTATATGGGATGACAAGACTGCATAATTTCTTTGAAGTTAATTCATGAAAAGAATTCTTTTTTTAACTGAGTATTAACAGATGATTTCTTAATCTGTGTAAATGACCTGACTTGGAATCCAAGGATGTTGTGTTTATTTGGAACAGGTACATTCTCAGTCTGTAGGATTACTTCAGGTTTGCATTACTGTAGCCTGTGCAAAATGGCAATTAAACACACAACATAACGGAACACTGGAATAGCTTTTTACGAATTTAGCTAGATAGCTTAAAAATTTTGATGCTAACAAACCATACACTAAATACTAAAACATATACAATACTAATTTGTATTTCCCTCACCTTTAAGTATAACAAGGAAATCATCTGAACCTCCTATGAAGACATAAAATTTATAATGTGCAATTATATATTAATAATAGTTAAATAACTATTTTTAGCAGGGGGAAGAATAGTAATAAGCTGAATATTGTTACTATCTTTAATGTAAATAGAACAAACATTTTAACTGGCAGTTAAATGATAGTTTTTCTCACAAATGCTATGTTAACAAGGTATAGGAGAATGAATACACTCTATCAGCAGAGAAGGCGAACAGTGTGAAAAGGGATGATGTTGCCAGCTCACTGCCTAATACATTATTTACAAAAGAGTATTTTAGCCATTTGAAACCTATGGACCTATCTTTACATAATTATATATCCCTGAGATTCGCGTATATGTTCTGATTTTTTTGTAGACAAGTATGAATGAAAATGAAAACTATCAATAGAGATATTGTGTAATTACTATGAGTGTCTGTGGAGTTAAGAAGCCAAGTCTCCAGCAATGAGATTTTGAGATGATGTGAAAGGGACAGAACATCCAAAGGCACCAGGACCAAAGATAATGTACTGAAGAATAGTAGAGGACGGTATGATTTTTGGAGGTTCCTAATGTCTCTCAGATATTATAAGTAATGTGTAAATTATAGTGAATTTAAAATGCAGGATTTGCCTTCCCATTCAGAAAGTTTTGGGTTTTTATGATAGAGTCCTTGAGACAAACAAGTATACTGGGACCTGACAGCATATCCAAACCAGAGGAGACTGTTCTTTGTTTGCAAGCTGGCAAGATTCCTTATGGGAATTTTAAGCAAGGATCAGTGGGACAAGGGTATGATATCAGGAACTGGGAAGGTAGGGGATAGCATGACACTGTTGGAGGGCAGCAATAATGATGGGAACATGCAGGCTGCTCCAGGGAGCACTGAAGGTTTAGGCACATCTGAAATGTGTGTACAACAGTGTGAGAAACAAGAAGGATGAACTGGAAGCATTGATCATTTCCCTGTGATGTCATTAGTATCAGTGAGACTTGGTGGAATCAGCCCCATGATTGGAGTGCTGGAAAGCTAGATCATGTGGGATGGGCTGTGCAGGTAACGTGCAAATATTGCCCTGAATGTAAAGGAGAGGCTTGAATCTAAAGACCTCTGCAATTAGGGAAAAACACTCTTGGTGAAGATTAGAGGGATGGAAAACAAAGGTTTTGTCTCTGCAGATGTCCACTGCCAATAACCAGACCAGGATATTAAAACAGTGGAATTACTCTGTAGGCAATTAGGAAAAAAAAATCTCTGGATTCATAGCCTTTGACCTCTTGAGAGATTTCAAGTTTCCAGATATCAACTGGAAATACCATACTGTTCTGACAAGCAGCTCTGGGAAATTCTCAAATGTTTGAAGGTAATTTCCCATCACAAGTAATCAGTGAGTCAACTACAAAAGGTCCTCTCCTACATTGTCATTTATAAATACAAAAAGACTCAGGAGAGATATGTGATATTTTATCCACAGTGATCAGAATAGAGTTGAATTTAAAATTTTTGGCTAAATAAAAAAGGGTAACCAGAATTTTTACGTTGAGTTTCAAGAGAGGAAACTTTAAGCTGTTCAGGTGTTTAGCAGTGACTCCTGGGAATCTTCATTTGAGGGTTTAAGGATTAACGAGTACTGGTCACTTTTGAAGAAATATAATTTAAAAATAAAAGGAGCAGATTTTAAACTTGTGACATAATGAGATGGACATCCCATTGTGTCCTAGGTCAAAGGAAGCCAAAGACTAGGTTGGCTCAACAGGGAACTCCTTTTGGAACTTATAAGGAAAAAGAGATTTTATGATCTCCAGAAGCAAGATCAGATTTCACAGGCAGACCATAGAGCCCTCATTCACATACACAGGGGAAAAATAAAAAAGATCACATCTCAACTAGACTTGACATTGGCTAGTGTTGGGTCAAATAACAAGAAGGAATTTTTCAAGTTTGTTAGTAGCAGGAGGAGGCCCAAGTAAAACAATGGAACTGTATTTGATGGTAAGTTGCCAAATAGGAATTCAGAAAAAAGTAGATATATTTAACCTTTTTTTCCCTTCAATCTTTAATAATGCTGATACACATTGGGCTGCCTGATTCCCTGAAACAGCAGACCACAACTGCTGGAACAGTGACTTTCCCTTTGTGGACATGACTGCTTTTTCACTTTTCCTATTGCTTTTCTGAGTTTCTGAGAGCAAGGAGTCATGGAAGATGTCAAGGAGGGAGCACAGCCAGGATAGCTGACCTAAGTACCCAAGGAGATATTCCAGGCTATAGAATGTCATGCCCTATATATAAACTGAGGGGGACTGGCTCAGAGGGGCCAATTGCTGCTGAAGGACAGACTGGGCATTTGAGAGTGAGTGATGAGTTTTAGTTTTTTCTTGAGTTTTATTTTTCTGTCTCTTTTTGATATCTCTCCTTTTTTTCACAACTATTATTGTTATTATCCTTGTTTTTGTTGTTGTCATATTTTACTTTAATATTTTTAAACTGCTTTTATCTCAATCTACAACTTTTACCTGCTTACTGGACATCTGCATGGCAGGTAACGCCAGCTGTAGCCAAGCTACACTACCACCAAAGGTGGCTGCTCCCCATAGGCATTTATGATTGTTTTGATCTCAGTTTGTTTCAAATGCAGACATGTTCAAAAATCATGGTCAAATTTTGAGGATTCCTCACAAATCCACTCTGAACACTGAAATGCCTGTGCTTGTTTTATCAGTGATAGACTCAATTTTCTTCATAGTAGCTAGTAGAGGACTATACTTTGGATTTCTACTGAAAATATAGCAAGTTTCATTATTACTGAACACTGCTGAGACAAAGCCAAGGCCTTTTCTGCCCCTCCTACTGCAACACCAGCAAACAGGCTGAGGGAGGAGAACTAGCTGGGTGGGGAGACTGACTGGAAAGCTGGCTTCAAATGACCAAAGAGATATTTCATACCACAAAGTATCAGTTTCAGTATTAAAAATGGGGGAAGAAGAAGAAAAGGGGAGATTCAGAGTTAGAGCAAGTTCATGCAGTTCTTAAAAAGCAAGACAGATAATGATTCTGATGGTTGATTATGAAGAATGATTAGAGAATCAGTTGAACATTGTACTAACATTGATGCTTAAGAGTTTTGATATTTTTTTTTTCATGTACTTTTCCTACATGTAATGACATTAGCCTGGTATAAACAAATAGTTCTGAGGTGTACTTGCAGCTGATTTGCCCTCTCTTCGGCTTCCCTTAAAATTTTCTTAACCCAAATCCCATCTTCTTTTTCTTCAAGCTACTCTTCTAATCAAGAAACCTGTGGTGGCAGAAGGCTATGGAATTCTTTAATTGATATGATCACACTAGGAGCATCCTCTTTTTCTAAGCAAATAGAGTTTTTCTTATATGCCTTCAAATATTGCATTCAATTTGCACAGTAAAAGTATGTGAACACAAGATCCATGCTGGCTCTTCTTTCAGTATGCAGTATGGGGTTTTTTGGAGGCTTTGTGTGAGTACAGTCTTCTATTAAATTGTTATACAATATATGATGTGAAAGCAGAAGGAAAAAATTGAAAAATGGTTTACTCATCAAAAAAGGTAATTTTTAATTATGCATGTGTAGAATTACCAGCTATGGTTTTAATTCCCTTTGTTGTTAGAATATCAGTTTAGTACAAGTAGTAAACATGAAATGGCAGCAGACACTGTTTGAAGAAAGAAGTTCTTAGCATATAAATCCGTAGTGTAAAGGATACAGACATTGAGAACAGATGGTCTGCCAACCATAGAGAATTGAAGCAAATGGAGAAAACAACATAAACCCAAAATTTTATTTTGCAGCTTCAGAGGAAAATTTAACAGTCTATTCAGAACTTAAAGCAAGACTGGTCTTATAGCTCTGTCCTCATCTTTGCTGTCCCTTCTTTAAGTTTTTTTTCTTTCAAAGTTTCTAAAAATGATTTTCTGAACTTCCTTGTCCTAAGGTTAACACAAAATAAATTCTTGTATATTCTCCTTCCTTAGGGTCAGACAGGACCCAGCTCTCTTTCCTGAAGGTTAAAGTAAAAATAACTTAAGACACAGCTGTTTCCAGGCAGCTTTCTTTCCTAAGAAACTTGTTTACTTTTTCCCAGCAGAAAACTACCTTATTTCCATGTTATTTCATCTTTTTGTAAACTTTCAGCCACTCAGAAATTGGTATTCTCAAGTCTTGTTTCCAAATAGTAATTCCTATTTAATAGCATAGAGATGTGGCATCTGTTTCCTACCCCAGTACTCCAACTGAAAACTCTGACCCTGTATGAATAACAGACTGTCTAATGTGCTTTTTTGTTTCAAAATGAGAAAATCAAAACCACATATAAAATGGCCTAATTAATAAAAAAATTATTATTTTTTTTTAAATTAAGATTTTATATGCCTGCTGTATTATCAAAGCTGTGGCAATGTTTTCCTCTGTTTTTCAGGAAGAATTTTTTTTTCCTTTTATGTTGTAACATTCTTTGGCATAGATGATTTTTTAGAGTGCAGATCTTCAGAGATAACAATTAAAAAATATTTGAACAAATTTGATTAAGAAGCACATATTGATGGCAAGTTATGTTTACCTGTACTAGCCCAAACAAACAGTAGACAGAGATATAATTACTTGATCTTTTCCACGTGCAGATGATCATTCATTTGAGCATGCAAATGATGATTTATCCATTTATTGCTAAGGAAGGGAAAACCTTAAGCTCTCTTACACTGATTTAGATCTGACTCAAAATTCTGGGTCTAGTCTCAGCGGGTGTCTAAAACTTACACACAAATTTTTGCAGCTCAACATTGGCTTCAGAAAAGCTTTTAACAACAGAGCATGTGGAATGCTGTGGTGATTGAGGATGCTGCCATCTTTCTTTGGCAGACAAATAAAAAGTGTGAGTATTCTCTGATGTTCTCCAGACAAAATAAGTTGGATTCATTTAACTGTCTGGTGAAGACAGTTGAACCAAACTGAAATTACCTGATTTCATGTTAGGAGAAGATATCTATCCCATTTTTACCTATTGCTCTTCTTCTTTTCCCAATTCTTGGCAAATAAAATTAATGTTTAATTTGGATTAGAACATAAGGCACAGATAATTTTTAGAACAGAAATGAGCTGTTCTCTTAAATAGCATTGATCCAGTCATATTACTAATTTGTGCAGTATTTTTTCTGTATTATGTGAAGCAGCTGCAAATAGACAGTAATTACAAAATATATAAATGACAATACCATAAACTTTCCTTTAATACCAGGAATGTTAAATTTTTTTATTACTGTATTTTTTTTCTGACCCTTCTCATAGATTAATGGGTTAAAAATGAATTAATTTTTAAAACTCTATAGAAGTAATTAAAATTTCCTTTACCCAACCCAATTTTTCTGACTCTTTAGCTCTGTAGGTAATCCTTAGGATTGTTAAAATTGTCGAGATAAAGAATTATATCCATGTGTATCTCAGCTCTTTTCAAGAAATGTGCTTCACCTTTGAGCTGCTCCAGCTTTCTTGGCCTCAATGAAAAGAGACAGCTCTGACCTCCATTTACCAGTGGATGAAGGTGTTCCTGGCATTTTGCTTAGAGACAATCTACACTCTGTCACAAAAATCAAACTAAGATTTATAAGATAACGCTGAACTGACCAAAACATTGTATCTTCATTAATGGAAAGTAACAGAGAAACCAGTATAGCTAGTGGCATTGTCCTGAAGAAAAAGCAGCAACAAGAAAAATTGTGAAAGCGAGAAAAGGGATGGATGAACAAAAGAAAAAATGAAGTGCAAACATTTTCCTTGTTTTCTAGTATAACTGGGGTGTGGAATAAAAACAAACTTTGTTTTTAACCTGAACTCCTGAGGGTAGATCAAAGGAATTTCTACTACCTTGATGTAAGCTTAGAATTCCTACATTTATCCATATGCTATTTTCATGGTTCTATTTCAAGTCCTTGTTGGTCAGAGTAGGAGTGAAAAAGCACAATAAAAGGATTTAAAAACTAGGTTTTAAGCAGATCATTGAATTCTCCTCTGGTGTGAATTTCTCTGCTGACAGGATTTTTATAATTTCAGATTTACTTTAAATCCTCTTAGGACGTTAAAGTAAATAAAGAACATTTGCCAAATTTCCCACTCAAAACTATTAATAGAAAGTGCACAGTTAACCAGTAGTAGTAGCTGGAGGATTGTCTTGTATTGCTTGAATATTATTTAAAAATGTGCTTTATTCTCTGTGTAAAGTGTTCTCTGAAATAGATCCAGCTGTACTGTTTGTATACTAATGAGTGCTGTCCTGCTGAAATTCACTTTTAAGCTACAGCAGCTAAAATTTACTGGATATACAATGAACTCTAATTCTATACCTACATAGATTCATAACAGGATTTCAGCTTCAGATTCCTTTATCTAATCTCTGTTTATTCTCCTAGCCCCCTCAGTTAAGCAAAAACTATTGCATTCACAGAAATATCTAATAAAATTAGTACAGAAGAATTTCTGGATTTTTCAATTTTAGAAGCACATTATAGTGAAAGAAGGCTGTTTTACAAGTGTGAGTGATCATCCCAATGTGGCAGTTTACAATACCTGCAGCATAGTGATCAGCTTTATGGATATAGGACGCTGAAGAACAATGGGATGTCAGTCTTATGCATAATGAATAGTACTAAAGCTTTTATAAAAAGGGATAAAGGAAATCGGGTAACTTTTATGGATAACTTTTATGAATGCTTTTGCATTTCCTAGTTTTGCAGTCAATAAAACAAGATTTCTCCATATCACCAATTAGAGTTTTACTCAGGTAGAGTTTTACACATTTCCTGTGTTTAAATCCAGGATATCTTATGTCTTATCCCAGACAGACAGACATTACTTCTGTATGGTGTTATTCTGAATTCTAGAGTCTTCTTTCTCCTAATCTTATTAACGCTTTCAAATATGATTCGGAGTTGGAAAGATTTGTGTTAATTGCAACCTTGATCATTAAATTTGCTCTCATCATCTCTGCTTCTGCCATATCTGCAGATCTACTTACTTACAGTGTGACCATTATTATAAGATGTATTACCTTTTTAAATCCTGAAAGACAAAGCTTTTGCATTTATCACAATATGTAAGTACATATGTTATGCATAAGGAGAGAGTAATCAAATAGTTTTTGTTGAAAGGGACCTATGGAAATCATCAGGAAATTTTCAGTCAACACTAAGTTGTGTGGGAGTGTTGATCTGCTGGAGGGTAGGAAGGCTCTGCAGGCAGATCTGGACAGGCTGGATTGATGGGCCGAGGCAAACTGTGTGAAGTTCAACAAGGCAAATTGCAAAGTCCTGTCCTTGGGTCACAACAGCTTCAGGCAGTTTTACTGGCTGGAGTCAGAGTGGCTGGAAAGCTACACAGTGGAAAAGGACCTGAGGGTGCTGGTTGACAGCAGCTGAACATGAGCCTGGGTGCTCAGCAGGCCAAGGAAGCCAATGGCATCCTGGCCTGTATCATGAATAGTTATGTCAGCAGGACTGGGGAAGGGATTAACCTCGACAAAAGGAGGCTTGGGGCAACCCTATCACTCTGTGCAACTACCTGAAATAATGTTATAGAAAGGAAGAGTGCAGGTTTCTTTTCACAGGAAACATGTGACAGGATGAGAAGAAATGGCCTTAAGTTATGTCAGAGAGGCTTAAAATTGAGATTCAGAAAAGCTTCTTCACTGAAAGTATGGTTACTTTTTCCATTATTGCAGCAGGCTCCTGAGGGCAGTAGTAGGATCAGCACTCCTGGAAGTGTTCAGAAAAATGTCTAAATGTGGCACTTAGGGACACGGTGCATTTGTGAACCCAGCAGTGCTGGGAAGGTTTGGACTTGGTAATATCAGAGATCTTTTCCAACATAATAATTCTATGATTCTGGTCATAATAATTGTTCACAGGTGGGACAAAACCCAACCTTTTGATCAGGGTGTTTAGGGTCTGTGCACACACAATTTTTATACATACAGGGCCTTATATCCCATAGGTTAGGTGCATTCCAAATATCCATGCAATCTATGCAACTCATCAGAAAAGATCTACTGGATAGGCTTTAGAGCTTATAGATACTTATACTGAATTAGAATGTAGAAATAAACAAATAAAGATTTTTAAAATGGCCAAAAAGGAAGAGCTTAAACACTTTAAAGTGTAGGGAGTTGCACATTTCATTCAAATATTAAGCAGTAGTTTATTTTAGGGGTTTATACTGGGGAGAGTTCATCTGAAAGTTTTTTCTTTTCCAGGTTTTCCCAGAGGTAAACTGTTTTCCATAAATCTGCTCTAGCAGTGGGTCCATGTGACACACACCTGTTGACTTCCTTGACCAGCTTTAGGTGATTTACCATTGGTTTCCCTGAAGATCTGAAGCTTCTCTAATACCAGTTGCTGCTTTTCTGGCCTTGACTCCTTAGAGACATCATTTTCTCATTGCAGGTCAATTTTGGTTTAAAAAGTTCAAGGTGACACACTACTCCATTTTGTGCCCATTGGTCTGCATGTCCTTTAGAAATTTTATTCTTGCAGTTTTCATCCCCTCTTAGCTAGGATGAGAAAATAATCCATCATGTTTATCCCAGAGGGCTGGATCTCACTGAGGGGACAGTTGTTGGAATTATAGCTGCTTCATTGCACAACTGAATAAATTTACAAATAAAAGGAGAGCAGTCTGAGGTAGAGTAGCTGAAGAAGTATAAGAGAGGCCTGCATTGAAAATGAATTTGTTTATCTTATCATAGTATTCATTAATTCTGGAGTTAGCTAAATGGGAAGGTTGGATACTGGGCAAAACAGTATGGAGATAAGCCTTTTTCTTTCAGTTGAAGACTTATATGTATATCAGCATACTTTTGAACTCAAAAATTTTTGGTGGTTGAATAGATAATGAAAAAAGAAGTGTGCAGCAAAACTCTAGGCTAGACAGAGAAAATGTTTGTTACCAAAACTGCTTTTAAACTCTGGTTGGTCTCCAGTTTTGTAGAATTATGTTTATCAAATTGTGTCAGGGAGGGAGAGGAGTGTGAAAGAGAGCAAGTCAATGTTGAATGAACAAGGTAACAGATTTCACTCTGTCTAAATCAATGTTAGGTACTTCACCAGCATTTTTTTTCTCATCAGTAGCTACCAATTACCAGAAAGCTCAATAAGCTTTTTCAGTTTATGTAAAAGGAGCATTTGTAATATGCCTTAAGTGTTTTCCTGCTAAAATAGCCTCATGACTACACTTCTTTAGAGTACAAGTAGTGGCTTTTACACAATTGTCAGAATTTGCTCAAAAATAAACTGTTTTATAGTAACTTTTCTAATTGGTTGTCAAGATTTGTTTTTCATAAGTAATCATTTCTGAAAATAACCAGCACTTGATTAAGAAATGATCATTTTTCTGTTTAATCACAAACTGCCTATGTGGCACTACTAAGCCTGTGCTTCGATAGGAATATCATAGAATTCTAGCTCCTCTGCCATGATAAGGATTGTCACAGTTTTATTCTTCTTTGCAGAAACAATGTAAAATATAATAACAAGTATCTGATTCTGCCATTATTTTGCTACCCAAGCATGTCAAAAATTCCAAATTATTGATCGGCTTAGGAGAGCAGTAAGGTTATTTATTTCCTTCTCTTTTAAAAATTCAGATTTAGCTGACATATATTGACTTGTCTTATTTGAGAATATTAGTATCTGTTTTCCTAGACAACGTTTAAGGCACCCAAGGGCCCAGTCAGTAAAGTTCTTCTGACCTCACTATGCACTAAGGTATGCATGATTTGAACCTGCACAGGGGGAAACACGATTTGACACGCAAATCTTTCATAGAGAAATGGAACTCTCTATAAAACATTGATAATGCATTGATGATTATTGTGCGTTGATGATTTTCATGTTGGAGGACCTTAGGAAGTCTAAAGGATCACCTTTTCCAAATGAATGTGATATATCATATCCTATTTTTTCTATTTTATTTTCAGTACTTCCATGTTTTCCTCATGTAATACCAAACCTCCTACCTCCACATGTCAAGTATTTCTGTCAAAAAGAGTAACCAGCCCCAGCACTCTGAACTGTAGCATTTAAAAAGCATTACCAGCTAGTAAAGTTTTGTCACTGATGTGGCTTTTCTTGTGTGTGCCATGATGCAACTTTGGCAATTTTTGTTTGCAACTGTCATAGTTACTTCTGACAAAACATGTAAACTCTGAAGTGTGTAACTGCATTAAGGGGAAAAAAAAAGGCGTTTGAAATGCTATTGATGTGTTATCTAAGACTATTGGCAAGTTCCAAAACTGTAACTGAATAAGTGTGAAATATTCTTAAGGCAGAATTAGAGTTGATTTATTTGCCTTGCTTATACAAGTCTATCCCTCATAAAATGATTGAATTTCACTTCAGAATAATCTTAGCTTTGAAACCTAGTATAACCACAATACATTTCAGGATAAGTTGCTATCGTATGATGCATTTAATGTTATTTAGGTGTTCTCAATCTTATATTCACCTCAAATTTATATACATGTATATATTTTTATTAGTACATATGCACACAATCACTTATGTAAGAGAAATAATATTACTAGTCTCTGATTCACTATATCATCTGCGCTGTTTCTTTAGTATTAAATTTTTTTGAAATTAAATATCCCAGCACACCTTTCCAAATTAGGTGACTAATGTGCAGGAATTTTCAAATTCTAGAATCACAGATAAAGTGGGCCATACTCATAGTATACTATAGTATGTACATTGTACATACTTACTATGTATATATACATACTATAGTATACATTACTATAGTATGTACATTGTACATAGTAAGTACAAGTGTGTGTGTGTATATATATATATATATATATATATATATATATATATATTGCTATGTAGTACTTCCTTTATTAGTTGCTATTTGTAAATCAACATGAATGCTGTTTTTGAGGAGCCTTATAACAAGAATAATTTCTTAAAAAATCATGAGGCTTAATAGATGAAAGAAGTATTAGGACTTTGTAAATACTGTATTGTATAAAAAAAAATAAAGCTGACTATTTCTTTCTTGTCACGTAAGGCTGGACTCCAGAAAGTAACCGAGTCTCTCGGTAAACCTGCTTTCTTTCTTTCTCTTTAACTTTTCTACGACCCTTATCTGTTTTGCCTAGGTGTAAACTGTGAGTCTGTAAAGCTGTGAATAGGGTTAATTTAACACTAAGATGATCCCAGGTCTGGAACACTTTTCCTGTGAAGACAGTTTGAGAAAGTTGGGATTGTTCAGCCTGGAGAAGAGAAGGCTCTGGGGAGGCATTACAGCACCTTCCAGTACCTGGACAGGACATGCAAGAAGGTTGGAGAGGGACTTTTTTAAAAGGACCTTCAGTGAGAATGGCTTTAAGCTGAAGGAGGCTAGATTTAGATTAGGTATTAGGAAAAAATTCTTTGCTGTAAAGGTGCTCAGGCTCTGGAACAGGTTGCCCAGAGAGGCTGTGGACTACCTATCCCTGCAAATGTTGAAGACTAGGCTGATCTAGTGAAAGGTTTTGGAGCTAGATGATCTTAAGAGCCTCTTCCAACACAGGTTGTTCTATGGTTCTACGATTTTATGAAAAATCAACTATACACACCTTACAATGGAAAGAAATATTGTGTGTAAGAAGTCTGAAAAATAAAGCTGTTTATAATGCAAGGAATTTTAAGAACTGAAAAAATTACATTCCAGCTCTGCAATTCACTGCTGGAGATGATATTAAAAGAATAAAATCTTGACTGAATTTGACAAAGAGGGAGGCATCTAAATATTGAGCACAGGTAAAATGGTATGGGTAAAACTCAAGGGACGTCATACAGACGATTTGAAGGTTTCAGTGTTCAAAGTCAGATTTTGGAGGATAAAGGTCGAAGCTAAATACACCTTTTGCCCCTTATCTGAGAATAGCAAGGGGGTTGCTTGTCATAATTTACTCTTGTTAAATACTTAACTATCAAAACAATACTGAAGAAGTTTGTTTGGATTGTCAGAATATTTTAAAGTTTTATTAGTACCAAAATGCCAAACATGCTTTGAACTGAAGCCAGTAAAACTTGTTAATCGCATCAGCATATTATTCTGCTTTCTCAGTCTGGTTGCTTTATACTTAGCTTCTAGGAGAATGTACCCTGTTTTAGGTACTTTCCTTACCTGACCCTTTTGCTGATAAAGATAGTTGACTTCCCTGGCAAGCTGCACAGTGATTGCAAATGTTCTCCAGGGAGCTTGTATTTTATCTAGTATGAGATTTTGCTGCTGGTGGGTTTTACAATGTTAAAGGTGCCAAGACTCATAGACTCAGAGTTTTCTCTCAAGATTTCTTCCAATAAAAGGAGGAAGAATCTCTTCTATGATGCAATTAGAAAACTGTCTGGGTAGAAAGACATTAAAGGAAGAAAATGAGGCCTGGAAATGAAAAAGTAACCAAACCACAAAAACAAGCAAATGAACAAAAATCCAGAACAAACAAAAAGAAGAACGAAGGTTGCTGTAACTTGCCTCTTATAATAATTATCCTTTCTTTGCATTTGGCATAACAACAGACAGTGTCATGGGAAACAAATTTTCTTGACTGCTAATTAATCAATGAAAGCTGTACTCTTCTACCAATATTCTATTACTTTGTTATTTCTTCTGATACTATTCTTCAACTTCAATTATCCTAAGCTCGTACCAGTGTTTAATTTTAGGCTTGTCCTGGTTGGATAAACATAGATTTCACCTGCTATTCTAGTTTTTGGTGCTCCATATGTTCTGTCTTTAACTTTCAGGTACCTGAGAGGTGCCTTTCAAATGTGTATTTTGTTCCTGGAATGAACACTGTCTATTCAATTGTTATTAACAGTGATGATCATCTGTCAGCAAATAAAACAGCAGTGATAATCTTCAAGAGAATGCAAGTTTGTCTTTTACCCTACTGTCCTGTGCCTCTTTTTCTCTGTCAGAACGACTAGCATAGATGGGGTTACATTTAGACCGTGGTTACATTCCATTATTGTAGCTATAAAACATCTGCTGACTTGTGCTTCAACAATATTCATGTAAGCTTGGTGCACTCGGAATAAGTTACTCAACATAAGAGTACTAGTAAGTCAAAACACAGGACATTTTCATATTTTATTTTATTTTATTTGTAATACTGGGAGGGTAAAAATCCCCTACAATTTAAGATTAAATTTAGTCACATGCAGGCATCTACAATTTCTATGTGCCCTGAAGATAGTATTTGAGGCTTATAAATTATAATGAGCTGTAACATCCCAAGGCTTAAATATTGCCAAGAAACAAAGGATGACACTTTTTAATAATAATATTTTTAATACTATGTTGGATGGATTAAAGCAGCAGGCAATGAAAATGTAGTATTTTAAGATATCTTTCGATGCCTTGAGAATAGGCTTAAGGGTTACTTACAGCTTGATTGGAAAATGCTTTTCAGAATATCTCTGCAATTCATCAAACAGGTACAAGAGGCTAGCAAGTTTACAGTAAAAGAAAATACTTGTAAATCCAATTCATCCTGTTGTATTCATTTTCTGCAGTGTATGTAATCTTTAAAATCAGAAGTCAATGTGACTGTCAGGATGAAAATCAGGATTAACTGTATCACATTGATTTTGCTGCTGCTTAGAGTAGCATCTGCTGTGGTTCTGAGCAAATCTTTAAATCACCATATATGTGAAGAGTGACAAGAAAATTATTGTTTCTGTTATCCCAATCCTGTTGGAAAGTAGGCAGCTGACCACGGTGAACTTCCCAGACCTTTTGTCTAACTGGAAAGAAACCAGTGAACATTCTTTGGAAAATGCAGGTACATATTAAAATAATTCACATGAAAGAGATTATAAAGGAAAATATTAAGATAAAAAAGATATTATTTCTCTTATCAGTTGGGTGCTTAACCTTTTTGTGCAGTGGCAACTACTGTATACTACATAATATACTGTACTGTATATTATGTTGATATTAGTGTTCTGTGGAGCAGCATGTGGGAAGACAGCAGTTTAGGGCTTTTATCTCTTAGAAGTTGACAAGGACAACTTTAATTTCCTGGAGGCATGACATTATTTGACGCAGTCCTTGTACTTGTACCAAAGTGCAAAGTAGAACCATTTGAAATCTTTCTTACAAGTCTAATCTTCCTTTAATTTGTGTGTTATACAAAACTAATGCCTATAATATAGCAATGGGGACTCAAAAGTTCTGTTTTTACTGAGGAGTTTTTTTGAGTTTTGTTTACTCAGTTTTTACTGAGTGCATTTGCTCAAATAGTATTTTGGTAATTTTACAGATGGCAGTGAGAAATAACTAATCCTTTCTCTTCATACTCACTGTTTTTATTTTAAGAAGCTAAAATAAGTACTAATATATTTTTTCCACCAAAATCTTTTTGCAATGAGTAAGCCTCGTAGGAAGTTTTATACACATACATTGATACAAACTCAGAAAGGAGTTTGACCCAACCTCAGCAACCTGTTTTTTGGGAAAGAACACATTTGTATTGCATGAATTCTCTATTGAAGAGATAGCTAATAACTCTTCATGGGACAACCAGAATGAGGGATTGTCTAAAAATCACTCTGTTGTGCTAAAAGAAAATGTGTTCTCAGGCAGTTCTGATGAGTATGAGTTTTACAGTATTCTACTGCATTAATAACCAAGACTCTGGATTACAGGAATTCCTAGAAGTTTAAGTTATGTTTGATTACTTCCTTAGTGAATAGAGACATTCATATGGAAGGACTTTGCTCTAAGTAATTAGTTCCTGTTCAGAGAGACCAAGCCCATGGGATATAGCTCACTCAAGTAATGTGACTCAGCATTTAAAAGCTATAAATTTGTGTTGTGGTCTCTCCTAAATGAAAAGCAGATGACAAATTGAAATCAACTCACCTAATAAGATACATTTGTTGGTTTGGCTCTCCCCTTTTCATAAAAGTTTTCCTATTAACTGGGGTCCTAACCCACACAATGAAACTCATTTCCCCTCTTTTATCCATCTAAAATTGAGTGTAAATAGAGATTTCAGGATGATCTGCCAAAAGCTGAATTCTCTAGAAAATAAAAAGCATAAAAAATATCCCAACAGTGGATTGCTCTTCAAGTGCTTTGTGTCTTCTGTTATGTAGGAAACTTGTTGGACTTGGCAAGGTTTCCTTTGTGATTGCAACAGCTTTAATAACAACTTTCTAGTTGGAAGATAGTATCAAGTCATGTAAAAGTATTAGAAAACATATATTGCATGCAAAAAGTAAGGGGGTTATAAATCTGACCTTTAGGATTCATCTTAATAACTGTGGTTTAATAAAGCTTTCCTCTGTGATAGACTTGGCAAGCATTTCTATTTAGCAGCCCTCCAGTCTTGTAAATACAATATGAATTGTTTGTCCAGTACATGCTGTCTTGGTCTTCTTGTGCTTCAAAAAATATTATGTTTATTCCCGTTAAATAATCATACTTTAATAATGGCCTTTTCAGTTTCAACTTCTATGATTAATTCAAAACTTATTTCATCTATGTGCGCATACACACTTTCATATAATTACATGTACTCAAACACAAACTGCCTTGAGTACTGTTTATAATGTTGTAGATATTACTTATTTAGATTACTTCAACTTTCATTCTCATAGAGATAATGCTGCACAATATATTTTCTTATTTTATTTTTAATATTTAATTCTTAAATAAAATCTAGAAGTTCAAAATAATATTGACGTACTTTAGCTAATATGGCCATGCAGAAATATCCAGATAATTGTTCAAACTTGCCTCGCTTTTATTGTAAGATTTTAGAGAACTTAATACTGATGAAGACAGGAAGGAAGGATGTAATTAAGAGGCATGAATAGTTTCCTTGAGAGTTTGCAAAAGTGGCCACAGTAAAAAATTCAGGAAGGAACTTAAACATTTATTTAAAATACTTCCCCAAATTTAGAAATGGTGAACCAAAGTTAAGAATACGATAGGTTCATAGGTGTGGTTGAACAGAAAACATAGGTGCAGTAAACTCTGCCACTTATTTCATGACAATTTAAACCACTAAGAATAGAATAATTTCTCAACATAGGTATTATGGATGAAGACTAGGGAACAAATTGTAATTTCCACTGAAGAAACATCAGCGGTAAGATGAATAAGGAAGATTTCCCTGAAGACAAAAAGGAAAATGAGATTTAAAAAAAACCAAAAACAAGATACATTATTGTACAAGGACACCAGGTTATCACAGAAGTGATGATTTCCCATCTGTTGAAAGGATCAACAAAAGAGGTTATCCCATTCATTTTTGAGGACAGTTAGAATAGGATTGGCATGTGGAATGAAAACAAGGAAGTGAGGAAATAGATATGGATTAGTACCCATATACATTTTTAAGAGACCCACAGTAGGAGTTGTCAGGAGGGATAGAAAGAGAATTACACTCAAGTAAGAAAGCATTTATAATAAGGAGAAAGATCAATGGATGCAGAGGAAGAAGCTAAGGAGGGGTAAAGATTAATGATAAAAAAAAAGTGAGGAAGAGAGCATCGCAGGTCAGGAAACATGAGAGGATGAGGTCAAGCTGAATTAGATCTGAAGTAGGTCAGTGAATTTAACTTCATTTACATATACTTTTTTGATCATTTTTAGAGAAAGTTATAATTCAATAGGAAAAAGCAGGAGCACACAAAAAAATGCTAACTCTGTTTCTTCAGAGAAAGTCTTTCACGTATGAAATAGAAGACCAAAGGTTACCTCATTTCAATAACTATTGTGAATAACATTTGTCTAGACCATTAAGGCAAAATCAGAATAATTGCCTGTAGTAAAACAGATGATATATTTAAAATAATTTTTTTGAAATTCAACTCAAAAGGGTATTGATATTTTATAAAATACTTTCCAGAATCTCTTAGTCTTTTCTTGTATTTTATCCTCAAAAAAACCAAATTATTTTTCATCTAACTTTAAAAGACCACTGACCCTACCTAAATGTATTTGTGAAAGGTTCCTTCATGAAGAACCTGCCAGTTTAATAAAAGAATCTCCAAGAGAGCTTTTGCAGAATGGTTTAGGTACTCCTCTCTAGGTAATGACCTAGGCCAACTTTTAAAAAAAATTTTTTATTTTTTTTAAATGAGTAATCATCTCAAATAAATAACAGAGCTCCTCATAACAGGATTTCATTTAAGTAACCCAAAGTTAGTATTAAGGAAAAACTATATGCTATAGTTTTGAAGTCATCTTTTAATGCGTATCTGTCCAAATACAATTATTTAGAAAACTATATATAGTTTTCTAAATAATTGTATTTGGACAGATACACATTAAAAGATGACTTCAATCTTCATTAAATATATTTAAATTAAAAGGAATTTTTAATCAAATAAATCAGAAGCTAATGGTGGTCCTTTCTTCCATAATGCTGATACAAAGAGATCTGGGATACCACCAGCTGTTCCAAAATATGAGAAGTCTCTGGAGAGAACTCAATGTCACCTTCCAGTACTTAAACCAGGCTTAGAAAAAGGCTGAACAACTTTTTGTGCAGACAATGACAGAACAGAGGGAATGGCTTTAAACTGAAAGAGTAGAGATTTATATTAGATGCTAGGAAGAAATTATTTGGAGGGAGGTGAGACCTAGAATAGATTTTCCAGAGAAGTTGATGCATCATCTCTGGAAGTGTTTAAGACCAGGATAGGTAGGATTTGAGCAACCTGGTCTTGTAGAAATTGTGTCTGCTTAGGCAGGGGAGTTGGGACTAAGATGATCCTTTGAGGTCCTTCTAACCCAAACCATTCTGTAATTAACTTTTTGGATAAGAGGTCTGTAGACTACTGAAGAATTTGAATAGGGGCAGAAGAAAACACTCCTTCCTGCTTCACCTTTAAACAGAAAGTTTCCTTTTATTCCTTTTCTGCATGCACTTAAAGCATTTTGAATTATTATGTAGATCTGCTACTGAGACACATAAGAGAAAACTGAGACTACTAAACTTTATAACATGAGAAATGCTTTACAGTTTTATTTTACAAACACACTATATATATTAGTAAATCATGTCAAACACATCACTCATGATTATGGACTTAGACTGTCTTTGGTCCAAAGTATTTCCTGAACTATTTGTCTGTTTCACATAGAAATGTGAATGTCTTTTCACATTTGGAAATGTGAAAAGAAAAACATAAATGAATAACTGTATGATGTTCTCTCTTTGGTTATGAATGTAATATTGTTGGGAGACCCTTAATCCTTTTCAACTTAACTTCTGTTCCTCTCTTACGACCATATTTTAAATAAATAAATTCGGATTCAATTTTGTGCTTTACATCTTGTTGATTTTTCTTGTTTTTCATTCAGACATTGTAAGCGACAAGGCCCAAGTGACTGTACCACGTGCCTGGACAACATGCCAAGGAAGATTTCCAGAATTTCTGTCTGTGTGTCTCTCTCTGTCTCTACCAAAGAACTTTGTTGACAGGTCTGATGTAGAATCTGGGACTGGGAACTTCCCCCTGTCCCCTCCACTGGCCCACCCCTCTCTCTTTTTCGCTTTAAGTTGTTAGGTAACATAAATCCCACCTTGACTTCTCATAAAGGCTCATAGCTTAGGTAAATATAATTGTGAGAGGGTCAACATTTGCAGAGCATTTGTTCCATTAAAGCTGGTTTTTATGTACAGACTTTGAGAGTTATCTCACCCTAATCCATGTCAAGGGTATTTGGGAATCTCAGTCACTCTCCACTTCTCACAGGTGGGCTGTGACAAATGAGGAGGAACACTCCATTAAATTATACAGTCTTCATAATCTGACCTGGTTGATCTCTTGCAGATTAGTTTTATTTTACTTGTAACTTTATAGTTGATCACCTATGTACAGCATTTTAGCTCTCTAATAACTCACTCTAATAACTCAATAATGCATTTATTTGGAGTGTAAGTGTACCTATTATTAGTATATTTTTCTTCTAAAATAATAAAGGATTATTTTAAGCAGGGGACTTATTCTCCCATTAACCTAGGAGTAGTTTCTAATTGGTTCAACCCTTCTAATGCTGTGACATACACCTTTGAAATTTTATAAAGTTTTTTAATATGAAAGAACATAGGAGAAGTGGTGCCTGAAAGATCCTTTTAGCATGAAAATTATTATGAATTTTCTGATACAGATATTAATAATTTTAAAAAATAAATTACATTCCTGTGTCAGCTAAGGTTACACAGTGGTGATACATTAGTTTGTCAGCTCTGGAATTGACCCCTTTTCCAATCTGATTTATTATGACTCATCTGCAGAATGAATAAGGTCTCTGAGGTCACCAATTTACAAAACACAACACACTTTTCAGATAATCTTGGAGATGTTCAGGAACAGAATGGATGGGATTGTTGCAAACATGTTGCAAGATTGTTGCAGTGAAAGAGTAAACAGATTTGTATCAAATAGTATGTGTTTTGTTATACTGGATAAATCCAAATTACTTCCATCTTGGCCTGGTATTAAAGAAAGCAAAGTTCAAACAGCAAGTTAGTTAAAATTTCTGCCAGTGTAAATGTGGCAGGAATCTGTGTTATTTTGTCTGATTTATTCTATACTCAAATCAAAAGTACAAAACCTATTCAAGTCATCAAACATGCTGTACAAAAACCACTCTTCTATATCCAACATTATGATTGGCTGAAGAGTAGAACTAATGCAGAGGAATTAAAATTCACTTTCTTTCAGCAAAAAAGGAAATGTTTTCTTTTTAGTCTCTCTAAATGAGAGACTCTTATAATTCTTTCATTTTGAATAAATTGTTTTTTTTTTTTTTTTTTATTTTTAAGAGCAGATCTTTGAATCCCTTTTTCAATAATATTTGTATTCCAATAGCATTGTGATTAAAGTGTCTATCACATTTTTAAGTGTTGGAATTGATATATAATTTATATTCCTCTAGAATATGCTTTTAGAGATTTTTCTGCTTCTGTTCAAGACTTCTGAATTTTTTGTTCAATCTTCTTTTTTCATTACTGGTATAGTTTTTAATTATTTGGAATATTGCTTTCTTTATTCATCATTCCCTTTTCCTAGCAACTGATAACTTTTGAAAGACCTCCTTATATTTGCTTTCCTAATGATAAGTAAAGAAATAGATCATAGAAAAACAGAAGTGAGGTAGGAAATCGTTGTTGTTGGACAGGTCCAAGCCTATTAGAGCTTGTACAACTACAGCATAGGCTTAAGCACTTTGTATTTAAATTCATATTAAATTTATTAAGAAGTTCAGCAGAAAAGTATTTTCCCCCTTCAGTAATAAAAAACTTTCACCACAATATTTTCAGAATTGAACAGAATTTCTGTAGTCAGGAATTTGATTGCCTGAGATGTGCTGGGTTGTTTCTATTGTACCTAGAGGGTTTCATGAAGACCCTGAAATGTTCTTACCCCTCTGATACAGACTTTTTTCCCTAAAATCAAAAGACTTTGGGAAAAGATGTTTGGGGAACAATTTTTTGGGAAAAGACTTTGTTAACATTATACAAGGTTTCTTTCACTTTTTTTTAAACTGGTTTCATTACAAGTTTCCCCAAAATATTATTCTTGAATAGTTATATCATCTGTCAAATGCTTTCATACAGTTTTAATCTGTAGTTTTATTACATTGAAAGCAGAGGAGTCCTATTAGGGATTAGTATCTTGATTATTCTAATTAAAATAAACCAAAAGCCAAGTAAGGGTTAACCTGCTACAGCTGAACAGAACTTGGTCCATCTGTGCAGTCCTACTGTGCTTTTCACCCATCTGTGCTACTGCATCTTGGTTTAGCTGTTTGCCATGTTTTGCTTTGTGGTATTTGTATTAACTTGCAGTTTTTTTCCATCAATGGATTCTGTTCAGAGCTTTAAGTCGGAGGACACTTGAAACTTAATGGAAATTGAAAAACGTCTCCAGATTTTGGTCTCAGATTCTTGATATAAATTTATCATTAATGTTGTTTACTTGGATTTCACTATCTTTTACTCTTGAAATGATTTGGACTACCCCCAAGACTAAAAACAATAGAATAATCTACTTGTGTCTCTTGAGTCCCCTTGGTCTCTGTTGGCTGGTTCTAGTTGCTGTGGTTTTGCATTTATAGGACAAAGTGCTTACAAGAATAGCAGCATTATAAAACTTAATGAGGCAAAAATATCAGTGAGGTCTGATCACCACATAAAACACCACCTTTTGGGATTATGTTGATGACTGAAATAATTACCTTGGGTTTTCATTGTAACTAGGTTTCAGCTGAAAAAGAAGTCACTTTTGCCTATTAATATAAGCTTTTTTTAAAGTAGGTCAATGAAATGTTTTAAATGATTCATAAATGTTTCAAGATTTTCATTATATCAAACAAAGGTAGATTTAAATTCACCAGTCCATTCTTTAATATCTGTGATACTTCTTAACTGAGAAGGAAGAAATAATTTTAGAAGTGCTATTTTCAGTACTTTAAAGTCTTGTAATAATTAAAAATGCTGAGAACCTTAAAAATACAAGGTAGCTTTTTTTAGAAGACACGTCTCTCTCTGTGACTTTGTGTAGTGCCTATGAAAGTATAATATTATCTTAGTAATTCACAATATTATCTTAGTAGGTCACAGCAGTGAAAACTTGAAATCTGCAAATACCTACAGCACTACCACAATGTTTTCTGTCCCTTCCAGCATGCCTGCCATGTCTGTGGAATGAGTTTTGAGGAATAAGAATTCAAGACAGCTGTGTTTGAATTTGAGGATCTAGATAGTTACAATCCAAGAAATATCTGTGTGTTGCCGTTGGTAACAAGCAGCTGCTGTTTTGCTGACATTTAATGATGGTAAAAGAGCTCAGTGTAACAAAAACAAACAAAACAACCCAGAAAAGGTTCACCTCTGACTTCTTCAGTCATAAGTGATCAATAAAGAATAGATAATTTGTCAGGAACATACTGTGAAGCTCAGCTCAGCACAAAGTTCAAGTTAGAGAAAGTACAAATTATTTTTCTTTCTGATAAAGGCCTGATCCCTTCAGGTTATAATGGTGTTTTTCCGTATCTGAGTTTTCAATGAGACAGTCTGTACTCATTCTGTCTGACAGAATGACATGTAGAAAACTTTTTTTCTTTAGACAAAATTTGTCTTGGTAAATGTAATTATGTTTAGAAGTTTTTGAATACACTGTAGAACTGGCCATAGTGTAATTAGATAGACTAAAATGGATCATATTTTAGGAATTTAAAAACTAGAGTATTTGATATAAAAGTCAAAACCAACAAGTCTTGTCTGAACTAATAATTTCTGTTGTTTTTAATAGTTTTTCATCCAAGAATGTTTCCTCAGAAAACATTAATATTAAGCAGTATTTCAAAGTGGTTAAACAATTTTTTTAGATAAATACCTTTGTGTATTCTAGTGTAAGTTTCTTGTAATTCAATGGAATTAGAAAGTCTTGTTAAATAAAATTTTATCCATTCACATGTTATTCAACAGGGGGCCTTGATATCATTGCCTATCACAGTAGATCATGGAATTTATTTGCTAAAGAGAAATTGTTCTATGTCCTATCAATTGTATATAAAATTTTGATGCATGACATGCTCTGTTTTGATAAAATTTCAGTCCAGAAAATCAATAACAAGGTTAACAAAACACATAGAAATTGTACAATTAAAACATTAAGGTGTTCATTTTGGCTGAATGTTAGCTCTTTCATAGTCTAGAGCAGGAAGAAATAAAGTTTTGTAAGGAGCATATTCCCCTTCTTCCTTATGCCCTTGTGAAAATGTACCCAGCTGGGCTAAATTATGTGCCTTGGAAACAAAGTTCATAGGTATTAAAAAAGGACCTCTTAGAATTGTAGGTTTTGAATTTCCCACGTTGCTGTTTCCTGTTAAGTGTACTTGATCTGGGGCAGATGGATAATTTCAGCACAACTATAACCCTGCATGCTCCTAATGAAGACAGAACAAAGGGTCTTCCTTCTCTGAAAACTAAATGGCTTATTTCCCTGCTTGGTGTAAGAAATGTGGCAGGGAAGGTCTTGAATGCAAAGAGAATAAAACACTGCCCTGAACACAAAAGGGCAAAGTAATAGTAAACTGTGAAAAAAAGACTACTTCCTAGCTAAAAGAGTTTGATTGTGTACAGGTCCCCTGGGAAGTGCAGAGGCAGCTCTGCAGGGTTGAGGAGGAAGATGGGAATAGGCTGGAGTACATGGACAAGGGGCAGGTGTAAAATTTTAGGTAAGCTGGATCTGTGGCTAGAAACTGGGAATTGGAACCAGGGTACTTGAGACAATCAAAAAATTAATTGTTCCAACAATAAATGCATTTTCGATTTAATATCTTTTTCTTAGAGGGAAGGTAAATTACTATGATTCTAAGATTGATGACTATCATTAGCAAAACTACCTAGTTTGTATCTCAGAGGGGAAAATTACACTGAGGAATAATATATTCCCTTTTAATTCTCTAGAGCTTTGGAAAATATTTCTGGTTTTCCCACATCCAAGGAAGTAGATACCTTCTCCTTTTTTTTTTTTTGCCTTGCAGTATTTCTAGACCAGCTGTTTTATTGTTCTGATTCCTCTAATTTCTTAGTCTTCATCTTCTGTCTGCTTTATTTTTTTTCCTTTTTCCTCCTCTGTATACTGACTACTCAACTGTGAAAAGAGAATACTCTCTTCAACACATCTATTATACACGACAATGAATTTTGTAAACCCGTTAATTACCACGGTGTGTTTTAACTTTTTGGTAACTACAAGATAATATTTTACATTTTTGACAGGTGAGTAATGTTTTAACTATTTCTTCTGTTGGAAAGGAAAAACAGGGCAAATCTTTGAATTTTTATCCTGGTAGCTATGGCCTAGCTGCATTCATGCTCATTTTTGACTTGTAACTTGGTAGTCATGACTTTACAGAGGATACTGACAAATACAGCTTCAAAATGTCCTTATTACCTTTTAGCCTCTTTTTCTACTTAAGGGAAGTGATGAGTCTTTAATAAAGTGGAGTCTTCAGCAGGATACATGTCTATCATTTTATCACAGGAAATGAGAATGGGAGGCATGTTATGTATACAAGATTGTTTTCTGGATGATAGTGGAGATTTAGAATGCATCCATATCCACTTTGAAACTGTATTTATAGATCATTAGCAGAAACTGATTTCCAGATTGCTGGCATCTAATTCAGCTGAATCCTACACACACCACTAGGTGGAGGGTAAAATATATTCTGCTTATGATATTAACCAAGTAATATGAAAACTCCTTGTACTGTTGAACATACTAGATTTAACCAGAGTTAATCTTGTATTAGGAAGTATGACTTCCTCATTTATGCAGCAGACTCACTACAGAATAATATAGCAATGTGAATTATTTCCAAAATTATTCTGCGGCCTTTAGTTTATTGAAATAATTCAGAAAATTTAACAGTAAAATGAGACTATAATAATGCATGTTATTACTTGTGTAGAAACAGACAGAAAGCATAAGCACTGCAGTAAGCACAATCACTTGAGACAACTTGCTCGATGATAATTTAATGCACATGGTGATAATGGGAAAAAATGAGACAAAGCGAGCAGAGTTTGACATTAGCTGGATGACACTAAGTGCTTGAAATGAGTTCCCAGCCCTGGAGAGAGTCCACAGGGGCAGGAGTCCCCCACGCCCACTCCTTGTGCTGCAGCGAGCACCCTCCCGCACACACGGGAACCCTTCTGTGCCAGCAGCTGGCTGCACCAACCCGACTCTTCCCTTCCCACCAGCGAGCAAGGAAAGCGCAAAAATGTAGAAATAGACAGGATACAACTGGGAAGTTGGCACTGTAGAATGAAGGAACAAAAGTTATTGGTTTTATAATGTAATTAGCCTTTTGTGTCTTGCTGGAAAAATAATTAAGTTAGGTCACTGTGAAAGTAGTCTCAGAATTACATACTACACTCAATTAAAATTAACGAATCAGTTAAGAGATTCATTCAATGCTACAGTAACAGAAATGCAAGTCTGAGCCAGATTTAATGCTTTGTGGCCAGGTTCTGGGATATTTTTTTCTTAATTTTATTTACACATGACCTTTAAAACTCATATTTTGTTAAGAAATCATTCATATCAAATCTGTTTATCTTAAAATTGTATTTATAGCTTTCTTGCAAGTATAGATGAACAAAATAACGCTGCAGGAGTGCTTTTATAAAAAACCCTGATGAATAAATTTGATATTATATATTAGTTAAAACAATGCTTCAGCAAACATATTATATGTTAGATTTAGGAGTGTTTAAATGTTTTTCAAAATGTAAAATCAAAAGTAGAGTTTGAATAATTTTATTCAGTGCCACACATTTTTTTCCAGTTTTCCTTTTATTTAGTTATTTATTTCTCATTCCATCCTCACATGTAACCTTAGCATTAATATTTGTAAACACTGAATATCACTGATGATACTACCAACTTTAATCAGAAATTTAAAAAACTCTGATTTTAAAAATCCTCAAAGCACAGTATAAGGTGTACTCACCAACAGTTTTAAATAATGGCAAAAGAACTGAAAGCTCAAGAAAAATTCAGGATGAATATTGCAATCAAATAAATTAGGAGTGGAAGCTTTAAGCAGACAATGATAGTCTGAGAAAACTGCCTTAGCAACAAAACTGTGTCATTGGCCCAACACACAATTCAAATATTAGGTAGGCGTTTGTTTCCACATATTCTCTCACCATTTCTAAAAATCTCAGTTAAACCTCCAGTGCTTTACTCCAAAATCCATTTAGACTAGCCTTCCTTTTAAAAAAGGAAGTCCCAGGCCTTCTATAAATAAAACAAGCATCTGAAAATCTGCCAATGCAGCACTGCCCCCATACATACTCATATGAGTAGGTTTATTAAGTGGAAAGAATATGCTATTGACGTTAAGGAATATTGACTTGCTGTATATAACAAACTGGCACATCAGATAAGTGTGGCAGGTGATCAGGTTGCACTGACAAGGACTTGACACGCTTGCAGAAGCCTGCCCAAGAGTTGCTGACATTGTGCCTAGCCCTGTAGGGCCATACCATTCCACATTCCTGTCCAACATGTACTTAAGGAATACATCAAATTCATTTAATCTAGATATGGGGCTAAACTGCAGGAAAGCTAAGTAGTCATCCAAACTCCAGGGAAGCGTCACTATTCTGATACTGATCTTGAATTCAATTGAGTGAGAGTCAGGGCTCTTAGCAAAAACAGGTAGAGATAAGAACATTGAAATATCCAGAAGCTATATGAAACACAGACATTCTTTTAAAAATGTAAAATTATTTCCAAATGTGGCTCTTAGTTTCCTCTTCTCACTTCAGTGTATTCCAAATAAATAACATGGTATCATTTTTCTTTCACTGCTGCTGTGTCAAATTGAAACTTAAGGGGGAAAAGATCAAGTATTGATCATAATGAATAACTGGTGTCAGACTCATCAAAACAAGAAATAGAGATGTTCAAAAATGTCAGCATTCATTGAAACATACTATCTGAAGTGAGAAACTCATACAAATCATCTTTTTTTCTCAAAGGTTAAAAGCCTTAACTATGAAATTATAAATTACATTTGCCAAGTAAGTACCTGTATTTTTTCTTACAGTACTATTAATTACCAGTGCTTGTTCACATTATGTCAATTTTTAGTGTTTTTACCAGTTACAGTGGTAGGTTTAACAAATAAACAGGAATTCCAACTGACTGTATTTCAAAAGAAATTACTAGAATAACCTATAGTAAGTCAAAATGCAGCAGTGACCCAGTATCTCTGATTATATTTTGAGAAGAAGGTACATTGTGCTTTCAAGTATAAGACAGAACTACCTTCCTTTTTGTTTTGTAAAAAGCATTTTACCATGAGGCTTCCTTTTCTCATTTAGGCTACTTTAAGTGATATGATCTATAAATATTTTATTGGTACCTGATGGAAGAACAGGAAATGCCAATAAAATATATCCACTTGGGAAATATGTGTAAAAGCAGATTGAACAGCAACTCCAGCTCCCATGTGATAAGACAGTTAGAGTAATGCCTTTTGGAAAAGAAGCTCAACCTACAAGTCTGTGAAATTTGTAGCAAATATCTACTTGGAGTACAGGGGGCTGGTGGAGGGTGGGAAGAGAATCTACAGCTCTCTCTTGAGCTGTTGGTGGCTGAGACATCTGTTTCCAAAGAAAATGACACTGGGAATGTCCCTGATGTGAAAGGGTAAGTTTGGGGAAGTGTCCACTCTGTTTTGCTTACCTTGCCATCACCTTTTGGCTTTGTTTGACACTGTTCTAAGTGAGTGGAAGTCTGCTTTGAGGCAGGGGGTTACAGCATGGAAAATGTGCTTCAACAGAATATGCATGCATAATTGCCCACTAATAAGGCCTCTTATCCATTATGCAGCTGTAGTGGGGAGTGCTGTTTAGAGCCATCATTTCTGGTGGGTTATCTAATTTCTTGATTTTCAGAAATACACAGCTTTCCTGTTCACATATATAGTTAACTGAGAGCTCCTGATGATTTTTAAAGCTTCTTAAAAGATGCAAAGACCAAAAGGTTGTTGCCTTATTTCATTAGAAAATATGCTATCTAAAGTCCGATCCCTCTGAGGTTTCTGAAAACAACCTTGAAGGGAAGGTGGCAAACATATTGTTTACACATAACTGGTGGGTATTAGACATATTAAGCCATACTACCCTGGAAACCTCAAAATATCAAAAATATTGTGGGTGGCATGATAATCAAAATATTCTGTATGTCAGAGCTGAATGAGTCAGAGCCAAATGTTAATTTTCCACCGGTCCAAGAGGTAGCAGTACAAATAAAGGCACTGGAAACTCTGGGGCAATATTATACCTGGTGAAATATGAGCTGTATTTAATTGTTATTATCTTTATGAGTCTAATACGCCATCGTAGGGATCTGACACAGCATGTCAAATATACATATAGTCAATCATCATTTGGGGCTTAAGTACTGGTGTTGTGTTAATCAATATCTGATGCCACAGTTACAATCTTTGCTACTTTTAAAAAGTCAGAGTCATTTAAGAACATCACTAAATTTCTAAGAGGGTTCTTCTTTCTCGTCTTTGTAAAACGTAATTCTGCCATGGAAATTTTGGCCTAATTATTAAATGGCTCTTAATTTTTAGGTTTTCTGTCTACATTAAACTAATACATATTTAACAGCACTCTATAAATTTTTTATATAATCACTGACTTAATCAAGGAAGTTCTAGCTTTAAGATTAAACTAAAAGAAAAAGATCTTGAGGTCCAAACATGAATCTTCTGTTTCACTCAAAAAATTATATACTCATATGGTATCATACTAACACAGAGAGATAAGCAATCAAAAAATTGTTAATATGAAATATATTTGTGCCTGTTGAAAAGGACACAAAAATGGACAGGAAGAAACAGAACTAAGAAAATAGTTCCACTTCATCAAAGTAAATACATTTTTTACATAAAGATGGAGTTAATTAACAAAAGGATTAGAGGTCATTGTATATAGCTAATTATAAGGTAGTATAATTGGACAGCTGCAAAGTACACTTCGGCTTTAAAATAATGTTAATATTTACCCTCTATGCATTCAGCTAAATTGCCAGATAGATTGAAGGTGAAAGGGTAGCTCATAAAGGTCTCTGTGGTGTGTGGCAATGAACACTGTTGCCAGTTACTGCAAATGGACTTAGGACGAAGGGCAGCTCTAAAACTGGGATGAGAACTGCTCCATGTAATACCAACTTGAAGGAGATAAATGCCCTTCTGTGGAGTGATAAATATGTTCCAGTCATGCATTTCCTTCCTGTTTGTGAACTCTGATAGAGCCTGGGCCAATATAAAACTTGCACCTCTTCATGGAAACAAATGGGAATTCAATGGAAATTTAGAATTAATTATTTTATATTACTTTGTCACTTCTGTTTTCTTAGAGCAGCTGCAGATACCAGGGTTCTTTTGGGATTTCCTTTGGCGTTTTCTTGGCTCAGTATATTTTCACGTTCCTCAGAGAAGGTAATACAGCTCTTGAAACCATCCTTCTTGATTCCACCATCTGTGTCCTTCTCTTTGTATTCCTGTCACACCAGGGGACATGAGGAGAAATGATTTGAACAGAAAGATAAAGAATATGATTTTATGGATATATTTTATTCTGTAAGGAAAGTACTATTGCCTTAGGAATTAAAATATGAGATACTTCAATATTAAAACCTTTAATAAAGGCATATTCTTATGATCTGCTCTGTGAATCTCATGTACAAAAGAAGCAAAGCAGATCCAAAGGAGAATCAATAAAATTGTAGTGAATATTTCTTTAAGTATTGTATAATTATTTTTATTTTTTAAAATTACAACTATAGGAATTTTTTTTAAAGATTAAAAAATTAAAACGAGTAATTTTTTAAAAACTCCTTGACTTGGAAAACTAATGATGGTGCAACCTGCTGAATTTGAGGGAGGAGATAGATATATATATATATATATATTTGGAATTTTTTCTCAATAATTTCAATTTGAAAGACAGTTTTTGATTAAATAAGTTAAGAAAGAAGCTTTCCTAGTAATCTAATCCAAATAATGTTTTCTGTATATATTTTGCTTGGCTGATTCAGCAACAATTCTGACACTTTACTTTTTCTTTCTCTTTTTTTTTTTTTTTTACATTTTCTGTGATACCACTTGGTAAAGGTTAAGGCTAATTGTTAAGGTTTATCCATTAAGGTTGATAACATTAGAATGACACAGGTCTGATGGATATTAGTCATTTTCTACTGGTAGTAGAAATGGCTTTCTTAAATTATTTGCCCCATTTGGCTGTTTAATGGTAGCTGAAAGTAGTCAGGTTCCAAAAAGCAATTTGAATGCTGTTAAACTAATTAAGGAGCTAAATGACTCCATAATAAACAGAAGATCTTGAAAGTTACCTTCATTAGTTACAATAGGAAAGTGGTCATTAATGTGATGGGAAGTACCTGAAGAAGTGCCTGCCTGGAGGCAAATCCTGTCACCAGGGCAGTCTGCAGACTCAGAAGTATTGGCATGAACACTCCCATGGCTCCTGGGTCACTTTTTATTTTTCATTGGAGAGGAGGTTTTTATGTTGTTGAGATTGTCTAGAAAGTGCTTGTTCTTTATTTTCCTTATCTCCTTTGTAAGCCTATAATATTTTATTTGGCATAAAGGAGGAGAAACACAAGCATGTCTAAATTTCCCTTATTTCCTCTCTTTTTGGAAGGATTAAGTATATAGATGTATTCGTTTATTTCTGAGTACCTCACTTCCCAGTAAAAATAATCTTCATGAGATGAACAGGACTGTAGTTCACTAGTAATTTAAATAATCAGAAAATATCCTGAATTGGAACATACTGCTAAATAAAAAAATACTTTCATTTTTGTTAGCTGTCTGTAAAAAATATAATTGTTTGATTTATGTGTTAATATAAAGATATGATAGATGCAGTCCTCTGCCTCATGGTAATTGATAGGTCTTGGGATATGCATACCAGCATATTGTGCAAATAAATTAATTAATGCCTCCAAGAACCCGCAATACAAAGTTATCAGTCACTTCTTAACTGTTAGCAGATGTTGAACAAATTTTAAAACTTCTTTTTACCAAAATTCTGCAATAAATTTAGTCATTATCTTAACCTCATAAATTTAGCAAGATCAGTAGATCTATCAAATATAATTTGTACCCCTAGAAATTTTTCTGTTAGTAATAAAGCACAGTAGCTTCTGTGATAAATACCTTCTGTAGTTTTAATTCAGTTGCCAGATGAATCGGGTGGAATACACTGCAAATTGTCCTTTCTTAAGTCATTGACATTTTTGCTTTAGCAGAGCTAGTTTAATCTGATCTGACTGGGCAGATGTGTCCACCCCTGCAGATTCTGTTGGAGTCAATGGAGCTTCACACAGTTTTATAGCCATTATTTGATGCAGAACTGGCATTGCTGTATAAAGTGTGTGCTGCAGAGGCTTCTATTTTTTCTGGAATATAAAGCAAGTAAATAAAAAATGCCAGAATGGGACTGATAAAGGGGTAGAATATCTCACTTTCTTTTATAAATAAAAATTGTTGCTAACTTAAAATTAGAAATATTTCCTTAATGGAAACAATACTCATTTTGGGATGGCTTTTTAACTTCTATGCCAAAAGTGAGTACAGCGAAGATATAAAATAAGTACATATTTCATGTTTTCTGTTAATCTATTCTATTCCCAAGATTATTGAATGCATTCATCACTAAGGTGTTAAATCTTTGAAAAATCTAACTGGATAAAGTACAAACAGTAACATGTTCTTCATTTCTTGAGAGGGCGTCAGATGGGCAGGACTGAAAGCCAGGGAAGCAGAAAAAACCTGAGGCAAGTTCATAATTTTTAAATCTAAGTCTCTGGTTTTGAAAAAAAAAATACAACTAGTGATTACAGTTTTTCTTCTCCACATTTTCAAAAATATGTAACAAAAAAGATAAAAATATGTCATCAATGCTATTGATTAATAAGTATATATTTTATAAGCCTTTATCTGGAGACACCACAAATAGTATGTAAGTAGAGATCTTCTCTTGAATATTAGATACACAAGAAACTTGTTGCCAAAGAAAGCTTAGAAAGTTAAAGCACTCATTTACATCTTAATGTAGCTAAGGCCTCCTGATATTAAAAATATAGAGGTAAATGTAAATCTCAGCATAGTTCAATAGTTTTCTGCAGACCATGTCACAAATATGGAAGTTAGACTCTATATTGTATTTAAGCTATATAAGGCTATGCAGAAATTAAAATTATATTAACCATAGACTTTTAATAAAGGTACTCTATTTAAGACCTTACAAATCCCAGAAATAGTTTTAAAACAACTTTTGGGGCTAAAGTAATATAATTTGAAACAGTATTCTAATATAGCTTTCATTTTTCTTTCAAAGATTTCATATTTTACATAAATACATGTAATTTTATCCAGAATTCAAACAATGGAAAACCAGGAAAGTATGCCAACCTTTTACTCCTGGCTTTATTGTTTGAGAAATCCAAAAAAATTACGTCTGGAAGAGACAATAAACTTGTGTTCATAGTCAAATCTCTTTCCTGGAAATTAAATTTAATCTGCTAATTAATTTTCAAAGTGCTACTGATGAATGTCTCCCACACAACCATAGAGATTTTGTGTTCATTGTTAGAATTCTTTCAACATTGTATTGCATCCTTTTAGAGGGAATTGAGTCTCAGAAAAATGCAAATATACAAACAGATAATAGCAGTGTCATGTCTTTTCATCAGAAAAGTATCACTTGAATATCTTGTTTAATGTGCTATCTTTTGGATCCAAAATAGATCCTTGAAATGTATTAATTTTGGTGTTTCAGGGATTTGTGATTTTATAAATCTGCTTTTAAAGGGCTAGAACCACTTTGAGGGGTCCATTACAGAATACTGCATTTGCAGCCTGTGGTTGGTCTGCTTTGAGACTCCAGTAGACACAAAATATTTCATTAGCAGCAACAGTGGGAAGAGAAAAGATAAAAGATCTGTAAAGTCGTGGTGTCTCTATACATAACCACAATGCCTCTTGCTAGTCAGTAATGAACACCATAATAATACAGACTTAGAAATTGATTTCATTTTATTCTGTTGGAGAAACACAGAAGTCAACCCTGCTAACACCGAAGTGGGTGAGGAAAGGACTCCCCCAGGTCTTCCTTCTTAAATTAAGGAGATTTCTGTGGTTACTTTCAGACATTCAGTTCCCCTAGATGCTACTGCTAGCCCGACCAATCTTGATCTCTGTTAGTTCCAGCTTGGGAGCTGGAATGAGATGACCTTTAAGGTTCCTTGCAAGTCAAACTATGGTGTGATTCTGTGATTGCCATTCTTAAAGTGAAGGCCTTAATAATATTTGGGTTCAGAATAAGACTCTCTTGGAATAATTACAATAATGTAAAAACATTTATTTTTTTTACACATCCATCAATTCTTAATGGTCCTTCAGCACACACATATCTTGTTAAAGGAATGTGTAGAGTCCAACTCATGGTGTGTTGTATGCTTATGCTAAAAATTCTGTGTAGTGATTCTTCCTTTGTCTAGAACTTGATAATCCCTTTAGCAATCTATCATTCCTTTCTAATGCCATTACCCTTGTTTTCTTCACTTCTCAATGATGGTTCACAATGCCAACAGTAATTCAATCTGAACCTTAATACAGATGTCCTCTGAATAATTATTCACTGGAAATTTACCTTGGAACACTGACATCCTTATAGCACATGTGTATGTGTGTATGCGTGACTATGTGCTATATATTTAAATATATATATGCACTTAAACATGCATACATTATACACACACACACTCAAACATGCACTGCAGTGAACATAACAAGAATATATGATTCTGTATTATTCAGCCTTGTGAGAGGGCATCTTAATCATGGTGTGACTCACCAGTAGAAGGGATACCTTGACAAACCAAAGAAACTGCATTATAGCGCCATCATATTGTTTGAGGGCTGGAGAACATTATACAGGAGAGTAAGCTGAGGATGCTTAGTATGATCTTAGAATGATATAAATCTAATGAGAAGTGGGCTGATGGAAAAATTTTGGGCTTGACTTTAGCTTTATAATAGGTCTTTATGAGATGAGTGACCTGACTCTCCCTGAGGATGCCCTTCATGAGGCTAGAGACAAGTAGCGCAACATGGGATGCTATGCTTGGGTAAGGATAGGAAATTCCACTGTAAAAGGTCTGTGTTGGATTTTCCTGATAAGGACTGTTTGGAGAACCTCCAAACTAGAGAAGGAGAAACCTCTTCTAGGTTTGAAGGCAGTCTTCTTTTAGGCAGAAGTGTTTTCAGCATGACCTGCAGCATGACCAGTCTAAATTATTCTGTGATTCAGCAATTTGAACTGTTTAACAAAATGTTAAAAATCCAACACTGAAGAGTAATCATGATGTTAGGTAATTGGAATGGCTTTAAATAAGTGTGTAGTCTCACAAGGAAAGAAAATACCTGTTTGAAATAAGATTAAGACAATAATTTAACCAATGTGCTTTTGTGCATTTACCCGTGCAACGTATTTTTCTATTCAAGTTTCATGAAGATGCTTATAGATGATTTCTGACTCTAATCAAATCTTTTTTAGCCCTAACAGAGGTTTTTCTTATGAACAATGTAATTTGGTATTTTACTTATTTGTGAAGATAATCAGATATATTTTGGGCAGGTGTCTAGGTATCATATTCAAAGTGACATTGGATCACTTGGAAATTTGGTCATATTTCATACCTGAATTTTTTACTGAATTGCTGGACCATAAGCAAGTAGTATTACATCTAAATCTTGAAATTTGGAACATATATTATAGTTGCATGTTTCCAGTTGCTTATGTTTTGGAAGGATAGAAATAATAATTCTATATCCCAGTTCTGAAACTCAGCTTATAGGTTTATCTTTTCTAGAAGAGAGATTTTATTTTCTTGTGCTATATACCTTATCTGATACATTATACTGAATTAGCGTTATTAACAAAAGGTTTACCAACAGGTCAAAATGAAAGTAACCAAGCCTTTTTGTGAAGTAAATCTGTAAGTATAGATGTGGCTAAAGCAAATGCAAATAGCCAAAAAATTATCTTGCTGCTTGCAAAAAGTTTAATTCAGGGTGCAGGATCCAATGAAACCTTTGAGACTAAGAAAAGTGCATTAGAGGAAATATCATAAGATGGGCACTAATAATCATAAAGAATTTAATATGAAACCTCTCCAATGTGCTAAAAAAGACACTAGAAAGCTTGATGAAAAATGTGAAGTTATACCAAGCTGGGCAGATCAGATGCCTGCACTCCATAGTGTTATATATTCAGAGGAGAAGTGGGTGCATCAACATGGACCTGGCCTTAGGCAGCTGTTCTTGACGTGTGGGACCAAGTGTGCTAAATCCATACCCAAATCTTATTATCTTCATACATAATTCTGTCCATTTGGCAAATGGTAGGCTATTCCTCTCCCCCTTTTGTCTTACAAATATGTTCTGACAAATCTTTCTGATGGTATTTTAAAAGCTAATGTGATCATATATGTGTAAACCAATATAAATAATAAATCTGAACAGGGAAAAAAAAATCACCAGCAAATTTGAATTTGACAAAGAACTCCACTTTTGAGACCGCTGCATTAAGCTTTTTAAGATGCTTTGAAAAGTACATTTGTTGAAGTTTGTGAGCACCAAAAGAACACTTACAGTTCAACAGTGCATTTTAAACATTTTAGAACACCTAGAAAAGTATGCTTTGTGGCATATGGCAATGATTACATTCTGCCTCCTGGAAAGGCTAGTACCAGTTTGATGCTTTCAAGTATCCTAGAAGCAGATGTGTGAAAAAGAGTACTGCAAGAATTTAGGTATTTATTCAGAGCCAGATGGCAACATCCTCCTGCAGAGTATGAATTCTGGGTTTGCTCACATGCATGGCCTTCCTCAGTGCTGGTTGGCCTCTTTTCATATATTCCCTCCTGAGGCTGGCAGCTGTGGATGTGTGTCTTTTGCCCATTATGCTGACCATGACCTCAGTGACTGTTCCAGAGCTGTGATAGAATGCAGGGAACCCTTTTTGCACTGTTACAGGCACGTGGTATGGTTGCTCCATACAGAGAGGAATTTTATCCTTGACATGTCTAATCAGTCTTTGGCAGTTTAAACAGCCTCAGTATTTTTAGATATTTTTGCTTTAATAGGACATTTTTCTAAAGATTTTTTTTTGTTTTCTTATATTCTGTTTTTGAGGAAAGACTATAGTAGCTTTCTCTTGTAGCTGGAGTAAAAACAATTTTTAAAGATAGGATATTTCTTCATTTAATATATTTTAAAATGCATTTTTTGCTTGCAAAATTTGTCTTGGAATTTAAAGCATTGCCAAAGTGAATATAATTAATATGTTTTGTGTGACGGTGGTCACAGGCCTTTCAGATGGATGGAAGAGACAAGGATCTTGATTCCATGATCAGAAGGCTTGATTTATTATATATAACATTATAACTATACTACACAGAAATAGAAAAGAAGAGGCTTCTTCAGAAGCTGGCTATGCTAAGAACAGAAAGGAAAGAAGAATAACAAAGGTCTGTCTCTTGGCAGAGAGCGAGAGCAGCCCTGCCATGAGTGGTCAGTAGATCCAAACATCCACAGGGAACCAATCACAGGTGGATCTGTTGCATTCCACAGCAGCAGATAATAATTGTTTACATTTGCTGCTGAAATCGCTCAGCTCCAGCAGGAAAAATCCTAAGAAAGGATTTTTCACAAAAGGTGTCTGCGACATGTCACCTTTCTTTATTTAGTTAAATTAAAAGAAAAAATGCTGGTGTGGAATGCACAGGGAATTTCTTCACCTGTAGAATATTTTGACTTCTTTGACCATTTTGGTAGATAAAGCCTATTTTTTATAAGACTTCTAGGAGAGGAGTCCTATTTCCACACATCTTTTTATCTATTCTGATGGATGTGCTTAAAAGTTATACAATTCAAAATAATATTGCTCAAAGAACTCCTGTGGCTAAAAAGATTTTGTCTAGCATTCCTCATCTTCTGTCAATAAAAATGTTGCCCCTATTTACAACAGAATTTACAATTGGAATTATTTAAAATTAGATCTAATTTTAAGTACTGCCAGTTACTGTATAAACAAGTGACTATGCTTTAATGTGGGAAGAAATAAAACAGACATTCCAATTTTTCCTAGGTATTTCAACAAATATCCTCTTGAATAGCCCACCTGATGCCCCAAAATGCTTTTCACATTACAAAAATGTTATGAAGAGGTTTGTTTTGGTTGTTTTAAAGGACAAATGACCTTTTTTCCTTTGAAGCACAGTGTACAGAAGTAAACTAGGAGATAATTTTTCCAGAAAATACTCTTAAATTTGCCTTTCATTAAACATTTCTGTTTTAAAATGATGTTTGCTTGCATCAGCTGTTGAGTGCCAATTAGTCTGGATGGAATCCAAGTCCATTGTAATCTATTTCTCTTTTCATTAAATGGACTTTAAAACTGCAATTGTGTTTTGTTTCTCCTTAGCTCCCCCAAGAATAAAATTCTGAGGGTTTTTTTTAACACTTCCTCCCTTTTATCTGTGAAATTGTGGATCATTTTCCATGAAAGAAATAATTTCTGAGCTTTCTTCATGTTCTTTGAAGCATAGGTCGTGCTTTTCTAAACCTATAGATCCTTCAGGTGCAAAAGTATGTTATAAGCCACATTTTCTCCTTGTGGAATTTGGCAACTTACTAAAAACACTGTTTCCGGTTATGACTAAAATTTATACAATAGCTTGATGGTAGGAGAACTTAATCCTGTCATATTCAGCTACATGAATAATTCACAAGGTAAAATTTCATGTTTATCCCGTTGTTTAAGATAGTATATGTATGCCATCCATGCTTTTTAATAACAATTTTCTAGTATTTGTAGAAAAAACCCCATGCTGTTACCTCTGCAATGCATTTTTGTTTGTTCATATTTGAATTTTGATACTGAATGTAGAACTATTGTAGACATTCACATTATAAATTATTTTCTTCCAGAATATTTAAGCTGAGTGTGTATTAAAATGTATGGAAAATGTTACAAACACAAGAGAAATATTTTAATTATCTCATTGTCTATTAATTTTTTAGAAGTAGAACAGGAGTTTCAGAACTCTTGTTTAAGTCAAAACCTCAGGTTTAAGTCAGAGGAAATTACATTAGAAATGACAAGGCATGATGCCACAGATAAAAAGCAATGCTGTGTTGTAAATATACTCAAAACAGAATGAGAACAACGTAGTCCTGCTCTGTGTTGGTTTTTCCATGCTCAAGGATAAAAATATGCCCTAACCATTAAGACTGCAACACCTAGAATACTCTTAGGTTAAATTCAAGATTCTCTTCACTTAAGTTGCGAAGGACACTCATGCTTTTGTCCTATCTCCTTATACAAGTGCCTCATATTAGTAGTTCTAGTGCATTATGAAGGAAATGTTGGAAAACTATTTCAGTTAAAACCCAAAAAATGGGAAGAAGCCAAAACCAATAGTAAACCACTGAAAAAAAAAAGGAGTGAACTTATGAATAAATGGCAAAATGCAAATTTGAAGGAAACAACATAATATCAGTAATTAATCTTAAGTCAAGTGAGTTAATAAGGTGATGCGGGAAAAAATGGAGCAGTAACTGTTCATTCTACTTTTTATTGCATATTATCAGATGCATTTGTTATGACATCTTTAAATGGTCTTTCCTCAAGAATTTTTTCTAATACCTTATTTTCTAATAGTGTGTCCTTTTTATGCATCCAAATTTGATGTTATTGTATGATGTTACTGATTGTCTACAGATGCCCATATTGAACAATACACAGGTGTTGTGCTGCTACTGTGGTTTTAGGTATGTAATTCTAGCACAACTGCAGTGGGGCTAGTTTGTTAAATGGAAAAGTAAAAAGGTGAGTCCTAATTGTTTAGAGATATTTGCTCTATTGCTTTGCAATATTATAAACCAGTAGAAATCTTTAGTCTTAAACAGTTCTCAATTATATTGTTCTCATCACTGAATAATGTTTTGTAAGTTTACAAAACATTATTCAGTGATGAGAACAATATAATTGAGAACTAGTCACAAACCTCATGATATATATAACAATATAATTGTGAATTAGTCACAAACCTCATGATAAAGAAGACTAACTAGGGACAAAACATAGCAATTTGAAATGCTTCATCTATTGAGTTTGGTTCACAATCTGAGAAAATGCTGAAATATTATTATGAGAGAGATTTCAAATAATTAAAAATTTAAAATTAACTTTCCATATTGTTCCAAATCCAAACCTTAAATAAATCTTGACTATTGGCAACCTTTCAGGAATATCTGTCTGTACAGAACTTTTTCTTTTAGAAACAATATAAAATACAAGAGTCTTCTCTAGATGTGAGTGTAGCATTGGAATAGAAGCTTAGCACAAATTTCACTTTGTTTATGGTCCCCCATACTGTTCTCAGTTATTATTTACCCCTTTATTCAGCCCTCCTGCTATATTACCATAGACACTAATCCTTATATTTCTGTTTTGTCTGAGTCATCCTCCCCCTTAGGACAGGTTAGAATTCTAATGCAAAAAAATATTCTCACTTCACTCAAAACATTTTGACTTCTCCTGAGTTAAAACTTATGTATCAGTTACTAATTCCCTACGTGTCCTGTCATGCACATGTTCTTCTTGACAGTTAATGGCAACTTGTATGCAGCTGTGTATGGAAAAGCTATGTACTGTGTACTGACTATAACCCCTTTTTTTCCACAAGGATATAAATGGGTTTTATTTATACAAATATATTTCAATAAATACACACACACACACACACACACACACACACACACACACACACTCATATATATATATATATATATATATAATATTTATATATAGTTTCACTTTTTTAGATGACTTGATGTCTTCCACAGGGGTGTATTGACTCCAAATCAGTCTTTTGTCCCTTGATTTCTTAATGGATTCTGGTTTTTAGTTGGTCATAACTATGTTTTAGTCTGGGTATAGCTTGATTCTTGTTATAGCTTGTACTCTGTATTTCCACTGTCAAAACCCACACAGCTTTAGAAACTACTTGCAAATGTGCTGTGATCTTGACAATCTGCTGAACTAGTTTCATTTGGCACATCCTCTACTTAGATTCCTTCGTCTCTTTTCATGCTTCCACAACCAGACATTCCCATTTTTTCTGTTAATGACGACTTGAAATTTTCGCTTACCATAGTGCTTAAACTACATTTTTAGAAAACAAAACAAAAAAAATTGTAAATACTACAGATTGAAGAATGATGTGTTTAAAAATTAGGTGGGAAAGGACCTTCAGTGGCTGTCTAGTCTAGTCTTTTCCATGACTGCCCACCCTGTCTTTCCTTAAGACTCAGTGCATCTTCATAGCAGCATTATGGACCTCCATAAAGGTGTTCTTCCATGTCTCTGTAATCCCAGTGAAGTTGTAGTCCCCTCACCAAGGCCCTGTGTTGGAAACCCCAAGAATCACAGCATATAGGTATGTTGAAGACTATTGCCATACCTATTTCTTCAAATCACTTAGTCTCTTCTGGTCCAACAAGAAGTTGGAGGGTGGTTATTTTTTGGGGGATGGTGGTGGTGGTAGAGGATGAGGAACCTCTTGGGAAGAGTTCTGAATTGAAAATGAACCAGCTGGGCTGCATGTAGAAGTTAATTTTCCTTTAAATTTGTCTCATAGAAATAAAAGTCATTTGAGTGTCAATAGGAAGGCCAATACATGATGGAGTGACACAAATATGCTGTTACTCTTGAAGTGTTCTTATTTTATGTGAGCTTGCATGGATGCTGAAGATAATGACTGTACTTTGTATATCCTACTCTGCTATCTTTTTGAATAAAAGAGAGATTGCAAAGAGTACTACTAGGCCACCTATTGCTGCAGTAGATTGTCTGCTGTGTGGAAAGTAAAGTATTGTGCACTGAAAACTGTATGAAAAATAATGTTTTTTTTTTAAATTCTGCAAGTGGTATTATTATTCTGAGAAGTAGTATTACAGTTGTGGGCATAGTAAAGTGGTCCATAGTTGCTTATAGAATCATAAAATAAAAACCATAAAATGATACAATTAAAACAAAAAAGGAACAAATATATGTAATGACCTCCAAAAGTGGGGGATTACTTTTGTTCTCAGATGTTTGGAAGACACTATTCTAAGTAACAGCAACCAAGACAAAAAGTATATTTATTGGAGTTATTTATTAAAGATGGTGAAAAATAACTTGAAGGAAACTAGTGGTCATCTTTGGTGTTCTGTTTGTGCTTTGGCCAGCTATCCATCTAAATGTCCTAAGCGAACTAAAATAATAGAGCAAAATACTTGGTTCAATTGCACATTAAAACCTTTATTAGAATATTTTTTTCATGTCAAAACACAGTGGCTTGAAAATATATCTTAAAAACAACGTTTGCTTACCTTGTGTCCATGTATACGCATTGAAATAGAGATCCCAATTTAATTATCATGGTTCAAGAAGGCCAGGGCTCTAGGTTTCCTCATTTTTGTAGTAGTTTGGGAACGGCACTCCTGCTCCCTCCTCCCACCCACACTGCAGAGAGAGACAAAAGGCAGAGATAATGGGCTGAGGTAAGAACAATTTACTGGAAACAACGAGGTAAGAAAACAAATAGTATTGGCACAACACTGATAACAACAGTGTACAAAAAGAGAGTGTTTTACATGAAAAACACTCAGTAATCCAACCTGACATGACACAACCCTGAGAAAACAAACAAAACATCAGGAAGATCTACTTCACCTAGCCTTTTTTCCCACCCAAAGCCATGCCCCTTCTTCTCTGAAGTGAGGGTGCCATACTTCCAGCCCCCCAGCACTGGCATGAGGTAGTATAGAATAACAACCCAGAGACAGCCACACAGCTCCAGGTTCCAAACCATCATTGCTAAATTAACCCTGTCCTTGGCTGAAGCCAGGACAGCATAGAAAGAAGCAATAGCAATCCCTGAAACATATTGTATCAATTTTGATTTAATTTTCTAGATCAGCTCTCTATCCAGCCATCAAGCTTGGACCTGCAACTTACTATCATCTTGTACTTCTAATTCAGCACTTTTTTTTATTTTTAGTGATAAACTGCATAATAAAAAGCTAGTTTATTGAGATTTTGAACTATGTACTAATAAAATCCTTTAATTCAGTAAGTGTGTTGTGAAGACATAGTAATATAGACTAAGGATATTCAAGTAGGTTTATATTTTGGTGGTGTTTGTTGGTTGGGTTTTTTTGTGTGTGGAAGGTTTTGATTGTTTGATTGTTTTTAATTTATTCCCTTCTCTGCTGACACTTTCTACTTGATTCTACTTTTATCTTCTGCATAATTGTATATGAATGTACAATATAGTCCAGTGTCTACTTATAACTCTAAAATCACTGTAATTCAGTTTCTAACAATAACTAAAACAACTTTAAAACTGTGCATGACATAATTAATGTCTATTGATCCAGCATGTTGCTGTTTGTGCTGTTGCATAGAAAATCAAAATTATTTAAATTTTGATTTAAAACACAGGTTTTGGGTATATTATTCCCATTCACTTTTAGCTGTATGAGTTGACAAGTGGATAGAACGTTTCATTGGTAGATTGCAACATGCTGAATATTGGTGCTCATACTAGTATATGTGTTAAAGTCTGAATTTCCAGGATTCTGATACCTTTTTTCCATGACTCACCTCATGCAGTATATTTTGGATCCAAAATTGTGGTTTGTGCCTTAAATATTATTGCAGCCTACGTCTGTGGAACTGTTATTTTTATTTGACGCCTTTTTGGAGGACAGGGTGAGAAGGGTTGCATACCACACTTCAGAAAGATTTGTTATAAAAACTCAGAAAGTGTTTTGACTAGGAAATCATGATTGCTTAACATTTTAACTCCCATCAGTTTGGCACTGCATAGAAATATAAAAGGAAATTACTTCCTTTTTTTTGCTGATTCAGCATGCACTCAGCAGTGCTGACACAGGTCTAGAATGAGCTCCTAAATGTACGATAATTTCCTCTCTTAATAAAGAGAATTTTTAATAAAGAGAATAAAGAGTAAAAAATGAAGGTTTTCCCATAATCCTTTATTTAAAGAACTGTAACTCATGAAATAAGTTCACATGCAATACTGTCTGACAAGATTCTCCTTGTAGTTCCAGCTCAGAAAAGACACAGTGCGTAATACATCAATGATTTGTTCTTTAACCATAGGCCATCACCTCAGATAAAAGTGCTGACATTTGGGAAAGGTATGTAAGTGGATCAAGATCCTCAGCTGGATCACCAGTCACAGGAATGTCAATTTGACAGTTATTCATGTGTGGGTTGCAGTCACTTTCTGAATAAAAGGTCCTTTTATACTTGATCTGCATGTACCTTTCCCCCTAACAATACAAAACCACAATTTCTTTTACACTGCAATTTCTAATTCCGTATTTGGAAACTTCGTTTATATTAAAAATACTGTCTATGATAAATTGCTCAGTCCCTTGTTCTTCTCTCAAATGACCTTTAATCAGTTCTTGGTTTTTTCTGTGAATTAGATTCTTAGAAAGGGTATTTATTCATATTTTTTTAGGGAGTACTTTTGTCAGAGGCTGCACCATTACTTTTGACCCTGTATCATTTTCTCTTCTTCAAAGGAAAAAGATATTAAATGCCCTTCAAATCTTTTATAGATTAACTAGGTGTTAGAGGGGAGAGTTTACAGAGTTAAAAACGACAATAAAAACTCATTCAAATTAAATGTGGAGTCCAGGGCGTGAAACAAAATTTGTGCGAGATAAAGGTATAAATATATGTTTCTATTGCCACAAGCACCATAAGAGAGTCTGTACATGACTCTCTTAACATTTGCATTAAACATTAGTTTACATAAAAATATTGAACAAAAATCTGAAAATTTGTATTATCCATGGATAAAACTCTCTGGCTATGCTGCCAATTCTTCTGAAACCAAATAAAATCCTGTATCATACAATTCTATTCCTTTTGCCCTAAAAATAGCCCTAAAAACAAGTGAACTTAATTTTTGTATTCTTATATATTGACATTTTGCTCTGCTTACTATGCTTGTAAAAATACTTCAGGGGTTTTTTTTTGGCAAGATCACTAAACTTTTTCCCCTCACTACTTTCCGATCTCAGATTAAACAATTGATGGTAACCAATAAAGTTGCAGAATGTTCCTCAGAGCGTGGTAATAAAACAACTCAGCACTTTCTCCCAAATTGCTTTAAAAACACTAAAGCTGGAATTTGTCTGTTGCTGAACACTCACAATTCATTGGCACAAAGGCTGAAAAGCTAGCTGATTCATCAGAACCTTGTTTTTTAAATACCTGTACAGTTTTCCTGGGCCAGAATCCTTTTGACACTGACAGAAGATTAAGGAAAAATTCAGATCTGTAAATACATTTGCCAGCTAAAATGTATCTGATTGCACAATCACCCTATCCAACTCTTTCTCAGTACTCCAGGTGGAGAGTTACTTTATGAAGTTAGAATAATGCAATCATAAAACAGTTTTGGCTGGTTTTATAGTCCAAACCACACTGGAGGAAACAAGAACATCAACTGGATCAGGCGGCTCAGAGCCCTGTCGAACTCCACCATGAATGGGTCATCTCCCACCTCTGTTGGAATCTCATATAATCATTTAAATCTCATCAGAGACATGGCAGCTATGAAAAAATTGTAGAAAAAGAAATTACACTAGTCAGTATTGGAAGATGAGCCTCTGTTACCATGTTATTCTATATTACCATAATGTTACATAAGGAAATGAGTGTCAGAACAGGGGAAAGGGACATAGAAAATGAAAAACATATATTTAATGAAATAACAGATGTATAATATCATAGAATCGTAGTACCTTAGAATTAATTCAGTGTGGAAGGAACATTTACAGGTCATGTAGTAAGCATTACAATAAACAACAACATCTTCAACTATTTCAGGTGGCACAGAAGCTTGAACAACTGGACCTTGATTGAATATTTCTAGAGATTGGACATCTACCACTTCCCTAGGAAACCTGTTACAGTATTTCACCACCAACATCACAAAAAGCTTAATCCTTGTAGCTAGCCTAAATCTATCATGTTTAAAACCATTATCTTTTGTCCTGTCAACAGACAAAAAGTCTGTTTCCAACTTACTTATACACCTTCTTGAAGTATTAAAAAGAGAGAAAAACGTCTCACAGATCTTTTCCCAGGCAGAGCAACCTCAACCTTCTCAGTCCCTCCTCACAAGAGAGTTGTTTCATTCTTCCAATCATTTTGCAGGCCCTCCTCTGGATGCATTTTAACAGGTCTATGTCTTTCCTGTACTGGGGTCTGTAGAGATAGGTGAAATACTTCAGCCAAGGACACACAGGAGCACAGTGTGGGGGGAGACACACAGTAGGGGGAGAATCACCTCCCTTGGCCTGCTGATCATGCTGGTTTTGATGCAGCCATGGATATGATTGGTTTTCTGGGCTGCGAGTGCATCCATACAATTGCAGACATACTGGGCTTATGTCCATATTTTCATTCACCAGGACCCCTAGGTCCTTCTCCAGTCTTTCTCCAGAGGACTTTCAATTCATTCACCCCAAAAACTGTATTGAAACCAGGACTGGTCCAACCCAGGAAGAAGCACATTTCTTAAACTTGTCTAGACTCCTCTGAAGAAGATCATTCTTCTCAGATGCCCACTGAAGTACTCAAGTAACTGTTTTTCAAACTATAACACCAAAACTCTTTCATGTCATTACCACAGTTAGAAATCTTGCAACACATCTTAATGATAGACAAATATCTGCTAGAAATGAAACAAAGCGAGGATCAGAAGTTAAATTACCCATCAGAGCCCATGCTTATCAATACCTAGTAAAATTTAAATGAAATTAATTACTTGTATTACAGGTAAGATATGATTTGGATTTGCAGTTTCTCAATCCTTCACAGCTGTCCTGAGATGGCGCCAAAATCAGTCAAATTGAACACTAGTTTATTCAATCCAATTTAATACTATCAAATTAAATAGCAAATTTAATAGTAGATTGTAAACTCAGATCACACTTTACACAAATAGTGAGCAAAATTCTTTACCAGATGGAAGGGTTTAACTGTAGACAAAACACTGAATTTTTGAGAAACATAAATTTAATGCAGGAGGTTTGAAAGAGGTAAATACTTTGAATGTAAAGAATGACAGGTAACTTGATGAATATCACAAGCAGAAACAGAAGATCCATTTATTGTTAGGATTATTCCCACTTTGAATTATTGTCTGATTCAGATGTGAAACCTCAAGTGTGAGGGAATCAAAACAATTCAAGCAACAATTGTTGTAAAGCTTGGTGGGAACTTGGAGTAGGGGAGAAGACCTAGTAAGGTAGAAGCATTCTACAAGAAAACATACCAATCATGAGTTTGTGTGATAAATCACATAGAAGATTCCTCTAAATTAAATAACGACATTACTAAAGGAAGAAGAGAGTAATTTAATAGATAATTTTAAACTGGGATAATAAAAGCAAATAGTCATATTCTAGACAAATGTTGTTGAATACATGTGTTTTGAAGCAGCTTGGAAGGAACCAGAATGAGTCAAATGTTGTTAACATTCCTACTGGACTGTGAATCTCAATCTTTGTAAAGTAACTTTATTGACTGAAAATTGTTAAAAATATCTAAATGAATAATTAATGCAAAACTGATTTTGAAAAAAAAATTATCTATTCTAATGCAGAAATGATAATTACAACATTTAGAATTCTGGTTTTGGTTTTCAGAGCAACATGACAACAGCCGAAGTCTTAATCAAATACTAAATTTTCCTGTGTCATGTGGGAGTGTTTCAAAATGCTTTCAAAATGCTACAGAAATTTGAGATTTATCTCTGTGACTATTCCAAGTGAATGATACATAAATTTTCTTAATTTTGCTTATTTTTGAATTGTGTGCTAGTGAGAGTTGTTCAACCTTAGGCAAAGCACTAATGCTCTCTGACCCTTTATTTATCTCCATGTGAAATAGACCTTATAAAAAGTCCACCAGTAGCAAACATGGAATTTAAGCTAGATGAATAGCTTGTAGCAGTAGAAGAGTAAAACTGGCATAATTAATTGAACTGCAGTGAAACTAATCCTACTGGCAGCAGTGAAATTGTTCAGTCGCGTAAGTTTTATTTTGTTACAGTCACAAAAATACTCTAGCTGAAGTAAATACAATGCCCCTATCTTTCTCCCCAGTGAAAGGCAGTAGCAGAGGAAGTAAGTATATGTCTGTTAACATTGGTAATTAAGCACTTAAGCAAAAGGAGAGTAAAATTTACAAAATCTGGTGAACCCTAAAAATGTTCTTTTAGGAGGCTTCTGAGTTTCCATTGAAACAGAAGTTGCAAGCTTAATTTCTGCCTAGTGAAATGATGAATACATGCATGAATATGTAAGTTCTGATTGCATTTCTCTACTCTGTAAACTCAGAGCTGCTAGGAATTTTAAGCTTCTTCCTGGGAAAGAGGAAATCTGTAATCATGATGTTTATAAGCACTACTATACTTACTACAGACAATAACAAGGTGAGCAAGAAAACAACCTACAACCTTCTTATCAATCAATTTAATTCTGCTTTCTTTTACTAAAGTAACAATTTAGTAGGAGCTTAGGTTTGCTAATTAAGAGCCCTGTGAGAATAAATGATAACTTATATAAGAAAAATATTGAAATATTTCTGGCAACTTATAAAGCATTTAATTATGTTAGTTAATAATTAGATAATTTATAGATGATAAAGAAGGGTACTTAAGAGAATTAACTGATGAAATTATACCAATGACGAAGTAACTCAGTCTGACTTTTAGGGTTCTTGCATTTTTCTGATTTATTAGCTTACATTCTGAAAATTCTAAACTACTGGTATGGACTTCTATAGATTTATTCATCTTTTTCTCTTGCCATCATAGAGGTATCAAGCTATGATATAGATGTGCTGTTATTGACCTATACAGACAAACAACAACTCTTTTGTTAAGATTTTGAGATTGCCCTAGGCACTCATACCAAAATGAAAAGGATAACCACATAGATAATTAATAATACAACTGTGGAAGACTTTCACATCAATACATTGATTCTTACAGTTAGTGGGCCATACAATCACAGACATATATTCTTAATTAAAAGAGCTCTAGCTAAAGTTGCATGCACAAAAGATGGAATTGCTAGGTCCAGCTCTGTACAAAGCATCAGACACACAGAGAAAAAACATAATACTGCCAAAGTTTTTCTGTGTCGTACAACAAATAAGCTCCCTTTGAATGATCTGTGATACCCAAACATCATCCAAACCACTTTGATTCTGGTATCGAAACACAAATTTCAAACATTTGAATTCTGATTTGGAATTTTCCACAAATAACAATACGTAGCTGTTTGCAACACTGATCAGTAATACATCTGTGTTAATGTGCTGAGACTCAAATCACACTGAAAAAGAATGCAATGTTTAAAAATACTAGAATCATAGAACCATTAAATAGTTTATTTTGGAAGGATCTGTGAAAGACCATCTAATACAGACCCCCCCTTGCCATGGACAGGGACATCTTCCAATAGATTACGTCACTCAAATCTCCATCAAAACTGGCTCTGAAAAGGTCCAACACTTTCAAGCACCTCATATTCTTCCTTCCATTAAGAATTTTCCATGGTTTACATATAACCCCAAAAATCTATCTATCTAATGGCATCAGTGTCAGGAAAATAGAAGAACTCCCAAAGAAGAATGCAGGATATTTATAGCATTGGAAGAAGTCTCAGGCTAGAAGGTGTAGGAAGGAAATTCCTAGAAAGGTAAATTGGAAGGTGGTGGAAGTTCGGAAGATATTACATGCTTCAGGGCTTTTCTCATTATAATCAGTTATTTTAAATTAAATACAATTAGCTTAAAAAGTACTATAATTGATATAGTTCTTTCTATTGAATATACTACTTGGTAAAAGATGCTCTAAAAAACTCATCTTACTGGGCAAAGAACTATATTTTACACTGAAATGCACTGACAAAGTAGGGAGGGGAATGGATTTTGGAAGCTGTGCTTTATAGTTTTCATCTTTGTATAACTGTTTCTAGGTCTCTCTAGTCTTAAGTCAGTCTAAAAGATTCTATGTAATCCTAAAGACGTTACTTTGGGGGTTTTTTTAGCCAGTTCTAAAAGCAATCACATTTGATATAGGAAATTTTCCATTCACATCTTATACCATATGTGAGCATGAACTCAGCCTTCTTAAAATTTCCCTGACTATACTTAATTACAGATTTTTGACTAGGCCAAGTCTAATGTACTTGAGAAAATTACACCCTCTGGTCTTGTGCAAAAAGCCCTATAACCTTAGCCCTTTTAACAGTTATTGGCTTAGAAAAAGGAAATCATTATTGCTTAAAATATTAGTAATAGGTTTGCTGAGATTACCCTTGAAAATCCCTTATATTAAGACAGGTTATATTTTGTCCTTATTGTTGCTTCCTACTGCGTTCACACATCGTGATAAATCTCTGAGGACTGCAATGTCCACTCCTTGCAAAATAATCTTATTTTACATTTTAATGATTTTCTTTAAATTTGGTTGGATGGATATATGAAGAATTTTATATATCTGAGCCAAGGAAAGGGAACTTTTTATCATTAATGTCTTCAGTGCCTCCTGTATTTGTGTAAAAGACAGGATTTCAGATCTGTTGTTCAAAGGAAGGACAATGATCTTGAATTTTCCAAGGAGCTAGCAGATAGTCTGCAATCCAGGAACTTGTTTCCTTTTAATGAATTTGAGCACAGGTATTATGAAGTTACTTTGTCCATTTTGGGGTCAAAAAAGTATCAGTAAAACCTTCCTATATGGCAATGTTTCAGATATTTGGTAGAATGTAAATTTCTACATACTTGGTCTAATATTGTCAGAGCACCAACTAAAATAATAAAGTTTCACTGACTTATTTCTGACAATGGGCTGATGCCCGTCATGCAAATGTGAGAATGAATTTGCAAAACCTTAATGATACTATACATGGAAAATATTTTTCCTTTAGCTGAGGGAAAATAAATGCATAAAAATAGAATGGTACAGAGAGAAAAACAGATTTAAAGGAGTAAAAAACAGCAGCTATAAAAACAATATGTTTTTGCTGCTGTATCTTTAGAAGTGCTAAATTGGTGTAAATCCACTGTTATGAAGAAGAAAAAACACAGCATGCAAGTGACAGGATTTTTATGTTACACCATGGATCATCATAGAGCTGCAAACAGAGCTGAACTCCAGGTAGATAGTTAAATCAGCTTAGTACTTATTTTTACCTGATTCCTGTAGGCTTATTTGGATGGCAGCAGTAGGATCCCCTTTGGATTTTCCAACCTGATATGTACCAGAATATCTTTTCTTGTGCTGACACATTCTTCTTTTAGTGTGAACATTTAAGGGGTTTTTTTTTGGTCCAAATTAAGTATATTATGTCACCAAGTTAGATATCTAAAGCTTATCTTTTCATTATCATATTGATTGCCCTTGTTTGTTTTAATTTAAGTGTTGAACGGATTTTGTATTTTTATACCAGGCTTTGATTTTTATTGTCTTGTAATTCTGAAGTACATAATTTTGGAGAAAATATGTAATTGATTAATTATTCCTTTGAAATTTTTGAGTAAATCAGAAGAAAGTCTTCTGAAAAACTCTACTTACTAATGTTCAACTAATAATTGCTAGTTTGTTTGTATTGAATGTGTTTCATGCTCCCTGGATTGCATGAAATATACCTTTAAATTTGTTGAAAATGCATCATTTGATCAACTTTTAAGTTTTAGTCAAGCATTGAGTAAGAGGGGAAGAAGTAATAGTTTTTCCCTCCTGACATGTTTTTGCTTCATTTTACCTCATGAGAAGTTGTTCTTATGCCATTCTAAAAAAATATAGTAATACTTGAAAATAAGTGTTAAATGTAGCCAACAGCTTATGCACGGTTTTTAATTTATTTTTTTATTCAGGAATCAACTTTTTTAGTATTTTGAATCTGGTCTTATTTCCAATGTGAAGAGGAAAGAGAATCTGTAGAATGATTAAGCATGATTTGCACATCCTTTAGCAAATTAAAACAAATAGTGTGAACTTCTGCACTACATCAACATGAACTAAGTTTTCTGGAGATATAAGTCTGACAAACAGATATTATTTGTGTTTGGGACATGCCATTTGAACAGAAAAATAATTTCCCTATGCAAAATGTTCCACCTTTTCTAAAATACACATTTAAGCTTTTTTTTCCTGATATTGATAGGATACTCTTTATTCTGTCTTGTAGCTAGTAAAATACCTTTTCAGCAAGTAGGCTTTCATTTGTACTGTTCTAATTGCCCTCATAGCATCACCTGAATTCTGATTCCTGCAGACAGTGAACTTTTGCACCAACTTGCTTTCTGGGAATATCAGAAAAAGCATAATAATGCTGCGCGGAAAAAAAAAATCCAAGCCTTAGAGTCATGTTTTAGTATTGTGGTAGTAGCTGAAGAGTAGTACTTGGTCCTTTATGTAGCAAAATAATGTTGACACAAATACCTTCACATTAATTTACAGACAGATGAACAGCTGGAGTTCTTGAGACCCAGGTTAGAGCAACAGTCTGGATTTCAAAGGATCTTGTAGTGATCAGATTGTTAGCAATTATGTGCTATTGACATGGCACAAGCAGTCTTGAGAGAAAAACTTTCTGCTAGATTGAAGATATTATGCAGATGCCCTGGTATTCGGGCCTGACCCTGTGAGGGGGCTCTCTGGAGTGTGATTTGCTGTGTGGTTTTCTTAGAGTAGATGGGTTTTTTTCCTTTAAAACAATGAAGACTAAAAGAGGAGACTGGTATTTTCTCTGTGTGAGTCTAAGTAGATCTGGCTGGTTCTAAGGATAAATAACAGAAAAAAAGCAAAATGACAGGGAGAATATAAACTTTCTGATGTCTATGATTGGATATAAAATCATAATATTGAGATCAGTGTTTATATACTTAACCATATGAGCAAGAGAGGCACAAGATACATACGAGGGGCATAAATGGTAATTATTTCTTGGAAATGTCCTTTCTAGAAAGTTATGAAGCTGTTGTAATGCAACTAGAGAGTTGTAGCAATTACAAATATACAGAAGTGTGTGTAGACCTTACACGTATCAAAAAACTCTGTGATATGGTCCACTGCATATACTGAGGAAGTGATTAATAAGCATTTAAATTATAATATATTTTACAATCAGCATATTTTCTTCTTAGTAAATTCATTGTATTGACATCTTCTGTTCCTTTTCATGAAGATACTAGGACCAAAGTAATTTTATTTGGAACAGATAACATAATGATCTTTCTGGAAAGGTTAATCTTATCCAATATAGCAGTGTTTAATATATCACAGTGCTTTAACTAAAAACAATTATGAAATTAAAATTTAAGACCTTAGATCTTGCAGAGAACAAAAGTGTCAGCATTTCTTGTCACAATATAAATATGTCTGATGCGTTGCTTTTGCAAAATATTCTTTCACTTAATGGGAATAAATTTATTCAAAACTTCTGTGTTTTTACCATTTGAATAATTTAATTACCTAAGACACTTCCAAAAGCCTAGTTGCTTTTCCCCTCAGGGTAATTCTGTTAATATCAGTAGGAACAAGTCATTAATATGCCATTTTACAATCTTGACCAAAATTGGATATTTTAATTTTGTCAATACCAAAGACTAAATATCTGCAGCACTTTGTTTATAGCAGTTTTCATTTAATACAGACATGGGACTTAGGAAAAAATCAGTGTGAGAGAATAACTTTAAAACCTTGAAAGCAAATAAAAACATAGTGTTAGTTTCATGTACTTCAAATAAAGTAATAAAAGCAAGGAGAAAAGAAGATGGGATTTCCAGTGCTGGCTGAATCCATGAATTTTACTAGAAGCTCTGATATTTGTTCAAATTTGTTCCCCATAATGATATGTTGATTTTAGGGGGAAGACCAGAACTGAAAAGGTTCTGAAAAGGTTCTGGTCTGAGAAACTTTATGCAGTACATCTTCTAAAACATTAATCTGCATTGTTACATATTTGTTCACACAATGTATGAGAGCAAAAGTAAAACCATAGAAAAAATTATTGACAGTAAAACAGTAGAATAACATTTCATTGATGACCACCGCAGAATACCCATATTTTCATGGGCATCATTAGATTGATAAAAACAGTCAGAGATGTCCAGTTGAAAACAACCACCTTTCCTAACTGGAACAGAGTAAAAAAAAACATTTAATTCTAACTGGACCTGTCGGGTCAGAGGAGCTCCTCACAGGGATAGGTTGTTTTCTCACACTGATAGGCTGATGAATACTTGCTATTTCCCTAAGCCCTCCTAGATATATTTACATAAATGTCAATGAAGTAGGTCACATTCTTGCATTAAGCTTTGATTGATGTCCATCCGAATGGATGAACTTCTAGTACTCTTCTGTCTGAGGAAGAATCTACTTTTCTCTAAGATCAAAATGTATCTTTAAATGAGTTTCATGAGCAAACCTATCCCAAAAAACCTTGATTTATATATGAATGAAAAAACAGACCAACAGACCGACAAAAAACCCCAGACCAACCATCCAACCAAAACCATCCAACATGCAGACACACACAACCCCAACCTAGCAACCAAAAAACCCAAAACCAAACAAAACCCCATAATCCTGAGAAAATAAGCACTTATGGCAAATTTCATAATACAATAAAATACTAGTCAGATGTTAAAGTTTAAGAAAAACTTTTCTGTGATACATAGTAAGCAAAAAAACTGCATGCATGAAATACTTCACAAAGGGTTTATTTAAAAACTTATTACATTCATGAAATGTATGTAATACATACAATATGAAATACTGCAGAATTCAGTAAACCTTCTATCAGTCCCTAAGAATCATGAAAAATTACGTGTTCTAGGATTCCATTCTTTCTTGGAAAAAATAACTTCATGAAGTTTTGATTCTTCAAGGACGCTCTTGAGGAATCTTGAGTCCAAAGAATGAAACAAAGATTTAGTATTGTGGTAGTATGGAGAGATGAGAATATATGCTATAGTGGGCAGTTTCCTGACGTATTTGTTCTCTTATTGTTAAAGAAAATGTTGAGAACATCTATTTATACAATGTCTCTTTCAATGATGGATCATGGCAAGGTTAGAATTTACTGTTCAAATGTGAAGACTATAAGTTGTGTGACAATCAGTCACAAACAAACTTGATCCAAAGTTTTGGTGCTGGGCTGAGAAAAAGAAAAACAATGTAATTTCTAGGGTGATGTAATAACAGAAATTAAAGAACAGAAAGCAAGAACTTTTTTCTCTGCATCCATCTTTTTACAAGGGTGAGTATTAAAATAGCCAGGTAGTGATTTATCAGCATGCGTTGCTCATAACATACTTTATGGAGCTGGTCAGTAATGCAAATTGTTGTAAACATTGGAATTTTTACAGAATTTAGTTACAAATAATGTTCACTTAATAAGTGGTCATTTCAAACGTTATTTACTGTGTCTCTGCTAGTATGGTTTGCTTTGTAAAAATTTCTCTTATTTGAAATTTATCAGTGGTATTTAGAGGGAAAAATGAGTAAATAATTGAACATAATAATTTCCAACTAATTATTCAATGGCTATATGCAACATATAAATGGAAATAAAATTATGAATAATTTCCAAAGATCAAACAGGATTTAAATTGTCATAAATACAGATATAATTTCCTTTCTAGATGCTGCTAAAAGCAGAAAAAGGTTGAAATAGATGAGATATCATACTGTTGGAAATGCCGCACAGAAGTAAAGACCAAGAAAAAAAACACTAAAATATATACTTTTGAAGGTCTTTTATCTAAAAAGCAGAATCAAATTCTTTTAGATAAGGCAAAGACTTCCAGAGAGGCACTGAGAGAGATTCCAATGAAATACCATCTCAGCAGATTTTCTAGCAGAAGAACTGTACACTCAAGAGGACAAGGTAATAATGAAATGTTGTTTAATGGCAATAAATTTTATTCAAGTGCCTAACAGCATTATGCTACATAAAGGATTTACCATTGTATCCTCACCATTGCTGCAGGATCACAATTTTTTTATATACACACACAGAGAGTAGAAAATATAAGTATGCATAGTGCAAAATTCACATCATCGACTCTTAAAATTGACAAATAAAAAAATGCTGCATTTCAAAATCTACTTGTATTTATTTTAAAAAAATCACTGCAATTCTAGAAGTGATTTTGCTATCAATGTGATAAAAGCTAGAAATAAAAAATTTTACCAGGAAAGTATGTAAAGTAAAGGCCATTTTGATTTTTGTGCAGATTCAAATAGATATATCATATCAAGTCTATAGAATTTTTTGTAGGTTGTTTTAAACTTTTATTAAACTTTTATTAAACTTTTAACAAAGTTTAGTTCAAGGAATGTTTAGCTCAAGGTTGAAAGCTGACAATACATATTAAAGTAGTGAAAATGCATAGGTGGTTTGCAGTCCTGATGGGTATGGGTCAGGTAAGGAGTAAAGTTAGACCCCCAAACTTAAGGAAAGCAAAATGCCAGCTCTTCAAGGAGATGGGCAATTTGATCTGTAGGACACTGCTCTCAGGGGCAAGGAAACGGAACAGAGCTGGCAGATGTTTAAGGAAGTCTTCCATAGAGCACAAGAGCTAGGAATCCCTAGGAGCAAGAAATCTGGCAAGGAAGGCAAGAGACCAGCATGACTGAGGTGCAACTTGCAGGTAAAATTAAACAGAAAGAAACAAATACACAGGTGTGGAAACAAGGATAGTGGTAAACAAGGAAGGTAAAAAAAGGTTGACGGCCTCTGGTCAACAAGGTTGAAAAACTGGTTACAAGGGATGAGGAGGAAGCTAAAGTACTCAAGAATATTTTTGACTCAGTCTTCAGGGGAAACCTCTCCTCCCAGACCTCTTGAGTAGATGGACAGCAGGATGGGGACAGGAGAAGAAAAGTCCCTCCCTCTGTAACTAAAGATCAGGTTCATGAGACCATGTGAAGAACCTGAAAGTGCATAAGACCGTAGGGACCCCATTAGACGTGTACCAGAGTCCTGAGGGAATTAACTGGTTGATGCAGTTGCCAAGGCACTCTCCATGGCATTTAAAAAGTCTTGGCAGTCAGGATGTTCCAGGTGATTGGAAAAACAGGAAACACTGTACACATCTTTTAAAAGGATAGAAAGAGGAACACTGGTACCAGGGAACATCATGGAGCAGATCCTCCTATGAATCATGCTAAGGCACATGTCGGACAGGGAGGGAACTCAGAGCAGCCAGCATGGCTTCACCAAGAGTAAGTCCTGCCTGGCCAGCATAGTGGCCTTCTATGATGCATCCTCACCTAGGACAGGAAATTGATTGTTGGTAGTGATTGCAATAACATCACCTATATTTGGAACAATCCCTTTGAGTTACGAATTTTCATGGATTAAATCTCTAAGTGTATCACAAATGAAGTGTAAACATACTGTCTTGATAATACATGTCATAACAATAAATGAGTCATCAGTTGCCAGGAGAATCCTAAAATTCTCGAGGTCCAATTCTTTAACAATTGAATATATGAATTTATGCCAATAAAAGAGTAAACAAAATTGAATTTCAATTCCATAACTCCACTAAATTCAATTCCATAACTCTGAATACCCATAATGCATATACATAAAATCTGACCCAGACACCTGAGTTTTCCATTGTAATCCATGTAGAAAAGAATTCATGATTAGGGTGCAGTTCATCCTAAAGCAGATGTCTGACGTACCTTAGCCTACTTTTAGATGTACTGATTAAGGTAAGATGGATCACACCCATTAAGTGCTTATTGATTGAAAAGGGGAGTTTAGACGACTAGGGGAGGTAAGAAAGCAGACTTAAAAAGCTAGTTGAATCTCATCCACAGTATTTTAAAAATGCCTCACAGAATATTTAATGTGTCTTCAGCATTACAATTGCCTCACTTGCAGTGATCTAAATATTGCTATGGCTAACCAAAATCTGTTGCATATACAACTCTGAAAAAATTCTAAAAATTTACTTCCTGAGATGATACCAACAATTTTTTTTTTTTGATGTTGGCTCATTGATTATAAAAGAAGGAATTTTATTCTTTAGTGTATCTCATCCTACTCCCTGCATTTCTGATGTTTATGACTATATTTTTAGTTCCAAAGTCTGGTGTGTATATCTGCCTCAGAGAAAGGAGATATTGATAAACTACACATGAAAATACTTATTAAACAAAGGAGAAAAAAAGAACAATATCTTAAGTTTCGGCTTTAATCTTTTTAGATGCCTGGGTGTGTAGCTCTGAGCTGCATGTGGGCTCTCTTTGCAGAGTGCGTGGATAGAACAGTTCTTTTCCCGCTTGGCACCAAGTACAAACATTGCAAGTTTCAGGCCCAAGAAGCATAAACAACAGTGGACTGGGGAGAGAAAACAAGAAGGATGAACAGAGATGAGCGAAGCAAAGCATTATTTCTCACTGGAAAGAATCTCTGAGCAGCTAGAGATTTTGAGTGATATACATATGAATCATGATCAATCAATTGCTACCTAAAGGTGTTAAAAGCCAGTACAAACAATCACTGATTTGGTTTCCAAGAATAGTAGTACTAATAAAACTACTACAGTAGTTTCATACTACTGAATTATTTATGTATGATTTGAATTATGAAATTACTCTTTCCCTAGAGTATCTTTGACCTCCAATATCATGTTTGCAAAAGAATGAAAGTTCTTGCATTTGAAACCTATTTTTAATTTATTTTTATGGTTCCAAATTTATTTCCACTGACCTCAGTATATTTCCCACTAGAGTATTCATAAGCATTGTAATAAATGTCATGTCATTAAAGTAACTAATTGAAGTAAAGTTGCAGTCACTCATATAGTCTTTATTTGCAGAGGAAAAAAGAATGGATTGTTCTGTTTTTCCCTGTCTGTATTTAGAAATTAGTCAGCTACTGAGCATTTTAATTAGTCTGTAAAATTTTACAAGTCAGAACATTTTTTCTCAGCAGCTTTAATGCCTTCTATCAAAATAGCTAACAATTCACTGAATTATTAAATTGTGGAAGTCAAGAAATATACCAAAGAAAAAACTAACTTCACTTTGGGGACTGTGAAATTTACATCAGTAGTGGAGTTGCACTTATTGTAGTTCTGTGCTGGTGTCTGTGAGCTATATGTGCAATTAGTTTAATAAGGGGGAAAATATAATGTAGATACGCTTGATCTTCAAGATTCAATCAATAAACATCTATAAAAAGTACAATACAATTTCAATTACCTCATTTCTGTATAGGATTTCTTAGAATTCAATTTGAGTATAATAATAAAGGTAAGTTTGGGATGGTTTTTTCCCACCTAGAATGGACTCCTACAATGTTTTCTTCCTCTTGCTTAAGGAAGTTTGATATATGGACAAGTAAGTTTGTTTGGAAATAGAAATTAATCCTTTGCATCTCTTTAGAATTAAATTTATGATAAATAAATACTGATTGCAAAACTAAATCATTGGTATTTAATGGTCTTTTGGATAAAAGCAATACATGAATGCAACATACATGACCCCTTTGAAACACATTAACCTTTCTTTTGAAACTGAATTTTAGAAATATGATGAAGGAAAGGAGGAAGAAACAGACATTTTAACTCTAAATTTGGGTGAAACCCAAAGGGTAACAGAGGGTCAGTATATCCTGGGTCTTCACATGTCTCGTTTTCACTTTAGCAGACACTAATAATTGTCAGTTTAAATTTCTTTATTTTATAGTAGTTTTAGTCAGAAAACTACTCTACATTTATTTTATAGTAGTTTTAGTCAGAAAACTACTCTACATTAAAAAGTCCACACATCATTCAGACTGTGGGGCATGTCAAAGCCTTATTTCTCTTGGTTCAAATGTAGTATCACCTTCTCATAAAGGGACAATATAATCATTAACTGTATTATGCCATTGCCATTATGTCTTTATAATACAATGTTTCTTTCATTCTGGAGGCTATTTCACGTGAGGGGAGTAGGATTTACCAGGTGTAGGAAGTGACCTTACCACTCTCTACAACCACCTGAAGGGAGGTCGTAGCAAGGGGGTGTTGGTCCCTTCTCCCAGGTAATTAGTGATGGGATAAGTAACTGCATCAAGCTGCACTGACTGCCAGAAAAAAAAATAGTCACTGAAAGTGTTGTCAAACATTGGAACATGTTGCCTCGGGAAGTGGTGGGATGTCATCCCTGAAGGTGCTTCAGAGATGTGCAGATATGACACTTAAGGACATGGTTCAACATGGTTTAGTGGTGGACTTGGTAGTGCTAGCTTTATGGTTGGTCTTGATGATCTTATAGGTCTTTTCTAACCTAAATCATTCTATGACTCTGTGATTCTTTATTTCTATAAAGAATGTGAGAGGAGTGAAATGAAAAAACATGTTCAGTGGTTATATGTTTTTTCAATGCCATTGCTTTCCTAAGGTTTCCTCTATAGCTCCAATGAAGTCCAGAAGGTTTTATTACCTCTTAAAATTAGAGGCAAATCTTCTGAATTTGAATGCTGTTGCCAGAATCCATACAGAAACTATATTTAAATTTTCTAAAACATCAGCTATGGATATCTAATATCTGTACAGAATTTTCTGAATTTACACCAAAACTTGCCAGCCTTAAGTATAACCTGGGTTAATTTTCTGAAATAGTAAAAAATATTGCCTTTTCAAGAGTCCAAAACAGGACATTTTCCTGACTTCTGAAGGGAATATTATATAAATTTACCTATTTGAGTGACATTTCTCATTCAGAAAGTTAGGGGACTTTCAAGATTACTACGTGAAGATTATGCGAAACTGATAAAATCAATTTGACCTTTAAATAACTATTTTATATTCCAGCTGTTTCTATCAGCTTTCCAGCAACTTCATTATTTATAGCAAGTCATTGAAGTCTACAGCCAAGACAAATGGCAGCCTGAACCCTGTTTTAAACTCCAGCTAAAGCAAAGGAACTCACAGAGACATTGCAGCTGCCCTCCACTTGCTCTACAGACTTTATTAGAGCTGAACTCTTGTCTATAGGAAAACCACAAATTTATACATTTGACTTCAGGCAGATTCCTAGGAGTATTCTGAATCATTCCAAAATCAGATAGGTTTTTGTTACAAAGAATTATCTATGTCTTGTAGTCTATTGGTATCTTGGGAATGACTTAATACAGGCTTTTTTTGGCTAAAATATAAGCCAAATCTAAAGCCATGATCAAGACCATTTTTTTTTTACATTTTCTAAAATTTCTTTTAAATCTTGATCAGAATGTAATTCTTCAACTTGTAGTTTTATATTAAAAAATCCTGATTATACAACAATTTCTCAGGCAATATTGTGCATATCAGTTTCTTTTTTGCTAGACAGAAAGTGTATGAGGTCTTGACTAATCCCTAGAAAAACAACAACAAAAAAAAAAATAAGCAAACCTGAAAATATATTTTACATATTAATATTATGTACTGGAGTACCAAAAAGAGTGACTTTTTATATCCATATATGTATTGTCTATATACAGTCAAATCTGACTATTTTACTATTATTAATAATTTACAGTAATTAAGAAATCTCAAATATATTTTTGGATGAGTGTTTGTTTCTCCCTTCCTCAGTATTTTGGAAATCTGTGGCCAGATGCCAACACATTTACAAGAGCCACTTAATAGAGCTGTTCCCTGCATGTGAATACAAGGTAATGGTTGCATAAAATAAAGAAGAGCACAGAACATATTGGAAACTAAGTCCTTTTACTGTGCTCTAAAATAATTTCTTTATGTAGGGTAAAAGATTTACTAGCACTTCTGGAAATGTTTTAGATATCTTCTTTCTTTCTGACCTCACCTGGCAAAAAGCCCATCTGAGGACTTCTGTAAAATTATTAACTCTAAAGGGTACAAAACTCTCTTTGAAAAAGGAAGGGTTTACCTTTTTAGAACTCTGTACTTTTGGTCTACATGCAAGTTGCAAAACCTGAGGGATACAAATTCCAGCTTCCTATAAACGTGCACAAAAAAGGCCAAATCATTCAGTAAAAGTGAAAATTTTTACAAGAGTTTGAACACTAAATTTGTGCAGGATCAGATGACAGTATTTCAACAGAATTAGCAGAAGAGACATAGCAAGAGAAACTATAGGATGGAAGTAAATTTGCAACTTAATCTGAGGTTTGATAATGAGCAATCTGATACTTATGAAAGAACAACTAGTTAATTAAAAGTTCACTTTGATGAGCTTCGGCAGTCAGATCTGTAAATGCAGTCTACATATCACTTAAACTCTGTAGGTCCATATCCATTACTCAATAAAATTATTCTGTGGCCAGGGCTTCATTATGAATAGACATAGTTTTTGTGGGTCAAACTGAGACAAACTTTAGAAATGAGTGGTTTTGTTAAATGTCAACTTTATAACAGAAAATAAATCAGAGTTTGAGTTGAAAGGGATCTCTGGAGATCATCTAGTCCAACCGCCCTGCCAAGGCAGGGTCAACTAGAAATAGTTAAAAAGAGCAGGTGACACAAGGACTCATTCAGGTGGGTTTGGAATGTTTCCAGAAGGGGAGTCTCCAGAGCCTGTTACGGTGCTCTGCCACCCTCAGTGTAAAGAATGTCTTCCTTATGTTGAGATGAAACTTGTGGTTTAGTTTGGCCATAACTCCTTGTCCTGCTGCTGGGTACCACTTAGAAGAATCTTGGCACCCTCCTTGGAGATACTTATATGCATTAATTAGCTTCTCTCTCAATCTTTTTCTAGACTAATGTTCCAGACCCTTAATCATCTTTGGGACCTTTGACTAGACTTTTTCCAGAGGCTCCTTGTATTTCTTGCACTGAGTAGCCCAGAAATGGACACAGCGTTCCAGTTGTGCCTTATCAGGGCTTAGTGGAGGGGGAGGATCATCTCTCTCAACCAGATGCTTATAGTCTTCCTAATGTGCCCTAGGATACCATTTGCTCTCTGGGACTTAAGGGCACTGCTGGTTCATGGACAATCTGAGATCCATCAAGAAACCCAGGTCATTATAAAATAAATGGGTTACAGTTTTAAAGAACACATAGCCTTTTGAAGTATTTTGGAAGAGAGGGTTTTATGCCTCAGGTCACAGACTCTTAAAGGAATGATAGTTGTGATATGTTCTGAAATATATAGATAGCATGATTTACAAATATGCAATCCAATTATTATTAAAGAGTCACAGAAACAATTGGGCTGGAAAAACCTCTGAGATCATCAAGTCCAACTGACTGAATACCACCGTGTCAACTGGACCATGGCAATAAGTACCACATTCAGTCTTTCCTTAAACACCTCCAAGGATGCTGACTCCACCACCGCCTCATCAGCTCATTGCAACATCCAGTCACCCTTTCTGTGAAAAAATCCTGCCTAATGTCCAACCTGAACCTCCCCTGGGACAACACAAAGTTGTGATCTCTTGTCCTGTCACTGGTTGCCCAGGAGAAGAGGCTGACCCTGACCTAGAGACCTTTCAGGCAGTTGTAGAGAGCCATAAGGTCTCCCCTGAGACTAATTTTCTTCAGGCTAAACAACCCCAGCTCCCTCAGCTCTTCCTTATAAGGTTTGTGCTCCAGACCCTTAACTAACTTCATTACCCTTCTCTGGACATGTTCCACCACCTCTTGTTGGGAGGGGCCCGAAACTGAACACAAGTTTTGAGGTTTGGCCTCATCAGTGGCTGAGTAGGGAGGGACAATCACTGCTCTGGTCAACACGATGGCTGATACCAGCCAGGATGCCATTGTCTACTTGTCCACCTGGGCACAGCTGGCTCATGTTCAACCACTGTCAAAAAGCACGTCCAGGTTTTTTTCTATTGAGCCATTTTCCAGCCACCCTTCCCCACACTGGTAGTACTGTTTGAGGTTGCCTGGGGTCATGGTGACCCAAAGGCAGAGCCCAGCACTCGCGTATTTGGCCTCAGCCCATTAATCCAACCCATGCAGATCCCCCTGTAGAGCCCGCAGATCAATCTACTCATTGAGAACCTACTCGTCCAGGTGTCACACTGCCCAAGGACACATTCAGTCCCTCATTCACAAAATGTATAAAGGTTGAACAAAACTGGCTCCAAGACTAGGCCCTGGGAAGCTGCCATCAACTGGATTTATCTCCTATCACTCTCACTCTGTGGACCCAGCCATCCAGCCAGTTTACTCAGTGAAATACATACTCGTCCAAGCCATAAACAGACAGTTTCTCCTGGGGAATTCTTCGGGATACTGTAGCAAAGGCTTTACTAAAATTTAAGTTGATAACACATTTAAGCATTCCCTCATCCACTAGTTGGATCACCTTGACATGGAAGGAAATCAGGTGGTCAAGCTGAACATGCCATTCACAAACCCATGCTACCTGGGCCACATCCTCTGATTATTCTGAACAAGCCATGTAATGACATTCAGCATTATCTTCATCATGACTTTCCTAGACACTGAGTCTGACTGGCTTGGAGTTACCCAGATCCTTCTTCCAAACTGTCTTGTAGATGGATGTCACATTTGCTAATTCCATCAGCTGCGACTTCTCCAGTAAATCAGGTCTGATGGTAAGTGATTGTAAGTGGCTGTGGTGGTGTTTAGGAATGGTATTCCCCAACTTAGTGTTACCACTGAAACACTCCAAACCATGTGCATCTCACTGCCTCCCTTCCTTCCCTTCCTCCTTCCTTCCTTCCTCATGTAGCAGGCTGGAGAGGAAAACTGGAGGCACTAAAGGTCATGCATTGGGATAAGAGGTATTTACTGGAAAAAGCAATTAAATAAGACAATGAACAGTAACAGCAACAACATTAATGACAGAGCATGCAAGAAAGAGATGAGCAATCCACATTGCTCTTCACATGGAAACCCCTGACAACACCCAATTCAACCCACTGCTACATGAGCTGGAAGGAAGCCCTGACCCCAACAATGACTTGAGGAGGTAGAGTGTGGGTCCTGCCCATGTCCCCTACTGCAAAAATTAATTTTGTGGTGGTCAGAACAGGACAGTGACTTTGTGAAGCCTTCTGCCAGCTCCCTCTTAGGCAGATCCCATCTGCCCCCATAGACTTGTGAGTGTCTAAATTATGTAGTAGGTCACTATACTATAGTATTCCCTTGTATTCCACCTAGCCTACCTAGTTTAATTGCAAAGGAAGGCTTCTGATAAAGTAAAACTGAAAAATCCTTATTTTAGATAAAGGTAAATGTATATGTTAATACTGGATATGAATTATTGCCTGGTTGATTGAATTTCTATGATTTAAGATCTGTGTAAGCCAGACAGAACCCAGGTGATAAAAATTGTAATGTCTTCTAACTCATCTTTTTCATAGCCATTAAAAATTCTGTTTATTGAAACCGAAATTGTATAAATTATTTTACAGGTAGTAAGACAGAGTCTGACATCTTGTACTTGAAGTCAGATGAAAGACTGCCAGCAACAGATTTCTCTGCTGTAGCTGATTTATTTTCTCTGTTTCCAGCTTGTGATAGAGTTCAGCATTCAGAAGTTTTATGCCTAGAGTAGTTAAAAAGCATTCAATATAAAAAGCAGGACGACAAAAAAACAAGTAGATAAAGTCTGTATTCTCTTTAGAGAAAAACAGTTTCCTGTGTTGACTGAGATTCCAGCAATGAAAGTACTTGGCAGGAAAATGTTCTTTCTATAACTGGGTGGGATTTTTGCCTTCACTTTAAGAAGTGTATTCACAAAGAAAACTCCTCAGATTAATCACTCTTTAAATTTTCTCCCAAGCTGGCAATAACTTATGTTGTCTTCTTATCCTTTGAAAAGATCTTTACAGTTTTACATTAGGGAGGAATTTATTCCTGAAGCCATAGCTCATAATAATGACAATAGCCTCAGTGAATGTACCTTTTCTGTACTATTCACTCAGAACATGAATGATATCGCAGGATTTTCTTTATAATTACAAATGTGGGAGAAAAAAGTAAAGCTGTACTTCAGAATCACACCATTTTTTTCTGAGGTAATAATTATTTGTGGAATGTCAGGATATCAAACCATTAATTAAGACCATGAGTTATTTTCTGAGTATATTTTCGCTTAGAAGAGTTAGGTTTTGTTAAACATCCATTCTCCTGCTACTTGAATAGTCATAGAGAGTAGTCATAGGAGACTAGGGAGATAAAATGCTACTCAGTTGAAACTGCAAACAACTGAGAGCAGTTCAACAGCCTCTGCTTAACATCTTAGGGAAACTTGTTAGAAGCTTTAAATAAAAACTTTTTAGAAGCTTTAAATCTAAAAAGAAGTGGTAAGATCCCTAATTTGTAAGTTATTATAAATCTTACCCATCTGACAATGTCTTCGTCATTTCATTTTTGTTCAGTGAAATCTGAAGTCCTTTTAATTATCTACCCATCCAAATTCAAACAGGATTCCACAAGTGATTTTCTGTTCCATGAAAATTGAAACAGTGTAATAAACTGAAAATTTGAAATACTGCTTTGACAAATATGCCTTGATATTCCCATCTATCAAAGTTTCATGGTGTCTTAAAGATCCTTATGTCTTACAGGCTATACTGTTTTCTCACCGTGATGGGAAACGCCCATAGACTCAGAAAAATGCTTTATTGTGAAAAAAAGATACAGACTTACTACTTCTAAAATGCACAACTCTATGACAGTGATTTTGTTCTTTATCATAAACTCAAAATTTAAAACTACTGTAGGCTCTTAAAGTAGCTTATAAAAATCTACTCAAACAGTTGAGTAGCACAAACATGCTTGCACTGCAAATAAAAAATGCAAACCCTAAATATGTCTCACAACTCTGTACAAAGGATATTGAGACTCTGTACAAAGGATATGAAGACTGTTGGTGCTTATATTTTGGCATATATGAAATTGTACATCATGTTTTTATAATCTTCATTCTTACCAATGTTCAGACTTTCAAATGCATGTGTCTTATTCCAAGTGATCGTACACTTGATAACAATCCATAAGATGATTTTCATTCAGGAAAATAAAACTGTCGGAAACCTGTGCCAGTCCATCCTCCCACAGATAAGAAGCAGTCTTTCTATCTGCTGTGTGGTCATATTCCAGCAAATAGTCTTACATGATGTCAGGAATATGGACAAATAGGCACTGATAATATAAAAATAGCTCAGGAAATAGGACTATTTGCTCAGAAGATTTGATGTGTGCTTATCTGGATCACTGGAATCACTAACAATAGAGGTTATAACATCACAAACTTGTGATTTTTTTTTCACATATTTCCATTATAAAACATATACTAGTGAGCAATAGCATAACAAAAAAATTGGCCCCAGATTGACTCCAGTGGTAGGTTGTTGCCACAGGCTCCCAGCCAGGTAGTAACTAGCTTTGACTCCGTGATTGCAGAAGGCTGATCAATTGCTTTATTCTACTGTAATATACTATACTACTAAGAAACTCATCCCCTTATAGACAGACTGATACAGACAGATCTAATTTGTCAATCAATCCAAACACCATCCAGTGTCCAATTAAGAAATCACTCTTTGGTAAACAAATCTCCAAAACACATGTGCACAACAACAGGTGCAGCAAGTGAAGATAAGAATTGTTTATAATTCTTTTCTCTGATCTTCTCACAGCCTTTCCCAGGAAAATGCCTGGGGAAGTCGTGCCTGCTGCTCTCTATGGAGAGAGCTGTGGTCACAGTAGGTATTTCTGAGGTCTCAATTTTAGGGTCAGATCTTTTCAGTGTTATTATAAATTACTTAGGTACTGGAGTTGAGAGCACACTAAGTAAGTTTGCTGACTTCCACAAAATTCCCTAAAATGGTACCAAATAAAGAATTTTTTTTTTCCTTTAGAGCTTCCTCTAGATTCAGTAGTACCTATTGCACACGTGAGATGTCAGTGGGACATTTGAAAATGCCCTAGAGTCACACTGCCACATAAACAAGTATTGTAAACATTTCAATTATGGAGCAAAAATAACCAACATCTTTGGCAATCTAAATCCATTACAAAATATAGTAATTCAAAAGCAACTGGTCACTCTCTCTCCAATAAATTCCATCCCTTGCTCTTTCTTTTTGGTCATGCTATTTCCTTCACTTGACCTGGCAAAATACTGGGGGGGTGGGGGGGCTGGTTTCTGTGCACCAAGCTAAAAAACGTTTAGTTTTTGGTTAGAACAGATGGGAGTCTAGCACATACTTTCATTCACTAATTAGAGACAGACAGAAAACCAAAATTTAACATTCCTTCGAAAGTTAGCTTTTGAAATGGAAACAAGCAATTCTCACTTTGAGTAGGAAGATCTGGCAGCCAGTGAAGTACTGTAAGTCAGATTCCAAATATTTTGGACTTTTCACGTGATGATATTAAAAGCATGAATTATCTGTCCAAACTTTAGTCTTGCAGAATTTGCTCATATTTCCCTGTTGGCATTCACTGTCCTTGACACATCTTACTCCTTTTATCAGCAGTGACTGTCTTCCTGAGCCAGACTGATCTATTGAACCTTATTGCTCCCCAAATTATTTTCCAGCACTTTAAAATTCTGTAAAGTATTTTAAATAAATTTTTATGTTCCGCAAAGTGAATTAAAGATTGGTAAAAGGTTCTGAGCCTGTAGAACAAGTTACAGTATGAGCAGCTCATCAGATTGTCATCACTGCCTTTCCTGATTATTCAAATTCTGACACGCAGGTAAAAACCACACACTGTCGGGGGTCCACCAAGCCATTCTATCACTCCTCTCACCAGCAGCACAGGAGAGAAAATAGGATGGGAGAAAGCTCATGGGTCAAAATAAAGGTGCAAGATAAAGAAAAAGCAAAAGATATATGTGGAAATAAAGAAAGTCAAAATATTTTCTCTGCTTTCTATCAGTATGCAATACTGACACTTCCCAGCCACTTCCTTGGAAGCACAGCTTCAGTATACATAATTGTTGTTCCAGAAGACAAATCATAAAAATTAATGTCCTTCCCCACTCCTGTGAGCTTTTATGTTTGGCCTGATGCCATATGATATGGAATATCCCTTTGGTCAGTTTGGCTTGGCTGCCCAGGCTGTCCTAATATTACTGAACAGCTACTATTGCTTTAAGAAGCAACATTTACAGCAGTGGGGGAAGGTATTGGAAAATCCTCTGTGCTTCAGCGCAATAGCATATATCCCTGATATTTGTGGTTAATGCTTAGTTCTGTATCATACAGTTCTTATTACCAGAGATTAATGTGGCATTGTGTTAACTCCCTGCATCTGTGACTATCAAGTCTCGTGCCAGCTAATGCTTCCTTATTCCTTCCTTAGTGATCAATATATAATAGTGAATATCAGTTTTGAGAACAGGGATTTTTTTTTGTCAGAATAAAGATCGATAGGAGAACTACATATCAGAGTATCCAAATAAGTCCACGTAAGTAATTATCATATATGCATGTATTCAAGAAATGAGATGAGTATGAATTAGTTCGAAGAATATAACCTGTTCTACTGTGTTATGGGGCATGCATGCTTGGAGAAGAATTCTTCATACTTCCATCACTGCCAGTAAAGTAATGTCAGCTTTCCACCTTAGTAAATTGGTTGGAGAGTTTGTTGCCCAGTTTTTGCCATATGATGTGGACATCAAGGTCTTGCCCACTCCCAGTGTACTGAGGAGGGGGAAGGGTTGGTGCTTCCAACCTTTGCCAGCACTGCTCATCATTAGCCAAAACCTGGTATATTATCAATTTTTATAGCTAGCAATGCAAAGGAATAGAATAGCACACACGCACAGGGTTAACTCTATCCCAGTCAGACCAAATAAAACCTCTGTGGAAAGAATAGTTCAGACCAACTGATTCTTGGGAATTCTGTTAGTGGGAGTCCTTTTGGAACCATAACATTTAATTGTGTGCGTGTTTCTATGCGTGCTACATATCTGAGGGTCCATTTATGCACATGTGCATATGAACTTCTAATTGATACTTTTAATTACGACCTGTCTGTGTTATTGTCATCACATGATAAATGTCTTCAAAGCAGTGAAGATGACCTTGCTCTTTCAGTCAAAATAAGTCTCTGAATGACCACGGCCTTATGAATTTTTTTGCATAACCTAGTAGTTTTTCAAGAATTGTGTCAATCTGATTTGGTACAGTGATTTATTTAATTTACATGAAAAACTATATTCATTTGACATGCAGTGGTATGTGGTAATAAAACCAATAATTTCAGGTACCTAATTAGGATTCTGCTGGACATAGTTTGATTTATGCTGTACATATCTACTTTCCTTTTCAAATTCTCCTGTTCATAATTTCTCAGCAAAAGGTGCAAAGTCCTTATGTGTTTCAGACTAGATTTACTAAATGCAAGTGTCTCAGTAGTGCATTACATTTCTAATGACAATGAATAACTAGAAAAAGAGACCAGAATAAGTAAGTGATGTCATTCACATAAACTAATTTTTCATACTACCTTCAAGAAGAAACATTCAACATTGTCTAATTTATTGAGCCATAAGAAAATACTGGATTTTTCTTTGGTTTTTAATGCGTGCAAAAATGCATCTGTTTTACTTTGTAAATCAGAGTGTAGTGTGATTTACTTGACAAGAAAAGTATTTTTCATGTTTAATAAGAGTACATATTTGAAGTATATTGCTGTAAAACCAAGTGATGCAGCTATATTTAGGCACCTTTTTAATCTTTTTTAAACAATGTAAATAAGCACAATCATATATATCTATATATATTTAAAACATAAAACACTATTTTAAACTCATAAATAAAAACAGAACAGAAAAGTTAAGGAATGTAATATAATAGGCCAGTAAACACTAAATCTGATCACTCTAAGGGCTCTTGTGAGCTAAAGTACTTAGGGTGTTTTTAAGTGACTTCCAGTTCTTGTTTATTTCTATTCTTTACTGCCAGCCTGGTGACACTAAAAAAACTAAGGCATACTCCCATTATTTACTTTAAATTAACTGTTAAAGTATACTAAGAGTGTACATTGTACTCCTATTCTGGATTCCTTGTGAAATGGTGGACACTCTCACCATTTCATTTAATGCTGTTCAGTAATCACTATTTTGCTCTAGTCACTAGGACAACATAATTGCAAACAGATATTGGGTTTTTTCCTTGTGTAATAGAAGGATGGAAACATTAGTTTGGTATTATAGAGATTAATGATGCTCAGGCAATTTGCTTTGGCTGCATAGGATTACAGGTGGGTAATGCATTGAGCACGATTGTTATAAAGGTGAAAGGAAAACCATCACACTGTTGAAACAGTTAAATGAAGAGAAGCACTGGGCCTAATTTACCAAACAGGTGGTCTCAGGAAATGGATATGGTGGGCTGGTGTCCTGAAAGAAGAGAAAATAAGGAGACTTCAAGTCATTAAAATGTCCAAATTAGGTATGCTGGAGCTGAGTTAAATTTGAAAATTTTATTCAGATGGTAATGGAAGTGTTTAGTGAAACACTTGTGACCTGCTTAAAAAAGAGATGGAATAAAAGAGGCAATTGAGGAGGACTTATGTTCTAGTTTGTGGACTTAACTGCAGGAAAGATTGTCTAATATGTCAGCTAGGATAGTAGCTGAGAGAGGGAGCTGGAAGTGCAATGTTATTGCGAACCTTTGTCTAGGGTGGGTTTCAGGCTAAATAGCAGCTACTCTCCTTTTCCCTGTGTAGGACATAGGAGATTTAATTCAAATTTCTGTGTCTTGAAAATGCTAGGAGACATATTGTTAAAGTTCACTGGGAGTGATGGGGTTTACAGATAAAGTTATACAGCAGACCTAGTCTTGTGCATGTGTCTTTGAATTACACATAGCACTACTGGAGTCTTGAGGTAGCAAAGTACATAAAGAATAGTGTCCCTGTCTCTCTTACAGTGGGAAAAGAAAATTTGATCCTCTCTGTTGATTTTGTGCTTGTGCTTTTTTTACGGACATGTTACTGATATTGAATGGCTACAGCTATAATAAGATGTTTTTCTGTGATGGGAGCTCTTACAACAACTCTGCACTAGGGAGGATACTGGGCTGGAGGTGAAATTTTAAGATGGCATGCAACTGGGTCACTCTGGATATACATCTCCTAAAAATCTCTCCCTTTAATCAATGTAAAATATGCAACCATTAAAAAATATATATAGGTCTAATAGATATTTGTTTTTTCTAGTTTTACTGAGTTTTTTAGCCTTTTGCAAAATGTTACAGCTTGTGCTAAAACTTATTTTCTTCTGGTATGGAAGACTAAGATGTGACTGCTTTAAAACAAAAGCCCTTGGCTTTCAACAACTACTGTTGTTGAAATATGAGAATTTAAAAAGTCTGAATCCCATTTGCATTTGGAGGACATATTTAAGAATTTCTTCAACTGACCTATAATATTTCTGGTTTTTTCTAGTCATGGAGCTCTCAGATTTGGTATAGTGACTGCAAATGATCTGTTAAAAAATATCTGATTACACAGTAATCAGATTACAACTGCTTTTGTAGTACAGAGGGAGACAAATAGGAGGAAGATTTGTGATGTGTCATTTCTTTTTAGTTCTAAAGAAACAGGAGCTCTGAGTTCACATCATTTCATGAATAATAAATTTTATATCACGTGTCCAACACTTCAGTGAGCATCACTGTTCTTCTTGGATATATTTACTGATAGCTTTACAATACTAATACTAGGAAGAAGCTTCATAGAAAATATCTTAGTATTGATGGAAGAAGAAAAAGAGATACCTTCAGAAATAATACTCTAAAATTATGTGGCATTGTTTATAGCCTATTTTTAAAAACTGATTATCCTTACTTGCTCAAATGAATGGTTCCTTTGTTAGAATGTATAGATACAAACTGTAGGAAAGTAGAAGAATACATGAATATCCTTCAGCTTCATGGCAATTTCAGACATTTCCAATAAACACCACTAGTAAAATACAGTATATCCCTACGTAATTTTTTTTTAGTAGAGTAAAATATAAACTTTATTCTGCTGCTATTATAAGAACAGATGGTAGCTCAGGCTGACTGCCAAAAGACTGTCTCATTTTTTAATATTTTCATATGTTCAGTGTTGTGTGCTTGCTTCATTAAAAAGAATATCACATGTGATTCACTTTTGGTGTGAACAGTGCTTGGAAGGCATTTCTAGTAAAGGATGAGCTTTGGGATACCCATTCTGTTCACAGAACTGCTCCTCTAGTGTTGAATAATACTACTGAAACAGATCCTGCTCTCAAACCACAAAAATTGAAAAGTTTTTGTTAATACAATAATTTTGAAATAATTAAATATGTAAGAATTACCTTAATTGAACAGACATTTTTTTAGTCTCTCTCAGGAATTTTTAGCTTTCTTTTAGGCCTTGCCATTTCTCACTGCTACAGTAAACAAGCTGAAGTCAGTTCCTTGACACTATTTCAAAGACTGGCTCTTGAAGCACTGCTGTACCACAACATGAGGATTGTAGGATGAGCTATAAATGTAGACTTGAGTTGTGGTTCTCAAGACAGTGAAGGCTGGTGGTGTAGACTTACTACAATTCAAATGTCGCTTAGCTGCGTGTAAGAACTTCGAGACTGCAAAATTGACAATTTCCCTCCAAATTTGATCTCAATTTTTACATTTCCTCCTCACAATTATGCACAGGAAGTGGTGGTTTTCTGTCGAATGTAGTGAATCAGCTCCAGGGTCCTTTTAGCCAGAAGCTTCAGTATCTATCTATCTAATCTCTCTATCTATCCATCTAGACATCTCCTCAAAAGTCTTTTAAATAAAGCAAGTTTATTTCAATCCTGAACGAGCCAGTGCATGCTGGGAGATAAAATCAGTTTGCTTTTTTAAGACAGAAGTCAACCTGGCTGGTGTGACACCCAACAAAAACATTCTGCAGTGAAATAGAAATGTGTAACAAATTTGGGTCAAAGGATTCTAGGGCACGAGCACATCTTGTTTCAGTCCTCTAAAAGCCCACGTGTACTCTTTTTTGAATTCTACTTCATCATCTGAAAAATCTACTCTTTCCATGCTGCCCTCTGTTAGCCTTATGCATTCCCAATCACCTTTTTCACATTCAGTAATTTATCACATCGTGTTCAGTTGTTTGCCATTAGCTAAGTTAGCAGTTAGCTAAATCTCAGACATAGCTGTTTGCTGTACTGCTTACTTGCCTTCATTGCTTGAATGTGAAATTTTACTGAAGAAGTGTAAATACTGCTGAACAGAACAAATTGCAGCTGAAGAAGTTTCCACCTATACACAGCATACACTTCATGATTATAGAGACATTCAGCTTGTTTTTGTGAAGTGGTGGTATTAGATCAGCTATGCAGAATTGAAAGCTCTTGAAATTCTGCAGCTGCTACTGGCAGAACATGAGAGCTTTATTGAGCTGTTTAGATAAAGTTTGCTAAAACAGCTGAGTTTTAAACCATGACGTGTATTAGACCTTGGCAAGCAGAAGGAACCTTTTCTAATAGCTAGAGAACTGAGATTGGAGAAGTAGGGGAAACTCTAACTACACTGCTAGAGTTGCTGCTGTTCTTTCTCAGCTGTTCTAGGCGCTGAATGCTTTGTAGTGTCTTCTTGTCATGCCGGTCTGTGACTGCAGAACCAACTTATCTGTCAGGTTTTCATTTTTTCCTCCTTCATGATTACTTGCTTGCACCTCTATCAAAATTGTCAGAACCACAGAAAGGTTAGTCTGGAAGAAAACTTAAATATCTGGTCTGACCCTTATGAAATGGGCAAGGATGCCTCCCACTAGACCAGATTGCCCAAAGCTTTATTCCAACCTGGCCTTGAACACTTTCAGGGATGGGGCATCCACATCTTCCTCTTGGCAACCTATTCTAGTGTCTCATCATCCTCACAGTAAAGAATTTCTTCCTAGTATCTGATTTAAAACTACTCTACTTCAGCTTAAAACCATTCCCCCTATCTTGTCACTCCACACCCTTCTAACATCTTCTAAAGTCCCTCTCTAACCTTCTTGCACCCTCCTCTAGGTACTGTAAGACTGCTGTAAAGTCTCTGCAGGATTTTCTTCTCCAGGCTGAACAACCACGATCTCTCATCCATACCTCATAGGAGAGATGCTCTAGCCCTCAGATCATCTTTGCAGCCCTCTCCTGGATCTCCTCCAACAGGTTCAGATTATTTTTTATGCTGGTGGCCCCAGAGGTGAATGCAGTACTCCATATGTGTGTCCAAAAATGAAACAGTTGACAAAGCAATGTAGAGACTCCAGAACAGATGATTTGTTTTCTCTGCTTTTGGCTCACTGAAGACCTGTAATTTATACAACTTTCCACTCAAGATTTCCATGGTTCAAAATTATCTTCCACACAACTGAAAAATACATACCTGGGGATAAATTTGTTTTCTTGTGTGTGGTCTCAAAACATTTTGCAATTAATAAACCATTTATATCAATGTAATAAATATTGCATAAAATCGATGGCATGGTTTTCAAGACTGATTCTGTTTCCTTGCTTTAAGCTGTGTCGTATTTTCTGCAAAAAATAACAGCATGAATGTGCTGTCAGATAACTACTTGGAATACTAGCAATTTAACTTATACAATTTATGTTAAATTTAGCAACATGTTACTAACAAGTATATCCTATGCAAATCATGAAGTTATTGAGAAAAATTATGTGCTGTCCTTGCCATGGAAAATGCCATGTGTAGTGTGTAAGGAATATTCAGGAAGGAAAGTGAAAATATCTTGTTAGGTTTGATGAACTGTACCACTTGGTTTATTACTGAAGTGGATTCTATTTCTAAAAATTTCCCAAATTTGTACAGGTTGTGTGAGTTAGGGATTTTTAATGACATGATTGACAAGTATCATATTGGTCTGCAGAAGTTTTTCTGCAGGCAATTCTAGCATGAAGCTAAAATCACAAACCTTAGAAACACAGAATATATTCTACAGAAAATTTCATGCCAATGGAACCATTCTAATGTGTATATTTTAAGACTGTATCTATATCTATATGTATATGCTCAGTCAAAAGTTTCCTAGACTTTGGGTGAATATTGTGAAGGACTACGTGTCATACCTCTTGTCTAAGAAATACTTAGGCACTGTCATTTTCTTCTATGGGGAAACAACATAATCTAGCTCTCAGTTAATTATTGTATTGTAATTAGACCTAGATAAAAGAATGAAAAACTGTAATTAATATAAATATCAGTGGTTATCATGTCATTCTCCCATGCTTGGCACTGTCTGAGAGTTGGATGTGAATATCTTTTGCATCTAGCATTTTTTTCTTCCTTAAACCTGGCAAGATGCTCTTTGAACCAGTGTGCAAATCTACTACTACTTGCACCAAGTGCCTGAAGATCCATATCCAGTTTACCTTGTGCCTTCTGTAGAAGAAGGCCATCCTTCACAGAAAACAGCAGAAAATTTTGGGAGTCTTTGTCATAAAAAGGGAATATAAAGAGCTTAGCTAGAATAAAGTAAAGTGGGCAGACTTTACGACAATGGAAAGAAAAGTCTAAAATGGCAGTTATGGAAGAAAAAGGCTTAAATAAATGCTCTACAGATTGCCTTTCTGTCAGTGTTAGATAAACAAACATCAGCAACTCTTAGAGGTACTGGAAGATGCATACATTAAAACCCCCTAATATTAGATATGTCAATGTCACATTTATTCTTTAAGTCAGCAGGAAGTCACACAGTAATATGGTGTGTAATTCAGCACTTTTACCTGTGTCAACTTCATTATCTGAACTGGGAACTAGCCCTCAAATTTCCAGATATATTGCATATAGATTAAATGCTTTCTGACAAGTACTTACTTGTATCTAATGCTTTTTTTGCTACTAGAACTACTAAAGCAGTGGGAATTCTTTATTAAATTGTTTTCCATCTTGACTGGTTTATTCAATTTCCACTTAAGTGAAACTGAAGACCATTCTGCATGTTGTCTGCTGATCTTTAATAATTCAACACTTGAAGTGATACTTTCCTAAAGTACAAGGTAACACATTGAAAAAATATTCTGTTGATAGCACTTTCATGATATTTAATAGTTTTCCCAGTTTCCTCTATGAAGTATATTATTTGTGTTCTTGCAAGTTAGTAAGCATAAGGAAATTATCTCTAGATATTTTAAATCACGATTTTAAAGAATACCAACTATCTAAAGAATCCAATCAAAATGCTCCATTGACCTTTCCTTAACAATGATAGTTAGATACGCTCTGTTTTTTTCTCCCCACTTTTAAAAGAAAAGAGTAACTTATGCTGTCAGGGCTTGAAAGTCTGATAGTCTGATTTTGAACTTGTTAAAAAGATCTCAGTAGAATTTCTCAAGCTTTAGACAACTTAGGTGTGGTAGGAGAAGTTTAACACAGGCCCTATTTGCCCTCTGTCCCATACTGGTCATGGCTGGAATTGATCATGAAAGGTGGCATGGGACTGCATTTTGGATTTCTCCTGGAAATGGTGTTGATAATGCAGAGTGTTTCTGTTTTTGCTGTGCAGTGCTTACACGAGGCCAAGGCCTCTTCAGCTTGTCATACGCCCCTGTCAGTGAGTTGTCTGGGAGTTCAGCCAGGCGTTGGGAATGTACACAGCTACAATAGATGGCCCCAATGGATGAAAGGGATATTCCACACTGTTAGGCATTATCCTCAGCATAAACATTTGGGCATACTTGTCTGGAGACCACTGCTCAGGGACAGGCTGCTCATCAGTTGGCTGGTGGGGATCAAATTGCATAATTTGTCTTTCTTCACCTTTATTCCCCTGGTTTTTAAATTTTCCTTTTTGTTACATTGTCTAACAATAATTGTTGCTATTATTATTGTTATTATAATTAATTTTTTTCTATTATTAAACACCTCTTATCTCCACCATAATTTTTCTCACTTTTACACTTCTGTTTTGGTGTAAGAAAAGTTAAGAGGACAGATATTCAAAAATTATTTACCTGTCCTTTAGGTTTAACCAGTCCCATTTCACCAATAAAGAGAGACAAATATGAGTAGAAATAAGTGAAAAAAGAACAGTTTACTTAAAAATAGGAAAAAAAAAAAAGAAAAAGAGAAAGAAAAAGAAATCGCAACAGGCAAGAAGAATTACTGTAAAAATTACTAGTTACAGAGTTGCTGAAATCTCCATGACTCCCCAGGAACCAAGAGAAAACAAAAATGGAGGAGAACCCCTTTCCCCAAGATGGCACTTTCTGCAGATGGCTGCATGTGGAGATGCAAAGACAAAGATGGTGGCTGCCTTCACCTCTCTTCCAACTATACGTGGAGAGACAGAACAAAGAGACAAAAAAACCCACAGGAACCAAACCTCCACAGTTATGAAACCTCCTCTTCCCCCTAGCAACAATCAGCAGATGAACATGGACAAAACAGCCCCATGAAAGCTAGAGTGCAAAACCAGTCAAAGACCCCTCTTATCTTTCATTTGTATCAACAAAAGTGGCTGGAATATATCTACAGTCCAGTGGCTGGAACTCAATCTGTGGCTGGAATTTGCAGTGGGACTCTGTCTTTTCCTTGTCAGAAATGGCCAGCATCCAGCTGGGTGATGGCATGGAGTAGATATGTTCTGGTTTTCCTGGAACAATGCTGCATCTGTAGACAGGCACCCACGGAATTTGCTTTGGAGTGGTTGAGAACTGCAAGATGCAACCCCCTGGAAAGCCCTCCCAAAACAATCCCCCTGGGGAAAAAAACCCAAGAAATGAAAGAAAACCAAGGGAAGCCTCCTCCTGCACTGCCTCAGCTTTTCTCCTTTAATAAAAGAAGGAAAAGAACAAGAGCCAGGAGGCGAGAGAGCGGTGCTTGAACAACCTCGACTTTAAAACAAAACAGCACCCCACTCCAACTGTTTCCAGCTGCAGGGTCTTAGAGAGACAGTACCAATTTTGGGCACAGTATATGGAATAGAGTAACATCTTGGGTTGCCTAGGACACCTTCCAATTCACTTCCTCTGTTGTGTGGTTGGTTGGAGGGAGAGAGAGCTGTAGATGACATCTGGGATTTTATTGCTTATACTCTTTCATACCTAAATTTGCTATTGCTACCCAAAAAACTTCTTTTGAGAGAATGAATGGGAAATGTTGAGACACTGCAAAAGGAGTTAACAGGTCAGAGTAGATCCAGGAGAGATGAGCTTCTCATTTTTGACCTCTGAGAAACATTGGCCTTCAAGGTCTCAGTGAAGGTTTCAGAGACTGAATGTGATTGTAACCTCTCCACTACTGCTATTATCTGTACTGTAGGGCTGCTGCTATTGTCAGTACCATAGGGCTGCTGTGGACTGGCTTTTGCTGAAAGTAGTACACAAGTGGTTAGATATTGTTTTAGTAGACAGTGTAAGCCTCTGCTTTTTATGATAAATCTTCAGTCAAGAGCTAAAACTAGTTCAAACCTGTATTTTATGACCTACATATGCCATGAATACTGATGCTAAGTCCTTTAGGGAGTAATGTTATGGAAAGTTTTCCTAGAAGAATTCTTGGTCTAGTTCAGTTTTACCTGTGAAATACATATCTCAGTGGGCAGGATGATAGAGCATATTTCTTAAGTTTGACATTGCTCACCATCACAGCTAAATTATATTGATCCTTCTTTCTGCTTCTACAAGACTTCCTAGTCATAGAGATGGTGCTACTACAAAATATAGCAATTTGAATTCTATATTTCATTATGCTATGCTGCCTCACTCTTTCCTACTTCATAACAGCAAGAAATTATGGTTTGTGGTGCTCATTGTTCTCCAGGTGTCAGTAATGAGCAGAAAGAATTGCTTAAAGAAATGCTAGAATTATGGTGTGCCTCACAGAAAAACATTACTTAAAGGATGGAGTTAGGAAACCACTTCCATTTTAGGACTGCAAATATCTCAGATGATATTTGATCCGTACTTACTGGAGAGCAGCACTGCAGAAACACACCTAGAGGTCCTGGTGGTTGGCAGGTTGGATATGAGTCAGCAATGTCCTGGCAGATGAGAAGGACAGCTTGGGTAGTAGCAGGCACAGTGTCACCCACCACTCAAGCAAGGTGAATGCCCTGTTTTGCTCTGCACTGAGGCAGCCCCTCCTCAAGGGATGGTGGCAGTTTTGGGCACCATAATATGAAGCAGTCAGAGATCAGTCAAACAACGGTTATGAAAATGCTGAATGGTTTAAAGGGGAAGCTGTATGAGAAGCAACTGAGAGTCACTATGAGGACTTAAAGAATGCAGTTGTTTCAAAGCCCTGTCAGAGGAAGTTCTCACAAGATAAGGCACCACTACAGGCACAGATAGCAAAGAGGAAGGTGTTAATTTTGGACCTTATGGAGGCAGAAAGTTTGAAATTAGCACACCAGATAAGATTCCCCTGTGCAGACTGTGAGAAAAGCCTGGATGCAACAAATGGTGGATGCCAGGCCTGGGAGGCAAATCTGGATACCTCATTCTGACAATAGCTCCCATCGTGGCAAACTGTGGGAAAGGAAGCAACTGCTTACACACATGCCATTCCAAGTCATGACAACAGCACGTACTTCTCTGGATACCCAGGCTCAAACTGTGTAATCGTGGCACCTCCAGAAGAACACTCTGAGGACCCCCACCACTGAGAAGAAAGAGGAAGGGCCGGCAGGATGGCACAGGAACCCATGTGGTGGTGACGGTCTTCTTGTTCCCTCCCTCCCTCCCTCGTCCCTCCCTCCCTCCCTTTGCCATTAAATAAATCTGTACTATTGAATTTGTCATACGGTCTTGTCTCCACCTTAATTTAGGCAGAGACATCTTTTAATAGCAAGACCACAATATTATTTCAGGAGTGGGATCCTAACATCACTCCGGTGGCTCATAACAGTTACTGGACTTGTTCAGGATGGAGAAGGGGAGACTTACATGAGACCTCATTGTAGTCTACAGCTTCCTCCCAAATGGAAGTGAAGGAGAGACACTGATTTCTTCTATCTGGTGCCCAGTGATAGGACTGAAATGAGGGGATGACCTGAAGCTCTTCCAAAGAAGGTTTAGGTTGGGTATTAGAAAAAGATTCTTCACACAGATTATGGCTGGGCACTGGAACAGTTCCTCAGGGAAGTGGTCACAGCAACAAACTTCATGGGCTCAAGAAACATTTGGATAGCACTCTCAGGCTCAGAGGTTGTCCTGTGCAGAGACAGGAGTCAGACTTTGATGATCCTTAAAGGTTCCTTCCAATTCAGGGTATTCTATGATTGTTTTCTATGACACCAGAACATGAGGCTGGGAGAAAGACTGGGAAATTTTAAGCAAGCAATTCTTGTCTTACTTTTTGTCTTTGATAATGATTTTCTTTGTTAGAAAGATAATGATTTTCTTTGTTTAGAGTAAAGAACATATTGTGAATATATGTAATACTTCTCTGGGTTCTCCTTCCAAATAAATCTCCATCTAGCTTTCAAGATATGGTATTCAAATGAAATATTTTTGTATTTGTAAATTATCTGTTTCCTTCTTAATAGTCTTTTCTGCTTAGAAAAGAAATTGCACTACAACTTATTGTATTTGTTTATTTTAAAGAGCATGTTTGAATTTATATAAAGAATCCTTTAGAAGGTACTAGATGAAAAAAAGATCTCATTCCCATTAAACACAGAGTGGATGGTTATTTTTGCAATTAAAAGAATTTCTTGAGGTAATATGATAGAATGTGTATGATTTGAAAGGTATCACTTTCCTCCCAAAACACACAGAAAAAAATTTTTAAAACAATTTTATTTTGACAAGTGGCAATATTTCAGAAGGGAGATAGAGAGGGGGACTGTAAATTGAAGGTTGTTTCCACTGATGCCATAGATCTTCTTCAGCAAACTCTCCTCTTGCTGAACTGCTGAACTACTGAACTCTGTCAGCAGCAATTACTTAATGCTCTTTGGTTTAGGGCTCTTAACATAGACTGGTAGAGATGACATTTAGGATCCTGAGAGCACCTTCTTCTGAAAAGATGAAATTGCACCTGATATATTTTTTCTTTTATTCAAACACAAGAAAAGAAATATTTTAAAGTAAAAAAAAAGCTCAAGGTTTTTCTGACAGTTTTTTCAGTATAAAGATGACTTCAGGGACATAGAGAAGACCCAGTCTGACATATGGGACACATCTTCACCCTTAAGTGGAATTAGAAAAGTCTGAGAAAGCACTGCAGTATGTGAAATGGGATTTAGTGGAAGAAATTTTTTCTTCCACTAAAATACCCCCCAAAAAAATCTCATATATATACATATGTATATTTATATATACACACATATGCTTTTGTACATATATGTATATATTTATACACACAGACATATATACATGTGAGTGTGTGTATACTTTGTTTAAATATAATAAAATTCTCTGGTGTTTTAGATTGCCCTTTGGAACATATCTGCTCTGCTTCTATGTGTGTAAGCCCATGCATCTTTGATTTCAAATTACATACTTGCTGTCCTATTTCTCATTATCTGAGGAAAGTTACCTGGATAAGAGTACCTTGTAGAAAATCTTCACTCAACGGGATTGTGAGCATGTATTCTTTCTTCGTGAAATTTACACTGCTCTACTTTGACTATTAGAATGGAACATATAGAATGGTTAGGATATTTTTTAAATTGTTAAAGAAAGTGTTTAAAATAAAATTCTAAGTTGTTTCAGATGTATGAAATGGTTACTGTGAGAAATGACAGCTGTACATAATCCTTTGAATTACTGTAAAGCATGACTTAGGGAATTTCTTGCTTGATCTTCTAAATCCTTTTTTAATTCTGTGTCCCTGTGAAAGCAAGTAGGCTTTCATTCTAGACATTCAGTGTCCTACACAGTTTCTATAAAATACTTATAGAAATAATTTTTATGGCTTTCAAATTAATGTAAATGTATTACAATGGTTTGTTTCTTAGTATTTATTTATTATTTGTTTGACTACTGCTTTTAAGTGGTGCCAAAAACTTGACTGTCTTAATAACTAAGTATTAAGATAGCCATGTATGTTTGTTGACTTAGGATGCCTATCAAACAATTACTAAGCTTTGGTAAAATATTAGTTTCAAAGTTCTTAGCCACAACATTTAAAAGTAATTCTTTGGACATCTTTGATTTTTTTATGTATTCCTAAGCTAGAACCAATGTGATAAAAGCTAGACTTTATTCAGCAGTATCTTCAGGACTTTGTATTTGGACAGTTTCAGTTAAAGTGCTTTTTACCAGAGCATTCTTTTTTTCTTTTTTTTTTTTTTTTTTACGAAGGTTGCAGTAAATATATTTAAGCAACTAATAGCCTGTATCTTTGTTTAACGGATTCATTTTCCTAACTTTTATTTCTTGTGCCTTGATCTTAGGCACATTAAGAAAATTTAGCAAGTTACATGGTTACTTCAAATACTTGAATTAACTAGTATAACAAATAGTTATACTCTTTTTTTGTGGGATTAATGGATAGCTAAAATTCAAAACCAGAACTACTATAGTGCTCTATTCTACTTTCATGTAGAAGCCAAAGTAGACAGAATCTGGCCTGGGGATGTGTGCTTATTAAATCATAAGGGATGCATGCTTATTCAGTTTGAAGATAACACTATGTGAAGACAGTGCCTACACATTTGGAGTCAAAGTGATGCTGACAAACTGAAAAGTATGAGGGTAAGTGGTGTACTTTCAAAGAAAGGGGAGCAGAAAGGCAGAGGTGACCAGACATCCCAAATGCAGTATTCAGAAAAACTGTTCTGGTATGTACAGGTTGTCTCTAGGTTTGCTTGAATTAATTGAGTATAAGGTACTGAATGCTGCTGTAAAATGCAAAAATACAACACTATACTAGGGTCCTTATGAAAGGCAATTTGGATTACAGGACTCATGAAGTAATCTTTATCTCTTCTCCAGCAAATGTTATTTTGAGGTATTGCACATATTAAAGCTTATACATACATTGAAAGGAGTTCAGTGAAATAGCAGGGACAGTTTTTTTGCTAAAATTCATTATTTATGAGGAAATTTGACTTTGAAGAACAAAGATTGAGATTGTCTTTTTGAACAAGATGTGCTGATTTCATGAAGAAAGAAACAGTGTGTTCATTAGCCAGGATAAGAAGCGATCCTTTGACTTAAACATCCTTATGACAATTTGAAATACTAGGAGAATATTTTAATAACAACTTAGAAAAATAATGCTTGCAGTATGTAATATGCCTGGGGAATCTGTGGTCTCTGTCTTGGAGGAAGGAATCTTCTAAGAGTGCTATAAGCTTAAATCTGTAGTGGAAAAATTCAAGATTTTTCCAGGCTCATTTCTAGTTTATAAAGTTATTGGATTAACTTCTCTTTTCATTAGTTGCCTAATCACAGTACTGTAGAGAAGGCTTTCATATCTGTTTTGATTTTTGACTGTTCCAAATTTTCTCCACCTACTAAACCCCAGCCAAACCTCGAGCATTGTGCATCCTAGAATTGGTGGTGTAATTACAGTGCAACAGAATAAAATGTATGGGCACAATATCCTGCAAAATTCCTTTCCCAAGATATATACCAGGAAAATATAAATTATCTGGAATAATATTTAGGTGACTACATTTGAGCCTTTTTTCCTGTAGGTTGTTCTTTCTAGTAATTCAACCATTTTCTGCATGGATTTTGTCTTTATCTCTGGTTCTGTTGAAAGAGAGCTTGGTACCATGTAGGTACAGAGAGATTTAGGTCTGTCACCTGTCCTAATTTATTACCACAGTCACTACTCTTGTGATGCCTTCAGTAGGGAAAATTTTAGCATAGTACAGTGTCAAGTAGCAATTTCTGATAAAACTTAAAATAATTACTTTTTTTTCTTTTAACATGCAGTTGCATATTTAAGATTCATGAACTAGCTGGTTTAGTCTTTATAATATAACCTGATTACTGTATATCACTCAGAGCACTAAACTGATATGTCATGCAGTAGCAAGTCAAAATGCTTTGTAGAAACTGTTATCAACTAAGCTTGTATTCCCTTCAGGGAAAAAAAATCTACTTAATTTGACAAGTTTTGCTTTACCCCAAACCTGTGCTGATTTGCATTATTTATATTAGAGTAATCTAAGCCTGAATCAAACTCTCACTAGCCATCTTGTTATTTTGAGATTTTTGTCTTCCTGTAATTACCTTGCTCATCCTATTTGTCCTTTTAAATATTAAAGCTTCAGTGAGGTTTCTCCCTGCTCTATTAATTTTTGTCCTTTGTGAACATCTAAGGGCTTGTTGAGACTAATATTTAGAAGATAGATAGCTGAAAAAAAAGAGATGTATTACTTACTTAAAAGTTTTTGCATAGTGGTTTTTCAGTACATTTACTTTACAGTTTAATGTATTTCTGATATGTTCCTCAAATTCTACAGGGTGGTAAACAATTCAATGTAGTATGTTTTACTAACGGAAAATGCAAAACACCTCCTTTTAGATTATATTTATTATACATAAAGTGGCCAATGCTAGCCATGGGATGAAAAAGTGAGTTCCAAAACTATGCTTATTAATTCTGCTTCACATCCAAGCAGGGACATAACTTTCAGACAGTATAGATTCTTTTTTTTAATTTTAATTCTGCCTTTGGTCTTGTGGGTATCATAAAATATTAAAATATTTGGAGGGTTACTTACTCACATTGTGTTTCATCCCTGTTTAATGGTTTAATTACAGTGCTGCCAAAATCAGTGCCCTCCGTACTCCTTTCCAAGGCTCTCACAAACCAGAAGCTGCTTGAAGTCATATCTCCTTCATAGTTACCTCCTTGTCCCTGCCTGGTGAGCTCTTTGTTTTTTCCCTGCCTGGGGCTCACGACCTGCTCTGGGTGAATAGTTTTGCTTCAGCATTTCTCCACTTCTTTTGTCCATCCTTTTCTTGAGTATTTCTCTTTTCTCCCTTCCTTCTGCTTTTGTGCCTCTCCCATCCTGCCACTAGCTTGTACCTTCTTTGTTCCTCAATGTCCCACCTGATCTAGTGTGACTTCCTAGTGTCTCCTCCTGAATGTCCTCCTGCTCCCAGATTGTTTCTTCTTTTTTATTCAAACTCTCTTGGTTTTCTTTTCATTGCTCCTCTTTTTAAAAATGTTTCTGGAAAGGCTCCACAAACTTCTCAGCCTGGGTCAGGTTTGGTGCATGTTGTGTCTGTTTTGTTCATAGAGCAGCCAGCTCCAACTGTGTCAGAAATGTTATGGTTCATGGTTTAAACATTGTTATGCAGGACTTTTGCCCATTAGGGCAAAACTATATATAAAGAAGCTGTGCTCACTAAAGTTCACTCCTCCCTGAAGGTGCCTCCTAGTAGGAACTTTGGACTGTGAGTCAAAGTGCCTAAGGAAACTTGAGATAAGACGAAGGTTACACTATTGTTCAATCATCTCAGGTCTAGGAAAAAACAAACACAGCTGAGGGAGAAAAATGCATCCAAAAGAAAGCAAAACCTAGAAACTGTGCTGAAATTCATCCCTGGATGGGTTAGGGGTGGGGGAGGTCATAGCTCACACAATCATCTGCTGAGGCCATGTCTGCACAAACTCCTCCAAAACCAAGGGGAGAGCAGATGAGTTTTGTGTGTGGCATAACCTCTGGTCAGGGAGAGTGAACACCCTTCCTTCCTTACACAAACTGGCTCAGCTGTAAAACCCTCACCCTGGGAAGACCGCATCCATGGGACTTTCACATGAGAGGTAGCTAAGTCTTGTCATAATCCATCAAACAACCTTAAAGCATCCCCCAGACTCAGTCCTGAGGCCTTGCCCCAGAGAACTGCACGTGAAGCAGAGTGATGCAACTGATCCAGAGTCTGGTGCAAGAGAGAGCGTCAAATTTGCCCCTGCAGGGGGAACCTGGATGCACCAGGGGCATCTTGCCCAAACCTATATTAATTCATTGAACTTTATAGTTTTTGAGGGAATCTTATTACCAAGAACACCAGATGGAAAGGATGAACAGGATGATGTTAAGATCCACGGAGTAGTGATGTTTTCTACTTAATCTGCCTCTGTCATTCATTTTCTTGCCCCCAATTCTTTTCCTATTTCCTTCTCTCTCTCTCTCTGTCTCTTTTACTTATTTACTGTTAAATCAAATCCATGCTATACTGACTTGGGCATATGATTTTGTTTGCACCTTTATTCAGGCAGAGGCATCTGTCTAAAAACTCCTTCTGCAGATGCCATCCCTTCTGCACCCCACTACCAACATCTTGACAGTTACACTATTTGCAATATTGTCTTAGTATTGGACACTGTTAAAATGGTGTTAATTCATTTATAAAATGACTTGTGCTAGCTTGCAAGCACTAGGTGAAAAAATTTCTCTCTCCCTCTAAACACTACTTTCCCTGCTCATCCATCCTCTCTTGTAATGTGAGGGCCTTTTTTGTTACTGGATTTCTTGAATTATTTGTGTTAATCTTTTGGTTTTAGTTTCTTGCTTCTTTTTTCTTTTTTTTTTTTTTTCCCAGGGGGTTAACATCAGAGTTTTCAACCCTGTGGGAGCAGTAGGGCAACCGTGAGCCACGACCCTCCTCCCTACTGCTGTGTAGCTTCAGAAGCTCTGGCTGGCACCAAGAGCTGACCCTGCCACATCCCTTGGCCACTCAGACTCAATCACTGCACCAGCATAGCCGCTCTGGGAGGGAGACAGGGAGTGTAGAAACTGGAAGAGGCTACAGGAAGGCAAAGCATAATTTGGTGGTGGAGGTGCAGAGCAAGGAAGACCTAAACAATGTGTATTAAATGCCATAGTTAGAGGTATACATAGTAAAAATAAATTTTACATACCTGGTGTGTTTTCTGTGATAGTATTATCTGAGTTAGTGGCTATTTACTTTGATGTTTTGAGCCTTTAGTTTTTAATTCCATTGTACTAGACAATAACTGTCTATATATGTGTATGTATGTACCACAAAAAAATAGAACATAAAATATTTAATATTTATGCTTTGATAAAATGTTGTTACTTACTCTCAAGTTTCTGTGTTCTTCTTTAAACCAATATGACTAATGACTTAAAAACTAAAACAGCCACTTCCTACCCCAACCCATCAGTGATGGCCTATTTAAATGTTTTGAAGAATAAAAAGTTTAAATTTACAAAGAAGAAATTAATGTTTCAAAAAAGAACATACAAGTTCAGTTAGTTTGAGTTTTTTATTATGCATTACACAGGAATAGCTGTAAAAGAGGTATTAAGTCTGAAGGCAGTTCTACTGAAACTCTATGCACCACATACTATATTTCTGTCACCAGCTGGATTTTTATTAATGAAGTTCTAAAGTGAAGATGTTAGAGTCAAAAGATAACAGCCTTACTTTTGCACTCTGGAAATTTTTTGCTTTGGTAGAATTAACCATATAAGCAGAGCAGCAAATAAGTATTCTAAGTAAACAAATTCACTTTAATGTCTTTTTGTTCAACAATTGTGTTTGTAAAACTGAAGGAAAGTAAAATTGAATAAAATATTGTTTTTCATTTTATGTCTTAATGTACTTTCAAAATGTATTTCTGAACTAAATAAAAAGGAAAATAAATTACATATTTCATACTTGACAGGCAAAATACCTTAGTAAGTTTAGTCAAATTCATTCATGTTCGTTTTACAAGCATTCACTTATGAACAAATAGGACATACAGGAATGGAAAATCTGTTTATTTTACAGTGGGGGGAATAGCAAAAAAAGAAAAAATCATGTTAATAAGAGTATCTGGTAGTTCAGATGTACTTAATCCCTAAAAATTAATAATGAAGAAAAATAAAGTAGTCTCCTACTTGAGCACTAATTCTGCGATTACATTAACTCAAACTAATGTGTCTTGAATGTGAGTAAATTATCTTTCACAGAACAAGTTCTGAGCAACAAAGAAATTGTTGAGAATTATGTGCTCAGATATTCAATGAAAAAGAGAAAGGAGAAGAATTAAAAAGGCAACTAGAGATCTACACCGTGCTTTCAGGCAATGGAAAAAAAAGATTTTCCTAGAAGAAAAAATAATAAAGCAAAGGGCTCTGATTATTATCTATACTATATCTACACACAATTATGTTTCTGATAAGGAAAATAACTATAGTCATGGACAACTCATAAGACTTCAACATATTCATATTAAACTGAAGAGGCATATAGGCTGCTGATAATGCAATAAAAATATGGAATAAACTGATTTGTTTTAGGATAGAATACTAAGAGTGACGAAAAGAGAATATGATTCTAAAAAACTATTCAGGTTCACTATTCACATAATCCTGTGAAAGATGAATAGTTATCATGTAACTAATTTTTTCTCCTTAACAAGGATGTCACTTTTTTGCTTGCATTTAGCAATTATTTATTAAACCCTTATACTTTGATTTGCTAAATTACAAGTAATCAGTTTAGAACAAAATATGATGTTTCTGAATTCTAGTTCCATTGAAATTTATGAGGAGTCCTGCTTCTTTTCTACAATAGTTATGAAAATAAGTTTAAATCTTATTCTGTTTGACTGAGGAACTTAGAGTTGTTCACATTCAATATCCTTCACCCCTTAATTTTCAATCTTTTTTACTGATTCTGAAAAAATTTTTATAATTTTTGCAAATATAAGCACAGAATTTGTGAAGGTATATCATAAAAGTAATGGAATCCTGAGCTAGTGAATTTTCATTTGTGTGTTGATTTGTAATGAAACTTAGGCTAGAACCTCACTTTTCAAAAGATTATTATTGCTGTTGTCCAGCTAATGAGTCTGTCACCAAGACTGTTCATCATTTCTGAAGTAAGAGAAAAAGAGTTGAAGCTGTCATTGAATTAACTCTACAAGGAGGGTCTTCCAGAAAGTGTGTGCTATCTATGCCCTCATTCAAAATATCTATGTGTTACCACATTTAAAAAAAAACCAAAAAAAACCAAACAAGGTATCTGCAATGACAGCATCACAAACATGAAGAGGAGGAATCTTTTCAAGAGCATTCTTGAAATGGACCAGCAATTGCCTATGTAGCATACACACAATCTTCTTTTCCCTAAAAATTGTAGTTCTTACTATACTATTGTAACATTATACGTGTCATGACAGCTGAAAATTTGTTAATGTATCAGTTATATGTCTGTAAGAGCACCTGCCAATAAAAAATAAAAAGTTTGCGACCTTTTCTGTAGCTTTATGCTTCTTTGTGCTCAGTGCAAGTACAGAGGAGAATAGGTGTGCCTCTTGGCCTGGAGCAGTGAGGAAGGTTGTAGCCTGATAATGCATGGCAATGACTTCAGAAACACATTTGAAGCAGTAGTCTATTACTGGAACTGGGATCTTTCTCTGTTCATGCTGTGTCATATCTATTGGAGGTAAGGTTGCTCAGGATGAAATTGATGAAAAGCATATTTTAGGTTGTGGAAGAGATTAATGATTTGAAGAAAAAGGATATAGGAAAAATCTAGATAAAAAAAATAGAATACAAAGCACAATATGATATGCCTAGTATGGCATCTTTTCTGTATACTAGCAGATGACAGAACAAGTAACTTAGGAAAGATGTGCAATGAGTGAAGGTGTGCATTGAGAAGAAACTGCAATGATTTCTTATCCATATCCTGGCAACAGAAGTTTTCATTTTATTCCTGGGCTATGTGAATGATGGCTCTACTTCATAGAAACAGAGAGCAGACATATCAGATAGAAGTGACACTTCTGTGGAAGGGCAAATTTGGAAAGAAAGCATAATGTAATAATCTGATAGTGCCCTAGCATGAACTCTGAAAATACCAGCTAGTGACTGTCTATGGACAGGAGAACACACTGCCCTTTTCCTGTTTTTTGTCAGCTGTTACCTGAGATGTTAGCCCCTTCAGAATAAAGTGCAAAGAAAATTTACCAATAGTAGTGTTACTTAATGTGCCATGAATATCTCCCTTGTCTTCATTTACAAGTAGTTGTTTTCTGATTACTGTAACAGTTTTCAGTTGATTATGGTTTCTACTTTTTTTTCTTAGGGTCTGTAATAAAAGAAAAAAAAAGAAGTTTAAAATACATGTGGTTGTTCATTCTAAGAAGGGATCAGTTGAAAAGTTCTGCTCAGTGGCAGTAGACAGATTATCAGAAATGCTGTCTATGTTTTCTAATATTCTTGCTTAGAGACATGTAGGGGTCTCTCAATTAGCACATGTAAAATAAATATGACTTCTGTCCTCTCCCCTTTTCTTTTGATTTTTTTAGTTAACCAAAATGCATTAGATTGATGAATCTAGGTATATACAAAATGCTGTTTTCCTAAGATACAACACTGTGGAGGTGTTCACAGGGGTCCCAGGATGAGGGAAGAGACGAGATGTTTCAGAAGGCTGGTTTATTATTTTATGATATATATTGTAAGAAAATTATATACTAAACTATACTAAAAGAATAGAAGAAAGGATTTCATCAGAAGGCTAGCAAGGAATAGATAAGAATGGAATGATAAAAAAACCTTGCAACTGACCAGAGAGTCCAAGACAGTTGGACTGTGATTGGCCATTAATTAAAAGCAACCACGTGAGACCAAAGATACACCTGTTGCATTCCACAGCAGCAGATAATTATTGTTTGCATTTTGTTTCTGAGACCCATCAGCTTCTCAGGAAAAAAAATCCTAGCAAAGGAATTTTTCATAAAGTATGTCCATGATACAACACTTTACAACCATTTTGCACATTTGATAGTACATGCTTAATAGAACAAATTTTGTGGGCTATAATTGAAACGCAAACATAAGTTTCATAAATTCATAAATTAGCCAGTTTACATGATGTGGAATATTTGCTTTCTGATAGGATGAATTATGGCTTATCTGTATATCAATGTCCAGCTGTCCCACTCAGAATCTCTTTTATCACAAATTTCAACCTGCACAGCAGTTCAGTACAGAATCACTATTTTAGCACATTTTCAAATCTGTTATGGCTAAGTTTAGGTGAATGCAGTGCACCTAGAGGGAGTTTTCATCCCCAGTCATCTCGGCAAAAAGTTGGTGCACTCTAGAACAATTGATTGTAGATTGTAGACTGTAGTCCCTAAGAGGTGTTACAGCCCTCACAGTGTTTGATGGATGAGGAGGTGTTGTGCATTCCCAGCCCTGTGTCCACACAATGGTGAGTCTAGGTTCATCCTCCCAGTAGGCACATGCACACTCATGTTTACCACTAACTCATCAAGACAGAATTATGATTTTACAGGCATTGCATCACATGAATTATGTTCACATAGATGTCAAAAAAAAAACCTAAACAGAGCATCCTGTTTTCTCACCACTAATTTTGCCAGGAGTTCTGCACTGAAAAATGCCCACAATCTTTTTTATGATGTACCTGAGGCAGTTAGACCCTAGATTCATTATGCAGTCTTCAGAACTCTTGTTCTATTTGCTGGCAAGTCCAGATTGAAGTGTGTGGTATTTTCAGAGACCCCCCATTGTAGGGAGGAAATGATGAATCTGACTCCATGTTCTTAGTAGGCTAAGTTATTATTTTATGACATCATATGATATTCAAGAGTACTATACTAAACTAAAGAATAGAGAAAAGATACAGACAGAAGGCTACCAAGAATGATGATAAACTTGTGACTCTCTCCTCAGAGTCTGACACAGCTTGACAGTGATTGGTTATTAAGTTAAAACATTCACATGAAACCAATGAAACAATGGCCAGTTGGTAAACAATGTCCAAACCACATTCCAAAACAGCAAAACACAGGCGAAGCAAATCAGATAATATTTGTTTTCATTTTTCTCTGAGGCTACTTAGCTTCCCAAGAGAAGATATCCTGGCAAAGGGATTTTTCAGAAAATATGATGGTGACAGAAGTGCTTTTATGTCTTGCGCCCAAACCCTCATGGGCCTTGACCCTATTGTCCTGTTTGCAGGCTAGGTAATAGGTAACTTTGAAGTGCACCAGTATTTTGTACATTTACACGAAGAATTGAGACCACAGTCAGGAAAACCACTAAGAATTTTATGAAGTTCAACAAGGCCGAGTTCCAGGTCCTGGACTTGGGTCGCAACATCCCCATGCATTTCCCAGGCTGAGGGTGGAGTGGCTGGAAAACTGCCCAGCAGAAAAGGACATGGGGATGCTGAGCATGACCCTTTGTGTGCCCAAGTGTCCCAGAAAGCTGATGGCATCCTGGTCTGTGTCAGCAACAGTGGAGCCAGTAGGATCAGGGTAATGATGGTCCCACTGTACTTGGCATTGGTGAAGTCCTGTGTCCAGTTTTTGGTTCCACTCACGGCAAAAGGGTGCTGAGGTTCTGGAGTGTGTCCAGAGAAAGACAGCAGAGCTGGGTAAGGGTCTGGAGCACAAGTCTTATAAGAAGCGTCTGAGGGATCTGGAGGTGTTTAGCCTGGAGAAAAGGAATTTAAGGCAAGAGAGTCATTGCACATTACTGCTGCCTGAAAGGAGCAGTTTCTTCTCCCTAGTAACCAGGGGCAGGATAAGGGGAAGCAGCCTCAAAATGCACCAGAAGAAGCTTAGATTCAATATTAAGAAAAGTTCTTCAATAAGAGGGTTGCCAAACACTGTGCTTAGTTTCCCATGGAAGTAGCTGAGTGGCTAAGTAAACAACCCTAATTCTATAAAATAGAGACTAATTAGAGGATAGAATGGGCTGTGTTGGTCAGTCAAAGATAACAGTTAACCAGTGCTTACCAGCATCTTGATTATTGGTGAGTGGCACCCTTTTAGCCTCTTTATCTCATATTTCTTGTGCTTACTTTTTTCCCATCCACTTCCTTCTCTTTGTTCCAAAGCTAGTCTATTCCTAATATTTTTTCCCCCATTTTTGCTAGAGATTTACTACACCTATACCTAAATTTGCTAGGACAGATATGGTTACTGGGATATTGTTGGACTAGCAAGGCTCTGTGCCTTAACACTCTTCCAATTAACTTGTGAATAATTTTCCCTAATTTAATGTTCTGTGAGATCTGATCATTCCTCCTAGGATTGTCATAGAATTTGTCAGCTTCTTGCTATGCTGGTTTTTATCACTAGCCAATTTCCCATGTCATGTCCTGTAGTTTCCTATGCTCTGTCCATTTAAGTAAGCCTCAGTTGAAAGCCTAGTTATCTAACTGCATGCTTCAACAGGCACTGCAATGCTAAAGGCAGATTTACTGACTTGCTACATATCACCACACGTGGTACAGTTTACTTACATACACAGCATACAATTTTCCCCCTGTTTATCTATATGGAGAATTGTCCCTGCCTTTAATTTCATTGAGAAAATCCATTCCAAAAGGAAAACAAATAATTTTTGCTTTTACTGTAGTTTTCTTTCCTTTCTCCTCCACTTCGTCATTTTATTTGGATCTTAGCTGGACAATGTAGTCAGTCTTGTGAAAATTCATGCTGGTAACATATAAACCATGGTCTATCATGTTTAGGATGCTTGACAAACCAAAAGAGGGGAAATTTAAATTTTATTTTTCTCACCTTTGCAATGGCACTGTCCCCTCACTGAGAAATATGAAAGGTTTCTGTAGACTTTTTTTGGAAATATATACTCCTAAAATATGTCTGCAACCATTATAAGGACCCATAACTGTGATCTAAGCATTTTTTTTCCTTCATGCACACTTGCAACAGTGATCATGCAATGGGGCGTTTCAGTAAGTTCTGTTAGGTTCATTATAACTACCTCTTTGATGGCTCTGCACCACACAGTGTGACAAACAAATGATGGTCTCTTTTTTCCTTTGAGTTGGAATGGTCCTTTGTCTGGCAGTAGTAGTCTTCCAGTTCTTGGCACCCTGATTCCTGTGAATTTTCTTTTGAGTAAATATTGATGATTTAACAATTTTGGCCTTGTCATTTGCTTCAGCTTTCTTAACTGACAAGGTTTAAAGTTGTGTTGCTGTGTAAGTAAACCTGTCTGTGCGATTACAAAATAATGGCTTTTTAACCCTTCAACAATTATTTTCCCCCTCAATTAAAGTGGGTTAAGTTCACAGAGTTGAGCCTCATGGAGTTGGATTATATTATGAACGTGATAGCGCTGAGTGGGGTTTGTTAATTTTTCTGCTTTATTAAGGAATGTATCGGTCATTCAAAAATAAAACTGCCTTGGTTTACCTAAAGAAAAAGAAATATAGGAGTATTTATGGACTTGATTAATTATAAATAGTTGAAACTTCTCTTCTTTAGAGCTAAGAAAAGTGTGATTGTGTACTGCATGCAAAAAGGTTCACTCACCTCTTTCTTGTAATTATTTTGTTTAAATTAAAATGTCAGTACTGTGTGATTAAAAAGCTGCCTACAGGGACTGTCTGTAATAAAAACCTTCCTTCTCTGTCTTCCTCATTTTGATGTTTAGCTTTTGCTTTAAGTTTTAGGATAAAACAATTAACCTTTAAACAAAAAAAAATAATGCTTAAAAGACAGTGAGAATATTCCCTGGCTTCAGTTTTCTCTGTTTAATTAGGTTTATGCACTACCACTGGCATAACCCTTCAGAATCCTCATTGCTGAGGTCTTAAGGGCAAAGAAGTCATCAAAGAAGGCAAGAAGAGACCATCATCACTCTTGCACAGAATACTGAAGTCATCCCTCTTTATGTGTTAGCAGTTCACATTGAGACTTGTAATACCATAACGAACTGCTTACAGTTACATGATATTAATTTATATCATCGTGTAACACGTTAGTATATGATACCTTCTTTTGAAAGGAAAGCCATTCCAAGGAGACAAAAAATTAACTAACTGGATTCTAAGATGTCTCCATTCAAAAGACATTTAAAAAGCAGTTAAAAAAAAAAAACCAGGTAGATTTGGCTTTGCTCTTCTTGGGTGCCACATTGCCTAAATAGGATCTAGAAGTATGTCCAAAATATTTCTTAATTTTTATTCATGCTTGATAAAAAAAATCTATTGATTTATCTATATTTCTTTTTAATATGTAGTTGAAGTTTTAAAGACTTTTGTATTCTGACTACTCAGAAGTGCATTGTCATGATCAGATGAATGTGAATGTTATTTTGAATGCATTTTGTTCGAAATAAAGGTCTAAGGAACAACATTTGGAAATTTCATCCTTCACCTATACAGTGCTGTCAAAACTATCATTAATATGCTGAAGTTGTAAACCATAAGTGTAGGAAGAAGTCAACACTGCCAAATGCTTCCTTTTTTTTTTTTTTTGGTCCATTTTGTCCATTTTCTTTCTACATTGCATTTGTCATTCTTCCAAAAAAAGAAAGGATAATTGGAGCATGATGGTTATTTCTGTGGGCAGTTAGTTGACACAGGACAACACTAGAGAGAGGTCGCAGATAAAAGAAAATATCAAAATATGCAGTTAAATCAATAGCTTGTCTCAGTCAAAAATCTCTTCTGCCATGTAATACCAACTCAGATTTACATCGTTACTGGTTTGTAGGCTCACAAGATCTTTGAATTCCATTGTCCACTACATTTGGTTACCTAGATGACAGCTTCTTTCATTGGGGAAAATAGAGATGACTTAGACAAATGGGACTAGTAACCCACTTTGCTTCCAGTTGGGCTTTTTAATTTTTGCTTCCTCCAGTCTTTCCTGCTCCGTGTTGATGGATTTTGTCCAGCTATGGAGTGTGGAGGCCAAGCCAAACTTTCCCTCCTTTGTGAAGTTATTCAGATCATTATCAAAGGTGACAATCATCATCTCAGAGGCTGAAAGATCCATTGAAGCTCTTCAAACCTTTATGAAAATGTCTTTCAATTACAGGTCTCCATCTCTCTTCCTCTCCCTGTAGCTTAGCTGATCAAAATGAGGGCAGCATTTTCAAGCTGTGCTGTAAGAATTTCTGTTCTGATTTCTGTAACTGAAGAAGTCGAACTCAGCAGGCTTGACCAGAGAGAAGCAGAGATGAATTGCCTTACAAGACAGTAGATTGCCCTCCTTCCTATCTACATTGTTGCAAAATAACTTTCAAATATATGCTTGAAAAATTCTCTTGCTTGTGCCTTCAAGGAAAGGATATTATAGATATAGACAACAGAAAGTGAATATTGTTCTTTACAGTCAATGATTTCCTGAAGATTTAGATAAATGAATTATGTAATACAAGAAAGGAAATTACTTTTAAAAGCTTATTAAATATCCTTTATAGAATCAGGCTAGAATTCACTTTGCGATCTAAGTAAGAAATTCTGAAGAAAATTCAAGTTTAGAGACTTATGTTACCCATTGAAACAGGTAATAAATTCACCAACATCCTTATTGCTCATAAACATCTGCTACTTAGCTCTAGTCAAAACAAAATTCTTGAGGCAGCAAAGGAAACAGCTGCCACATCAAACACAGTGTTGATGTTGCAATGAATTTTATTGATTCCCCTTCCTCATGCTACATATAACTCTTCAAAACCTGCAATATAAATTTGCCTGTTCAATAATTTATATATTAGACTTTCTTATCCATGTGAAACATACTGTAAATGCAAAGAGATCAATATATTTACTGGCCGAAAGTTAAACTACATGCTTCTACTGTCTTCTAATGTCTTTTGGAAAGATAGGAAAACCTGTGTAAAAAGAAATTGAAAATTTGAGCTGATTTGGGTGAATTGAAACTTTCCTTATAACAGTGACCAAGTCAAATATTTTTCAGTGCGTACACTGACCTTTTCTTGAAAATTTCCTGAATTGATACTTCTGGTCTGTTAAAAAAAACCAAAAAAAAAAAAAAAAAAAAAAAAAAAAAAAAAAAAACAAACCCACCACAAGGGTGCAAAATATTTGCTTCCTTAAAGAAGGTTTTGTTCCTGGAAACTGTCATACACATATGAAAGCTCAAAAAACCAAAAATGGAGAAATAAATTGTGAAGCATGCTAAATGATCAGTCCTTTGCTGTGTCCATAACATACAACACATTTCCACCTTCCCTATAAAGAGGAAGATGAGTGCAAAGTCAGGATAATAGAATAATTCAAGCTGGCAAGCACAATATTATGCTGAATTTAGAATTTATTGCTTAGATTTTTGTCTAGCCAGATATCTGTCTGATCAAACATAAGCAAAAGAACTGAAAAAATATCTTTTTATTTTTCATTGTGTGTGAAGGGAATTGGTAGATTACTATCACTTTCTACATTTGTCAGTGTATTTTGAGGAAATACATTACTAGATAATTCATTCTAAGAATGTAAAGAGAATTATTCCCTTCTAAACATTCTTTTGCAGTTCAGAGTGAAAATCATTCATTACTTCTCATTAAATAGGAGGTGATTCCTAATTGATCCCTCAAGCTAGACAACAAGCATTAAAATTCAGCCTCTTTCCAGAGTAGAGAAAGGTTTTTTGCTAGATATTTCTTAAGAATTTAGGGGACAAAATCTTATGTTAATGACTTAAGCAAATGATGAAATTAAATGCTTAGGAACTATGTATAAACATCTGTAAGGTAGAGAAACTTGAGCTGGTCATGAAATTTGAGTCTGAGGAATATATTCTCTGTCTGGGAGACAGAGATTTTCAAACTATTCACTCCCCAGTGTATAGAATCATAGCAACAAGAGCTGAAGGAAAACTAGTTAATCATCTTGCTCTCTTCCCTCCAGAGGATAATTTTTCTGAATGCTTCTCAAGCCTCCCTTCTTCCCCTCCAAACCTCCTTATCTGAAATTTCATTTTAATTGTCTAAGACCTAGAAGGTAGAAATCAGGAGAAGTAATGGAGCTTTTGTGACATCTCTATATAGTCTCATGAGTCCTAGTTAAATTACAACAGTGCTACAATCTATACCCCAGAAAACAGAGCACAGACCTGATGTAAAGATGTGTTTGCATAATAATCAGAAGTTTTTTGTATTTTCTATGTGAATTTTGTAAACCAAAATTTAATTTTTCAGGTGTATAAAACTATCCAGGAGCAGGAGCACAACCTAAAATTTATTCAAAATACCTGTGGTTGTGGTTGAGAGAGAACCATATTTTAGAGCCTTTGAAGTGTGTAAAAATACATCCTTAACGTATCCATTCACATTTGCTCTGGTGTGCAAAGCTAATCAATTGTACTATGGGACCTGAAGATGCCTTTGAAAGCTGTCTGATTGACACCTGTTAATATGTGTATCTCTTGGGGATACCTCTCTCTGGATTTAAAATTAAGACCCACTGTGTAATTCTATGGCTAATTTCAAAACATATTGGGCTCACATCCAAAAGATACTGTATTGTGGATCACAAAACTTTGGATGTCTCCAATTCCTGCAAATGAAAAACCAATACCTTGTTGATATGATGAAATTTGGATCCATTTGTCCCCAGATATCTCATAGGACAAAAACATCTAATAAAACCTGGGGAAAGAGGGTAAGTTTACCTTTATGCTCTGACCTTTGAAGGTTTGAGTAGTCATTGACAAAATGAGTTGTCTCCATCAGTCATGAGAAAATTTGAAAGGAAGTGAGGTTTTCAAACTACAATGTATAAATTAGGTCTATAGAAGGAAACTGAGTTTCCTGTAATGCGACATTCTGGCTTGACATTCTTATTCATCTCTCATTTACTCTTTCCTCTACAAATTATCTTGGATACTGTCAGTGAACATTGTTATCAATAATTAACCTAAATCAAGACAATGCCAAAATAATTTTATATGCAGCCAGTTTACAGAATAAAATAGCCTATCTATTTTCATTGAGGATTTGATGTGATGTGAAAAAGTAGACTTCACTGCTGGTTTTATGCATTTCATTCTTAAATAAAGAGAAAATCAGAACAAATCTGCAGAAATATTTACTCCAATAAGTCTAAACCACTTCTTTTTTAGGCATACCTTTCTGTAAGATTGTTCTGGAATAACAAGACAAGATCACTTTTGCTCTCTATCTCAGACATAAGAAAATAAAAAAACCAGAATAACCAGAAAAGGCCAGAAAATGCAATATCATGAACAGAGATGGTAAGAAAAAAAACTCCGCCAAAACATAGATCCCAAGTTAGAGCCGAAGCAAATGTCAGAATATTTGAACAGTTTATACTGCTTTATTTTACTTGTATAGGCTTTGGTAATCCTCCAGACCACAGAATCACAGAATATATGCTAAGTTGGAAGAGGCCCACAAGGATCATTGAGTCTGATGACGCTGCATGTGCCTGAGAGCACTGTCCAAACACTTCTTGAACTCTGTCAGGCTGAAGCTGCAACCACTGCCCTGGGGAGCCTGTTCCAGTGCCCAGTCACTCTCTGGGTGATAAGTCCTTTCCTAATTCCCAACCTAAACCTCCCCTGACACAGATTCGGGCCATTCCCCAGGATCCTGTCACTGGTCATCTTAGAGGAGAGATCAGTGCCTACCCCTCCTCTTCCCCTCATGAGGAAGTTGTACCTGCAGGGAGGTCTGTCCTCAGTCTCCTCCGGGCTGAACAGACCAAGGGACCTCAGCTGCTCCTTATAAGTTCTCCCCTCAAGGTCCTTCACCATCCGTGTTGGTCTCCTTTGGACACTGTCTAATAGCTCAATGCCTATTTCATATTGTGGCACCCAAAAGTGCACACAGGGCCCGAGGTGAGACATAGCGGTGATGAGTAGACCTAATATTGACCACAATATAAGACTCATTAATAATTATAAATCAGTCCTCTTAAAAGTGTTCCTTGCCAGTGCTTTGGACACATGGCAATGTGAACTACAAATATAGATAGTTCATAACTCCGGCAGAGTTTCTATTCAAAGAAATCGAATTTGATTATGAATTGCAAAAAAATCCATCTGGACTTCGGCAGTATGGTCGGTTTAATCTTCTGAATTTCCAAAAAACCAAAAAATACAGGAACATATACAATCAAGGCCACAGAATACGGGAATTGAGTGATGAAGGCTTACACACATAGTGAGTACGCTATATTTTACATTACGGAGGATGTGAAGAAACTGTTGTTTTTTTCTTTTTTTCCTAGATTGGTATCTGTGGAGGTATCTGAGTTTAAAAAACATTCTGCATAGCTGAATTCTGTAAATTTTGCTCATGTCTTGTTAAAGGGCACTTAGTTCAGATGCTAAATTTGCTAAGTTTTCTGGGTTTGATGTTCAGGTTGTCAAGAGAATTAATCATACCTGGGGTCACTAAGAAATAATTTGATGAAAATACAAGGAATGCAGTTGCAAAGCCCTGCAATAACAATGCTGGTGATGTGAGGTGTAGTAGCATTAGATTAGATTAGTCTGGTAATTCACCACTTCATCCTGCAGAATAACTTCTATTTCTTTTCATGTTTTCTAATGGCCTATTTGCACATCTCTATCTCCTTTGCATTAAAATCTTCTGGAAAAGCGAACGAAAACTAAAGCTGCATTTAAATATTCATTTGAGAATGACATTTCTTCGGGGAAATCGATTATAATGAGCAATGTTTACTAAAAGCTCTTAATATAATTGGTTACACATAAACAATTGGAGAAGTTCCTAGCTGCACTCAGCTTGCAGCTCATTTTCTAGCCATTAGCTCTTTAACAGTAGGGGTTGTAATAAAAGATCAGTCAAATAACTACCACTGTCTTGTGCACTAGATGCAGTGTAAAATGTCTGTTTCAAGGTAGGAAATGTCTTTCTTTTGAAAGAAGAGGAGGAAGAACTCTGCATTTTCTTTTTGTTGAACATTTTTGTTAAAGCTGTAGGCACCACATCACAACATTTATGTACATACAGTTAGTATGTCACTCATTTTCAGTGTCAAAAGCCACCCAGTGTTCAGATGTTTGTAAACTGCAAACAGGTATTTGATAATCATCAAGAGTGATATCCCTGTGTGTTTGCTGATGACTAGTGTTGGTTGCAAACCATGTTGTTTAGAGTGGAAATATTAGTTTATACTGAGCGTCAAAAAGAAAGCCAGCTTTATGTAATTGTTGTGATACAATAGTGTGTTATTAAGGCAGCACATGTATATAGTATTATACATAAGTAAATTTGTATTGGTATGTATTCATATATGTACAGTTTGTGTACAAACAGTACCTCAGGACTGTGTACTTGGATAGCATGCACCTATGTGGTGTCTTGCCTATATTGTTCTTTCAGTTAACTGGGCATGTAAAAGCTGTTGAGGCGAAACCCCCCAGTCTCTGCCTTAATTAATTATTACAAAATCCCTTCATTGGAACAAACAGCTCAGAAACATGCATATGAACAAGCTCTTATAACTTAGTTCTGTTTTGTTATATTCACTCTCTGGGGTTCTTTTTCTTTTCTTGTCCCTATTCTTTGAATAGAAAAACTTTTGCTTTATTGAGCAAAACTTTCTTTGAGGAGAATGGAAAGTCTCACCGTGAGAATGACTTCAGAACTGTCTTGCTATCCATGACATTTTTATTTACTCAAGGGTGATTGGGCAGTAATGTCTTGTGTCTGCTTATAGGGCAAAGCTAGTTGTAGCCTTAGAGGTCTTTTAGCGTTCCTGGCTCTGAGGTCCTTGAATGCTTCCTGTACAATAAAAAAAACCCCTAAATTATAATTAAGAACTCTACGGTCTATATGAAATCATAATAATGGGATTCACAAATGCATCTTGGATTCCCAGAGTCAATAAGGTCGGAAAAGACCTTCAAAGTCATCAAGTCTGACCTTTGACAAACACCACTGGTTCAATGAAGTGCTATGGTACTAAGTGTTATGTTTGGTAATTTCTTGACCTGCTTGCAAGCATGGTGACTCTACCACCTCTCTGGGCAGTGTATTCCAACCCTTGACAATCTTTCATGAAGAAATTCTTTCTGGTGTCCAGCCTGAATATCCCCTGGTGCAGCTTGAGGCTGTTTCCTCTTGTCTTGACACTTTTTCCCTGGTAGAACGGGTCAACCTCTACCTGGCTGCACCCTCCTTTCAGACAGCTGCAGAGAATGATAAGGTCACCTATGAACCTCCTTTTCTTCAGGCTGAACAATCCCAGCTCCCCCAGTTGTTCCCCATCTGACTTACTCTCTGGACCTTCATCATCTTTCTTGTCCTTCTCTGGACAGTCTTCAGCTCCTCAGTGTCTTTCATGAACTGCAGGGCCCAGAATTGAACACAGCATTCGAGGTGTGGCCTCACCAGTGCTGAGCTCAGGGGGACAATCATTGCCCTGCTCCTGCTGGCCACACTGTTGCTGATACAGGCCAGGATGCCACTGGTCTTCTTGGGCACCTGGACGTAGCTGGCTCACGTGCAGCTGCTGTTGACCAGCACCTCCAGGTCCTTTTCTGTCAGGCACCTCTACAGCCTCTCCACCCTCTGCCTGAAGAGCTGGTCACCCTCAGCCTGGGGCTGCTGTGACTCTCGGACAGGACCCAGCACCTCGTCTTGTTGAACTTCATAGATTCAGCCTCTGCCCAGGTATTCAACCTGTCCAGATTCCTCTGCAGAGCCTTCCTCCCCTCCAGAAAATCAACACTTGATGTTTTCTGTGAACTTATGGAGGATGCATACAATCTCTTCATACAGATCATTGATGAAGGTATTAACCTTAGTGTTTTTAACCCAATGAAGAGTGCACCTGTCCAAGCAATGGGCTGCCAGCCTCTCAAGGATAATGCTGTGTGAGACTGTCCCAAAGGCTTTGCTGAAGTCCTGGTAAACAGCACCCAAAGTTTTTCCCTTATCCACTGGGTGTGTTGCTGAGTTATAAAAGGAGATCAGGTTTGTCAAGTAGGACCTGCACTTCCTAAACCCATGCTAGCTGGGCCAGGTTCCCTGATCTTGCATTCTATCTATCAATTCCTTTGAAACCTTCTACCTTTTAAAATCATTTGCAAATTTGTTTGTCACCCATACATTGTTGATGCAGTAAGTGCATTGAAATTATATGCTTATATCAGTTAATATTCAGATGGTAAAAAATCATTGAATTTAATTATGTAAGACAGAAACTGCCTGAGTCCTTTCAGCATGGCCAGGACTTTTGTTCCCTGCCTTTACAGCCAGGGTTGTAGTGGTTGAACTTCAGCACAGTATGCTGACATTCTTGCTAGTATCCTCAGATAGGTAGGAAATGAAATAAATCGTGGAGAAATCTCAAATGATTAGTGATGACTAATAAACAAGGTTAATTCTGTTTTGTGCATTTGCTTACTTGAACACAAAATTTTGGTCCATTTATCTACTTGTTTTAGGCAGGTGATACAATGTAGTGTATTTTACTCGCAGCAGCCTTTTAGCAGCCTTGTAATCTCTGAAGCAATGAGTTTCCATGGATACTAGCTTATTCTTCCCCCAAGTTCCTAATAAAATTGTCATATGATCCGTACACATTTGCAAGTGTTTACATTTCATACATGACTATTTGTAAAGTCCCCTTTTAGACACAGATTTTATTCAACAGAAGTGCAGAAACATGTTTTCCATCTTTGAAGCAAAACAAAGTAATTTCCTCAAATGACAGAGGAAAACTGGATTATTACTGTAAATGACACCAATGAAATCTCTGGTATAAATGAAATCAAAATCCGTACCTAGTCTTCAGCTAACCAAGTAATCTTGGAAACTCTTCCTCCAGTACATTCTGCTTGTTGTGGATTGAAAAATGCTTGATTTTCTTGAGTTCCTATCTGGTTTCCTCCAAGTACTGTACTTTGGATTTTAACATCAGTGGGCTGGTGTAACATATTTGTAACAGTAAATTTTCATTAAAGAAAAAAGCGACAACAGCCCCCCTCCACCCAAAAAACCACAACAACCTATGCCTTTTAGCATCAGTTATTGGTGTAAAGTTCGTGGTTTTCTTTAGGATAGGGAAAAACCCACAAGAAGAAATTGCCTCGTTAAGAATGGAAACAAAAAATAACCTTTTCTTGTAATAATTAATTAATTAATTAATTAATATCTGAGGTTCTCCTAGGATCAGAAATATTTGTTATCATTAGAAAGTTTTGACTCACTAATATGAAGGCTGTTTTAGCAAGAACAAGAATGGACAAAATTATTGACAAGGTCACTGCTGCTCCTTAGGGAAGTCAGCTGTCCATTCTCAAACATCACCATATGTGTGCCAGCATAGATTTTTGTGTGGCCATCTGAAAAGCCTGATCAATAAATTGATCTGAGCTAGAAACACGTTTAGGAAAAAAATAGATTTTGCATGGTGGTTTTCAGGCCTATCACTTTGTGATCTGATTTGTTACTGTTCAAGTACCTGTGTTGCCTAGCAGTGTATCATGTCAAAAGGGAGAAAGAGGAGTTTGTGAGACTTAGGTGGAAAAAAAAGTCTGATACACTGCAAAATTCTAATGAGGTGGCTATTGGAGTCTGTATGGCAGCCTCCAGAAACAAGAGGCATCACACTGCACTTGAAAAAAAAGCTGTTGTTTGCCAGCTAAAAAACACCATGCTGTTATACTTGCAGATTCGAAATTTGAGTACAGAAACTGAAAGCATGTAATCTCCATCTGCATAGACAACATTGCATGATAAGGAGACACTATCTGCAATTATACAAACATCAATTTTTTAAATTAATAAATGCTCACATTTTAGAGGTTTGCTGTTTGCCAGCTTTTCCCCTCTTATACAAAACCTGTCACTGTGGCTTCATTATTTATACACTTTTTTTTTCTCAGTGTTCTTTGTGTATAATTACCTTTTGACAAGCATGACACTTCACATAGAAATATATCAAACACACACATGGGCCGTCCTTTGTGACTTGCCCTTGTAAGTACTGCAATAGTGATAGTTTTTTTGATTGTAAGCTCTCTTAAGGAATGATTTTTACAAACACACAAATTTCTCTTTCGCAGCATCTCTATTTCTTTCATGTTGTCTGTTCGTAAGTCAGACCAGAATAATAGTCCTCTCAGCTTCAGTGGATTATTTCCAAGCTTTGATCAGAAAATGAGCACTCCTTGCTGAAATGGGAAGGCTGCCAAGGCTTCATGTAGTAAGACTGCTCTGTTCAAAATTTGCTAGTTGTCCATGCAAATGTAGGAGCATATTGATCAGCACATACACAGTGGGATGAAATTCCAGCATGAGAACAGAATGCAATGGGAAAGCTTCAATTTATTACTTTTATAGGATGAACAGGGAAAGATACATAACTGTGTATATATATATATATATATATATATATATATATATATATATATATATATATATAAATTGTTTATTTGAATCCAGTGTGAATTTACTTGGCTGCAAACTGAACAGCAGTATTTGGTGGTTGTTTTCATTAAGGAGAGCTGCGAATCTACATAATTTTGCCCTTATTTAAAGAAACAGAAAGATGCATGTATGTTGAAAAAGTAACTAGAATGCTTATCTTGCTTGTTTATGTGTGGAATATAGGAACTGTTTATAATTCTTGGATAAAATGGAGAGCAGAAACTATGAAAAAATAAAGCTTCCTTCAATAATATACAGTAAAGTGGCACCCGGCTCAATAGCTATCCTTAATTTTTTTATTTCCATGCTAATAATAACTTTCAGAGACTGTCTGAAAAATAAGAGAAATTCTACAGAACAATATATTGAAATTCTTTCAAACAACAATTTTCTATCTGGTGTCCAAACTGAGAAGACTCTCACTTTTTCTGCATGTGGCAGGCATAGGAAAGATTAAGAATAGAAGATTATTTCAAATACTACAATTAAAATAAACATTTTCAGAACTCCCATAAGAAATTGCAGAACTTGCAAAATACCCAACAAGTAGAAAGGCATAGGTATAGTAAATACATTTCTTTGTCTAGGAAATCTTGAATTTTCATAGTTTTCCTATCTAAACAAAGATTTTCTCAAGATTTTTCTCAAATTTCATGCTTGAATTCAAGTGTTAATCTATAGCTTCATAACAGAAGAAAAAAGAACTGATATCAAAATGCTCAGACTTTGGGGATAATAGAAAGAAGGGCAGTGGATACTGAGTATTTGTTTTTGCTTTCATTTTCCTTAGACTTCAACTTCTATTGCACAATTCCCATTTTTTACTCCATGGATATTCCTGATAGCTGAAAATACAAAGAAAACTTCTTGATTTCAGTCAGTAATGGCTGCTGAACCTTGGCCTTCCATCAGCAAGTATTCTACAACATTTTAGAAAGACCATATCAGATTATTTTATCTTCATTGTTTCTCTATCAAGCTTGCCTCTTATGTCAATTTTAGATTTAGTCAATGGCACTGACTTCACATAATTTTCCTTCTTGACTGTCATACGAACCTTCCAGGCAAGAGTAATTTCTACAGTATTCAATTCAACAGTAATTTCTACATATTTTGCTTTTATCAGGTTTAAATTGCTGAAGTTTCAAGCAGAGTTCTGAAGAAGACTGATCATTCACTCTAGCTCTTAATTATTTTCTGGAATTCCGGAGCGGAGTGAAAAGCTCTAAATTGTGCCTAACATCAAAGACATAACTGATGAAGTGGATCGTGATTAGGACAGCAGCCTGAACCCAGCTGTAGCAAAGTACAAAAGGCATGTAAGATATAATATATATGGACTTTTTTTTCACTGAACTCTAAACCCCAGTGTTATTGCAGTTGCCTGTGGAAATTCCTCAGATTTGAAGAAATGCCTATCCTCAGCCAAATATGAGAACTTCCTCAGCTGAGGTGATGGAAAGCTGCTGCTTGTCTTGTAGGATCTGTAACAACATGTTATTGTACTTGAATATTTCATCTCCCTGTGCTTCTGTTGGAAAGGCAAGGCAAGGCAAGGAGCTTCTTCTGCACTGAATAAAAAGAAGATGGAAAGCAACTAAGTGGATATCAGAGCCCTTTTCAATTCTGTAATTCTTCAGGTAATTCGATATTTTTGTGCCCTCTTTCTCTACAGTGAAGTTTTAAGAGGAAATTTTTTGTTATTGGTAAAGGATGAAACATATTTCCAATACCAAAACAAATCTTTTACTTAAGTTTACTTCTTAAGTAACTGGAAAGATTTACTCTCTTGTAATTCCTCCAAGGGAACCTTAAGCAAAAGATAAAGGAGACTAATTGTAGAGATAATAAAAAATTTTAAAACACAAAGGAGCCCTTACTATTCATTCTGTCATGGATGTACAGAACTCTCTCTGCACAGTGAAAGGAACAGGTGAAAGGACTATTTAAAAAAAAAACAACAACAACAAAAACCAAACCAAAACAAAAAACAACAACTATAACAACAACAACAACAAAACCCAAACCACCCAAAACCCAAACCACCCAAAACCCAAAAACTGCCCCCCTAAAAAACCCCAAATAATAATGAAAAAGAGGAGAAGGATTGTCTGAAAGTTATTGAGTGCGTCGTTAATGTCTGTTAAGTGTGTGCTGAACTCCTTCTATGGCAGGTAATGTTAGAAATAGAGTTTAACAGAGTTGAATCAAGCAGATTTAATCTCTCCATCCTTGCATATTCAGATCAGGAAAAAACTGGTGTCAATAGAATTAGAATATTATTTTCTTTATGCTGAGGGATTTAGAAACATCAGGTGTTTCTAAGCAGAGTCTGCACTGCATTCCCCACAGACCAAGCCAGTCATTAGTTTCTCAAAGGGATGTCAAAGGAGCTTTTCCTCAGCTAAGAGATACTGACTCTATTAAGAAAACAGTTTTTGTAGGAGAGTGATTATTTTGTGAGTATATTTGATGAACAGTGGGAATACAAACTGTCAGATTTCCTTAGCCGATCAGTATTCTGATTATTATTCTTATGAGTCACCTGTGAAAGAGGCAAAAAAGGTGCTGCATATTGTTGCTGATGTTGCATCAGAATCACTTGCCTTTAAAACAGTATAATGGGACGTGTTAGACTCAAGATGTATAGAAAAGTGGAAGTCTTAGGTGAGGAACCACTGCTCCTATTTTGGGCTTCCTCATCTGAGTCAAGTCAGGTTTTACTGTAGTTAAGGACTTAACTCCCAGTAAGATCAAATTAAACCAAATACATTTGAAAAAATCCTTTTCCTAATCCTGAGCTTATTCCACCTTCTTATAACTAAGGGATAAGCATTATGGAGTGAAAGTTTTATGAGGAGAGGAAAATATTTAGATTGGTGCTTGAATGCAAAGAGATCAGTTGCTCTTTATAGCTTACAAAAGCAGGTGATACTTAACAAAAATTTTGGGTACAAGCTGTGAAATAAATGAGAATGTAAATTATTTTATCACTCAAAAAGTGTGTAAAAGATATTGATATTTTTCTCTGCATCTCAAAACATTAGCCTGACACAAGGCTTAAAGACAGTTCAACAACTTTACAAGGAAAAACGTTCTACTGAATGGACTAGTTTATTGGCATAGATAAAAATAACCTTTTCAAAAAGCCAGTTTCATAACCTGTCGCTGCTCGGGCGTCTGACCCCGGCTAGCGGCCACAAGCGCTCCGCAGCCCACAGCTGGGTCGGGCCAGCCCCTTGCCTTCAGCAGCCGAGGTGGCTGGGGAAGCGGCTGGCTGCCAGGGACCCTCCCTGCGTCCTGGCAGGAAGCGGAGTCCCCGAGGGAGCTGATGAGGAGAGGCGCGAGGCAGCAATAGTGGAGCGAGGCAGAAACGACGAAGCAGGGCAGAAACTCGCAGGCAGGAACTGGGTTTATTGAAGGTAAGGGGACGGCAGGTGGGGTAGGGAGTGCGAGCAACTGCCCCCCGTCCCCCCCTCGGGGGAGGCAGATAAAGGGGTCCCGAGGGGAGGGGGGGGGGGGGGGTTTACAGATGACCAATAAAATTATGAATACAAATAACAGACATGACATGACAACAAGTGGGATTACAGCAAGGTGTGGCTTTCCCTTTCTGTACCAATCACCCTCATCCCCTGACAGAAAGTGCTAGAAACAGGGAGTGGGATGAGGGTGATGGACAGGGGGGCTGCCAGGGCAACAAAGGAGGGGATAACTGATGGACAAAAGAATGGTTACAAAAAGGGGCGGGCGTAACTGAAGTAATGGGGGTAAGTTGCTGCAGGCCCGCAGGGGGGGGGAGGGGAAAAAGGGAGGGGGAGAGAGGGAGGGGGAGAGCTCTGAACAAAGTCATTAACTTAAATAAATAACAGAGTCCATAGAACTCAATATAATTTCATAAAACTGAACGAAACCTCTCAACACGCACCACGACAATAACCACATAAGAGGATGGCTGCACCTAATGTTAGTGAGAGGGAAGATTTCTTGCAGCCTAAGAGGGAAGCTGTCAATACTTTGCTTTAAAAGATACCTAAGCAGAGAGACAGGAAGAATGTGGAATGCAGGTTAGAAGCTGATTCCATTACTCAAAAAATGTAGCTCTGGTGTAGCTTCTGTAACAAGGTTTTTACTTGAAAATGTGAGATTATATGTTTAGACGGCTTGTGGTTGACTTCTTAGGTAATACCTATAACTTAGATTACATTTTTCAACTCTCCTTTTTGCCCTGTTATGCTTGGGTATTAACAGCAGGCTCATCTTTTCAACATAATTTTCTGTTGGTTTATTCGTAGTTCTTACAAAGGGCTGCACTTTAGCATCTGTGTGCCTCCTGTGGAATAGAAAACAGATCTATGAGTAAAACAGTTGCACACATAGCAACTCCATTTCCAGATCCCTGTGTTAATTTAAGGAAAGAAAATTGAAGGAACACAATTGCAAAATGACCTTTTAACTTTTCATGCATTGCATTAATTTACCATGGTGGATTTGTCTCTACAATTTTTCCCCCCAGTGTTTGAACTCTACACATTCTCTTGTCTAATGGCTACTGAAAAGTACTTGGGTACCTACTGGGTCACTGAATAAAGGGCAGCAACTTTACAGATGACTGTCTATCACTATTTTGCACCTGTGCTTACAAAGTCCATATATATATTTTATCCAACAGCAAAGTGGTTAAGAATACAATGAAGTGAGGGAAATAACATTGGTTATAAATTGATTAAAGAAGGAAATACCATTGGAAGATAACAAGTCTCTCTGCAGTGTTTGTAACCTACAGCTACAGTTCCTCCACATGTGAGTTTCTGATTATTCTAGGGGACAAGAGTTTCCATATGTCTTTTAAAATTCACTGGCTCAGTGATTTTACCCAGTGATCACTTTAAGCAAAGATCATGCTTTTCTTTGCACTGAATTAATAAATAACTCTGGTAATTCCACAAGCTGTTTGTCTTCATCATCCCCTCACTTTTCCAATATTTTCTACAATCCTATGTTGCTGGTTGTAGCTTAAGTCACAAATGACAATGAAGTATATTCATGTGCGATGTTTCCTTATATATGCATATTCTAAAAATATCCTGTAGAATAGTTATGAACATTTGTTTTGTCCCTCTTATTATGAAATTGACAGTTATAAGTCACCAAAAATTTTGCCAAGGGTGCAAATGAAGTAAATCTTACAATTATTAAAATTACCTCAATTTTTAATGTTGGCATTCGTAATGTTCTTTTCAAACACAAGCAAATTTATGTTTTTCATAGATTAATTCATAGTTAGGAAGGGATTGAATGGAAATATCTCGAGTTTTTTTAAAAAATTATTTATTAATATACTGATAAAAAAATTGATAATATACTTTATTAATATACTGATAAAAAATTATGCAAATAAAACCTAGAAGGCTTTAAAATAATAAAAAATACTGGTTTAGTAGCTTTGCTGCTGGCTAGTAAAGCAGTAGCTTCTGAAAAAAATCAGACTTATTTTATGATCAACAAAATAAGGATGTGGAGGCAACTGAGAAATTAATGTACACACATATATACTTAAATGAACAAAAATTTTCAGATACCCGTATTTCCTTGAGCTGTTTCCTTAATACTGTCCTTCCTGTTCTCCTGGGTTGCCTGATTTATTGTCAGAATAAACCTAAGAATAGTTTTGCTAGAAATTACAACCTGATAAAACCCCTGAACAAACTTGAGATCTGCCTGGATCCTGATATGACACGGCCCTGCAGTTCACTTGGCACATTGCTTGCACTGATTTTCAGGAGAAGTCCAGCAGCTGACACCCATCTACATCTTTGGTGGGGTATGTTTTCTAGAAGCAACATAACTCTTGAGAAACATTCACACCTTGTTAGCTGGTGATTTGGTTTTTCATTTATGTCATTAAATAAAGCGCTAAAACCAGTGCGAGATTTTCACTGACAAGTGGTTTTTTTTCTTGACAAGAGAACTGTTTTGTAGCTTTTTTTATCTCCTATATCACCACTGTGTGAGTGAAATTTCATTACCAGCTAGAAGAAATGAAACAGACACACTGATTAAAACACATTGCGCAGGTAAAAGCACACTAAAGTAGTGTTGCAAGAACATTAATGCTGTGGAGAGGAAGCGTTATCACACAATTCATTCAGATGTTCGAGTGTCCACTACAGAGATGCTGCATACCTAAGAACTCCTAATACTGCCTGAAGCTAAATTTGTATTTTAAGTGGTTGTGAGATCAGTATCTTGAACTGCACAATTAGAAGACCTACTCATCAGCCCAGTAAGGACAAAATTAAAGTGTCACTGCAGGTGACTGTATCTCCTTCAACAATAGGAGCAGAATGTTCCTGTTGTTAAAAGTCTTTGCAAATATTTATGACCCCTAATCCTCTCTTACCTGCATCAAACCTTGCCACTGTGTATGTTCATGCAACATGTATCTTCTTGGATGCCAATATTTAAGTTGTACTTTTGTAATTTTGAAAGATCCTTTCAGTTCAGTGTGTTTGAGCAACCTGTTCTCATCTCTGCCTCACAGATTTTGGTCAGAAAATGAGTTTGGGGAAATTTCTCACCATCATTTACTCTTAGCCAAAAATCTACAAATTTGTCTTGTCTACACCTGCCACACCTGGATGCAAATATTTCTTTTATATTATACCTTTTTCTTGTTGTACAGAAACTGGGGGCTGATCAGTGGGTGGACAGAGTTGCTTGTGCTGTCAGATTTTTTACAACAATTCTCTGACAGGTATAGATTTGTCAGATTATTTCAAACTGTTTAAATATTAAATGTAAGCTTTCTAATGTGTTAGTAGTTTTACACCATTTATTAAAATCATATGCCCTCATCTGTTTCCAGTTAATATATTTTAAAGTAAAGTCAGAAGACTGAAGATTCAGGAAAAATTGGATTTTACTTTTTTTTTGCAGATAACACTGTAAAAGAAAATAATTGAATATCTTAAAGTAAGTATCTTAGAAAGATAAAAGACAGAACATGGGCTCTGACAAACATTTCTATGTGAGAAAAAATATATAGGAGAATTATATACTGAAATATTTTTATATACTTTAACGTTTTGCTATATGCTCTATATTGAATTATACTGCATATAATACAAAATATTTTTATATATACTAAAATAAATAGCATACATTTTGTACATAATAAAATATAAAAGCATTTTACATACTTAAATAATTTTATATTTTTCTATGCTGTAGTAATACAATTTTTTCTCAGTTTCCAAAGTTGTATGCACCAGGTAGCAATTATTATTGCATGAATCCTATACAAATTTAACAAAGTGGAATAGTATATTTATCTGCAAATAAATTTATCATATGAAATTTGGTACTTTTATTGTTGACATTAATTATTTGCATTATATATTATTTAATACAAATTTTTATTTTTATCATGTATATTAATTATAAATATTACAATGATAATAATAGTGCTAGTAATAGCTGCTAATATTAAGGGTAGCAGAAGATGACTGCAAGTAATTGTCTGTAAAGACCACTTTATTTCGTACCTTATCCTGAGAAGAAAGTTGTTTAAGATACCTTTTGACTTGTTTTGGTATTGCTTGCATATTAAAAATGGGTCTAAGTTAACTCATTAAGAAGAATGAATCAAAAGTAAAGGAGAACTGCACAGTGACTTCTCAGAAAACTTTAAAAAAGTTCAGCCTTAAGATACGCTAATTTTAGCCTAGATTTCAGATTGGAATCTCCAGGAACGGTTACTGGAGTGTAAACAGGAAACTGAAAGAGTCATCATGATATAGTTTTAAGTCTCCAGAAGGAGGATCAGCTTGTAGTTCAGGATTGGCCTGGTAGGCAGAGATTTATTCCCAGCTCTGCCTTAAAATTCTTATGTAATATCAAATATTCTTTGTGGGACATGTTTTTATCAGAGGTCTTAATTGTATATGAATACTCAACAGTGGAGTAACAGTGGAGTAACATTAAGACATGTTACCTAGCATATTGTGTCAGTTGAAGCTGACACAATAGATCTAGCAACTTCCCTTGCAATGCTAAAAGCCCTTGAAATACAGCTGAAGAAAAAAAAAAGAAGAGAAGAAAAAGAAAAAGTGAGGTGTGATTTCTCCCTTTTTTCTGCTCTGGAGTTCATTGGATAAAAGGTCACTGCTGTACCTTTCTGTCAGTGGCAAAATCCAAACAATCATTTATCATCAGAAATTCACTGACATGGCCATAAACAGCAGGCAGGATACCACAATGTTTGTGTCACAGCTGCATGCCACTCAAAAGCCCATTCAGTGGAACAAAGCATGGTTTGCTCCAAGGCTCAGCTGGAGAAAGTCAGTCACTGCACTGAGAGACCACACTTTCGGATTTAGGAAGTCCATTTTACCTTGCTTCTCTGAAGGCTAAATCTTCATAAACCTTTTCAGTTCATTACCAGTGAAGCTCCTCAATGACAAGTCGTGAAAACTGGAAGATTTTTCATTTTATCTTGATGGAAGGCATAATTTTGTAAATTGAAACAGAAGTCAATAGGATCTTTGAAACAGAAACATCCAGTATGCATCGTGGGTGTCCCCTGATATGAGACCCTGAGCTGCCTTCTCCTCTGGTGGGAGACCAGGTGAAAACCAACATTTGGTTAGGGCATGGATTAATCTTCTCAAGGAGTAAAAATATCATTTGCAACACAGTTGGTAATTTTCTGTGAAGTATATGCTCTTGTTTATAAGTGTGGTTAATTCATACAAACAAAATGTGGAGCAGAATATTAAAAAAGGAAGTCATCATATTTTTCTTATATTTGAAGGTTGTTATTGTTCGTGCAAACTATTTAGATACTATCCATAGTACTGTCCAAAAAACCAAAATGACATGTGAGCAAATGAAGTAATTTCTGCAGGTGTCAAAGAACTCAGTAATTTATTTTCTCAATTTTTCTTGCAATTTCCTAATGATTAGCTTTTTTGCACTTTTCTGAAGGATGCGAAATAAAGGTGTAAGTGAGAAAATTTACTGTAGTTTGCCAAACTTTATATTTGGTATATTTGGTATTTATTTTCCAATTACGCTGAAGACATATATGTCTTCCATTTTGATGACTAACACAAAATAGAAAAGAATATCAGTATGAAAGAAAACATATTCTGATGTCACAATATATGGATTACTTTTTCAAGATTTCATTTCTCAAGTAATTCAAGAGGGGTATGTGTTAACTTAGACCATTATGTTTTTCTAACTTAATTTAAATAAGCAATTATTAGGTTTTCTGAACTATTCATGGCTCTTGTTTCCAGATAATTAATTGTCACGCATAGTTCAGATTCCTTTTATGCAAAATGTGTATGCTTTACCAGGAGAGCCTTAGGACATTTCCAATATGAATACAAGGTTTTCATGCTTACATTTATCATTGATAAGTAAGTTATGGAGGCACACGCTGTGAATGAGAGAATTAGGTATGTCTGTATAGGATCAGATAATACAGATATTTGTATCTAATGATAAAGTAGCCTGACAAGAATTATTCATGCATCACAAATATCTGTAAGGCTAGACACTTTCAAAAATATTTAACTAGAAGTTCTTGGCAGAAATTGTCCTTAAGGGAAGAAAAAGCAAAACAACACCAAATCTTTCAAATACTTCTCTCAGTGGCATAAAGGTTTTGAGTGGTGCTTGAGGGAAACAGAGACAATAATAAAGTTACAGATTTCACTATTATGATTGTTTGTCCCTTTAAGAAAAGAAAAAAAAATGGTTGAGTCCTCTTGCCTTGGGTCCTGAACTTCTCACTGACAGATGAGAAAGCTGAGGTTACTCAAAAATATGCATCATTTAAGTGTAGGTGAAGCAGAAATAAGAAAAGAGTTATAACAATGACACTGAAACACTTTTTAGTTTGTTCTGTAGTTTCCAGAGGGTGCAATTTGCCACTTCAGTACTAAGCTGTTATAATTGAAATGGATACAACCTTACTGGTAAAACTAGCAATGTATTGTCAATTATATGCAGTCTTCTTAAAATTTCTTCAACTGTGAAAGTGATCTTTCAGAAAACTGTTGTCTATTTCATTTGAAAAGATGTTGGACAAGAAAGAAAACACTTACTGAAATTAAAACAGGATTTCTGTCTTCAGGGTCTGTTGAAAAAAAGTGAGGAAGGTTTTCCTTTACCCTATGTCTTATGTCTCAACATCCCAAGTTAGGTAGTACTGGTAATTTGGCAGCTGTGTGTTACTTAATACCCACTGTGCCTGAATGTTAGGACGGACATTTGAAATTCAAATTCAATTTTAAATTTGAGGGGAAGTTAATGAATGTCTGGAATATTGATTTTATATATCATTAATGCATCTTTAAAAATTTTTGAAGATACAAAGTAGTGAAGACAGATACAATTTTAGAAGTGACATGGATCACATACATTTTCATACAGAATTAGATCACAGAACATAAATTTTTTTTGGTATTCAAGCATAAGATATACACAGTGAGTTGCCTTGTTTTTGACAATATTTTACATTTTTTTTGCTATTATGTAAACTTCAGTGTTCAGCATCAAAAAAAAAAAAAAACCAAAAAAAACCAAAAACCAAACAGCTAAACTGGATAAAATTAAAAGGACTACTGCAGCACACTTGGGTGAACTTCAAATTCCTTTAGAGCTGTTGTTCTAAAGACTTTGCACTGAAAACCTCAAAGGGAGGGCATTAGATTGGATGGCCGGACCCCAGTGTGATAATAAAAGTAACATTTTATTTATTTATTTATTTTACAGCTGTAGGAAATCAGTCCACAGCCATGAGACATGCCATGAGGCATGAGGCTCGTGGCATGATGTCACGCTGAGAAGGTGATAGGGTGTCAGGTGGAGGCTGGATGACCTTTATCACTGCAATCAACCAGGGAAAAGGGAATAATGCTAACATGAAATGGTCCTGTTCAGTCCTTATGCAAGACCCTCAGTCTGTATATACCTCTTTTACATAAAAGGCTTTCCCTATGTCCTTTACAATGGCAGTGACAAAATGCTGGACTAGAGTCACATCTCCGCTTCTCCCAAAAGTATAAATTGGCATCTAAAATTCTCATTGGTAGAGAATGAGAATAAAGCTTCTTTACAGAAAAACTGATGAATTTCTTTTTCTCTCCTCCACAACCAGGGGTGACCCTTTGGTAAGATTTGTACCTCCAAGCATGTTGAGATATACCTGGGAACACCTTTGCATAGCACTATACATTTATATTTTGCAGGTCTAGTGAATTTATTACCAGCAATATAAAAGAATCTATAACCTGCTGCTCAAAAAAACTGAACTGCTGATAAATCTATGTTTGAGAAAGTTCTTACTGAACTCAACCAGACATAGTGTTGCAATGGTTAACTACAGTATTGTTGAATTTGTGATCAGATCATGAATGAGACCAATCAAATGATGCACCTGGGACACAACCAGAATTACAGTGTCAAGTTGGTTAAAATCAGCAGTTAAGCCTAGTCACAGCCAGCTCCTTTGATTCTGAGGCCCACATGGAAAACCAGGTTTTAGAGGGTTTTTTCTGCTAAACTGTGTTACTCTTACTGTGACAGTAGCTATACAGCATACTGCACTAAATCTTACATTCCAGATTCTAAAGTAAGGAGGACTATGATGTTCATTGTCAACTTTCCTACACAGTCTGTAGTCAGCTCCATATTGCCAGTCATGAGAGGATCTGAATTAACTGACTACAGTACAGTGGGCTCTTTTTCTAAGACAACATTCCTGTTCAACTGCCTTTGAAACTATGCATTTCTGATAGATTATATTTTCTAGATGTTCCTTAATAAGAGTGTTAGCATATTCTTCTTTATTCTTGATCTAGGACCAGTGAATAATGATCATTGAACATGTTGCCTGATGAAAATGCATCTCTACAGAGCAGCAGCAGCTCATTAGGAGAATATATGTGCATGTAATGCTTTTTCATCTATGTGTTGTTAATATAAGTCTAATTGTTACAATGGTATATTATAAGATTTCAATTTGCTAGATTTTCTGCAGATGACAGCTACATCTTCTCTTTAATCTTCATTGGAAAGCCGTGACAGAACAATAAAAAAGACAGCTTGTTTTATGGGGCATACCATTTAGAAAGTTTGGAGGCCTCCATGTTCTAATCATGGATGTTTTACTTGGCAAGAAATATTTGTAATTAGCCAGCTTTGGCATAAGTATAAACAGCAGCATTGACCTATCTGCCATCTAAAAGAAGTATGAGCCATTATCCTTAGGTTTAAATTCCCTTTATGATGCTTCTATTAGATAAGAAAGAAAATATCTAGAGGCAGTTGTGTGAAATCAGGGATAAGAATATATTTTCAGTGTTGTGTGGTTCAGAATGAAGAAGACAAGGCTTCATGGAGAATTCACTGCATGTTTCCAGTACCTAAAAGGGGCTTATAAACATGAGGGAAAGGGACATTTCATACTGGGAAAGAGTGACAAGAAAAGGGTGACAGTTTTAAATTGAAAGAAGGTAGGTTTAGAATAGGTGTTGGTAAGAAATTCTTTATTGTGAGGATGGCGAGGCACTGGAACAGGCTGCCCAGAGAAGCTGTGGATACCCATCCCTGGAGGTGTTCAAGGCCAGGTTGGATGAAGCTCTGAGCAACCTGGTCTAGTGGGATGTGTCCCTGCCGATGGCAAGGGAGTTGATGTAAGATGATCCTTAAGGTCCCTTCCCATCCAAATAATTCTATGATTTTATGATTTAGTTTTTGCAAGTGTGATAGTGAAAACACTAGAAGTGTTTATGTGTAAAAGTAATAGAGATTGCCTGAGTATTAATGACTGTATAGCATAATTTTATACTGCAGATTGCATACATTGAACTCCAAGCAGAAAATTGTGTACTTATCTTCAAAGCTGTATGTATCTTCAAAACTTATTCCCAATCTAGAGAAAGCATGTTTCATACATGTGCATGTATTTTGCCATTTAAAACATACAGCTAATTTCAGTGCTCTTGCACTTTGTCTGTCAGATTCTCTATTGATTAACACTTTCCTGTCTGGGAGGAGATGCATGGTCACATTGCAAATATGTTTCTGTATATATTTGAGTATGGTTATTATTATGCAATATAAAGACAAGGAAAACGAATACATTCATACATTAACTTCTTCTTTTTTGTAAGATTTCTTGTCTTCTCTGACCTGATGTGCCTCCACCAGAGAAATAAGCTACGGTTGATTTGTTCAACTAATGTATCAATATCACAGACTTCAAACCCATAAAATCTAGTGAGCTGCTTTGTGTTATTTTTGTCCTCGTATCCTGTCACAGTGCTCTGGAAATCAGGAATGAAAGAGTCACTTTACTTTTCGCCTTTACAATCAACCAAAAGTGTTATCTCCCATTTCTTCAGGGACAAGACAGAGCAATCTCTGTTTTGTGGGGGAAAAAAAAAAAAAAAGGAGCAAATGCAAGGATAATGTTCTAAAAGATGCATAATAAAGATAAAGTTGTGGAAAGAATGTATTGTGTTAAGGATTCTACAGAAGAAAATAAGAGAGATGCTGCATAATGTACCTGCTGAATCGTCTATGAGCCAAAGCTTTGGATTTCACTGGATTTTATAATTGAATTCCAACAGTGATAAATCTTTTGCTTCATTTACTTTTGTTGTTAATTAAGGTGATCTTCCTTTAAAAAGATGATTAATAATTTTTCTGTGGCCTGTTTTGATTTTGGCCTTGACAGTACATCAACTTATACTTTAAATAAGACTAACTTCTTATCCAGTCATTTTCTGTTCAAATCCTCCTTTACAGTATAATGAAAGACTAGAGGTCAAAGTCCACTTTACTGTCTCTGTAATCACCTGCTCCAATGTTTTGCTAAGGTGTAAAGCATAACGACCTGCAGATGCACCAGCTGCAAACCCAAGTCCAGCTGCTGTCACAGCTGTCAGTCCAGCCTGGCTGGGCCCCAGATGGCTCCCAGAGGGACATGGGTGTACTTGGCCCAGTGTAGGCCCCCAGAGGAGGAGGCTGTGACCCCTTCCATGATGAAGAGAATGTGTCATTGATGTGTTACCAACTTTCAGATTTATTTTGATCAGCCTACTCAGCACCCCACTCCTCCAAATTTGTATGATCTTGTCACACCAACTTGAGTTTTCTCAAGCGTATCCTAACTCAGTTCTTTTCTCCTGGTATTTTCTCCTTCGGTCTTGTGCACATGCTTGAGACACCCTTAGCTTTTGTGAAATGTAATCTAATTATTTATTTCTAAAGAAATGTGTTTGGGGGAATTTTTTTTGGTTGGTTCGTTGATTGGTTTTGTTGTTTTTTTTTTGGGGGGGGGGGGATTGGGTTTTTCTTTTGGTTGGTTGATTTGGTTGGTTTGGGGATATTTAGTTGTGGATGCTGGGTTTCAGTTTTACTCATGAAAACGTTATTATCAAGAATTTTTATTTGCTTTACTTTGTTCATTTGAGCTATTTTTATCAGTTTCTACTATTGGGAGAAAATACTGGCTGTTGAACAGATTATATGGGACTATGAACACAACCATGTTTTCACTTCCCTAGTAATACTGAACAGGTAAAGCTACCTAATAGAATAAAACAAACTGGTTAGGTAGCTCTTGATTTTCAATAAAACTTCTTTAGAAAAGTAAACATGTATGCTTCCATTACCATGGTTGTAAGCTTTCAGTTTGAAGCTATTATGAGAACCAATGTTTGTTTTTTCTCAAGGTTCTTTTGTCCAGCATGGAGGAAAACCTAAACTTCATGTCTACAAGAAAATTCAAGAGCCCTTCTGTTTCTTTTCCCCAAGACACTTAATTTATCATTTGACACAGGCTTTCTCAGATTTTGTATCTTCTGTGGAAGCGTCACAGAGTAGCATAGAGATTAGTCTCCTCTCCTTACTCTCTCAGAGGGCCAAACTTGGCAAATAGACACTATATTCACAAACTTTGTCTCAGGAAGGTGTTTTTGTTTCAAAATTATATTTGGACCTTTTAAAAAGAGTTCCCCAACCCTTCACATAAAACCGTATAAGCTACTAAGAGGAAAGAGGAAATTTTCTCTCATGTATTAATATGAAAAAAAAAATACAAAGGAAAAACCAAGATATTGTTAGATTCTGGCACAAAGAACCCTAACAAGAATCCTACAAATAGCAGTATATATCTTATTCCCAAATGGTTTTTAAAAGGGGATGTAGTTAATATGATAATTCAAAATTATCTATCAGTATAAAAATTAAAACCAGTCAAAAGATATAACAAAACAATATTGCCAACTCTAAAAACTAGTCAAGAAAGCATTGTAAGAAATTAAATGCAGCTAAATACACAAAGTGATGAACAAGATCAATTGTCAGTTTAGATACACAGTGATGACTGTAACATCTTAGAGATATGCTACGCATAAAAAAGACATTGGAAATTTTTACAAAATAATAACTATGAGAACATATATGCAGCTAAATTCCTGTGTATTACTCTGTAAAGTTTCAGCCTAACTCTTGAATACTGTTCACAGTTAAGAGACATTATACACAAGTAAGCAGCAGAGCAGCTCACCTCCTTTTATTATAGTCTGAAAATAATTGAATCAATTTATACAACAAAAATTCACCATGGACTATGAACACAATGGTTGTAACTAGCAAAAAACTTTTTCAGCCCTTAAGCTAGTAAGTTGTAATGGTTTGCATCCGGACAATATTTTTTTCCTTCTTGAAGGTTAGTGTCTGCTGGAAACAGCCAATATCTTGCACTGAAGCCCGGAACCATTCCCAAACATGTCTGGGAAAGTATTCATTGGCATAAATTATATTATGCTTATGGGCATCTTTTGCCTTCAATCATCAGAATAAGTTCTCAGACTTGTACCCTAGCCATGTCCAGTTGAGTAGTACAAAAAAGTAGACGGGCATCTGTTACAGGCTTTTGACACAGATGGGACATTCAGCTAAATGAATCATTGAACCAAAATAGTCTGATTATTTTACTTTTAAAAGTTTTCAGTGGTGCTGAAGAGAAGAATCTTCTTTGGGGTCTACACATATGTTATTACCATTTCTGAGAGGAGATTAGAAGCCTGGAGCACAGCCAACCACAGCATGGACTGCATCAAAAGCAATGGGATAAAGAAGTTCAAGGGAGGTGATTCTCCCTCGCTCTCATGAGACCCCAGGTAGAGTTCTCTGCCCAGGTCTGGGGTTCTCAGCACAGGAAAGACATACACCTGTTTGAGCCAGTTCAGAGGAGAGCCAGAAAATATTAGAGGGAGGGAATGTCTCTCCTATGAGGAAGGCTGAGAGAGCTGGGGCTGTTCAGTCTGGAGAAGAGAAGGCACCAAGGAGACCTCCTTGTAGCCTTTTAATACTTAATGGTGTTTATAAACAAAAACAGCCACAGACTTTCTAGTAGAGCCTACTGTGATAGTACAAAGGTCAATGGTTTTTTAAATGAAAAGAAAGTATATTCAGACTAAATACAAGTGTGAGGAGCCATTTTAGTTTTGTTATGCCTCAACAAAGGTTGTCAGAGGCACATAGGGGAGGGGTTGCACATGTACCATGTCCAGGAGGCAGCTAGGAGAAGATGGAAGAAACCCTTGTCTATGGGGGGACCTCACCTGGCAAGCAGTTCATGTCTCTCATGGGACAGGCATGGGAACACTGTAGATGCTGTGCCCCAGAGACACTCTCCAGTCAGATGGCAAAGGGTCTCTACCAATGGACTGCAGTGGGACATCAGGCTGGGCCATGGTCTCCTGTGAGGAGGTAGACTTTGGGAAGAGTCAGGGGCATAAAAAGTAACTGCATCATACCCCTTGGGGGCCTCTGGGGTTGCTCCTTTTGACTCTTTCGGGGCTCTTCAAACTTGCTTTTGGAGTCCTGCCTTTTGGCTCTCTAGCGCTCTCTGGCTCTTTCTCACCCTCACATCAGTCCTGCCTCCCTGTGTCCCTGAGCAGCACTTGGCCTGCTTTGTCTCTGTGTCCTTGCCTGAGCCACCTGCATCCACCCCTGTCCGCCTCTGACACTGCCCACTACCGTGATCCTCATCGTGACCCTGCCCGGGTTCCCGCCCTCCTGCCAGATCCCCTCCCCTCGTGTCCCACCACCCTGCCCGGGCTCCTGCCCAATCCCCTCCCCTCGTGTCCCACCATCCTGCCCAGGCTCCTGCCCTCCTGCCCGATCCCCCTCCTCTCATGTGCACACCTCCAGAGGAGCCATGTCCAGGCCAGCAGTGTGCACAACCCCACCTCGGGACATCGAGGGCACTCCCCGACCTCCAGTGGCAATGCCCTCTATTCCCACTGTCTTCTCTTTCCCTCTCTCTCCCATTTTTCTTCCTCTTGCTCTGCATTCTCTAGCCCTCTTTAATTGACTGTATTTATTTTGCTCTTTCGTTACCAGGAAACAGTTCTCAAATGCAATGTTTGCCTCATTTGGCTTAATTTAGTTCCCAACCATCCATTATTAAAAGAGGTCTTCACTGTTCCCCACATTGGAACACAACAACAAGGTAAAAAAAAATGATGGTGATGTTGAAACTCTGGAACAGAGCTGCCCAGAAAGGCAGTAGATATCCCTGTAAACATTTAAAGTCAGGTTGGATGGGGCTCTGAATAACCTGATCTAGTTGAAGATGTCCTTGCTTATAGTAGGGTAGTTGGACTAGATGACATTTAAAGGCCCCTTCCAACCCAAACTATTCTGATTCTATGACTCCTTTTCCTTTAGGGCTTTACAATTCTGATGTACTTCTATATATGTCTTGGGGCAGCCACTGCTGCTTTCTTAGGAGACACATTGCTGTAAAGGAAAAATCATATCTATGAGACTCAGATGAGAAAGACACAATGCAATCTGTAAGCAAAATGCATGTCTGCAAACAGATCTTTCTCCTAGAATTTAGTTTCACAGTATAAGCATAGATTATCCACCACAATCTCTTGATTTTTTTTCCCTTAAATTGCATATTTACTCAGGACACAAATTCTTCTCTCTTAAAGACAGAGGAGCTGATACACTGAATGACCATTAAAATATTACTAGAAACATTGTCTCTGTACCACAGATAACACCACAGATAACTTCAATGCCTTTTGTGAGTGTCTGCTTCACCACGTGAAAGATCCAGCAATATCTCTTTCAGAAAATATGGCAATACTGTGATTTATCTTCCTTCCTTCCTTCCTTCCTTCCTTCCTTCCTTCCTTCCTTCCTTCCTTCCTTCCTTCCTTCCTTCCTTCCTTCCGCCACTTCCGCCACTTCCGCCACTTCCGCCACTTCCGCCACTTCCTTCCTTCCTTCCGCCACTTCTTTCTGCCACTTCCTTCCGCCACTTCCTTCCTTCCTTCCTTCCGCCACTTCCTTCCTTCCTTCCTTCCTTCCTTCCTTCCTTCCTTCCTTCCTTCCTTCCTTCCTTCCTTCCTTCCTTCCTTCCTTCCTTCCTTCCTTCCTTCCTTCCTTCCTTCCTTCCTTCCTTCCTTCCTTCCTTCCTTCCGCCACTTCCTTCCGCCACTTCCTTCCGCCACTTCCTTCCGCCACTTCCTTCCGCCACTTCCTTCCGCCACTTCCTTCCTTCCGCCACTTCCTTCCTTCCTTCTGCCACTTCCTTCTGCCACTTCCTTCCTTCTGCCACTTCCTTCCTTCCGCCACTTCCTTCTGCCACTTTCTTCCTTCCGCCACTTCCTTCCTTCCGCCACTTCCTTCTGCCACTTCCTTCCTTCCGCCACTTCCTTCCTTCCGCCACTTCCTTCTGCCACTTCCTTCCGCCACTTCCTTCCTTCCGCCACTTCCTTCCTTCCGCCACTTCCTTCCGCCACTTCCTTCCGCCACTTCCTTCCGCCACTTCCTTCCTTCCTTCCTTCCGCCACTTCCTTCCGCCACTTCCTTCTGCCACTTCCGCCACTTCCTTCCCTTCTAGTTCTCCAAGAACACAGGCTAATTTTGTAGTTTGCTACTGATAAAAAAAATCACTCCCTTTTCTTTCAGTTGCTCTCAAATTGCATTGATGGAGGCATCAGAGTAGATATCAAAGGCAGAATGTTTTACAAAGTTATCTTACCAAAGAAGAAAAATCTTACAACTGCTTTATTCATGAATTCTCAAGACCATAAGTTTCAAAACTAGAACAGCAGCAAAAAGAGACTACCTTGAAAAAGAGGAAAACTGAGCAAAGGTAAGACCTGCTTATCACTGCTGTTTATAATCAAAATATGTTACATTTTTTTGTTGAATTTTAAGAGATTGAAGTCTCTAGTTTTGTGAATAATTTATTTGAGATGTTGTCAGTCTGCTTTATAAAAATGCTTTTCTCTTTTTAAACTCAGAAAAAAACGTTTTTAGAAGTCCTCTATGCTAATTCACGGGACTTTTAGGATCATAGCAAAACCAGATTAATTGTAAGGTAGGCTCATACAGGGAGAAATTTGTAAGGTTTTTATTGAAATATTAGGCTTTGTCACAAGACTAAGAAATAAAAAAAATCTACAAGTGGCAATTAAGAAATAAAGAAGGAAAGAAACATTAACTCAAACGTTGCCATAAAAATGACTTCTAAGTCATCAAGAAATAGATTACAAGAATCTATGATTCAGAAAATTTAACAAAATACATTCTTATTTTTAAATTTAGGGGAGTAAAGTGTGGAATTAAGAAAAATTAATTTAGTTCTTACCTGAAGGAATTATGGTATTTCCCTACTCTGTCCTTCTTGGTCCAACTAATTTTGTCACCTTTCTCTGGCTCAAAGTCTGTATTATTTTATCACCTGTAGCTGGCTCAAAGTCTTGCAACTAACTTTCATATTTAGAAAAGATGGTGAAGCTGTAGATATTCCATGTCTATTGTTAGTTTTTCAATTAGATGTTCCCACCGGATTTTAGCTTTTCAAATTGTAATTAATATAGGAATTTATTCCAAGTTAGTTAATCTGTTTATGTTCTTTTCTCAGACTGAGTAAAAGAACTTTTGGTCTCAACTCCTATTGCATTTAAGCATTTATCTGTAGAAAATGGCTTGAACCACAGTAGAAAACTAAAAATGCACACCTCCCTTCAGGTCCAGTAACACACTCTGTTATTTCTCCTTTTTTTATGTATGTGAGTTTTAGAGGCAAACATGCATAGCTTACACCAAAAGTTTTGAATGGTCCAAGCTAGCAACAGAAAAACTCCTAAACTTCTGAAGATCTCAAAAAACCCACTTCTTTCCCATCTGTATTTTTACTTAACACCTTTTTAGTTGGAATATCTAAGCTGATTGCAAGTTTCATATACCTTTATTAAACAGCAAAGCTGTCCTAGGAGAACTTTATACCAAGCCATCCATTTCCAATACTGTAACATATCTTCCTTTAGTTTTATCTATTCTTCTCTTTAAGGCTGAGTTGTGAAGCAGGTAACTGATGTGAGCAAAGAAAAAATGCTCTTGGGAAAAGAAGTGATTGATTTAGAGGCTTGCTGCTCCTTTTTTCCTGAAGTGCTGATGTCTACTGCTTTACCCCCTGTAAGGCTCTTTATATGAGTTCCCTTAAATAACAGTGCTGCTTGTCCTACTAAAAGAAACTAGTACACTGCCTGTATGTTACAGACAGTGAATGTGTCAGGAAAGGGAAAAAAAGAAGGAAGAGCATAATTTTTTATCAACCTAAAAAGCAACAAGCTGATTCAGCTGTATGGTACACCAGAAGAAGAACATCAGTAGGAGTTTAGATGCATCAGTGTGGTCATACCAGTTTGCATTTTATTGCCATCTAGACTAGCAGGCACAAACCTTGTTCTTGCTATTCTAAACCAAATTCTATCTACGTCTAGACCTTTCCCTTTACTATTAAGATCTCCTTACCAAGATCCTGTATGTCAAGGATTAAGTATCAGAGTGATCTCCTCAAGACAGCTGCCTTTGCATTCCGAAGAAGTCTTTTGCATACACTGTTAATGTACTTTTAAATATATATTGTGGTTACAAAATAATGTACTTACAAAATAATATGGTTACAAAAATGGAATTTTAGACATTTGTCCTTTTTTTACACAATCTGTTGATATGCTTGGACAGAAAGCTTGTGCACTGCTCACAGGCAGCTTTCTTCAGTCAATGAAAATGTTTCAAGATAACCAATGGACAGAATTCAATGTCCAGATTAAATTCCTGCAGCACCTTCTGGACATCAGAATGCATTTAGGCTTCCTCTTTATCAAGACAGTTCTTATGTTATACAAATGACTGGGTTTTTTTAAATTTCTTTCAACTTTTCACTGTAGTTCTCATAATTGATAGGGAATGAAAGTTATAGAATGTTTCAAGTTCATTTGAAGTTGGTAAAGTAGCCTTGCAATATTTGCTTAAGTTAGAAAGGCAGTCTGACATGAATGGACAGTTTAAAGTGACCAGCTTACTGAGGTTTCAATGGCAAGAAACCACTTGGACAATCAAGGGAAGTTCATAGTCAGTCTGATGCAGGGCTTTCTTCCTGTTGAGGTTTTTTTTTTTTTTAATATTAGTATTAGTTAAAGGCAATAATTTCACTGTGCTTCAACATCAATTGAGAAGACATCCAGATGTTCACAAGAATTGAAGGAAACTGACATTTCTATATTGTTACCTGTGAATCATCTAGGATACTACTGAGATGACTAAAAATTTGGGGAGTATATTGCATGTAGTGCAATCTATTTGTGCCTGTATTAAGCAAATTCTGCCACAAAATTTTTCAGACTATTGATTTGGTTTTAAGTCCCTTGGAACTCTCTCCAAAATAAAGTGCAAAAGTATGACCCATTTGTGGCAAGAGTCAGTTGTCTTGAATTATTTGAAATTTTTCTTTGATGTATAAACAACCAGAGCTCAAAAAGCATGAGAAATACAGATGTTAAAATCAAATGTATAGTATTTTACTTGCTTCTCAAGTGCTCACTTGAATTTAAGCCTTAAACATTTAAATTATACACTGCACTTTACTGTTTTTATGATCATAGTTATAACCTAGAAAACATATTATATTAAGGACTGTGGTTTTGTCAAAAAAAGTCATTCCCTTTCCCACTGTTTGAATTAGGAAACAGGCAAAAAAATCTTCAAAATCTCTTTGTGAAATGAATGTCACAAATAAAAAGTATGAATCAGGGTGGGAAGAAAAGATGAGGAAAGGAGGAGCAACTAATTTAAAGGCCACCAGCATTCTTTTAGATTTTAATTAACACCATGACAAGAACTTCAGATGCTATAAATATGAAAAAAGCAAATACTTCAATGCTGCAAAGATTATATCTTAAAATCTCCACCAGGTATTAATTACTTAAGATTTGAAATATTTAGAGGGTTTAGAGGATCATTACCCTATATGAAAAAGTGAAGTTTATCTAGTTTACATTCAATATGGGCATTAATGACTTTAATTTATTTAAACATGATTTGTGTCTAATTTGCTAATCAATAAATCCTATATAAATGTCTGCAAAACAAAAGTTTAAATCTGTATACACAGTTTACATGACATTTTGGTTCTTCCTTTGGCTTGCTAATACTTAAGGTGGTAGAAACACCACAATTCTTGCAACGAATTCACACTATCCACTTCAGGAAAACAAACTGTTGCAAAACATGGAAGAACTTCACCTCTATTGGATTTTAAAAGTACAGATTAAGTTCAATCCATAATATGCAGGGTTCTAAGAAAAGATTTTGACTACCATGTACATGAGAAAAGAGTAAGTTTTTTATTTTGACAGAAATTGCAGTTGTTGGAAAAGATGCTATTCACAAAAATTTTCTAACAGCTCTAACAGCTGCTTATTCATAAGCAAGAGGGTAGATAAACACACCTACCAGGGTAGTGAAGAATGCTCCCCACCCTTTTCCAAAGAGAAGTAACCTAAGTCCAGCTATCCATCTGCCTTAAGTGCATGTATAACAGCACAGATAATCGGAGTAACAAACAGGAAGAATGGGCAGCTTCATACTAAACCCATGAGTTATGAATACCAGAGGAATCATAGAAACTTTGTAGGAAGGCTCACAACTGGAAAGCTCAAACTCCTTCAGTGAAATAGGAAAGAAATTGGAGGTGGATTTGCAGTATATGTAAAAGAGGGAAGGTAAAGGTCTATTACTAAACAGGGAGTGAAACTTCACTAATACTGCTGAAAAGAGAGATTGTCAATATCTTCTCTGCCTCTGTCTTTGCCAGTGCTGTTGGACCTTAGATGACAGAAACAAGAGGCTATGAGGCATATATTGACACACTGGTGCTGGAAGATGGACTGAGCTGTGATTTCTTGCAGGGACACAACCTACATAAACTTTTGGACCCAGACAGAATCTACCACAAGGTGTCAAAAGAAGTGGGTGGCACTGTTTCAAGGCCACTACCTATAACATTTGATAAGCTGTGAGAATCAAGGGACGTCCCTCATGACTGGAAGAAGGCAAATGTCATGCCTATCTACAAAAAGGACTCAAGGACCAGGAAAAGACAGGCTTACTTCAATATCTGGCAAAGTAATGAAAGAAGTCCTTGTATAAACTATTAAAAAAAAATATAAAGACTCAATGGGGGAAAGTCAGCTTGGGTTTAACAAAATCAAGTCATGGCAGACTAACCTGATCACTTCTCTCAACTCAGGGAGAGCAGTGGATGTTTCTTGCAAGCACTTCAGCAAAGCATGAAGCAAAGCACAGCTTCCCACTGCCTTCTCCTGGAAAAAATTGTAAGGTACAGGTTGGTTGGATGGATGTGAAATGAAAAGGAAACAAGCTAATAGGCTGCATTCAGAGCATGCTGTTCAAAAGCTTTTAATCACATGGGAAGCCTGCCCGAAGCTGGCTCTCTCAGGATTTGACAGCGGATCTCATGCCCATTCAGTGCTTTCTCATTTGGCTTAGACAATGGTAGAGAAAGCACTTCTGCCAAGTTTCTGATGACCTGAAACTGGGTAGTTAGGTGTACAAGTGCCCCTGCAGGACAGGAGATGTCATGGGTAACCCTTTCCCTTACCAAAAAAAAATAATGCATATTATATTCCATATCTGTCTAACCTGAGAAGCTGCATTTTGCAATCCACAGCTGTTTCAGTGAATTTCTCAATACGTGTCTGCAGCAGGAACTGCCACCACGAGATCTGAAGAGGTTCACCACTGCCCCAGTTGCTGAGTTCTCTAGTTCTCGAGTTCTCCAGTTCCTGAGTTCTCCGGCCACCATTGCTGACAGAGATGCAACTGCTGGGGGAGAGGGGGATGGTGTGAGGCTCCATGAAGCAAACAGCTTAGGGGAGGGTTTGGACTCCAAAATCCTTCTGTTTTGTCCTTTTTCCTTCTTATTCTTTGAGGGAAAAGGCAGTTTTTGCAATCACAGCAGTTTGGTTGCTGTGTTGCTTTTTTCTTTTTGTTCTCTCTCTCCATGTGTGGTCAAGAGAGGGGGCTTGCTTGCCAATTTGCCTTTGTCTCTCTGATGGTGTGGCCATCTATGGAGAGTGCTATCTTGGGGAATGGCCTTCTCAACCATTGTCTTTTGTTTTGTTCCTGGGAAGTCCGTAAGAATTCAGCATCTTTTTATCAAGTAAGTGATTATTAGTGTAATTTTTACCTGTTGCTGTTTCATTTTTTAGTAAACCTTTTTTTTTTTTTTTTCCCATTTATAGCTTCTCACATTCATCTTTCCTTATTCGTGCAAGGGGAATGGTTAAAACTAAATGGGCAGTAATTTTCAAGTGTCTGCCTGTTAAATTGCCTAAAATCAAGACAGAAATGTAGAAATGAGAAGACTCTTGATTCGAGATAAAGACAGTTTAATTGGACAGAAAAAAATGCTAATAATTATGATAAAATAACTAAAATATACAAAACATTGGATGCACAATGCACTTGTTCACCACTCATTAACAGATGTCCAGCCAGTTCCTCTAATTTTTTATATTAAGCATGATGTTCTATGGCATGGAGTATCTCTGTGGGCAACGCAGGTCAGCTGTCCTGTCCGTGTCTCCTCCCAGTTTCTTGTGGCCCTCCAGCCTCTCACTACCAGGGCATGAGAAGCTGAAGAGTCCTTGACTTACACAGGGTGAGTCATACTCAGCAACAAGCAAAACATCAGTGTGTCATCATCATTATTCTCATACTAAATCTGAAATAACATCACAATACCAGTTTGGAAGAAGAAAAACTCTATCCTAGCAAAGATCAGAACAATCAGGGAAAATACTTTTCAGAGGGACATAAGTGAACTGGCAGAGTGAAACATCAAGAAGAGAATGAAGTTTAAGGAAGAGAAGTGGGAGGTCCCACACCTGGGATGACAAAGATGTGTGGCTGGGGAGCAGCTGAAAGGGCTCTGATGGGCATGTCAGTGCACCATTGCTGTAACGGAGGCAAACACATCAGCTGGGGTATTAATAGCACACAGAGAGAAGTGATAATCCCAAAATACTCAGTGCTTGTTGTGCTGCACCTGGAGTAGTGTCCAGCTCCTGCTTCCCACAATTAAAAAAAAAAATTCAGACAACCTAGAGACAGACCAGAGGTGGGTCACAAAGATGGCCAATGTGCTGGAGAGACAGCTTTATGAGGAAAGACTATTGGAATGAGGTTTTTGTCCCTGAAGGCTCTGCGGGGACCACTCCAAGTGTTCCAGTATTGGATAGGTGTTTACAAAGATGATAGAGGCTTTCTTATCCAGAGGGGACACAAGGAAAAGACAAGTGGAAAAGCTTATAAGTTGCACTTTAATCTAAAAAAAGAATTTTTTTACAGTGAGAACCATCAATAACTGGAACATCATTTCCAAGTATATGGTTAATTACCATCTCTGCACATTTTCAAGATGTAGTCGAAGTGTACTAGATAATTTCACCTAGGCTCCCTTTCCCACTGTAGGCTGAGTAGGAATGTCTTTTGCGGTCCTTTCCAGACTGGGTTGCTCCATGGCTTAAAAGTTCTATGACCATATTTGACATAAGATGCCACATTCTTAATATGGATATATTGTCATAAACATGACATAAGATTCTCAACTCAGAGACTTAGACTTCGCTGCTGTCAGGACACTGTGTCATTCATAAATCATCAAGGAAAACAGATTGTTCATATTTTCTTGCCAAAACTTCTGTAATTTATGAGTACAATTCTTGTCTAACGCCAGAATAGAAGGATATGAACAAAAGGGGAAAAAAGTAAGAGAAGTAACTTTTTAGTCAGAATAAGGACAGAGAGTTAGATATCCTGCTTTAAGGTAAGTGCACTGTTTTTGTGCACAAGATAACTGCTGTACCAACAGACAGCAGCCAACAGTTCCCCACATATTGTATTTAAAATTACATAGCATTGGATTGCTAAAGTTTTTCGTAAGGAAGACATTGCCTTTCAGAAACTATTTTATTCCTACTAATTTAGTAATAGAGTGTAATATTTATTACTACTACTTACGGACTGGTCAAATTACTGTGATTCAGAAACAGTAATAAAAGATTCCCAGATAAAGCCCCAAAAAAGATTATTGTGACCAAGAAACACCTGATCATTTCCAGTAGAGAACTTGCTAATGGAAATTTTAATGGTGTATGCAGTGATGTGGGAACTTCCAACAGCAGACTGTAGCACAGCAGGGGTGTAAAAGCTCAATTATTTGGAATTTGTGTACCACAGATGGAAGAGTGAAATTTCTGTCCTCCATCTTAGCTCCAAAGAAGCCATTTTCCATTTTACTTTCCTGTTCTGATTTAAGCAAGTGTGAGATACCCACACATTTGCATTGATGAGTTTCTTCTCTTCCACGAAATTTCTCCAGATCCCAAGCTAGTAAATGGACTCCCTAGGAGTACTGCAGAGAGCTTGAAAATCTGCCTTGGTCCCTCTACAGTAACTTGGTATATGCTCAGTGAATAGCTACTCTACTTACTTTATCTGTATAATTATTTGATTTTATAATCAGAACAATGAAAAATATTTACGTTTCTCTATGCATATTCAAAAAACACATTAGAATTTGAGTTCCAAATGACAGGTGAAATAAATCTTTCTTTTCTCAGAAGGACCTTCTTCAATTTTATAACAACTCTGGTAAGAAAGCAAATCAACACACAGAAGTAGCTCACAACGTATTTCCCTCACAATCCTAACAGACTGTTAAAGATGAAAGATAGACATTTTTAATTTCAAAAATAAAAGTATTCATAGAATTGCTACACTATTTAAATCCAGATTGATTACTAGTGCCTATATTTGTAGCATTTACTTTAATTTTGAGAAGACTTCATGCTCTTTTTAATTCAGAAAAAAATATTTTATAATTTCAGCCTATGTGAAGACTATACAGTGTTTGCATAAGAATTCAGGGTTCAAAGAGATCCCCTCAGTAATGTGGCATCCAAAAAATAGCAGCAACAAATCCAGATAATCGAATTTTTTATTTTGAAGCAAAATTACAATATTCATATTGGAATGGGGGAACTTGAATTCTTTTCCTTACAGAAGTTTGCCAGATTTCTAGGTCAAGAGGAAAGGAAAGCAAAAAAATTCAGATTCTGCCTCCTGGTATTTGAAAGCATAGATTTTTAAGGCTATGTGCATTAAACAAATAGTTACTTGTCTTCTGATCTCCTTTAGTGTTTTGCTGGCAAATGGTCCAAGGAAACAGTACTGTGGGAAGTTTTCACAGGTGACCCCCTCCTTCTGTATTTATTTGGTCATCAGGGAATACATGCACATGCAGGAAGAGATGTGAATGTATTTTTTTCCTACATGTACATGTCACATGGATTGATTTGATTAAGAAATTAATAATATGAAAATTAATTGCTGGACTGCTTCTAGAAGCCTAGTATTTAAAGCACTGTTTGCCTTTAAAAAATCTTTTATTCTTCACTCCCAGTTGAGGTTCATGACTTTCACAGAAAGATTTCAACTGTATATCTAGGCAGAGGAAATAATTTGGTGAAGCTAGAGAGTTTTGTCTTATTATCCAGTAGCTCAGAGCAGCTGTATGTAAAAGAAGACGATGTAACAACCAAGAATGTGACATCAGTGTAAAATAAATTTCAAGTTATTATGATTTAATCATCCACTGCAAATATAAAAAATAAATACCAAAACAGCATGCAAGTAATGCCCCTATATGCTTGTTTCATCTGTTTCATTTCGTTGTAATTTCATACATAATTAAAATGAAATAGAATTTAAAATTGCATACTGGGCTGAAGCAGACATTCAATGATCCTTTGTCAACATCAATGATTAGTTTTTATGTATTCAAAATTTTAATGTTTCATTTTTGTAAATTTAATGGATAAAATTGACTTCAAGGTAAGCTTTCCAGTCCCTCAGCCTAGGCAGCAGCAATCAAATATCTACTGAATAAAACAAATCCAAGGTTGAAAAACTCATCCATATGGCAGAAATTACTATAAATCAACTAGAAACTGCAGTGAGTAGCACTGAAGATGATGAAGATGAAAAGGTGACCGCGCCCTTTCTTTTCTCTTTATTCAAAAACACTGGCAATGCACAAGAAATCTGTTTACAATACAGTATCCTAGCACTTGTCAAGGTGGTGGTATTAACACTGTGACCCACTCTCTGGCTTTGCAGCAGCAGGAGATCAAAACTATTTTTTCTTTTTCTGAAAACCAAGATGATGGTGATGAAGATGATGATGATTGAAGTTTTTTCAGAGTAGAAGAATTGCAAAATCATGCTGTTGTTTAATATGAGCAAGGAGGCTTCTCCAAATTTTTCCATCAATGCCGTATGTCTTACCATCATCTCAAAATGCACATTCAAGGCTATTGCATAGAATCAGGACAGCATGTTGTGAGGAATATCCAGAACAGGGCCACAGACATGTTCTTACCTTCTGCCTCCTACTTTGCAGCCTAATGTTGATGCTCACCAGGCCCCCACTGGGTTGGGTCAGATTGATGACAGAAGAGAATGTCATGTTGTCACATTTAGGGAAGACCAGATGCAGTGCCGTGGCTTTCCATCACTTCAGCTGGTGATTTAAACTGTACTAGTAAGAAGAATGGGCCTTTCTGACTGTGTTGCATTTGCAGTCTGCTTTTCCAAGACAGTGTTGTACAGAGATTTTGAGTGAAAGTCAGAGTTCAACTCATCCTTGTGTGACTGTCTAGGCCACATTTTTGACTCAGTTATGGGAAAGCAAAAGAATTAGACAGTAAAATAGAAATAAGGGAGTAGTGAGGCTAGATATGAGATGCAACCACTCCTCTGTTAGTTCAGAAATTGCTCTTAATGTATTCATTTTACCATAGCATATTCACAGATTTTTGTTTGTTTGTTTTTGCATTTTTGTAATCAAACACCATGCAGGTTATCTGAGTGCGTCTTTTAGCTTTTCCTGAGAGTAGGAACTTAATTATGTAAAGCTAGAAATATCCTTTTTCCAAAGAATAGTTTTCATGATTTCTTGAACTTGTGGTCTTATCTTCATCAGTTTTTATGCTATAAAGGCTATGCATTTACACCAAAGAAGGAAATTCTCATCAGCACAGACAGAAGACTGACAAAAGATATCAACAAAAATAATGAGGGCAGCCAAAGGAAAAGGAATGCAAAAGTCCTAATTGTTTAAGGTTAGTTGCGATAAAACAATTGAACTCACAATCATGTACTTTATTTCTTTCAAAATTAAAAAGTACACTTCAGTCCTAAACACTTATTAAAGAATGACTAAACTGTGCTGACAGTAGTGTGATATGAAACTGACTTTGGGGGGAGAAAAAAGTACTGACAAAAATTACTCAGAACTAAACCAACTTGTAGATGTTAAGAAGAAAGAAAAGGATAAAAAGGAGAAATGGTAAAGGGAAGAGGAAAAAGGGGGAAAAATGAAAAAGGAAGAGAAAAAGGACAAGAGAAAAAAGGAAAACGAAGGAAAAGGGAGTGTTGCTTTTGCTATTGGCCAGATTTGTTCCTCAGCTTGGCATTCTAAATAACCTCTATTTAAAGGCAAATAAATAAATGAAAACCACCAAACTAAGACACATATGTAAAGACTTTCAGAAGTTATGTTCAGTAGAAGACAGATTAAAAAGACACATACCATAGATTGTAATACAAAATTTTCTGAAATAAAGCTCCAGCTTGTGTTTTGGGAATCACAACCATGGCAAATTCAAATTCTTAATGATGATATATAATTTGCAGTACAAAAAGAAAAACTGCTTTTGTTTCAGAGATCTAGGGTTGTAGATCAAAGAAAGAAAGATGCTTTTAATTCTGCCCACAATATATGGAGAAAAAGGGCCTGTAGTATGCTGCCCATTCGTAATCTGAGATATTCAACATACTGAAATCCTTTCCCAAAACTAAGAGGACATTCAAATATGCAAACAATTTTGTCATAGAAGAAATATAGATAATCTAAACTCAAAAGGACAAATTATTGATTTAGTTCTTTGCTAAGGCTATTAATTAATGTTTATGTTGATGTGTGGAAAAATATTGAAAGATAAAGCTCAGGAAGAAGGAGTGTTCAGGCTGGCAAACAAAAATATTTCCTTCCTGAAAATGTGGAACAAATGTTTCAAATCCTGAAGCACACTGGGTTGTACTTGCTGGTGATTCTGAATGAATTAAGAATAGTATCTAACAACATTCAAACTTTTCCTTGAGTCATTTATATTTGAAGTTCAATCTTAGCAGTACATACTTAAGACAAATTTATTTGATTCTAATGAAGTACTTCAATGCCATTTGTAAAGAGTGTTTCTGATTTAAGTTAAAAATAGACTTGCAGAGAGAAACAAAATGCTATATCACGTCACACATTTTAATCTCCTTTCCAATTCTTTGATAGTTTTTTTATGAGAATACTACCATGAAATTCCTATCACCTACCTTCATGAGGGAGGTCTCAATCAGAATATGTAAAATTCTGCCATCGTACAGTTTTAACAATGCTTATATGAAAGCAACATTCCCTGCCCCCTTTTTTTAATTCAAAAAACCCCCAATGATTCAGTTCTTACATAACACAGCCTTTTCTATTATTCAGCGAAAGAATTAGACACATTTACACCTTTACAAAGTTTTGATTTACTTGAAGATAGAATAAAAAGTTAGAGTAAAGGAGTAATAATCTTTTTCTTTCTTTTAGACGCTAGATAAGCAAAAAACCAGTTTAATTTCTTTATCTTATCAGAGAAAGTGAACTATGTTTTTCACTTCTGTTCCTGCAGAATTTTAATAATCTAAGACAAATAAAATTTCTCATGTAAATCTTTAGATTCTTATTACAATGTGCCATTTTCAGACAAGACCTTAATTCAAAAAGTCCTTTTTGTATTTGCAAACATAGAATACTCATATTTGGGGAAAGAAAGAGAAAAAGAGAAAAATAAAAGAAGAAAAGACAGATAAAGAAAGATAAAGAAAAGAAATGAGACAGGGGAGGGGAGGGGAGGGGTGGGGAGGGGAGGGGAGGGGAGGGGGAGGGAAAAGTGAAGGAAAAGAGAAGGAATCTGTTTTCATATTTTTTCTTAATTCTCATAATCCAGCTCTCATTTGACTGACAATGAAACTTAAAACCAAGCCTCTTTTGACTGTGACAGTAATTCCTGAGCGATCTCTCAGCCCTTATCTCAAACCACAAGCCTTTTGTTATATTTTCTTTCCCCTGCTTAGCTGAGAAGTGATAGAGTTGCTTTGATGGGCACCTGGTGTGCAGCCAGGATCAAACCACCACAGCTTCCAACAATTCTTTTATACTGGAGGGCTCTCCCTGGAGTTTACAGAGAAGATTATATTCTATGATGCGCATTTCTTCTTTATTTTTCTCTTTATATCATTGAAATCTCCTCACTTCTATTTAATTTCTACCTACTTTATTCAGTGTCTAGTGAGATAGTTCTGAAAAATGCATGCACATTTTGCCATTATTTATTCTGTGAAAATCAGACATCAATGATTTTTGACATACATTTTAGTTTTTTTACAGCTCCTCTGTTTTCTAAACCTGAAAAATTAGATAACCCAAGTGCAGTGGCTCACAATGTAAACAAATTATGAGATAATTTGCTATATTATTTAGACTTCTCTTTCATTTTTTCCTTTTGATTTTTTCCTTGTATCCTAAAGGAAAGAACAGTTTTTGGAGCAGACTGCAGAAATTGCTGCACCATATCCTATTCCTATTTATATTCTGTTGAACTTATAATTGTTGTTTAAGCAAACTAAAACCCTGATTTAGGCTTACCCATCCCTGTGTGAATGGTGATTCTTCTTCAAGCTCTCACTTGTTGTTTTTAACCAGCCAGACAAAAGATCTTCCTGTTCCACTACCTCACCACCCTCACAGAAAACAATTTTTTCCTAATAATTAATCTAAATCTTCTTTCAGTTTATTTGTTTGATATAGTGAAACCTAAGTCTATTTAATCTATGGGCTTTTATGTATTCTGATCCCAAAATAGTTTTGTTTCTTTCTAGTAGCTTTTAAAAAAAATCTTGCAGTAGTATCACATGCAATATTGTTTTTGTAATTAGGTGATCAGCAAAATCTCCATTGTCCCAAATATCATTCTTCAGCATTACTTAAATCTGTAATGAAATTGCTTTGTGTCCAGTTTATTATTCTCATGTCCTGTGTTGAGTATTGTTTTACTTCATTAGTATATGTAGCTGCTTATGGAGGAAGACATTTTCATCTCATTGTGTTTATTTCTTTTTTGTTTACCCTATTTCTGACTGCTTGTAGTTTAGGCTTTTTATTATACTCCTTACAATATATTTTACTAGAAATAGGTTGTGTTAACTTTTCATTAAGCAGAAACTACATGATTTTACCCCTCATACTGGATATTAGGACTCTAATCTCCTGTTTACTCTGTAAACCTGAGAGACATTGTTTCCTATGGGGCCCTGTGACAGAGAATGATTAAAGCGATTTCAAACATAAACTTCTTCAAACAAAGTATTATTTATGCACCCCAAGGGTTCATAACAGCTGAAACAAACAAGCAAGAAAAGAAAAAATGCCTGTGTGCACATCTCATCTTGTCTAACTTTTATGAGGTTTTTAAGTTTCAGCAAATCCAGTTCAACCTAGTTGTCTCAATTTACCTTTTAGCTGAAGATATATCAAGTAGTTTGTATCCATTCATTGTAATACTTTCATTGGTATTCCTTTAAAATTTTGCACTTTTTGTTCCCCCCCCTTCCCCCCCAATTCTGACTGGAAATATAAATCTTGTTCCTTTATTGTTTTTCAAATATTGGGATGGAAATAATGCTCTGAATTATAGCTTTGCTTGATCTGCTTTGTTGATGTGCTTGCTTATTATTTGTTAATCACATTCTTTAGCTTCTCACAAATGGGAGAACATTAGCAATCAGACACAGTGAACTGCAATGGATACTCACATTGTGAATCCTCAGACCCTTTAATATATATATAGTATTAATATGCATAACTAGGTAATTCACATGCACATGGAAATAGTAAAAGTCTTTAAATAGGCATGAACTGAAATCTCAAACACAAGATGGAGTGTTTTCTTTTCTTTTTCTTTTTTTTAATAGAAAAATAAAATCAGACTTTGTCAGTTAAAGCTATTCATGAATGTATACAGAATTCATCATGCTCCTTGTCTGAAAAAACCCACTCTATCAAAACTGTCTATTTTTTGAAGAAAACATCAGAATGTCAATTTTGCTTTGACGTTTTCAGTGCAAAAGGAATTAGAAATGCATTTAGGTTGTGCTTTTTTGTTTGGTTTATTTTAAATTCAAAAAAATAAAAGGACTAAGATTTTGCAGTGACCAAATATTTCAATATGGATTTTTTTGCAGTTCTTGATTGTACTGAGAGAGATATTCCTGCAATGCTTTTATTAACTTAACAGCTTTTTGTATCTACCAACACCTGCCAAATAGTTCGTATAAATTCTCAGATGAAAAAAAGTACAAGTACAATATTTTGCATCACTTTTCATTAGCTGCTGTAACATTTTCGGGAAATTGATTTCTATCTGCTTAGCCACAGAAAATTTTAGAGCAATGAGAAAATAAATTGCCCTCCAAATCTTTCTTTCAGCCTATTTTTTTCTATAAAAAAGATTCATTTGTATTTTTCACAGTTTGTAATTAATTATATTTTAATAATAAGCCAGTACTTGAAAAAAATAAAAAACTTGAACCCTTTGGCAATTTCCTGAGAAGGTCCTGTAAGGGAAAAGGGATATTTTGCAAAAACCATTTGAGTATATCTTGAAAACAAAAACTATGATGCATCATTCTGCCACATATTTTTCAGATATAAAACAAATAGGTTATACAGTTTGATTTTTTTTTTTTAGTTTAGATTTAGGTTTTACTGGTTTAGAAATACAACAAACATAATTCCAAGAAAAGCCAGATCAGTGATCAGGAGGTAATGCCTGATATGGAGAACAGAATAAGGGAATGTGTACTGCATACTTTCTTAGGCTTTAACTATTCCAAAGGGCATGCTTGAACTGTCATAGCTTTTACTATGTGCAGGGGTAAATTTTTTTCCACAGTCAATAAATATTGCAAGACAAATTTTAATGACCTATAGCATGTCTTCTCTATCAATCCTACAGCCTATTAAGAACAGTGCCTTGGAATTAAACCTGAGCTATTCTCCTGTGAGCTCATATATTTTTGTCCTTGTAGTGTATAAAAGTTTAATGCAATACTTCATGTGCTGTAAAATCAAAATGGAGGCAGAATGGGTGACCCTGAGGTTCTATCTGACCCTCTCCTTACTTTAGCTATATTTCCTATGTTTATGACATTCATATCTGTCTTTATTGAAATTTATTGCTTTGATGCTTCTCTGCTAGTCTGCCACCATTACTCTTAAAATTATTTTCCTTTTTTTTTTTCTTAAATGTATTTTGTACTTAAATTTTTTAAAAATTTATTTTGATTTTCAAAACATTCAGAATTTGTGTTCTAATTTGGTGGCAATGCAATTACAGCCAGCAGTGCCTACCTTTCAATTAATTTAAATATTTTGAGTTAAATAAGAAGCCTGTTTGTCTGTTTGTTTGTTTGGGTGTTTTGTTTTGTTGTTTTATTTCAATTAGCAGTCTCCTTAGAGCTTGGCAATGTTCAATGCCTCATGAGAACTATGACCTTCCAATACCTGAAAGGAGTCTACAAGAAAGATGGAGAGACACTATGTAGAAGAGTATGTACTGACAGGACAAGGGGGATTGGGTTCAAACTGTAAAAGATTTTAGATTAGACATTAGGAAAAAAAATCCTTTCTGTGTGGGTGGTGAGGCACTGGACCAGGTCTCACACAGAAGTTGTGAATCCCTGAAAGTGTTTAAGGCCAGGTTAGGTGGGGGTTTGAATAGCCTGGTTTAGTGGAACCTGGTCTATTGCCTTCTCCATAAAAGAGGAGTGGAACTTGATGATCTTAGAGGTCCTTTCCAACCCAAACCATTCTATGATTCTGTGATTATAAATGGAGGAAAATGTTAGCACTTTCTGGGTTGAAGACCATTTTGTATTTGCTCAAGTTTGTTGTCTGCCTCCAACTTTTTATCATTTCAGACTGAATCTATAAAAAGTAGACAAGGTCTTAGATCACAATGAGACCTAAGGAATGAGACCTAAGGAATGAGACCCCAGTATATTTTTGGCCAAGGCAAGTGGCCTAGAAAAAAACAATTTAAAAAAGTCTTATAACAGCATAGTCTCAAATCAGAGTATTTTTCTTTTCAAAACACTCCACATTTCACAACTTATCTCTTTTATCACTGAAGCTAGGAAAGGGTAAATGTCTTCCTGAACAAATAGTCAAAATGTTTATAAGCTCTTAAAAGATGTCAAGAGATGACAAGTGAGTAGCAGGAAACAAGAACAACCTATTCTACAAGGAGCATTTGTACAGGACCAAAGGAGGACTGGACAGGTCAATAAAAAGAAGAAAATGACAAAGAATGACTGAAGAGAAAGTGTGTTCTATTCTGCTTTTTTCTATCTCTCCCTCAATCTCTCCTCACCTCCATCCCAGCAAGTTCTCTCTGTAATCCATGGAAAATGTTCCGGCTAGATATGTTATAAATATCTTAACTTTCATCTATGTCCATATCTAGCTATAATTAGATATAATATTATTTAACAGGATATGTCACCTTCTGCAGGTGACATGTCCTGTTAAATTGATCTTCTACAACAAGAACAGTCCAGAAACTTTGTCTGAATGGTGTTTGTCTCTGAGCTTGGAAGCATATTATGAACATGCCCACACTGATATTTAATGGCCAGTCAGTGTCACTGGCTTCTGCAGATTGGTTGCTGTTCTAATTAATGGAATTGCTATTGTCCTGAGAAGAACCAACCTGCTAATGCCCGTGAGTACCACAGAATGAAGCCTTCAAGCTTTTCTTTTCTAAAAGAAAACTAAAAGTACTCTAAAAGCCTAAAAGCTCATTTGCTTTTTCATTGTGAAGGTGTGAACAGCCTGTGTTCTATTTGCTGTCAAGCCTTCTCTATATTTCTGTCTGTTTTCTTTAGAGACCACACGCTGCACTGTGCAGTCTAAAGACATGTGTCTGTGGGAAACTGTAAGAAAGAAAGGAAAAGGGCTATTTTTCATAAACAATTAATAAAACAAAGGTTTTATGTTGCTAAAAACCCAGGAACTTTTGAGGTTTTCTTTCCTCTGTATAATTTATTCACTAAGAGCTTATGTAGAATGCCACCTTGTTTTTTGCAAGTCTTTTACTTAGGCCTTTCTGATGAGCATGTATCTCCTGCCAGGTTTTCAAATAAAGCGCAGTGATAAAGAAAGCTCTCAATAATTCTGCATTTTGTATGCCAAATAGGTATGTACTGAACTATCTTATAGCAGAATGCATGCAATAATTTACTATTTATAAGGTGTATCTCTTTCTCTGGTTCACCATGCCTTGTTCATCACATGGACAACTGAATGAGAGATGTCTCAAACATACGCAGGAAGTAAGTATACCCATTTGGATTAAATGTAGAAAATAACTGGGAAAAAATTAAGCACTAAAGGAAAAAAATAAAACCATCTCATACTTGGTTTTGATTTTTTCATGTTGATTTGCCTTCTTAATAGTTTTGAAAAAATTGAAGGAGTTGTCATTTTAAAAACCGGCAAGAGTAATTATCTTTTTCTATTGACAAAAAAATTTAATCTTTACTAAGCCTATGAAAGCCTTGGACTGTATTTTATACCCATTCTGCCTTTACTTTCTGACATGTCTGTCACAGAGTTAAAACAAATATTTCATTGGAGAAAATGAATGTTATTTGCAAATCCAGAGAATTACTTACTCTCATGCACCAAACTTACACTCTAAACTTTGGATTTTTTTACAAGAAGTGTCTCGATTTGTCTCTGTTAAATATCTTATTTCCACTCGAAATACAGATTAATTTGCTAATTCTGCAAATTAGTTCTGCATTTGTTTTTACATTTCTTTTGCATTAACATTTATTTCAATGAATATTAAATAGTTTTTCTATATATGGAAGGTATGTATCGAAAATATAAGAAGCATATAGAAGAATTTCAAGGGATTTATTAGTCACTGAATCACTAACTCAAAGTGATGAAGCAGTTACACTGTGACTTGCAGAAAAAAATAGCGTAACTCTAATGTTTATTGTTACTATGTTCCTGTAGGGAAAATATACTTCAGTATTATATATTGATAGTTTTAACTTTTTTGTGAGCATTCTTTTGCATTTACCAAAATTATAAGCAGCTTTAATGCTAAGCATCCATGCACTTACATGAGTGTATTTTTTTGGTTTTAAATCTATCTAGTCTCAATGTTTAGTCATGTCAGTAGCATTTATGTTTTGAAATAATCTTTTGATTCCTAAGTACTAAAATAGGTGTGTATTTTTGTAACATGACATACATTTTTTTCTAAATAGGTACTTAGGATATACATTTCTAAAAAAACCTGTTTTCTTTTATGTTCAAAGGTTAATAAGAGTAAATCCTGAGGAGAAAAAGTGAAAATATCTACGCATTTTATTTTCCATAGGACATGCTCAATCTGTTCACTTTAGTTTGCAGCATTTTGGAGATTTTTCCCATTTAGTAGCCAAATTACAATTGTGAAATATCACAAATTACAATGTGTGAAATATCAGCTGGGAAGAAAAATATTTTATTGCAGGGGGACAAGGAAGTGGTGTAGAAATGACCTGAGCTTCTGCCAGACAGTGATTTCCCAGGCATTGCATTCATTGAAAGAGTCTGATAGGATCCCGTAGGTTCAGGGGCTGTTTAAATTCAGACAAATTTTTCATTTTATGCTGTCAGCACTTTTGGCCTTTAAATGATGCAAAGAAGCTTACACAGATTTTAGCATTGTCATCAGGCAGAGTATTTGACTGGTTACCTTTTCTTTTCTTCCTTTCCAAATTTAGAATTAAGTTGCTGCCTTTCTTAACATGACCTGAATATTATTACAGCCAAGATACTGCGAAACACATCATCAAACGAAAATATGATGAGCATCTGGCAGCACAAGTACTTATAAGATTATTCAAAAGAAAAAAAAATCCCTCTTTTCTATTTGACACGCCAAAATCATCACTAAAAAAGAAGCTGGTTTATTTTTCAAGGTTTGAACAACTTATGTATTTGTAATACATGGACTAAAGGACCATTCCCTAAAAATACCTTTAGATACCTCTTTAAAACCATACATGCTTTTGTTTTCTATAAATAATATGTATTTTATATATCATAGAGAGTATATGATATATTTATGGAGGTTTTAGAAATAATAAAAATATTTACACTTATATTAGTTAGTAACCAATAACTGTTTTTTAAATAAAGAAATAAATGAAAAAGTTAGCAAAGAGCATTAAGTTATCAGTGCATTTCTCCTACTTTGTACTAGTTTACAGATTTTATAAACAGAGATGATTATATCTGATTAGTGCAATACCTCTGACTTTCTCCTTGCTTTAAGCTGAATACAAATATAGCTGCACCTGATTTGTGGTAAAAATTTTTCCAGGTCCAGCATTATATTGTAAAACTTAATTTACATTTATTTGTGTATTTTTTAAATTAACTTCAATAAATTTATAAGATTTTCCATATTGTTTTGCAATGTAGTGCCTCTGACCCTTTCCTTCTTTCAAAAATTTGGACATGATTTTATTAAATATCACCTCAGAATAACATTATGTTCTCTACATCACAAACCAATGATTATAACTATCCATCTAAATCTCTCTCAGTGAGTTTTGGAGTGCCTGATTTGCCTTTACCAGCACTGTTTTCTTCTGCAGGCAGGACAAGGAAGTGCTGACACAACTGCAACCACATTCAGAAATCATTCTACAAATTAACACAAAGGCATAGTGTTGCTTTCTATCTTACTTTACGAAGTTTTTTAGAAAAAATCATTTAGGTATTTCACTTGTTTGACCATTACAGAATATTTCGTGAACAGTTTCAAATATCTATCAATTACTTAAGCTCCCGTCTGAAATAAATCATCTGTCCTTCTTAAAGAAAAACTTTATTTCCTGAACACCTTGAAAAGAAAAACACATACACGAGGTACTTTCTTTTGTTCTGTCATGCCTTTTCAAATCTTAGTTATCCATCAGCCTCCCAGGCCAACAGAATTTCTGCTGATGATCACAGAATCACAGAATGGCCTGCCTTGGAAGGACCCTTAAAGGTCAATTTGTTCCAACAACTCTGCTGTGGACAAGAACACCTGTCATTAGACCAGGTTGCTCAGAGCTATGTCCAGCCTGGCCTTGAACACTTCCAGGCACAGAGCATTCATGTGAGGGTGCAAGAGGTTGTTGTGGCTTCTTGGGATGCCTCACAACATAATAAAATGTAAAGAGTAATTTTTTTAAAAATTATGGATCAGAACACCAAACCATTATGACAGGTGAACTGATGTTGAACCTAACCACCATCTAGAGATAGTGAGAACTATCTCTAGATGGTGGTTATGTTCAGCATCAGTTGAACATAATTGAACTATAATTGAATTTAATTCTGCCTTTAACAGTTTAATTACCATCTACATCTAGTTTTTGAATTGGCATTGGGATTTCATTCTCAAAACCATGCTTCTTCTACTACTCTTAGCAAATTAATTTTGTGGAAAAGAAGTCATTCTTGAGAAGTATGTTAAAGCACATCCTTTAGCATTCTGCTGAAATGTTTCCTGAACATAATTTTTACTTATGTATTTAAAGAATATCTTCTTCTCCTATATTATGTGGAAGTAGCAAACTTCTCACTACGCACTGTTGTCCTTGATTCCTATTATTAAATGCAGCCTTCAGTATAGGTTAAGTATAGCTTGTCTGTGATATCTGTTATTATGGTCTACGGCAGCAGCTTTCTTACATTTTCTTTGTTTTGGTAAGAGTCAGCATCATATGCTCCAGCAAACTGGTTTCAATAACATAAGACTGGAAGTGATAGAGACAGTAAGGGTACCAGGTGGCAGTACCAGGCAAGGGTACCTTGTCTTGTGCAGCTTCTTCAGGATTTTAAATTAACGTATAAATAATACATGCATTTTTCCTAACAAAGAGTTATCCAAGAGAATAATGATTACTTTTGAAGAAACCAGAAAACTAAGACACTTAAGCCTAGTTACAAAGAACCCATTATCAGTGTTGTTTGTTAACACCTTTCCAAATCTGTGTAGCTTAGATCCATAAAGATCTAAAACTTGGGTTTATTGCTATGCACTTTGTACTTCAAATGGAGCTGTATATATGCTACATCAAACTTGTTTCAGAGTGATCAGCAGTCACACAGAGAAGATTCCATCTCCCTTCCCTCTTTATCTTTTTCTAACCATCTTTTCAAAATATTCATTCCTTCAACTACCAAAATTCAAATTCTGGGTTCTTGATAATCAACTAACAGTACATTTCAAACTCACAAGAAAGTGTCACAGGACTTTTATACCATTTAAATATAATAGCTTATATTATATAGTCATATGTATCTCAACATTAATTTAAACATTTTAAAAATATTTAGCAGATTTTTTAAAGTAATTTTTGAGGAATTGAAGTGGTAGGAACCAATTATTCTTCATATGTTTTTCTTGGGGTTTTTATGTTTGCTTGGTTTCAGTTTTTTGGGTTGTTCCGGATTTGGTTTTATGCGTTTTTTCTTTGAGGTTTTTTTTTGGTTTAAGGTTTTTTTAATTTTTGGATTGTTACTTTTTTGTTAGAAGCATGCAATCTCACTTAAAATAACACAGTGTTGATTGATTTTAAGAACAGATAAAAATCGGTTTAGGGATTGTGTAAAAATGAGGGAAATATGCTATATGATATGAAAGTGGGGTTTTTTCCTTGGTTTTTTTGGTTGGTTGGTTTGTTGGTTTGTTTTGTTTGTTAGTTTGCTTATTTTTGGGGTAGGGAATTAAGGATGTTATTGGTCAGCTTAAGTTTAAAAGGATAATAACGTCTCAGACTTTAAAATTATTTGACAATTAGTTTACATACACTGCATGCAGCAGTGTTTAAGTGAAAGAGAAGAGGAATAGAGAAAAATTTATTTGCTGCATAGTGATTAAAAAATTAAATAATGCAAGATCTCCTAAACCCCAGAAACGGTCAAACTTTTTTGCATATTTTTAGATGCAATAACAAAAATTTTGTATTACAAAATGTCCAGTTAGGCTTGTTTGATAACTGTTAAAAGCTCCTTTGTGTCTGATATGTTTAATATTTATATCTGAACTAAGTGCTGTCATCTTTGTAATTTACGTTTCACTTGTCTATTTGTTAGGGGTAAGGAAAGGCAAGAGAAATGTGAAAACCCAGAATTTGCATGTTAGAATCATTAAAAGTGTTAACTATGAGTTTTTTTATTATACTAGAAGGGCTAATTTATGTTTATAAATTAAATGTTTGTTTTATCATGCATACTCTCAACCTGTCCTGCCAATATGAAGGAATACTGTTGCTATTACTGTGTCCAAACAACCATCATATGATAATCATGAAGGAAGGAAATGTTTTTATGTTTTTTAACATAAAAATCAACTAATTCAATTTCTAAGTCAAAGAATATACTCCACAAAACTATTTCAGAAATTAAAAGCTATATTTATAATTTGGTTTGTGGGGGCTGAATCAGCTACAAATATCTAACTGTGGATTCCTTTCTGCAAAGACAAATGTATCTTAAATTATCTGTTATTCTTTTTGACATACTTTAAGAAAAAAGGTGCCATGTTTGACTTATAGAGGAAAAGAGCAAAATTAAATTGACCTCTCAACAGATTGTTTTGCTATATTCTAAGTAAGTTTCTGTGCCTTGGTTCTGCAGACTGGAGGTCCATCTATACAGAGGAACCCCTGCTGAGTGACTTTTACTAGTTACAACATACCATATCTTGTAGAATTAATTGCAAACTTAAGAAGTAAATTCAGAAATTTATTTGAAACAGTTTTTATATTCATATCATTTATCAAATAATTATTTCTGTCACTTCAAAATAATTGCTGCCATTTCTCTCCCTGGATTTCTAAGCAATGCATTGTTGAGGTCCAGGTGTCCTGTTTTGTATGTTCTAGAGCAACAGCCTCTCAAAAGGCAGTATTTCACAGCAGTGAGCAGCAGAGGGGAAGTATCTTAAGGGAGATGAGACAATTGAATCCACAGGCCATCTCACTATGCTGGTTTTATATAACAAATATGAATATATATTCTACATACTGCTAGATCTAGGGCCCTTCATATCCTAGGGCATCTAAAAAGTGCTGATCACTGTCACCTCACAATCAGTAACCTGCTATACTGATGCCATTTGGGTTTTGCCTTTTTTTCCTTCATATGTTCCCCATATTTTTCATACATATATTTGTTACTCTGTCACCTTTTGTACTAGTGGCTAGTTTTCCCAGCAATTTTCCATGACCTTTCCCTAAGCAATAGGACAAAACAAATTCCAGAGCTCCAGTTCCTGGGAGGTACAAGGCCCTGTGCTATCTTTGCTCTTCTGGGAGCCAAGGCTGGGTTCAACCCTTCGAGATACATTCTCATGGACAAGGCACAGCTGGTGCTGCAGGGGGGCTCCAGAGAAGGGGCTTGACCTGGGAGGGAATGGCATCACCACTTGTCCTCCGAATTGGTGCTTTTTATCAATTATGTTATTTTGTAAAACCTATAAAAATGTATACTCACCCTGGCAGGGGGGGTGGGCTTTTGGGGACATCTTTCCATAACTGCCTTTGAAGGCCTTAAGGAACTCAGTTTGGTAGAAGTAAACTTTGTTTCAGTTATGTCATCAAGATATGGTTTTTTAATGATCTTTCTACGCAATGTTTTCTTAAACAAAATGGCCTGTCAGGTTAACATTGTGTATTCATTTGTGAACAACAGAAAAATTAGAATTTTCTAAACAATATTTGTTTAACAACTAGAAACCAAGCAGGTGCAAGAGCTAGGAAAAAATCCAGAGGTCTTCTGGAGGAAAAATTACTATGAAAGCCATAAATCCCACATGGATAGAGCTGCAGTAAAAATAGAAAGAAACAATGAAAAAAATATTGTAGAGAAACAAGCTGAAAAGAAAACCAGAGGAAAAAGAGAGGAGCTCAAAAATCAAAATTTGAACCAGGTGAGTTCAAACGGTGACAGGAATCCTAAAATATAGCCTGTTTTCTCCCTTCATATAAAATACCTAAATTTCAGTTAACTCTTCTAAATAGTAAATGTGTTGCAGATATAGGGTTGGTGGTATGGTATGGACTATAGGGTTACTTCTTTTAAAAAGTTCTGAAGTAAAATAAATCAAGTAGAATAGAATTCTATAAACACACGGGGGGCATTTAGCCAAGAACTATTTTAACCACCTGTTTTGTCATGTAATGGCTGGAAGAAGATAGTGAAGTATCAAGAAGTATCTATCGAGAAGCTTCAAGAAGTCAGTTCTGTGCTTGATATTATCTTGTTTGATAAGCAATGGAATGCATAGGGTTAGTCTCATGTAAATTTTCTCTGTGCACCGAGATCCTGAAAATCCAACTTAAAGTGATGGTTCAGGAGTGAACTTTCAGCAGTCCAGCACAAAAATAATGCAAAAAATTAATAGATGAATCTTTAGATCCTTTCCTCTTGAGAAATGCAGAATTAAGCCCATGATTACCAGACCATGGGTCCACAACATCAATTTCCTCTTTACAAGCTAAGAATCATCAATCGGAAAGAACTGGTTAATCACCTCTAGGGCCCGTTGTTGATATCTTCCAAACTATTAGACTTAGATTTGCTGCTGTCTAGGGCTGTTTTTGATAATTTTACAGATTCTTTAATTCCTCAGTTTCATTGTTGGAAAGGCTTGATACTGACCTTTGTCTCCTTATGAAATTTGATTAATTAAATTCAGCAGAAAGCAGAAGGCAGGTTCTATTTCAGAAAAGGATCTTTTTGGCTATTTAAATGCTAACATCACCTATAAAAATGTTTACTCTGGCCAGTCTGTTCCAGTTCTGAGGAAGAAGGATATCCTGAATGATGAAATAGGCAGTCTGGGACAGCACTAGAGGAATTCGTATGCAGTAAATTTCAGTGCTCATACCTGGAAAAAGTGGACTTTATTCCCAAACCAATTACAGTAAACTCTCATGCTGACCAATGAAGAGTACAATAAAAACAAGATTATAAAGTCTTAATGTATATGAAGTAGAAGTGATAAAACTCAATACACAATATGATTCTGCATCTTAAAGTACATTTTTATGGTGGTGGCAGAAAACAGTCCACGAATTAAAGTTTCCTTTATGTGATATTTGTATCACTGTTCTCAAACCCTGCTAATCTAATTAAATGAGCTGTGCATACTATGGCCCATATTCTGCTTTTTGTAACTCCTCTGCATGGGCCATATTCTGTGAAACTACTAGATGTTTTAGAGGGTGGTTAACAGCCAAATTAGTTTTCAGATCTGACTGTTTCAGTTCAAATCATTGCTGTTGGAGTGAGTGGTTGTGATAAATTTCGCAGTTCTTTGTCCCTTTCACAAGAGACAAAGATTGGCAGAACAGAAGAGATTATCAGATTCCAGATTTGACACTGTTACATGATTTTTTTCAGTGCTGCAGTGAATTTCGTTTGATGAGTGTATCAACCCTGTAGGTTTCCAGATGTTCTTTTACAGCACAGAGCCATGATGTTGGCTTCCTTATTTCAGGATTTCTGGAATGCACATGCATTTTGAGCAAGATAGTTCAGTGAATTAAATATATGGCCCATGTACCTATAAAATGAACGAAGTGCTTTTCACTGATGCCTCTATGATTTAAATAAAATTTCATAAAGCTTCAGAAAAGCTCACATTCACATGATGAACTTGTAACTCTGTACTAAGATAACATAGCTTTTCATTCCTTCCAGTACTACCAAATATGTTAAGTATCTGATCCTCAAGTTAGTGGGGAAAAGCATTTTGATTTTCTGTGCTTTTATCACTACTGTGTAAAATGTTTTATTTCATATTTAAGCCAAGAATCAGAACTTTCCCTTTTTTTTTTCCCTTTTAATTTGAACTTTTCCACTGTTATATTAGCAAAGAGATGAAGGTGAAATTTAGATTTTATCTGTCCCTCAATTAGATTCCACTTTATTAATATGACAGAATTTTAATTATGGGGGTAGACCCATTGCTTCTGTGCTGTCATGAAACTACCCTGTGTTGATAACTTAGTCCTTTGGAACAGAAATCATTTAAAGGTGGCTGCTACTGTTCATTCTTGAGTACAGTTATTTGTGATGCCCCCCTGGGCTGTGTTTAACAAGCAAGCCAGGCTCACCATGCACTTCTATAGATTGCTCCTCCAGCTAGCTGGGAGCACAGGCAGAGACTTCTGGCTGTGCTGAATATGTTCTTTTCACAAAGAATTAATGTATGTAAGCAAAGGAAAATACATTCTGATACCTACGAAAGCAGGGTGAACTGTGTTTTCCTAGAAGCTGGTTCTGTCTGTAATTTGTCTCTTGCTGACAAACTTTTTCAGTTCTCTATTCTCTGAGACACCAGGCACAAATAAAGCCATAAAGATTTATAGCATAGTGTCCAAAAGCATGGATTATTGCACTCCTTATAATGAAATACCTTTAAAAAGAAAGGTCTAAGTCAAAGTAGTAGACTCTGAATATATTTTGGTATTTTTCCCCAGAAATGTATTGTATCTATTTTTTCTCAAGTATTATTTTAAATACTTGAAAACAAGGTGCTGTTTGCAACATAAAGATCTCTCAACAAAAGTCACTAACAAAACACCATTTCATATTTTTTGCCACTCTTTAATCATATGCAAAGCAAAGTAATATAAAAAAGTTATCAAGAGCTTTATAAGATTCACATAATTTATACCTTTGTTTAGTAAAGTCATTCTATGACAGTATTACTTCTGTTGGCATTCAGTAATTAATGAATGATGGCTATTCTGGCTTAAGTATTTTATTAAACCTGCCACCAAGTATAAATGAAAAGAGAATTATTACCTTTACATTATATGTAAATTGAAAATTTTTAATCAAACCAAAATGTGTTGTTGCCTTTCTGTTCCCTTTCCCACCTCAGAGACTAAAATTGAATATTACAGTATTATCTTACCTTCTTCTGCCCCTGGGCTACTTAAAGGGTTTTCTGGCAGATTTGATTGTTGGCAGATGTTTGGCATTCAGTTATTCTGGCAGGACCTAAAATCCTCTGGAGTCCTTGATATATAACTGTAAATACCCTTACTGAATTAGATAGAAAATTATGCCTTTAAAGTGGAATACCCCAAAATTATCCTAATAATATTTATCAATTTTCTTACTTGTATTATCCCAATGCGTTATATTCTGCTAGTAATAGATGATGTAAGAAATGCATTTTATGCAATTGGCATCTAATCATCTGCAGATAAATCTGTTTTGGAAGCAGATAACTAAGACAGTAACTAACAGTTTGGAACCCAGGCAGGTACCCTGGGCAGACAAGCACTCTGATCCTCAGAGCTTACCATTTGATGTCCGTTGTACGTTTGGGAGACCAGAAAACTTCACTGATCTTCACCCCAGTTGTATATTCAGGATTTTTAGGCTGACTTAATTTATGGGTATGGCCTAATCCATGTTTCTTCATTTATCACTGGGTAATTACGCTGTGACTTTGTTAAACAGAAATTGAATGGCTTTTTGTCAAGATGAATTAAATGTGTATGCATATAAATAAATGATTAACCCACAAAATATGCATCAAAAAGCCTACCTTACTTAAATAATTAAATATATACCATTTTACAGCTCTGTATATAAAACAGTCTCATATTGCTAATATAAGCAGCTCTTTGGAAAAAAGGTGAACATTTTTATTTGCAGACAACTTAATAAAAGGCAGTTTCAATTGCAGTTTCAGCAACAGAAAAGGAGTCAAAGACTAAATAGAAAATAAGGATCCATATTTATTAGTTATCTTCTCATATCTGTATTTGGAGTATTGAAGATCTTTTTTCATTAAAGATTCTTTTATTTTCTTTCACTGTCCTCCCATCTTGACAGCTTCAAGCTAAATGGGACAAAGAAAAAGCACCAATAAAGCAAATGACTTACATTTCTCTCCCAAACTGGTGGCTATTTCTCTTTAGATTTTATTTTTCTTTTAATTAAGCATGTGAATTGTTACTTTTTGATAGATTTCAACTTATTTACAAAAGGAAAGTGTTGAATAAATATATTTCAGAGGAAAAAAGGCAAAGCCAATAAAGGGGAATCTGAAATGGCAAAATATTGTGAATGAATCTTCCATTGATGTTGAATGCTCATTAGAGAAATTCTTTACAAAGAAAAAGTAAAGATTTAGATAAATCTTTCTCTAAAATAGTAAAACTGTCCTATGCTACAATAAGGTTAATGTGTATCTACATGTTTTTCAATAGAGAGGAATTCTCAGTCAATGCAGAGGAATCAGGATGGGGAGCTATGACAATCCTGTGAGTGGCTTGCAAGAAGGCTGGGGTGTGAGAGATAGGACAAGGGGGAATGGCCTTAAATTAAGATGGACAGATGTAGATTAGATATTAGGTAGAAATTCTTTACTGTGAGGGTGGTGAGGCATTGGAATAGGTTGTGCAGAGATGTAGTGGATGCTCCATTCCTGGAAGTGTTCAAGGCCAGGCTGGATGGGGCCCTGAGCAGCCCAATCTAGTGGATGACATTCCTGTGTATGGCAGGGAGGTGATGATCACAAACTACTCTGTGATTCTGTGTTTCTATCTTTTTAGAGGCTAGATCGTTCTTTCATGTGACAAAATAGAGCAAAAAAGTATTTTTTCTACTTTTGAGAAGAAAAGAACTAAATTTTTAGACAATTTGTTAAGTTTGTCTCTATGTTGCTCCATTACTTGGGGATAAAATACAGTCCTCCATGTTTCTACCTCTTCCCCATTTCCACACCTGTGTCTCAAAGATATGACAAGCACCTCACATTTCAAAGAGTCAGCTCTACTTTTTAGTCAGTTTTTCTTTTCTACAGTATGAGGATGATGCTTCTTTTTTCCTATTTGATAAATCCCTCCACTCTGAATTTCTCTCTTCACCCATAATCCTTTCAGACATCCTGATGCATGTGTACTTCAATATAGCAGCATAAACATAGTTCTAGATAAACCACTCATTTTTAACGAATTACATACTTATTAGCTTAGAATATAATGTTTTAAAAATAGAACATATTTTTATGTATTTAAAATAATTATATATTTTTTTAAATTTACATAAAAATAAAAATAGTTCAAATAGCCCAGTCAAATATTGTTTATGTACAAGCTGGGATTCTCTTGAGTGACTGTGTAGAACTCAAAGGGAAGAGAAGAAAGTTTGTCATGGTCTTGTCCCAGCTGGTTCTCATCATGATTCCTAGACTGCTTTTCCGCCTCGAAAACTACAGCCAAGGAGAGAACTAGCTAGGGTACTCCAAGAAGAAATGAATATTTTACAATTAAGCTGGATTTTGAACTTCCTCTTTTGCTCTTAAATATGCTTATATTCCTCAGTGAAAACTCTGGATTGTTGCCCAGACACCTGTCAAGACCATTTCTGCTGACTGACAGACCTTCTCAACAAACTCTTTATCACCTCTTGTGTTTCAGGTAGGGCTGGAGGATCACAGAATTTTTGTTGCCTGCAGGTTGGTTAGGTACACCCAAGCTACAGCTATTTAAGCCTAATCAACACGGCTTAGAGCTAGAAGCTGCACAGCTGTGAGCTGGATCTGCTCACAGATACAGAGCTAGTTATTTCAGTTTCTCATAAATGGCTTTATCACGAGGCAAGGAGCATGCAATATAGATATTCCAGCTAATACATCCATGGTGGTCTCTGCACAGACCTCCACTGGAGACATTGTGAAGACTTAATGCCCCAAACTGTTATGTAGTTGAGCATATGCTTACCCTTAATGATGAAAGGATGCTTTCAAATCACTGGCAATGCATAAGGGATGATATCAAACTATGCTAATATACCGTCTGTATAACCAAGTATCCTTGTAATTGCAATTATGAGGACATTGAAAACATATTGTAGGGAGAAATTACTGTCAGTGGTAGACAGTAAGCAACCTTTCCAGGTTATTGAATTTAACATTTTTCTGTGTGAAACAGAATAGGTTATATAGGAGATACCAATATGATAGATTATATAGAAGGACCAATATGATGATTCCTGCCCTTTCTTAATAATAATTATTCATCAGCCCACCAGTGATTGCAATTCTAAAAATGACTGCCTACAGACAAAATATTCTTATTTGCACATCTCATATTTGCTAAGCAGTGCAGTGTAGTAGCTGGTGTTATGTTTTAGTTCAATATATTTTAATATTTTATATAGAGTGAGCTATTGCAATGAGGTATTCACAGGTAGTTTGATTAAAAGATATTTCTCACTGTATTTGAAGAAGTTTACTATGTACTCTCCATCCATTATCCTATATATATGGACAAAATAATGGACATTTATCTAGCTTTTGTTAACATGCTCAGAGTGAATGTTAGTTCTATACATCTTTGCAGCTTAAAGCACACACGTTCTATTGAAAATAATACAGATACAATGATGTTGGCAGGGACCTCTACTGATCACAGAAGCACAGAATCAACCAGTTTGTTAAATAAGACCTTTGAGATCATCAAGTTCAACCTACAACACAACTCCACCTCGTCAACCAGACTATGGCACAGATTGCCATGCCCAGTCTTTTCTTAAACAGCTCCAGGGATCCTGACTCCACCACCTGTGTGGGCAACCCATTCCAATGGCCAATCACCCTTTCTGAGAAGAATTTCCTCCTAATGTTCAAATGTCATGGTTTGATACTGGCCCAACACCAGGCACCCATGATAGTTGCTAAGTCACTTTCCCCTGCTACAGCTGGGCACAGAAGAGAGAAAAATTTAATGAAGGATTCATGAGTTGAGATAAAGACTGAGAGAAAACACTGCAAGGGCAAAACAGGTTCAGCTTGGAAATACAAAGTGAATTTATTGCTAACAAAAGAAGAGGATAATAAGAAGTGAAAATACGGCCTTAAAAAGACCTTTTCTTCCCCCAACTCCTCCCTCCTTCCCACCTACTGAACAGGGAGACAGGGCATGGGGGTTTGGTTAATTTCTCACTAAGATTTTCTTTTGCTGCTCCAGGAGAGAGGTCTTTTCCTTGTGAGACTGTGGGGTCCCTCCCACGGGAGACAGTTCTCTGTAAACTTCTCTGGCGTGAGTTCACTCCCACCGGCAGCAGTCCTCCCAAAACTGCTGCAATGAGAGTCCCTCCCACGGGCAAAAAGTCCTCCTAAAACTGCTGCAGTGTGGGTCACTATTCCATGAGGTGCTGTACTCCAAGGACAGGCTGCTCCAGCCTGGGAGCAAGGGCCCTCTCTGTCCGCTTGGTCCCCCACAGGGTCACAGCCTCCTCCAGGCATCCACCCGCTCTGGCATTGGCACATCCCCCATGGGCTTTGGGGGGATCTCTGCATCCCCCCTGGATCCCCCTGGGCTGCAGGGGCACAGCTGCTTCGCCATGGTCTCACCACAGCTCCGGTGCCTGGAGCAGCTCCTTGGCCCCCTTCTCCACTGACCTTGGTGTCTCCTTTGTTTCCCTCACATGTTCTCACCTCCTTCTCTACTCTGGCTAGAACAAAAAACCTGTGCCTCCCTTTGGTTTGATTTTCCTCTTAAATTTGTTATCACAGAGGCGTTACCAGCATCTCTTGTTGGCCCAGGCTTGGCCGGAGGCATCCCCATCTTCAGAGCCATTGGGGATTGGCTCTGCCAAACGTGGGGGAAGCTTCCAGCAGCTTCTCACAGAAGCCACCTCTGTGGCTCCCCCAGTACCAAAAATCCATACAGGCTATGCAAAACCAACACACCAACCTAAACCTTACGTGGCTCATTGTGTTCACTTGTCCTATCACTGGTTGCCTGGGAAAGAGACTGACCCCCTGAAAGAGGGGTTGGTTGCCTGGGAAAGAGACCTGTCTACACCCTCCTTTCAGGCGATTGTAGAGCGTGATAAGGTCACCCCAAGCCTACTTTTCTCAAGCTAAACACCACCAGCTTCCTCAGATTATCTTCAAAGGACTTGTTCTCCAGACCCTTCACCAGCTATGTTGCCCTTCTCTCCAGTATCTCAATATCCTTCATAAATTGACAGGCCCAGAGCTGGACACAGCACTCAAAGTGTGATGCTGACTACAGAGGAAGAACCACTTCCTTTGTCCTGCTGGCCACACTACTCCTGATACAGGCCAGGATGCCACTGGCCTTCTTGGATACATGGGCACCTGCTAGCTCATCCTCAGCTGCCTGTCAATCAGTAAGATCATCTAGTCTAGTCTCCCTCTTTAATGTTACAGCTACAGCATGTTGCTAAAGGCTGTATTTAGTTAGTTTTTGAGTGTTTTTCAAGGTCAGTGACTCCACAAATTCTTTGGTAAAGCCATGCTTGTGTTTTATCTCATGTAAAAGTGGCCTTTTATATGCTTAATTGGAACCTGCTTTGCCTGTTGTCTCTTCTCCTGCCACAAGGTACCAGTGATAAGTGTCTGGGTCCATCTTTCAGATATCAGATATCAAAATGTATGGGTAAGATTTCTCTGTAACCTTTTCTTCCACAAGTTAAACAACCTCCCTTTCAACTTTTCCTAGTATGAGCTATGCACAAGACCATTTATTATCATCATGTTCCTTCACAGGACTCCTGGCAGTATATCATCTCTGATGATACATACTGAACTAGAGAGCTCTGTATAATGCCTGAAAAAAAATCTGTGTGATTTCTCCTAAAATCAAGATTTTTAATCTTACTGATCCAAAGTTAGGCAAAGAACCTTGACTTAGGCTATATGTCTTGTTTCTTTCACTTAGGAAGTTTTACAGAAAACTTTAATGGTATTTGTCCTGATTCTGCTCAGGACAGGGTTAGTTTTTGTGGTAGCCAGGAGGGGCCAGGGGAAGGGAGTCTCTTTCAGTACCAGCTGCTTCCTACTGGTTAAGCCAGCGTGATGGATGGAGCACTGGAGTGATGCTGGTTTTGAGCTGGAGGGTGTATTTGTAAAATATCAGTTTGGAGCCAGAGGGAGCTGTGGGGGAATCATGGCAGAGGGAGCCATCCAGTACTGTCTGTTGCTGCAGTTTCCACAGTGACCAGTTGAGTTTCTCGGACCTTCTGTCTTTAGTATTGTTGCTGTCACTGCTATTTTTGCTTACCATGTTGCTTTACCCAGTAAATAATCTCTATCTCAACCCATGGTCATAACATTTCATGCTTTCAATTATCCTCTCCAGCCTATCACAGAGAAGACAGGGAGAGTGACTGAGTGAACAGCAGTGTGGTTTGGAGAGTCTCAGTGGGAGCACTATACTGGGGAGTACGATTCCTAAACCATGGTACATTTCTACATAACTTATTAAAATCTATTAAATTAAAATTCCTGTCATGAAAAGAGATTTCTTCCTTTTCTAGTCCTCTCCATCTGCAAGGACCTTTTGCAGACCTGGTCAACTATTATTTGTAAAATGATCAGCAGTTAAATTTTCATATATTTACTTTTAAATACTTCATTTTTACTCATGACTTGTCTTTTTCTTCCAGTTAATATGTATGTGGTTTAAAAAGATGGCCTCTGAGGGCCATCTGGCAAAAATTGTGATTCACTGGAATATGGTATCTCTCTAAAATCCATCTTGAAAGGTAGCACATCCTGTGTCTGTTTGTGCAGTACTTTCACATTTTCTTCCAAATTATTCAAGTTATTTTCTAGTCCCATACTTTAACAACTGCACTTTGCTCAGGATTTGTAAAAGTTAATATTTGCATTCTTTGAAATGACAGTTACAGCATGCACTCAATCACTTTAATCACTACTCATATATGATATACTGTCAGGGACTCAAACATGTTTATGCATATCTAGATTTTGCCATGTAAATAATTATATATTAAGTAACACCTAATAGTATTTTTAGCTATTACCATAACTTCTAACAACATTTTTCTAATTTTTCTAACTTTTTCTAATGACACTGTTCTGCTGAATCTGAACCTGTTTCTTTTATATATTAACAGTTTTATGTTCTTTCTTACAGGAAAACTACATCAGTCTTAACAAATACTGGCTAAATGCTTCCTATGGTAGCAACTTGAAAATTTCTTGAGCCATTACCTAATTTTAGATTTCAGAAGAATAATCTATATTAACAAAAGTCTTGCTGTTCAGTAGCTTTGGTGAAATATTAGGCCAGAATTTTCTGTAATGTTTTGTCTCTGAGTTAACTATACACCTCTGAGTATACCCAAGAGCAATCCTGGACTTTCATCTTAATTCTAAACTGCAATATCTTTCCAGATAATATTATGATAATTATATAATGAAAGAGATTCTGATGTTCCACCCTTTTAGTTAAACACTACAGGCTATAGCTTTGACAGAATTTTAACTATGATGCCTAACCTAAGCACAGTGGACATTAAGCTGAAGAAGAGGTGCATAAATTGCATAGCTTGTCTGGACACATTACATGATATAATTGCTTATCCTTAATTGGCTTGTATCATAGTGTAGAAACATTAAAGAGGATTGAAGTTCAATTCATTTTAGACAATTAATAGAAAGATATTTCAGAATCTGTCACTGATCATTGTGTACAAAGAAAAAAAAATCCAAAGAGCTGCTGAATAAAAGTCGAAGGAAGCACCTCAGCAACCATCTGGGTGGCAACTAATTTTTCTCTTCAGAAGTCTAACGTCCTATTTCCTGTCTATGAAGACAGCCCTAGTCTTAAGAAATGTTAGATTGAACACGAAAAAAAATGTTTATGAGAAGTAGTTTGTTCAAGCCATGAGGCTTAGGTTAATTCTTTTTCTATTTATGCTTCAGAGAAGTGCAATTAGTTTGCTAACATCCTAAATTGCAGAGCATTTAACAAATAGTGAATCATCAAAACTAGCCTATTTTAGAACAGTGTTAAAGGGATGGGACAGGCTTCTTTTTTTTTTTGCATGAGGAAGCTTGAGCTTTGCACATTCACCCTAATAGAAAAAATAGTAGTAAAGAGTGTTAGTGAACAGACAGACAGGAAATAATTTTAATTGCCATTTCAGTAAATTTTATCTGGTTAATCATTGTGGCAAAGGGTTTGAGACAAGTAGGAATCATTACTGTTTTGCAAAGAAAATCATTTTTAAACTTAAAAGAAAGGAGAAGTTCATTTTACTTCATTCATCTAAGCTTTTGAAAAAAACCTGTAGCTGCTTTTTATAGATGGTAATACGAACGAAAATAAGAACGATTATGAATAGAAAGTAAGACAAGAATGTGGCTAAATTGTCATCAAGAATGTCTTTTAAAAAAGTAATTCCTCCATTTTGAGATTATATATTTTTTGCACATAAATGATGTGGGTTTTTTTCAACACATTTTAACAGAAAAAACAGCTTTGTGGTATAAAAAATTGAGAACAAATTCTGAAGGTTGACAGAGTTACAGACTGTGTGTTCTTCTTCATCTCTTTGGAACATTTGTGACAGCAAGTTTAATTCTATGGGAAAATTTTCAGATGAATTTTTTGTAGCAGGTGGCTAAGAACTATTTTTTTTATTATTTACTCCTGTACCAATATCTTACATGTTGAAGCACTAAGTGTCACACTAAGGTTTTTGGCAAAGTCTATCCAAAGGTCTCTATAAGGGCAAATAGAAGAGTTCTTGCTAATGGGGAGATTCTAATGAACCAAGATACATGTTCATTCCTTCTTCAAATGGATAATTTTTAAAAAGTCTAATTTTTCTCAGATATTCTCTTCCACCTTTTTCCCCCCACACAAGCTTCAACCAACATTTGGTATGTGGGGTGGAAACCAAATTTGAATGTATTTATATGTTTATATAAGTGCAAGCTGAATGTTTTGACTTTTCAATGTGATTATTAGATGGACTAGTAGACAACAGTCACACACACACACACACACACACACACACACACACATATCTATATTTATGTATATTTTCAAAATTCCTGGACTAATATTGAACAGTATGTAAAATGGTCAAGAAAGTCATATTGTACATCCATGAGATATCATAACATCTTTGTAAGAAATAGTGTAATTTCAGATTACTTTAATGAGACCTAAGAAATGGCTTCTTAAACCTGAGAGAGCTTTATTTTAATGTGAAAATTCTGCTTTGTGAAGACATGCAAGTTTCTAATTAGTTCTTCATAAACTCACTTTAAAACACTTAAACAAAGCTAAACACATCATAATGGCATATTTAATGAAAATCAACAGGAAATCAAAAAGATTATGAGAAAATATTATTAAATATGAATATAAAAAGGAAGCTTCGTCTATAAAACAAAAAGTCCTTCTAGATTAAAAACAGAGAGCCATGTTGCACTAATTCTATCAACTGCCTTTCACCTGGGAATTGAAAATACGACAAAGCCCAGAAGCGCTGATATGCATACAATGTTGAGTTAATAAAGAAGTTAGTTGGTTACAAATGGAACTGTTCCAAGCTGGGAAAATTTGGTAAATTGATCATTTAATAGGAATATTGCTATGCTTAAGAGCTTTCTGATGCAAGTGGTGATAGCATACCATTAATGTTTTTGTCAGAAGTACAACCTGGAGGCAGAAGTATGTTCAAAAATAATACATAGAGCAAATAATACCATCTAACAATGATAAACTGTTCCTGGAAACATGATATCTTTTAAGTAAAGGTTATTTTTTCAAAAATTGCAATTATTAGAATTCTGAGAGTATACAGAAAATGTAGAATATGTCTTCTTCTGACACACCTGATTTGAAACTGTATTTTATAATGCCTTCTTACCATTCTCTGATATATTTATTCTTAGTAGGATATAATCCTAGAACACTAGATTTAATTGAAAACTGAATGACATGTTCCTTCTTGGCATAAAAATGTGCTAAAGTATTTCAAAATAGACACAAAAAAAGAAAATCTACTGAAAAATAACTAATAAAATATCTTTTAAAGTGCTGTAGGCAATTGAAAAACCAAATGCTATTCAATTTTATTATTCTAGTCACCTAACAATCCATTGCAGGGAAAAGATTTATGTGAAAGTTAGATTTTAACTTTTTAAATGAAAGTTCTTATACATAATTTTTGTTCTCCTTGAAGAGAAGAAAACCATTTTTCCCAACTTCAATTTGAGACCTCGCTTCTTTTTTTTCCCTGAAAGTTTTAGAGAAATTCATTGCATTGTCCTTCTCCCACATTTCCATCACATATTGTAAATATGGGGGTGTTCCATAAATCAGATAAATTTCCAGTTACAGCTTCATCAGTTTTGCTAATAAAAATGGATGCCAGCCTTTTCTTGAGCATTAGTTGTTGTGATGTTCAAAAAAGTTAAACCATAAGTAGAAAAACTCTCATCCCCAGCTTCATTGCATAGATGAGGAAAGACGGCTGGGGCTAAAATTAGAGGAAAAGGAGAGGTTGTATTCATGTCCTAATACAAGTTCATTATAGCTTAATTGTAACATTAATGCATACCTCCATCCTAGAGTTACCCACCTTCACTTCAAGGTTACAACCACCCTTCACTGGGCATGTGCTCTGTATTTATTGACCAATCAGTAACAAAGATATGTATGACTAGAGTAACTCAAGATCCACCTAAACATAAAGAAATAGTAAAAGTTAAGTTGAGAATAGGGGAAAATTAGGGAAGACTTAATCATAACTACTGGAATTGGTCAACAACTGGTCTTCTTTCCCATGGGGAAGAAACCATAGTGGGTAAGAACCAAACTCTGTGCATGCTGAGTGCTTTCACTGGGGATGGGAGCTTGTCTGTATATTGCTTTGAGTTAGTTTTTGCAGATAGATGCTGTCTATGACAACCCTCAAATCTTAACCTGTCACAATTCTCCTTTAATAAAGAGTGTAAATTGTTGGTGTGAGCCCTTCATAGGCACTGGCAGCTGCTGGGTGCAAGTAACATTCCAGATAAAGTGGGAAGACCCATGAATGTGTCATAAAGTAGGAGGACTCACTGAGGTGTCTCCTTTATGCTGTCAGTGTGTCCCTGAACAAGTCAGTCCAACTGCCCTCCAATTCAGAGAAACTGTTCAGGAAATGGTCCCCCTGATGGGATGCTGACAGACTGGCTGGGAACAGTGTTTGTTTTCCTAAGACATCGAGAGACAATACTGAGGCCAAGGCATTCTTCCATTTTCATGTGAAAATAGAAAAAGTCATGTCCTGGAAGTTGCAGAAAGAGAGTAAGTAGCACTAGGTTTAGATAGGGAGTTAGAGCCTGTGTGATGAAGACATGGAAAAATGATACAGGAAAACCAGGAAAAAACCCATATGTGAGCAATAAAGGGTAGTTAGGGAGGATTTATACTCATATGGGTCTCCAAAAAAGAGTATTTTGAGTATGTGTGATTACACTGGTTTGTAAGAACAGGGATGACTTTCCTTTTCCTTTCTTCATATGTTCTATTTATTTATTCTTGCATTCATGCCTGCAGCTTAATTATAATTTATCAAAACTTCCAAGAAGTGCTCTCTTGTGGTATAAAATACAGGTGCAGTACCTCAAGTGACTTTCTGTTTTTATTTCTCTTTGAAGCTATCGGTTGTCTGACACTAGTGTGCCCTGTAAAACCTAAATGGAGAACTCACAACCTTCCATTCAGGACTACCAAACAACATGCTGTTGTCATCAACATGGCTTTCAGGTGAATTTGCCTATTCTTACAACCCTGTTGCATCCCCTTGCATGGCAGCTCTCTTGTCTTTATTTGCAAAGGAACCACAGCATTGAGTCTCAGGCTGGGATGTAGGCTGGGACCTACAATTTACATGCTACATATGTCTATCTCTAGGAAGCTGATTTCACTTCATCTGCATCATTTACCAGCATCTTAAATCAGGACTTTTAAATAACAGAATATATGCGCTGGATTTATTGTAATCTTCTCCTTCAGCTAAATTTTCCTCTTAATTGTGAAATAAAAATAAAGTTATTACAGTGTATAAGCTGATTTTCCTATTTTAGCCTGCAGTAGTACCCTGGTTTCTCTTATTTTACCACTCACTGTAAATTGCTCACAAAGTGATTTTGGTGCTTGTGAAATATATTACTTTCTGGGGAAATTTAAATACTTACTAAATAATTTCCATCTTAAAATGCGTCAGTAATAGTCTAAACCAGTGAGTGATGCCTGAATAGCTCTGGAACACAGGCACAATGGGAACATGTTGAAACTAAAAAATGTAGTCTAAAGCAAAGCTGCTGAATATCATGGAGTGCTAAACAATACCTCTAGTTGTAGAGATCTCTGTAAAAACTACTTCAATCTGTTGGTTTTCCTCTTTTTCCACCAGTCTCCTAGCTAATATTCAGAAAACAAAGATCTCTTCATGGTTCTAGTATCTTTAGTTTCTAGTATTATTCTGCCAGCTCATTAATTCTCTGATGATAGATGTCTTTGAGAGACTAACATTGTCAGATAATGCATTAGACATTTGCTGATTTTTTAATTTAGAGATACTCAGTAAAGTTTCATAGTGTCACACGTTACCTTCTAGGATATCCGAAAGTCCATCCAAGAGTTTCTGCTGTGGATGGTTCAAACAACTTCGTTCTAATAGCTGTAATTACTGACCTGGTAGCTCCTGTAGACCTAATGTCTTTATCTCATTATAGAAATTTAACTTATATTTTTTATTAGCAGTCACCTGTGTCTGTGTTTTTACACCTGTGTCATTCCGCTAGAGATTTAATCACAAAATCTGATATCTTTTCACATTTATATTCCAAGATCTTAGTCCTGATATCTTTTCACATTTATATTCCAAGATCTATTTCTTCCATTACATATACTTACATCTGGAAGTAGTTCTTTCAAATGTCCTATTTTATATTCAGGAAAATTCCTTTTCCTGAATAATACAATTGTGAGCCGCCTGGTCTGACAGAAAACTGATTTTCTCTATACTTGTTTTAATCTCTGTTACTAGAAGGAAAAGTCCAAATTTTGCTTTTAAAATCATAGAAAATTTGCTGACATTTGCAAATAAGGAATTTTTTAGAGGATTTCTGATACAGATGCAGAAAGATAAAGAATAGATATCAGTTGGATACACAATGCAGGAAATTTGTACTTTAATATTAAGCAGATACTGTATTTAATTTATTAGTTTTTGATGAGGTGTGGTTTTCTAATACAAGTAGGTCTATCTTTTAATATAAACACATACTAAAATGTCGGCATCAGAAAACAAATATTGCAAATATTTTCAAGGTCCTTCTTTCCAAACTGTGTTTTTTTGTGGACTATATTAAAACATGCAGTATGCTTAGAGCTCGTGACACAGGACAATGAACACAGATAATGCTAAGACATGTTTTTCTTCTTGGAGTACTTATCTGAATCTAAAATAGGTGTGAGTGCAACCTTACAGGCCCCCCTCTTTCCAAAACTAATTCAGTGCTAAAGTAAAATCATAGAATCATTTAGGTTGGAAAAGACTTTTAATCAAGTCCTATGATAAATCTAACACTGTCGAGCTCACAATAAAACTTGCACCTCAGTACTACATTCACACATCTTTTAAATACCTCCAGGGATAGTGACTCAGCTACTTTCCTGGACGGCTTGTTACAATGCCAACAGTGACAACTCTAACAGTGATGAATTTTTTTCCTAATATCCAAGTTAAACCTCCTCTGACACAACTTAAAAACATTTTCTCTCATTGTGTCATTGGGAGAGGAGTCACCTCTCACCTGGGAGAAGAGATTGCCCCCCACCTTGCTGCAAGTTCCTTTGGTAGTTGCAGACACTCTCCTGAGAGTCCTTTTCTCCAGGCTACACTAGATTCCTCAGCTGCTCCTCACAGGATTTGTGCTCCAGACCCAGACCTTTTACCTGCTGGATTTTCCTTCTCTGGACTCACTCCAGCACTTCAGTCTGTCTTGTAGTGAGGGGCCCTAGCTAAACTAAACACAAGAAAAAAGAAGTGCTTGCTGAATTGCAGCAGTAAATAATCTCAGGTTTAGAAGAGAGATACTGTGGGACTATATCCTTGCCTACATAGTGTATGAAGTACGTTGCACAGTGAATAGAGAGGTTTGTGCTTTTGTGTTTATGTGATTACCCCATTTTTTGACTTCTTATTTTACTGCTATTAGGCTTAAAAAAATTTCATTACATCTAGAAGTGTAGCAACTTTCAGCTGCTAGAAACAGCACAGTAAGAGAATGTTGAAATGGTAAATTCTTTGTTGCTTATTTTGCAAGTGTTTTATCTATGTGCACAGCAGACATTATTTTTATAGCATGTTAATGATCTAAGACACTACATTCATTTCATATTTGCTTTTATTGCATATTAATGTTCCCCACCTTTTCCTCCCCACACAATCCATTTCATTCCAAATGTTCTGAGCCATGTTTTTCTGTCTGTTGCCGGTAAGATAATCACATTTCTTGTCACTCCCTTTTTTGCACATTTGGTTCCACAAACTACCAGCAGACATTTATTTGCTTCATCTTTAACTTAACTCCCAGTCTTGACCTTTACATATGCTGAACTTTAAAGTTTGCAGATTTTATTTCAGATCTGAAGAAGGTATGGCAGTAAAAAGTTCCAACAATACCAAATTATTCTAGTAAAATATAGTATTTCCAAATACATAGCTTGTCCTGACTTCCTTGTATCTCCAAGACATTTGAATGTAAATAAATTTTAACTTTTTTTCCTTTCAGTTATTAAAAAAGTAGCAAAACAGGTTTTTCCTACACACAAAAGGTTTTGTGAAGTTTTGACTTCACAAAGTTCTCTAATTACTATATCTGAGACAGACACAGGCAAGTTAATTCCACTACATATGCAAGAGTTAAATGTGCATATGAGAATAATATGAAGTCAAAAATGCATCATTTCCTTGCCTATATAACTGCACTGATACAGAATTTTTAAAATCCTTACATATAATAGCACTGTATCATGAGACTAGGCAGTGAATAGAAAGCACATGCTCCACAAAGCGATTTATTTATAAAATTTATAATTGTAATGCCAACATGATATACATGCTGTCACATGGGTTCTTGATGATTAGCTTAGTCAAGGATGTTTAAGTTCCTTGGTGCATCAATTACAAACAATGTCATAAAATTACAGGGTAAGTTTCTTCAATACTTTTCTCAGAAGTATTCAAAGCTTCTAGAAGATGACTTCATGGACCAATGAGAAGGGTTCCCATGAAAAACCTTAATCTATTTATCTATTTCTATTACTGAAAAACATATATCCAGTCTGAAAGCTATCTGTTTGCTATCCCACTCTGGCATTTTCCAAAAAAAACCATTCCATACATTTTAATGTATAGAAGGTAGTATATAGAAGAAATACAAACATAATTCCAGCTTTATACCTTTATCACCATGAAAACATTTAACAAGAACTTGAAAATAGTTATAAAGAACTGTCTTTATGATATCTTTATAACATAAGCACATAGCAGAAAGCAAATTTGTCACAAAACTCAGAGAGGTAAAGAAATGGTTATTTCTTGCTTAATGAAAAAAAAAAGACTTGGCAGTTTTCCAGTAGATATGATGCATTTTGATAATTAAAAAAAAAATCCAAAAGGAAAATACAAAAGACAAACAAGAACAGTCACGCTGCATAATATAACAAGTTCCTCATTGAATCCTTTAGTTAATTTTCCCATTTCATCCACAAGCAACAACTGTCAAAGTCAATCAATGCAGTGCTGCCTGTTTGCTGAAGACATGCCAGTTCCAGTTATATAAGCCAGCTAGAAGTAGATGGTCTATTAATTTCCTGGAATTGGTATCTTGTGACAGAAAAGAATAAATTTCAAAAATAATTGCTATCAGGTTAAGTGGAAGGCTCATTCCATTTATTAGAGAAATATGTTGATGCATTTCTCTTCAGTAAGGCACAGTAATTGAGTAGCATGATAATAAATGTTTAAGTCTCTATTTCAAATCAGGACTCCTTTTGACTTAGCTGATATTCCACTGGGCAATTTGCCTGTGTTTGTAGATACATTACTAAGTATAACTTTAGAAAACTTTTGCATTTATCTATATATCAATCTAATCAAATCTCACTGCATCATTAGGTTTACTGCAAGAAAATAATTTAAGGACTACAATATATTATTATAACAGTCTAATTACTGCATAGTTAAGGTCATGCTTGTGCTTACTGGAATAGCTCTGTGAGCTACTTTAGATAGTTAAACTTATGTAATCAATAAGACATTTTAGTGACTATTGAATATGCAGTATCCTCATTATTGAATGTGACTACTGAACATGCATTATCCTCAGCATCATCTATCTTGGTACTGCATTTACAGAAAAATATGTGAGTATAATTTCTTCAGAATATGCCTGAAAAGCAACATAAAACATGATATTGTGGTAATTTGTATAGCAACTTCATGAAAAGTAAAAGGAAAAGAAAGCTAACAATAAACATAATGCAGTGAACAACAAAACAGTAGTAGTAAGAGCTTTTCTCATGTTTTTACAATGAAGGAACTAAAAAATTTATGTCAAAAATAACTAAGAAAAAATGTGTAACAAAAGTTTTGTAGAACTTCTGATGAGACTATTGTTTAAAATCTATCTCCCAGTTCGTAGTTAGTGTTTTATCTTTTATTTTTGTTAATTTTTTTTTTGAAGGGATATAGATTAAAATTTATAAATTTTTGCACAAACAGCCCCCCTTTTTTCGAAGTATATAACTTATTTATTTCCGGTTTAATTAAACATGCAAGACCAATAAAACAAGGAGAATAGTGAATAAATGTGTTTAGGAATCAAAGTTGGAATGAAAGAATCAATGTGTGAAGAGATAATAGGACTTGTCTCTATTTAACTGATAAAGAACTTTCCGGAACAGTAGATGGATGAGATCCAGCTCCCAAAGCTTGGGAAATAAGGAGACATTTGAGTAAGCACAATGTTAGTGTGCAGGAGAGGCTGATGTCCATGTATGTTAAGTATTGATTTCACTGTACGCATGGAAATTCCATGGATGGATTTGTAGCTTTTGCCAAGACAAATTTTGAAAAACAGGTTTTGTAAGAGGAAAAGTAAGGACTTTTTTACTTTGGATTGAAAAGGGAAGATACCTAGTGTTGACTGAAGGGGCCATTGTTTTGCATGCAGGATAGGCCAGAGGACTTTAGGTACTGTCAAAACAGCACAGCTGAATTTCAAAAACAAAAACAAGTATTCAGTAATTCTATCTACCCAGTCATTACCCAAGAACTTTGTATTCTTTTACAAGATGGACTATTACCATAGTTAGATAGAGGAATTTTAAAATAACTTTAGACTATGTATATTGTTTCATCTTTAAATAACACAAGTCTTCCAAACATAAGGCACTGTACAGAGAAATACTGAAATTACTTCATGCATCTGATGACTTTGAACATTTTGTCTGACATATATTTGAAATGTCATTCCCCAAATAATGATTACCAGGCTATTTCTCATTTATTCTTTTATACCACAGTGGATTTGAGATAATTCAAACTGATTAATGCCTAGTAGCTGTAGAACCACATATTTTTGTCTGATATTAAATAACAGGTATTGCTTGGATTTGAGTTATAACACTGAATTACTCTCATATAGTGACACTTCTAGAAAAATACGGTGGGTTCATATGTTGTTCAGTATCAAATAAATCAGCATGTGAGTATTTAAATAGCTGTTAACTTGAAGGGTTGATTTATCAGTAATAGTATAGACAATGAATGCTTTAATATTTTCAAAGCACATAAAGCAAGGCTGAGTCCAAGCTACTCTGGTTTTGCTCATGGACAGGTGAGCCTAAACTTGCAATAGCTAGTTCAGTTTTGATAGTGATTTTGACTATGCTTAAAAGACAGGAATGCATGTTTCATTTTCTGACTGGTGCAAGTGTTCTTGACCTCATTCTTTGGAGCAAAAATTGTTATTTTATATGCAATGACAGTGAGTATGGAACACCTGTTCTTTAAATTATATTGAAGTTTGGTCTAGTAATAGTTTCACCCACTCATTAATTTGGAAAAAAAGCTCAAAAAAACCAACAAACAAAAAACCCAACAAACCAACAAAACTTTAGAATATTGATTTGTTATTAAATTTTCAAGAAGAATCTTATCCTTGAAGTATTTTATTTTGAAGTAGTATTATTCTTGAAATATTATATATTGAAGTAGTATTTTTTGTGACAGTACATTGAATTAGTTTTTTTAGATGTGCGTGTGTGTATATAAATACTCCTACATATATAGATATAGATATAGATATAGATATAGATATAGATATAGATATATAGATATATAGATATATAGATATAGATATAGATATAGATATAGATATAGATATAGATATAGATATAGATATAGATATAGATATATATGATGTGTGTATTTAATTGTAGGTAATGGTTTAAACCTAGCTGGCAGCTAAGTACTCACTCGCACTATCATCCAATGCAACAGAACTGGAAAGGAAAGGTAAACCTCATGAATTCCAGCTCAATGCACCCAATGTTTGATTTATTTTTTCTTTATTTTGATGGCACAAAAATATGTGCAAATGATTAGATATTGAGGTTTTTGCCTTCATTAGTATCTCAGTTGGGATAAGGAGTGTATTTTCAAGCACATGTCACCACTGTTTCCAATTAAGACACTCTGTATCTTAGGTTATTTTCAAAGTTCATGGTCTCAAAAAAGAAAGTACATTGCTGCAGATGTGCTTTTAATGCACTCCTTAGAGTTGATAGCAGAGGATTTGCTAGCTAAGGCAGACACAAGGTTCCCATTAAAGTATCAGAATTCCAGTTCCACCTTACACAATTTAATTTGGCTGTTTCTTTTTTGGGGTACTGTCATGCTTTTTATGATTATATAATAATTCCAGCTGTATTTTGACTAAATGAGCTGCAGTATGCTTTTGATATCAACAGGAGTAGTGCAATGTAAGGGAAAAGCACACGGGTCTAGAATAGAAAAAAATAGAACCATATAGAAAAAATAGAACCTCTTTTGTCTGTCTTATTAATTAGGGAACATCTTTTATAAGCACTGTCATGTCAAATAAGAAATATTGCTTAAAGTGACTATTTTTCTTCCTGATTTTGACTTCAGCTGCCTGCAATAAAGTCCCTGTAGGTGCACATAAAAGTAAGTCTGCTATCCTGTTTCAGAAATTTTGGCAATAATATCCCCACTTATTTGCTAGAGAGGAAAGAAAGAAAAACTGGGAAAGTAAGACAGAGGGAAAATTATTTCTGTGACCTTTTCTAGGACTCATAAATAATTGGATTATTTGCCATATAGACAACAAATATTTTCCTATTTTAAATATTTTTGAGGAAGAACAGCACTAGCAGCAACCAGAATTCTTATGTTCAGACTGAAAACCTGTAGTGAGGTACTTATTAGTCAACACAGGATCTAAATTGAGCCTGACAAGATGTCGGTACTTCTACTGACCTACAATGCATTTATCTTAATATTGTTATTTTCCTTTACATGCTACAGAAAAAGATCCATACTCTTCTCACAATGATTTATCCAGTACAAGAAAATTTATACTTGTTTCACATGAAATAGTTTTGGCAGCAGGGACACAAAATGCATCATAAAATGACAAAGACCAGTACCTGCAAGGTCTGAAATATGTTATGTCTTAAGCTTGCTAGCCTTGTTTTGCCATTCCTGGAATAGATCTTGAGGACTGTGGTCAAAGTTCTTTCTGGCAAACATCTTTTGCTGCTGGAGGTGACCTCTCTATAGAAAAGTGAGACTTTTTATCACATGATTTAAAGGATTCTAATTGGTGAACTTAAGAGCATATGCTGTTTTTTTCATATAGTTTAAATAGCTACAGATAGATTTTTTGGAGGGACCAAGCTGTATTTGCTTATTAGTTGTCTGCAGTTGCTTCATAATAACGCAATATTGAACATGGTGTTCAAAGTAAAGAAGAACTTTCAGTTTTAAGCATGAAGGATGTGGCGAGTAAGCAAGGAGGATAGGAAGGGTATGCCCTTCGAAAGGTCATGGAAAGATCAGCAGCTTTCAAGCTTATTATACTACACTAGACATGGTTTAAGCAGCCATGATAGCATAATTGCACAAAGGGTCGAAAATATGTGAAATGGTGTCATGATCCAGTACTTCTGTACTTTAAATTGTGTATGGCTAATTAATGCCCAGTTCCTCATTTTCACTACCTGTGAACTTTTAATGACTCTCGTTTGCTGATCTGCTATTCTTCCTTTCTGATTTGATCAGATACGGAAGAGAAATGTGTAGTCTAAACCAGTGTGCTAAATATCAACATTCATGGGGGCGCATGTTGTTGATCAATCAATGACCATCACAGAACAAACAAACCAACAAAAAAAAATCCCATCCTCCTCTATTGTAGAAAAAAACCCCAGCAAACAGAACCTTATTTTACCATGTGGAAATACAAAGCAACTTATTAAAAATTGTTTGACATCCAATGGTCGGTTCTGTTTGTATATTGTAAAACTCTTCTCTCTCTTTTTCTCACTTTGTTTCTTCATAGAAGGCCTGATACTTGCTTCAGAAAAAAATATTTTTTAAAAAAGGAAAAGAAAAGAGACTGTAGTCTTGATCTAAAATTTTTAGGATGTTAATTCATAAAATTAATACAAAAAGCTGTATAAAATAAATTCATTGTGCCATTGATCTTGAGATATTTTACAGAAGTGTAAAATCTGTAGCACTCTGCATCTGCTGGAGAAATATGTTGTCTCAGGTTTCCAGTCTATTGAGTTTCTGCTGTTTAGGTATTCTCTTCTTGTCAGTCTGGACTCCCACTGTTGCTTGTTGTATAATCAGGTACATTTTATTAGTGTGTCTGCAAATTCCAAGGTTACAGAATTCCCAATCGGATGCAAAACACTCTGCTTAGTGTCAGAAACACATTTGAAAAAGCTGTATAAGGGTTGCAGCCTGTGATTAGTCATACTGGTATAGAACAGTCTTGGTTCCAAATTGCTCATTCTCTTTCTTACAGCTAAGAATATTGTATTTTAATTTGAGAAATCTAGCATTAGCAAGAAGCAATGATATTGGAAACAGGAAATCACTTATTTGTTAAACCAAACCACTGTCAGATGTAAGCAAGGTGTTTCTGCCCCTCTTCAAAGCTACTCCATTAACTTTCAAATGGCACATTATGTGAAGTCCATAAAAGTTATCAGTCTTTTTCTGCTAAGGCTCAGCTCATTCTTGTGAAATCCACCTAGCAGCATGTTAAAGAAGGCTTCCACAGAAAGTTATTAAGGTAGAGCTTAAAGCTCTGCTGTCCTCAAAGAAATGTCCTTCAAGCGCTGGAAAATACAACACCAATACTGCAGTCCTCTGGGGAAAAAAAGAAAGAAAAAGAAGAAAGAGGATGAGGATGCTTTTCGCTTTTCCTTAATTAGTCATGAAATTATGTAAAGACGGGAAGAGTATTGAGAGTACACAGGGCCTTAATTTTGCTTAGATTCTGCCTACAGAACAACAAAAAATGTCTACAGCAGTTTTTTGCTTTTTGTCTCTGTGTTATGGCTACACAGCAAAGTACACAGAAGGAGAGGTCATAAGAGGTCAAAAAGACTTCTTTGCCCTTTTTAAGATAGTCTAATAGTCTATTAAAATATCTTTCTGGTGATATCTCCTGTGTTCTTGCTTTTGAATTGATTTTTCTCAAATGAAACAAATTTCTCAGTTTTACTACTATAAGGCACATGCATTCCTTTCCCTCCCCTAGTTCTTAGTTGATGACCTGTCTTTTTTTGATTCTTTCTGTTGTACATCACAAAGCTGAGAACAATGTATCTTTAAGTTGAACGCTAGTATGACTTTGTTCCTTGCTCATGCTTTGTGCTTTTCAGAAAACTGGATAGCAAGACTAAATGTTATACTTAATATATGTAAGACTCTGAACGCAAAAAGAAGAAAAGCAAAAAAATATCTACCACTTGAAAAACTGTTTTCAACTAACTCTCAGCCTAATTCCTTAGTGATAGCTGGAAATTATTTTTGTACCTTGAGATATATTTTAAAACCGATATGTTTTCCTTTTCCGTACTATTCTCTGGTATCCTTTTCATATACAGAGATTTATTAAAACATCAGTACACTATGCATTAGAAAACATAGTTGCATCAGCTCATAAAATTAATAAAAGTAATGAAAATTTCTTTTTTAGAGGGAGAGGTAATCCTACTCATGACAGAACCATTTCTGAAACAGAGGAGCAGTGACACCAGTAGCATAGACTGAAGATGCTGTGTAGCTCCCATCCCTTTAGGAACGGTGCATAAAACACTGCAAGTCTAATTAGATCTCCAGAGAGTAGAAATGCCCATTTGACAGTCAATTTAAAGACAGCAGTGCTAGAGCACTTTTATTTCCATAGACTTAGAATCTGAGTTATCTTTGAGGTATGTGAATGTAAATATAATACTTACTGGAAATCAGTACTGATGTGCTTCAGTGTCATGAAAATGAGGCCCTGTCTTTTTGTCATTTGTTTTAGCAGATGGAAGACAAGAAAACAACATGAAAGTCTAGAAAGGAAACATATTGATACCCACTACCAAAAGTAATTTGTTAGTGACCTTACTTGGATAAACTGGTAATTATAATACAGCTCATACATGTTCTCAATACTAATGTTTAAGAAATATTTTTACTCTGTGATATATAAAGTATTTTAACACTGTGTTAAATTATTTTAACACTGAACTAATTTTAAAGATTTTTCTTTTACAGTAAAGATTTCACATTTTGAGCAGAGCCTTCTGCACTGCTTTGTCCTAACCTGATTTCTCCTTTCGTATGGGAAAGTCTATCACTTGTTTTGGAAGAAATAGAGGAAAATATATCCCTCTCTGTGCTGAGGGACTTGAGGGGTTTTTGAGTTGATTGTTTTAATAAAATTTGCCTTGGCCCTCCATGTGATGTAGATATAATATCATACTAATGCTGTTTTAATGTTCCCTGAATACAATTAGTGACTTTGAGTCTGTAGGTAGTCCATGTCAAAGAGCATTTGATTTTGAGAGATTTTTGCAAAACGTTTATCTGCTTAAAATGAAACTCTGTAGGCAAGAAGAATTAGCTTCGGAACTTGTGGCAGATGTGGTATATGATTTAGTCAACAGAACTGCAAAAACTTAGAAATAATGAATAGCCTAATTTCAGTTACTTCAAAAATACACATATCTGGAGGTTAAACACAGGGTCCACGCAGACTTGGGGACAGAGGGCTCTATTTCTCAAAAATCTCATAGGCCACTGATTAAGTTTTGAGAAGATGATATGTCTACTTGCCTTCCATGTGGAGGGTCTGCATAAGTGATAATAAAAAAGCAGCTTTGCTTTGATGCCAAGCTCCTCTGGCCAAGTTCCTCTTGCAGAATTGCCTGTCTCTATGAATCTTGATTTCAGAGCTCTCTTTTAGTCAGAAAAGATGTCCCTAACTATTGAGCAGATTTAAATATTAATAGGAGCAGAACCACTTCCTTCCTCTATTTGAACTTTGTAATTCATTATTATAATCTATTATAAATATATTCCTTTCCTTTTCCTCTATCTAAAGAAATTATTAAAGATTGTAGACAAAACTGCAATTTAAACTTTAATCTAAAATATTTTCTAAAACTGAGATTTTAAAATTTTTTGGTTGAACTGAAATCCTTCAGCTAGACTGTGTAGATTTCAGTCCAGATTTGAAAAACAAGTGACCCCAATGCAGAGAAAAAATAATTTTTAAAAAAGTCTTTGAAATACTATCTTAATTGAAGTATAATAAAGAAAATAAAAAATAATTTCTATGTCAATAAGGTATGTTAAATCATTTATAGAATTTATTACTGAAAAGCTGAGAGGTTGAATCACATATGTGTTTCTGTTACTGAACGACAACTCCTGCAAGGCCCAGCAGATCCTTGATCCTGAAGAAGATGAATGGATTTCAAAAAGTCTGAACAAAATTTATTAGCATTTTTGAAGTATCTTCACTCATCAATAAATTTAATTCTAATAACCTAAAATGGTGTTATATAAGCCTAAATTCATATATGCCCTTGTTCCTTCTACAAACAGTGTTGAAGAACAACAAAAAACCTGCAGGGACCCCCCCCAACAATAAAAAAAAAAATTGTATCTATTCAACCAGCTTTGGCTGTAATAGCAATCACACAATTTTCAGGATAATCTTACATTTTCCTCTGACTTGTTTTAACAAGCATGCTGGGAATTTAGTGTAGTAACAACAGAAACATTAGCTTTATTTCTTCTAAGACACGAATAGCATGTCACATACCACATATTTGTCCTTTTGCTTCTCAGTACTTGCAATAGACTTTGCAATCATATCTACCTGAAATTAAGTTCTAGCTTGTTCTCAGGTCTGAATTTCTAAAAGAGACAGCAGGAAGGCTATTAAGGAGGGGAGGGGAGGGCAAGGGAAGGGAGCAAAGATCAGACTTCACTAGGACAGTGGGTGATTTTGTGGTGAAGATTTAGTAAAAAGCGCTGCAACTGTGTAACAGTTCCTGGAGAGCTATTCTAGAAGTTCATATAAGGCTAGAAAAAACCCCAACAAAAACACAACCCCTAAACTAGACTTTTTGTTTTCTGCAAGTTTGCACTTATATGAGAACTGTCAATAGGGAGTTTTTGTGAAATGTATCATGAGGGTAATAAAAATTTATTTCTTCAACAATTGCCACTTCACCTCCATTGGCTAAGTTAAGTAGCTCATATATTAATAGCTGATTATTTTTCTGTGATCCATCTTCTTTTCAAAGCTAGATATACATGATCAAATAAGATTGTCTTTGCAAAATAAGATAAGGTTCTTTTGTTTTTTACTCACAAGAAAGCAAAAGCTAATCTGAAAGTTTATAGAACATTAATATCTTATAATAGTAAGAAAGTACTCAAAGAGAAGCTATTACAGTACCAGGAAAATCAAAACTCTAGAATTCTAACTTGTTATGCTCTTTTACTTCCAGCCTCCAAAGTTTTAATGAAAACACATTATGTTTCTAAAAAACAAATACTGTTTAGAGCAATCATTTCAAACATAAATTTTTTGGAATCTTCAATTATTTGGCCAGAATCTGGTAAAAACTAGAAGCTGACCAATGAGATTACTTACTTAGCTTAGAGTAATGCAATTGCAGTTTGTGAATGAATACCAATTTTCAGTAACAGGACAGTAATTAGTGAACATTATATTGTTAATTATTCTCTGCACATTCTATTATATTCATCCAGAATTAAATTAAAAGAAAGGCAACCTGTTTTTCATAATTATTTTCCATTTGATCACGCAATCAAAACTGAAACCAGATTTTCTCATTTTGTTCCTCTGAGATGTACCAGTTTGGAAAAACATTGCTCTTACTACCATCTAAAGGCAGCATACCCTTGATACAAAATATGACTAAAATCAGACTGATGAATATGAAACAATTCCCATATTTATTTGCTGGTTGCTATTTTAGCAGTGCTGTAAGTAATGTTATGTCCACTAATCCAGCTGCTGTCTCTGTGAGTAAACCCAGTATCAAAAGGAAACAGTCGACCTGCTGAGTTGATGCCTCTGCAGTTTCTTTTGTTTGAAGTGAGTGTACCTCCTTGTCCTCTCTGCCTCCCTACCTGTACAGCGGAGGAACCCTGTGTGGTGTCCTGATCTACTAACAAGTCATGAATTAGGCAGCAGGAATCTATAAACTTGCCTGCCTTTTCTGTACATCATTGTTGTTTTTATATACAACCACAAAGCACTTTCCAACAGTGTAAGCTTAAAAATATATGGGTGTATGCATTTATATTTGCTTGTATATTCTGATGGATCATGTATTACAGATTCCTTATCTCCCCTAATGGATGTTTAATACATCAGTTCAGTTGACTGGGATGGAATACATTGGCAACAAATCCTTCTCTTTTCTCTGAGAAAAGATACTGCTTACATTTTTGCAGAAAAAAATAAAAAAAAAATTAAATAAGCTGGAATACCATTTAAAAGTGGACACAATTCTCTTTTACTCTAGTTTTATGCTGACATAATTTTTCAGATGTCACTGGATTTATGTAGCATGAAAACAAAACAATACAATAGAGATTTAACACTGATTCTCCACAGTGCTTTCCAGTGCTGTATTGTCAGTGAATTGGGTCAGTAATTACACAAAGTAAATAAAGGGTCAGCTGATTGCTGTGTTGCTAATATTCATAATAATCTGCCTTGTCATTCTGTTCATAAATTATTATAATTCCTCTAAACAATTGCTTTAGTGTAGCATGGAAAGCAACTTCTACACAAAAAAGATTTTTTGTCATACATATTACATACAGTCAATATACTATAACTTAAGAGCTGTCTCATAATTGCAAATAAAAACAAAGTCAACCAGCCTTAACTGTGGCAATAGTCATTCCTTTATATCTACATCTATAAGAAAGTGCTTTTCAAAAGATCCAGTTTTAATAAAAATGTTTTGTTTTCACTTTATGCACTTGATTACTATTTCAGCCTATTATTGAATAATTTATAAACATTTTGGTCATTTGCATTTTTTAATGTGATAACTGATAAGAGTTTTAAATGAGAAATTAACTTACTAGAGATTTAGCTTCAATGTTTGTTTAACCAGAAGAACAAGAGTTCTTGCTTATACACGGAGAACAAATCCACAGGGTGCATTTGTCACCTGAAGTGGTTTGAAAGAACTACAGAAAGGATGGTGCAACATAATATAGAGGAGATCATGGAAGGAACAAGAACAGAGTGCTTCTGAAATTCATTCCTCCTGCAGGAACTTAAATCTACTCAAATCACCTTTTAAGTCAGCATTCAAGTGGCAAATTAAAGATGAAGTGCAAGCCAGATAATGTAAGGAATCAGCAGTTAACACACAAGCTCTGTAGCAGAATAGAAATCAGTTTTCTTCTGAAAATAAGATAACAAAAAGAAAATATGCAGGAGAAATTAAGGGGTTTTCTCCCTTTTTAAGTGACCCAAAAGAAGAAAGGAAGGAAGAAAGAATTTAACCATTCAAAGAAGTATCCCTTAAACTCAGAAAGAATGAATAGGGAAAACTTTACACTTAATTTAGGCTTTCAAGTAGTCATTCTTACAGTCCAAGAAATGCAATCAGAAGGATTAGAACTTCTCCACCTGATAAAATTATCTTATGTCATTGTAACCATCTAGAAATAAGATGACTTGTACAGTTCCATCAAGAAGTACAAGATGATTTGATAACTCATATCAATAATAGCAAACACTAAATTTCTGTGTATTTACCTCAATGTATAGCAACATTACAAGTTGAGAGAACCTCAGAAAATTCTGGTATGTCATCAAACAAAGCTCTTAGCACTCCCAATAAAGATGTACCACAAAGGAACACAGAGCTCCATCAAAAGAGAACGCTCACAATGCAGATCTTCACATAGTGAAATGGGACATTTTTGCAATTGTTAAAAAAAAATATAGGAAGGTTGCAATGTCATGTAGTTTCTTTAGAACTCAGTAAGAGATTTGTTAAATTATGCAGGAAATGTTTCTCAATCACTCTGCAAATGGTTTTGTTAATTGATGACTTAAATCAATATAAGACAAAAAGCTGGTATACCCTTGCTAGGTCACCACTACCCACAAAAAATATATTTTGCCTGTCATGAGGCATTACACACCTGATCATGTGTGGGAATATTTTGCATCAGGGCCACCAACTTTTAGATCATATCAGAATTTGTATTGACAATTATATTTCAACTAAATTGTGTTCATTGTATCTTCTTATCATAAGCTGATAAGATTTAACACAGGCTAAAAAGATAACGTGATTCTTTTATTAATTCTTAATATTATTTTTGTTATTTTAACACATTTATTTTGTTTCTTGGTATTTACCAAGTTATTGCTTGAATTTATGCATAACTATGTGTTTATTAGGATGCAGTTTTATGTAGATACAGATTCTAATGTATTCTATTCCAAACCAAGGAAATAAAAAATTCTTATCTGTTGCTGGACACAATTTTATCCTCTCTAAAACTGTGATGATACACCACAAACCGTGGACTACAAACTTTTCTGTTGGGGATGGTATCATTCAATGTTCACTTATTTCAAAGGAACTAAATAATTTGAAATATATCTCAGCAATGCTTATTTAGATGGGAAGAGAAAAATAAGAGAAAATAATTTGAAAAGAATTTCAGAAGAGTTAATAATTTGAAGGCATTACTACTCTTGTTCTGCAGTGACAAAAACGGTAACTGCTAAGTTAGAGCCTTAGTACATGACATGATAGCTTAATGCCTTTATTTTAAACTATCATTCTGTCTGCATTTCATGTAGCATGGTCTTTATCAGCCGAGAATACTTTGTTTATATATGTTAATATACTGTCAGGATTATGCTACAGTTATGTTGACAATAATTAAATTAAATCTAGGTGTCCTTTTCAAGAATAAAACTATTTAATTCCTACAGCAAATTAGTACAGACACGCTATTCTTTATCAAACAAAATTCATGCAGATACTATTTACAAATAATTTGTAATTAACAGAACTATGACTGAACTATGATTTTAGATAATTAATAAAATGTCACACACTGGTTTAGTAGTATTAACATGCAACTGAAAGTGTCTTTCTGTAGCTAGTCATTCAGATCTCCAAAATGGAGCCAGTCCTGGACAACTTTCTCACTGCTGACGTCCTGATATCAGATCCCAGGAAAAAATGGATATTTATGAAAATCTCTAGGAATATGGTTCCAGGTTTCAGGTAAACTGATACATGAGTTGACTAGATACAGTAATATATCTTGATATAACCTTGAACAAATTTTTTTTTCAATTCTTTATATCATTCTTGTATATTTTTGCTGCAGTGACAAAAGCAGCAGCTAATGTCATATAATTCCATAAATATCCCGCAAAGAAAAACATTCTTTAGAGACTATTCATTGAAGTGATTCAAGAAATATTACAAAGGAAATAGCTCACAGTTACAACACAATTTCAGTCACTGAGAATAGAATATGCCAGGAACTACTGAGTCCTTATACTTTGAGAAAAATGTACAAAAATGTAGTTGCAATTGCCATGTGACCTGTTTGGACTCAGTAGAAATGAAGCATTAATTCCATTTTGTAATCTGGGAATAAATATTGCTAAAGGAAAGTGGGGAGAAAAATATACTAGCTCTCAGCGACATTTGTGCAGTGACACATATGACAACCTTTGTCCATGTTCCATTATCATTGCTAAAACAAAGATCACACACTGTCAGGAATTCTTCATATAAGGTAAACTCCTTGCAGCAGAGGGTTGTGCTGTCAGTTATTTGACATCTGGACTTGTGAATCTTGCAGCTGCAACTACCCAGTGGCTAAAATTGTCCAAATTAGCCCAGTGTTTAAGATAATTAGGAAGAGCCAATCTGTCTGGATGGAACTGACATGCCTGTCAGTTCTCAAAACCAGTAAGTTATTGTGAAATAATGTGAGTGGGTCTGGGGAGAGTCCTCACAGCTAAAGCAGTATATTTTGACACATAAATAGATAGGTGCCTAATAGGAATTCAGGATCAATAATCCAGCCACACTGCACTTCTTTTAACATGGGTTTAGCAGCTTTCTTACCATTTTTTCAAACACAGGATCACTTCATGGATGTACTGGTTATAGATGAAATGGAGACGTGAAGATGTGTACGACTTTGAGTCCTTCCAAATTCCTCTTCAGGCAACATGCTTTGTCCAGATTTCCACTGGGGACTTTAGATCAGGGATGCTGCAAGGACAAAGTCATGCTGCCTTCTCTGACATGAAATGCAGAGGCTGTTTCCCAAGCATGAGGGTGCAGAAGGTAGATAGAAATAACTGAGGTAGATAGAGATAACACACAGAGAGGCAATAGTGTCAAAGACAGTGACAGAAACCAAGCACTCCACTCCTCTAAGTTGTTTTAAAACCAGCACCACAGAGTTGGGCAAACAGAGCATTCAATCAGTGAACACATTTGAGACCTTGACAGTGTATGGTTTCTCTGTGTAGGAGCTCCAGACTTGTACAGCTTTTGAATGGCTGTTGTTAAATGTGGATATTGCTGCACTGAGGGGTGGGTGACTGTTCCCCACCATTTATTGCTTTCTAACTCAGCTGTTGGCATAAGCCACCAGTGACCTTGTTGAGTGTAAACTCCCATGTTAATCTCTTTGACTTTGTCCATAGTTAAAGCTAATTGTCGGCTGGTCCCTGAGGTGCTGTTGTCAACCTCTGTTTTCCCATCCTGAATATTGTCACAAGGTTGTAATGTGTGTGTTAGTGGTTCATCTGTGGGATTTCTTTTTTTTTATTTCTCCCACACAAAATTCAACAAGTACAGCCCATGAGATGTATGCTTTCAGGGAGTTCTCCCCCATAACATTTACCTCTGATTCTTTTCTTTTCCAGTGAATAGCAGGGTTAGAGATGGGGGCAAATAAAATCCAGGCCTTATTTTATCTGAACAATGCCTTCAGGTAGGTTTCGTCCCATAACACTAATTCCCCTAAGCCCACAGAATCTGAGTAAAATGTTTTGATGGATGCTTTAGCATTTTCTGACTTCAAAGAATGGCAAAACTCATTCATTTACATCTCTCTATTTTGCTACTTGTAATGATTTCCTTCAAAAGAAGCCCCCAATGCTAGAGGATTTTCCAGGCAAGTTGCAGATGTTACCAATATGAAGGCAGGGAATTGGGGTGGTTTTTTGACCCCTATGTGTTTGACATGCTTACAAACTATATTTTTTCGTTTGTAAGAATGAATGTATTAAGCAAGGTGCATTTGTAAGAATGAATGTATTAAGCAAGATGCATTTGTAGAGATCTAAGACATATTGTTGCTTTTAGAAAATTTCATCAATATGCAAATTTTGTCTAATCTAGTTGTGGTAAAACCCAAAAAGTTGTAGCAAAAGATTATATTGCACTTTAAATGGTCTAAATTTAAAAAATACTGTAACAAAAATAATTTGTGTTCAAGAAAACATGCTAAAATAAATATTGTGGTACTACGATTAATAGTAAAGTAGAAAATGATTGCTGTTGCAGTGTACTAAATGTACAATCTACGATTAAGAATTCGGATTTATGGGGAATGGGTTTGGTTTTGATTTACCATATCAACAGCCTGCTCCTTATGCTATCAAACTTATGCAATTTCTTGGTGAGTGATAAGGAACTGGTGCACATGACTTTATTCAGCTCCTGCTCATATTTTGGCTGAACACAGCCCATTCTAAAGCTTGATGCTGGGAGCAGCACCATCAGATCCATGAGACAGCACGACATACAGGATTCGATGGCTAGGAAGGACTGAAGGTCATTATGCAGCCACTGTCACCTGCAATCTTCTGTGTCCTGTAGCCACCATTCCTGTATGGTGATTGTTGTGCAGCTACTTCAGAATCCACTAAGTTATGGTAATGGTGCAGACATACCTTCCCAGCTGGAAGACATGGATGTCCCAGCTTACAAAAAATAAGGTTTTGAACTGGACGCAGTAAGAGTGAAGGGACTTTTGTGGTTCCCTGTGTCATACACGGTATGCCTGCGCCCTGACAAGGAAGGAGGACAGGCACTCTCGCCCTCAGCTAGGCTACAGTTTTGCTCATTAGTTACAAAGATTACAAACTGCGAGTTGGAGTGAGGAAACAAAGAAACTGTGAGATAGAAACCTCATAAATTAAGTGAGTGCATGTTAGACTAACCTTTATGAAGGGGATTGAACCCTTCTGCCTTATGTTTGTTTTCTTTCCTGATGAGCTCATAAAGTAAAGTTCAACTGACAGAGTACATTGCCCTGCAAATTTGAGAGCTTCAAACAGGCTGAGACAGTGAAGGCAATGACAATATAGGAGAAAAGAAAAAGCATTTAAGTGTAGAATATACACCCCTGGCTTGTTTCAACATTAATTTGAAATAAAAATGTATACTGTCTTTGAGTTAGGATTAACTTCTTGTTCTGATGTCTGGAAAGAAATGGATTCTATTTTCGTACATTAAAATACTCATATTAGGAAAGACTTCTCATAAAAGGTGTCTAGCATCTTTCTTTGAATTTTTTCAGCTTTCACCGTAATTACAAAGTGGGAGAAAATGTGGATGTCACCTGGATATTCAAAAAACTTTAATTTTTTATCTTTTAAAACATCTCTTGTTGCAACAAGTACATTAATTATACAATTTGTTTGTAGCACAATTTTTATTAAAATGTATTTATTACCTTTTAGGACATTCTCATTTACTCTATTGCACATATTATTACACATACTATGTGCTCCATGGTTCTGAAATTCTCAATATTGTTAGAAATCTCCTAAGAGGGACTATCAAGCAATATTCCAAATGACAGATGAGTTCAACTTTGGGAATGCAAGACACCTTTGGGAATGTTAGACATCTCTTTTTCTACTGCAGCAGTCTCATGATCTCTTCAAACAGTACGGCCATTTAAAAAAAACATTGTAGGTATGAACACATCACACTGGATAAGTTTGGAACCCTATGGTGTGTAGACACTAGCTCCAAGTGCAACATGGAATTGGATACAAGTTTTGTCTAGATTTAATGAAACCTTGATGAAATTTAAGAAAAGGCCATGCTCATATTTGTTTACTTGCCAGGAAACTTCGGTATTTCCTGGTCTAGGTTGCAGGCCCTCTTCTCTCTGCCCTGCCTCTGAACAATGCTGTCAGCCTCAAACCGCCATGCTACAGGGTCTAGAGGTTTTTGTGACACTGGCTGATCCTGGTTATGGGGAAATCTTTGTGTGTGACCTAACTGTAACTTTTGAAATTGAATGAAGACGTATCAAGTCATGACATTTAAAGCTCCATGATCAATTATTTAATTTCAGTCTTACTTCATGCTGGAATAAGCAGGTAAGACGCTCCTTTCTATGACATATCCTGTAATAGGAAATCTTTATGTGGGAAAAAATATTCTCACAAAATCTTGTCAACCTTGGTTACCAAAAAAATTATCAGTAACTGAAAAAAAAAAAAAAAAAAACCCACCAAAAAAAAAAAAACAAAAAAAAAACCCCCAAAAAAAAAAAAAAAAACCCAGAACATGGATAGAGATTTTACAGAATGTTATACATAAGTATGAACAAATTATTTTCAGGATAAATTACAGAAAATATGAAAGTGATCAAAGTTGAATTATGCATACAGTCACAGGTTCTCGAACCATTCATAATTTAGAGGCAAAATGAAAAAACCTCATCAAAATTATTGTGATGAGCAGGATCAGGCTACCGGCCACTGTGACCTTCCAAGAAATATTAGATGTATAATTTATGAGTGGCAGAATTCAACCAAACCATGAGTAGGTAAAAAAGTCAACTCCACACAATATAAATATATCTGTGAGTTCAAGGAAAGTCATGTCATGTTTGATTTACACATTGGCCTGTGAGACAACACTGACAAAATCACTGATTGGGGATGTGAGGGAAGAATTATTTGTTACTGGTTCCTGTTTTTTCTTTTCATCCCACAGAAATGCTAGGTATTTTCATTCTCTGAAGTGTAAAATTTTTGTTCTTAGAAAGACTTTAAGAAAATCTTACAGCTGAAAAACAATGATGTAGAAAGATATCTGAAGCAATAAAAATTACAAGGTTTGTGATTTTGACCTGATTACCATATCATGATTTTCACAATATCCTCATAGGAATCTCACTGGCTTGACACAAAAAATAGAACACAAGAGTTGAGTATAGGACACATTTGTTTTACAGGGTTAGTCAGACATAAAGAAAGTAAAAGCATAATACAGTATGGCCTTACAGCCAGACATATAATAAAGTATGAAAGATATCTTGCAGATACAGAACCTTTACTAAAGGAAAGAGTCACTAAGTATCTGTAAATCTTTCCATAAAAATCATCCTATTATTCAGTGTAGCAAGAGCTTCTAAGAATCCTTCCTTGCAAAAACACTTGCAATATACCCTAGGATGACTTTTCTGGAGCAGGGATGTTGGGCAAGAGGACCCTCTGAAGTGCCTTCCAACCTTACCCATTCTATGATTTTTTTGCCAAGAAGCAGTCAACCAGTTCCTGTTTCTTAAATGTAACTAGAACGTGGGTATGATTCTCTTCTTTTTAATAGTGCAAGACACAAGTAGTATCGTGGAGCACTGCCCTCGTTCTCAGAATAAATGTGTATTATTAGTTCACTGCATTCAAACAAAACTGTAGTAAAAGTTCATCAAAGGAAGACATCCCTAGAAATGACTCCATGAAACAGAATGAAGCACAAAACATCCCATGTTTCTGCCTACATTCAGGTATCATGTTGTAAGGTATATCTATTCATAAAAGCCTAACACTGAGAAAAATATTTCAAATTATTGAAGACTTCTAAGCATGTAGTGGTAGTTACTCCAGTTAACATGGAAATCACATTAAAGGAATTAAGTCAGTTTAGTGACAGTTCAGGTGCTGAGCTAGAAAAGGAATAAGATGGAAAAGGTAGAAGCAGCAGGATGCTTTAGTTAGATGTGCTGACAAAACATAAGTTTATTGAATGAAGGATGAATGAAGGACTGAGACTACTGCTAGAGGTGAGAATTCATAAAGATATCCAGAGAGGAGCAGGACACAACACAATAGAGTGTACATAGTATATAGCAATTTTATTAATGAAGTAATTTTGAGTGGTTTGTAACTTGGAGAATTTCTTTAGCAAGTATTATCTGTGTGCTTTATAATCCCTGACAAGTACTATGGGCCCATCTATAAATCTATGTAAATTTGCTGTAATTTTTCATAGTTTAGTATTTGTAAGGTCTTCTTATAGCAACCCCTCTAAACAAATACAGGCAAATTTCAAGTTTTTTAAATGCAAAGAGAATTACATTAGATGTTAAGATTTATACTTTTCATTAAACTGTTTTACCAGAAGTTTATTAATATACAGGAGTTTAATTCTATGCTAGTTTATTCTTTTCTGAATATTGATGTATATTATTTTATAAGAATAAAGGAGTATCTAGGGCTTACTGTAAATATCTGCTGGCGAGGATACAGAAAAACCAGTTGCCAAATATGCAAACTATTCTTTTATAACTTGGAACAATTTTCTTGGTGAGGGAATGCTATAATCACACAATTTTTGCTCATACAGGTATCATTGTATGAACATTTCCCCATGAAGATGAAAAAGGAAAGGTACAATTTGTTGATAAGGTATCAGAAAATTATGTAATGCTGATCTTTGAAAACTAATGATGAAAATAAATGAATCATCAAAATGCAATTTTCATTTTTTTGAAAGATTACACTTTGCTTTAAAAAATTACATGGAAAGCAATATATATTTAAATTTTTCCAAGACATATTTTTTGTCATAAATTTTAATTTCAAAGATGTTTTGCTAGCATTTCATTCAGGGTACTATCTTGTAGATTTATAATCTACATTTTGTATTGACCTTTCTTTTGTAGTAGTAACCATTATATACGTGATAAAATTGTCTGCTTTTTTCTGTAGTTAATTGTAGTTATTACTGTATTTGATATCTTTCTACATACTGAAATTCTCTGAAACCCTTAGTCTTCATTTGATTGCTTTACATATATTGAAATACAGACAGTGATAAGGATTGTAAATAGCAATCCTGTTTCCTTAATATGAAGGCGTGGGGAATACTTAGGTTTGAATGTATGTGCAGTACATGACTGAACTTCAAAATGAAGTAAAATTCAAAGATCAACTTATTTCTAAGATCTGGATTTGTGTTGTTCAGAGGGAAGATTGTATTTTCCCTAATGCATTTTAAAGGGCATAAGAATTAAAGAAAGTTTATTTCCTTTTTTGGATTGTAAAGGAAAGTTTATCTTCAATAGACTCACCATATTTTTTTCACATGTTTTGGTAGCTTAGGTGGTTCTCCTGATTTGTAAATTTTAGCCTAAATAATCAGAAATGCTTATTATTTGCTAGTGAGAGCTAACTCTTGAAATCCAATTGTGAAAGTAGAAATGTTGGCTTTCCAGAATGAAAATTAGATCAGGAAATTGGACACTGGGTACATTATGTATCTCCAAGAGATCAGCTCAGTTACAACATTAATGAAAAGATTAATTCTTTTAGTCAATTGCACAGATTTTTCAGAATGTGACAGTGATCTCTGTAGACAAGATCCCCCAGGAACATCTGAGAATTTGTTACTAGTATGTGTCTACTTTTGTATCTATAACAATTGGGCATAGCACACTCATGGCATGAAAATAAAGAAAACATCAAATGGAACAAACTTCAGGGTAGGTAGGATATAAAAGGTATCTGTGATAAATGTGCATATTTTTCTTTGCTGAAAAGATTATTGTGAGTATGCTGGGGGATTTTTGTTTGTTTGTTTGTTTGTTTTTGTGGTTTTTCTTTTTTTTTTTTTTTTTTTTTTGTTCTGTTAGTTCAAGCTTTTGGTTTTTATAGGCAGCTAGTTAGGTTGGTTTGATGGTTGCTTTGGTTTGTTGCTGGGGTGGGTTTTTAAAATCTATTTGATGAGAGAAGTAATTTGAGTAGTTTCCTCAGCAGATGATGTCTTTCCACTATGAAAATGGTGACTTTAGATTAACAATTAAGGGAAAGAGTGACCCAGTCTGTGATAAGGAATTAGTGGAGAATTTTTTCTACAGAAAAAATGTGGAAGAAATAATCACTATTAAAATCAAATTTTCTGCGTACTCTCAGTCAGCCCAAGGTTCAGTTCACTGCCTGTTTTTATAAATGTGCAATTTATACAAAGGATTCTACCTGTTTTGAAGTTCTTCTTGAAAGTAGCAGTTACTGAAGATTTTAACATTTATAGGCAGAAGTTTATTATATGAATTGCTCTGAATTCTGCTTTCCCAGCAGCAGTTGCTTTTGTTGGCTGTGTAATGTGACACATGCATCTTAAGAAGAATTATTACGATGGATGTAATTTAGTCTATTTATTCATGGCAATTTACTGAACATTAATGTAACTCCATGGGGCCCTTAGCAACCAACAGAGAGCTGAAGTGTCCTGTTTGCTACTGGGAAAAAAGGAAATGAGACAGCAAACCCCTCTCAGTGTTGTAAACCAGGTGTACTCTCTTCTGTGTATCATAAGAATTCTCCAGGCAGGCAGCAGAAAGTAAAGTGGAATGTGGTTTCAGGGATAGGAACTGCTGTTTGTAGTTAGTTTATTTTATGACACACAAGTATGAATGTGCTCAAGGTATTAACAGAAAAATTGTATGTGTGAATCAGGTGAAAAAAATGCTAAGAAGTAGTATTTGAAAAATGTTGTGTTTGCCCCCAGTCAGCTTACCCTATTGCTTGAAAGCTCGCAATAGTAATGAAATGTGGAAAATAAGGCAATAAAAGCATCTGATTGTTGAAATTTTATTTTTCAAGGATACATGAATAATTTTGCTTCTCCCTTTTATAGTTTTTAAATGTATTAACTGCTAGATTGTTAGAGACGCTTGAAGCTAGAGAAATTAACATAACTAAAGTATTTCAGCTTTATTCTACTCTCTTCTTTTCATCATTTGCTTTGTTTTTCTTCTTATCTGAGTCAAATGTCTTTAAAATCCCACTTTCTTAGCTTAGGATATAGCAGCAAGATTTCACAGTTTTATTTTGATTTATTTTGGGGCTTTTTTTGTTTTTGAAGCCAAAGGTTTGTTTGATATTTCCTCTGTTAAGTATTAATTGGCCTGGTTGACTTGTATTTTTGCTGCAGCACATGAACATGTATATGAAGAAAAGTGTAAATATACAAATACTTACATGAATAAAAGTATGGTATTCAGTTGTGTCACCTGCACTGTTAATATTTTTCTTTTTTTATAATATGTGTTAAATTAGAATTTGTCTGCAATATTCTTTGTCAAAATTCGCTGATTATTTCCATTGAGGAAATATGGAATACACATGCCAGGATGAATCTAGTGACTGAATGGTCTGTAATCAGCAGCCACTGTTTCAATGAAATTCTATTTCTCTGATTTTTCAGCTGTCTTTGTCTTATGGAAGAAGGTCCTACAGCATGAGGCTAGTACTTATACCTATAGTTATTAATCATGTCAACTCAGTTGCCATTATTGTTATATCTAAAGCTTGTCACTAGGGGAAAAACCTTGCCCTGTGAACAGGAAGAATACAATTCCAGGGTTCATCCAGAAGAAAAAAACCCCACAATTTACTGTGTCTGTAAATGAAATGATCTGGGACTGTGGTCAAGGCTGATATAACAGGACTGACCAAACCAACAGGAGTCAATCAGTGCTCAAAACACATCACGCACAACTCTTCCTCAGGTGTGTAGCTGCCCATATTTCTGTATCATGACAAGTGTCAGTTGCCAACAACAGCTGAAATTTAACATATGATCATTCCTTACGTCCTCCCTGCTTCATGATCTCGATTCGCCTTATTTTCCCTTATTTTCATTCTGGAGAAACAAAGCTACCTTGCTGCAAGTTAGTGGAAGAAGGTTCCCCTTATCCACTTCTACTTTTTCCACACTCTGAACCTGTATTACACAAGGATTAAGTGATTGCCATGTGGCCCTAGTCAGATGAATAAAGCCCAGAAGACTCTTCCAAGCCACACATACCCATAATCCACTGTATCATCACTTAACGCACAGGACAAGACATTGCTCTGGTGCAATGCACATGCAGTTTTTGACAGATGCTGATCTAACAGCTGCACTTTTTGTAGAAGAATGTCTTCCTCTTGCAGTGACAATTTTGTGCCAAACTTTCTTCCTGGTCCTGTGAAGTTCAGCAAGATTCTTGCCCTAAGGCAGCATGTACCATCTCCTTCATTCTCTCCCATTTTCAGGAACCAAGAAGTTTCACTCACTGGAGTCTAATATCAGGCCTAATCCCACTACCAAGCTTGATTTTCCCTCATTTAGAATCTTCTGAATGAGCAGTGCCTCTCATGGAACATGATGAATCAGAACAGACAGCCTAGAATTTAGAATTCCCTTCTCAATATAATCTGACTAACGTAGTCAGTTCAGTGAGCAGTACTAGAGCAGTGGGTCAGGTTGTGTACCTCCATGTATCTAATTCAAAAGCTGTTGTGGATAGTTAATAGCCACCACGCCTCTCTATCTATACATTTTGCAACTTGAGGTTAATATTTAAACAGCTCTCACGTCAAAACTCTTTTACTTTTGCCCAGCTCTTTATAGGATGCCACAAGGACTCAATCCTTGGGCACAGGCTCTTTGACTCTAACAGGTCCCATAAATATGACATTTTGAGACACAGCATTCAGCCTGGAGAACTGAACTCTGCAGGACATACTGAATTGATATGGCATTATACTTCCTTCCTGTGCGCTGGATATTCCCTGACCTGGGTTAATCCTCAAACCTTTCTGTGGGGGGAGTAGGAAAGTGTTTTTAGGGCTGGCTATAGCTGCAAATATTGACAGTCATCAGAGGCATTTCACAAGAATTTACTTTTCTTTACAGAAGTGTTTCACTATCACCATTCATAGAAGCAGGAGTATCTGTCTATAAGGGCTGGAGCAGCACAGGCCAGGGATGGAAATTTCAAGCATGACCAAGAATTGGTGTTAAGATAGTAAAATTATGCATATTTCAGGCAAGGCTTGAAAATTCAGCCTAAGGGATGATAGCTACTTAATTATTTTATTTGGTTTTTAGGCTGCTTTTTAAATGCTATTTTATACTGACACCCTATGTTTTCTCTTTAGAACAGTATTTATAGGGTAACTTTAGATTTTAAGTATTAGGGGGGTTTTGTTTGGTTGGGTTTTATTTAATTCTTTGGAGCAAAAAACTACAAATTCATTTGAGTTGACATTTGAATTTTAGTTTAACTATAAATAATTATTTCACTTCCACAAATTTGTAAGGCTAACTGTAGGAAAATGTAGCATAGAGAGAGAAAATCCCACAGCCTTTTAATTTACTCATGAATTTTAATTTTTTGTGTCTTGATAATGAGTGGAAGAAAAGCACAGAGTTGGTTTCTAAATGGAATGTAACTGCATCTATTTTGGCTTTTGTGGTGGTTTGCGTTTGCCAATCTGAGTTTCCCGGCCAACGCAGCAATTTAAGTAGTGGGTTTAGTGCTGGCCAAACACCAGTGCACCCACTAGAAATTATTTACTCATTTCCTGCTGTGAGGTATGTATTAGGAAGAGGAGGGCAAAAAACCTTTCTTTAAAGAGTATAAAGAAAACTTTATTAACAGAACTAAAAGAAAAAATGATAAGAAAATCAGAATAAACCTTCAGAACACTTCTCCTCCCTTCACACCTTTTTGTTCCCAATGACAATTTAAAGAGGCAAAACTTGGAACTTTAAGTCAGTTTACTGCCTCTAAAATAATCCTTTTTCAGTCCACTTAGGGAGCGGAGTCTCTCCTGCCATACCATGGAGACCTCTCCACAAGAATCCGCTATGTCGTGGTTTCAATGTCACAGCAAATCAACTGCCCGGGAAAGGAAAACCTGTTTGCACTGTGAAGGTCCCTGCCATGCCTTGCAGCTTTCCCAAAGCTGCTCTCATGGGCCATGTCAACTTATGGGATACTATTTTAAGGATGAGTTGTTCTAGCAGAAAAACAAAACTTCTCTTATTTTATCTCTGGGAACAGAGGTTTTCTTTCTTCTCTCTCTGGGACAAAGTTTCCTATCTCTCTCAGCTCTCTCTGTTCAAGCTTCCCATTGGATTACAGCTTTACAGCCTCCACACGCTCCAGCAAGAGTGCCCTTTTCTCATGGGAATGATGCATTCCCCCATGTTTTCCATTAATTACATGGGAAAAACGAAGTCTGATATATCAAAAAATATATCTCCACCATAGCCTCACAGAAGAATTTCAGCCCAAGACTAAGACTCCTCAATCTCCTCCCATCTAGAATTTGACTCCTTTACTGACCTCAGCGTCCCATGTTGTCTTCCCTTTCCTTTTCCTGATTTGGGAGAGAATTAGTGTTCATAGGTTTGTTTGTTCTCAAGCTTTATTAACTGAAACAGCTTTCACAGAGTCCTGCACTGTTGAAAGGTTGATCTCGTCCAGGCTCCACAATTGAGGAATCGCTGTGTCTCTCGCTGCTAATTACATGGTCCCTGCCACCACCGCGTGAGTTTGCACTGGCTGCCCACACTACCCCTGCTCCTTTTCTTCATGTGGGACACCAGGAAAAAGAAACAAAACTGCTGCTGCTGCTTTTGTCCTTCTGTTCACAACATGGCTGGCTATAAGCAGCTAAGCAAGCAAAGTCCATTGCGAGTCATGCCGACATAGCCACGACCACACAGTCCTGGCCACATGGCTGCTTCTGGACCGAGCTGGCGGCGGCCACTCCTGGCCCCAGGGCCGTCCCCAGCACCGGCCGTGGGGCCACTACTGGTGCTGGTGCCGGAGAAGAACAAAGTTCATTTGTGAGCCATGCCAAGATAAGCCCCAGCTGTGCAGCGCTGCCCCGGCCGCACCGAGTCCAGCTGAGCAGTCTGGCCATGCGGCCACTCCCAGAGCCAGGACAGTCCCAGTGGCATGCTCCGGTGGCAGCTGAAATCCCAGCCAAGCAGCGCACTAACCCAGACCCAGCCCACCACCTCTCCAGAGGCCGGAAGTCAAGAGTTTTTCATGGACCACCTTCTCCTTAAATGTGTTTTCATAGAGCTCGTCTAAGCTCTAACACATTTTCATCTAGCTCTTCCAAGTGGTTTAACCAGGTGTCAATCTCCAAACTAGCTCGCTGATTGGTTAACTGGGTGTCAATCTTCCAAACTAGGCAGCTGATTGGGTCTTCAAAGCCAGCCACTTGATTGGCCCCAGCAGATCCCCACAGGGTACCACACCCCCAACTGATAACTGGTCTTCGTTGAACCGCAACAGTTTTGTTTTTTGTTTGTTTGCTAGTTTTTAATTTATTGCTTTATATGGACAGCAGAAAACATTTATCCTCAGATCATATATTTGTCTAATCTTCAAATGGCTACTAAGTGGAAGATCTTGTGAAAAAATTACGTGAAGAATGCTAATTAGTAATGAACTGGAGGAAAGGGAGTTTTGCACCTCCCAGGAAAAATAGGGAATTTTTGAGAGATGAAATGCAAACGAGTACTCTTAATATGATAAATGTATAATGAACTATGGCAGTAAACAATTTAATTAAAAATAGAAAAAGCATCTCCTCTAAGTAAGGAGAGGAAAAAGCGGAGGGAATGGATTTTTGTCATGACTGATTATCACTTTAATCCTCTGTGGGTCTGTAGAGATCAGGACCAGTTTTCATGAAGTGAAGATGCTTACATCCAAGTAGAAATCATCACTGATGCTTTTTCAGGAAGGGAAGAATCCTTCTATTCAAACTTCAGCTAAGATGTGGAATTTGTTTTGTCTGCTTAAGAATTTTATGAGCATTTTGAACAATGCTGTATGGTTTATATAATACAGATAGATTATATATGACATTTGTCTTAATTTGTGATTATGAGTAATTTGATGTAACTGCATTACTGAAGGGTTCTTATAATTCAATGATTTGATGATTTTAAAAAGCAGGACCTGGAGAAATAGAGTACATTTCCATTAGAGAACAAGCCAGAGATATACCATGACTGAAGAATTTAGTCACCTCTAGGTAACTGTGTGTGATCTTGAAGGATTCTGGTATACAGTATCATCAGGTAAATACTTCAGCTCCCAGGTCACAAAAAGAGAGTCCCAGCACCATACTCACAAGTACTAGGTTTAGAGGATTTGTTGTAAAACTTTTCAGAAATACAAGTCCTTCAAAGTTCCAGGGATTTGAAAAGCTTATAAGTTCCTTTGGCTTTATCGTCATTTATACTGCTGTGGATATCAATAGCATAATTTTAAAATACAAAAAAACCCACCGTTTGTGAAAGATCTATAATAAACACAGAATAAACATAATGAGAACAGAATATTTTGCTGAAGTAGCGCATTATGCTTGGTTTAAAGGAAAGCCATTAATGTTTTTGACCTCTTTCCCTGTGAAGTTTGGTAAGACTCAGACATAATTTTGAAGGCAATATTAGCTAGTGCTGCTGCAGACCTTTGATATTGTCAAGAGTGCCAGCCAATGGGAGACACATGCCAGAAATTGTTGTTGGGTAAGTAAACTGGTAATGGGTTAGAGAACTGTAAACCTAGAGCATGATGGCACAGAACAGACAGGGATTCCAAAATTGCTGTCAGAAGGACTACTCAGTCTCTGCGGGTGAAACAGCCCCTCTCTTCTTTAACAAGCCAATTCATCTACCATTCTATACTCATGAAAGTTCATAGCCTGTTTAAATGCTTCCATAAGCAACTATCTGGAAAGAGTAAATTGAAGATGCAGTCTGCAAATATGGAAAAAGTGTGAACTGTGTAGCTGTGATTCAATCTTAGTCCTTCAGAAATACTCAGAGTAGTTGGGCTGATGATAGAGACAAGAGTAACCTACCACAAACCAACCTTAAATTGAAGGGAAATGGTTGTTTACAATACAGAGAAAGTAATTTTCTCAGTTATATTCTTAAGGTGACATCTTTGGATGCTGTTTATATTTTCAAAAATTGTTTTTCAAACATTGTTTTTCAAAATATTAATTGAAATCAAGGCAACTCAAACGTCATTTGATCTACATTTTTCTACATTCCTGGTTCTGTTCTTAAACTTATTTTTATTAATGAATGGCAAGGACACAGAGGTAATAACAAAAATGAGAAAGGAGAGCAGTTGTCTTTCTCTTTTATTACTTACTGAATTGTAGGTTACTTATATACCAGTATGAAAAGCCAAAATATAACTAGCTTGATATAACCTTCATTCTCTCTATTTTCTGTGCATAGAATCCATGAAATCTCAGATCTCTTTTTATTAAAGATTCATATCTTTCTAACCTTGAACCAGAAATTGCTAAAACAGAGATTGACTTTTAGTGAAGTATAGATACCAGGCTTAGAATGCACCTGCATTGCTTTATAAATACATAAACAGGAACAGCAAGAAGCAGTGTTGGTACTTATTTAAGTTAAGCCAACTTTCAATTACTTAAGTGATTAGTTTAAACTTGGTTTTTGATCTGCAGATAAAACTCAAAGCCTTCAAAGAATTGCTATCCACTCACAAGACGTTTCTCATGGAAATCTTATGAGAAGAAACAGCACTCTGAAAACTTAGTCATATGAGTTCAGTGACTTCAAACTCCCAAATACTCTATGGGGGATATATTTCAATTGGAGATCTTACCTCTGCTTTTATTTCTTAAATGTCTTGATTTTTGACAGAAAATGTGTCACAGTCTAAGTCATTAGCTTTAAAGTTAGAGAATTTTGCAATTCCACCCACCATGGTTTCATTGTCAAAATCCTTTTTAAGAAAAAATTCCATAACTTCCATATTAGCAATCGTTTGCTTTCATTCTAAGTGAATTTTCCTTGCCAGCAATCTAGTGTGAAGGAAACAAAAAATAGTGACGTAGTTTTGTTCCGAATATGCATTTATTTTGAGATCCTATTAACTCTTTCCACTCCTAGGAACTAGATAAATTCCACACCTCCGGAGGAAAGGGGTTTATGAAGAAAATCTATGTGGTTGCAGTATGAAAGGCTTTGCCACTCTTGTCACAATAGTAATTTTCATTAGGGGTTTTCAGAGACAATTAAAACATTTTAATTAAAGCTTGTTTAAGATGGCCTTCTAAATATTTAGTAGCTAATAGAAAGACACTTGTTATCTCAGAGTATAACAGCAAGTAATACATGGATACTGGTGACATTAATTGCTTTATCACCATGATATAAAATATGTATTATTTATCAGTGACAATGCAGTCCCTCCATTAGAAACAATTATTATTATTTATTAACATGTTAATGCTGCAGCTTTTCTCTTGGTAACTATGCAGTAAACCAGTGAATCCATGTCCCCATTATACTCAAGTATATCAGTTAGCATGTACATATTTTTAAGTACTTTCAATGTTCTTTGTGAGAATGTTTTTATGGACAGCTTCTTGGGGTTTAAATAAATATTTTTACTTATATATATCAGCTATATCAGCACTTGAGAACTAATTTATATTCAGTTCTGTAGGTGATCTGAATTATTTTTGATTTTTTTAAATATTGATGCAGTACCACACCAACTATAATGTGTAATAGTGAAAGATATACTGATCTCTAGAGAGATTTTCAAATCAGGTTAATATGAATCTTGCTTTACTTGGATCTGTTTTCCACATTTAATAGGTAAGTGGAGAAATCTCCTATTCTGTGATATTAACAAAAACATTCCAAACAAGCAATATAGTTTTTCACTCTGCAAGATCATGGTCATTAGAAGGGTTTATTTATTGTTTTTCTCCATGGTAGAATGATACACTGCAAGTAAGTTGTCAGATCTCATGAAAGTGAATTCAGTGTGTTTAAATGCACACATATGTATTATCGTTACAATTCACAAAGTTTCTATTACTATATTATTTTGGTGAAAGTGCTAGAAAATCTATGAGGCTTTTGTTGCAGGTCACTGCACAGTAAAATAATGTTTTTGCATGAAATCATACACAAATATACATAAATCATGTTTCCTCTGCTCATCTAGGAGTGGACTTGGCAGTGTTAGGCTAACAGCTGGACTCAATGATCATAAAGGTATTTTTAGATCTAAACAATTCTATGATTCTGTGATACAGCAGTTGCTCAGAATTACAGATTAGTCAGCCATATAGCTGACATCATTAGGCATATTACAGTATAATGTAAAGAAAAGTACCTTCCTTTAAATAGCAATTTCTCTACTTAATTTCTTTAATAAATCAGCTCTACTTTTGGCACATTTTATATTAATGTAAAATAGTTTATATAAGAACAAGCACAGCAATGGACAAAAACACAGGTGGTATTTGGTACGATAGGGCTTTATTAAGTGAAATAAAGAATGTCATGGGCACTTTCAAGTTAAAATGTGTAATTTACTATATAATGCTATAAAGAATTAGTAACAAGACTTTATTCTACTACTGACTGAAGCAGGTAAATAATTACAATTTTGTAGATCTGCAAATAATAAAATATATTTGCATCTGAGCTGGCCTTTGTCACAGAATCCTGGAATAACAGAACAATTTAGGTTGAAAAAGACATATGTGATCATTAAGTCAAACCTTTGATTGGTCAGCTAGACCCTGTCAACTAGACCTTGGCACTAGGTGCCATAGCCAGTTGTTTCATGAGCACCTCTGGGGATGAACACCTCCCTGAGCAGCCCATTCCAATATCTGAAAATCTTGACAGGGAAAAAATTCTTCCTGACATCCAACCTGAACCTCCAACCTGGTGCAGCTTGAGGCCATTTCCACTTGTCCTGTTCCTGGCCATCTGGGAGAAAAGAAACAACCCCAACCCTGCTACTCCCTGCTTTCTGGTAGTTGTAGAGAGCAGCAAGGTGTCTCCCGAGTCGCCTTTTCTCCAGACTAAAGTCCAATTGCTTCATACAATTCAGTCCGCATACAACAAGGTCTCTCCTGAGTCTCCTTTTCTCCAGACTAAAGTCCAGTTGCCTTAGTCACTCCTCGTACAACTTACTCTCTAGATCCTTCACCAGCTCTGTTGCCCTTCTCTGAGCACCCTTCAGCGCTCTAATGTCTTTTTTGAAATGTAAGGCTCTGAACTGGACACGGCACTCAGAGGTGTGGCCTCACCAATGCTTAGCAAAAAGCAGCAATCACTTCCCTGGTCCTGGTGTCCATGATATTTTTGATACAGTATTTCTGCCATTTTTTATTTAATTCTGCTAGCTAGACTTGTGCAATGTTCCTAGGAAATGTTATATGTGAGCTCTAGCCATTAATGAATGTTCAGTAAAAATGGACTTTGTCCAATAGCAATCGATTTTGAAAATATAATCTTACTTCTCTTCATGGGAAGAACAGAATTGAGGAAACTTTGACTTTTATGTAACCATGAGGCATTGCAGCTATAGACCAGTCACTGAGAGTCCTTGCAGACCTGATTTGTATCACAGAGAAGCTACCCATGGTAAGAGGTACCGGCAGAAGGACCCAGCAGGGCTTGGACTCTCAGCATGACCCATGTCTATGGCAGATGGTGATGCACAAGTCTTTTGGATCTGCAGCCTGGCAGCCGGTCAGAGGGTTTGGATAGCAGCAGAACTCAGAAGCAGGAGAACATGAAGGACACATTGTTGAGGCACTTTGGATGAAATGAGATCTTTGTACTTCAAACTTGTTGAACTCTGGGCTCCTGCCTGCCCAGTGGTGTTGCAGAGTACAGTACCAAGTCATGGCTCCAGGCAAGAGGAGGGAGTCAGATGCTGCTGCAGTGCGTCTGGACTGGGCAGTGCAGGTTGGTGGAACAGCAGAGCCCCTGGGCATGGGGGAAGAGGGTGCAAGGAGGAGGAGACCAAGTCTAGGTACCAGATAATGAGTGATGGGATGATGAGATGTGCTAGAGCCTGCATGTGTACATGGTTATAAGAGCCCTGGAGGACCAGAGGATCAGAGCCTGTGGCTGTTGGAAGGCAGTGAGGCAGGGGCTGTCACAGCCTGTCTCCACCGCCAGCACAGGAGTGCTGAGGGTTGGCGCCTGACAACCACCCAGCAAGGAAGACAGACACCCTCACTATTGACATTATATATGTAGCTCTTTGTTGGTCTCAACAGACTGGAAATGTGTCTGGCATTTTTACCCAATATTAGTGATTTGAGTTCCTTCTCAAAGATTCAGCCTTTACTTCCCTAGATGCTCTTCCCGTGGATGCTGATGAGTGCACTTGTAGCCAGAAAATGCAGCTGCATGTACTGAAAATTTTGTCTAAAATCAAATTTAACACTTTCTAGTCACACTATCAGGAAACATGCAAAATGAATAATGAAAACAAACATTAGATAAAAGTTTATTCTGAATAAAAAATGCAGGTGATAGCTGCAGTTAAAGTTCACTTATCTGAGCTTAATTTTCAAAATTGGGAAATTTATCTCCCTGCTTTTTAAAGGTCACTATGCCTTTTTCTCATTAATAGCTCATCGCTGTGAATGCATTACTTTTGACAAAGTAGTGCTCCAAAATGAAGTAAATATTAATTTACCTCAAAATACAAATCTTGGGAGAAGTTTTAAGACTCTCTTATGTGCTCTGGAGGCATTGCTTTCTGGCATCACTTCCCTTCCAAAATGTAGAAAAATCATATTGCAGAGATTTTATTCAGAGTTATTCTGGGTAACATTGTTAAAAAGCAAATTCTTTCTCATTTCCTCTGAAAATATCTAAAATGGTTTATCTTCAATAACACCTGACAAAATAAACTACCGCATCAACAAATATCTAAGCCAATTACAATAGGTTGTGAGAGAGTGGACATTTATTCCTTTTTCATATAATTGATACGAGAACACATATTGTTGAAAACTGACAGTACATGTTAATAACATTGGAATGCAGGTGCTGTTTGCTGGTGAATAACACCAGCATGTATGTAAATGTTAATAATAATTTGGATTATATTTTTTGCTATTTAAAATGATAATATAGAATAGGTAGGATGGAATATTTTATTCAAACCAATATTATGTAGTTCTATTAAACCTATATCAAATATGTTTTGGGATTTCTATATGGTTTATTATCTATTTTAGAAGAATTTTTATTTACATGAAACACATAGATAACAGGAATTTTCCTCTTAGAAGCTTTTTATGCTGGCTGGTTTCCAAACCCCCACCCAGCTTTTCTCTCCCTTCCTCTCCTCAGCAGGACGGGGGTAGGAAAAAGCTTTGACAAGTCAAAGTAATGAGAGAGAGATCTTTTACCAGTTGCTGTGACAGGGATAACAAACTGAACTTGGGACAATTAATTTGATTTATTATAAACTAAAATTCGAATCAGGTGAAAAGGATCAAAACCAAAACCTGTAATATCTCCCTCTCACCCCCTACTTCTTCACAGGCTCAGTTTCACTATTTTTCATTCCCAGTTTCTCCATCTTCTCTCCTCCAAGCAGGACAGGGGGAAATGGAGATTGTGGCCTGTTTATAGCACTTCCTCTCTGTTGATGCTTCCTTCTTATACTTTTCCCCTGCTTCAGCAGGTGCTTTCCACAGACCTTAGGAAATATCCACCTGGTCGGACATGAAGTACTTCAGAGGCTGCAGTGTGGGTACCTGCTCCAGGGTCTGAAGCTCTTCCTCACCTGCTTTATCTCGCTTTGGTGTTTCAGGGTCCTTTCTCAGATTTTTTTTCTACATTCCTCACACTGAGGGGCAGGCATTTGCTGCTTTTTCATACAGACACTCAAGCTTGCCTGAGGGTCCCAGCTGAGACTGGCAGTGCCGCTTCTGGAGCCAGCTGCAGCCGTCTGTGTATCAGACACTGAGCAGCGCCAGTCACTCCTCACAGACACCATCCCTGCAGTCCTCCCACCCCACTGCCAACATCTTGGCAGTTGAACCCAATACAACTTCTCTGTTTTGTCTTATGCCCTTCTTCATATTTTATGGTAAAGTATCAAAGTGAGTGTTGAATTATGAAAGATGTACATTCTACATTTCTCAACTCAATGCAAACCAAGTTTGTCTCTCCTCATATCACATGCAACATATAATTTTAACTTAGTGTGGAAAAAATATCTAGGTCTGAACAGCATATGAGTTTTCTCTTATCCAATTCACAGTTCAGCATCAATCATGGGTAATTTTAAAATTTTGAATATGCAAGTAATTGGTGTTTCATCTTCCTCTTTATATGCTTCTTTGCAACATGTTAGAACCAGTAGGGGGAAAATACTGTTGGAGGTGGGAGAGTTACATTGAGGGAGGAGAGAAATGGGAAAGACATATTTACTGATGTCCACTGTTCACGGTCTTTCTCTACATCAGAAGAAATATTATATCAGTGCTTTTGAGACCAAATATTTATGGCTAAGACTGGAGAACACCAAATTTAAGCGCAGCTCAATGTACCATCATGCACTGTTTTAAAAATGAACAGACTTCAATTACAGTAAAGTTTTAGTACTGTATCACATAGAGAAAGGTAAGGAGGAATAAGAGCTCTCTTCTTTTTTAATTTGAATAAAAATATCTTCTTTGAATAAAAATATCAGTCTGACAGGGAAACATAAACTGAACTCCAGAAATTCTACTGCTGTAAGAGAAGCAGGTAAAATCAATAAAGTACAGCTGGGAGGATAGAATTTTACCTTTTCTCAGTATTAGAAAGAAGAATAAAACCAAATACATTAAGAAAATATTTAAACATCAGTAGAAAGGAAACAATTAAATTACATACCTTACTTCTTTTTTAAGTATTTACTGGGATTATGAAACTTTGATATTGACATATTCCAGTGTTTAGAAATTTTTAATCAGGATTAGATTTTTTGGGGTGTGTTTATAATTTTAAATTATAATCTAAATGTGCTCTGTTTTGATTTTAAAGATTTTCCCAGATTTTGTCTTCTTTTTGGTTCATAACTCTTCCTGTATTACTGTTACTTTAATTTTATACTCTTAACAATTTTCTGCTTAGAAAATAAGAGTAGAAAATATGATAAAGAAATATTTCTGAGAAATCAGGAACAAACATGGAATTGAGTTATGCATTAAAGTTAATCTTAAGTGCTAATTGTATTTAAAATATGCAATACATAGACAGTATGACCAGTTTAAAGAATTCATCATCATGAATTTCAGTACTTCCCATGCAATGCAGATTGGATATTTAAGTTGTAAAGTCTCGTTGTATTTCTATTGCTTTCAAAAACCACTTTACATTTAATTTCAGTTTCTCAAACAGTTACTTCACCTCTGACATTTCAAGAAAGGACATGAAAGCAGGACTTTACGATAGCGTCCATTGTTCTTGAAGGTCAACATTTTCTTTGAGCAGTGAAAACGAGGTGGAAAGTGATCATTATGGTCTTTACTCTGCCTAAAGAATTCTTTGATTTTGTTCAACATTTGCCATTTTCCAAACACTCAGATCAGAAGGGTACATAAGGATCTGCCATTCTAGACAGTTCCTCTGTGTTAGCAACAGGTAATTTTACAGCTGTCACGTATAAGAGCATCAATTTAATCTGTGTAGCTAAGATAGCAATTGCTTGCTACCTATGCCTTTAATTGTTTGCACACCCAGTTTCACAAAACCTATTTAATCAGACACAGATATATATTCATTCTGGAAGTATTTCAATGAGGCACTATCTTTTCTGATATTTAATTCACAGCACTGTGGTCTGGTCACCCTTTCATAAATAGCCACTCTGTTAGCTTGTCCTCTTTACATTTCCAGTTTTGCTAATGCTGAAGGTTTTGTCTGCTGTGATCGTTTATGAGATGCAGAATCTAAGATGCTTTTTGTATCTTCCTGCACATATATAAATCTCTACCTGTTCAACTGCCTTCAGAATTACAATATTGCAGACTAGCCCTCGATTATACTTCAAATATTTTAGTCACTAAACTTTACAGAAGCTGGGTCTTATTAATTAAGTGTGACATTATAAAATCATACAATACTGAATAATCACAATTAAATTGTGACTAAAAAATTACTACAAATTTTATGTATGAAAAGAATTCAGATAAATAGAAATATGGATAAAAAGGTAATGAGAGAATAATCCTTACTAAATTGTCAGTGTCATTTCCATAGGTGAAACTGAGTTAAAGAAAAAAATATGACACCTTTTGCTTAAAGTGGCATCGTTTTTTCACTGAAATCTAAGAACTGTGAACACTGTTTATACCATTTATAAGATATATTTGTTAATTATTTTTCTATTTAATTTCTATTTCATAGGTTTGTGTTAACAATATGGAAGCAATGATTATACAAAGTAGTGTATAAGTTTAATTCTATAAATGCTGTGTCAAAACACATAATATCACTGCCATAATAACAATAAACAAGAAATCTGCAAGGCTTAAAGATGCAGAATATTACATTAGAGTGGTAAAAGAAGTGGAAAAATGTGCAATGATTTGATTCAGAGTGAATATTTTTATATTCAGATTAATATTCCTGACTGTAAAACACTGTCATGGGCTATAAATACAAGGAATTGAAGTATTGTTGTTCATTTTCTTACAGCACACCGAGCCATGGATCAATACCTATCTATTTATAGCCATTTGTATAGTATTCCAATTTGACCTAAAAATATAACTTAATCTAAAATTGTTTTGTAAAGTATATTTAGATTTGCTATCCTATACAGATCTTGTTGCTATATATAGTTGAAAATTTATTTGTTGAGAGAGAGAAAATAAAATCTTAAAATTCAACATGTGTATTTGTGCTGTAAAAACTACAAAATCTCTTACTGACCAGTATAAAGAAAGCAAATTTTTTTTTTTCTTTCCTTACTTAGGAATTAGAGTTTATGTTTTTTACTTTATTTCTAATGCAGATCTCAAAAAGTTTTACCATATGTGTTTTTTCTGAGATTGATTCCAAGTTTTTTTCATCGTTGGTTCAAGTAAATATGAAATAAGTCTGAGAATAGCACAAAAAATCTTTGAAGTTTGTGTGCTGATGAAGAAAAGACTGATTTACAGATGATCTATTTTCTAGACATGGTACTGAATACAGTAGTGAATTTGAAAATTTTTTACTTATCAATCTGATCGTGTACCTCACAGAGAGGTCAATTAAAAAAGTAGACAAGTGGTCTAACCAGTGTGCAGATTCTGGCAGTCAAAAAATTATTTGATTGCCTAAATTGTAAATTGCATTGTCCAAAATATTTATAAATCCTGTAAATTTATTAAAGAAGTTAAATTTTTGTATGTTTTCATTTGGGAAAGTGAACTCAATATGGGAAATAAAGATTGAATTTGTCCTCATTCAAGATGAATAATTAGCAAATTCCAGTAAGTACAAGGCAAAGAAAAATTCACATTGAATCTAAAATCTGATGAATCTAACACAAGAGCCCACTAAATTAACCTTGGAATTGGACTACAGACTGTGGACTTGTAATTGGACTTCAGTATACAGAAGATTGTACTATTTTAAAATTGATTAGGAGGGGTTGAGAGAGAACTAAAATGTTTTCATACTACCACCTCTGAGGCTGATATCCTAAGAAAGATATTACAGTTGAAGACCACTCTAGATGCACTGAAATATAAATTATCTTACACAGGATGAAACACGGCAAAATAGATAAGTTTAAAACTGTAACTTACACCAAACATGGAAATTTAATTTATTATTAATTTATACATAACTTTCAGACTAACTTTTGGAGGAATTTTAGTTGCTGTACATAAGGTTCTCTAAAATAGTCTTCTGACTGCTCAGTGTACATAATATTTGAGATGTTTGACTGTTGTGAATAATGTCTATGTGTACAAGTAAACCTATTGCAATTTATAGTAAAATTTAGCTAACTACAAGGGCAATAAAAATCTAGTGCAGTTATGCATATAAATTAGATGTTTTGCATCTCCAATTTATTAAATTGCAATATTTTAATTACTTGTACAATAAATTGCATAATTATGAAATGAGAACCAGGAGTAATTATGTTAATTGTTGCTTGCCATTGTATATCAAAAAGGAGAAAGTGTTTTCTTGACAAAGCCATTTTACAGAAGTGCTATTTTGTATGGAGGTGCTAGAAAAGACTCATAATTAAAGTAGTGTCAAGATTTATATTTATAAGGCTTTATTTAGCTATGACTGAATTCAACAATTCTTTCTATTGTTTTAGATGTCTCTTGGAGCAGATCCCAAATAAGATTAGGACATATTAAAATTCTTAAAAATTAATTAGACTGTTCTCTCTTCTCCTCTCCTCTCCCTTGTGTTCTTTCTCCTACAGAATGCAGGTCCATCAAATCACCAACAAAAAAATTAGTAAATGGGTAACCATTTTACTATCTAAGGTCAGAAATAAAGTCCCATTAAGGAAACCTAGTAGTAGTTCTAGTTAGAAGTTGCTTATCATTGTGTAATACCTTAGCATCCTATCAGAAAAAGTCTTCTAGTAATAATTAAGTCAGATGTTTGTGGTTTTTGGTTTAGTTTCACATATTCCATGTTTCATGGATTTAGGGAAATAGCTGCAAAATCCTAACTGCCATCTATCCAATACTGAGACTTAAAACTTGTGTTTTGAATTATCATTATCTTTGCTTTCAGGAAAATGTGAGATTACCTTATGAAGATTTTAAGGCAGATTCCCTTCTGGGCCTTACCCAGCCTCTTTGGTTGGAGAGGCAATAAAATTAGGACAATCTTTCAATGTAGGTCCTTTATTTCAAGCACTTCTTGGTGAAACCTTATGAACATGTCACATTTGAATAAGTCATGGAAAAATAAATCATGAAACTGAATAGGGCCCAGATATAGAACACAGTAAGTGCATTTCGCTTGTGGTAGGTGAAGTTTATGCACTCAAACCTACCTGGCCCTTCAAGTACCAACTTCAGGAGATGAGTTGTGCACAGAATTCTTCCTGATTACAAGTATAATGAGGAAAATCCAGAGCACAGTAAGAGAAGACTTGACTGCCTTTCTTCTGACAACACCCCTCCTCTCCAAATCCTGTTTTGCTGAAGTACTTGCAATTGCCTAGCTACTGGAGAAATTATCCTGTACAATTCACAATGGTTGATGTAAAGCACCTGTGCAAATATAGGGCTTGCTGCAAACTTCTCTTCGTCTCTAGGAGTTGTTAGTGCTTCAGCTGAGGCATGGAAAACACTGTTTTACTAATGATTTTTGGAAATTTTTTATTAGAGATGCTGATTTAAGCCAACATCTTTCAACAGGCAAGATTACCATCATGATGCCCATTCTAACCTTATAAGAAGAAATGGCATTCCAACATAGACTCAGAGAATCATTTAGATTGGAAAAGATGGTTGGAGTCCAACCATTCTGCAATAGATCTGGTAAAATAGAATATAATTGATAAAGATTGCCAGATGTCAGCTAAAAGAGCCATATTGAATTTGCCTCTTCTCAAGGTGTTTTTTTTTTTCTTTCTGTGGTGGATTTCACTGACCTGTGTTATTTGTAGGCTGTTTTTAAGCTGTCTTCATAATTTTGTTAAAGGTTTCATTCTGATAGTAATCTTTTTCCTTTTTTTTTTTTTTTTTTTTTACTTTAGGAAAGTTTCCTAATTTTTTATCCCTTGAGAATTGAATTTTAAAATCACACCTTGCTGGAAGTCTGTGAAGATCTATCTCTCCCTAGTGGTCCATTGCTAGCAATGGTAAAAGGCTTAACATCTCATGCTCAGAAAGAAGTCTCTTCCTGAGTGCAAAGTGTTTTGTTTCAATGTTTAATATATTAGCTTAAGCAGTAGCTACTTCAAATCCACTGAAATATGCCAGTAAAAGAAGTAATTATACATAAAAGAGCATGTGTGATCTCATAGAAACTAGTATCCCAGTGGGCTTAGTTACATATATTCGAAAGGCTTTGTATTCAAAATCCTCATAAGGCATATATGTAAAGGTAAAGAGGTTTTAAGGACTGCAGAGAGAGTGATAAGGGAATTACTAATAATGCATGTTCACAGAAGCAAAAATCCTTCATATAGAGCCTGACAGAAAATCAGATTTCTCTCTTCTCCAGCTTCAGCTAGGAAAGTTTTATCAGTATAATGGTGTTTCTGGGAGGACATTTTTGGTTTTTTCTTCTCTGACAGGAATTTGCAGAAGCAAAGGTCTAGTGTCCTTGGCTAATACATATTCTTGATAAACATTATATCATAATATATTAAAGCCCATGCCATATTCCTTAATCTGTTTGGTCTTCCTTAACAAAAACAAATCACTAGGCAGTCAGAAGTAGTGGCTAATGAAATCTAGCTCATTTTAGCAAGATTGTTTGGTGTTTGCCTTTTTTTTTTGTTTGTTTAAAGAATGGATATGAAATATTAGTCTAATTTTAATTGGGAAGGAGATTGCTGCAGGTTACAAGACTGAAGGTCTTAAAAACTATTAAAAGCTGTAAAAGTATAAATTATTTTAACAATAATTGCAAATCCCACTTCAATATGAAAAATAAAGTGTCACTAAGCAGTCTGCTAGAAGATAGAGCAAATGATAATTTTAGGTCTGAGTTTGTACAGCTATCATAAAATTCACAGAGAAAATCAACGATAAAAAGGGAGAAAAAACCCAAAATGAGGCACTGTTTTTCTGATAAGCTGTTCTTTATTGAACATATGTTGTAACACTTAATTTGATACTCTGGTGTGATCTTCTTATCTAGTAAGATTTAGGGAATTTCTGGTGGGCAGAGAGATCAAATGTGACAATTCCTTATAATAAAATCAAAACCAAATGTGAGGACTTCATAATTTTAAATTATTTTGTAAGTGAGTTCTATAATGCAGCTTCCTATTACTCTAACATACAATTCTTCATCTCTTAGCCCTGCTTGTTTTTTTAGATATATGTGTTAGTGAAATTTTCTTAGTTTATGTGGAATTTCCTATAAAGATATTGCTTATAATATTCAAGATTATGTTATTGTTATGTATTTTCTGACTAAACTCAAAAGTAAAGCGAAATGTGGACTCTGTGACAGACATATTAATGTAATTCGAAGTTAGATTTTGAAATTATTATGGTAGCTATCAGTTGTTATTTTAAATAGTTCACCATGCTGCATAATTTGACAGTATCAGACATGGCTCTCTTATTGTCTTCTCCTGTTCTACCAGGACTAGAGCAGTGATTGTCCATCTGTACTGGACATTGGTGAGGCCACACCAAAAGTACTGTGTTCAGTTCTCAGTCCTCACAACAGAAAGACATTGAGGTGCCAGCGTGTGTCCACAGGAAAACAGAGTTGGGGAAGAGTCTAGAGAGTACATTCTGTGAGGAACAACTGAGGGAGCTGGGGCTATTTAGGCTGAAGAAAAAGATGTTTAGGGGACACCTAATTGTTCTCTACAACTACATGAAGTAATGCTATAACAAGTTGGGGGTTGGCCAATTCTACCAGTGACAAGGTGAGAGGAAATGTCTCTTCTCTCAAGAGGAGGGAGGAAATATCTCTCCTCTCAGGTTGCACCAGGGAGGATTCAGGTTTAACATCAGGAAAATTTCTTCACTGGAAGGTTTTCAGATATTAGAATGGGCTGCCCAGGGAAGTGATGGAATCACCTCACCTGAAAGCGATCAAAATGACCCGTGCCAGTGGATTGAAGCAGAGTGTCTGAAAAGTTGCTTTGCAGAATAGGAGGTAGGAGTGTTTGTCAACAGCCAGCTCAACACGAGCCAGCAGTGGCCAAGAAGGTCAACAGTATCCTGGCTTATGGCCAGCGGGACAAGGGGCAGGGATCATCCCTCTGTGCTTGGCACTTGTGAGGCTGCACTTTGAAGGTTTTCATTCCTCACTACAAAAACATTGACGTGTTGGGCAATGGACCTGGTGAAGAGTATGAAGCACAAATGTTATGGGCATCACCTGAGGGAGGTGATGGACTAGGCTGGAGAAAAGCAGGATCATGGGAGACCTTATTGCTCTCTACAACCTGAAAGGAGGTCACAGATGGATGGGATTCTGTCTCTTCGCCTAGGTAACAAGCGACAGGCAAGAGGAATTGACATTGGGTTGCACCAGGAGAAGTCTAGATTTGATATTTGGAAAAAAGTTTTCACTGAAAGGGTCCATAGGCATTGAAAGAATGTGCTCAAGGAAGTAGCTGAGTCACCATTCCCGCACATATTTGAAAGAAGTGTAGATGGGACATGTTTAGATGGGACATGCATCAGGGTTTACTGATGAACACGTGCCCTAGTTGAAGAGAGGTGGAGGATCTTAGCACCCTGCGGGCATGGCTAGGCTGTTATTTTACACCCCACCCATCATTGTGGGATGTGTGGATCCTGGAGGAAAAGCTGAGCGCCCCGCAAGGAGTGCACCATTTTGCCTCTCAACACCTTCCTTCCAGAGAGACTGGTAGGAAGGTGTTGGCACCAGACCTGTGGACTCTGTCCTCTGCACTGCCATCCACTTTCCCCCTGCATTCCTCTGGGACGCTTCTGCAGGATTGTATGCAGAGAGAGAGAGGCAGCAGCATGGCTCTGGGACACGGTGCTGAACAGAAAGCAGCAAAATGCATCTGAGCAAGGCTGGGGTGACAGGGAGTTAACATTCGATGGGACAGCTTTTTCCCCCAGCACAGCAGAGAGATCAAAGGTGTCAGTGCCAACACGAGCCAAAAGGGAGGATGGTGGACCAGTGCAAAAGGCGGAAGCAACCCATGGGAACCAACATCCAGCATGGCAGAGCAGCAGTAACAATGATGCAGGCACCTGCATGGAACTGTGCTCAGCAAAGGGGCAATGCCACCCTACTCAGACAACCCGCCTGTCGGGGGGGAGGAGCATTGTTTGTCATTGCTTTTGCTTGTGTAAAACAAGCAAATATATGTCCCTTTTCTTAGTTTCTTGCACCCTTATGTAGCTTTACCAAAATAATAGGAAAAACAAATGGGATGGATAGGATGCATCAGGATGTACAGCACTCCTTTGGCACATTTAAGTGTCCAGACCTGGAAGGATGATACCCAAGTATCCTCAGTTTCCTGTCAGACCTCGAAAGCTGTAGGCAAATTAAAATACTGATCTTAAAATACAAATTTTGTTACTGCCTTGAAATCTTTCACACATAATTGGGGACATTTTCATTTCAAAGTCATGCAGAAATTTCCCCAATCGTACTATTCAAACAAACACACACCACAGATTTTTTTTCTTTTATGTGCCATAGAAGAAAAGCCACATCTTCACCTATTTTAAAAACCTATTTTTTTAAACTTACCAGTTACATGGTAGTTTTAAAGAGTAGATGAAACACTTGCCATGCCTTTGAACCCTTTTTGATTCTCAGTGAAAATATGTTTCTTCTAAATCCTCTTTAAAGTCTAATATTTATTGACAATATTATGTACTACTAATTAACAATTTTACATTAATTATAGTAAGATTTTTTTATGTTTAATTACTACATTTCCCTAAATTTAAATTTATTATGAGCTAACTCAAATGATAGTTGAAACTTTAACGACTAATGAATATTTTATGTATTAGAAATAATTACCATGAATATAATTTAGAAATCTTCGTCTTCATTAATATCTTACAGAGAATCTTTCCAGAAACTTTTTACAATGTCGAAGTGAATTACTAGCATAAAGATGCATTTTTGAAGGCAGAAATATTCTAGAAAATTTAACAAAAATGATCAAACATTATGTTATTTCTTCTTAATAGCTAGCTACGTTATTTGAAGCCTATCCAGGGTTCAAATATATTTTTTCTTGAAAGTTCACTTAGTTCTCAGGAAAGTGAGAATACAGTAATCTTGCACTTTTACTACTATAAAACTAACTTAATGCACTTGCAAAATGCAAAACAAGACATTTAAATAAGGACAAAGACTCTGAGTCTATAATATCTCTCATATTTAGATGAGCTTTTTTCTTGTCAAACACCCTAGTGTTTGCCCTATGCTCTCTACCCAGCCAAAAAATAATTCTTGAAAGATCAGTCACTATTTCCAGGATGGATTAATGAAAGAGATCAACTCATCATTACTGTTGTACTGGGCTTGCATGGCCAAGTTTTGGTAGTGGTGGCTACAGGAGTGGCTTCTGTGAGAAGCTGCTGGAAGCTTCCTCCATGTCCAGCAGAGCCAATCCTGGCAGTTCCAAAGATGGATGTGCCACTGGTCACTGGTGGGCCAGTTAGAAGTGGTGATAATGCCTCTGAAACAGCATTTTTAAGAGAAAAAACAAGTTATTGCACAGTTGTATTTGAAGCCAGAGAAGAGCACAGTGAGAACATGTGAGAGGAACAACTCTACAGACAAGGCCCATGGAGAAGGAGAGGTAGGAGGGGCTCCAGGCACTGGAGCTGAGATTCCCCTGCAGACCCTGGGGAAGCAGCTGTGCTCCTGCAGCCCATGGAGGTCTGCAGGCATGCTGAGATCCAACCACAGCCCACGGAGGAGCACAAGCCAGAGCGGATGGATGCCTGAGAGGAGACTGAGAAGGTCCATGGAGAAAGGAGCCCATGCTGGAACAGCTTTCCCTGCCCACCATAGATGAGTAACCAACAGTACAGGATTTTGGGAAGAGCTGTTGCTATGGGACGGACTTGCGCTGCAGCAGTTCACAGCAAACTGTTGCTCATGAGGTGAATTCATGTCAGACAAGTTCACAAAGGACCCTCTCCTGTGGGAGGGACACACACTGCAAGAGGAGAAGGACTCCCCTGTCTGTGAAGTGGTAGAAGCAAATGGCAACAAGCCCCATTCTGTGTCTTCCTGCTCAGCTAGGGGAGAAGGTAGAGCTGGGAAGGAGAGACAGTGGGGTGTAAGGTGTTTTGAAGGTGTCATTTTACTTCTCATTATCCTGCTCTAATTTTGTTAGCAATAAATTCATTTCATATCCCTAATTTGAGCCTGTTTTGTCCATGATGTTATTTGGTGAGTGATCTCTCCCAGCCATTATCTCAACCAATGAACTCTTTTGTTGTATTTTTTCTCCCCTTACAACTGCAGAGGAGAGGGATAAAGATGTTTTGGTGGGTGCCTGGCATCCAGCCAGCACCAACATACTACATATTTTGGAAAGATAATTACACCTATTATTATAGCACCTCTGAAAGACACGACCTAGATTAGAATTCAATAGAAAAGTCCAAAATAGTCTATTCACAGCAGCAAAGAGTGCTACAATACAGCAGAACAAATATAAGGACTTTCAGCTGAGCCACGTGTTGCTCAGGCATAAGAGCATCAGTTACACAAGTATTTTAATCTAATCACATTTTTCAAAGGAAACTTGTTATATGGATATAAATTTTCAGTTATGGATAATTCTACAACTGTCAATAAATGTAAAAGATAAAAATTGGAAAAATGTTGAAAGGACATATCATCACTATATATCTTCAACATGGTCAAAAGCCATATTTTGTGAAAAGTTTAGTTTCTAAAATTACTATAATGATAGGAAAATGATGGAGGCCAATAACAAGAAACTTCATGAAAGTGAGGCACAAAATTATTGAGATAACATTTGGATGCACTCTTTACAAAAAAGAAAAGAAGAATGCAGTCAGAGCATATCTTTTGAAATAAAATTGATATTGATGATTCTCCTAATTTCATTGAAAATTCTTTAAAAATCCTTTAACTGGCCAAAATGCAAAACATACACAACCTGATTTCTTGTCACCAGACATGCGGGGTATTTAGGATTTTTGTCTTTTCTTTTTTTTCAGGAATCTGTGGGACAGTCTTCTTAGAATTTTGGTAGTAGTTCTATCAGGAAATGTGAGTGAAATGGTAAATTGTGGGACACTTAATACTCATGCAGAAGTACTACTGAGGAAAAGACTATGAAAAACCTTCTAATTCTAAAATTCTAGACTTGCTGTTGAAGCAAAGAATAATTCACAAGGTATGATGAAGTACTAATAAAATGATAAATTACATAAAATTATTAAATTTTTCTATGGTAGTGAAAACAGAAACTACCAAAAACACATATTTAATGTACACCAGGAATATACCAAATTTCAAGGAAAATTGGAGTTTATGTCTAAATACTAATAAACCAATGTCCTGTATGATTCCATACATTATAAAATAAGAAAGCAATTTTGACGAATAGTGAGTTGTATCAAATTTCTGCGGGATATTTTAGGACCACCCAGAAGCCTACTCACAGAAAAAAAATAGCAAATGTATAAGATACTTACATACTATGTAAATTGGCAGCTAAGAGAACATCATAGATGAAAAGAAAATCAACTGTAAAATATATTTGATTAGGAAAAAAAAGCCAAACATACTGGCTATCAGGCTCTGTCCTTCCACACCTGCAGCTCAGAGTAGTATGTTGGAAATACTTTCCCCTCCAACACGTGGGATGTTGAAAAGGATCAGAAATGGGATGCTCGTATGATTCAAAGGGGAAATACTGCACAACTAGCACTTAGAAGAGATGTTGAGTTTGGCATTCATTCAACAGCCTCCAGGCTTTATTTATAATGCAAAAGATATTTTAGGAATGTTCTTCTCTCTACTCAGCATGTTATCCCCCTATCTCCCAAGGTTATTCTTCACCACACAAGATTTTCTCATCGTCCAGCTCAAGATTTAGCTAATGTTTGCCCTTCCTGCCATTTCCACCTTTTATTCATAGTCGTGGAAATGCATGCCCTTGCCTGGGTAATACTTATCACTTTCTCTTATCCTTTCTCTCTGATAGTCAACTCTGTCCACCTAGAATGAGAGAAATATATAAATATTTTTCCTACCTATAAAGTCAAAATTCAATTAATTTATGCCAAGCCAGTATGAAGACACTTGGGGATTTTTATAATATTTATGCAAACATTTTTCAGATATCCTAACTTAAATTATAAATCTTTTATGAAAAGTCTGACATTGTTTTGTAAACTGTTGTCTGCTCCTGTAGTACTGCAATCCTGAATCTTGCGAAAAGCTGTATGCTACATAGAACTCTAAAGGTAAAAATTGATACTTTGACTATTTTGTGACTTCATGTATTCATCAAGTACAATAACTTTTTGCTGTCTCTTCCTTTTCCAAAGATTTCACTGTTTTGCCACTATAGAAGTACCTGATCGACAAGAGGCAAAACAATGGTATTCAAGATGTTCAAGAACAAAGATTCTTCACACCTGCACTTATCAAAACACAACAACTGAAAAAAGGGTTTCAGAAATTTCCCCCATAGTGTTTTTCAAAAATAAGATTAAACCATCAGTTATTCCAAAATAATCCTATAAATAGGTTAGGTGTTCAGTGTGATTTTATTTCAAAGGTAGTAATTTCCTGTAGTATTTTTGATGTGAGAAGATTGATTTAAAAGAATTGATTTTCTGACACTTTTTATAATGACAAAGGATAAAGCATTTTATTTCTGCACTGTACATCTGATATTATGACTCCTGTGTTGGTCTGTTCATTAAAAAACAAAACAACATGTTAAATGTAAAAAGAGATGGACTTTTATTTTTGTTGACAAAACTTAGAGAAGTTATTTAATGCTTGGTTTACTGTAATATCTGTACTTTCCAGTGAACCAAGCATTAAATAACTTCGAGTGGTTTGAGATAGAAAGGATCATCATGGATCATCTAATTGCAACTCCCCTGTCATGGTCACATTTTGCACTAGATATGTTTGTCCCAAACTCCTTCCAACCTGACTTTGAAAGGGTGTGCAACACTTTCAATGATGCAATATGCATAATGTCTCTGGGCAGCTTGCTCCAGTGCCTCACTATCCAATAGAATTTTTTCTATTTATTTCTATATTTATTCTATATATTTCTCTTTTCTAATAATAGAAAACATCTTCCTTATGAGCAACCTAAACCTAAATCCATTGTCTTATCACTGGCAAGGAGTATTCTGGTTCTGATGTTTCTTGTAAAGAGTATTAATCTTTTTTCCAAGATCCCTTACCTATTGCAACACTGCATTAAATTCTACTTTTCTTCAGGTTGAACAATCCCAACTCTCTCAGCTTGTCTTTGCAGAAGAGCTGTTGTAAGCCTGTGATCATTTTTGTAGTCCTCCTCTGGACTGACTTAAACAGGTTCATGGTTTTCTTGTGCTGGAGAACTCAGATCTGGATGTCAGACTTCATGTGGGATCTCACAAGAATGGAGTAGAGAGGCAAAACCACCTCTCTCACTATGCTGCTCACATTTCTTTTGACGCAGGTCTCATGCCCAATTTTTCACCCACTAGTATCCCCAAGTTTTTGTCTGCAGGGCTGTTCTCAATAAAGTCATTCCTCAGTTTATATTGATAAATCAATTATAAAAGTTTTATATTTCACCAAATTTGCCTACCATAATATAAGAGCTGTTTAATATTCAAATATCACTTCCTGTAAGCTCATGAGCATAGCATTCCCAAGGTCAAGAAAGTGAAAAAACGGACAGACGACCTACAGAGTTGAACATGGAATTCCTGTCAAAATGCATTTTGTTAATTTCTGCAATTTATTTCTGTATTTATTTGAGAGGCAATTTTACTTTCTAAAACCTAAACCATTAATCTGACTTCCAAACAATCAAAACAGTTGTCCCCAAACATTTTTTTCACACTGAATAAGTAGGGTGTGAAACAGTTCATTAAGCTGGACATTGCCATCAGGCAACACACAAGCTGTGCAATATATCAGTATCTGTAAATTGAGCTAGCAATCCCAAACCAAACCAAGCCAAACCAAACCAAACCCTCCCTCACTCCCCCAAACCAACAGAATAATGGAATTCTGTTGTTCGAAAAGACCTCCAATGTCTTTTGATTGTAAACATTAATCTTATATTGTCATGTTGCAATGGTTTTAAAACTAGATGGAAATTAAACTTCAAATAAGCCATTGCCCTTTCATCTGCCCATTCTGGTAAGGGAGGGACAATAGCAGAGGTTATGGGTTAAGAATTTACTCAAAGTACAAAATAGTGAAATAAGACAAATAAACATCAACCAACATCAACATTAATTGCAAACGTTTACAAAAACAAAGGAAATATAATTTCTGAAGACCTAATGCAAAATACTTGGTTAAACTTATTGGAATATGATCCCAATATATATCTAGGTGGAAGGTGCCTGGGCTGTTCTGGGCCTTAGCTGCTTGGCCAGAGGCAGCGGCTGCGGTATTTCACCACAGAGATACCTCTGGCTGGCTGGGTGTTGCAGCCGGGCAACTGAACAAGCCCAGGCTTGTAGAAGGCTCAGTTTTACCTCTGGAGAAAGTCCTTAGGCGAGGTGAAGAGAAAGGAGACGGTTTCTGATGGAGGGTTAAAATCCAGAGCTTTATTCCAAAGACACGGAGATCTGAATTGTGGTCACAGCTCCAGCAGAACTGCAAGCACATGGTCTGAGGTTCCTTTTAAGCTCAGGGAAGGGGGCAGGGGAAGGACAGGTAAGCCACCTATCCAGTGGGAGGAGGTGGGATCTCAGGGGACAATGACACTGGCTAATCCAATGATGCCCAAGGTAAGGGGCATCTTTTGAATTTCTGCCAACCACATGACAGCCTTGCTGGGATGTTAAGACTGATTGACAGCACCTAGCAGGAGACAGGAGGAGGGGGAGGGAGAAGGTATTACCACACCTGTGGGTGGGGGGGACTGGGATAGCTGAAAGGGGGTATTGCATCACGCTGCAACATCACTAACTGGTTTGTTTTCTTACCATTCTGATCTGTTTCAACACTAAAACTTTCTCAGCTTTTCTGTAAAAATGAAATCACTTTGAGAACAACCTACTCAGCCAGTGGGGTGGCAGTGGCGCAGCAGCAGTGCCAACAGAGGTTGAGTCTGGGAATGAGCATTAGTTTGCTCTGGGACACTCAAGCAGCAGTCTAGAGCTCTGTTCACACGTGGAAGCCCTTGAGGGTCATTTGAACATCCACGTGGAAGCCCTTGAGGGTCATTTGAACATCTCCAGGGAGTGTGAGCAACCCAGAGTGTGTATCAGAAGGACATGGCATGGCACTTGGCTGGACAGTTCATGTAAGCAGGTGCAACCACTCTCCTGGCTTCTGAGACAAGTACACCTGAGTTTTTTTCCTTTCCCAGTCAGAATAGACTGAGTAATGATTTCAACATTGTCAAAAACCATTGCTAGCAGTAGCATGATGACCCAGATGCAGCTCCCTAAGAAGAATAAAGGTGTCCAAGTCTTCATTTGCAGAGACTCCTTGAGCCTGGGATTAATATGGATGGACAGCACAGATGACACCTGTGTGCAGTGTGACTTAAGCAGATAATCTGCTCAGCCTAGCAGCTAAACTTTAATAGGAAGGGGAGAGCTTGAGGACTATCAAGGAATATGAGAAAGAAATAGACCGCTGGAGTCACATCCTTCAATCCATTAGAGAAATGCAGTGAATGGAAGTTCAGCAAGAAACCCCAGGTATGACTGGCCAGTGCACATTGCCAGCTTGTGTCCAGCCTCTTATCCACCAGCATCTGCAAATTCTTTTTGGCAGGGCAGCTCTTGCTCATTTAATCCACCAGACTGCGTTCATAACAGTGGCTGCCTCAACTCTTGTGCAGCACCTTGCACTTGATCACTACCCTCTGAATGCAGCCATCCAACCACTTCATAACCATCTAACAGTCCACCCATTGAATTCATCTTTCTAATTTATTGCTGTGGGGGATGGTGTCAAAGGCTTTACAGAAGTCCTGTAAATGACAGGGTAAGTGATAGATAAATGTCAGATAAATTACATCTGTACCCTTTCCCTTGTCCTCAGATGAGTCACTCCCTTATAGAAGGCCACTGGGTTAGTCAGGAAGCACTTTCCCTTGGTGAAGCCTGGCTTGGTAACTGTCCTAAAAATCACTTCACCATCCTTCTTATGCCTTAACATAACTTGTAGGAGGATCTGTTCTATGAGTTTCCCCAGCAAAGAGGAGAGGCTGACAACGTGACAATTTTCAGGGTCCTCCTTTCTACCCTTCTAAAAAATTGGTACAGTATTCCCTTTTTCCAGTTACCTGGGACTTCAGCTTACTGCCATAGGTTTTCAAATGCGGAGAGTGGCTTGGGAATTACTTAGCCAATGCCCTCAGAACTCTGGTGTGCATCTCATTGGGTCCTCTACTCTTATGCACATTCACATTCCTCAGGTGGTCACAAACCTGATCTTTGTGTGGGAGGGAGCTTTTTTCCCCAGTACCCATCTTTCTGTCCCCATCCACTTGTGAGACATAGGAGTAGAAGTTGTCCTTGAACACAAAGTCAAAGTTCTTGAGTTACTTTGTCCTTCCCGTCATTCACTTATCATTCAGTTATCATGTTACTGTTGTTTATCAGGGGGAGAATACATTTTTTACTTCTGTTTTCTGTTAAAGTACCTCTATAAGCCCTCCCAGTTATTCTTTGTGCGTCTTGCTGGGTTCAGTTTCAGCTTCACCTTGGCTTTCCTCACTCCATCCCTACACAGCCAAACTTCATCTCTTGCCTTCCTTGCTCAATTTCTTTGTTTCTGGGGATTGCTAACTCTTGCACTCCATAGAAAACTTCCTTAAAGATCTTCCAGCTCTGTTTTGCTCCTTTGTCTCTGAGGGAAATCTTCCAGGGGATCCTACTGATTATCTCCCTTAAGAGCTGGAAGTCTGCTTTCCTAAAGTTCAGAGATCTAAATTTACTCCTTACCTGATGCATATCCCTCAGAACTGAAAACTCCAAAGCACGTGGTCATTGCAGGCCAGGCCACCTCCAATCAATTCACGCTGGTGACCATCAGATCCAGTGTTGAACAAAAAATAAAGGCAGAGGTCTGCAACCAGGGGCAGGAATGACCTGGAGGATGTGGACATTGATCCTGCCACCTCTCAAATGCTAAGCAAGTATTCTACCATTTAATCTAATCCCTTCCCTGAAATCTTGCTAATTAGTATAAAAAAGATATATAAGTGTTGCAGGAGCCCTAATTTAAACTAGTTATTCTAATCAATAAATGTATTATGTATATTTTTGCTTTTTTACATTTTACTTAGAATACTTACTGCTTTAGATATTGGAAAATGGTTTTCATGTCCTATGTATGTCTAGATAGCTCTAAAAAAATTCACAGCGCACAAGCTCAGCACCTTGGGAGGGGAGGGCTCAGCCCCGGGGCTTTCAGCTGCCAGGCCCGCACAGGGCTCGCACAGAGCTGGGGGAGAGGCTTTGGGCTGTGGGGAAGAGGCCTCTGCTGAGGGGCAGTGGCCGCCCATGCCGGCTGTGCAGAGGGCTCGGCCGAGGGGCCCCTTCGCCCCGCAGAAGCCGCAGCCACACGAAGGACCCGGGGGTGCCGTGGGCTGCCACAGGATCCGCCGAGGGCTCCCAGACCCCGCTCCGGGGCACGGCAGCGCGGTGCGACAGAGCCGCAGCGCTGCAAGGGACGCCGTCAAACTGCGGCCCTGCAAGGGAGGCACCTGGGCACCCCCACTGCCCACAGGTACATCCATCCCCGGGATTCCATACATTCCGTGTGCCGTGGGGGCACGGCAGCCGCAGGGGAGCCTCAAGAAGACCAGATGGAGGGGAGCAATGAGACGTCATTGGGACCCTCAGAAGGGTTTCTACCTAACCCCATCACCCTTTCCCTGTCCTGCCATCCCCCTACACTTCCTTCCTTCCTTCCTTCCTTCCTTCCTTCCTTCCTTCCTTCCTTCCTTCCTTCCTTCCTTCCTTCCTTCCTTCCTTCCTTCCTTCCTTCCTTCCTTCCTTCCTTCCTTCCTTCCTTCCTTCCTTCCTTCCGCCACTTCCGCCACTTCCGCCACTTCCGCCACTTCCTTCCACCACTTCCTTCCTTCCACCACTTCCTTCTGCCACTCCCTTTCCCTTTCCCTTTCCTTTTTGCCATCCTTCTTTCTTTATTAAATAAAATACATAAATTCTTTTGGCACCAAGATCTAACCTCATTTGGTTTTAATCATGTTTTTTGAGTATATTTTAAACCTTTCTGGGATTGATCCACTTTCATTACGGAAACTTCGTTTCCTCTCCTCTTCTGTGTTTAAACTGAATCATAAGAGGAAGTATGTGTGAATAGTCATAATTTAGGATCCTTTGTCCATGTTATACTGTAACATTCAAACAATGGTACCATGAAGCTGGAATTGCTGTCAGAAAATATTTTTTATGAACCAATCTGACTGATAAAAAAAAAATAAACAGAAATTTTCTACAATATCGGCATTTTTTTGGAAAAGTTGTTGCTTCTGGGTCCTTACTGTCATATAAAGATTAATTTTCTAGGTTACTCATGAAAATAAAGACTCATAATAGCCACCTCAAAGTATGAATTTTTTTCTTTAGACAGAGAAAATGTGGAGAATAAAAGGCTTTTGAATAAAGCAATAAACCCTTTTTGCAGAGATCAAAGGATCCACAATAGTTATTTTTTTCAACATGTCAGCTGTGTCAGGAGGAATATTCCTGCACCTTCATAAGCTATTTCCAAATCTAGATATCTCCAGATCTAGGTATCTTACAAGTGAGCAGCTGTATGAAGATATGAAGCTTATGTCTGAAGCATTACAATGGAGTACTGCTAAAAAAGACTGCACTGGATGTCTCCCTTCCATGGAACTGTACGGAAAGTGACTGTAACAAATTTCTTTATAGTTTCATTTGTGCTAAGACACCACAATACACTGGGGGGGAAAAATATTTCATTTTCTAAGGAGGTATTATATTTTGCATACACATGTAAAACCAACTGACTTTACGTGCTCTCATTTACTGGTGTGGATTGCTGCCAGATGCCTTTCAGTGTTATTTTATTATGCATACACCTCTCTGTCCCTTCATTCCCTATTCTTTATAGGGAGCTTTCAGCAATTAAATGTGACATGTTTGCTGTTCTAAGCAAATTATCAAAATAGGTTTCAATTTAACATCAAAATTCTAGATTGAAACTTGGCATAGAACTTTATGATCACAGACTCTGATACCTTCAATAGGTATTTTCCCTTTTCTACTGAACTTTGGCTGTTAACCTTTCCTGGGAATTATAATTCTGTAGAAGGAGTACTCACTTAAGTGTAAAAGATTTGGTAGAAGATTCCTTAAGGGATTTGATAAAAATTCCTCAGATTAAAAGAGTATCTTGCAATTTATTTTTAACTTTGTAATTTATTTCAAATTAATTGCCTGATAGAGTGATGATTTACTCATGATCTGATCTTAGTCCTGCCATGTTCTGTGCTACTGTTCAGCAGCTACAAAATGAAGCCTCTATCTGAATTGGAAACTTGTGTTTTCTGGGAGGTAGAATTTTGGAGTGAGTTGCTGTGCCGTGGTTGCTAGGCATGCTTCTGCACATACCCTTTAGCAGCTGTTACAGACACTGTAGAGTTATGCAGGCAGATTGAGAGGATCTCCATATCATCCCCTAGTGTTTACTTGCCCTTAATTTCTTTTTGTAGCAGAGTTATGAAATGTATGAGATGTGAGTTATGAAGCATGAATTAAATCAATCTTTGTTGCATTCAAATGCTCTTGCATTTTATAATTTCTTCTGTTGTAACAGGCTTTTTGAAATTCCCTCACTTCATACACATACCTGGCCTGGAACATGGGGTCAGAGTAAGAGAATCATAGAGGATTTTCATCCTTTTCAGATTGTGTATTAAACTATTTTTTCTTTTGGTAGTTTTTTGTTTGTTTGTTTGTTGTTGTTTTGGTTTGGTTTAGTTTGGTTTGGTTTTGATTTTGTTGGGTTTTTTTTAAACCCATTAACATTTTGTAGCCCTTTAGACAATGTAAAATTCCTGGGGCAGTAGCCATCCTATTAATGTCGTGCAGCAGGGAAAAGTAGGAGAGAGGTAACACATATCCAGAGATTACTGACCCTTAGCTTAACTAAGAGATAACTTTGACATCTCCAAGATTGTCTTTTATAACTGGAAATGGGTATGTGACTTATCAGGTCAGCTGTCATCTTTTGTTTGTGACTCAATTTTCAGTAACTATAGAAGAAAGTTTCTCTTCAGTAAGGCAATGAGTAAGGATGATGAAAAAAGCCTGTCTGTCTACTATACAGAAGTAGAGTATATGTGTGTCTTGTACCAGAACATAAACTGACAACTATTTAGACAAATGCATGGCATATGACATGCTAGAAAATAAAAATTGGGTAGAAAAAAAATATTATTTCATGTATGTGATTCTCAGCTGTACTTGAAGAAATGTTTGTGAGCACACTCTCTACTAATTTGTCAAGACTACCTGCCTACTGTCTGTCTTGCATTTGGCACTCTCTTTTCAGGGAAATGAAATTAAATTTGCAGAGTCTTTTATCTGAGAATGCACCATAGCCATATCTGTGGATCACTCATTCTCTTTAAATTTTTCTGAAGGAATAGCCTCCATTAAAATAGTGGAAGATCCAAAGTGACCTTCAGGGTATGATGATCTTAAGTCAAGACTTCTACATGTTGGGTCAAACACAGGCTGGATTCAACCTCCCAAGAAATTAATTATTTAATTTCAGTTTATAATTTTGTTTATTAAACAAGAAACTGACTGATTTAATTTTCCAACTGCTACTATCATAATTTTTTTTCTGCACCTAATTATGTGTTACTGTTACAGTGATCATCTTGTACATCTTACTAGACTGCTGATGTAGTGGCTCCAAGAAAGATAGTAGTCTACATCAATTGGTAATAGGAGCCAAACCAATCACCAACACAAATACCCCAAAGTACTGGTGTTCCAACAACAAAAGCACATGAAAATAAAACTTACGTTTCATAAAAGCTATTGTTAGAGTGAGACAGATGAAGACATTTGTTAAAAAAACACACAAAAATCACAGATAGAGATTTGAAAATATTTAGGAGAAAATGCTTGCTATTTTAAGGATTGAATTGCTGCTCTACTATTACTTATCCTATATAAAAACAATTATTTGTTCTAGTTAATTAAAGATATTGTCACAAGGTCTGTTTACAGAAAAACCTAGATATGGACATGCAAGATTCTCTTCGGATTTTATTCAATCTGTATTAGGTTTATTCATGTTAGACATCTTGTGTTCTCCAATATTTTGATCACCTGTATTTGAATACATTTCAGAGAAAATGTCTCCATAGAGGGTACAAGCATTTCAGTTCCAGTACATCTGTTCGTACATTTGAAAGTGACATATAAGAATTAAAAGAAGTTCTTAAAATGAATTTTTTATTCCAGCATTATGTTTACTAGAAAAAAATATCAAGATAGAGGTAAAAACACCATTAAAAACCATCTGTTTTACTGGTTTTGACGATGAGGGGAAATGCAAACAATTTTTTTCTGATCTTTTATCAAAATGCCAGATTAGGTGATGCTAGGAACAAGATTAAAGACTTATTCAACAGAGAACAACATAACCTGTTAGTTTCACATAAGTTTCTTGTTTACAGACTACTGAGAAACTCGTCAGAATATATATGACTCCACTGTGTGGTCTTTTGCATAATCTTTGTTGTGTGTCAATAGCATTCATAAGGATCTGATTTTTTGTAAAATCATGCTTATGTAAAACTACACGGTATAAATTTGGAAGCATTAATTTTGTGATTCAATATGACCTACATCTTTTGCTAATGATATGGTGTAATTCTTTTGTCAGTGTAGCTTTGCTGTTTGCAATAACTGAGGATGTGTAACCTACTGATTACAGAGTATTTCAATTCAGTCATTAGATGAGAAAAAACCTAACAACATTTACCCTCCTCTGTTATTGTTCAACAGCTACAAACTGAAACCTCTATCTGAATTGGAAACTTAGGTCGCAATTATGGAGCACTCTACCTGCCACAGCTACAATCTCAGTCAAATGCCCTTAACTTCTTTTTTAAGAGACTGTCTCTTTAGGGATTTTGTTTGAGGATAGTCTTGTTTTTATAACTTCCCATTTCATGGTTCCTTTTTTTTAATAAAATGGAATGCTTTATCTTGTAGCTCTTTTTCAACAAACAGGCAATTTATTATGTTGCAATTTCTAATAATGCAATACTCCCTGAGTATAGGACAATACTTGTATTAGTGAAATAGGCACAGTAAGGCATACAGCAATCTAGCATAACAGCAAGCAATTTTCATTATTATTGTTTATTTTACATGCACACTGGCTGTGTGTATTTTTATATGTGTGTAAACATACACTATGCAACATAGTGAAAGAGCTTAAAAACAAGGAAAGCGGCAAATATTTACTAGATTTTACACACAGTTAGAGTATTGTGGAAAAAGGCAGGTAGGATTAAGTTTCATATGTTAAAAATGGAGAAGAGGAACTGAGGTATAAACTGATAGTCACCTCAGTATATTTAATTTGGCACATATATAGTAATAACATGTGGAACCTGATCTGTCAAGCATATATTGTGAAGAATCTGTACCTTTTTATTCAGTGGGAAGCAGAACAACATAAACACAAAAATTAAACGGGGCTAATGTTAAAGCAGGGAGAGGAATTTTCAGAAGCTGATGACCACCTGCTGGTCACCAATGGAATGGTGATTTGCTAACTAGTTAGAAGATTCCAACTGTTACAGTAGATCATTTATAAAAGCAGTGTAAATGTTTACAGTTGATGAAATTTTCCCTAGTTTCAGAAAAAACAGGTCTTAGAGCCATAAAAAAAATCTGGTTTAGCATTCAGCCTACTACCTTTCAATTCAGAACTCTCTTCCATTAAATTTAGTGAAATTAGAGTTAAGCTTTTAATAACACATCCTTTGGAAAATCTAGAAAAAAATATTAATGAAGTTACTAAGAATTTTCTGTTCTAAATATTAGTGATCTCTCAAGAAGAGCAACTGAGACAGCAGATTCCTTTAATATGAGAATCTGTGATTGACACAACTTAGTACAACAGAATCAGGCACATAAATATTTCCTAGTGATGTTTGATTATACACAGAGTGATGCTGCCTATTCGCGCCACGTGATGGATAGACTCTTGGCAGGTAGCAATGTCTCGTACTGTATTGCTCCTAATAATTATCATAATATGTGTTTCATGCAAAAAACCAGTCAAAATAAATAAAAAAGAAGAAAAGAAAATATTGTCACAAAATGAGCACCTGTACTGTATATATATGTGTATATATATATACATATATAAATATATGTACATATATATATATACATGTTTACTCATACATATGAGAAAGAACTATTTAAGTTCTGATTTTGTTTGGACTGCTAGTTAAAAAAATCAAATTTAATTATTAGCCCAGAAAGCGAAGTAACACACATCATAAATTTTCATGTCATTTGCAATCACATGTTTAGTCCATTCTTTACCTGTTTCATAAGTTTTGTAGTTATGTAGTTGTGATTGATACTGACTTACATCAAATGAAAAATTTTTTTCCAGACAGAGTATTCATCAGAATTCTTATGAAGTCTACAAGAGGAGAGCCCCATGTTGAGGTTTAAGTTCCTTCCTTTTGTTTCTTTCTCTCGGTCAGGGAATTTTCTCCCATATGTGTTGCTAAGTGACAATATCGACTGGGTCCTTATGAGAAAAAAGAGAAGTGGCCACAGCTCAGGGGTGGGGTCCAGCTGGCTATTATTTTTTTTTACCTGGGGATTTCTCTGGGAAGGGCAGAGACAGGCAGGAATAGTGCTGGGGAAGAGGGGTTGGGTGCAGATCCTGGCTCTCTTGTGCTCTGACACTGGGAGGGGAGAGAGGCTGTGGCACTGTGGGGAGAATTCACCACCACTGTGGGGTTCTATCTCCTGCTGCCTTTCTTCTACCATGAGTGGAGCTCTGCTGGTAAGAGTGGCCATTGTACAGGGACCTTATTATCACCCTACCTCACCAAATAGGGGACCCTTCACCACCAGCTCAGGTGCCTCAGGGGGAATCCTGTCATCCCCAAGCCTCTTCTCTCCCCACTCATGGGAGCCTCTCTCTGCTGTGTTTGGGAGCCAGGCTTCCACTTCCCAGCCCCCCACTGTTTCTTTGCCACTGCTCTGATTTTGTTCTGCTGCACCTGTACCCCCTGCCTACTGGACTGTACACACACATGCTAGTAAATAACTGTTATTCCTTTTCCCACATCTTTGCCTGAAAGCCCCTTAATTTCAAAGTTATAAAAATCAGAGGGAGGGGGGTCATATTCTCCACTCCAAGGGAGGTAACCACCCTCCTTGGCATACACCTGCCTTTCAAACCAAGGCACTCTGATGATTGGGACTCAATTACATCTAAGAGAAGAGATATAGGACAATGTTCCCTGGAAGCCTAAATTGCATCTCTGCACTATTATCTGTGCATATTTTTTACAGTATATTGTTAATCAGATATTCTTACATATTGATGATTTCTGTAGAATATAATAAATATTTTTCTGAGAAACTCTTTACTTCATTGGCCATTGTGGATAGTAATTTGGAAAAATCTCTTGCAATTCCACGTACAGTTCTACACACACATGGCATACATAGTGTGTGTGTGTCTTTTCTCATTGTAGAGAAAAATGTATATAATATACTTGGCACAGAAAGTTCTCAGGCCTATGATGTGTTCACAATAATTTAAGACAAATGACAAATAATTTAAGACAAATGACAAAGAAAATGCAACTTACCTTTTATACAAAAAAACCCACCAACCCATCTCACTAAGATGAAGAAGAGAATCATAGAGGAAAGACATGAAAAAATTGTGAAAATTTACTAAGAAAAAAATGACCATAGGAGAAAATAGTATGACCCACAAGGATCTTTGGAGTCTTCATATAAGACAAAACACTCTGGTGAAATTTATGGGTAACTTTGTAAGATTTTCTTTAAACGAAATTAGTATTTCAGTCTTTAATACGTAGACATGGTGTAACTAGAACAGATTTTGCAGCTGGGGGCCATTTAAGCTGATCACCATCCTGGAGGTTGGCAATTGTGTTGCCACCTGCAACCAGTTATTTTGACTAGTACTGTGACAAATGGGTGCAAAGCTCACTCAGGCTGAAAAGTTCAGACCTTAAAAATATTCTATATTTTCATCCTCAAAACCTAAAGCTGAGTTTTCAGTTTAGCATGTGGAATTTAAGACATAAATATTAAGGTGTACACCTTTAACTGGAGTGTCCATCTAATTTTGTCAGAAAATAGGAATCATCAGAGCAAATGAAAGTAGAAAACTCCCCTTGTGTTTTGTGTTGTTAGGTCCAAATTGAAAGGAGCTTGTAAGTTATTGTTTTACTTACAGAAACCTTGGAAAAAATTCACTATGAAGTCTGAAAATCAGCTAATTTCCTTTGCACCTTAAAATTTCACAAGGTTTGATTAACTTGCTTTAATCCCTTAAAACTAGGTGAGATAGTGTGTCTCTTGATTCCAGGATGTGTAAGTTGAAGAGCTAAAATTGTCTGTATCAACCTTAAGAGGATTTTACTTTTGGCAACTGCTCTATTTAGTGAGTTTGGTTCTGTAACTTGCTTAATTTAGTATTTGAAGTTACAGTTTGATTATAATTTGAATAGTCAATCATCCAGTTTTGTAGTTTAGAATAGTTTATAATACTGAGATTTTGCCTTTACACTGAGAGTGCAGGTCAGGATTCTACACGTCTACAGATAAACAACTATCTGCTTACATCTTAAGTTTTACAACTCCAGAAGTTAAAAAGAGGAATTTTAATATATATTCAGTCTTTTTTCAAATTAGTAGTGTCAAAAACGGTGCACAGATAATTCTTCATTTAATCTACAAATGGATTATCAAAGAAAAAAGGTCTTTTGGATATTCTAGGATACTACTCATCTTATTTGCAAACACTTGTTAACTTCTGAAAATGTAGTTGTATGTTGACTGGTGATAGGTGGCATGCTGTGTCTTCTGTATCTTCTGAAATCCCATCCAACTGTGATTATGCCACATATTTTCTCATGCTCTTTTGAAGTTTCCAATGTACCTACAGGGAATAAATATTATTTACTGAGATTGTAAACTGTTCTTGTTTTTTGTTTCAGTGGGAGATGTGAGAGACACAAATTGTTTCTTTGAAAAAACAGCTCTTTGAAAAACATGAATAAGTTAGTCTCCTTCTGTGCATTTGCTTTGTTGTCCTACTTGTAAAGACTATGAAAAGGATATTTCTGAAGCACTAGGTGGCTTTTACTTAATACTGCCCTTAAGGCATATGCACACGGGTGGAGGCTCATTCTAAAAATAACAGAACTGAATTTACATAAACTTTTGTTCTGCCACTTAGGTCAACCATGAATGGATCATTTCTTCTGAGATAGTTTATATTATGGGTTTCAAGTCTTTCCTTCAATTAGATTCTGTTGCTTTGAAAGCTTAACATCTTTTATTTGTGCAGCTTTGAGACCTATCAAGAACCCCTTCAAGGCAGTCAGTTTGTGAAGTAAACATAGAGCAACTGCATTTTACAAAAGCAATCATTTTCCCTCAGCTCATCTTTCTTCTATTTTTTAACTGACTCTGATGAAATCTAAGCTGATTTCATCATATACTCAGGCCTGGTTCCCCATAGTTTGGAAATTGTGCTTAATTGCTGTTCAAGACCAAAAGTACACCCTTGAGCCCAAACTTTTATATCATTACCATTTGTTAACTACCAGTTTTTGCAGTAATTTCTAAGTGTTCATAACTCTAAGCTGCTTTCTAAAAAAGTCTCTTTCATAAAACATACATATATAACACTTCAAAATATCTGCTGATGTGAAATTTTACAGAACATAGATAAGTGCTTAAATTCAAATTACAGATAAAGAACAATAGCAAAGTTCTTTGCTGACTGTTTTATCACAGTGCAGTACCATGCTAAAATATTACATATAGAGTTGTCAGAATGTTTCAGATCTACTACTTTCTCTTTCATCAGTTTTTTGCATAATAAGGTTGGCTGGAAAACAAGGGTTCTGGTTTTCAATGTATACTTGGAAGCTTTGAAAATTTCTGTTCTGCAATGAGATGACTGAGAGATTTATTTTCCTTGAAACAGTCTCCTTCAGAAAGAAGACTGATGATAACAAAAAGCAAAGTTCTCACAGGCTTTTTCTGGGATATGGTGTACTCACAACTTGTCTTTCTATATCTCTCTGTAACTTGAGTATTACTCATCACAAATTTGTAATTTGTCTGGCAAAGTATATTGCTTGTCTTTGAACAACCAGCCCATCTTGATCATGAAAGCTTCTCAAAAAAGTTATTTGAGAAAAAAATAAAAAATTAAACTTTAGTCAAACCACCCCACCCCAAAAATCCAGGAAGAATTAAACATAATGTTAAACATGGGTGTCTTTTGCATTGGTGATATACTTAGTAGAACAATTTTCATTTAACAGTTTTTATTATCAAGGATTTCAAGACCATATGTATTTAATAATAAATTAACAAGACCCATTTCCTATTACTGCTATTTATTTAGAAAGAACTATATTAAAACCTGAGTTTCATTCATACCTCCAGAATAGTTTGTAAGCCTAAAGAAATACGCATATATTTTTAGCTTGTCTTCTGTAGTGTGAGTAAAAGTGAGTTTGTATTGTTATAATTTTATCTATCATCTTAAGTCTTAGAGAAAGACAATTTGTAAGTGTTCCAAAGAGTTAAATAAGTTACTTTAGGTTAGGTTTTCATTTACTACGCTTTATTCAGATATACACCAAAGTGGAGAAGAAAGAGTTCGAAGAGTCTACTCATGTAAGACACCTCACTTCCTCATAGCTCTCTTTCTTTTCTTTATTCTTTCTTCTCATTTGGAGTGAAAAGTCGCTGCTTTTTGTAGACTGAGATTAAAGACCTTATTCCAGCAGTACCAAGTATTTGTTATTATCTCAGATGTTAGGTTGGAGGACTATCCCTTCCTTTTTAATATACTACTATATACTATACTAATATAATATACTATACTACTATACTAATTATATACTACTATAGGGTGGACATTTGTATGCTTGCACACAATTAGAGGAGTCCATCATCTGCTTTATACTGACCCTATTTCAGAGATGGGCCACAACTCATAAAAACTTGGGTAAGGAAAGTAGCTCATCCATGGACATATTTATCTGGACTTGAGGTCTCCGTGTGGAGATGTAGAAAATACTACTACAGACTTGTAGTAGTTAACTTTTTTCCCCAGAAACTGGTTATGTGATACAGCCCAATCTTGCTCACAGAGAGGGAGCTGGGGACTGATCTTTGGTGTGTATTTTCAGACTCAGCTTGAGGGTTCACTTTTCTAGCATACAGTTCTCCACTCAACTAGATTAGGTGTGTTAGAAGCATTTTTAAATCCTATTGGCAAATAAGTTTGGGAAAAACCTTACAATTTTAGAAATGTGTGAGATACATCTTTAAACAAATTAATACAATAGCTAGTACCTCAGATCTTTAAGCTAAATTGTTTGTCAGGTCTTGGAAGCACTGTTAGAAAACTTGGAAGCTTCTGTGTTTTTTCTGCTACTGTTGTCGGTTTGTGTCCTTCCTAACAACCAGCCCAAAGTCTGCTTAGGCCTCATTGGAGGAGTAACATCTTGGAGGCTAAAGTCACCAGCAGGGCATCTAGTGAGCCCAGTGTTCATTACCCAAGAATGCAGAATGATTCCTCTTTTGAGATTGCATTTTTTCTTTCTTTTCTTTTCCATTCATTGCAGTATCTGTGTCTGCCTTGGAATCAGGTTGAGTGAAATATTCTGTATAAAGAAGTGTTCATCATGGCATGAAATATGTTGTCTCTAAAGCCTTAGTTGATAATGACATGGTGTTGAGAAAGTGGTACAATTAGGTGTTTTCCTTAGCAACGCTACTGTTGCTAACAAGTACTTAAAATGTTGTCTTCTTCTAATGGAGATGTCATACCCAAATTGTTTGTGCTACCTTTTCTTTTCTTTTAAACCTTAGAAGCTTCCTCCTGTGAAAACTTATGCAGGGTAAGATGGTTTCCTTCTTGTTTCTCTATCAGGCTTTCTAGACTGCTTTGATATTTTTACACACTATGTTAATCAAGTATGTGAATGCCAACCCTTACAGGTTGGCATTCATGTACTTGCACACAGGACACAGGACTCACAGACTGGAGAATGCTTCTGCAATAACTGCATTTCTGAATATGGATGTGTAACATTTTTCAATTTTCCTGAGAGTATTAACACCATACTGGTCTTGTTTCTTTGGTTACTATTAAGAATTGATGAGCTTTATTTGATTAAATTTTGGTATTAGAAAACTGAGAGGTCCTACCATTCTAAACACATTCACACACAACTTGAGGTGTTATTCTCTCAGGCAGTGTTTTCAAATCACAAGGGTTAGGATATGATTCACATTGATTTTGAAAGTCTTTGTTAATGTTTGACCATAAAGCTTTACAAATGGGAAATGTAACCAATATGAAAAATATTCTGAATAAGTATTTTGAATTGATATTTATACAAAGGATGAATATGAGTCTTATGGTGTACAGTGCAATATAAGAGTATTTCAGATCACATTTTTTGGAAAATGTCAATTCTATGCATCTTTCAGTGATATGCCCATGAAATCATGTATGAAATTTACAAGAATAAGAAAATGAATCTCTGTATTAGAAGCCATACTTTTCCAAGATTTTAGGGTAGACTGCTATTAAATCTCTGACTTTCATGTATATCTCCTTATCACAGAAGTTTATATCTTAGCTGTCTTAAACATAAGATCAAGTAAGTACACTTACTAGCTCCTTAATTTTTACTCCTTTTTTTTTCATTTGAATCGACACAGCTTTGAGTTCTGAATGCTGCTTTGCTATTGCTTAAACTGGTTTCCCCTTTTCTAACTAAGCTAATAGGTTTAGTCATCCAGGCTTTTGCAGAATTCTGCCTTTGGCCTTTATTCTAGATCATTCTGGGTTGCTGGCTGAAATTTTTAGTAGAGTTTTTGGATCTCATTTCTTTCAGTGAACAGGAGAACTTCCAGTTTTATACTTAGAAGAAAAGAAAACGTAGGCAAGCTGCTTTACATGCACGGTTTCCTAACAGACATACTGCCTTTCTTACTGCATTGTTTTGCTATTTTTTTGGTTGGTTGGTTGGTTGGTGGAGGTTTGTTTGTTTGTTTGTTTGTTTGTTTGTTTGTGGTTTGGGGTTTTATTTGTTTGTTTAGTTGGTTTGGTTTGTATTTTGTTGGATTTTTAAAAATTTTTGTTTGTTTGTTTTCTTCCATTTTCCTGTTTGTCTGGAATATTGGTACAAATGGATAGGACCTACAAAAATGTTTTTTTAGAAAAGATCTTATTAAGAACACATTAATTTTTGGAAGAGAAGGTTACTCCTAGGACACTGTAAATCAAACTTTATTATTTATTGTAGTGTCATAGGTGTTCAGTTATAATAAATGATATATCAGGTAAGACACTAGTAAGAATTCTGTGTATGTGAGTAATTCAGTGGTTCTGTTTAGACGGTGAAAACAGATCATGAAGCCTCCCAAGCTTCCAATGAGCTTAACGAATATAAACAATGAATTAATTTTAGGTCAGGGATATAACTTTGAAGTACCAAAGCAATTAGAGTTTAATTTAAAAAGATGTTCATGAAAGGTAGTTCACATAAATTGTGTTTGGACATAAAAAGGAGTTTTCAATACAAGATTGAAATTCTTGATGAACATGACCACTCTCAGCTATTTTTAAACTTTGCAAGTGTTTCCAAAATTAACTGTTTGAGGGTTTCTTGAAGAGTAGAAGTGACATACAAACTTTTGTCCAGCTGAAAAAATCGAATGCACTGGTTTAGTTGGTCTATATAGGCCTTTTTATATTTAATTCTGCCAATGCAATTATACTAATACTAAACCATTGGTTTAATAACAAATTATACAATCTGTGTGAAGACATATTCTTGATTTTTGTTTTGTTTTGATTTTTTTAAATGATTTCCATTTATTAAATTGGAACTTGAGAGTAAGCATAGGTTATGTGTCTATATAAGTTTATGCAGCTATATACTTAGTTACTCCAACTCATATTCTGTGCTATAGCACTGTAAATCATGTAGTCACGTATGCAATCAACTGAGGGCCACCTCAAGTAACTATAAACTATGCTATTGTTCAGAGAAATTTGGTGACATAGAAGTTCCAAAAATGTTTCAAAGCTATCTTACCTGTTTGCTCATATACCCCAGTCATGTCTCCTCTAGGCCTGAGAGTATGGATGTACTATTTATCTGTCAGCAGCAAATAATCTTCAAAAGACTTTAAATTTAGACTTAGAGATTGCTCTCTTTTCAGATCTGATTAGCAACCTTTCATTTGTGCTGTTTCTAAATGGCTGTAAATTACAGAGCTATACCAAGAGATAATGCAATACTACAGTAAGGAGTGACCCCTTTTTTCTTGTCATATCTAGTTAGATTGTGAATGCTTGTTTTCACCATATCATAATGCTTTACTACGTGGCAGAAAATCTGCAGTAATCATCAACAGTATATGGTGGTTAGAGTGCTCTGATCCATGAGGCATATTTGCAGTATATCTGTGAAAAACACTGAAGGTTGTAACAGCGACAGAAAACAAGAATTTTGTACATTTTCAGTGCTGAATATATGAAACACTTAACTGCTCTCTGCAGTGTAATTGCTAAACAAGTTTCTTTGCGATCTCAAATGTTCCAAAGTGAGCATTTGGCTAATTGTGTTTAAGTGTGAGCATACGTGTAAAGTACAGAGAAGATAACACTAGATGATTAGACTGATAGCCACTTTTGAACTGCAGATTGAGTCTGTTCTTATAGTCATTTATCAGTGTTGTTTTTAGTTGCATTAGAGTTGTCTTGAAACCTTTTTTGTGCAATTTTCTGTATCCTCCAGATAGCTCTTCTCTTACGTTGAAAAAAAAGTGAAGATTACTTTTAAGGCATCAGATAGTCTTAGCATCTGGCTAATAGCTTATTCTGTGCTTTTCACTCTTTTGCTCTTGATCCTGTTTTTACTCCATCTTTTATTATTCCAGTCCAATTCCAGTATTTGTCCCTTCCAATTAGGCGTAACTGGCTCAACTACACTGATGGAGAAAACAGCAGTCGTGTCTTAGAAGGTGTTATAGACCATGAAAGACATGCTGAAGAGCTCCCAGACTATTGTCCACGATCCACAGCGTTGCCACAGACAGTGTGATACTCCCTGCCACTGAAGAGGTACCTGGGCGTTCCCACCTGAACTCATTGTGTTATGTGTGCTTCCCCCAACCCCCCCACAAATCAAGACTGCAACCATCATTTTGACCAATGCACACCTAAATTTCGACAATCAAGCCTTGTTTCTGGATTCATGGCTGGTCATACCTTTCTTCTCCATTATCTACTGTTGTACTTTCTTTTTCTTTCCCTATTATCACTATTTTCTTAAGTGATATCTTCATGCTTTTATATTGTACATAACTTAGATAATAAACAAAACGGCTACATTCCTCCTTTCCATTGCAACCAAATTGTTCTAAAATAAACGTGCTGCATATATGCCGCTAATCATTTAGCGTCATTTCACTCCAGTCCAAGGGATGTATTAACATCCCAGTGATGTATTAAGTCCAAGGGATATATTAAAAAGGGATGTTTAAAATATGTGCACAGATTTCCTAATTTTGCTAATCAGTATTTAATAGAAGTTTATTCTAATGCTTTCCTTGAGAATTTTGTTATCAATTTTTTAATATCTGGATCAATTCCAGGGTTTAGTCTTTTGAAACAGACCTTTATGTTTTTACTACAGCTTATTTAATTAGTGTTTTTTGTCATCTAGCCGATTCTTAATGTGCCCTAATACTCCTCCATACTCATGCATTGATAGGTCTGTACTTAGAAAAAATGTCTTGCTTATGCAGTTGTATAAAATTTAGATATTTATGACCTTTATGACTTACATGAATTTCACTCTAATATGCTAGATTGTGGAGTAGTTTGTATGTAAGTATGAAGTAAATAAATTAGGAGTAAAAGATTGTAAGTAAGAGAAGAGCACAGGTAAAAACTAATCATTAGGGATGATGACCAAAGCATGTGCAGGACTTGCTACCAAAGATTCAATCTCCTCAAGAGCAAGAGTAGTCTTGCTTTTTTTACTCTTTTTCACAGTATGCTCTGCATAGTGATATAATTCAAGAAGGGGAGGGTGAGTGTTTTCAGCCAGAGGAGCCTGCAGCCTGGTTCTTGAACCACTCTGGGGAAACAGGGGAGAACTTTCTTTCTCACCTTTTGAGAAATCTGTCTGTGTGAAAAAAACCCCTTATTTTTGCACCTTGAAAAGGAACTGCGTTTAGAGGTCTGATCAAGTGCCCTGGATGCTGAGGAGAATCTCTGTTATATGCATCAACTCTCAGGAGATGTTTCCATGCATTTAAATAGCCTCCATGCATTTTAAAGGTCAGCAAGGAAACTTTGCCCTCAAAGTTTCCTATTAATCAGGTTTATTATATATTGAACACCTACACCATGCAATATGCCTTCAAAAAATTAATATTTTCATATTCAAATTTGAACTTCCTATTTCCCAATTTATTTAAATTAAAATACTATGACTATTTTTTCAGCCTATGCTACACATCAAAACACTTAATGAATTTTTTTTAAGCGTGTGTTAAAGGTTATTGTTAATAATAATAAACAGTACTTATTAGCTTGATACCAATATTAGAAATGACAATTACTATTTGGTTTTTGATAATATTAATAGTGATGGCCTTTTCACAGTCACAAATAATTCTGGAGAAAGGACAGGGTGAGGGAAATCGCCATTTTATAGTTCTTACGTTACTCCAGTTGATGAAATAAGAAAAAAAATAAAATTAACATAAATTTAACTTTTTAAGCATAAATTGAAAATAAATATATGCTAAAGTATTTAAGCAAAATTTGCTTGGTAGAAAATTTAACACATAAAAGCCAAAATTTGGGAAAGTTTTATTGCTGGTATACAGCTGTCATGGGAGACATTTAGGGAAGCGATACAAAGCTTCCAGCCGCTGGAAAGCTGGACACGCCTCTGCGAAAAACATATGTTAAAGACGAAAGAAACCCAGGAACTTTCTTTTTCTCTTCCGATCAGCCTGGCCCCTGTCTCGGCCAGGCCGGGCCAGGTGGCCTTGCCAGGGCAGCTGGGCCCCCTTCCCCGGGAATCCCGCCGGCCCCCCTCGGCGCTACTCTGGCCGGGCTGGGTCCCAGCAGCGGCCGGGCGAGGCTGCGGAGCCCTGGCAGGAGCAGGGCTGGCTGTGGCTGTGGAGATTTTGCCGCCTGGCCCCCTCCGCCCAGCGCGGCTGAGACCGGAGGCCCCGGCAGCCCAGGCAGAATGCCCTGAGGCTGGAATTGAACACAGAGAAAACACAGACCAGCCAGGCAGCTGATCTGGACACAGCCCCGTCGCAGCTCCCACCACAAGTTACCGACGGGTCAGGTGAACATTGGCAGACCCCACACTTTCAGTGCTTCAATCCTCCCTCAAGTGAGAGAAAGGAGCAAGGTGTAAGCATGTAAAGGCGCAACATGAAGACAAAATGGTCAGTGAAGAAGTCCCAGATGGGAAGGATGAGGAGATGCCTTGATCTTGGGGCTTAAATCCTTTTATAAGCTATGAATAAGACTCTTTTTCCCTGTAACACATGAAACTATGGGGAGATTAAGGGTTCAAATTGATATCGAGCAAAGGTCTCCATGCTAAAGTAAGCAGATGTTAAAGTAGCTGTGATCCCCTCAGAAGTTTGAGCAGAGAAAGAGAGAACAGTTATGAGACCCTGTACCCCCAGGGAGAGAAGAAAAAATCTCTGTTCTCAGGGATGAAGATGATTTTTGAGATAGATAATGAAAACTTTTGTCTTTGAACAGCTCATCTTTAAAACAATACCCCATAAATCAACATGGTCCACACACAAGCTGTGGGAAGGCTTGTGGAAAATGCGAGGGATTTAATGATTGCAGGTTTCCCTGGGTAGCTGTTATTCATGAGGAAATTGAGAACCACGAGAGAACTGTTTATTCTTCTGTGGAGAAGTCTCCATAACATTGTTCACTCCTCCCTAAGTGAATTGAAGGAAGACTACTTTAGAGGTGTCAAAATAACTGGAAATTTTAGGTTTTGTTTCTTTAAGTTGTCAGTGGAAAAGAAAAGGTTGTGGGGGGAGGAGAAGTGTTCTGAATGGTTTATTTTGATTCTTACTTACTTTTCTTTTAGTTACTGTTAATAAATTTTTCTTTATAGCCTTTTAAAATTTTGAGCCTTCTTTGCCTTTCTCCTAATCCTGTCTCACAGCAGGAAGTGAGTACACTGGTGATTGGCCAGCACTGAAGCCACCAAACTAGTTGGTGCATTGGCAAATTTGCCATTTAGAGATTTTACCAATGTAAAAATTGGTAAAATCTCTAAATAGCAAAATAAAACCACTACAATAAAATTTATCTTACTGTGAAACTGTTTGTATGAACAAAGTGTACATGAATGCTATTGGTTCCACTGTCATATAACTTCATAGAGTATAAATTAAATGGCCAGGTTATAATAATATAAAATATAATTTAATATAATATAAACCAAATACAAAAAAAATTTTTTTTGCATTTTAGAAATAATATTACTTTCTAAAACTACACTTTCTAAACACTTGCATCATTGCCTAGTCAGTCAGTAATTGCAAACTTTAGGATAAAGGCCTAAAATTATGTGCTGATATTTGCATGTGCGGCTACCTTGGTTGCACATGGCATCTACAGCATCAATTATGAGGGTGAAAAACCTATACCATAAGCATTGCATCAGAAGCAGAACTCGGATTATAGACACCATGACCACTGATATAGCCTATAGTTTTCTACTTCCTACTGAAATAATGTATTTCTGTGTCTCTCATAGTAACCTCGCAGCTGGAACATAATGCAAGGCATTGTTTTTCAAAACTTGCTTTAAAAATTAGCCAGCAAATTGCACTATCTAGTGAACAAAAAAAAATCTAACATTAAGTTTAAATGTATGCAATAAAATTATTAATTAAGTTTGGCCATTACAAATTGAGATGCGTCAGTTGAATACTTCTCCTTTAATTAGCATAAATTCCTATGCTGCAACATGTATTGGCACTTTTTTCCCTCTTTTTTCCTCTTGGTACATTTCTTGTTGCTAATGTAATTTTTTTTTTTTTCTTTTTGAGGTGGCAAAAGGAAGAGGGGCACTTGGATGTGGAGAAGGCTAACATCTGCTTCCTCTACCTAGAAACTGTTACATTAAATCACTGAATGTTCTCTGTTACTGTTCTAAAGTAGGAGTTACATATTCCATTTTTGAACAGTACTTTTAATATTAAGAAGCAAATATTGATTGCTGGAGCCGTTTTGAAAACGAACACTTGAAAAGAAGTGCACTGAAAAGATTTAGTGATTAGGCTGACATTCACCATCACTTCCATGGTAAAGGAATGAGGAAACTTGTTTATGTCACAAGTTCTTTGTCTCCTTTCCAAGAAGGAAATCATTCAACCATAAAATGAGTAAATGGTCCACTGGGGAAATCCCAAAGCTTTCCAGATATGTTATGAACAGTGATGAGTGGATTTGCGCCAGTCAGCTTAGCAACTAAAGGGCCCCAGGCCCATGACAAAGCATTGACTGACACTTCAGAAGCAAGCAAGAAAATTATTTATCTTTCATATGAATAATAAAAATTTAGGATTCCTAAGTCAAGCTGATAATAGACTGGGGAGGAGGGGGAGCTAATATAAATAAAATGCTGCAATGTCTTTGCCAAAGTAGAGTAAATCCTGGGAAGAGACCAATTAATTAATGTCACTCTGAATAATGATTTGTGGTGGTATCTGTAACAGAAGATCCCTCAGACACTGCAAGCTGTTGCCTTAGAAATTGAGCCTCTCTAATTAGGTAGATGGCATACAGAGTGGATCCTTCAAGATGGTACACCTTCTGGTCTGACTAACATTCAAAACAAGCGTCAACAGTGATGAGGCTAGCAAAGATAAATGGAAATGAAAGGCCCAGGAACAACAGTGCAGGGACTTGGGGTAGCAGATCAGTGCAGAAGATAAATTAGAATCAAAGGATCTACTTAAAACATATGGAAAATGGCAATTTAAACTGCACCACACTGCAAGGGTGGTCAGTACGCAATTTTGAAAACAAAAGAAAGGCAGGGATTAGACAATTTGCCAATAGAAGATTAAGTGCCAAAAAACTCAGATACAAGGAAGAAAATCAGCAGTTTTTGACTAATTATGTAATATATAATTTTTAAAAAGCAAGGGCCAGTACTTCATGTTCAGTAAACAATGTTGTTGGCATACATTAATTACTGAAACACAGTGTAGGTGAGCACTTCCTATAATGTAATATTATAGGTGCAGGGAATATACAGGTAGTAGAAATAAACAACAAGTAGCACACAAAGAACGTAAGCTTAAAGGGCATCCTGAAGCCACTCAAAAATTCATTTAAAATCTGAATTTTACTTTTTTTGGAAGTGTTGACGTAAGTAATATTATAGAGTATATTAACAACTAATCTGATGAACAGCCTAGCAATCTTGGCTATAATATTTAGTTACACTTGAGTATCAGTCCCGTACTCATGTAGAGTGAATTGTTGTCAGACTCCTTTCCTTTCCTAGCTGTCAGGGTAGATATGGAGGTTTGTACTGGAAACAAAACCCCTAAAATAGTGTTTGCTGTACGTGTCTTTGGCCTCAACAACAAAGCTCCATATACTTTGCCTAGTTACTAAGCCAAACCATTCAGAAGTTGTGGCAAAATACATTTAGGGACATTGTAATGTATCCTACTTCACCCATCAGCACCAGCAGCTAGATAGCCTTCTCCATTAGAGGACGAGGCTACATCTGTGTACAGTTATGTCCCTGTATTTTGTTTGTCATTGCATATATGATGCTTTGCACTGTAGTTCAGAAATCTTTGATTGTGTTTTGCTGAAGTATCTCTATTCTTTGTGATGATTCTTCCCTTGTTTGCCTTTACCCAGCTCATATTAAACACTTTTACTCACAATAGTTGTTTTGCTTCCTAGTTCAAAGTCATTCTTGAAATCCACCTCTGAAAATGTTTTATCATGGCGTCCCATTAGTCATCATTCTTCTGCTTCTGCTGGTACGTTTCATTTGGGGTTTTTTTGTTTCTTTCTTCTTTAGCAATTATCCTTTGGCACAGATGTGAACACGTCCTTGCTGTGCCCCATCTAAGGGTTCACTATAGGGCTGAGATAGTCAAAGTGGTTTTAAAGCTGGGGAGCCTCAAAAACTAGTGACTAGACAGATGAAAGATCAACTTTCCCGAAATTCAGCCTGGCCTCCTCAGCTTCCCTCACTGCAGCCTAAGCTCCATCTTCATTACTAGCTTTACATTCAAACCTTCTTTTGTATGAAATGTCTAAGATCTGAGTTGTACAAACAAGACAACATGCATATTATTTCCATTAGCTTATAATTAATGGCACACATAGTGGTATTTTTTTGCTGTTCAGCACATGTGATGCCTTCATTCATGCCTACAAACAACTGGACATTGTGATTGTTAATCACCTTGATAACTACTGACTGCAGTCGTAGGGAAATAATTTCCCTGTGGTATGTTTTATATTGGTTTTCCTAAAGCACTTTCTTTTTTCTTATCCTGGGAAAGAAAAATTGCAGAAATACCCTACCAAAACACCAATCTGCATTCAAGCAAAGAATGGATTAGGTGCTTAAATCACGTGTCCAAATTACAGGGTGAAATATATTTCTTTCCTTAGAAAAATATCAAATTAGTCACAGTAAAATTCTGAGGTGATTTGAGATGTTGCCTTCAAAATTTCATTTCTGAAATATATGATACATTATGCTTTTGACATCTGTTTTATTAAAATGTAAGCAATCTTAAAAGACTAGTTCTTTGATCCATCTACCAACTGAAACATTAGTTTTCATGTGTAATTGAGGATAAATTTTCTTTTTGATTGACATTTGAAATTATAGAAAAGTATATCAATAGCCCTCTTGAAAAGAAGCAGCACGGTTCTAAATTTGCATTTATTTATGGGATAGGATTACTAGAGAGTCAACTATGCAAGTGAATTTTTAGTGAAACACAACCATATGCATTTGTATCCATGCATATAAAGCATCAACTAGATGCGAATTTCTGGTATGCTGTACATATTCTTTGCAAAATTATTACTAAAAGATTGCGTATTATTATCATACTACTGGGAATGTTAATATGCAGCACTTCTGCTGCTTCTTTAATCTCTTGCATATAAAGTAAGTGAATTGTGACTGTGTAGCTGCAAAGCTGTGTGACATCTTCAAACTGGGATAAACTATCTCATCTTGTTTTCCTCAGTGACAGTACTTTTTTCAGGCTCACATAAGCATATTGCCTCTAAAGCAAGTTGCTTGGCTCTTTGTGTGATTATCGAATTTGCCCTTTTTTATTTGAGGTTTAAGTTATTTTTAATGATTATATCTCACTTTCCTTCTTACAATCCTTTTTTCCTTAAATTTGCACTCTTCTATTTGGGACTTGGGTTTTTTTTTTCAGCAACAATACATTAAATATTTTCATCCACTTATCAAATGGAAGAAAATTATTTATTTTATTATGTCTTTTAATGAAAATAATAAATTTTATATCTTGAAATAAAAAGGGTTTGGTTGACTGAAATCAAGAATGAAATATTTATTTAATAATTAAGAATGGGAAATTTGCATAGCAAGAAAATTATATTGACGAAACCAATCTATTAGAGGTGCATCTGTCGTAAGCTTTCAACTTTAGGTATTTCAAATTTACAATGTTCCAATGAAGTCTTATTACTTCTCTATGAACTCTCCTGTCAATGTTATGACTTTTTTTTCCTTCTGTGTTATTTACAGTTGCTTACTCAGCACTGTTGATGAACCCACCTCCCACTTCAGCTGCAAAATGCAAATATTATTCCAAATTAGTATTTCTAAAAGCACATCACAATAAAAACATTTAGAAAATTACCAGAAATTATTTTTTGTGTAGCCTCCAGTTAACATTACCTTTTTAAAATTGAATTTACTCTTTGTATTGTTAACTTACTTTCATAATTAACTCAAATGTGATTTCCATGTTATTTATTTTGTTAAGAAACAACTTTTCCATGTAAGTTGAGCTCTGCTCCCTGAAATGGCATGCTTCCAAATTAAATCTGAAACTGGCAAATTCAATGATTAAACAGCATCCTAACAAAGGTTAAAAGTTCTGCCAGGAATGATGAACTTTGCTTTTGCAGTGAACTTTCCTGGGAAAGTCAGCTAGTCTGTACTACACTACCCATCTATACAGAAAAGCTACTGTGTCTCTAACGGGGGCACTAAGAGGTTTTTACAATGTTTACAAGGTTGTTTTTACAATGCAATTTAAGGGTGTTACAGGGATGTACACCTCATGTGGGATGTACTTGGGGTTCGTTGATAGATCTTGCTTGAACACTGATGGTCTGGTGGCTTCAGCAGTACTGAACAAACACTTGGCTTCTTCCCTCTGTTCATGTGGTGGCACTGCTGGTTCAGAAGCCTCACAGTTCTTCCTCCCTGTCTGACAACAGTGAAGTTGTGTATGTACATGTAAAGTTGATTCAAATTATCTGATACAGAATTGGGCTCAGGATAGAAGTCTGCAGAGAAGGCATGCTCTGCTTTATTTTTTATAGAACAGATATTCAGGCTATCTCAATTGATTTTGAAGTAACTGGAGTCTCATTTTCTCAGGACTAGTCAAGCATTTTTAATCTACCAATTACTCCTAAATCTAGATTTTCTTCTCTGTTATTTAAAATGGAATTTTTTTAGATGCACTCGTAAATGACAATGTCATTTTTCAAAGGTTTGGGCTGAATGCAGGTTTATTTTTTGATTTTTTTTTTCTCTATTGTAATAAAATATTAGCATAAAAGAGTGGAGGTTCTCTGTCAGAATAGTATGTTCGTTTGGGGTTAGTAATTTTCACACCTGAAAGTAGTATTTGTTTTTCCTCTTCTATCAATATTATAAAAATGCAGAGGCAAGAATATAAAATAAAATTAGCAAATTTTTAAGCCTGAAATTCACTGAATTGTTCTTAAAGATATATTTAAAATAGTTTAAGCTATTATAAATTATAGTAATTTGTCGCAGACATCTTTTATGAAAAATCCTTTCCTTAGGATTTTTCTTCCTGAGAAGCTGAGAGGCCTCTGGAACAAAATGTAAACAAAGTTTATCTGCTGCTGTAGAATGCAACAGGTGCATCTGTGATTGGATGTTTGTAATTAATGGCAAATCACAGCCCAGCTGGCTCAGACAGACAGCCGAGCAAAAAACCTTTGTTATCATTCTTTCCTATTCTATTCTTAGCTAGCCTTCTGATGAAATCCTTTCTTCTATTCTTTTAGTAATAGTTTTAATGTAATATATATCATAAAATAATAAATTAAGCCTTCTGAAACATGGAGTCAGATCTTCGTCTCTTCCCTCATCCAACAACCCCTGTGAACACCGTCACAGTAATTAAGTGCAATAAGCATATATAACCCTATATAAGTTTTTACTTATATATAGGTTTTTACTCTGCCAAGTTCAATTCAGGAGGCTTGACACATACCCTTCTATGTTGCTTTGCATTTTGGGAAGATAGGTGTTTTTACACAAGCTTTAAGACGTATATGGATTTGTTCATTATAAATCTATAAAGACAGATTAAAAAAAAAATTTGGCTACTATTATTTTTAAAATCCATATTCAGACTCATGTAGAAGTGAACAGAATCTATTTAAAAACCAGGAAAGAGTGTAAAAATTAGGAAATGGAACTGCCTCTGAAAGATTTCAAATGCTTTTTAGGAGTTTACTTTTTAATCATTACAAACAGGAAATTTAATCTCCAGCTGAACATAACAACAAAGACTCCATGGGTCAGCATAAAACTGTAAGCCAAAAAGGTTCATAAAATATGAAGCTCCCTGTTAAAAAAAACTTATATATGAAGAGAGAAACAAAACAATTGCATTCCAGCTCCAGTCATTCCATACTGTTTTACCGTCTGAAGGAAAAGAAAAATATTCAAGGCCATCAAAAATACCAAATTATTTTAATTTTCTGAATTGATAGTTTGTTTCCTTTGATAAGATAGTATTTTTACCTAGTCTGAAATTATTTTAGTTGAGTTTCACATTTTTATACAGAATGGTGTTCATTTGTGATAGCCAGCATGCATGTGTTGTGCTGCTGTCGGCAGTATAGAAAAATAATGGGTGTCCTTGTTTCCTGTTTGCAGGCAGTTTTGGCAATAAGATGAAATGGGCAGAAAAGAACTCTCTTTGTGAGTCTTGAAATAAAATATCTACAAAATTTATAACAAGCATATCCTGAAACAGTGTGGCTTTTTTATCAGTATTTCTAACTCAGGAGTATTCACAATGGTTATATAAAATATATGTAAAAATATGTATACATTCCTATTATACACATAGCAGATATATTTCTAATTTTTAAATGTATGCCTTTTTACATCTGTGTATGGGGATATATATGTATATATGGGCATGAAAAAAAGATTAGTTTCACAACCAATTTGGTTCACAGTCTCCTTTTAGAAAAATTCCTGTGCTTGAAAAAAAATGTACTTGTAGATAGAATAATATTTTCAATAACACACATAAAGTTCCCAAACAGAAAATTAACTCTATTGGTATAAAAGCTAAAGAGATCAGTTATCATCTGCAAAGCAAACGAACAAATGAAAAGGAACTCATTCATTGGCTTGAGCCAGAACTCCAACAAATAAAACTTCATTTGAAAATTAAAATATTTTATCCTCTAAAGGGCAGCATAAGTACTAATATAGCTAATCTCTCCTCACCATAAGTTAAAAGCAACACTAGGATTTATGTCTGTGATAAGAACCTAAGACAAGTACCCCACTCCTGGGTTAAGTGAAATTAAAATTAGAGTCAGCAGGGTCTGGTATTTTTCACTCCCAGCAAAGCCTAAGGAAATACATTCCGTACTATGGATTTGTACTATGCAGATTAACAGAGGCTCAAGGAGAAGGAACAATATAGTCTTAGATACATCTTTTTGATGAGGGTGAAGTAATACTTCCCCATTTTTTATCTGCTTTGCAAATCCAAATGTTGCTGTGGAAAACCATTAAGATGGAAAGTTTTTTCACACAAACCTAAGGAATTGTTCATGTGGTATTGTTCATGGTATATCTATTCTTAGAATTTGGAGTAAAGCAGTAAGTTAGATTTTAAAGAAGACATTTCCTTGATTTCAGGTTACTGGCTCAGGTTTAAAATTGGGTTCTATGAAGCATCTATTATCTTAATGATATTCCTAGAAATTATTTTCACATAATATGTAAATGTAGTATTGCCAGATTATTTTTGAACCATACTGCTGAGCTCAAAAGAAATTCTATTTCTTTTACAGACCAAAAATCAGTTATTTGTGTAGCTACCAGAAATTAAGAAGTCAAGTGTGAATTATAGTTAGCAAACATAGCAGTTTGATTTGGCACCAATGTATAATAAAAGTCTTTAATGCAAAGAAAACTCACTACAGTAATCCATGAAGGTAATTATATTTGCCTGGACTTCTAGTTCATAAAGGTGAAGCATAATAAAAAAGGTTATGTCTGTCCTCACTCAATCCACCTGAAATTTCTTCCCATGTTATATTAAAATATCACTAAAACAAATTTGTAAAATAATACTCTCACCTCAAATACAATCAAATGGTGTTCTTCATACAAAGACAGGCATGCTTAGAGAATTATAAATATGATGGTAAGCAAGGGAGCACTCAATAATTCACATTTATCTGGAAGAAGATTTTACTAGTGTGAACCATTCCAATATTAACTAAATACTGAGGTTCTGATGTCCTGGGAAGAATGAATAAAGCATTTCACAACAGACATAGTGTTAAGGGCTGTCCTGTTTGTGGCTCACAATCAGATGATACAGACAGAGGATGCAGACACACACCGTTTGGGGAGCTGTACAGACACTCAGCCCCTTCCAGCAGCCAACACCAAGCTCGTGCACTACTGTACTGTGGTCCTGCTCCAGCTGCTGACACCGAGCTACTCATTCACATAGTCTGACAAGAGCCTGTTAGTTAGCCCTTGTAGCACTAACACACACAGGATAAGTGAGATTGTGCAGAGATGTAGTTAAAAAATAATTTAAGAAGATAGTATGCAGTGATCACATGCAGGTCTTAGTCAGAAAACCTAATTGATTGTCCCATTTTACATTTGCCTAGCCCATTTTATAATGTTTTTGCCTACCTTCCCTTTATTTCTTCCCAGTCCCCTTCTCCTGCACAGTTCTCCATCAGTTTGCACAGTTGCACCAGCCTTCCAACGCCTGGTTTTCACTCCTGCCAGCTGCAAAGCCCCTGTTGCTGCAGTTCCTTGGTAGCCCATCTCGGCCGCTGCTTCCACTGTTGGGCACTGTGTTGACTCTGCTTCCACTATGTTTACTTGTCACTTTTGTCACTCTGTATTTTTCTTAATGGCTTCTCCCTTTTCCTTGACATCCCCTTTCACAAGGTACTTTATCACATAATCCTGCTGAAATGAACATTCCCATGTTCCAGCGGCCCCTCATCAGTTCATTACTACTTTCCTCATAGTATGAGTCAGATTGTGCCTGTGTCTTACTGCTTATGGCTTCTTGCTTTAATTAATATCCCTTTCTGCTTTAAAAGAGAGTCCTAATGGAGCTGACTCTCCGTCCTACCACACTCACTTCCAATATAGTACATATTAAACTCTTCTTAGTGACAGATTGTTTGGTTAAAGAAAGCTTTTGTTATAAATTTCTGCTTAAAATATTGTTGGATAGCATTTTAGGTGATTCTGCAATGCACACATAGTTAGGGAGCTAAATTTTAATCTAATAAACACTTCAGTTTTAGAACTTCCATCATTTGTAAAGGAGGTAAGAAGGAGCACAAATCTTTGTTTTCACAGGATACCAAACCTAAATTTTTTTGGGTAACATTAATCCTCCTTCGCTCTGTCCTTTTCCTCCAAATGTGGGGTGATACCAAAATAATTGAAAAGTTTCTATGCAAATGTGAGTTGGGACAAGGAATTGATAGAGGGAAGAACTTCAGCTGAGCTAAAGGAAGAGCTAAGAAAAGTGCAGTTGGGACTTACCATGTTGACAGATCTCTAAAACATTTTGCATATTAGATCTAATACTGTGTGTCTGAGGCTGACTGTCAACAAATACACCACTACCAAAAGCAACACCCTCAGTAAATAATATAAGCAAAACAAAAAGGGATCCTAAAGTATTTAAGGTACTTATAAAAGGCAAAAGGAGAGGCTTAGATGACCTATTATACACTCTTTGTATTGAAGATACATTTTCTTCAGTTACGTCTACTTTATCTTATTTTCTTTAAAGTTCTGGCACACATACCTTCTGCAATTCAATTTGCAGTAGAGACTAGCATATTCTAGCCTACAGAAATGGTAGATGCAGGAGTACTCTCCAATAAACTCCTTTCATGACAGCATTTCTTTCCTCTTTCATTATGTGCAAGACATCAAATGCAATCCCAGAGGGACTGAGAAGAGCAGAAGCAGGTCTTAAGATAATTGGTATATTTTTCAAGATCTGTTTATAGAGTATAGAGAAAAGATACATTTTGGTGAAGAAAAAATGGGTTATTGAATCATTTTAGATCATTAGACAAGCTGATTCACATTAAAAGGGAAAGGTAGAGCAGCGTGACAGAGAAACACTTATTGTTCTTTAATGAAGCATTATGACTTCATTTGAGAATTTCATTCAATAACAGAAATAATATGGTCTAATATGAACTAATCTGGGTAGTGAACAACATTGAACTATTTTCTTGTCTTTGTTTAATCTACTAATATTAATTTCAGCATCTGTTTTTGCTCCTAGAAGTTAAAAGTACAAACAAATGCATCTGTTTTTTTGAAAAGCATGTACAGCAATAGATTACTCACAGTTGGCATCCCATTGCATCATGATGCACTTTCTGGCTTGTGACTGTCTGGTGTACTACAGCCATTGAAAAATACAGGAATGATTGCGGAAAATACAGACTGCTAAACCCTTTGCCATATAGGAGATGATTTACATAGCGTACAATATATTAACAACAACACAGGGTAAAGTCAGTGCCAGTTAATTACCTCTGTGCTTTTAAATGTTCAAGGCCACTAATGAACTACAAGCAAAACAGTGTATTAGTCTTATTTTAAAAACAAAACCACAGTATCCAATCTTCATAGAGAAGTTGTTGAAGTATGGGCTGGATAAGCAGGTGGTGAGATGGATCGCTCCTATGAAGACAGGATGAGAGAGTTGGGGCAGTTCAGCCTGGAAAAGAGAAGGCTGTGGGGTGACTTTATTGAGACCTTCCAATACCTAAATGGGGCATACAAAAAAGAGGAACTGTAGCTTTTTACATTGACAGGTACTGACAGGACAAGGGGAGACAGTTTTAAACTAAACAAAGACAGATTAGGCTAGCTGTCAGGAAGAAATTCTGTACTAAGTGGGTGGTGAGGCACTGTAATGGGTTTCCCAGAGAAGTGGATGCCCCATTTCTGGAGGTACTCAAGGTCAGGTTGGATAGGGCTCTGAGCAACTTGATCTGGTGGGTGACATCCCTGTCCATGGCAGAAGGTTGGAACTAGATGGTCTTGAAGGTCCTTTCTAGGCCAAGCCATTCTATGGTTCTGTGATGAATGAGCTGGATGGTAGAGCAGAAAATTGTGCTACCAACCATAGGGATCTTAAAGATTACTCATATCTTACCTAGCCTTCTTTCAACAGAAGGTAAGATGGCTTTGTATGGACAGGGAATTGAAGTATTTCTTTGTATATGTTTATCAGAAGGGAACATTTAGAGGGTGATTTTAACAGGTGTCATGTAAGAAAATTGCCTCAGCAGCTAAGTAGCATAACTCTTCTTTGACTGCTACAATACAATTCTTTAAGAAGGAAACATTGATACACCATTAAACAGAAGACATTACTAATGCCTCCAGACTGACATGCCATTGGTAAAGACTCTCATATTCAAAGGAATCTGTTGCCATCTCATGAGAGTGCTTATAGAAAAGTAAGAAATTTGTAACAGGATAATTGCCAAAGCTGTTAATTTCCTAATATAGATCTTGAACAAGATCCTAATCACCACTTATTTCTATGCAAATGATAAAAGGAGTTATGAATCATGTTAGTAAAAAACAGAATTAGTCACTCTCTGCTAGGATTTCATCAGTAACAATGGAGATGTACTCATCCCTTTAGTCAATGATTTCTCCTCTCTCTCACTCATACATTCTGAGTTTTCTTAATTCTTCAGAAGTATACCCTTCTAAACACTCATGCCATGATAACTTTTCATCTCCCAGATATGTAGTTGTCCTGTTGCATTTATATATAATTGCAAAGTCAAGCCGAGTGGCTGGTGAAGATAAATGAAAAAATGCTATTGACTTTCACTGTACCTGAGATTAGCTAAACTCACAGCATAAAGGAACAGAGCTGCAAGCATCTGCACTGGATAAGGTGTCGTGTTTTGTGAATTCAGTATTCTTATTATTTCTAAAAGCCCAGTCTGAATGCAGTACTCCAGTGGGACTCTCAGGAGAGAAGTGCAGAGGTGAAGAACCACCTCCCCTGAGCTGCTGCCCATACTGCTTTGGATGCAGCTCAGGATGTGGTTGGCTTTCTGGACTGCAAGTGCACATTTTTGAGCAATGTTGAGCTTCTCATCCACTCACATTCCCATGTCCTCAGCTCCACTTATCACTACTGAGAACTTATAACTGGAATTATGCCTTCAAGGAGACTCACGCCCTTCCAAATCCAACCATTAAACCAGCACTGCCCTGAACTGATGTCATTGCTCATGGTGGTGCCCACCTCCAGTTCTCCAGCCCATCTAACTCTCCAGATGCCATCACACTTCACTGGAGTACCAGACACCCCAACCCCCCTAGTTTGGCGGGTTTCAGCAGTGCTCAGTCTCCACTGGGGTCAGGCACTGAGAGTGTTGCACCCCTATCTGTGAGATGGATGGAAGAATCATAACACCAGGGCTAAAGAAACTAAGTATTTTTTCACATAAATATATTTTCACATTTTGAATAGGATTTGGGTCACCTGGGGGTTTCCTGACCCCACATTCCCTGGATGCTCAGGATTAATGAAATTCAAGTTCTATTAATCATCTTCTGGGTCCAGCTCTGCCAGCACAGGGGCAACACAGGGCTTGCAGAAGGGCTTACATGGTGGGGTCATGCCCCTGTCTGCAGCCTAGTCCACATCCACCTGCAGCAGCTCTGAGGGGACACTGTCCCTCTGGAACCTCAGGACCTGCACCTTTGTACAGACACCTCCACAGGCCCCCAGTACCAGTCTCCACCGGACCTGCTCCTCCTGCAGTGGCTCTCAGTTCCACTCAGACAGCACCTGGGTCTGTGGGAGGGTGTGGATAATCTACAGGGGAGCACATCATTGTCTACAGCCTTGTCTGGGACGTTGCTGGGGTGCATCTCCACATTGTAGGGCTCTGTGCCCTGTCCTTGATGTTTCCAGCAAGCGTCCATGCTTTGGGTCTGTTCCTGACAGCAGCTCCAGTGGGGATACTGGTGCAAGACCATCCCTGGCTTCCTTACTGTCCTCAGGCCAACCTTGCAGAACTGACATTGTTCCATGTAGTTGAGAATGGTCAGGTCAATGATGGCATGGGGCCAGAAGGAGGAGTCTGTGGAAATGGAGCTGTGCCGTGACACAAGGCTCCAAGGGATGGGCAGGTAGGCCAGTAGGGACAGGAACTCCTTTCTTGAAGCCTCCATATTCACCATCCTGAGAAGAGGGAAGAGACCCTGGCCCCTGTGCCAGGACCTGTGAACAGCAGGCCTCCTCAGCTATTGGACAGCACTGCCCTGCATGGGCACAGACAGGGCATAGGGTGAGAGATTGGGGTTGGATCTGGTGTTCTCTCTCAGCATTCAGTGCCTCTCTGAGGTCAGCTCCTGCACTTCTGCACCTGCCTGGATACTGTCAAGAGACAACAGCCCCCTGGAACAGTCTTGAGTTGTTGCTGCCATGAGGTGTGTGCCATTTGGGTGTTGCTGGGTGCCAGGGCCACTCTCAACTCTGCTCCTGTTTAAAGGTTTTTGCTGTGCTTCTGCAGCACTTCTTGTGCTCTGGAAAACCCCCTGGACATGGGTAACAGGGGAGGAGCTTCTGGGCCCACCCTGCAGCCTCTCATGCCTCTCCGCACCACATAATGCAATACCATTCCTTCTGAGCCCCAAACTGCCCAATTCCATGCCATGGTGCCATGCAGTTGCCACTGACCTGTAAACACTTGAACTGTGCATTGAGCCAGTGGATCTCCAGCATGTGTACAGGAATGCAATCAGCCTTGGCAGGGATGTTGGAGCACTTCATGGCACCAGTCCTAGTGCAACTCCAGTGCTCTGTGTCACCAGTGCAGGCTGAAGTTGAGGATCTCCACTGGCACCTGGATTCCCCAGTGATAGCTCTGTGCTAATGACTGGGGCAGCAGAGGTCAAGGCTGCAGCCTGTGAAAAGACACTGAACTGTAGTGTCCAGCTGATACAGCAATTATGACACTGGTGCGATCTGGATTGTTAGATCACCTAAACATTCAGAAAGAAGTTCAGCGTGGAAAATTATTAGTGTTTAGCAGAGGAAAAATTTCGTTTTTTGCAGATGATTAAAGTGGGGTGTTCTACCACAGACATAAGCTGTATTGTGTGCTGTATCCTGATCAAAGATCAAAGACACATTTGATGTTGCATAGCTTGAGATTCCCAGCATCTGAGACACTTAAGATTGCTCTTTCTGTGTAGTGTTATCTTTAATAAATGATATTAGAATGGATACTTTGCAGAGTCTGAGTGCCTTTCTTACTGGATTCATAAGAAACCAGCAGATTCTAGTGCAAAACAGATGCTTGATGCTGTTCAAAGCTGATAAACTGCAAGCTGCAATGTCTTTGGAGGAAAGACAGGCTGCAGTTGCAACTAAGTTGCATCAGCAAGTCTCCAGTAATGAAAAACAAATCAGTAGTCTAGAGGGAAAATTAAACTTGTAAGAGAAATCCCTACTCTTCCAGACATGGGTATAAATATACGATGAATATGAATAGCAAATGAAAAGTGGAAGAATAAAAATGTAAATTCTCTGTATACCAATCCAAGCAGAAAGACTAAAGTTTTGGTGTTGCATAGAGATGACTGCAGTCTCTAATGCAGAGCTTTCCCTGAGTCTGACTCCTTTGAAGAGGGTGAATGTTATCAAGGTACTAGCAGGGAAAGAAACCTGTGATCCAATTAATACAACTGCAAACATCTGGGCCTGTTGGAATTAAGTGCAAATATTGCTATGTATTTGTCAGAAACACTATAATAATGCCCCTTTAAACTGGAAGCAAGAAATTTTAATAGTTTTATCACTTTGATTTAGAGTAACAAAAGTGTACTCCTTCTCTTCTGAAATAAGACAACTTAAAAGCAGTATTCATATTCTGTATTGTTGATTTATGTCAAACTAAGTAATTGCTTTTTCTGTCTATCGCACCTTCATTATCCCTGCAGGAGTGGCATCACCTTAGAGAGATTTATGGCAGGGGGTTGCCAAGAAAATTATTCCCTTTCTACTCTTTCGCCCCAGGACATTTCCCCTTCCATGAAGCAAAATGAAACTAAGCATATATGAAAAATTTCTTGTTAGGGGTTTTTCTCATTGAATGGCCTGAAGAAATCTTTCTGTATGTATTCTGCCCTTGACAAAAAATGGTCATGTTGTGTATGCAACATTTTCCATAAGCTTCAAAACGTATAGTGCCAGGCTGAATCTGGCCATAGTTATTTGTTAAGTGGCACATTACTGCAGAGGAACATCTGCCAGACCAGATATTATTTAATATACTTTGTTCAAAACATACAAATATCAAATAATAACTAAATCTTGATTATGAAGAATTTTGCCACTGCTTCTCTTGCTAAGAAGGAATCTCCTGTTACCCATAATGTTCATGTGAATCTTAATTTTTAAGAACTTGTGAGAAAGATTGGATGAGAAACAGGAAATGCTAAAAGATGGCAGAAATATCTAACCTAATTCCTCTCTTTCAGAAATACTTTTTATGCCTTCTGGTGAGAGGAAGGTGATAATTTTCATTTTCTCAGACAGAGAGCCACAGCTTTCGTTTTACACTCAGGTGCTTCAAAACTGAGTGAAGAAATAGAGAGAGTTTTTTGTTACTTTCTTGGAAACTTTTTCCTAACCCCTTAAGTGCTAAAATATTAAGATATGTAATGGTGTTTTCTGTTTAAGTTACATAGATCAGTCAGATGTTTGGATTATTTTTTTTTTTCACTCCTTAAGTAAGCCGGTATGGGGTGTAAGCAGAAGTTTTAAGAAGCAAATAAAAATTTTAAAATTTATAAATAATAAATTTTTTACATCGCAAATATGTGTACAGATTACAAAATAATTATTTTCTATCCTATGAAACTCAAAAATGGCAATTGAGACTATATTTTGTTTCTATTCAACTGACAGCTTAATTTATATCTATATCTATATATCTATATCTATATATCTATATATCTATATAGATAGATAGCGAAAGATGCAATGTTTCCAAGAAAAAGCTCCTGAAAGCTAGAGACACAGAAGGAATTATTAAAACTCCCTTGAAAATACATCAAATTTTCAACAGAAGTGATTTTACATAACATAAATTACCTTTCATGGCTCTTTTCTTTCTCCATGTTTTTCTTTTTTTTGTTTCCGACTAAAATTTGTAGCAATAAAAATATCAAAATATTTCTCAATTTGTAATTTTGCATTTTCTTTTAAATATAGTTGCCTTCAATCATCCAAGATTATTCTCTGTGTATTAAGAACAGTTGATAAGTGACAAGTGATAAGAAGGGAAGCTGCTGGCATTTAAATGATGTTTTACACAATAGCACATCACAGTACTGGTCCAGAAAAGAATTTCCAATTATTTATGTATGTCTTATAGTTTGTCTTTTAAATACTAGGCCTTTGTGACTCTTCAGTTAACTACCTAAACTGAACTCAATAACAACAATTAATTGAAACTGATAACCTAATTTCAAAAATATGAATAATGATGAGCATGTTCTTCTTTGGTTGTCCCTGTTTATAGGAATGCTCTCAGGCTTATAGAGACTGAGACAGACTTTGGGTTTCTGGTTCTTTCAGTAAAAATGTTTCCAGTGTTTAGATAAGTTTACCACCTCTGCTTGACAACATAAAGGTCAAGAACTGATAAGATTGTTGAACTATGGATATATCAGGGTATAGACAGCAGCAATGGAAAAAATCTATACAAGTTCTGTATAAGATGATGGGTGGTTTTAGCACAGCTACAAATAGGTACAGCTGCCAATGAATCATGTAACTGAACATTAAGCAAAGCTTCTACAAAAGACTCCAAAGAAATGTTAAGAAATTAATAAATGGAGAAATATTTCTTCACTTGCTATGTTTTCTGTCACTCTCAGTAACAGTCTTAAAATGAAGAATTGGAGACATATTTTATTTTGGAGTAATTTCACGCTTTGTACAACAAATAAAGAATTTTAACTGCCTATTCTGTCCTGACCATTTAAGAAAAATTTACAAATATGTTTGTAAAAATATAAGATTTGGTAGAAATGGCTTTTGAATCAGATTGATTAATACTTAAGTACAGCATGGAAACTTACCATAGTGTTATGGACAATGAATTTCTAATGTGCTCCAGTGCACAGTCTAGGCATTAGAAATGTATCAATACTGTAAATTGTGTGCTATAATATACAACAAAGCTTTGATGGTGCTGGATTTACTGTATTGCTAAAGAGGTAAAGTGCCTGACTAATATCTGTACTTTTCTTTTTATTATTAAAGAATTGCTCTCTATTTTGGGAACAAATGGCAGTTTAGTATGCATGTTTGGTAGAAAGAAAAGAATACTTGAGTTTCTAGATAATGGCATAGTTTAATGTTCCAGGAAACCATTGCATAATAAAATATGATAATATTGGATAAGCTACTTAAGCAAAAGTCCTAATCAGGAAAAAGACAATTTACTTATTTTTCTTCTAAATAGCAGCTTATATTTCAGAAAATTTGATATCTATGTCAGTCATAAATTCAAATTCTGTGAACTGTAATTTGGGATTAATCCAGCTCTAACCTTTAATAGGCTTCTTCTGCCATGGGAGTAATAAGTTCAATAGATTTCACAGGATGTGAAATTGGAAAGACCCCATAATAAGGCACCACATGCAGCCTGACAGTGAACAAATAGCAGAACAGTGACACTGAAAAGAGAAAGTTTAGGAAGAGAAATTAATTCATAATTTGTGAACAGGACTAGATGGAATTAACTTCATTTGCATCATCTTCCTTCACAATGTAGAATCCCTAAGACAAATACTTAACTGTGGCTGCAGAGTGGATGGCAAGATTTTTTTGCATTTATTTCAGAAGTAGTTTCTTCTTGGCAAAAGAAAACAAAACAAAACAAAATATATTAAAAACAAAGGGAGAATTATGTACAGAATATATACTTAATTTTTACAAAAAGTGTACAAAATTGTTGCAAAATCAGATATTTCTTCTCAAGCTGAACTTGTTTGAACTGAGATACTGCTAATGCTACAGAGAGATCTTTTCCTAGCTGAGAAATGATGAAATTTGTTAATTGTATCAGATTACAGTGAAAGTACATAGAAATAGGTGAGTCCTGTTTTCTAAATCATGGTATTTTAAAATACACCAAGCCTACTAGACTTGAAGAGGTGTTTGGATTAGGCTATGAGGAACACAGTGTGATTTTTGGGGCTGTCCTGCATGTTGCCAAGAACTGGTCTCTGTAATCCTTTGGTATGCCTTTAAATTCAGGATATTCTGTGATTTTATGATCCTATAAAATAATCTGGAACATTATAAAATACATTATAACAATTCTTGGTTAGCTGAAAATTATACTTCTGTGTAAGTCCAAATGGTTTGACTTTCTACCAAATGGTTATGACTGTTAAAGTGGAAACCATTGTTAAATTAGGCAGCATATATAAAAATACAAAAACCTATCTGATCCCTGGATAAGTGGTACATTAACAGAAGTATAATCTGATTCAAATTAATGAATTGGTTATTTGTTCTCTTTTGCTTCAATTGTTTTATTGTTTTCCTTTTTCAACTTGACTGAAATTTTTTTAAAAGCACTTTATAACCTCATAGTTACATTTATGCTACTTCTTGGGCATAGTGCCTATCCTTCATGTAGACTATGTATAGGAACAGAAGGAATAGAAGGAACATCAGTTAATGCCATTGAGAATGTGGTATTTTTGTAAATTTCATTTTGCTGCCAGTGAATCGGCATTTTTCCAGCACTGAAGTACCATTTCTTAAGTTGCCACATATGCATGGTTTACACACAGTGGAGATTCAACAATGTGAGTGATAACATAACGCTTCCCTAAGAAGAGAAAGCATTTCTACTAGCACTTTGAAGAAAATAATTATTACAGAAAACCTGACAATCATGGTGTTCAGGTGTCACAGGTAACATACATTGGATTCAGAGTAAGTCCTAAAACCATTTAGTGGGAGATTAATAAAATGCGGGAACTTGTCTATGAATTTGGTACAATTGACCTCCAAGAATTAAAATTATGTAGACTGTCTCTGCAGAGTCATTCTGCATTGATACTTGTTAAACAGAAAGAGTATTTTTTTCTACATTAAAAGTAGGTAATTGACTTTAACCAGGATAAAAAATGTTTTTGTCCTGGCAAAATTATGTAAATGTAACATCATATACGTCTGAACAGAAGTATCATTGGTAACCATACCTAGTAGAAAACTAAAGAATAAAACATTAACCTTCTTTTACAATACCAACTCCTATTTCCTCCTCCTCAGAGCAAGCTGTCTTCTTTGTTCAGAAGGTCATAGTTTTTTAGGTTAATTTTACTAAACTGGCACTTTAGGTTAAGATGAGGTTGATCATTACAGAGCTGTAAAGCAGTGTCTAGGTAAAGATAATTTGAATAAAATTATTATAGTGTAGTTTTCTGTTTTCAGTTAAAAGGAGATGAGAGAGATAGCATATGTGGTAGAAATGAAGTACAAAAAATATTACTGTAGCAGTTCCTTAACTATTAAGAAACCATAATATATGCAGCAGCACCAGCTAGACTAAAATAGATCACTTTTGTGCCACCTGTAGAGCCATGTCACTTTTTCAACAAAAATCCCATACATCCATTTAAAAGTTATATTAGGAATAAACAATACCTTTTTTTTTATAAGTACTTACATGCAAAATGACTTAAATACTCATCCTGCTTCACTGAAGGCAGAGTTGAAATGATAATATTTCACTTTTCAAGTTCAAAATAGATGGTCATTATCACAGTTGTCAGACATTCCTAATTTTCCTGCACAGAACAGTATGAGATGGAGGACACTATGAGGAACAGCCTTCTCTACAAAGTCAACATATCTGTAAAGTAGGACAAATTTTTTTCAGGTCTGCACAATGGAAGTCATCAGACTTGGAAAGAAAAAAGTTGTACAAAATAATGGGGATATTTATTGAATGCTTATGGCATACTTTGAAAAGGTTTTAGATCTCTTACTGTCTCCTGTAACAGCTACTTTCTAGAGTTCCTTCAATGTTCTTTTTGAATTTTGCTTTTACTTTCAGAAGCTTACTTTCATAATGTAGAGAAGCGTCTCTAAATATTGGTCTAAAGTATTGTACATATTTGTTGTTTTGAGTACAGCTTTTTTAGTCAGGACATGCTCTCATAAAAACTCTGAAGGTTATTTGATGCACTTTTTAATTTAAATAGCCAAGAGTTTATTCCATCAGACAGCTCTTTAAGCTTTAAAGTTAAAACATTTGCTGCTTCTTTCACTGAATTTGATGGGTGAGAAACAGGAAAGACATACAGCAGTTACTAAGAGAAATATTTTTGTAGTTTGACTGGTTTATCTACTTTCATAGATTCTATTTATTCTTAAAAATATTGACTCAATTTTACAGCCTGATTAGGCTTAGACTTTTTCTTGTGTAAACCCAAGCCTGGTTGACTGCTACATATGCACTTTATTTATTACATGGAAATACTTTGTTCATGTTCAGCGGAGATGTAAATTTTATAAAATTGAAGAAAGCTCTTTCAATGGTGTAATATCCTTGTCACTAATGAACTTCACTAGTAAATTAAAAAATTAAGTCCCCATCGTGATATTACAGTATATCCACTGTAAATAATAGAGTAGATCAATAGCTGGCATCACTACTGGAAACCCTCCTGACTTTGTTACTGGTTACCATTATAGCAGTGTTATGTGCTCTGCACTTAAAAAGGCTGACAGTCTGCCCTTTTAAGGAGGGGAAGAAATTAATTACAATTATTCTTTTTCTCTTTTATTATCTTTTGTGCTGATGCAAAACGATTGGCGTAATTTATGTGTGAATATCTTGCATTTTGTTAATAGTTTTTTACTGTTTTGTGAATCTTCATCTAAACTAGTCTGTGGGAAGAATGGTTTCAGGGAACTGTCTGACTTTTCACTTATCTTTAGACAAGCCTCCTCAGAAACGTCTCCTGAGGATACCTATAGCATGACCTATTTCACCTCCACTGCGCATTTCACAGCACATCCACAGCAAAACAAACTTTCTTTCCACTTAATTTGATGGATTAACTTGGAAACTGATAATGCCGTGGTCCATAAGGAAAAAATGTCATTTGGTAACCATCAGTCACTAGGAAAAATGGGACAAGATGTGCATCAACTGATGTAGCTGGCAGTAAAATGAAACTGACTGTATGAAATTAGATAATACCTGGAAAAATTTATATGGCTTGATGTTGTCTAAGCTGTTATTATACAACTCTAGCTTATGCTTGCTTTTAATAATCATTGATAATATCTGGTTCTTTTGAACAAGTTATTGGTCTTTGGGTTTTGTTTAAATGTAAATAGCACATTTCAGTATATTTTTAATGCATCCTATTATTCCTCCTATAAATGTGGAAAATGTAGTTTAACAGAGGAAAATAAAATGTAGTAATATAATCATGAAATGAAATACCATCTAGTAAATTTTTATTATTGCTTTTAAAGTCATTGAAATGTGAACTTATTTGAGATTAATGTTATCTTTTCTGCACAATTCTTTCCGTTTTTCTCATTAAACTCCATGTACCAATTAATCTGCTAGTTAACCTTCCTCTCCTGTGTCACACTGTGATCTCAGAATGCTACCGCATTTTCAAATTTTAGTTCAAGATGTCACTACTGATATAATTGTGTGTTTTGTACTCCACAAGTTTATTTATATGTAGTAATTTAAATCATAAAATTTAATTATTATTTAAATCAGCAAGAGAGATGTTTGCACTTAAATAATTTACTTTAGTCTTGTTTTACATTAATGCATTTTAGTCAGTGTCTAAAAACAAAGTAGAGCTTCAGCTTAGTAAGAATTTAGGATAGGATGGCTACTGAAATAGTATTTGTACTGCATTTAGTGGGGGTTTTCAAATGCAGCAAAAATTATTTCTTAATATATTAAATATATATCAAGAAATATTAAGGACTATGTGATGATTCTATATTTTCAGAGGTATCATGTAAATGAAAATAAAAGTATTTTTAAAAGTAAAAACTCATCTCTAGCATTTTTGGTCTATTTAAGTTTTTGTGTGTTTGTTGTATTAAGAAATTAATGGACCATCAGCAATTAAAGGTTGGTGGAAAAATACATTTAAATAAAATTTCATGTAATTAAATACATTTACAAGAAAAATGGGAAAGTATTTCAGAACCTATTTGGTTACCCTGTCCACTAATAACAGATTTGTTATCTGCAGATGCTGAATTTTGGACCTCTTCTTTCAGATAATTTTTAAAAGGGTTTGATTTTTTTTGTATATGTTTTTCTTCTGGTTTTGCCCTTCAATGAGAATAAAAATAATTTTTAGAAAATTCAGGTTAAAAAGGACCTCAGGAACTTCTTTCCTTCTTGCAGAAGGATCAGTTATGATCTCACACTAGGTTGCTCAAGGCTTCATCCAGTGGGGCTTGAAAACTTCTGGATATGGTGTCTAAATGGCTTCTATGGATAACCTACTTTTTTGTGCTTTACCACCCTGAAGGAAAAAAAAAAAATCTTATATCCATTCTGAATATCTTACTTTGTTATAGATACTCTAAAAGATAATATAACTTCCAAAATTCAGTTTTATACTTGACCCTGTACAACATAGCTGATGACAGAATATGCTATCCAATTTTTTTAAGAACTTCAATAGCAACTTTGAAGTGCCTGAATTTTATTTTTGTACTGTATTTTATCTGTTGAAGTTCAAGTGAGGAAGGAGCTATGTACCATATATCCTAATTCAAATTTAAAGCATTCATTTACTGCAGAAAAATGTATTTCTTTCTTAATAGGTTTGAATAATTTCAGCTGGCATAAACATTCTGAATTGCATAAATGCAGCTTCATATACCCTGCAGTGTCATGAGATATGGCTGCTCCTTCCTGCTGAGACTTCCTTGAATAAAGGCTTGGTAACTTTTTAGATTAAATTTAAAAATCAACAAAACAAAACAAACCCCAAGCAATCAAACAAACAAACAGAAAAAAACAAATAAAACCAAGCAAACAAACAAAGCCAACAAGGAAAAGGAAAAATAAGGATGAAATATAGGAAACCAACATATAAATACATTAGACTGGCTTTATATTCCAAAGGAAGCAGAGAAAACTGATGACTATTTGAAGATGGGAATAGGAATGTAATTACTAAGCAAGCAGGATCGAAGCAATAGGTTAGACACCTTTGTGAAGTTGCCCCTTAAAAGATCTCTTTTCTAGACATTGAAATACGCCAAAAGTTAAAAAACACCACTTGGTCTAATGTACTTGTGGTACAATCAATTTCAAAATTAGATAAATAATTGAAAGTTAAGGACGGTTACCTAATTTCGAATGACTAGGTAATAAAATTATTTTTCCTTTTTTTCGCCAGAATCTGCTCAAATATGGAGAATTTTAATATATTAGAAGAATGAATTCAAAACCAGGGTCTGTAAAATTTGAGTAAAATAAATATCAATACCTCTTATGATAAATGAACAATAGAAAATAAATATACATTAAAAAATGCCATACATATACTGTCATGAAATGACTATGACATATCCAAATAGCAATGCTTACATTCATTTCTGTATAGAAAGTCTACAAACTGAATTACTTTCTTTTTCTTAAGCCCACAGGAAATTTTAGAAAGTAATTTTTAAGGTCTGCCTTAGCTTGTGCTATACTGCCTATTTCTTTGAGTGTTGGTTCAGTGCTGTACTTTCCCCATTGTCAGAAAGGGCTAAGGGAAATCTAAAAAGCTCTTTCGGGGAAACAAGAGAGGCACTTTTGCCTTTGTACCTACCATTCATTTTTGATAAGTATCCAATGATGGTAATTCTCTAGGTATCCTAGCCATCTTTGGTGAGGAATTAGACTTAAAATGTTTAAATAAATAGCGACAGTGTGAATATTTGAGTACATAACTTAGGGAATCTCCCAGTTTCTTTCCAAAATAGTCTCATATTTAGTTTGAGCCAAATTAAGGCATTGGTGTTAGCAGGCAAATATGGGATTGTACTGTTACTTACAAACTAGTGCTGCATTTAAGATAGTTCATTTAGTGTTAAAGTCTTTAATTCTCTGTAACAGTAATACTTATAGCCTGTTTCAAATTCACCATCATTAATACTCATAAGCATTTCTGACCAATTTGACAAGAGTGGTGTTTCAAATTGCATACTCCCAGTCTCCAAAAACTGCATTATTTCTCTGAATCCACATATCTTGGGACAGACGTCTGTACTTTCACTGGAAATCTGTATTAAATCCCCTTTTATTGCTTCATAACTGATGGCTTTCTTTTACTTTTGCAACATTTTCTATCCAAAAACATGGAAATAAACACTGTGGGGAGGTGAGGGGAAAATTCTGAGCAGTGATCTCATGGATTGCTTTGTAATATTGGTTGAAAAAACATATCTCTGAGAGATATTAACTCATAATAATAGTTGACTGAGTAAAATCACTTTATGCACAAACACTTCTGCTACTTTTGACCTTAAACATTAAATATATTTTTGGCTGTGTAAGTTTGTGTTATAGATTTTGCTTTCCCCTGCACCTTTCTCAGCTGATTACACCTAAAATCCAAGTGGTAGCACAAATAAACATGAAAATGTATTTTTACCAGTATCTGAACTCTGTGTATGAGAGAGTTTCTTAGATATCTGAATCTCATGAACTGAATTTTTATGTATGCTCTTATTGTAAGAGATACTAATGAATATGGTGCTTAGTGAGTAATATGGTTCATTAGCGACTGAAATTGTTTATGTGAATCTGCTCACCATTCTTTAGCATGCAAGTATCTGTAAAAGGAGATATATTAAGTCTTTCTTGCCATGATATGCCTTGGTGGAGGTTACAGGTTCAACACCAACTCTTCCAAGCATCTGAAAATAAAGTAAAAATGTTTCCACTTTTGCCTCTTACTTGTTTTGAATTGTGATCACTTTAAAAGTAGCTCTGTAAAAATAAAGTCTCTACTTCCAGTGAACTCTATTTGACTAGGAAAGTAAATAAAAGAGGGCCATTTGAAGAATGCATTTTAAAATGAAAGTAGAAATTTTAAATAAAATAATTAATAGTCAAAAATATTTGTCTAGGATCATAACTAACCCTGAAATTGACATTTTAATTTTCTCAAAGCCTACAGTTAAAATATGTTGAGTAAAAAAAGGCATTTATTATTTGAAGTTCACAACTGTGATAGAAGAATGTAATTTTTATTAATCAAAGCATATATTTCATTAGCAAGATCCTCTTTTAGCAGTGCTATATATGTTCTGAACTAAGTATTCATCTGACAATCATGGTCTATTAAAATTAGGAATTATGCTAATGGTACAAATTTATGATTCTAAATTTGTGAAGGTTGGTATAATTAAGATAGGCATGCTGACAGAAAAAATGCTTCTATCAAACTTGTTCAAGGTGATCAGTGTCAACATTTTGATATTTAAAGCCAGGATTTTAAAATTGTGCAATATAAGTTAATTAATCAAAATGTGGAGGAAGTGTCTTTGCTTCCTCTTCTTTAAGAATTAATGATTATGGTATTTTATTTCTGTCATAAAACAATCCTGAAACTGAGGAAATTATACATGTGAAATTGCTTGAATTTACTGACTTCAAATCTACCAAGTTTTGGTTTTTGAAATGTGAAGCCATACTAAGATGTTAAATCTATAAATTATGGATTAATTTCAAAGACTTCAGTAGGCAACAAAAAGAAGACACAAAATTTTATGCCCCTTTGTCTGGGTTTCTCACCAGTGTGATGAGAGTTACATGCTGGTCCAGCAAATTTCATCTGTTCAGAGATTTCTATGAGGCAGAAGACATATCTTAGTCTACGGAATCTGTAAATATTGAAAATGGGCCAATTTTACATCGCATGGGAATTAATAATTTTACAGTTTCCAAGGCTCATTATAAGGTTTAGCACATAACTTGATTAATCTCTCCCCCTTTGTTCTTCTAATTTGTCAGGAGAATGAATTGTCTTTGAATATTAACAGACTGAAATAGTTTATAGATTAAGGTGGCAGAATTGTGATCTCTTCAGAACTCTGATCTCTTCAGGAGGTGGTCTGTCTATCACTTTGGATGCATAAAGTTAGTAAAGATTTATTATTTCTGTAGAGCTGTTCAATCTTCTATCCAAAGAAAAGCATATTTTAACAATTAGTTGAGCAGAAACAGTAGCAATAGTGGGTGATAGTGTCTGATTTGGCTCTTAAAAGTAAGCTGTGTCTGCTAGGTAGAGCTTATCCTAAGGAAGGACATGTGGTCTAAAAGTAGGTCTCCGTGAATAACATGCTTTCCAAGGTGGTGTGAAATTTAGGATCATAATAAATAATGATAATCTCTCACATGATAGTCCACTTCTCAGGCAAAAAAATTTTTTTTTAATTATTATTTTTATTTTTTATTATTTTCTTTTTTTATTGATTTTCTAAGCAATCCAAATTCATTTTCTTTATAAGAACAATAAGAGTAAAAGCTACCTGAGAATACCAGGTGGCCTGACAGGAGTCTTTTGGCAAGAGAGGAACAAAACCTATAGGAAGGAAGATAAATAAGTCACATATTTATTGAAGAAGTACATTAGCCACAGGAAAATTGCACAAAACAGAACAGGAACCAAAATTTTGTTAATGTAGTGATAGGAACTGCTGTTAAAACTTTCATCAAATTTATCTTAAATTCTTATTTGGGTCAGGAACAACTGAAATTGTGGTTTGCCACTGCTCATTAAAGAAAATTATTAATTAAATTTAAATTAAAGTCTTTCCAGAAGCAAACTACTTATTGGTACAAAAATTTTTTTCACACTTGCACCAAATTATTAAACTTTTCTGAAACAAAGTTGAAAAGCACAGTAGAATAGCACTGTACTGGCCCTCTCTTCACTCTTGCTGCTGCTTCTCTACTAATAAACATTCTACCATAAAGGCAGAGTTATAAAGAAAACATAATTCAGTCTTGTAACCTCAGTTACCTGGATGACCTGATGAAACAGCAAATGACATAAATAAGGAGATTTGCATAAAAATCACTATCTTTCAAATCACATCAGTTATGGTTCCCCACCTCATCCTAGTTCTAATGGCACAATAAAAATGTAGGTGTAAGTTTATGCCTGGGTGGAAAGTGAATTTATTGTATATTAGGGTAGTGAAATGTAGATTACTATAGATTTTAGAAATAGCAGACAGGGATAGAAGACAGATGAGGCTTCTCCTTCCAGTAGCTGTCAAAACTTTATAATCTAGTCTGCTAGTTGTCTTTTAAAAAATAGGAAACTATATTTTCACATCACATTCCTATATCTCTAGGTTCACACTCAGCCAGTATCAAAAACATCGTGAGATATGTATAAAATAAGAATATATAACAATTAAATTTGAGAAAGAGTGAAAACATTTACTGATCTAAAGAGAATAGAGCTTTTGTTTAACTAGAATATATTTTTCCATAGCTGCAGCAAGAGCATAATTTCCATATTCTTAATCCATCAGATTTAATAGATAATCAACTAAACTATGGCAAAAATTATGATAAAAATTGAATCCTAGAGCTTCATAATTTCATCATTAATAATAGGATTTGTGAGATTCAAGTTACTTGTAACTTCTGAAAAGTAACTATTCTTATACTTATCTCCTAATAATATCATTAAAAGGAACAATACAAATCCCTTCATTCTTTACCCTATACTAGCTATACCCAAATTGTTTTTTCCAGAATTCTTTCATGAGAAACTTTTCAAAGAGGTTTATTTACTGTATATACTACTGCATTTAGGTGATTCCCCTGATAGTTATGAGAAAAATTAAATACCTTTTTTCCAGTTTTTGACATAAATTTTCAAATATCATATTGTCGTGGTTTGATCGGAAATGGGACATCTGGGATATATTGTTTTATGTTGTGGTAACCAATGGCTGTCTGGATTTTAAGATGGGCATCTGTTTTGGCCAGTGAGACATTTGGATACGCCTCTGAGACCACAAAAAAAATCCAAGGGGTTAAAAGAGCAGGGAGTTCCTCCCTCAGTCTTTTCGAATTTCCGGCGGGACAGAGCTGCTTCTCCCCCGGCTCAGCTGTTGCTGAGCTGGGGGAGGGGAGAAGCCACGCGGCCCATTTTATCGGTAGGCCGGACCCAGGTGGAAGGGTGGGGGGCCCCGAAAGACCTGTTTACCCCCATTTTCCCCCCCCATCATCTTTTTGGAGACGGAGAGAAACGCAGGCTGCTGTGCCTGCCGGACTGAGTTACCTTAAAACCTGATATCATGTCCAGGCAGCAGCTAGCACGGCCGAGAAGGAGGAAAAGGGGGGGGGAAGGAGGCAGTGGGCAGCCCGGCCTCTCAGGAGAACTTTTAACCCTTTTGTGGACAATGAAAACTTTACAAGAACATTTCCCTTTCCTAGAGAAGGATAAGAGTGGAGGATAAAGGAAGAAATAGACCAGTGAGAGGCCTGGCAAAGAGAAAGAATTTGAAGGATGGAGGAGAGATGGAGTGGGTTTTTTCCTGAACACTTTTCTCATTGTAAAAAAAAAAAAACCATGAACTGACTCCTGGTGATACAGAGACTGCATTTCAGGGGGGAAAGCGAAGACTCAGAGCTAAGAGAGTTCAGTTTTGGATTTTGGAGACCCCCCGGCCCCAGGGGGTTAATAAGTATGGGGGGGACAAGAGGTCCCAAGAGATGAGAGATGAGACTGTGCTCTGCTTGGAATGAGACGAGGCATCCTTAAAAGGTCCAAAGATCTACCCTGAAGCAAACCTCTGTCCCATGCAAGGGATGGTGAGAGCATCTCTTTGCATGGAAGGAAGGAAGGAATCACATGATAGCAGCGAAAGACTTTCTTTTCTTTTTTCCCGGGCGGCTGCTGATTGTGAAAAAAGGTTCCTGGTACGGGAAAGGGACTCCGTCTACTTCTTGATGAGCTGAAGATTCGATTGTCTAAAGGGTGGTGTCAGACCGAGTGTGGATATTTGTGGGAAATGTAAATGTATTGGAAATTTGCTGGGAGGAGGAAGTGGTGGAGTGTTTCTGTATAGTTTTCATTTTCCTTGTGTTTATTTTCTTTCCTTTATGGTTTAGTTTTTGTAGTTTTAGTTAATAAAGTTTTTTTTTCCTTTTTTTCCCTAAGCAGGAGCCTGTTTTGCTTATTCCTGGGTACCACCTCACAGCAGATGCCAGGGAGAGGGAATTCTCATGGGGGCACTGGCATTGTGCCAGTGTCAAACCATGACACATATGACTCTGGGAAAATAATGTACAATTATTCCTTTAATCTACTCTCTTTAGATTTCATAGAAAGAAATAAGTTTTTGTTAGTGTCTAATATATGTTATTAGGGTTTCTAAGTCACATAGCATTGTATAAAATTTTGCTTTCCAGATGCAAAAAGCTTCCTTCTTGTATTTTTCTTTTACATGGAAATTATAATGGTATTTTTGTCTGCTCCAAGGATTTAAAATTCAATGTAAGGAGACTTAAGATAACCCTGAATGAAACAGGAAGAAAGTATAAGTTTCCTGTTTGTGAAAGATCTCAGGAAGAACCACAGCTTTCCATCACCCATCACATGGGTCTTGATACCTTCCTGTGCTCCACAGGGTGCCTAGGGTTTACCAAAAATGTTTCTGTTGAAATAGTGTCTTGAATCAGTGGCAACTCTGTACACTTTAGTAGCCAGAGCTCATCCCAGCTCTTCCACATTCCAGCAGTGCTGTGATCAGTCACACTTTCTTATTTCTTGAATTCATGTATGAGTTTTCTATAAAAAAAAAATTCAACCTGCATAAAAGAATGATTTTTCTGCCCCACTCTCCCCTGCCCTGCTTTTCTAATCTTTGACAGATTGCTATTCAGTTATTTTACTCTCATTCCCTCCCTTTATTTTGCAGGGTGAAGCAAATAAATTTACAAAATTCTTCTGTGTCTGCATTTTTAGTTGGCTTAGACTGTTCTGAAGACCAAATGAATAGTGTGAAATAGGAAGAAAATTTTTTATTTGGCAACAGATGGCAATAAAATCTTACTTGGCTTGTAACCTCCCCTTTGCTTTCTACTCCTTATTTGATTGACAGCCCTGACTTAAAGCATAGTATAACTTTTGATTCCTTACACTAATACACCCACTGGATTTATGCTATGAATAAACTTTGCCTGGCAACTATTTTCTTTTGTCTGAAAACTTTGTTAAAATGATGACCTATATCTATTTCTCAGGGGGGTTACATACCCTGGGAATATTAATGACTGAGGGTGCAGCTTGTCAACTACTCCACAGAAATTAGATTTTGTGATTTTCTATCTTTGAAAACAAATTCATAATTTTTGAACTGTGGAGATTTTTCACGTGTACTTTTCTTCCATGTATGTGTGGTAGTGAGCAAATAATGTGGCTCAATGTAAACTGTCAGTTTTGGCTCTAAGTCTCTAGCAAGGCTGAGATAGAGCAGGAACATTCAGTAATTGGAGCAAGTGTTATAACCAGGTCTGAAAGGATTCTAGATTCAATGTCTAAAGGTTTAAAATAAGTGCTTTGAATTATATTTTACAGAAGGCTGTCCTGCTGCTGTTAGGAAGTATGAGAAAGGAATGTGTGTGGGTGCAGTCTTTTCCACCTGCGCTGGCCGTCGCTGAATCAGCAGTAGGGTGACCTGAGCAGCTGTCTCCAATTTGGCTTTCCACACTGGGCTCCCTGGAGCAAGATTACTGCATAGCAGTGGCAGGTGCACCTGATAGTCCTGTATAAAAGCCCTTTGTAAGGTAAGAAGTTTAGGTATTACTGCTGAAGACATGGAAGCATGTAAAAGCTGAGGGGATTTTTGGTTGGTTTTTTTTTGTTAGTTTTGGTTTTGGTTTTTTTTTTTAAGGAATTTGGGGAAGTCTCTTACTGCTTTCCCATAGTTGTCTGAACTCTGTAGCTGTTTTCTTCAGGCCTTTAAAATCAGATAATTTGGTTGTAATTGCAGCTGAGGGAGGGCCTTCTGTAAACTGGTACCATGATGTATCTATTCAGTAAATTGTTGGGGTAATTTTAGCCTGAATGATTTTGGATTCTCCCCTGTCCCCTTATCTATGAAATTGAATCTGTATGAACAATCAGCTAAAGACTGTAATTTAACAGGCAGATTATTCCACTTTTTAAAAGTGAATATCCTGGTCAAATTAAAAGTTGTGGATGGGCTTTGATGAAGATTTGATCCTTGGATGATATCATACACAGTTAAATATTATTTTTTTCTTTTAGATGTGACAAAATTTGCTGATTCCATGTGGGAAAGGACCTGCATCTCCACACAATGTGTAGCCTATTTCAGCAGAATTGATAACTTCTTCTTTACACAGAATTTACCTAAAAGCCAAAATACATTGTGGGTGATAGTACATATAAATTCACATTTTAAGAAAAGGACTTGTGTTGCTGTCTAGTAGTTTGTCACTGCTTTTGGAACACCATTTTACCTCATTGCTCATTTCTAATGAAATACTATCTATTGTGATAGACTGTGAGGGAATTTGTCAAGTTCTTTGTAATGAAATTAAATCTGCTTATTACCAAATTTTCTATGTTTAATTATTTAAAAAACAAATCAAATACCAAACCTCTCATTAATTCCAATAAGTGTTCCTCAGAAAAGAATGAATTTTCTGAATTTTAGTGTTGTAACATCAGTGGAATTATGGATTTCTTCAGCTATTTATAGTTTCATTTTCTTATTTACAAAGTCTTGGGGTTTTTTTTAATTACAAAAAAAAAATTGAAAAATTAGGAGAATTCTAATACCTCTTAGAATAATTTGCAATGTTTTCTTTCATGTTTTATTAAATTTTGAAAAGCAAAAGCCAGTCAGAGTTTTCTTATACTTAGAGACATGCACCATTAAAAGCTGTGTTGGCAGTTTATTAAATGTAGTAAAGGGATCTTGTTCCATACCTATTGTGAGAGCATGTGCATAACAAATTGTCCACTCACACATTTGCACAGCAACTACAACACAACTTGTAACTACAGAAATCAGGGCTACACGCGCAAAAAAGTATAAGAGTTTGGAGGGAAAAGACCCCAAAATATTAATATTCGAGGCGTTTGACTAATAAGCATGTAGATGTATAAGAAAGTAAAAGGTGTTTTCTTTGCCCTGTCCATGGACTGTTCATATGCAAAATTACTGGAAGTCTGCTGTCTTAGCTTTCATGGGGACTGTCAATTTTCAAATGAATCCATGAATTTAAAGAGCCACTCTGTGCCTTTCTATTTCCAAATGGGTTTAAGGGGTTCTATATTGTGACCTGTCTGTATAAGAGAATTTATTACTTAGCAGGCAGTAAGTTAAAACTATACCACTTTTAATATAACATCTGGCAAAATGATATCTATAAAGACACATCCACTTCATAACTGATTCCCCATTTTCCCATCTGCTATTTAAAACTTGTGTGCTGTCCACAGTGCTGTAGGGAAGAAAAAACACAGTTAAGAAGGTGTATGTCTTGCACCTCACAGACTAAAAAAATCCCTTGTTTTTCTGAACTTATCTTTAATCTCCTTCCTATATTGAAGCTACAGGGTTTGTGTTGCGAGTGTGGTTTGTGCAAGAAAGAGCATTACACTTAAAACGTCAAGCAAAATGTGTAATATAGCATCTCAATTACATAGATAGCTTTTGAAATTATACATTTGGAAAATGTTGATGCTTAATAAATACTATTGCCTACATCTATGCAAAAATAAACCCCAAAAATTTTTTTGGAAAGCAATAAGTATCCTGTAAAATACTAAAAATATTATATTCAGGTGGGTTCAATATTAAAGAGACTGATTCTCTTTGTTTTTTTTTACTCTAGATTGCTGGGATAAATGTTACCAACAATGACTAAAAGTCCTCGTTGGCTCTAGTCTATGTGAATTTGGTTTATAGATTCATCTAGGTTTGAAGTGGTGTGTGTTCAGCTGCTGCTTCCTTTAACCAAAACGTACATTACAATATTAATTTTTTATCAAAGAGTTTAATATAAGCAAAACTATAGTACTGTTTCAATGCAGGAATGGGACTCAAGTGATGGGATGGGAAGTGACCACTCCATGAGGAAACTTGATTAAAACAAAAAGGCTAAAAATGGCCTCTAAGATGAATTTTTTGTGGTGTGGCAAGACAAATTTACCAAGGTCATCTCAGAAATGAAATTGTGGGAAAAGAATTGGCATAATATATTTATTTAAGCAGCCAGATCAGATGAGACATTTTCATGTGATATTCCTCTGCAGAAAGGTATTAGAACATAGGAGGGGTGAAGATCTGGAGAAAGAGCTGCATTAAATATTGTATTCAGTTATTAGTAAAAGATGACAGACAAAGCAAATGGATAGTCCATAGGAGAAAAAAAAAAAAGAAAAAGGAAAGAAACCCAACAAGAATATAAAAGAGAGATTTCAAAATCCTTGAAGAAATAGATTAAGATTTCCATTGTACCTATATAAAGTTAAGATAATGGCTGGGATGTGAAGACTGTCTGTGTGGCATAATAAGCTCTGGTTGTACTTTTGCAGCACAACATACTGAAGTTTGACATTGTCAGTGCATTGAATCATAGAATATCCTGATCCACAAGGATCATAATGTCCAAGTTCTGTCCCTGTGCAGGGCAACCCTGGGAATTACACTATGTACCTGAGCATCTTGTCTAAACACATTTTTACTTTCTCAGGCTTGATGCTGTGACCACTGCCCTGGGGACCCTGTTCCAGCACCCAAACACTCTCCGGGTGAAGAACCTTTTTCTAATATCCAACCTAAATGCCCCCTGACACAATTTCAGGCCATTCCTTTGAGTCCTGTCACTGTCACCAGAGAGAAGAGATCAGTGCCTGCCCCTCCACTTCTCTCCATGAGGAAGTTGTAACTGCAATGAGGTCTGTCCTGTCTCCTCCAGGGTGAACAGACCAAGTCACCTCAGCTGCTACTTCACCATTTCTATTGTCCTTCTTCTGACACTCTAATAGCTTTATATCTTTTGTATACTGAGGTGCCCAAAATTGTACACAACACTCAAGACGAGGCTGCATCAGGGCAGAACAAAGCAGGAAAATTCCTCCTTTATCAGGAACTTAGAATGGTAGAATCACTATGGTTGGAAAAGCCCTCTTTGACTGGCTCCAATACCGAGCCCTAGGGAGCACCACTGGGCACTAGCCACCAGTTAACTGGATTTAATTATATTCACCACCACTTTCTGTGCCTGATCATTCAGACAGCTTTCTACTCTGTGAGGAGTAATCATGTCATGTAATGTCAGTTTCTTCAGAAGAATACAGTGTACCCACTGTATTATGGTGTTAAATGTTTTATATGGTGTTAAAGGCTTTACCAAAGTCCATAGACAGAATCCATATCCTTTTGCTCATCTAATAAGCGGGAAGGAGGTTATTCAGGCTGGACCTGCCTTTCAGAAACTCATTATGGCTGCCCTGATGCCCTGGTTGTTCTCTGTATGGAACATGATTGCACTCAGAACAATCTGTTCCGTGACCTTCCCTGGCAACAAGACCAGGCTGAGAGCCCTATAATTTCCTAGATCCTCCTTCCTGCCCTTGCAGATGGGCCCTCACGTTGGGTAATCAGTGACTAGCTGTATGTCCCAGTGTTCTGGGACCTCCCTGTTTAACCAGGACTGGATAAGAACTTCACAATTGCAGACAAGGGACAGAGGTCTGAAATGATCATGAAGATGATAGAGGACACCTTTACATTTTCTGAACTAATCAGAGTAGGAATTTGCATTCACAAAACATAGGGACAGAAATATGAGTTGTGCACAGCTCTAGATGTATGATCTTCTGGGAACAGATTTTAACTAACAAAAAAAAAAAAAAGTTCAGAAGCCAGTCTTCCATCCTAATGTATCTTTAGATAAAATTACCAGCAGATAGCTTAGCACATATGTACCTTGAAGCTCCATTTGACTAATTGTTCCCATTTAAATTGAGACTACTTATTTCAGCAGACTGTGAATTGCTTTTAAATATAAGTATGGTCTAGTAAAACATGGAACAATATAGAAGAATTAAGTTTTTCCTGTTTTCTTGAAGCACCTAGCATTATTTAATTTTTCTTTGAGCAAAGTAAATGTGTTATTATTGTATTTTGCCTTCAACCAACTAGTGAAATTCATGAAAACTTTGCAAATTGACCCCAGGGCCTTGTTCTTCTTGACAAATACATTAGACTGTTAGAGTTAATAGGAGCTACATGCAGTCATTAAGGTGAAATACACATCAGCTTATCTACACCTTGACAGGGAGTTAGGGGAGTAAACACCCACGCTGAATTTTTGTATGTGACAGCTACTTTTCCTTAAAAAATCCCTAGCTTGTAATGCAATGTTCAAATATTTAAGAGTGTGGCTTACTTTCTAGACATCTATTCTGAGAATCCTGAGTACATATAGGGCTTTTTACTTGCTGTTTTTGAAAGCATTTTTACTTAATTTTTGTGGTATGGCTCTCCACAGCACAGATAATTCACAATTTATCTTGTATGAAAGAACTGAAGGTTGACAGTCTTTTTTTCCTAGAGAAAGTGTATAAATATATATAACACATAAATAGAAGATGTAATTAGGTGCTTTAAGAGAACTGGGTGGTCCTATTTTTTGTATAGAGATGTTTTTTCTGTGATGTAAATTCATATTGCAATAACCAATACTTCAAAAAAAAAAAGAATTGCTCCTTTACTCAATGAAGATCTGATCTGGAAAACAAGTCTTTTAAAAATAATCAAAGATCCAACCTAAAATCCTCATAAAATACATACATGAATTAAAGATCATTCATTTTACACTGCCTTTTTACTTAGTTAGGTTAGTTTCAGCTCTGCTGTGTGCTTTTTAATAGTGACTGTTGCAAGGCAACCATGTCTGTGCTGCTGTTTAACTCACGCCCTACTATAACTTACATTGCACATTTATCAGTAGTTTCAATATGCTTACTTATGCACAGCTACCCCTACCAGGAGACATTTTTGCTTTTCTTCCTGTACACCTTCCAGAAATGCTGTGAATCTGTCAAGTATTGATTTGTGTTTGTGACTATAAAGCATCTTTGAGCATGCATATCTTCAAAATAAATACAGCAGTTGGGGTTTCAGAATTGTTTTGCCCTTCACCTTTGTTATGGATCTGGAGTGTATTGAGCAGGGTGGAAGAAATCCCTGGCTGTAGCTGAGGAGAGAGGGATATAAAGACATCTTTGTACTTCTGTTATTGTGAAGCTGTACTGCATCTAGGCTTCTGGCACAAGTGCGCCGTGCTTAGCCCACGACTCCCCAGGCTACCAACGCAGCCAAGACTGGCTACGTGTCTGCACCCTCCAGGGCTTATTTCTGCTTCCCTCTTTATTGTGCTCCTTATAGAAGCTCTACCTCTGCTGCAAACACAGCTCTGACAAACTTTTACACATAAGGAAGTCTGTCATAGTTACTGCGGGAAGTGTACATACAGTTATTTTCAAACAGAAAAAATATCTGATGACTTTGTTTATTCATTTGATTATACAGTGTGAAAAATACTTTGGGGCAGCTGCACATCTGTGTCCATGCAAGCTACTATATCCATATATTCAGATGTTTATTTTCTAATGTCAAAAGTAAGTTCAGGCATGCTACTTGAGTTTTCTGAATGTTATTTATCTTGTTCTATGAAATGACCAATAGATATTAAACAGAGTAGAAATCACTATCATTCTACAAATGATAAAACACAATTTTGTGTTTTTATGGTTCAAAATGTAAGTTTTAGAACATTCTGAAAGAGCATGGGAAAAAATGGATCAATACAGATATTTAAAGTAATAAAATGAGGAATAATTTTTTTAGAAATTTCATTTTATTTAATGAATTCACAAGCAGCTTAACTTGAAAATTTTCTGTCTGCTACATTAATGCTCGGGGTAATTGCTGCTGGGCAAATCAGGACAAGGAGATCCTTGTAGATATTTTGCCTATTGAAAACCAAAACTACAACCTTTTGGTATGCAATGTAAATATGTATTCCAGCACCAATCTTCAAATCCTATTTTTATCAATTTCAGAGAATGTAGCTTTATGAAACCCTACAGTAGAGTCATTCTGTAGGTTCACAAGCATGAATATGGTATCACCATGTGATTAGAGGTCAGATCCAGATGGCTGGATTTATCTTTTTTCCTTTTACAAAGGTGAGCTTTTAAAAAACAAAGAATTAGACCACAATTGTGGTCAGAGTCCAAAATTATGCTCTGAAATTAAGATCTGTAACATATGTCTATTTCTCTTTCAGTTTTTGAGCAGGAAAATGATGCATAAATAGATTTACAGAAACTGCTCTCATGTATTTTACATCGCAAATTTCAAGTGATTACACCTGAGTGTAGGTTTTGGGCAAACTACTGCTAATTTTGCACAGCTTTGCCAATGGTGTATATATATATGTAGTCATAATGAAGCTCTTTTATGTTTTAGAAAAAAGTCCTGTTTTACTTAATTTGTGCATCTGTTCTGAGCAGACAAATTAGAGAATCCTGATATTCTGGGACCTCTCTTAAGCAAAATAAGAACTATAAGCATCCCCATTCAGTCTACCAAAGATGTTAAACTGTTTTACACAGGGCTATGAAGAATATATAGTAATTTTGCATCCTACCTCCACAGAATTTACCATTGGAGTAACCAGTTAAGATGGCATTTCCTTCACGGCCAAAACTTATTAATATATATCTTAATCTGTAAATAATTTTGATACATAATTTATGAAAAAAATGATGTGTTATTAGCCCTAATGCACCTAATCATCTTGATAGTGTTTCCTTATATCCATATACTTTGCCTTGTAATGACTACACTAAACCATTTAAATGTTTCTCAGACTCTTAACAGGGATTTAAGTATTCAAAAGGGTCTATAATTATCCTTTAAAGGACCTTCATTACTTTCATGGTGATGAATGTTTAGGTGTGAGAAATCTCTTTATCTCAGCAGGGTTTTTGCTTTCTTAAAATCACCTTAGATGTCTTTTTTGGTAGTACTTTAACCCTATGTGTCTCTTGCCACCATAGTGGCTGCTTACCTCCGTATTTCATGGTTAGTTGCCTTTATGTTCTGTATTCTATATTGCATAAATTTCTGAAGCAAATTTCTGAAACTGTATCTTATAATGGTAAATTCATTACCAAATCCAGCAGGGGCAGGATAGAGGACAAGGAGGTAGAAGAGATAAAGAGAAAGCTTGTAGTGAAGGAAGAATTTAAACAAGAAGAAAGGCCAAAGTCAGAGAATATGAATGAAGGTAAGACTACGAGGAATGCTCTAGACTGTAACATCTGCTTTTAGATAAGTGAAAGGGGTTAGGAGGTTTCTATACAATAAATAAGCTTATTCTTTTTAATCAGCATAAAGGCAACATTGCTATGTTGCATGTTTTGTTTTGTGATTTTGGTTGGTGCCTTTTTGTTTGTCTTTGTTTTGCTTTCTACATCCTGTTGTTCAACTTCTCTTTTCCAGACTCAGTCACAACCTAGCAGTCTGTAAGAGTCTGTAAGTCTAAGAGACTGGAAAGTCAGAAAAGAAAACCAAGCAAGCTATGGCTTTGCCCTCTGCAGGTTTTGATTGCTTCAGAACTTAAATCAAAATGCCTGGTTAATGTATTTTACAATTCCTCCTCTTCCGCTGCTCTTCCCATTTTCACTCAGGAACAATTTATCAGAAAAACAACTTCTGTAAAGAAAACGAAGTGTCAGTTTTGACTGTCAAGATGAGAAAACTGAGAATATAAGCGAAGGGTCTTTAAGTAAGTGTCCCTTACTGTTTCAGTTATGACAACATACTTGCAGGAGACGTAGGAATTGCAGGAATATTACCTGTATCTCAGACTCTTTTCCCAATAGGCACCCATTCAGCAGGTTATTATTCTGTGGCACAAAGACGTATGGGACATGAAGGCAATGGCTGAGACTCAAAGGCTGGACTCTAGATCATATCAAGTATGTGGAGTTCCTTGAAGATAAAAACAAAGAAAATCAGTGTCTGTAATAAAAAGGATTGTATCAGGAAGTATTTAAGGCCCAGAAACCAATTTCTTCTTTCCTTCCACCAATTAATGTCTTGTTTCTGTCATATTCAAATGGACATCTTTATGTATCATTTGGCTCTTTTGTATGTGACATTTCCACTAATGCAGGTTTGCAAGTAGAAACAGAATAGGTTGCTTTCACTGTCTTCTTTTATTTTTTAAAATCATAAATATAATATTAATTTTGATGTCAAAACAGCATGAATTTGGGGTAGGACTAGAGGACCTTCAAAAGTTACTTTTCAACTCAAACTATTCTGAGTTGAATATTCTATGTCTATAGTCTATGTTCACTATTTCTATTAAATATCTGTATACCTGTCACTGGTACAAGAAAACAGTAGAAGTCTAGCTGGAATGAATTTCTTCCTGTTGAATCATGCTGGATAGTTGATTTTGATATCTACTAATAATAATAAAACTTTATTCTTGACCTTAAATGAAATGGTGTCAAGTCAGTGGTGTTTGCTTTTGTTTTGTTTCATTGCTTTTTCCTGAAAATTCCAACTTCTGTTCCAAGAAGTTGGAACAGTTCTGTTCTGTCCTCAGAATTATTTTCACAAGACTTAGAAACCGGGTCAATTAATGATGTACGTGCCAACAAAGGACTACATTCTGTGCCTAATTTTTAGCATTTGTCTTCCAAATGGCCACACAGAACACATGAAATCTGAAAAAAACAAAAAAGTGCAAACTGTTAACTAAAAAATACTAAACATGGCTTTTATTGTTTGTTTGCTTTAATTTGAAAGTCTGCATTTATATGCTGCAGGTGCACAAATCAAATTGTTTAAGAAAGACAATCTGTTTGTCAAACCTAGCTAGATCAAAAAAATTGTTTAATTTTATCTCTTTCTTCCAGAGATTTTTTTCTTTATAAAGAAAATAAAAAATCTCATCTCTGGAATTTCTTCTGACATGGTATGATGTCATGGCCACCAATCTTTCATAGAACTGTTGTTCTAGGGGACAAAAAACTTTTCCCTGTCATTTTTCACTTAACAGGGTACCAATTCTAACTGCAGAATACTATCTTCTAACATCATAGGATTATGCCTTAACTGTAATGCTATCTCAAAGGCACAAAACTGAGCATACCTTCATTGCAATCTGGATGACACCATCAACAAAAAAAGAGTTTCACAGTTTAAAAAAAAAATCTCTCTTTTTTTTTTTTTTTTTTTTTTTTTTGTAAAGTTAGAAGCAGAAATCTCTGGGAAGATGAAGAATGTGTGAAACTGCAATTCCACAGTTTAAACAAAGAGTTAAACATACATCACTGGCCAGACAATTCTCTCATTGTTGGGCAATTACACAAAAACAGATGCATTACTTATACAGCATCTGTTTTCTGAATCACTGCAGGTTTTATTCCAAAACTAGAAAAGTCACACCTAAGCTAGAGAAGAGGGCATAAACACTGTACAGAACAGAGCAGGCACTGCCGGCGGTGGATGGCTCTGGCACAAAAGTCTTTACCCTGCAGCATTTAAATGACCACTTCCAGCAGTGAGTGACCACTTGTTTATAAATTTATGCTCACAATTTCTCCATACATTCAGGATATGCTTTTATGAATTTGGTGTGTTATTTTCTGAGCATAATTTGCTGCCTTCAGTTTGTGAATATTCTACTACACAGGGCTATGCACATTTGAATTACTGATGACAGGATGATTCAGAAATATAAGAGGCTGCGCAAAACTTTCCTTATCTCTGGAAATGAGGCTTCTAAATGCTTGGTTACACTTTTGTTCCACAAATTTTCATCCACTCCAAAGCTGTTTTAGTTACCTTTTTTCTGTACCTCAATTAGTATTAAGGGATAATGTCATTGGGATAGTTGCTGGAGATTAAACAAAGTCAGTCAGAAAATAAAAAAGATGTTATAGAGAAAAGAGGTTCTTAAAAAACAAATAAGGTCTTTTTTGTTGTTTTGTTTTGTTTTGTTTTGTTTTTTTAATTTAAGACTAAGGAAGTGTAGCTAGAATTCTTCAATAATACTCCTAATTTGTTTAACTTGTTAGAATATTAGGCATTCTGAAAGTGTTAAACTGGGGAAACAATGTATTTTGTCACCTAAGGATTACTGTCGCAATAATGTCACTCTTCCGTGGAACAGATAATCACACTTTATACTTTATATATTGTGATACTATTGTAAAATTGGTTTTTTGCTCCAAGAGCAAAATGACTGCTCTGGAATAAGAAATTAAACTATTGTGAAATGTTTTTTTTCTAGTTAATTGGGACATTCTCATCGTCACATTATTATATTCATGCACACATCTTAGCAGCAGTTAGCATAGCATGGCTAGTACTGAACCATAATCACAAAAATCCTGATGAAATCTCCAGAGTTGGAGCTCTCTTTAAATCCACTGTAGCCTGTGCTGTACAGGTGTGCAGCAACTATCAACACTGGTACTGCTAAAACAAAGAGAAATTTTCACCAATGAGTTTCAGGAACTTCCACAGAGAAGCACTGACACATGGAAAACTTGCTTCCAAGCTTTGAGGTTTCCTATTAGGTACAAAACTTTCAGTTTCCTTTGGATGAATTTTACAAAATCTGTTTCAGCTTCTGCTTGTTCCAGATGCCTTTCTCATACACCTCATTGTAGCTTGGTCTTTAACCTTTTGCAATTTATTGTGGACATTTATCCCTTCCCCACTTCTCATTATATCCAGCCTGTGCTGGCGGAACAGGTTTTGCATATACTAATCTCAGACATTGCTAGCTCTGAACTCACTGCACAAGGCAATCTCATACATCAGGTCTCTCACAGCTTTTGGAAAATTAAAATTTCTAAAGCCTCTAGAGACTCAAATTTGATACAGAAAATCAGCTAGAACAAGAGAAGTTTCTTCGGCTGCGGATGTCTGTGGATAACCGGAACTGAAGATGAAAGAAACTGTTTTATAAAACTGATAATACAAAACCCTCGCTCACAAATTTGACAATTCTCAAATCAGAGGAGTTATCCTAAGAGATTTAAATTCAAGAAAGAGAGGGGAATGGTGCCATATAGTTCTTTCAGACATTTCTGTAGTGCATGTTTGTAATGTGATTTTTCTTACATTCTGGCAATGGTTGTTTCTTTAAAAAGATATGTTGGTTACATTAGACATCATGATACAAGTATCAACTTGGATCATATTTAATTTGTGACATTTAATTTTTAAATTTGCCTTTCTTATTCATATCTCACATAATGCCTGTATGATGGTGGTCACAGGGGTTTGCAGGTGAAGAGAGAGATGAGAATGTTGACTCCATGATCAGAAGGCCTGATTTATTATTTTATGATATACATATTACATTATAACTATACTAAAAAGAAAAGGAAAGATTCCTCAGAAGATTCTAGGTGGGACTTAAATTAAAAGAGGCCATGAATACTACTTGCTAATTCCTTCCTTTACTTCTTAAGATACAATTATTATAATAATTATTTTAACTAAAATCTACATAAGCTTTTATGTACTTAGCTTTTGATTTTAATAGTGTTTTAGCAGATTCAATTGTTTGATTCTTAAAGCAGAAATAGAATTTGTTGGCTCTAACCACTATCAACTTGTTACATTAATAGCCTAGAGGGGATCTTGGAAAAAACCACCATGAAAATTATGTCATTTCCTTCAGCCATATCATCTCAGTCTAGAGTAAGTCTACTTCTGGAAGTCAATTAATTATGTGCAATTTATATGTAAAAACAAATAGGGCTTGCTATCTTCAAAATTCTTTGGTAAATGCTTTTTTAAATATTCTTCTCTAAAACTCTCTTGAAAAAGCAGAATGAGATCATATATATGGTTAAGGTATTAATTTATTTTTAAATAAATTAAAATAAATTTACATTTTGCAGGCTTTTGCAGTCTCTTTTGCAGAGCTTTGCTCTGTTTTTGGCGGGGTTTTTGTTTTGTTGGGTTTTTTTCATTGGTTTGTAGATTGCTTGTTTTTTTGTTGTTTGGTTTTTAGATTTTGAATTTTTTACCACTCCCCTGTTGCTTTTCCATGTCATAGTACTATTGCATGTATTACTACACCTTTTATTGAGCTTAATTCCCTTGAAGATAATTCTGAAACACAGGAGAGAACCACAAAATAAAGAAAAAATAGCAACTTCTCTTACTGTCTGTTGGAACAAACCAGTAGAAAGAGCCTGTAAATGAGGGAAGCGAAAAGTGAACAGATTAAGAAAACTGAACATAAAATATAGTTTGTGGCTACCTAAAGTCTAAGTTTGCAAAGAGTTTGCTTCATGAGACACAAATTTTTATCACAAACACTGTGTCCCATAAATATGAGGCGGCCATAAAACAAAACCAAAACAATACAAATCTAGTTTATCACATAAAAGAAGCATTTTTTAAACTATGCATTATTAAATTTAATTATATTTGACATTTAAATGGCTTCACTATTGCATTATCCATGCACTTCATAATTAACAATATATTCTTTTTATATACATTGCAGCCATGAGAAAATATCAGTTATCTATATATTTAAAAAGGGGAGGGAGCTAGGAAAGGCATAAGACCCAATTCCACAGCTGACAGAATAGGACAGCTAATTATCAAACCTGGAGCCTTACCCTGATGATTGTTTCTGCATTCTGCATACAGCAGGCACTTTCCAGAAGACAGACCAAATCCATGATGCTTGCGGGGAGTTCAGATGTATTCTCCTGACTCCTAGGCTGTAATATCATGTTTGCTAGCTTGCTTTTTTTCTCATTTTTTATGGGCTAGGGAATCCTTAACTTTGACAATAGAACAGCTCCAGAAAATGGAAAATACTGCCTTCTACCATTGAAAATCTATCCTTTAAGAAGCTGAGAGACATGGCTTTCATTTCTCTTGTGGCTGAGTGGTGTTTGCCACTCCTGGGGCAATATTTAGGCTATTGTGAGGGAGGAAAGTTAGAATGCCTGGGTGTTTTTGCCAGTAATGTATTAAATAATTAAACTCCTTATGTATTCACCAGACAGTGGTTATAACTGCCCTGTGAAAGATGCAGCAGGGTGAATGTTGTAATTACGGAGGTCAGCCACGTTTCAGAAAAATGGTTTGCTGCTCAGCTCAGGAAGACAGATGTAGTCTGGTGATTAAAGGTGATATCAAGACTAGTAGGTGGCTCTGCAATTTGGGATGGAACACCTAGCTCATAAGTCTTTGCTGCCTTTCTTTTGATCTTGCCTTAAATGGCTCAGACTTATTCAGAAAAGCTGTGCCAACAAAGAATACTCAATAACCTGAATTAGATTAGCACCAAAATTATTGGCTTATGCTTCCTCTGTTATTAAAGCTGACTGAAATTTTCAAGTTAACTAAATTTCAAAGGCTGAGAAATCACATATAAAGCAATGCCAAGATGATCTTTGTTATTTTCAATTAGTAAAAACACCAAGAATATATCAACTCCTTGATATCCTAGACCAATAAGAATTAAATGTCATATGTGGTAACAGAAATAAAATCACAGGCACCTGTTCTGAAGATGTTAATCTAGATATAAAAGGTTATGCTTTTTATGATTACTCTGCTTTGAGTCTGTTTTCTACTTTAGTAAAATTCCCATTGATAGCTTTGTGACTGAGACTGGAGCACGGGAAATATAGTCCTGCGCACAGACATAAGAGAGAGAGTTTTGTATTGTTTTTGTTGTTTGCAAGTATTCTAAAGTTCTGGAAAGTAAACTAAATGAAGTAAAAATGAATACATTCTTGAAAGATATGATTTCATTGGAAATTTTGAAACCAGATCCATAAAAGGTGTCATTAGTCATCAACTAACTCTTTCTACCTACATATTAAATGCAAAGAGTAAGCATTATTCAGATGAAGTTATAAATCAGTTAAATCTCATTACTTGATCCTCAATATAAAGTCCCAGGTTTTAACTATCCTTGTTTCCCATATAGGTTATATAAGAAATAAATAGCTTATTATCATTTGCATTCAGAATGTGTATGATGAAGTTGCATTTTAAAAGACAGTGAAGCCAGTTGCATATGAAATTTGTTTCTTCCCTATTATTAAAACATGAAATAGCAAAAGAAGAGAACAACTATAAAACATATTGAACATGACATATATGAGATTAATGTCTGATCATGTACAACATACAAATGAATAAGCAGATTTGTCAGTATAAAACATTGTGACTTTTTTAAACAAGGACTTTATAAAAGCAAAAAGCCCTATCCTTTTATAATCTCTGTGTCAAATTTTCAACTTAGTGACTTGTATTACAATGACTATTGACTATGCATTTAAAGTTTTTAAAGAGGTTTCAGAAGAAAGGAAAGAAGTTTTGAGGTGAAGAAAGTTCTTATCAGCAGTATGGATGACTTTCACTGTGTTGCTCCTACTGTATATAAGAAAACGGGACTGGGAATTAAAGAGCGTATAGAACGTCTTTCTGTTAATTTTCATTAAAATTTGAGAGTTGTGGAAGGCAGCAACGGATATGTTCTGTAGAAGCTCTAGTGATGTCAAATTAGAAGTAAATAGGAGTAAACCTTAAAGTCCTCATTTTTCCCCGTGTTTCTTAGATTTTTTAAATCTCAGAAATACATGTTCAGTCTTTGCCAATGTGTTCTTCTGAGATTATGATAAATAGAAACAAAACCGTACCTGGTTGTTTTGGCTGACTCTAACCAATATTATAAGTACCCTTGAATTTCTCTCCAGCATGACATAATTAATGTTTATGCTTGTTGGTCTGTCTGTTGCTTGCTTACTTTCTTCTACATTTCTGTAAAATCTGTGTGTTTCCTAACCCTGTTTAGTTTTTAACTGCACTAGCAGTATTGCTGATATCAGCAGGGGCACACAAAGCTCAATCAAGGTTATATTACAGACAAATTGTTCCCTTCTATGGGAAAAGTGCAGAGAAAGATCAATATTAAACCTTGGTTTGTGGAAAACCCAGGGCATTAGCTACTGTTTCAGGAGGGATAAATGGAAGAATGGAAGGCCTAAAGAACATAAGCTTCCCTGTAATTGCATCAAGTGTGAGGATCTGAAGGGAATCTTGATTCCTAATGCAAAGATACAGATGCTTAGCCTCTGAAGTACCCCTTTCAATGCATTCCCTGCTTTGCAATGTACATGGTTTAGTGGATGCTCTGCTGCTTTCAGGTTGAGTATTAGTTCTTGCTTCAAAACACACCAGTCTGGACTCAGAAGTTAGTGTTTTAAGCAAACTGCAGTGGCAGTATGCCAAGAGCAATTCATATATAAAGACACGTGCTGCCTTCAGAATGAGTGTGCAGAGGGTATTGAGCACAGGAGCAAATAGGGCAATACTACATGACACAGTGAATTAAAACTACTGGATACTGGCTTTTCTTGGGGTTTTTTTTGGTGCTTTTTTTTCCCCAATCTTGGGTGAAAAGTGTTGCTGGCATTAAGGATGCAGTAAAATCTGGGAAAATCAGAGGTGCCTCTGATTCATTTACATCTTGTTTGTCATCCCAGGACTTTGAGATGTTGTATCTCATGAGATTTCCCTAGAGATCAAACACAAAAAGCATAATTCCCAAGGATTTCTCCTTCCCAGACAAGAACTGGTCAGGATTCTTAATGCATTATTCAGCAAAAAAGGCAATGTAAACAGGTGAGTGAATTTGTACAAGCAAGTCTGTAATAATAAAAAGAAGCACAAAAATAAGGTTTTTTTTTTCTTTTTGGTTATATAAAAGAGCATCAGAGAAGACAATTGCTCATTTTACATTCAGAATGAAGCTGCATTTGCAAGAGCTTGATTGCTCGCTGATATGGATGGGGAGAACTACTCATGTGGTTGCTAATCTTTCTGTCACTGCTCATATCCCAAATGTCTCTCCCTCTCAGTGTCTGTTTCATAATGAAATAAACAAAGACTACTTACCTGAAACACACCTCCAAAGCAATACACCTTGAAGGGGTAATGATCATATTTAACTGCGAGGCACTGGTATTAAGAGTTGCTAATGGTATCATGTGATGTTTATATTACTAATATATATACATATATGCAAAATATTCAGGCTGGATACTTTTCATATAATCCCAATAGGCATATAAAAAAGGAAAGGGAAATAAGAACACATAAAGTGATTTTCCCTTTTCTGATATCTGCAAAATAATATCTAAAACAGGGAGAAAAAAAAGGAATTAAATAATTTCCCTTCAGATAATTGTGTGTATGTTTCAATGCATTGAACAATGTCAACAACAGTTAACCTACAGTATGTAGAGTCTGACCCTGGTTTGTAAAATACAGCCCAGATCAATGAAACATTGGCTATTTGCAGCTTACTCTCAGTGCTGACAATGCAGGTGAGACCTACCCATTCAATTCAGAGATAGCCACATTTTTGAAAGAGCTGAGTCCCATATTTTTTGATCTTCTTCAACTTGCAGAAACCTGTTTACCACCTTTCTTCTTTTGCATTATCTTTCTGTTACACATTGCTTCAACAAAGCACCAGATTAGTATCCTAATTCTGCTGTCAAATGAACAATTTCACACAAATTAAGATAGAGAAGACATATTATATGCCTTTTTTTTTCCTAACATGGTTGAAATAAGGCTTGCATAGGTTACATCTTCTGTTGCACAACAACTGAACACTTGACTGCTTCCCACAGAATTGATAGATTTTGAACATGAAATAATTACATATAACTAAAGCCTTGTAGCACTGTTTTTTTGGTACAGTCAAAAAAAATTACATAAACAACTTCTTCATGTTTACTTTCCTAATATTCCTTCTTCAAGGAGAGTATATTCCTACTTCAAGGAGACTTGTAATTTGCATAGAGAAATAAACCCAGGCTCATTATAGAATCATAGTTTCATGACTCTTGCTTTCTTGGCACTGAAATCCAGGCTTGATATAGGAAGAAATACAGGAAATATCTCAAACAGAGAAATACAGAGCTGAGCTTCACTTTTTATACACCGGGTAGACAGACATATTGGAGCTCCAGGCCGGATGCTTTGTAGTCTCATTTACACCTGTGTTTGTAGCTGTATCCTTGGGCATGAAGATAGCAAACAACTTCACAGCAAGCAGCTTCACCTGACTTTCAGGTGCCTGAAATCTTCAGATTTCAGCCAGGCAACCAAGTTCCCTATGTGATGCCCAGGGTATGCTAGTTGTGAATGAGAATTATACCAAGCCAAACACTCACTGACCAATGATGTAAGTTAGTCTTCATAAAGCACTAAAGAAAATAATCTTAATTAATTCTCAGTTTCTGTTGAAGGAAATGATATAAAATAGAAGTCAAAGCCCAGAGTCTCCAAGATTTACTTGACTCCTTTGGCAAAGGAAACAAATGTTATACCAATATTTGAAAAGATTTGCAGACCATCTGGGAGTTTGCACCCTAATCCAAGGCATGGATCTTGAGTTCTTGGCTCTTCACCACTCTTGAAGATTTTTAAATTCGTATTTTGTAACACTGGTACACTGCATGGGACAGGGAATCTCTGGGTACCTTGTTCATTTCTGCTCAGACCCCTTTGGCGCTCACTCCATTCCCAGCTTCCCAGCTCAGAAACTTTCCTTTTGCAGGTTGCAATTGATTATTTTTTTTTTTCCTGTGGCTCAAGTTAAACTTATATTCATCTCAGAGTTGGCTGATTCACCTAGGATCTTCTGCTTCCAACTAAAGAACTAACTTACAGCTGGTGTCATCAATATTAGCCTTGGATAATGCACATTCTTGCATATTTTGCCATTGCATAGCCTTTAACTTTTCTTTGGGAAGGTCATCTGTGTCACACCTCTACTACACAGAGTGCATTTTCCTAAAAATCTCCCAAATTGTACGCCCCACAAGCCTGTTCCTGCTTTTTTCACTGTAGCCATGAATGAATACATTAAGCAAGGCTTATACATAAATGACACTTTTTTTCACCTTGCTTTACTGCTTTTCCTTCTCATTCATTGCACACATGCTTTACTATCCTCCATCTTTTTTACATTATCAAAGAAACATCATAACAGTATCATAGTCATATGCATCCAGTGTCAAAAATTTATACTCTTCCTTTAGGAAGGAATAAGATATCAAAGAGACCTAGGAGTTTTGTATACTATGATCTGCCTTTGATAAATACATATTATATTTTATGCCTTCACTGTGCCTTTCTAAACTCCATGCCTTTAAATATTCTATCCTTCAAGACATGGTTTAATTAGGTAAAAAAAATCACCAAAGTACCTTAGCATCAAGTCCTCAATACTGTTTTCTTGCTTCCTTTTGTTATTCACACATTTATTTCTACAAATTACTGTGAATAACATCCTTTTAAAAAATATCCATGCCACATGTGAGATGTTAAAAATACTTAATAAACACTGTTGTTTTTTATTATTGTTGTTGTTGTTGTTATCATTATTACTGTTGCTATTAAAACTCTTTTTATTGTCACTATTAAATATTTAGAAAAATATTTGAGGCCAGTTTTGTTTAATACCTTCATCAATGACCTGGACAGGAGAAAGGAATGCATCCTTCTTAAGTTCGCAGGTGATAGCAAGTTCAACAGGAGTCTTGATCTGCTGGAGTGGGGAATGCCCTGCAGAGGATGCAGGCAGGCTGGATCAATGGAATGAAGACAACAGCATGAGGTTCAGCAAGGTGAAGTGATGTGTCTTGCACTTGGATCACAACAAACCCAGACATTGCTACTGGCTGAGGGCAGAGTCACTGGAAAGCTGCCTGGTAGAAAAGGGCCTAGGGGTGCTGCTCTACAGTGACTGAATGTGAGCCAGCAGTGCCCAGGCCCAAAAAGGCCAAGGGCATCCTGGCCTGTGGCAGCAATAGTGTGGCCAGCAGGACCAGGGCAGACTGTGCCCCCGTACTCAGCACTGGTGAGGCCACACCTTGGATTCTGTGCTCAGTTCTGGACCCCTCGATTCAACAAGACACTAAGGTGCTGGAGCACATTCAGAGAAGGGCAGTGGAGCTGGTGAAGAGTCTGCAGCATCCTGTGAAAAGTGACTGAGGGAGCTGGGGGTGTTTAGCCTGGAGAAAAGGAGGCTCATGAGAGACTATACCACTCTCTACAGCTGCCTGAAAGGAGGGTGCAGCCAGGTAGGGGTCAGCCTCTTTCCCAGGCAACCAGCAACAGGAAAGAAGGAAATGGCCTCAAATTGTGTCAGGGGAATTTAGACTAAATATTAAGAATAATTTTTTGACTGAAAGAGTAGTCAGTGTAACAGACTCCATAGTAAATGATGGAGTGACCATACCTGAAAGAATTTAGGGGGCATGTGGATGCGGCACTTGTAAACATAATTTAATAGTATAGATGTCAGTACCGAGGTAATGGTTGGACACAATAATCTTAGAGGTCTTTTTGAACCTTAAAGATTCTATGATTGTGTGTATAAGTTCATTTTCCAGTACAGGAAATAAATACAGGGGTATTTATTTCCTGTGTTGGGAGGCACAATACACAAGGTGTTTATGACAGAAATAATAAAATTCTTGACTGTGAAATGAGAAGGGCTAAGAAGAAGCATTTTCACAATCCCGAACAGAAAGTTGTCCCCAGGATTTTCATGGCACCCTTTCAGATGAAAAACCAGAATGGTCAGACAGAAGCAGCAAAAAAACTCTCTGTGTAGCCACATATCTTGTTACAACCTTCAAACACACATTCACAACAGTGCTAAAGGCATGAATCCTTCTGAAGGTGCATGGAGCCATGTCTGCTCTGGTTTGTGTTCTGTGTCTCATCTGAGAAAAAAAAAAGGTTTTAAATCCTTAATGAAGTCATTAGTGTAGGTGCAATAAATGTAGCTGCAGTAGGCAGTAAAATGAGCCATACACAGACGGTTCCATCCCCTCCCCTTTTAACAAATACAGCCTAAAAGGAAATTTGTAGCTTTGCAATAAGACAAAATGTGCTATGCTGGCGCTACTGGAAAATAACAAACCAAACAAAAACCAAAAAACCAAAACATTGTTAAGACTAGTAGTTATGCTACCCTGATTTCTGAAAATCAATTTTTACTCTATGTCATACCTACTATATAGAGATCTATGATTTAAAAAATACATGTAGCAATATAAGGTGGATATGGGAATTATTTTTTCTTTAAGCCATCTTTAAAAATGGCTTAAAAACATTGCAAATATCACTATGAGTTTACCTGGCATTATGTGGTTCTGTTCATTTATTTTTGATTTATATTTGTCTTTGAGCATTTCTGCTCTCTGCAGTCTCTGCAGACAATTACAGCAGGTTTTTTTCTGCAGGGTTAGGAATAGTACTGGGAAGAGTTTACGTGATCATGAAAGAATTCGATTGCACTAAAAAGGCACATTCTCCAGCTGCATGATACGACTAGATGCTGTGAAGAGAAACCTGTAATGCCAACGCAACTGCAGCAGGTGGCACTAGAAGGAGGGTTAACCAAGGCCATGACGCAGATGAGGGCACCAAGGAAACTAAATAGGAAAAGATGAACATAAACGTTTAAAATTTTAATCTTTATTTCTAGTCTCCTGAAATAAAATTGCAGTGTCACTGTTAGTTGGATAGTAAATGTGAGCTTGATGGAGCTGAATTAGTGAAGGGTGAGGTGAAGAAGGTGGTAAGTGAATAGCTAATTTCTGATTTGGTTGATGTCTTTGAATGAGGAATTTACTGGGAAGGAATAAAACAAGTATTCTCAGTTAGCCAGTATGGACGCTGCTGAATTTTCATACTTTTATTATTGTGATTTGGAGGCAAATTATTCTTTTGTTGTTATTAAATAATGTGTATTGAATTACTGTGATACACTTAAAACAATTGTCCTGTTGTGCATTTTGTACCAGAAGGAGAAGAAAGTGCTTATAACTCTCCTTTTTAAAATTGGTTTACAATTAATAAGCAGATCACAATAATACCAGGAGAACAGTTAGCGTGAATTTAAAAGTGCTGCTTCTTTATAGACAAAAAGTCACAGTGTAAATAATTTAAAGAGGAATTATTTCTGTTAGTTTTTGTCTGCTAGAAAAAGGACATCACTACAAGGTCCTTCATTTGTAAATGAAGGCTGGCAATATCCAGGTCAACTAATTAAAGTTTTGAACAACTAAACTTTGCAGATGCTTTATCTGTAAGGATTAATTTGTAACAAGACACAGCTCTTCTGGGGAACTCGCAATCTTTCCAAAGAATACATATATGAAGATCAACTGGAAAGAATTCTCTATCAAATCAAGCAGTCATAATGTTGCATTTCAAAGGCAAATAAAATGAATACGTTTTTTGGTGTTTGGGGGAAGTTTCAAAAGTAAGTTATGAGAAGAAAAACAAAACATTGGAAGAGTGGGGGAAATTTTAAAATACAACAGGAAAAGAGGCTTGTAAGAAACAGAAAGACTTTCTTAATTCCACAAAGAGGAGCTCAGAAGTTAGTGAAAAATCTGGACAGTGTATGGAAGAGAAATGGCAAATGAGATGCTGGCACACAGAGATAAGATTATGTGAGCAGAAATATTTCACGGATGCAGGAGAAAGATACGATGCAGAAGCAAAGAGGAGGTTGCGATATTCTGTGTGAGTCACACTATGCTATTTTATGCACTCTACCAGTGCCAGACACCATAGATTCATCCCTGGATAAATAGATTATTATCTTGATATTTCAGATACATACTGTATAGACTTCTGTAATTCTGTCCAAACAGAAACATATGTACATGTTTCGGCATACCATTTTATTCTAAGACTGCTTTTTCCATAATTACAAAAGTATGTTATATCAATTTGTATATTTGCATTCAATTCAGTCCAAAAAACAGCAGGAAATTCTATGACCTTTGTCTGTTAGATATTCCATTTTGGTGACTGTAAGCTATTTTATAAGACAAATATTTACCCACAATGGCATTGGCCTTTTTACTGAATTTGCATTACATTACCAGAATAATAATTCTTTCTGATTCAAAGCCCTGGGGAACTTAGAGCTAATCCTAAAGAACATCATTACATTGAAAGTCCTTGCCAAGATTTTATGTGATATTTGTCCTATTTTTAAGAATGAAATTTTGTCTAGCTGCAGAGTCAAGGACCATCTCATGGGATATTCTTTAGAGATGGGATGCAGCACATGGAACATTTTTATGCTCATATTAATTTAGTTAGAAGGTCAATATTAACTCAAGGAACTATATAGCAAAGAAATCCTGCTTCTGGACAGTGACTCTACGGTTGTACTAAACTCTGGAAACAGAATGTAGAATTTAAAGGTTGATTTAGGAGAGCTGGAAGGCAGGTTATGATTCACATAATCTTTAATACAGTTTCTTCATGCATTTTTGTTCAAATAAAAGTTGACATGGAGTAGATGAAGGCCAGCTGCGTAAGAGATTATTAATTTCAAGATTATTAACTTGAATCTTTCTACCCAATTTAGAAATAGGCCTCTTTGTCTCAATCATGCTGATTTTTAAAAGGATATAAAAAACCCTGCCTCTCAAGTTTTTTATTTTAGTTGTTTTGGCTGAGCTGAAATACATTTTTGTAACGCCTAACACAGGTTGGCTTTGGTAGCATGAAACCAGAACACATTTTACTCTTCTGTAGATGAATAAGAGTATCCTTCAAGGAGTGAGGAAACAGATTTAAATAATGAAGAAAAATTCAGAAGCTATGGGAGCTTAATTCACGTTTTGTCTCTATCCCACAGTTATTCTTTACATTGAACAGTTCTACATAGAAATTTGCTGCAAATTCTGTATTCTCTGCAACATGGAAGAGAGTGCAGCCAGCAACATTGTACCTAGCGTCTAACCCACGTAGAGCAGTATCACTTAGGGTGAAAAATCCCGTTGGTATATAAGAGCTGCTAGATAGCTCACATGAAGTAGGAAGATGAAGTTAAGACCAATGGGCTGAATATACAAATGACAAGTCTGCTCTTTATATACCTCAGAGTCACAAGGCATGCAGTTTCATATTGTCATAGTAATTTCTGCAAAAACATGAACAGTTCATACAGATTAATCATTGCAGAAGCAGCGGGAATGGGGCCATTGATATGGTCCTTTAATGCAGCTTTTACCCTCACTAATGTAATGAGTTCGCTAATACGTAGTTATTACGCAGTAATTACACCGTTTCTCACACTTGAGAAAAAATGTTGCTAGAGTTAGCATATACAGCAACTCAGTCTGTTTTGCAAAAAACCCACAAACAGAAAACCAAACAAAATGCCAAACCAAAACCATACACTTTTAAAATATAGTTTGAATACAATCACTTAAAATTTCTCTGAAGCTCTTTCCCTAATGAAGCTATTTCCCAAACACAAACAATAGGAGGGTTTAAAGAGAGCTTTGCAAAAGTACAGGAAGCAAAATGTGCTATGTGGGCCTAAAGTATTTTGGGAAAGATATGTTTAGGTGTTTACTCTTAGGAGTTGAGAATGTAATTCTTTAATGCCAGCATTAATAGCGATAAAGCTCTCCAGGGACAGTGGTGGTGCCTTTTCCTGAGGGGCAGTCAATCACTCACTCTTCAAATAAACGCAGTCTGCTCATTTCACTCGCAGGCTTAGGCTCTCTCCTACAGGCAAATCGCTCTCCTTTAAGAGAGCAAAACTCGCAACGCTTTTGCAGCTGAAAGTGTACAAAAAAAAAAAAAAAAAAAAAGGAAGACAGATTACTAAACCGGGAGAGGCTGAGCAGCGGGCAGAGCCAGCGGTGCCCAGGCGCAGGCAGCGCGGGCAGCGCAGGGCAGGGCGGGCTCCGAGCGGGCCGCTCGGCACCGCCCCCGCGGGCCGCTCGGTGCCGCCCGCCCGCCGCCGCCAGGGGTGCCCAGCGCCGCCCCCGCGGGCTGCCGGCTGCAGCGGCGTGCCGAGCCGCCGCCGGTGCGGCCCCAGTGCCTCTGTGCCAGCGGGGGGCGATTCTCGCTGCTGCGCCTCTGGGCTTGCTGCTGCGAGACTGGGAAGCAGATCCGGAGGTGTGCGTGCGTGAGCCAGGAGATGCGGAGCGCGTTTGGCTGAGGTGCCTGGCCCCTGGGAAGCTGCTCTGCGAGGAGAGGCGGAGAGAGGCGGTGGGAAGGAGGCAGGGGCAGAACTGAAGTACAGCACAGCTGTTTCCGAATACTCTGGTTCTTTTGCGTGCCTCAATGATTGTGAACATGGATTCTGTCACTGAAATCTTCTTGAAGCTGCTCTTTCTCCTGTGTGTTCATCGCCAGCACATGGCAGTGACAGGGAATAAATGTAAGTACTGCATATGATTTAAAACTCAGTCCAGAGTGTGTTGAAAACTTCTGGGATTTTTTTTTTTTTTTTTTTGCATTTGGAATAAATATAATTTTTGGGATAAACATTTATGCTTTGAAATTATGACATCAAGCTTCCAGCCTGAAAATTTTCTAAAACTCCTATTTAGATTTTTGTCATGAGTCTATGTACAGAATGTTGTTTATAAAGCTTTCTGTATAAGAATATTTGAAAGCAGCATTTTGGTAAGGGATGCATGTTCAGCTGTATTTTCATTTTTGTTTTCTCTTTTGAAGTGCAGTATTTTCCAAGAAATTTTGTCTTACATGGAAATTACTGGCAGACTTCTATTGTGCAGTGTTTCTATTGTGTAGTGGATTTTAGCATTTGAAAATTTTGAAAGCTGGTATCTGCATATCCTGGATTAAGCTGGCACTCAACTTGAATGGCAATCACAGTGCAGTTCAAAAGCAGTAGAAATGTAACTAGGAAAAATGTGGCTAGCAAGACTTTAGGGTCTCTGCATTGATTGCTTAGGGAATATTGTTCATGCATGACTACAGAAGAGAATGCTAACAGTTACAATAGAAAGTTTGGTTTTTGGGTTTTTTTTGGTTTTTTTTTTTTTAATGAGTTAGCCAGTAGAGTGGTATCCCAAAATAAAGACCGTGATTACAGTTTTAAGGGCAATCTACTCTCTAGGAGGCAAATCATATATATATATACACATATATATATGTAGCTATATAGATATACACACACACACACACATATATATATATATTTAAAAATATATATGTGTATCTGAAAAATCTGTTTCCAGTATTGAACTAGGTTAATTACCTTCAAATTAAAAAAGAAAAAAACTTACTAAGTAATTAATTTTAAGGGCTTTTATAATTCAGCAATAGAACTGAGTTATTCTTGTTCCATTTGATTCAGCTTCAACAAGCTGAAGGATTTCATTTTGTGATCTGTGGTAGTGCAGTAGCCTAAATGCCAGATGCTCATAACCTGAACTGAACATATTTTCTCCCCTTCCTGTTAAGGCACTGCTTGTGCATCACAGGAATGGGAAGGGCTGAAGTAATGATTCCATGGGAAGAAAGTGCATGTCAAAGCAATGAGGAATGTTCAGGAATAACCTTACACAGCCCAGTGGCAGGGGACAGCTCCCTGGAATCATTTGAGCAATGGCAGAGAAGTTTGAAGTGCTCAATGGATCTATAGCCTAGGGTTTTGCATATGGATGGTTTGTAAACTAAACATGCTCCCATGAGCCTGACATTCACACTGCAGCACCAAAATGATCTTGTGCTGTCATTCAGTGATGATATCTCATTTGATACTCAAGTGCATAGTGTAGCCCTAAACATGAATACTAAGTTCCTCATGTTAAACACTCTGCTGCAATCCAGTCACAGCTTTAATTCTCTTCATCATTCTGCATTGTACAGTTTATGAATACATCCATTTTCACAAGACCATGATAATTGAATTGCACATTAATAGCATTTGGCACTATGCACGAAACTAAATCAGTTGCTTGCAGGGAGGCATATTAAAACCATTGCAAAAAAAGACTCGCATCACACAGCAAAGCAGTAAAGCACTAGAGGTCACTGTTACAATTTAGGAAGCAAGGTTTGAGGAAGACGCTCAAGCTTCTTTCCAATACAGAATTCTGAAGGATGAAACAAATCAAGTATAAAATACGTTCACTACTGGCTTTCTCAGATACATCTCAAAAACATGGAAAAATCCTGTGTCAAATGGTTGAATTGAATGAACAGATTTTTTCATGTATATGCTGTTATTTATAAAAGCAAAGTATTTTTATTTACGAATAAATCCTAACAACTATGTCAAAACACTAATCAAATACAAGAACTCTGCCCATTCTACAGACAAGATATCATTATTATGGAAAAAATAAATTGAATTACTTTAATTGAACAATGAACAATAATGTATGGAGAGAACCTGGCCACCCTAATTATGCATTATGTTAATTTTCAATATCTAATCGGGAAAAAAATTCCATATATATATATATATATATATATATATATATATATATATATATATAAAAGGATTTTTTCCGAAACAAAATATATATATATATATATATATATATATATATATAGTTTTGGAAGTGAAAATTTCTGTAGGAGAGGTAGTTTGTTTTAGAAGTGACAGCTTACATCAGAAGTATTATGGTATAAATTCTGTTAGCGTGTTACAATTCAAAAAAATTACCTTAGGAGAAAAGATTTTTTTAATTACTGATTATGGTAGATCCATGCAGGAGCCATTATCTACCTACTTCAACTTATTTTACTCCTTTCTTCTTGTGATGTTGACCAGGAATTGAAATCCTTTTCATTAGGTGCTTCTACTATTGGCATTAATGTACTTAAACTCATTTAGAAAACCAGGTGAAGTTTGAATGTCTTGAATGAATTTTGATGGCTAGATTTTCCAGTAGGCTGCCAATCATCAAAGATGATGGGATGGGGTTTTAATTTTTCCTCTATATTAATGTATTCTTCTTGTTTTAATTTTATTGTTCTTTCTGTAGTAATAGATCCTGAACACTTAAGTTTTCCTTTGCCTTTAAGGCCAGCGGCCAGTAAGAAAAGACAAAATTAAAGACCTTTAAATGTCATCCTCAAGTGTCATTGGTAATATTACTAAGTCAGTTGTCCAAAGAGAATTTCCTAGATCAAAAATTGATGTTTAAAATTATTTCTGTCTTAAATAAATTGCAATATTCCTTTTCTGAGTAAAAGTATTTTTAAGTTCTTAGGTTGTCGGGAGCTAACAGACATATTTTTAATATTTTAAATATTATAATTTTTCATTTAAATATGAAATTTTATTTCTAGGGTCTTATTTTGTTTGTTTCCCCTGAAAATTAACTGTGACACTTCCAACCAAGAGAAATAATAACTGGTGCTGAAATTCCAAATATTTTAAAAGTTCTGTACTTGTGCTGCTTAGAGATTTCCTCTACTTTCTTCCTCCCAAAGAATTGAAGTTTCAGTGTAGTTGAAAGAAGTTTGAAGTGCATAGCCTTAGTAAGTAATTGTATAAGGTCAAGTGTGAGTTTTAAATGAAAGATTAAGGCAAGTACTTCTCTAAGTTTCTTCCACTAGAGCTATGAGACATTTTTATTTTATTGGTGACTGTCTCTAGTGTTGTAAATCAGCAAGTTACTAAATCGTCACTTGAAAACCTGCCAGAAATTGGTACTCCAGTAGGTGCAGAGGCTTTTTTTTTAAACTCTTTAAAACTAAAGTGTTGCAGAAAATATAATTAAACCCTCTATACACATCAAGTCAGCTGTGACTAAAAATTATTAAGGGAAATTGTTGCAGTGAATGGAAATAAAGACAAACTGGGGAGTTTCCATGCAAATTCTCACTTCTGCATACCTACTTCTCTGTGTTAAAACCCCCCAGTTTTACAGAAGCTTTTATGAATTCAGATTTTCACATGTGTACTATGATGATCACAAGTTCTATAAGCACATAAACATTTATTATTATTACTATTACTGCTACTACTATTATGACTGCTGTCGATTATATTTTACATAACAGGAATGTCTCATTAATGCTAGATTAGAGGACCTCTCCAAAGATGACAGAGAATGACTATTAGTGAAACTGAAGTTTTCAAAGAGAGGACTGAGTTAATACATACCTTGATTATACCATGAGATGCAAGTCATTGTACAAGTATTACCTGTTTGGAAGGGATTACTTTCTACAAGGAGAACGTTGTATATCAGTTTTGAAATTATTACCATTCTGATATTAATCATTGATACCAAACAGCTCCATAGAATAACTAACAATTTTATGGAACCGCATTGAAATGATACTGAAGTTCTGTTAATCAAAAGCAATTTAATTTAAAAGGTAATTCTGGTCGATATGAACTGGAGGGGAGGAGAAAGTAGTCCCTTCCTTAATTTTCTTTTAGCCTAATTAATATTTATTTTCTGTTTATTATCATCTATCTCTGCTATGAGAGGGCAATGGAGAACTCATCAGAGATCAAGCCATCTCTGGGCAATTACTTACGTGAATAAAACATTACAGACATCTCTGGTATATTTCATATGTTGTTTCTACAGTAACATCAAAAACTTGCATCAACATCAAATCTAACACCAAAAGAAAACTATTTTTTTTTTTTTTAGACTTTAAAGGCTTAGAATTCACAGAAAAGCCTTGGATTGATCACACTGAGTATAATCAACAATTCACATCCCATTGCTCCAGGCTTTAGAATTCCCATGAATACACTTGTCCCTGAGCCCAGTCAGCAGGATGGATGGAGCAAACTTGGTCATGCTTGGAGGAGTCTTGATTGAAAAAAGTGAGAGACAATTAATGACGTTCTCAAAGTATGATAGTATCAACCACAAGCAGAAAATGCAGTAGGATATGTGTTAATTATTTATTACATTTGCTGTGTAGGTTAGGATATCCTATATTTTGATTAAATGCCATTCAGAAGTTCTATAGGAAGTACTAACTTCTTCATGTTCTCATAAATACTCAGTCATGGCCATTCTGCTTTCCTTCTTATTACATTAGAGTGTGTAAGCCTACCTCTGTGTTCATCCACGAGAAGAACAACTTTTGGCTAAGATTATTTGCCAAAGTCTCACAAAATAACGTGCGCTTCTGTCATTTTTTTGTATATGAGGAACAAAGCTCAGGTTTAATATTCTTTCCAGGCATTTCTCTGTTGCATTAGAAAAAATTCCACAACCAGATAATTTGTACTATATTTGTAGGTCTGTGTTGTTTTAACCCCAGCCATCAACCAAGCCCAACATAGCTGCTCAGTGTTTCCCCCATCAGCAGGTAAAGATGAGGAAGGGTGAAAGGTAGAAAACTCGTGGATGGAGAAAAATTGAACTTGATGATCCTCATAGGTCTTTTCCAACTCAGAAATTCTCTAATTCTGTGCATAGAAAAAGCAGAAGTCACACACACAAGCAAAATAAAACAAGGAATGTTTCCTCCACTTCCCATGGGCAGGCAGGTGTGTCAGCCATCTCCAGGAGAGCAGGGCCCCATCACACATAACAGTGCCTTGGGAAAACAAATGACATCACTCCAAATGTCACTGCCCCACCCCTTCTTCCCCCTTCCCCCAGTTTTATATGCTGAGCATATGCTGATGCACTGTAGTCTGGGGTATCACTATGGGTCATCTCTCCTGGCAGTGTCTTGTCCCAGCCTTCCATGCATTCTTAACTTCCCTTCCACTGAGACAGTGCAAAAAGCAGAACAGATTTTGCCTCTGTGTGAGTCCTGCTCAGCGATAACAAAAAAAACTTCTCTATATTATCAACCCTGTGTTCTGCACAAACCCAAAACACAGCCCTATACCAGTCACTGTGAAGGAAATTAACTCTACCCCAGCCAAAACCAGCACAATATCTCGTATGATATACTTGCCAGTACTCTGCCTACTGATTCATCTTTTGAAAAAAACTTCAACAATCTCACCTTCTAAGAAGTTTAGCTGAGAAAAAATAGGCCAAATATCCCCCCCATCCCTTCTCAATTCTGCTACCTCCCCACTTCAAACAAGCAAATTAAGAACAATTGAACAGTCAAGACACATTAAATCTTTCAAATATTTCTTTTCTTCCCCCCCAGATAAACCTGTGCCTTTGTGCTGCTTGTAGATTGGAGAGTTCAGTGTGCTGTATCACACAGGATTGTGGGAAAGTGAGAACTGCTTCTCATTACTTTTAATGTTTAATGTTAGCTGCTCTCAACTAACAAGGTGATAACAGAGGTGGGAGCTGTGAGAGCCATCACTAATTCAAAGGGCTTTCCTTCCTAGAACACTCCAGGCAATTTTTTAAAAACAGTGGAGAAATAACAAGTACTAAAATTAATCATGTCTGTGTCTGTCACTGACTCCAGAAGTATACATTATTTTTAAGATGTTTCTGAAGTAAAAAGTTAAAATTTGCTTTTCCCTTTGAGTTTTCAGTTGTTTTATGAAGAGGAATTGAAAAGTAAAAACAATAGTGAAAACATTGATTGTGATGAGTTTCTGTACAAATGCTTGTATTTTGCACTGTTAACTGTTTTGTTAAATTGATCTGGTAGTTCTTAAGTATAAAATTTCTTTGTAACTTGTAATTTTGGCAGTCAGGGCCTACGTGTGACTTGTAGATTAAAAATTGAAGAAGAGGGATCTTTCTCAGTATACTGATATATATTAGATAAATATCATCATGACAAGGGCTGTCTTTCTAAATTTGAGAAATAACATAAAACATGTAGGAGAAACAGCATGCTGTCAGGACCAAAATGTGTTGCTCTATTTGTTTGTAAAAAATGATGCATCGTTACTGCTAGAGTTTGGCCAACTGTTGTTTGCTGAAATTTTACCTCTGCTATGTTTTGTATCTCTGTATTTTATCATTCTTACTTATTTGTCATGTGTTTGTGTTTTATATATGTGTGAGTATCCCATTACAGGCTAATGTTATTCTCTGTAGAATATACAATACTCTGTAGGTCATCTATTGCCACTTGAAATTGAGGCCAGTAACCTTGAGTTAAATCTGTGAAACACAGTGGAGGATTGGTGTCCAATTATTTAGCTTTTCAGAAGAAGGTTTTAAGTGTTTACTACAAATGGGTATGCTATTTTAGGAACCAAAATACTGTGTGGACCTGAGGTAATATCTATACGGTAATCTACTTAATGAGCATTTTTAGTGCAATTATTTGAAAAGTGATTGAAATCTTGGAAGCTTCATTTTAAGTAGATTAAAATTATGAACAACAGAATTATTATTTCAATATCATACTCACTTAATAAGCAAGTAAAGAAAAGTGCCTCTAGGGCCTTAAGTCTCAAAGGATGGAGACAAATTATGGTTAGAAAATTTGTCCAGCTGGGTAGTGGGTCTAATAACTTTACATTAAGTAGATCTTGTTATTTAGTTGTGCTCAAGAATAAGTTATTTCTTGTTCCTTGCTGTTAGAGTCCTTGTTTGTTTCTATGATATTATTTGAACAATTAAAATATTTGCATATGGGGTGTTGAGGGAAAAGTACATTAGAAGCAGTATGTTGGAATATTTGAATTTGTTTTTATTACTTAATATGATTTTTTTCAGCCTACAGCTGAAGAAAATTTCACTTTTTCAGGTGTTTCTCTGTCCTCTTCTAAATCTAAGTAGAAGGTGTTTTCAAAACCTTAGTTGTTTCTAAAAATAAGATTTTCTATTTTTTTTCCAATTATGCTTAATATTTGCTGCAAGAAATCTCCATCTGTATTCGCTTGACCTGTTCAGAGTTATTGTGAAATAATACCTTTATAGAAAATTCTAAAGAACAAAATTCTCACAAAATACGTGGTTAAACAGAGTATGAAAAATATTACTACTCAGATGCCATGTAACCTGATAAACCTCACCTGGAGAGAAAACAGAATATCTTGTTATTAAAGAAGTCCTGGAGCAGAGGTTTTCAACAAGATAGGGAGAGTAAAACCCTTTGAGGGGAACATGCACTATAAAAGTGATGTTCTAGACAAACAGAGTTGCAGACAGGGAGCCCAAAACACTGGTTTGGTTCACTGGCAGCATTTTGCTGCATCCTGAGTTACATTAGACTGGATGTGCTCAATATGGATATTCTATAATTATCTGAAAAATTTAAGGGAGGGGCAAAGTTGGTTTCTTCAGTATTGCTGATTACAGTAGAAGTTAGATGATGTTGGTTTCTTCAGTATTACTGATTATGGTAGAAGGTAGATGATCTGTATGGAATACTAATAGGAAAATACCAATTTGAACCTCGAAGACTTTTGGAATTAGAAATAAAATTATAGATTTTAGCAGGAGAAGGGAGGATTTCCTTGTTCCATTTATTTGCAAATATTTCTTACTTTTGAGGCATATGATTAACTTTTGTCTTCTGCAGAGACAGGAAAAATGGGATTTAGGTCTATGACATTAAAAATCTGAAATTTAGATATTTGCATCTGAGCTAGATAAGTCCCTTATTAGTCATATGAAGAAAAGAAAGTGTATCTTACATGTAGAAGTCGTGACAAAGATGGAAGGAAGAAATCGCATTCAAAGGGAATTTGCAGTGTAAAAGTGCCATGTAGCAGTCATTACTGATTTTGACCAAGTAACTAGGTAATCTGCATGCTTTATAGACATGTACACTAGATGAGACGGGTTCCAGTTCTGTCAAAATATCTTACTGTAAATAAGTGTTTGAAAAAAGTATACCAATCTGTATTGATTATCTTGTACAGAAATCACCAGCTATACCTGGCAACTCATTCATATTTGCTGTTAACACTCCCTGAGTCTCCCTTTTCAGTGTTTGGTAACAAAGGTGCTCCTTGATTTCCCAGGGGTTAAGGCTGCTGGCGTTGCTAGACCTACACAAAACATAGGGACTAAGTAAGGAGCTGGAAATGTCCTACCAGTGAGACTGTCTTTCATTCCTGAAAGTGTGAAATAGGTATTTTGACCATACACAATGTTCTGGTAATCTCATTAAATTAAATAAGCTGAAACTGACTGTTCTATCCACTTGAGACAGTCTGATCTTTCCACCCCTTTGATAAACCATGATTAAAGCTCCATTTTAACCTCAGACTTGTCAAAACTGTAGGTTTTTTTTTTCTTCCAAAGAAAGCATTGAGTGAAATAGACTCGATTATAAAAAAAAAAAAAAATACCAGAACCCTACAGCATTTCTTTTCATAAAACAATAAAACAAATAAAAATATCCTGGTACTTTTGTGGTTACATTAAAGCCTTTTTACCATCCAGACTAACTGTTATTTAGATTAGGAAGCTTCAAGGCAGTAAACTGTGGCTCTCACTATAATTTTCAATCAATGACAGGAAGCCTATCTGCAGTAGTCTGGTTTGCAATAGTTTTTAATCATAGTGAGATTTACTTACCCCTCTTTTTAAAGAAGAATAAGCAATCTTTAGGAATTGGTGGGTTTTTTTTTTTTGTTCTTTTTGTTTTTTGTTGTTGTTGTTGTTTTGGTTTTTTTTTTTTTTTGTTGGGGGAGAGTTGTTTTTGTTTCAGTTAAAACTAGCACTGAATCTCATCCTTATTCTTTATACTAAGCTCCTAGGGAAATTGATGGCAGCTTTGTGTAAATAAATATTGAATAAAAGCTTTAGAAGGAATTCGCTGAATATGCATTCAACAGTGATATGCTGCATAGTTTGAATATGACTGGTCTCTATTTTCTTTCGCTGTGCCTTGTTTAGAGGACTCAGATACACAACCGTATAACAAACAAGAATAACTCATTTGTCCTGCTTGACAAAATACAAATATGAGAAGAAAAAGACATTTAGAATTTTAGCTACTTACTATGGTTGGGGAATTTCTGTGCCTGTAGTGAAAAACTACTGCTGTTTTCTGAGCCAATGGTAACTTTTTTAAAAACACTATCAAGATGATTGATTTTAATTTTCAAAGGTGAAATAGCCCTTAAAACTAAATTCTTTCAGGACTATCTGGATGCAATGGAGCACACTGACGATTGCTGAGCTCTGCCCTGAAATTGATAAAGTATGTTGCAGTAAACTCTTAGTTTATATCAGCCTGAGTGTGGAAGTTTTAGGGCTATTTTTCAGTTTCACCATGACAGCAGGCTCTGGAGCTCCACCACACCTGTCAGAGATTACATTTCTGTTTTCAAGCAAGGTCTGTTTCAGAGGCTACTTCTCCAAAGACTAGACATTTCCTCCAGTAATTAACACTGAGAACAAACCAACCTCCTGGAGAAAGGAGGGATTAATATAAAACTTGTTTGCAAATACTAACCCATAATTTTACTCCTAACATACTTGCTCTTTCATAAAACATATTTGTAAACAAATGTGTATGCCACTGAATATGTTTTTGTCTATGCAAAACAGAACAAATGGTACCATGGTGCTTTTTAATCTTATTTCCCGGTGTACTTTTGGGAGATCTGGATAGCAGTGTTCAGCCTGGCACAAGAGAAGACTATGATAGGGTTTTTCTCAGGGTGCAGTTGTGTAAAAATGTTATTTGGATGTCAAGTAAAATAAAATACAGAAGGAATTCAGTGATGGATCAATCAGTTACCAAACCTTTGTTAGGTTTTGATCTACTGTTACCCTAAAAGACTATCAATATGCTTCTATATCTGGGTAAAATTTGCAGTGCATTTAACAATAATTAAGTGTAAAACTCTCACCTAGACACAGGTGACAGGTTAAACGTAGCTATAGCATTCTCCTGAAGAATCCTTTCAGTTATGATAGGCAATGTGTAAGATTTTTTTATGGAATATCACTTTAGTATCTACTCCTTGTATATTGTTAATGTGTTTGGGGTATGATGACTTTTTAATTTTTTTCATTTTTCTTTCTCAAGGGCTCAAAAACCTCCATCTCTACTCAACTTGTTTTGACTTTTGTGAACAGTCATTACCTCATGGATCATACTTAAGCTGTATATCTGTGCTTTACTGTGTTCTGATTCATTCTCTGTGGGCAGGAAAATAAAGAATTTAAGAGGTAGAGACTGGGAAAAAGGAAGACTGATGTGCAAGTACCTGTATGTACATTTCTGTACTGTCTGCAATGAAGTGTTGCTATTTTCAAACCCTTTACAAATTGTCTACATCTCTTTGCCAGTTTGCTCTTTGTAGCCCAGCAGCGGTAGATATACAGTCAGACTGCCCCAAATTTAGAGTGATGGGTGACTGATGGATTCACAGTTTTCTGAACTTTATCTCTGTTATACTTAGGAACCTGCAGTAGAAAACAAGCTTTTTTTTTCACGATTTTGTGTCATGTTGGGGCAGGGTGGGAGGGTGGGTGGAGGTGGGGAATCTACCTTGGCAAATAAGTCTTTTCTTCTTGCACCTCTGCAGTGACTACATAGAAATTTGACCACATTCTGCTTCTTGGGAAGGATGGTAGTATATTCTCTGTGAATATTCTGCACAAGATTGAGAAATTCTAACAGAGAATTCTCTGATCTAGCTCTCAGCTCTAGTAAAGCTCTATGTGTGATGGAGGTACTGAAGAGAGTAGTCTCTGTTTTGATGTTTCTAATATATTTTTGTAATGTCTCAGTGGAAGTGTTTCTAAGGTAATGCCGCAGGTGTTGAAAACGTATATTGGGTAGAATCAAATTATGTCAAGTTTCAGTGCGTGGTTGTGCATACTTGAATATTACAGATTTAAAGACGTTCATATTTACATGTTAGCTTTTATAGTTACATGTATCCTTATCTTGTTGAATGCTTTAATGCTGTCTCAACAGAATTTTTTTTATGAGAGATTGATTCATTATTCACACCTGAATTTTTTGTTCATATGTTACCACTTACTGATGGCATAGATATTTAATTAGTTATATTATTTTTGTGGCTTTAACTAGTGTAGAAGTACGTTTGGGAAAGATCCCAGACTGGATGTGTGTCCTTTTTTCAGTAATTCAAAATGGTTAAATGTAATAAATTTACCCTTAAACCAGGAAGCCCAGGAAGAATTTTTAAATGTTTCTGCCATCTTTCCTACCCTGTCTCTTGCCAGTAAAAAGCTATGTGTAGGAGAAAGTGGTGATGAAGACAGTGTTCTGCTGACTTTGGAACCCCACTGCTAAAAATATGTTAGAACCACTTTTGTGGTAGTGGACAATTTCAGTCAGAAAATCAGGTATTGTTTGGTACAAATATTTTTTTTTCAGACTAGAACATTCTAAAATATTGGATGTTACTTAAACTGTAATTTTTCATAAAACATAACCAGGTAAATAGGTGGCAAATAGCAGTGAGTGCTAATCACTCAGTGTGTTACCTTCTTGGAGTATAAATAGTGGTTTATTTTATAGTATCTTTTAATATCTGCCTAAAAATATCTGACCGATAGTATCTTGATCCGCTTAAATTTATTCCAAGCAAATAATTCATTGTCATTTTTACAGCAATTAATCTATCATCACTGAGAAAAGAAATACTATGCCAGATCAGTATTATCAATATTAGAATATGGAATTTTTATTAAAGAATTGTATTATTTCTTCAGACTAAACAGAAAGTGTATTTTCAAAGCCTAACTGTACTGCACAACTCAGAAGAAAATAAAACATTTTTTAAAATAGTAAATAGTAAGGGATATTCTGCTTAAACTGCTGTTGGGGAATTTTTATTTTATCTGTCAAGGCATATAAAACACATGTTCATGCTTAAATAAATAAATAAATAAATATATGTAATTAATGAATGTCACAGTAAGCAGAATCTCACTTTGATAAGTGGTTTAAAAACAAGTCTGCATAGATGCCTCTTGACAGATGTTTTCTAACCACTAGCTGCAGTACCACCCCTGTGAGTGGTCACACCTTGGTCCAGCCTTGAGTCTAGGCCTTCTCCCAGTCTGCTGCCCAAATTTGTACACAATCACCTTGCTGGTATTCCTGGATTGCTGTAAGACAATAGGGAGTCATGTATTTGGCCAGCCTTCCTCCTAGACCCTTTAATCCCTTCTGAGGCATTCTTACCCTCTATATCAAATTATTTCTCAATCACAGATTTACTACTGATGACCAGTTAGAATTTGACTTTCCCCTTTCCACTTCTCTACTTATGTAGCTTTGCAGATAACTACTTTTTTATTGTAGTTGAGAAGTCTGATTTTGTGGTTCTAATGTTAAAATAGAATTTGTACCCAACTTACACACAATACTATGTTTGAAGTTGTAGACTATCGGCAGGGGCAAAACACAGATGCCCGTGTCTTAGTCAGTTGTGTTTTCAAACAATATTAAAATTGAGGAATGATGCCTTGCCCAGATTTTTTTAGGACTTGAAAATTCATTCATTTACTCTAGAAATAATTACACTTCTATGCAGGACTTTTTTTCTTCTTTTTCTTTTTTTTTTTTTTTTTTTTTTTTTTTGGTTTTTTTACAGTGGTGGAGTTTGCTGTAGTATGAAATAATGTTACATGGTCGGTCAAAACAAAGGTTTGTGGAACTACACAGTAAGGGACAGTCTATTTCATAAACTCCCTCAATTCCTTTTTGCAGGTATCAGAAATTGAGATGCTTGATTGTTTCATTCACCATGTCCTCATTTGTTTCCCTGGCAAATTTTCCAAGATTTGGGATTATCTCTATTTCTAACACTTGATTTGGCTGCTATGATAGGTGTTGGCCACTCTGCTCATTACTGTTTCTTACTATGAGAGTGAGAAATGTGCAGTTTTCTTTCATAGGAATATGAGTAGACACGTCCTTTGAACTTGGAAGTCATGCATATATTTGGATATTAGAAGCAACAACTCATACAAGAAAGAAGAGCCTGATAGACACTAAACCTGTGTACTGCTGACATTCCATCTCAAACACATCATCTCTTGTGTTAGCAAATGGGTTTACTCACAGCCATTGGTTGTGCATGTCAGCACTGCATGCACAGTGTTGCTGTCTTGTGTGGTTTTAATGCTGGGTTTTGATATTGTACACCTCCTGTGTAACTCCAGTATTCAAACTGTTTCCCAAAATGAAGTCTTTCCAATGATTTTAAGAATTAACCTTTTTAATTGTGAAAGAGAATAAAACAACTTCATGAGTTGCCTCAGCTAAGGCGTGAAATATCTGTGTGTGGCTCTGAAGGATTTTAAGTCTGAGTGCCATTCTGGGCTCCCAGTCTGTCCTTGTTCAAGAAAAGATTTCAACAGGAACCTAGCTGGCATGAGCACCCTTTAAAAGAGCAAGAATATATTGCCTGATTTTTCCATTGTTTTGCATCTTACTATTTTTTTGTTTTAAGAATTGGTTTTATTGCTGGGAAACTTCAGGTAACATTGATTGTATTGCCAGGTAACTCAAAATCCGGGGAAAAGAAAATCACAAAAACAGCAAACCACTATAAAAACTTTTCATAATTTAATTGTCCAGAGCTAAACTTCATAAAATTTTTATACATAATATCAATGAATTCTGTAGGGTGGCAAGATAGCATTTGTAACTGTACTCACAAATCTATATGTAAAGAATTACTTCACAGACCAGTGGAGCTTTTTGTTACTGTTTTTATAATTGCGATTTTAAAATTTCTTTTAATGAAATATCTATCATACATTAGGGTTTTTTAAACGTGTCTCACACTGCAGAGCTCTCTTAGACCTTTATTTTTTGCTCCATTTTAACATAGTTTTCCTATTGATGTTTATGTGTTTATATTCACATTTGTGAATTGAACACAGGACGCAAGCGATCAAATTGCGAATACCAATGCAGACCCTGCCTGAGGGTGATCAGGAAGATATCTATTGTTACTCTTCAGTGTAAATTTCAGAGTTAGTTCTGATATGCATTCACCGTAAAAAAACAAATGCCAAACATCCTGCACAAACATTTCTGTGTTTTTTTAGGTGTGTCATTCATAGCCGCTCTGTGTTGAGCTCACATTTGTAAGAAGGGATGCCTTTCCAAATAACAGAATGCTTCACTTAATATGTCTTTTTCTGTCACTAGCAGAAGTTTAAACTATTTTATGCAACAACTTTGAACAAAATGAAAACTGCAGTTTATGTCAAAGGAAGAGAAAAACAGCCATGACCTCCTCTAGATGTGTATGTCTCTGATAGTGCTGTATTCAGTCAAGCCCCCAAAACAGCTGCTTCCCTTGCCACTGCCCCCACCATAGCTTTAAATTATTGATCTAACAGTAAGAAATACTTGGTTTGATGTTATAATTAGGCACTATCTTGAGGAGAAAATGGATAGATAATACTTCAGTAATTAAAGCAGGAGCATTCTATGCAATGACAAGATGAGTTTTATTTTAATCGTAGGTAAATTCATTAAGCAGTAATGAAATGCAGTGTTTTTCTATGTGCTCTGCTACGTTTGATGGGTCAATTTGTTTTCTATAAAGGTGAATCGCGTTTCTTTAAGCAGACCAGCAAGATAAGACAGGCTCAACATAGTCTTTTTTGTCTCCACAGTGATTTTTACAGCTGTGTATAGAAATGTGAGAAGGCAGTACTAAAGAGAAAAGTCTAGCAAGGGATTTCCTTTCCATGCAAAGACTGAGTTTGTTGAAAAGAGTGAAGAAAGACTTGATGAACTAGGGCCAAGAGAATAAATGAATTAATTCTATCAAACAATGCATACTATTCAGAAAAAAAGAGCCCATAGTTATTTCATCTATTGTGTTTTTGAGATTTCAGTATTTGCCAAGAGATTAAGATACCATCTTCAGCCTAAAATTATAATTTTTTTATGGTTTGAGTAAGCACAACAGTAGCTATCTCATACAAATCTTTCACTACTAAAAAACTAATATAATGATAAGAAATGTGATAATTAGGCTAACAAAGCAGGCTGGTCTTATAACCATGAAGGTGAAATTTTTTCAAAATAAGCTTTCTTCTTGAAAAAAGGGTTATTGGATTGTAAGATTTATGTAGTAAATAAATGGAAAAGTAAATTATACCTCGAAGGCCTTACTAATTCTTCAAAACCAATTTCTAAATTGGTTTTGATGTGGTATTTTTGCACTGTTTCTTTAACACAGTATTTCAGTTCTACTGAAATATCAGGGAGTGCAAAAAAGATCTTTTTCCTTTCTTACATTTCTGTTTTTTCTTGAAAGATCTCATGATAACTTTCCAATATTGTACTCAAGGAACGGGTTGAAAGGGAGTATCCTTGTGCATTACTTTTGTTTTCTTTATTTCACATAGGAGCTTGAGTAGTTTTATTTATATTATACTCACATGAATATGATAGTGTTAGCAATCAAAATAAGGCAGGAACTCCTAAGGTTGACTGTCCAAATATTTCTAATTGGCCCTCAATTATAGTGCACTTGGAAACTTTAAACAGACAATAGGTACAAGATGTTGGTTTTCACTTAAAGGTCAATTTTTAAAAATTGGTTTATCTGTTTTAATACTTGTTTTGGTTTTCTTTTAAGGCTTGATTTCATCAGTATTTTTTACTGCTTTACAGTGAGTGTGTCATTACTCAGTAGAGCTCTATCATTCATCTGAGAGCAAGCAGTCAGTAACACTGGATTTTGTTTTCTATCCCAGTACTGTATTCTTCCTTGTGAATGTGTAAGGAAAGATGTGAAAAATGACGCTTGAAAAAGGAATTTTTTACCCTTCTATAAGTCTCTTAATCCAGAATGAACAAAACCTTGATTTATTTCTGTCGTGGTTTGAAAGACAGGTTGCTAAGGAAGGCAGGAGCCTCCCTTAGAATGGAAAATGTAAACCCCCTTCCTCTGAATTATTATAATTTTGAAATTAAGGGGGTCTCAGGCAAAGATATGAGGACAGGAATAACATTTCCTTACTGGTGTGCATGATAAAGCAAACAAGCCCCCACAGCTGCGGCACCGACGCCAAACAGGACCCGGGGCCCAGTCCCGGCCGGCTCGGCCGCGGGCCCTTTCCCTGTGCTGCAGTTCCGGGCACGGCCAGCAGGGGCGCTGCTGCTCCCGGGGGCGGGGCGGGGATTCCCCGCGCCTGCAGGGGGCGCTGTGGCGCGGGCTGGGGAGCGCGCGGTGATGGCGGCTCGGGCCGGACGGGCAGGGAGGGAGGAGAGGCTTCGCCTCACAACCCTGGGGCAGCCGGTGCCGGTGCCCCAGCAGGACTCTGAGGAGCACCAAGCCGGGACGGCAGGAGTCTCGGCAGGCAGGGTGTGCGGGGTGCAGAGCAGCGAAAACTCGGAGCAGTGCTGAAGAAACGGCAGGGTCAGGGCAGGGGCGGCCCGGCTCCCAGCGGGGCAGGGAGAGGCGAGCTCAGGATCCCGGGCACCCGAGCAGCCGGGGATGGGTCCCTCTTGTAGTGAGGGGGATGATAATAAGATCTCAGTTCAGTCACTGCTCTCACGAGCAGAGGCTCACCCCACGGCAGAAGAAGCAGCTCCGGGCTGGGCTCTGGTGGCAGCGGCGAATTCCCCAAGCAGCAGCTCCGACCGTCCTCCTCCAAAGCCAAAAGACTGAGAGGGAGAGAGCAGCTGCTAGCCCCGTCCTTTACCTGCCCCAGTACTCGGAGAGAAACTCCCGGATAAGAGAAGTGCAACCAGATGCTGCCCTCCCCCGAGCTTGAACGCTCCTTTTAAGTACCCAGTTGTTAATGTTTCTTAGCAACTTTTGGGGAAAATTCTATAAGTAAAAAGGAACAAAAGGAAATAAACCCAACCCCCTGCTTTTCTTTCTTGTCTATCCAGATGATTAAGAGTTGTGGATGTGATGTTATCCACTAGGACTGGCCTACAGTAAATTTTATATATCCATATCTTTGGGGCTGGGACATGGATTTGTAATTCTTCATGTTGAGACAGCAATTGAATGTGATAAATTTTAAGCATCCACTTGTTTTTTTACACGTGTAAGTAATTTTATGTCATCTTATGACTGATTAGTATGCTTCAGTCATGTCTGTTTAATAAGCTTCTGACTTGAGCTGAAATTCTTGTTATTTTCAGTCAAGTACATGACCTTGTATTTTCCCATGCCAGACTTCATTCTCTGTTACACTGCCATCACCTAGCTCTGTCTTTTGATATCTTGATTCTGCTGTGTATTGATGACACGTAATTGTACAGGGAGATGAATTCATGAATATATCCATAGTTTTTGTTTCATGGTCTTAATGAAATTAAGGAATTCCTTGATTCTGTGATTACTAAGTCATGGGTGGTTTGATTCTTCCCTTCTCAGTATCTCATATTGCCATTTTCCTGTTTTTATGCAGTATGTAGTTCCTTTTCTCATGTACTCAGGAATGACTAGCAATTTCCTATATAACAATAGATAAAATCAGCCACTGCTTTTCTAAAAATTGCCTGTCATAGAAAACCACAGATTACTTTGACTTGATCTACATGAGATAAACTTTGTTCCATTTGATCTAGTTTTTGATTTACCTTCATTTTCTTAAATATTCTTTCCTCTCAGAATTTTTCTAAATTCTCTCGTATTAATGAAGTCAGATTTACACATATTTTTCTATCAGTTTTTTTTCTGTATTTTTACTATGCAGGATTTTGTCCACTTACTCTGTTCTAATTCACCCTGTTAGATTAGTTTATGATTAGTTTTATTTGCATCTGTAGTGACATGTATTAGGTTTTCAGAATTCAGAGACCGACACTTCTGAAATGAGCTGGGGTGCTATAATACACTGCTCTTTTGTTTTTCATTTGTTCACATTATGCATTGTACTTCAATATCTTTGGTCATCGGTCACATTTATAAGATCGTTTGAGAGAATTTTTTTGTATAATTTAGTACATAACATTATATTTGTGGGTGCAAGGAAATTTCACATTTAAGCCTGGATGTTTTCATGCTTCAAGCGGAAATGAGATGTGTGTAGTGGAAAGTTGAATGTCTCATTGATAAACATGGGCACTCTGTACTTGTTGGACATAATGATATGCAGAAGCATGGATATTAAAAGATACGTGTGTTGTCAGAATTAATTCTTAAATTTCATCATAAAATAAGATGGTAACAGCCAATAAATGTGTAAGTAATATGAGTATTGGAATTTTTTCTGGGATTATTCCTTCTAAAAATACTTTGCATGTACTTTATATTTGCTTTTTATTACATTATGAGGGAACAATCTAACTTAATTCTGTACTCTTGGCTTTTCTTTTGCTTTTCTTAATCTGGTTAGATCAAGTAATGTATTTGAGCTGTTACTCGTAAATAAATGGTTTTTATTTAATAAAAATACCTTGTAAAATTTAGATCTTCACCAAACAAAAGCAGATCTAATAGCAGTAAGTTCTGTTTAATCGCCTAAATGCGTTGTGCCCAGTAAAAATGTTTTGTGTATTTAATGATTAAAAATATATCTGTCTTTCAAGTTCCTACAAAGAAATTTTTGGAGCATCTTGATTTTGTGGTGAGAGTTATTAATTTATGTCATTCACCTAATCAAGTCTTTTCAAAATCTGGTATAGATCTGAAAAAGTGTGAAACTTGATTCTAAGTATCTGCATTTGTATACCTTGAAATAACATTTGTAGATCTGGAAATAACATACATTAATAACTTTAAATAGTTAAAGTAGTAGTACATAGACATTTTTCTAGATGAAGCAGGGAAAAGTTACCAAGTTTTTGACTTCTCTCCATTTATATAAATTTAAAAGAAAATTATTAAATTGTGCTGCATTATAACTGTAATGGCCTGTCATTTTGAATAAATACAAGCAGTTAAATGTAATGATGGTTTTATAAAAATTACTTCGGCTCAATCCCAATTTTAGGGTACTTTTTACCATGTAACAACTTTTAGCTAACTGTTACATTAAACAACAATATGAGTATTATAGTAGTACCCCGTGGACTTTAGGTAGGAAAGAACTGCCAGTGGCTTATATTAAACTGTGTCTTTATATGACACTCAGTGCATTGTATAAGACATAAGATTATATAAGATATGCTTTCTTCACTATTTATTATCTATTGTTTTGATATTATCATCAGATTGTGTATTTATCTGCTTGATTTAAGGTTTTGTTTCCTTTGTCTAAAGAAAAAGATTAGCATTCTGCAGTAACGTTGTGCCTTCTCAACCCTGAATAAAAATACAGGAAGGAAGGAAGTAAACTTGATGACATTGCGTGATTGACTTGAGCTTTTATAAGCTTTCAGATTGTAAATATTTATGGCTTTTATAAGGAGAAAACATGGTATTTTACTTCAACCTTAACATGCTAAAACACCCCCAAAACAATTTTGACCTGCTTTAGAGTAAGTTTCAGCAGAGTGCACTAAGTATTGACACTAATAAAAAATACTGGGGAATAAGGGTTAGTTATCCCTCTCTGTTTTGTTTGGGTTTTGTGGGTTTTTTTCTTGTTGTTTTGTTTGTTTGGTTGTTTGTTTTGGGTTTTGTTTGGTTTTGTTTGTTTTTAAAATTTCCTGGCAGGCTCACCATGAACTCTCCTGCTAAAGGTCAATGTTCTTAGGACTCTTTAAAATGATGAATGTCAACCTTATTCATAGTCAGTCGAAACCTTTGAAAACTCTCTATTTTGATAGAGCTATTTTCAAATTTACTTTTCCTCACCAGGATTTAAGACATCATCAGCACATTTCTTCAGTTGCCACGCACACTGATTTTACATGACTGTGTGCACGTATACCGTTCTCTATGTAGAGGAGAAGAGCCTCTGTTTCATTTCTACTCTTTCAAGTTTTATTTCTCCCTCATATTAAAACCTGAAATTTTTAAGAAGAGTGGCAAACAAAATGAAAAACTTAACAGATCTGATATTATACTAATAAAACCATTACATTTCTACAAATAAGAATTTCTGTAAGGGGAAGAAGTTGGCAGGAGCTAATTAAAGATTTTAAACTTCAAAAGCTGCAAGCGTGTGCGTGCAGGTATGTCGTAGTGTAGCTTGGTCCTGTCTCTAATAAATAAAGTGTTTGAGAGTAATTAATGAAGCTGAAATAAGGAAAGGTGGAATGAATTTCTAGAGGTTTGTATTTCATATATCTAATTAAAAAATATTTTATCTATTTAAAATATTGATTTAAAATATTGATAAAAATTTGATTTTAAATTTTTATTAAAAATGTAAAATATTTTTCTTTCATATACCTAGGGGTTTTCTAATTCAGTAAATTAGAAATAGTTAAATAAATCTGAAATATGTTGTATGAATTAATTAATTTTGTTCTGTTTGAGGAGGAAAAAGAATAGATCACCACTAAAGAAGCCACCTTTCGATGGACTTATGTTTTGCAGTATAAAATTGAATATATATAAGCTGATATGGATTTACATTTTTCCATAGATTTGTATTTTGCTGTATAAAATTGAATGTATATAAACTGATAAAAGACATTTTGAATACCACTGTAAGCATTTATCTGTGTTTGTGATTATTTGTAGTTGATTGTTTGGATTTTCTGGTGCCTTATAAGAAGAAGGTCCATCTGGCATCCTTAATAAAATCCCTTTCCATTATGATCTCAAAGTTTTAATGAACTTTACTATCTTCACAGCCTCTCCTGTTCTTAAAATTGAGTTGAAATAAGGAAACATAAAGCGAAGTTGGACAGGAGAATAGGGGAGAGACATAAATAGACACACACACTGTAGAAATACATAGTTACAAAATTATTATGTCTTACTTCTGTAGGGAACCAAGTTAAACATTATAATACTTTATTGATGTGGATTTTTTAAGTTCTTGTATGAATTGTGAGAAAATAACTGTCTAGTTGCATATTGCTTGTGTTACAGCCACCAAGCCTTTTTTTTTTTGTTTATTCACACCACCTGGTATGTGCAGAAAGTTTTGTGAAGGTAAATATCTTAAAAATTACACACTCAGATGTCATGTAATGGGTATTGTGAACTAAACAGGAGAGAGAGAAATTTCTTTCAGTTTTGGTCTGTGTTGCACCGGAACACCATGGAAACGATAAGCTCCTGGTTAAACTCTTAAGTGCAGAAAAGAAACATCAGACCTTTAGCAGTTTGTATTACATCTGTCTGAAACAAATGTCATGAAAAGTGAACTGAACATGAAGGTGGGCAGATATTTTGCTGGCTAGTTTTGCTTCAAATTAGGTAAATAAGTCTGTGATTTCATTTGCTGTTACTTGTTTTTGGTGTAAATGTTATGAAATTGCTCTGGAGGAGAACATTATGAATTTTTCAGATTAAACAAGGACAGTCTGTAGTTTCCTGAAATATGGTTGTGCACCATCTTCATCTGAGAGCATTTAGGTTTGCTGTGGCAAAAGTATTAAGCACCACTTTGCTTTAAATAGATCATTCTTGGATATGATTGAAACATTATATTTTTTAACCTTCCAAGAAATGAATTATGTGGTTGCAAATTTGTAATTGTTTAAAATATATACTACTTTAAGTCAATTAAACTTGACTCAAATTCTCTTCAATGATGCACAGAAATATTTTAATTACATGTCTCAAAGATAATTTTCCTTATTCTCAACCCTTTTAAAGCCTGCTTGTGCTCTTAATTAGAGCTTTGTTTTGTAGTGAAAGTGGATATTCTTGTAAAGCACTGAATCCTGAGGTTCATGCTGAGCATCTCAGAAAAGTAGTCTAATGAGAAAATCTGACAGAAAAAAATGTGGATGTGTATACTACTGCTCCTTGTTCTTTTTTTTTTTTTTTAATTTACCAGAGAATATTAATTAATTATTCTAGGTTGCGGTTTCAGAGATTGTGAATTACAGATCTTTTAATTTCATATGTACTTTCCACCCACAGGCAGAGGGGGAAAAAAGTCAATTGGACAGAGAGAGGAATATTCCCATTTGTTTCTTCATCCATGTCATTAACCGCATAAATTCTTCTTGATGTGTAAAGCAAGACAGTTCTTTTGAATAACATTGGGTGAACACTTGTGTCATGATTCAATATCTTATGGTCACTTTAAGAGTCACCTGCAAAGGTATCAGTGAATATGAGCAAATAATGTGAAACCTAATTCATAACGGGGTTTATTGGCAAGGTTCACTCTACTTGCTGGATGCTTGAGACACACTGAGAAAAGCAAACTAAATTCTAAAATCAAACTAAGACAGAATCAACCCCAAAAGTATCTGTCTCAAAGAGAGGGAAAAAAAGCAAGAGTAGGAAAGGGTAAGGATAATAAGGAATGTTATTTAGGGAAAGTTGAGATAAGACACCCCATGCTAAACTGATTTATGTTTAGTGCTGCGAATAGAAGAATTTTGTTGTAGAAAAACATCTGCATTATATATCAAAAGTGCAATTCTTTATGCAGTGAATCTAAACTTTACTGTGCAAATAATTTCTTTACAATGGGTCATATCTACTTTTGGAGTATTATCTCTCTGAGGGTCATGTGTGTCCAAAAGAGAATGTTTCCAAGAGTACTATGACTTTTAACTGTGATTTCAATTCAACTCAGTATTCAAGTTTAAAAAAAAAGAAAAATGGAAAAAGAAAACCAAACAAAAGCTTTAGTGTTTTCTTCAGAGTTCTTGACTAATAAAACAGCAGTTCCATAGGAAAAGGAAGGGCAATTTTATGCTCTGTTCACTTCCTTCGTGCTGAGATCCAGTCCTTCCTAGTGCTATGACCTTTTAAAATTAAAACCAGATTTACCAAGAAACAACAGAAATGGTAAATGAATTATAAGTGAATCTTTTCAATCTTTACAAATGTATAGATGGTGGGATTTTGCCTTTGGGAATAATTGTTAAGTTGCCACAAACTCTTCTAAATTATGATCATAGCAGCCCTTTTTTCTGAAACTAACTAAATGCCCTTTCTGCAGAATTAAACACCTGACAAGTACCTCATGCTATCAGTTAAAACCAAGTCTTCAGTGAATACCTAATTCCACTGAGTCTGTGTGTGGTTGAATAAGTGAATCTTTCTGTAAATTGTAGAATTAAAATTAGTAATAATAAAAATAAAATGATTAGTAATAATAAAAATAAAAATTAGTAATAATAAAATTCAGTTTTTAACCATGAGTTGCTATGAAGTTTAAAAATCCTATTTTATTATAATGCAAATATTAGAATTGTCTTCGATGGAAAAGAAAAAATATATTTTTTTAATTTAAAAATGTGCAGGCTTTTATAATAAGGTAATTACATACCAGAATAAATACAAACACACTTTGCTTCCAAAAGCAACATCAATATTTGAATCTTAATCTTCTAATACTTTACTATATTTGAAGTTATAATCCATAGAATCAAGTATATTTTTCATCTGTGTATAGCTGAAGGAAGATAAACATGACATAAACTATAAATCTATTTAAACTTTTCTGATATCTTTACATCAGTCTGTGAAAATGCTAATGCTCTAGAGGAAATTGTGGGTTAAACAAAGTTTTTTCCTTTTCAGTGCTGGATGACAGTATACAATTTCCACTGTGAATCATGCATCTCTTGTTTGATTTTTCCACTTTTATTTGGTAGCCTATCAAATTCCAAGTTGTTCTGAAAACTTCTCAGTGCATTTGTTTGCATAGAGAGGCTTGTAGGATTGTTGTTGTTGTTTATAAGACAGGGAAACTTATCTATTCTCTTTCATTTAGACATGCTCTTTGATATAAAACAGAATGGAGGTAAACTTGGGGTGTCATTTTTGTTTTTCGGGTGTTATGTTCGGCTCAAGCTGAAGACAATTTAATAGGAAAGACAAAAACCATGCATGCAAGCAAAGCAAAACAAGAACTTAATTCAGAACTTCCCACTGGCAGTCAGGTGTTCTGTCATCTCCAGGAAGGCAGGATTCTACTACGTGTAATAGTGACTTGTAAAGATGAAAGAGAATTGCTCCAAAGGCAATTTTTCCTTCCCATTTCTTCCCCCAGTTTTCTACACCGAGGGTTACACTGTATGGTATGGTAGTGAAGAGGTTTTTCAGCATCAGCTAACTGGGTGATTTGCAATTCCTGCAGACACCAGATTGGTACAGATTAATATTTTGGTGACTGAGCCTACTTTATTTTACAAAGTACCTACTTTTCTAGGATTTCTTCACCACCTACTGGACTTAATTTTTGCCTTTTGACTTCATTTTTACTCTACCCACATTTTAATGCAAGAAGAAAAAAGTAAAATTAAGGTTTTCCTGTGTGCTATATTAATAGATCTTTTTGTTGTCATTAATTATAGAATTATCTCTTTCAGAGTACTTTACTGTGGATCTAATTAATTGAGAGATGAAATAATTTCTTTCAGTTAATTTAAAAACCTCTTAAAGTTTGCTTTCATTTTTTTCATACCACTGCAACCCTTTCGATTTTTTTTTCTGTTTTTCAGTAAATTTTATTATTCATAATCAATGTAGTGCTTCAGTTTTGAGTAGTTTCTTGTAAAGATTTATAATCCACCTTTATTGAAATGTTTGGAGCTTTACTCCTTACTTACTGCCTATGTAGCATTTCATAACTACTGGAATCTTTTCTTCTGTAAATGCATTTTTCCATAGCAATGAAATAATAAGAGGCCTCAAAATTATATTAAAGTTTAATGTGATGTAGGTAGTCTAGATAAGATAAGCCATGTGCTAACATAAAATTGATTTTGTAACTGAAAACTGTATAATTCCTCAAAATCAAGCATGAAATTCTTTACTTTGAGAAACCGTAGATGTTTGTAATATAAGGATTTTTATTTTCAACTTTCTGAAAAAGGAAAAATTATTCACAAAGTTTTTTAAAAAAATGAAAAATAAACCAATTTAAACCAAATACTGTAGCTAGGAGTGAAAATCAGTTTAGCTGAGTATCTCCATTATTGCTTGGCTTTCTACTATGAGTTTTATATACATAATATGGGACTTGGATTTTCTGTATGATAAACTGTGTCATGTATTAAATCCAAGCAACTGTGATATGTCCCATATTTAGTTAGGTGTACTACGAGGAGCAAAGCTCACTATGCAGCAAAGAAATTCAGCTGTAATGACTTAGAGAAATAATGTTGCCTCCTTCAGTGGGATTTTGTCAGCACATACTGTGTTTTCATACTTAAAAGAAACTACTCCTATGTTTTGGAAGTCCTGTATTGATCCCACAGTTAATGTAAGTGTAATCTTAAGGAAGAAAAATTGCTGTGAGATCAATAAAGTCAGTCTTCCCCCATATACATGTACATAACTTAGTTTTGTGTCCAAAATGCTTTAATCTTCTATGCCAACGTAATTGTGAGGGAAGGCTTGATAACTTTAAGCACTACAAAGTCTCACCTTAAATTTCTGAAATCAAAGGACTGCTCCTTTGTTTTGAGTTTTGTTGTTGAGTGTTTTTTTAAAAATACTAATGTTGTGAATAATCTAGCTATACAGCTAGATTATTCACAATGGCTGCAAGACATCTGTGGAAAATAACATTCATTGATATGGCTGCAGAAGGCTGGTGATGATTGAAAGGAAGATATGATTTACTCAAAAGTCAGGTCATAATGACTTCTATTTCTTTCTCATGCTTTCTGTCTCAACTGAAGGAAAACAAAAATGCTCTAGACCAGATAACTGTTCTTGCTTTCATAATTTCAAACAGTCATGAGCTGGTGAATTGATGATCTGAAAATCATCCTATATAGGGGGATCTGCATGACGTTGAGCTGTTATAGAAGGCCCTAATTCATGTCAGTTCTAGCCTTGCACTTCTGGTATGAATGTTAAATAAGAGCCTACATGATTTTTGATACTGAAGGTTTTTGCAGGAAGAGTAAATTAGCAGAAATTATCAATGCTATTGCATTATTTTGCTTTCCTTTAATCAACACAGATGTTGCTATGTAACTGTATTATCTGAGGCAGTTGTTTCTGGTGATTTCATTGTTGTACGATTGGATGAGAATTACCTTATTTTGAAAATTATAGGTTACAGGGGATATAAATCTGCAAATGCCATAATGTGATCAAGAAAAAGCAGTAAATAATTTACTATGAGAAAATAAACATCTGAGATGTTACTTTTCAGTTTGAATAATTTAAAATTCTCAGAATATAATGACATATAATTTTAGATGTTTCATTTAAATTTTCCTACAATTAGTGGTGACTAGGCTGATCTGGAATCCCATTATGCCACTGTGCTTCCTAGTCTACAGTTTAAATGAAGTTCCAGGTGCACAGTTAGCTTCCAATGAACTTGTGCAACAAAACCAAACCAACCAACCAACCAGCCAATCAACCCAAAGTTCCTTATTGGAAGGCTGTTCTTTCCCAAATCACTGTAGAAGTCATTGTGAAAAGACACCATAATTTAAAATGGGCTGCCATCCGCTGCTTTTCTACCCTGTGTAGCATTGTGTGGCTTCTATTTGAATTTGAACAATAAAACTTCATTGTAGTCAGAACCCTGTGTTCATCCCTTCCTGAGACAGATGATATGGTATCTAGGGTGCGTTTTCTTCAAGTCATGTCAAGAAATGATGAATAAAATGTTGACAAAACAGAATCTTGGAATTCAATCTCTTTGCCATCCATTCTTAGAGAAGCAGTTAAAAACAAACAAAAATCAACAAACAAACAAGACCACAAGGAAGACAGGCTTGTTTTGTACATTAAGATTTGTTTTTTCATTGTGAGTTGTCCATTATTTGACATGCTTTAAGTCACTCTAGTTAAATTGGGTGGAAATGAAGTTTCAAAAAATCTCTGAATGGTTTGCTTAATAATTTAATTATTGAAAGTGTTTATAAGGAAAAAAAAGAAAATAAAGGAAGAAGAAATTATTTCCCTACTTTGTACAAGTATGCTGTTGGAAAATGTAGGATTGACCGTGTACAACACTGGTGGTACTCTTCCTTTCACTCTGTGCCATATTGCACTAATGTTATCCTCATAAACTTAGGTACTAATTTAAATGTATGTCTACACATCATAAAACAAGTGTTTGTTTGAGATGCACTGTTCAATGATTTGGACATGTATTAGGGAATTCCCGTATTCAATTCCATTTACAGTGCTAAAACAGTGGAAAAATGTATATGGCATAAAGTGGTTAAAGTCCTTTCTCTGGGCTAGACTGACTTGGCAAAGCAGGATGCCACAGTTTTGCTTAGGCTGTGTTTTAATGCAGTGCCAGATACACAGACCGCTTCGACTAAACTTGTAAAGAAATGAAAGTCGCTATTTTAAGACCTCCTTGTGATGATTATGCTGCTGCTGCTGATGATTATTAATATTATTACTACCCAAATCACTGTTAAAGTCATAAGGCTAAGATACCATAGCTTAAAATTGTGTACAGTCCCATTTTATTTAGATATATGGTATAGTTCCCTCCACTTTGTTTCATTACAAGCAATAATGCAGCTTATTTTAGAAGAGATTTTGCGACTACGGTTGCTAGACGAAGACTTATCCAAAAGTCTTACAAATAATTTTGTTTCCGTATTTCTTTCATGTTTTATTATTAGCAGTAATAGCAATTGCAGTAGTATCTGGTTATTCAGATAGAGTTGTGCCAAAATTCAGTTTAACAGAGAAAATTATTTGGGAGTATTTTCAGGGAAATGTCCCAAAAAATGGCATGAAGTGAAACTCTCACTGCTTAGCGTTTAGCCAGGTGGAGTAAATTTGCAAAACTAGCAGGTTATGGAAAGGAACATATCTTCCTTTGTCTCTCTTCCTGGGACAGACTTCAGCATTGAACCAGGAGTGGAAATTTGAAGTTTTGGTCTTCCTTCTATTCTTTACTCATCTTAGATTTAATCAATGTCTATTGGGTTACACATGAAATGCTGATTTGTTTTACTTAAGAGAGGAAATAATTATTGAGGTATTTAAGAGAAACTTCTGTGTAACTCCTAGAGAAATGTTGTATCCATTCTGGATCTCCAGTCACAGAAGAAATTGCTAGATTTTGTCCCTGTGAAGCCTGCATTTTAAGGAGTTTAATTTGTGGAATCCACTCTGGTATTTTAACATTTGTTATATTATTGCAGAATATTTTCTCTCGGGAAACATGGAAAAGACATAATTTATGAAAACATTTTTTTTATCTCAACAAACAACTCAGTCTTCTCCGTTTACTGGACTGCAGCCAAGACTTGCAGGACATTTTAAAGTGTGCTTGTGATGTAGCATAATGTAGGTCACCTCAAATTCTCTCCCACCCCAAACAGATTCAATGCATAGTCACACACAGGTGTTTTTAATCTTTCCTAGTGAACCAGTAAATACTAAATAACTCATCCAGAACAAAAGACTTGTGTGGTAGCACGGTCCAATCCAAGATCTTGGAAGGGGTATTATCCCTTTGGAGCAAGGAGCTGTTCACTACCTAGCAAAGTAGATACATCAGCCAGCCTAGAAAAGATACAATTGTGATTTAAGGAAGTGGAAAAAAGATTATTTTAATTATGAAGAGTGGTCATCTCAAGAAGGGAATAGAAGGGGATATGGCAGGAAAATTTAAATCTTTCTGAATCCCTAGGAGACTTGGAAGACGAGTTTGCCTGTAAGAATTAGGGAAGCGGTCAAAAGGGGGCAGCTCAGCATGTTCATTAATGGAAGAGCTCTCCCCAGCTGGTATTTTCTGTGACAAACAGTCCTGAGCAGGCAACTATGGTTTTTAAGGACTGAACAGCAAAGTAAATGAGCAAAAAATTGACAGACAAAGAGAAATAAAAAAAACATGGTTTGTTGTCTGATGTTATGGATTTTCACTTTTCATAAGAAGAAATACTCCAAATTCTTTCTTTATCTTCTTTCTTAATTGAAAGTGAATTTAATGAGATTGAAAGTACCTGGCTAAGAACTAGGCATTATCTGTCTATGCAGGTGGTTTGGAATGTTAGCTCTCAGAATAATTCTTCCAAAGCATGCAAAAAGTAATAGTGTGTGAATTCACTCTAGTTGAAGGGGCAGGTGGAAAAATGTCACCAAAAATGAAAGAGAAGTATGTTCCAGCAAAACATAATAATTGAGAATGCACTGTAGCATGCAGTGACATGCAATGAGGTGTGCATGCCTAAGCTTCAAGATTTGTGAGGAGTGTGTAACATTTCTGCTGTAAGTATTTGTACTGGTTTTTTATTGTATCCTTATACAATATGATAGATAAATAAGAAATGTATATGGAGATGTTACCTCTGCTTAAAACAATTTCCTACTTTCAAAACACTGCTTGTTTTTATTAGCAAATCAGTACAGAAAGTTTGCATGGGTATTTCTGGGAAATCGAAAGTATTTCCAAATTTAATATGCTTTTATTTTTCCTATTTTTTTTTCTTTAGGGTTTCACTGTGTCTTTAATTATACCAGATTTAATCATACATTCCAGTGAAGCTGACAGCCTATTACATTGTATACATGATGATACCAGGTGTCAGTTGTTCCCAAATATTGCAAAAAAAGAAGATGTTACTCCTTGTTGTCCATTCATGTCCCTGCATTCTAAAAGTGTCTTAATGCCACTATTCCTTATTGGCATTTGCAAGTTATAAAGTGGTTAAAAAACTTGTGAAAGGAGGTGGAAAGGAATTGTATTGGGACTTTGATGAAGTTGTAATGAATGTTTTTAGTGGCAGAAACCACTTTCATAAAGGTCTGGATATGATTTAAGAAGACAAACTTGTGTAACATCCTGTAGATTTGAGCTACTGTGGGACATTATCTAAGGCTGTAGGATTCAGATCAATTCTTAAACTTAAAAATTTTGTAATAATCAGAAGGATTAAATGACATATTGATTAAAAACCAATGATAAAAGCACTTCTAATATATATTTCAATAATTCAGTCATGTGAGAGATTGCTGGGTAAAACTTTGATTAAAGAATTGCCTTCTGTGTTACTAATATAGGTAATCTTAGAAATTGGCTCAGTGCCAATCTTGGAGCATACTGGTGCAACTAAGGTGAGATCACTGGATTGAGCATTGTTTAGAAAGATGCCTGAGAGACAGGTACTTAATCTAATCCTGTTTTGTCAATAACATATGCTGGGATACAAATTACATGCTGCTAATAATGAAATTACTTGGATGAAGAAATAGACTGTCTCCTCAACAGGTTTGCTGATGATACAAAAGTGGAATAAGGACCTGTACAGGCTGGGAACTGACCTACTGGAAAGCATTTCTGTGGAAAGCACCTGGGAGTGCTGTTGGACAACAAATTGTCCATGAGCCAGCAGTGTGCCCTTTGAGGCCAGGAAAGCCTGTGGGATCCTGGGGTGCATTAGGAAGAGGATTGCCAGTAGTTCATGGCAGGTGATCTTATTACTCAGCCCTGGTGAGGCACAATTGGAGTGCTGTGTCCTGTTCAGGCCTCCCCAGAACAAGAGAGACATGGAGCTTCTGGAATAAGTCCAACAGAGAGCTGTTAAACTGACTAGGGAACTGGAACATCTCTATTATGAGGTGGCCTGGTTCTAGCCAGGACAGAAAGAATTTTTGTTGGGAGTGGACATGGCCAGGACTCAGAGGTTACTCTATACCACCTCACATCATCTTCTGGGGATGGGGGAAGGGCTCCTTTTCATGTTAGGTAGCCAGGAAGAGAGAGATTTTGGGTGTTGTCAGGGGTTTCCAAAGAGGGTGAGCAATGTGACTCCTTCCTCTCTTTTTTGGTGCACTTTATCATTAGTATTGTTACTTTTATTGTTCTTTATTTTATTTTGTTTCTGTTTCCAGAGAAGATTGGAAGCAAATTTGATCTAATAATTTGTTGATTGAGATCCAGAGTCACTGGTCACAATTTGCTTGGTCTCTTCATGTGATTGTGGTATCTATTCTGTATATATTCTTATATATGCGCTATGTGCTCCTTATAATGTTATTTTCCAGAGCAGAAAGAGGCATCACAATTGTGGTTTTTTTTCTGTACTGTGTGATACCAGCTTGTGACATCAGAACGTTAAGGGCAATGAAGCCAATTTGGAATGTGTATTCAATGTTGTTGTGCTATCCTTAGCTTGGTTGTTACCTTTGGGAATCTGTTAATAACTGTACCCACTGGAAAGAACAGGGGAGTATGAATTCCTGCAGCCTTTCACCCTCCACCTTTTCTTCCTTCAAGCCTGTTACAACAGCTTTTGAAAATTTTGAATTTCCCTTTGATGTTAAGGAAAGCATGTTCTTGTTGCTAGGTCTGCAGGGTTTCCTGAGAGTGTGGTTCACACTCATGTTTGTGCCAACAAAAGAGTGACAAAAAAGATTTTTAGGAGGGTCTTTCAGACATCTGCCCTCGAGGGTGGATGAATGGCATGGGAGGTAGAAGAAAGTGGGTCAGCTTTTGAAGGACTGTTCTGCTTCAGTGGTTCAGAAATCCACCCCTGAAAAACTACAGGACCCTGATTGGGTGGCAGAATATCTGGAAGATAAGTTCTGTGACAGCTCCAGAGAGGCGCGAAGTTTTGCAACATGCTGGGCCATGGCTGCTACTTACCAGGCACTGCTTGTTACTATACAGCACTCAGGGGGAGGAGAGGGAAGCAGAGCAACAGGCAGCAAGGCCACTGAGACTGCAGCTGAACCAGAGGAACAACCCATGCGCTGGCCCTACACAAAAATATGATTCAAGAACAAATCCATTAGTTTAGTGAGGAATGAAGAGGAAGCAGGGCTGTCAGAACAGGAGGACGTGACAGAGCAAGAGGTAATCATCCGGTCTCTGTTCTTGGGTGAGCTCAAAGATAGATAAATAAATTTCAGCTGCCAGTTGAATGGGCCCCATGTGACCCGCCCACTCTGATGCTGGGATATCATGGCCCATGGTATGAAACTAGATGGTAGTGAAGCCAAGCAACTGGGATCCCTGTTCTGGGATGCAGGTGTTGACAAGGGGATTAAGAAGAGGACAGAAACTCTCAGCCTTTGGAGGTCTTCTGTCAAGCATGAGAGAAAGGTATTCTCTCAAGGTTAATCTAATAGTGCACCCAAGCTGTTGGAGCACCATGGAGAAAAATAACCAGTATCTGAGAGAATGAGCTGGAAGTAATCTATAAGGATTCAATAACAAGTTGTAGACCTCTGTGTATGTCCATGTGTACCAGTGTACACAATCCATGTGGCAGAAGTTTGTACAGAGTGTGCCACTGTTGTAGACCACCCCATCAGCATTGATACCAATGAAAGAAGGAGAACAAGCAATGCTTCAGGTGACTACCTGACTCTGTGAATGTGAAGATCATCTTTTCTCCTCCCTGCCAAAATGTAACTTGTCTGTGGATACTGTCCATGACTGCATACAGACTCAAAAGACTCAAACAAATTAGAAAGAAGATGTCCCATGCCCTGCCAGAATGGACCAGAGTCTCTTCTACTGGCAGCAAGCATCCCATGCTTGTGAGAGAGAGAATCCATGCCGTGAGGTAACATGGGGTTTTACCCACATGACCACAGAGAGGACATGAGGAAATTGGATGGGAAGCCCACTTCTGCACTAACAGCAGGGGTACATAAGCTGAAAGGAAAAACAGGTAGCACAGGAAGTTCTTCAGGGATAAATGCCACTCCAGTTTCCAATGGGCAAATCCTCCCTCAGACAGAATAGGAGGGCTGGTGTTACTTGTGGACCTCTTGAAGGGACCTCAGTTTATATTCACAAGAAATGAGCGATGAGGGCCATGACCAGGACTAGAGGGGCCCTGACTCCAGCCAGCTAGTGGAAAGGGACAGTCAGATCTGTTGGACTGTGAGGATCCCATGCCCTGGCACATCAGACACGCAAGGGTATAAAGCTTTAGTTGTCACCAGAGCACTGTGTACCCTCATGCCATCGAGTTGTGTAGGGGTAGCATCATCTCTTGTTTCTGGAGTGACAAGGGAACCCCAATACCTGACTGCACTGGAAGCTGGAATGAGCCTGGCTGGGAATGAGTGGCAGAACACCCCACTGTGACTAGCCCAGAACCTGCATGGATCCTTGGCATAGATTACCTCAGGAGATGGTTTTTCAAGGACCCGAAAGGTCCTTGTTCGGCTTTTGGAATAGCTGCTATGGAGACAGAGGAAATTGGACAGCTGAATATCTTGCCTGGTCCCTCAGAGGACCCTTCTGTTGTGGGGCTGCTGAGGGTCAAAGAACAACAGGTACTGATCGCTACCACATCACTGCACTGTCAGCAAAACTGCACAGCTGGGATGCTGTGGTCCCCAGCCATGAGGTGATTTGTGAGACGGAGACCCAGGGAGGGGCCAGCCAGCCTTGCTCACCCTTTAACAGCCCTATAAGGCCAGTGTGCAAGTCCAGTGGAGAATGGGAAGTGACAGTGGACTGTCAGGGCCTGAATGAAGTCTGCTTGCACTTGGAGGGGCATGGAATACATCTGGAACTGATTGCCCCGGAACTGGAAACACAGCCCTGCTGTTTGCCATGGATTGATCCGACTGCACTGAAAAAGGGTGAAGCTCCAGAAAAATTGCAGGACAGTGATGACATCATGGTGTGTGGCAACACAGCAGAGGAAGTTTTGAGGAAGAGGTGAAGACAATTCGAATAATTTATGGTTTTGCCATAAAAGAAAGTAAGGTGAAGGGACCTCCCCAGTAAATTCAGTTTTTAGGAATAAATTGATGTCATGGTGTAGGAATAGTACTCCCCAGTTCAGTGTTACTACTGAGACTCTCCAAACCACACTTCTGCTCACTTGCTTCTTTCCTCCCCACCTTGCAGCAGGCTGGAGAGGAGAATTTCAGGTACAAAAAGTAAATATCACAGGTGAGATAAGAACAATTTATGAGAAACAGCAATGAGATAAGGAAAGAAATAGTAACAGCAATAACACTAACAACAGAGTGTACGAAAAAGAAATGTTACTGCTCACCAAGGAAACCCTTGAAAACAGACAATACTCAACTGCCCGTTCTGCCATACTACCCCCACCACTCCCTCTGGCACAGAACCAGTGTCACCCAAACCACTTCAACCAGCATGAAACCAGAGTTACCCCACCTCTTGGTCCACCACACTTGCTCGATGGGAAGGAAGCCCTTCTACCCTTCCCCTGCACCCTGTCAGGTTATTCTGTACCACCTCAGGTCACCCTCAATGACATGAGGTGGTACAGAATAACCTGACTGTCCTGGTCTTCTACTGGCTACTGTATAAATTAACCCCGGAGTGACCCTGGATGAATGGTAAGATGGACATCGTGGGATTTCAGTGGATGTGGTCAAAATAGCAGCTATGTCCCCCCAACGGGCAAAAAAGAAATTCATACTTTCATGGGTGTTGTGGAGTTTTGGAGGATGCATATTCCAGATCACAGTCAGATTGTAAACCCTCTCTCTCATGTGACCTGGAAGAATGATTTTAATTGAGGTCCTGAGCAGGAAGAAGATTTTGAACAAATTAAATGGGGGATTGTTCATACAGTAGCCGTTGAGCCAGTCAGAACAGGACAGGATACAAAAAATGCACCCTACACTGCAGTTGGAGGGAATTGTCCTTTCTGGAAACTGGCAAAAAGTATCCAGGGAGACTGAAGGATTGATCACTCATGAGGTTCTGGAGTTGTGAATACAAAAGATCTGAGGCCTGTTACACCCCAGATGAAGAAGGGCAGCTTATGAAGTGATTCAGACTGCTTCAGAAGTGATTGGCACCTGAAGCAAGCTCCTCCTGGCAGCCTGAGTGCTGGTGCTGGGATGGATGTTCAAAGTGCCTTCTGCACATCATGACACTGATGTGATGTGAAGTAAGTGGGTTGTGCTGTTCACACAGCGAACTCAAGTAGGAAACCCCAACATTCCAGGGATCTTAGAAGTCAACACTAACTGGCCTGAAGTGAAACATTTGGGACCATCATCATCAGAGGATGGGGGGAAGATGTTATGTGCTGACGAGACCACACAATATAATCAGCTACCTGAAAATGAAAAGTGATCCATGCTCTGAAATGATGGTTCTTGCCAGCTGCAGGGGTGCATCAAAAATGGATGCCCTATGTGATGAGTCACAAAAGCCATTGAGGAACAAGGTGGATCAAGTCAGAGCTGAAAGCCTGGCTTTAGATATTGCTGAAAGAGAAATGGCCAACACTCTGTCTCTACACTGACTTATGAATGGTGTCAGATGCTCTGTGGAGGTGGCTGGAAGGATGGAAAAAGACCAATTGGGAGTGCAGAGACAAACCCACCTGAGTTGCTGAACTGTGGCAAGATGTCACTGCCTGGGTAAAGAAGTTGTCTGTAGAAGTTCATCATGAGATGCACATGTGCCCAAGAGTTGGGCTGCTGAAGAACGTCACAACAATGGACAGGTGGATTGAGCTGCCAAGATTAAAATGTCTCAGGAGGATCTGGACTGGCACCACAAGGGTGAATTATTTCTGACTTGATGGGCCCATGATGCCTCATCAGGGAAGAGATGCAGCCCCCAGATGTGCATGTGGGTGGACTTACCCACGGATGCTATCCCCCAGGTTGTCCATAACTGTGAAAGCTGCTGGGATCAAGCAGGCCAAGTAAAGCCTCTGTGGCATGCTAGACAGTGGTCACACAATCACTGCATATTGGAGTTGGAAGGGAGCCATGAGGATCACTGAGTCCAACTCTTAAATGAATGATCCACATAGGGGTCAAATCCTCCAACCTTGGCATTGTTAGCACCATTGTTGGCACAATCAACTGACTCAGCTCAGATCAAAATGCAAGTAAGGGAAGGTTTGATTGCATCGTGCTCCTGCAGGTATACCAAGGCAAGAGCTTCATGCTCTCAATGGTGGAGGCAACCACAGGATAGCTGGAGGCATACCCTGTGTTTCACGGAACAGCACCTTGGGCCTTGAGAAGCAAATTTGACAAATGTAGTATATGAAAGTAATCGATGAAAATTTGCTTTTAGCCCAGAGGATTGACCCCTGCTACCAGTTATTTCTGCTTGTACCTTTCCTTCAAGAAAAAGCTGCAAATGCTGGCTCTTCAAGGTATGTCTACAAAGTGATACAGAGTGTGGAAAATAGGGCTTGCTGAGTAAGACTGAAATAATTTATTTTATTTAAGAATTCTTGAGGTAATTTTATCACCATTGGCACAAACTTTCACTTGAAATAGTACAACTGATAGTAAAGAAAGGAGATTATTTCCTTCGTATGGAGACAATACAGCAAGATCCAGAGGTTTATAGCTGAAGGTAAACTTTAAATCTTGTATTGAAAATCTTAGATATGGAAAAAAGATATTATTCCCTAGCAGTAAAGATATTTAAATATATAAATGGAATTTACAACTATAAAATACTGTTACACATTGTGTGTGTAGATTTTAATTACTGGGACAGTTTTTACAGTCTGTAAGAGGAGTCATTTTGGTATATTGACCCTTTTGAATATTGAATCCTGAAATGAGTAAGTGTATACACATTTTTCCTCTTTTCCTACAGTGTGATGAGAAGGATTTTATTTCTACTGCCTCAGCATTCTTGGGCCTGTTGAATTTCATTGCTTGTCAGAAAATTTCAAGCAGAGCAGAACTAGCCCATGCCTTTGGAAGTAAGTGATCGTGAGGAGCCTGTTGTTAGAGTCATGGATTAAATGAGGGGGGTGTTTGTAATTTTTTTTTTTTTTAGGCATTGAATTTCATTGATGCTTCCCATGAAATCTTACTTCTTTTTTTTTTTTTTTTAGAGGAGAACTGTTCTTGTTATTTTTAAGAATGGGAAGTTTGTTGCTTGGGTGAGGTGTAATCTAAGTGAAACTCTCTACCTTTGAGCAAAAATTGAGGTAATTAAATCATAGTCCAAGCTTTCATCAAACCAAACAAACAGTTCTTTCCCCCTTTCGTGTGAAGTCTCTCTGCATCTACTGATTTAGGAAAAAGCAAAAAGATTTCTGTGTACTTCTGGTAGCAAGGCATGTAAAATATCCTCTCTTGTGGTAAAGAAGCTTTTATTGATCTCAAGAAACATGGATATGTTATCTGATTATGTTATTCTGGATGAAAAGAATTTATTTCTAATAAAATATCCAAATTTAAATAAACACTAGGACATAGCACTAAGATGGTGAAAATTTAATTAACCATCAAGAAAGTTAAAGACATACCTCATGAGAATGAACATTTCATGGTGCTACAAAATTAGTTTTCATATATTGCACAATGACATGGGAAAAATGAATGCTGATGGTAAAGTTTATGTGCTTTTGATCTATATGAAATATTTTAATTATAAACTGTTGGTTTTTCAATTTTTTTCAATTCCCTTACAATGTATGTATTAGTTTTCATTCTCTCTAAAAACCTTGTCTTTTCTGCCATACTTAAGAAACTTCCAATTGACATTATAAAGTGCATTAGTCTTTCATAGCTTTTCCCAGAAAAAACTTTATTAGACTTACTGAATAATTTGATCTGATCTTACTTACCCATAAGATCATACTTACTAACATTTAATTTATTACTATCATTTTATACTAAATGCTTTTTTTCACCCTGTAGTCCAAGTTGCTAAGATCCTCACCAAAACTCAATGAAAATGCATGGTATTTCAGAAATAGAAATATTAATTAAATATTATTTTGAGTTTATACAACCAAATAACCACAAAACCCTGATTCTGTGATGTTTTGGAAAGTGTTTATCCTAATTTTGCCATTCTGACTCTTTTTGAGAAGTAGGCCTTTAAGTCAAAAGACACAAAACTTGCCCATCTAGTAGAAGCCCTTCTACTTGATCTACTGTAGGATACATCCTGAAGAAGTTAATCTGAAAGTGTTATTGAAGCATATTTGCTTAATGAATAAATTTTGTTTTATTCTTTCAAAGTGAATAAGAAGATTCTACCTGGAAGTCGTCCATTTCTCCCATCACCTCTCAGGTCTAATTTGTCCTAGTCTAATAGTTTTTTTGATCATATGCTTTTTCACTACTGAATTCACAAATAAAAAATGTAAATGGAATCTATGAAAAAATACAGTCTTTATATAATCATCTTGGGACTTATTATAAGAACTTTTAAAATGGGAGTAGGAATTTAGAGTTAAGTTTTAGTGACAGTACTTGCCTTGCAATGAGTCATTTCTGAAGGTTTCTGGAAAAGACCAAAAATATCAGGAGTGAGTTAATTCAGTTGTCTTTACTGTCAGTTAGTAGTAGTAGAGTTTCTGACTTGTGGCTGGTTTCTGAGTACTAAGAACAAGGTCCTTTATTCCACTTGCTCATGGATTTTCAGAACTCCTTGTGATTTTCTTCCTCCCTTTCCCTAACATATGTAACAAAAGTATCATGTGAGCAGATAAAAGCAAAGTAAAAATAAACAAATAAAAACCTAAGGAAAACATCATTTCCAGCTATGTAACAACCATACCAGCAATTGAAGATCTATTGCAAGGTGTGAATCTTTGCAAGTTTCTGTAGGGAAACATTTTTTGTTTCCCTTCCATTCCTGTATAATTAAATTCTGATCTATATTACTGCAGTGTTTATCTTATTCCTTCTGGTTTGTCATTTTACGTTCTCTGTGTTTAGTCACAAAAAGTCTTTCATGTCCCTGGAGAGCAACAAGGTTGTCTGTGAACACAGAGGAAATTTGGCTTTTTGTACTCACGAGCTGTTCTTGATTTCTTGTTGGCATGAAAAAGCTGCAGTTGTGAAAAGGGATGGCTCCTTGAAAGGAAGAAAATACAGCATTTCATGTATTTTGTTAGAGTAAAAGTCACATGCCTGATATGAATACAAAAGGAAGAATTGACTGCTAAGTGTCAGAATCCTGTGCTGAATTTGTTAGCTGCGGTCTGGAAAAGGTGCTATCTTGAAAAGATGATCAGAAAACTGGAAGACTTTTTTTCAAGTTCAAGAAAATCATCAGCCCTGCCATGTGGGTTATGTCCTTGATAAAGTCTTTACATTTGCAGAAAAACTATTTCAAAATCCTAAAACCTTCTTTTTTTATCTTGGGCGGTCAGCTCCCTGCCTTCTCTTTCCACTGTCTTCAACAAATAAGTGACATCTGATAATGAAAACTGGTGTTTAAATAATAAATAAATTAAGAAAACCAGCCTGAGCTACTCACAAGTAAAATTTCAAAATTTCAAAGGTTAGTATCTTTCAAATAAGCAAACAGCAGAAACCTTAGTGAAGTAAGACATTATGAACTCATTGGGCTACTACATGCAGTTGAAATATAATTATGTGGAAATGCCTAATATGTTCCATAAACTGAGCTGAAGAATGGAAAACACTGGTGGCTATCAAAAGGCATGAATGAAACAGTGCAAGTTTCCTAGTCGGTTGTTTTTAGGCTTCTAGCTACAAATAGCCAGCAGAAGACCTGAGATAAAGAAGTTCTTAGACTCTCTGAAAAAGGCTATTTTATCCCTGTCCAGGAAGCAAATGAAGCATAAGCATATAGAAGCAGCAGAAGCCGTAATGACAGGCTGGGTTCATCTTAAGTGACATTGCATGTTGTGTTGCTAGGCAGCCTGAAACTCTGAAGGTCTAGCGGTCTGTAAATCTGTTGACTTCTCATTTCTCTTATTGATGAAGATTTCACTAAGACTGGGACCAGCATGATGGTCAATACTTCTCAGGAAAACAAGGAGAAGGGAAATCTTTTTTCACCTATGTCACAGGAATCTCATTAAATTCAGTGAATCTTTTGGAACTAATTACAAGCCTGCACACTGACCAAAGACTAAATTACCACAATTAACTTACTTAAAAATTCTGTTAGGTAAAATGACATAGGTGCTCACTCCTGGGGAAACTAGAGTCTCTTTTGTTGAAAAGAGTAGACAGACTAGAGAATATGTTGTCTTCACAGTGTTGTGAGAAGAAACTTCGAAGTGCACATAACAGAACCAAAAATGTAATAAATATGTAAATAAATACCTGGAGAGCAGGTTTTAGCAAACAGTAGTCTTCTTGCTACAGTATGACATGTGCTTTATTGTTGTGAGTCTTGTTCCTTTTCATGAGGCTTTTCATCGTAGACATTAATTTATTGAAAGTTGATAGCAAAGTTGATCCTTCTTAGGGCTTACCTGCATGGGAAAGATGAACTCTATTGCACTTTTGAGAGACTCCCAGAGTTGTTGCCTCTTCTCTTCTGTTCCACTACGATTGCATTTATAGTTATTTTTAGCTGTTCTGTTTGTCTGATGATTAGGTATTTAGTTTTCCCTACTTAAGAAAAAATTGCAAAACTTTCTTTGATTTTTTTTTTACTGTTGTTTTGTTTTCATGTGGTTTACTGGAACTTCTTTTTTTCCTTCATAAAACTGAAGAACTTGATAGGTTTCTTGGGAAGTCAAACATCATAATTTTTTTTTCTTCTGTTTTACTTCTGCCTTATGAGAAGTTTAATAGTTAATTAAGGAGTTGGTAGTTCTTGTTGGTGGAGGGAGCTTGGAGTAAATTGAATTTTAAGAAAAAAAAAGGTACATGAAACAATATAATAGCTGAAAATAATTTCATTAAAAAGTAAAATAAGTGAAATTGCAATATGTTAATTTGTGTATGCGCTTCGGTTGGGTTGTTTTAGTTTGAGTTAAGATATGTCATGAGTAAAGTCAGTGTGACGATGTAATACATGTACGTTTTTGATAGTTATGAACAGAATATAATTTTTCACATCAACTTGTGGTAGCTAGACACTGTATGTTGACATTTGCTTATTTAGAGTAAATTTGCATTCAAATTGAAAAGCATTAAAATCTGTTAGTCAGTATTGTGGACTAAGCTGATAATTCAGACAAAGAAATTGTTCCATTCAAAGAAAAATCAGTGCCATGTATTTTTTAAGTTTTCACAGAAAAGAAAAGGTTCATGCCTGTAAATGAATTTAGGTTTTTTTCACTACATGGAAATTAAAATATACACACATGCATTCTGAATGAATAAATCTCAGATTGTCCCAGTATTCTGCTATTTTTATTACAGTTTTTATTTCAGCAGGCAGTTCCTTTGGTAGAAGAAATAAAATTTATTTGTTCAACCATAATGTTATAAACATAGTGATGATAACTGTAAATATTGTTATTGTAACTGTTATTATTATAGGATGATATCCTATTTGAACTCATGTGTTGTGGTTCATATGGCATGATCTATGTAATTTATAGTACCTGTGTATTAAAAATTTCTTGGCTTACTCTGAGTATGCATAATGGGATATTGTTTGGAGGTGGAAGAGAAATGATAGGCATACTTTATTCTTGCATCACTTCAGAGTTTTATTCCTTTAAAATGCCTCAGTTGCTTTATAAATTTGATTAAATTCACACTGGAATTACGGTATATGGAAAGGCATGCCTTATATAGCTTGAATAACTTTTCTTGAATAACAGATAATATGTATTTTGTTTGTATATTTTTTCTTTCACAAAACCTTATTTGTTACCAGATTTTTGTGCATATTAAAGAAACCCAGGTCTTCTTTATGCTTTTGGTATTCTTGTGTATTGTTTAGAAAATATATATCACAAAAAATGCAATAAATGCTATAAGATGGACAACTTCTAACTAAGATGCCTTTTTTTAAATCTTGTGTTAGAATGGTCTCTTTAAGTGTTCCTTTAGCCTAGAAGAAGCTGTGTGAAATATCACCAGAAAGCCCTACATTGCCTTCAGCAGCAAGATGTGTTCTTTTGAACAGTGGGAGGCTGTCCAAGAGAAATGGAAAGTCACTGTTAGCATGTGAGAAAGCACTGAATTCATACAGTGTTTCCATCGTGTAGAATATCTTCCAGTGTAAATGAAAGCATACAGAATTGTCACCCTGTAGAGACTGTTCTTTCATTTGTTTTTATTTACATTGAGAAGCAAGTTCATACTGGCCATCTGGTTCTTGACAATTTTTACAAAGTGTTTTGATTTCACTCTGGAATTCATACTAAATTTTGAGTTAAATTGCACAATGGAAGTTGCCACAAGAATATGTTTGAAGCTACATGTGCTAAGCAATTAAGCTGAAGTTTATATGAAGTAATTTTCGTGAAATAAAGCATAGTGGCTGTTGTAAAATAAATGTATAATTATTCAGTGTATATCTATTTGTGACAAATTGCTCATTTCTCATATTGTGCAAAAGGCAAAAAGCCATATCATAGACTTTTGGATTTTGGATAATACCTCTTTTTAATATTAAAAATTGTATGTGCCTTTCTATTATAAATCAAGTTTGACATAAACTATTATATGATAAATGCTAAGTGCTCATAGAATTCTTCTGGGAATATCTCAAAGCAATATGTGTGTTTCACAAATACACATGTATTAGACCATCTGGGTAGAATAATTTAGTACCATTGATTCCTTTCCAACATGTACATTAAAAAGAAAAAAGGTGAAAAATGTATTTGGCAGAAGCTAACATTACAAAGGCAGATGTATCATCCATCCAGCGGAAATGTAGCTTTTTTTGGTTTATTTTGAATTGAAATTTGTGAAGAGTTATACCCAGGGGTGATTTAAAAGTAGTGTGCCTGCTGTTGTTTATCTACTAGTGCTTCTATGTATTAATGGCATGCTCTCATTCCTGATGATTCATTTCACAACACATGCCACCTCTCACCAGAAGATCAATATTTAAAATATGAAGCATTTGAGAAAGATGAGACATTCTGCTGCAAGTAGCTCTGCAATTCTGAACACAGGGAGGACATGGACTTGTGGAGCAGATCCAGATGAGGGTTGAAAAAATGTTCAGAGGGATAGAGCAGAAGCTCTTCTCGAAGGAGAGGCTGAGAGAGTTGGGATTCTTCAGTCTGGAGATGAGCAGCTGCCATGGAGACCTTGTTGTGGCCCTTTCAGTACTTAGTAAGAAAGTCTGTAGCAACAGAACAAGGGGAAATGGTTTTGAAACAAGAGAGGGTAGATTTAGATGAGTTACAAGGAAGAAATTTTTTATTATGGGGGTGGTAAAACTCTAGAACTGTTTACCCAGAGGGGCTGTAGATGCTGCACACTTTCTAATCTCAGAAACGTTAGGTCAGGTTAGATGGGGCTCTGGGCAGTCTGGTCTAGGCAGGTGTCCCAGCTTATAGCAGGGTGTTGGACTCTATGACTTTTAAAGGTCCTTTCCAACTCAAGATGTTCTGTGATTCTGTGGGTCCTTGATTTTATATCAGGCAGATAGATTTGAGTAAAAATTACTTTTATTTTCTCCTCTTAATATTCATCTTGGTATCTAGACTTACATTGTAGGCTTTGGCAGTAGAAGAGGGATCAGTGACACTGGAAGTGTTCCCTTGAATCAGCTGTGTAAGTAGCTCTCTGTGTGAAGCACAGCGTCATGACATTCTTCTCTTTCTAATGCAATTTATGACTAATAAGTTCTTTCTGTTTTCTCTGCTGTAAAGAAATTTCACTCATGAGATCCTTTTCTAAGATGCGCCAGTGCAATGCATTTACTCATAAGATCTTCAGTTTTGTTTTTTTTTTTTCTTTTTTGTGCTTACCAGTTGGACAGTTTGTCCCAAGTAGAATTCTTTCACCATTGTGAATATAATCTGTGGATAATGAAGTGAAAAAATGAATTTGTAGTTAGACATTAAAGAGTAGCATACATTTTTTTCCTTTTTTATTGTATAAAACTAGAACAGGAAATAAAGTTCTGAAAGTAAGAATAATTTTATTTCTTTTTTTTTTTTATGAGAGAAGTACTCTGATCTTGATAGAATATGGCATATGTGACTTTATCAAGAGCAATGATTAAAACCTATTGTTTGTTGTGAATGGATATTATTTATAGAATTTAGGAGAGAATTTCTAACTAACAGTCAAGGCCACTACTACTAGGTCTTTCCTTTAGAAATAGTTTTCCGCAAAGAACTAAATTAAAGGACTTCAAAACCAAAATTTTTGAATGTGATCAAAAATCCCCTTGAGACATTCACATTGAAGTCTGCAGTTAATTAGAAATATCTATAATTACTTAGCAGAAACACTTAATTATTAATTAAGGTAAGGAAAAGATTTTGTATTCATTAATATTTATGGGTTTTGACTGTGAATCCTAGTAGACAAATAGAAGGGTTGGAAGAAGAATTCACCTATGACTTGTCAGTTACTCGTTGCATCCAAATAATGTGATTGTCCTGAAAAGAAACACTTCATAAAGACTAAAATTTGACATAATTTCCTCTTTTTGTAAAGAACTGATGCCAGCCCCAGTAGAGTTAGGGAAGGACTTGCTGTACTTGAGTTTTTTTAAAGTTAATTTTCTTTCAGCTGAACTAGATCAGATATTGATTCTCAATTGATACATTTCAAATTTAAATGGAGATGAACACATACATTCTGTAGTAATTCAGCTGGAGAGGCATTTAAAGCTAGAGTATTGATTGCCATTTGCTTGTTTCTTCACAATTGACTGTGAACTGCAGTTAAGTCTTCTTTTTCTGAAATGCTCAGGTTTTATTCTGTATGATGTTAGGACTTGCATACTAATAATTGTGAGATGATTATTTTGTTGTGTCTTTGTCAAATGCATATACCATTTGAAAAGCAAAAATTTTTCCATTTTGTTGCGTTTACTGTGCTTAAAAGGGATGAGATTACTTTTTTATTTAATTTCATTCAGTTTGCTTGGCTTTATGATTTTTTTTTTCAGAAACAGCTGTATTAAATGTGATTGCACATTAAAAGTGATTGCAAAGACCTGTGCTGGCATCAGGTCAAAAGTAAATAAAAAACATGTGGTGAGGTTTTAGGTTGGTGCTGCAACAGAGAATTGAATGTGTCACTTGCTATTCATGTAAATCATAGTGAGTGGACAGTGACCCATTCCTTGGTATGATCTCAGAAGTTAAGTCAGAAGTGGGTAAAACCAGCTGGTTAAAGAACATGATAAATTTTTGTCTGGTTGTCTCATGAATTATCGGGTAAAAGAACCCAAAACCTCAGTACTAATACTTCTACACTCACTACAGCAAGAGGAAATATTTAGAAATATGCTGCTCTCAGTTGCAGAGTTGATTCTGTTACAGTTCCAGTACGTGGTTCTGTGGGATTAACCTGAATATGATATTTTTCATTGGCAGATAATTGTGATGATCAGCTGGTGTCTGCTTTGCCTCAGTCATCATTCAGTAGCTCATCAGAGCTGTCTAGCAGTCACAGCCCTGGATTTGCAAGGCTTAATCGAAGAGAGGGTGAGTGAATTTTACTGGTCAGTTGTTAATTCTGGGTTGGAATGAAAACAGTTTAGATAGTCAAGAGCATATGTTATCTTCCAAATAATTTTTGTCTGGTGTTTGTATACCAGCCATGAATGATAGTGTAATCTCAGCTCAAGGAAGTTATGAATCTCAACTTCTCACCCTATGGTAAGCTGTCTGACAACATGACCTCTCAGTGGATGGAGATGCTCTGTGAGCTTATTGAAGAGGCAGCATGTATGTATACTGACTTCTATTTAATTATTACCAATGAGGAATCTGATGAATTAACTATTTCAAAGGCACTATCCTGGGAAAATTCACTGAAATATTGTGTCTTAGGTCAGAATCTAGTTCTTACCAATTCAGACACAATATTAGTGATGTTTACTTAGAGAATTCATATACATATAATGTCCCTCATGTAGTCCATTGTTGTATTTTGCATTATTTAATTGAGAGGTATATAAAATCATAATAATATTTTGTCCTGCCAGAATAATTTCTGTCATTGAACCTCTATGATTTACTGGAATATTTACTATGTCTGATAGAAAGAAATACTATTGTGAAGAAGAAATATCCCTATCTATTTTATTGACCTGGTATGCAGTTATAAGCATGAGCTTCTGTTTTGGATGAAGTTGGGGTATCAGTGGAAATTATATATCCTGGAAGGAATACCCTTAGTTTGAAGTAGTATATGCTCTTAGAATTTTAAATAATGCCTGTATTATCACCAAAGTTAGCATTTTCATATTGGTCTTCCCTAAAAATGTATGTTTGAAAGCTTTTTCCATTTGGCTCTTTTCATGTGTATGAAGTTGTTTATGCCATGTTAAAATGCATTTTTTCGATTTATAATTTTCTTTGCTTTGCCGTGTACTGTATGCACACATTAGAAATGCTTATAACCTTACATTTGGTCTCATTTGAACTCATGTAGATACAAAACAGCAGGTAGCTTAATTAGAAGATTGTGACTGTCTGCCTTCTCATTCTGTGTACCTCAGGTTCATGCAACTGAGCAGAGTACAGGTTTGAATGTCTTACTCATTTGTCATTTTTTAATAATATGACCAGATTGTTTGGCTAGGTATCTTTTGGATCATTCAGACATAATTTTATGGAATGCTGTAGATGTGGTGAGATGAAAATTTCTCCAGTCTTCAGTAAATCAGTCCTAATTAAATTAGTTTTAACTTATATTTTATTTTTTTATTTTTCAGTGAGAGTAGAGACTCACTACTTGCTGTGGAACCAGGAATACATTTTCTACATTGAATTTGTGTTTTAATTTTAATTTTTGTGAATTTCCCGTGCAAAAGTTGATTATATTTATAGGTGTATATACATAAAAAATTTATTTGGATGGAACAAATAAAGTTTTATTTGGATGGAACAAATTTGCTATTATATATATGTGTTACAAACAAAAACATTTAGGCACACAAGAAATGATTGCTAAACCATACGGACTGGAAAAAGCATCTGTTAGGAAGATATGATGTGTGCTGTCAGTGATTTTATGAAAGTAATGAACACATCATTAGAGTTTTAAAAGAGATTGTGTGATAATTGAAAGTGGGTTTGCATTTAATAGAGATAATTTTCTACTTCGAACAAAAACATCTCTTTTTTCCAGCCAAAGTTAGTTGCTGGGAGTGATTGTGACCTCCTAACATTTATTTAGGACAGCAGATTGTGGTTTTAATACAATAATATGCTTGGTTCTTAAAATGCCAAAGTTAGGGAAAATTGAATGTATTTTTGACAGAAAAAAGTTGAGTATTTTTACACAGATTACATGGGAATCAAAATGTTGTCCTTCATCAAAAAAGAAATAAACTAAATATATCTACACCTCCACTGTTTCAGTTGGCAGCAGAGAGTTAAAAAATAACAGGAAATTCATCAGAAATATGGGAAGTTGCACTGGAATGATTCTTTAACCATGTAGATTTGCGTTTACTAAATGTAGAAAATCAATAGGAAAAGTTAAGGGGATTGAGAAAAGAAAACTTAAGCCTAAAAAAATTAAGTACAATATGTAGTTTATGTGAAGACATAGCAAAAATGATAACAGCAGTGAATGATTAATAAGACAGCTATCTGAGAATATGTTTCAGCTTTCTCTCTGTAAAGCAGAAAGATAATGCTGTTGAACTCCTTGATAACAAAAAAAAAAAAAAAATTCCAATGCATTAGCAGTTAGGGAAAGTGATAACATCCAGGACTAACTCATTAAATATTCTTCAGAGTTTTAATTATGACTAGTTTGTTAATTCCCTGAAGTTTTCAGATACTCAATAGTCAAGCACAGCTAATGAGTGCTTCTGCAACTGCTAAAGTATTTACTCTGACATCAGCTTTGCTTGCAATAATGGAAAATTAGGTAGAAAAATTAAGTAAAAAGAACTAAGTCAAAAAACCCCAATCAGTTTGGGGTTTAATAGCAGTTGAATATTTTTAATGGAAAAATAAAATTTTTAAACCCATAATTTAATTATTTGTAGTTGGCAGACATAAAATGCAGGGATTTAATATAAGTAGAGTTTGACTTTTGGCCTAACTTTGTATGAATTTTTAATTTTAAATAGTAGTACCATATCAGTGCAGTTCAAATTAAATGTATTGAGATCTAGCTGGTGGACCTCATAATGCATTTATCATTTTTATGTAAAGGTGTTTTTAGAGAAGTTCAAAGGTAACTCTGAGGCCAGCTATGTTCAATACTTTTGTTGATTATATGGAAGTAAGCACAAATCATTTATGATGAAATGCATAATGAAATGAAAATTGGTGAAATAGTGAATAAGCATGGCAAAGCAACTATGAAGAAATATGTAATCAATAGACCTAAATATACAATATAAAATGCCTAAATATATAATATAAATAAACACTTTAACAGGGTGAGTTATAAAGTATTTAGAGGAAAGAGCAGAGGTCATACTTATTAAAGAGGATATCTCTTCTACAAAGCTGTGGCTCAGATTAATCTGGGGATTTAATAAGTTAGCAATCCCCCTTAGCTTCTTTTCTAGCAAAAAAAATACCCAAAACAAAACAAACCAAAGCAAACCAAAACCAAACAAACAAACTTATGTGCAAGCAAACACAAAAAAGGACATTCTTATTTTCAATATAGCTTTATACTTTACCACTGAGCTTTGTACTAAAATTCTGGATGCTGAAAGTGTGGTTTGAATTCTAGGCTGTTTTCCTATGCCAATGGGAATAGGTGACACAAAAAATGTTCAGGGGAGGCGCTCTCTTTTTACTTCTATCCACAAGAGAGTGAATGAAACAAAAAGGAAAAAAGAACAAAGGTAAAGCACACCTCTTTATAGGGTGAACTGAGGCATCCCAAAAGAGAAGAAAAACCAGACAGCATTCAGAACATGTCTGCCTGGGATAATGATAGGAATTTAAATACCAATACCTAACCAGGACCATCAAGGATGTGTTTCTGTCCACTCATTGCCAATACTTTACATGATGAGTACTCAGTTGAAGTCTGGTGCTACGAGGACTTGCTCTGTTTGCAAATTCTTGATGTATTGTCTCACAACCATGATCTGTGCAAGAGCCCTTTACCACATGGAGAGAAGGTTATGTCATTGTTGAGCTCAGCATTTTCTGGTTTTGTCTGCAGTGGGCTGTCAAGCTGGTTGTACAAACTCTCTAATTCACCATTCCAATAGCCTTGGAAAAGATACATTAATTGCACTATGAATCACTACACCATGAGCCTTTATACCCAAGAACACAGGCCTTCTTTTGAATTAATGAACTTCTGAAACCTTGCAGGAAAAAACATTCAGAAGGTGGTTGTTCTACAAGAGTGAACATACCATTGGAATAGCCTTAATATTTGGGCAGCTTAATAAGCTGGATAAGGATTTGGCTGTGATTATCTTGCCCCATATTCACACACAATTAATTGATCAAAATATGACAGAGTAAAATTAAATATAGAAGTTGTTAAGTAGCCAAAAAAAACTGGCTTACAGCTTTCTCTTTCCCTGAAGTAGGAAGAAACCCATGTATTTTAATTATGCTGTCAGCTTACCCTGCCAGTTTTCAAAAGCAGCCTGGAATTTTGAATGCCTTAACAGCAGGTCTATTTTTTTTTCCCCCTCTGGTGTATATATGGAACTTCTTTGTCTTTTTCATTACCTTTACCTTACCATTACACTGAATATCCTACACTCTATCACATTCTTTTTGTTACAAAGGATATTTAAAGGATCATTTTTTCAGTATGGTATTGTAAACTCCACACTTATTTTCCTTTTTATAAAACAGTATGCTTTAATCAGTTTTTGAGGACTGACACTAAGTCAAAGTGGATAAATGAATTGTAGCAATCAGTAGTTAAAGAAAACATCAAGTCAACAGTTAAAGAAAAAGAAACATTGCTTACACAATAAAAAAGTCAATTTTCATCAATTTTTATAAGAAGCAGTTTAGCCTTCCTAATGTAATGCTAACAATTGAAATAAAATGGGAGACAAATTAAAAAAACTTAATTGCAGCTAGGATTGCACGTCACCAAAGGATAATTAGGAAAAGCTTACCCCCTCCATTTCAGCAGCATGCAAATAAAATTTACTTAAGCTGATATTTTACGTTAATACAAGGAACAACGAAAGGAAACTAGAACAAGAAAAGGCCAAGTCTGATGTTAATCATTATGTTTTTATAAACAAACAGCAAATCTAAGTTGAAGCATCTAACATTATGACACATTTTTAGACTTACCTATTAATGTACATATATATGTTAGGAAAAACGCAAAAGTAACAATCCCAGTCTTTTGCTTTTAAACAAAAAACAATAAAAACTTTTACAGTGATTTCTTCATAAGGGACCAAATGATGTACTGTTGTCCAGTGAAAGTACAGGACCATGCAGTTTCTGAGGAAGAAATCAATCTGGTTTCTTTGGTTGGTTTCTTTCCTGTAGCTTACTATTTCAATAATTATATCTTTTAGTTAGAGCATTACCATGGATCTCTCAGCATATTAATTAGAAAATTGTTTTTAATGCCATTTTACTGTTTCACTTCTTCTGCAGAAAATGTTTTTAATAAGGGTATTAGACACCTTAAAAATTATGCCTATAGGCACATAGGAAAGTTGTTTATGGTGTTGCACATGCATATGTTGCATGTACACAATTTAAAAAAAATTCTCAGGGGTATATCAGCCTTATAAAAGTAAAATTTGAAGCAGTATTATTGCATTATTGTCAAATTTTGAATTTATGCTGCTTTTGTTTTGCTATATCTTCTGTTCATATATGTATATGGTGTGATTCTAAAATTGCTAAAGGATGTAGGTGTGAGAAACAAAGTGACAAAAAAAGGAAGAGAAAGAAAGAAGGAACTAAATTGCACTTAAGCAGAGTGAGTAAATAGGATCAAAGACTCACTAATATTTTAAATATTGCAGTACAAAATATTGTACTTTCATAAACATTTATGAGTTGGAATATTTGTACAGTTACTTCAAGAAACTTAATTCCAGATTTGTCATCAAAATTCATTTAAGCATAACAAAGCATAAAAAGAGATTTCAGCTAGCTATTTAATGTTTCATCATTGGAATAGCAAAATCCATGGTGAAATGCACAGAAGAAGTAAAAAATATTAATAAGGGTACTTCATTCTTTGAAATTGTTTGGGACTCTTTTTCTACCTGAAATATAGCTAAGGGAATAGAAAAATTTTTGAGAACTCACGCTAAGTAGGTCAAAATGGATAAATGAATTCTAGCAATCAGTAGTTACAGAAAACATCAAGTCAACAGTTAAAGAAAAAACCAGTTTTTTAAAAACTTATGTTGGACTACAGTGTTCAGATACTCTTACGCAACCTTGAACAGGCTTGAGAAAAAGATCAAATAAAAACTGACTTCAAAAAATTTGAAGCAAAAAAAAAAGTTTTCTACAACCCATGTCTACTGTCCCTTTTGTTAAAGTTAATAGAATAAAAGATAGAAATTTGGATATAGCCCTTTTTGGGGGGTTTAGGTAGTTCTAAATAATAAACTTTAAAAATCTTAGATAAAGGCTGAATTTTATGCAAAATTTGAATCATTAATATATCCTTTAGAGTCAAAATAAAATTTGACTCTCAGGATTGTATTGCAGTAACAAAGAATTTAGGACAATACCACCTTTAATTTTTTGAGGGATGGAAAAATAGATCATAAGTGATGATGCATCTTATTTTCTTCTTTTTTTCTCTTGCATGTTTGGGCCAAGGGTAAAGGAGCTTAAATATTTTTTCAAAAAAACCTAAAAAGCACCAATTGCTAGATGGGATAAAACCAGATTTTGGAAAAATTCCTGACTTAAAAAAAGTACAAAATTTTCTATGTCATGTAATAATGACTAATTTCAGCTGTAATGCAAAATAAGGCTGAGTGTCATAAATTACAGTTTCTAGAGAATTACGACATTTTCATTTTTAAAGGGGAATGCTATAAAAATAGAAAACATTCTTTCTGTCACACCCCTACAAAAAGTTCTGAGACTTTACTTGTACAAGGGATCCATCTTTTGACATCTCATTTAAAATAGATTTCCTTGGTTTCTTAAGGACCAGCTTCCTTGCATTAGGAGACATGGGGATTTTCCCCTTTCATCATCCTGCTCACACTACAGTGTTAGTGCCCTACTCGATTGGCTGAATGGAGAGCTCAGGATTCCTAGAATAATCTCAAAGCTTTTCAAAATGGTGTTTGCTAATGAATATGCTCGTCATTATTTCTCTTAGTGTCATATAGGCATATAAATATGCCTATACAATTAATATAAATATTGTAATTTTTATGAAATTATGTTAAATGTATATATTATGTTATAGTCTACATCTTTAGGTATCTCAAAGTGACAAACAAATCATGAACTAAGCTACTTCAAGTAGGAAATAAGAGCTGAAAGTACATCAGACACTCTTGAAACAGGTCTGTAGAAAGTGTCACTCATCATATTTAGTTGACTAATATATAAAGTAGAATTTTCTGATGAAAAATGGCTTTGACTTGTCCCAGCTTTTTTATTTCTTTTCAACAGGATTCTATCTTCAAAGATAGATGTAATAATAAAGAATAAGTGAAATACACAGATCTATTAGATAATATCACTAGGTCAGCAAAGTGTATGTTTGTATACATATTACCTTTTTCATTCACATTTTTAAGCTTTCTGTCCCAAACTACTGCTGCTCTGGACTTAGCATTAGCCAAGTGAAAGTAGCAATGAATTTGTATTACTTAGCTGTTTTGAATAAATTTCACTGCTCTTGGGGCCAGATGAAAAACAGCAGTCTCTGGCTAGAAGTCTTATGTCCCCAAACAGGAATAATTTAAGTTCCAGAAGAATAATTTTCAATTACCACCTGTTGCATATAAAGAGTTAGGCAGAGAAATTAGTGCTAGGTCATGAAAATGAGTGTAAAATAAAGCAAAAATCTACTTGTTGCTCTGTTTTCTTCCGATTTTTAATGGATAGTGAAGTTTATCCATCATTAGTCAATAAATTTCCCTATTACAGTACCTCAACTGCTAAACAGAGAGGTTGTAACAAAGTATTTTCATGTAGATAATTGAAAGAGCATATAACAAAGGTTTGAGCTCTACAGAGACGAATAAAACAACACACTAGCATCCTGTTCCATGTTGGAATTAATTCCAGTCATTGCTCCTGGTACAAATATCACATAAAGCTACAATGGTTCAGCTGTATTAACTTGCCTGTATTACTTGCAAGATAACTTTGTGTACTTGACTTAATGATTTCCTTCACTCTCAAGGTAGTTGTTTCCAAAATTCCTCCCCCAATGGCTTAAAGTAGTAGAAAAAAGTCAAATAACTACATCAGCAGAAGGTTTATGCAAAAATAGAAGTGCTAATGTACTTTTAGGTTTGGTTTGTTTTTTTTTTTTTATTTCGTGGTATGATGATCAATATCACGGTATAGTGGGCAGAACTGATTTGGACGGATTCAGTAGAAATTTTTATAGATATTTTTAAGTCCTTTATGGAAGTACCCTTTTTTGGAGAGCTGTTTTGCCTGCCTCTTCATTTCCTTTGTTATTATTTATAAAAATTAATAATTCTGTCAAATATTAGTTTATTATATAACACCATTTAAGATTCAATAGATTATAATTTACCATAAAATAATATTTACATAAGTTGTAGGATTTAAGATATTTCTATTAGTAATTTTCTGCTGTTAAATAATTTATGAACATGTCAATCCTCTAAAAAGCTCTCACATGTGTGTTTTAAAATTTCCATGAATATGGCATGCCAGCTCCTTTGTATGATTTTGTAGGTTTCTTTAGTTTTAAAATACCTGGGACCTAAATTACAGTGTCATGAAGATTGTAGAATTTAAATAATTTCTTTAATGTTCTTTTTGTTGTTGTGGTCTCTTCCTAGTGTCATATTGGTAACTGTAGATTATAGCTTATGAACCATGTTAAATGAAACTAAAAGGTCATCAGTAAATTAAGCTGCTCAATCTTCAGTATCTTAGGTTATAAAAAATCATTGTACTTTATACAGTATATGAACTTATCCAGACTACCAGCACTACTGCTGTTTTGTTTGTCTTAAGAATAAGAACCTTGCATTTTTTTTATTATTATCTGGTGTGTTGCTTCTGGGATTGTTTGGTTTTGGGGGGTAGAATCTTCTCCATTTTTTACAGTCATTTATTCTACATATTAGTATGGCTTTCATTCTCTGTTTGAGAACTGAAATACAGCTGTATATTAGTCTCATCATGACTGTGTCTAGAAGGAAAATGAAGGGTTCTCTATTTATTTATGCATGTGTTTTAGTTAAAACTTTTTCTAGAAGATGATTTGGGTGTTTAATTTCCCAGCGTCTTAACATGCTAGAATTGCATGTATGCAGTGATAGTCATTGCAAAAGTCAGATCTGCAAGCATTCTGAGGTCAGAAACTGAGTGTTTGTAATGTATTTATCCTACTTTTTGTCTGAGCTATTCTATAATCCTTCAGTAGAGAATTAATTTGAATAGAAATTGTGCTGTTATCAGATACCTGTGTATCAATTCATGCCAAGGTTGCTGTGTGCCTGAAGCATGCAGGGGTTGCAGGATGTCTCACTCATAGATTATTCTCTGTACCATTTGCATGACAACATTAAGAGGTAATTGATAAATAGTAGGACCTGCAAAGGAAAAGAAAAATAAAATTATTTTGTAATTAATGGTAATTCTACATTGCTACAAGTATATTTCATAATATAATTGCCAAAAGGCTAGTTTCGTGTGTTTTGGGACAGAAAGATAAGCAGAGAGAAATTTAACCTTAAGTAATGCTGTTTAAGGAAGTTGATGTACAGGAAAAAGCAAAATAAAAACCCGAAGTAAAATCCAAATTATTGAACTGTTGCCTACATTTACAAATATGTCTCAGGACAAGTCATTTATTGTAATCAAAACTAATTATTGCTTCTCAAAATATTACAATGAACCAGAAAGTTCAATAGGAATCTACAAGACTTTTTAAAAACGGAATTTCAAATCAAATTTTTGATTCCATTACCTGGAAATTTTGTGAAAAATAATTATATAAAAAAAATTAGAAACTAAATATCCAGAAAAATGGGGAGGACTTAGTTAAGGTAATTTGCAACTTTGCTAGCGTAGTATTTTGCTGCAACCTTCAATTAAAAAAAAAAAAAGTCCTCTCATGACTAAAAGAGCCTGCTTTGCTTAATAGGGGCCAAGAATGGTGGATAATAAAATAAGAAAAATATTATTCCTTATTTAATGATTTGGTTTTTTGTTGATAAATTGAAATTATCTCTTTTAAAATTTCTCAAATGTACAAAATAGATATATTACTGAACATGTTGTGTAAGCAGGATACTACATGTATAGCTAATACAATTTTGAAATGTAGAGGGCATTTTAAGTACATAATTAGTGTTGTTGATCAGTCATTGATTTAAAAATACACGCAATTGAGATCTCCAGTGTTGCAAGCTACAAGAAGAGAAACACAAAGGTGGGAATTTTAACAGAGGTACAAAAGAGAATGCTTTGGGCTTCTAGCATCATTTCAGATAGCTGTTTATTTCAGTAATACTATGAAATTCAATTGAACATTCTGCATTTTTAAAAGAGAGTGTTGAATAATTTTAATAATTGAATTAAAAAAATTAAGAAAATGGATGAATAGAGTCCATGAAAATTTTTTTCAGCATTATAGCTTACTTGTTTTTTGAGTGATATGTAAAAGTTGTGCTCTTTATTTTTAGATATAAAGCAGCTGAAGTCTTCCTTTAATATTAGATCTTTGAGCTACAGAAAGATGAATGTCTTTCTGATGGGAAATCAAAAGTGTCTATTGACTCTAAAGTGTAAATTGTCAAAAAACACTGGCAAGAGCTCACTGATAAATCAGTTTTCAGAAAGCCTTGATATTTCAACTTCTAACATTTTAAAAGGGATTAAGCTGCCTCATGTTGAAGTGCACCTGGTTTCTAACTATAGAATGAAGGGATGAAGTGGAATCTTCACTTTTGCTGTTGTTGAGAGGGATAATAGATTTACATCTGGCAAGCAGAACCCTTTGTTTGTGGTTGTTGTATGTCTTTAATTCTGAAACAGGATGTCTGCAATTTAAGCCCATTTATAGAACCCCTGATGTTTTTAATTAAGCTCAAAAATAAACAAAAAAGAGCTGACCACAAAATGTGAACTATAGCAAAGGATGTATTAATCTTGAATTCAGGAGCCTAAATATTGTATAGTGCCTTAAATCAAACAAGGTCAGGGTTGATTTGGAATGAAAAAGAACTGGAAAAACTAATCAGTTTTTTTTTTTTAATAATTTGAATTTTTCTCCTTTTATTCGAGCTCATTTTACACTAAAGGTTTTTAATAAGATTTTCAGTGGATCATTCTCATGTCTTTCCTTGTATTTGAACAATATTTATATGCAAAGTGTTCAAGACATACTATAAGCATGTTTTGATTCATAAATCAAGAGAGTTTAAGCAGGCATTTTAACTCTATTAGAATTCTGGACAATGCATGCGATTTTCCTTTGTTTACTCCATTTTTATGATATTGTTTTATCTCTTTAAATCTTTACTGTATTCTCAAAAATAATCACCTTGTGAACTGAATATCCTTTTGATATTTTTTAATATTATATGCTTGACTCATTACATTGCTAAAGGAATACTGCATTCTAAAGTGGACACTATTTGGCAAAAGGAACGCCTCTTCCTTTTTATAAAATAATTGCTCCTGAATATATCTGGTACTAAAAAATATCTTCAATTTCCTTAAAAAGTGAATGCTTTACAATTTTTCAGGGCGCAGCTATTAGAGGTAAACTATTCTGAATTACTAAAATACAAGTATTCTGATAGTTTTGCAAAGTTTAAGACATCCATACACTACCATTTTGCTAAGAAGCAAATGCTCAGTAGAAATAGGAGCAAAAGCTCCTTGATCATTAACTATCTGTGCCTCATATCTAATCTAAAATACAATAAACCAGAACAGAGTTTGGTTTTGCTATTGGTTTTTAATGATTGATCTGATCCTTTTATTATAAAGAAATAGTTCAGTAAGTTTTTTTCTGTGTCACTGTTTTTTGCTCTTACCCACTAGCTCTGTGGCCACATTTAGGTATAAGTTTTTTTCATGTATTGAATTTTTTTTTTTTACTTTCCTAGACTTCATTCTATATTACTTACCTAGATTTCTTTCTTTTCCACACCCTCTAATAGCAGTAACATTTTAAAAATACATTTTGTAGGGAAATCACTGTATAATAACTGTATATACTCATAGGACTAGTTTCTAATATGATGCAGAAGGCCAGCTGTCTACATTTAGCAAAAAGTCGACCTTGAAATTGGTAAGCTTAGAAGAGTAGTCATGAAAGAGCAGTTCAGGCAAAAAGGAAATGATCCATTGAAATCATAGCTTTCACAAGTCATTACATTGTTTACTGTGTTTCCTCAAGAGATTGTTTTGCCTTTTGGACAACTAAGAAGTCTTGATTATTTTGCTAGCCTGCAGAAATATGAAAAAGATTTTATCATTCAACTTTTTGCGAGACACATACATATATATACATATTTTAAAAAAAAAGGTAATTTCAGCTTACTTCCTGGTAAAGCAAAAGAAAACAAAGAAAAAACCCCACCTCACCTTCTATTTATAACTGCAACAAATAATGTCTTATTTTTGTTGTTACATGAGTATTTGTCACATAAAACTAATTATGTGATCTTTGTTGGGTCCTTAAAGTTTTCTGCTATGTTTACATGGAAACAAAGATTAACGTAATTGGACTGGTATGGGTAGAGATGCTTAGGGGGGCACATGCATGCATAGTATCCTTCACACTCAAATGACAAAACACAAAACCCTCCATGGATTTGTTCTCATTTCTCAATAGCATGCAAGATATTTGTTCTCTAACAAATACAGAAAAGTTGTCTGTGTTCATGTTTCCCAGAATTCTTAAAAAATTATTTCTAGATTAATCTATGTGACCGATCATGCCTCTCACTGTAGTCTCAAAGGCAGTATTTTCAGCTAGAATGGGATTTTGTGAACTGCTTTTAAGCAGTTCTCCCTCAGGTATTCATCATTTTCTGGGACTGGGGTTTGCAAAGAAACCAGGAAAAATTTGGTGAAATTGACACTGAACTGGGATTTCTGGCACACAGAATTGTAACACCAGAAGCAGCAGTATGAATACTGCTGTACTGTTTGACCTAGTGCCAGGATCTGAAGCAGCTGGAGCCTCATCCTAGGAGGGCATACATAATAAAAAAAAGGAAGAATTTTCTAAATGTCAAAATTTTGCTTGAGGGAAACCATATTCCCAGTACAGTTTCTGGCTGTATTCCACTTGCAGTAGCTCTCAGGTCCTTTTATGTGCTTTTTACACTCATTTCCCTAACATTTTTGCAGTTTCTAAGATCAGAAAAGACAAAGGCACAATTGTTTTTGTGGCTTTGTGCTTGCTGGGGCAGTTTTGGCTTATGTGGTTACAAATGTCCTTCTGGCCTTTAGTCCAGGTTCCAGACTGCCTGGACTCAATTTCACAGTTGAACTACCAGAAATTCAAAGCAGATATGAAGGCAGTGCTCCTGGCTGACTGTCACAGGTAAGAACTGATCTTACAGATACAGGATGTCCCACGTAACGTGAAAATAGTTATCATAATACATATTCCACCTCAAAATTCCTGTGAAAATAGAACGTCACCTGCAAATGATTCACGTTTTGGTACCAATAAGCTTTTGGCTTCTCACCAAATCAAAAGCAAATAGTATCTTAGTAATCTCATCCATGTCAAAAAGTTGATTATTGACAATATCTTTCATTTGTGCAGCATCTTTGACCTTGTTTTTTCTTCATCTTACAGCATCCATATTTATGGGCAAAAAAATAAGAAACAAACAAACAAAAAAGAAACCAACATTCAAGGAACATGTTCTCTCCAAGATCACAGTTTATTCTTTCTGCGTGTCACTCATTGCCATTCCCCTATTCAGCCTACTTAAATACTTTCTTCATATACTCACACATTCGGTATTTATGATGAATCTGGTGCAGTTATTTTCAACCATTATAGCAGAAGTCCTCTTTAAGTCACAGTGCTCTTTGTGCCAATCTGTACTTCTCATCTTTGATCAAATTCTTATCTTCCTCTATTGCGTGTTCCCTTCATTGAAAGAAAGCAGATGGAAATGAACTACAAAATAAATTTCCTCATTTCAGTTTTTGTGCCTGGTGTTAGCCCATAAATTACAGCAGTGCCTGTACTTCTGTGGAGTCGTGCAGGCAGACCATTCAGGGTTAACTAATAACGTAGTAATATCTTGATAATTTGTTTCTGTTTTATATATCAGCCAAATGTGGTGGTTGATAAGAAAAAGGTGGAAGAAAACATATTCTTGGCACATACTCATCACCTAATAACAACAAAAAAAATCCTTGTATTAATCTTAGAATGCTAAAAGCATTTCTCAGACAAGAAAAAAACAAAAACAAACTTGAAAAAGAGAGGAAATAAACCTGAAAGGTGCAAGTTTTCAGTCTACTTATAAGTCTGATTGAATTTGAAATACCTGGAAATAATGGATAACCTTAATAATAAACCGTACTACCAAGATTTCCTATAATGTAATTCTTCGTACCTTTTTTACAGATCAGTGGATTTGAAATCCAGATCTATGTCTTTTCAATTTCATGTAACTTAATAAGGGAGGAAGAACATGTAGCTCTTGGCAAGCTGTGGTTGGGCAATCAACATTTAGAGCTGACATCTAACTGTAAAAGGCCCCAATAATATGGGCAGCTGAGGGCAGGTTTGAGATTGATTTGTGGCCCATTCCAAGCCCTTTTGTACAGTGTCCTATTCAGTAAAATCAACATACTTGTTAATGCTTAATTACTAAAGGAATATCAGTTGAAAGTGGAATTTCAGCTATCAGATTTATTTCTCTGGTAGCTCATATGGTAGATTGTCAGATACTAAGTAAGAAAAAAGCCTAACAATATTTTTGGGGGATTTTTCATCGAGTTTTTTGCTACAGGCTGTACTTTGACCCCTGAATTACCAACACTTTGTTACCTAAGAGCAGATATTTGCTTTTTGGTAAGAGTATAGTATCTTGGTATGGAGTATCATACCTTTGTATATATGATTTAACCACTTAAATATTACACAAATTTGTTCTATGCTAGTGTATTTTATGAAAACATTCAATTTAATTTCCTCCCTTTCATCCCCAGCTAAGTCTGTGATACTGTGGGTATACCCTGTAACAGTGTTAGGGAATAGAACATTCTTGCTTGTCTTATTTTTGAAGTAGCTACATATTAGTAGCTCTCCAAAAATCCTAATTACCTTCCAGAAGAGAAGCTCCTCTATGAGACTTTAAAATGCAAAGCATGTAAAAAATTTACGGTTAGAACTTGGAGAGCCTGGTTTGTGTGTTATTTTGTGACTTTTTCTAGTAGGTGGAAGATAAGAGATTTTGGATATAATATCTCTGATGACAAAAAAAGGGAAGGCCTATTACCCTACTTCCCAGCAAATAGCATTGTGAAAAATTTGAGTTTTTTAACACCCTTTTTAAATCTGTCATCTGCTGCCTTACTATAGCATTCTAGTCTTGACTAAGCCGGTTTATTTCTGTTCAAAATTATCTTTTTGCTGGGAACTCCAGTTAAATTTAATTATCAGAATTAAGATCATGTTGACCTTCCTATTGAAATTTTATGTGCAGTATCTGTATTTCTCTTCGTTTGTTGGCATGATTTTTAAAGCATATTATAGGCTTTTTGTGAGGTTTTGGCCTTCTCTTAAGATATGAAACTGGTTTAGTGTTGCTAGTCAGAATATAAACTTTTCAACCAACTGCAGTATTTGACAGTTTTTACACTCAGTCAACATTATTATTGTTGCACAATTGTAAAACTAACATTCTGGCAAAAGCAATTGGAAATTATTCCCTTTTGTTTAGCTTGTGATTTTGTTGTAGCCCAGTACAAGGAAAGACTGGTAATACAATAAAGGTTATTTCTTTCTACAAATGACAGCTGCAACAAAAAAAGACTCAAATATTAATGCATAACTAATTAAGTATCTGACTTTAATTATTGACAGCCTCACTACCATCTACTTAATTAATAACAAAGATCAATATTCTATAGATACTAGTTTTCAATGTGAATAAATCTTTACTGTACTAAATCTTCACTACCCTGTATAAGTAGACAGAATTTCTTCATAAGGAGCGAAGCCTGCAAACCCAAGTAAATTAAGTATTATTATGTAGGCAAAAATGTAATATACATAATGTCTCAGTTAGAAGTTTAAAGCTCTAAACCCACATCTCTTAGAGGCAGAGACTGAGTTTTTATTCTTGGACAACTTTTAATCAGTTTGGCTTCAATCCTTGACTTAATCTCTTTGGACTACCCAGGAGTAAACAGAAGGGAGTTCTTGAATTCATAAATCCATTTGCAACCAGTTTGTAACGTACAATTTTTAGCCACCTAAAATTGCTACATCAAATAAATAAAATGTTTTTAGAATTTAAGGTATGTTAAGGGATCTGTGTGTGTGTGTATATATAGATATGGTTTTTTGGATAGATTGAGTCAGCTTCTCTTTTTCTATTATACATGTATATACATACACACACATGTGTATTTATTTATATGATTTTTTTGTGTATTTCTACATATAATGTACATATATATATAGATATATGTATGTATACATATATACATCTGTAATGTTTGCTATCATATTCTACTTCCAAAAATGTTTAAATATAGAGAGGTAAAACTTCAACTCAGTTCCATAACACTTTACACATTAAAAAAAAAAATGCAGAGAACAGTATGATTTTTAAATTGAATATCTATCTAGCAAAATCATAGATATTGCATAATCCAGGATAATGTTTCAGGATATGGTGTTAGTTAAACTGGGATATGAACATTTTTACTTGAAGAGCAGCACCACAACAATAATGCTGTTAGACCTTAGCTTGCAGTTGGGAATAAATAATTGTATAAATATAGGTTTAAGTGAAGGAAAAATACTTCCTGGCCACATCCTATTATTATCTATATTTTTGCCTTTTATTTTGTCTTAAATGAGTTTTTTTTATTATTAATTAACATTTTATCTACCTCTGTGTTGCAAGAAGTTGAAAATAATTGGCAATGATTGTATACCTCAAAATACAATAATTGGAGTAGTAATTCCTGATAAAAGATAAACTTATAGTTCTTTAGGATCATGCTAAAGAAGTCTCAGTTCACAAAATTAAATCTTAGGGACAAGAAAAGATAGTATAAACATTAGTAAGTTGCACTGGATTGCATTAAGTTGCATTTTTACTGTTACTTATATTCTCTGCAATATTTTAAGTAATATAATACTTACGAAGAAAAAAGTAAAGTTGGATCATGGTAGCCTGCAGAATTTGCACTGTTCAATCCCTCAAGGTTTTAACAGTAATACTGCTTTTCTGAAAACTGTAGAATTTTTTCTACACAACCACTACCATTTATTTATCATTACATACATTATATAGTCTGATTCCAGTAGCTGTCCATAATGGCTGTCATTAAAAGTAAAAACCTGTGATGACCTTTAAAGATGGGATCTGAATATGCAAAAATACACATTTTTTAGTCTGAGATAAGCTTGTCAGTTAAGCATAATTTTAGAAGTAATACAGCTTAGTTGTGCGTTAGTTATACACCAGTTGTCTTAAATCTGATGCAAATAAAAAATCCCTAAATTAGTCATTTGTCTGTCAAGATTGACCAATTTACTTTCATAAACATTATAATGCTAGGTTTGAAAATCAAAAATGAGGACTAATATTATCATTGTACTCTGGGGAAAAAAAAATAAGATCCAGAGTGCTGAAAATTTTTCTAAAATTAAATTTCCCGAGGGACAAAAACTTAAATGAATGGAACTGCAGTTTTTCTTCATTGTTAAATAATTCAATTAATAATTTTTCCTCCAATATTGTAACAATAATAGCAATTAGAACAATAATAAAGATCTTTTATTAATAGCATACCACCTACAATTTAAACATTTAACCAACAAAGATGTTATCTCCTAGGTAATCAAGCCAGATGTGATTATATTTCATAATTGTGAAATTCCATTAGTCTAGCTCAATTCTATTTTCTCTTGTTATTTTTTCTTGTCATCATTGTTATACTCTCAGGCTTTATGCCAGTAAAACTGAGTCGTGAGTCAATACTGTGTAAAAAGGTTGAAACCTTAAAATATTCAAATATCTTCTTATTTATGAGCACTTCTTTCCAAATTATGTGGGGAAATAATGAGATCATAACGCATGGACTCTGAAACACAGATGTTACACAAATAGACAAAACCAGAAATTGACTGAGATTTGAAGAGAAGCAGTATATATTTTTAAAAATTTTTTTTTATAAGAATAGGAATCTTAGACCATGGAAGGTAAATGATTGGTCAAATCTCAACTTTGTAAAAGCTCCATAATAAATTTATCTGGCAACGTTTTATTGTTGAAGTCATTATGAAAAATATTATTGGAAACTAAATAGAGGAGATTAGGGAGAGTTATACTAACTTCCCAACTGAGGATCTGGAATAGTGTCTCATCTATAGATACCAATTAATGAAGTACTGAGTGCCATATGACGTATAGTTGTAAGTTAAATATTTGTATTGTAACAAAATGCAGTGAGTAATGACTAGAGCACCAAATTAGGAAGACACTGTACATGTAGGGGATAACGCATGTACCAGTTTTACCTCATCCCTTTATATTCTTGTCAGGTCAAGTCACTCAAAGATGTACAGAAGTGGAACTGCACATGTATATGCATACTGTTAAAATTGTACCTTACATAAAGCCAAAATGTAATCAGACTGGACACTTCTGTTGACTTATAGAGTATCTGTCATTTCACTGCAGAATATTGATATTCTTGTGCATGTAAGCACAAACAGACTTTAAAGAGTAAAAGGCTGACACTGCACTTGTTTTCTTAAAAAATCACATTCTCTTTGTGCATGTCAGATATACATGCAGGCTCATAACCAGCTGGAGCTGGCCAGCGTCTCTCTGGTGCCACTTGTAGTAATTTACACCCACAATAATGGAAATAAAATAGAGCTTTTCTGTTTTAAATATATATACCTAGAATATTTTTGCTTGGAAACTGTGCGTGTCAACATTCTTTCTGTTTGCTTTGCTGTACTGAAAGCATCATGTGTACTGAAACAGGTGGCAGAGTCTATGAATCAGCATTTTGAAGGCTGAACTAAATTTTTCAGAAGTACCACCAGAACTACCGAAGTGGATTGTTGAGGATTGAGATTAAAGTAATGATAAAAATGACAAGCACAAACATGTTCATCAGCTCAAAGGTACAGTCCTGCTCATTTTGTTGTACAGTATACAAACATGTCACTTTGCTAAGTAAAACTGGAGATGATACATCTAGTTATATATTAGAACTGGGTGATAAATGTCAGGGGCTTTAAGATTTGATGGATAGTATTTTTGAATTTGTTGCTGATCCTTCTGCTGTTCACTGATACTGCTGTGCAACATTCTTCAAAGCAGTAGTCAAGTCTTCAAGGAAAGTACAGTAATAGCTGAAAAACTCATCTACTGGGTTTTTTTTGCAGTGAAGTTTAAAAAAAAAAAGTTATTTCATACCTGTGTCAGTCTATTCTTAAGTCTGTTTTAATAAGTGTAACCATTTCTATTAAAGTGGTGGTTATATATTTGAGGAGACAGGAACACAAATTGCAAATGAATGTTTGTATTACATTAAATTCCATGTGTTCCATGGGGTCAGTGGCTGGAGACAGGGATGGCACACACACCCCCCAAAGCTCCATGGGACAAACAGCCTGTCCTATTGTTGAGAGCCTTCTTATGGAGGGAGTTCAAAACTGCCGGGTCTCAACAGCTCATCGGTCTGATCCCCTCACAGCCCAGCTCCTGATCAGGGAGATGCCAGCAGCTCAGCATGGAGTGTGATAAGGCAGGTCCCTGTCTATCAACCCAGGGCCCAATTTATGAAACCAGGCTGGGTTTCTTGTTTATCAGTGCAAGCCAGCTTGTACAGTAACATGTTTGGATCAGAAAAATACAATTATGGTACATGTATGTTTTGGTGTAACTCATGTCACTGGAGATTGTAGCTGATATTAGGAAATTTAATTTAATTACCCTGGAAAACCTCATCAGAACGCTGTCATAGTGACAAATACATAAAGTATTCAGTCTTCTCGTGTCAGATGTAGTAAGGCCAACTGATCAATGCAAAATGTTTTGTGCTTGCTTTCATTTTCTTTGAATTCTGTGGCTGTAGTCAGTAAAATATTAGGATGGCACACTAGCTTGAAGTGAGCAGGAGTAAAATCTAAAAAAAACCAGGTTTAATTTGGTTTCAGATTATGGTTTTGCCTAGTTGTTTCCCCCTGGAATTAACAAAAGCAAAACAACTAGGAAAGAAAGAATACTGAAATGTCTACAAGTGAATTAATTGCAGATGTTTAACTGTAAAAAAAAAAAATCCATGTCCCAATATAAAAGTATTTTGGCCACGAAAATACTATCACTACTAACTATTTATCACTACTAGCTTTAAATTGCAAGACAGGAGTGTAAGATTTTGGGCAAGACCACTGAGCAAGGGAAACAAATACTGGTGGCTCAGTAAAAACAGCTGCTCTGTAAAGAACATGTAAAAATTTATTAACTTGAAAAAATTATATAACTATAAAACTGTGATGAATGGTGTATTTGAACTAACCATGGGGGGGTTTTTTTGTTTGATTGTAAGAAATATTTATACAATAAATTCATTTTCCATTTCCATGCAGTTAGTTTTTATTTCCTGACATAACGCTCTATATACTTCTCAAGAAATTACATCAGTACAGAAATTTAAGTGAGAATTCTGCTTAAACTCAGTGGTGTAGTGAAGGGTGTTGGCAATGAAGTTTCATGATTTTTGTTGTCCCCACTAAATTTTCTGTTCAGCATCTATGAACAAAATAAGTGCCTCAGGTAAAACGTAGAGTGATGAGTGATCCTCATTTCACTGATGGAGAAAAAGAGAGAGAAGGTTAAATATTGTAAGTAGTGAACCAAACTTCATGCAGAGCAGGATTTACTAGTATACATCATCCTAAACCTGGATATGTCCAGAGGCTAGAGATGGAGAATAACACTATCACAAGCATCCATTCTCTTAAGGAGGAAACAGTCTCCCAGATTAAGTTCTGTTTTACATTCAGGCTTGGATTATTGTCAGAATATGTGCCAAAAAGGTGTACAGCTGCTTTGTGAAATTCCTAGTTTGTAGTAAGGGAGATAGTTTGCTTATTATCAAGTAAAAGTGGATAGCAATAACCAAGAGTGATGTATGTCTTTCAATGAACTGGCACATTTCCAAAACAGTTTTTCCTAAGAAACTTTGTGGAGAATACATCCTTTTCTTCAGCAGACATCTCTTGGAATTACTTTTTAGTATCAATTTAGTACAATTACTTTTCAGTATCTCTCTCCTGCTGGAGGAAGAAAAATCCACCTTTTTAGTACAGTCCTCAGAAATGGCTCAGAGTGGCTCAGATTATATCCTACACAATTACAGCTTCATTACCTATATAAAAATTCTTTACTCAAACTTAAGCTTTCCAGTGCACACAAAAGATATTTCCTACTATAGGGCACTGATTCATAGCACTATGTGGTATGCTGTGATGAAAAATCTGAGCAAAATAGTGGCTTTGATAGGTCTTTGAACTATTGCCAGTATGCTTTCCTTTTGATAAACTATGTCAGCTTATCAAACTATCTCCTTTGATGTATTTACATAATGATTAATTGAGGAGAAATGTCTTCAGAGCTTTCTGTAGAAACATAAAAGGGGATTCACCAACTCACTCACTCACCTAATTTACTTTTAATGCAGAAGGGGGAGTGAAATAAAGTTACCTACCTTCTTCTGTTTTGAATGATGCAAAGTAGATCAAACTTTGTCACTATTAATACCATTTCCTAGTGCCTTTGTGTTGTGCTGATTCAAATTCAAAATACCTCTGAAACTCCTCTTGACATAGTAACTACTACTTGTCACAAATTATTACTAAAACCTAATATTCATTTTATAGTACCTGTCACAATTTTGAAAGTCAAGTTCCTTAAATATTAAATATTCTGACAGTTGAAAAAATAAACGCAGTTGCTCCTTCTCTTCGAAGATTGTACATGTTTTCTTAATTGATATTCTGTTCCAGAATATCTTAAAATAAGGTTAGACCTTCCTACAAAATTAAGCTTATTCTGCCTTTGAGGCATCTGAAGTAACTACTACATCCATCTCCCTTAGAAAGTTCTGTCTGACTGAAGCATTAATATATCTCTTTTTATGTCCTGCCTCGAAAGTAGATGAAATTTTTTAGTAGTTTTGATTTCTATTGTGACACCTCTCCATGCCACTCATGAAATAATCCTTAGAAAACATAACTTCCCTACATAGATAAGCCAAAACATACTTGTTATGTCTATACTTATTCCTGAAAATTGCTCAGGTAGATTAATCTCATTCTTCAGATCTTCAGAGGCAAGATTTCTTCATTCTTTCTTAACAGCAAAAGTAATTTACAGGTTTCAGAATCACATGCCATTCATGGGACTTTTCAGTCTTTATTCAAACAGTATGTCTCATAATATATTCCTGTGAGTGAGAAATTGTGATATCAGGCCCTCAATAATGTGTCTCTTAGTTACTCTCTCACAGTATTTTCTGAAATCTGGACAAGAGCTTCCCTAACAATCCAGAAAACGGCGGCTTGTATGTGCAGAAGGAAATGATAGTACTGAAGACCCTCAGAGCTTATATAGTGCATCAGATTTGGTTTTGTTGTAATATACAGAGATAAGTACTGTTTTCCAAAAAGAGGACATAATTCAGAAGAGTTCTTTGAAGGGGAGATACTGTTTTTGATTCCTTTAAATATATCCCAGATTTTATTCTGTTTCTGTACTTTTTTTTTATATTGAGCTTAACTCATATCTGTCAGTTTGCAACATAGGAAGACAAGACTGAAAAACAGCTAAGAAGCTATACATGAAGCTGGATTATGTAAGAGTATTTCTTAATTTTCATCAGTTCATCTTAGTGGTTACAACAGCATCAGCTAATACTTGGTTTCCTAGATACAACTTACATTATTTAAACCCTTCTAAAATAGAAGGACAGTTGTGAAGACGTTGAATGATTTCCTATGAAATCCAACTATGGAAGGATACTAAACCATGACACTGTCTCGAAGGACAGCCGTGGAGACTTTTTATACACCGGTAAGATTACAGGTTACCACCTGCTTTTAGTCTCCTTCATGTGCGGAAAGTAACTGTGTACTAGAAGTCTTAAGATTCCCCAACTATTCAAAGCCCCTTGTTCTAGTAATCCTTGAAGAGGTGTTTCTGTGATCTTATGCTTTGGCTGAATGTCCTATATCATCCTAACTTGAAAATCTTAAAATCAGAAGGAGAGACTGTGGAGATGAAAGCATCAGTTGGTTAGAGTATGGTGCTGATAACACCAAGGATGCAGGTTTGATCCATTTATGGACCATTCACTTAAGAGGTGGACTCTCTGATCCTTGTGAGTCTCTTCCATTTGTAATATTTGGTGGTTCTGCTTCCAAGGCTGTGCCTTTTGAGACCAGCTAGACATGGGTCTTTCATCAAGCAATAGCAACTCTTTTTGAAGAGCTGCGTTCTCCTGCACTGAATGCTCTTTTGGTTTTTTAGGTGCTAAGATTGGTTGTTTTGTATGATAGTTTTAAATATAGATAATATGTGACTATGAGAAAGACTATTTAGTCCTGATAATAATCTCATAGAAAACAATAGAATGGAAGCTTCAGGTAAAGTTTGTCGAGGACAACAAGGACAAAGTTCAGAAAGAAACACTTTGCTTTGTAAATGCCTTACAGAGGAATCTAGGTGAGGCAGGATCCATCCTAGTCCCAGACTTAGTCAAAAGTTTATGTCTAATGGTTTGTGTAGGTGTAATTCAGCCTTTATGTAACTTTCTCCAACAGGATTAAGGACAGTAAATCAAACATATTTATATGAATAAAGGATGTTGTTTTTTGAAATTTATGATGATATGATGATAGTGATTTGACAAAAAAAAACTTTAATTGGAATTTCTTCCTGCATAATATATTTATATCTACTACTTTTTCAAAGCAATATTGAAATAATTATATTAACACTATCAAAATAATTATTAACAGGAGATTTATGTTACTCAGCCATACCAATGACCCTGGGCAGCTCTTTCATTCGGTCTCAAGGAGTAGCCTTGAGGTGATGTCCCCACACAAGGGAGGAATCTCCACATGCACTCCTAGAAGGAGTGTGTTGCAAGTCCCTGCTGTAACAAGAGGGACTTATACTGTGAGCTTTCATAGTATAAAGTGATTGTCTATTGTTCATATGTTTGAAGCCTGCTGTGTCAGCTCAGCAGCCTTTAGATAAATTATGACTAATACCACTTACTGGTTCCTTTATAAGGATGTCTGTATGCTGCATCCTCACTGGTATGAGTTTCTGTAGGGAAATGTTGTTGTTCTTCACACCTCAGAATGTTTAGCTTTCAGATTTATGTGTTAGGCTGGCCTCAGTGTTCTTTAACAACAAAAAAGCTCCTCCTCTCCATATATAATCAACGAGTTTGGCAAATGTGATAAAGTTCAGACTGTTTTCTCTCCACTTAGGCAGAGCATCATGCTACATATCAAAGCCAAAAGATGAACAGCTGTAAAAAATGTGGTTGAAAATTACTATGCAGAAATTTTATATGTGATGCTGTGACTGCAGAACTGGGTTCTGATCTATCTGTCCTTCTCAGTCTTCTTCAATCTCTGTGGAAAAAAACATAAATTCTATGTCCTATATTTCTTATTCATAGCTCAAGGTCCCTCATTTCTTCTCAGGTTTACTTGCCATAGTTTATCCCTGGTTTCAAATTTTGAGGCTTTTGTCTTAGTCTTTTATCAGTGAAATACGGCTCAGAAGAGCATTGCTGTGGTACCTTTCCCACAGTCTTTCTGAAAAATATGCCAAGTTATGATTTATGCTCTTTAGAATCTTTGGCTATTTAGATTCTTCTTGATAATTGCTTTTCTTGCATTTTACTAGACTATAAATGGGAATTTCTAATTGTATGAGCTCTGTGTCTTGAATTGCCTCATCCAAACATAGGAGAACTAAAATGGAAAAGAGTAGGGGCTTATCACAACAGTAGTGTTACTCTACACACCTTTTTAAGGGGCCAAGAGGATTATCACCTGCTAGCAATGCATCAACATAATTTATCAGATATTGCACCCCACTCCCCAACTCCATTATCTGTCAATAAACTTAAAGAACAAAACCCTTGGACTGTTTTTTATAGGTATACACCAAGATTTTTAATTCTCAGTTTGTGGAAGAGGATACCATTCAGCTTAAGAAATTAAATAGTGTCATATTTTTGTATTTTAGAGGTTTTGAATGCTGTAAAGCAGTTAATTTTTCCTTTCACTAAAACCTTAGAAGACTCAGTTGTCAATTGCTTGCATGCAGAAAATCTGCTTTGTAATAAGTGCAAGATTTTCAGCTTGCATGCAGAAAATCTGCTTTGTAATAAATTCATCCCTGCTGCAATTTTATTGACTTGAAATTAAAATCAGCTTCTGTTAAATGATCCATATGGGGAAATACACAGTTTGGTTAATCAAAGGAAAGCATCTTTTCTGATGTGTGTTAGTTTTAAACCTTAACTTTTGCTAATACATTACTTGCAATTATTGCAATAAATATGCAAAAAACTCACAGAATTTAAGAGTGGTGTAAATGCTGATGCTGGCTAAATGGTCTTATGGACTGCACGTGAAGAAGCAGATGTCAAGGCATGTATGAGTGTGGACTGTTTTGTGGTTTATGTAACAATACATAATGACAATACAGGTGATTGTAGTCATAGAGCCAGGTAAGCAAAAAGTGGGGTGCTGTTCACACAAAGGGGGTCAATTTCTATGCTATGTAGTTTGGAGTTTTTAAAATGAAGCAAAAGTAGATTGGCATCCTGATAACTACACAGAGCAAGTTTGGAAAGCTTAAGCATCACCTAATAAATTTTCTGCCATCAGGGTTAAAAGTTTTTAACCACATATAGCACTCCAAGTCCACTGTAGCTATACTCAGGTGTTTTCTGCCCTAGGTGTGAGATTTTGGACCAAATCTTTGGTCATTTTGAGTTTTGTTCTCTTGTAGCTATTTGCTAACTTTGCTGAGTTTTTTTTTTTTTTTTCCTATTTTCAGTGTTACTGATAATGTTATTGTCATCCCAGTGAAGCTAAGGAAATATGAAAGTAAAAGCTCTTTAAACACATACCCTAGCAGACAGGAACCTGGGGTAATTAAATAATACCCATTCAGTGTTGTGATTTGTTTATTTTGGTGGTAATGAAAAGGGGCAGAGGATTTTTTTTCTTTTTTTCTCCAAAAGAAAGAAAGGTAGATAATAAAATTTAAACCACATATGAAGAGCATAAAAATTGAATTCTAGAAATAGAATATCTAGAGGTATCTGAAGGAAAGTAAGTCTGCTGCTAGAATTTTAGTGCATAAATCCAGGACAGATTTCAAGCTGCAATCTTGTTTATAGTTTGACAGTTGTAGTGATGAAGGAATTGCTGACTGAACTGATGAATGGTGCCACCTTGTATAACTCCCACAGAAGAGCACTGTGCATTACTTGGACTGAATGTGTGAGGAAACTCCAATATATTTCCCTTAACCAACTTGAAAATAAGTGTTATATTACTGTAGAAACAGAAATCAGGAATAACCGAATTCCACAGGCAAAATTTGAAATATGAAAGATGCATGATTGCTTAGATTTTAAATCTAGCCCATTAGTCAATTTTAATGCATTAAAAACATCAAAAACTTGGAAATTTTTTCAATCATTTAATAATCAATTTCTTGATTAATATGATATAAAATGAAGGAGACTGTTTATCAATTAGTGTGTGTAAGTGACTGATGAAAACTCTAAACTTTGCTTTAATTCTTCCAGTAACCATAGATCCTTCATTTACTTATGAGCCATCAAGTAAAACTGGCAAGTTCTTACTACAATGGAATTCATGATCTGGAGACAGATCATGAATCTCTGTTTTACTAAAAGACAGAGATTTATGAGTTAAGAAAAGGAGCTAGTACTTCAGAAAAAAATATTGCTAAATGTGTTCAGTAAGCTAAATACTTGAAAAAAATGCATCATGTGTACAAACATTTTCAAACACTGGTATTTAAAAGAATATAATAGGAATTATAAGTTAAATGAAAAGATTCTTTTGTATTACCTGTGTGTTCAACTTGAAGTCAGCGTGAAGAAAGTGTGTAATGCTTGGGGTTATTAACAAAAATAAAGGATGAATCCTAAATGCTTGGGCAGCCTGAATGTAGATTTTTGGCATGTTGCATACAAATCTCAATATTGGCATAAAAAATGGAAAATAAAAAAGGTTAAAAGCCCTCTGAGATAAAGTTCAAATAAAGGAATTGTACATACAGATTTTCTCTCCTTTGAAAATTATTTTTCTGATTTGCTGTTTGTTTGCAAGAAAAGATGGTTCATCAGTTACTGTAGAACATAGGTTCAGATGTAATTGAAGAAAATACGTGCTTTAAATAAAAGACACTGACAAAAATAAGAGAGAAGAGAAATAAGGTGAAAACTTCAAAGTCAATAATTCAAGAATTTTAGAGATGACAAAATTACGTTTCTATAAATCTTAGTTTGTCCTTGAGTGTTCATACATTTTGGCACAGCCTTGTTTAATATAAGTGGCATCTGCATCCCTGTGAGAAGCTGTTTAAGACCTCTTCAGATCTTTCCAGAAACACCCACACCATTCAGCATGAAATCTTACAAACAAGATCCTTTTGACATCTGTTATGCAGCTGACTTCTCTGCATCACCATGCACTCCATATATTCTACAGCCAAAAGTGACTACAGTTTTGGTACACACATTAATCTTGCTGCAAGGACAGGACACACTGTAAAGAATGCTGGGTCAGAAGCTAACATTCTCTTCTTGTGTTTCCTGTAGGACTGGGCAAACATTTCATGTTTGTTATGTTTCAGGTGGCAGTCAGATGCTGGGGGACACTTGGCTGCTGGACAGTCAGACAAAAGAGCTCGTGAAGAGCCTTTGACGGATGAAAGCATCATGTGAACCAGTGTTGTGGTTTTTCAGGAAACACGCTGTAGCTTCTGCCTGGTGGTCCAGACTGTGGCTTAGTGCAGGCTGTTGGAGATACCATGCTGCTTCTGCTCAGTGGTTATTTTTTATGGGACTTATGTTGTATTGGTCAGTACAGGGCTAATAGATGACTTCTGGGACTGGATCTTTACTGTAATGCCTCAAATCAAACAGCCTTGACATCAGAACACTGTGTATCTGTGTCTCTATCTCTTCTTTCTTTTCTGGATGTAGTGCAGCATGGTGAGGGAGTAGAGACTACATGGTGGCATGCCTTGCACAAACTTCTGGAAAACACAGTACTAAAGACAGGAGTGCTTAGCTCAGGCTAGAACCAAGTAGTACTGCCATAACACATTGCTTTTCAGGCATTTTTTTTTACATTCTTCTAAATTCCATTACTTCATTCTGAGTAAAGTTCTGCAGTCATCAAGTGAAGGTGTTTTGTCTAAGAAGGAATTTACAAGTTATGTACTCAGTACAGTACGCCAGACTACTCCTGTTGACTACAATTCAACCCTGCCTTTCAAGTGGAAAGTTCAAAAATGTCACCAAACTTAGCATGGTGACACCTGATTCTGGGAAAGCTTTGGATAGCACAGCATGGCAGAATGTTGTTGTGTCTGTAAGTGTTCATGCATGAGCTGAGCTTTTGCAAGTTAAGGTGGCAGTTAAGTCTTATGTGGCCATGTCACAGATGTAGTACACGATGTGAATGTGGACCACTCTGCCTGTGGGTGCAAGGACCCTTGTTTAACCCCCCTGCTGACTGTTCACAAAGCCTGCTTGTTTGATGCCACCACACTGTTCTGCACAGCCTCTAAAGGATGAATTTATGTGGTCATAAGGAAAAGCTTTGGAATCTGCTTGAGAGTGATTGAGATGCAGCCACTGAAATCACATATTTGCATAAAATTCAAAATACGGATTTAGATAAAGAGAGAAAAAAGTATACGCAATATTTAACTCCATGGTTTTAATTCTGTTGCATTTTAATTAGCTCTTAAATGTGTGGACAAAGGAATTGTTATATATAATATGGGACTTTATGTTTATCTCTCAGTTCTTTCTGTACAACAGACCTCACTTTTTTGCAATTTATGAATACCTATATAATTTCCCACCATTTTATTTTTAATTTTTATATTTAAGTAAAAATTCTTTTCTCTTTTTCTTTTCTAGAGGAGGCAATGTTTAGAACTTGGCTTATGACTCTGAGCAGAATTAAGCAACATGTAGTATTTAGCTATGAATTTTTCTACATCTTGAAGCCCATACAAGCATAAAATTGGATTGCAGCAAACTGATTGTTGTGGAAACTAGATATGTCTGTTCTGATTCTGTGTATGCATGCTTTAAAAACTTTTCAAGGTGCCTCTTATATTGTGTTTTTCAGAGTTAGATCTAAATCTCTTCTTAAATAATGGGTATTTTTTTAATTTTTACCACACCATTCTCTGATAAAACTGAGCAGATGCTGTGTCTCAATACTTGCATATTTTGCAATGTAGTTCAGTAAACCAGTGTTTTTTCTATGAGATTGTTTCATACCTACCTTTGACCTTTTCCACCCAGCTTTACAGGAAAACTAACATGATCTGAGTAAATAAAAACAAATAAAGGAAGACAGAGGAACACTGAATTGATTTAATTTCTTCCTTTTAATATCTTTCTGATTAGTTAAAATACCAGAGGGGTAGCTCTCCACTTTGGGCAAAATATTTTCTTTGCAGACAGGTGTACCTGTGCTTAAAACTGCATGTATATCTTGTACTCTTTTATCATTTTGCTTACAAATGTTTTGGTCATTTTAACGAGCATGTGCACATTTGCCATCTAACTGTGCTTTATTTTTTCACATACAAATTTATATATCCAGGCCTCACAGAACATAGTCATGCAGAATCATTGAGATGAGACCTCTGGAGATCTTCTAGTCTACGTAAACTGAAATTGAGATGCATAAAATAAAAAACAAAAAATAAGATTTTTTTACTTGTAGAGCCTGATTGGTAGAAATCACTCTGTAAAACTTATTGTAGAACTTCAAGACAAAGAAAAGTGTGTGAATCACTTCCTAATAATTTAGAATAGTTATATTTGGTTACCAATATCTAGTAATCTAGTCTATATCTTCAGAATACTTGCTAAATAATATCAAAATAGTTTTGATGCAACTATAGATTGAATTAGAATCTGAGAATCATCAAATTGTTTGAGCTGGAAAAGACTCCTAACAATCATTTAGTTTGAAAACTAGGTGAAAAATGTTGGACATTTTTCATTAGATAATGTTGCCCAAATGTACTAAATTATTTTTGTATATACAAGTTTTGTCCTGACTTGCTTATTTTTAGGAATACTTTTCACTCTTTTTTGTTCTTTTTAAGGTGCTGGTGGCTGGTCTCCACTTGTGTCCAATAAATATCAATGGCTTCAAATTGATCTTGGAGAAAGAACTGAGATTACTGCTGTTGCTACTCAAGGTGGTTATGGGAGCTCAGACTGGGTAACAAGCTACCTTCTGATGTTCAGTGACAGTGGACAGAATTGGAAGCAATATCGTCAAGAAGAAAGCATTTGGGTATGTTCTTTCAATAATGAAAGTTATGTTTCTGCAAAAGACTTAAAGGCGACTTACTACGCATTGTTGCAAATCTAAGCAAAGCTGTAGAATATAAAGAACTACACTAAAAATGTTTAGATCATTAAATATACAAAGCAATTTAGCTCTTGAAAAGATGAAAGACAGTAAAAAGCAAACAAACATCAAAAACCTAGCCATAGAAGTACTCCATTAAGACACAAGGAATTATTCTGAGGATTAAAAATGCACTACAAAATTTCTTTTGTCTTGCTATGTATGGCAAACTTCTTTTCCCAAAAGTGTTGATCCCATTGCTTGGAACTTGTCTTTTAGTTACAGTTAAAAAATAAAACAAAACAAACCACTTCTTTATTTTTTGTGCATTTTTTGTGCATAAAAGCATTTAAACTTCTTGTAAAAATAAAATGAAACAAACAAAGAAATTAAAATCTTAACAAGCAAATCCCAGTCCATTTACAAAAAATAAATAAATAAAGCAATATTTAAGTTTTGATCATCGAATTCAGAGTCTAGTTTCTGATGCTGTAACCTGCTTGTCTCTGACTCACTTTGTAAATAATAATGATAATTAATAAGCCATTAATAAGATCATAATTTTGGTTTTGCATAAATATGAATGACAACAAAGGGTACAACACCTGAGAGATGATGTCCAAAAGATTATGGAAAAGTGGGTTATATAATTTTAGCAAAGGGTTGCATCTTTTCTTGATCCCCAGTAGCTGGCAGCTTGGACTGGAGGAAGAATATTGGAATTTGTGTTATGTTATTGTAGCCTGTCAAGTGAATTCTGTTCTCCATGCATAGAGCTGATTAATTTCTAAATTTTTCTAAGCCTTAGAGTTCACTTATTTCTTGCTGCAGTTAAACATTATGTTAAAATGTATTTCATTTTATGCGTTTTGATTTTGTTGACTTTTAATTCAAAATGTTCTTGTCACTCTTACTGTCAAAACCCGTCTATGGTATAATGAGATTATGCAGTGTTTTACTTGTTGCATAATTATCCTGCTTTTTAAATTTGCTACATACTTCCGCTTCAGATTGTGTTTTCATAACAAAGCGAAATAAATGAGTTTCTAATCCATATGGCTGTGGGGAGTAAGAAAATCAATCAATTTTCCAAATGTTAAATGAGCATAAGCTGCTACAATATTGTCTTTGCTCATCTTAAGACAGACTGACAAAACATATCTGAGAGGTAGGGCAGCTTGGTCTCTAACATGACTGCTCTTTTGAAATCTGATATTGGTATTGCAAACAGTGATGCAGATTGAATATTGCCACCAGTAAAATATCAAATGAAAGTTAAGAAAAATAGCTAAATGCTGATGCAGACGTTGGATAAAGGCGGTTGTTAGATCTATAGGAGCGAAAAAGTGAAGCTTCAATTCCATCATCTCAAACTTAATAAAAAATGATTATTTTAATGATTGCAATGCAGATTGAAGGTATGGCTTGCAGGCAGTAATGAATAATTCAAGAATGCAAACCATCAGATTCAGGGCAGTCTATTGATCTTTTTTATGCATCTTTATTTAGGAGTTCTGCTTCTAGGGGAATATATTTTCTCTTTTCTAAACTAATACACAGATGTAGTCTCGAAGTGAAACTCTTAAATCCCTATTTATTTTATAGATTTTCTCTGACTGTTATCTGTTTATGCTGACTTCTTAAATAACATGCTCAAGTTCATTAAGGCAAGAACCTCCAACATTTTATAAAATCTACTGTGTTGCTGTGTTATTTCCTATATTTAGGAACACAGCCTATGTTTAACTGAGTCATTGGCCTGTTACAAGGCTACTGACCAGAGGTAACATTTAGGGTTTTCCTAATGCTACTCTGCATTAGGATGATGGAAGTTGTCAAATTCTGAGGGCCCTGTGTTGAAATCTTCACTAGACAAAAGAATTTTTACTTCAAAACCACTTTTTGTAGACTTAAATGGAGATAATCTCTTGTCTGCAAATTCACCACTTCCTAATTTCTATATATCTTTTCAGAAGATAGTTTTGAATTGTCTTTATTTCCTTATGCCTTATCTTAAGGTTCTGAAGCTCCTGTCACTGTGCAGCTGTAACAGCTTTTTCATCCTCTGTAAAAATTTTATAACTGTTGAGGTGAAATAATATTGTCTACACATCTGCAAATTATCTAGTTATCAAAACTCTTTCAATAGTCTGTGAAGTGGGTAGTTTTTTCCAAGGCTGGCTCCTTTGACTGTAGGTGTCTTGCTTAGGTTGAAATGAACCATGTTTCACCTTCTTTTGCCTATAAAACTTCATTAGGTGTTAGTGCTGAATTCAGATGTAAAAATTCTGATGTTAGGTGAGATTATCCTCTGTCCATTCGCTGCTGCTAATTATTAAATATTTGTTTTCACTTTTCTGTATATTGGGAATTGGTTTACAAGGCATCATGGTGACTAGTGTTTATTCCTGCAATATATTTTGCTCTCAGTGTTCTTATTTTTTGTTGTACCAATGCCCAAAATGTATGCCTTACTTGCTGTCTCATAACTGGAGGAAGTCTGTATTTTGTGTGGATTTTATTTATTGCTTAAAGTAATTTAATTACTAGAGGAGGTTTTGGAAGACTATTGTTTTTAATTACTAGGACTCCTGTCACTATAAATAAAGTATTGTTAAGTATTTTTAGCTATTTGTTCTACAGTAGAGTTTTTCTTATTCCAACCGTACATTTTGATTTCTTCTCTCAGTGATATTACTGTCACTGTCTTTTTAAAGTTGACTGTAAGTATTTTCTGCCCTCTTCTTGGTATTTATGGTAAGATTCTTTCAGTCAGACCTTAGTAGAATCAATGTTTTTATCTCTTTTAGTAATTGATACAGTTCCAGTCAAGATATAATTCTCAAGTGAAATAGTTGTTATTAGTGGTAAAACACATGTTTTTACACAGAAATAATTCCCTTTGATAATGATTAGTTGAATTTTGGAAAGAAATTAATTCAACTCAATATTATATTTTCTTTAATTTCAGCATAAATATGGAAGTGTTAGTACAACACACGCTGTGCCCTTTTATATTCAATCTTTTTATTGTGTTCCTGTTCATTAGGATGTAGTTTCAGACGCTGTAGAGTTCAAACTCCCAAGCCCAATCTTTTGCCCTGTTGTTTTTTTACCTTTCAAATGAACAGGGGCTTCAAATCTCTTTGTGTATTTTCAGATTCTTTCTCTGCAAATGATTATTCTTTTCACTTTTCTTCTGTCAGACATCAGATGGTATACAGTAGAACATCATAAAAATATATGTTAAGTTTTGGTCAAGAAGTGCTAGGAGATCTTATGTCTGCAAATACTATCTTTATTAGAGGTATTGCTATTCATTTGTCCTCTTGATTTGTATTTGTATTCTTCCTCGTAATTCTAGATATCATCACTTGTGTTTTGGTTGTGAAGAATCTCCTATTGTAATTATATTTATCCGTTTGGGACTGTGTGTACTGATCCTTTCAACTAGTATAATTTCTGGGTTTACCTAAATTCATAGTTTTGTATCACAAGAGTTTTTGTGCTGTACTCTCTCCTTGATATTACTAATGGCTCATCTTTTAAAAGGAGAGTAGTAAGATAAAGAGATTAAAAGAGAGGAGTTAAGAGGGGGAAGAAGTATAGCAATTCACAGTTTGAATAACAAGTTTTCCATGGCTGACAATTTCAGTGAAAACATGAGTCATCTAACTCATGGAGAAAAGCATCTCAATGTTATTAATTAGCAGGAGTTTTGAGGAACAAAATAACAAAATAAGTACAATTCCTCTTTTATTTGATGTTGACTATTCCTTCCCTGACACACCTTTGGAAATACACACATATTCAGCCTTCAGTTTTGTAAATTTTTTTTTTTTCCTGTGAGGATAGTGATTTATCTATTCCACAGCTGGAATTGAGTTTTCACTTTTATTTGTTTTGAATCTTCCCTATAAAATTATTTCCAAAGAGAGAAATTAAAACTAATAGACAAAAATAGCTAAAATGTGGCAAAATTATGTTTTTTTTAGTAAATTCTCTTTTAGAAGACAAATTTGTTTATATCTGTTTATTTTTGCACATACATTTAGGTTCTGAGGTCTACTGGTTGTTTAATTAAACTTAGCCGAAGTTAAAACTGTAAGTTTGTTTTATCATAATATATGCAACCCTGTGAATTTGCACAGAAGTATTTTCAATGTAACAGTTACTATTCTAATGATATGTAGCATAATTTTATGGATGCTGAAGAATTAATTCCTTATGCATTGCTACACATATTCACAACTTTCTTTTTAGAGGAGTTGGGGCTTTTTATTTTATTGGAGACTTCTCATGGTGTAAAACAACTCACAATTATGCAAAGTTGAAGGTTGAGAAATACTGAATCACAGGTATTCTGTGATATTCACATTGTGAGTTTAGAGAATGCACTGTTTTGGTAAAGCTGGTGACTCTATCTTAGACTCAGTGATTCGTATTTGCTGTGATCCTCCTCCTTAGAGAGCAGAGTCATCATTCTCTGTCATAATTTGCTTCACTTTAGTAGCAAAAGACTGCTACTTTTATATATGCTACTTTTTTGGACTTCTGCTAATTACTTTTTGAACCCAGAAGGTTTTTCTGTTGTTTCCTTCTGCAAGCCAAGTCATAGATAACTTCAATTGGTACTCCATCACTACATTTTCCATAGGTACAGTTTTGGAGTATTATGACTTCAGACTGCCTGACACTTCTTTTTTAGTCACAGGAAGGAGAGAAACCTCTTTATCTATGAATTAAAGTAGAGCATATAATAATGACCCCCATGGGGGACTCACACTGGACCCTAGAGTAGCTGAAGGACTGCAGTCTGTGGAGAGGACACATGCTGAAGTACAGAAGAGTGTGAGGAGTCACCCCCTTAAAGAGGAAATGTATGACAGAAACCACTTCTCATGGAAGGTATCCCTGCCCATGGCAGGGGTTTTTGGACTAGGAGATCTTTACGATCTCTTCATACAACTGGCCCCAGTCCATCAGTCCAGCCTGTCTGGATCCCTCTGTAGAGTTTTCTATCTTCCAGCATATCAACACATCTGCCCAGCTTGGTGTTGTCTGTGAACTGATTGAGGGGGCATTTGATGGTTTTTGTTTTGACTGGGGAAAGATACAGGGAAATGCAGGAGGAGGCAGAAAAAAAACAAAGGAGGAGAATAGTCTTAACTTGAGGTATAAAAGGAGCTTCAAGGAAAATATGAAAATTAAGTATGAAGAAAGAAATACAAGGAATCCTGGGTGGAATAATACAGGCAGGCGACTACTGTGCAAATGCCTTTGTGAAATTGTTTGCATGCATAAACTTCCACTTACGAGGACATTTTAATATTTATTTAGGACATTTAAAACATAAAATTTCTGGACTTATCTTAATGAGCTTTTGCATTTCTCTGTCTACTTCTATTTCAAAAGCACTCTGACCGCAGTGCTATTTTTAGACCCTTAAATGGCAATCTAATAAGGCTAATTTTGCAGTCACAATGATTAATGTACTGTATAAAATATCTTATATTAGGTGAAAAGATGAATGCATGCATCAAGGTTAACCTGTCCCAGAATATTTAAGATAAGTTAAAAGGAAGGAAAAAAAGAGAAACATCAGCAAAAAACGTAGTGCCTTAAATAAAACCTATATAATTTTTGTGGGTAAATATTAAAGGAATTGTTAATGCCAAAACCGGTAAAATATATATTGACACTATGTATAATATGGCAGACCATATTGTGGAAAAAAACCTGCACACACAAAAATTTAAAAAACGTGTACAACCAAGGACAGGAAGATACCTTGAAAATATGCAGATCCAGCATCGTGCGGAAGTAAATACCCTAGATTCAGACATTTACAGGTTATTTTAAATGTTTGTGTTAATGTTGCAATCATTAAATTAGCAGCACCTTTGGGAAACAAACGTAAATGTGTTGGGATGATACTTTTTTATTTTAAAGATTTCTGCTGTGCAAACTACTAACTGTGTACCAAAATTGGTTTCTGGGACTGATCTTGATCAAGGCTTTTTTCCAGACAGTTTCCAGCTGCATCATAAGCAATAGTAAAGCAGCTACAACTTTCTATATTTGGGTACTACAAGAGAAACAACAACCATTGGGTTCTTTGCTTCTGCCTTTTCTGCACGTTTAGTGAATTAGCGCTAGAAGTGACTTTGCACTTCTGTGATGCAGAAATCCTCTAAATGACAGTATCTTGAGTCTTTTTTGTAAGTTAAAAATAATACTTTTTCATTAAAGTAATTATTTTCTTTAGATCTCTGATTATCTGTACTCTAAAGATATTATCTCTAAATATATTGATGCTTGTACATCATTTTTCCATTAAAATAATTCACCCTGATATATGATAAACTATTTTGTATTGCCTTTACCTATTGGTTATCTTAATAACATTGTAATATTCATACGTGTATGGAAAATGCCATAGCAAGCATTAGAACTACAAAAAAAAACAAACCAGGTCCTTGTCTCTCCTCTCAGGTGTTGGCTGCTCTAGAGTGATACTGCACTGATCTCTATCATTTTCATTCTAATATGAGAATCTTGTGCTTGAACACATATGCCTGCCTGAAAATGACTTATGATGGATGAAGAAAATTGTGCTATGGCTGGGAAAATATTGTCCCTATTTTCTGCAACAGACAGATTGTGTGCTTGAAAAAATCAGTCTGCCTTTGAAGAAAGCATTTCATCTTTATAATCAGAACAGAGTGTGTTCAATTTGCTCAAGGCTTATTGAGCAACTAAGTAGTAGCACATATTCAACTTCTCTCTTGTTTATTAACAACCACTTTCCTTAAATAGAGCAAAAATACTTTCAGAAATGGACTTCAGACCTAATTTGAAGATTGTCTTTGTCATACATGGATTTGTTTTATGCCTAGTATAATTGAAGTTAACAAGGTGAAATAACTGATTTTTTATAGAACTTCAGAGAAAACCTCAAATTATTTTTACCCTGGTATTGGGATGGTCATGCCATTTTAATAGTTTACGAGTTATTTCAATAATATATCATGTCTACAACATAGTAATATTTTAATAATTTTCGCATTTCCATTTTAGACACTTAAATTTCCTTTACAAAACTTTTTATACATTAAAACTAAAGTCCTAAAAGTAGAAAAAGGAATTTGGAGATCTAAGTGTTTCTTGAACTTGGCAGCTCCAACATGTGCTTAGATGCCCAATTTCCTATTTTAACTTTTAGAAATCTGATTTTTGTCAATAGCATTTCAGTGTTTTCAATCTGTTTTCATTTGCAATTGTTTCATCACTTTTCATCTGTTACTGCTCTTTCTTTGTATCTGCATTTCTGTAAAACACATGCCATGGTTACTAATCTTTTCTTACATGACTGAATGACAGTTTTCAGGCTACTGAGGAACTAAGATCTGCCTTTATTCTTTTGTAACTGTTGTGTTTCATAAACTCATTCCTTAGCATTCACTGGAAACCTAGATAACATCTGCCTCACAATTTGTTTATGTAGTAAAGGTTATAAATAATGGGTAAGAATTTTCTTCTGAACACTTCTAGAATTCAGCGACTTTGGGGAAAAAATTGAAATCTATTTTTGTTGTATTTTCCTTAATGGGCAAATACAGTTTAAATATAGGGTGAATCACAGAGTAGTTTGGGTTAGGCAGTACCTCTGGGGATCATCTAGTCCATCACTGCTAAAGCAGAATCAGCTAGAACAGGTTGCACAGAATCACATCTAGGTGGATTTTGGGTGTCTCCAGAGAAGGAGCCTCCACAGCCTCTCTGGGCAACCTATTTTAGTGCTCTTGCTTACAGGGGTCTGGGATCCCTGAGCAGTACCTTTACTACCTTTAGCAGAAAAGATTAAACTCAAAAAGCCATTCAGTATCCCCTCCTTCTCTGTGTCCTCTGTAGGACACGTACAACATTCTGCATCAGATTCCCTTTTCCCCTAATCTTCCTTTTACTACCAATGTCCTTGAAATCCCTTTCCAGATTTAATTCCAAATAGACTCTAGCCTTCCTTGTGACCTTCCTGCACACTCTAAAAATGAAATCTTTATGTTTAAGACAGACATATACACAAATAGGTCTTTTTTTGAGATAGTGAATAAAATTTTTGTTGCTTTTTGAAGTAAAGTAAGTTCATATACCTTTCAGTGTAAATGTCTTATTTTATCAACATCATGTTCAATTGATACCAACCTGACCAGTGTCTTGGTAAAAACTTAGCTGTGCATAATTTTTTAGCTGTCTAAGAGTCCATGTGATCATCATATCATCATAGTGTTGGTAGTGGCATAGAATTTGCTGAAGTTTTACAAGCTTGCACTTTATATATTTTTGATTATTGGAAACTTGAATATTGTGAGGACAAACAAGGTTAGTAATTTGTATATCAATACTGTGTACTTTCTTGTTCGAATATTTTAGGGACTTTTCATAAATGGAGAGGAATATTATTCCTCTACTGGGCATGTACTTAAATCTCAGGATCTTGCATTTTTATGCTGAATAAGGAATAGATTTTAGGAATAGGTGTTTAACCCATTTAAATCTACATTTTCTGCTGCCAGACAGTGACATTTGCTAGCACTTGTTTTAAAGGTCATTGGTAAGTAGTTTTGAATTAACTTTATTGCATATTTCTTCCCTTGTATTAAACTTGCTAGGCTTAAATTGTGTAAGGAATATTTCAGTGTGTTTTAAATAAGTGATTCAGCAACTATAGCAGTACTGTTCATATCTAGTAAAGTTTTCTGTGTTATCAGATCTATACTTTGAAAATTCAGTGAATACCTTATTCTTTCCCACTTCTTAAATTGCCTTATTTTTTCAAGGTTAAGTAGCCCTAATTAAAATATCACTGGAAAGAACTGCCTTAATGTTCCTCAAGGAGTCCCTTCCTCTAGTTTTCTATATAGTTATCTGTGAATATGTTAGATAGAATCCATGGGTTTTTTATCTTCAGATCTGAGTCAAAGCATCAGAAAAGTTTTATGAAACATTCTCATTTACAGCATTTAACCTATTTTAAGCAAAAGCATGTCCTTTATGAGAAGTTTTTATTTCCTATATCTGTTTATTTATCTGTAAGTTTTCAGCAGACTTCTTAGTGGGAAGTTCACATCTTTGAACAGGAATTGAGCATAGAGACTTTTTGGGTAGACTTCATTAACTTCCATAATTTTTTATTAAAAAAATCTGAATTTTATTTTTACCTGCTAGATAAAGTTTTTTTTGGGTTAGTAGACAGGTCATGGATTCTCTATATTTGTCAGTCCTGCTATCACATTCTATGTTGTAAAAGACATCAGAGAATTTCTTATGGGATTCTGTGGCGTTTACAATAATTATATTTTTTTAAATAGCTGGCTGTGCAGCTTTTTCCTGTAATCACAACATTCATTATTATTTTTTAGGGTTTCTGACAGGAATATTTGGGGAAAAAGGATAGAAGCCCTTAACTAAGGGCTTAGCACAAATGTCTACAACCACCTGATAGAGATTCAGGATATTATGCAGTTAAGTTAAGGGAATTTTAAGAACTCAGTGTGTTAGTGCCTAGTCATAGATACAAACTGAAGTCAGCATGGAATTTTTTTTTTAAATTTGTGACCTATTATCTTAGGTTTTATTCTCTAGCAGTCTAGTGATTGGAAAATAGAAAAAGAGTGGAAAAGTATTTTTTAGCTTTTATGCATGGTTTTGCTAACTTAACTGATTACTTTTTCTCAAAGAGACACATCTATCTATATTAGCCTTGGCATGGCAAGTTTTAACAGCCTTATCAGTTACTTTTATGAATCTGTATATCATAGTCAAACATACACTATATTACTCTTTCAAACAACTCCATCTTTCAAAACTTAAAATGCATTATTCATCTCCAGTCAGAAATATTTGGGCATTTATTTCTGTTAAGAGCCATTAACCATAACATTTCATTTTCTCCCACAATTCAAATATGCAATGAAAAGTAACCTTGAAAATTTAATCAGTGAAATGCAAAATTTATCAGATATATTGAAAAGAGTTTTAGCATTCAGCATATCCTCAGTTGTTGCTAATTATGTTTTAATACCTGTTTGGTCTTAGTGTTTGTTGCTATTGGTGGAGATAAAAAAAGTACAAAGGTCAGGCTTTATGTCTGATCCCTAGAAAAATACAGAATAGCTTGTTTTGAGACATGAGAGAAAGTAAAAACTTACTGTTCTTCAGACTCTTTGTATATTTGTGAAAATAGTTATATTTTTGGGGATTCTTTTCCCCCTTGGGCCAACAAATCTCCAAAAGCATGCAGAAGCATTAGAAAGCTAAAGAAGAATACCATTAAGACAAAAGAAGAATATTATTAAGCCACAGTAGTCTTAGCCACCACCAATCATCATACCAATGTCTTCCTAAGGAAAATTGTCCAGTGCAATTTTTTGTCATGATTTAATGAATTGATTATGTATCGGCTAATTAAGTGGTGAGTTTATGAAGTCATTTGAATTTTAAAATGAGAGACTCAAAGACAGGCTTTACTTAATGCAGGGAAAGGAAATTTAAAGTAGGGGGTTTCATGCTTTTTTACCTAGCAAAATCAACAAGTTGGGCAGGATTTTATTTCTTCATTCTGATATATTTTGTATATATTCAGTGTATTTAATTAGCCCTGAATGCACATGTTTTCTTCAGGTTTTGCTTTTCAAAGGCTGAGACTAGGTTTTAGAGGGCTATCACACTCATGCAAGCTGACTGTGAGAAAATTTGGGCTATTCCACTAGAAAATTTGCCCATTTAAACTCTTCTTCATATCTTAATTTTGTTGTATTTTTTATAAAAGCAGACTGAAATATATAGCAGATGAGAGATGAGGAGTTGCATATCGGGAGTTTTAAATTAATCTGTAAAGCTGTGCAGCTTAATTTAACATATGAATTTATTATTAGATTGGTCTTATGATGTCTTCATTAACTAGACTCTGTTATGGAAAGTTGTTATTTCAGAGTACTGGAAGATGAGGAAAGGAAGTGGTAAATTTTGTTGTTTTTTGGGGATTCCTTTTTCCTATTACATCTCAGAGATTTTTCTTTCTGCATAGTTTCCTTCTCTGCTTTAGCTTATGGAGTTATCAAAGGTGTATTTCAAATTTGAACTGGTGTGATGTTCCACTCAGGGCAGTTTGAGTTTTAGAAAGAGGAATTTCTGGTGATCTCAACAGCAAAAGCTTTCCCTTTCTTCTTTGCATTGCTGAAAATTGCAATCATTCTGGTTTCTCCTTATGGCTGTCCATCATCCTTCATCACATTCTGGCACACAGTGGGTGGTGAGAGTTGAAAGAGTTTCAGATTCAGGACAGCAGTTTTATCCTTAATGTTTCTCAGACTGAAAAAATTGTCATCATAAACTCAGTTGTCCCACAGTCTTACTGGCCATCAACAGTAGAGCAGTAAAAAAATGAAATTAGCAAACTAGTGAAGTGAAAATTTATATCAAATCTTACCAGGGTCTGAAACAGTGTCTTCATCCACCCATGTGTCTCTTTTTTTCTCCTGTTACAACACTCTTAAATCAGACTTAGTGGAATGCCTAATGATGGAAATCTTGAATCTGGGACAGAATAACAGCATTTCCCAGAAAATATCACTGTTCCTGAAGACACCTGTGAAGTAATATAGGCAAGTCATATACTTTAACGTGGTGTCTTGGTTTGAAAGACAGGTGTCTGCCAAGAAAGATGGGAACCTCCCCTGGAATGAGGGATATGATGCCCTTCCCACCAAATTATTTTAACTCTGAAGTTAAGGGCTAGGAGTCCCAGGGTTTTCTCCTGAGGCAGTGCAGCAGATGGTAAAAGGCTTTTTTTAATGAGGCTGGGTGTTAATAACATCCTAGTGCAGTGGCTGTGGGTGAATTCTATCTGGCTTGGTAGCCCTGTGTGTGACCAAGTAGTGTAGTAGACTAAGTATTAATGCAGAAATTTAATTTCCCCTTTAATTTTGGTCTCTTCATTCTTCTCCTCACCCTGCCTTCCAGCACAGGGACCTAAGTATCCACAGAACAAATGGTCTTTGTAAGACTGTACCTCCTGTCACAAAATTTCTGGTAAACAGCATCAGTACGTTTCCAAAAATTTATTTCAGAAAGCCACAGTAGTTTAGTTCTGCATTAAGAGTTCTTTTCTTTTACTTTGTAGTAGTTTGCCTTTTGAAATAAAAATAAACTACCTTGAAAGCCTAAACTTAATGCTGTAAAAATTGTAGAATAAAGAAGGTATTGGCAACAACATTTTGATATTAAAAGCTGATTTCAGTATAAGTTACCATTTTGGAGTGTGGTCTGTGATAATAGCAATATTAGGATGTCAGACAAATTTTTAGAAGGAATTTTATGCTCAAGTGTTGTAACTGGAAATGCAGTTATTTGAAACAGATTACTGGAAAACAGTAGTTTCTGGCCAGCGGTAGTATTATGAAAGTCTGTCCAGGCTTCATTAGTTCAGTCCTTGTTTTGAAGGAAAATCTCATGGACAATAGTATCTTCCAATAGTGAGAGGAAACAAGGGACAGACATATGTGCAGTGGATAAGTTTTGACGTAAGAAAAGCAGCTCTATTTCCTGTCTATTGTTCAGCCTAAAAAAGAGCCTCTGATTTGTGTCCGTGTATTATCGTCAGCAGTGTTGAACGCTGTCTTTTATGAACCCTCTATATTGGTCTTACATCCTTAGCTATCAAAAGAATGTAAAAACCCTTATGTTATATGGAAAAATGTGCACATTGAAGAATTCTGTACTGATCTTTTGTGTCCTCTTAAAAAATTTAAGTGGATGTATGCCTTTTCCTCAGATCTCTATATGGGTTAGTCTATTTGTGAATAATACAGAACCTCAAATACACTTAGAAAAAAATACATGGATAGTTCAGGTAGGCTTCTTTGTTTTCAAAAACCAATGATCACCACATTAAACTGATGGCATGTAGTTGTGAGATCAGTCTATTAGCAGTAAGACAGATATTTAAGGCATCTTAAAAATACTAGGAGTACTGCCATAGCTTGAAATTGTTTAGCTATTACCTTTCAGTTCATTCATAGTAACAACAAATTTCTATCTCGCTATTAGGAACATTTCTTTGCTGTTATTAAAAAAAAAAATATGTTGAATTAAAAAGCTTGCTCAACATGGTTTAAAAAAAGAAGTAAAGTTGTTTATCAGCATCTATTCAGAAGTGAGATTATGATTCTGGTAAATAAAAGGATGCTTAAAAAGATTTCCATTCTGCTTTTCATCTTAAGAAGAAGAGTTGAACAGAGTTGAACAGAAACTTGTAATTCTGAGGAAAGCAAATTATGCTTTCTTTTTTTTTAATTTTGAAAATATTTTGCATTGAAGCCATTTGAGATGTCACATTTATTAACAGGCTGTTACAAATAACAGGAGATAAAGTGGACCCAATTTTATTGTTTTGTCATCTTTGCTGAAGATGAGGTGTTCAGGTTTGTCTTATATTTCAAAATTTAAGATATTTAGACATTTTATTATGCCTAGATCTTCAAATTCAGTAGGAGATCAAAGTTTTTGGATTCCTGATATTTAACTGTTAGACTTTGCATGAAGCATTCTTTTTCATCAGAGTTATACTAATTTAATTTTAACTGAAATAGAGAAAGAACTTCAGATAATTTCTGTTTCTTTTCAGGAACACTACCTAAACTGCAACACGTATATAAATATATATTTATAAACATACACACATAATTGTTCAAGCTCTGAAATGTAAGAGTGTATCAGTGTAATCATACTACAAATGGCATGAGGAAAAGTAGTACATGGCCCCCTGAAATCTCTTACCATTATACTCCTATGAAAATTGTTGACTTTCTTTTGTTTTGTTTTTTAACTCATAGTGAACAAGAAGCTTTTCATAAGCTAGAAATAAACTTGAACTATGATTTCCATTCTGGAATTTCAAAAAACCTTATCCCTAGTGGGCTCAAACTGCTAATTCACATTCTTTATTTGTTTCTTAAGTGTGTATGACCACAATAATAAGTTTTCTTTTTATATTTGTAATTTAGTAAATATTTTCCATACGTGAATTTGAATTTTTTCTTCACTTTAACAAAATTTTATTTCTTTCTTTGAGACTGCAAATGACTTCCATTTTTCCTTCAATGGTTGTATTGTCTTGAGCATATTTATAGTTTTTTTGCATCCTGCTGCATGTAAATTTTTTCCTCTGTTCCTCATATATCTTCTTTTAGTTCTTCAACTTTTATAGTATGAGAGACAGGCAAATTGAATTTTTCCTTACCTTTTAAATGCATTTTTAATGAAAGAATACCAGTTCCACTCTGGTTATATTAATCTGTGTTTCTTGCATGATCAGATTGTACCTAGGGTCAGTTTTACAGTTAACATGATGTGAAAATAGCATGGCACGTGGACGTACACAAGACCATATATAAAGCCACATCCTCCTTGGTTACAAATCTCTAGACAGCATATCTGCTGGCAAGCACTGGTTCAATGGAGAACACCAACACCAACAAGGTATCAAATGGAATTGGCAGATCAGAGGTATCATTTAGACTGGGAAATAAAAAGTCACTTGAAGTGGAAAGAAAAATGCTTTTGACAGTTGTATTTCTTGGTTTACCAAAAGTCTGCCCAAAGCCAAATTGTCTGCTCCAAATGCAGTGCTATTCTTGTATAATTAGACACAATGGAAAATACTTGACCAGAGGTATTTGCTGTTTCTTTGTCCTAACAAGGTTGTCTCAGCAAAATGTTAAAATCTGAATGCCAGTGACAAAGCATTGCTGCAAAGCCCTGTACACAGGGTGAAGAAAAATTGTCATGGTTTCTGATTCTCCACTGACTGGATGTTAAAATCTACTCCTTGTCTCCATCAATTTCTCTTCTGTGGATCTATTAATTCATTAAGAAATATCTTCCCTGTTTATGTCCGTATCTCCTCCTACCTTACTGGACTGACATTGTGCACAATAAGTATTTAGCTTTTTGTTTGATTCAGAGTTTTCTTGCTATTTTGTTTCTTTGGATTTTGGTTTTTTTGTTTGCTTTTAGGTTGTTTTTTTTGGGGGGGGGGGCAGTTGTTAGGTTGGTTGAGGATTTTTTTCTTTGTTGTTTCACATTTTTTTATTTCTATGTTCTAAAATATGTGAAGGAAGTGTGTAAATTTTGTATGGTTTTCCTATTCTAGTGAATGTAAGTATGGTATTTTTCCTCCATAATAGACAAAGAATAGTCAGTTAAAATGAACAGGAGATGGATCACAAATCCATACTAATTTTCAAATTCTTTATCACATATAGGAAAGCATGCTCTATTAAACTAACCTGTCATCAAAACTGATTTCTTTCATTGTATATATTTCTTTTCTATAATGCAGTGCAAATTTCAGCTCTATATAAAAGAGCGTTGGTGAATAAAAAAAAACTTTTCTTATGTTTTCACAACTCAATTAATCACCGAATGCGGAATCTCAGAATGATTAAATTTGGAAGGGTCCACTGGAAGCCGTCTAGTCCAACCTTCCTTTTTGAGAGGAGTCTCCTGGAAACCATTATTGAAGATTGTGTCCAGATGGCTTTCAAATATCTCCACAGAAGGAGACTTCTCAACTTCTTTGGATAGCCTGGTGCAATCCTTGGAAAGAAACAAAAGATCTGAATTCTGATTAATTCAAGAAACTAACTAAAGATTTTTTTTTCTCTGACTTGTGAAAGAAGGAAATCAGAAGGGTGGTAAATGTTAGATCAGCCCTTCTTTGGAGGTTAGTCTTGATACCATATTTACTTAATATAGTGTAATTAATACTGGGAGACAAAAAAAATCTTGAAAGTGTTAATTCACATGCGTGTCCCCTACAAAAATGAAAAGGCACCCAGCTCAAATAAAAAAAGTGCTAGGAAAAGAGTAGCTTATGAACAAAACCAGTTAACACTGGATATTAATGCAGTAAGAAGGATGGAACTTGAATGAATGAATGAATGAACTTGAAGGAATCAGGTGCAGCAGAGAGATCATCATTTGCAGGACCTTTATGGCTCTTTTTTTCTCTTGGTAATATCAATCTAATTGATATTACCAAGAGAAAAACACCATCCAGTTCAGTCCTATTTTCCTCATTCTATTATATGCCTTTGGGACTTAAACACTGATACACTTTCTTTTTATTTATTTTTATAGCACCAGGAAAAATGTGTTTGGCCTATGATACATGATTCACACTAGAAATTTACGTAGGTTTACTGGGATATGGAACCATTAACACCCTGCAACTCCAAAAGCCATTCAAAATAATTGCAAAATATGGGGAGAACTTCATATTTACATGCACCAGGGCACAAATAGGTACACAGTCAGAATTTTAGCAAAGTGATAAAATGTCCAGCTATGCATATTTATATGCTTATATATAATCTAGTCTGTACAATTAAGCATTTTATTTGGACATCTGCTGATCTATTCTTTCACAGAGCAGGAAATTAGGTACTAAATATTTTTCTGTCTAGTTCTTTGGGGTTTTTTAATTATCATATTTCCAGGAATTGATGAATTCTCCTTCTAATATTTTTATTTCTGTTGGGTTTTTTATGATTTTATTCAGATCTATGATTGCACTTCTTGTAGATTTTTTGTGGGATCCTCACTTGGGTATGATGTAATTTCTTTAGGTGGTTTTGCATGCACTCTGCTGCTTGCCCTCTTTTGACAGTAGTTTCCCTTTCTTCTCATAACTAACAAACTAAACAAAGACCTGCCTTTCAGAGAGAGATTTAAACATATTAGGGATCATTTGATTTGGATTATTGATGTGTAAATGACATGACATTGTTTCTTGTGATTTGCCTTTCTGACTCATGGGGTCCTAGTGTTAATAATATTGCTTGCATGAAATCAATATATAAACTCAAGTTAGGAAACTGGGCATGACTGCCTAAGTGTCTGCAAGCTGAGACTAATAAATGAGTCAATTCTAGCACAGTCAGACGTGTATCAATAAGTGCTTCATCCACACCAGCCTAATATGTACTTTGATCATGCGCTAATATACAAAAATATACTGTAGCAATAGAAGTGTTTATTTTTGTATTTCTCCCTGAAATTACTGTGCACAAAAGAGAAAGCCTGAAGAAAATTAAGTAATATAGACCTTTGCAAATAGTCAATCCTGCCAAATTAAAATTATTCCTCTTGTCCAACACTGTGTTTATAAAAAGGCAATATTTTATTTTATATCTACAAAAAAATCTTAATGCCTTGGGAGAGGAAGTATTTAAGTGTTATGCTCTGCAGTTTGTATTATTCAAGTTTTAAGTTATGTTTTATACAAAAGTATTTAGGAAAATAAATCTTACCTGCCTGCACAACCTGAATTCAAGGAAGTATTGAACTACTCATGAATACAACTTTGCACAAAGCAAAACATAAAGATAGCAAAAATGGCATTTTTAATTCTAGTTTTTACAAACTATTACATATTAGTGTTTACAAAGTTAGTGTTATAATGACTGTGCTCAGGATAGAAACCTAATGGTTTTCAGAAACAGTTTATAATTAAAAGTTTCGTGATACACCTCACAGGCCACTTGTTTGGTTTAGCTTTATAGTCGTCCTAAATTTTCTGCTAGCTGAATGTATGTAGCCGTGAATAAATGCACATTATGCACATTTTGAAAAGACTGAATTGCCTTTAATCTATATGTTAATGCACTTTCAATGTAGTGTGGTGTTTTCTCTTTTGTAACGTTACTGATGTTACTGATGTTACGATAACATACTAAATACTATAATAACTGAAACACAAAAATTATTAATAGGGAAAATTATTAATTACATAAAAAATACAGCATGGAAATTAAAATCACAGAACTGTTAGTAAAAATTGAAGAAGAAATGTTTTCCTCTTAATGGCAGCAAATATCAAGTATTTTGATCAGGTACAATAAATTATGTAACATGTAGGAAACCAGTTTTCTCAGTTATTGAGCAGAAAATCCTCAAAAAGACAATTTTTACATGGTATAAGCCAAGATTGTTACTGTTGTACAATTGAATTGGCTGTGTTAGATATCATAATCGAATGTTTCCTGGATTTTCCTTATAAAACTAGAGTTTAATTTGGTGTAAAGTACAGAACATAAAAAAGAAATTGCAGCTCATGAACGTGGCTCAGAATACCTTTTTTTGTTCATAGTTTTCAGCAGAAACATGTTCAGCTTTTTTTTTAGAGATGGCTCAAATTTGTTCTTGATTTGTTTTTTACTTTTTTTTTTTCTATTTGTGTTTCTTTGGACAAATTTATATTACCTGCTAAATTCGTTTGACAGTCTGTATCTCAAACAGCAAATGTGCTTCTTGGAAGCAAGAACACCTAATTTCTGCATGGAGTATCTTCAACTCATTAGAGTGCTGGTACCGATTGCATAAAGCCCCTGAATACTGCACTTACTTATGCAACATTTTTGAATGATGACACTTGTTCACAGGATATAAGTGAACAGCAAGATACGTAGATCCTTAAACTACTTTGAGAGCTGGTTTGGGTTTTTTCATTACATGTCATGTCAGCAATTCTTCCCATTACAGGTGCAGTTTGCTTCCTTGGTAGGTTAAAAAATGCAGTTCTTATTATGTCTTTTTTTTCCCTCAAAATTCAGTCAGTAATTGGAAGATACCTTTGCTATATACTTGCACATGTAATGGGTAGCTAGAAAATTTTAGGATCCTTGGTGGAGAGAACTGGATGCTCAAGAGAAAATCCATTTCCATACTCCTTGAAAATATAACACATGGACTGATAAGAAGGCTGCACAATGTTCATATTTCAAAAGTCAAATTAATTTTCTAAACTACTTCTCTTTTTTAATAAATTAAATACCTCTCCCTCTTCTTTACCTTGTCCCACTCGCTCTGCCTGACTCCCTCCCTTTTGTTTACTCTTTCTCACTCTCTCACTCTCACAGAAGTCAAGAAAAACCAGAGAAAGCCCACTAAAGTATTTTACATTCTCAAGAAGAATCTGGAAAATTGGTTAATCTTCCTTAATTTACATATTTTTGAATTTTTTAATGTTTGACAGTCACAGCAGATTGGTATTGCTGTAGGGACTTCATGCATTTCCTTCTGTGAATATTAATGTATCCAGGTATTTCAGATAAATACCTTAAATATAAAGGTAATTTTGCATTTAGATGAATTTATTTTTCTCTATTGCTTTCTTTTACATAGACCATAATAATACCTGTGAGTGGTAAAAAAAAATACAAAAAAGAAGTTGTTACACACCACCTACGAGAATTATCATCCAAGTTTGTGCTTGTCATCAATCACATAAATATCCCATTTAACTCCAATACTTTGTAGTTGATTGTCCATGTACATTTAGGAATATTGTCTGAATAATGGCAGAGTTACAGTCCTAGCCTTAGAAAAGACCATACTAGTTTTGAACTCAACAGGCAATTCCCTAGGGAAAAGCAGAAACAGAAATGGGGTGTGGGTGGCACTGCAAATATCCCCCAGGAAGGATGATATGACACATCTATTAAGATATTTATTGTGGGTGAACTTCACTGTGAAACAATTTTGTTCTTCAGTTTTCTTTGTTTTCCTTACCATAGTCAGAAAAATTGTGTATTTCAAGTAGTATTCAGATCCAGATTGTGTAGCCTTTCATGGTTTTTTTGGCTGTTCAGAGGGATTGGCTTGCTGCCATTCAGATAGAAGTAGTTAATCCAGTATGTATGAAGCTGTGTCATGGTATTTAGCCATATGTATTCAATTAGATGGAAGGGATTTCTTCTTTCATGCTACTGACTGATTAAGAACTGCTTCTGATAGAAATGTGGGGAAGAACCTCATAGGTGAGAAGTATACATTTCAAACTTATTTTATGTCATTCTAAAAAAACAATTAGTTTTGACTGGATATGACATTTTCAGTGGGAAAATTAGACATGTTTCAGACTTTCAATAAAATAATTGGAACTGCATGATTTTTTTGAGAAATAAGATGCTATTGAAGGAGTTAAAAAAATCAATAAACAATAAATAGCAAATCAAGAGCTATTCTTAAACTGACTTACATTATATTTTACATTTATATTCTATATACTTTCATAGAGGTGGAGTTTCATTATGAAACATCTTTCTGTGCCTAATGTCATAAGAGATCACATAACATTTCCAGTTTATTCTTTCTGTGTTCTTTATATACAACCTAGTCATTAGGGTGTGAATGACCATTAAGGGATCACTAATATTGCAGGCAATAAATATTTTTTTTTCCTATTCTAAAAAAGGATACTTTCATGTTTAATTTCCTGTTTTCAGTCAGTGGGTTGAACTATAGAGAAAATAGAATAAGAGGGGCGGAAGTTGTACTTATTGTTATGAAATAGTCTTAAAAATCCCATATCATTGCTCTTGTATGTTATTTCAGACTACACAGTTTATTGATCAATTCTGTGGAATGTTATTTAGCTCTGGATAATGTCTTTTTTTTTCTCTGAGTTTCTTGATGAGCCTCCTGTTATAAGAATCTTGAACAGGGGGTATTCTTTTATTATTTTATAAAGGCCTTATGAGGATCTTGCTTTGTTTCTGAAATATTTTGAAATTTTTTATTTGTTTGTTAATGTAGAACTTGATTTGGGCTTTTATTTAACATGAAGCATCACTAATGGTTTATGATTAAAATAAATTAAAACTTTTTTATTACTGCGTCTCAGCATATATAATTTGAGCACAAGATTCAATGCAATTACAAATTAGGATTTTGTCAATGGGTTTTTCATGGTGTGAAAACATTTATTCCATTGCTGTTACAATATCTCACCTTGAAATTAGAATGTGGTAGTCATTCTGTGGGTGCCAACGTCATTTTAAGGAGATGAAAATTAGTATAGTGGATTAGTTCAGGTATAATGTAAATAATCAGTAGTGGGATTTCATCAGGGTGTAATCAGGGTGTAAGGTGAAAAAGAAGCCACAATTTTTGCTATGTATATCCCTAGTAAAAATAAGTATTGAAATTTAAAAGGCATTTTCACCCATCTAATATTCGTATGATTTCCAGGCTGAACAGAAGCAAAAGAAAGAAAAAAACACCAATTTTTTTAGTATGTATTTTATTTTCCTTTGTTTCTCAGGAAATATGGGTCAAGCACACTCTCTCAAGTCATAGAAAACTCCATTATCTCTCTACCTTCTTTAGTAAATGTGACCTGCTAGTCTTCCCTTTTCTAAGATACAAAATCTCACATGGAAGAGGAACATAATTGATTGCAGACATTACATTTTGGTAACAATTGAACAAAAGATAAAATTTGATTAACATGCAGATAGTATTTGCCTAGGTATATGCAATGTCATTTAGATGTAGAATACTTAAATAAGTTCCAGAAAAAAATTAATTTGTCTAATTAAGTATTTTATGTAAAATGTATGCCCTTCTTGAGGCAGGGTGGGAATTTGATTTACTCCCAAATTGTTAATTTACTATTCTATTGCATTAAACACTGAAGAAGAGCATTCTATTGCTCTTCTATTTGCTCTTCTTCGCATTAAACATTGCTAAGAAAGAAAATTGTTACTTTTTTTGAAGAGCATAAAATAACTTCGGAATGGAATGATTTCTCCATAAAAATAGTGCTGATATTTGAGTGCATCTCAGTCTAGATAAATATACTGAATTTCATAATCTCATATACATTCAGCCTCAGCAAATTTTTCTAATATGTTTTAAACAAAATTAAATATTTTATTGAAATATTAAGGAAAAAAATCTTACAAAGAAATATGGTGAAATTTGAAATCAACAAGGATCTAGTTATCTTATATGGAGTCATTTTTTTCTCAAAGAAACATTACGCTAAAAAGAAATTAACCTTTTCAGGTCAGCAGAAGAGACATCTTGTAACTACTAAATAAGAAAGTAAATTATGTGGTCCCTTGAACAGCTGTTACATGTGCCCAGCTATGTATTTAAAAAACCTAAAACAATAGTTTTCATTCCTAGAAATATTTTCAGCTTTTCAGTATTTAAATTGTATTCATAGAAAAAACTTTCATTTCCTGACTTTTTTTTTCCATTCTTGCAAGGAATGGCATTTTACCATCAGAAGTTATTCGAATTTTTAAATATTTCAGATATTTTTGTTGAGTTAGTAAATTTAAAAAAATAAAAAAGAAGAAGGAGAAGAATATTAATTCCTGACATAGATATCAATTTCATCATTTTGTTGTTGATGACCTTGTTTGGCAGTAATTTTTTTATCTGGTGTCTTTGTTATTCTTATGTTAAAAAAACCAAAAGTCAGGCAATGCTGGAGCAAGACAGGTAGGACTGCTGCAACCCTCCCCTAGTTCTGTTTTGCCTGACACTCCAGTGAGCTCAACTGCTTGATTGATAGAATGGATTTCTGGGAGTTCATGCACAGAATTTGCCATCCTACTGGTAATAAAATAATAGCCTTCTGGATTACTTGCATCCATTTTTTCACTGAATGATGTCCCAAAGCAAAAAACAATGGACAGCAAGGCTGATGTGTTGAAATTAGAGATTTATTATGGGTATTGGTTTCAATGTCATTAAGTTTGTTGCAGTTTAATATAATCATGATCGACCCTGATCAGCCCCAACATAACTTCTCATTCTCAGATAAATATGCACAACTTTTAGGACCACATCTTGAATTCACATCCCTTTTTTAAACGGACTCAATTAATGGACATTCAAAAATTGTGTCTATACGGTTATGTGATTTCATTAAAGGCAAATATTTGTGTGTCATGTGGCAGTATTTTAGATTTCACAGTGAAACAAAATGGCTTTGTCTTGTCCTATTATGAAAGAGAGAAAAATAAAAGTCTCTCATTAGAAAATATTTCCATCCCAGTTACATTCATGTACTTGAAGACATAATCCTCTTCTGAGCACTTTCCACAAATCAGTCCACTGCTGTCGTAGCATATTTAAGGCCTTGTAATGCAGAATTCAGGAGGGGGAGGGAAGAAATTACCATTATATTACTGTTATGCTCCTGGAAGGTGATGTAAATTATTTGACTTAATTCCCGATAATAAATTTTCAGGAATACTAAATTAGTGCATAAATATACCATCCTACAGAGTGCTATTTAAAAAGGAACTGCAGTAAAACTCTTTTTAGTAAACCCATTTTAATTCTCAAAAGACATTAATGGAAAGGAAAAGGTATTATATATGAGAAGGGCATATGGAAAGTTTTGCTATAAACAGCATTCCACTGTTCAAAAGCTTTATGGCCCACTTAAATTTCTTTTGATCAGGTTAGCATTTAAGCTGTATTTATTACTTTTTATAACAGTACTGGGCTACTGATACTGTGGGGTGTCATATATTTCTACTCCTACTGTCTTCTAAACCAAGATCAACTTTGCCAGATCGTAAAAATAATGAGAAAAAAAATCTAAGAGCAGAATGAAAAAGATAATGGCTGTAGGGTGATAAAGATGTTTAATTCAGAAACTCTGATAATGAGGAAAACATGAGGTGATCGCTTAATATTTAAAGTCTTCTAGGATCACAATATCAAAGCTGTTCTTTATATTAGCTAAAATGGCCTTTTTCTTCTTATTTGCTAAAATCGGTTATATGCTTAATAATATTTAACTGCTGCGTTCTGACAAGAATGGAATATATAAACATTCTAAAAGAAAATGAGAAAAAAAAGGAGTTCAAGGATGCAATAGAAGGGGTTCTTAGGATACAACTTCCATAAGGAACAGTGAGGGGTATTGAAGAGGCTGTGAGAGTATTCCTAACGCAGTCATTATGATGTATAGAGTAGGGAGTGGTTTTCAATTGAGTAGTACAGCGCAACACAATTTTTAACCTGAAAAATTTGCTTGTGTTGAACAGAAAAATAGTAAAATTCACACCTGATCTGATGAATTTATCTTAAAGATATTTAGATTAAAATAAAAAAGAGGAATTTTTTGAAGATTATTTAAGTTTTTGCAGTTTGTCTTATATTCATTTTTTAAATGGAAGAGAAGTATCCAAAACAAGGTACTTTTATTTGTAGATTCAAGTTTACTGAACTCCAATAACCTAGAAGGAAAAAAACCCAAGTAAATGTACCATTAATGTATTAAATATGTATATATATACCAGTATGTTTGAATGCTTTTTTTACTTGTATATTTCATGTTTACATAGAACAAAGAAAACCAATTTGAAAAAAGAAATACTCTATTATTCCCATTGTACACTGATTGCATGAAAACAGAAATAGAAATATACAGAAGATGTGCACCCTGCACTAGATTTTTAAGTTCACCAATTTCTTTGAAAATTGATAACTTTACAATGCTATTAACAATAGCATTGCTAACACTATAAGTAGTGTAAGAACATGTATTCAGGCAGAGAAAAAAATAATTTTTAGTGACTTTAGTTAAACCACAGACTAAGTAGAGAAGCTGCCTTTATTCTAGCAGAGCTCCTCACTGCTAATCTAAAAGTGTCGCTTTCATTGAAGGACACTGTGTTACCTTTTCCAGTCTTATATGGAAGCTGGTAAAGCTCAGAACACAAAAACTAATTCCAGATTGGAATTCTGTGGTTTACAGAGTGACAAAATGCTGAAGCTTTCCATTAAAAACTAGATTAAGATCCATAACATCTTCACAGATCAACATGCAATCTTTGTCTGTATTACTCAATCACTGCTGAGTTGAAATGAATTTAAACTGTCACCTAGAAGAGAAAAGCTGTTTTTCCCATTTCTTGCTCACTTCAATGTTTCAATTCATACACAGGTGTAATATCTCTGTCTTGGTCAGGCGTTTCAAAGAGTGATGACTTCAGCATATGAATTAATTGGGCTCTTGACAGTTACTGTGATGACAATGACTTAAATGGTATGGAAATAATTTTAAATCTCTAAAAGCCACTTTTATCAAGTTATAGTTCATTTTTGTTGATTTACTTGAGTAGTGGTTCTAGATATTCCTCAGTAATGTGCTAGAGGCTGAGAGTTCTACAATAAAAATGATATACTGTGTAGCAACAACTATTTTTCAGCTGCAGTCAAGATGGAAACTGCTCTGCCCTGTATTTTATTCTGTGTTTTCTCTTTGTGGCCTGCCTTTGATTTTGTTTGTGCTTTACATCATAGGATCAGTTTGTCCCTAGAATTCTATAGGGAAACCTCTGATACCTTTTTTTTATTTTCTCAGATCATATACTATATTATAGTATGTGTTCTAGGGAAAATTATTTGTACTTTAAAGTTATTTTGTTAAAACCAGATGTTTGCAGTGCAAGCCTTGAATAAGATTCCATTAGAGAGCTCACAACTCTCTTACTCTGAGTGTGGGATTGAAGAAAGATTTTTCAGATAAACCTGTTTATTTCTGATAGGAAAAAAAAAAAGTAACTTTGCTTTCTGAAAGTGTGCTTTCAGAACTGCTCTTTCAAGGTTTGTAGCATTCAGCATCAGAACAGATGTCACAGGTTTGTAAAGCCATATATATTATCCAGTAATAAAAACTTCTTTTTGCACTGGAAAAATACTACTATTTCTGTGTCATTGCAAACGTGAAAAGCTAAGGCATTTGTAAGTACTTTAGTTTAATTCCTTTTGCCATAACAAGATAATTCTGAGATAACTGATTCTTCAGGGACAGTTTATGTTCAGGTGAAAAAGATTGTCTGTGATTCAACAGCATTAAAATCAAATTTCTATTCTATAGAAATGTCTTTAAGGAAAAATATCACCCACCATTTCCTTGTAAGTCTAATTTTTTAGTTTTTTTTTTTTCCAATGTAAATGTCTATGAAATATATGGAATTGCAAGAACAGAATAATTATCAATAAGATGCAGCTGGTATCTCTACAGGCCTGAATTTTCTTCATATTCTACCTTCAAGTAATTGAGAGAAGTTAGCACTACAGTTGCATAAAACCAGAATTACTTGTGAATAGTAAACAAATTTGTGGCATATTGTGAATATATCTTAGATGAAGTACAGAGAATTCACTGTTTTAATTAAATAATAAATTTTAAAGGTTTATTCAATTTTTTTAAAGAATGTTGATCTGTACTTAACTTGTGCTGCTAAACTCACTGTTCTCAAGAGAGAGGATTAATCTTTCTGATGTTGGTAATGGAAAGTTTTACATCATAAGAGGAATTAAATCAGAATTCTTTCCTTTCTGGTAGGATGGCTGAGAATGTTCCTTTCTACCCAAACTGCAAAAATGACATTCAACAAGAATATGAAACAATGGTATGGTGTCTGCTCATCCTCCAGCAAATTTTAAATTCTTATGTAGAAGGCATTTGTCATTCATAGTGTGAAGATTAAAGGTTTCATATGTTCTGTTTTCCTCATAATTACAATTTAGGTTACTTTGACGCACTTTATCTTTATGGAATATTGTTCACATGAAAAGTTCAAATGACAAATACTGCAGAAAATCTATCTAGAGTACGTACACTAGTATTTTTGATGTTGTGGTTTATTGATCAGTTTGAACCACAGCAATGTAAACACATGGACTCACAAAGCTACAAAAAAACCCCCACCATCACCACCACCAAAATTGACAGTTTTTGCTTTAAAAAAATCCTCATCTACTTAAACATTTAAAAAACAAGCTAATGTAAAAAATTCGTATTTCCTTACTTGTCAGTATTAGATTGATTTTTTCAATAGATTCCCGAAATTCTCATTTTGCAAAATATAAATGATATTTTTTTTAAATCAATTATATTTTTCATTAGTGTTACATCCCTTAATGTTCTTTATCTACTATCCTGTGTGAATTTCATTACAGACAACATTATTTTCTGCCAGAAATTCATTGCAACAACTTGCACTGTTGCTTTTCTCCATATATTCCAGTCCTTCAGAAAAACTACTTTTTTTAAACTTCATTCCGTTATTTTTCCGTGGTGAAGGTTGTTGACCACCATAACAGTTCTGAGATATGTTAGAAATATAGCTGACATTGAAAACTCTTGGATCAATAATTAAATAAATAAATGTTAGAAGTGGAGCTTTTAGCACTATGTCAGTGTTGCCTTTTAGAATATGGTCATATATATTAATGTATTTTTAAAGATTATTTTGAATAAGTTATTTAAGATTTTAATTACAAATTATCATAGTTTGTCTTTACTTCTTAGATTTAAAATATCCTCTTATACATTCCTACCTCTGCCATTCCTGTTATATCATCATTTTTTGAATTCAGGTGTCATTCTCTTCTTATCTTTATTTCTCCATAACTATCTTCCTTCTGCATCTCCCTCAGAAATATCATGCATACTGGAAAATCCAGCCATATTGCTGAGGAATTAATACTTTTCAGATTGCCTGTACAGTGTGTTTGCATTTCATAATGTCAAATAATTTTGACATAATGCCTCTTCAAAATACTTCCCAAAGGAACCCCGTAGTTTCATCTATTCATGTTGCTCAGATTGCATTGTATCTGCATTTACTCTCAGAAACCTTTTCATTTGCAGTAGCACCTGGTGAAAAAAAATCAGAATTTATTCCCTTAATTCTTTACTGATGGGTTTCTCCCTGAGGTAGAGAAATGAAAATTTAGCACCAAGTTATTCAGTAAGTAAATTAACCATGTGTAAAGTTTATGGTAATAAAATTTTAGAAAGTTGCCTCTTAGGATATTTTTGAGCATGATGAGATTTGATATTTCTTAAGACCCTGCTTGAGTGACATGAATCAAGTCAACATTAGAAACAAACAAACCAGCAAACCCAAACTCAAGAAGACCACAAAGCAAACCAGCCAAAACAACAATGAAGCAACCACCAAAACCCAGTTTGATGCTAGTGAAATTCTGCTGCTTTTTTTGTAGTCTGGATAGTTTTTTCTTTTCGAAGTCTGGATAGTTTTATGTGTTCTTTTCAATGTCTACAGACTCGCAAGAGATATGGAAGTTAATATTTCCTCTTATTTAGAAATCAGACATTTCAGAAAATAAATGCCATTAAAGACATTTCACAGAATCACAGAATAATCTGAGTTGGAAAGGACATTTAAGTATCATTAAGTCTAATTCCTGGCTCTGCCCCACACCGTCCCCAGGAGTCACAGCATGTGTCTGAGAAATACAATTTAATGCTATTACCATTTCTTAATTTATTATCATGACTAAAAGACTATTCAGAGATTATGAAAAAAAACCAGAATTCATCAACATTCTTGACAAAAATAAGTTAAAAGAAAACTTGAAATAATTTCATTGAATTTTACTTTTTATTGTGGCTATAGATGAGAAACCTGTGATTTTAAGGGTTTTTTTAAAAAGAACTTGAAAAATATTGACCTGAAATTGTGAGATAAAACTCTGGAGTGAGGTGGGTGATGAGGACTGTTAAAAACAATCATTAGCAGTACTACTGACAACATGGCGCTGTAGATATTTTTTACATTCATATACTTTTTTCTACATATAATACAATATTTTATAGAGTGTAAAACTGTATTTCAATTTATTATAAAATATATTATTTATGTACATACAGAATGGTTTGTGTTGTAAGGGACTGTAAAAATCATCCAGTTCCATCACCCCTGCCATGGGCAGGTTCACCCACGCAAGGATGGGTACATCCAAGAATGGGGCTTCTTGAGAAAACTGTTTCAGTGCCTCATCACCCTCATTGTAAAGAATTATTTCCTAATTAATTCCTAATCTTAATCTATCCTCTTTCTGTTTAAAGGATTTCTGTCTTGTCCTGTCACTTCATGCCCCTGTAAGTAGTCTGTCTCCATCTTTCTTGTGGGCCCCCTTTTAGTGAAAGGCTGCTCTAAGGCCTCCTGAAGCCCTGTCTTCTTCAGGCTGAGCAGCCCAGCTCTGTCAGCTTGTCTTCATAGGACAAGTGCTCCAGGCCTCAGATATCTTCATGCTCCTCCTCTGGACGCAGGAGAGTTTAGCCTAACACAGATTTATATTGTGGGAACAATAAAAGATGGTGAAGATAAGATGTTGAAAAGCCCTATCAGGATCTCAATGTAAAGTTTCCATCATTTTTTTTTTTCATCCTGATTAAGTTCCCAGTTAATTTGCATTATTAAAAATGTCACCTGACATTGTCAGTATGATATTATGGTGATTTGTGACCTTTTAGTTCTGAAGGGTAAACCCAAACAACCAAGTAATATGCGTAATTGTGTTGTATGTTACTTAGTTTTTGCTGTGTTTCTTTAATTTAGCCAATACAAATTCACAAAATTGCAAAATAGGATAATGATTCTTGCTTCAGTGTTGGTGTGATAAAACTTGACTTCATAGTGAGGAAAAAGATCTGCATTGTCCTTGATAGTTTTTCTTCCCTCAATGAAATGATAATTTTCAGCTTCTCCTTGTTGATTTGATATCAAGGAGGGCACCAGTAAGATGAAACCAGTAAAAGCAGATATAATTGAAGAATTAAGTGAGTTGAATTTCATTATATTCTTCTGTGATTTTATTTCGTATTAGGCAATTCAGGTAGTAGCAGGCTGTAAGCAAAGTTCTGTCAGTTTATGTGCAAGACAATAACTTTTGTATAAGCTGAAGTAATGAAAACAAGCAGGTCGTCCTTAATTATCAGTACTGTTCAGGAAATACCATTTAGGGGAAATGTGTCTCTATTCTCCTGAGGTGCAAATACTTCAGATGCAGTGAAGCTTTAGAGGCTTACAAGATACTTATTGTGTCATAAATTATGTACAGTAGTTCAGTTATTTGTATTTTCTGAGAGTGCAGTGGCACAGTGTCAAAACCTAGAACCTGTACTGTGAAAGTTGAGGTGATAAAATAAACATACATATCAGGGAAAAATTGGTGAATAGCTAATATAATTTTTGCATTTTAAATTATCATATATATTTTAAATTTTAAAATTAGAAAGATAATATAATTTCTTGATGTTTTATACTATCTATATATTAGCACATAAGCAAATGGAATCGAATTCTCTCTCATTTTTTCTTCCCTGTTTGTTAATGGCATTTGGGAATTGAAGATAATGAAGTCCAAGTAAAATTGGATTAATAACGCATTTTTATTTCCCAGAGTCTGGCTAATGAAATGAGATCCTCATGATGCGCCCAAGCTGTTTAGTGTGTAACAGTCAGCATCATGTCATTTTTTTTAAAAAACAAAAGGTCAAAACACCCCCCCACCACCTGCATATCATTATTCACATCATGTGATATCCATGATATTTCATCTCTCTTCCAGCATATTTTCTGCAAGATAAAGTGAAATAGCTGTGTTAACCTCTGATCTACTTTGGGTGGTGTCTGGAGAAATGTCACCAGAGGTAGTGTCTCATAATAGTGACTTCATCAAGATGTGATATACTTTGCATCTCAGAAGAATCAAACCATTAATAATCTGATATAAACAGAATGAGTGCTCAATTATGCTCTCTGCTTGTCTCATTTCTTTTCAAACCTGTTGGAAAAATGAGAAAAGGTGAGAAAATAGAATTTTCCTAGAAACAGGTTCATGTGACAGATGTAAGGATTTATGGCAAAATATTAAGACAGGTACTGGGAAAGCCCTGAGAAACCTTTTCTGACCTAATAGCTGACCTTCATTAATCAAGAATTTGGAGTATATTACTTTCCAACCCAAATTACCCTATCATTAAACGAAATAGTATTCTGTTGAAATATTTCTGAAGTTTAGGTTAGCAATTCACCTTCTCCTTTTTTTATTTTGTGTGTTTCTATACTTCTGTTTTGCAAAAGGGAATACTAGTTACACGATATGGAAGCAAATGAAAAACTGTTAATGTTTTATTTAGTTTTTATAGAAGCAGGATGATTGTAACATTTACAATTTGTTGAGCTCTCATAAAATTCCTATCCTCATCTACATACCCAATGATGAATTATCACAGGTTCATATTCAAATACTGTGCAAATTAATAAAGATAGCATGCATCCATAAAATATGCACATATCTGAAAAGATTCCATCAGCGAAAATTACAAAGCTATACATATTTTCTTAAATATTCACTGTTTCCTGTCTCTTTTTCACACAGACATAGAAATATCAACTCAAAATACTGTTTGGCATTATATGTGTGTAATTTTGAAAGTGTGTTTCTGAAAACCATTCAGGTCTTGTTTGGTTTGTTCTTTAATTAGACCAAAAAACAATGTAATTTTTTATGTCAGAGAAAATTCACATTTTCTTTGACGCAAACGTACTATATTGATACTTCACCAAAGGCATCTCCTTACCAGAGGTAGGAAAAAATGTGTTGCAGTAACAAGTGCATAACTCAAAATCTATTAAACAATTAACGTATTGGTCTATTCCATAGTCTTGTATATGACCTTGCCATTTTAAATTTTCTCTGATACGGTCCAAAATTTCTTCTTGCCTTCTTTTATTTAAAAAAATAATAAGAAGAAAAAAAGGAAAAGTTAAAGAAAAAAACTTTTCCCAGATGAAGTTATGACTTAGCTTTTGGCCTGGAGCATTTATGAAGCTTTCTAATATTTACATATAAAATACTGTAATTAAGCAGAAATACAAATATTCTGTCTTCGCTGCTCACAAAATGTACATGCAAAAAATCCCCCAAATTACAGCCCCAAAAAATCTGCCATCCTTTCATGTTAAATGAGTGACTTTGGGATGCTCCTTCCAGGATGACACCTGAAAACTCTAGAACATTTATAATTATCAGTTTAGTCTTCTGGAACAAAGATGAAAATAGAGTGTTAGAATTACTAATAAATTTGTAGAAAATTAGGCAGAAAACCGTGTTATTCCAATGTGAATGTGTATTTGTTGTTCATATTTTCAGTGCTGATCCGATCATTCATTGCAAAATAATGTAGCTGAATTGGAAAAGATTCAGAAAATTATGTTTTAAAATATTAAAAAGCGGACATCTGGCATGGAAGAAGTGACTGAATAGACTGGGATTCTTTGGCATGGAAAAAGAATATTGGGTGTGAATGTGACAGAAATCTGTAAGCACAGTGTAATGAAGAAAGAGAAGGTCAGTTCTTCATTGCCTCTACCAGTAAACCAGAGTGAAAATAACATACCCTGCTTATGACTCAACAGAACTTATTCCTTTGGGGATGTTTTTTCAGAGTAGGCTGCTTAAACTGGTCCTTTGAAGACCAAATAAGGGACAGATCTTACACTGTAGCGTGTCTGACCATTCCTTATAGATATTGCATTAAAAAAGACTCCATTCATTACAGGAGTATATTTAGGAATAAATGTAATGGTGAATATTGTCGCTAAATAAGCATATTTCATATCATAGTTTATATATTTTCTAAAACATCTTGAAAGTGCAAATAACTAGGGATGCTTGCTATGATGAAATAAACATTCTATGTTTTATAATATTCTCAAATGCAGAAAATTTCACTTGTTCTTTCTAAGAATTAATTGTATCAGCGGTTTGTATCATATGGCAAACACATCCTTGATATTAAATTTGGGATGTTTGAATAATGGATAATCACACTGTGGTATTTTCTGTGGCTCTTATCTGTTTAGACAATATTTATCATAATGCTATTATAATTTGTTTGAAGACAGATTTTGTTGTTCATATGGAGTCTGTGTTACAGTTTGGTTAATTAGTGTTATGAGGAGTTGAAATTACGTTTTCATTCCGCTATGTTATCTCAGAAAACAAATGTTATTCAAGCCAAAAAATCCTACATAGAAAATATCTAACATAGAATAGAAATCAGTCTGGAGTAGTAAAGAACCTGTACCAGTTTTTATTTAGTAAGGCTAGAAGATCATAGTCTTTAAAAGAAAGAGGTGTATTTTTATTAGATCCAGATACTCTGTGCTGTTACTAGCTTCTATATAACAAAGAGCTAACATTAAAACCAAAAACTTGGAAAAAAAAATCCTCTGTCAGAATTATTTTAGTGCAGGATATAATCTTTTGAACAACTGCAACTACTCCAATTCTATTTGTGGTGGTGAGCCTTAGGAACAAGAAGTACCTTGCCTCTGGCAATGTAGACAGGAGAAGTTTAAAGTTTGAAAGATATTGTCATGAATGCCAGCAGGAAAAATCTGAACTCTTTAGTGGTAGCTTCTACAAGACTGCAAAATTTGCCTGGTCTTAGGTGAAGAAAAATATAAAACGGAATATGTGAATTTGGTGTACATAATATAAATAAATTGCATGGCAAAAATAATATTTGCTATTGAAGCTAGGAGAAATTTATTAATGAAAAACACTGTTATACTTTGATTTAATAATAAATTTATCTCTTAATGATAAAAAGTTGAATCCACTAATGTGATTAAATTTTTTCTTAAGAATGGTTCAATCAAACCCTCAAATTCATATAAAAAGAGATTTAATATACAAAAAAAGAAAAACAATTATACCTCTCCTTAGTAAAGGCTAAGCTAACTCATGATTTTAAATTGCCAGGAACACAATGAAACTTGAATATTTTTAAGTTTGAGTTTCCCTTAGTTTCCATTCTTTTGCATTCTAAGGTAGCTTATTTAAAATAAATTCTTAAGAAATAAATAAAAAATACAAACTGCAAATGCACTTGCAGTGTATTAATTGCTTCAAAATGAATTATTTTTATTTTTTTTTATAGTACATGCTTTCTTTCCTTTCAGAAATAATAAAAATACATATAGTTAGGAAACTGACTTTTAAAATAAGAAACAGAATTATAAAAAAACCCAGAGGAGAAAAAAAGAACAAAAAACCAACAGAAAATCAAAACTCCAAAAGCACAAACTAACTTTCTGAAAATAGCAAGATGGGAAATAATTAAGACTGCCAAATTCTAGTTTGATGAAGCGAAACAGTAAGAAAGAGCTAAGTTCTTAATTGGATTAAGTATCCATAGCTAATTTTCTGACAAACAGATTTTATTTAAGGAGGGCTTGAGTGGTTGATTCATCATGCATGCATTCCTCAGTCTAAATAAAGCACACTGCAATTATTCTAACTTGCATTATTGGTTTGTTACGGCAGATTTTCCACATACTTTGTTCTTTCATATGACATGTTTTTCTTTCTATTTTTCCAATTTCTCTAATAAAAAAATTAAACTTTATTATTTTAATTGAAAATACTCTCCTCAATGGAATTATTTTAAAATGCTGTCTTAGTCTTTTCTTCACATGAGATCAGATCTTTGCTTTGTTAAAAATATGGTCAGTTTAGTTGATATCAGTGGAACTATGAAGCAGTATTTTAACTGAGCAAAAGTGTTTTCTTAGACATGTATTAGAATAATAAATATTCTGAATTTAGCAAGTATTTTTTTTTCTGGTGTTTTTTCCGCTTTTTCACACTCCGTGTTGAATATATCATCAAAAAAGTCTTACTGTGTTTTCTGTCATAAAGTTTTCAGACTTGGTTTGGATCATCCTGGGGAGGTTAGTGTTTTAGCATGGAAGGAATGTTTCTAAACACCATCCTATTTTAGGATTTTCTGAAGCAGTGAGTCAATTCTAACAGATTTTTGGTCGCATGGATTGAAATTCCATTCATAACAGCCCCTATCTTTTCCCAAACTTCCCTGTATTTTCAATAACGGAAGTAATAATAGGACTCGAAGTTCATATTTGAAGTAAAATTTAATTGTGTAGGGCAAGTTTTTGTCTGGGTTATGTGTGTAGCTTGTAGACCCCATACTCAAGCCTTCTTACCAAGGTGAAGATGAGCAGCATGATGGCAAAGCTCATGTGACAGGGAGCAAATCTCTGGCAGCATGAGTGGATGTATTGCAAGGGTTGCAACGAGTAGCACGCCATGAAAGCACCCTGATGTGGCCAAGGAAGGGCAGCTGGTTGTACAGCTGCAGTGTCCTCCCACAGTGGGACACTGCCTGCCATCCTAGCTGAAGATGTATTCATATGATTTAGGGTACCCAGCAAGGATCTCTGCATGAGCAGCTCAAAGCCTTGAGATCCGTTAAAATGCTTGCACAGCTCTGATGAGTTTTTCTGTTAATTTAGTTTTGCTGAGCTGGAGCTGGAATCTCTTTCTTGGGCCACAATTAGAGAAAATTACAGAAATCTCTGTGTTCAAGGTAATCTTTAGATTTATAATGCTGGTTGTAGGTTTAGCTTAGGGATTAGAAAGTTATGACTGGGACAAAATAGAAATTGATGGTTCTCTTTTTATTGCAGTCAGTGACATCTGTCAAAGACCTCAGAACAAGTTGGAGGAGGTCATTTACTCCTTTGTGAGCATGATAAAAACTATGCTGTAAAACCATGGAATAGTCCTAGAACAGAATTTGATGAGACATACAATTTCTGAAAGTTTGTCCTCAATCTGGTAAGGTGCAGAAAGCAGCAAGGATATAAGCTGCCAAGAGACTTTTTAGGAGGTGTTGGTCAAAAAAAGAGCCTGGAAGAAAAGGAAGATTTAAAAGTTAGGTAGCAGCCTTGTCCTCTGTTTTTGTAAAGAGCAATAGTTCTTTGCTTGATATAGAAGGGTCTGTACCCAGAAGAAAACATGCTAAAAAAGCCCTTCTTTAGTTTTGTGTTTCTAAAGTAAACATATAGCAGAGAATACAGCAGCAGCTTACTTCTGTTGTGCAAGGAGAAAAGCTACAAAAGTCTTGAATTATTATTACAAAATTAAGATTGAATGATTTTTTTTTTTTAATACTTATTGATTAAAGATGTTCTGAATCTTCTGCATAGCATTTTGAACTGAGTGGTAAGAGGGAGCTAGGCTGGAATAAATTACAATATCCTTTACAACTCAATGGATATTTTCAGTGATTAACAACTATATAGTTTCATTTGTTAGAATAATTTTGCCTCTTTTTTTTGGTACTCCTGAGTCTCTGCTGTGTTGAACAAATAGGTGTAGATCAGGACAGACCCCTGTTGCAGAATTTTCCATCTTGATCTTTAGCAGCTAAAAGCTGTTGGAGCCACCTCGGACTTTAGAAGCAAATGTCAAATAGGAAGACTTGATTTATCCATCTAACATGATGGATGAATAATTATTTTTGTCTAGTAGGGTTACAGGAGGGAAAACCAGGTATAAAAGTGGGGATCGTGGTTAATTACTTTGCTGGATTTTTCTTTTTCTGTTAGAATACAGGTAAATTTGTAAATTCAGTCTGAAAAAGATAGTCTTTTTTATTATTTATCACTGTCAAAGTATCTAGTCATGTCAACAACATAAAAAATACAACACAGAAACTCTCAGATGGTTAATGTTACAAGACCAACTCTCAGAGTCTTCATCTGTACAGAGCAAAAAACTGCAGAATAATGCCTGTAAGTTTGTGTTTCATGTTCATTTATCAGCTTCAATAATTGCAGATCCTAATGATGGTCCTAGAATTTATTATCTGTGGCAGAACCATTTTCTCCTCAATTTATTTTCAATGTATTCTACCTCTTTGGCAAGATGACTCTTGGTCTACAGTCGTATGTAAATAGCTGATCACTATACAGACTACCAACTTCTGGAATTGCCATCTTTGTATGAGAGTTGGTAATTTAAATCTTGTTCTTTACCAGCTAATAAGTAAAGACCAGGCACACTGGCTGTCAGCATGACCATGTGCCATTTTAAGTACAACAGAGGTGAAGTTTTGTACATTCCTAGTGACTGCTGTCCTCGTAAGACTCCCCTTAGGACAGACTTCACAGAGAGGTAAGATGACAGATAAATTTTCACACAGAATTAATAAGAAACTAACTGAGCATATGTACTGAAAGGAGAGTCTGAGAAGTCTGAAGGGATGGTTTTGTTTGAGTTTTTTTAATTTTTTTTTCTAGTTTTGAGTTTCAGTTAATATTTTAGAATAAAAAAATTTAGTACAGTCATCATATCTTAAGGAACCCCCCATGTTTTAATCTATCTTAAGTAGCTTAAATTTGCAAATGTATTAAAATAATGATAACTTTTTTTTTTAAGAATTACATGAAGAGATTATGTAATGCATCAGAAATTAATGTTTGTGATAATCCATGGTTGCATTGTGTCTTTCTTGTTGTTGGGTTTTTAAAATGTGTATTTGTTTCAAATGTTTGTGAAGAATTTTTTGTATTTTAAATACATTTACAAAGCAGTGTCATACTCTTTATAAATACTTACAGAAGTTCTTATTTTGTGTTTTGAAAAAGTAGGATTACAAAGTGTGACATTTATTAATATTTTAAATACAATGTGAATGACATTTTCATTTTGAAATTATTAGAAATCTTTTACTCACTCTGTGTTATATGAAGATAATTTGAAATATTGTTAGGCAGTTGAAGAATGACTTACATTTTCTGACAGATCTAAAAATACGTACAAATGATAACATATTGAATTGTCATGTCCTTTTCCTGTGTCATTTTGACATTACTTCTGATGCAAAGGTGATCATTTGCCTAACAGAAGCAGTCTTCTTTTATAATTAGCCTGATCATTTATTTATTCAATGACGACAAAGGTTTTTCGGAGCAAACAATTCCTTGTTTAAAAGAGAAGGTGGCTGTTACAAAAAGTACAGATTATATGACAGTGATTTAATTCACAGCTTTTAACATAGGTTAAAAACCACCAAAACTTGTGTAGCTGTCATGAAGTAATGAACTTGTCAGCTTTTAAAACAAATTAGATCTCAAGAATTAGAAATTTGAGAGTGGTCTTGAGAATGAATGTGTTGACTTCTGTGGGCACTTCCTACTACTTTGAGTGGGTCACTCAGTATCAGATGGAGGGACCACATGAACTGATGAAGTGTTTCACCACCTTCCTTTCCCCAAATAGTCATCTGCCCCTACTAGTTGTAAAAGACACTGGTGACTTACTCTGTAATTGTTCAGTTAATTATATTGTATTGCTATCTAGAAATTTGTTTTTAGCCTTTGCTCTCTGGGTTCTCCAAGAAAATCAGTCTTGTTGAATTGTGATAAGTAAGTTCGTGCTTGATTTTATCCTAATTTATTTTTTTCCAGATTTTGGCTTGCCTTAAGAAATATAATGGAGTTTCTACTGTAGCACACACATACTGAAATAGACTTATCAAAAGGAAGGATTAAGTTGTTCTCCAGTGTGGTGACAAAATGTTTTTTAAACTGGCTTCAGTAGAGTGCCCCTCTGGTCAGATATCAGCTTTTATTATTTCTTTTTGCATTCTTATTATTTATTTTTTCTTTTTATATATAAAATACCTGAAGTCCTTTCTGTCCTTAACAATGAATTGTGAACTGTGCACACTTAAATGTTGGTTTCAAATGAAGGAGAAAACAGTCCTCAGTAGAATTATTTTGTCTGATTGCAATCTGTATTTGTAAAGTGGCGTAAGAACAATTTTACTAATATACATGTCTGCAAATTTACCTCTCCTTAATTCAGCTGGGGGAGTAACATTGAGACAGATTTTGGTGTTTGTTACAAGCGTCGCATGATAATTTCTTTTTTTCCCCCCAAGAAATCTTACAGGAGACTAAAAAAAAAAGAAAAAGCTAAAGACAAGCCCAATACTAGAGTTCAAATTTAGATATACCTTTGAATTACTTCAGGTTCTCGGTTAGATCTCAGTTTGAATGTTTTTCAAAAGCATTTCAGAATCAGTTCATCTGCTCAAGATGCATTGTTTTCTCAAGGTGTAAGAGGACAATTCTCCATTTTCTTCTACCTTGCACTTTGCTTTTTTCCAGATGCCCCAAGTAGGTAGTGATGACTTGCAAACTAAAAATATCCATTTGAAATAGCTTGATTTATAAGCATTCTGCAGCATCAGCATGCACCAAAGGCAGTTAAAGATGTTACAATGTAAGCAAGATCCTATAGGTTGAAATATTACAAAAAACCTAAAGCAGTAAACGTTAATCTATCACACTTCTTCCTACAGGTTACTGCAAGTTTCTATACATTAAAAGTCATCTAAAAGATTGTTTGAAATTACATCCCATGTCACAAACATTACTCAAATAACTAGCATTCTTGTATTCAAGATTCTTGTAAAAGAAAATAGCATTTTATGGAGCTCCAAGTTCCACAAGCAATGTCTACGTTAAAAAAAAATTCTTACTATTTAGTTATTTTCTTTTCCAACTGTACAGAAAGCCATGATGGGCTATCCATCCACTATTTTGGTTTAAAAAATGGACTTTGGACCATCTTCATTCCACTCTGGACTGTTATTTTTTCTCTTAGAAAAGCTATTCCCACATGGTCTCTTTTGAGTATCAAAGCTAGTTGAATAAAAATTAATTTACAGACTACTCTTGAGCAAGGAATAATTTAGTTTGAGAGAAATGACCACCCATGTGCCTGTAGTCATTTTATCATAATTTCCAGTACCATGCACAAATGACTTTCACTGTCTCTCATCCTTCAAGTATTTCATAAGTGTTAGACATGAATTCAGTGTTCTGGAAATTATGGTGTTAGAAGATGGCAACACTTTTCTTCATGAGAGTTGTGTGGCTTCATTTTTGTCTCACAAGCTTGCTGTTGGTATGAGAGCCTCCTTCTAGGGATACCAAGTGAAAACCAAAATTTCTTGATTCTTTAAGATTAATTCTTTTTAATATAAAGAAACAATCTTCATATGCATATTCAATGACACTTTATCCAGAAAGCAGTTAGTTATTTTAAGGAAATGGTTGATTGTCTTGCAGTGATGTCATGGTTGATGTCTTGGTGTATGGACTGAATAATCTATGTGAGCTTCAACCCATTTTCTTTGGTCTGTATTTTAGCTTAACCCATAGTGATAGTGGTACACATAGAGGTACAAGTAAATGTTCACTCTGTTTACATAAACTAAAGAGATTAGCATCACAAATGAGCAGCATTATTCCCATATATTCAGCCATGAAGTCATCTTCTCCTCTAAAAAATCAAGATATGGTTCTTGAGACTTAGTGATGTCGTGTACACTAAGTGAAATTTATTCCCATTTATGCCATGTAAAGTCTGATTTCTGACTATTAGAGTTGAAAAACCTTAAAAGACCTTAAATATTCGAAATTCAGTGCTGTGTTCACCCTGTTGTATCTTTAAGATGTATACTTTTGGGTTCTCACTTCTGGGTTATGCATGGAGCTAGATCTCAGTGATATATGCAGTAACACTAGGGACTCTGAAGTAAGCACTAGGGACTCTGCCTATCTCCAAGGTAAATCAATATTAGTGTAACTTGGATTTGTGTTTTTAAACTTGGAATACAGGAGTTGGGACAGCTGAAGTCAAAACGCTGTCAATTCCTGATACATTTTTGGTTTCTTTTCCTCTGCCTTTTTGCCTTAGTGAAATGAGAAGATGAAGTAAAATATGTTGTGGAAGTGATGGGATAAGAGTAAAGGACCCTGATCATTTTAGGTTTCACATAGAAAGTGATGTATCAGAATTACTGTTAGTGCTGTATTGGTACAGGTGCTTTCCTTTTGCTTTCCACCAGATAGCCCTATCTGGTGGAAGAAAGCTGGTGACATCACTGATGTGTCTTCAGGCTGAAAACCATGTGTCAGGTTTTCCCTGTGAGCCATGGAGTTATTAAAATTTCTACCTGGAAAGAGACTTTGTCACCTAAAATTGTCTTCTCCAGTCTCTCTTTGAAGATCAATTTAATGTTGTTTCTGCAAAGTCTTTCTTTATTCCTTTCTCCTCTGGAGGCACCCGTGCCACTCTGTGCTTGCCCTTTCCTGTAGCTGATGGGCACCACCATATCAGTCAGTTCTTTGCCTCCCACAAAGGTACCCATTCGCTGAGGGTTGAAGGTGTGTCCAATCTGTTGGCTGCCCATCATGTGTTCTCTCGTTGCATGCCAAATTTTCTGGTCACTGGTATTTTCTAGTCATTAATTTCTATTTAAATGCACAGCAGTACTGGAAAGAATGAACTACAGTTAGTTTGTTGCTTATCCAAATACCTGAAGTCTGTATCAGAAACGAATTTTCCATATGAGAAATAACTAGGAAGTTGATTTTACTATATTCAGTGTGGCTTTTAAGACACATCCCCTGGGCTCAAAGAGAGCACTCTAGTAAATATTCCTAAGCGATCTAGTAGTATGTTTACAGTGCAGACTTTGCTCTCTGCATTACATTTCTGAGGCATCAGACGCCTACTAGAGCAGTAGGCTCCACCATGAATGCTGATGTTTCTGAAAAACTGAAGCTCTACTTTTGTATTCTAAATGTTCTTAACAGGAAATACTTCCCACATGTTTTTACTAGTTCCTGATAACTACTGAATGCAACCCTAATATACATTTGCTGAACACTTTTGCATAGAATTAGAATTAGTCTACAGAATGTTCTTATAGCCTTATTGCTCACATCATATCCAAAACATTTAATCTCTATGAGGTTTTTTAGCTTTTCATTTCATAGTGTCTTTTTTCAGAGTAAAGCTAAAAATAGGGAAGTTGGTTGCTTTTGAAAGGTTTTCTAAGTATCAGAATGGCAAGCCCTATATGAAAAGAAAAGTGAAATTTGCCACTAAAGTTTTTGGTGAAATGGGTGAGATATTTGACTAATGTTGCAGCAACCTAAGAAACAGATTGTCATGTCAGCTTGATGTTATACACTAGTCTAAATCCATAAAGATGAGTTGAAAAAGAATTAATTTACAGAAATGTCTTTAAAGATAGAAATCATGAGACATCATATATGAAAATCCACAGAAATAATTTAGTAGGAAAGCTTATTATTGAACTATTTTATTTTTTATGATCCTTAGATCATAAGAGTATTTGCTGTTCCAATTCTATGTTACATAGTTAATAAGGTTTCTTTCCTTTCTTTCTGATAACTTAATTTCATTTCCAAGAAAGGTGTGAAATTTTATGAAAAGAAAATTTATAATATAGTATCAATAAAATGTTTGTTTGGGATTTCTTTTTTTATATTGCTTTGAGCAGACAGAATTCCCATGTACTGTTTTGACATTTCAGTGGATTTCATACACAGCTGTTGCACTAAAGGTATTTTGGTTATAAATTACCTGGATTGCCTTTCTCATAATCTCTGGGTTATGTCATGTGTTACAGAAGTACATAGTGAATTGTGATTCCTACATAAATTTCATACAATGAGAACTGTGCCACTTGCACAAATTTTTTATTTTCAAATTTTAACAAGCAAATATGTGAATAAACAGGTTAAATATGTTGTTGCCCCTTTAAAAATATTTCATAACACTTATGGAGTTAATTATTTCTAAGTGTATAAATTCAGTTTTGTACTCCAGATTAAAGACGCTAGTAAAAACATTTGTTTACCCAGAAGAAGAGTAGTGATTAAACTTCAAATTGATTTGAAAGTAGTGATTAAACTTCAAATTGATTTGAAAGTGAAAGGACAGCTGCACTTTAGCCCAGATTCAAAATACAATCTATTATTAATTTTTTACAGATTTTTTTCAAATGGATTTATTAAAAAACAAGGGGGGAAAAAGTGAAAATAAAACTACCAAAACTTCTTTGGTTGATACCTTCTGAGATCATCACAGCTACCTTTGGAATATAAGAATCTAAATTCATTGACTACAGATCCATATTATAAAAAGCATATCTGTATTCATTTCAAATAAAGAGTTAGCTTTCAAGCTAACTCTTCAAGCATTGTTAAAGATTGTGTAAAATTCCAGTAATACTTTTATGAAACACATTCATATTTTCATTTTTCAGGAATATCTCTGAGGTCCATGTAATTAGGTATTAATAAATAAAACATCGTAGATTCATACTCCATATTGGGATTTTATAAGGAAAAATTGTTATGATAATTTTTAAAGGGAGAATGTTGCGCCTAGTTGTGTCAATACAAGAGCTCCCTCTGATGGTGACAAGTTACTTCACATAACATTTTTTACTACATCTGAATGATGAAAGGAAGTAAGGTAGATGGAATAATGTAAAACACCTGTTGTGGCTGGTGGCTTAAAAATAGATTTTTGAAAAAAAAAATTATTTTTATTTTATTTATTATTCCCCATACCATGTCATTTGGAAAATTAAGTACCCTTTCAGTTCAGCTATATTGAACATGAAAGGAATAAAGGAAGAGAAAGAAAACAGAGTTTATTAAGCCCATTTCAAAATGAACATGACTAGCTGTTGATAAAATTCTTCTGACTAACAGTAGCTGTTCAAGGGCCTCAGATTGATACATTTTGTGCATCCCTGCAATGTTATATCCAACTGCTATTATTGTAAGAAGAGAAAAACCCACGATCTTTTTCCATTAGCTTAATTCTAGATATTGAACCCTCCCTCTTCTATATTATTATGAAAGCAAATTGTTTCACTTGTCTTCTCAAAAATAACAAAATCCACAATGACAACAACAAAAAAGACCCCCTCCTCCCCCCCCAAAAAAAATCCCCAAACAAAACAGAAGGGCAGAAGTAGTATTTGGAGTCCTTTTAGAAATACCAAGTGTCACCTTTGATAAATTAACTGATAAGTGTGATCTCATCCTCTCTTCATCTCTTAATTCTGGAGCTATTCTGGAACTTATGTAAAGTTTGCTAATATTCCACTCACATAGTGAAAGACCAAAAAAAAAGAGGAAGAGCCATGACAGTGAATAAAACACTCACCATATGTAAAGAAATAAGAGAAAGAGATAGACTGAAAGAGTATTGATATCATTTACCCCACTATCCTGTCTCTGAATGGCAGTGATGGAAAGCTGTAAGTACAGGAATGGGAATTTAGGTGGTACAAGCCGTGAACATTGACTGGAACAACAATTTATGATCGTTTTCTGCTAAGTTTTTTTTCTGTCTGTCTGGTCTATATTAACCAGGTTGTCATTAATATGTGCTGCCCTTTCTTTACAGAAGACATTATTAACACTTAGATTTATGAGTATGTGTAACTGCTGTGTGTTTTGATCAATTTAAGGTAACACTACTATATTTCAACTGTATCTTCAAACAGTTGAAGATCTAGTGAAAGGTACAGTGAATAACTTATGGCACAGGGCTTCTCAGTATAATATCACTGTTATTATTTTATATGAAGCATATCAGATAGCTTTTGCATATATCATTTATAACCAATGAAGTCTTAAACATCTGTTAACATTTGTGATCATTTTGTCCTAGCCCTATAATTGCAATGCAGACATCTAAGAAAGGAGGCAATTGTCTGGTACAGTGTTCTCTGTTCAGAGTGAAGGACTTCACATTTTTTCACTTTAACTGAAAAGTTAATAGTTGTTGACTTTGGGGAGCAACTTCAATAGACTAACAATAACTCACCACAGTGGTAATAGGATGAGAGGGATGAGTCCAAGTGTTTGGATTCTAGTTCAGAAAACCTGTCAGTTGATGTGTATTGTACTGTGTATTAGGTTATCTGGAATAGGTACTTCTTTTTTTTACTGAGATATAAATAATTTAAATTGTAATATAAACTTGGATGTAATTTAGATGTATAAAATGGGAGAAAATGGGAGAGATGGGTTAATCCTGCAACATTTTTTTAATGTAGTAGTTTATACAAACAGTTCCAAGTTACTTCATGTTGATTTTTTCTGTGGTTGGTACTAGAATTTATGTCTAGTACCAACCACAGAAAAATGATGATCACATGATGAAGTTAGACCCATCCTGAGGTACACTGGTACCAAAACTTCTTTTCCAAAAAAGTTATTCAGGTTTGGTCCTGTTCCAGTTCTTGTTATTAATCACTACATGGGGCTTTGCAGCCAAGTATACCTATATTTATTTATATATGTACATTTTTTAAAATAATATTTGTAATAAATATGTTTACTGCAATGGGTACACAACATACATAAAAGCTTTGTGCATATTATTTAGTACTATTTTTTGCAGTTTCTACTTAGTATATTATACAGTAAAGTTTTATTTGTAAATAAGGGTCATGTCCTCTAGATTATCTGAATTGTGTGTCCTACACAGTTTGATTTCTGGGAGAACTTTTGATTGGTGGGAAAGTTTTGGACAGGATGCCTATATTATCCCTGGTCGACACCCACATGTGCTTTCTACATAGAGGATGGACAGAGAAACCAAGGAGCTTTTTTGCCTTGTCTTGATGCAAGCTTACCATCACAATCATTCTGAGCTTGCCAATGCCCTCCTATGGACATGACTTAGATCTACCACTCCAGAGTGCATCTGTGATTTCTGACACCGTAATGAACTGAACAATTCTGTCTTCAAAGCAGGGTTAAAGTAGCTTGAGATAAAGAAGTTACTGGGTTAGAAATTGGGTAGGACAGTTAAACTCTCCAAGTCTGAGAGCAGTTCAGGCTCTCAGTGCAGGCTTCAGTACAGCCCAGAATACTTTTACTTCATGCAATAAAATGTGTTGTAGAGTGTTACCTAACTAGATATCTCTACTGCTAAGTGGCCCTGTTACTGTTTACAGCTAAACTGCAATACAGTATTTCAGTGTTCCAAAAACTTCATTCTTTAAGGAAGATGGTATGTTTTCAAGGTATTAGTAAGCAGTATAATATGTAGTTGATGTAAATACATCAATAAGAGTCAACAGTTATATTGGGTTAAGTCTATGACCCTATTAATATTTATGCAAACATTTTAAACAGTGTTTATTAGGTGCATTTATTAGGTGTGTTATTCCTATTAATAGAGGGCCACGTGACATCTTTTTAACCATTAGATATCTGTGTAGGTTGTGAGGATGATCTAAAGTAATGGCACATTCCCTATACATGGTTTGGCATAAGAGTGAAGTGGTCTGAATAGTCTAAAGAAGAGGGGAGAATGAAAGAAGCTCATTATATGGTTATAAATTCTATGTTTTAAAGATTGCTGGATTGGACCATGAAACAGTAATTGTGTTCTACTGTAAAGATAGGACTGTCAGAAACCTTGAATATAATTCTCCTCTAAAAAGCTTACAGAATACTTTCATAGGTTTCAGGTACACCTTTAATTCTGTAACCTAGAGAAAAAGCAGTCTGATTTTGTCCTCTCTTTTTTTGAAGTGGTCTTGGACTGAAAAAAAATCAAAATACTTATTTTAACCTTTAGACTGTTTAAAACAAGAAATAAAGACCCATTTAATACTCAGCACAATTGATACACTGCAAAATGTGGTTTTCCCAGATAAAAAGCCTTATAAAATAATAGAAAAAAATACTGTTTTCTAAACTAGCCATTCTGAATGGTGTTAAAGAAGTAGTCTGAAGTATTTTTAGGTTATTGTTGAAGCCAAAACCCAAATTTTGAATTAAAAAAAACACAGTCTATATGCTACACACTGCAACAAGTCTAAATATACCCTACAGGAAAAATATCAAGCCACATGCTGTCTGTTTTAAAAACTTAAATTAATTTTTATGAGGTGGCTGCTCTCCAAAAGCAATTTTGCAAAAATTTAAATCTTAACTGAACACTTCATTTGCTTGCAGTAAACTTCTGGGGCCTGTTTCTGGTTCAGTCAACAAACTAATTGGCACTTTCATGGGCAGTTGTATTTGTTACAGAGTGCAAATAGGATTTGAAGGGACAAGAGATCTGGAAGGGTCTCACCCTCCAAATAGTAGATTTCCTCTGATTTTTGTTATATTTCCACCTTAGGTACTGTTTTAATGGAATTAGAAAGCATGAAGCTAAAAATGGATATTCAAAGTCACTAACTCACATTGCTCATTGCTAGCCTGATAGGTTAGCTTAAATAAGCCAATTCACTAACTGTTTTGTTTTCATTTTGATTGGTTGGTTTGGTTTTGGGCCTTTTTATATAATTTCTTTTTTTTGCTATTGAAAGTTTAGTGATTAGAATTTACTGAAATTTTACTACTACAGGAGAGAGAAGGTGCAACGATTTATGTATATAAAGATAAATAATGAATGCAGTGAAGCTCATCTTTGTTTCTAAAACTTATGGAAAGAGAAGCTGCATACCTAAAGATGTTGGTTGCTATGTACTTCTCCAGCTGCAACATCTGTGGCTTATAGCTATGGCAACAGCACTGTTCATACAGCCAGAAAGGTGTAATCTTTTAAATACTGCTCATCTAAATATTTCAGAGCACCATCAGATATTTGGATTCAAAATGTCTGAACAAATTCTTCATGCTTCACATACCATAAATAGATAATGACAAAAAAACACCACACAACCCAGAGAAATCAGAAAATATTCTCCAGTTTTTAGAAAGCTATAGCTTATTATTACAGATTTTTTTTTATTTCTTCATTAAATTTTTATGTATTTCTGGGGATTTTTATGTAAGAAAATGGGAAAGTAGTTTTATCAGTTAAATACTGCAAAAAAAGTTTACTTTTTTTTTCTTCACCTTGTTAAAAAACTGAAATAAAGATTCTTCTTTTTTAACAGGACATTGAAACACATCCTTTTTACAATTTGGATTCTTTAGTTGGAAACTAGTCTTTTATTGCCATGATCTGTCAATATAAGACCATTTTAAAAACAGCATGCTATGCATTTGAAACATAGGCTTGCAATGAAATCCATTTAGCCTTTCAGTAGAAGGAATTTGTAGACATCACTCAGTTTTCTTATGCTACTGTGTTTACAGAGCGATGCACTGAAATATGAGGATATTCCATCTGGTTTTTGATAGGAATGTTGGGGTTAGCAGGGTTTGTTCACTGAAATTTTAAAAGCTGTTAAATACTTTGCTGCATGGGGCATCAGCCCTAAATACACAGATAAGTTAGCACCTTATCCAAAAGAATAATCAATATTGAATCATCCTGATGTTCTTGTGAAATTCACTAACAATGGTGTTTTATTCCTATGCTTGACTGCTTTCCATATGAAATGGAAGTAAACAATATAAAATTAAAAGATCAGTGATACTTCCGTATATTTCTGTATTCAATGTGGATGTGGCTGATTTCTTTTTCATTTTCTTCTAGGCCTTTTCTGGAAACACAAATGCAGACAGTGTCGTGTACTATAAGCTTCAGCATTCTATTAAAGCAAGATTCCTCCGTTTTGTGCCTTTGGACTGGAATCCAAATGGCAGGATTGGAATGCGCATTGAAGTGTACGGATGCACATATAGTAAGTTTATTTCTGAGTCAGCTAAATGAAATTAATCTTAATCAATTTCTTTGGCTGCCTAAATTGCATTTGAAAGTAGATTTCTAAGGCTAAATTTAATCTCAAATAAAACTGAATTAATAAGTTTATGTGCATACTGCATTATTTCTACATAAGATGTCAATATGTGATGCTTATTTTCCTGTATGTTCTGTATTGGAATGAATGGCGTGGACAAAATCCAATTCCTGATTTTATGCAAACTGTTCCTTTTTTTGTCATAGTCGAAAAATACTTGCTATCTTATCTGAAGGCCAAATTATGCTAAATGATTACAATTTTAAATCTATATGGTCTAGATCCTGAGAGAGTAAGAGTACAACTAGATAGATCCACAAATAAAAAATTGAAGGACACTTCCAAATTTTTTATGTATTTATATTTTATATATTTTATATATTTAGAATAGATTTTGTGCCCTCAATAACTAACATAAGCCTTTGAAAGTAGATTGCGTAAGTGTCGTGGTTTTATTGATTGGCTGGGCAGTGTACATATTCCTGGCACCTTCCTTTTGCAGCTTTTCATCCATAGAATTTTTTTAAAAATTCCTCTATGTAATTTTTTTACTACTTTTTATTCTTCACGTCTTTTCCCCTGATGGAAACAGAATTTATTTTAGCAACCTCTTTAGCTGCTTTTTGTGCATACTTTTTTCTATTGTTCTTTTTTGTTTTGTTTCGGGGTTCTTTTTCAGCCTCCTTATTTAAATTATATTTTGTATGGTTGATTTCTTTTGGATGGTCTCCATATACCTGTTTTCTATTGCCATGCATTTTTATCTGACTTCAAGTGTATATCAAGAAAACATATCTCTGGGCTTTCTGCCTTAAACTTGAATTTTTAAAATTGGTAAAAGGTAGTGAACTAAGGATATTGAAAATTTAAACCTGGATGCAGGAGATTAGGTCACCTCAGAAATCAGGTAAACTTCCTCATCCCAGAAAACAAACATCTCATGCCAGAGGAAGAGACTGAAAGGCTCACACAGAATTCCTCAGTGACAGCAGCCTTGAGACTGGGAACATGACTTATGATTGCTACAACAGTCTGAGAAAACGGCCTTGAAAATTGAGTAACTGAGAAATATGATCGTGATTCAACTTATCCTCAACTCTTTTAAGTTCCAGAACAACCAAGGTTTAAAAATGGAGGGTAGACAAATGAATTTATCATTCAAAGCTACAATCTCATCTAAATCTTCTATTTGAGTCCTGATTTCTGTGGTACATGATGACAGAATAGTCTTTCTTCTCTTTAAGCTTCACTTTAAAATTCCTTGATAGTCATCAACTTTGCATCTTCGCCGTCCTTCACCTTGTGCATGTGATAACATTTAAATCCTTACTCAGTTTTGCTCTCAACATTTTCAAACTGAAGAGCTCTCTTTTGACAATGCCTAAAAGTCAGATTTTAATTATCTATATTCACTATCATAATTTTCTCTTGCATATTAAGGCTCTCTTCTGTGTCATGCTTGTTGTCCACCACTGGACAACTCTGTGAGTCTAAACAACAAATAAAGAAAAGTGTCCATGCAACTGAAAAAAGAAAACATTTAGAATAAGCAGTTATGAAATAAAGTATTTTTGTGTAGCCATTAACTATTTTTGAAGAAGATTATATTTTTTCCATGTTACATACGTGGCACAGAAGGTATCCTATAGAGAGCTTATACAAGTTTATCAACTATAGCTATCTTCTAAGATTAGGATGAATTTAAAATGAATATTCACTTGATCCATTATTCACTATAATACAGTACGTGAAGAACATGATGTCATCAAAAATATGTAATTTTTTAAATTTTGTTAAGATTTTATTTGAATTAATGATAATGGGTCTTCTAGGAATGCTTTTTACCCCTGTCTATAAATGCTATCATTCCAAATGAATTGCAGACTTCTTATCATCTCTGTATTTTTTTTTTGAACATCTACTCATTACCAAGTGCCTTTACTGGGTAAATTCAGTGGTTGCCATTGAAGACAAACCAGTTGATTATAGATTTACAGTCTTAAAAATTATTTTAAAACGTAAATCTTAATTCTTTCTCTCCAGTCTTTTTCTCTATTTATCAGGCACAATTAGGGCATGCAGTTATTGTTGCAGTAATTATGCCTGGCTCTTTTTGAGTGACTGTACTTTTCAAAGTGGGACCAGAAAAAAAGTAGAAATGCCAGTAATATCTACTTTAGCTTTGATTCACATGTTTTTACATGTCCCATTTTCTCATCCTTTTCTTCAGGGAACACTCACTGTGTATTAGATTTTTATAGTAAACAACTCTCTTTTCATTTACCGTCAAGTATGTGAACTGTGTTTTGTATTCAAGTGCAAATACACTAATTTCATTCTTCAGTCTTACCTGTTAGAAATTACACAACTAAAATAAAATTTGTGAGAATACAGTATGTAGATCTCTCTACGCCATAAAGCATTGTGAAAAGTGTATGTCTCTATGTTCTAAAAAAGTCATTACTGTCTTAATGAAGTCATACTTACAGGGAAAATTTTGACACCACTTCAAATTTGCTGTCTTCCAGTCAAATGCCTGCTCTGAATAACTTTGCCTAGTATTCTCAAAAATAGTGTTTAGCCTTTAATTATAGTCTCAGTGAGGCTTGGTAATACTCGTTATATTTTCCTGTAGGATGTAGCAGATTATTATGGGTTGGTTTTTTTTGTTGTTGTTTTTTTTTTTTTTTGTGGTTGTTGTTTGTTTTGTTTTGTTTTTTTTTTTTTTACATGCATCTTGTTTTCTACTTTTTAGATCAAGGGCTGTCGCATTTTAGATATTTGTAAATTGTGCATCCAGACAAGCCCTTCCATTTTTGTCTCA